>CM039676.1:130012156-132729656 GCA_022496015.1 Hordeum marinum | reverse complement strand
TGACCAAAAGGTGGCAACTTTTGAATCTCGGTGAGAACGATATAGGAATCTTGGTTGCACCGATAAGTGGACCAACGGTCAGAATGCTCAATCTCAGTGATGCCGATTCGACAATCTCGGAGGGACCAGAACTGTGAACTTGCGTAACAGAAAGATGGCAGCCCAACTCGGTGGCACCGAATGCAGTATTGGCTGCACCGAAAAGCTAGGGTTTGGCTGAGTCTGTCTAGGTTTTGGAATCGGTGGCACCGAATGTAGAATGTTGGTTGCATCGATTTTGAGTGTTTGGCTTTGGACGGACTTTGGTGGGAGAGATTGTGTGTGTCTGTGGTGACTATCACTTGTGCACGCATGAGCATTTTGTTCACCAACCAAACCTTACCCCCTTTTAATAGTATTGGCTTTCCTATGGATTCAAGGTGATTTCTCACAAATATAAAATGTAGTGTCCTCTTTGTTAGTGCATCTAGTGCCCCTTAGTGATTTTGGTGTATTGAAGACTTATAGGTTAAGGCACTAATGTGTTTGTGAATGTACACAGGCTCGATAAGTCGATGAGGAGTTTGATATATTCGGAGATTATCGACCCCTAAAATGTATGTCTTCAAGTGAAGACTTTGCTGAAGACTTTCTGAAGACTTTGGTGAAGACTTTGTAAAGACTTTGCAAATTAAGAAGTTGGTGTGACCTTGAAGATATGAACGAGAAATATGAAGCGTGAAGACTTTGTTTTCGTAGTTTCATTTCCTTTATTTGAGTCATATGAAACACCGTACTGTTAAAGGGGCCCGAGGTAATACTAAGGAAAATTTCCAACTAATGCTCAACTCCAAAATCCTCAACCCATACAATCCTTCGAGTGAAGTCTTTGGAAATCTTTTACGGATCAGACAAGTTTTTCAATGTCAGAGATGAAGTTCTTCTGGTCTCTGAGGAAATTGATCTGACTGAGGAGTGAGGATTTTGCCAGTGCGAATTGCCTACAAGTGAGGATCATGATAAGCTGAGGACTTTCATAGTTAGAAATTCCGACCGTTGCTGTGCTTAGCGCCAGCTGTCCCCAATCATTCTTATCCACATAACGGTCATATTATTGGGGGCATTTATGTCTTATCATCTGAGGTTGCATCCTGGCTATAAATAGCCACCCCTCTCAACCACTAACTGGTTGGCTGCTCCGAGAAAGAACTGACACTTGTCATGTGAGAGCAACCCATCCTTTGAGGACTTTGAGAGAAAATCATCAGTGAGGAAAAACCCACAACCAAACCACAAAACCCATAGTGATTGAGCATCACAGAAGAAATTCCTGTTTGGAACCGACGCTTGTTACCTTTGAGGACTGTGTATCCTCCAGACGGTTAGGCGTTATGGTCTAGTGCTCCTGCAGTCAATTGGGGACCACGAAGTGACCTTGGTCTAGAGCATCCAGCAGTAAATTGTGGATCGCCGAGTGACCAGTTTGTGAGGGTTTTGGAAGTCTACCCTGAAGACTTACCACGAGTGTTGGGCGAGGACTGTGTGACCTTAGCTCAAGGAGAATATGGTGAGGACTATGTTTCCTGGGACTGTGTGTCCTCTGGTTTAAATTCTAGGCCACTCCAAACAAGACGTACGACTATCACAGCAGTTGGAACTGGGTCATCGAACCATTGTCTTCATCGAGCTACCTGGTTCTATTTCCTCAACGTCCTTATTTCGCATAAACCTATTGATGAAATTGATTATTACTGTTTGAAGAATTTGACTGAATACTTTCGCAAATTCCTCACCTCAAATTCTTCAAGTTGCCTTGTTCATCACTGCTTATCCTTTATCACGCTACTCATTGTTCGTGCATGTTTCATTTCATCATGATGACTAAGCTCATACTATGCTCCTCATGCACCTGAGTACTTATTCCGCTGCAAGTTATTGATCACATTTCAAATTCCTCAAAATTGAAATTCCTCAAGCGATGAATTTGTAAAAATCGCCTATTCACCCCCCCTCTAGTTGATATAACGCACTTTCAATTGGTATCAAAGCAGGTACTCCCTCGCTCTGTGTGATTTTGGTTTAACCACCTGGAGTTCTAATTATGTCGACTACAGGTATGATCAAGGTTTCCGCGGGATGTCCTATCTTCGATGGGACGGACTACCCCTACTGGAAGAACAAGATGCGTATGCGCCTTGAAGCTATTAACAACGATCTCTGGTACGTTGTGGAAAATGGTGTGCCCTCTGTCGCTCCCACTGTTACAACTCCTGATGTGAAGAGATTCAAACAACTCGATTCTCAAGCGAAGAATATCATATGTGGTCATCTGAGCAAAGGTCAGTATGGCAGAGTGAGTGCTTTGGAATCTGCTAAGCTTATCTGGGATAGGTTGTCCAAAGTCAACGAAGGTGTTTCCACTCAACGTGACTCTCGTGTTGATGTTATTTGCAACCTCTTCAAATACTTCAAGAGACTTGACAATGAAAATGTTCGGCAAACATTTGATTGCCTCACTGATATATCCAATGAACTTCAAGCACTGGGTGCCACTGATATCACTGACGAGGAAGTGGTGAAGAAACTGCTACGATCTCTCGATTCCTCATTTGATACTCTCGTTTTGATGATTCAAGAACATGGAGATTATAAATCTCTTGATCCTGCTAATATTCTTGAGAGACTCAATACTCATGAATTCTAACAAGCTGAAAAGAGAGACCTCTATGGGCCAAGCTATGGAAGATCTCGTGCTCTGAAGGCAAAAGCAATTTCCTCATCTGAAGAAGAAGATTCTGACAGCAGTCTTGGTGATCCTGAAGAACTAAGTCAGGAATTAGCTATGCTTGTGAGAAAATTTCAGAAGTTCCCAAGAAGAGGCGGATTTGGAAAGTCATCAAAAAGTGGCTTGAGGAAATTAGATTCCTCAAAAGATTACAAAAGGAGAACATGTCATCGTTGCAAGAAGCCTGGCCACTTTATCTCTGATTGTCCTCTCTGGGAAAAAGACTCAAAGAAGAAGAAGAAATACAAGAATGATAGTTCTGATGACTCAAAGAAAAAGAAGAAATTTGCAAAGTCCTCATCTTCAAAGTCCTCAAAGCACAAGAATAATGGTTCCAGAAAGGCTTGAGCATTCATTGGCAAGGAAATGGATTCTAAGGAAGAATCTGGAGAATATGAAGAAGAGGAAGAATCTGAGGAGGAATCAGAATCTGGTGTTGCTAGGCTTGCTCTCGCTACTGCGTTCTTCAGCAAGTCCATCTTCAACAATGAAGAATATGACCACTCCAACGACTCTGACGTCAGCAATGATGATTGTGCTCCCACTTGTTGCTTCATGGGAAAAGGCTCAAAGGTACACAAACATCATTCCTCATCTGAATCAAGTGAAGGTGAATCTGATGAATATGTGAAACCTATCTATGCTAAACTTGTTAAAATTGCCACTAAGCAACAACGTGCACTTGAAAAGCTTCAGAAAATGCTAGACAAAAGCGATGATCTGTTAAACCGTGAAGTGGATCGGACTCAAACTCTGTCTGTTGATCTTAAAAGTCTTCAGACAAAGTATGATAACCTTCAGAGTCATCATAACGACCTCTTAGCTGATCATGAGAAGCTTTCATATGAATTTCTTCAAAGAAAGCAAGATCTTGAAAAGCTGAGGGTGTCACATGAGGATCTCCAAAGGGAAAACGATTCCTTACTGGCTCAACAGATCAGTGCCGCTCAGGAAGAATTTGTTCCACCTTGTTTGAAATGCATCGATCGTGAAACTGCTAATTCTTCACCAGAATGTTCAAATGCTTCTATTGCTGCAATTTCTTCAACTATTCCCATGGTCTTAAATTCCTCATCTGAGGATACCACTAGTATCACTAATGACAATGCAGGGTTGAAGGAATTGTATGTGACAAGCATATACAAAAGTCTCAAAGGGCATCAAACCCTTTGTGATGTCCTCAAGAAGCAGATTCTGAACAGGAACCATAGGAAAGAGGGTATTGCCTTTCTGAGGAAACTCAACGCTGATGGATCCTACTGGACACCTGAGCAGTACCCCAAAACCTCGTGGCTAGCTGCAAAAGGATCTCCTGTAGATCCATCCACTTTATCCGGCTTTACTTGTGAAACTTCATATTCCTCTGATGAGTCACTTGACTCCAATTACAAATTCTTCAAAAATCAGAGATGTGAAGTATTTGCTAGATATGTTGGAACTCACTACAGGAACGGTTCTTCTATGAAGAAAATCTGGGTTCCCAAGAGCTACCTACAAAATCTTCAAGTGAATGTCCTCACGACACCACTCATGAAGAATCGGAACCCCAGATCAAATTCCTCATATGGACCAAAGTCCTCACTTGGACCAAATCCCTCAAATGGTCAAAATCATCATTCTCGTGCTAATGCCTCTATTTCGCAGGGAAAACCTAAGAGTTATGAATATGTGCATTATTCTTCAAACCATTATGTTCATAAGTCCTCGAAGAATTTCTCTCTTATTCATTTGAATACTCTAACCCTCGCCCTATGAAACGAAGTGCACTTGCTTCAATGCCTCCCTTCTCACATGGTGCTCGCAGAATGATGAATTCTTTGCCACCCCTCCAGATGTGGGTGGTGAAGAAAACAAACTGACATCTTATGCAGGGTCAGGTCTCCAAATGAATTTGAACATCTGATGAATTTGCTGGAGACCTGAGGAAATGCTTGAAAGGACGCAAGCTAACCATGATGAAATGAATTCTTCATTTCTCACGTCCTCACTCTACTTGCTTACTATCTTATGTGATGAAATTCTGTCTGATGAAATTGATATCATATTCTTCACTCTAAAGCATATGAGTTTGTAAGTTGTACTAATTCATCTGCAGGATGATACTCTAAAAGCTACCGAGTGGGTTCTCGATAGTGGATGCACAAACCACATGATGGGTGACAAGAATCTACTAATGAATTTGCCACTAACTCCATATCCTCTGAAGCATATCACCTACGCAGACAAAGGACAAAAGCAAGGTATTGGGACTTGGTAAGGTTGCTATCTCAAAGGACCGAACCATGGACAAGGTGATGCTTGTTGAATCCCTCGGGTTCAACCTTATGTCTGTCTCAATGCTTTGTGATCTTGATATGGTTGTCGTATTTGGAAAATATCGTTGTGTTGTCATCATGGAATCTGACAATTCCAAAGTCTTCGAAGGCTTTAGGAGAGGAGACTTCTATATTGTTGATTTCTCTATAGGTCCTCAGCCTGCCACATGCTTACTTGCTAAGTCCTCAGAAGGCTGGTTGTGGCATCGACGACTTGGACATGTGGGCATGAGGAACCTGCACACACTCGTGAAGAAAAAGCACGTCATTGGCAACGAGGGTGTCAAATTCCTCAAGGACCACCTCTGCGGTGCATGTGAATCTGGGAAGATGACTAGATCCAAGCATCCCTCGAAGACAATCATGACCACAACTCGACCCATTGAATTGCTTCACATGGATCTATTTGGCCCCACTCATTACTCCGTACTAACAAATGCATCAAGTTTGTATGGCTTTGTCATTGTTTATGATTACTCTCGTTACACATGGGTGCATGTTATTCTGTACAAAAATGAAGTGCAGGACGTCTTCAGACGATTTGCTTCAAGGTCCTCCACCAACTTCGGCGTCAGGATCAAGCATATTAGGAGTGATAATGGGATTGATTTCAAGAACACCAATCTTGATGAATATCTTGATGAACTTGGTATTACTCATGAGTTATCAGCCCCTTATACTCCTCAGCAGAATGGCATCATGGAGCACAAAAACAGGACTCTTGTTGAGATGGCTCGCACAATGCTTGACGAATACAAAACCCCTCGTCGTTTCTGGCCTGAAGCAATTGATACTGCATGCCACATCTTCAACAGGGTATATCTTCACAAATTCCTCAAGAAGACTTCATATGAGCTCATGACAGGCAAGAAACCCAATGTAAGTTATCTCAAAGACTTCGGTGCAAAATGTTGGATCAGAGATCCTCACCACAGTTCTAAGTTTGCACTGAAAGCACATGAAGGTTTTATGCTTGGTTATGGAAAGGACTCGCACACCTACAAAGTCTTCAACACCTACCATCACAAGGTGGTTGAAACTGTAGATGTGCGGTTTGATGAAACTAATGGCTCGCAAAGAGAGCACCTGCCTTCTGTGTTAGACGAACAATCTCCTGAGGAATCCATCAAGCTGAAGGCAACTGAAGATGTCATACCCATTGAGGAAATCATTCCAACAATTGAAGACTCTCATGCTGATATACCTGAAGAAAATGATGCTGATGAAAATCCTCTGCCTCGTCAACCTGCTCATCCAAGAGTAGCAAATGAAGTGCAGATTCACAAAATCATCGATGACATCAATGCACCAGGTCCTCTCACACGCTCAAAAGCTTCACATATAACTAACTTTTGTGGGCACTTTGCCTTTGTCTCTATCATAGAGCCCACCAAAGTTGATGAAGCATTCAAGGAGACCGAGTGGATTCAAGCTATGCAAGAGGAATTGCATCAGTTCAAGCTCAACAATGTGTGGGAACTTGTCAAGTGACCAGATCCTCGCAAACATAACATCACAGGTACCAAGTGGATCTACCACAACAAGCAAGATGAAAATGGCCTTGTGGTGAGGAATAAAGCTCGACTCGTAGCACAAGGCTACACATAGGTTGAAGGAATTGATTTTGATGAAACTTTTGCACCTGTCGCTAGACTTGAAGCAATTCGAATATTGCTTGCTTATGCTAACCATCATAATATCATCTTATATCAAATGGATGTGAAAAGTGCATTCCTCAATGGTAAGCTTGAGGAAGAAGTATATGTTTCTCAACCCCCAGGTTTTGAAGATCGTAAGCATCCTGACAAAGTCTTCAGACTAAACAAGGCCCTCTATGGCCTCAAGCAAGCCCCTCGGGCGTGGTACGACACTCTGAAGGAATTCCTCATGAAGAAAGGATTCAAACCCGGTTCACTTGACCCTACTCTTTTCACGAAATCCTATGACAATGAACTGTTCATATGCCAAATATGTTGATGATATTATCTTTGGATGTACTGACAAACGTTAAAGTGGTGAATTTGCCTATATGATGAGTGAAGAATATCAAATGTCTATGATGGGAGAGTTGAAATTATTCTTAGGTCTTCAAATTCGTCAGCAAGGCAATGGCATCTTCATCTCACAAGAGAAATACCCTAAAGATGTTCTGAGGAAATTTGACATGCAAGATTGCAAAGGCCTCAAAACTCCAATGCCTTCAAAAGGCCATCTCTGCACTGATGAAAATGGTAAAGATTTTGATCAGAAGGTATATCGCTCCATGATTGACTCCTTATTGTACCTATGTGCATCTAGGCCTGATATAATGCTAAGTGTTTGCATGTGTGCTCAATTCCAAGCAACACCGAAGGAATCACACCATAAGGCTGTGAAACATATTCTTCAATACTTAGCTCACACACCAACACTTGGATTGTGGTATCCCAAGGGCTCAAATCTTCACCTCGTCGGATACTCTGATGCTGACTATGCTGGAGATCATGTGGATCGCAAGTCAACCTCAGGCACATGTCATTTCCTCGGACGATCCTTAGTCTGTTGGTCCTCGAAGAAGCAGAACTGCGTTTCACTCTCCACTTCAGAAGCTGAGTACATTGCTGTTGGCTCGTGTTGTGCTCAGTTACTATGGATGAAGCAAACCCTCAAGGACTATGGCATGAAGCTGAAGAATGTGCCTCTTTACTGCGACAACAAGAGTGCCATCAAGATTGTGTACAACTCAGTTCAGCACTCCATGACCAAGCACAAACAGATTCGTCATCACTTTCTTCGAGATCATGTACTCAAGGGCGACATCTCCATCAATCACATTCCCACTGAAGAACAACTGGCCGATATCTTTACAAAGCCCTTGGATGAAAAGAGATTTTGCAAGTTGTGGTGTGAGCTAAATATCTTAGAATCTTTGAATGTTCTTTAATGAAGAACACACATCCTAACACTTATGCAAAATTGATGACTTAGATGTGCAACCCACGAAGTAACGTTTTTCTTCAATCAATGAAGAATAACACTCTAAGTGTGAAGAAATTAACGAAGAATTTGATTCTTGGAACTCTACGACAATTGTACACGGTGTCTAAAATCATCATTCTTATACGGTGGGTTTCGCCAACAACCAAAAGTTGAAATTCTTCAAAATTGAGTACTTTTGCAAATTCTTCAAATTATCAAATTCCTCAAATTTTCAAATTCCTCAAGTTTTCAAATTCAGCAACTTTTCAAATTCTTCAAAACTTTTGAGATTCATATTCTTCATTGACTATATATATATATATATATATATATATATATATATATATATATATATATATTTGAGTTTTTTTCAATGTCCTCAACAGCATTCACTTATTGCTAATTCTTCAAGTTGATTTTCATCTAAGTGAATGTGATCGGACCCTTTCCCATCTATGCTAAACTCAACCCAGTCTGTTCACAAATTCCTCATATGCATTCTACTTTGAAACTTGTTCAAAGTCTTCACTGTGTCCTTGACAGCTGAAGAATTTGCGACTGAAAACTTTGAAATCTTCACTACCAAAATTTTCGGCGGTTCCCACTCAAACTGTTCCGATTCCCGCGCCTGGATAACCCACGATCCTCCACAATCTTCACTACCCAGATCATGGGTGACATCTGTCGCGTGGAGAGCAAGGGTCAGGGGCAATCCTGTCCAAAATCTTTAGGCAGATCAGTTTTCACTTCCTCTATAAATGCCCCCCTTCCCATCAACTGTGCTCGGTTACTCCGCATCTCATCTCTCTCCCAAGCTCCAAACTAGCGCCACCACTAAAGTCATCATTGCCGGTGAGGAAGAGCTTCGCTGCCTCAACCTCGTCGTCGCCATACTCGCATCGGCCGCGGAAATCATCATCCCGTCACCGCTGTAGCTGTCTCCTTCTGCCAAGCTAGGGCGTGGGAGATCTGAACGGACGAACTTCCTCATTTCATCTCTGAAGAACAATGGAAGAGAGAGCAAGCTCGGAGAGCTAAGAGGAACAAGACTCGCAAAGAAAAGTTTCTGCACGAAAATGTGATGAATTTGACCCCAAATCAACTCATCACAGTTCAGTCCGAGATTCACACACTCTCTCTCTCTCTAGATCAACAGAAATATGATGCTGAATGGAAAGGCACCAAGGCCAGACTTGTCAGGGCTGCTCAAGCAGCTGTAAAGGATCACAACACTAGGGTTGCAGCTCGATCGCAACCACAAAAGCCTCAGTCTGAAGAAATTGCTCAGACTGCAGATGAAATTCCTCAGGCTGCTGATGAAAATGCTCAGCCTGAAGAAACAACTGAAGAAATTGCTTCTGCACCAGAAGCAACTGCCAGTGCTGCTGAGGAAACTCAGACCACTGAAGAACATGCCAGGACAACCTCCAATGTTGTGCCTGAAGAAACTTCTATGCCAACAGGTACTTCTGATGTACCTGAAGAATCTGATAGGCCAGCTGAAGAATCTGTTGTGCCTGAAGAAACTGAACCACCCAGGGTGGCTGCATTAGTCGTTCCTGAAGAAACTGCAACTGCTGAGGAAAAACCCCTCAAAAGAAAAGCATCAACTTCTGAAGCTCCTGTGTTGAAGAAGTTGAAAACTTTGACAAGTTCCTCAGCAACACCAATCGATGCAACTCCAATTTCCTCAGCACCAGCCTATGCTATTGTGACAATCGTGGAAGCATATGACATTCCTCAAGAAGAAGAGAATCATTCGGCAGCTTCAGAGCCTCTTGATGAGGAAATTGTCATCGATGACACTGCATTGACCCCCAAGGTATCATCGCTCCAGCTTCTGGTAACTGCTGAGGAAGCTGGCGAAGAAATTGATGAAGAAGTTGACATTGGTGACACTACTCGTGTCATCAATGATGAATATTGGGAATCTGCACATCCCAATTGACCTGTGGAAACTCCCTTGATGTTGAGTCCTCAGTCACCTACACATACTGAGGAAATACCTGAAGACTCTGAACACCTGTACCTTCCAGACCCTGAAGAAATTCTAGCTGCAACAACTGAGGAAATTAATGCTCCGGCCACTACTGAGGAACCAGCTCTTCAAATCACTCAGACTGTTGTTCCTTCCATGCCAACGGAGATCAAGGGGCGTACACGGACAAATCTTCAACCCAAGCCAAGACTGCTTCTCAAAGGCTCTGTTCGTCCCAAATTCCTCAAGACCAATTTCTACGATGAACACATGTTCTTCTCTGGACCAAACCCCTATGACTCTACAAGGGCTGGTCGCAACAGGTTCTTGACTGCCACTAAACTGAATTACTATGCTTCAGTCCTCTATGAGAAGAAGAAAGTCTTCGAGCACCATCAGATTCCTCACGCTGACATGGAAAGTCTTCCATCATTTACTCCTGTGCTTCAAGTTCTATATGATGCTAGACTTCTTCCATTTTGTGTTGACATCTATGATTGGAATGAGGAAATCATCCTTCAATTCTATGCCACGTTGCATATCAGCGAAGATTCCTCACACATCAACTCATGGATATTGGACTGGATGACTGGCACAACACACTTCACTGCTCAAGCCTCTGGATTGCTTTAGTGTGTCCCAGTCCAAATTCCCTCAGAAGAAGCCCGCAAGTTGTTTGATGAACCTCCTCTACCCAATCAACTAATGAATGTGCTGATGAAGACATTACCACCTGGAAAGCCTCAACGCCAAGTCTTCTTAGTGAAGGATCTGCTCTATGTGCCTCGCACAGTCTATCGCATATTGACAAACACACTATGTCCTTAGAAGGGCCACAACTTTGAAGAAGAAGAAGTGGAAGGAATCATGAAGAATATGCTCTTCAACGTCATCCATGGTATTCCCATTAACTTGCATGATTTCTTCATGAGGACTTTGACCAGTGCTGCTGTCGCTCCATTTGAGCAGAAGCCATATGCACCCCGGATTATGAAATTCATCAGGGATAAGTCCTCAGTGCACTACAAAGCTGATTTCCAGAATCACTTCAGTTTCCTGCCACCCATTGAAGTCATCAAGTGTACAATTTCATCAGTTGAAGGGAAAGGCAAGTCTATTATTGATGAAGGAACACGTCCCCTGGATGGACAGTTTCGCAAGGCCGCTTCCTTCTCCAAAATGATGACACTGCCACACAAGACTCTGATGCAAAGGCCTCAGCTCCCAAAGAGTGTGCCCCTCGATGGATGACTGATCGCGAACTTCTTATAAGTCTTCATCAGAAGGTCAATCGCAATCATAAGTGGGTAAAGCGTCAACTTGGGTATATTGTGCAGAATATGACTGTGACGCAGAACACTGTCAAGAGGAACCACTATTATGCTCATGAAAACGTCAAGCGCTCTTGGGCTATGCTAAATCACATCATGCCTTCTGTATAATTGGATGAGCTGAACTTTGAAGAATATCCTGACTTTGCTCGCTGTCCTCAGAAGAAGTTCAAGAAAGTCCAAGTTCCTCTGATGGTCACCAGTTCATATTCTTCATCTCGCGAGCGCGATGAAGATGAAGACATTGAAGATACTGCTGTTGGTCCTGCATCACCAATCGACCCCGACAATGCTGGCGCTCCTTCTTCACCAACCAGATGAAATTCCTCATGGGGCGTTATTCATCATTTTTTCTTCCCTTTTGGTCTTCGATGACAAAGGGGGAGAAAATTTGAGTTAGTCTTCAAGTGGGTCTACATATATATGGGCTATTTTTGTTTAAGTTATAACTCTCGCTCTTCTGAAGTTTTTGGTTATTGAGTTGTAAACTTAAGTCTGATGGTGGTCTGACACTTTTGAACTATTTCCTCGCATGTTTATTTCCTCAAATACCTTAATGCATGCATGCTGAATTTGGTCAGACACCATTTTCCTCACGCATTTCAAATTCTTCATTTCATATATTCAAATGCGTGTACAAATTACAAGATATAGGGGGAGTTCTCCATGTTTTGAACCTGCCATGTGCATTTGCAGTCCAAAGCAAATTCCTCAAATATGCACATCTTCAAGGGGAGTTCATCTATATCTTGCAATCAAATTCCTCAAAATCTGTACTTTCACTTCATATGTTTATCCCCATTGAAAACTTAACCTATTTGTCATCAATCACCAAAAAGGGGGAGATTGTTAGTGCATCTAGTGCCCCTTAGTGATTTTGGTGTATTGAAGACTTATAGGTTAAGGCACTAATGTGTTTGTGAGTGTACACAGGCTCTATAAGTTGATGAGGAGTTTGATATATTCGGGGATTATCGACCCCTAAAAATGTATGTCTTCAAGTGAAGACTTTGTTGAAGACTTTCTAAAGACTTTGGTCAAGACTTTGTAAATACTTTGCAAATTAAGAAGTTGGTGTGACCTTGAAGATATGAACGAGAAATATGAAGCGTGAAGACTTTGTTTTTGTAGTTTCATTTCCTTTATTTGAGTCATAGCAAACACCATACTGTTAAAGGGGGCCGAGGTAATACTAAGGAAAATTTCCAACTGATGCTCAATTCCAAAATCCTCAACCCATATAATCCTTCGAGTGAAGTCTTTAGAAATCTCCTACGGATCAGACAAGTTTTTCAGTGACAGAGACGAAGTTCTTCTGGTCTCTGAGGAAATTGATCTGACTGAGGAGTTAGGATTTCGCCAGTGCGAATTGCCTACAAGTGAGGATCATGATAAGCTAAGGACTTTCATAGTTCGAAATTCCGACCGTTGCTGTGCTTAGCGCCAGCTGTCCCCAATCATTCTTATCCACATAATGGTCATATTATTGGGGGCATTTATGTCTTATCATGTCAGGTTGCATCCTGGCTATAAATAGCCACCCCCCCTCAACCACTAGCTGGTTGGCTGCTCCGAGAAAGAACTAACACTTGTCATCTGAGAGCAACCCATCCTCTGAGGACTTTGAGAGAAAATCATCAGTGAGGAAAAACCCACAACCAAACCACAAAACCCATAGTGATTGAGCATCACTGAAGAAATTCCTGTGTGGAACTGACGCTTGTTACCTTTGAGGACTGTGTATCCTCCAGACGGTTAGGCGTCATGGTCTAGTGCTCCTACAGTCAATTGGGGACCATGAAGTGACCTTGGTCTGGAGCATCCAGCAGTAAATTGTGGATCGCCGAGTGACCAGTTTGTGAGGGTTTTGGAAGTCTACCCTGAAGACTTACCACGAGTGTTGGGCGAGGACTGTGTGACCTTAGCTCAAGGAGAATACGGTAAGGACTGTGTGTCCTCTAGTTTAAATACCAAGCCGCTCCAAACCAGACGTACGACTGTCATAGCAGTTGGAACTGGGTCATCAAACCATTGTCTTCATCGAGCTACCTGATTCTATTTCCTCAACCTCCTTATTCCTCATAAACCTGTTGACGAAATTGATTGTTACTATTTGAAGAATTTGACTAAAGACTTTCGCAAATTCCTCACCTCAAATTCTTCAAGTTGCATTGTTCATCACTGCTTATCCTTTATCACGCTACTCACTATTCGTGCATGTTTCATTTCATCATGATGACTAAGCTAATACTATGCTCCTCATGCACCTGAGTACTTATTCCGCTGCTAGTTATTCATCACATTTCAAATTCCTCAAAACTAAAATTCCTCAAGTGATGAATTGGTAAAAATTGCCCATTCACCCCCTCTAGTCGATATAACGCACTTTCACTCTTGCTTGAACTTTTGCCAACCTATTTCCTTGCATCTTTGGGTATTCCAAAATCTCTTTTCCAACCCAACTCTCCATGGACTGTTATCTGAAACACACTAGATAAAAGTGTTAGTCCAAGAGACAATGTATGTTGTCATGAATTATGAAAACCACCAAGGGAGCATGTTGTGCTTTGATTATGTCCTTGATGCACAGCTTGGTGATCCACCCACTACCGTGTCATCTGAAGACATTAAGAACGCTTGGGAGGCACGCTCTGGAGATCAGTCACTAGTTAAATGTGCAATGTTGTATGGCTTAGATTCGTGACTTCAAAGACGTTTTGAACATCATGGAGCATATAAGATGTTCCAGGAGTTGAAGTTTATCTTTGAGAAGAATGGCTAGATCGAGAGGTATGAGACCTCCGATAAGTTCTATGCTTGCAAGACGGAGGAGAAAGGGTCTGTCAATGAACATATACTCATAATGTTTGGGTATTTGAGCCGTCTGGCTATGTTAGGGTTGCCCCTTCCATCGGAGGCGATCACTAACAGAGTTCTTCAATCATTACCACCTATCTACAAGAGCTTCGTGATGAACTATAACATGCACGGGATGAACAAGTGAGTCGCTGAGTTGTTTGAAATGCTGAAAATCACTGAGTTTGAAATCCATAAAGAGCATCAAGTGTTGATGGTCAATAAAACCACTAGTTTCAAGAAGAATGGCAAGGGCAAGAAGGGTAGCTCCAAGAAGAGTGGAAAAACAGTTACCCCCCTATGAACAAACCCAAGACTGGACCCAAAACAGAAACCGAGTGCTTTCATTGCAAGGGAACTGGTCACTAGAAGCAGAACTGCCCCAAGTATCTGGCCGACAAGAAGGCGGCCAACACCAAACAAGGTATAGAAAGTGCCCAAAATACAATATTGGCATTCAATAGGAAAAGACCAGTTTCCTTATTTATTTATGGCCAATATTTTTATGGGAGCTCAATATGATCACAAAGAATATCTCCACAAGTTTTCATGAACTTTGGAGATGGATAGATATTTCCCTAGATTTAACTCCTTTAACTGGCAAAAAGGGATTAATTATAAATGAAAAATATTGCAAATGAATTGGCAATATTTTTGCATATCTAGGTTTTATAGATGAAGGATGATCTCTGGGAAAAGTTTGGGAGGCAATAGATCAAAGGAGATTGAGGTTCCTTTGTAACTGGAAGGATTAGGGTTTCCCTTCCGGCAACTCGGAAGGTAGTGTTTCGACAGCAAAACCCTAAGCAAAGATCTTGGGTGGCAAGGTTGGACTGGAGAGAATCTCTGGTTGGATAGGTAGGCAGTGCTAGGTGACCATCTTCACATACCCAAGAGTGAAAGAAAACCCAATAACACTGAAAAAAAGACGGGAGTCAAATCCCATTAAGAAAAAAACAGGAGCGAGAACCAGGGTGTTACACCTTCCAACGCATAATAACAACCACTTGCTAGATGAGGACATGAAGAAAAGGAAGGACCAAGGACTTAGAGATTGGATATCCATTGATCCATATTCTTAGAGGAGGAAGACCGATGTGGACTGCATGTTCTATACAAAGGAACAACAAGACTTCTATGAAACAATTTGACTTATCAAGAGCCCTGTTGTGAGTGACATGAGATATGTGGACTAGAAGTACATCAAGGATAATGAAGATTACTTCCCAAGTGTTGTCAGGATAGGTTTTCCAGGATATTAATTTCCCAGTAAATGACGCTTGTGCTCACCAGCCCCAGGATTACTGTTAAGTGATGAGACACAATCTTGATACAAAAATTCGAAGCAAAATACAATTTTTGAAGTACCCGACCAAAGTTGTCTCTGAGTACAAAAAACATTCTAGTGGTTGATGGCGGAAGCGGTTCGGGGTCATCAGCGTCTATGGACTCCATTTCCCACAGGAACACCTGACCTAGATAACTCCCATCTTCGCATGGCTGCGATCTGCGATACCTAGGTTCCGGGGTTGTCATCATAATGATCCTCTCCAAATCCGCAATCTAGCCAAGAAAATAGACAAGGACAAGCCAGTGATTACTTTGAATGTACTCGCAAACATCATGAAAAACATGTATAATATAGCAGGTGATATTCATGCGCTGAAATAATTCCCGATTATTCAGTCAGTAACAAGAAAAATTCCACGATGCAAGCCAGCAGATTATTCATGCTAAAAATGAATAAGCAATCAGGGAATAAAATAAAATATTCCAATCGGGTGTCTGAAGTGACGCTCGAGAGGTTATGATTGTAATGTGCCTCCGTCGGGCGTGTGTGCGATGCCACATAAAGGGCTTATAAGGAAAATAAATGACATGCGTGCCACAGTCGGGCGTCTCGGCGACGCCACATAAAGGGCTTAAAAACAAAGTAAGTAACAAGCAAGCCATAGTCGGGCATCTGAGCAACACCCCATAAAGGGCTTATAAGGAAAATAAATAAGAAGCATGCCACAGTCGGGCGCCTCAGCGACACCACATAAAGGACTTATATAAAAATAATAACATGAGAATCTAGGAGGTAGAGCCATCCTAGGGACACTCAATAATCCAAACAATATAATTGGTTAGTCCACAATAATAATAATTGTAATCATCATTCCTCACAGATCATGATCTATATTCGGGTTTAGAAATTTTCCTCCAAAGACAGACACTTGACCCATCCCAGATTGTAGTCCTTAACCACGGACACGGCTATTTGAATAGATATAAACTCTGTAGAGGGTGCACTCTTTACCTACAAGTAATGGATTCCTTTAGCCCACTGGGACTAATTCCGCTTACGGTCTTCGAATTGAAAACAAACCTGACCCGCACACACCAACTTAACTTACCGGTGCCTGGGATCACCCACGACACTAGTTAAGGAAAACTCTAAGTGGGGAGGCTTCAACCTCTATTAGCATGGGACCAAAAAATTTGTGTCATTTGCAAAACAGGGAATCTACCCCCTCGGACTCACCGGAACACCCGTGCCCCCATACCAAGTGACATGCCTACCAGGGGCCACTGGTATCTTTCACTATGGCCTCTCTGTATGGTGTGTGGTAAGACAGGGGTTGACAACTTACTGAACCGTACCCTACCTGTGGCAGGGACAAGTGGCAGTACAAAGCAAGTATGGGGGTTAGTCGCACAAGACTCGATCTATGGTCGACTCAGGTGGTTATGTATTCTCTGCATGATTAGCACAACAAATATATTTCACATCATCAGACAGAATCACCACTCATCATACCCCTTCTTGCCTCACTGATCATTCTTGCTCCAACAAGATGTTAGCACCAAGCTCGTGTCTACCCGAGACAGAGGCTTCTCTGGATTCCTTCCGGTCCACATGACAGGTATAAGAGGATGAATACTGTCACAAGCATTTTAATTCCAATAGCAATGAATTTCCATCAGGCACTCATGAGCATGATCATACCTTCACATGAAATATTACTTACTTCATGTCAATAGGGGATGACGTTTTATTTGTCACATCAAACAACACGCAACATATATTATACCAAGGTTCAGAATGCTTGCCTTCAATATATATCTAGGTGAGGTGCACTCCAAAACTTCTGAAAGTTTTTTCTTTCCAATTCCTATTTGAAAATATTCTAATTAACACAAAATTTTGAAAACAGTACAGAAAAGTTGTTTGATTTTTTTCAATTAATATGAAAATAAACTAGGTGAAATTTCATAGAGTTGGATAAAAGAATCAATTCAAATGGAGTTTTATTTTAGAAATTATAGCCAGCCAAAGTAGGGTCAAACTTCTGCTTTTAAATAAAACAAATAGAAGAAAATGATTCGGACGAAATACGCTTTCGGGAAAAGAATACGTACTTTCTGAAATGCACTTTCATTTAACCGGTTGACCCACGATATCAAGTCACTAAGAGTGGGCCCGCCTAGCCCATTGGTCATGTTTGACTGGTCTCCTCCTTTCTCCTCCCACGAGCGAGTGAGGGAGGGGAATAGGCTTCCGGGCAGGTCGAATTGGACCGAAGGGCAACGATGTCCATTGTTGCCGGAGACAAGGGAGATGATCCTATTGTTTTCAATTGGCTCTTAAGGAGGGATCCCAAAGGGCAGTGGAGGACTCATGCTTTGGCCGAGAGCTCGGGGGTCTCTATTTATAGCGCGGCGAGGCGGTTCCCGCGATGGCCGGAGATAAGATCATCGGCCTACCGCTTCTGTTGTAGCAGGGAAACGTGGCGTTGGACGATGCTAATGGACGAGCCTGAAGATGCGCTCGTGCTATTCCCTGGGCGAGCTAGCCAGCAAAGGATGCTTGAACAGTGCTCACGCGGTAGGGGCCGACTGTGGTCGTCGGCTAGCAGCCAAGGAGCTCTAATAGCGGCACTGCATGGCGGAAGGGGGCGACCGGGGTGGCTCTACAGTGATGGAGGGGTCAGGGGAGTGGCTCTTGCAAGAGGGGAAGGGCTAGGGGCGCGGTTGGTGGGGCGTGGCGGCTCAGGTGCACTTGTCTGCAATAGACGTGCTCTGGGCGTGCCTAGTGCATACCCACAAGATGCTCTGCAAAATGACCAGGCCCTCCAATAGGCTCCAATACATATGGGGATTAGCAGGGTTGGGTTTTAGGCCAAGGTAGAGCTATGTGACATGCTGGTTTGGTCACTTGGGCTGGTTGATAATGTAAATCTATTTCCATGCCAATTTTGTTCATGAAGACAAGGTGCTCGACAGAATGGCATGGGAATTAAGGCAACTCTTCTGGTGGTCAAAATCTCCAGGTTGGGGGCTCTTTAGGTGTAGGTGATGATGGCAGGGTTATTTTGGAAAAATCAAAAACTTGTTAGTGCAAGTTTTATAAAACCTTGTTTTTGAACAGAAACTACATGCCATTATTGCATGGGCTTAAATTACTCTAATGTGGCTGATCTCCTGGACTTAAGGGTTTCGTAGGGCTCACTAATAGTAGGAAAAATCCCATGGGAATTAGGCCAAAATAAACATGGGTTGCATTACAAAACTTCAAACTGGTCCAGAATAGAAAATAGGATGATATGCTCAAAAATTCCAAAACACAAAGTTGGGTTTTTGCATAAAAGTGATGTAGGTATATCACATCCCATCTACAATTTTTTGTAGAATTATTAAATGAATTTATCAAATGGTTGCAGTGCAAATGAGACCCTTTAAAGGAGTAAAAATCAATTTTAAAGGAATTAAAGTGTGGAAAAATAATATAAAAATGCTTCCACAGATTATAACAATTAAAAAATGAAATGTTTTTAAGAAAATACCCAAGTTTCACAATATTTTTGAAAAGCTTCTATTTGGAGGGAAAATTTTATAATTCACAGGAATGAAATGGTTCTGAAATCAATAGAAGATCCAAGAAAAATAGAAGTTTAAATTACCCGGCAAAAGTTTTAATTAATAAAACATGATTAAATTTTTGGGTGTTACAAGTGTGCAAGATTTTTTTTATTGCATTGGTCTTAATAAGTTTGTTGGTGAGGAGTTCACTACTTGGAATGATGAAATGATCATGCAATTCTACTCCGCTGCCCATTTCTATGGAGATGGTAGAATTGTGTGGATGACTGAAGGGACCAGGTATGAATCCACAATTGATGAGTGGGCTGCCATCTTAGGGGTCCCAGAGGTGGAAGATGCTGACCTTGATGTTTACTCTGAGCCCAAGGCAAGACATAATGCCATGAAGAACATGTACAAGGAGATCCCTGCTGCAAATCTAAAGTCTCACAAGCTAGGATCCATTTATTTCCCCTAGGCTGGTCTACGCACGATCAATACTATCTTGAGGCACACTTTGTTGCCTAAGTCTGGAGATGAGAAGATGGTCAGAGGCTACTCCATCAACATGCTACTCCATCTTGACTAGCATACCAGATTCAGAGTGATGGACTTAATTGTGGAGACTATGAAGAAGATGGCTACAGACCAGAAGTGGTCATGTGGCTATGCACCTTACATCCAAATGCTTATCAACTCTAAGTTGGAGAAGCACATCTTTGCACTAGATCAACCACATTTTCCACTCTTGCCGGAGCTAGAAGACAACGTTTTTGTGATGAACCCAGATCATCCCACATCAGCTACAACACATGCACAGGCAGTGGCAGCCAGAGACACTAGTGATCAGGCACCCATGACTAGGAGTGGGCATATGGATCTTCTCCTTAGCTCAGTTCTCAGCATGCAAAAGGACGTCACCAACATTCTGAAGAACTAGGATAGCCTTGCAAGGATTGTTGACAACAAATTTCATATTCTCAACAACAAGGTGGACGGGCTCATAGTGATAGTGAATAGCTCAAGAACGAAGTTGATGGTGTGCCCAGCCCTCACACTACATATGATGATGAGGATCGTGCACCTCTTAGGCCAGACACTCAGTTCAAGACTCAGGCTAGGACTCTCACAGTGACAGATCCATAGCTGAGGTCTTCTTCATCAGCACTAGCTACATCTACATCGGCACCATCAGCTCCACTATATCCTCCAGTTGCTACACCAACTCCGTCCATGACGTCTGCAGAAGTCACTGCTGATGCCGTTCTCTTGACTCCTACTTCATCTACCGGAGGAGATTAGCCCCAGAAGAGTGTTTAGATCTATACCTTTGAACTTTTTGGTAACTTGTTGACAAAGGGGGATGAGTTGTATAGATAATTAGGGCTTCAAGAGAGAGAGCGTTTGTTTCTATCGCTTTTTCAAAAACATTTAATATCTTATGGTTTGGATGTGTTAAACTTTGTTGGTGTTTGATCATACACTTTATGTGTGTTGCTACTATTTCCCATCTTCATGACCCTTATGAGATGATCATTCACTTTGCTTGATTGTGTTGTGCTATGATATTCAGTCTTATTATTCTCGCATACCACCAAGTTGTATGTGACATGGAAGAAGTGCCCCATGTACCTAATCGATTGTGCATTTGCATTCAAATGCAAATTCAAAAATAATGCACACATTTAGGGGTCCTCTTGCTTATCACATACTTCTCAAAGCGACGATTATATTCATTGATTATATCATATGTCAAAGCTTTGATCTATATGTTGTCATCAATAACCAAAAAGGGGAGATTGAAATCACATTTGCTCCCATGGTGGTTTTGGTAATTAATAGCAACATATATCTCATGGGACTAATATTTCCACTAAGCATATTTCAGGAAAAGTTCATTGATGGGTTGGCAAAAGGATTGTGGAGAAACCCATAGATGCAAGGAATTGGATTGGCAAAGCTTGAAGCAAGAGGACTCTACATTTTACTTTGTGAGAAATCACTTCGAGTCCATAGAAAAAGCCAATACTATTAAAAGGGGGGTAAGGTACTGTTTGTGAACAAGATGCTCCACGTGCATAAGTTACAGTCACCAAAAACACCCACAAACTCTTCCACAAATCTCTATCCAAGCTTATCATGAAACTCAGTGAAGCCAACAAGATCCAATCGGTCCCACCGATTTCCCAACTCAGGAAGAACACTGCCAAACCCTAGCACATCGGTGCAACCGATACCATTTTGATGCCACTGTGATAAGCTTGCCAACATTTTGTTACCTCGATTCACAAAATCGGAAGCTCTGAGTTTTTGGATTGGCGTCATCGAGATTTGGATTCTGACCATTTGACACCTTATCGATACCGCCAAGATTTCTATATTGGTTTCACCGAGATTCAAAACTTGCTACCTTTGGAGCAACTCGGTACCACCGAGATTCACACATCGGTGTCATCGATTTGGTCACTTTAGTTGTAATGGTTGGATTTTTGGCGATGCCTATATATATCCCTCCAAAACCACTCACTCGCAAGTGAATCACTCAGAACAGATCCCCACTTATCCCATTAGAGTTTCTGAGAGAGCCACCTAATCGTGTGGTGAGATCAACACATTCTATTCCAACCATATGAATCTTTATCTCTAGCCTCCCCAAGTTGCTTTCCACCCAATCAACCTCTTCCATAAAAGCAAAATTTGTGAGACAGTGACTGAGTGTTGAGGAGTCTATCCTCTTGAAGCACAAGAGCAAGGAGTTCATTGACATTATCAAGCCTATTACCTTTTGGAGGGTGGCGCCTCCTAGATTGGTTAGATGTTGCTTGGGAGCCTCCTACTTCGTGTTGTGGAGTGAACCAAGAAGTTTGTAAGGGCAAGGAGATCACCTACTTCATGAAGATCTACCCTGGGTTAGGCTAGTCCTCCGTGGACGTAGGCCATCATGGTATAGACAAGGTTGCTTCTTCGTGGAAACCTCCGTGTGTAGAGCCCTCCGTGGACTCTCGCAGCCGTTACTCTCCCTTGGTTGAAGTCTCCATAAACTTGGATGTATGATAGTACCACCTATCGGAACAATGAGAAAAATCTTCGTGTCTCCAAATTGCGTTCAATCTTCCTACCCTTCCTTTACTACTCATGCTAGTCTTTACTTTCCATTGCTATACTCGTAGACATGCATGTGTAGGGTGTGCTTGACTTGCTATCATTGCTAAAATCTGCCAACACTTAAAATTGGGAAAAAGGTGGATTTTTTGGGTCAAGTACTCTAATCACCCCCTCTAGACATACTTTCGATCCTACAAAAAGAGAAGTTTCTCAACGTATGCGGCCTAGTCGCCATGCCGAGATGTTTTTAATCATTGCATGGGACATAAATAGGGACCCAAGGACATATAAATGATTTTCTAACCCATTTTGGTGCCCTAGCGCATGTGCTTGTAGTTCAAATTTGAATTATGTACATTACATGGATAGAAAATGTCAATTAATGTATAAAGGGCCCCAAACGAGCCCTGAATAATTCCACATTTTAGCATTGCACTTGTATTAGTCTATATTGCATGTAGAAAACATATCAACGCAAGAAGAGACATTGAATGTCGTTCCCTCCATAGAGGTGACATGTTTCGTATCGAAACCACGATGCTTCTTGAGAGAAGTTTTGGCGTGCAAGAGGCTTGTCCCAAATTGGGAAAAAAATTACCATGTCATATAAGTGTCATGTCATGACACCAGGGTAATTAAGTTTCAAGAATTTTAGACGAGTTTTGGATTTATATCGATTTAAAAGCCAAGTTCCTCAATGTTCGTGGCCTCGTCACGACTCTGAGATGTTTGTAATCCATTCACGTTCATTGCATGGGACCTAAACAAGGAACCCAAGGACACAAATATGTTACTCAACACATTTTGGTGACACTGAGCATGGGCTTGAAGTTAAAATTTGAATTATGCACATTAAATTTCTAGAAACTTAACTAGTGTAGTATACAAAAGGCTAAATGAACCATGGATAATTTAAAGTAGTTCTATAAGCCCATCTAGAGCTCGTGCGTGTGTAAGCACGGTGTGCACACGTGTCATGCTAGCTCAAGCTTCCTTATTTCATAAGTTATTCAATTTGTCTTAAAATGTTGTTCTATCCAAACACGCTTTTCCCACCACTCCCCCAATTAGTTTCCTGCCAAAGCATCAGCCCCTTCATCAACCTCCTGGACGAGCAGGACGAGACGGAGAAGGTCAGAGAGCAGGCAAAAGCGGCATCACAGCATTGTGCCATCGAGCATGAGCGAGACATCATCATCAGCCCATGCAGGCGATGGCAGGCATCGCCATGCCACCATCACACACGATTTCTAGTACTTCGAGAAACGTCTGTGATACGTAGCTGGCCCCACGAGGTGCCCATCAGTGCACACCTTGTAAATGATAGGAGGCAACCCTTACCAGCAAAATGCAGCTTCCCAGCCCGTAGCCCAATCGAATGGAACATGGAAATTAAGCGTGCTTTGGGTGGATTATTAAAGGATTGGTTATTGGTTGGGAACTTGCTAGATCTCAAGGTTCATTTAGGCGGTGTGATACAAGCACTATATGCATTATAAATAAATTTCTATAGTGATATCTCATTCCAGCTAAATAAATCTTGAGATCCTTGTTTAGAAAATATCCATGATTTTCATTTTTTTTTGAAAATATCAATAAATGTGTGTAGTCAAATGCCATTTTGGCCAAGTAAATCTTGAGATCCTTGTTTTGAGAATATCCATGATTTTCTCTTGTTGTTTTGAAAATGTCAAAGATCGATGACGTGTGTGTGTGTGTGTGCATGTGTGAGTGTGTGTGTGTGTGTCGACCCATGCATGTCTGTGGACCATGCCTACATTGTGTGGTTTCCAATGACAAACCTATCGGTGGGCCCTTAGGGCCTGTCATGCCTTTTACTAACAATGCTAGAAGGCCAAGGATAGATGGGTGACAATGATTTGTGTGTGTGTGTGTGTGAACCAATGCTTGTGTGTGGACCATGTGCCTCCATTGTGTGGTTTTCGATGAAAAACCTAACGGTGGGCCCTTAGGGTCTATCATGCATTTTACTGACAACACTGGAAGGCCAAGGATGGGTGACGATGTGTGTGTGCGCGCGGGGGGGGGGGCATGTGTGTGCGTGTGATACGTCTCCAACGTATCTATAAATTTTGCTGGTTCCATGTTGTTATATTATCAACCTTGGATGTTTTACAATCATTTTATAGCAACTTTATATCACTTTTTGGGACTAACCTATTGACATAGTGCCAAAGTGCTAGTTATTGTTTTGCTTGTTTTCTACTTCGCAGAAAATCAGTACCAAACAGATCCCAAATGTTGTGGGGATTTTTGTGGATTATTTCTAGACCAGAAGAAAGCA
Source organism: Hordeum marinum (assembly GCA_022496015.1). Taxonomy (NCBI): domain Eukaryota; kingdom Viridiplantae; phylum Streptophyta; class Magnoliopsida; order Poales; family Poaceae; genus Hordeum; species Hordeum marinum. Next base: position 132,705,199 of record CM039676.1, on the reverse strand, counting down.
GATGGGCGAAACAACACCAGGTGAGGGGGCCCACGGTGGCCACCCTCCACTAGGGCGCGCTAGAGGCCCCTAGCACGACCTGGTGGGGGTGGGCACCTCGGGCGCCCCATCAGTCAGCTACCGAGCCTATAAATTCCCTAGAAATCTAAAACCCTAGGGGAGTCGACGAAACACAATTCCATCCGCCGCAAGTTCTAGAACCTCAAGATCAAATCTAACATCATCATGGAGGGGTTCATCTTCTTCATAGGTTCCTCTTTGATGATGCCTGAGTAGTCCACCATAGACCTACGGGTCCGTAGGCAGTAGCTAGATGGCTTCCTCTCTCTCTCTCTTTCTCAATACAATGGTCTCTTGGAGATCTATTTGATGAAATGACTTTTGTGGTGTGTTTGTTGGGATCTGATGAATTTTGAGTTCATGATCAGTTTCTATCCATGAATATGATTTGAGTCTTCTTTGATCTCATATTTGCATGATTACTGATAGCCTCGTATTTCTTCTTTGAATCTTTGGTTTAGTTAGGCCAACTAGATATATTTTTCTTGCCATGGGAAGAAGTGCTTTGTGATTGGTTCAATCTTGCAGTGTTCTTTCCTAGTGACAGAAAGGGCATCAAGACACGCATGTATCGTTGCCATTAAGTTTAACAAGATGCAGTCTATTTCTACGTGAATAGATCTTGTCTACATCATGTCACCGTTCTTATTAAATTGCTTTGTTTCTCCATGAACTTAATACACTAGATGCATGCTGGATAGCGGTTGATGTGTGGAGTAATAGAAGTAGATCTAGAATCGTTTCGGTCTACTTGTCTTGGACATGATGCCTATATAGTGATCATTGCCTTGGATATCATCATGATTATTTGATCTTCTATCAATCTCCCAATAATAATTTGTTCACCCACCGTGTGCTATACTCATGAGAGAAACCACTAGTGAATCCTATGGCCCCTGGGGTCTACTTTTCGAATATATTGTTTTCCGATCTACTATTTGCAACTTTTGTTTTCAGATCTATTAATAAAAAAACCAAAAATACCTTGCTGACTTTTTGTTTATTTATTTTACTTTGTGTTCTTGCGAGATCTATTTGCCAAAACTATCACTGTCGGATATCGGGCTCCGTAAAACCTTTAAGGTTCGAACACAAGGGCGTGAGCGAAGGTTTCCCGCTGCCTCACTCAACCTAGCTCGCTAATCGATGGACACTACAACGAATTCGCACGATGACAAGGAAGAAGAAGAACACGACAGTTTACCTAGGTTCGGGCCGTTGCGAAGCGTAATACTCTACTACTGCTTTGGTGGATTGCCTCTCGTGGAGGTTTTGGAGGATGAACTAGTACATTGTTCTTTAGCCTCGCGAGGGGGGCTCAAGGTGTGTTCTTGGCTCTCTGCCTTGCGGTGGTGTGTTGAGTGGCAAGTGTTGCATATCCCCTCTCTACGCTGTGACCTAGCTTATATATAGCGGTGGCCCTGGTCCTCCTCCCTTATCATAGTGGCGGGAAGGGATCCCACAACGGCCAAATTCAAAGGAGGACACGATTACATCGTCACCCTGTCCAAAGGCGCCTGCAAAGTAGCTGTAGGTGATGCAGTGGTGGGCTCGAAGATGATATCCGCCCTGCGGGGCTTGTGGTTGTGGTATTGTTACACCACAAGGGAAACCTTTGGGCGGTGCTTTGGGAACCCGCGTATGTCTTGCTCCCTTTGCACCAAAGGGGAAACTACGTCGCCTAGCGCCTGGCGCCTGCCTGTCCTTCCTTGCGTCATCCTTGACTCCTATGGCCCGGCCTTGCATAGAGATCTCCGGCGCTCAGGAGGGGGCCTAAGGAGGCCCATCCTTGCTGGCCTGAGGATGCTGCTTTCCCCTACGAGCCTAGGGTCTTCGTGAGGACCTTGTTTTGTGTAGCACCACACGATACCACCCCATGTGACGAAGTAGGCTAGGTCCTGGGCCGCAGTCAGGCAAGACTAGGTACCCTCGTTCCCAGAACACTGACAGTAGCCCCCGGGCCCAAGGCACGCTCGTGATGGCTTCAAAGCGAAGCTTTGTGGATGACCCAAAGTGTCGCGGGCCCCAAATGCGTGCGTGCCAGGCTCTACACGCGTTGGTTATTCGAGCGATGATGCCCCCGCTCCCCGAAGGCGACACGAACCGCCCAAATCGAACTAACGTGATGTCTGCATGCAGTGTCGGCCATCATTACCTTTCCTTGAATGATGCTGCCGCCTAGGCCTTCCCTCCTTGGGCCACGTGATGTGACCCTTCGGAGGCTGCATGCCTCCCGGGATGCGAGGGGGCGTCGATTGGCCCCCGACTATAGTTAAGCTAGCGAGGGGGAGAAAACCCTCACACATCTTCGTCTTCTTCATCTTCTAATCCCCAAGCTGCAGCTCCCCCAACTATGGCTCAAGTGAGGAGGCATTCTGCCATCGAGAAGGGGAAGGCCTACTAGGAGGATCCAGCTTCGCCGCCGCCCAGGAGGGGCCGCCCTGCCCCCGAAAGTACGCCATGACGCCAGTGGAGGCATCCCGGGGGCGCGATCGTACCTCAACGTGGTCTGGGGTTGTCGTCGATGGCTGTAGCACGGGCCCATCCAGTGCGGGCTCTCGAGGCAGTCGAGGTAGCGACGCCCGAGTTGGAGGGTGGCCACGGCGGCCCTGCCACCACGCCCGCGGTTCCACACAGCCGACACGGCCCGGGAGTTTGTGGTGTGGGCGGAGAGGCCAGAGGCCTCCTGGCTTCAAATTCCGAACTCCTTTGGTGTGGTTCTACCAGCCAGAGGGCCCGGCGGCCTATGGCTGCGGGCCGACGGCTGCTGCAGCACATCATCATGGGTGGAGGTTGAGGTCTCCCCAAAGGGCTTTCTGTATCTGGTCCGCGGGTGGCAGATGTTTGCCCGTGCTCGCGGCCTGGTAGGGAGGCGCACCCTCCATTTCAAGTTCGATGGGGAGGCAACACTCTTCGTCAAGGTCTTCTGTGGTGACGGTGAACGTCTGGGGTGCTGCACAGAAGACGTCGGTCCTGGCAACCGTGGAGGCGAGCTTGCCCTTTGAGATGAGCGTCGTTCCTCCAGCGACAGCGACACCCCTTCTGATGGGAGCCCGAGTGACAACAATGACATCGACGACAACAGCTATGACGCGCCGCCACACCGTCATGCCCGAGCCTCGGTGGGTTGCCAGCCAACGTGGTGTCGTTCCTCTGCTCTAGAAGCTTCTGCGCAGGCGCACCTTTATGGGTTCGTGAAGGAGGAGGAGGACACCGACAGAGTGTCGATGCTCGCATCTCGGAGCCCCGAAGGCTCCAGCCCCAGTGGGGGCCTCTTCCTTCTTTCCCTACCCCTGTAACCAAAGATCAAGGAAGGCCCTGCGGGCATGTAATGAACTCGGGTTCAAGCCCCTTTTGTCCTTGCTTTTGTCACGTGTCCTAGGTTTTGAGTTTTCGTAACTTGAGGCAGCCTTCCAATCACAATGAGGGTACTTAGCTTGGCATGTCCATCGTAGGCTCCAAGGGAGATATGGCCATGGCGTTTGGTAACCTCATGCGTCCTGCGGTCCTCTTCTACCTACAAGTGATGTAAGTTGGGACCCCTTTCGGTACTCTATGTCAGTTGGCCCCAGTACCACACATTTCCCTACCGCCGCGGTTGCGTCTGGCCAAGGATGCAACCATAGGGCGGGCCTCCACACCCATGATGCCGGCTGGATCACCAAGGATGGTATCGAGGCTTCTAGTGGCTTTATGACCATTAAGGCTCCTGAGGCAAACTGCTCAGGACCCCCCTTTGACGCTCGAGCAGCTCTATGTCGCTGAGTCCCAGTCCCGCGCATTTCCCCACCGCCATGGTATATGACCGGATCACCAAGGAAGCAACCACGAGGCGAGGCCTCATCACCCTCGATCCCGACCGTATCACCAAGGATGGCATCGAGGCTGCCAAGTGGCTTTATGACCGGTAAGGCTCCTTACGAGCCCCCCTTGACGTTCGAGCGGTTCCCCAAAGAAAAACAATTGTTCCGGCCACAATAGGGGTAGGGCTCCCGAGGTTCCAAGATGGTGCACCGGGCCGTGAGTGGGTCCCCTGAGTGAGTATGAAGCCACATACGCCTGCTACCCGTTCGGGAGTGCCACGCGAGGGTCCAGGCGCCAAGGACTTGGCGAGGTTAGAGCACCATGCCCCCAGCCCCCGCTCGCGAGGCACGAGGAGGAAAGCGGCAGGCGAGTGCGTGTCCTAAAGAGAGAAAACCCATTATGGGGAATGATGATAAATACGAACCCCTGACCCGTTTCTTGAAAGCATGATTTTAAAAACCCTGAGTTTTGTTCCAAGAAAGTTGGCGAATTCAAATGCGAGAAGAGCAAATAACAGCAGCGTCCGGCACCTACACTAGTGTCACACCCTGTGTTTGTATCACTTTGCTATGCTTGGATTTACAAAATTTGGAGCCAATTAAAACTTTTGAGTACATTCTTGTTTGAACTATTGCTTGATTGATTGTTTGGTCGACTATGTTTGTCACTCTTAGGTTCTACCTCTCTAGATATTCATCTTACTTGATCCAAACTTCTTTCCCAATGATCATACCATCTGAATAGTACCCAAAACTATTTTTATAACAAAATATTTTGACCAAAAAGAATTTATTCAAATTAGGGTTTCAAAACCCTTGATTTGAGGATTGCATTGCAAGTCCTCAAATTAGGTGGATTCTTTTCCCCCAAAGGCTTTATTTGAAACCTACTATATATATGACTTCCCAAAACAACCAAATATTAATTTTTAAGATTATCTTACTATTTGATTTAATGGCTTTTTCTTAAGGCCAGAAATTTTATTTCATAGGTAAAAGTTATTTTAATGCTTTGAAAATATTTCAGAAAATTTGGGGAAGCTCAATGGACATATAGTTCCCATATATAAGATTTTTAACACATGGTCATGTTCAAAATCATGGGCAAACCCCTCAAAACCCTTTCTGCCCAAATCAAGCTTTTCAAATATTTCTATAATAAATATTCTCAATAAATTCCAAGAAAATTCCAGCAAGTCACAATTGTCATATGTGACGATCTTGCCAAGTTTCATCTCAATCCCAATTGATTTGCTTCATCAAAATATTCCAAAACCATTCCTGGCTAGATTCAAATTTGAACACCTTTACATTGTGAAGTTTCTTTCCTTGACCCCAAACTTTGTGGGCATGTTCCATTACCCAAATAAGGATGCCACTCCAAGTGATGCATCAAGGAGAATGGAAATGCATACCTTGATCTACATGAATCTGATTCTGTTGATTTCTAGGTTTTCAGAAAGTTACATTGTGAAATTTCTTCAATCAATCTCAAACATGGTGGTCAACCCTATTTCCAACCACCATTTGACCGTTTTAAAACTCATGTCAAGCAAACTCCAATTTCTTAGCCAAACTGTAGGATCGAAAGTAGTGCTAGAGGGGGTGATTAGACTACTAGACCAAATAAAATATACTTTTTCCCAATTTAATGTCTTGGCAGATTTTAGCATTCATAGTATGTCAAGTAGACCCTACACATGCATGTCTAAGAGTATAGCAGCAGAAAGTAAAGACAAGCATGTAAGTAAAGGAAGGGTAGGAAGATCAAACGCAATTGGTGTCACGATGATTTTTCCCATGGTTCCGATAGATGGCACTATAGTACATCCAAGTTTATGGAATCTTCAACCCACGGAGGGTAACGATCGCGAGAATCCATCGAGGGATCTACCCACAGAGGGTTCCACAAAGAAGCTACCTTGACTATACCATAAGGGCCTACATCCACGGAGGACTAGCCTAACTCGGGGTAGATCTTCACGAAGTAGGCGATCTCCTTGCCCTTACAAACTTCTTGGTTCACTCCACAACATGAAGAAGGAGGCTCCCAAGCGACACCTAACCAATCTAGGAGGCACCACCCTCCGAAAGGTAAAAGGCTCGATTGTATCGATGAAATCCTTGCTCTTGTGCTTTAATATAATAGACTCATCAACACACAATCAGTCTCTCACAAATTTGGCTTGGTGGCATTGATTGATTGGGTGGAAAGCAACTTGGGGAGGCTAGAGATCAAGATTCATATGGTAGGAATGGAATGGCATGGTCTCAAACATGAGTAGGTGGATATCTCTCAAAAACCCAGTAGGTATGAACGGGGAACTCTTCTGAGTGCTTCTCTTGCGAATGAGTGGTGGTGGAGGGGTATATATAGGCATATGCAAAAATCGAACTGTTACACACAAAATGACCAGCTCGGTGACACCGATGATTTAATCTCGGTGGTACCGAAGTGACCAAAAGGTGGCCACTTTTGAATCTCAGTGAGACCGATATAGGAAACTTGATTGCACCGATAAGTTGACCAACGATCAGATTGCCCAATCTCAGTGACGCCCATCCAACAATCTCGGTGGGACCGATATTGTGAATTTGCGTAACCAAAAGTTGGCAACCTAAACTCGGTGGCATCGAAGTAGAATCGGTTGCACCGAAGAGCTAGGGTTTTGGCTGAGTTTGTCTGAGTTCTGGAATCGGTGGCACCGATTGGGAAGTCTTGCTTGCATCGATTTTGAAAATTTGGCTTTGGGCAGACTTTTGTGGAAGAGCTTGTGGGTGTATGTGGTGATCATCACTTGTGCACGTATGAGCATTTTGATCACCAACAAAACCTTACCCCCTTTAATAGTATTGGCTTTCCTAGGACTCAAAGTGATTTCTGACAAAAAGGTAAAATCTAGAGTCCTTTGCTTGAGGCTTTGCCAATCTAGTTCCTTGCATCTTGGGGTATTCCACAATCCTTATGCCAACCCATCAGTGAACTTTGCCTGAAATATACTTAGTGGAAACATTTGGTCAATGACATATATGTTGTTATCAATTACCAAAACCACAAAGAGAGCAAATGTGCTTTCAATTCCCCCCCCCCCCCGTTTTGGTAATTGATGACAACATATAGATCAAAGCTTTGACATATGGTATATTCAATGAATATAATTGTCGCTTTGAGAAGTATGTGATAAGAAAGAGCTCCCCCTAAATTTGTGCATTATTTTAAATTTACGTTTGAATGCAGATGCACAATCAATTAGGTACATGGGGCACTTCTTCCAGGTCACGTACAACTTGGTGGTGTGCGAGAGTAATAAGAGTTAACAACATAGAACAACACATCAAGCAAAGTGAACGATCATCACATAATTATGAATATATAGGAAATAGTAGCAACACACATTAAAGCGTATGATCAAACACTCAAACAAAAGTATCTCACATCAAACCAAAGAAGCAAATGTTTTGAAAAACAACAATATAAACAGACGCTCTCTCACTCGAAGCCTATGATCAGTATACAACTTCTCCCCCTTTGGCAACAAGTTACCAAACATCTCGAAGATATATAGCCAATTGTCCTTCTACGGCTGATCTCCTCTGACAGTCGATGTCAAAGTCGAGAGAACTGCGTCGGTGAAGACTTATGCTGAAGTCCTAGATGGAGGTGGAGTAGATACTAGAGGAACTGGAGCTGATGGAACTGATGTCACTGTGGCTAGAGCAGAAGATGAAGGCCTCGTCTCTGGAGCTGGCACTGTAGGTGTCCTGGCCTTAGTAGTGTACTGGGCAGTAGTCCTGATAGGTGGATCCTAGTTTGTGGAACTCTAGATGTGCAACATGAATGGCATTATACATTTCCTTCATGGCATTGTGGCTTGCCTTGGACTCTGAGTATACGCAAATGTCTCCATCATGTGCCTTGGGACTTCTAAGATGGTAGCCCACTCATCAACAGTAGATTCATATCTTGCTCCTTTAATCATCCAGACAATCCTGCCATCTCCATTAAAATGAGCAGTAGAATAGAACTACATGATCATCTCATCATTCCAAGCAATGAACTCCTTCCCAACAAATTTATCAAGTCCAATGTAGTGGAAGTTGTCTTGGACACATGGAAAGTAGTCCTCATTATCCTTCATATATTTCCAGTCCACATATCTCATGTCACTAACTACAGGGCTCTTGTCAAGCAACACTGTCTCGTAGAAGTCTTGTTGCTCCTTGGTATAAAACCTACAATCAACAATAGTCTTTCTCCTATGGGCATATGGATCAATGGATCTCCATGACCTCAAACCTGAATCCTTTTTCTTATTCATATCCTCAGCAATAGGATGGCTGGAATCATGAACAGCAAGCTAAAGTTTGAGCTTCATCAGAACTGTTATAACATCATCATCATCATCATCATCATCATCATCTACTTCTCTGAAAGTGGACTTCTTGTTCTTCTCGGAAGCAGGTATATCTCTGGTAGTCCTCTTGGACTTCTGTGCAATAGCTTTCTTGGATGCCACCTTAGTGCTCTTGGAGGGATTAGACTAAAGGCATAGCATTAGCCATAAGTTTCTTAGCCTTCTTCTTAGGAGGGGCATGAGCAGTAGGTTCCTCCTCTTCAGCAGCAGCACCAGCATCCTCCTCTGGATCCTCATACATAGAGGTAGGCCTACCCATCACACGGATGATCCTCTTCCTGGTTGTCCTCTTTGGCAAAGGTTTACTCGGGGGCTCAACAGATACAGTTTCCCTGGCACTCTCATGTGATTTGAAGGTCTCTGCAGGTGCATAAATTTTGCTGACCACCCTCCTGGATGAGTTAGCCACTTTGCCAGACTTCCTTGCAGCCTTCTCTTGCTTCTTAGCAAGAACTTCTTCTGGGACAAAATCAGAATCTTCTTCTTCTGAGTTGAGTCTCTTCCTTGCCCTAGTGGCAGCCTTAGGCAACCCATGAGAACTGGGAGTGCTTGGATCCGTGGAAGAACTGGACGCAGGACTAGTGCCTCAACCCATCTCAACGTTTTGCTCTGGCAAATTCTGACTATCTTTTGAGCCTGACATGTCTGACCCTGTGAATAGAGTATGAAGAGTGGAATAGGATAAGTCATCACAAAATCGGTACCGCCGAAGCAATAATATCGGAGCTACCAAGACATACTTTCTCCTTAGCCGAAACTTGGCACCCCTTTCGGTGATACCGAAAGGTGTACTCAGTTTCATCGAGAAAGTTCTCAGCAACACAGACATACAAATCGATGACACCGATTTGCTCACTTTGGTTCCACCGAGTTTCATCAAGTAGAAAGAAAACCCTAGAAAATCAATCATTCTCTATCCTATGGAATTTTCTTTTGGATGGAAGGATCTCAAACTGTGGCAAGAATTAAAAAAATTCCCTAATGAGCATGAATCGAAAAGGGAGCACGAGAGGGGGCTGAATCGATACCCTAATTTGGCGATGGATCCGCTTCGACAGCGATGTTGGACAAGAATACGTCGACGGCGGCGATTCCCAGCGGCAGAGGCACTCGGGGAAGCAAGGCGATGGGGTCTTCGGGGCGACAACTAGGGTTTTGGAGGCGCGACGTTTGAAGAATGAATTTCAAAATGTCGGGGTATACCGATTATATACCCATCACTATCGGTGACACCGATTTGATATTTTTGGTGACACCGAGTTTTACAATTGTCAGCTGACAGGGAAACTTGTTGTAACCGAGAATATGAAACCGACAGTACCAAGATAGAAAAACCAGGTCAACCCTAGGCATTTGGCGAGACCGATAATTTTGATTTGGTTCCACCGAGAAGCACTTGGGAGGTTTTAATGGTCAGTCCTTGATGATACGGAACTCCGAGTGCTCCTCACACAAAGAGATCGAGAAGTACTTGTTCAATTTTTTTGATACAACATGAATAGAATATGATGTGAGAAAGCATAGATAGCTAGAGGAGTGGTGCTAGGCATTCTTTTATATCCAATTGGCAAGTGAAAATCAAAAGCCAAATAGCAACAATTGGATGTCCTCGAATGAGTAAATAAATGCAGACCAACATGCTCAAATAATAAAATGTCAAATGAAATCATGGCAAACATGCACAAACACAATAGCATCTAACAAGCACTTTGGCAATGCCAGAGTGATCTATATATGAGTATATTCACTTAGGATCCAAGTAAGAATACTTGACCATAGGTGATACTCATTGTTTAAGCACAAGTGGGGTTACCACTTTTACATAAAGCATTTAATGTTGTCACATTCTATTAGATGCTTTGACTCAAGCCTTATAGTAAAGCTCCCCCTTGATGTGACATCCCCCCATAGGAGGGATAAACTAACCTTGGGTTTTGTCAATTAAGACTTCGTGTAGGTGAAGTAGTGGTGGATGCTCAGAGTTGATGAAGATCACCAAGAGTTGGGAGCATCCTTGTTGTTTCATTACTCTTCCTAACTACATGGGTTAGTACCAACACACAAGAGACAGATACAAGGATATCTATGGACATGGACTTTAAAGGATATGTGATGATGTCCATTGATTTGTTGATTACCTTGTCGCTTGCTTACCTTTGAGGTAATGTGTGACTCCTTGAACTATTGCATGATGTTGATGTTGATTGCAACTACTTCTTGCCAATAATGAATATGAGTTAATTTCATTGTCGGAGTCACCCCTCAAGAACTTCTCTAGTTCTTGTTCTTGGGGACGCACATCAAATTGATGGGGATCCTCGGTGTTGAAGTATCACTTTTAGAAGCTGAGCTTGTAGTAGCCTTGGTATCCCATTTCACCAAAGCTAGGGATTCATCTTCATATGAGTCAATGTCCTCCTGAAGCTTGTTCTTGCCCTTGAGCTTGGTGTCTTGTTGTGGAACATCATCTTGATCCTTTGTTCCCTTGGGGAGACTATTTTCATACTTCTCCTTTTGAGGAACGAACTTGGGATTGGTATATTGACCTTCTTCCCATTCAACTCCATTAACGTTGAAGTAGACGACACCATGATTCTTCCGGTATCCTCTATGCTTGCGTACAATCTCCTTAAATTGTTTGCACCCTTCAAGACTCTTGTAGATACCTTTCTCTATAATCTCTTTAAAGAGTTCATTTTCTTGCTCAAGTGTAACTTGGGTAAGAGAAGATTTAGTGGGATCAAAAGAACTACTAGAAGCAATATCATTGGATTTATCATTTTTATTGCTCCTAGTTGAAGAACATTTCTTTCCTTTGTTACTATCTTGCTTAGACTTAACTTGTGGCATGAATGTAGATAAGAGAAGTTGCTTGGCTAGATGACAGGAACTCTTCTTTTGAAGATCGTCATTGATAGCTTTAAGGAACTCGTGCTCTTGCTCTAAATTGAGCTTCCCGAAGCGGAGCTTCTCATGTGTCTTTACAAGCTCTCTATGATCTTCTAGAGTTGACTCGTGAGGTAACTTAAGAGTTTTTAGTTCTTGAGTTAGTCGTTCTATTTCCAACTTATCATCATCGCACGACTTATCTACACTAGAGTGAGTACTAGCAAGTTCATTTTGACTAACATTACTAGATTTGTAAAATAGCAAGTCATCTTCAATTACAAGTCATCTTCATCACTATTGAAATCAAGATACTCGAGGTGTGATACCCTGGGGCCTTTAGCCATGAAGCAATGTCCAATCCCTTCATTTGGTGAATCAAATATGTCGTAGGATTCGATTGCCACTAGTGCAAGTCTGGCAAGACCTTCATCTTGCCTATAGTCGGAGTTGGAGTGATAGCTTCTCTCGAGTTGTTGTCGGAGTCGGAGCCGGAAACCGATTCACTAACATGAGCTTGATGTTTCCTTCTTGAGTAGCTCTTGGTGTACTTGCCCTTCTGCTTCGAGTCCCTACTTCTCCTTGAGGGTCTTCGTTCATAATGATCATCTCTGCTCCTTGTCTCTCTTCTAGGTGACTCGTCTCTTGAGCTTCGTCTTCTTTGTGACTCTTCTTTCCTTTTGTAAGGAGTCATGCACTCATTGGAGTAGTGTCCGGGCTTCCCACAATTGTAGCAGTTTCAGTCATGACTTGACAAACACTTCTCTTCATATCTTGAGTTGGATATTTGATCTTTTCTTCTAATCTTGTAGAACTTGTTGAATTTCTTGACCATGAGGCTTATCTCTTCATTTGTGACAAGGTTGTCGCTTGAGGTAGCGGGAGCATCACTTGTGGCTTTGTAAGCACCGCTAGACTTGTGGTGAAGCTCTTCCTTGTCCTTGAGTGTCATCTCATGAGCAACAATTCTTCCAATCACTTCCGTTGGCTTGAGATCTTTGTAGTTGGGCATCATTTAGATAAATGTGCAAATGGAGTCATATCAATCATCCAAAGCTCGAAGTATCTTCTTGATGATTAATTTGTCAGTCATTTCTTCACTACCTAAGCCGACAATCTCATCCGTGATGAGAGCTAGGCTAGAGTACATCTCATCGACTCCTTCACCATCCTTCATCTTTAACTTGTCAAGTTGACTTTGAAGAACATCCAACTTGGACTCACTCATAGATTCTGTACCTTCATGCATATAAATCAAAGTATCCCAAATCTCTTTTGCATTGTAAAGATGGCTGATTTTTTTTGAATACTTTGGGGCATAGGCAGTTGAACAGAATGTCACATGCTTGAGCATTGAGTTGCAACATCTTCAATTCATCCACAGTCGCTTCACAATCGGGTTCCCTTCCTTCCGCAAAGAATTCACCTTGCATACCAACACGAATAACAGCCCAAACGGCGGGGTTATGACTAAGAAAATGCATTTTCATTTTATGATTCCAACTAGCAAAATTTGTGCCATCAAAGTATGGACCTCTACGGTGATAATTTCCCTCACTAGACTCCATAGTCTCCTAGGTTGTGAGACCAATGCAATGGAGAACAAAGCTCTGATACCACTTGTAGGATCGAAAGTAGTGCTAGAGGGGGGTGATTAGACTATTTGACCAAATAAAATCTACTTTTTCCTAATTTTATGTCTTGGCAGATTTTAGCATTCATAGTATGTCAAGTACACCCTACACCTGCATGTCTAAGAGTATAGCAGCGGAAAGTAAAGACAAGCATGTAAGTAAAGGAAGGGTAGGAACATCAAACACAATTGGTGACATGATGATTTTCCCGTGGTTCCTATAGGTGGCGCTATCGTACATCCATGTTTATGGAGTCTTCAACCCATGGAGGGTAACGATCATGAGAGTCCATGGAGTGCTCTAGCTACGGAGGGTTCCATGAAGAAGCAACCTTGACTATACCATGATGGCCTACGTCCATGGAGGACTAGCCTAACCCGGGGTAGATCTTCACGAAGTAGGCGATCTCCTTGCCCTTACAAACTTCTTGGTTCACTCCACAACACGAAGTAGGAGGATCCCAAGCGACACCTAACCAATCTAGGAGGCACCACCCTCCAAAAGGTAAAAGGCTAGATTTTATCGATGAAATCCTTGATCTTGTGCTTCAAGATAATAGACTCCTCAACACACAATCACTCTCTCATAGATTTTGCTTAGTAGAAGAGATTGATTGTGTGGAAAGAAACTTGGGGAGGCTAGAGATCAAGATTCATATGGTAGGAATAGAATGGCATGATCTCAACACATGAGTAGGTGTCTCTCTCAGAAAATTAGTAGGTATGAGTGGAGAACTATTGTGAGTGCTTCCCTTGCGAGTGAGTCGTGTTGGAGGGGTATATATAGGCATCTCCAAAAATCCAACCGTTACACACAAAAGGACCAACTCGATTACACCGATGTGTAAATCTCGGTGGTACCGAAGTGACCAAAAGGTGGAAACTTTTGAATCTCGGTGAGACCGATATAAGAAACTTGGTTGCACCGATAAGGTGACCAATGGTCAGATTGCCCAATCTCGGTGACGCCGATCCAACAATCTCGATGGGACTGATATTGTGAATTTGCATAACCTAAAGTTGGTAACCTAAACTCGGTGGCACCGAAACAGAACCGGTAGCACCGAAGAGCTAGGGTTTTGGTTGAGTCTGTTTGAGTTCTAGAATCGGCAACACTAAGTGGAAAGTGTTGGTTACACTGATTTTGAATATTTGGCTTTGGAAAGACTTTTGTGGAAGGTCTTGTGGGTGTATGTGGTGACCATCACTTGTGCACGTATGAGCATTTTGTTCACCAAAAAACCCTTACCCCCTTCTAATAGTATTGTTTTTCCTATGGACTCAAAGTGATTTCTCACAAAAAAGCTAAAATGTAGAGTCCTTTGCTTGAGGCTTTGCCAATCTATTTCCTTGCATCTTGGGGTATTCCACAATCCTTATGCCAACCCATCATTGAACTTTTCCTAAAACATAATTAGTGGAAACATTAGTTCAATGACATATATGTCTTTATTAATTACCAAAGACACCAGGGGAGCAAATGTGCTTTCACAAACCATCATCAAACACTTTTTCCCAGGTGGTAAAAACCCTGTTTAACCCCCTTCTGCTATTGTCCTTTACTTTATTTTTTTACCACAACCTTGTAGTATTGCATTGCACCTCCAGTAACTTTCTCTGGTCAAGACTCAATGGATATGTGGGGTAAAACCCACATTTACCTCTCTGGACAGCAAGAATCTTGCTCTCTCTCCCCTCCCCTCTTATTCTATCAACCTCACAGGGCATCCAATACCATTGTCCCCAAGCCTAGATCCCCCTAGACACCCTAGACACTAGTGGATGCGCACAAGACGCCGTTGGCATGCCATGGCCTGCCAAACAGGCACTTTGGATTGCGTTACAATGCGCTCCCGCACTGTAGCCGCCACCCAATGGCTACACCCGACAGCATTGGGATGGGGGAAGTTGTCCCCCGAGATGCCCTCGATGTCCGCTATCGTCCAAGAAGCTCGCCCCCTATCCCTCCTCTCTCCGGTGACCTCCCGCACATGTGTCAGCGCCGCCCCTCTCGGCCAACCATGGAGCTCGCACGCGAGCAAGCCCCCGCTCTCCTCTTGTTTCCCCTGGCGGTGGACGAGCCCTAGGTGGTCCGCAGACCAGCGTGCCCCTCCTTCCGTGGGAGCTCGTCGGCACACCCAAGCTCGGTGGACAGTAGGCCACCTATATAAGGGCACCCCGAGGCCCCCCTCTCCCTCTGTTGCTCCTCCCCACTCCCAATCGCATGCCCAAACCACCCCGGCGAGCTCCCGAAGCCCTACGCCCAGAATCGTGCCGAACCTCGCCGCGGCAACGCCGCCGTCGATCTCCAGGTACAGAGCCTCCCCGGCCCTCATTTCCATCCCTTTGATCTCCCCTCGATGCCCTAATTCGTTTCCCCATCTCCCCCGTTCGATTTGCAGCTAGGACGAGCGTTCAAGGTCGAACCCGAAGCACCTCCATCGCGGCCTCCTCGACGCCAGCGACCCTAACCACCTTCAGCCACCCTTCCACCTCCAAGTGACCGGCGGCTCAATGTTGGGCCCACTTCCGCTCCATGCTCCCCTCGTCGTGCCGTGCTTGGCCGAAGGTGAGCCTCCTTACCCTCGGTTTCGACGTGGGAGACGGACCCGACAGGGACGCCCCACCTGTCGGCCCCTATCTTTCCCACCTCTCTATCCCTCCCTCTTTGGCCCGTGGGGCCCGCCCATCAGGTTCCAACTTGGCGCTGCGTGGACGCCCGGTTCGCCTGGGGTTGGATTGCTCTGGGCCGGCCCAGTTGCGGCCAGATCTGGCCTAGGGCACAATGCCCCTTTTCTTTTTCCTTTTCTATGGGGTTTTCCAAAAATCCCACAGCTCTAGATAAAATTCAAATGCCAATAATTTTTCCACCATAAATCTATGAATAATGTGTAGAATTTAATATTGCCAATTGTGTAAATTTGTGAAAACCTTTTATGTATTGTTTTATTTTAAAACCTCTTTTAGGCATTTTTAGCCACTGGTAAAAATAATTTTTTAAAACCTTTTTCACCCCAAATCCTTAGACAAATATTCTTAGAATAGTTTTTAGTATTTATCAGAGTAGGGTAGCATTTTAGTAATAGATTTTTTGCTTTTTTTGTGTGATGCTTATTATTATCGTTATTTATCGCAATGATAGATCGCGTTGCTGATGAGGGAGTTGGACCCCAAGATTTTGAAGACCCCGAAGACTTTGTTGAACCACGCAAGCACCCCTTTGACCATGACTATGAAAACTTTTATTGCATCGCATATAGCACTTTATTTTGTTGTATTGATCATGATGATGTGGTATTCCCCTTTCGTGGGATGCCTCCGATACTTTCTTGTTGATACTTGCATCGTGCATGACCCTACCTCCTTATGAGGGTTATGCGGTTGAGAGTAGTTAGGATGCTAGTAGTGGCTATGCATGTGGAATAGGAATATGCATGGTGATGGAAGAAAAATGATTTCAAAGACTTTACAAAAACCCTATCGGTTGCCACTAATGCCCGGGGGATATGATGATGATGAGCTAGGTGACCACTTGATAAAGAAGTGGTGTACCGGAGCAAGTGAGTGTGTGTGGATTTAGAAAACGGATTGGTGTAGGTTGTGAACGTTACTCTAACCTTACATGCACAACCACGATACACCTTATGGGATGGGGCTTGTTTATTACCTTGGTGGGTACTAGCATAGAACTCGCATTACTAGTGGCGGGAGTGAAGTGGTCACTCTCGATACGGGGTCGTACCAGAATGGACGATCAAACATTGTCTTTACATGCACCGGGCACACCGTTGTGTGCCCTCATGGAAGATACGTGTGATGTACATCATGAGGGATGGCACCAACGAGTGGACTCTTTGTTTAGTATCGCTAGGGGAAAGACATTGTTCGGGTGCTTACCTTGGGTATGTAGTATACCGCGAGTCGTGGATGACACGGAAGTTCCCCGAGTCTTGTGGGTAAAGTGTGCAACCTCTGCAGAGGGTAAAAACTATTCGAATAGTCGTGTCCACAATCACAGAGAGTTGGATGAACGCTCTTGTGCTACGTAGAAATGTTTACTAAACTTGGTGTGTGTGTGTGTAGATGAGACAAAGATGATAATTGAGATAAGTCAGATGACTTGACATGATGTCCAAACATGAGATGTTCAACCCTTGCTTACGATGATATCTATAACTTGTTCATATGGATATCTGCCAACTGTTGATGCATGCTTACATAAGTTATATTTGGTCATGTCATTGCACTCAAAACTAGCTTCCTGCAAAACTTACCTACTTAGTGCTATATCATGCATTGGTATTGCCTTGTTCCAACATGGTTTGCTTGCGAGTACATTCAAAGTAATCATTGGCTTGCCACCGTTAATTAATTTGCCAGGCATGAAAGAGAAGGAATACGGTGAAGAGTTCGTTGGTGACGAACATGCGAACTAGGACGCTTCCGAGTTAGAATGCCTATAGGTTTAAGGCAGATGGCATGGGTTCATGCTTTTGACCAAGATTTCCGTTGTTTGTTATGATTAAGTGTTTGACCCTTGTGGACCTATCTATGTAAGACTTGGCCTAGCTAGCCTTTATTTGTGTAAGACGGGATGTAAGGATGTAAGACTCTTGTTATTCAGCTTCTATGTGTTCAATGAGCATTGATCTCTGGAATCACTGTACATGTGCATTCGGTGATCACAACTTATGAGTCGGGGTCCCCATAGAGTTGGTATCAAAGCTATCCTGACTGTAGGAAGCCCTTAGTTAGCATGGACGTTAGTTAGGATGAAACTGTTTTCAAAACTACACGTAGCACCTATACTTAGGAGTTTCTGCACTTATTACCTCTTCTATTCTTCACATAGCACTCTACTGACTCTCCTCCCTTTAAACATTTGTAGATGGCCACCTTACCTGAAGCCTTCGTGACATCCGGCTTTCCCCTACTCCTTGAGGATAGCCTGGAGAAGTGCCAGTTTCGCCAACCACCCGTTTTCCTATACCACGAGCCTTGGGTCGATGCCATCATGAAGGAGTACCACGTGGATGTGGTCGTGAAGGCAAACGACTCCCCGACTAGTTGATTCTTTGAAGGACCATGGATGGAGATCATGGCACTCGCAGTCAAGACACTTGCACGCAAAGCACTCCTACACCTTCGAGATATCATTCCAGATATGGCTGATGAGCCAGCTACTCGCTACCTACCTTCCAAAAAGGACCATCTTGGCGAGAGTTGTACATTGATTCCATCTACGGAGGATGGCACACCACTCAGGTTATAGACCTACTTCAGCCTCTATGTTGATAGTCTGGTTCACAACCTGATTAAGGAGTCCATGAAGCTCCGCGAGGAACTCCACCGCACCCGAGAGCTACTTCATCAAGCCAAGATGAAGCCAGACATGATCAAGAAGGATGGATCCCCGAGGGACGAACAACTGTCGCTTACCGAGGAGGAGTACCCCCAGCTAGAGAAGCACCCACACGTCATCGTCGCATGAGCGCGAAGGAGTACCGTGAGCTCTTCACTGACCCACTGATGAAGCGTCGTCCGGATGGACCTCCTCGTTCTCCGACCCCTTTGGTCGGAAATGATGCTCGTTCAGATGATGGAAAAGAGGAAGACTCAGAGGAGTGTGGCTACGAGACCAAGCACTCCACCACCTGAGTCCAAGAACCCCTAGGGTAGGATCAGTCATGTACCCCTCGTGCGAAGTCGAGTCCGTGTAATGGTTAATATGAAACCATGTGTGCTTGTTGTTTGTTTTGTTGTTTGTGTTCCGATATAAGTCGCACTTTTGCCTTAGGCAACATGCAAGCGAGTCCATCGTATATCTTATCTTAATATATGTGTTGGTCCTTTGACCTTTGTTTTACCACACGCACTTGACCAACCCCCTTAGGCGCGATTTTCCATTGTTGCTTTTCCTCTCGTCTATCCCACTAGTTTGACTTAGGTGCTCCAAACAGGATGGTGGCTGCAACCTGCAACAACTCCTTCACCAACCCTGAAGCCAGCAACTCCATCCAGCAATAGGGAGCTGGTGGGACTGCTCAGGCTAGAGGACACCAGGAGCATCCACAAGGCGACATTCCCCCGCCACCACCTCCATCGGTGAACATGACCATTGCTCAGTTTCTTCGAGTTTCCGGGAGGAACACCAAGCCAACACTGCTGCTATCCAACAGATGACTCAAGTCCTTGTGAACAACCAGCAGCAAGGCAGGAACAGCAATGGCCACTCCATTTTGTGGGAGTTCATGAGGAATTCACCCCCAACCTTCACTGAGACTGCAGAACCCTTGGATGATGACTGGACCCGTACCATCGAAGACCTCCTTGCACTGGTCAATTGCAATGAGGATCCTGAGAAGGTGTTGTATGCCTCTCACTGCCTTGGAGGTACTGCCAGAGCTTGGTGGGATGGATTCAAGTTCATGCAAGGCGATCGTGTGATCACTTGGGATAACTTCAAGGAAGGATTCTGCACCACCCACATTCCTTCTAGGATCATGGCTATCAAGAAGAGAGAATTCTGAGTGCTAAAGCAAGGAAGTGGCTCTGTCAAGGAGTACCTGCAGATGTTCAACCTACTGTCAAGGTATGGACCTGAAGATGTCAACATGGAGGTTGCCAAGGTGGAACGCTTCATGGAAGTACTTCAGCACACCTTGCAGTATCAGCTCATTATCTACGACTGTCGGACCTTCTTCGACCTGGTGAATAAGGCCCTCATGCTAGAATACTAGCGTCATACCATAGACGACACTCGCAAGCGCAAGATGATTAGCAAGGGTAGTTCCAGCAACCAGAAGCCTCACCCCTCGCAGCTAGCCCCAGCCAAGCCAACCTATCAGCCATAATAGGCTAGACCTCCTGCACCTCGTCCAAGCTACTAGCCTCAGCAGTATGTCAACCCCAGGCCATCTTACAATAACCCCAATAACAACAACGGCGGCAGGAACTACAACAACAATCCTGGTCAAGTCACTTGCTTTGGATGTGGTCAGCCAGGACACATCTCTAGGTTGTGCCCAAACAAGAAGCCAGATGCACCGCGCCCCAATGCGCCAAACCAAGGTCAAGGTCGTGGAGCACCACCAAGGAACCTAGCTCCTGCAACCAGCCCAACAATGGCAAGGGTCGTGTGAATCACGTCACCGCTGAGGAAGCCCCGAAAGACCCAGACGTCATACTGGGTATGTTCCTCATCAACTCAACCCCAGCAACAATATTGTTTCATTGTGGAGCTTCACATTCTTTTGTCACCAAAAGGTTTGCACTAGAGATTGGCATGAAGCCTACACCCCTGGGTAATCATATGTTAATACAAACCCCGGGTTCCGTTATGAAGTCCAAGATTGGATGTAAAGGAGTTGAGATCATCATCAACGGGGTAGACTTCCTAGCAGACCTTATAGTTCTGGGTTCACCAGGCTTGGACGTCATCCTTGGCATCAATTAGTTGACCAAGAACCAAGGCTACTTAAACTGTGCCAAGAGGACCATCACCATAACCAATAGCCAAGGAGTGGAAGTCAAGTATGTTACCAACCCTACCTCCACTCAAGCCCCTCAGGTTAATTGTTTGTCGGGAATTGAGTTGGATCAAGTGCCAGTTGTATGTGAATACCCGGATGTATTTCTGGATGAGCTACCTGGAATGCCTCCTGACCGCGACACTGAGTTCATCATTCAGCTAATCCCCGGGGCCCATCTATAAGAAGCCCTATAGAATGGGATTCAAAGAGTTGGATGAATTGAAGAACCAACTGGCAGAACAACTCAGAAAATGATTCATTCGTCTTAGTGCCTCTCCTTGGGGATTGTTTGTCCTGTTTGTGTCAAAGAGGGACGGAACTATCCGACTCCGTGTTGAGTACTATTCTCTCAATGAAGTCACGATAAAGAACAAGTAGCCACTCCCCAAGATTGAGGACCTATTCGATCAACTGAATGGAGCCAAGGTGTTTTCCAAGATCGACCTCAGGTCAGGTTACTACCAGTTGAAGATCAGACCCCAAGACATTCCGAAGACGTCATTTGTAATCCGATATGTCATGTATGAGTACACGGTCATGTAATTTGGGTTGAACAATGCCCCTGCCTACTTCATGTACCTCATGAACAAGGTCTTCATGGAGTACTTGGACAAGTTTGTTGTTGTCTTCATTGATGACATACTCGTCTTCTCCAAGTCTGAAGAAGAGCATGAGGAACACTTGAGATTGGTGCTAGACAAGCTTTGAGAGCACCAGCTTTATGCCAAATTCAGCAAGTGTGAATTCTGGCTGCATGAAGTTGGATTCTTGGGTCATGTGTTGACTACAAAAGGATTGTTACTGGATCCTACCAAGATTGAAGCTGTGGTTGAATGGCAATCCCCTACTAACGTGAAGGAAGTGAGAAGCTTCCTCGGACTCGTGGGATATTACCGCAAGTTTGTCGAAGGATTCTCGAGCATTGCCCAACCCATGACCCGGCTTCTGAAGAAGAACAAGAATTTTGAATGGGCGCAAAGTGTGAAGAAAGCTTCCAAGATCTCAAGAAGAGATTGACCACAGCCCAGTTTTGGCCACCCCCGATATTCACAAAGAGTTTGTGATATATTGTGATGCATCAAGAACCGGTCTTGGAGGTGTTCTGATGGAAGAAGGCAGAGTCATAGCATATCTATCCAGACAACTATGTCCTCATGAAGATAACTACGCTACTCATGATCTTGAGTTGGCAGCCGTAGTTCACGCCTTGAAAACATGGTGACATTACCTTCTAGGGAAGCGATGTGAGATATACACAGACCACAAGAGTTTGAAGTATATTTTCAGCCAAAGGGAACTGAACATGAGGCAGCAAAGGTAGTTGGACTTGATCAAAGATGACGACCTCAGTGTTCAATACCACCCTAGAAAGGCTAACGTGGTAGCTGATGCCTTAAGCACAAAGGCTTGTTCCTTGAATGCTATAATTATGGAAAGGTTACCCACCCTGTATGAAGAGCTTGAAAGCTTCGGCTTGGAACTAGTTGCACCTGGATTGCTCGCCAACCTCAAAGAAAAGCCTACCTTGATGGATCATATTATGGAAGCTCAAAAGGGACACGAGAGCATTGGAGACATCAAGAGGAAGGTCAAGGCCGACAAGGCCCCAGGATTCTCAGTGGATGAACACAGAGTTGTATGGTTTGGGAATCGCATCTACGTACCCAACAAAGAAGAGCTCAAGAACTTGGTCTTGCAAGAAGCTCATGACACTCCATACTCCGTCCATCCTAGAGAAGCCAAAATGTACCGAGACCTCAAGACAAGATTCTGGTTGCATGGCATCAAACGGGAAATAGGCACCTTTGTTGCTAATTGTAGCATATGCCAGAGTGTCAAAGCTGAGCATTAGTGACCCGCTGGATTGTTGCAACCTCCCAAAGTGCCTGAATGGAAGCGTGGCAAGGTCGGGATGGACTTCATCATCAGATTACCCAGGTTTAGCAAGGGACATGATTCCATTTGGGTCATTGTCGATCACCTGACCAAGGTCTTCCATTTCATTCTCGTCAGGACTACCTATGACGAAAGCCACCTAGCAAACCTCTACATCAACCGGATTGTAAGCCTCCATGGAGTTCCTAAGGAGATCATGTCAGACTGAAGCACCCAGTTCAGCTCAAGGTTTTGGAATAGATTCCAAGAAGCTTTGGAAACCAAGCTCTCCTTCAACACTACTTTTCACCCCAGACCGATGGACCGACGGAATGAGTAAATCAGATACTCGAAGATATGCTCCGTGCTTGTGTTTTGGCATATGGTCCAAGTGTGAAGATTGCCTACCATTCGCCGAGTTCTCCTACAACAACAGCTCTTAGTCGAGCCTTCAGATGGCACAATTTCTGGTGTTGTATGGACGCAAGTGCCGTACTCCCCTCAACTAGTCAGAAACCGGAGAAGGATTGGTCTTTGTACCATATATCCTCCGTGAAGGAGAAGAGCAAGTTCAACTCGGCTGAGAATGTCGGGAGACCGCCAAGTCAAGACAGAAGAGTTGTGATGACTCTCACCGCCGAGAAGTGAACTTCTGTGTCGGTGACCATATCTACCTCCGAGTCACGCCCCTCAAAGGAACCAAGCGTTTCCATGTCAAGGGAAAGCTGGCACCAAGATACATCGGCCCCTTCAAGATCACTACTACGCGAGGAGAAGTTGCCTACCAGCTAGAGCTACCTTCTGAGCTATCAGATGTGCACAACGTCTTTCACATGTCACAACTTTGGAAGTGTCTTCAAGTTCCCAACCGCCCCGACTTCTACAAGGATATCAACCATCAAGCCATCGACCTTCAGCCAGACCTCACTTATCATGAGAGGCCAATCCGTATTTTTGATGACGCAGAGCGTTGCACATGAAGCCGCACCATCAAGTACTTCAAGGTCCGATGGAGCAACCACACTGAAGCAGAAGCAACCTGGGAGCGTGAAGACTATCTCAGATCTCAGTTCCCTTATCCCTTTAGCGCTTAGCCTAGGAATCTCGGGGACGAGATTCTTGTAAGGGGGTAGGTCTATCACATCCTGTGTTTGTATCACTTTTCTATGCTTGGATTTACAAAATTTGGAGCCAATTAAAACTTTTGAGTGCATGCTTGTTTGAACTATTGCTTGGTTGATTGTTTGGTTGACTATGTTTGGCATTCTTTGGTTCTACTACTCTCCATATTCATCTTACTTGAGCCAAACTTCTTGCCCAATGATCATGCCATGTGACTAGTACCCAAAACTACTTTTATCAAAATTTATTTTGACCAGAAAGAAATTATTGAAATTCGGTTTTCAAAAAACCCTGAGTTGAGGTTTGCATTGCAAGTCCTCAAATTAGGTGGATTCTTTTTCCCCAAAGGCTTTATTTGAAACCTACTATATATATGACTTCCCAAAACCACCAAATATTATTTTTTAAGATTATCTTACTATTTTGTTTAAAGGCTTTTTCTTAAGGCCAGAAATGGTTTTTCATAGGGAAAAATTATTTTAATGGTTTGAAAATATTTGAGAAAATTTAGGGGAGCTCAGTGGACATATAGTTTCCATATATATGAGTTTTAACACATGGACATGTTCAAAATCATGGGAAAACCCCTCAAAACCCTTTCTGCCCAAATCAAGCTTTTCAAATATTTCTATAGTAAATATTCTCAATAATTTCCAAGAAAATTCCAGCAAGTCACAATTCTCATATGTGATGATCTTGACAAGTTTCATCTCAATCCCAATTTATTTGCATCATCAAAATATTCCAAAACCATTCCTAGCCATATTCAAATTTGACCAACTTTACATTGTGAAGTTTCTTCCCTTGACCCCAAACATTGTGGGCATGTTCCGTTACTCAAATAAGGATGCCACTCCAAGTGGTGCATCAAGGAGAATGAAAATGCATACCTAGATCTATATGACTCTGATTATGTTGATTTCTAGGGTTTCACAAAGTTACATTGTGAACTTTCTTCAATCAATATCAAACTTGGTGGCCAGCCCTATTTCCAACCACTATTTACCCTGTTAAAACTCATGGCAAGCAAACTCCATTTTCATAGCCAAACCATCATCAAACACTTTTTGCCTAGGTGGTAGAAACCTTGTTTGGCCCCCTTCTGCTATTCTCCTTTACTTAAATTTTTGACCACAACCTTATAGTATTGCATTGCAGCTCCAGTAACTATCTCTGGTCAAGACTCAATGGATAAGTGGGGTAAAACCCACATTAACCTCTCTGGACAGAACAATCTCTCTCTCCCCTCATCTCTTATTCTATGAACCTCCCAGGGCATCCAATGCCATTGTCCCCTAGCCTTGATCCCCCTAGACACTAGTGGACGTGCACAGGACACCGTTGGCATGCCATGGCATGCCAAATGGGCAATCTGGAGCATGCTATAGTGCGCTCCTGCACTGTAGCCTCCACCCAATGGTTGCCCCTGACAGCATTTGGATGGGGTAAGCTATCCCCCGAGATGCCCTCGACGTCCTCTATCGACCAAGAAGCTAGCCCCCTCGCACTCCTCTCTCCGATAACCTCCCGCACGCATGCCGGTGCCGCCCCTCTCGGCCAACTATGGGGCTCGCACGCATGCAAGCCCCCACTCCTCCTCTTGTTTTCCCTGACCGTAGATGAGCCCTAGGTGGACCGGAGACCCGCCTGCCCCTCTTCCCGTGGCCTCTAGCGTCTGCCCCGAGCTCGCTGGCGTACCCGAGCTTGGTGGACCGTAGGCCACCTATAGAAGGGAACCCCGAGGCCCCTCTCTCACTTTGCTCCTCCTCCCCACTCCTAATCGCATGACCAAACCACCCCGACGAGCTCCCGAAGCCCCTGCACTCGGAATCGAGCCGAACCTCACCACAGCAACACCGCCGTCGATCTCTGGGCAAGAGCCTCCCCGGCCCTCATTTCTATCCCTTTGGTCTCCCCTCGGTGCCCTGATTCGTTTCACCATCTCCCCCGTTTGATTTTTAGGCTAGTACAGGCGTTCAAGGTTGAACCCAAAGCTCCTCCACCATGGCATCCTTGCTGCCGGTGACCCTGACCACCTCCGGCCACCCTTCCACCTCTAGGAGAACGACGGCTCGACGCTGGGCCGGCTTCCGCCCCCTACTCCCCTCACCGTGTCGTGCTTCATCGCCGGTGAGCCTCCCTCCCCTCGGTTCTGAGGTGGGAGACAGACCCGATAGGGAGGCCCCACCTGTCGGCCTTTGTCTCGCCGGCCTCTCTCTCCCTCTCTATTTGGGCCATAGGGCCCGCCCGTTAGGTTCAAACCTAGCGCGCACAGACGCCCGACTTGCCTGGGGGTGGATTGCTCAGGGCCGGCCCAATTGTGACCAGATCTGGCCCAGGGCACAGTGCCCCTTTTCTTTTTTCCTTTTCTGTGGGGTTTTCCAAAAATCCCACAACTCCAGATAAAATTCCAATGCCAATAATTCTTCCACCATAAATCTTAGAATAATGTGTAGAATTTAATAGTGCCAAATGTGTAAATTTGTGAAAACCTTTTATGTATTGTTTTATTTTAAAAGCTCTTTTAGGCATTTTTAGCCATTGTTATAAATAATTTTTGAAAAACTTTTTCACCCCAAAACCTTAGATAAATATTCTTAGAATAGTTTTTAGTATTTATCAGAGTAGGGTAGCATTTTAGTAATTGATGTTGTCCTCTGTTTTTGTGTGATGCTTATTATTATCGTTATTTATCGCGACGATAGATTGCGTTCAAACGAGGGAGTTGGACTCGAAGACTTTGAAGACCCCGAAGACTTTGTAGGGCCAGGCAAGTAACCCTTTGACCATGACTATGAAAACTTTTATTGCATGCCATATAGCACTTTATATCGTTGTATTGATCATGATGATGTGCTATTCGCCTTTGGTGGGATGCCTCCGATACTTTGTTGTTGATAGTTGCATCGCGCATGACCCTACCTCCTTATGAGGGTTATGCGGGTGGGAGTAGTTAGAATGCTAGTTGTTGCTATGCAAGTGGGATGGTAATATGTAGGGTGATGGAAGCAAAATGATTTCAAAGACTTTATGAAAACCCCGTCGGTGCCACTAGTGCCCGAGGGAGATCATGATGATGAGCTAGGTAACCACTTGATAAATAAGTGGTGTAGTAGAGCAAGTGAGTGTGTGTGGATTTTGAAAATAGATTGGTGTAAGTTGCGACTGTTACTCCAACTTTACGTGAACAACCACAATACCGCTTATGAGACGGGGCGTGTTGATTACCTCGGTGGGTACTAGCATAGAGCCCGCATTACTAGTGGCGGGAGTGAAGTGGTCACTCCCGATACGGGGTTGTACCGGAATGGACGATCATGCGCTATCTTTACAAGCACCGGGCGCACCGTTGCGTGCCCTCATGGATGATACGTGTGATGTACATCATGAGGGATGGCACCAACACGTGGACTCATTGTTTAGTATCGCTAGTGGAAAGACATTGTTCCGGTGCTTACCTTGGGTATGTAGTATACCGCGAGTCGTAGATGACACGGAAGTTCCCCGAGTCTTGTGGCTAAAGTGTGCAACCTCTGCAGAGTGTAAAACTATTTGAATAGCCGTGTCCATGGTCAAGGACAGTTGGATGACCACTCTTGTGCTACATCCAAATGTTTACTAAACTTGGTGTGTGTGTGTGTGTGTGTGTGGATGACACAGAGATGATACTTGAGACAAGTCAAATGTAACAGCCCAAGTGCATCCCTTGCCATATTTGTAATGTATCTCATGTGGACCTTCCATGTTTGCCACCATGTTTTGTGATAGTAATATTTTTCTTCATGTCATTCGTGCATCATGGCATCATAGGCATTCATCATTTTGTTTTGTGTGCCCCAATGTTGTGTGTGATGTTGATGTGGGTGTGGATGAAGTGATATTGTGTAGCGACCCAACCTGAAAGGTCGAATCTCCGGTGTTTCTGTACCATCCCAAGATCATGCTGGTACACACACGGTACATCAATGTATATATCAAAGGGAAATCACACAGCATAAATTAATCGAAATCTCATATCGAGTCCTTTATTACAATAATGATTACAATAAAGTGGCTGAAGGCCAACTCATGAGATAAACTAAACCATAAACTTGCGGAAGCTCCAAAGGTAGATGAGTCCATCTGACTCCAAGGGCATCTCACTGAGCGTAGAGCGTATCCTCACTCCTGGTCGGAAAAGTACTCTGCAACATGATACGTTGCAGCCGTATAGGTCAGCATATTGAATATGCCGGCAAAGTCACAAGAGAGGGGGTAAGGTAATCATCTAGTCTATATGCAAATATGGTAGGTGGTGTAGTAAGTTTTTGCATAAAGCCAAAAAAATTCCTACAACAAGAGAGGGCAAAAGGCATAATTACTACAATGTTGGTTGATTAATGAGATGGTTCCACCAACCAATTCTCATACCCAAGTTGACATTAATAACCCACATCAATATAATTTATTGTGTTGAGAGTTCCAGATAGTTTCAGTTCCTTTGGCTCAATCTGTCCATGACCGTGGACAAGGCTAATCGATTAGGTTTGGGTACTCTGCAGAGTTTTGCACACGTTCCCCACAAGATTGATCGCCTCCGTTGGATTTCTCACACTTCATGGTGTTTGAGAAACGGATGACCAAAACATGGTCTTCTAAAGGGTTTCCCTGCGACTCTGTCGGTGCCCATCCTTTCCTACCGTTCTTCTACATCTCGTAGCACCGCCTGTCCAGGGTCACCACGATATCCAACCAAGCCAGAGCCCATAATGGCTTGTGGCTGTGCAGGTAAGCCTTGGGTCTTGAAGCATCCATCCATCTCTTTGTGCCTGGGTGGACCTTTCCGCATGAATACTGGCACATCTCCAGCATCATCTAGGCTAACCACTGGTTACTCCAGGGCGCCGTTCAACCATCATCCACCCAGAGGTAAGTTGAAGACTTGGAGTCTTGAAGACTTGATCATCATGTAGGTCGTGAAATTATTAACTCACAACTTTCATGAATCACACAACCAACCCCGTCTACTAATAGCATAGCAAAATGTAAAACAACGTTTCCCGGGGCCAATGTGTCAAGGGGTTGAGGGGGTACCTACCACATGATACTACAACAAGTAACAAAGTTTCCAACTACCTACTTTGCATGCAATTAGGGTGATGGAAGAACTAATGCAATAAAACATAGGTAGACATAATCAAAGTGACTTGCCTTGCTAACGATCCTCGTACTTGAGTGACTCTAGATAACAAGCTTCGCACTCCGGATGATCTAAAGAATCAAACAGCACACCATAAGCATAAATACAAAACAATTCACACAATTCAGCAAGGGTAAACAACAATACTAAAACCATTTAATAGTATCAATCAAGAGAAAGAAATCAAAATAAAATAAAAAATATTTTGACTCACAAAAAATTTTAGTGTCAAAAACTTCTACTACTACTACTTTAAGACAAACAACCAAACAATAGCTAGTAGATGTTGTTATTTTCAACATCCTAAATATTTCTAAGTCTAGGATGTTGTAGTTATTTTTATGCCATGTTTAGTGGATGCTACCAAGTGTTCTGTTGAGTTTTAGCTCATGCTCAGTGCTAGTGTTTTGTAGTAAATATTTTCCTCTACCAACCTGTTAATTTTCATGCCATGAGGTGGTCTCTAGCATCACTAGTTTATGCTGTCAAATTGCTATCAGCTTAACTCATATTCGAAAACACTTTGATTTTCTCTAAGTCCCTAGAATCTGTTTCATTATGCCATCTTGTGAGCTTCATGCTTAGTGATCATTGCTTCCTATCAAGCTTGTGTAGTTGGATGATTTGTTCAGTATGTTATGTAGTTTCTATACATAATTGTTTTGCGTTTGCAAACCGTTTGTAGCGCTAGATATTTGTTGTGCAAGTTCCTATGTTGCTGTTTTGGATAGGGTGTGTGTGGTTTTGTTTTGTGACTTGTGGGAGCTATGCTCCATAATTTTGCTTGATCTTTGGCTCTATTATCGCTAGTTTTCCATTTCCTATCAAGTGGCTACCTTGGAACACCAAGGAATAGCCCATGACCACCTTGTCTTGTGTTTTGTCTCTTTACCTTGCCATGAGCGTAGCGTGAGAACCGTTACTCCGTTTTCTATGTTTTACATATGCATTTGCATCAATTTTGCATGAAGCATCCATATTTGCCCTCATAATGCATGTTCAAACAACTTAACATGATGTTCTGTCCAGAATTCTAATAACTTAATTATCGCATGAGAAACATGACTAGCTCAGGATTGCCATATTAAATACTTCAAACTAGGGAGGTTACCCACGCATTTGCGCGGCTAGATTTTTATTCTTGAGTTTAGTATTTTAAAGTTATACAATAATATTTATATATATTTTAATAGATTGTAGTAAAAAAGTAAATTCATTTGTAATGTGTGATAAAAGAATAATAATGTTATTTTTATGTAATAGAAATCTGGAGTTTAGATATGATTCATGAAAAGAAAACTCCTTTTAAATTCGAACATATGATCTGGTTCTGGTGTATGTAAATTTCATATATAGTGTTATGTAAGTCATTTCGGATAATGACTTGGTTCTGGTGTACCTTCAACTTTGATCATAATTTTCTATATGAGTGCACTAATATAAAGTTATGAACACCTTATGTAGATAATACTATACAATATTTACATAAAACCACACAATACATTTTTACATAAATCCTTAGATTTTATTACACATATTCTTCATAACCTGTGATGGTATGGTTCATCCTGGATTGGTAGTGAGAGACTAAAGGTTGAACTTCTTATGACAATAGTTTTAAAATTTATCCTACAGATTTGTTAACCAAGACAACATTCTTTTATCTTGCTCCATTCATCTCCTCTCGCAACATTATTATGAACACCTTACATTGTTTCATCATCTAAAGGCTTCCACACACCATTCACCCCTTCTAACTTGGTGTATTTATCAAATGTTCCATATTCTCTCAAAAATTTCTTAATTATTCACTAACTATCAATCACTCTAGAATGTATTTTCAGAGTGCATCCATGTTATTTGTCTCAAGTTCTAATATTTAGCAGATTGAAATGAATTATTTTAATATTACAACTGATTTGTGCTTCGAACCTTTATCCATGATAATGAGATGCGCTTGCACACATATCAACCATCGGTTTTTTTGTCTAGTGTCATTCACGCCCTGTATGTTGGTACATATATCTATTTCCAAATATAGCTTATTGTAATAGCTATTGAGTCTCCGATTGGACATGGTATGAGAATCACAATACTAACCTTTTTTTTGTTATTTCGAAACTCGTACATAAAATATAGTTAAATCCTCAATGGTCGGACATTGTGGCTTATTTTTTATATTTTCAATATCTTCATATTCTTATGGGACTTTCTATCTTATTCTAAACCCCCATGCCAACTGACCATCAATATAAAACCTATCTTTATATACTGCTGAAACACTTTTGTCCACTCGTTTGTGTGAAATATTGTTCTTTGTTACTGCTTCTATATTGTTTTAAAGTAACACACAACTCTGATAAAAAAAGTGACCCACAATTTGTATGCATTGACCGCAGTGGCCGAGCCAGGATTTTTGACATGGGTATGATGGAGATTTTCTTTTCTTTTTTGCTTCATGACAATGTAAGAAATAAAAAAGTTCATAATACCGATGTTGACTTTGAACTTAGTTTTCAATGTCGACAAATAGCTATGTCGGTGTTGATGTCAAACTTATCTTTGACGCCTTTGAAGCAACTTTGTTCCACAAATGCTTTAAATCGCCGCCGTTGTTCTTCATTTTTCACACCTATACAAAAAAATAGCATGTTACATAGTGATGGTGGCATGGTGGCAGTCTTACAGATTCGAATGTTCATAATTCAGAAATTAAGATGCTTGAAATTCACCTTGTTTTTCTTGAACTTCTTCACAAATTTTATAGCCTGCCAATGCAAACCGAACTCAAAATTTACTGGATGCTACAATAGATTAGTCAAAGCAAAATTAAGGAATGAAGATAACCCTCTGTTGTTAGCTAACAATTAAGAGATATCAAGAATAAACACCCACTGACTCGCAAAAATCAACCTGACAATGGGAGAACTGCCCATGCCGCCGTCGATGCCGACTTTCCTGCTAGATGGCAGATGTGTGTGCATCGCTGGAGCCTGCAGGGGAAGCCGTGAACAGGCGCGAATGAGATCGATTGTCGGTGGCTTCCGATGGCCGATGCGGGCATGTGGACGCGGTGCGGCAATGTGCCCTAGTTTCTCGATGCGGTGCAGTGATGGTTGAATCCGCGAAACCGTCGAGACAAAAGCTCCTAGTCGAGTTGTCTCCTCGCCTTCGTCAAATCGGGCAACGTTCTTCCTCGAAAGATACGGCCCAGTATCACTACCTAGGAATGTAGAACCCAATATAGGCCCAAGTGGGTCTGAATCGTTATTTTCTTCATTTCTCTTCTCCTATACGTACAACTACACTGATATATGTTATATAAATGCATATAGGAGCTTATATAATAAATAGTCTTTGCAAAAAATGTTGGGTATGCATTGCATACACTTGCATTAGCCTGGATCCGCCCCTGATTGACCGAATATGTTGCTTACAATATTTTTGATGAAGCCTTCTCTCTAGGTCAGTTTCATCTTGTCCTTCATGCATTTTATATTCTAATATATAATTTTAGATATAAACTGATGTGTATAGTTTAACAACTTAACAAAAACTACATGAAGTAGTATGAGTATGAGTAATTTATTTGTACGCCTTACCTACCTAACAAAAAGTACATGTACTCTCCGGCCAAAAACATGTACTATAAATTATATATAAAAATATTTCAATTTAAAACTTATCCGTATATTTAAAAGACTCAAAATTTACTGATGTCATAGCAAATATGCAATACGAACATGTTTTAACATGCATGCAGTACTATGGTGGATGATTTTTTGATGAACGAAATTGGACTAGCTTGAGTTTACCTTCGATTTGAATACACGTATACATGTCTATATGTCATTTTTATGTGTAGTTTCAAATTCCTATGAGACAAAATAATAATAATTTTTGGCTGATGTCATCATGACATTGTCGGATGCAATGTTGTTTGTCGTTTTGTCTTACCGTGAGGTATCGATAAGTCCATTTTTACACTAACATGTGTTCAAGGATGCTTGCATTCTATGCCAATGGTGAATGCGGCTCTGTTTTTCTAGTTGTAATTAGCTTAGCCAATAAAAATTTATGTTTAGCCATATACTGTAACATGCATGTGTACGTATGCGTAATGTGGGCATGGCCAATAATATTTCTTATAACTATTGCTTTCCTACCTTTGTTACATTCGGACTCTTAGATGCTACACATCTTAGTCCGTTTAAGTTTTCTTTCGTGACGTGTAGTACTTGCCTAATCCGACAACAAACCAATCTGTTTTCTCTCAGTGTAGTACTTGTCCTCAGTTTGTACGTTACCTGACATATAGAGTTTTTATGAAAATCATTGTGTTTTAGTTTTTCTTTTTGACGTGACGTATTTGCTAATCTTAACTGTTGATACATCTTAGTTTTTAGTGTCAAATCACCACCGTTCGTTTTCTATCGTTTTAAGTATATAATAGATGGATCATGCGTTATCTTGATTGTCATTACACCTTATTTGTATGTTTATTTGGTGTTGTTTTCCTTTGGGTAGAGCGAGTGGTTAACCTGAGTATGAGGATCCAGGAGAGTACAACTATGAGGACCCAGTTCTTTGTCCCTCTAAAGAACCAACAAGTAAGATGATCGTATCCGGATCCTGACACTATTTTTGCTTTGCTAGATGCCTCGCTCTTATCGTTACACTTGTGTTACCTACCACTTGAATGTCCGGCCTCCTACCTTGCGATGATAGCATCTAACCCCTCCACTACCTAGCAACTCTTGTTTGTCTATGTTACCGCTGCTCAGCCCCTCTTATAGCTTTCTTAGATGCAGGTGCAGGTTGTTTCCATGTGATAACATGGCTATCTGAAGATATCACAATATTTACTGCTATTTAATTTAATGCACCTATATATCTTGGTAAGGTGGAAGGCTTGGCCTTTTTCTTGGTGTTTTGTTCCACTTTTGCCGCCATAGTTACTTGTTACTGGTGTTATGTTCCATATTTTGCGCTCCTAACATGCTCGGAGTTGTTATGGGGACCCCCTTGATTATTCGTTTGAGATTAAAGCTTGTGTGGCAAGACCCAGTATTGGTACTATTTCCTTAACAACTTAATAAAAATATATAGGGCTTAGCTACCCCGTGAATAACTAATCAACAACCCGGGCTAGTGCTCCTCATGAGTGTTGGTCCAAACCGGGATGCCTGCGGGGCCGCCTCAAGGAAACTTGGGGATTGGTTTTTCCCCGTAGCTAGTCCCATCTGGTAGTTCCCTGAGACACACATACGTGCGGCTCCTATTGGCTTCTGGCCTGCCGGGCGGTTTTGCTGGATTTGTTTTACCTTTGTCGAATGTCTAGCTCGAGGAACTCTGATCTTCTTCGGGCTACCTCGAGGTGTCGCATTTCTTTTTGAATCGCCTAGGAAGATCCCGAGATCCGTGGTTGAGGTTATTCCCGCAGCGTGTGGTTAATTTGTGATGGATTAGTTGGAGCACCCCTGGACGGTTAAATCTTTCGGAAAGCCGTGCCCGCAGTTATGTGGAAACTTGGATATTTTGTTTAACACCCGGTTATATCCAACTTGAAGTAAACTCTAATAAAATACACCAACTGTGTGCGTAACCGTGATGGTCTCTGCTCGTGAACATGAACCGAGAGAGAACACGGTGGGGTTATGTTTGACGTAAGTAGGTGTTCTGGATCACTTAGTGATCATGGTAGTTCTTGACTGTCTTTCGTAGACCATCATATTTACGTTCATGTTCTCGTAAGATAGCCACCAAATACATGCTTAGTGCTTGATGCAACCTCAACACTTACCCCTTCCAAACCCAAAAGCTTACATAGTTTCGATACCCGGGTTACATGATTGCCAAGTCCTTGTGGTCACAGATTACTACAAACAGGTGCATGTGTTGATGAGTATCTGCCAGAAGATGTGACTCAGCTCTAGTGGGAGTACAATCAAGAACATGGCCGAATGTATGTCACGTACCCCGATGAGTAGAGAGGCCATGGTCGTGATCCTTGGGATAGCAGGGCAGCTTTACATTGCTTCTTTTCTTCATTTGTTTTCGTCTGTAGACGGACCCTGTCTTATGATGCTTGTATAATTGTGTGAACTTGTAGTTTAGCTTCTGGCGAGTGTAAGCCAACTCATATACTCATCTCTTCATACATGTATGCAATGTTTACTGCACTTGTGAAACGACAAGATCGCCTCTATCCCTGTCGAGGCCCTTGTGCCTAAATAAGGATAGGAGCGCATCTCGGACATTACATGAGATGACTTGACATGATGTCTGAACATGAGATTTTCAACCCCAGCTTATGGTGATATCTATAACTTGTTCATATGGATATCTACCAACTATTGATGCATGCCCACATAAGTTATTTGATCATGTCATTGCACTCAAAACTAGCTTTCTACAAAACTTACCTACTTAGTGCTATATCAGGCATTTTTATTGCCTTGTTCCAATATGGGTTGCTTGCGAGTACATTCAAAGTACTCATTGCCTTGCCACTGATTATTTAATTGGCTAGGCATGGAAGAGCAGGAATACGGTGAAGAGTTCGTTGGTGATGAACATGCGAACTAGCACGCTTCCCAGTCAGAATGCCTGTATGTGTAAGGCAGATGGCATGGGTTCATGCTTTCGACCAAGATTTCCATTGTTTGTTATGTTTAAGTGTTTGGCCCTTGTGTCCCTATCTATGTCAGACTTGGCCTAGCTAGACTTTATTTGTGTAAGACAATATGTAAGGATGTAACACTATTGTTATTCAACTTTTGTGTGTTCAATGAGAATTGATCTCTGGGTTCACTGTACACGTGCATTCGGTGATCACGACTTATGAGTCGAGGTCCCCACAACTAGCCTTCGTATTCCCGCAGCGCTGAGCGTAGTGCATCCACATTGCATGGGCATAGCCATTCATGGGCAATGTTGACTACTCTGCCAGTGCGGAGCTGTGACTGCCATATTGCGTGGGAGGAACCCCTCCGCGTCCTCGGGGGGATCCGGGCGAATACAACCCACTCATTATTACGTAAGAGTGTCACGACCGTAAATAGCTGGGCAAGCCCCCTGGCATCAGGCCCGGTAGCTCCCAACTCCGCCAAGAGCCATCCCGTGCATTTCTGCCCGGTTGCACGCCCCTAGGACCCAAACCCGAATGCATTGTTCCCGGCGTAGCCCCGGGATTGCGTTCCCGTGGTCCAAACATGAGAAAAATGCATCCGGCGCAGTCATAAGGGTGTTCTGTCGATGAAGCCGCCTCGTGAGGTATTTGAGTGACAACCATGCACTGCCCCAGGAGCCCCATGAGGCCTGGCCTCCCGAGGCCGTGTTGATGTTCCATTTGTCATGGGTGGCCCGCTTTACCTATGTCTTGCCGTCCTTTCCCTAGGGCATCATTCCTGACGCCCCATGGTCCTGCTTGGCGGTGCTTCCTTGTGGGGGCGGCAGCTCACGCCATGCCCCTCCGGGTCCTGCGGCGTCCTCCCTCCTCTACGACTTGCATTGGCCGTGCTTGGTGCTTCCTCAGGGGAAGCCCCCCAGTCTATCTCAGGGAGAACGCCCGAGATTTCCCCTATCCCTGGGGGGCGCCGGCACCTGCGGTAGACGCCTGATCTGGCCCGTCATCCCTGGGCATGACGTAGCATGGTATGTAGGGATCCACGTATGGGCCCGGTTCCCCTCCTAAGCAGTCATGCGGGACGCCGGGGTATGTCCCCTCATGCGGCAGTGGGGCGTTGCCATGCGCTCACATCCCACAAACTCTCTTGCGTCGGGCCTCGGAACAAAGTTGCCTACCTGTGCCGCCGCCGCCTAGCGGGGCGCGTGTTTCTTGACTTGGGTTGCTCCCTCGATGATCCGGCGTGCCTTCGCTATTGTTGCTTGTTTCCCTTGATGCCTGCACCACCTGCTCCCTGCATAGGATGGCACACTCTCGTCTGGTCAGTTCAGGTTGCCAAAGATCTGCTGGGTCACGGGGGCACGCATTGGTGCGCGCGTGGGGTGCCGCATTGTCTCCTTCACGAGCCCGATCGTCGTGGCTTGGCTATACCCCGAGATTAGTTACCGGGATTCGCAGGAGGGGGAGCACGAAGTGCGGTAAGCCCCGCCCAGGGCCGGCCGGGGCCGAAGGAGCGCGCTGCTGGCGGGTGGATTGACAGGCGCGACGAACGAGCCCTCAGCGCCTCATGATGATTGAGGGACAACGGCTCCCCGCGTGACGGTGGTCAGCTCCATGATGTGGTCGGCCCACACGTCGAAGCCCCCACCGTCAGGTGGTGGCGGAGCACCTCGCTGGCCAACATTAGTGCGTCGATCGCATCTAGGTCCCCCACGTAGGAACGATGCGGCACCGACACTGGGGGGGACGCTCTCTCATTGCGGGCTTGGGTGTCGCGAGAGGCGGTGATGGTGGAGACCATGCTAGCGGCTTGATATTGCCCTCCCAGCACCGTGCCGCCGAGGCGTGAGCCTCTAGCGGCGGTGATGGAGTCGACGGGAGCTGGTCCGCCGTGGCTGGGAGAAGCCCACTGGGCGTCAGCCATCGGAGCGGTGAGTTGGAAGAAGATCTTGGCTAGAGGAAGTCTTCGACACGCCCCCTACCTGGTGCGCCAAATGTCGGATTTCGGGCTCCACAAAACCCTCAAGGTTCAAACACAGGGGCATGAGTGAAGGTTTCCGCGGCCTCACTCAACCTACCTCGCTACTCGATGGACACTGCAGCAAACCCGCACGATGACGAGGAAGAAGAAGAACACGATAGTTTACCCAGGTTCGGGCCGCTGCGAAGCATCATACCCTACTCCTGCTTTGGTGGATTGCCTCTCGTGGAGGTTTTGGAGGATGAACTAGTACAGTGTTCTTGAGCCTCGCGAGGGGGGCTCAAGGTGTATTCTTGGCTCTCTGCCTTGCGGTGGTGTGTTGAGTGGCTAAGTGTTGGATCTTCCCTCGCTACGGTGTGACCTAACTTCTATATATAGCGGCGGCCCGTGTCCTCCTTCCTTATCACAATGGCGGGAAGGGATCCCACAAACAGCCAAATTCGAAGAGGGATAGGAGTACATCCGCGCCCTGTCCAAAGGCGGTCTTCGCCTGCAAAGTAGTTGTAGGTGATACAGTGGTGGGCTCGACGATGACATCCACCCTATGGGGGCTCGTGGTCATTGTCTTGTTGCACTAGAAGGGAAACCTTTGGACGATGCTTTGGAAACCCGCGTATGTCATTGCTCCCTTTGCACCAAAGGGGAAACTGCGCCCTCCTATCCTCCCTTGCGTCATCCTTGACTCCTGAGACCGGGACTTGCATAGAGATGTCTGCCGCTCAGGAGGTGGCCTGAGGAGGCCCATCCTTGCTGGCCTGAGGATGCTGCTTTCCCTCGTGAGCCTAGGGTCCTCGCGAGGACCTTGTCTTCTGTAACACCGCGCCATACCATGCCCAGCTGACGAAGTGAGCTAGGTCCTGGGCCGCAGGCAGACAGGACTGGGTACCCCCATTCCCATAACGTCGAGGAGCACTACCTAATCTACCTTTTTACCGTAGAGAGAGTTACAACCTTTTTTTCGCCTTGGGTTGCAAGTATTTGTTGTTTATGTGCAGGTGTTGCTTACGTGGGTGCGTGATCTTCCTCTATGGATTGATACCATTGTTTCATAACCGAGGGAAAAACTAATTGTCTCTGTGTTGCATTATCCGTTCTTCTTTGGAGAAATACCGACGGAGTCTCAAGCCACGTCAGTGTGTGTGTCTATGTGTGTCTGTGTGTCTATGTGTGTGTTTATGTCCATGTGTGTGTGTGTCTGTTTGTGTCGAACATCTGCCTACATTGTGTGATTTCTGATGACAAATCTATCGGTGGGCCCTTAAGGTCTGTCATTGCTTTTACTGCAACGTTGAGAGACCAAGGATGGGTGACGATGTGTATGTATATGTGTCGACCATGCATGCCTTTATTGTGCGGTTTTCAACGACACGCCTATACATCGAAGGGCCACTGTGTAGGGTATTTATATATGCTAATTAGAACTGCTCGCTCGCCCTAAACCGCATGGGCCACACGCTTCGCCCTTTCCTCCGCAAAGAAACAGTCGTAATGAGTACGGTCAACACGCACTAAATTCGTCGCTCGACTATGTCTCGAACATCAATTCCTACCGTCAGTAATTGGCTTCTAGGAAGTTGTAATGAAGTTACCATCATTATATAGCAGTAGTAATTAGGCAGTACTAGGTAGTAATGGAGTTACCATCACTATTAGAACTATAGTAATTGGCCCTTTTTAGGGGAAGTAGTAATTGGTCCTTAGGAAGTGTTAATGCAGTTACGATCAAGTATATTTTTTACAATGAAAATAGCAAATGTAGTAAATTGTTAGTACTACGTATGAGCTTGATCCTAAACGTCTCTTATTTATTTCATTGGTAAAACATTTTCTTTCATTACCATACACTCTTTCCATTTCACCACTTCAAATTAGTGAGATGTAGTAATCTGTTACTACCTATTAGGCTGGTTTCTACTAAGTCTGAAAGTGGAGGGGTCGAACCATCCATAGCCTGTTGCTTCGCAAAGAAATTTTTTCCATTACCATCTTTTGTATCCCTACTGCCAACGATTAGTCCACACCGAGGGATAGGAAAGTAGTGAAACACAGTTGGTAAGAAAATTAAATCCATTACTTTTTTCCTTCACACCTCGTTACCTTAATTAATTAGCAGGGGTGGATATACCTACTTCTATGGTGCCACCGACCCACCTAATTAGACCGGAGCGTAGGATAAGGCATAATGCGCTCACGCACGTATTTGCGCCAGTATGTGTGTATCATCCATTTGAGTGACAACGCTAGAACGTCACGCTGCTATATGTCACGTGTGTAGGGTATATCGTCAAATTAAGATATAAATTTTCTTGGTTGTCTTAGAAAAAGTCAGACATGGATCAACGTGTGACGAAGTTTAAACCAGGTCATGTGTTCATAGGACCCCTCCTCCATCACATAATGTAAGTGGGCAAAACCCTACATTAGTCATGAAACCATTTTCTATCACATTGGACAATTTTAGGCATGCACATATACAGCATGTGCCACACATTAAAGTTGCGCATTGTGAATATAAACATGACAACACCATGTTCGTACATATATCTACTTCATCCATTCCTAACAAGTCTTTTTTTAAAATTTGACTGCGAACTACATATATATATTATATATACATATTTTAGAGTGTAGATTCACTTATTTTAGTCCGTACATATATAGTCCGTAGTGGAATCTCCGAAAAGACTTATATTTAGGAATGAAGGGAGTATATATTTGGGCCACTAGCGGGCGTGGTTGTGTTCTGACCCTCTCTTGCGGAGTTTTTTTGTCGTTTACCCCAAATATGCTACTATCCCAAAATAACTGTCTAAACTTTATACTACCTCCAGTATAAAGTTATACTAAGTTTAAGACACTTATTTTGGGAAGAAGGGAGTATTATGTAAAATAGCGAACGAATATGACGAACAACCGTATGCGATAGTATCCCCAACAGGCACGAGTGTGCTACTCTAACCGTGTGCGATGCCCGTACACTGCAAAATCGGACTTGCATAGTGGTGGCAACCGCAAGCGTCAGCCAGTGCAAAGGGGTAATGTGCATAGTAAAAAACCAAACCCGACAACGACCTACAAAAGATCTCGCTGGCGGCGGATAATAGCTAATTTTCTGCCGATAGCTCGCGAAAACCACCACACACACCAAATGGAACCGGTGCTTAACCATGGGGATGTGCATGGCATCGTGCTAATAGTGTTCGACGACGATGTGATAGAGGATTCCGATGCGTTGGCTGCCATGGCGGGCAACGACAAACAGCCGGCTACCGCGCCGACGACGACGTGATAGAGGATTTCGACACACTGTCCTCCATGTCGGTCAATGGTCAACCGTCATCTGCCGCGCCGATGACGATGACCACCACCACGAGTTTTAGCGTCGGATACAGATGGTCATCGCTCTGTTCGTACAGGAACCGAGCCTCGATGTGTTCCTATGTGAAGAAGACGAGCGTCATCTCAGTGTTGGTGTGGAGCAATCTATCGCATCTGC
This sequence comes from Hordeum marinum, assembly GCA_022496015.1. Taxonomy (NCBI): domain Eukaryota; kingdom Viridiplantae; phylum Streptophyta; class Magnoliopsida; order Poales; family Poaceae; genus Hordeum; species Hordeum marinum. The sequence goes on along the minus strand of CM039676.1, from coordinate 132,664,589 downwards.
GGATGCCATCCGCAACACGGCTAGGGATCTGAAGCGGCAAAAACGGCAGGAGAGTACGAAGAGGAAGCGGAACTCATGTGCACATGGCAAAAAGAGGCGGGTGAAGAACCTAAAGGCGGCGGAGCAGGCCGCCGCATGCCTCTTAGCTGCATTGGAGGCTAGTGCAGGCCGTGCAGCTGCGGTGGCAGCCCTAGCAACAGCGGCCACGACGACCAGGGACACGGCTCTTGCGCGAGAGGCTCCTGTCTGTATGTCGATGAACCACATGGACGCTACGACAGCTTCGTCGATAGCAACATACCTGGCAAGAGGCCCCACAGTCGCTCCGACCGAGGTAGCCCCACCGGTCTCCGCCGTGGAACCAGTGGAGCTCATGGACTTGACGAGCTCCTCTAAATACTCGTTATGAGTCGAGGAAGGTCATGACGACAGTGGAGGAACGACGTTTGTATGCATCCATGGCGTATGCATCCATGTAAATGGAAGAATTGATTGTAAATTACTAAGCATATGAACTAATGTCAACTAATCCGTTGCAAAATAAGGCATTTTGTGATGAAAATTTGTCAAAAATGTTTGTGTTATCTATTTGTGGGTATGTGGAAATTTAGGATGAATTTCACGTTTGCGACTAAAATAGAGGATGAACTGTGTGAGATCAACCCGCCTTGAGAAATATTAGAAAGAGCTACCCGCCTTGAGCGATGCAAAAGTCGTGGTTTTGCAGCACGACATTTCGATACAGCGTACACACTTTATTATGTTTGGACCGTGTGCGATCTTGGTTGCTCCCGCCCTGCTCAGTTCCTTTACCAAAAACTAGTGGAAGTGGTATTTCAATTGCATGTCGCCATCCCTCATCCACCGCACCGACCCTGTAGTAAAATTTCAGCTGCCGAAGCATTTGAACCGTCGCCATCCCTCGTCCACCACCATCTCCACCCACATGATTACTAGTAAAAGTTTCAGCAGCAGTGGCACTTTGGCGACCCCCCGCCCCCTATCCACACAACACCCCCTCCCCTTCCTCCCCCGCTTGAACCCTAGCTCACCCCCGCCACCGCCTTCTAGCACCAACCACAACCAGCCTACTCGTACCTTATAGCTAAACAAGTTTAGGGTCCCCACCGATCCACATACACCATCGCCGCCCTAAGTTCTTATATGAGGCCGGCGGTGTCCCTTTCCCCCAGGTCCCCATCCCGTACTCCAGAGAGTCGCAGCTATATCATCCCGTCCACATCTCCCGTGGAGCTCGAGGAGTGTACGACCAAACAGAGGTCTACCATGGCCTCTCCGCCATACGCTGGCGAGCTGGGCACCGTTTGCGCCGACCTTTCAATCCCGGAAGAACACCTCACCGTGGGAGCCGGTGAGGACGTTGACTATGTTGCCATGCTGAAGGCTTCAAGTCTGTGGCCTTGCATATTCCTATATCCGAGGAGAGCCGGCTACGACATCAAGCTCATCAACATCACCGGCTTCAAACGGGCCATATCACAAGTTAAGTGGTCCGCTACCAATGCCTCTAGTTCAACCGTCGTCGATCTCTACAAAGGTGTCGGGGGTATGCAAATAGGGGTATTTGCCTACCCCTAACTTGTGCACGGAAAATGTGGCCTCCGGAGAAATAGCCAGAGCCTATCGGGAAAAGCTATACCCATGACAAGCAAACCAACCCAAGGCCAAGCAATGCCGGCAAGATCGGTACTACAACCCAAGACAAGCTCGGAGCATGCCAAGCACGTCCCCGATGCTTGCCAAGGACCAAGGCACTCGCACCCTCAGAAGGCCCGAAAATCTAGTCTACCAAAAAGCATGGACCGTTCGGCAACTGCTCCACCACATCGCTACTGCATTCAATTATCGATGCGGTGTCGAGTGTCCAGGTGGCTAAGTGGCTCTCGCTAAGCACATGACGACACACTGGAAGACAAATTATGCCCCCATGACACCCGTCCGTAGGCGTGTCAAGCTATGGTGCAGTAGTTAGCTAGAGCGGTGGTAGGAGCTTGTCAGGAATGCACCCCACACGCCACCTAGACTAGCAATGATGGCATTTTGTCCTTAAGGCCAGAGTTAGGTATGATAAGCTCTGTTAGCTATCTAATCATCAGACAATGTTTGTTTTGCCACTATGGTTGACCCTTGTGCTATAAAAGGAGGCCCATGGCAACCTAGCTATAGATTCGGACCTCTGGACATTTTTACTCGCATAGTAGATCTTTCCCCTAAGGCAACCCTTGCCGGGCTTGAGCGCTACGTGCCTTTTGTGTTCCTTTGATCAATCCACCAAAACAGGATTTGGGTTTTATGCTTCACAGGGGCCCGAACCTGGGTAAAACACCTGTGTCCCGATCATCACGTCATCTTGCCATCTCCGCACTTTGTGAAAGTGATCTCACCCCCACCAAATCACAAAGGGGTTTGCAGCGCCATAGGTGATCGAGTGCATCTAGCCCCGGCATCTTGGGTGCGCCGGGTAGGGGGCGCCATCTGTGTGAACTAGAAATTGCAAGCGGAGTGTTGATCGGCATCATCGTTTCTTTCGCTGAGAGCGCCAAGGAAGAGAAGGAACGTCACCTCCCCTGAAGCATTATCTTCTCCGATCCCCGTTGCGTGTTGCCGCCACCGTAGTGGTGGCACCAAGGAATAAGGACGTGGACACTATGACTGGTGTGACCGTTGCAGACAGCACAGTAGCAGCATAAGCCATGGCTTAGGAGAGGACCAGCTGAATGGCAAAGCCGCTCCATTGCTGCCATTGATCGACCTCACCTAATCCAGAAAGGTGCGACCTGATCTCATGAGCAAGAAAAAAGGTACGTGGGTATGCCTCTTTCTCCGTTTCTTCCCTGCCTGTGACTAGTCTTGCATAGTGGTGGCGCTGCCAATGTCGATGAGTTCTCGTGCGGTTTGGTTCAGGATTTACCCCATAGGAGGTAAATTCCAAGCCAACCATCGGAACAAATCCGTTGATCGGCACCACCGACAGACGGGATACGGAAAGGTCTCGTTCACCAATTTGTCTGGCGCATTGGGTGTTATGAGGCCATCGGGTGCGAAGGAATAAAGGAGAGGCTCGGTCGTAGAATGCTTTCCCCATTGTCTTATCATTGTCTATGAACAACTATAGGATCTAAAGTAGTGCTAGAGGGGGGGTGATTAAACTACTTCACAAACAAAAATCTACCTTTTCCCAATTTTATGTCTTGGCAGATTTTAGCATTCATAGTATGCCAAGTACACCCTACACATGCATGTCTAAGAGTATAGCAGCAGAAAGTAAAGACAAGCATGTAAGTAAAGGAAGGGTAGGAAGATCAAACGCAATTGGTGACACGATGATTTTTCCCATGGTTCTGATAGGTGGTGCTATCATACATCCACATTTATGGAGTCTTCAACCCACGGAGGGTAACGGTCACGAGAGTCCACGGAGGGCTCTACCCATGGAGGGTTCCATGAAGAAGCAACCTTGACTATACCATGATGGCCTATGTTCATGGAGGACTAGGCTAACTCGGGGTAGAAATACACGAAGTAGGCGGTCTCCCTGCCCTTAGAAACTTCTTGGTTCACTCCACAACACGAAGTAGGAGGCTCCCAAGCGACACCTAACCAATTTAGGAGGCACCACCCAACAAAAGGTAATAGGCTCGATAGTGTTATGAACTCCTTGATCTTGTGCTTCAAGATGATAGACTCCTCAACACCCAATCACTCTCTCGCAGGTTTGGCTTGGTGGAACAGATAGATTGGGTGGAAAGCAACTTGGGGAGGCTAGAGATGAAGATTCGTATGGTAGGAATTGAATGGGTTGATCTCAACACATGAGTAGGTGCCTCTCTCTTAGAAAATCGGTAGACACGAGTAGGGAACTGTTCTGAGTTCTTCACTTGCGAGTGAGTGGTGGTGGAAGGGTATGTATACGCATCTCCAAAAATCCAACCGTTACACCTAATAAGTCAGACACGATGACACCAATGTGTAAATCTTGGTGGTACCGAGTTGCCTCAAAGGTAGAAAATTTTGAATCTCGGTGAGATCGATACATAAATTTCGGTTGCACCAATAAGGTGACCAACGGTGAGATTGCCAATCGGTAACGCCGATTCACAAAACCGGTCATACCGATTTTGTAAACTTTTGTAACAGGAAGTTGGCAACCCAAACTCGGTGGCACCGAAGTGGAATCGGTTGCACCAAAATGCTAGGGTTTAGCTAAGTCTGTCTGAGGTTGATAATCGGTGGCACCGAGTGGAACATGTTGGTTGCACCAATTTTGAGTATTTGGCTTTGGACAGACTTTTGTGGAAGAGCTTGTGGGTGTATGTGGTGACTATCACTTGTGCACGTATGAGCATATTGTTCACCAACAAAACCTTAACCCCTTTTGATAGTATTGGCTTTCCTAGGGACTTAAAGTGATTTCTCACAAAAGGTAAAATGTAGAGTCCTTTGCTTGAAGCTTTGCCAATCTATTTCCTTGCATCTTGGGGTATTCCACAATCCTTTTGCCAACCCATCATTGAAGTTTTCCTGAAACATGCTTAGTGGAAACATTAGTTCAATGACATATATGTTGTTATTAATTACCAAAACCACCAAGCAAGAAAATGTGCTTTCAACCCCCCTTTTGGTAATTGATGACAACGTATAGATCAAATCTTCGACATATGATATAATCAATGGACATAATCGTCTCTTTGAGAAGTATGTGATAAGTAAGAGCTCCGCCTAAATTTGTGCTTTAATTTTAAATTTGCATTTGAATGCAAATGCACAATCGATTAGGTACATGGGGCACTTCTTCCATGTCATGTACATCTTGGTGGTGTGCGAGAGTGATAAGAGTTAATAACATAGCACAACACATCAAGCAAAGTGAGTGATCATCACATAACCATCAAAAGATACGAAATAGTAGCAACACACATAACAACATATGATCAAACACACACAAAAGTATCTCACATCCAAACCAAAAGAACATTTGGAAACATTTGGTCTTGGGAAAAACAGCAATAAAGACCAGACGCTCTCTCACTCGAAGCCTAGATCTATATACAACTTATCCCCCTTTGGCAACAAGTTACCAAAAAGCTCGAAGAGATATAGCTAATCGTTCTTCTGCGGCTGATCTCCTCCGCCGGTCAATGTCGAACTCGAGAGAACTTTGTCGGCAAACACTTCTACTGAAGTCCTGGATGGAGTTGGAGTAGACACTAGAGGCATTGGAGCTGATGGAGCTGTCACTATGGGTGGAGCAGAATATGAAGGCCTCGTCTCTGGAGCTGGCACTATAGGTGTGCTAGCCTTAGTCGTGAAATGGGTAGTCGTCCTGACAGGTGCACTATCCTTATCATCATCAGACTCGGACTCTGAAGAGGTGCGACGGATAGGAGCTTCATCTACCTCCTTCTTAAGCTCGTTGACTGTCTTAGTCACCCCATCTACCTTGTTGTTAAGAGTTTTCACTCTATGCTCAATGATGTTCACAAGGCTCTCCTGAGTGTCCATGATGGTTTTGATGTCCTTCTTCATGTCCATGATGGTGAGCACTAGTGGCTCGAGCTGCCTCTGCCTCTGCTTCAGCTTGTGCCTGAGCTGCAGCTGAATTGGGATGGTATGGGTCCATCACCACAACGTTGTCCTCAAAATCTGGCTGAAGTGGCAAATGGGGTCTATCCACAGCAAAGATGTGCTTCTCAATTTTGGAATTGATAAGCATCTGAATATAGGGTGCATAGCAGCATGAGCGGTTCGAGTCAGTAGCAACCCTCTTCAATATCTCTACTATCAAATCCATCACTCGAATCCTGGTGTGACTGTCAAGATGGATAAGCATGTTGATGGAGTTTCCACAAATTATCTTCTCATGTCCAGACTTGGGCATCAAGTTATACCTCAAGATAGTGTTCATGGTACGGAGGCCTGCTTGAAGGAAGTAAATGGATCCGAACTTGTGAGACTGCAAGTTATCTGCTGGAATAGCAGTATACATATCCTTCATAGCATTGTGGCTCTCCTTGGATTTAGAGTAGACATCCAAGTCACCATCCTATACCTCAGGGACTCCTAAGATGGTAGCCCACTCATTAAAAATGAACAGTGGAATAGAACTGCATGATCATCTCATCAGTCCAAGCAGTGAACTCGTTGCCAAAAAACTTGTCTAGGCCGATGTAGTGGAAGTTGTCTTGGACACATGGAAAGTAGTCCTCATTATCCTTGATATACTTCGAGTCAACATATCTCATGTCACTGACTGCAGGGCTCTTGTCAAGCAAAACAGTCTCATAGAAGTCTTGCTGCTCCTTGGTATAGAACCTGTAGTCCACAACAGTCTTTCTCCTCTGGGCATATGTATCAATAGCTCTCCATGCACTCAAACCTAAATCCTTCCTCTTCTTCATATCCTTAGCTCTAGGATGGTTGGCATTGTGATCAGGAAGGTGAGGTCTAAGCTTCATCAAGACAGACATAGCATCTTCATCATCATCTGCTTCTCTGAAAGTTGATGTCTTGTTCTTTTGAGAAGCAAGAATATCTCTGGTAGTCCTCTTGGACTTCACTGCAGCAACTTTCTTGGGTGCAGCCTTGGTGCTCTTGGAGGGACCAGACTTAGGCATACCATCTGCCATAAGTTTCTTTGCCTTCTTCTTAGGAGGGGCCTTAACAATAGGTTCCTCCTCTTCCTCCTCCTCAGCAGCAGCACCAGCAGCCTCCTGTGGATCCTCAAACATAGATGTAGGCCTACCCATAACACGGATGATCCTCTTCCTAGCTATCTTCTTTTCTCCTACCTTCTTAGGCAAATATTTCCTTGGGGACTCAAGGGAGATGGTTGAACTAGCATTCTCATGAGCTCTGAAAGCTTCTAGAGGTGCATAAATTTTGCCGACTACCCTCCTAGATGAGGTAGCCTCATTGGCAGACATCCTTGTAGCCTTCTCTTGCTTTTTAGCAAGAACCTCTTCTAGCACAAAATCAGAATCTTCCTCGTATGAATTGAGTCTCTTCCTTGTCCTAGTTGTAGCTTTAGGAAATCCACGAGAACTGGGAGTGCCTAGATCTGAGGAAGAGTATGACTCAGGACTAGTGCCTGAACTCATATCAACATTCTACTCGTGCAAGTTCTAACTATCTTCAACATCTAACATGTCTGACCCTGTGCATAGGGTATAGAAGAGTGGAATAGGATGAGTCATCACAAAATGCAGAGTTTTTGAAAGTTGGAACAAAAGATTTTCAAGGTTTACATTCTGTCATATGAAAATCGATACAACCGAAGCAAAAATATCGGTGCTACCGAGGCTGACTCTCTCACTAACCGAAACATGACACCCCTTTCGGTGAGACCAAAAAGGTGTACTCAGTTTCACCAAGAAAGTTCTTAGCAGCACAGACAACAAATTGGTGACACCGATTTGTTCACTTCGGTTCCACCCAGTTTCATCGGGCAGAAGGCAAACCCTAGAAAATCAATCGTTCGCTATCTAATGGAGGTTTGTTTTGGATGGAACGATCTCAAATAGTGGCTAGACTAGGACAAATCCCTAATGCGCATGAATCAGAAAGTGGAGCAAGGGATGGGGCCGAATACATACCCTAACTTGGCGATGGATCCGCTACAGCGGCGACACTGGAGTACAATTCATCGACGGCGGCGATTCCCGGCGGCGGAGGCGCTCGGGGAAGCAAGGCGATGAACAGGGGTCTTCAGAACGGAAGCTTAGGGTTTTGGAGCGCGATGTTTGAAGATGGAATTTCAAATTGTCGGGGTCCATAGATTATATACCCTTCACTATCAGTGACACCGATTTGATATTTTCGGTGTCACCTAGTTTCCCAACTGTCAGCTGATAGGGAAACTCGGTGTAACCAAGAATATTAAATCGGCAGTACCGAGGTTGAAAAACCAGATCAACCCTAGGCATTTGGTGAGACCGAGATTTTTTAGTTGGTTCCACCGAGATGCACTTGGGAGGTTTTGGTGGTCATTCCTTCGTAAATACAGAACTCCGAGTGCTCCTCACATAGAAAGATCGAAAAGTACTTGTTTAAATTTTGTGATGCAGCATGAAGAGAATATGAGGTGAGAAAGCATAGATATCTAAAGGATTGTTCCTAGGCTTTATTGTATATCAAATTGGCAAAATAAAATTTAAAATCCAAATAGCAACAATTGGATATCCTCGAATGAGTAAATAAATGCAGACCAACATGCTCACATAATAAGATCTCAAATGAAATCATGGAAAACATGCACAAACACATTAGCATCTAACAAGCACTTTGGCGGTGACGGAGACATCTATATATGAGTATATTGACTTAGGTTCCAAGTAAGAATACTTGATCATAGGTCATACTCATAATTTAAGCATGAGTGGGGTTACCACTTTTACAAAAAGCATTTAATGTTGTCACATACTATGAGATGCTTTGACTCAAGTCTTAGACTAAATCTCCCCCTTGATGTGAATTCCCCCCATAAGAGGGATAAACTAACCTTGGGTTTTATCATTGAAGAATTCATGTAGGTGAAGTAGTGGTGGATGCTCAAAGTGGATGAAGATCACCAAGAGTTTGGAGCATCCTCGTTGTTTCATTACTCTTCTCACCTACATGGGTTAGACCCAACACACAAGAGACAAATACAAGGATATCTATGGACATGGAGTGGAATGCATAAATGATGATGCCCATTGATTTGTTAATTACCCTTTCCCTTGCTTACCTTTGAGGGAATGTGTGACTCCTTGAACTATTGCATGATGTTGATGTTGATTGCAACTAGTTCTTGCCAATAATGAATATGAGTGAATTCCATTAGCAGAGCCACCCCTCAAGAACATCTCTAGTTCTTCTTATTGGGGACCCACATCAAGTTGATGGGGATCCTTGGTGTTGAAGTAACTCTTGTAGAAGTTGAGCTTGTAGTAGCCTTGGGATCCCACTTCACCAAAGCTCGGGATTCATCTTCAAATGAGTCAATGTCCTCTTAAAGCCTGTTCTTGTCCTTGAGCTTGGGGTCTTGTGGTAGAAGGCCATCTTGAGATTCTGTTCCCTTGGGGAGAGTATTATCATACTCCTTATTTTGAGGAACAAACTTGGAATTGGGGTATTGACCTTCTTCCCATTCAAGTCCATTAGCGTTGAAGTAGCCAACACCACGATCCTTCTGGTATCCTTTGTGATTGCGTACAATCTACTCAAATTGTTTGCATCCTTCAAGACTCTTGTAGATACCTTTCTCTATAATCCCTTTCAAGAGTTCATTTTCTTGCTCAAGTGTAACTTATCTAAGAGAAGAGTTAGTGAGATCAAGAGAACTACTAAAAGCAATATTTTCGGATTTATCATTTTTATTGCTACTAGTTAAACTACCTTTCTGTCCTTTGTTACTAGCTTGGTTAGACTTAACTTGTGGCATTAACATCGACAAGAGAAGTCGCTTGGCTACATAAGACGAAGTCTTCTTTCAATGATCATCATTGATAGCTTTAAGGAACTCATGGTCTTGCTGTAAGTTTAGCTTCTAGAAGCGTAGCTTCTCATGGGTCCTTACGACCTCTCTATGATCTTCTAGAGTTCACTTGTGAGCTAACTTAAGAGTTTTTAGTTCTTCAGTTAGTTGTTCTATTTCCAACTTATCATCATCGCACAAATTATCTAGAGTAGAATGATTACTAGCAAGTTCATCTTGACTAACGTTACTAGATTTGTCAAATAGCAAGTCATCTTCAATTATCAAGTCATCTTCATCACTATTGAAATCAAGATACTTGGGGTGTGATACCTTGGGGCCTTTATCCATGAAGCAACGTCCACTCCCTTCATTTGGTGAATCAAATATGTCATAGGAGTCAGTCGTCACTTGTGCAAGTCTAGCAACACGTTCATCTTGACTATAGTCCGAGTTGGAGTGGTAGCTTCTCTCGGAGTGGTTGTCGGATTCGGAGCCGGAGACCCATTCACCAACATGAGCTTGATGTCTTCTTGTTAAGGAGCTCTTGGTGTACTTGTCCTTCTTTTCCGAGTCCCTAATTCTCCTTGAGGGTCTTCATTAATAACGATCATCTCAACTCCTTCTCTCTCTTCGAGGTGACTCGTCTCTTGAGCTTTGTCTTCTTGGTGACTCTTCTTTCCTCTTATAAGGAGCTGTGAACTCATTGGAGTGGTGTTCGGGATTCCCACAATTGTAGTAGTTTCGGTCATGACTTGACGAATGTTTCTCTTCATATCTTGAGTTGGAGCTTCGATCTTTGCTTCTATTCTTGTAGAACTTGTTGAATTCCTTAACCATAAGGCTTATCTCTTCATTTGTGACAAGGTTGTCGCTTGAGGTAGCGGGAGCATCACTTGTAGGTTTGAAAGCACCGCTAGAGTTGTGGTGAAGCTCTTCTTTGTCCTTGAGTGAGACTCATGAGCAACAATTCTTCCATTCACTTCCGTTGGATTGAGATCTTTGTAGTTGGGCATCATTTGGATCAATGTGTATACGGTGTCATATCGATCATCCAAAGCTCGAAGTATCTTCTTGATGATTAATTTGTCCGTCATTTCTTCGCTTCCTAAGCCAGCAATCTCATTGTTGATAAGATCTAGTCTAGATTACATCTCAGCAACTCCTTAACCATCCTTCATCTTGAACTTGTCAAGTTGACTTTGAAGAACATCTAACTTGGATTCTCTCACAGATTCTGTATCTTCATGCATATCAATAAAAGTCTCCCAAATCTCTTTTGCATGCTTAAGACGGCTGATTTTGTTGAATTCTTCGGGGCATGGGTAGTTGAAGAGAATTTCGCATGCTTGAGAATTGAGTTGAAACATCTTCAATTCATCCACAGTCTCTTCGCGATCGGGTTCCCTTCCTTCCGCAAAGAATTCACCTTGCATACCAACACGAACAACAGCCCAAATGGCGGGGTTATGACCAAGCAAATGCATTTTCATTTTGTGCTTCCAACTAGCAAAATTAGTGCCATCAAAGTATGAACCTCTAAGGTGATAATTTCCCTCACTAGATGCCATACTCTCCTAGCTCGTTAGACCAATGCAATGGAGACCAATGCCCTGATACCACTTGTAGGAGCGAAAGTAGTGCTATAGGGGTGTGAGTAGACTACTTGACCCAATAAAAATCTACCTTTTCACAATTTTATGTCTTGGCAAATTTTAGCATTCATAGTATGTCAAGAACACCCTACACATGCATGTCTAAGAGTATAGCAGCAGAAAGTAAAGACAAGCATGTAAGTAAAGGAAGGGGAGGAAGATCAAACGCAATTGGTGACACGATGATTTTTCTGTCGTTCCAATAGGTGGTGCTATCATACATCCACGTTTATGGAGTCTTCATCCCACGAAGGGTAACGGTCACGAGAGTCCACGGAGGGCTCTACCCATGGAGGGTTCCATGAAGAAGCAACTTTGACTATACGATGATGACCTAGTCCATGGAGGACTAGCCTATCTCGAGGTAGATCTTCACGAAGTAGGTGATCTCCTTGCCCTTACAAACTTCTTGGTTCACTCCACAACATGAAGTAGGAGGCTCCCAAGCAACACCTAACCAATCTAGGAGGCACCACCCTACAAAAGGTAATAGGATTGATAGTGTCGATGAACTCCTTGCTCTTGTGCTTCAAGATGATAGACTCCTTAACACACAATCACTCTCTCACAGATTTGGCTTGGTGGAAGAGATTGATTGGGTGGAAAGCAACTTGGGGAGGCTAGAGATCAAGATTCATATGTTAGGAATGAAATGGCATGATCTCAACACATGAGTAGGTGTCTCTCTCTCAGAAAATTAGTAGGTATGAGTGGGGAACTATTCTGATTGTTTCACTTGCGAGTGAGTGGTGGTGGACGGGTATATATAGGCATCTCCAAAAATCCTACCGTTACACCTAATAAGTCAGACTCGATGACACCGATGTGTAAATCTTGGTGGTAACAAGTTTCCTCAAAGGTAGCAACTTTTGAATCTCGGTGAGACCGATACATAAATCTTGGTTGCACCGCTAAGGTGACCAACATTCAGATTGCCAATCTCGGTGATGCCGATTCACAAAACTTGGTTGGACCGATTTTCTAAACTTGCGTAACAAGAAGTTGGCAACCCAAACTTGGTGGCACCGAAGTGGAATCGGTTGCACTGAAATGCTAGGGTTCGGCTGAGTCTAACTCAGGTTGAGAATTGGTGGCACCAAGTGGAACGTGTTGGTTGCATCGATTTTGAGTATTTGTCTTTGGACAGACTTTTGTGGAAGAGCTTGTGGGTGTATGTGGTGACTATCACTTGTGCACGTATGAGCATATTGTTCACCAACAAAACCTTACCCCCTTTTAATAGTACTGGCTTTCCAATGGACTCAAAGTGATTTCTCACAAAAGGTAAAATGTAGAGTCCTTTGCTTGAAGCTTTGCCAATATATTTCCTTGCATCTTGGGGTATTCCACAATCCTTTTGCCAACCCATCATTGAACCTTTCCTGAAACATGATTAGTGGAAATATTAGTTCAATGACATATATGTTGTTATTAATTACCAAAACCACCAAGGGAGCAAATGTGCTTTCAATAACTGCATTAACCCAGCAGGCTCTTGTCGCGGAATTATGTTGATGACTAACGGATTCCCAAGTTTCTCTATTTTTGTCCCTCCTTGTTTTCTCTTCCTCTCAGGACAACAATGAGTGCATATGTATGTGCCTGCCGGGGAACTCGCAGAGAAAGGATGCCAGTGAATGAGGGGAAAGGCGAGAAGTACAAATGGGCACGCGACAAAACATAACAAAAATCACGGTGAAAGATAAGTTGACATAACTATCAGTTGCCGTTAAAGACTTCCATTTGCATACACCCCTTTGATAACCTAAGCTTCATGCGGTGAACCTTGCGTATGATGGAACCTTACCATCTCGTTGTTTGGACACTTTCTTTGTTTCGAGCCTGCTTAACAAAGCATGCGGCAGCTTCATAGACCGTCAAGGGAAAACCCACCGGCAACGTGTTCTTGGCAGCAGAATGCTAAGGACTAAGGCCACAAGCAAGCAAGGGGGATAGCATGGTGATGGACTCGACACGAGCAGACTCTTCGGTGGAGGCCCTTGATAGTGGCCCTTGCCCTCGGGCGACGGTCGACGAGAGGTCTTGGATGGAAGGTTCATCCTAATGAACCTCTCCCTGGTAACCCTCTCCCGTCTCTCTATCGGGTGTAGGGAGGCGCTCTTCTTCGTCCCTACCGATGGGCGAAGCTTGTACATGGATCTCATGAGCGGGGATAGGCTAGGGCTAAGCGAGGGACTCTCCTCTATGTCTCCTACCAGGCCTGCATCTACCGCGGAACCCAGTCCTGCCGCGGATTTAGCTCGTTTGACTCAGCGCATAAGGGGCTCCTCATCCTCTTCCCTGCAGATGGAGTTATGCAAGAACAGTCAAGAAAAATCAAGGACAAGTAAAGCTTTAACAAAGCTTACAGTTGGATAACTTACTCTGAAACCATGAGCATGGAGTCCAGCTCATACAATGTCGGTGGCAGAGTTTATCTTCCCCTCTTTAGATATGGAGGAGCAGGGCTTGGCGGAAGAACTAGGACCTCGGGCAGAGGCGAACTTTATAGAGAAGTTGGGCTTGACGGGGAGCTGGGGTCCACCCCTAAGACCCTCCGCCGCTTGACGGGAGAAGCCCTGGCCTTAGAAAGGCGAAGGGATTGGCGGCGTGTCGCTCCACGTCCGCTCCCCTTGGTGGTTGTCCTCGTCACCTTCGAGGAACTCTTTGGAGGCACGATGACCGCCGGTTCTCGGCTGGCATGCTGGTGGAGGCGATGCCCTAGTTCAGGAGCTTGAGGGCCCGCTTCGAGCCCCTCCTCCTCTACCTTTGTCTCCTTTGCATCCCCCGCTTCAGAACCCTCCTGGATTTCTGTTGTCGCGCTTTCGGAAGCCCTTGCTCCTGTAAACTCTAGCCGGCAGCCTCCTCCGGAGCAAGTTTCTCGCTCTCCTCCTCCTTAGAAAAGTCACCATCCTCTGACTCCTCTTCTCTCTCTTTTTCGGAGAATGCTCCCTTGGTAGGTCTAACCTCCTTGTCCTTCACGATCTGGGAAGCAATGAACTTCCTCTCCGTTGCCCTGGTTGACACAAACATATAGCCCTCCACCTTGGAAGCCCTTTATTCCAGGGTGAAGACCCATTCCATCTCCTTGTCCAAGTCTGGCAGCTCCCAGTCAGGCCAAACTCCGGAGGCATCGCCTTCCAGCATCCACTCCAGGATTTGGCCCCTGGCAGAATTGAGATGCAAGGGGACGACCCCTACCGGTAAATGGAATGGCCCCATGCGGCCGAACAGTTGATTACACAACCAACCATGGATATAGGTAATCAGGTTGTTGGCGGGGCCTGGATACCATCACATCTAGTCAGCGGGGCCGTTGTACTCCCAAGAAAATTTGACCCTCTTTTGAAGTGGCGCGATGTAGCGCACGAGGAAATCAGCACCCACACTTTCAATGGTTAGCTTGACAACTTTGAGAAGGATGATTTTGTTTAGCGTAGGCAGAGCTTGTCATTGGAAGGGCCGAATTTTCTCAAGTCACCGCTGCGTGTGACGCATTCAGTCCGCATCGTGTAGAAATTGGGGGCTTTCTCATCCTTAATCCAACACCAATAACCCCTCCATTCTTCCCACTTTCCGCGATGATTGCCAGGGAGGTAACCCCAATCCTCCTTCTTGCCCCGAGGAATCCAACTTATATTTCCTGAGCGGTGAGATTTATCTTCTATCCGGGGGAGGAAGAAGTCCCTGAACAAGTCAATGTTGGGGGCAAATCCGAAATTTTTTCTTGCACAAATGAGCAAAAATTGCCATGCATGCCATTGCATTGGGCGTGAAATCCAGGAGATGAAATCCATAAGCCACCATCATGGCACGCAAAAAGTCCGAGAAAGGGTGAGAGAGGCCATAGTAAAAGTACGCACAGAAGAAGCGGTATCTTATGGTACCTTATCCTTCGGGCAATTCAGTAGAACAGAAGGCACCTTGTTCCATTTTTTTTCCCCAAATCTAGGCATACTTGTAGATCAAGGTATTTCTGTCTAGGTGCGACGGGGAGATAACCACGTCTCTGTGTCGCTGCTTCTCCAACTCTTCCGCTTTCCTCCTCCTTTCTTTGACCACCGGATACGTAGGCACGGCCACCTACATTCCCTAGACGGTAGCCACCTTCTGCCCCATCTCCTGAGCTTGTAAGGGCTATGGATATCCTAAGACCACTCGGGGAACCGAAGGCGATGGTGAAAGAAGTTTTTGGCTTGAGGAAGAAGATGAAAGACGAAGAAACAGATGCGAATAAGCAATGCCCCTGTGCATTACCCTTTTATTTAAGGGACCCACTCGAGGGCAAGCTATTTGCTGTCTTCTTAGGAACTGCCCTTCCTTTTAGTGGCAGTTTTTACTCTCCAACGGCTCCTGTTCCACGACCCCACTACCTGTGGTAATTATGCGGAGTGGACGTGGGACAGGAAGACAACATTTCCTCGACACGTGTTTGTGCACTGTTTTGGGCCTAACCCAACGTGCCAAGCGACCCATATGGCTCAGCCCCCAGGGCTTTTGTTGGGGCATGCATATAGGGGTATTTGCCTACCGCTGACTTGTGCATAGACAATGTAGCCTCTGGAGCAGTAGCCAGAGCCTGCCGGGAAAAGCTACACCCATGACAAGCAAACCAACTCAAGCCCAGGCAACCCCGGCAAGATTGGTACTACAACCCAAGACAAGCTCAGAGCATGCCAAGCACATCCCCGGCGCTTGTTGAGAACCAAGGTGCCCGCACCCTCAGAAGACCCGGCAAGCTAGTCCCCCGACAAGCGGGGGGCCGATCGGCCATCGCTCCACCGCATCGCTACTCCATTCACTTATCAATGTGGTGTCGAGCTTCTAGGTGGCTAAGTGGCTGTCGCTAAGCATGTGGCGACACGCTGGAAGACGAATTATGCCACCTTGACAAGCTTTGGTGCAGCAGTTAAGTAGAGCGGTGGTAGGAGCTTGCCAGGAATGCACTCCCGCATGCCACCTAGACTAGCAATGATTGCCTTTTGTCCTTAATGCCATAGTTAGGTATGATAAGATCTCCTAGCTATCTAATGATCACACAATGTATGTTTTGCCACCGTGGTTGCCCCTTGTGCTATAAAAGGAGGCCCAAGGAAACCTAGCTCAAGATTCGGACCTCTGGACACTTGTACTTGCATAGTAGCTCTTTCCCCAAAGCCTCCCATTGTCGGGCATGAGAGCTATGTGCCTTTCGTGTTCCTTTCAATCCACCAAAAGCAGGAGTAGGGTTTTACGCTTCACAGTGACCCAAACCTGGGTAAAACACCTATGTCCCGATCATCACGCCATCTTGCCATCTCCGCTCTTTGTGCAAGTGATCTCGCCCCCGCCGATGCATAAAGGGGCTTGCGGCCCCATAGGTGATCAAGTGCATCCAACCCCAACAAAAGGCCCCGCCGCTGATCTCCTCTGCCTCATGGTCATGGATTTGTGATCCTTCTATGCCATCGAGACCCTTTTGTCTAAAGGAAACATTCTACAGCGGTGGCTTGGGGTCCTTAGATCCAAAGTCAGATCTCATCCACCAAGATAATGGCACACACTACGACTATTACAAGGCGAAACGTCCCATCTGCAACATCAGGGAGCGCACTCTGGGCACCTCATATCCCAAGTGGAAGGAGCCCATATATGAAAAGTGAGGTAACATCCTACGAGAAAATCATACCTTTTGTAGCTAGTCGTCGCGTACCCATTGTTGTATTAGCTTTTGCTATGCGATAACCATGCAATGTTTTAATTGAGTATTTGTCGAGTTGTCAAGCAGATGCCTTGCTTTTCTGTATCTAGGTGTTAGGTTGGTTGCATTGAGTATTTGTCTAGTTTTTAATGGCTATAGTTGGTTGTTACAGTGAGCATGAATGCCTTGTTTCTTTCAGTTATTCACACTGGGATGTTCATTATGTGCAAGTATGAACTGTGCAGTTCAATTTCAATGATACCACTTGTTGTGCCTGGGATGTTCATTATATCGCTTTAAACATTTATGGCTTGTTTCTCTAAATTTGGTTGCTAGGTTGGTTGTAGTGAGCATTTGTGTAGTTTGCAAGAAGATGCCTTGCTTTTCTATATCTGGTAATTAGGTTGATTGCAGTCAGCATTTGTCTAGTTTTCAAGCAGACACCTTGCTTTCCGTAATCTGGTGGTTAGGTTGGTTCCATTGAGCATTTGCCCAATATCAAATGGATATATTAGGTTGTTATAGCGAGCATATATGCCTTGTTTATTTCAAGAAGATACCTCATATACTTGGTTGATGTTAAGGCTATTGTACTTAGCATGACTTTACATGTACTTGCAGAGGACAACAATTGGAGTGGACAACGTTTTCTATAGAGGGGTTTTTCATCCCTCCGCTTATACTCCATATGTTCCATCATGTAGTGCATATAGATTTTTTTGATGTATCTACATATACCATCTAAAATGTATACAATACGACATTTTGTGATGTATCTAATGAAATGGAATTGCAATTCTAGATGTATATATTTTTTCTCTACCAACTTGGGCAAAGCTAGTAAATGTTGACTTTTCAAAATGTTTATACGCAACACATTGTGGAACTGATGGAGTAATACATTACACATTTATGCAACTGCATTTTAGCTTCTAATATCGGCTTCTTGCTTGTAGGTACATATGTCTTTTGTAAAGATCCATTCCCGAACCATTTTTGCATGTGCGGCAATGAAATATTCATGAACCAACATCAAGTGAGGAAACTGAAAATGATTGTTAGGGAAAAGAGACGAACAATACCAATTAAACTATTTGTTTAGGCTCTATCCAACACAACACTGAGTTGTAGGATCGTAACTATGAACTCTATAGCATTCTATTAGTACCACCCATAATGAGTTGTTACACAACAATGTCTAAATCTTTTTCATTTGAAGTGGTTCTTGATACATCCCCAATGTATCTATAATTTTTGATTATTGCCTGCTAATATATTATCATTTTAGGACACTTTTGGGGGATTAGTTTACCAATATATAATATTTTTGAGCACTAACCTATTGACCCAGTACCTAGTGCGAGTTTATGTTTTCTACATGTTTTTGAATTTTCAGGTTTACACTACCAATTGACAAGAAACTTTTGCTAATTCTTTTGGACCAAAAGAAGACCTGGAAGCTTCGGGAGGAGGTCAGGAGATGCATGCAGGCCCCACCACACATCAGGGCATCCCCTAGCATTCCTCGCTGGCCTATAAATTCTCAAATATCCCAAAAACCATAACGGAGGTCCCGAAACACTTTTTTCACTGCCGAAAGTCTCCGTTCCGACGGGAGCCCATCTACAACTCCGATCCGGCATCCTATCGAACGGGATCGATCATGGAGGGCCTCTTCATCAACCTTGCTTCCCTCACAATGATGTGTGAGTAGTTCACCACAGACCTATAGGTCCGTAGGTAGTACCTAGATGGCAATCTCTCTCTTTATTTTCAATACAATGTTCATCGCATCTTTGCCTTGATCTATCCGATGTAATCCCTTTGTATGGTGCGTTTGTTGGGATCCAATGAATTATGAGTTTATGTTCAGATTATTCATGAAAAGTATTTGAGTCAAACCTTAATACTAAGATTCTTATTTGCATGATCATTAGCTTCGTAATTCTCTCTGATCTATTGAGACAGTTTGGCCAACCAGATTGATATTGCTTCGGTGGGAGTGGTGCGTTGTAGTAGGTTCACCCTGACGAGTTTCTATATATCAGTGACAGTAGTTTACAAGTTGCATCTTTGTTTTTCTACTACTAAGGATAAAATGATGGGGTTTATTCATATTGATTGAGTTCACTTTGTCTACATGTCATCGTTCTCTAGGCATTACTTTATTTACTTAATACTCTAGATGCTTGCTGGATAGTGGTCGATGAGTGGAGTAATAGTAATAGGTGCAAGCAGGAGTTGGCCTATTTTATTATGGATGTGATTCCTATATACACATGATCATTTCCATGAAAATCGCATAACTATTCACTTTTCTATCAATTGACCAACAATAATTTGTTTACCCATCGTATGCTATTTCTATGAGAGATGCCACTAGAGAACTCTACGGTCCCCGGGTCTATTCATGTATATATTCAAAAACCCTACTACTACCTTTCTATAATTTATTTGCTTTTATTTTATTTTGCAATTTACAATTATCTACACAACTCACTTGCTTGCAAATAACGATATTCAGGGGATTGACAACCGTCTTGCCGACGTATAACAACCCGAGAACAACACTCCAGAAGATTCCCGTTTATTCCGTTGTCATCGTGTGCTTTGTTTGGTTGTCACATTCATCATTGCATCATTCACATCATTTGCATTGCATCGACACTCCGTTGTTGTAGTTTTTGAAAGTTTGCATCCGTTCGTAGTTGCCGTTTTTCTCCATTCTCGTTGTAGCAATTTCATGCCCAACCACACATGCACGCGCCTGCGGCTCCGATAAAAAATGTGTCTTAAAAGTGCACGAAAAATATTCTCGGATTAGGTAGAAAGTTGGCGTGTGGTCTTATTATAGTGTAGCTAGACCACCTGTCAAATTTCATCGCAATCAGAGTCCGTTTGGTACCCGAATGGTTGACCATAACGACACCCTCATCGGTTTAGTTATCATGTGTCTTTGCATTTATTAAACTAGTTTCATGGGCCACAATCTTCCCTCTCGTCTCACCCCAAGGCCTTCTACGCAGCCCAACCAGCCCATCCTAACCTACCCCTCCGATCAGACCGTCCGATCGCGATTGGAGGGTCAAAAATGGTGCAAAACCCCGTAACCCTAGCCCCCTTGCTATATATAGACCACCTCTAGTCCATTTTTGGACATTCCTAACTGAAGCTACTGTCGTTGTCAAAACCGGCGGATCTCATGTAGGGGGTCCCGAGCTGTGAGACTAGAATCGATGGTAACAAGAGACAAAGGAAATGATGTTTACCCAGGTTTGGGCCCTCCAATGGAGGTAATACCCTACGTCCTTCTTGATTGTATTGATGATATGTGTGTTACACAGTTGATCTACCTCAAGATCGAATAGCTAAACCCTAGATGAGTTCTCCTTTGTCTACAACCTAAAACCCTCCGTCTTATATAGACGCCGAGGGTACCTAGGGCTTACACATGGTCGGTTACACGTCGAAGGAGCATACATGCCTATCTACTATCGAGAACTTGGAGGACACGCCACGGCTCCTTGAAGCTTCCACCCTGGCGTCAGGGCCTTCGCTTATCCAATGGACCACACAATCCGGTCCGTGAGAAACAGGTCGGATATCTGAGGACCCCTTAAACCAGGACTGCCTCAGTAGCCCCCGGTCTGGCCTCCAACACCGAGGTATATCCGGACAATCTTTGTGCATCGAGTCCCTCCACTCTTTCTTGTTCGGCAACAGACCAGTCATCGATGAAATCCCAAGTGTCACGAGATCGCCGGGTCCATTATAATAACCGCCAGCATTTCCCGATTTTCACGCGTCATGGGGAGACGAGCAGTTCAGTGATTTTTTACAATACTACCCCTCCGTAATGGAGGCACCACCCATTTAAATAAATAGAATCGTGGTTTACACCACATCCTCATCCTCCTCCCCATCGAAAAAAACTCCTAGCGAAAGATCACCACGAAGAACATGGCAAGCGCCCCCAGCTCTTCCTCGCACCCCTACGGCTCCCGTCCTGGGGACTGGACCAGCTGCTCCATATCGCTCCTATGACTGTGCAATCTGGAGACCCAGGGGTACCTCCCTTCTTCGGATCTGCCGATGACCCGTGCAGGTTTATCCTCTTTCAAGAAAGAAGTTTTCACGGAGAATTTTCCAAAGCCACAAAGGGGGGAATGCGTATGCTTCGTGCAATTTCTTCTGTTGGGTCTCGGGTTTCCATTCACCCGTTCTTGAGAGGGTTGCTGGAATTTTATGGGATTGATCTCCACCACCTCACCCCAGGTTCTATGCTGCAAATCTCAGCCTTCGTCTCCCTTTGAGAGATGTTCCTAGGCTGCGAGGAACATTTTGATTTGTGGAGGAAGTATTTCTGCCTTGTCCCTCTAACTCGGGACAAGACAATCTTGGAGGTCGGTGGAGCCGAAGTATGCCGCATAGCGGGGATGGGGTATCCAGAGGGAACACCAAAGGAGTCCGAAGAATGGTCTTCGGAATGGTTTTATAACAAAGACATCCCCTTGTTCAATCAAGCTCGGAGGGGTCTGCCCGTGTAATCCGATGCCCCCTTGAAGAAAAGGTACAGCTGGCGATCGAAGAGTTTGTCCCAAAAGGACAGAGTTGACGTGCAATGCTTGGAAGCCCAAGTGAGGATACTTGCCTAGCACAATCTGACCATGATCGATGTCATGGATGCCGCCATCACCCATTGCGTGCAGCCTCTTCAACAGAGGATACATCCCTTGTGGCGTTACAATGGGACAAGCGACACCACACGCTACCGAAGAATGGGTCCTGCCGATCAGACGGCGTTAGCCGCCGCACTTACCAAGCAATACAAAGGGGAGTAATAAGATTTTATTCGGCGGTCGACCAAGGAGGGATATTCAAGCCACAACCCCATCGAATGGGTAAGCCTTTCACCTCTATGAACATAGTTCGGGTTTTCCATTTCGTCCCTTTTTAGACCAAAGTCTTTAACTTCATATGAATAGGACTGGAGAAGCTTCGTCGAGACAGTTAACTGTCCGGCTGCTTAGCCCGAAGACTATCCCATGATTATGATCCGGGCTTTCCTAAGGACCCAAATCTTTCAATTGAGTTTGAAGACAGGGTCTTCTACCAGGATTGTCTCAATTGCTCCAGGGAGGCTATCATAGCCGATTACCCTGGATTGTTCCATTCTCCTGCAACAAATAAGAAGAAGAAAAGCTCGTCCCGCAAAAGGCAAGCATCCTCCAATGCCCCGAACGCACCGGCTCCTACTCCCAAGCGTCATCGATCCGTGCATCATACATCGGCAATGGAAGCAGTGCCTGGATCGGAAAGCAACAAGGATCCCATGAACGAGCCGGCTGTGAGGACATGTCCGTCTAGTCACTCGACCCAAAGGTATTTTGTTCGGTTGTTTGCTTACCACAAATGATAGAGCCTTATAGCAGATTTTACATCGAAATACTCAGGCGAAAAGCCTAGACTTATCCTGTCTAAGAGGTTTTCATTGTGACCGGCGGTGCTCAAAATTCTGGAGCTATAGCTCATGTCAAACCTGCTATAGAAATTCCTATGGCCAATCCGGCTCCTGCTGATTCCGACGACGCCATGTCTGTTACCAAATCAGAGGTAGGAGGCACCATGAATCATCAGCGATGACGAGAGTCCCTGCGTAACCCAGTATTCTCCGAACAAGAGGTTGATGCTCTACGCACGACGAACATGCACATCGGTGCTGCCCGAGCTGGGTTCGGAGAAGCTCTGAAATTAATATCGTCCAGCCTGCAGGTAAATAATCGGTTTTGTAGAGTCTGAACACTCATGTAAACTCAGTAGCCCCCGAGCAATAAATTGGTCGGGACGACCGAATTAAGGGTCCTTGTGTTGTTTTATTGCTAATGCAGGCTTCGAAGCAGAAGAGCGAGCAACTGGCCAAGGAGCTAGAGGACAACCGAACACAGGTGGAATCTGTGAAGGCCAAACTGGAGCAATTGAAGATCTTTACTCGGGAGGCACATGGTGAGTATGTCTATGTTGCTAATCTAAGTATATTCCCGTGCTAACGCAAGGGTACTCTTTAGCAGATGAATCAATAGGGCAAATGCAAAAAGATTTGGATGCAACCCAAGAATCTCAGCGATATGTCGAGTCCCAGCACGAGGCCGGTTGTCGTGTTTTGAACCGTCTCTAGGCGGAGAATAACATCAGGCCGAAGAAATTGAGAGTTTAAGAACTCAATTCGCCCAGGCCCAAGAAGAGAACCAGAAACTATAGAGGGGCATGTTCGGTAAGTGCGATTCTACCATCGAGAAATACTTCTTATAAATGAAGCATAATGAGCATGCCTTTGAGTCATGTGTAGGTCTTCTGACTGGGCGACCCGAAGAAGAGACCGGATCCTACCGGGGGAACCTTCTAAAAGAACTTTCCACCCTGCATGAGCAGGCTCACAAGGCCATGAAAGGCATGGTAAAGTTGCTATGGCCTGTCGAGTAACCTTCGGAGGGGATGGCCGAACTGGTCAATTGATTCAAGAGGGGCCAAAGTAGGTTCAAGTTGTGGAAGACAACGGCTTGTCGGGAGGGAGCACAAGAGGCGTGGGCGATGATCAAGACCCGCTATACTTGACTTAACCCTGAGCGTATTGCTCGGGTTGTGCCAGTGGGGACAGATGGAAAAGAAGTGCTGCTCCACCTAGTGTA
Source organism: Hordeum marinum (assembly GCA_022496015.1). NCBI lineage: Eukaryota > Viridiplantae > Streptophyta > Magnoliopsida > Poales > Poaceae > Hordeum > Hordeum marinum. The sequence continues at coordinate 132,641,093 of CM039676.1, read as the reverse complement.
AGACCAGGTGATGCATGCTGCCCTTATCTCACAAGAGAGACTGCTGCCTAGACACTATAATCGACAATCACGATCAGTAGCCGAATGTATAATTACATTTACCTATGTATGATCAATCGAGTAGTTGCTCCATCTATGTTGCAAACTTTGTCTTAAGTGGCCATCGGCTTCTACCTCCCGTGCAAAGATCTTGGGAGTGTTCCTCGTAATTTATCACCGTAGAAGAGCAAATTATGTTCGGGGAACCAGATAATCTGGCCATTTGATGCAAACAAACAGAAAGCACACAAGGAGATATGTTATATTACTGCTTACCGTAAGAAACATCTTTCGAGGAAAACATTACCTTTATCGATACCTTTCTTCAGGGTTCTACGAAGATCGTAGGTAGAAGGCCGTATACTACTAGTATGCAATTAAGGGCTTTCGAGACAAGAGAAGCCCAAGCCATGGTGATAATAACCATAGTCTTATTAACTGCTTCTGTCATGGCCGACCAATTGTCTATGCAGTATAGCAACTTTTTGTCGGAGATATGCCCTAGACGCAATCATGTATGATGATATTTCCTATGTGTTTATGAATAAAGATAGTCCTTGGACATTATCAGTGATGTGTATTAACAAGTACGTGACTTGTTTGTGAGACTATGCATTGTATGATAACTGTCCTAAATGGTCCCTAGTTGAAAGGGTTGTGTGGACGCACAACTAATCATACTAGCATATGACATGGTGGATTGTTCAGTCCCACTTACCATGTAGCATTGGATGCTAGCCGGATAATATGTACTCAGAAAGGTTTGGTCAGATTCGACGTAGTTGGAACCGAGTCGAGATAAGGTCTGAGTTGGACAGACCGAACCACGAGACGCGGCGATAGGTCATCTGTGAGTTTCTAGTACAACATACGTTCTATGTCCTAAGACCTAAGCTGGCTCATGTATGGGATGGTGACAGACTTGCTTTGGGCCGACCAAACACGACACCATGATTGGGTAGTTACAAAGGTACATTTCGGGCTTGTCCAAACCCATGCTGTGAGACATGGTCGAGCAAGATGGGATTTGCCCCTCCGATCAGGAGAGATATACTCTGGGCACCTTGGGTGATCTAACCTAGATAAGCATGGCCATGCGATGAGGATTATGAGATAATCCAACTGTTGCTCCGATTCACTGGGACAAAAGATAGGTCGTGCATCAACAAGGATGACCATGTCGCCTTGTGCACTACAACATATATCGTGTGGCAAAGGGAATGGAAGTGTGAATTATAGGTTCACCTAACCAGCTTCCTCAGACACTTGGAGTTGGCATGCTTTGCTAGAGGCCGCTACCAACTAGGCGAGTCAGATGTGATCTGACTCTCGATCAAGTGAACGTGAACCTAAGGGGTCACATGCTTAAGGGAAGGAACACGTCGGCTTTAGGATCCATGCGAGGACGAAGAGTTGAGCCCGCACCGGATGCCTATATATAGTGGAGGTGTGGCACACCAATCTCGTTGATCGCTTCAACGCTGTCATTAGGGTTTGCGTGTGTTGTGAATAGCCACCTTCACTCGCTGCCGACTGTGAAATCAGACCTAGCAGTCCGCCGCACGGTGTCTTCCTCCTGCACGCGCAGATACCATTAGAGGTCATGCACTTGTACCGCTCCGGCGAACCTGTACGCAGGATCCGATGGATCAACTGTTCGAGGGAGATCGGACCGGCTGGTCGAGGGAGAACGGAAAAGGAGGAGACGGACCACACGAACGCATTTGATTATCTATGAACAGCATAAGTTCTCCAAGTAGTCCATATCCAAGGACGCGGCTATTCGAATAGTTTTATACCATGCAGGGGTGTACTTCTTCACACATGCTCTTGCCGCTTATCGCTGTGTGCTCATAAAACCATGCACCTCGGCAACCTTCAAGCGGAAGCCCAGCAAGGGAGTCGGCCACGACCGTTAATCACATAAGACATCTAGTCCAGGCTATCGCCTATTTAAGACTAAACCCGCACGGAAGTCCGACCGAAGTTTCCGCTATGGCCTGAAATGATGTGCGCAGGGTTCCCAAGCCCACCATCCAGGTGACCGTTGGTTCACCGTGCCACTGCCTACCGCGTCGTAACCCACCCCTAGGGTCAGCGCTATGCATGGCCTCCAGCATGCTATAAACACTAGAAACTACTTGCAACTCCTGGACTAAGGACTAAGCGATCGATAAGTCGAGAGGGTCAAATAAGTATCCCAACGTGTGGTAGTTACTAGCCTTGGATCACAAATACGGAACTGAGTTCCTAAGAACGGTCCCAATGAGAGAACCCGCTATGTACTCCTACATAGCCTCTCATCGCTACCTTTACCAACTCGGGTTCGTCATAAGCTTATCACATCAGAACATCATTATTTCACTCCAGTTCATTACCCAGATGAATCAGACCTGACACAACTCTAAACATAGCAAGCATAGCAGGCAAAGTAAGCTAAGCACATCATGGCACAAGCATCTACCAGGTATGCTAGGTTGCAAGGTTTATCTATTTACTGTGACAATGACAGGTCATGCAAAAGAATAGGCTCATCTACCGTGTACGACAGACAAGTGAACGTTTGTCCTAATGCAATAAACAAGAGCAGGAGCGAGAGAGTGGGATGTTATCGGAATGATCAAAAGGGTTGCTTGCCTTGCTGGGTAGAGGGACGGTTTTCTCCTTCATTGGAATACTCGGAGGTATCCTCAGAAGCAGGGCCTACCGCAATGCAGATAAATAACAATCAATACACGCAAGTGCAACAATATGATGCATGATCATGACATGGCAGTATGTATGGATGAGCTAATGCAACTATTGTCCATGTTAAATGAAGGAAGTTTGAATATAGGTTCAAAATCATTCTCCATTTCATATCTCATATATTAACTTCTTAGTAAATGTCAATTTTCATCTACATAGGTTGCTCTAACATGCATGATAATAGCACAATTATATTCATTGGATTTTTCTGATGATTTTTCATATATCAATTATTTTCATCTGATCAACAGATTAATTTATATGAATTTTAGAAGTTTTAAGCATTTTCTGGAATTATTTTAATTCAGAAAAGTCATTACTGCATCAGCATGACATCACTATGACATCAGCTAGTCAACCGAACGTTGACAGGTCAAACCTGACTAGTGGGGCCCACTAGTCAGTGACCCAGTCTCTAACATAATTATTTCAACACTAATTAAAAATTAGTTAGGACAGGGGCCCACTGGTGAGTGGGTCATTGACATAATTAGTTTAGTTAATTAAATTGTTTTAATCTAATTCTAATGAAAAGGCTCGGGCCCACTTGCCAGTTGACCTGGGGTCAAACCACGTGGTCTACACCGGTTGACTTGCCGACGACGTCAGAGACGGCGGAGGGGGTCGGAAGCCCTCCTCCGGCGACCAAATGGACGTTAGAGTGCACTGGGAGGGCCTATGCTCGAGCGCGCATCGATCTAGCCCCAAACTAGAGGCTGGGGTGGTCGAAATCGACGCCGGCGACGAGCTCGGCAGCGTCGGAGCTCGGTCAAGCATGAGCTCGACGAACTAGGGCGCGACACGGCCGGAACTTAGCACCTACAAGGACTACGCGACCCCACAAGCTCGATGGTGGCCTCTGTTGGACCAACTGGTCACCGGAGCATCACCGACGACGAGCTCCTGCGGCGGGTAATTCGGGAGGCGACGCAATCGGGGCCTATAGAGGGGGAAAAGGCCGAGGAAGAGAGGGGAAAGAGCCGGGAGCTCACTATGGGCTCGAAGCCATCGAAAGCTTGCTCGGGGAGGGCTCAGAGAAGACGAATCAACGACGGTGAGGTTCGGGTCCGAGGAGGAAGACAAGCTTGGGGACGGTGCTTCGGGGCTCCTGGCGATGCGTGGCTCGGTGCAGAGGACGGGGACGACGTGGCGGAACCTTTGGCGGTCTCAGGCGGGCGCGGGGGCGGCTGGAACTACGGCGGCGAGCTAGCGGTGCCGTGGGCCATGGCGGAGCAATGGAGGAAAGAGGGCAGGGGGCGAATGCGAGAGAGAGAGAGGGATGGGGACCGCAGCGGCGTCCTCATCCTCTCGCCAGCGCGACAGGGGGACGCAGGCACACAGAGAGCTGTGTGGCAGCTCCGGCATACGTATGCAGTGAGCACACGCTCGTCCTCCTGGCCGCCAGGAGGACGACGACGATGTTGGGCCAGCTTGGCCAGCCCAGGTTCTGCCTCCTTTTGCTTTTTGTTTTATTTTCTTCTTTATACTAATTTCTGACATTTGTTTTATTTATGTTTGGGCCAAATGCTATTATAGAATATCCCCAAATATTTTATAGGATTAAGTTTGAATATTTCAAACTCCTATAAAAAGTTTCAGAGTATTTTGAAATCTGAAATATTAGTATTGTTTTCTTTGGCATTTTCAGCAGCTTTTGTTATTTATTTTTAATTTTTTATAAATGTTCAATTTTTTAAGATGGCCCCTGATATATTCATGTCCATAATTATCAGACATAGGGGACATTTTAGATGACCATATTGAATTAGTTGGTTTTTCACATGCTTTGAATTGGTTTGATTCAAATGAGGGTTTAGGGTTTCTTTTAATCCCCACTTCATGTTGATGCAAAAATGAAATATGATGCACTCACATGTTGTCCTACGACATCTAGCTAGGGATGTGACAGCTCACCCCCACTCAAAAGAATCTCGTCCCGAGATTTTGAAGTCGTGGGGAAGAGCGCGGGGTACTCTAGTCGAAGACGATCTTCTCTTCCCCATGTGGCCTTCTTTTCAGAATGGTGTGACCACTGAACCTTGAGAAACTTGATGTTCCGACGCTGAGTGGTATGCTCAGCTTGATCAAGAATACGAACAAGGTATTCTCGATATGCAAGGTTATCTTGGAGATCAAGCGCTTCGTGGTCTACTTCACGGACAGGGTCCGAGAAGCAATGCCTGAGTTGCAAGACATGGAAGACATCATGGACCTTTGAAACATGCGGCGGAAGTTCCAATTGGTAGCCAACCTCTCCTCGTTTAGCAAGAATGCAAAAAGGTCCAATGTAACGAGGAGCCAACTTGCCCTTGATACCGAATCGACGGGTACCCTTCAGAGGTGTAACCCGAAGGTAAGCCTTCTCGTCAACTTCATAGGTCATAGCCTTATGATGGCGATCATATTGGGTCTTTTGATGAGATTGGGCTGTTTTCAACTTTTCACGAATAATGTGAACTTGCTCCTCTGCATCCTGGATCATATCCGGGCCAAAGATTTTAGAGGTGTTCGACACCTTCGTCCATAGAGAACTTCAAAAGGGTCTTTGCCCAAGCTTGATTGATAACTATTGTTATAAGTAAATTCGTCAAATGGAAGACATTTCTACAAATTCATGCCAAAGGATATAACACAAGCTCGGAGCATGTCTTCGAGGATTTGATTGACTCGCTCAACTTGACCACTTGATTGCGGGTGGAAAGCAGTGCTAAAGGATAGATGAGTCCCCATGGCGGTTTGGAAACTTTCCCAAAATCGGGAAGTAAAGATACTTCCGCGGTCTGAGTTAATCTCCAATGGAACACCATGAAGAGAAACTATTCGAGAAACATATAACTCCGCTAGCTGGCTAGCGGTTATACTCTCCCGAACAGGAATAAAATGAGCCACTTTGGAAAGGCAGTCGATGACCACAAAGATAACATTATTCTCTCTCTTAGTCCTGGGTAATCCGGTAATGAAATCCATACCGACCTTATCCCATTTCCATTCAGGAATAGCTAAAGGTTGAAGGGTGCAAGCAGGCCTTTGATGTTCTGCTTTCACTCGACGACGAACGTCGTAGTTAGCAACAAATCAAGCCATTTCTCTCTTCATCCTAGTGCACCAGAACCTCTGGCGTAGGTCCTGATACATCTTGGTACTACCAAGATGAATTCTAAGTTGGAATCATGAGCCTCCTTAAGGATCAGCTGTCTTAAGCGTGTGCTCTTGGGAACCACCAACCGGTTCTAAAAGAACACAACACCCTCATCGTCCTTGGAGAAATCTTTAGCGTTTCCGCTAGCAATATTCTCCTTGATCCGAGATATACCCTTATCGTACTTCTGGACAGCTACTATTTGATCCTTAAGAGTAGGTTTCGCCACCAGGTAGGATAGGAATCCTTGAGGAACAATATGGAGGTTTAACTTCCAAAATTCCTCAGAGAGAAGTGGTTGACCTTGTTGTAACATCAGGTTGTTACAATAAGACTTACAACTTAGTGCATCAGCCATGACATTGGCTTTCCCTGGGGTGTAAGTTATCCCTAAGTCGGAATCTGTAATCAAGTCAACCCACCGTCTTTGCCTAAGATTCAAATCCAGCTGGGTGAATATATATTTCAGACATTGGTGATCAGTGTAAATTTCGCAACGATTACCCAGAAGGTAATGTCGTTAGGTTTTCAGTGCATGGACCACAACTGGAAGCTCAAGATCATGTGTTGGATAATTATCCTCATGTGGACGCAACTATCGAGATGCGTATGCAATCACATGACGATCTTGCATGAGAATGCAACCTAATCCTTGTTGCAAGGCGTCGAAATAGATGACAAAGTCCTTAGAAAAATCTGGTGGCACCAGAACCGGAGTAGAGGTCAGTCATCTTTTCAACTCCTGAAAATTGTGCTCGCATTGTGGAGTCCACTCGAACTTTTTATCTTTCTTAAGGAGTTCAGTCAGAGGTTTCGCAACCTTGGAGAAGTTCTCAACAAAGCGCCAACAATAGCTCGCTAAGCCAAGGAAACTCCGAACTTGCTTAACCGATTGAGGTTGAGTCCAATCAAGGACGACCTGAACTCTCTCGGGATTGACAGCAATACCTTTACCAGAGATCACGTGGCCCGGATAGGTCACTTCTGGCAACCAAAATTCACACTTGGAGAATTTAGCATACAAACGATGCTCTTGAATTTTCATCAACACCAGACTTAGATGCTCGACATGTTCCTTTTCATTCTTCGAGTAGCTGAGTATGTCATCAAGGTAAACCACGACGAATTTATCCAAATACTCCATGAAGATCGAATTCATCAAGCGAGAGAAGGTGGCTGGGGCATTGGTTAAACCGAAGGACATGATGGTGTACTCGTATTGGCCATAACCAGTAACAATAGCCGTTTTTGGAATGTCGCCATTTCTAATTAAGATTTGATGGTATCCCAACCTCAAATCCATTTTGGAAAAGACAGAGGATCCAGTGAGTTGATCATACAAATCGTTGATCCTGGGGAGTGGATACTTGTTCTTAATGGTGACCAAATTCACTGGCCGATAATCCACAACCATCCGATCCGATCCGTCCGATCCAATCCATCCTTTTTCTTGACGAAGAGGACGGGACAAGCCCAAGGAGAACTAGGACGGATGAAACCTTTCTTCAAAGCCTCATCGAGTTGAATTTTAAGTTCGGCTAGCTCTAAGGGTGCCATCTTATAGGGTCTTCTGGCTATTTAGACAGTCCCTAGGATGAGCTCTATCACAAACTCAACATCTCTGACAGGTGGAATTCCTGGCAGTTCTTCTGGAAAGACATCCGAAAAGTCATGGACTACCGAAATATCTTCTAATTCTGGAAGGATGGCCTCGTGGTGTACCTTGGTGAGAAAGTTGCGTTGGGCACCCACACCGGGCGTTTGTTGGAGCCCGAGCCAGATGCAGGGCTTAAGTCACGGTTGTGCTTCCTGGTTGCCTCGTAGTCAGTGTGCCTAGTCTCGGCATTGATAGCCTTGTTGTCGAGAGCCTGGAAGGTTGTGCACTCATGCAAGCGCAGATCTCGACAAAGCTCAGGACTATGTCCCTTGCGGAACCTAGCCTGCCTTTTGGCATCAGTTGAAACTTCCTCCGGAGCATAGCGAGAAAGATTGCCGAACTCACGACTATAGGCATCCACCGACAGTCTGCCCTGGGTGAAGGCACAGAATTCCTCTCTCTTGCGATCCATCAGCCCTTCCGGGATGTGATGGTTACGGAATGTCATCCTAAATTCTGCCCAAATTGGTGCGGGGCCTACGGGATGCATGGCTTCATATTTTTCCCACCATAGATTGGGGGGTCCTTCCAGAAAGTAAGTAGCAAAGGTCACCTGAAGCCTAGGGTCCTCATGAGAATGATCATAGTAGGCTGTGCTAAGATAGCTATCCTCTCCTCCCATAGAAGCAGGAACATAATAGAACTCTATGTTCTGATGCAGACCGTGGTGAAACCTCATGACAGTCAGCATGGTGTAGGCGGCCTCCTGAATTGCCATGTCTATGGTGACACCTAATCCATAAGTTCTGTGAAGCGGCTCTGCAACTCCAGGATATGAAGGATATATCTTCGCAGTACATAGATACTGGCTCTGGTTGAAATCTCGACACTGTTCCTCCACTGTGTACTCTGGGTACCAACGGTAACCGGCCTCCATCATCACACTAACCAACATGGCCGTGTGACCCGGTACATCGATGCACCTGGTCAGACGGACCACCTGACGAGAAGGACGAGGGGGCATGTGAAACAGAGAATGATGCAAAGACATTAGAGACCCTAGCAGAAATTGGACAGCATAACGGCTGTAATTGCTTAAAAAGGATTTTGAGACAACTGCAAAAGATTGGAAAAGCATAGCCACTCGACTTTCTAGACTCAAATCTCTTCTCCAACTGTTTATCACACCAACAATACTCAAATACCTAGATTCCCTTGTAAACAAGCTAGCTAATAGTCCATGGTTAGTAACTCGTCATCCTAAGAAATAGATGAGAAGCCTAGCTCTTATCCCCGTAGAAAAGATGAGAATGACTTAGAATAGAATAACTTGGGAAGAGGAGTAAAAAGAGCCTTATGTTCCCTTCCACAATCAATTCCCCTACTTTTCTATAGTGTTTCTAGACTCAACCTCGACCGGTTTGGCTTGGTAGTCCTGCAGTCAGTTAGGCTCTGATACCAACGCTTTCGGGGCCCCGATCCTAAGTGATCCAGACTGTAACATATCACATCACTTTGCGCCCTCACGCACGGTAAGCTCCATGGATGCAGCCTTACCTTAGCCGGAACCGTTCGCGTCTTTTGGCTCACGTATGTGAACATGTCGCTGGCAATCAAACGACAGAGAACCCGGGCCGACATGACTAGTCATAGAACCCAAGTGGCATGTCTATATAGAAACAGGCATACATAACCCAGCAATGCAGGTGTCGGTCTCAAGCATGTGTAGACGAGTCATAGCAAGCTACAAGGACTCCATTATGTCGTGGGACATAAATGTCATCACTGCACGTAGACGATTCGTGGCAGGCTACGGGGACTCCATTACACTGCGAGACATTTCCCCGAAGGGATAGACATAGCAGCAAAGAAGGATACATGCCGGTCAATCAATGTGCCTGGAGCAGTAGCAAGCTACCAAGGCTCGGTGGAAGCACAAAGAGGCAATTCCCGTAAAGAGTACTACTAAAGGCACACGACTAGGTTTTGGATCCCATACATACCGTTGCACGCCACACGCACGCATGACATGCCCGATATGCATAGATACAACTATGGCATCACAACATAACCATAGAACAACACAACTTTTATTTAAGAGGCTCAGAAGATCCTTGCATAATATGTTCTCATAGATAGGGTTCACATGACCCAATACTCAAGCCATACAAGCAAGTTCATACAAACCAAGCGGAAGCATAAAGCTATCTAGGAACAGACAGATGAAAGGGTAAAAAGGCACATGGCCTGACTATCTACAACCCACCACAGGGCATAAGGTCGTAGCTGGGACATCAGCTATTCGGCATCGTCTACATCTAGAAAGAACCCACCTGATGGGTCCTGGGTCTCATCTACAACATTTATTAAGAAAACGTGAGTACAAACGTACTCAGCAAGTCTTTAAAGTAGACCTAGACTATTCATGCTCATGTATCAACAAGGGGAGTGGTGGAGTTTATGCAGCAATGCCAGCTTTGACTCATGGCTAACCTAAACTACACAATTTTAACTCTTTGTTTAGATTTTAGATATCGCACACGAGTCCACTAACTCCATAACAATACACCACCATGGATTCACTTCCCTCTCCCGAGAGAGTGCCATCCACAGTACTCACACTTGTCTTGATATTTTTATGAGTATCCATTTGATTATCTATGAACAACATAAGTTCTCCAAGTAGTCCATATCCGAGGATGCGGCTATTTGATTAGTTTTATACCCTGATGGGGTGTACTTCTTCACACATGCTCTCGCCACTTATCGCTGTGTGCTCATAAAACCATGCACCTCGGCAACCTTCAAGAGGAAGCCCAGCGAGGGAGTCGGCCACGATCGTCAATCACATAAGACCACTATTCCAGGCTATCGCCTATTTGAGACTGAACCCGCACAAAAGTCCGACCGAAGTTTCCGCTACGACCCAAAATGATGTGCACAGGGTTCCCAAGCCCACCATCCGGGTGACCCTTGGTACACCATGCCACTGCCTACCGCGTCGTAACCCACCCCTAGGGTCAGTGCTACGCACGGCCTCAGCATGCTATAAACACCAGAAACTACTTGTAACTCCTTGACTAAGGACTAAGCGATCGATAAGTCGAGAGGGTCAATTAAGTATCCCAACATGTGGTAGTAACTAGTCTTGGATCACAAATACGGAACTCAGTTCCTAAGAACGGTCCCAATGAGACAACCCGCTATGTACTACTACATAGCCTCTCATCGCTACCTTTACCAACTTGGGTTCGTCATAAGCTTATCACATCAGAACATCATTATTTCACTCCGGTTCATCCCCCAGATGAATCAGACCTGACACAACTCTAAGCATAGCAAGCATAGTAGGCAAAGTAAGCTAAGCACATCATGGCACAAACATCTACCAGGTATGCTAGGTTGCAAGGTTTAGCTATTTACTGTGACAATGACAGGTCATGTGAAAGAATAAGTTCATCTATCGTGTATGACAGACAAGTGAACGTTTTTCCTAATGCAATAAACAAGAGCACGAGCAAGAGAGTGGCATGTTATCGGAATGATCAAAAGGGTTGCTTGCCTTGCTGGGTAGCAGGAGGGTTTTCTCCTTCGTTGGAATACTCGGAGGTATCCTAAGAAGCAGGGCCTACCGCAATGCAGATAAATAACAATCAATACACGCAAGTGCAACAATATGATGCATGATCATGACATGGCAGCATGTCTAAATGAGCTAATGCAACTATTGTCCAAGTTAAATGAAGGAAGTTTGAATATAGGTTCTAAATCATTCTCCATTTCATATTTCATATATTAACCTATTAGTAAATGTCAATGTTCATCTACATAGGTTTCTCTAACATGCATGATAATAGCACCATTGGATTCATTGGATTTTTCTGATGAATTTTCATATATCAATTATTTTCATCTGATCAACAGATTAATTTATGTGAATTTTAGAAGTTTTAAGCATTTTCTCGAATTATTTTAATTCAGAAAAGTCATTAGTGCATCAGCATCACATCACTATGACGTCAGCTAGTCAACAGAACGTTGATAGGTTAAACCTGACCAGTGGGGCCCACTGGTCAATGACCGAGTCTCTAACAGAATTATTTAAACACTAATTACTAATTAGATAGAGCGGGGCCCACTGCTGAGTGGGTCATTGACATAGTTAGTTTAGTTAATTAATTTTTTTAATCTAATTCTAATTAAAATGGTCGGGCCCACTTGCCAGTTGACCTCGGGTCAAACCCCATGGTCAACACCGGTTGACCTGCCGGCGTTAAGCCGCCGGTGACGTCAAAGACGGCGAAGGGGGTCGGAACCCCTCCTCCTGTGACCAAATGGACGACGGAGGGCACTGGGAGGGCCTATGCTCGAGCGTGCATCGATCTAGCCCCAAACCAGAGGCTGGGGTGGTCAGAATCGATGCCGGCGAAGAGCTCGACGGAACCGGAGCTCGGGCAAGCATGAGCTTGACGAACCAAGGCGCGACACGGCCGAAACTTAGCACCTACAAGCACTACGTGACCCCACAAGCTCGATGGTGGCCTTTGATGGACCAACTGGTCACGGAGCATCGTTGGCGACGAGCTCGTGTGGCGGGTCATTCTGGAGCCGACGCAATCGGGGCCTATAGAGGGGGGAAATGCCGGGGAAGAGAGGGGAAAGAGCCGGGAGCTCACTGCGGGCTCGAAGCCGTCGAAAGCTTGCTTGGGGAGGGCTCAAAGACGACGAATCAACATCGGGTCCGTGGAAAAAGACGAGCTCGGGGACGGTGTTTTGGGGCTCCTGGCGATGTGTGGCTCGGTACAGAGGACGGGGACGACGTGGCGGAGCCTTTGGCGGTCTCAGGGGGCGCGGGGGCAGCTGGAACTATGACGGCAAGCTAGCGGTGCCGTCAGCCATGGCGGAGCAGAGGAGGAAAGTGGGTAGAGGGGCGAATGCAAGAGAGAGAGAGAGGGATGGGGACGGCAGCGGCGTTCTCATCCTCTCGCCAGCGCGGCAGGGGGATGCAGGCACGCAGAGAGCTGCGTGGTAGCTCCAGCGTGCGCGCGCAGTGAGCACACGCTCGTCCTCCTGGCCGCCAGGAGGACGACGACGATGTTGGGCCAGCTGGGCCAGCCCAGGTTCTGCATCCTTTGCTTTCTATTTTATTTTCTACTTTATACTAATTTCTGACATTTTTTATTTATGTTTGGGCCAAATTCTATTATAGAATAACCCCAAATATTTTATAGGATTAAGTTTGAATATTTCAAACTCCTATAAAAAGTTTCAGAGTATTTTGAAATCTGAAATATTAATATTGTTTTATTTGGCATTTTCAGCAGCTTTGTTATTTATTTTTAAATTTTTATAAATGTTCAAATTTTTAAGATGGCCCCTGATATATTCATGTCCATAATTATCAGACATATGGGACATTTTAGATGACCATTTTGAATTAGTTGGTTTTTGACATGCTTTGAATTGGTTTGATTCAAATGAGGGTTTGCGGTTTCTTTTAATCCCCACTTCATGTTGATGCAAAAATGAAATATGATGCACTCACATGCTGTCCTATGACATCTAGCTAGGGATGTGACAATCTTCCAAATTGTCTACTAGGATTTTCAAAAATTAATCCTGTTGTTATGATTGGAGTTTTTACCCTTTGAAATAATTTTGCAACATGTCTAGTTTTATATTAGGTAAAATAATTTTGCTCCGTTCCTGCTCCGTCAGGTTTAGGGAGTGAGTGCAGAGAGATAGCTCGACACCAACATCGTGAGAGGAGCACACGGACGTCGAGGCTGGCCCCTTTAAAAGGGTGCGGATCCCTAGGGTTCCCTGTTCCTCCTCACCGCCGCCGCCCCTCCTCTCTCCCTCCTTTCTCCCATCTTCTCCCTTCCTTCTCCTCAGGTAAGATCAGAGCGAGAGTTAGTTTAGAGAGCCCCGCCGGTCCTCCTCGCCATTGTCCATGCGTCTCCGCCGGCCCTCCTCCATGCCCAGGATGTCATGGGGGTCAGGGAATGTCCGCGCAGCTTGTTCCCATCGCTAGGAGGGGCCAGGCTCCCCCTCATCGATGACCTTGTCCGCGTCGGAGACTCAGACAGGGTGCTCCCGTGCCACTTCTTCCTCTGCTCCGGGCCCGCGTCACCGTCGTCCTTCTTCCTCCTCTTCTCTGCGAGCCGAGCCGTCATCGTCCCCCCCCTCGGTGAGCAATGCCGCGTCCCCTTCCTGTTGCCGTGCATAGCGCGTAGGTTCGCCGTGGTGCTTGAAGTCGCCGCCGGCCGAGCAAGGCATGGCCTTGAGGCCGTTGCCTGCATCCCCCTCATCGCAAGACGAGCAGGGGAACGGGTCCTCCAAACTTCCTGCTTCCCTCGCCGGGTTTCCTCCTCGCCGGAGAGCCCCTGTAGTCGCTGAATTTTGCCGCCGCCGTGCCCTCTGTCGCCGGTGTCATTTTCGTCAGTTCTGTCAGTTAACGCTAGGCCATTTAGTAGTTAATCAGCAGAACCCCCCTTTGGTCAGTAGCGAGCACATAGCGCAGTGGTCGATCGATCCGGGCGACGACCTCACGGTCGCGGGTTCGAATCCCCGGCTTGCCCCCCTTTTTTCTTGTTTTGGTTGGTTGTTCGTGTGTGTGTTGTGGATCCGGTGTGGCTACACCCGTATCCCGTGTGTTGTGTGCGTGTGTGGTGTGTGCTTGTGTTTATGTAGGATTTCTTGTTGCCAGCAGGATCTAGTGTGTGGTGGTATGGTTGTATGTGTGTATGTGTGTTAGTGTGTGTATGACAAGTGGGCCCTGGCCCCACTTGTCATCCACAGAGCGGCCCTGGTGTCTATGCCAGGTGGGTCCCTCCTATTTTTCTTTTTAGTTTTTTAGTGTTTATTTGTGATTAAATAGATTATTTCCTTTCTGGTATTTTACTAAATCTGGACATGAGCATATTTGGACATGAGCAAATATAACAAGTTTTAACTTATGGGAATGTTAGGTTAGTTTTCGAGCATGATTTTGTGAGTTTTGCAAAAGCTTACATATGTGTATGATATATGGAATTGGGGTAGAATTTCCCGATGAATCCATTGGTGCAATTTGTTTTGTCATTTGAGAAAGTTTTAAAAAATGTCATTTTGTCCCAAAGTGCCATTTTATCATTTTAGTTAGAATTAATCAATGCTTTCTATGATCTTTGTGTCAACATGGAAGTGGTAGTATTTCATGAGTAGAATGCCATGGTATTTTCTTTTACCATGATAAACTTGAATATAAGTGGGAACCATGCTCCAAAGTGGCTATTAAAATGTTGTTGTTTTCAACATGCTAAATATTTCCAAGTCTGAGAATCTGTTATTATTTTTATGCCATGATGAGTGGATGCTACCAAGTGATATGTTGTTTTTCAGCTCAAGCTCAGTGGTAGTGTTTTCAAGTAGATGTTGTCCTCTACCATCCTGTTAATTTTCATGCCATGAGGTGGTCTCCATCACCATTATTTTTTTCTGTAAACTTGCTATCAGCTTAACTCAGATTCCAGAAAACTATGATTTTCTCTAAGTCCCTAGAATCTGTTTCATCATGCAAACTTGTGAGCTTCATGCTTATTGATATGTGCTTCCTTTCCAGTTTGTGTAGTTGGATGATTTGATAATCATGTTATGTAGTTTCTGTGAATGCCTTGTTTGAGGTTGGAAACATCCTGTAGCTCTAGATAATTGATGTGGTAGTTGCTATGTTGCTGTTTTGAGGCAGTTTGTGTGTGTTAGTGTTTTGTGGCTTGTGGGAGCTATGCTCCATTGTTTTTCTTGATATTTGGCTCTATTGTGGTTGCTATTTCATTTCGTAACCAGTGGATACCTTGTAATACCAAGGAATAGCCCATGGGCTTCATTGTGTTGTATTTTGCCTTCGTAACTCGTCGTGAGCATAGCGTGAGATCCGTTACTCCGTTTCCTACGTTCTAAAAATGCATTTGCCTCAATTTTGAATGAAGCATCCATATTTTCCATGATCATGCATGTTCAAACACCTTAACATGAGGTTATGTCCAGAACTGTAAATAACTTGCCTATTACATGAGAAACATGACTAGTTTAGGATTGCCATGCTAAATACTTCAAATGAATCATGCATCATCCTAGTTGTGCATTGCACCTTGGTTGGTTATTTACTGTTGTTGTTTCTCTTGTGTAGACACGAGTTTTGAACTTAAGTATGAGGATACAGGAGAGTATCACTACGAGGACCCCGCTCTTTGTCCCTTTGAAGAACCAATAGGCAAGATGATCGTACCGGATCCCGACACTATTTTTTCTTTGCTAGATGTCTCGCTTTTATCGTTACATATGCATTACCTACGACTTGAATGTCAAGCCTCCTACATTGCCATGATAGGCTCTAACCCCTCCACATCTTAGCAAACCTTGTTTGGCTAAGTTACCGCTGGTCAGCCCCTCTTATAGCGTTCTTAGTTGCAGGTGCAAGTTGTTTCCATGTGATAACATGTATATCTAGCATATCACAATATTTACTACTATTTAATTTAATGCACATATATATCTTGGTATGGTGGAAGGCTTGGCCTTTTGCTTGGTTTTTTGTTCCACTTTTAGTGCCATAGTTAATTGTTATCGGTGTTATGTTTCCATACTTTGTGCTCCTAACATGCTCGGGGTTGTTATGGGGACCCCCTTGATTATTCGTTTGAGATTAAAACTTGTCTGGCAAGACCCAAACTTGGTACTACATTTGCTTAACAACCTAACAAAATTGCATAGGGATTAGCTACCCCGTGGATTAATCAACAACCCGAGCCAGTGCTCCACATGAGTGTTGGTCCAAAATGGCAGTAGCCGGGGCCACCAAAGGGTGTGCCAGCCGGAAACTTAGCCCATCCGTCATGTCCTCAGAACGAGATACGTAGCTCTTATTGGGTTTGTCGACACGTCGGGAGGTCTTGCTAGACTTGTTTTACATTTTTCGAATGGCTTGCGTGAGGGACTCTGATTTTCTTCGGGCTATCTCGAGGTGTCGGAATTCCTTTGGAGTTGCCTAGGATGATCATGAGATTCGTGGTCGTGGTTATTCCTGGAGAGTGTGGTTAATTCATGATGGACTAGTTGGAGCACCCCTGCAGGGTTAAATCTTTCGGAATGCCATGCCCGCAGTTATGTGGTAACTTGGATATTTGTTTAACACCCGGTTATAGTTAACTTGAAGTAAACTCCAATAAAATACACCAACTGTGTGAGTAACCGTGAGTTTCTCTCCTTGTGGACATGATCCGAGAGAGAACATGGTGGGTTTATGCTTGATGTAAGTAGGTGTTCAGGATCTCTTAGAGAGCATGGTAGAACTCGATCGTTTTACGTAATCCACCATATTTACATTCATGTTTTCGTAAGTTAGCCACCATATAATGCTTAGTGCTGTTGTAAACTAAACACTTACCCCCATCCTACCTAATAAGCTTGAATAGTCTCGATACCCGGTCACGAGATTGCTGAGTCCCCATGGCTCACAGATTACTACAACAAATATAGGTGCAGGTGCAGATGAGACCGTGCCAGATGATGTGACATAGCTCCAGTGGAAGTATGACGAGGAGCGTGGCAGGATGTACGTCACATATCCAGACGAGTAGAGAGTCCTTGGTCGTGATCTTCGGGGCTAGCTAGACAGTTTCAGTGCATCTTTTATCATTTGTTTTCGTCCGTAGACGGACCCTGTCTTTGGATTGATGTTTGACTAAATTGTGTGGATTGTAATTTAGCATGTGGCGAGTGTAAGCCAACTCATATAGTCCTCTCTTCATAAATGTATGTGATGATACTATACTTGCGAAATGACTAGAGGCACCTCTATCCCCGTTGAGGCCCCCGTGCCTAAATAGGGATAGGCATGCATCTTGGGCGTTATAAGTTGGTATCAGAGCCATACGACCATAGGAGCCCTTTGCTTGATCGAATTTGGCTGAGTCGAGTTTAGTAAAAACTATTTTGAGTCTAGTTATATCAGAGAGTAGGTTTATTTTTACTCCTCTTCTATACTCTGGTGAGGTATTCGACTTAGGAATTTTGATTCTACTCCTCTTCTCGCTAAAAAATGTTTTTTAGGATCACGCGGGTATTTTGGAAACTATATGATACCGATCTGACGGAGTTCTGTCTTGGTGCCTCCTGTGTGACTTGATTTCTTCTGGGGAGTCGGGCTCTAGGGAATTCTTGACACATCATTATCATTCAGCTTCCTTACTATCTCAGGACGGAGAGTGTTCGGAATTGCTTCAATACTTGTCATGGTGAGATAAGGTCGGAGTCAGCCAGTACTGGGGAGGCGTCTGTTGGGGAATGTTGCATGGCAAACAAAAAAATTCCTACGCTTCACCAAGATCAATCTAGGAGATGAGCATCTATGAGAGGAGAGATTGGATCTAAGTATCCTTGTAGATCGCTAAGCGGAAGCATTAAAAAACGCAATTGATGTAGTGGTATGTCTCCGCGATCCAAATCGCAAGCCGTCCCACGAACTCCCAATCAAGTACCAAACGGACGACACCTTCGTGTTCAACACACGTGTAGGTCGGTGAAGATATCCACCTTATTGATCCAGCAAAAGGGAGCGAAGAGGTAGACGAGTTCTCAGCAGCGTGACAGCGTTGCGGTGATGGTGGTGGAGAAATTCTAGCAAGACTTCGCCTAAGCACTGCTGAAAACCGATCTAGAGGAGAAAACGATCTACAGGAAGACGAGGGCACCACTTGGCAGAATTAGGGCTGGGGCTGCCCTCAAAATCCTCTAGTATATATAGGAGGGAGGGGAGAGGAGGAAGCCTTGCCCCTCCTACAAGAAGGGCTTCGGCCGAAGCATTGGGGGAGAGTCCACCTCCCACAAGGGATGTGGATTCCAAGTGGGACTCTTTCCCAAATATGGCCCCTACTCTATCTCTTCCTCCATGCGCATGGAGCCTCTTGGGCAGGCTTGCCCAAACCACCAGGGGCCTGTGCACCACATCTATGTCCCATGTGGCCCCTTGGGGTATGTGGGCCCCACTTGGTAGTCCTCGGAACCCATTCGTCACTCCTGGTACACTATCGGAAATGCCCGAAACTTTTCCGGAGTTCAAATACCACTTTCCTATATATCAATCTTTACCTCCGGACCATTTCGGATCTCCTCGTGATGTCCAGGATATCATCCGGGACTCCAAACAACCTTTGGTCACCACCATACATAACTCTATACTACTGAAACATCACTGGACCTTAAGTGTGCAGACCCTACGGTTCGAGGACTATGTAGACATGACCGAGACACCTCTACAGCCAATAACCAATAGCGGGACCTGGATGCCCATATTGATTCCTACATATTCTACGAAGATCTTTATCAGTCGAACCTCTATGTCAAGGATTTAGTTAATCCCGTATGATGTTCCCTTTGTTCTTCGGTATGTTACTTGCCTTAGATTCAACCGTCGGTATCTCCATACCTAGTTCAACCTCGTTACCGGCAAGTCTCTTTACTCGTTCCGTAATACAAGATCCCATTGGTAAAACTTAGTCACATTGCTTGCAAGGTTTATTGTGATGTTGTACTACCGAGTGGGCCCTAAGATACCTCTCCGTCACACGAAGTAACAAATCCCAGTCTTGATCCATGCCAACCCAGCAGACACCCTCGGAGATACCTATAGAGCACCTTTGTAGTCACCCAGTTACGTTGCGATGTTTGATACACACAAGGCACTCCTTCGGTGTCCGTGAGTTGCATGATCTCATGGTCATAGGAACTTATACTTGACATGCAGAAAACTATAGCAATAAACTGACACGATCATATGCTACATTTAGAGTTTGGGTCTTGTCCATCCCATCTTTCTCCTAATGATGTGATCCCATTATCTAATGACATCTCATTTCAGTGGCTAGGAAACCTTGACCATCTTTGATCAACGAGCTACTCTACTAGAGGCACACTAGGGACAAAGTGTTGTCTATATATCCACACATGCAATGTGTTTCCAATCAATACAATTATAGCATGGATAATAAACAATTATCATGAACAAGGAAATATAATAATAAACACTTTATTTATTGCCTCTAGGACATATTTCCAACAGTCTCCCACTTGCACTAGAGTCAATAATCTAGTTCACATCACTATGTGATTTACATTGTAATGAATCAAACACCCATGCAGTTCTAGTGTTGATCATGTTTAGCCGTTGGAAGAGGTTTAGTAAATGGGTCTGCAACATTTAGATCCGTGTGCACTTTCCAAATATTTATGTACTTCTCCTCGATATAATCACGGATGGAATGGAAGTGTCAGTTTATGTGCCTACTCCTCTTGTGAAACCTTGGTTCCTTGGCCAGAGCAATGGCACCTGTGTTGTCAGAGAATAGAGTCATTGGATTCAGTGCACTAGGCACTACTCCAAGATCTGTCATGAACTGCTTCATCCAGACACCTTCGTTCGCTGCCTCCGAGGCTACGATGTACCCCACTTCGCATGTAGAATCGGCTACCACGCTTTGCTTGGAATTGCACCAGCTTATCGCTCCCCTGTTGATAATAAATACGTAACCGGTTTGCGACTTAGAGTCATCCGGATTAGTGTCAAAGCTTGCATCTACGTAACCCTTTACGACGACCTCTTGATCACCTCCATAAACGAGAAGCAGTTCCTTAGTCCTTTTTAGGTACTTAAGGATATTCTTGACCATCGTCCAGTGCTCCATTCTAGGATCACTTTGAAACCTTCCGGCCATACTTATGGCAAGGCTGACATCGGTTCTTGTTCATAGCATTGCATACATGATAGAGCCTATGGCTGAAGCATAGGGGATGACACTCATCTTCTCTCTATCTTCTGCAGTCACTAGGCATTGAGTCTTACTCAACTTCACACCTTGTAACACAGGCAAGAACCCCTTCTTGGAGTGATACATTTTGAACTTATTCAAAACTTTATCAAGGTATGTGCCTTGTGAAAGTGCTATCAAGCGTCTCGATCTATCTCTATAGATCATAATGCCTAATATGAAAGCAGCTTCTCCTAGGTCCTTCATTGAAAAACTTTTCTTCAAATATCCCTTCATGCTTTCCAGCATTTCTATATTGTTTCCAATCAGCTATATGTCATCCACATATAATATTAGAAACTCTACAGAGCTCCCACTCACTTTCTTGTAAATACAAGCTTCTCCGTAAACTTGTATAAACCCAAATGCTTTGATCACCTCATCAAAGCGCTTATTCCAACTCCGAGAAGCTTGCACCGGTCCATAAATGGATTGCTGGAGTTTGCAAACTTTGTCAGCATTCTCTGGATCGACAAAACCTTCCAGTTGCATCATATACAACTCTTCCTCAAGGAAACCGTTAAGGAATGCTGTTTTGACATCCATCTGCCAAATTTCATAGTCGAAATATGCAGCTATTACTAACATGATTCTGACGGACTTAAGTGTCGTTACGGGTGAGAAGGTCTCATCGTAGTCAACTCCTTGAATTTCTGCAAAAACCCTTTGCCACAAGTCGAGCTTTATAGACGGTGACATTATCGTCCGCGTCCGTCTTCTTCTTAAAGATCCATTTGGTCTAAATGGCCTTTCGCCCTTCAGGTAATACTTCCAAAGTCCATACTTTGTTTTCATACATGGATCGCATCTTGGATTTCATGGCCTCTAACCATTTCTTGGAATCCAGGCCCATCATCGCTCCTACATAAGTCATAGGTTCATTGTTGTCCAACGACATGACCTCCAAGACAGGGTTGTCATACCACTCAGGAGCAGTATGCGCCCTTGTCGACCTACGAGGTTCAGTAGTAACTTGATCCGAAGCTTCATGATCATCATCATTAACTTCCTCTTCAACTGTCATAGGCTCCACAGGAACATCTTTCTATGCTACGCTACTCTCTGGTTGAAGTAAAGGTTCAGTAACCTCATCAAGATCTATTTTCCTCCCACTCAATTCTTTCAATAGAAACTCTTTCTCAAGAAATGTTCCATTTTTAGCGACAAACACTTTGCCTTTGGACCTGAGATAGAAGGTATACCCAACTGTCTCTTTCGAGTATCCTATGAAGACGCATTTTTCCGCTTTGGGTTCCAGCTTTACAGGCTGAAGCTTTTCGACATAAGCATCATATCCCCATACTTTAAGAAACGACAACTTTGGCTTCTTGCCAAATCATAGTTCATATGGCGTCGTCTCAACGGATTTCGATGGTGCCCTATTTAAAGTGAATGCAGATGTCTCTAATGCATAACCCCAAAACGATAGTGGAAAATCGGTAAGAGACATCATAGAACGCACCATGTCTAATAAGGTTTGATTACGACGAACAGACACACCATTACACTGTGGTGTTCCAGGTGGTGTCAATTGTGAAACAATTCCACACTGTCTTAAGTGACTGCCCAACTCATAACTTAGATATTCACCTCCTTGATCAGATCGTAGGAATTTAATCTTGTTGTTACGATGATTCTCAACTTCAATCTGAAATTGCTTGAACTTTTCAAACGTTTCAGACTTGAGTGTCATTAATTAATATACCCATATCTACTTAAGTCATCAGTGAAGGTGAGAAAGTAACGATATTCACCACGCGCCTGAATGTTCATTGGACCGCACACATCAGTATGTATGATTTCCAACAAATCACTCGCCCGTTCCATTGTTCCGGATAACGGCATTTTAGTCATCTTGCCCATGAGGAATGGTTCACATGCGTCAAGTGATTCAAAATCAAGTGACTCCAAAAGTCCATCAGCATGGAGCTTCCTCATGCGTTTTACACCAATATGAACCAAACGACAGTGCCACAAGAAAGTGGTATTATCATTATCAACTCTACATCTTTTGGCATCAATTTTATGAACATGTGTATCATCACCATCAAGATTCAATATGAATAAACCCCTCACATTGGGTGCATGACCATAAAATATAATACTCATATAAATAGAACAACCATTATTCCCTGACTTAAATGAGTAACCGTCTCGCAATAAACAAGATCCAGATATAATATTCATGCTTAACGCAGGCACTAAATAAGAATTATTCAGGTTCATCACTAATCCCGATGGTAATCGAAGAGAGAGCGTGCCAACGGCGATCACCTCAACCTTGGAACGATTTCCTACGCGCATCATCACTTCGTACTTCACCGACCTTCGTTTATTCCGTAGTTCTTGTTTTGAGTTGCAAATGTGAGCAACCAAACCGGTATCAAATATCCAGGCACTACAACAAGAGCTAGTAAGGTACACATCAATAACATGTATATCATATATACCTTGTTTGTTGTTGGCCGCCTTCTTGTCAGTCAGATACTTGGGCCAGTACCGCTTCCAGTGACCAGTTCCCTTGCAATGAAAACACCCAGTTTTTGGCTTGGGTCCAGCATTGGGTTTCTTCATGGGAGGAGCAACTGCTTTGCCACCCTTCTTGGAGTTACCCTTCTTGCCCTTGCCCTTGCCATTGGGCTTCTTTTCTGTCGATCGTTCTACGTAATCCATCATATTTACATTCATGTTTTCGTAAGTTAGCCACCATAAATGCTTAGTGATGCTGCAAACTAAACACTTACCCCCATCCTACCTAATAAGCTTGAATAGTCTCGGTACCTGGTCGCGAGATTGCTGAGTCCCCGTGGCTCACAGATTACTACAACAACTACAGGTGCAGGTGAAGATGAGACCGTGATAGATGATGTGATGCAGCTCTAGTGGGAGTATGACGAGGAGCGTGGCAGGATGTATGTCACATATCCAGACAAGTAGACAACCCTTGGTCATGATCTTCAGGGCTAGCAAGACGGTTTCATTGCATCTTTTATCATTTGTTTTCGTCCCTAGACGGACCCTGTCTTTGGATTGATGTTTGACTAAATTGTATGGATTGTAATTTAGCATGTGGCGAGTGTAAGCCAACTCATATACTCATGTCTTCATAAATGT
The DNA here is from genome assembly GCA_022496015.1 of Hordeum marinum. Taxonomy (NCBI): domain Eukaryota; kingdom Viridiplantae; phylum Streptophyta; class Magnoliopsida; order Poales; family Poaceae; genus Hordeum; species Hordeum marinum. The sequence continues at coordinate 132,617,611 of CM039676.1, read as the reverse complement.
ATGTGATGATACTGTACTTGCGAAACAACTAGATGCGCCTCTATCCCTGTCGAGGCCCCATGCCTAAATATGGATAGGTGCACATCTTCGGCGTTACAAGTAACAGATCCTCGGTTATAGGCTTTGGTTTCAGATCGGTAGCATATGTGATATGTGGCGGTGGCGGATGAGATCTATCATCGTACATGAGATCGGCTATGTGCACGGTTGATGATATCAACTACCCATCGGGATAGATTGAGGCTATGTTTTCTGTCAATTGGAATCGATGAGGTCGTGACACAACCTACCCCTACCGGTCGGTATCCGCCATCGGGGTTAATCGTGAAACATAAATATGAATTGAGTTTGCGATGATCGATGAGATCGGTCATATTAGAAATTTTGGTGTGATTGGAGTACAGATACGATCGAGACCGCCGTGTGCATAGCGCCTTGTATTTATTACACGATCACACAAACCGGTAGAATGCGATTCGATGCATAAGTTTGTTTTGCAAGTTTGATGTGGATAGTATGGCTCATATGTATGTGATGCATGTGTGTAATTTAACATGACCCGCGTGTCATGATTGTCAGCCGGCAGGAGCCAAAGTGATGTCATTATATTGTATAACAACCTGCGTGTCGACTTGTGATTCTCTGTAAATTCATTACTAGTTGTAGTAGTTGGAGGACAGAGATCAAGTTCAAGGCTTTGGCGTCCTAGCAAGACGTACAATTTGGAATTCCAACTGGATCATCGGAGTTGGAGCCGACCTGGAAGGATGTCCATGAAGGAGCCATACTATTTCACATATTTATGTTTATATGTGATTGATATTGCTTCTTGTTTCTATGCAGGTTAGTATGGTAGAAAGATCCCTCATTAAGATCAAGCACATTTCCATTCCGGCACCTTCGCACGTCAAGTCCGTCTAGTGGTGGGCTCATAAAATTGAGTTGCTAGTAGGTGTCCTTGAACTGGAGGGTTCGTGTCGGACACGGACATGCACTGCATCAGGTTAACTTGACAAGGCTATAAAAATAGTTTTAGGCCTTGTGGCAAAGAAGGTTGGGAGCCAGGGTATGAGATACGTACCTGACCAAAAGTCGAGTGTACGGCTGGGGGCTCATCCCCCCAATGACCATAATTTAAAATGATTTATACCCTAATCTCCGATCATCAAGACCTCGCTGGCAACCCAGACCTTGGAGTTCGCTCCGGAGATAGATCGGGATCGGTCCCCGATCTAGTGCACAACTACGAACCCATGATTCAGCACTCACATCGTGGCACGGAACCAAAGTTTTTCCCACCCTCCACCCAAGTCGAGCACTCAAGCATCCCATGAGAGTCCAAGTCTTTGGACTTGCGTGATGTTAAACAATTACCACGAGAGTTGATTCATCATTTTTGGGCTAGACTCCTCCTCTCTAGAAACAAAGTACGAGGTTCTAGCGACCAAGATATAATGGGCACCTTCAGTCGCAATTTTCATGACGAAGGGATCCTCAACACCCTGGCTCGTTGGCACATTCGTGACTTCATCGAGCTATCAGACTTCGTACAAAAATATTGTGCCATGGAGAGCACCTGGCAAGCCGAATGGCTACTTTCATAACCAATCTTTACTGAATACCCTAGAGGAGATTGGATAAATAGGACACCTCTGAAGTGGCTACCCAAACTCGAACCCACCGAAAAGAGAAATAGATGCCTTACATGGGTCAGAACTGTCCTTGACGGACTATTGGATAAGTCATGCCCTATACATTCTGTATTGCTAAACACAAGCCCGACTCATAGCCTTAGAGCTTGTTGGTTCGTCAGGTGAGTCGCAAAAAGTGGTGAATCCATCCTCAAGGAACTATCGCCGAACAGACGCTAAACATCACCATCAGAATACAACACCGAAGTCCCCACGATCTACAAAACGTTCCCCTCAAGGAATAGGAGGAAAAAGAGCTCTTAGAGAACTTTGTGAGGGTTTGGAGGCCACCTCAAGGCCTACCTATGGAGACCCCGACTCATAAGTCGTGATCACCGAATGCACGTGTACAGTGATCCCAGAGATCAATGCTCACTGAACACACATAAGCTGAATAACAAGAGTCTTACATCCACACTTAACGTCTTACACAATAATGACCACGAAGGTCTTAGTTTTACATTGATAGGGCCACACGGGCCAAACACTTAATTAGAACAAGCAGAAGAAATCTTGATCGAAAGCGTGAACCCATTCCATCTGCCTTAACCTACAGGCATTCTGACTAGGGAGCGTCCTAGTTCGCATGTTCGTCTCCAACAAACTCTTCAACATACTCCCGTTCTTCCATGCCTTGCCCATTAATTGATGAGTGGCAATCCAATGAGTACTCTGAATGTACTCGTAAGCAATCCAAGTTGTGGAACGAGGTAACAATAATGCATGGTATAGCACTATGTAGGTAAAATTTGCGGAAAGCTAATTTTGTATGCAAGTGACATGATCAAGTAACTAGTAAGCATGCATCAAAAACTAGCAGGTATCCAAGTGAACAAATTGCAGATATCAACATAAGAATTGGTTGAACATCTCATGTTCGCTCTTCACGCTAAGCCATCATACTTAGCTCATGTGACCTCTTGTCACCATCACACCCATACTTACACCAAGTTTCACGAAAACATCCGGACGTAGTCTAAGAAGGACCTCCAACTTTCCATGACCGCGGACGTGGCTATTCGAATAGTTTTACACTCTGGAGAGGTTGCACACTTTACCCACAAGACTCGAGGAACTTCCGTGTCATCCACGACTCGCGGTATATAACATACCCGAGGTAAGCACCCGAACAATGCCTTTCCCCCAACGATACTAAACAAAGAGTCCAATCTATTGGTACCGAGCCCTCATGATGTACATCACACGAGCCTCGCTCTAATCGTACCATCCATGAGGGGACCAACGGTGTGCCCGGTGCCTGTGAAGACAGCGCATGATCGTACATACCGGTACGACCCCGTATCGAGAGTGACCATGCCACTCCCACCACTAGTAATGCGGGCTCCTTGCCAGTACCCACCAAGGTAATCAACAAAGCCCCGTCCCATAAGGGGTATCGTGGTTGCGCATGCAATGTTGGGACGGTCAGCAAACCTTAGAACTCTCCGTTTTCGAAAATACATACTCATTTGTTCCGGCACACCACTTCTTTCTCAAGTGGTCGCCCCATCTCATCAACATCTCCCTCGGGCATTAGTGGCACCCGACAGGGTTTTCGAAAGTTCTGGAAATCACTTCTCTCTTTCCATCCTTATGCATAGCCCCGATCCCACTTGCGTAGCATCTACTAGCATCCTATCTATACCCACCCGCATAACCCTCATAAGGTGGTAGGGTCATGCACGATGCAACTTTCAAAGGAAAAGTATCGGAGGCATCCCACCGAAAGGGGGACACCACATAACATGATCAAATATGATGAAAGTAAAGTGCTACATGACATGCAATAAAAATGGTTTCTCATCATGGTCAAAGGGCTACTTGCCTGGCTCAACAAAGTCTCCGGTGTCTTCAAAGTCTTCGGGTCCAACTTCTTCGTCAGCCACGCAATCTAGCGTTGCAAAATAAAGCGATAAAAATAAGCAACACACCAAAACAGAGCACACAAACTACTTTCAAAAATGTTAACCTACTCTGATAAATACTGCATGTCATACTTCTTTGTCAACCACGCAATCTATTGTCGTGAAATAAATCTTTGAAAATAAGCAATCACACAAAATAGAGCACTCAATCTACTACCAAAAATGTTAACCTACTCTGATAAATACTAAATGTCATACTAAAAATATTCTCCTAGGCTTTTGTTGTGAAAAATATTTTGGAAATAAAATAAGAGAGCCAAAAAGGTGCCTATATATAGGTTTTAAAATAAAACAGTACTAAAAATAGTTTCAGACATTTTTATAAATGACACTATTAAATTCTAGGGATTATTCTAGGAATTTAGGTGGAAAATTTATTGGCATTGGATAATTATATAAGTCTGTGGGATTTTTGCAAAGTCCACAGAAAACAGAAAAAGAAAAAGAAAGAAAATGCCACTGGGACCTGGGCCAAAGGTAACCAGAGGTTGGGCCGGCCCAGCTGGCCAGCCAGCCGGCCTCGCGCGCGGTCAGGTTCAAACCTGACGCGCGGGGCCCGATCGTCAGCGACACGAGGGGGAGGAGAGAGAGCGCGGGAGGGAGGAAGAGAGGCCGATAGGTTGGCCCCACCTATCGGATCCCTCTCCCACCTCGGGACAGGGAGGGGAAGAGCTCACCGGTGGCGAGGGGAGGCACGACGAGGGGATCTGGAGGCTAGAATGGGCTCGGCATTGACCCACCGGTCCTTTCAAGGTGGAATGGAGGCCAGAGGTGGCCGGAGTCGCTAGCGGCGAGCACCCACGGCGAAGGGCATTTCGAGAAGGGGTCATCGGGGCCGTTCCGGGCTGCAAAGGGGACGGGGAGGAGTGGGCTACATGTCAGCGTGGCGAGGTAGGACCAACAGGGGAAGAAAGAGGGCTGGAGGACGCCGTTACCAGGAGATCGATGGAGAGATGGACGCGGCGGCCCTTGGGTCGATCCCGAGCGCAGAGAGGTCGGGCGGTCCTCGGAGCGCGAAGGGGGGCTATTGGCAAGAGGAGAGAGAGACCAGAGGGCAGAGAGGGTCTCGGGAGGCCCTTTTATAGGAGGGGGCAATTCCACTGAATGCTGGTGCATCAGCGAGCTCGTGGCCGAGGCCAGAAGGCACTGGGGGATACGGGGGCGAGTCTGGGGCGCTCCTGGTGTTAGTCTAGGCCAGAGGGAAGGAGGAGAGAGGGAGAGATGCTCGCGCGTGTGAGCTCCCCGGTTGGCCGAACCGGGCGGCGTCGGGCACGCGTGTGGGAGGGCAGAGGAAGGAGAGAGAGTAGGGGGCGACCGTTTGTCGTGTCACGGATGCCGAGGGCGTCTCGGGGGACACGCGGGGGAAGCCCAAGGTGGTTGGGGCCGGCTATTGGACGGCGGCCACAATGCGGTAGTGCACTGTAGCATGCTCCAGAGCGTGCGTATGGCCGACATTGCTGCTCCCTGCACGCTCTGGGGTGCCCACCTTGTCCACTAGCTCCTGGGGGCCTGGAGATGCTCTTGGGTGCCTTAGAGGCTAAGGAGAGCTAAGGGAGAAAGGAAATGGGCAGGGGAGGATAGAAAAAGATGCTGCTAGGGTAGAAATAGGGGTTTTACCCCACCATACACTTGGGCTTTGGCCATGGAACTTTTACTAGAGGTAAAATGCATCTATAGGAGGTTGTGGTAAAAAGTTGGGGCCAAGGGTAAATTGGAAAGGGGTGGAATTGGGGGTTTAACCAAATCACCAGAAGGTGTTTGATGGTGTTTGGGCAATAAGATGCTTCCACCTTACTGAGATATTTACCAGGGTCAAAGGCTAGGTAGAAATGAGAGGATTCACCAAGTTTGAGCTCAAGAGGAAAACATTGACAATGGAGATTTGAAGAACCCTAGAAATTGGCAGAATCACATTTCTGTAGATCCAATGATGCTAGGCTTTAACCCTTAATGCACCACTTAGTGTACCATCACTATTTGGCCATTAGAGCATGCCCACAAAGTTTGAGGCCAAGGGAAGACACTTCACAAGGTAAAGTTGCTCAAATTTGATTCTGGACAGGAATGGTGTTGCGATGATTTGATGAACCAAACCAACTTGGATTGGGATGAAACTTTGCAAGATCAGCACCCAATGTAGTGTTGACTTGCTAGAATTTTCCTAGAATTTATTGAGAATATTTCTTATAGAAATAGTCCAAAAGTTTGATCTAAATAGAAAGTGTTTTGAGGGTTTTTTCCCATGATTGGATCATGCCCTTGTGTTGAAACTCATATATATATGGAAAATATATGTCCACTGAGTTTCTCTAAATTTTCTCAAATATTTTGAAAGCATTTAAATAATTTTTTCCTAGGAAAAACCATTTCTGGCCTTAAGAAAAAGACTTTAAATAAAATATGAAAATAACCTTTAAAATATTATTTAGTGGTTTTGAGAATTCATATATATAGTAAGTTTGAAATAAAGCCTTTGGGAAAGAAGGGTCCACCTGATTTGAGGACTTGCAGTGTAAACCTCATTTCAGGGGGTTTTGGAAACTTAAATTAAATAAATCATTTTTTGGTTAAAACAAAATTTGACAAAAATAGTTTGGGCACTATTCACATGGCATGATCATTGGGCAAGGGTTTTGAATCAAGGAAGATGATTATGAAGTGGAATAGAACCTAGTAGTGCCATAAAACACAATCAATAAGCAAGAAAACAACATAGCAAGCAAGCACAAGCACATAGAAAAAGTTTTAGTTGGCTCCAAATTTTATAAACCCAAACATATCAATGTGCTACAAACATAGGGTGTGACACTACCACTAGTGGTTGAGAAACGCCTTTGTGGTGTTATCTCAAGGAGAGAATAGGGTGAGCTTACGTGGCGTTGGTGTGCCTTCATGGTAACATCCACCTCTTTAAATGGTGACGTAGCTTCCCTCCAAGGAAGTGAACATCGGTATACTTCCTCATCTCTCGGAGTTGCGGTTATCCCTAACCCTAGCTCCCTACTTGTGTTTACTTGTCTTTGAGTACTTACCTGTATTACTTGTGCTTGATTATCCCCTACTTGTTGCCTTGCATAGTACAACTAGCTTAACTATCATCTTTGCAATTGTTAGGCTCGCTTTCATATTCCACAACATCGCCTAAAATTGCTAAGTAATAATTAAAATTTGTAATTGTACCTATTCACCCCCCCTCTAGGTCCATGTTGATCCCTTTCAATTGGTATCAGAGCCTCGTGCTCTAATCTTGTGGCTTAACCGCCCTAGAGAGAGATGGATAAGGATGGGAATCCAGTTGTCATGCTCCCTTCTATAGAAGGGACATCCTCCTTGGATGTGCACCGATCTTTCACCTCCGAGGATCTAGAAAGGTCCCTCGCTAAGCAAAAGGAGGAACATGATGCTTCTATGGAGGCTTGGTCAAAATGAGGTTAGATGCGTTAACTACAAGAGCTCCACCACTGGAAACCCCTTGGGATGTGACAAAGCAACCAAACGCATCTCTACCGAATTCTGGTCAACCACCTCAAGGTGGTGAAAACATAGGAGTCCCATGGTTGTATGCTAAACGTAGATTTGAGAAACCTAAGTATAATGCTGGGGGAAACCCCCCTTTACTTGATGACACTACCGATTTTTCTTTGTGGACAGTTGGTATGTAGGATCACCTCAGGTTTGCCAATGATGAGATGCTGGAGATCCTGGAGAAAGGTTACAACCCTATGAACCCCAAGGATCTCACTCCATGTGAAGTGTATGACAAGCACCTCAATGACACCGCAATCATGCTCATAAGAGACGGCATGTCTGACAAGCAAAAGAGACCTTGCATTCACCTCTCAGAAGCAAACGAACTATGGGATAGCATTGTGATGACCAAGACTGGAACATCCTCCCTTCGTCTTGCACAATATGAAATTGCAAAAGGGGCATTGCAATATTTCTACATGGAGAAAGGTGAAGACCCCAAGCATGTACTAGAGCGACTGATGACACTTGCCGCCAATATTGAATCGTATGATTGTGATAAGAGCAAAGATGGATTCAGTTTGACCAAACGGTTTCTTATGGACAAGTTACTAAATTCTCTTGCTCCATATCACCATCAAATGGCATGGGACATAAGAAGAGAACATGGTTTCAAGGTCATGTCCACCAGTGACGTCATTTCAACCTTCCAACTATTTGAAGAATCAAAGGCAAATGCTACAAGACACCTTGCCATGCATGGTTCCTCATCACCCAAGACTAACCTTGCCTTAAAGGCCAAGCACATAACGGACGATGACATGAGTGAAGAAGAAGATGAAGATGTCGAAGAAGAAGTCTTTGAAGTTGACTCGGATGAGGGACCCTCATATGAAGAGATGGCTCATTTTCTGAAGAAGTTCAGTGTGGGAAAATTCAAGCGAAGATTCCAAAAGAAGAAAGCAAGGACTTTGTACAATTGTGAAGAAACCAACCACTTCTCAAACGAGTGCCCCTATGGAAATAGAGAAGATAAACCAAGATTTCCAAAGACATTTCTGAAGAAGAAGTTGCCAAACCCATTGAACTCCAAGTTCAAGAAGAGAGATGGGAATGCTATGGTTGCCCAAGACGAGTACTACCCCGATGATGTTAGAGGTGTTGTAGGTGTAGCCCAAGACACCCAAACCACATTGAGACTCGTAGACAAGACCGGTGACATTGTCACATACAACTATATGAAAGACTATGAAGGCAACGCACACAAATGTCTCATGGTGAAAAAACATTTGCTCCCTTGGTGGTTTTGGTAATTAATAACAACATATAAGTCAATGAACTAATGTTTCCACCAAGTATATTTCAGGAAATGTTCAATGTTACGATTGGCAAAAGGAGACGTGGAGAAACCTCAAGATTCAAGGAAATAGGTTGGCCAAGCTTCAAGCAAAAGGACTCTACATTTTATATTCGTGAGAAATCACTTTGAGTCCATAGGAAAGCCGATACTATTAAAAGGGGGTAAGGTTTTGTTGGTGAAAAATATGCTCAAATGTGCACAAACTCTTCCATCAAAGTCTGTTCTATATCTAACACTCAAAATCGATGCAACCAACTTTCCCACTTCGATGCCGCCGATTCCGGAACCTAGACTGACTCTGCCAAACCCTCGCGACTTCGGTGCAACCGATTCCATACCAGTGCCACCGAGTTTAGGTTTCGAACTTTATGTTATGCAAATTCACTTTTTTGGTCCCTTCGAGAATGTTGGATCGGCGTCACCGAGATTGGAAATCTGGCCGTTGGTCACCTTATCGGTGCAACCGAGTTTCCTATATCGGCTTTACCGAGATGCAAAAGTTGCCACCTTTTGGTCACTTCGGTACCATCGATATTAACACATCGGTGTCACCGAGTTAGTCATTTGTGTGTAACAGTTGGATTTTTGGGGATTCCTATATATACCCCTTCACCACCACCTACTCGAAAGAGAAGCACTTAGAACTATTGCATAACTACCCTATCAGATTTTCTAAGAGAGAACCACCTACCCTTGTGTTGAGGTCAAGATCTTCCACTCCAATCATATGGATCTTGATTTCTAGCCTCCCCAAGTAGCTTTCCACTAATCCCATCTCTTCCACCATGCCAAATCTATGAGATAGTGAGTGGGTGCTGAGGAGTCTATCATCTTGAAGCACAAGAGCAAGGAGTTCATCGTCATTACCGAGCCTATTACCTTTTTGAGGGTGGTGCCTCCTAGATTGGTTAGGTGTCTCTTGGGATCGAGCCTCCTACTTCGTGTTGTGGAGTGAACCAAGAAGTTTGTAAGGGAAAGGAGTTTGCCTACTTCATGATGATCTACCCATAGTGAGGCTAGTCCTTCGTGGACGTAAGCTGTTGTGGAATAGTCAAGGTTGCTACTTCATGGACCCTTTTGGGTGGAGCCCTTCATGGACTCTCGCGACCGTTACCCTTCGTGGGTTGAAGACTCCATAAACGTGGATGTACAATAGCGCCACCTATCGGAACCATGGGAAAAATCATCGTGTTTACAACTATGTTTGATCTTCCTACCCTATCCCTTCTATACATGCTTGTTGTTACTTTCTGCTGCTATATACTCTTAGACTTGCATGTGTAGGGTGTACTTGACTTGCCATTAAATGCTAAAAACTATCAACTCTAAAACTTGGTATAGGCAAAACTTTTAAATTGGTTAAGTAGTCTAATTACCCCCCTCTAGACTTACTTTCGATCCTACAAGTGGTCTCAGAGCCTTGGTCTCCATTGCTTAGGTCTCACAACCTAGGAGAAGTATGGCGTCTAGTGAGGGAAGTTATCACCGTAGAGGTCCATACTTTGATGGCACTAATTTTGCTAGTTGGAAGAACAAAATGAAAATGCATATTCTTGGTCATAACCCTGCCGTTTGGGCTGTTGTTCGTGTTGGCTTGGAAGGTGAGTTCTTTGCGGATGGACGGGAACCCGATCGTGAAGCGACCGTGGATGAATTGAAGATGTTACAACTCAATGCTCAAGCATGCGACATTCTCTTCGACTGCTTATGCCCCAAAGAATTCAACAAAATCAGCCATCTTGAGAATGCAAAAGACATTTGGGATACCTTGGTTGATATCCACGAAGGAACCGAGTCTGTGAGAGAATCCAAGTTAGATGTTCTTCAAGGTCAGCTTGACAAGTTCAAGATGAAGGATGGTGAAGGAGTCGCAGAGATGTACTCTAGGTTATCTCTCATCACCAATGAGATTGCCGGCTTAGGAAGCGAAGAAATGACCGACAAATTCATCATCAAAAGATACTTAGAGCTTTGGAAGATAGATACGACACCGTGTGCATATTAATCCAAATTATGCCAAACTACAAAGATCTCAAACCTACGAAAGTCATTGGAAGGATTGTTGCTCATGAGATGACACTCAATGATAAAGAAGAGCTTCATCACAAGTCTAGTGGTGCTTACAAAGCCACAAGTGATGCTCCCGCAACCTCAAGCAACAACCTTGTCACCAATGAAGAGATAAGCCTCATGGTCAAGAAATTCAACAAGTTCAACAAGAATAGAGGCAAAGAAAGAAACTCGAACTCAAGATATGAAGAGAAGCATTCGTCAAGTCGTGACCGCAATTGTTACAATTGTGGGAAGCCTGGACACTACTCAAATGAGTGCATGGCTCCCTACAAAAGAAGAGAAGAGTCACCTCGAAGACGAAGCTCAAGAAATGATTCACCACAAATAGAGAGAAGGAGTAGAGATGATCGTTATGAACGAAGACACTCAAGGGGAAATAAAGATTCGGAGAAGGACAAGTACACCAAGAGCTACACAAGAAGAAAACATCAAGCTCATATTGGTGAATGGGTTTCTATCTCCGACTGTGACAACAACTCCGAGAGAAGCTATCACTCTGACTCCGACCATAGTCAAGATGATGGTGTTGCCGAAATTGCTCTAGTGACTACCAACTCCTATGATCTATTTGATTCACCAAACGAAGGGAGTAGAAGTTGCTTCATGGCTAAAGGCCCCGAGGTATCACACCCCGAGTATCTTGATTTTGATAGTGATGAAGATGATTTGCTTTGTGATGACGACTTGCTTTGTGATAAAACTAGTGATATTAATCAAAATGAACTTGATAATTCTCATGCTAGTCAATATGAGTCAATTGATGATGATAAGATGAAAATAGAACAACTAACTAAAGAACTAAACACTCTTAAGTTAGCTCATGAATCTAGTCTCGAAGATCATAGAGAGCTCGTGAGAACTCATGAGAAGCTATGCTTCGAGAAGCTCAACTTGGAGCAAGAGCATGAGTTTCTCAAAGCTATCAATGACGATCTCCGAAAGAAGACTTCATGTTATCTAGCCAAACGACTACTCTTGTCTACTTTCATGCCTCAAGTTAAAACTAAGCAATCTAGTAACAAAGGCAAGAAAGGTTCTTCATCTAGTAGCAACAATAAAAATGCTAAACCCAATGATGTTGCTTCTAGTAGTTCCATTGATTCCACTAATGATGATTATCTTAGCCAAGTTATACTTGAGCAAGAAAATGCTTTATTGAAAGGAATTATAGAGAAAGGTATCTACAAGAGTCTTGCCGGATGTAAGCAATTTGAGGAAATTGTAAGCAAGCATGGAGGATACCGGAAGAATCATGGTGTTGGCTACTTCAACGCTAATGGAGTTGAGTGGGAGGAAGGTCAATATCCCAAGCCCAAGTTTGTTACTCAAAAGAAGAAGTATGAAAATACTCTTCCCAAGGGGACAAACACTCAATATGACCTTCCACCACAAGACCACAAGCTCAAGGTCAAGAACAAGCTTCAAGAGGAGATTCACTCATATGAAGATGAACCCCTAGCTTTGGTGGAGTGGGTTCCCAAGGCTACTTCAAGCTCAACTACTACTAAGGCCACCTCAACACCAAGGATTCCCATCAACTTGATGTGGTCCCACAAGAATAAGAACTAGAAGGTTCTTGAGGGGTGACTCCGCCAATGAAATTCACTCACATTCATTATTGGCAAGAACTTTTTGCACTCAACATCAACTCAATGCAATAGTTCAAGGAGTCACACATTCCCTCAAAGGTAACAAAGGGACACGGTAATCTCTAATCAATGGACATCATAACATTTGCTTTGCACTCCATGTCCATAGATATCCTTGTATTTGTCTCTTGTGTGTTGGGACTAACCCATGTAGGTCAGAAGAGTAAGGAAACAACAAGGATGCTCCCAACTCTTGGTGATCTTCATCAACATTGAGCGTCCACAACTACCTCACCAACATACAGTCTTCATCGACAAAACCCAAGGTTAGTTTATCCCTCTTATGGGGGATGTCACATCAAGGGGGAGCTTTACTCTAAGACTTGAGTCAAAGCATCTCTTAGTATGTGACAACATTAAACGCTCTATGTAAAAGTGGTAACCCCACTTGTGCTTAAACGATGAGTATGACCTATGATCAAGTACTCTTACTTGGCTCCTAAGTCAAATATTCATATATAGATGACATCGTCATTGCCCAAGTGCTTGTTAGATGCTAGAGTGTTTGTGCATGTTTGTCACGATTTCTTTTGACATCTTATTGTGTGAGCATGTTGGTCTACATTTATTTTCTCATTCGAGGACATCCAATTGTTGCTATTTGGCGTTTGATTTATCTTTTGCCAATTGGATGGGCAAGAATACTTAGGACCACTCTTTAGCTATCTATGCTTTATCACCTCATATTCCATTCATGCTGCATCACTAAATTTGAACAAGTGCTTTTTGATCCCTTTGTGTGCGGAGCACTCAGAGTTCCGTATCGACAACGACTGACCATTAAAACCTCCCAAATGCAACTCGGTGGAACTAGAGGCAGTGAGAGCCACTAGTGCTCAAGTCCCTAGATCCAGGAATGAGCAAATGGATCTCTTGATATCATCAGTTCAATGCATGCAGAAGGACATTAAGGGGATTCTGGACAACCAGAATAGTCTTGTCAGGATCTTTGAGACCAGGATCAAGACCCTTAATGATAAGGTGGATGGGCTGACTAAGACAGTCACAGAGCTTCAGCATGAAGTTGACTCCGTGCACATCCCTCGGGTCTCTTCTACTTCAGATGAGGATGATGATGATGAGGAGGAGGATGAGGATGAATCACGTCTAGGGCTAGGCACTTAGTTCACCACTCAGGCCAGATCAGCCACTGTGCCAGCTCCATCAGCTCCATCAACTTCTGCTCCATCACTGACCACTCCAGCTTTATCCACGACATCTGCTGAGATCTTCGCCAGCGCTGTCATCTTGACTCCTTCATCAACAACCGGAGGAGATATGCCCAAGAACGCTTAGATGTATGCCTTTGAACTTTTTGGGAACTTGTTGCCAAAGGGGGAGAAGTGTATATAGATCTTTAGGCTTCGAGCGAGAGAGCGATTTGGTTTTTATTTCTTTTGAAAACATTTGGTTCTTTTGGTTTGACGTGAGATACTTTTGTGTTGATGTGTGTTATGATACATTGTTAGATGCTACTATTTCCTACCATCTTAATGCTTATGAGATGATTATTCACCTTTGCTTGTGTGTGTTGTGCCATGTTATTCATTCTAAATTATTCTCGCACACCACCAAGTTGTATGTGACATGGAAGAAGTACCCCACATACCTAACGATTGTGCATTTGCATTCAAACGCAAATTCAAAATAATGCACAAATTTAGGGGGAGCTCTTGCTTATCACATCCTTCTCAAAGCGACGATTGTATTCATTGAATTTATCATATGTCAAAGCTTTGATCTATATGTTGTCATCAATTACCAAAAAGGGGGAGATTAATAACAACATATAATTCATTGAACTAATGTTTCCACCAAGTATATTTCAGGAAATGTTCAATGTTAGGATTGGCAAAAGTAGATTGTGGATAAACCCCAAGATTCAATGAAATAGGTTGGCCAAGCTTCAAGCAAAAGGACTCTACATTTTATATTTGTGAGAAATCACTTTGACTCCATAGAAAGCCAATACTATTAAAAGGGGGTAAGGTTTTATGTGAGCAATATGCTCAAACGTGCACAAGTGATAGTCGCCAAAAACATCCACAAACTCTCCCACCAAAGTCTGTTCTATACCTAACACTCAAAATCGGTGCAACCAACTTTCCCACTTTGGTGCCACCGATTCCACAACCTAGACAGACTCTGCCAAACCCTAGCCACTTCGGTGCAACCAATTCCATACCGGTGCCACCGAGTTTAGGTTGCCAACCTTCTGTTACGCAAATTCACATTTTTGGTCCCACTGAGAATGTTGGATCGGCGTCACCGAGATTGTAAATCTGACCGTTGGTCACCTTATCGGTGCAACCGAGTTTCCTATATCGGCATTACCGAGATTCAAAAGTAGCCACCTTTTGGTCACTTCGGTACCACCGAGATTAACACATCGGTGTCACCGAGTTGGTCATTTTGTGTGTAACGGTTGGATTTTTGGGGATGCCTATATATACCACTTCACCACCACCTACTCGAAAGAGAAGCACTCAGAACTATTCCATAACTACCCTATCAGATTTTCTGAGAGAGAACCACCTACCCTTGTGTTGAGGTCAAGATCTTCCACTCCAATCATATGGATCTTGATTTCTAGACTCCCCAAGTAGCTTTATGCCAATCCCATCTCTTCCACCATGCCAAATCTATGAGAGAGTGATTGGGTGCTGAGGATTCTATCATCTTGAAGCACAAGAGCAAGGAGTTCATCGTCATTACCAAGCCTATTACCTTTTGGAGGGTGGTGCCTCCTAGATTGGTTAGGTGTCGCTTGGGAGCCTCCTACTTCGTGTTGTGGAGTGAACCAAGAAGTTTGTAAGGGCAAGGATATTGCCTACTTCGTGAAGATCTACCCATAGTGAGGCTTGTCCTTTGTGGACGGAAGCCGTTATGGAATAGTCAAGGTTGCTACTTTGTGGACCCATTTGGGTGGAGCCCTTCATGGACTCTCGCGACCGTTACCCTCCGTGGGTTGAAGACTCGATAAACATGGATGTACGATAGCGCCACCTATTGGAACCACGGGAAAAATCATCGTGTCTACAACTGTGTTTGATCTTCCTACCCTATCCCTTCTATACATGCTTCACCCACATTACCACAAGATCCCATCCCTCAAGAGCAGTTCATAATCCAAGAACAAGAACCTGGTCCTACATGGGATCCACAACAAGAATAAGAAGAAGCCCATCACCCAGAACAAGAACAAGAAGAAGATCATCACCCAGAACAAGAGCAAGAACATGCACATGTTGATGATGACGAATCTTCTAGTGGTGATGAATCTCAACAAATGATGCATGAAGAACAAGATCTTCCACAACCCTTAGTAGGTTCTCATGCTGGAGATTTTAATGATGGAAATGAAATTGAACCTCATGAAACCCTAACCTCCATCATGCCTCGTGTGGCCCGTCGTGTTGATGTCAATCAAATTCACACCGGCATATCGGAAGGTAGAGTCACTGATAAACAATTAATCAATTTTTGTGCTCACTTCTTGTTTGTCTCTAGTGTTATACCACACAAGGTACAAGATGCTTTGAAGGGCAACGACTGACTTGTTGCAATGCAAGAAGAGTTGAACAGCTTCGAACGCAACAAAGTATGGTCTTTAGTCAAAAGGCAAACTAAGTAACACAATGTTACTGGAAAAAATGGATTTTCAAGATCAAACGAGATGAGCATGGTCAAATCATCAGAAACAAGGAAAGGTTAGTGGCACAAGGGTACTCACAAGTTGAAGGTTTGGACTTTGATGAGACCTTTGCTTTCGTTGCTTGTCTTGAATCAATTCGTATTTTACTTGGTTATGCTGCTTTCAATGGTTTTACTTTACATCAAATGGATGTCAAGAGTGCATTTCTTAATGGTCCTCTACAAGAGGAGGTTTATGTATCACAACCACCCGGATTCATTGACCCCGATCACAAGGATTATGTGTACAAACTTCACAAGGCTTTGTATGGCCTCAAACAAGCACCTCGTGCTCGGTATGATCATATTAAGAAGTTCTTACTCAATCATGGTTTTGTGAGAGGAGTAATTGACCCTACACTTTTTACAAAAAGGGAAAAGGTGGTTAAACAGAACACTTTCTAAGGTCCGCCCCGGGTGTGGTGGTTAGGTCGATGTCTCGCAATTGTGTGGCGATCTAGGGTTTACACCGGGCCGCCGCCGTTCGCCCTTCCTTTCCTGTGATCTCATTGAGTCAGCACCGCCCGCTCCGAGTCTGTGCGCCGTCACTCCCGTCCACCCCACCCACATCACCTTCACCTTAACCCATCCACCAAAAACCTTTCACGAGTTCTAGGGCTTGTGATCATACACCATCGGGTCCCCTAGATTGGTTGTGTCGGTGTGATTTCGTCTCGAGGAGGAAGGCATGGACAGGGTCGAGGGGCTTCTGCAGAACCTAAAGTTGTTCGAGAAGGAACGCAAGAGCATCAAGATAGGATGGCGTGGATTTGGAAAGACGGGGGTTGTAGTGCCTCAAGCCTGGCAAGACTGTTGTCCGAGAAACCAGTGCTAGTGGAGGCCCTGGCGGAGACGCTTGGGAAGATCTTGTGCCCCATCAGAGGTCTCGATTGCAAGGAAGTTGGGGAGAACAAATTCATATTTGCTTTCGGTCAGGAGTCGGGGAAGACGATGGCAGTCGAGGGTGGGCCTCGGGAGTTTGGCAATGATCTCCTCGTGATTGAAGACTTTGTCTCCATGAAGCATTTGGAAGACTATGCCTTTGACACAATCCCAATCTGGGTGCGAGTCTTGCGGCTACCGCTGGGGCTGATGACCAGGGAGGCAGGGGAGAAGATTGGCAACCAGATTGGAGAAGGCTTCGACGTGGATGCAGGGGCAGATGGGAAAGCAGTCAGTAGATTTTTGCGGATCAAAGTCAGGATGAATATCACCGTGCCACTAATGCGAGGGTTTATCCTCGACGAGGAGAAGGAGGAAGAAGGCACTCTAATGGTGACCTCCCATGAAGAGGAGGAGGGTGCTGAGGACAAAAACGGGTGTCCGTTTGAGTATGAGTATCTACCTGACTTCTGCTATACTTGTGGGATCCTGGGCCACACCGATAAAGCTTGTGGGTGAAGCTGAAGCGGGGTGAGAAGAAATTTTTTGGGGCATGGCTGATGGTGTTTATGCCTTGGCGTGGAGGAGGCACAACTAGAGGAAAATGCAGGGACAACAGTTCCATGTCAAGGGGTTGTGGTACCAGCATCAGAGGTATGGGAGCTTGGAAAGGTCGCACTGTATCTGGCAGTGATGTGCCTTCGTGGAGGAAAGAAAGTAACAACTGGGTAGGCGGTGTTGAGGAGGAGGAGAGGGGCCAGGAGGTGACGAGCCTGCTGAAGAAGGGTCAGGGAGACGCTCGGGCTGGAACGCCAAAGCAGCTAACGTTCCTGTCGGAAGCTGAGATGGGGAGGGGGCAGGCACAACGAGCACAAGACAAGCTGGGAGAGCAAGTTCACTCTGGTCCGACAGCAGAAACCGTGAGGGGTGCGTATGTGTCAGGCGGGGGTGAGATCATGGGGACAAAGGAGAGGACAATAAGTGCTATCGGAGAAGAAAAGGAAGGGCTCGGCGCGAACATGTAGCACGAGAAACAACAAACCATGGGAGGGGACGGAGGTACGAAGGATGGTGCAAAGACCGAGGCCATGCAAACGGCAGCCATGTGTTGGGGAAGGTAGTAGTAATTCTAAATTTTCCTACGTATCACCAAGATCAATCTATGTGAAGCCAGCAACAACTAAGGGGTTTGAGCATCTTCATACCTTTGAAGATCGCTAGGCGGTTGGTGGAGTCGTACTCGCAGCAATTCAAATCACGGTGGATTCCGATCTAAGCACCGAACAACATCGCCTCCGCGTTCAACACACGTGCAGCCCGGTGACGTCTCCTACGCCTTGATCCAGCAAGGAGGAAGGAGAGGTTGAAGGAGAGGTTGAAAGAGATGTAACATCCCAAAATTTCATTTTGGAATGTTATGAATATAGTTATGCATCTATCATCATCATTGCTTGATTGTATGTAATAGTTGAAATGTCTTTTCTGACTTTCTGAAAGTCCCTTCTACTTTTCCGTATGCTGCTTTCCCTATTTGAAATTTTGGTTATATGTTCAAAATAAGAGAGGAGTAACATGACACTCCACACCAGGGTCAAATTGGTGAATTATTTGAACAAAAATAACCAGGGGTTATTTTGAAAATATTTGCAAAAAGGATTTAAAAACAATTAGGCAATTTCTGAAAATAATATTTTTTTCAAAGTCTTCAAATGACATAATAAAAATGTTCATTAAATAGAATTTATTATTCTGTTAATTTCGATATATAATACCCCTATATTTAGAGAAGATTTGAATGCTTAAAATGTATTTGAATGTCTCTGGAATTTTTTTTAAAGAAAAACAGTAACGGTAACCGTTTCCGGTATTAAACGGGCCGGCCCAACGCAGTTATTTCGCGCTTTTACTACGAGCCGGCCGACCGCGCGTAACGGTCATGCGCCCACTCACTGACATCCGGGTCCCACGCCAACCGACCGTTGCCCGAAACGGTCATCGTCTCCCCGCGAGCGCCGGACCGGATCTCGTCGCCGACCGTTTCCCCTCGCCGGATCTCTCTCCCCATTACTCCCCCGCACCCCTCGAGCGCCCTATAAGTAGCCGGCAACCCCCGCATCCATTTCACCCCGAGTCCCCCTTCTCTCTCTCGCCGAGACGCCGTCGATTTCTCGCCGGAGTAGCCACCACCACCGGACCTCCCGTCGAGCGTAGCCACCACCTCCGACCACCGTTCGCCTCGCCGTCGCCACCAATCAACTCCGGAGAACCATCGCCGCCTCCCGGACCACTTCCCCGTCTTCCCCGACCACCGGAGCACCTCGCCGTCGCAATCACCGCTACCGGACTCGCCGGAGTACCCCGACGCCGACGACTTCTACCCCGTAAGCCCCCTCGACCATCGGATCCCGAACCCACGGTCCAGATTAGAACGGACTTAAGTCCGAACCGGTATCTTCTTCCGAATCGGTCGCCCGCTCTAATTCACCTACCGCACACACTCGCTAGCCAATCGGATCACGCCACGTAGCCCCCTGACCGACGCAAATCTTTTTTTTCATTTTCTGTTTTGTTTTAATTAACAGAATGTTTTCCAATTTTGTTTTGCTTATATCTTTTAATCTATTTAGTGTTTTGAGGTGATTCTTTTTGCAATAGGTCACATTTTTCATGTAGTTTCACCCTGTACTTTTAAATTTCAAATTTGAACTATAAAATTTGAATGTAATCAAATTTCCTCAAAATCTTCAAATCTGAATAACTAGAGTTTGAAAATAGATTTTGACATGATTCTTTTTGCTACTGTTTGGTATTAGTTAGGACTATCTTCATGTATAGTTTGAGGATTTTCATGTTATATTTGATTAATCTTTTAACCAAAAACAGAATCTGCTTATTATTATAATATAGTTTTATAAACTTAATTTTAATTAGTTTGATTTAGATGTTGGTTTCATTTGTTTATTAGATTCTGTTAGTAAACATTTAGTGTTTTCACTTACTATTAAAAAAAATATAAATTTGCTTATCTTTATTCTCATTAACATAGGAATCACAACTTCTTTTCAAATAGGCATCATTTGATTAAAACAACTAACTAATGGTTTTGCTTCAAACAAAGTTTTATAATATTTAATTCTGTTTTCCTAAAACAAGTTTATTTGTAAATTATTTTCTGTTAAGAACATGTTTTGCTAATAAATAACAAGTTTAGTTTTCATTCTTTTGTTAGTACAACTATAGTTGATTCATATAGTGTTTATCAAAACTTTTATAAACTTTACTAAAGTTTTCCCAACAAACTTAAATTGATTTTCTTTGTTTAATAATAAAATATTCTATTGTTGCCTTGCTGTCAACAATTGTCTTGCTATTTCAAAATAGTTTTATTATGTAGTAGTGTTTTCATCATCTCCTTTTGAAAAACAAAACTTTGTGTGTTTTTCTTGCTAGAGACTTTTGTGCATTGTTTGCCTTGATTGTTTAGTACTTCTTTGATGAATGTTATGAGTAGTTATTTTGTTGTATGCTTATTTGAGTGTTTGTTTGCTTCATTAGATTATCCGGAGTGCGAAGCTTGTTACTTAGAGTCACTCACGTACGAAGATCATCAATCAGGCAAGTCACTTTGATCATGTTTTACCCATGTTTTATATGCATTAGTTCTACCATCTTCCCAGTTGCATGCAAGATAGGTTAGTTGGAAACTTGGTTACATTGTAGTAGTATCATGTGGTAGATACCCCTCTCAACCCTCTTTGACAACATTGGCCCCGGGAAACGTTGTTTTACTTTTGCTATGCTATTAGTAGACAGGGTTGGTTGTGAGAATCATGAGAGTTGAGAGAGTTAATAATTTCAAGACCTGCATAATGATCAAGATTTCAAGACTCCAAGTTTTCAACATACCTCTGGGTGGATGATGGTTGAACGGCACCCTGGAGAAACCAGTGGTTAGCCTAGGTGATGCTGGAGATGGCCAGTGTTCACGCGGAAAGGTCCACCCAGGCACAAAGAGATGGATGGGTGCTTCAAAACCCAAGGCTTACCTGCACAGCCACAAGTCATTATGGGCTCTGGCTTGGTTGGATATCGTGGTGACCCTGGACAGGCGGTGCTACGAGAGGTAGAAGAACGGTAGGAAAGGATGGGCACCGTCAGAGTCGCAGGGAAACCCTTTGGAAGACCATGTTTTGGTCATCCGTTTCTCAAACACCCTGAAGTGCGAGAAATCAAACGGAGGCGACCAAATCTTGTGGGGAACGTGTGCAAAACTCTGCAGAGTACAAAACCTAATCGATTAGCCGTGTCCACGGTCATGGACGACTTGAGCCAAAGGAATTGGAACTTCCGGAACTCTCAACACAAATTAATATGATGTTGTGGGTATTAACAATTTTGGGTATGAGAACTGGTTGGTGGAACCATCTCATTAATCAACCAACTTAGTAATATTTTTGCTTAGCCCCTCTCTTGATGTAGGAAAAACTTGGCTTTACGCAAAAAGTTACACCACCACCTGCCATATAAGCATATAGACTAGCTGATTATTTGCACCCCTCTCTTGTGACTTTGCCGGCATAATCCATATGCTGACCTACACGGCTACAACGTATCATGTTGTAGAGTATTTTTCCAACCAGGAGTGAGGACGCGTTCTATGCTCAGTGAGATGCCCTTGGAGTCGGATGGACTCATCTACCGTCGATGCTTCCGCAAGATTTAGATATTCTCATGAGTTGGCCTTTGGCCACTTTATTGTAATATTATTGTAATAAAGGACTCGATATGAGATTTCGATTAATATAATGCTGTGTGATTTCCCTTTGATATATACATTGATGTACCGTGTGTGTACCAGCATGATCTTGGGATGGTACGGAAACACCGGAGACTTGACCTTTCAGGTCGGGTCGCTACAGAAATGGTATCAGAGCACACGCTGACCGTAGGACGTAACCTCTAGGATTGGAAAGCCTTAGGATTGTTTCTCTTTGTCTTTAAATATCTTATACCCTCATCTATTCGTTTCTGACTCCTCTCCGATTAATTCAAAATTTATAGATGGCCACCTTCATCCCAGTGTTGATCACGGAGTTTTGCCAGCCTGACGCAACGATGCCCTTTGGTAAGGAGCTGATGAGGATCGTCAAGGACGTAAGGATTGCTTTGCCGAGCATCACCGGGACTCCTATCATGTCATTTCCCCAAGATGGACGCTACAGGATCGAGGTGCATATCCCAGGGAAGACTTTTGGGAATCGGAAGGAACCCATAGATCTCAAGTTCGTGGCACCCAGTTGGATACTTGGAAGAGACATGGCCATTCATCGTGCCCTTGGACGTATTCAGGAGGAATACAGAGGTGGAACCATTTCACCAGGACTCAGCGTGGTATGTCGTAGAGATGCCAATGGAAACATCATAACTCCTCCCACTGCAGACACCACTATTTCCTATATCCAGACCTTGGAGACTCACATCAGGACTCTGGAGCTTCGAGTTCGTGCTGATACGAAGACTATCAAGAATCTGATGAACCGCGAGCTGGATCTTGAAGCTGATCTACGAGAGGCCAACTATGAACACGAGCATGAAGTGAAGGACTTCCTAGAGAGGATTGATGAGAAGAATACACGCATCGCAACTCTGGAGGAGCAGCTAGACATGGGGGAAAGCCTTCACCCCGAAGGAGACATGGCACCCTTCATCAGCGACGATGAAGACTATGAGGAAAGCACCACCGGAGGACCTACGACTATGCACTTCTGAGGAAAAACATTAGTTATGCCCTCCATGTATCTTTTATTTTCAACGTTAAGAGCGTAGGTCGATGCTTAGTTTGATTGAGATTTGTATTCCCGATGTTTGACATTGATTGAATAAATGAATGAGTGTTTGGTGTGATATGTTTGTTGCATTGCATATGGGTAGTGAATTTCTTCTAGACCCTTGTTCTATTCTAATTCTCATCCCTCTGAAAACAGCAAGATGCCTCCACGACGTGAGACCGACTTCACTTTTCCGCCGGAACTCACACAACTCCTTCAGCAACAGAATGCACTGATGCAGTTATTGATTCAGAATCAGACCAACAACAATCAGAACAACAATAACCACCACCATCCACCCCAGACTGACAATCTCACCCGTTTTCTGAGGTTGAACCCTCCAACTTTCTCCAGCAGCACTGAGCCCATTGTGGCAGATGACTGGCTTCGTAAGATGGAGAGAGAACTTGTCACCGTTGGATGCACTGACGCTGAGAAAGTGCGATTTGCAGCACATCAACTGGAAGGACCAGCAGCGTCATGGTGGGAGAATTACATCATCACCTATCCTATTGCTGATGTAACCTGGGAGCAATTCAAGCTTGCTTTCCGCACCGCTCATGTCTCAGCTGGAGCCATGAGTCTGAAGAAGCGCGAGTTTCACAATTTGCGCCAGGGTTAACGCTCTGTGGCCCAATATGTGGAAGAGTTCAGCATGTTGGCCCGTTATGCCCCAGGAGATGTGGCCGATGATGCGGCCAAGCAAGAAAAGTTTCTGGAAGGACTCAATGATGAGTTGAGCATACAGCTGGTAGTGGCTAATTTCAACAACTACCAAGAGCTGGTGGATAAGGCACTTATTCTGGAAGGTAAACAGCAGCAGATTGAGAACCGCAAGAGGAAGTACACTCAGGGGAAGTTCAACTCTGGAGCTCATCAGAAGTCTCGTTACTCCCCGTACTCCAGGAATACCGGATCAGGAAATAGTAAGTTTGGAAAGCACACTCATACTGTGCATACCATGGAGGCCACCATCATGGAGGAAATGGGAACAACCGTCTCAACCATGGTAACTTCAAGACTGACAATGGGAATGGGAACAACAACCAGCACCGTCAAGTTCATACTCAGAAGGATCTGAGTCACATCACCTGTTTCAAGTGCCAGAAGACAGGGCACTATGCTAGTGAGTGTCCCCAGAGCAAGCAAGGCAATGGAAACGGCAACAACAACGGCAAT
Organism: Hordeum marinum; assembly: GCA_022496015.1. Taxonomy (NCBI): domain Eukaryota; kingdom Viridiplantae; phylum Streptophyta; class Magnoliopsida; order Poales; family Poaceae; genus Hordeum; species Hordeum marinum. The sequence continues at coordinate 132,593,863 of CM039676.1, read as the reverse complement.
GCAGCAGTTAAGAAACCCAATCCGTTTCCCCGTGCTCAAGTGAATCACATCGACGTGGAAGAAGTCTATGATCAACCCGAGACTGTGGTTGGTAAGTTTTTATTGCATTCACGTCCTGTTACAGTACTTTTTGATTCTGGTGCAACTCATTCATTCATATCAAGGGTAGTTGTGGATAAGTATGGTTTGCCCACCAAAACCCTTAGTCAGCCCATTAAGGTTAGTTCTCCAGGAGGTATGATGATGGCAGGGATAGGATGCCATGCCTTGAAACTCAATATAGGGAACCATGTTTTTCCAACCGACCTCATCGTCTTAGAATCCCAAGGATTGGATGTAATCCTAGGCATGGATTGGATGACCAAGTATGAAGGAAATCTTGATTGCCTCAGCAAGTCTGTTTCACTCACCACTCCGGAGAACAAGAGGATTAAGTATGTATCCCGACGCACGCGTATGAGTGCTAGGTTAAATGCCCTCACGGGAGTTGCTCAGGAGGAAGTACCTGTGGTAAAAGAATTTCCGGATGTATTTCCGGAAGAATTACCAGGAATGCCACCAGATAGGGAAATTGAGTTCCTAATAGAGCTACACCCAGGGACAGCCCCAATTTCCAAGAGACCCTATCGGATGCCCGCAAATGATCTGTTGGAAATCAAGAAGCAAATCAAGGAGTTATTGGACAAGGGCTATATTCGCCCAAGTTCTTCACCTTGGGGAGCCCCAGTACTTTTGGTGGAGAAGAAGGATAAATCCTTGAGAATGGTAGTTGACTATCGTGCCTTGAACGAGGTGACTATCAAGAACAAGTACCCTCTACCGATGATTAATGATTTGTTTGATCAGCTCGTAGGAGCCAAAGTATTCTCCAAGATCGATCTTCGATCAGGGTATCACCAGTTGAAGATTCGTGAACAGGATATACCCAAAACAGCTGTCACCACGAGGTATGGCTTGTATGAGTATATGGTCATGTCTTTTGGATTGACTAATGCTCCTGCCTACTTCATGAATTTGATGAACAAAGTATTCATGGAATACCTAGACAAGTTTGTTGTGGTGTTCATCGATGACATTCTGATATTCTCCAAGAACGAGGAAGAGCATAAGGAACATTTGCGTTTAGTTCTGGAGAAGCTAAGAGAGCATCAGTTATATGCCAAGTTCAGCAAATGTGAATTTTGGTTGACGGAAGTCGGATTCCTTGGACATGTTATTTCCGAAGAAGGAATAGCCGTAGACCCCGCTAAAGTTGAAGCCGTCACCGAGTGGAAGTCACCCACCTCAGTTAAGGAGATCCGCAGTTTCCTCGGACTTGCCGGTTATTACCGGAGGTTCATTGAGAATTTCTCAAAGGTTGCCAAGCCCATGACAGAGTTGTTGAAGAAAGAATCCAAGTATGTTTGGACTGTGGAATGTGAAGCCAGTTTCCAGGAGTTAAAGGAACGTTTGTTCACAGCCCCAGTGTTGATCTTGCCCGATATTCGGAAGGATTTCCAGGTTTATTGTGATGCTTCACGTCAAGGACTTGGAGGAGTACTTATGCAGGATGGAAAAGTTGTAGCCTATGCTTCCAGACAGCTACGACCTCATGAGTTGAATTATGCCACTCATGACTTGGAGTTAGCAGCCGTAGTGCACGCACTCAAGACTTGGAGACATTTCCTTATCGGAAATAGTTGTGATGTTTACACCGACCATAAGAGCCTGAAGTATATCTTCACGCAGAAAGAGTTGAACCTCAGACAGAGACGATGGTTAGAGTTAATCAAGGACTATGACATGAGATTACACTACCATCCAGGTAAGGCTAATGTTGTAGCCGATGCCTTGAGTCGGAAAACTTATGTAAACACACTCACAGCAGGAGGATTACCCCAAGAGTTAGCCGATGATCTCAGAGAGCTCAGGCTAGAGATAGTCCCAAGAGGATATATTGCCACACTGGAAATTCAGTCCACCTTGACCGAAAGAATTCGTGAAGCTCAGAAAACAGATATGGAAATAACTGAGATTAAAAAAAGAATGAAAGATGGAAAAGCTAAAGGTTTTCGTGAGGATGAGCAAGGAACTCTGTGGTTTGAGAACCGCATCTATGTGCCCAATGACCCAGAACTCAGAAAGTTGATACTTCAGGAAGCCCACGATTCACCTTACTCGATACACCCCGGAAATACCAAGATGTATCTGGATTTGAAAGAAAGTTATTGGTGGACAGGTATGAAGAAAGATATTGTAGAGCATGTTGCCATATGTGATGTTTGTCAGTGAGTAAAAGCAGAACATCAGAAACCAGCAGGGTTACTCCAACCTTTGCCGATACCCGAGTGGAAATGGGAAAAGCTTGGTATGGATTTCATCAAAGGATTACCCAGGACCCGTTTAGGTTATGATTCCATCTGGGTAGTGGTAGATCGTTTGACCAAGGTAGCTCATTTCATTCCAGTGAAAACCACTTATACTAGTGCTAAGCTAGCCAAGATATATATGACCAGGATCGTATGTCTGCATGGAGTTCCGAGGAGTATCGTGTCAGATAGAGGAACACAATTTACCTCAAAGTTTTGGCATCAGTTACATGAAACTTTGGGTACAAGGCTAGAGTTCAGTACAGCTTTTCATCCGCAGACAGATGGACAGACTGAGAGAGTCAACCAGATTCTGGAAGACATGTTGAGAGCTTGTGCGCTAGATTATGGATCTAGTTGGGATGACAACTTACCTTACGCAGAATTCTTATACAACAACAGTTATCAAACCAGTCTAAAGATGGCCCCTTTCGAAGCTTTATACGGAAGGAGGTGCAGAACACCACTGACGTGGGATGGTGTTGGAGACCGACAACTTTTTGGTCCCGACCTTATTCAAGATTCGGAAGAGAAAGTCAGGTTGATTCGTGACAGACTCAAGATAGCTCAATCTCGACAGAAGAGTTATGCTGACAGCAAGCGCAAAGAAGTGACATATGAAGTGGGAGACAGAGCATATCTTCGTGTATCCCCACTTCGAGGAATCAAGAGATTTGGTGTTAAAGGAAAATTAGCACCCAGATTCATAGGCCCCTACAAAATTCTTGAACGTAGAGGCGAAGTTGCATACAAACTGGAATTGCCAGAAGGATTATCCGAAGTTCATAATGTGTTCCATGTGTCCCAGCTGAAGAAATGTCATACAGAGATGGCTGATATCCCTCTGAGAGATACAGTGCCCCTAGAGGCCATACAGCTTGAAAGTGATCTGACTTATGAGGAGAAGCCTGTCAGAATCCTCGAGACATCCAACAGAGTTACCCGCAGCAAGATTATCAAGTTCTGCAAAGTTTTGTGGAGTCACCATACTGAGGAAGAAGCCACCTGGGAACGCGAAGAAGATCTTCGTAGAGACCATCCGCACCTATTTTCTAGCCAACCCGAATCTCGAGGGCGAGATTCATCTTAAGGTGGGTAGGTTTGTAACATCCCAAAATTTCATTTTGGAATGTTATGAATATAGTTATGCATCTATCATCATCATTGCTTCATTGTATGTAATAGTTGAAATGTCTTTTCTGACTTTCTGAAAGTCCCTTCTACTTTTCCCTATGCTGCTTTCCCTATTTGAAATTTTGGTTATATGTTCAAAATAAGAGAGGAGTAACATGACACTCCACACCAGGGTCAAATTGGTGAATTATTTGAACAAAAATAACCAGGGGTTATTTTGAAAATATTTGCAAAAAGGATTTAAAAACAATTAGGCAATTTCTGAAAATAATATTTTTTTCAAATCTTCAAATGACAGAATAAAAATGTTCATTAAATAGAATTTCTTATTCTGTGAATTTTGATATATAATACCCCTATATTTAGAGACGATTTGAATGCTTTAAATGTATTTGAATGTCTCTGGAATTTTTTTTAAAGAAAAACAGTAACGGTAACCGTTTCCGGTATTAAACGGGCCGGCCCACGGCAGTTATTTCACGCTTTTACTACGAGCCGGCCGACCACGCGTAACGGTCACGCGCCCACTCGCTGACATCTGGGTCCCACGCCAACCGACCGTTGCCCGAAACGGTCATCGTCTCCCCCGCGAGCGCCGGACCGGATCTCGTCGCCGACCGTTTCCCCTCGCCGGATCTCTCTCCCCATTACTCCCCCTCACCCCTCGAGCGCCCTATAAGTAGCCGGCAACCCCCGCATCCATTTCACCCCGAGTCCCCCTTCTCTCTCTCGCCGAGACGCCGTCGATTTCTCGCCGGAGTAGCCACCACCACCGGACCTCCCGTCGAGCGTAGCCACCACCTCCGACCATCGTTCGCCTCGCCGTCGCCACCAATCAACTCCGGAGAACCATCGCCGTCGCCCGGACCACTTCCCCGTCTTCCCCGACCACCGGAGCACCTCGCCGTCGCAATCACCGCTACCGGACTCGCCGGAGTACCCCGACGCCGACGACTTCTACCCCGTAAGCCCCCTCGACCATCGGATCCCGAACCCACGGTCCAGATTAGAACGGACTTAAGTCCGAACCGGTATCTTCTTCCGAATCGGTCGCCCGCTCTAATTCACCTACCGCACACACTCGCTAGCCAATCGGATCACGCCACGTAGCCCCCTGACCGACGCAAATCTTTTTTTTCATTTTCTGTTTTGTTTTAATTAACAGAATGTTTTCCAATTTTGTTTTGCTTATATCTTTTAATCTATTTAGTGTTTTGAGTTGATTCTTTTTGCAATAGCTCACATTTTTCATGTAGTTTCACCCTGTACTTTTAAATTTCAAATTTGACCTATAAAATTTGAATGTAATCAAATTTCCTCAAAATCTTCAAATCTGAATAACTAGAGTTTGAAAATAGAATTTGACATGATTCTTTTTGCTACTGTTTGGTATTAGTTAGGACTATCTTCATGTATAGTTTGAGGATTTTCATGATATATTTGACTAATGTTTTAACCAAAAACAGAATCTGCTTATTACTATAATATAGTTTTATAAACTTAATTTTAATTAGTTTGATTTAGATGTTGGTTTCATTTGTTTATTAGATTCTGTTAGTAAACATTTAGTGTTTTCAATTACTGTTAAAAAAATATAAATTTGCTTATCTTTATTCTCATTAACATAGGAATCACAACTTCTTTTCAAATAGGCATCATTTGATTAAAACAACTAACTAATGGTTTTGCTTCAAACAAAGTTTTATAATATTTAATTCTGTTTTCCTAAAACAAGTTTATTTGTAAATTATTTTCTGTTAAGAACATGTTTTGCTAATAAATAACAAGTTTAGTTTTCATTCTTTTGTTAGTACAACTATAGTTGATTCATATAGTGTTTATCAAAACTTTTATAAACTTTACTAAAGTTTTCCCAACAAACTTAAATTGATTTTCTTTGTTTAATAATAAAATATTCTATTGTTGCCTTGCTGTCAACAATTGTCTTGCTATTTCAAAATAGTTTTATTATGTAGTAGTGTTTTCATCATCTCCTTTTGAAAAACAAAACTTTGTGTGTTTTTCTTGCTAGAGACTTTTGTGCATTGTTTGCCTTGATTGTTTAGTACTTCTTTGATGAATGTTATGAGTAGTTATTTTGTTGTATGCTTATTTGAGTGTTTGTTTGCTTCATTAGATTATCCGGAGTGCGAAGCTTGTTACTTAGAGTCACTCACGTACGAAGATCATCAATCAGGCAAGTCACTTTGATCATGTTTTACCCATGTTTTATATGCATTAGTTCTACCATCTTCCCAGTTGCATGCAAGATAGGTTAGTTGGAAACTTGGTTACATTGTAGTAGTATCATGTGGTAGATACCCCTCTCAACCCTCTTTGACAACATTGGCCCCGGGAAACGTTGTTTTACTTTTGCTATGCTATTAGTAGACAGGGTTGGTTGTGAGAATCATGAGAGTTGAGAGAGTTAATAATTTCAAGACCTGCATAATGATCAAGATTTCAAGACTCCAAGTTTTCAACATACCTCTGGGTGGATGATGGTTGAACGGCACCCTGGAGAAACCAGTGGTTAGCCAAGGTGATGCTGGAGATGGCCAGTATTCACGCGGAAAGGTCCACCCAGGCACAAAGAGATGGATGGGTGCTTCAAAACCCAAGGCTTACCTGCATAGCCACAAGTCATTATGGGCTCTGGCTTGGTTGGATATCGTGGTGACCCTGGACAGGCGGTGCTACGAGAGGTAGAAGAACGGTAGGAAAGGATGGGCACCGTCAGAGTCGCAGGGAAACCCTTTGGAAGACCATGTTTTGGTCATCTGTTTCTCAAACACCCTGAAGTGCGAGAACTCAAACGGAGGCGACCAAATCTTGTGGGGAACGTGTGCAAAACTCTGCAGAGTACAAAACCTAATCGATTAGCCGTGTCCACGGTCATGGACGACTTGAGCCAAAGGAATTGGAACTTCCGGAACTCTCAACACAAATTAATATGATGTTGTGGGTATTAACAATTTTGGGTATGAGAACTGGTTGGTGGAACCATCTCATTAATCAACCAACTTAGTAATATTTTTGCTTAGCCCCTCTCTTGATGTAGGAAAAACTTGGCTTTACGCAAAAACTTACACCACCACCTGCCATATAAGCATATAGACTAGCTGATTATTTTCACCCCTCTCTTGTGACTTTGCCGGCATATTCCATATGCTGACCTACACGGCTGCAACGTATCATGTTGTAGAGTATTTTTCCAACCAGGAGTGAGGACGCGTTCTATGCTCAGTGAGATGCCCTTGGAGTCGGATGGACTCATCTACCGTCGACGCTTCCGCAAGATTTAGAGATTCTCATGAGTTGGCCTTTGGCCACTTTATTGTAATATTATTGTAATAAAGGACTCGATATGAGATTTCGATTAATATAATGCTGTGTGATTTCCCTTTGATATATACATTGATGTACCGCGTGTGTACCAGCATGATCTTGGGATGGTACGGAAACACCGGAGACTTGACCTTTCAGGTCGGGTCGCTACAAGAGAGCTCCGGTAGCACGATGGCATGGTGACGGTGGAGCTGTGTGGTACTCCGGCAGGGCTTCGCCAAGTGCTACGGAGGACGATGAGGAGGAGGGGTAGGGCTGCGCCGAGGGAGATTGGTGTGCCCCAACAGCCCCAAGGGCTCCACTATTTATAGGAGGAGGAGGAGGGGGCACGCCCCCTAGGGTTCCCACCCTAGGGCGGCGGCCAGCCCTAGATGGCCCTTGTGGCCGGTGGCCAAGAGAGGGGAGAGGGAGAGGCGCCCTAGGGTGGGCCTAGGGCCCAGCTGCACTACGGTTTGCCCCCTTTGCTCCTACACTGAGCCTTAGGCCTGGTGGGAGGCATACCAGCCCACCCAGGGGCTGGTTCCCTCCCACTTTAGGCCCATGCAGGCCTCTGGTGCCAGTGGCCCCTCACGGTGGACCCCGGGAACCCTTTCGGTGGTCCCGGTACGTTACCCGTGACGCACGAAACACTTTTCGGTACCAAATCCTCACTTCCTATATATGAATCTTTACCTCCGGACCATTCCGGAGCTCATCGTGATGTCCAGGATCTGATCCGGGACTCCGAACAACCTTCGGTAACCATGTACACTATTCCCATATAACCCTAGCGTGATCGAACCTTAAGTGTGTAGACCCTACGGGTTCGGGAAGCATGCAGACATGACCGAGACACCTCTCCAGCCAATAACCAATAGAGGGATCTTGATACCCATATTGGCTCCCACATGTTCCACGATGATCTCATCGGCTGAACCACGATGTCAAGGATTCAATTAATCCCGTATACAATTCCCTTTGTCCATCGATATGTTACTTGCCCGAGATTCGATCGTCGGTATCCTTATACTTTGTTCAATCTCGTTAGCGGCAAGTCTCTTACTCATTCCGTAACACATCATCGCGTGGCTAACTCCTTAGTCACATTGATCTCATTATGACGATGTCTTACCGAGTAGGCCCAAAGATACCTCTCTGTCACACGGAGTGACAAATCCCAGTCTCGATTCGTGCCAACCCAACAGACACTTTTGGAGATACCTGTAGTGCACCTTTATAGTCAGCCAATTACGTTGTGACATTTGATACACCCAAAGCATTCCTATAGTATCCGGGATTTGCACAATCTCATGGTCTAAGGAAAAGATACTTGACATTAGAAAAGCTCTAGCATACGAACTACATGATCTTGTGCCATGCTTAGGATTGGGTCTTGTCCATCACATCATTCTCCTAACGATGTGATCCCGTTATCAACGACATCCAATGTCCATGACCAGGAAACCATGGCCATCTATTGATCAACGAGCTAGTCAACTAGAGGCTTACTAGGGACATGGTGTGGTCTATGTATTCACACATGTAATATGGTTTCCGGTTAATACAATTATAGCATGAACAATAGACAATTATCATGAACAAGGAAATATAATAATAACCATTTTATTATTGCCTCTCGGGCATATTTCCAATAGTCTCCCACTTGCACTAGAGTCAATAATCTAGTTACATTGTGATGAATCGAACACCCATAGAGTTCTGGTGTTGATTATGCTTGGCTCATGAGAGAGGTTTAGTCAACGGATGTGCGACACTGAAATCCGTATGTACTTTACGAATGTCTATATCTCCATCTTGGACATATCCATGAATGGAGTTGAAGCGGCGCTTGATGTGTCTTGTCTTCTTGTGAAACCTAGACTCCTTGGCAAGGGCAATAGCTCCAGTGTTGTCACAGAATAGAGTCATCGGGCCCGACGCATTGGGAATCACTTCTAGGTCAGTGATGAACTCCTTCATCTAGACTCCTTCCTATGCTGCTTCCGAAGCAGCTATGTACTCCGCTTCACATGGAGATGCCGCCACAACGCTTTGCTTGCTGCTGCACTAGCTGACTGCCCCTCTGTTCAAAATATACATGTATCCGGTTTGTGACTTGGAGTCATCCGGATCTGTGTCAAAGGTACCATCGACATAACCCTTTACGATGAGCTCTTCGGCACCTCCATATACGAGAAACATGTCCTTGGTCCTTTTCAGGTACTTCAGGATATTCTTGACCGCTGTCCAGTGTTCCGCTCCAGGATCACTTTGGTACCTCCCAACCAAATGTATGGCAAGGTTCACATCAGGTCTGGTACACAGCATGGCATACATAATAGAGCCTATGGCTGAAGCATAGGAGATGACACTCATCTTTTCTCTATCCTCTGTCGTGGTTGGACATTGAGTCGTACTCAATCTCACACCCTATAACACATGCAAGAACCCCTTCTTGGACTGATCCATATTGAACTTCTTCAATATCTTGTCAATGTATGTGCTTTGTGAAAGAGCTATGAGGTGTGTCGATCTATCTCTATAGATCTTGATGCCTAATATGTAATCAGCTTCTCCAAGGTCCTTCATTGAGAACACTTATTCAAGTAGGCCTTTATGCTTTCCAAAAGTTCTATATCATTTCCCATCAACAATATGTCATCCACATATAATATGAGAGATGCTACAGAGCTCCCACTCACTTTCTTGTAAATACAGGGTTCTCCATAAACCTGTATAAATCCAAACGCTTTAATCACCTCATTAAAGCGAATGTTCCAACTCCGAGATGCTTGCACCAGCCCATAGATGGAGTGCTGAAGCTTACATACTTTGTTAGCATCTTTAGGATCGACAAAACCTTCCGGCTGCATCATATACAGTTCTTCCTTAAAGAAACCATTAAGGAATGCCGTTTTGACGTCCATTTGCGAGATCTCATAATCATAAAATGCGGCAATTGCTAACATGATTCGAACGGACTTCAGCATCACTACGGGTGAGAAAGTCTCATCGTAGTCAACTCCTTGAACTTGTCGATAACCCTTAGCGACAAGCCGAGCCTTATAGATGGCACATTACCATCCGCGTGAGTCTTCTTAAAGATCCATTTTTTCTATGGCTTGCCGATCATCGGGCTGTTAGGGAATGTCGCATGGGAAACAAAAAAATTCCTACGCACAAGCAGATCTATCCATGGTAATGAGCATCTACGAGAGGGAGAGTGAATCTACGTACCCTTGTAGATCGCTAAGCGGGAAGCGTTAAGAAACGCGGTTGGTGTAGTCAAACATCTTTGCGATCCAAATCGCCGAGCGTCCCGCGATCTCATCATGATCCATCCCGCGAACTCATCACGATCCGTCTCGTGAACTCATCACGATCTGTCTCGCAATCTTGATCACGATCTGTCTTGAGAACTCATCATGATCCGTCTCGCGATCTTGATCACAGTCCTTCCGATCTAGCGCCGAACGGACAACACCTCCGTGTTCAGCACACGTGCAGCTTGATGACGATCTCCACCGTCTCGATCCAGCAAGAGGAAGTGGAGAGGAATAAGAGTTCATTGGCAGAGTGACCGTGCTCTGGTGATGGTGGTGGAGCAATTCCGGCAGGGCTTCGCCTAAGCGCTGTGGAAATCCGATCTAGAGAAGCACCGGTGGAACGGGTAGCACATGGCCGTAAAATCCTGTGCAAAACACCCAATACCACAAGTATATGTAAGAGGGAGGGAGGAAGAAGGTTGGCACAAGGTCCAAGGCCCCATAGGGTCGGCCGAATCCACTAGGATTGGAGGACTCTCCTCCAATCCTAGTAGGACTAGGATTCATCCCCTTTTTTTTCCTTTTTCCACCTTTTCCTATTGGGTTTTCTTCTCCAGCCACATGGGCCTTGTGTGGGAGTTTCCACCAGCCCACTAAGGGCTGATATTCACTCTCCCACAGACCATGAAGCCTCTTGGGTCGAAATACCTCTCCGGATGGTCCCCCGATACACTACCGGCAATCCCGATACACTACCGATGAACCCGAAACTTTTCCGGCGACCAAAATAGGACTTACTATATATCAATCTTTATGTCTGGACCATTATGGAGCTCCTCGTGACGTCCGGGATCTCATCCGGGACTCTGAACAACCTTCGGTCACCACCATGCCTAACTCTATACTACCGAAACATCACCGAACCTTAAGTGTGCAGACCCTTGCGGGTTCGAGAACTATGTAGACATGACCGAGACACCTCTATGGTCAATAACCAATAGCGGGACCTGGATGCCCATATTGGTTCCTACATATTCTACGAAGATCTTTATCAGTCAAACCTCTATGTCAAGGATTCAATTAATCCCATATGATGTTCCCTTTGTTCTTCGGTATGTTACTTGTCCGAGATTCGATCGTCGGTATCTCCATACCTAGTTCAACCTCGTTACCGGCAAGTCTCTTTACTCATTCCGTAATACAATATCCCGTGACTAACACTTAGTCACATTGCTTGCAAGGCTTGTTGTGATGTTGTATTACCGAGTGGGCCCTGAGATACCTCTCCGTCACACGGAGTAACAAATTCTAGTCTTGATCCATGCCAACTCAACAGACACCCTTGGAGATACCTGTAGAGCACCTTTATAGTCACCCAGTTACGTTGCAACGTTTGATACACACAAGGCACTCCTCCGGTATCCGTGAGTTGCATGATCTCATGGTCATAGGAACATATACTTGACATGGAGAAAACAATAGCAATAAACTGACATGATCATATGCTACGTTTGTAGTTTGGGTCTTGTCTATCACACCATTCTCCTAATGATGTGATCCCGTTTATCAAATGACATCTCATGTCCATGGCTAAGAAACCTTAACCGTCTTTAATTAATGAGCTATTCTATTAGAGGCATACTAGGGACATGGTTTTGTCTATGTATCCACACATGCATCTAAGTCTCCGATCAATACAATTATAGCATGGATAATAAACGATTATCATGAACAAGGAAATATGATAATAACTAATTTATTATTGCCTCTAGGGCATATTTCCAACATGGGCAAGTCCACCAAAGTTCATACTTTGTTCTCATAAATGGATCCTATCTCGGATTTCATGGCTTCAAGCCATTTGGTTGAATCCAGGCCTGCCATCGTTTCTTCATAGTTCAAAGATTCACCGTTGTCCAACAACATGATCTCCAGGACAGGGTTGCTGTACCACTCTAGTGCAGAACGTGTCCTTGTGGACCTTCGAGGTTCAATAGCAACTTGATCTGAAGTTTCATGATCATCATCATTAACTTCCTCTCCATCCGGTGCAGGCTCCACAAAAACAACTTCCTGTGCTGCGCTACTCTCCGGTTCGAGTGGAGGTACAATTACCTCATCAAGTTCTATTTTCCTCCCACTTACTTCTTTCGAGAGAAACTCTTTCTCTAGAAAGGATCCATTCTTGGCAACAAAGACTTTGCCTTCGGATCTAAGGTAGAAGGTATACCCAACAGTTTCTTTGGGGTATCCTATGAAGACTCACTTTTCCGCTTTGGGTTCGAGCTTCTTACGTTGAAGTTTCTTCACATAAGCATCGCATCCCCAAACTTTCAGAAACGACAGCTTAGGTTTCTTTCCAAACCATAATTCATACAGTGTCGTCTCAACGGACTTAGATCGTGCCCTATTTAAAGTGAATGCGGCAGTCTCTAATGCATATCCCCAAAATGATAGCGGTAAGTCGGTAAGAGACATCATAGATCGCATCATATCCAATAGAGTGCGATTACGACGTTCAGACACACCATTTTGCTGAGGTGTGCCAGGCGGCATGAGTTGTGAAACAATTCCACATTTCTGTAGGTGCGTGCCAAACTAGTGACTCAAGTATTCTCTGCCACGATCAGATCATAGGCACTTTATTTTCCTGTCACTTTGATCCTCTAACTCACTCTAAAATTCCTTGAACTTTTCAAAGGTTTCAGACTTGTGTTTCATTAAGTAGACATACCCATATTTTCTTAAGTCATCAGTGAGGGTGAGAACATAACGGTAGCCACCGCGAGCCTCAACGCTCATTGGACCGTATACATCGGTATGTATTATCTCCAACAAGTCAGTTGCTCGCTCCATTGTTCCGGAGAACGGAGTCTTGGTCATCTTGCCCATGAGGCATGGTTCGCACGTGTCAAATGATTCAAAATCAAGAGACTCCAAAAGTCCATCAGCATGGAGTTTCTTCATGTGTTTGACACCAATATGACCAAGGCGGCAGTGCCACATGTAAGTGGGACTATCATTATCAACCTTACATCTTTTGGTACTCACACTATGAACATGTGTAATATAATGTTCGAGATTCATCAAAAATAAACCATTGACCAGTGGGGCATGACCGTAAAACATTTCTCTCATATAAATAGAACAACATTATTCTCAGATTTAAATGAGTAGCCATCTCGCATCAAGCAAGATCCAGATACAATGTTCATGCTCAAAGCTGGTACTAAAAAACAATTATTAAGGTTTAAAACTAATCCCGAAGGTATATGTAGAGGTTGCCAATGGCGATCACATCGACCTTGGAACCATTCCCGCTGCACATCGTCACCTCGTCCTTTGCCAGTCTCCGCTTATTTCGTAACTCCTGCTTGGAGTTACTAATGTGAGTAACTGCACCGGCATCAAATACCCAGGAGCTACTACGAGCGCTGGTAAGGTACACATCAATAACAAGTATATCACATATACCTTTAATGTTGTCGGCCTTCTTATCCGCTAAGTACTTGGGGCAGTTCCGCTTCCAGTGACCGGTACCCTCAATGAAAGCACTCAGTCTCAGTCTTGGGTCCATTCTTGGGCTTCTTCCTGGCAACTGATTTATCGGGCATGGCAACTGCTTTGTCGTCCTTCTTGAAGTTCTTATTACCCTTGCCTTTCTTGAAACTAGTGGTCTTGTTCACCATCAACACTTGATGTTCCTTTTTGATTTCCACATCTGCTGATTTCAGCATCGAATATAACTCAGGAATGGACTTCTCCATCCCTTGCATATTGTAGTTCATCATAAAGCTCTTGTAGCTAGGTGGAAGCGACTGGAGGATTCTGTCAATAACCAAGTTATCCAAAAGATTAACTCCCAGCTGAGACAAGCGGTTGTGCAACCCAGACATTTTGAGTATGTGCTCGCTGACAGAACTATTTTCCTCCATCTTACAACTGAACAACTTGTTGGAGACTTCATATCTCTCGACCCGGGCATGAGCTTGGAAAACCATTCTCATATCTTGGAACATCTCATATGCTCCGTGTTGCTCAAAACACTTTTGAAGCCCCGCTTCTAAGCTGTAAAGCATGCCGCACTGAACCAAGGAGTAATCATCACTACGCGAGTGTCAGGAATTCATAACGTCTTGAGTTGCTAGGAAAACGGGTGCGTCACCTAGCGGTGCATCAAGGACATATAATTTCTTGGAAGCTATGAGGATGATCCTCAAGTTACGGACCTAGTCCGTATAGTTGCTTCCATCGTCTTTCAGTTTGGTTTTCTCTAGGAACGTGTTGAAGTTGAGGGCAACATTAGCGTGGGCCATTGGATCTACAAGATAGATTGTAAAGACATTTTAGACTAAGTTCATGATAATTAAGTTCACATAATCAAATTATTTAATGAACTCCCACTTAGATAGACATCTCTCTTGTCATCCAAGTGACACATGATCCACGTCAACTAGCCCGTGTCTGATCATCACGTGATACGGACTAGTCATCAATGGTGAACATCTCCATGTTGATCGTATCTTCTATACGACTCATGTTCGACCTTTCGGTCTCCCGTGTTCCGAGGCCATGTCTGTACATGCTAGGCTCGTCAAGTCAACCTAAGTGTATTGCGTGTGTAAATCTGGCTTACACCCGTTGTATGTGAATGTTAGAACCTATCACACCCGATCATCATGTGGTGCTTCGGAACAACGAACCTTAGCAACGATGCACAGTTAGGGGAACACATTTCTTGAAATTTTAGTGAGAGATCATCTTATTTAAGCTACCACCGTTCTAAGCAAATAAGATGTAAAACATGATAAACATCACATGCAATCATATGACATGATATGGCCAATATCATCTTGCTCCTTTAATCTCCATCTTCGGGGCACCATGATCATCATTGTCACCGGCATGACACCACGATCTCAATCATCATGATCTCCATCATTGTGTCTTCATGAAGTTGTCTTGCCAACTATTACTTCTACTACTATGGCTAACGGTTAGCAATAAAGTAAAGTAATTACATGGCGTTTTTGATTGACACGCATGTCATACAATAAATTAAGACAACTCCTATGGATCCTGCCGGTTGTCATACTCATCGACATGCAAGTCATGATTCCTATTACAAGAACATGATCAATCTCATACATCATATATATTTCATCACATTCTTTTGTCCATATCACATCACATAGCATACCCTGAAAAACAAGTTAGACGTCCTCTAATTGTTGTTGCAAGTTTTACGTGGCTGCTATGGGTTTCTAGCAAGAACATTTCTTACCTACGTAAGAGCCATAACGGTGATATGTCAATTGCTATTTACCCTTCATAAGGACCCTATTCATCGAATCCAATCCGACTAAAGTGGGAGAAACAGACACCCGCTAGCCACCTTATGCAACAAGTGCATGTCAGGCGGTGGAAGTAGTCGCACGTAAGCATACGTGTAAAGTCGGTCCAGGCTGCTTCATCCCACAATGCCGCCGAATCAAGATAAGACTAGTAACGGCAAGAAATTGACCAAATCATCGCCCACAACGACTTGTGTTCTACTCGTGCATAGATTCTACGCATAGACCTAGCTCTGATGCCACTGTTGGGGAACGTAGTAGTAATTCAAAATTTTCCTACGTATCACAAAGATCAATCTATGTGAAGCCAGCAACGAGTAAGGGGTTTGAGCATCTTCATACCTTTCAAGCTCGCTAAGCGGAAGCGTTACTATGAACGCGGTTGGTGGAGTCGTACTTGCAGCGATTCAGATCGTGATGGATTCCGATCTAAGAATCGAACAACGGCGCCTCCGCGTTCAACACACGTGCAGCCCGATGGCGTCTCCTATGCCTTGATCCAGCAAGGAGGAAGGAGAGGTTAAGGGAGAGCTCCGGCAGCACGACGGCGTGGTGACGGTGGAGTTGCGTGGTACTTCGGCAGGGCTTCGCCAAGCGCTACGGAGGACGAGGAGGAGGAGGGGTAGGGCTGCGCTGAGGGATATTGGTGTGCCCCAACAGCCCCAAGGGCTCCACTATTTATAGGAGGAGGAGGAGGGGTGCGCACCCCCTAGGGTTCCCACCCTAGGGCGGCAGCCAGCCTTAATGGCCCTTGTGGCTGGCGGCCAAGAGAGGGGTGAGGGGGAGGCGCCCTAGGGTGGGCCTAGGGCCCATCTGCGCTAGGATTTGCCCCCTTGCTCCTATGCTGAGCCTTGGGCCTGGTGGGAGGCGTACCAGCCCACCCAGGGGCTGGTTCCCTCCCACTTTTGGCCCATGCAGGCCTCTGGTGCCACTGGCCCCTCACGGTGGACCCCCGGAACCCTTCCGGTGGTCCTGGTACATTAACGGTGACGCCCGAAACACTTTCGGTGACCAAATCCTCACTTCCTATATATGAATATTTACCTCAGGACCATTCCGGAGCTCCTCGTGATGTTCGGGATCTCATCCGAGACTCCGAACAACCTTCGGTAACCACGTACACTATTCCCATATAACCCTAGGGTCATTGAACCTTATGTATGTAGACCCTACGGGTTCGGGAAGCATGCAGACATGACCGAGACACCTCTCTGGGCAATAACCAATAGCGGGATCTGGATACCCATATTGGCTCCCACATGTTCCATGATGATCTCATCATATGAACCACAATGTCGGGGATTCAATTAATCCCGTATACAATTCCCTTTGTCCATCGGTATGTTACTTGCCCGAGATTCGATCGTCGGTATCCCTATACTTTGTTCAATCTCGTTACCAAAAAGTCTCTTTACTCGTTCCGTAAGACATCATCCCGTGGCTAACTCCTTAGTCACATTGAGCTCATTATGATGATGTCTTACCGAGTGGGCCTAGAGATACCTCTCCGTCACACGGAGTGACAAATCCTAGTCTCGCTTCGTGCCAACCCAACAGACACTTTCGGAGATACCTGTAGTGCACCTTTATAGTCACCCAGTTACGTTGTGACGTTTGATACACCCAAAGCATTCCTACCGTATCCGGGAGTTGCACAATCTCATAGTCGAAGGAAAAGATACTTGACATTAGAAAAGCTCTAGCATACGAACTACATGATCTTGTGTCATGCATAGGATTGGGTCTTGTCCATCTCATCATTCTCCTAATGATGTGATCCCGTTATCAACGACATCCAATGTCCATGGCCAGGAAACCATGACCATCTATTGATCAACGAGCTAGTCAACTAGAGGCTTACTAGGGACATGGTGTGGTCTATGTATTCACACATGTATTACGGTTTCTGGTTAATACAATTATAGCATGAACAATAGACAATTATCATGAACAAGGAAATATAATAATAACCATTTTATTATTGCCTCTAGGGCATATTTCCAACACCATGTTGGTCGATGTATGTGCACCAGCAAAGGGGGGATCTGATGTGTGGGGGGGAGAAGCAAACTCTAGTGCATTTGAAAAAGTCAAAGATAGGAAAGGGAAAGGCACGAATATGAGTGGGGATGAGCAACCAAAGGCACTAGAAGAGAGTAAAAGAAAGAAAGAAGTCGACATTATGGAGCTGGATGGAGTGGACAAGGCTAAGAGGCGGAAGAAATGTAAGTAAGGAGAACATGTGGAGTCGGATACCCAGGATGACGCGGGGCTGGCGGGCCAGCCCTGCGAGACCAAATGAAGCTAATCGCGTGGAACTGTCGGGGTTTGGGAAATGGCCCGGTAGTTCGTGGTCCGCTGGAACTCCAGAAGAAGGAGGATCCCGACATCCTTTTCTTGTCCGAGACAAAAATAAAGAAGGGGGGAATGGAAAATTTCCCGTATAAGCTAGGTCTGTATCATATGGTGGCTAGAAATAATGATGGGAAGAGTGGAGGTTTGGCATTATTTTGGAGGAAAGGAATAAACTTGACACTGAGGTTGATGGGCCGGATGCATATTGATGCGGTGGTTGAAGAGAAGGATGGTTTAAAGTGGCGTCTGACTGGGATATATGGCGAGCCACACATGGACATGAAGGTCGAAACTTGGCGACTACTCCATACACTTCATCAACAAATCCAGCTCCCATGGGCCTGTTGTGGGGATTTCAATGAAGTATTATTTCATCTTGAAAAATAGGGTGGCATGCCACATGCTCATAGATATATGCAAAACTTCCGTGATGCCCTAGACTTTTGTAATTTGCATGACCTCGGTTTTGAGGGGGATGTTTTCACATGGAGAAATAAAAATTATTGTGTTGATGGATATATACGTGAGCGGCTAGACCGTGTGGTGGCAACACCTGAGTGGTGTGATCGCTTTTCTGCATACAAAGTTGTGAATGGAGATCCTTACCATCTTGACCATAGACCCGTTGTCCTGCTGAGGGATGGGAGTCCGAGGCGCAACGGCTAGCGAGTGGGCAGCGCCAGCTAAGGTTTGAAGCAAGGTGGATGGTCGAAGAAGGGTGTGATGGAATTGTACATAAGTCTTGGGAGGAGGCACATGGGCCGCATGTTAGTCACAAACTGGTAGGGGTGATGAATGCACTTCATACATGGAGCCGCGAGGTGTTGGGTGACCTGCAGAGGATAATAAATAAGATTAAAACGGAGTTGGAGCAAGTCAGACGACATCCTTTGTTAGAGAGTACGGTGAGAAGGGCACAAACCCTCTATTTCCAACTTGGGAAACTTGAGGAACAGGAGGACCTTATGTGGTGCCAAAGGGCACATGCAGGTTGGCTAGTGTATGGTGATCGAAATACTAAATACTTCCACGCTTATGCATCCGAGAAGAAGAGGAACAACACCATTAAGAAACTGATTAAGGAGGATGGGGGAGTGGTGGAGGATAAGGAGGGTATGAAGAAACTCATTACTATATTATTCCTCTCTTTTCACTTCTGTAGCAGGTGCCAATACGAATGCTATCCTGAACCACATAGCCCAAAAGGTGACCACTCAAGTAAATGAATTTCATCGGGCTGAGTTTACAATGGAGGAGGTGAAGATAGCCCTAGACAATATTGGTGACCTAAAGGCTCGGGGTACGGATGGGCTCCCAGCCCTGTTCTATAAGCACTATTGACAGCTTGTTGGAGATGAGGTGGTGCATGAGGTGCTACAAGTGTTGCGTGGCGGTGGTATACCAGAGGGATGGAACGACACTTTGGTGGTCCTTATCCCAAAGGTTCAGAACCCTGAAACTCTTAAGGATCTTCGTCCTATTATCCTATGGAACGTCGTGTACAACCTCCTGTCCAAGGTTATCGCCAACAAACTTAAGTGTATTCTGGATGAGATTATATCACCCAATCAGAGTGCATTTGTCCCGGGGAGGCTCATCTCAGACAACACCATCTTGTCTTATGAGATGAGACATTTCTTGAAGCGGAAGAGAACTGGGAGGACTGCTTATGCGGCACTGAAACTTGATATGAGTAAGGCCTACGACCGGGTTGAATGTGGTGTTTCCGGTCGGTGACGTATAGATTCAAAGTTAATGGTGCGTGCACTAATATGGTGTTTCCGGGTAGGGGGTTATGACAGAGAGACCCCATCTCCCTGTACCTCTTCTTGATTTGTGCCGAGGGCTTGTCAGCTATGTTGAACCATGCGGAGGCAACTGGACAGATCAAGGGTATCCAAATTTCCCAAGACTCCCCATTGTTGAGCCACCTACTGTTCGCGGATGACTCATTACTCCTACTCGAAGCAACACCGGAAAGCATCACCATGATCAATCAAATTCTGCATGTGTATGAAGGGGGTATGGACATGTCATTAATTGTGACAAATCGATAGCTCTTTTTAGTAAAAGCACCCCAAACCAACTGAAGCAGCAGTTGTTGGGTCTCCTTGGACTTTGTTCAGAAAGCTTGCAAGGGAAGTACTTGGGCCTCCCGACATATGTCGGCCAGTCCAGACAAAAATGTTTTGAATACCTAAGAGATAAAATCTGGGAGATTCTCAAGGGGTGGAAGATTAAGCTACTCTCAAAGGCGGGCAAGGAGATTCTGATTAAAATAGTGGTACAAGCCATTCCCACTTACGCGATGGCATGCTTTGATCTTACCAAAGTGCTATGCGAGAGTATAAGCCAGATGATATGTAAATTTTGGTGGGCTAACCAGGAGGATGAGAACACACATCACTGGGTGAGTTGGGAAAAAATGATGTTGCCGAAGGAGCAAGGGGGCCTAGGCTTTCGTCATTTGCACTCTTTCAACATAGCCATGCTAGCCCGTTAGGTATGGAGGCTGATACAAGTCCCAGACTCACTATATGCACGAGTTTTAAAACATAAATATTTCCCGAATGGTGATGTGCTTTCAGCTGTACCTCAGCCGGGATTTAGCTACGTATGGCGGAGCTTATTGCAGGGAGTGAAAGTAATCAAGGAAGGGATGATCTGGTGTGTAGGTTCAGGCGAGAAGATTGATATGTGGGAGGAT
The DNA here is from genome assembly GCA_022496015.1 of Hordeum marinum. Classification (NCBI taxonomy): domain Eukaryota; kingdom Viridiplantae; phylum Streptophyta; class Magnoliopsida; order Poales; family Poaceae; genus Hordeum; species Hordeum marinum. Next base: position 132,573,372 of record CM039676.1, on the reverse strand, counting down.
CCGTGGCTTCCATCCAACGATACTAGGAGACCTTGCAGCTCTACGGTGCACTTCTCCTGACCAAAGTGTGTGAACTCATTGATCCATCCTCAAACCAGTGGATCAGGAGCTAGTGATGGAAACTTTCTGCCCTGAAAATTGAAAGCACAATATGCTGAGATTCAGGGGGAGAGGATGAACTACTACTTTCATATCTAAAGGGGAGAAAGTTCTAACGAATTTAGGCCTAAGGGGGAGACATATTAATATTAAGGATTATCATACTTTATATGTTCTCCATATCTTGGTATCTTTGAGTTCTATTGCTTCTGCTTAGTAGAATACTCTTGTGTTTCCAAACATTGTTTTCTCAAGTGTGTCTCTACTACTAGATTTCTCAAGAGCTCAAGGTAAGTATATGCATCATATCTTTGATCAAAATGATCCCTTGCTTCTTGCACATATTGTTTGCAAGAGTGAAGTCTTGATCAAGGATATACATTTCATTGACATATAATGATGCATATAGCCAAGATACACATGACTCCTTATATCCCTTCATCCATATGTGTGTCCATGCATTCCAAAGCAAATTTCCTTTAAAGGACTGCACACACTTAGGCGGAGCAAATCTAAGTCATGTGTTTCTCAAAGTCTTCATTGCATCCATGCATATCTTTATTTGAAGCTTTGATTGTATGTTGTCATCAATTACCAAAAAGGGGGAGATTGAAAGCACAATATGCTCCCTTGGTGGTTTTGATAATTCATGACAACATACATTGTCTCTTGAACTAACACCTTTATCTAGTATATTTCAGATAATAGTCCATGGAGATTTGAGTGTTGGGGAACATCGCATGGGAAACAAAAAATTTCATCGCACACGCAAACCTATCCATGGTGATGAGCATCTACGAGAGGGAGAGTGGATCTACATACCCTTGTAGATCGCTAAGCGGGAAGCGTTAAGAAACGCGGTTGGTGTAGTCGAACATCTTCGCGATCCAAATCGCCGAGCGTCCCGCGATCTCATCACGATCCGTCCCGCGATCCAATCACGATCCGTCCCGTGAACTCATCACGATCCGTCCCGCGATCTCATCACGATCCGTCTCACGATCTTGATCACGATATGTCCCGCGAACTCATCACGATCTGTTCCGCGATCTCATCACGAATTGTCTCGCGATCTCGATCACGGTCCTTCCGATCTAGCGCCGAACGGACGGCACCTCCGCGTTCAGCACACGTGCAGCTTGATGACGATCTCCACCGTCTTGATCCAGCAAGAGGAGGTGGAGAGGAGAGAGAGTTCACCGGCAGCGTGACGGCGCTCCGGTGATGGTGGTGGAGTGATTCCGGCAGGGCTTCGCCTAAGCGCTGCGGAAAACCGATCTAGAGGGGAAACTGTGCACCAGTGAAACGGGTAGCACGTGGCCGGAAATTCTGTCCAAAAACCACCCAATCCACTAGTATATATAGGAGGAGAGGAGAGGAGAGGCAGCCAAGGCCTTTGGGTCGGCCGAAATAGGAGGTGGGAGCAATCCTACTTCACCTCCAATCCTAGTTGGAGTAGGATTGCCTCCTATTGGCTAATTTTCCACTTTTTGCTTTAGGACTTTCTCTCCTGCGCCATGGGCCTTTGTGGCTGTTTTCCCAGCCCACTAAGGGCTGGTTATTATTCTCCCACAGCCCATGGACCTCTTGGGGTCGAAGTACCCCTCCCGGAGGTCCTCCGGTACACTACCGGCACTCCCGGTACAATACCGATACTCCCGGTACACTACCGATGAGCCCGAAACTTTTCCGGAAACCAAACTGGGACTTCCTATATATGAATCTTTACCTCCGGACCATTCCGGAACTCCTCGTGACATCCGGGATCTCATCCGGGACTCCGAACAACCATCGGTCACCACCATACATAACTCTACACTACCGAAACGTCACCGAACCTTAAGTGTGCAGACCCTGCGGGTTCGAGAACTATGTAGACATGACCGAGACACCTCTACGGTCAATAACCAATGGCGGGACCTGGACGTCCACATTGGTTCCTACATATTCTACGAAGATCTTTATCGGTCGAACCTCTATGTCAAGGATTCAGTTAATCCCGTATAACGTTCCCTTTGTTCTTCGGTATGTTACTTGCCCGAGATTCGATCGTTGGTATCTCCATACCTAGTTCAACCTCGTTACCGGCAAGTCTCTTTACTCGTTCCGTAATACAAGATCCCGCAACTAACAATTAGTCACATTTCTTGCAAGGCTTATTGTGATGTTGCATTACCGAGTGGGCCCCGAGATACCTCTCCGTTACACGGAGTAACAAATCCCAATCTCGATCCATGCCAACTCAACAGACACCATCGGAGATACCTGTAGAGCACCTTTATAGTCACCCAGTTACGTTGCGACGTTTGATACACACAAGGCACTCCTCCGATATCCGTGAGTTGCATGATCTCATGGTCATAGGAACATATACTTGACATGTAGAAGACAGTAGCAATAAACTGACACGATCATATGCTATGTTTATAGTTTGGGTCTTATCCATCACATCATTCTCCTAATGATGTGATCACGTTATCAAATGACATCTCATGTCCATGGCTAGGAAACCTTAACCATCCTTTGATCAACGAGCTAGTCCATTAGAGGCATACTAGGGACATGGTTTTGTCTATGTATCCACACATGCATTTAAGTCTCCGATCAATACAATTATAGCATGGATAATAAACTATTATCATGAACAAGGAAATATGATAATAACTAATTTATTATTGCCTCTAGGGAATATTTCCAACAGTCTCCCACTTGCACTAGAGTCAATAATCTAGTTCACATCACCATGTGATTCGCATTGTTATGAATCTAACACCCAATGAGTTCTGGGGATCGATCATGCTTTGCATGTGAGAGAGGTCTTATAGTCAACGGGTCTGCGATATTCAGATCCATGTGTACTTTGCATATCTCTATGTCAAACCGTAAACACTGCTACCACACTCCACTTGGTACTATTTCCAAATGGCTGCTCCACTATACGTATCCAGATTGCTACTACTAGGTTTTAAAGCTTGCATCGACGTAACTCTTTACGACAAACTCTTTATCACCTCCATAATCAAGAAACATTTCCTTAGTCCTCTGGTTACTAAGGATAATTCCGACCGCTGTCCAGTGATCCACTCCTGGACCACCCTTGTACCCCTTGACAGACTCATGGCAAGGCACACATAGGTGCGGTACACAGCATGGCATAATATAGAGCCTATGGCTAAGGCATAGGGGACGACATTCGTCCTTTCTCTTTCTTCTGCCGTTGTCGAGCTTTGAGTCTCACTCAACTTCACACCTTACAAATCAGATGAGAACTATTTCTCTGGCTGATCCATTTTGAACTCTTTCAAAATCTTGTCAAGGTATGCACTCATTGAAAGTCTCATCAAGCATCTTGATCTATCTCTATAGATTTTGATGCTCAACAATTTGGTAGCTTTATCCAGGTCTTCCTTTGAAAATCACTTCCAAATAACCGTTTTATGCTTTCCAGAAACTCTACATTATTTCTGAACAACAATATGTCATCCACATATACTTATCAGAAATTCTATAGTGCTCCCACTCACTTTATTGCAAATACAAGTTTCTCATAAACTTTGTATAAACATCAAAACTTTGATCACCTCATCAAAGCGTATATTCCAACTCCGAGATGCTTGCTTCAGTCCATGGAAGGATCACCGAAGCTTGCACACCTTTTAGCATCCTTAGGCCTGACAAAACCTTTTGGTTGTATCACATACAACCTTTCCTCAAGTAAACCATTAAGGAAACGATGTTTTGACATCCATCTGCCAGATTTCATAATTGAAAACACAGCAACTGCTAACATAATTCCAACAGACTTTTAGCATCGCTACGAGTGAGAAAGTCTCATCGTAGTCAACTCCTTGAACTTGTCACAAACTTCTTTGCAACAAGTCGAGCTTTACAAATAGTGACATTCATCATCAGTGTATGTCTTCATTTTAAAGATCCATTTGTACTCAACGACCTGTCGTCCAACGAGCAAGTCTACCAAAGTCTACACTTGGTTTTAATACATGGATCCTATCTCGGATTTCATGGCCTCCAACCATTTGTCGGAATCCGGGACCATCATCGCTTCTCCATAGCTCGTAGGTTCATCGTTGTCCAACAACATGACCTCCAAGACAGAGTTGTCATACCGCTCAGGAGCAGTACACATCCTTGTCGACCTACGAAGTTCGATAGTAACTTGATCCTGAAGCTTCATGATCATCATCATTAACCTCCTATTCAACTAACGTAGGCTTCACAGAAACATCTTTCTGCGCTGTGCTACTCTCTGGTTGAACAAAGGTTTAACAACCTCATCAAGTTCTATCTTCCTCCCACTCAATTCTTTCGAGAGAAACTTTTTCTCGAGAAAGGACCCAGTTCTAGCAACAAACACTTTGCACTCGGATCTGAGATAGAAGGCATACCCATCTGTTCTTAGGGTATTCTATGAAGATACATTTGTCCGCTTTGGGTTCTAGCTTATTATGTGAAAACATTTTCCACACAAGCATCTCAGCCCCAAACATTAAGAAATGACAGCTTAGGTTTTAATCAAACCATAATTCACACGATGTCATCTCAATGGATTTAGATGATGCCCTATTTAAAGTGAATGTAGTTGTCTCTAATGCATAACCCCAAAAATTATAGTAGTAAAACGATAAGAGACATCACAGTATGCACTATATCAATAGAGCATGACTATGATGTTCGGACACACCATCACACCATGGTGTTCCAGGTGGCGTTAGTTGTGAAACAAATTTCACGTTGTCTTAAGTTGTATGCCAAACTCGTAACTCAGATATTCACCTCCACGATCATATCGCGGTCATTTTTATCTTCTTGTCACGATGATCTTTAAACTTCACTCTGAATTTGCTTGAACCTTTCAAACGATTCAGACTTGTGTTTCATTAAGTAAATATACACTATATCTACTCAAATCATCGGTGAAGGTAAGAAAATAACGATATCCACTGCACGCTACAAGACTCACTAGATTGCATACATCAACATGTATCATTTCCAATGAATCACTTGCCCGCTCCATCCAACGGGGTCCTTTAGTCATCTTGCCCAAGAGGCATGGTTCGCATGTCTCAACCGATTCAAAATCGATGAGTCCAAATATCCATTAGCATGGAGTTTCTACATGCGCTTTATACCAATATGACATTTAGCGGCAGTGCCACAAGTATGTGGTACTATCATTATTAACTTTGTATCTTTTGACATCAATGTTATGAACATGTGTACTACTACGATCAAGATTTCAACAAACCATTCTCACTGGGTGCATGACCATTGAAGGTATTATTCATGTAACCAGAATAACTATTATTCTCTGACTTAAATGAATAACCGTATTGCAACAAACATGATATAATCATGTTCATGCTCAACGCAAAACACCAAATAACATTTATTTAGGTTCTTCACTAATCCTGAAGGTAGAGAGAGCGTGTGATGTTGATCACATCAACCTTGGAAACATTTCCAACACACATCGTCACCACACCCTTAGCTAGTTCTCCGTTTATTCCGTAGCTTTTATTTCGAGTTACTAACATTTAGCAACCGAACCGGTATCCAATACCCAGGTGCTACTAGGAGTACTAGCAAGGTACACATCAATAACTCGTATATCAAATATACTTCTGTCGATGTTGCCAGCCTTCTTATCTACCAAGTATCTAGGGTTGTTCCGCTTCAGCGACCTCTCACCTCATAATAGAAGCACTTAGTCTCGGGTTTGAGTTCAACTTTGGGTTGCTTCACTGGAGCAGCAACTGACTTGCTATCCATGAAGTTTCCCTCCTTGCTCTTGCCCTTTTCGAAACTAGTGGTTTGATTAACCATCAACACTTCACGCTCCTTCTTGATTTCTACCTTCGCGGTGTCAAACATCGCGAACAGCTCAAGGATCAATACTTCTATCCCTGGTGTATTATAGTTCATCACTAAGTTCTAGTAGCTTTAGTGACAGTGACTTGGAGAACTATATCAATCACTATCTTATCTGGAAGATCAACTCCCACTTGATTCAAGCGCTTGTAGTACCTAGACAATCTGAGTACATGCTCAACGATTGAGCTATTCTCCTTCATCTTACAAGCAAAGAATGTTGTTGGAGATCTCATATCTCGCAACAAAGGCACGAGCCTGAGATCACAATCTCTGCTCCTAGAACATCTCATATGTTCCGTGACGTTCAAAACGTTTTGGAGCCTCAATTCTAAGTCGTAATGCATGACGCACTAAACTATCAAGTAGTCATCGAAACGTGCCTGTTAGATGTTCACAACATCTATAGACGACGCTAGAGGGGGTGGCGCATCGAGCGGTGCATTAAGGACATAAGCCTTCTGTGCAGCAATGAGGACAATCCTCAGATCACGTACCCAGTCCGCAATTTTTCTACCAACATCTTTCAATTCTATTTCTCTAGGAACATATAAAAATACAAGGGAGCTACAGCGCGAGCTAGTAGTCTACAACATATTTGCAAAGACACTTTGACTATGTTCATGATAATGAGTTCAATTAATCATATTACTTAAGAACTCCCACTCAAATTGACATCCCTCCGATCATTCGAGTGATACATGATCCAAATTCACCAACTCAAGTCCGATCATCACGTGAGTTGAGGTGGCTGCAATGGTGAACATCATTATGTTGATCATATTTACTATATGACTCATGTTCGACCTTTCGGTCTCTCGTGTTTCGAGGCCATGTCTGTACATGCTAGGCTCGTCAAGTTTAACCCGAGTGTTCTGCGCGTGCAAATCTGGCTTGCACCCGTTGTATGTGAACGTAGAGTCTATCACACCCGATCATCACGTGGTGTCTCAACACGACGAACTTTCGCAACGGTGCACACTCGGGGAGAACACAGTTCATCTTGAAATTCAAGTGAGGGATCACCTTATAATGCTACCGCCATACTAAGCAAAACAAGGTGCATAAAAGGATTAACATCTCATGCAATTCATAAGTGACATGATATGGCCATGAACTTGTGCTTAAGATCTCCATCTTCGAAACACCGGCATGATCTCCATCGTCACTGGCACAACACCATGATCTCCATCATCTTGATCTCCATCAATGTGTTGCCATTGGGGTTGTCACGCCCTGCATGCTTCTACTACTATTGCTACCGTAGCGATAAAGTAAAGCATTACATAGCGCTTAATGATTGACACGCAGGTCATACAATAATTAAAGACAACCCTATGGCTCCTGCCGGTTGCCGTACTCATCGACATGCAAGTCGTGATAATCTATACATCACATGATCATCTCATACATCACATATATCTCATCATGTAATTGGCCATATCACATCACAACATACCCTGCAAAAACAAGTTAGACGTCCTCTAATTGTTGTTGCATATTTTACGTGGCTGCTATGGGTATCTAGCAAGAACAATTCTCACCTACGCATAAACCACAACGGTGATACACTAGTTTGCTTTTCAACCTTCTCAAGGACCGCCTTTGTCGAATCCGATCCAACTAAAGTGAGAGAAACTGTCACCCGCAAGCCATCTAGGCAACAAGTTGCGTCGAGGGAACCGGTCTCTCGTAAGCGTACGAGTAATGTTGGTCCGGGCCGCTTCATCTCACAATCCTGCTGAACCAAAATACGACCAAGGGAGGAAGCAATCTAAGCATCAACGCTCCAAACCTTTTGTGTTCTACTCGAGATCTCATCGAACCATCAACCTAGCTCTGATACTACTGTTGGGGAACGTCGCATGGGAAACAAAAATTTTCCTACGCACACGCAAACCTATCCATGGTGATGAGCATCTACGAGAGGGAGAGTGGATCTACATACCCTTGTAGATTGCTAAGCGGGAAGCGTTAAGAAACGCGGTTGGTGTAGTCGAACATCTTCGCGATCCAAATCGCCGAGCGTCCCGCGATCTCATCACGATCCGTCCCGCGATCCAATCACGATCCGTCCCGTGAACTCATCACGATCCGTCCCGCGATCTCATCACGATCTGTCTCACGATCTTGATCACGATATGTCCCGCGAACTCATCACGATTTGTTCCGCGATCTCATCACGAATTGTCTCGCGATCTCGATCACGGTCCTTCCGATCTAGCGCCGAACGGACGGCACCTCCGCGTTCAGCACACGTGCAGCTTGATGACGATCTCCACCGTCTTGATCCAGCAAGAGGAGGTGGAGAGGAGAGAGAGTTCACCGGCAGCGTGACGGCGCTCCGATGATGGTGGTGGAGTGATTCCGGCAGGGCTTCGCCTAAGCGCTGCGGAAAACCAATCTAGAGGAGAAACTGTGCACCGGTGAAACGGGTAGCACGTGGCCGGAAATTCTGTCCAAAAACCACCCAATCCACTAGTATATATAGGAGGAGAGGAGAGGAGAGGCAGCCAAGGCCTTTGGGTCGGCCGAAATAGGAGGTGGGAGCAATCCTACTTCACCTCCAATCCTAGTTGCAGTAGGATTGCCTCCTATTGGCTGATTTTCCACTTTTTGCTTTAGGACTTTCTCTCCTGCGCCATGGGCCTTTGTGGCTGTTTTCCCAGCCCACTAAGGGCTGGTTATTATTCTCCCACAGCCCATGGACCTCTTGGGGTCGAAATACCCCTCCCGGAGGTCCTCCGGTACACTACCGGCACTCCCGGTACAATACCGATACTCCCGGTACACTACCGATGAGCCCGAAACTTTTCCGGAAACCAAACTGGGACTTCCTATATATGAATCTTTACCTCCGGACCATTCCGGAGCTCCTCGTGACATCTGGGATCTCATCCGGGACTCCGAACAACCTTAGGTCACCACCATACATAACTCTACACTACCGAAACGTCACCGAACCTTAAGTGTGCAGACCCTGCGGGTTCGAGAACTATGTAGACATGACCGAGACACCTCTACGGCCAATAACCAATGGCGGGACCTGGACGTCCACATTGGTTCCTACATATTCTACGAAGATCTTTATCGGTCGAACCTCTATGTCAAGGATTCAGTTAATCCCGTATAACGTTCCCTTTGTTCTTCGGTATGTTACTTGCCCGAGATTCGATCGTCGGTATCTCCATACCTAGTTCAACCTCGTTACCGGCAAGTCTCTTTACTCGTTGCGTAATACAAGATCCCGCAACTAACAATTAGTCACATTGCTTGCAAGGCTTATTGTGATGTTGCATTACCGAGTGGGCCCCGAGAGAACTCTCCGTTACACGGAGTAACAAATCCCAGTCTCGATCCATGCCAACTCAACAGACACCATCGGAGATACCTGTATAGCACCTTTATAGTCACCCAGTTACGTTGCGACGTTCGATACACACAAAGGCACTCCTCCTATATCCGTGAGTTGCATGATCTCATGGTCATAGGAACATATACTTGACATGCAGAAAACAGTAGCAATAAACTGACACGATCATATGCTATGTTTGTAGTTTGGGTCTTATCCATCACATTATTCTCCTAATGATGTGATCCTATTATCAAATGACATCTCATGTCCATGGCTAGGAAACCTTAACCATCCTTTGATCAACGAGCTAGTCCATTAGAGGCATACTAGGGACATGGTTTTGTCTATGTATCCACACATGCATTTAAGTCTCCGATAAATACAATTATAGCATGGATAATAAACGATTATCATGAACAAGGAAATATGATAATAACTAATTTATTATTGCCTCTAGGGCATATTTCCAACATTGAGTTGGCAAAAGGTTTGAGAAGATTGTGGGATTACCCCAAGATGCAGGAAATAGGATGGCCAAGCTTCAAGAAAGAGGGCTCTACATTTTATATTTGTGAGAAATCACTTTGAGTCTATAGGAAAGCCAATACTATTAAAAGGGGGTAAAGTTTTGATTGTGAACAATATGCTCAAACGTGCACAGGTGACAGTCACCAAAACATCCACATACTCTCCCACAAAAGTCTGTCCTAAGCCAAATATACCAAATCAGTGCAACCAACTTTAATATCCCAGTGCCACCGAGTTCCAAACCCTAGACAAACTCAGCCAAACCCTAACAATTCGGTGCAGCCGACACTACACTCGGTGCCATCGAGTTGGGTTGCCAACTTCCTATTACGCAAATTCTCATTTTCGGTCTGACCAAGAATGGTGAATCGTCGTCAACGAGTTTGGTAATTCTGACCGTTGGTCACCTTGTTGGTGCAACCGAGAGTTATATATCGGTCCATCCGAGATTCAAAAGTTGCCACTTTTTGTCACTTCGGTACCACCGAGTTTTACACTTTAGTGTCACCGAGTCTAACTTATTGTGTATAACAGTTGGATTTTGGGGGATGCCTATATATACCCCTTCACCACCACCCACTCAAAAGAGAAGCACTCAGAACTATTCCATACCTATCCTACTCAGTTTTCTCAGAGAGAAGCACCTACCCTTGTGTTGAGGTCTAGATTTTCCACTCCAACCGTATGGATCTTGATTTCTAGCCTCCCCAAGTTGCTTTCCACCAGTCCCATCTCTTCTACCAAGCCAAATCTATGAGAGAGAGATTGTGTGTTGAGGAGTCTATCATCCTGAAGAACAAGAGCAAGGAGTTCATCATCATTACCAAGCCTATTACCTTTTGGAGGGTGGTGCCTCCTAGATTGGTTAGGTGTCGCTTGGGAGCCTCCTACTTCGTGTTGTGGAGTGAACCAACAAGTTTGTAAGGTCAAGGAGATCGCCTACTTCGTGAAGATCTATCCATAGTGAGGCTAGTCCTTCATGGACGGAAGCCGCATGGAATAGTCAAGGTTGCTTCTTTCTGGAACCCTCCGTGGGTAGAGCCCTCCGTGGACTCTTGTGACCGTTACCCTCCGTGGGTTGAAGACTCCATAAACGTGGATGTACGATAGCACCGCCTATCGGAACCACGAGAAAAATCCTTGCATCTCCTATTGTGTTTGATCTTTCTAACCCATCTCTTTACTTACATGTGCAATGTGTTTACTTTCCACTGCCATACTTGTAGACATGCATGTGTAGGGCTATTTGACTATCTAGATTTGCTAAAAGTATTAAAATCTGCTAACCAATTAACTTGGGAAAAGGTTAGGTTCTAAATTTTTGCTAGTAGTCTATTCACCCCCCTCTAGACATGCCTCTCTCGATCCTACAAGTGGTATCAGAGCTTTGGTATCCATTGCTTTGGTTTAATCACCGTGGAGGAAGATGGATGTGTCTAGTGTAGAGAGTTTGAGTTGTAGAGTGCCCTTTCTTGATGGAGAGTACTATAGTCAATGGAAGAATGCTATTATTGATCTATTTAATAGATTCCATTTGGTTAAATATATTTAACAACCCTATGTGCTCCCCATTGATGAATTGCATCCCACACACGAAGAGGAAATTAACATGCTTGGTAACCTAAGAGCTGTCAATCTTATTGTTAGAGTTTTAACAAGATTCGTGCTTTCTGAAATGAAGAACTTTGCATGTGCCCATACCTTATGGACTGATTTGGAGAAACGATATCCAAATCTTTCCTTATGAAATCTTGGTGATATCCTTCATAAAACTGTTGCTTTTCATAGAATGAAGCCTAATGATCCAAACTTCAATAAATGTCTATTTCAGCTCCATGATATTATGCGTGCAAAAGGAGATGTCACCACTATCAACAACATTATCTTTGAATCCATTCACATTCATAAACTTGAGCATTGTCATAATCACTATTCTAACGAATCTCTTGTTCTTTATGACGAGGATTTCCCACTTGATGATGACAATGTGGAACATGGCTATTATGAAGAAGATGAGTTGTTCGACATCAAGTATGAGAAGATCATGAAGAATCTGAGTCTTATGGCAAACTTTAGAGATTACATGTTCGGAGGAAAAGAGTGGATTCTTGACAGTGGATGTACGGATCATATGACTAGTGATAGAGACATGTTCCAAGAGATCATGCCTAATCAAGGTCCTCGACGGTACGTGACCTTTGGAGATAACTCTAAGGGTAAGGTACTTGTCCTTGGTAAGGTGACCATATCTCATGATAGCTCCATTCAAAATGTTATGTTTGTTGATTCCCTTGGCTACAATCTTCTTTCCGTATCTAGACTTGCAGATTTCGGTTTCAATGCTTTATTTATGAAAGTTGATTGCCAAGTGTTTCGTCAAGATAATCTAATTTAAGTTGATTGCCAAGTGTTTCGGTTTCCGTAGAGGTGATCTATACATTGTTGATTTCACTTAAAGATCCAAGCCTCTCACTAGTTTAATTGCAAAATCTTCTAAAGGTTGGCTTTGGCATAGAATACTTGGACATGTAGGCATGCTAAATCTAGATAAGCTAATCAAAGGTGATCATATACTTGGAGTTAAAGATGTTATATTTGACAAATATAGACTTTGTAGAGCTTGTCAAGCTGTAAAGCAAGTAGGTGGAAGTCATCCCGTTGAGAATATCATGACTACTAGGAGACCAGTCGAGTTACTTCACATGGATCTTTTTGGTCCCAATGCTAACAAGAGTCTCGGTGGAAATTCCTATGGTCTAGTTATAGTTGATGATTTTTCCAGATTTACATGAGTATTCTTTCTTGATGATAAGTCGCAGGTTCAAAAGATCTTCAAGAAATTTGCTTGCAAAGCGCAAAATCAGTTTGAAGTGAAGATCAATAAGGTTGGAAGTGATAACGGATCAGAGTTCAAGAACACCCATATGGATACCTTTCTTGATGAACAAGGTGTCTCACATGAGTTGTCGGCTACATACACACCTCAAGAAAATGGAGTTGTTGAGAGGAAGAACCGGACACTCATTGAGATGGCAAGAATGATTCTTGACGAATACAAGACGCCAAGACACTTTTGGGCAGAAGCCGTTGAAACAGCATGTCATGCCACAAACCGAATTTACTTGCACAAGCTTCTCAGTAAAACGGCATACGAGCTACTCACTGGTAACAAACCCCAAGTTGGATACTTTCAGGTATTTGGCTCAAAGGGCTACATTCTTGATAAGCATCGTCGTACTAAAATTGTTCCTAAATATCATGAAGGATTCCTACTTGGTTATGGATCGTACTCTCACACTTACCATGTCTACAACAACTTCACTCGAAAATTTGAAGAGCCGGTATATGTAAAGTTTGATGAATCTAATGGTTCGGAATACGAACAATTTCCAAATGATGTAGGTGATAAGGATCCTTCGGAAGACATTCCAGATCTACCTATCGGCAAGATTCATCCCATGGAGGTGAAGGAGAGTACTTCATCAACTCAAGTGGAAGCCCCCACCTCACATCAAGGTGAACCTCAATACGACATGGAGGCATCCACGAGCGGTACATGACAAGATGATGAAGAAGAGGAAGTACATCATGAAGATCCACCACAACCATCTTCACCACCACCTCAAGGGAACAACACCTTCAACGACAACAAAGATGAACGAGATGATAATGAAGAAGAAGAAGCTCCACCATCCAACAATCAGAAGCTAACCCGTGTTCGAGCTCAAGTGACTAAGAACCATCCCATAAACCAAATAGTTGGTGATATACAAGTTGGGAGGATCACTCGCTCTAAAACCCGTCTAGCTAACTTCTGTGAGCATTATTCTTTCATCCATAGCGTTGAGCCTTTAAAAATAGAACAAGCTCTAGAAGACGCGGATTGGGTGAACGCAATGCATGAAGAGCTATGCAACTTCGAGAGGAACGAAGTGTGGACACTCGTGGAGAAACCCGAAGATGAGAACAACATCATCGGAACCAAGTGGGTGTTTCGGAAAAACAAGACGAAGATGGTCAAGTTGTATGCAACAAGGCTCATCTCGTAGCCCAAGGATATACACAAGTCGAAGGTATGGACTATGGTGAGACTTACGCCCCCGTTACTAGACTTCAAGCTATACGTATTCTTCTTGCTTATGCTAATCACCATGATATCACGCTCTATCAAATGGACATCAAAAGTGCATTTTTAAATGGTGAAATAGAGGAAGAAGTTTATGTTAAGCAAGCACCTAGTTTTATGAATCCTAAGAAACCTAATCATGTTTACAAGGTTTGCAAAGCTCTCTATGGTCTTAAGCAAGCCCCTCGTGCTTGGTATAAATGCTAAACGAAGTTTCTCATTGAAAAAGTTTTCAAATTGGTAAAATTGATGCAACCTTGTTCACTAAGAGAGTTAATGGAGAATTATTTGTATGCCAAATTTATGTGGATGATATTTTCTTTGGTTCCACTAACAATCAATTTAGTGAAAGATTTGGTAGGTTAATGTCCGAGAAGTATGAGATGTCTATGATGTGTGAGCTGAAATTCTTTCTTGGATTGCAAATCAAGCAATCAAGAGAAGGAACTTTCATATCACAAACTAAGTATACCAAGGACTTAATCAAGAAGTTCAACATGCAGGATTGCACATGTATGAAAATCCCTATGCCCACTAGTGGACATGTTGACCTTACAAAGGAGGATGAACCGGTTGATCAAAAGGTCTATCAATCTATGATAGGTTCTTTGTTATATCTATGTGCATCTCGTCCTGATATTATGCTTAGTGTTTGCATGTGTGCTAAGTATCAAGCTGCACCTAAAGAGTGTCATCTTTTGGTTGTGCAACGTATTGTGAGATACTTGATACAAACACCAAACTTTGGCATTTGGTATCCCAAGGGATCTTCTTTTAATCTTGTTGGATACTCCGATTCGGGCTATGCCGGTGACAAGGTTGATAGAAAATCCACCTCAGGTACTTGTCAATTTTTAGGTAGATCTCTTGTGTCTTGGTCCTCCAAGAAACAAAACTCGGTATCTCTATCTACTGCTGAAGCTGAGTATATTGCTGCCGGATCTTGTTGTGCGCAATTACTGTGGATGACACAAACGCTTAAGGATTATGGTATTCATGTTAAAAATGTTCCATTACTTTGTGACAATGAAAGTGCTATTAAAATTGGACATTATCCTGTGCAACATTCTCGAACCAAGCATATTCAAGGTCGAGATCATTTCATTCGTGATCATGTTGCCAAAGGAGATATCAATCTTAAGCATGTTCATACTAACAAGCAATTGGCAGATATCTTTACTAAGCCACTTGATGAGAAGACGTTTTGTCATTTGAGGAGTGAGTTGAACATCATTGATGCTTCTAACTTGAGCTAGACTCACTCGGTTGCAAGCAAGGGCGTGAGCTTAATTATTGTCTCCATGATCTCGTAACTCATTATCATATGCCATGGAATTCTATGCTCCCTTGTATTGTATCTAACCTTTTGTAGGTACTTGGAAGAATTTCATTCCACAAGATTGCTATCAACTCCAATCATAAGCAATCTTGTCATTACCAAGTATCCACACCCCCTCTTGATGATGGAAGGAAGAAGACAACAAAAATATCCTTGACATATACTTGATCTTTGTTGCAAATCTATAAGTGGTATCATGTCAATAGGATATATGCATTTTTCTTCCATGCATGACTAATCTTTATAGGTGATGAGTGTACTAGAACGAGAAGGATTGATCGAAACTCAAGATGATCTTCATCAACCTCAAGCATCCTCAACAAAAGTTCACCTACGAGCAGCGTCATCAACATCATTCAAAGGTATGTACTCATATCCTTGAAAAAGGTTTACTCCCAGTAATGGGCTAAAGCAACTCAAGAGATATTAAGACATCAAAATTCTTAATCAAAAAATGGTAACCCCATTTTGAGCTTAAACAATGAGTATGACCTATGATCAAGTATTCTTGCTTGGCTCCTAAGTCAATATACTCTAATATAGGTGACCTAGTCACCGCCCATCATTTAGTTAAGAAACTTAAGTGGACTGCTCTCTTATTGCATGATTTCTTGTAACCACTCAAATCTTATCTATTTGATGACCCTTGTAAATGATTCACATTTTTTGTTTGAAACAATTTCGTTTGTCTCTCTGAAAGCAGAAAGTTGGTTTATCTTTCGGAGTCATCGACTTAGATAACTCGGTTCTACCGAACTTGCAGATAAGCTGCACTACACAAACTCGGCATCACTGATTTATCCATCTCAGAGCCACCGATTTTCTTGGAGTTTCAAATTTTATGTTTTTCCTGATATAGTTTACTTTACTTTCTGTTCCCGAGACAATCTTGTTCCTTCTATGATCCCTTCAAAAAAAACTTTTGGGGGAGAAGAACAAACAACACATCGGGGGAGAAAATCATTATTCAAGGATCCCTATTTCCAAGAGAAATAAACCTCACATTTGCCAAAGGGAGAGACCCTACCTTCAATGACCTTGATCTCCATGATCCCTACCTTGTCAATGATCCCTGAAACTACTCCCAAGTTTGATCTTTTTGGTAATTTATGCCAAAGGAGGAGAATATCAAAGCTTCATGTTAGAGGGAGAGTCACATGCTTATGAAAAAAGGGAAGATGTGGTTTAGGGGGAGAGGAAAATACATAATCAAGGAGAAGAAGAACATGTAGGGAGAGAAAGCTACTATTGAAAAGTAATCCTTACTTTTCTCACCCTATCCAATCCCAATATCTACATGCAGAGATTCAGGGGGAGAGGATGAACTACTACTTTCATATCTAAAGGGGAGAAAGTTCTAACGAATTTATGCCTAAGGGGGAGACATATTAATCTTAAGGATTATCATACTTTATATGTTCTCCATATCTTGGTATCTTTGAGTTCTATTGCTTCTGCTTAGTAGAATAATCTTGTGTTACCAAACATTGTTTTCTAAAGTGTTTCTCTACTACTAGATTTCTCAAGAGCTCAAGGTAAGTATATGCATCATATCTTTGATCAACATGATCTCTTGCTTCTTGCGCATATTGTTTGCAAGAGTGAAATCTTGATCAAGGATATACATTTCATTCACATATATTGATGCACATAGCCAAGATACACATGACTCATTATATCCCTTCATCCATATATGTGTCCATGTATTCCAAAGCAAATATCCTTTAAAGGACTGCACACACTTAGGCGGAGCAAATATAAGTCATGTGTTTCTCAAAGTCTTCATTGCATCCGTGCATATCTTTATTTGAAGCTTTGATTGTATGTTGTCATCAATTACCAAAGAGGGGAAGATTGAAAGCATAATATGCTCCCTTGGTGATTTTGATAATTCATGGCAACATACATTGTCTCTTGGACTAACACCTCTATCTAGTATATTTCATATAATAGTCCATGTAGATTTGAGTTGGCAAAAGGTTTGAGGAGATTGTGGAATTACCCCAAGATGCAAGAAATAGGTTGGCCAAGCTTCAAGCAAGAGGACTCTACATTTTATATTTGTGATAAATCACATTGAGTCTATAGGAAAACCAATATTATTAAAAGGATAAAGTTTTGATGGTGAACAATATGCTCAAACGTGCACAAGTGACAGTCACCAAAACATCCACATACTCTCCCACCATTGTGTGTCCTAAGCCGAATATACCAAATCGGTGCAACCAACTTTAATATCGCAGTGCCACCGAGTTCCAAACCCTAGACAAACTTAGCCAAACCCTAACACTTCGGTGCAGCCAACACTGCACTCGGTGCCAGCGAGTTGGGTTGCCAACTTCCTGCTATGCAAATTCTCATTTTTGGTCTGACCGAGAATGGTGAATCGGCGTCACTGAGTTTGGTAATTCTGACCGTTGGTCACCTTGTCGGTGCAACCAAGAGGTATATATCGGTCCATCCAAGATTCAAAAGTTTCCACTTTTTGTCACTTTGGTACCACCGAGTTTTACACTTCGGTGTCACCGAGTCTGACTTATTGTGTGTAATGGTTGGATTTTTGGGGATGCCTATAGATATGTGACACCCCAAGTGCTGCTCCTACCTTTTATGGAATTGTATCCTATGTGGACCCATTTGTCATGTGATGAATGGTATGAGTTTTCTCTTTTGCCATGTCTTGTCTCATGCACTCTTGCATCATGGATCATATCATTCATCATAATGTCATGCATTATATGTGGTGTGCTTCTTGACCTTGTTGTGTTGTGAGTGGTCTTGTGGATGTGTGTGCTCGAGTGGGATCATCTCCTCCCCCCCCCCTCTGTTTGTAACATCCCAAACTTTGGAATGTTATAATAAATATTAGAATGATTGTTTGTTTGCTTGAGTGATTGAAATTGAGTGAAAATTTGAAACTTTTGAAAACTTTTGAATGAGAGGGAATAAAATGGCTTTCCCATGTGATTTGAATTTCAGTTTGAAAATATTTCAAATTCAGAAACTTTATGCAACTCAATGATTTTCATGAGAGAGGATAAAAGGACTTCTTCAAATTATATGAAATATGAGTTGGAAGTTTAAAGGAAGGATTTGAATGTGCTTTTGAAAACCTCTGAATTATTCTTTTGGAATCCATGTCATATTTGGTTCCTATTCAAATTTTCAAAGCATTCAAAACCCTAGACAAATTTTTGAGAGGAGTAATGTGACACTCCAAACCAGGGGGTAAATTGTGAAGTTTTTGAATCATCAAACCCAAGGGGTTATATGAAAAATAATTTGCAAAAATAAATAAAGTCATTTAGGCATTTTGTGAAAATGTTTTTTTAAGTATTTAATTTGGCCAGGGAAAAATGTTCATTTAATGGCATTAATTCTCCTGGTCATTTTGGTATAAAACTTTTTATTTTTGGGAAAGTATTTAATGCCATTTATTAGATTTCATTCGCTGGAAATAGAAATTTTTATTGTAGGAACCTATACTTTTATTGTAGTTTCAAATTTGTTAGTATATTTCTTTTAACAAAAGTTTTAAGTAATTAGATTATGTTTTCTAATAAAGTTTTTTAGTAATTCCTTTCTATTAAGAAATATTTTAGTTTTACTCTATTGTTGTAGGAAAACTATATTATTCTTCATTAGGTAATGTGTTATACAACAATTTAGTTTTAATAGAAACTCTTTTCACAAAAGTTTTAGATGATTTAAATCTGTTTTATAATAAAGATTTTATTATTTATCTCGTGTTAACTTAGTTGTTTTATAAGTTGTCTTCTCTTATTTTATGGTTTTACTTGTTGTTAAGTTTATTAGACAAAAACCTATGTTGTTTAGAGTTTTGTTTTCATAAGTCTTACTTGTTCTTCAAAAGTAATTCTTTTACTAAAATACCTTTGTTATATTTACTTTGTTTTGGTTTGCTACTTTTGAAAATTAGGATGTACTTGTAGAGAAAACCAACTTTGGTTGTGTTGATGAAGTTTTGTTGATTTTAACTCTTGTCTTAAGTATTTCCTTCATCACCACCTTAGTTGTGTTGATGTAGTTTTGTCATTTGAGTTTTGTCCTAAGTATTTCCTTTCATCACCACCATGTTGCTTTTGGTTTGGTGTTGCCTTTTTGATTGTTAGTATTGATTGCTAGTATGATTTCTTCTATGAATGCAATGTTTGATTATATAGATTCCATCGGAGAGTGACGTATAGTTCTATCAAGTATTTTCTAAGAGCGATACTTATCTTCATCAATAGTACAGGCAAGTTCACTTTGACCATTTTGTTCATACCTATGTTTTATTGCATGTAGTGACATCATTCAACAAATCCCTCCCGTAGTGTTATTGAAATTCTTGTAGTTGAGTAGAATGCATGAGGTAGGAACCCACCACTTGTTACTAAAGCCCCGGGAACGCTAGTTAGTGCAATGCTATGCTAAAGTAGACGGGGTCTGGTATGAGTGTTCATGAGTGGTGTGAGAAGGAGGACTCCATATCAAAACGACGACTTCATGAAGGCTTCTTCAAGACCTGCATATTCAAGACCTCAAGACTTCGAGACTCGAGAAACAAGTTTTTCAATACACACTACTGGGTGAGGGATGGTTGGAACGGCACCCTCGAGAAGCCAGTGGATTTGCCTAGGTGTTGCTGGAGATGTGCCAGTATTCACACGGAAAGCCTCCCCCAGACTCAAAGGGAAGGATGAATACTTCATGCCCGAAAGCTTACCTGTGTAGCCACAAGTCATTATGGGCTCTGGCTTGGTTGATCTTTGTTGTGACTCTGTCTAGGCAGTGCTACCAGATGTAGTTGACGTTAGGATTGGATGGGCACTGTCGGATAGTTAGGGAAGCACTCTGAAAGACCATGTTTCGTTCATCCTGTTCTCAAACACCATGAAGTGCGAAGACTTACCAGGAGGGAACGAATCTTGTGGGTAAAGTACAGAACACTCTGCAGAGTTTAAACCTAATCGATTAGCCGTGTCCCCGGTTACGGACAATTTGAGCCTCTGGACTTGGATCTATCTCTGAACTCTCAACACTGGACTGATAACTAATTGTGGGCAACTTATGATACTTATGGGCATTGAGACATTGGTTGGCGGAACCATGTCATGATAGGTAACTCCATAGTGAAACTCCTGATATTCCCTTGTTGTAGGAAAATAAAATCAGATTTTACGCAAAAACTTAGACACAGAGCCACAAAGCCTTACTGCATATAGAATAGTTTTTATCTTCTGTTCTTCTATGGTGATCTTGCCAGTACATTCAATGTACTGACCTACACGGCTGCAACGTCTTATGTTGCAGATACTCTTCTATGATGAGTAAGAGTACGATTCAGGGCTACGGTCCACACTCAACCTGCCGTTGGTGTTATTGGGACTCCACTCCCGTTGACTGTTTCCGCTACTATTTTAAGGTATATATCAGTTTTACGTTAATTACATGTGATTGCACTTTGATATATACATTGATGTACTGTTTGTGCCAGCATACTGATCCAGGGATGGCACAGAAAAACACAGAGGCTTGACTCATTTTTAGTCGGGTCGCTACAGAGATGGTATCAGAGCACATGTTGACTGTAGGACGTGACCCTAGAAACTGGAAAGCCCTTAGGAAATGATTTCTCGAAAAACTTTGTTTTCAAAAGACCCTTTACTTCTCATCTTATTTGAGCTTTATCAGATGATCTCTCCTACCTCAAAGAGTTAGAAAATACCCTTTCCCCTTGACCACACTAAGGATCAACTAAGATCACTTCGAGAAGGACAAGATATCGAAACAACTGATGGTCACTTCAAAGCAAAGAAGATTTCACCATGCATTAGAAGAATTGAAGCTACACAAGATGAAGACTATACAGATCTGAAGAAATTGAAGACCACGAAGAATTTCCAAGATATTATGCCCTAGAAGACCAAACCCCTGTTGTATACTTACGTTAGATACGATGATTTTGTGAGCTGTCATTTGTGTGTAAATTTTTGACAGCCACAACTAAAATCTATTTTCAAAACCATTGTTTATATTGTGTGTATCCCCTCCTTTCTCTCTCTCTCGCATCTCATCCCAAAACCTTGAACCCAATAGATGACGAATGAAGCTGGACTTGTGTATTCTGGATCGATGACTCGGTTAGAGACAGAAGAATGGATTTAGAACATGGAGATCATCTAAGGAGTAACCGTGTTGCAAGGAACGAGATGGTCCAGTATGCTCTTTCGTACTTTGCAGAAGGTGCTGCAAATTGGTGGAAGATGCATGAAGATATGCATGATAGGCAAGCATCAATCACTTGGGAAGAATTCAAGATGACTCTGCAAGGATCTCATGTTGTTACCAACACCTAGAAGCCCCGTGGCAAATATGTGAATAAGATTTGTGCATGCGGGATATGTGGAGAGATAGGACACACCCAGGAAGAACACAAGGAAGGATGCCCTCATTGTGAAGAAAATCACCGAGCTGAGGAATGCCCAACTGGGCAGGTGACATGTTTCTTGTGTGAAGGAACTATGCATTACCCAGCTCAATGCCAAATGTACCCCAAGGTACAAGAAGTCATCAAGTAGCAGAAGGAAGCCATGAAGGAAGCCTTCAGAGAAAATTTAGGAGGACTTGTGATGAAGGAAGATGTTGAAGACCCTGATGGAGAAGGCCTAACCAGATTTTATTCCAATGCCTGTTATTCATGTGGAGAAGAAGGACATTTCTCATAGGACTGTACGAAGGAAAGAAAAGAGTATCTGGGAAACTTTCCGACAGAAGAAGTGGAGTTTGATCCATAGGAAATTGAAAGTTTGATCGAAACAAAGGAACCCAAGAAGAGAAACCGAAGACGTTCTCAGAACAACCCAATTTCTGCAAAGAAGGATCTGAGTCAGATCATGTGTTTCTGGTGCAAGAATTTAGGCCACTATGCCGATAAATGCCCAGAGAAGAAGGCTAAACATGAGTAGTTTGAGTTTTGGATTTTGGAAGTAATAAATGTAATAGGTAGCACTCTTATCATTTTGAAGTTATGTAATGGAAGTCTCAGAGTTTGTAATAAATTCATGAGAATCAATGGAATTTATGGTGTTATGATTCTCCTGTGTTGAATTATATGAGTTGCCACTCGAAGAACAAAGATCTGTGACCAATTTTCGAGGATATGAGAAAATATGGTCTATGCAGGCATGAGTGCATTTCATTTTAAGTGTGGTAGCAACCACAGGGACAAAAGAATGAAGAAAATACCATTCATATTAAGGAGTTTGGATAACTGAATACATGTGAAGAGAATATGGAACCACCTCAAACTATCTGGATGATAACCTTTGTGCCAAAATGATTTTGAAGTTGGAGTATTGAGAAAAGGAATGAATGTGATGAAACCATACCCAAGGTTAAATAGACCAATGAAAAGGAAAATGAATTCCACAGAGTGGGATCTAGACAATAATAAGTCCGTGAATTGTTACCTCAAGGGTATGGTGTAGTGAACTCAAGGTAATGTTGGAATATGGAACGATAGTAACCCCAAGAGTGAGTTAAAGCTATCCAAGTATTCAAGTGAACCCACAAGTCACTGACCTCAGGATTGATAAGGATCAAGCCCCACCTTTGTGAAGGAAGAAACTTGGAAGAAGCTACGCCTCATTAGCAAACGTTTTTTTTGGAGTATACGACAACCTGAGAGTTGTGAAGAAACGATAGTTGTTTTTGCGCAGCTTGCAGAATCAATGGATTATCCGAACCTCGTTCGTTGACAAGAGACATTCTGCAATGCTTGTGAGGAAGCCCAAGTGTTAGAATACGAGATTCACTAAACCTTATACAAGGTAATGATTTCAGTGCGACATGGCTTGGCCACCATGACGACTTACTCTTATCATTCTCTTGCTATTCGGATTGGTAAAATCTGAGTGACTTACCCATAGTAAAGAGACGACGTTCTTTGAAGCTTTTTTGTTTAAGCCCTAGAATGATATGATGAAACCCCTTGTACACGGCAGTTGCTGTCACACGTAGGAATTTTATGGTGAGGAATGAAGCCACGACCCATTTTTCACTGCAGGATAACCACTAATGGTAGACCACCATGAGATCATCGATAGGTTACTTAGAATGAACGCGAGACTTATCAGTTAAGAAGACCCAGTGTCGGAAGAAATGCATTTTGTTGTGAGAACACAGGATTTGGATATAACGGAAGATCGTCACCAAAGGAGCTATCGTGAAGAATGTGAACAGACAGATGCACCCACAAGAATACCAGGATTTTGAGAGACCGGTAACTCTCATTTTAAGTGTGGTAGACCCCACACCTTCCATGTCAATGGAGTCTTGTTGGAAGACCCCACATCTTCTTGGTCAGTGGATTTGTTAGAAGACCCCCAAACCCTAACCTTTTCTGTCTAGCCTCTTCGAATCTCGAGGACGAGATTCATTTTAAGTGTGGTAGGTTTGTAACATCCCAAACTTTGGAATGTTATAATAAATATTAGAATGATTGTTTGTTTGCTTGAGTGATTGAAATTCAGTGAAAATTTGAAACTTTCGAAAACTTTTGAATGAGAGGGAATAAAATGACTTTCCCATGTGATTTGAATTTCATTTTGAAAATATTTCAAATTCAGAAACTTTATGCAACTCGGTGATTTTCATGAGAGAGGATAAAAGGATTGCTTCAAATTATATGAAATATGAGTTGGAAGTTTAAAGGAAGGATTTGAAAGTGCATTTGAAAACCTCTGAATTATTCTTTGGGAATCCATGTCATATTTGGTTCCTATTCAAATTTTCAAAGCATTCAAAACCCTGGACAAATTTTTGAGAGGAGTAATATGACACTCCAAACCAGGGGGTAAATTGTGAAGTTTTTGAATCATAAAACCCAAGGGGTTATATGAAAAATAATTTGCAAAAATAAATAAAGCCATTAAGGCATTTTCTGAAAAAGTTTTTTTAACTATTTAATTTGGCCAGGGAAAAATGTCCATTTAATGGCATTAATTCTCCTGGTCATTTTGGTATAAAACTTTTTATTTTTGGGAAAGCATTTAATGCCATTTATTAGATTTCATTCGCTGGAAATAGAAAATAGGGAAAACTTTTAAAGGCTTTTAAGAACCGCCGGCCCACTTACCCTAACAGCTCCCCGAAACCCCTCCCGACCGGCTGCCCGATGACAGTGCCCCTCTCTCTCTCTCTGACTGCGGGTCCCACCTCCCGACGCAAATCCCGCGCGGTCACCTCTCTCCTCCTCCCCTTACCTCGCCGGAGTCGGCCGGATCTGCCGTGGATCTCCCTCCCCTTGCCATCTAGAGCACCCCCGACCCCTCCTATATAAAGGCCGAGGCCCCCTCCCTCCATTCCCCTCCGAAACCCCTCTGCCTGTGCCCTCTATCTGCCGTAATACCTCGCCAAACCCGAGAGTTGCCGCCACGCCATTGCCGAGCTGTCGCTCGCCTCTGACCACCCCGCCACCTCCCGAGCCCACCATCCATCCTCCCACGCTCGTGTGCACCTCCCCAACCTCTCACCCGAGCTCCACACCCACCAACGCCACCTCCCCGACGACCACCAAAGGCCATCGCCACCTCGAAGCTCCCTGTCATCGCCACGATCGACCCCGAGCTGCGCCAAGTCCACCACCCGACTCGTCGTCCTCGTCCGCATCGACTGGAGGCCTCGCCATCGCCGGAGACCCCCTGGAGCCGTCGCCCACTTCGTTCCCAAGCCGGCGCTGCTGTCAACCTCACCGGAGTCCACCACCGTCGATAACCCCCCCCCCTTGGTGAGACTCTTCTCCCTCTCCCACCGTTAGATCTAGGACGAAGGGCCCAGATTAGAAGTAACTTACCCCTTCGGTTTAGTTAAAAGAACCTGCCGGGTTTTTCCTTTTAGTTAATTAGACTGAATCATTTTTGTTAGTTACCGGCCGTCCGCCCGAATCGCTCTAGCATGCACACCCCTCAGCCACTCAGAACCCGACACGTGTACCCCTGTCCGTTAGTTAGGAATTTTCTTTTTTCTGTTTTCTGTTTTAAAACAGAATAGTTCTGTTTTTGTTTTTATCATATCTTTTATATTTTTAGTTTTTTTAATTTGATTCTTTTTTCATTAGGTCACAAATTTGTTCTAGTTTTTGTGGGTAACAAGTTTGACTGTTTTTGAATATTTAAATTTGAATTTAAACAGATTTCATTTAAATCTTGTTTTTTGAATAACTTGAGTTTAATAATATATTTTTGATTGATTCTTTTTGCTACTTGTCACTAGTGATATTAGTTTTCAGTAGGTAAAGTTTGAGAAATTTTAGGTTAAATTTGGTTTGGGTTTTAACTAAAAACAGAATCTGTTTAGTTTCCTATTAGTTTAATTAGTTTGATTTCCTTTGTTTTATCTTTTGAAATCTGAATTTGATTTAACTTGTGTTTTAGATTTCATTAGTTGTTGTTGATCTAAACTTTAGGATTATACTTGCTGTTAACAAAAAAATAATTTGTTTAGTTTATTAAATTTTTATTGTAGGAACCTATACTTTTTTCAAATTAGGTGTAGTTTATTAAAAACAAATTAGTTAGTATATTTCTTTTAACTAAAGTTTTAAGTAATTGGATTCTGTTTTCAAATAAAGTTTTTTAGTTATTCCTTTCTATTAAGAAATATTTTAGTTTTACTCTATTGTTGTAGGAAAACTATATTATTCTTCATTAGGTAATGTGTTATAAAACAATTTAGTTTTAATAGAAACTCTTTTCACAAAAGTTTTAGATGATTGAAATCTGTTTTATAATAAATATGTTATTATTTATCTCCTGTTAACTTAGTTGTTTTATAAGTTGTCTTCTCTTATTTTATGGTTTTACTTGTTGTTAAGTTTATTAGACAAAAACCTATGTTGTTTAGAGTTTTGTTTTCATAAGTCTTACTTGTTCTTCAAAAGTAATTCTTTTACTAAAATACCTTTGTTATATTTACTTTGTTTTTGTTTGCTACTTTTGAAAATTAGGATGTACTTGTAGAGAAAACCAACTTTGGTTGTGTTGATGAAGTTTTGTTGATTTTAACTCTTGTCTTAAGTATTTCCTTCATCACCACCTTAGTTGTGTTGATGTCGTTTTGTCATTTGAGTTTTGTCCTAAGTATTTCCTTTCATCACCACCATGTTGCTTTTGGTTTGGTGTTGCCTTTTTGATTGTTAGTATTGATTGCTAGTATGATTGCTTCTATGAATGCAATGTTTGATTATATAGATTCCATCGGAGAGTGACGTATAGTTCTATCAAGTATTTTCTAAGAGCGATACTTATCTTCATCAACAGTACAGGCAAGTTCACTTTGACCATTTTGTTCATACCTATGTTTTATTGCATGTAGTGACATCATTCAACAAATCCCTCCCGTAGTGTTATTGAAATTCTTGTAGTTGAGTAGAATGCATGAGGTAGGAACCCACCACTTGTTACTAAAGCTCCGGGAACGCTAGTTAGTGCAATGCTATGCTAAAGTAGACGGGGTCTGGTATGAGTGTTCGTGAGTGGTGTGAGAAGGAGGACTCCACGTCAAAACGACGACTTCATGAAGGCTTCTTCAAGACCTGCATATTCAAGACCTCAAGACTTCGAGACTCGAGAAACAAGTTTTTCAATACACACTACTGGGTGAGGGATGGTTGGAACGGCACCCTGGAGAAGCCAGTGGATTTTCCTAGGTGTTGCTGGAGATGTGCCAGTATTCACGCGGAAAGCCTCACCCAGACTCAAAGGGAAGGATGAATACTTCATGCCCGGAAGCTTACCTGTGTAGCCACAAGTCATTATGGGCTCTGGCTTGGTTGATCTTTGTTGTGACTCTGTCTAGGCAGTGCTACGAGATGTAGTTGACGTTAGGATTGGATGGGCACTGTCGGATAGTTAGGGAAGCACTCTGAAAGACCATGTTTCGTTCATCCTGTTCTCAAACACCATGCAGTGCGAGGACTTACCAGGAGGGAACGAATCTTGTGGGTAAAGTACACAACACTCTATAGAGTTTAAACCTAATCGATTAGCCGTGTCCTCGGTTACGGACAATTTGAGCCTCTGGACTTGGATCTATCTCTAAACTCTCAACACTGGATTGATAACTAATTGTGGGCAACTTATGATACTTATGGGCATTGAGACATTGGTTGGCGGAACCATGTCATGATAGGTAACTCCATAGTGAAACTCCTGATATTCCCTTGTTGTAGGAAAATAACATCAGCTTTTACGCAAAAACTTAGACACAGAGCCACAAAGCCTTACTGCATATAGAATAGTTTTTATCTTCTGTTCTTCTATGGTGATCTTGCCAGTACATTCAATGTACTGACCTACACGGCTGCAACGTCTTATGTTGCAGATACTCTTCTACGACGAGTAAGAGTACGATTCAGGGTTACGGTCCACACTCAACCTGCCGTTGGTGTTATTGGGACTCCACTCCTGTTGACTGTTTCCGCTGCTATTTTAAGGTATATATCAGTTTTACGTTAATTACATGTGATTGCACTTTGATATATACATTGATGTACTGTGTGTGCCAGCATACTGATCCAGGGATGGCACAGAAAAACACAGAGGCTTGACTCGTTTTGAGTCGGGTCGCTACACTCTTGTTATTTCAAAGCAAACCAACCTATACCCTTTTCATTCCTATTATCGTTCTTCAATAGAATTAGCTTGCTAATAAAATTTGTTAAAAATGTTCAGGAGGTAGCCTTTATCATTTTAAGCTTATGTGTGTTATTCTTTTGATGTTTTGAGCTTTATGATATTGGGGTTTTAAAAGAACAGGGGGGCTGTTGTTTATAAGTATTACAATTACTTGATCTAAAAATCTTCTTCTCATTTTTATAAAAAGGAGGATTTTCTTCTCATTCCAAAAGTATTTTTTTTACAAATATTCCTTTTCATTATCTCTGGAGGAATTGTTCTTCTCATTATATTTCTTTTAAAGAAAAGCTGCTGGCTATTTGTTTCTCACACAAAGAGAGAGAAGTGAGCCGCCTTCCTCCTCCTCGCGGCCCAGGAAGTCTCCCGTGCGGCCCAGCCTGCACGCGGGACGGCAACCTGCCCGTCATCCTTCTCTGTCAGTCCTCGCAGAGAGAGTATGCAGCACGTCACCGTCAGGGCTCACGGACGCCGAGGCCGGCACCGTTTCACCCCCCCCCCCTTTATAAGGGCACGGAAGCCTTGGGTTCCCCTTCCCCTTTCTCTCCGCCGCCACCTCCTTCTCCTCCTCCCTCCTCCTTTTCCCCTTCTCTTCCTCCTCGTCAAGTAAGCTCTGTAGTTCAGGTTCAGAGAGAGCACCGCCGGTCGTCGCCATTGTCATCGCGTCTCCGGTGGCCCTCGTCGCAGTGGGAGATGACGTGTAGAACGCGGGTTCTCGCCGTGTTCCATTCCCACTGCTAGGGGGTGAGGAGCACCTCCACCGCGGTGCCGCTTCGTCGCCGTCGTTATCCGCAAGGATTGGGTCATCGCCGGCATTCTTCTTCCCCTCTGTCCCTGCTGCGTCTTCGCTGCCTTCCTCCTCTTCGCCACATTCAAGCGTCGTCGTCATCCCCTCGGTGAGCGACACATCCCCACTGCCTATCTTCCCACGTAGGTGTGCTTCATCGCCGTAAGTGGTCGCTGCCGTTCTGCAAGGCAGGGCCTTGAGGGCGTTGCCTCCGCCCCCTCGTCATGAGATGAGCAGGGGGTGGACTCCCAGTAGTTCCCGCAGCCCTGCATCCGTTCGTAGTCGCCGGAGAGCGCCGCTCTCGCCGTAGTTTCGCCGTCGAGTTTTCCTCTGTCGCTGGTGTGGTTCTGGCTTTAGTTTCATCAGTAGACACTTGCCTGTTAGTACTAGTGGGATCGATACCCTTCTTTGTTGAGATCCTATGTAGTAGTGCAGTGGTGCCGATTCAGGGAAACGACCGTCCGGTCGTGGGTTCGATCCCCAGCTCCCCCCTTTTTGTTTTCCCTTTTTCCATTGGATGGATCTGTTGTTGTGTGTGTGTGATCAGATGCGGCTACAGCAGGATCTGGTGTGGTCGTGTGCTTGTGTGGTGTGTGCGGATATGTGGTGGATCCCCCCTGGCTGGGCAGATCCAGTGTGGTAGAGTGTGTGTCTGTTGTGTGTGTGTGTGTGTGTATGTACTAGTGTGTGTGTGACAAGTGAGCCCATGCCCCACTTGTCATACACTATCTTTTACTGTTTCATTGTTTTAAATGGTATATTAGCCTATTTCCATTTCTAGTAATGTTTCCAAATCTGGACATGTGCATTTTTGATCATGTGCAATTATAGTAAGTTTTCACTTATAGGATTGTTGGGGTTTTATCCAACTAGAGTTTTGCCATGATGCTCCATGCAAGTATATGAGTATGACATATGATTTTGGGGTAGAATCACCCAAGGAATCCATTGGTGTGACTTGTTTGGGCATTTGAGAAAGTTTGAAAAAATGTCATTTTGTCTCAAAGTGCCATTTTGTCATTTTTGTTGTATTTAATCCTTGCATGCTATGATGTTTGTGCCAGCATGTAAATGGTAGTCTTTGATGCGTAGAATGTCATGGTATTTATCTTGGTCATTTTAAACTTGCACATGAGTAGGAATCATGCTCTAAAGTAGCCACTAAAATATTGATGTTTCAAACTTGCTAAATATTTCTAAGTCTGAGATTCTCGTATTATTTTTATGCCATGAAGAGTGGATGCTATCTTGTGATATGTTGTGAATTAGCTCAAGCTCAGTGCTACTGATTGGATGTAGAGGTTGCCATCTACCATCCTGTTAATTTTCAGGTCATTAGGTGGTCTCTATCACCATTAGTTTCTGCTGTCAACTTGCCATCAGCTTATCTCAGATCACCATTAGGTGGTCTCTATCACCATTTTCACTAAGTCCTAGAAATATGTTTCATCATGTCAACTTGTGGGCTTCATGCTTATTGATGTGTGCCTCCATTACAGATTGTGTAGTTGGATAATTTGATAAACATGTTATGTAGTTTCTATCAATGCCTTGTTTGTGGTTGGAGGCGTCCTGTAGCTCAAGTTATTTGCTGTGAAAGTTGCTATGTTGCTGTTTTGTGGCAGATTGTTTGTTTTAGTGTTTTGTGACTTGTGGGAGCTATACTCCATGGAATTGCTTGATCTTTGGCTCTATCGTGGTTGGTTCTTCATTGCCTAACTAGTGGCTACCTTGGAATGACAAGGAATAGCCATGGCTTTCTTTGTCTTGTGTTTTGCCTTCGTATCTTGTCGTGAGCATAGCGTGAGAACCGTAACTCCGCTTCCTACGTTCTACATATGCATTTGTATCGCTTTTGCATGATGCTTCCACATTTTCCATGATCATGCATGTGTAAATAACTTAACATAAGGTTATGTCCAGATTCATACATAACCAATCCTTTGCATGTGAAACATGACTAGTTAGGATTGCCATGCTAAATTCTTCACATAATCCATGCATCATTCTTGTTTGTGCATTGCACCTTGGTTGCTTGTTTATTCTTGCTGTTTCTTTTGGGTAGACGCCAACATTGGACCTGAGTACAAAGATCCAGGAGAGTACCACTATGAGGATCCCGCTACTTGTCCCTCTGAAGAACCAATAGGCAAGATGATCGTACCCGGATCCCGATACTATTTTCGCTTGCTAGTTGTCTCGCTCTTATCTTTACTTTGATGCTACTACCACTGAATGTCAAGTGTCCTACATTGCCATGATAGCCTCTAACCCCTCCACATCCTAGCAAACCTTTGATTGGCTAAGTTACCGCTGCACATCCCCTCTTAGAGCATTCTACTTGTAGGTGCAGGTTGTTTCCATGTGATAACATGGATGTTTGGCATATCACAATATTATCTGTTATTTAATTTAATGAACATATATATATTGGTATTGGTGGAAGGCTTGGCCTTTTGCTAGGTGTTTTGTTCTATTGTTATCGCCATAGTTTCTTGGTACCGGTATTATGTTTCCAAACTTTGTGCTCCAAACATGCTCGGGGTTGTTATGGTGACCCCTTGTTTATTCGGTTCAGATTAATACTTGTCTGGCAAGACCCAACTTTGGTACTACATTTGCTAAACAACTTAATAAAATTTGCATAGAGCTTTGCAACCCCGTGGATAATTAATTAACCTCCGGGCCAGTGCTCCTCATGAGTGATGGTCCAAACTAGAGCCGTGTGCGGGGCCAACCTAGGGCAACTCGGGAGATTTCTATCAGGCCACTCTAGGCGGTGCTTATCTGTCGTGTCCTGAGAACGAGATACGCGGCTCTTATCGGGTTTGTCGACACATCGGGTGGTCTTGCTGGATTTGTTTTACCTTTATCAAGTGTCTTGTGTGTGGAGCACTGACTTTCTTCGGAATATCTCGAGGTGTTGGAATTCCTTTGGAGTTGCCTAGGATGATCACGAGATCCATGGTCGAGGCTATTCCCGCGGAGTGTGGTTAGTTTATGATGGACTAGTTGGAGCACCCCTGCAGGGTTAAAACTTTCGGAAAGCCGTGCCCGCAGTTATGTGGCAACTTGGATATTTGTTTAACACCCGGTTATAGTTAACTTGGAGTAAACTCTAATAAAATTCACCAACTGTGTGAGTAACCGTGATCGTCTCTGCTCGTGAACATGATCCGGGAGAAAACATGGTGGGGTTATGATTGACGTAAGTAGATGTTCAGGATCTCAGAGAGGTCATTCTAGATTCGATCGCTTATCGTAGACCACATATTTATTTTCATGTTTTGTAAGATTAGCCACCATAAATGCTTAGTACTGCTGCAAACTAAACACATATCCCTTCCCAAACTATGAGCTTGAATAGTCTTGGTACCCGGGCGCGAGATTGCTGAGTCCTAGTGGCTCATAGATTACTACAACGATCCAGGTGCAGGTACAGATGAGGTCATGCCAGATGACATGACGCAGCTCCAGTGGGAGTATGACGAGGAGCGTGGCAGGATGTACGTGACTTATCCAGACGAGTAGAGGACCGTGGTCGTGATCTTCGGCTAGCAAGCCAGTGTCATTGCATCTTCAATTTTTTCGTTTGTTTTCGTCCGTACAGACCCTGCCTTGGATTGATGCTTGAACTCTTTGATGTGGAATTGTAATTTAGTATGTGGCGAGGGTAAGCCAACACATATACTCATCTCTTCCTAAATGTATGATGTAATGATACTATACTTGCGAACGACAAGATGTGCCTCTATCCCTATCGAGGCCCCCGTGCCTTAATATGGATAGGCTTGCATCTTGGGCGTGACAAGATACCCCTTCACCACCACCCACTTGAAGGAGAATCACTCAGAACTATTCCATACCTATCCTACTCAGTTTTATGAGAGAGAACCAACTAACCTTGTGTTGAGGTCAAGATCTTCCACTCCAACCATATGGATCTTGATTTCTAGCCTCCCCAAGTTGCTTTCCACCAGTCCCATCTCTTCTACCAAGCAAAATCTATGAGATAGAGATTGTGTGTTGAGGAGTCTATCATCTTGAAGCACAAGAGCAAGGAGTTCATCGTCATTACCGAGCCTATTACCTTTTGGAGGGTGGTGCCTCCTAGATTGGTTAGGTGTCGCTTGGGAGCCTTCTACTTCGTGTTGTGGAGTGAACCAAGAAGTTTGTAAGGGCAAGGAGATCGCCTACTTCATGAAGATCTAACCATAGTGAGGCTAGTCCTTCGTGGACAGAAGCCGCATGGAATAGTCAAGGTTGCTTCTTCATGGAACCCTCTATGGGTAGAGCCCTCCGTGGACTCTCGTGACCGTTACCCTCCATGGGTTGAAGACTCCATGAACGTGGACATACGATAGCACCACCTATCGGAACCACGGGAAAAATCATTGTGTCTCCTATTGTGTTTCATCTTTCTAACCCATCTCTTTACTTACATCTGCAATGTCTTTACTTTCGGCTGCCATACTTGTAGACATGCATGTGTAGGGCTGTTTGACTATCTAGATTTGCTAAAAGTATTGAAATCTGCCAACCAATTAACTTGGGAAAAGGTTAGGTTTTAAATTTCTTCTAGTAGTCTATTCACCCCCCCCCTATAAACACATCTTTCTCTATCCTACAAAGATGGCTGAACTATTCTTAGCATGTCGATCTGCGACCAGTATGATGACTTTCTGGCATGGCATTTTGACAGTAAGGGTTTTTTCTCGGTGAGGTCGGCTTACAGAGTCCATGTGCAGATGCTTATGCCGCAGCAGGTTCAACAAGTGGGGGAGAGCTCTGTCGGTGTGTCTGATGACGGAAATTTTTGGCGCTCCCTTTGTAAGACTAGATGCCTGGCTCGTGTCCACCACTTTGTATGGCGTTTTGTGCAAAATAGTCACCCGCTACTCCACAATTTTTAGCGAGTTGGGGTAGAACTTGATGCTCATTATGTGATCTGCCATAGACAACTGGAGGATGGCGGGCACCTGTTCCTTTGATGCAAGGAGGTAAAGAAGATATGGAGGGCCTGTGGTCTGGAGTACACTCGGCAGTTCCTACTCCTATGTGAAACACCAAAAACCTTGCCGACGTCTGTTTTCAAGCTTCAGGATGCAGTGAGGTTGTGTGTGGTCTTCCTTCTGTGGACCTGGTGGTCGGAGAGGAATAATGTGAATCACAAAAAATAGAGGCTATCCCCGGAAGCTTTCCAGGCACGCATGGGCTACCTGTCCCTCGAATGGTATGAATCCCTAAGGGCAAAGGAGCAGAGAAGACCCGCGCCCACTCCACGTTGGGTAGCGCCCACTCCACGTTAGGTAGAATTCATCAAGCTGAATATCGATGCAGCATACCACTTTGTTTTCGGCGGCAGGGGCTGGGGAGTGGTTGCCCATGACGACAGGGGCGAGGCGATTTGTGCGGCGTCGGGCGGCTCCTCCACTAAACTAGTGCGCTCCAGGTGGAAGAGGAGGCCCTCATCAAATCGATCCACCTTGCTGAATCTTTCGGTATGGGTCGTGTAATTTTCAAAACAGACCGTCTGAACCTGCAACGGGCTATTTCCTCCACTAACCAGGATAGGGGACCCCTTGGTGTGCTATTCCGTGAAGCAAAGTTTCTCCTATGGCTAGGTTTCATTGCATAAAAGATAGTGTACTGCCCCCGCACTTGTAATCTCCCAGCTCATGTGATGGCTGCTATTGGAGCTAATGCCGCACCTGGTAGCCAATAGGTGTGGCATGAAGATCTTCCCACTGATGTAATCCGTGTTGTGACCGCCAATTTGGCTGGTCCGCCGTAATTCTGGAATGCAAGGTGTTCCTGATAAAAAACGAGAAAGGGGTTATTTAATCTTATGCCAAATTTACGTAGATGATATCATTTTTGGTTCTCCTAACATTTATTTATGCAAGAAGTTTGTGGAATCCATGACCAAGACCTTTGAGATGTCACTCAATGCGGACTTGAAGTTCTTTCTCGGCTTTGAAATTCAACAATTTCAAGAAGGGATCTTCTTGTCCCAAACCAAGTATCTCAAGGGCATTCTTGCAAAGTTTGGAATGACAGATGCCAGCCCAGTCAAGACACCCATGGCAACCAAAATTTTCCTTGATGAAGACATGAACGGTATCCCATTTGACCCATATATTTACCACTCTATGATTGGTTCATTGTTTTATCTTTGTGCATCTAGGCCAGACATCATGTTAAGTGTAGACATTCATGCAAGATTTCAAGCTACCCCTAGGGAAAGTCATCGTAAGGCGATTAAGCATATTCTTAGATACCTTGTTCACACCCCAAAGTTGGGTCTATGGTACCCCAAGGATGCCAAACTTGATCCCATTGGGTACATGGATGCGGATTGGGCTGGAGACAAAGTGGGAAGGAAGTCTACTTCCGGTACATGTTAATTTCTTGGACGCTCCTTGGTAAGTTGGTCCTCTAAGAAGCGGAATGGTGTCTCTCTTTCCACCGCCAAAGCAAAATACATTGCAACCGCTAGTTGTGTCACTCAATTACTTTGGACGAGGCAAACTTTCAAGGATTATGGTATCACTTACAGACATGTGCCTCTTCCCTGTGATAATGAAAGTGCCATCACGATTGCTAAGAACCCTAGTGATCACCCTCGAACAAAGCATATTGATATTAGGTATCACTTCTTGAGATATCATCTGCGAAAAGGTGACATTGATATTGCTCATATTGGTACGAATATGAAACTCGATGGCATTTTCACCAGACCATTAGATGAAGCAAGGTTTTGTCAACTTAGGCGTGAACTTTGTATCTTGGATCTTGATAGCATTATGTGAAATCTTTGCACACCTGCTGTCACACCCTGTGTTTGTATCACTTTGTTATACTTGGATTTATAAAATTTGGAACCAATTAAAACTTTTTGAGTGCATGCTTGTTTGAATTATTGCTTGTTTTATTGTTATGTTAAGTTTGTCTAGCACTCTTAGGTTATACTCCTCTCCATATTCATCTTACTTGAATCAAACTTCTTGCCCAATGATCATGCCATGTGAATAGTGCCCAAAACTATTTTTACCAAATATTATTTTGATGAAAAAGGGTTTTATACAAATTAGGTTTTCAACAACCCTAAGTTGAGGCTTGCACTGCAAGTCCTAAAATTGGGTGGATCCTTTTTACCCAAAGCCTTTATTTCAAACCTACTATATATATGACTTTCCAAAACCACCAAACATTAATTTCAAAAATTATTTTACTATTTATTTAACAGGCCTTTTCTTAAGGCCAGAAATGGTCTTTACAAGGAAAAATTATTTAAATGCTTTCAAAATATTTGAGAAAATTTAGGGAAACTCAGTGAACATATATTTTCCATATATATGAGTGAAAACACATGCTCATGTTCAAAATCATTGGCAAAATCCTTCAAAACCCTTTCTGTCCAAATCAAGCTTTTGAAATATTTCTATAAGAAATATTCTCAATAAATTCCAAGAAAAATCTAGCAAGTCAACATTGTCATAGGTGATCATTTTTCATAGTTTCATCTCAATCCAAATTGTTTCGATTCATCAAAATACTCCAAAACCCTCCCTGTCTAGATTCATATTTGAACAACTTTACATTGTGAAGTTTCTTCGCTTGACCCAAAACTTTGTGGACATGTTATAATCACCAAATAATGGTGCTACACTAAGTGGTGCATCAAAGGGATTATCTTAGAATGACTAGATCTACATAAACCAGAATCTGTTGATTTCTAGGGTTTCACAAAGTTACATTGTGAACTTTCTTCAATCAAACTCAAACTTGGTGATCAGGCCTAATTATAATCACCATTTAATCTTGTCAAATCTTATGGCAAGCAAAGCCCATTTGCTTGCCCTAATCTCCATCAAACACCTTATGCATGTTTGGTAAGAAACACTGTTTGACCCCCTTCCTCTATTTCCCTTGAGCCTAAATTTTTACCACACCATCTTGCAATGATATTTCACCTCCAGTAAATCTTGCTTGGACACAGCTCTATGATTGAGGGGTCAAAACCTCCTTTTTCACCCCTGGATAGTGACGGCAGCACCATTTTTACCCCCTCCTTTTACTTCAACCCCTCTCCTCCTCTCTCAGAGCATCCAAGGAGCATCCCAGGAAGCCCCAGGAGCTACTGGCAAAGTGGGACTTCCCAGAGCGCGGGTAACGGCCATGTCGGCCATTTGTATGCTCTGGAGCGTGCTACAGTGCGCTCCCACACTGTAGTCGCACCCATCTAGAGCTTCTCGACCACCTGGGGATGCGGGGGCTTGTCCCTGGATTCCCCTCGACGTCCGCGTTCCTCCAAGCGGTCGACCCCATCCTCTTTCTCTCTTCGACGACCTCCCGCACGCATGCCCGTTGCCGCCCAGCTCGGCCAACCATAATGCTTACACATGCGCGCTCCTCTGGCTCTGTCTCCTCTCCTCCTAGTTGTGGGCATGCCCGAGCAACACCGCACACACACCCTCACCCCCTCTACCAAACCTTGGCCTCGGCCCTAAGCTCGCCGGCGCACCTGAGCTCAGTGGACCACCGAGCGCCTATAAAAGGACCTCCCTGCGTCCCATCCTTCCCTCCAGATCTCTCCTCTCCCTTCCACTCGCACTCCGGGAGCCCAGCTCAACCTCCCCATGCTCGAGCTCTCGGGATCAAGCCGAACCTCTCTGCGTCATCGTCGTCGTTGATATTCTGGTAGCGAGACTCTCCGGCCCTCTTTTTTACCCTTTTGAGCCACTCGAAGTGCCCTAACCCGTCTCCCTCCTTCTCCCCCTTCGTTTGATGCACAGGGCGACCGAGGTGACCTCCACCCGAACCTCCTCTACCGCGGGTCCTCGTCGCCGGCGAGCCAGGTGACCTCCGGCCACCCTTCCACCTCCAGGAGACCGGCGGCTCGATGCTGGGTCCATCCCCAACCTCAGCTCCCCTCGTCGTGCCCTCCTTCGCCGCCGGTGAGCATCACCGCCCCCTGTCCAGAGGTCGGATATGATAGGTGGCCCCCCTATCATCCCCACACCCCTCTCCCTCTCCCTCTCTCTTGTTGATGATCGGGCCCGCGCTTCACGTTCATACCTGGCCACACGCGCGCGCCCGCAACTCAGCTGGGCCAGCCTGGGCGGTTGGACCCAATGCGGCTGGGCATTTGGCCCTAGGCACAATGGCCTTTTTCTTTTTCTTTTTTAGCAGAATTTCCAAAAATCCCAGAGGAATAAATTAAAATCCTATGCCAAATATTTTTCCACCATAAATCTTGATATATTCTGTAGAATTTAATAGTGCCATTTGTAAAATATTTTGAAAATATTTTATGTACTGTTTTATTTTAAAAACCTATTTTTGGCATATTTAGCCTCTGTTATAATTAGTTTTAAAAACCTTTTCTCCCCAAAACCTTAGGCAAATATTCTTAGTATAGTTTTTTGTATTTATAAGAGTAGGGTAGCATTTTAGTAGTAGATTTTTGTGTGATGCTTATTATTGCCCGTTTATCCCGCGTTAATAGATTGCGCTAGTGACAAGGGAGTTGGACCAAAGATTTTGAAGACCCCAAAGACTTTGTTGAGCCAGGCAAGCAGCCCTTTGACCGTGGTAAGAAACCATTTTCGTGCATGTCATATAGCACCTTATTTCTTGTTGTTGATCATGTGATGTGGTGGCCACTTTGGTGGGATGCCTCTGATGCTCTACCATTGACACTTGCATCGTGCATGACCCTACCATGATTATGAGGGTTGTGCGGGTGGGAGTAGTTAGGTTGCTAATAGATGCTACGCAAGTGGGATCGGGTTTATGCATGGAGATGGAACAAAGATATGATTTTAAAAACCTTTCAAAAACCTCGTCGGGTGCCACTAATGCCCGAGGGAGATGATGATGAGATGGTTTACCACTTGAGAAAGAAGTGGTGTATCGGAACAAGCTGAGGGTGTGTTTTTGAAAATGGAGAGTTTTAAGATTTGCTGACCGTACCAACCTTACATGTGCGACCATGATACCCCTTATGGGAGGGGGCTTTGTTGATTACTATGGTTGGTGCTAGCAGGGAGCCCACATTACCAGTGGCGAGAGTCAAGTGGTCACTCTCGAGACGGGGTCGTCCCGGAATGGAAGGCCATGCGTTGTCTTTACAGGCACCGGGCACACCGTTGTGTGCCCTCATGGATGATACGTGTGATGTATATCATGACTGATGGCACCAACGAGTGGACTCTTTGTTTAGTATCACAATGGGAAAGGCATTCTACGGGTGCTTACCTCGGGTATGAAATATACCGTGATTCGTGGATGACATGGAAGTTCCCTGAGTCTTCTGGGTAAAGCGCACAACCTCTACAGAGTGTAAAACTATTCGAATAGCTGGGTCCACGGTCATGGACAGTTGGAGATCCTGCTTAAACTGCGCCCGATGTTTTTCATAAACTTGGTGTGCATGTGAGTGTGGATGACACAAGGATGGAACTTGAGATAAGTCCGATGACTTAAAATGGTGGTGAACACGAGATGTTCAACCCCCGCTTAATGATAATTGAGATTGTTCACATGAGTACCGTTAACAATTTATGCATGCTTACTCACGTTACTTGATCATATCATTGCACTAAAAATCAGCTTTCTGCAAAACTTACCTACTTATTCATGTATCATGCATTGTTATACCTCATTCCACAACTCGGGTTGGTTGCGAGTACATTCAAAGTACTCATTGGCTTGCCACTGGTTACTTAATTGGCCAGACATGGAAGAACATGAGTACGGTGAAGAATTCGTTGGTGGTGAACATGCGAACTAGGACGCTTCCCAGTCAGAATGCATGTGGGTTTAAGGTAGATGGCATGGGTTCACGCTTTCGATCAAGATTTCCACTGTTTGTTATGATTAAATGTTTGGCCCTTGCGACCCTATATATGTAAGACTTGACCTTCATGG
This sequence comes from Hordeum marinum, assembly GCA_022496015.1. Taxonomy (NCBI): domain Eukaryota; kingdom Viridiplantae; phylum Streptophyta; class Magnoliopsida; order Poales; family Poaceae; genus Hordeum; species Hordeum marinum. The sequence continues at coordinate 132,533,616 of CM039676.1, read as the reverse complement.
TCCTTATTTGTGTAAGACGCTAAATGTGGATGTAAGACTCTTGTTATTCAGCTTTTGTGTGTTCAGTGAGCATTGATCTCTGGGATCATTGTACATGTGCATTCGGTGATCACGACTTATGAGTCAGGGTACCCACACCTACATACATTTACTTCATGTCATAATGGGTGTAGGCATGTCTAGGGGGAGATGTTCAGCTCATGAGTGCTCTCACCCTATATATGATGCACAAATAAATCCAACACTCTCAAAGTTACTTGGCTCGCTTTTGTGACTTGCAGCTTTAAATGATGGAGTGGTGGTGATGGGCTCAAGTTCATATCTTCGCAGTGCCATCCCATGTTTACTCAAACATGGTGGCTTAACCCACCACCCCCTATCCATGAACATCGTTAGAGCTGTTTAGCTAGAGTCATCACTATTTTTTAGAATCTTGGTTGCTATATGTTTTATGATGTCCTCTATCATCTCACTATCATGGGTGTCACCGAAAAATTCCAATTCTCCCTGCTTGCCTCTGTTTTCTGTTTGTCCCTCTTGGACGTCCGACGGGTCTCGATCGTCCGACGTTTCGACCTCCATATAAAATCTGGAGGCCCGCGGGCCTGGGCAGTTGCCCTACCTCCCCGCTCTGCTTTCCCCTCGTTTCCTCCATTGCGCCGCCAGGGCGCCACCAAGCCGCCCCTCCCACTCGGGCTGCTCCTCCGGTCAAAGTCCCTCCTTCCTTACGTCCCGAGGTAGACCCACTTCTTCTCTTTCTTTTCCACCGGTTCCTTCCTTGCGTTTTTGCTCTTGGTGGTCAGGAAGCATCAGACTCGATATCTTGGTGTTCTCAAACATGGTTGTAGGGGATTTTCCATGCCAAAGATCAAGCACTCCACGCACAAGACCCCCATGGTTTCCTCCTTTCGTTCTTCCCATGGTGTGGGGTCTAATGACTCCCAAGAACGGGCTCGTCCTTCAAGCGCCTCGCGAAGCGTCTGGTTCGTGAAACTGTTTCATCCTCGGAGGCTTCCGACTACGAAGAAGAGTTGGAGTATGATGAATGGGCAGAATTTGTTGGGATTCGTCGAAATGTTCCAAAGCCCGGTACTTGGAGGTCGTAGTACATGCCTCCTCCGCCTCCAGATCATCCTCAAGGTGATGCTCGCCGCATCTCTCTTGAGCCACCTCCTCTCTTGGTCGCATGATAAAGGACTTCACCAAAGTGCCTAAATAAGCCTACTTTAAGTTTCGTCGCGACACTGAGCAATTCTTTGTTGAACATGACTCTATGGACTCTCATTTTTGCACACATGTTCATGCAGACATTTTCACCACTGTCATTGTTCCCAAAGGTCTGTCTGTTCACCATTATATTGACTTATAGCATATTCGCACTCATCCGACAAAATATCTAGGTGCCATTGATCACATTGAGTCTTCTGGTCTAGTTGCACCATTTTCTTTTAAACATGACTTCAATCATGCTGCGATTCATCAGTTCTATGCCAGTTGTTTGTTTTGTCCTGACAAGATTGTCCATTGGATGACCTCTGACACCGAGCTCTTAGCCTCTTATGCTCAGTTTGTCGCTGCTCTTGGCTTCCCTCACACTGGTTTCAAAATCCGTAAGAGTGATCCAAATCATGCTCCTAGAGGCGTTTTGTCACGTGCAAGATGTGGTCCTATCCTTATTTTGGCACGAGGGCCTCGATAAGGATAGAAATGCATCTCGTCGTGTTGCAAGAATGGATATCATTACAAGTACATGTACAGAAGAGATGAGTATATGGAATTGGCTTACACTTGCCACAAGCTACATCAATATCACATCAATACAACAACATACTCAAACATCATACATAAGAGTAGGGTCCGACTATGGACGAAAACAAATGACAAAATGACATCAACCCTTGCTATCCCAGGCTACCGCCTGGAACCCATCCTAGATCGATGAAGAAGAAGAAGAAATCCAACAAGCAAGCAACGCTCTCACGTTTAGCATCACATTACCTGTACCTACAACTGTTGTTGTAGTAATCTGTGAGCCACAGGGACTCAGCAATCTCATTTCCAAGGGTATCAAGACTATTAAAGCTTAATGGGTGAGGTATGGGTAATTGGTGAGGCTGCAGCAAGCGACTAAGCATTTATTTGAGTGGATAACTTACGAGTACACAAAGTAAAGTATGGTGGTCTACGCATAACGAACATGAGCTAGTAATGATCTCTGAGAGGTCCTGAACACCTACTTATGTCAAACATAACCCTACCATGTTCTCTCTCGGATAAGGACTCACGAGAAGAGATAGTCACAGTTACTCACACAGTTGGTGTATTTTATTTGAGTTTACTTCAAGTTTTCTATGACTGGGTGTTAAACAAAGTATCCAAGTTTGCCACATAACTGCGGGCACGGCTTTTCGAAAGATCTAACCCTGTAGGGGTGCTCCAACTCATCCATCACAAATTAACCACATGCAGGGGGGAATAACCTCAACCACGGATCTCGTGATCATCCTAGGCAATTCCAAAGGAAATCCGACACCTCGAGATAGCCCGAAGAAGATCAGAGTTCCTCACTCAAGACATTCGAGAAAGGTAAAAAAATCCAGCAAGGCCGCCCGACGTGTCGACGAACCCGATAGGAGCCGCGTATCTCGTTCTCAGGACACGACAGATAAGCGAAGCGTACGGTGGCCTGATAGACATCTCCCGAGTTGCCCCGGGCTAGCCTAGCATGGTGCTCTAGTTTGGACCAACACTCATGAGGAGCACTGGCCTGGGTTGTTGATTAATTCATGGGGTGATCATGCCCTATGGAAATTTTAGTTGTTATTAAGCAAATAGTACCAATGTTGGGCCTTGCCAGACAAGCTTTATCCTAAAACTAAAATCAAGGGGGTCCCCATAACAACTCCGACCATGTTAGGAGCACTCAATTATGGAACATAACACCGGTTCACAAGTAACTAGGGAGGCAAGAGTGGAACTAAACACCGAGCAAAAGGCCAAGCCTTCCACCCTTTACCAAGTGTATAAGTGCATTAAATTAAATAGCAATAATATTGTGATAACAAAAGAATGTCCATGTTGTCACATGGAAGCAATTGCACCTGCAGCTAGAAACGCTATAAGAAGGGTTAAGCAAGCGGTAACATAGCTAAACAACGGTTTGCTGGGAAGGTGGAGGGTTAGAGGCTTTTCATGGCAATGTTGGGAGGCTTGACAAACAAGTGGTAGGTAGCATGACATAATGATAAAAATGATACATCTAGCATGGCATGATAGTAATGGTATCCAGGGAAATGTGTCATCTTGCCTGAGATCCCGCTCGGAAGAAGATCGAGTCCATGAAGAAGACGGGCCAACGTAATCGAACGAATCCTCACACTCCAAACGCTTTCGGAACTCTATCGAGAAGAAGCAATGTGAAACAAACAATCAACACAAGATACACCACAACATATGCAAGACACGATGCACAAACAAATATGATGCATGTCCGGTTTAATCTGCAAGGCATGGAATGGCAAGAACAACAAACTACTCATACACATTAAGTGAAGCTCAATATGCAACGAGTTGCATATTGACGAAACTCCATGCTTGAATTATTTAGTTCACTCTCGTTAGGTACTCATCAATATTAAATGTTGTTAAACATGGCAAGAGGTGAAGCACAACCAACTACAACATCTAGGCATTTTAAATGAGGCCGAAAGCAATATATAACATTTCCGAAACATCCCCATAAGCATAATCTGAATTTGCTCCAGATCTGTCCTAACCATATTTTGGAGTTGTTAAACAGCAAAATAAATGTAAAAATGAGATTTTACACATTTTTCTAGTCAAGTTACATATGTGGAACATTTGCATTGGAGCTACGGTTTAAAAGTTATGAAATAAATCATTTTTAACATGGCATTCACGCACATCAATGCAAACAGCAAGTTTAAACAATTTAAACACATGTAAGAGTTGGTTATTGTCAATCTACACAAAATTCTAGTCAAGTTTCATATATAAAGTTTTTACATGTGATGCACGGTTAATTATGTTTGAGCATTTTTAAAACAAGGGTTTTTGTGTAATTATGTAATTCACACGTAAAAGGACAAATTCGCAAAACGGAAAAAACCCATGGGCCAAAACTGCTAACAGATGGAACCAGGAAGGGCACAGGATAGAAAATCTCACTCACGGCGGGGCTTAGCACGGGGTGGAGCTCACCTTGCTGGGCCTGGCCTAGGTGGTGGAGCAGCTGGCTAGGCCGGCTTCCAGGCGCTGGCGAGGCCCATGAGGGCGCTGGCGCAATCAGTGGGCGCTAGCGTCGCGCTCGTCCTCCTGCCCGCTCGATCCCGAGCAGGAGCCGGCGGCGGCGGATGCGACATGGCGGGGCGAGGCCGAAGGGGCGCAGGGTGGCGGGGATCGGGCCGGGGCGGCTGGATCCGGTGATCCCCCGCCGGATCAGGGCGGCGCGGCGGCACTTCAGCAACGGGGACGAACGGGAGCCGGCGGCCTCCATGACAGCTCCTGCACACGCGAGAGAGAGAGAGAGAGAGAGAGAGAGAGGGGATATTAGGGCGAGGCGAGAGGATAAAGAAGGAGAGGGAAGGGAGAGGAGGTCCGGCCTCGGGGTCCTTCGGCCAGCTTCGGCGAGGGCCGACCTGTGGGGCTGCTCGTCCATGGCGGCTATGGGCTGCGGAAGCTCAGGGCTCTGTGGCCGGCCGGACATTGTCCGGGTTGGCCACCGGACATGTCTGGTACGTGGGGCTTTGGACGAATTTTAGCCTCTAGATCGCGATCCGAGGGCCGAAAACGGGCAGATGGTTGGGGTTGCGGGATCTGGAGAGGAGGGCTAGCAGGTGGGGTTTTCTAGGGCTGTGGCTGCAATTTTACATGGGGGAAACCCTAGAGAGTGAGGGGCTCTCTCCGTGGGGGTTTAAATAGGGAAGGCACTAGTGTTGGGGGGTTGGACCTCGCCTATCCGATCGCGATCCGATGACCACGACGAGGGAGGGGCTAGGTTGGGCTAGCGGGCTGTGTAGAGGACCTAGGATGAGATGAGAGGGAATGTTTGCGGCCCGTGACACGAGGTTTTAAAACACCGACAGTCAGACGAATAACCGATGACCGCACTGCTACGGTTGACCGATGGGGAAACAAACGAACTCGGAATGCCACAAAATTTGGCAGGCAGTCTACCTATACTATAATAAGACCACACGCCAAGTTTCGACCCAATCCGAGAATATTTTCGCGTGCTTTAAAATGGTTTTTTAACGATGCCGCGGGCGCATGCGTGTGTGGTTGGTCTCAAAACGGGCAACGGCAAGAATGAAGAGAACCGGCGACTACGAACAGATGCAAGTTTTCGAAAACGAGTGATGATGCTATGCAGATGATGCGAATGATGCAATGATGAATGCAACAACCAAACAAAACACAAACGAGAATGGAAATAAAGTGGAATCTTCTGGAGCGTCGGTCCCGGGCTATTACACGTTGAAGCCCTTGCCTATCTTTTAAAAGGGCGTGATGATCTTGATGAAGATGAAAAGGGCAAGGATCTCAATCAAGTTTCTATTTGAAGGTCTCCTTTCTTCATCATCTTTTAGTGCGTCATTCGCACCATCTATCCCAAGATGGGTGACAAGGGAGCTTGTAGCGGGTATTGGATTGATCTCATGTCTCGCCTTTATGAGCATCCTAAAGGGAAAAATCAATATTCCTCACTTTCTATGGCATGAGATTCGCCTCGCTAATTTTCAATACAAGCGAGCTTTCCCTGATGCTCCTTTTATTCAGGCTCTCATTGAGCATATGGCCCCCTTTCCCATTGCTCAAACTTATGTGCATAACCCATGGGTCATTCCCGCTCACATGGCACATGATTGGGCTCCCAAGAAATCCTCATCGCTCCTGCTCGACGGGCTACTGCTCGGTCTCGTCTTGTCTCATCTGGCTCTGCCTCCTTTGGTTGCTTTGCTCGTTTTCCTGGGAAGGCCCATTCTGCCATGATGAGGGCTTCCACTTTTCAGTGCTCCCAAAACCACGATGTGGTCACTCGCATGATCTCTTCTAAGAATGCTCTAAAGGCTCGTCTGAGAGACTCTGGAGCAACTGATGTGAGTGAGGATGAGCATCCTACTGATCCTCCTCCTTCCGACCTTGGTTTTCCTTCTAGTCCTGAGTGGGCTGATTTTCTTGACGAGGCAGGTGGCAGTGGCACACATGATGATGATGATGATGACAATGATCTCTGATTGCATGGCTGGTTGTCCTGGTCCTTCCCTTTTCAGTACTTCATGTCAAAGGGGGATGATACTATCTTAGTATTCGATTTGCTATCTATGTATGATAAACCTCTTTATGCTATGCTACCCTTGATGTAATGCCATGTATGAATGATGAATCATTATGCTTTATATGAGTGATGTGTTATCATGACACATTCTAATTCCTTATGTCGTCAAATTGACCTATGTGATATTTTTGATGCACTCATCATCAAGTAAGGGGGAGGTCCTAACCATAATTATTTTAACTATGCATATAATGAGGGGGAGCTCTACAACAAATCTCTCCTAAGTTATATAAGTCTAGTTTACTTTTTGAGAGTTATATGTATGTTGTCATCAACTACCAAAAAGGGGGAGATTGAAAGCGCAATCATGCCCTTAATCATATTTTGATGTTGTTGACAACATACATATAGGGAACTAAACATTTTCATGAAGTGCAGGTTAGGTCTAGTTCCCAAGAGATTGTGTGTGGATCGTGACCACCATGTCCAGGATGTTTAAAGAATGGAGAAACAAGATGGAATGTTCCATCATTTGTTTATCCTTCTCGAGTATAGGGATCCCGCACTATTAAGAGGGGTCATTGGTTCTTGCAAGAAACTTGCTCAAAATCTAGGAAATACCTTTCTCTATTCCCCTTCATAGTGTTCTGCTCCTGTTCTGACGACCAGTGGTTCTTGGACTTCCAGACGCCGGATGACCGACGTTCTCCGGATATCCGGAACCAGCCATCAGAACCAAATCCTTGGATTTCTAGTCCCTCCGATCATCTGGGCTCTGGACGTTCGGGTGCGGCCGGAAATCCGTAGCAACCCACCAGATCCAAGTTGTTGGACGTCCGACCCTTCCGGACATCCGTGTGCCTGACGGCCGATGCCCTCCGCACGTCCATGTTTTGTACACTGTTTCCACCAAATGTTGTGCTAACCGGATCCTGTCTGCTATTCGGACGACCGACCCTTGTCGGACGTCCGATGCTTTGCGGCTGTCCGGACAACCGAGAACTGTTAGACGTCCAACAACTGCACATCATAAGTTGGTCCAACGGCCACTTTTCCATCACCACTATATATAGTATTCTCCTACCTCATGTGGGGGTTGGCCAACACTGCAAAAAGATTCCAAGAACACATTTCTCTCGCTCTCCCATTCGCCTACACCAAATCCTAGATCCCAAGTGCATCTGTGAGCTCCCTTGAGTGTTGTTCCAATCAAAAGATAGATTGTCTTCCCCTCCTCCTCTCAACCAAAGCTATTCGTAATTTGAGCAAGTTTTGAGGGGTTCCCGTGATCTTGTTACTCTTGGAGGTTGGAGACTCCTAGGCGGTAGGAGTTCTTCGCAGAGGAATCAAACCATTGTGATTTCCCCCCAGAAAGTTTATGAGGGTTTGGAGGCTGTCATGGGAATGAGCCTGATAGTAGAAGGTAGGGGTACATAAGGAGAGGGCAGAGTCCTAGCTACAGCGAGGGTGTACACAGGGTTGTATGAGTTCAAGCCCCTCTCGTGGAGGTAACAGCCCTACGTCTCAGTGCTTGGGAGCTTTTGTCGTGTGGAATATGGGTGTTACAGGTGGTGCGAACCCTTGTGCCAGAGGGGAGGGGCGGCTTATATAGAGTGCACTGCCCCTCATGAATGCCTGATAACCAAGGGTTCGATCGTGGGAATAAAGGCATACATTACTAATAACGTATACAATAAATGCTACTAATGGTGACTCGTCGAATGCCTGCCTGTTGGCCTCCCTGGGGTGACTTCTGGACTTCTGCTGTCGACTAGACAATAGCTTCTTCCGAGTGAAAGGTTACTGTCGAGTGGAGGAAGAAACGTCTGAGGGGATTATATGTCGAGTGACTCGTTCACCATGGTGACTTAAGTCGGAGCCTGCCTCATAATCTTTAAGTCCTCCAATATGTTGTACTTAGGTAGGGTATGTAGGTAAGGCCTAGGACCCTACCCTAGGTACATATCCTCGTCATTAGCCCCCCAATGGATCAGGGTTTGAGTGAAAAAGGGATCGATGATGGTTCTGATAAGGCACCAAAATTCCGAATGCATTTCTGGGCTTCACGGAAATCTGCGTCGACTGGAATCTTTATCATTCGCCCTAATTCTTCCTTGATAAACGTTCGAGTGAACTTGAGTACAAAATCAGTTCCGAGTCAACAATCGAGATATTTTGATGCGACAGGTCGCTTCATCAGGCCCGGATTCCATGGGATTTCATAATTTGGGAAGTGCGCGCTGCGAGAAGATAGCACAACGATTGGGGCAAGTGGGGTCATGACGCCTCGATCTCTACGCTGCCTTTTACACAACATACAATGCCTCCTCTGTGGATGGGATTCGCTGAGATCCAGTAGGCCCGCAGGTCAACGACCCACTTGGGCGCATATAAAATAGGTTGTGTAGAGGCTGGCACAACACTTCTCCCCATTCCCCTCTTTCTCTCCGCCTCCTCTCCTCCACACGCGCCACCCAACTCCGTCTCGGTGTTTGCCGCCGTGATGACGAAGGGCAAGACAGAGAAGCTCGAGTGCACTATGAAGGGGGCGTCCAAGGCCAAGAAGCCGTCAAGCACCCGATTCACGGTGCCGCCGGGGTGGATCCAGGGGGATTTCATCCGTCGACGGTCACGGCGAGGGACGTCGAGAACCTTGTCGCCGATGGACTTGTAGCCGATGGCTCGTGGAGGCTGTCGGACGGGGAGATCGAGCCGGAGTCACGCGAAGGGGAGCGAGTCCTCCTGCTCACCCACATCGAGCGAGGTTTTTCTATGCCTCCCCATCCTTTCATCCACGGGTTTCTGAAATTTTTTGGGGTGCAACTTCACCACTTTCCTCCGAATGCCATCTCGTACCTTGCCGATTTCATAACCTTGTGCGAGTGTTTCTTGGGTTGCCCCTCATTAGGGTTTTTTAAACATATCTTCACTATCCGATCCCATTCAGTCAAAAAAGCCAACCAAGAAGACCCATGTCATACAATTATGCGGATTCCTAGGAATTCAAAAGAGAGCTGGGAGTGCTTTTCAATCGATGATTTTCCCTGAATCTGTTCGAGGCTTGCAGTCGACTTGGTTTTACTATAACGATGTTGCATCTTCCAACATGTCGACAAGCCTTTCCCCTTCACACCAGAGCGACCCATAGCTCCCAAGTCACTGTCAGTGACAGAAGGAGAGAAAGTCCATGTAGGAATCCTAGTGAATGTCGTAGTGAATCTCGTTCGTGGTGGAGTGACTGGCATGGATCTGCTGGAGACATTTCTCGGTCGACGAATCCAGCCTCTTCAAGCGAGGGACCATACTATGTGGCACTACTCAGGCCCTGAGGACACCACTCGGACACATACATATGAAGTTTTTGAGGATATTGTTGCGCATTGGCTTAGAAGCATCACTTGAGCCTATGACAACCCCCTGGGAGCCAAGTGAATCTTGTCCTTCTCTGCTGAGAACCCGCCATCGAATTTGGTAAGTGATATCCATGTCGAATGCTTTTGTGCTTTTCCAAGTGATTGGGTCATCATTCGACTGACTTTACTGTTTGTACCTTGCAGGAGTTGACAAACATGTACTCGCCCGTGCCGAATGGTGATCAGCCCAACGACAGAAAAGAGAGCGAGGGCGGCAGAGTTGACGTCGATTATGCTAAGGACACCGAAGGTAATTATGAGGACTCGGAGGAGAGCAAGGAAGAGGTTGAGTCTCCACCTCGCAATGAGCATCGCTCCAAGCAGCGCCAAGATCCGACGCCTATCCCTAGTAAAACTTTGGTATCGAGCCCCCGGAATCCGAAGCGTGACCGGGCTGCAACATGTGAGACGATAGCAAACGAGGGGAAATAGCCCAAGACTGACGCGCCAAAACCTTGGAAGGCTCTGCCCCGCACGAAAATCGTCGTGCCCGTTGCTTCAACGTGAGTGTTCATTTTCCTTCTTTTGTTGTTAAGTGGAACTTCATATCTTTGCTGGCCGAGTGGAATTTGTCTGCCAGAGCCGCTACCTCGGTGACGTCGCCTCCACGGGACGAAGAGGAGCTTATGGAAGTGGTCACCACTGACGCAGCCACCTCCCGACGAGGTATAAAAAACCTACACTTTGTTGTGTTTTTTGGGAATGATTCACCGATTGAATAACCTAATGTTCTTGACTGGTAGTTGTAGAAGTCATCCAGCTGGAGGACGATGAAGAGCCACCACAGGGTACGGGGGTTGAAGGTGTGACCTCAGGCACTCCACGGGTACACGCTCGAAGAACGTCATCAGGGCAGATGCCTTGTAGGTCGACTGTCGCATCGTCTCAAGGGCTTGGCGACACGTCCCGAGTCACAACTGAGCTTGCGGCTCCGCTGTGAGTGCCCTGCCAGCCACTTCCACTATTGTGGCCACGACGCCAATTGGACAGCCTCAAGCAACTTCAGCTACTCTAGCCACATCATCAACTCACCTGACTTCTGCCTTTCCTCTGTATCGCCTCCTGGAGGACCAGACTGGAGCTAGCAAAGAGGTCATGATCCAAGCAGAGGAGATGATGCTGCGTACGAAGGAGGCGTACAAGTAGCAAGTTGGCTTATGATGCCAACTCGGCGCTTCGCACCAATGTCCGAGTAAGTGCGATTGTAAGTTCATTTCCGATTGAATTCCTGTTTTTCTTGACTGTACACCCACTGGGTGTTTTCCTTTTGAAGCCTATTTGCCTGTTTTCCTCTCGAGTAGATCAGGTCTTAGTCGAGTGGTATCTGGTTCAGTGAGGGCATTGCTGAGTGCACCCACTTGGTGTAGTGCCTTAGAACGTTGTCGAATGGTGATGACATCGATAGGGGTCCTAAAATTCTTTTGATAATCGCTCGACAGGTCGAGTGATTGTAGGTCCAGTGGGGGCACGCTGAGTGCACCCATTGGGTGTAGTCCCCCGAGACCGTCGTCGATTGGTTGCATCGGCAGGGGTCTAATAGAGACAATGTTTGCATGCTTGCACACTTTCTTTTTTGGTCGCTTGTCACTCGACAGGTCGAATGGTAGCAGGTCCTATGGGGGCACACCGAGTGCACCCACTAGGTGTAGTCCCCGAGACCGTCGTTGAGTGCTTGTTTCGGCGGGGGGGTGATAGAGACAAGTTCTTTCTTTCGGACAGGTCGGACCTGGTCGAGTGCTTTCGTATCCAGTGGGGGCATGTTGAGTGCACCAAGTGGGTGTAGTCCCCGAGACTACTATTGATCGTTGACGATGGGCAGTAGTCTTAAGAACTTGGACTCGGGGTCCTTTTTCGTACACAGGGTACGCTTGTTACTCGGTTCATCGAGTGAGTTCTTTGCCTTAGTGTTTCCACCGCTGAATGCTTGTCTTAGGGACGGAGAGGTCTGATCCTACCCTACAGATTTCATGGACACCGTTTCCATTAACCATGATATGACGTAGGTTTCATGGACATCATTTCCATCAACCATGATATGATGCTTTTCAGGGGTGTGGGGTAGGGCGGCGGGCCGCCATCCAGTCGACTGAATTTCTTCCTTTCCACTCGGGAGTGGAGAAATTTTAATGTTGATTGGACTACTTCTTTTTTGATTTCAGAAAGCTTGTGAACTTGGGAATCGATACATCGACTTGGAGAAGGAGAAGAATCAACTTCAGCTGGATCTGGAGGTCTCCAATAACAATCTGGACCTTGCACAGGTTGAGCTGAGGACCCTGGGAGGTAATCTTTGTTGACCAACTACACTATCACTTTCATCTTTCATCCTTTGAACCAAGTGTCCTCACTCGAACGGACGTGCGTGATGAGAATTGCCGACTCCAAGCGCGACTCAACAATGTTATTTCTTTAGATACCATGAAGAAGGCGCTAGAGGACAAGGACAGGGCACTCATTGATGCTCAAAAGGTGGCGAGGGAGAAAACTGAGGTTGTCGAGAAGAAACTTGCCATAGCTAAGAAGCTAAAGGAAGAGAATGCCAAACTCAAGTAGGAACGGTCTGACCAGATCAAGAAGACCGAACGGCTGAACAAGAGGAGCAATGGTCTGGAGAAGTACTTGGGAGAGTTTGCGAAGAAGATGTTCAACATGCTCAATGGTAACTTTCCTTCGTCGAGTGAACTTCCTTAATTCCCATAAGACAGTAGCATGAACATCTTTCCATTCCCTCTTCATATAGTATTCTGTAAAGACGTTGAAAAGGATACCGAGAAACCAAATCTGGATCCCACCATGTCACTCGTCGGGGATGCTGTGGCCATGAATATGTTTCGTCTCAACGTTCATCTCACAAGTGTTCAAGAGTATATCACTCGACGGAGGGATGCACTAGAGAAGATTGAAAAAGAACTATGGCCAGAGAACACCCTCCAGACTGACCTTGAGTCGATGATGACCCACCTCAATGAGATTCCCAGTCGAGTGCAAGCATGGAAGAAATTTGCCGCTCGCTCTGGAGCCAACGTGGCACTTTCACTCGTCCAAGTCCATTACAAGGAGGCAAAGGAGGACAAGTTGAAGCCTCTCCATGTGATGAACACGAACAAACTTCAATTCGAGGACTTCATGGAGACCTTCATCGATGCGGCCACTCCGATTGCTGACGGTATTGATCTGTACAACTTTGTCGAGCCCGCGAGTCCCACGGGTGCTTGATGAAACTTTGATCACAGTTAAAAATTTATTCGCCTCGGTATGCCAAGTGGTGATGTAACCATTTTAAAACTTCATTGAGGCCTTAAGCCTGTGTACTTTCATTTGCACGAACAACTTTTATCCGTGCTAGGAACTTTGGATTTATCTCCATTTTGCTTTCACTCCTTTGTTTGGCTGAATTTGTTTTGCTCCCGAATGGAATGGATATTCAACACTCGGAAAAATTTCTTACTTAGGCGAACAACTGATTCGCGGCTAAGTCCCCGAGTGAGAAGAATGCTCATCACTCGGCAGGGTTTTTAACTTAGGCGAAGACTGATTCGCAGCTAAGCCCCCGAGTGACAGGATCGCTCATCACTCAGAGAAGTTTTTGAACTTAGACGAAGACTGATTCATAGCTAAGTTTCTGAGTGAATGGAATGCTATCCACTCAGAAGGGTTTTTAACTTAGGCAAACGCTAGTTCGCAGCTAAGCCCCCGAGTGAGAGGATCGCTCATCAGTCGGAGAAGTTTTTGAACTTAGACGAAGACTGATTCGCAGCTAAGTTTCCGAGTGAATGGAATGCTATCCACTCAGAAAGGTTTTTAACTTAGGCGAAAGATGGTTCGCAGCTAAGCCCCCAAGTGAGAGGATTGCTCGCCACTCGGAGATGTTTTGAACTTAGATGAACACTAATTCATAGCTAAGTTTCCGAGTGAATGGAATGCTATCCACTCGGAAGGTTTTTTTAACTTAGGCGAAAGCTTGTTCGTAGCTATGCCCCCGAGTGAGAGGATCGCACACCACTCGGAGAAGTTTTTGAACTTAGATGAAGACTAATTCGCAGCTAAGTTTCCGAGTGAATGGAATGTTATCCACTTGGAAGGGTTTTTAACTTAGGCGAAAGCTGGTTCGCAGCTAAGCCCCCGACTGATAAGGATCGCTCATCACTTGGAGAAGTTTTGAACTTAGACGAAGACTGATTGGCAGCTAAGTTTCCGAGTGAATGGAATGCTATCCACTCGGTAGGGATTTTAACTTAGGCAAAAGATGGTTCGCAGCTAAGCCCCCGAGTGAGAGGATCACTCGTCACTCGGGGTGCTTTTGAATGTGAGATTGTGCGATCGGAATCGACAATGGACCGCGGAAGTCATAACTTTGATAAACAACATTGTCTGGAGTACTTTTATTCCATCAAAACAACTTAGTCTTCAAGTATAGAAATGTCAAAGTAGATCCGCGTTCCAGGCACACGGCTCGTCAATCTTCTTCTTGAGGTTGTAGAGGTGGTAGGCTCCGTTGTTCAGTACCTTGGTGACGACGAAAGGACATTCCCATGCAGGGGCGAGCTTGTGAGGTCGTTGTTGATCCACTCGGAGCACAAGATCACCTTCATGGAATGACCGACTCTTTACATGCTTTGCATGGAAGCGACGCAGATCCTATTGATATACAGTCGACCGAATCAGAGCCATTTCACGCTCCTCTTCCAGGAGATCTATGCCATCTTGTCGTGCTTGTTCAGCCTCAGCTTCGGAGTAAAGATCTACACGAGGGGAATTGTGAAGGAGATCACTCGGCAAAACTGCTTCAGCTTCGTATACCAAGAAGAAAGGAGTGCGCCAAGTTGACCAATTAGGAGTCGTCCTCAAGCCCCACAAAATAGATGGAAATTCAGTAACCCAAGATCGAGGTGCATGTTCTAGATCGCGCATGAGTTGAGGCTGCAGCCCTTGGAGGAAAAGGCCAATGGCTTGCTCAGCTTGACTATTATTCTGAGGGTGCGCAACGGATGCATAATACACCCGAGTGCCTTGGGTGAAGCAAAAGTGTCTAAACTCTTTCAAGTCAAAGTTTGAGCCATTTTCTGCAATGATAATGTGGGGAACTCCATACCGGAACATTATCTCTTTTATGAATTTGATTGCAGTGCATGAGTTCAGCTTATTTATAGGCTTGGCCTCAATCCACTTAATGGACTTGTCGATTGCAAAAAGCAAGTGAGTAAATCCACTCTGGCCCGTCCGAAAGGGACCAAGCATATCCAAACCCTAGACTACGAACAGCCAGACGAGTGGAATAGTCTTCAAGGCGGATGCGGGCTTGTGCGACAAGTTTGAGTAGAACTTGCATCCTTCGTAGTGATCAACAATCTCCTTAGCCATCTCGTTGGCGCATGCCCAGAAGAAACCAGCTCAGTATGCTTTGGCAATAATCGTCCGAGAAGACTCATGATGACCACAGGTCTGCGAGTGAATTTCCTCCAGGATCAGTCGACCTTCTTTAGGAGAGATGCACCGCTGTGTCACGCTAGTTATGCTTTCTCTGTAAAGTTGATAATCCATGACAGTAAAGGCCTTGGACCTACGGACAATCTGTCAAGCTTCAACCTCGTCATGTGGGAGTTCTTGCCTTAGAATATACGCAATATATGGAACCGTACAATCGGGCGTGTTGACCAGAATCTCCATGACCAGATCTATGACCGTTGGGACATCAACTTCAGTTGGATTAGAGGTGCTTATTGCTTGCGGGGGCCCTTCAGTGAAGGGATATTCCTACACCGAAGGAGAATGTAGGTGTTCCAGAAACACATTACTGGGGACAGGCTTCCGAGTGGATCCAATGTTTGCAAACTCATCGGCTGCCTGATTCTTCACTCGGGGAACATTATGGAGTTGCAAACCTTCAAACCACTTGTCAAGCTTTCTTACTGCATTGCAGTATATAGTCATAGCAGGGTTCCTAACATCCCACTCTTTCATCACCTAGTTAACCACCAAATCAGAGTCACCATATACCGTCAGGCGCTTGACGCTGAGTGAGATGGCCATAGGCAACCCGTATAGGAGTGCTTCGTATTCTGCTTTATTATTGGAGGAATCAAAATGAATCTATAGGACATAGCTGAGCTTGTCACCCATTGAAGATACCAATACTATGCCAGCACCAGACCCATTCAACATCTTCGAGCCATCAAAGAACATTGTCCAGTGCGTCGAGTGGATTTGAATTGGCTGATGTTGTTCTATCCACTCGGCCAGGAAATCAGCAAGTGCTTGAGATTTGATTGCCTTTTTTGCTTCAAACTTGATATCAAAGTAGAGGAGCTCAATAGCCAATTTCGCCACTCGACCAGTTGCATGTCGATTGTTGAGGATCTCAAACAATGGAGCATCACTAACGACTAAAATTGAGTGACCTTGAAAGTAGTGTGCCACTTTCTTCGTTGATAGATATATACCATAGACAAGCTTCTGGTAATGTGGGTACCTTTGCTTTGACGGAGTCAACACTTCAAAAATATAGTAAACTGGACGCTGGACTTTGTAAGCTTTGCCTTCCTCTTCCTGCTCGAGAGTGAGAACTGTGCTGACAACTTGGTTAGTCATTCCAGTGTACAGGAGCAATGGCTCTTTGCTGTGCGGAGCAGCAAGCATCGGCTGGGTGGAAAGCAGGGCTTTTAGCTCAACAAATGCTTCTTCAGCTTCTAGAGTACACTCAAACATATCAGACCTCTTCATCAGTTGGTATAAAGGCAATGCCTTCTCACCAAGACGAGAAATGAATCTACTCAACGCCGCCAGGCAACCTGTGAGCCTCTAGAAATCATGCACACACTCAGGGATTTTCATTCGGGTGATGGCACCGATCTTGTCAGGATTGATGTCGATTCCCCATTCGGAAACAAGGAAACCGAGAAACTTGCCGCCAGAAACCCCGAAAGTGCACTTGGATGGGTTTAACTTGATATCGTACCTCCTCAGATTGGCGAATGTTTCAGCCAAGTTAGTTAGCAGGTCGGAACCTTTGCGAGACTTGATGATAATATCATCCATGTATGCTTTGACATTCCGAGGGATCTGTTCAAGCAGGCATTTTTGAATCATGCGCGTGAAAGTAGCACCAGCATTTTTCAAACCAAAAGGCATGGTGATATAACAGAAACACCCGAATAGGGTGATGAAGGTTGTCTTTATTTCATCCGGACCAAATAGACGGATCTGATGGTAGCCGGAGTATGCATCAAGAAAAGATAAACGCTCGCACCTCGCAGTTGAGTCAACAATTTGATCGATGCGGGGGAGCGGAAAATGATCTTTCGAGTAGGCCTGATTGATATGTTTGAAGTCAATACACATGCGCAGTGACTTGTCCTTCTTGGCGACCATGACAACGTTCGAGAGCCACTCGGAGTGGTAAATCTCTCGTATGAACTTAGCCTCCAGGAGACAAGCCACCTCATCGTCGATTGCCTTTCGCTTCTCTGCTGCCGACCGGCACAAGTGCTCTTTCACAAGATTGGCCTTCTGGTCAACTCTTAGTTGGTGCTCAGCCAGTTCCTTGGGTACACCTGGCATGTCAGCAGGTTTCCATGCAAAGATGTCCCAGTTCTCACAGAGGAACTGGATGAGCTCGGCTTCCTATTTGCTGCCGAGTGTCATCAAAATGTTGGTCCGGGCAGCATTAGGATCCGTCGGGCGGATGTGCACCTTCTTCACCTCACCTGCCGACTGAAAAGCAGACCCAGAGGTGGGCTTCTTGCCCCGCAGCAGGTCGACGGGATTAGTATTCTTCTTGTACTCTTCCAACTCGACCACAACCATCTGATGGTCGGCGATTTTGGAGCCTTGCTTAAGGTCTTCAGCTCTCTATTGATTGCCTGTGACTGTGATGACACCCTTGGGCCCAGACATCTTCAGCTTGTGGTACACGTAGCACGAACGGGGCATTAAATGGGCATAAGCTGGATGACCAAGGATGGCATGGTATGTGCTGGAAGTCTACAATTTCAAACGTCAATTTCTGTTTGCGAAAATTCTTGTCGGTGCCGAACACGACATCTAATGCAATCTGGCCGAGTGATTTGGCCTTCTTCCAAGGGATGACTCCGTGGAACTGCATGTTGCTCATGCTGATTCGGGACATCGTAATGCCCATCCCTTTGAGTGTGTCAGCATACAGGATGTTCAAACCACTCCCTCCGTCCATGAGAACCTTGCGGAGTCAAGTGCCTCCCACAACAGGTCCACCACCAGAGCTTGCCAACCAGGGGTAGCGACATGAGCAGGATGGTCCGACTGGTCAAACGTGATAGCAGTCTGAGACCATTTGAGGTACGTGGGGGTTGCAGGAACAACCATGTTGAACTCCGTGTTGATAACTTTCAGTCGATCTTGCTTTCCACATCAGCAAAAGTCATTAGAGTGGCATTGACTTTGGGAAACTCTTCTTTATCTTCATCATCCTCCTTTCCAGGAGTTTTCTCACTCGACTGACCTTCCTTGAACTGTTGGATTAGTAAACAACACTATTGAGTGGTATGCTTCGGCAATATCAAATTGCCTTCTTCATCTTTCTTCATGTGGATTGCACACGGTAAATCCAGAACATCGGTTCCCGACTAATTCTTTTCTTTCTTGGGGGTAAACTATCCTTTGGACTTCCCCTTATTTTTTACTTGCGCTGCCAGAGCGGCCGCCACAGCCTGAGAAGGGGGCATTAGCTTTGCACTTCTGTTTCTAACTGGAATTTCTACTGGCATCATTGTCGACTGCTTTTTCCTTTGTCGTTGTGGAGGTGGTCTTCCTCTTTGCCATTGGCATACCGAGTGGCAATATCCATCATCTTGCTCAAGGAAATATCTCTTGTCCGCCCAAATTTTAGATAAAGCTTTATGTACTTCACACCGGCCTTGAAAGCACAAACGGCTTTATGCTTCGAAACATTCTCCATCGTGTGATGTAGGGTGGAGCAGCGCTGAATGTACTCTCTCAAGGTTTCATTAGGCTTCTGAACACAGTGTTGTAGATCAATCAAACTAGCTGGATGCTTGCAAGTTCCCTCGAAAGTTTGGATGAACACTCGGGAAAGATCCTCCCAGCAATAGATGCTAGAAGGAGCTAAAAAATTCAACCATGCTCGGGCCAAACCATCTAACATCAAGGACAAATGCTTCATGGATATGTTGTCATTTCCTCCACCAATATGCACAAACACTCGGTAATCGTCTAACCATGTTTCTGGCTTCAACTCACCAGAGAACTTGCTTATCCTAGCCACCAACCTGAAGTTGGGGGAATCTCTGCAGAGCGAATGGCTCTGCTAAAACACTCAGGGCCAGAAACAATAGCACCACTTACACTCGGATAGTCTCTGTCATAACCATCCTTATGAGCTCTGCCTCTGTCAATCCACTTCTAGGCGATGATATCTCTCGCACTGAACCCTGGATTCCACTCGTCACCGAACGGGCGCCTATCGTCATAGTGTCAGGGCACATACGAACCACTCCGCGGAGGAGTAGGCATTCGAAAGTGGTCATCATGGTGAAAACGAGGAGCAAACTGATCTCGCCCCTAATCCTGATACTGATCTTCACGGTAATCTCCGCCTCTGTGATGCACGGGTGACCCTGGGGTGTGTGCCGACTGAACTGTATCAGCCTTTGGCGAATTGGTGTGTAACCTATTGCGCGACAGAGAAACAGCCAGATTCTAACGATGCGCCGCATCAAGCAACACTCGGATCTGCTGCAAACCTCTACCAGCCTCTGAACGCGATGGCTGAATGGAATCGCCAATCTTAGCGGCGGCAGCAACATTCAAAACTGGAGTACGGAATACCTCAACATTGTTGTGACATCCACTCGGAAATAACTATCGCTGACGTTGACTGGGAAGTTGTGGACGTTGGCGAGCACGCTCATTGAGTTCTTTCTGAATCTGTTCGAGCCGAAGGCGCATGGCCTCCAAGGCATGGGCTTCAGTAGTCGCACCGACGATGGGCGCTTGGAGGATCTCCTCATCCCGGTGCTGCTGCTCATTTGACGCTCCTCCAGCCTTGCGCCTGTCGCGACCAAAACCAGGGCGTGCTTTGATGTGAGCCTGCCATGTGGACCTCCATCGCTAGATCGCAGCTCTCACACTCGCAGGGAATGTCAGACTGATCTGACGCTGATTCGAACACGCCGTGAAGTGATTCGGTGGGCTCGATAGCCGCAATCCGCGGAGACGACGCTTGGCGAGCCGCCGCATGCCTCACCCAGCGTTGGAGCCGCGAACGACCAGTTCGCTTATGGCGGTGAATAGCGGGGAGGGCCAACAAGTACGGAGTCGATGACTGTCGTAGAATAACACCGCGGGAGCTTGCACGGAAGTGTGCCGCCCCATGGATCGGGAGCGCCTCAACATTTAGAGGCGCTTTCTGAAGCCATGCCGAGTTGTCGGCGATGAAGGAGAGTGCTCCAAAACAGATCTTGTGGCCCAAGAACAAACCACCGCCAGAAGACATGACGAAGGGAAAAAATGCAATCTCGTCATAAGTCACTTAGATGCCTGCCCCATGATGAGCGCCAACTATCGTGAGAACGAGCCTGACAGTAGAAGGTAAGGGTATGTAAGGAGATGGGAGAGTCCTAGCTATGACAAGGGTGTACACATGGTTGTATGAGTTCAGCCCCCTCTCGTGGAGGTAACAGCCCTACGTCTGAGTGCTCGGGAGCTCTTGCTGTGTGGAATATGAGTGTTACACGGGATGCGAACCCTTGTGACAAAGGGGAGGGGCGGCTTATATAGAGTGTGCTGCCCCTCATGAATGGCCGACAACCAAGGGTTCGATCATGGGAATAAAGGCATAAGTTATTGATAATGTATACAATAAATGCTACTAATGGCGACTAGTGGAACGCTTGCCTGTTGGCCTCCCTGGGGTGCCTTCTGGCCTTCTACTGTTGACTGGCCATTAGTTTCTTCCGTGTGAAAGGTTACTATCGAGTGGACGGAGAAACGTCCGAGTGGATTATCTGTCGAGTGACTCGTTCACCATGGTGACTTCAGTCAGAGCCTTCCTTGTAACCTTTAAGTTCTCCAATATGGTTTCCTTAGGTAGGGTATGTAGG
The DNA here is from genome assembly GCA_022496015.1 of Hordeum marinum. Lineage (NCBI taxonomy): Eukaryota > Viridiplantae > Streptophyta > Magnoliopsida > Poales > Poaceae > Hordeum > Hordeum marinum. The sequence continues at coordinate 132,512,809 of CM039676.1, read as the reverse complement.
CCAGGTCTAGGAGCCTACCCTAGGTACATATCCTCATTAGAGGCCACCTCAAGGCCTACCACTAGTGGTTGAGAAACGCCTTCGTGGTGTTATCTCAAGGAGAGAATAGGGTGAGCCTTCATGGCATTGGTGTGCCTTCATGGTAACATCTACCTCTCTAAACAGTGACCTAGCTTCCCTCCAAGGAAGTGAACATAGACATACATCCTCGTCTGTCGGAGTTGTAGTTATCCCTAACCCTATCTCCCTACTTGTGGTTACTTATCTTTGAGTACTTACCTGTATTACTTGTGCTTGATTATCCCCTACTTGTTGCCTTTCTTAGTACACCTAGCTTAACTATCATCTTTGCAATTGTTAGGCTCACTTTCATATTCTGCAATATCACCTAAAATTGCTAAGTAATAATTAAATTTGTAGTTGTACCTATTCATCCCCCCTCTAGGTCCATCTCGATCGCTTTCGAAATCCAACAGGTCTATCATGTGGCAGCAACAAGTTCAAGGGAATACATACCCATCACCTTTGGAGATACTGACCAACTAGCCACCCGTCCTGGTCATACATCGACCACACTGGTCTTAAACCCCATCGTTGATGGCTGCAGGCTGCAGAAAGTGCTAATGGATGGCGGCGATGGTTTAAACCTTATATACGAAGATACCCTGGAAAAAATGCATCTCGACCGATCTCGCATCGAGCATTGCAACACAACATTCCAGGGGATCATTCCTGGGAAAGAGGCGCGTTGTTCAGGATGTATCACCCTGGACGTAGTGTTCGACACACCCAAAAACAAGCAATCTGAAGAACTTCTCTTCCATATCATGCCCTGCCCCAGCGGCTTCCACGCCCTGCTGGGGCGTGATGCCTTCACAAAATTCCAGGCTATTCCAGATTACGGGTATATGAAGCTCAAGATAATAGGCCCAAACGAGGTAATCACAGTCGCCAGCGATCCGATATAGCCCTTCGAGCTGAAAATAAAATAGTGGTGCTCGCCCTCGAGGCACTAGCTGAGACCTTTGCTACAGAGGAACTGACCGCACTCCGGTCAATAGTAGACAAGGACGATGTGATCCTTAGAAAAAGGCCCAAACTCACATCCTTTAAACCTGCAGATGAAATCGTTAAATTTCAGGTACACCCAACGGACCCCAATAAGACAGTGTCCATCATAGCTCAGCTGGACCCCATGGTGGACGAGGCGCTGCTAGCATTATTACGAGAAAATTGGGACATCTTCTCCTGGCATCATTCTGATATGCCAGGAATCCCACAGCGGATAGTAGAACATAGTCTGAACATCATCGTAGGCTTCAAGCCCGTTAAACGGACTCTGCGCCGCTTTTTCGAGCCCAAACGACAAGCTATGGGTGAAGAATTAGCCAAATTGATAGAGGTCAGATTCATACGGGAGATCAAGCACCCCGAATTGTTGGAAAACCTGGAGATGCAAAGAAAGAGAAATCCCGGCGGCTATGCATCGACTTCAAAGACCTAAAGAAGGCCTGCCTTAAGGACCCTTTCCCCTTACCATGCATAGACCAGATTATTGACGCCACAGCCGTACACGACTCATTGTGTTTCCTCGACGCTTATTCCGGATACCATCAGATCAAAATGTAGGAATCCGATCAAGCCGCAACCACATTCATCACCCCTTATGGACCATTCTACTTCAACATGATGCCTTTCGGGCTACAAAATGATGGGGCTACATCCAAGCGCATGATCCAGACTTGTCACTCAAAACAGGTCGGTAAAACAGTCGAGGCATACGTAGATGATGTGGTCATCAAAACCAAACACGTCACCCAGTTGATTGAAGTCCTAAGGTAAACCTTTGCCAGCTTACGTTAGTATGATATATGACTCAATCTGGAGAAATGTGTCTTTGGATTCCCGCTAGTAAACTGCTCAGATTCATCGTTTCCCATAGAGAAATAGAACCGAATCCGGATAAGATCCGCACCATATAAGAACTTCCAATTCCCACGGAGCTAAAGCATGTCCAGAGGTTGGCGGGTTGCATGGCGGCGTTAAGCCGCTTTATCTCTCGCCTAGGCAAAAAGGCTTTACCGCCCTACAGGCTCCTTAAATGTACCAACAATTTCGAATGGACCAATGAAGCAGCAGCTATGTTAGAAGAAATTAAAGCACTGCTGGCAAGCAACCCCATACTCACAGCGCCAGGAGCTAGTGAGCCAATCTTATTGTACATATCAGCCACCAACCAAGTCATTAGCGTAGTGCTCGTCATCGAACGAGAGGGGGAGGGACAAACATTCTCGACACAAAAGCCGGTCTATTACGTGTTAGAAGTACTAACGCGGTGCAAGTCCTGATACCCGCATTACCAAAACATAGCCTATACAGCATTTATGACATCAAGGAAACTAAGACACTACTTTCAAGAGTGTTTGGTCACGGTGGCATCCGAAGTACCCCTGAACGACATAATCAACAATAGGGACGCCACCAGCCGCATAGCCATGTGGGCCATTTAGCTCCTTCCTTTTGAGATTGTCTACAAGACATGACGAGATATAAATCTAAGGTCCTAGTAGATTTCCTCACCGAATGGACAGAGGCCAACGTCCTCAGGGAATATAGTACATACTCCCATTGGACGATGTACTTCGACAGATCCAAAACATTGGCCGGACTAGGGGCTGAAGTTATTCTCACATTATTGGATTTCGGGCTCCGCAAAACCCTTAAGGTTCGAACATAGGGGCATGAGCAAAGAATTCCCATGGCCTCACTCAACCTAGCTCGCTACTCAATGGACACTATAGCGAACTCACATGATGACAAGGAAGAAGATGAACACGATAGTTTACCCAGGTTCGGGCCGCTGTGAAGCGTAATACCCTACTCCTGCTTTGGTGGATTGCCTCACGCGGAGGTTGTGGTGGATGAATTAGTACAATGTTCTTGAGACTCGTGAGGTGGCTCAGGGTGTGTTCTTGGCTCTCTATCTTGTAGTGGTGTGTTGGGTGTCTAAGTGTTGGATCTGATCCCCTCTACGGTGTGACCTAGCTTCTATATATAGCTGCGGCCTGTGTCCTCCTCCCTTATCACAATTGCGGGAAGGGATCCCACAACGGCCAAATTCAAAGGGGGACAGGAGTACATCCGTGCCCTGTCCAAAGGCGGTCTTCGCCTGCAAAGTAGTTGTAGGTGATGCAGTGGTGGGCTCGGCGATGACATCCATCCTACGGGGCTTGTGGTTGTGGTCTTGTTGCACTAGAAGGGAAACCTTTGGGCGGTGCTTTGGGAACTCGCGTACGTCCTTGCTCCCTTTGCACCAAAGGGGAAAGTGCGCCCCCTGGCGCTCCAGCGCCTGCCTGTCCTTCCTTGCGTCACCCTTGACTCCTGAGGTTGGGCCTTGCATAGAGATCTCCGCTGCTCTGGAGGGGGCCTAAGGAGGCCCATCCTTGCTGGACTTCGATACTGCTCCTCCTCACGAGCCTATGGTCCTCGCGAGGGCCTTTTCTTGAGTAGCGCCACGTCAGGACACGCCTGGGTGACGAAGTGGGCCATGCCCTGGGCTGCAGGCAGGCAGGACTGGGTACCCCCGTTCCCTATACACCGACAGTATCCCCCAGGCCCAAGGTGCGCTCGAGCTGGCTTCAGAGCGAAGCTTTGTGGATGGCCCGAAGCACCACGGGCCCCAAATACCTGCAGGCCAGGCTCTGCATGCGTCGGCCACTCGAGTGGCGACGCCCCCATTCCTCGAAGGCGTCAGGAATAGCCCAAGTCAAACCGACGCGACACCCGTGTCAGCGCCGGCCATCATTACCTTTCGTTAAATGCTACTAGTTCCTTGGGCCTCCAGCCCTCGGGCCACGCGGCTGTGACCCGATAGCGTCAAGCGAGGCGACGTGCGGCAGAACCGCGCGTCGATTGAGCCAACCCTTTCGAAGCCCGAGGAATGCACGTCACTTGCTCTCCCACGATGCTTCGTGACCTTGATCTCGCCTATAAATCTGCCTCCTCAAGACGGAGCCCAGCCATCTCGAAGCATCTGCCTGCTCCTGCAATTCCAAAGAAAACCCTCTTCCCATCCTCAACTTTTTCCTTCCTTCATGGCGTCTGGTCAGAACGCCGCCGGTGTAGGAGGACGTTTAGGGCTGTTAGCCCCCTTGCCTCCCTCTGGAGGCGGCGACGGGGGGCCATCGGAACCGGTGTGGATCTGCCAGCATTGGGCCATGGTGGGAGAGTGAGTGTTCCGTCGCCTCCTTCTTGTTTCTTTTGATACGTCCAATGTGTCAGGCTTGACTGTTTCCTTCTTCCAGGGCGCTGGCGGCCAAGAAACGCAAGCGCGCCAAGCTCCAGGAGGAGGCAGACGTGCTACATGCTCAGCTAGCGACGGTCGATGCTACCTTCCAGGCTGCCCTCAAGGGCGAGCCGGAGGGGAGGGCGGAGTTGGAGGCTCTCCAAGCCTAGGTCACGGAGGCGGTGGACTCCATGCAGGCCACGCGGGATGAGGCAGCCTACACCAGGATGCTAGAGTCCTAGCGGGCCAAGCAGTTTCGTACATCGCCCTCTGCGCGTCAGATGCGGTGGAACGGTTCGTCAAGGATGTCCCCACCCTCCCCAACGTGTAGGGCGACGGGGGCTACCTTGACTTCTTTCGCCAGGTGGTGGAGGCGCTAGAGACTGGCCTCTACCTTATGAATGCGGACAACGAGGCTGATGCGCCGGACCTCCTGGAGCTGGCTTTGACGCATGTCTTCTCCAACCTATGTCGCCTCGCACCACAGCTCGACCTCCAACGTGTGGTAGAGCAGGCGCCCGTGGGGCTTCTGAGACTCCATTAGGATGGGGTGCACCCGCACGTGGATGCCCTGGTCGTGTAGTTCATTCGGGTGCCTCCTCCCGAAGGAGAAGGCAGCCGTCGGCTGAGACAGCGACAATGACTCCTCCACATAGATACCCCTGCTCCTTCCTCCTGGTACCTGTAACAGTTGAAGGCAAACTCATCCCACGCGGGCGTTAATATTTTGTGCATTACCTACGTATTTGATTGTCATTCTTCATTCTTCGTTGGCCGCTCGTAGTATTGCGATTTAGTTTTCCCTTGCCAACTTGGCGCCGGCTCCAATGCAGACTGATGATGCTGGTTGGTCGGGTCTCCATGTAGCCTCCCCTCGAGGGACAGCCTACGGTCACAAGCCACAGGCTCGTGGCCTAGCAGTCCATCGTCATCAGGCCTCCACCCTTGCGTCACCTTGACTGCCACTTAGGGTCACCTGGGGTGCTTGTGGTCGCGCACGGTTGGTCCGTAGTACCTGCGTCCTCATGTTAGCGCGTAGACACTTCGCCTTTCCCCTGGGGCACCGTTAGATCAGGAAACTCATGCTTGATTTGGTAGTGTACTTAGCTTGTGAGCCGCGGATGACCTTGTGGCATGGCTAGGTAGTTTAGGTACTCCGCTATTCCACCTGGGGTGCTCCTCCATTGCTTACGAATGAGGCATGTCGGGGGACTTTTCTGCGCCCTGTGTCTGCAGGTCCCAATCCTGCGAATTTCCCTACCGATGTAGCTTACGACTGGCCAAGGTCACAGCAACAAGGTGAGGCCTCGACACCCTCGATGTCTGCCGGATAACCAATGATAGCACCGAGGCTACCGAGTGGCTTTATGACTGATAAGGTTCTTGAGGCACAATGCTCAGGAGCCCCCTTTGACACTCAAGCAGCTCTATGTCGATGGGTCCTAGTCCCACACATTTCCCTACCACCATGGCGTATGACCGGATCACGAAGGACGCATCCATGAGGTGGGGCCCCAACACCCTCGATGCCGGCCGGATCACCAAGGACAGCATCGAGGCTGCCGAGTGGCTTTGTGACCGGTAAGGCTCTTGAGGCGCAATGCTCAGGAATCTCCATTGACGCTCGAGCGGCCCCCGTTCCTCTCTATTGGTTCTTGCCTCGGGAGGCCCAAGCACGGGGCACCCCTAAGACTCATGCTGCGGCGGCGCGCTGCGGTCGAAGCCCCCTTGCAGGGCTCAACCGTCAAAAGCTGCGAGCCCCTAAGGCGACAGAGCCTAGCTATCCAAATCCAGGGCGTCCCGGAGAGGGCCACAGCATGCAGGCCCTCACAAGACATCGATCCAAAAGAAAGAGAACTCAGGATTTGGTAGAAGAGAAAACAATGAGAGAAAAAGTCCCCGCCCTTTTCTTTTAAATTTCGAGCTCTGATCTCTTCAAACTTTGTTTCAAAAGTTGTCAATTCGAACAACAAGAGAAAGCAAGCAAATGTTGCGTCCAGCGCCTAGTCTAGTCTTCGTCTTCCCCTAGCGCTGAGCGTACGACATCCACGTTGCATGGGCATAGCCATTGACGAGCAGTGTTAACTTCTCCGCTAGCATGGAGCTGTGGCTGCCACATTGCATGGGAGGAACCCCTCCACATCCTCGGGGCACTCCGGGTATATACAACCCGCTCATTATTACATGAGAGTGTCACAACCGTAGATAGCTAGGCAAGCCCCCGGGCACCGGGCCCGGTAGCTCCCAACTCCTCCAAGAGCCATCTCATGCATATTTGCCCGATTGCGCGCCCCTATGACCCTAACCCGAGTGCATTTGTCCTGACGTAGCCTTGGGATTGCGCTCCCTTGGCCCAAACATGAGTACAATACATCCGGCGTAGCCGTAAGGGTGTTCTGTCGATGAAGTCGCCTCGTGAGGCGTTTGAGTGATGCGTGGGCACTGCCCCGAGAGCCCCATCAGGCCCAGCCTCCTGAGGCTGTGCTGATGTTCTAGTTGCCGTGGGTGGCACGCATTACCTATGTCTTGCCATCCTTTCCCCAGGGTGTCACTCCTGACGACCCAAGGTCCTGCTTTGTGATGCTTGCTTGTGGGGGCGGCAGCTCAGGACGTGCCCCACGGATCCCGCGGCATCCTCCCTCCTTTCCGGCTTGTGTTGGCCACGCTTGGTGCCTTCTTAGGAGAAGCCCCCAAGCCCAGCTCAGGGAGAACACCCGAGCTTTTCCCTATCCCTATGGGGCGCGGGGCGCCCACGGCGGGCACCTGATCCGGTCCGTCCTCCCTAGGCATGACGTAGCATGGTACGTAGGGCTCCACGTATGGGCCTGGTTCTCCTCCTGTGTCATCCTACAGGGCGCCAGGGTATGCCCCCAAGCGGCGATGGGGCGCTGCTGTGACAGCCCAAGTGCTACCCTACCTTTTGTGGCATGTAATCTATGTGGACCCATGTGTCATGTGTTAATGTATTTGAGTTTCTCATGGCCATGTCATTGTATCATGCATTCTTGCATCATGCATCATATCATTTTATCATCTTGTCATGCATTGCAAATGTGGTGTGCTTCTTGTGACCTTGTGATGTTTGAAATGTGATGTGGGTGGTCTTGTGGATGTGTGTGCTAGACTGGGCATCAACTCCTTCCCCTCGCTTATTATTTTTTTGAAAAAAACAAACAAACCTATACTCTTTTATTCCCATTGCCATTCTTCAACAGAAATTAATTTCTTTATTAATCTGTTAAAAATGTTCATGAGGTAGCCAATATTAATTTGAGGCCATGTGTGTTGTTCTTTTGGTCTGTTGAGCTATATGATGTTGGGGTTTTAAATAACAAAGGTGTTGTTTTATTATAGTTTTAAAAATAATTGCTTCGAAAAATCCTATTGTTAATTTTATTAAATAGGTCTCATTTTCTTTTATACAAAAGTATTTTTGTTTTATCAAAAAGCCTTTTTATTTTCCTCTGGTGGTTTTCCTTGTCTTGCTATTTTTATTTAATGGAAAACCCTGCTGGTTTTCTCTGTGTGTGGGAGAGATTTGGGCCGGATCCTTCCGCCGCACGGCCCAGCCCAGGTAGCTAGTGGCTACCTACTCCGTTGTCTCTCTTTCCGTCAGGTTCGGATAGGAGAGAGCGAGCACGTCGCCGATGTCAACTTTAGCTGTCGCGTCCCCGTTAGCTAGGTCCTATTTAGCCCCGCTTGGCGTGCGTGCCTCCCCTCTAGGGTTCCTCGCGCTGCCGCCATATCCTTTCCCATCCTTCCTCTCCCTACTTCTTCTTCTTCTCCCGGGTTCAGAGAAGCACAGGTAAGTTCAGAGAGTTGCCGCCGGTCATCCTCGCCATCACCTTCGCGCCTCCGGTGGCCCTCGTCGCCGGTGAAGATGGCGTGGAGCACGGAGCCGTCGTCCACATTCCATTCCCGCCGCTAGGGGTGAGGAGCACCTCCCTGCGGTGCAGCTTCGCATCACCGTCGTCCGCAAGGGTGCGAGTCATTGCTGGTGGTCTTCTTCCCCTTCGTCGCTGCCGCGTCTTCATCTCTTCCTCCTCTTCATCACGTTCCAAATCACCGTTGTCTCCCCCTCGGGGAGCCTCCATGATTCCCCCTCCGGTTGTCGTGCCTAGCTCACCGTCTCCATAGAGGTTTCGCTCGCCGCCGTCCATCCAAGGCAGCGCCTTGGGGGCGTTGCCTCCGCCCCCTCGTCGCAAGACGAGCAGGGGAAGGACTCCCAGTAGTTTCCGCAGCCCCGCGTCTGTTTCCCCCCGCCGGAGATGCCTCGTGGCCGCCGGATTGTCGTCGCACGTTTGCTATCGCCGGAGTGCAGGAATCTTTAGTTTCGTCAGTTAGGTGCGGTTAGTTAGAATTAGAGTGCTAGTAACCTCTTTTTGTCGAGTGCTGGAGCATAGTGCAATGGTAGGGAGAGGGGGCGAGACCGCAAGGTCTGGGGTTCGAATCCCAGCCCCCCATGGGTTTTCTTTTTTTCTGGTTGGCCGGTCGTGGTGTTCCGTGTTTGGATCCAGCGTGATGGTCGGATCCCGTGCGTGATGAATAGTGTGTGTAAGGATCTGGCCCGGCTGTGTGCCGATCCTGTGGGTGTGCAGTGTGTGTGTGTGTGGATCTGGTGTGGTGCGAGATCCATGTGTGTGAGTGTGTGTGGCAGTGTTGTGTGTGTTTGTGTTGAGGGTGTGTGTGTGACAAGTGGGCCCAAGCCCCACTTGTCATACACTATCTTTTGTTGTTATATTGTTTTAATGGCTATATGGAGTCCTTTCCATTTCTAGCAATACTTACAAATCTGGTCATGATCATTTGTGCACATGGGTCTTTAAAGTAAGTTTTCACTTATAGGATTGGTGTGCAAATTGCTATCTAGTGTTTTGCCATGATGTTCCATTTAATCATAGGGGTGTGATATATGATTTTGGGGTAAAATCATCCAAGGAATTCATTGGTGTGACTTGTTTGGGCATTTGAGCAAGTTTTTCCAAATGTCATTTTGTCTCAAAGTGCCATTTTGTCATTTTTGTTATATTTAATCCATGCATGCCATGAGGTGGTCTATATCACCACTAATTTCTGCTGCCAATTTGCTATCAGCTTAACTTAGATACCAAAAAACCATTATTTTCACTAAGTCCCTGGAATCTGTTTCATCATGCCAACTTGTGGGATTCATGCTTATTGATGTGTGCCTCCATTCAAGATTGTGTAGATGGATAAGTTGATAAGCATGTCCTGTAGTTTCTGTCAATGCCTTGTTTCTGGTTAGAGGCTTCCTGTAGCTCTAGATGTGGGCTGTGAAAGTTGCTATGTTGCTGTTTTGTGGCAAATTATTTGTTTTAGTGTTTTGTGACGTGTGGGAGCTATACTCCATGGAATTGCTTGCTATTTGGCTCTATTGTGGTTGGTTTTTCATTGTCTAACTAGTGGCTACCTTGGAATGCCAAGGAATAGCCCATGGCCTTCTTTGTCTTGTGTTTTTCCTTCGTAACTTGTCATGAGCGTAGCGTGAGAACCGTAACTCTGTTTCCTCCGTTCTACATATGCATTTCTAGCATTGTTGCATGATGCATCCATATTTTCCATGATCATGCATGTTTAAATAACTTAACATAAGGTTCTGTCCAGATTCATAAATAACTAATCCATTGCATGTGAAACATGACTAGTTAGGATTGCCATGCTAAATTCTTCACATAAACCATGCATCATTCTTGAGTGTGTATTGCACCATGGTTGCTTGTTTATTCTTGCTGTTTCTTTTGGGTAGACGTGACCGTTGAACCTGAGTACGAAGATCCAGGAGAGTACCACTACGAGGATCCTGCTACGAGGATCCATATTTTCCATGATCATGCATGTTTAAATAACTTAACATAAGGTTCTGTCCAGATTCATAAATAACTAATCCATTGCATGTGAAACATGACTAGTTAGGATTGCCATGCTAAATTCTTCACATAAACCATGCATCATTCTTGAGTGTGTATTGCACCATGGTTGCTTGTTTATTCTTGCTGTTTCTTTTGGGTAGACGCGACCGTTGAACCTGAGTACGAAGATCCAGGAGAGTATCACTACGAGGATCCTGCTACTTGTCCCTCTGAAGAACCAACAGGCAAGATGATCGCACCCTGATCCCAATACTATTTTCGCTTGCTATTTGTCTCGCTCTTATCGTTACTTTTGCACTACCTACCACTTGAATGTCAAGCCTCCTACATTGCCATGATAGCCTCTAACCCCTCCACATCCTAGCAACCTTTGTTTGGCTAAGTTATCGCTGCTCAGCCCCTCTTATAGCGCTCTTAGTTGCAGGTGCAGGTTGTTTCCATGTGATAACAAGGATTTTGGCATATCACAATATTATCTGTTATTTAATTTAATGCACATATATATCTTGGTATGGTGGAAGGCTTGGCCTTTTGTTAGGTGTTTTGTTCCGCTTTTACCACCATAGTTTCTTGTTACATGTGTTATGTTTCCATACTTTGTGCTCCTAACATGCTCGGGGTTGTTATGGGGACTCCCTTGTTTATTCGGTTGAGATTAAAACTTGTCTGGCAAGACCCAACATTGGTACTACATTTGCTAAACAACTTAATAAAACTGCATAGGGCTTTGCAACCCCATGGATTAATCAACAACCCGGGCCAGTACTCCTCACGAGTGTTGGTCCAACCCAAAGCAGCTTATTAATGCCACCCGGGGCAACTCGATGATTGGCGTGGTAACCATCGTTCATCCGTCGTGTCCTGAGAACGAGATACGCGGCTCTAATCGGGATCGTTGACACGTCGGGCGGTCTTGTTGGACTTGTTTTACCTTTATCGAGTGTCTTGCGTGTGGGGCTCTGACTTTCTTCGGGCTATCTCGAGGTGTTGGAATTCCTTTGGAGTTGCCTAGGATGATCACAAGATCCGTGGTCGAGGGCATTCCCGTGGAGTGTGGTTAATTTATGATGGACTAGTTGGAGCACCCGTGCAGGGTTAAAACTTTCGGAAAGCCTTGCCCATGGTTATGTGGCAACTTGGATATTTGTGTAACACCCGGTTATAGTTAACTTGAAGTAAACTCTAATAAAATGCACCAACTGTGTGAGTAACCATGACCATCTCTACTCGTGAACATGAACCGAGAGAGAACACGGTGGGGTTATGATTGACATAAGTAAGTGTTCAGGATCTCGTAGAGGTCATTCTAGTCTCGATCGTTTATTGTAGACCACATGTTTACTTTCATGCTTCGTAAGGTTAGCCACCATAAAAGCTTAGTGCTGCTGCAAACTAAACACATACCCCTTCCCAACCTATAAGCTTGGATAGTCTCGGTACCCGGGCGCGAGATTGTTGAGTCCCCGTGGCTCACAGATTACTACAACAATCCAGGTGCAGGTATAGATGAGATCGTGCAGGATGATGTGATGCAGCTCCAATGGGAGTATGACAAGGAGCGTGGCAGGATGTACGTGACTTGTCCAGACGAGTAGAGGACCGTGGTCATGATCTTTGGGCTCGCAAGCCAGTGTCATTGCAGCATTTTATCATTTGTTTCCGTTCGTAGCCGGACCTTGGCTTTGTATTGATGATTGAAATAATTGTGTGGATTTGTAATTTAGTATGTGGCGAGTGTAAGCCGACTCATATACTCTTCTCTTCCTAAATGTATGTAATGATGTTGTACTTGCGAACGGCAAGATGCGCCTCTATCCCTGTTGAGGCCCTCGTGTCTCAATATGGATAGGCACGCATCTTGGGTGTGACAAATTGGTATTCAGAGCCATACGACCATAGGAGCCCTTTGCTTCATAGAACTTGCTCGAGTCAAGTCTAGTAAAACTATTTTGAGTCTAGTTATATTGGAGAGTAGGTTTCTTTTTACTCCTCTTCTATGCTCTGGTGAGGTATTCAACTTAGGAATTTTGATTCTACTCCTCTTCTCGCTCAAAATGTTTTCTAGGATGAAGAGGGTATTTTGGAGTCCATATGATACCGATGTGACGGAGTTCTATCTTGGTGCCTCCTGTCTAACTTGATTTCTTCCGGGGAGTCGAGCTGCAGGGAATTTTGGCACATCGTTATCATTCAACCTCCTTGATATCTCAGGACGGAGAGTGTTCGGAATTACTTCAATACTCGCCATGGTGAAATAAGGTCGGAGTCACCCAGTACTGGGGAGGCGTCCGGGGTACCATCATGGTTTAGTATCGTTGTGCTTTCGAGGATTTGAGTTAGATGGATTTGTGAAAGCCTCTGGTTATGTGTTGAAGGATGGATAAAGTTGGGGTGTAGGTTTGCTATTTTTGTGAGATATTTCCTTCTTGTATCCCCCACACCGGATTGCATAACCAAAAAGTTTCCGGAAGTTCTCAGGTGGGAACTCTTGTAGTTATCTAGGATCATCTTCTTCAGATGTATGAGGCCATATACATTTGTTCCGAGCAACATTAGCTCAATACTTTTGTATTATTGCAAGTGGATTCTAATATCTGATGACGTTGTCGCAAAACCGAAGAAGGATTCTTACTAATTTTTTAGTAGGAAGGTTGTGATGTTATTTGTGCAATTCTTTCAAGCATTTGATTCAGCTATTGAATTCATGTTATCAATGAGGTGTTGATGTTTTGTCCATCTTTAGGGTGGCTCCACCAACTCGTGGGAATCTAGGTCATGGTGAGGAGCAGGATGATGTTCCACCACCCCAGCCACCGCCTCCTCCTCCAGAATCTTGGCAAGCCGTGATGGCCGCACCAATGCAAACACTCAGATGTTGCTCCGGCTGTTGCAAGAAAGAGATCAGGGTCAGCAAGGCTTTCAAGGGAATTTTTAGAATCAACCTCAGTTTGCGACGCTCAACCAGTTCCTTGCCAACCAGACGAAGTCTCTCACATGTTGTGAGCAGCCTTTTGATGCTAATGATTGGCTCCATGACATGAGTAAGCATTTTGAGTGCAGCAACGTCAGACCAGAGGACTTTGTCAGATTTGTGTCGTTCCAGCTCAAGGGTCAGGCAGCTGATTGGTGGCAACAGTACAAGGATTCCAAGGGCAATCGTGTTGTTACTTGGGACAAGTTCTGTCGTGACTTCAGGGCCCATTACATTTCGACTAGCTTTGTTGAGGAGATGCGTGAGAAGTTCATGCACCTGAAGCAGGGGAGCAAGTCTGTCTATCAGTACAACATCAAGTTCCAGAATCTAGCCCGCTATGCTAAGCAAGATGTTCCAGATGAGAAGGCCATGATCTATAAATTCAGTTGTGGTCTCAAGGATGAGCTTCTGCCAGGCCTAGTCCTTCAAGAGCCTCGTGAGTTTGATCAGTTCAACAACATGGCTTTGAAGGTTGAGGCAACTCAGCTCAAGTTGGACAACTCAAGGAAGCGTTCAAGGGATTCATATTATTCTTCTTCCAGCTCTCAGATGGTTCCTAAGTAGCAGAAGTATTGGGTGCCAAATCCTACTCCGTTTCGTCCTCCTCAGCAGCAGAAGCAGTTCGGTGGCCGTGGTTCTTCCCACCCACCCAACCCAGGATATCAACAGAGACCCCATGCATCCAAGGCAGCTTTTGTTCCTCCTCTAGGCAACTTTCGTCCACTATCTGAGGTTACTTGTCACAAGTGTGGTCAGATGGGTCAGTACTCAAACAAGTGCAACCAGTGGCGTCTTCCGCCTCCTCCTCCAGTCAGGCCTCCAGGCAATGCAATGGTGTAGCATAATCCCAAGTCAGCAAGGGTGAACATGGTGAATGCAACTGAAGCATAGCAGTCTCATGATGTGATTATGGGTAATATCTCAGTCAATTCTTTCCCTGCTAAAGTTTTGTTTGACACTGGTGCATCGCATTCATTCATATCTAGGCCTTTTGTCGCTATGTATGAGTTATCAGTGGATCATTTAGCAAGTCCTTTTCATGTGGTCTCTCCGTCCATGCGCATGAGTTCGCATATGATGGTTCCGGATGTTTCTATCTAGATGGGAAATTATTCTTTTCTGGCTTCTCCAATTGTTCTCGGTAATTCCGACATTGATCTCATTCTTGGCATGGACTTCCTGGCTATGAATAAGGCATATGTTGATTGTCAAGCAAAAGAAGTCAAGCTGACTCATCCTTCAGAATATGTGATTATTTTCGCATCTCGCGATGACACAATCCGTCTCTTTGCTCTTAATGAGAAGGGTGAAATCTTGGCGATTTCTCAAATTCTGGTGGTTTGTGAGTATGAAGATGTCTTTCCAGAAGAATTGCCACGAATGCCTCCGCACCGGCCAGTCGAGTTCGTGATTGACCTCAAGCCCGAAACTGAAATGGTTTGCAAGCGCCCTTATAAACTTGGCCCCGAAGAACTGAAAGGGTTGAAGAAGCAGCTAGATGAACAAGAACGTCTGGGTCCGATTAGACCAAGTTCCTATCCATGGGGTTGTGGTGTTTTGTTTGTCAAGAAGAAGGATGGCACAGACCGGCTTTGTGTTGATTACCGTCCATTGAACAAGAAGACAATCAGAAACAAGTACCCACTTCCCAACATCAATGAGTTGTTTGAACAACTGAAAGGTTCCAAGGTTTTCTCGAAGCTGGATCTTCGCATGGGTTATCATCAGATTCGCATTCGCGAAGAAGATATTCCAAAGACTGCTTTCATGATGAGTTTTGGCTCTTATGAGTACACCGTCATGTCGTTTGGTCTTGCAAATGCTCCTCCAACCTTCTCAAGAATGATGAACTTCATTTTCTCTCCTTTCAAGAATGAGTTCATCTTGGTCTATTTCGATGATATCCTTGTGTTCTCAGAGACAGAAGAAGAGCATGAAGAGCATCTCCGCCTTGTGCTTGACAAGTTAAGAGAGCATCGATTCTATGCCAAGTTTTCCAAGTGTGAGTTTTGGCTCAATGAAGTGGTGTACCTTAGGCATGTGATCTCTATCGAGGGCATTAAAGTGCACCCTGAGAAAGTTGAGGCAATCTTGAAGTGGGAGCCTCCTCAGAATGTGAAGCAGCTTCGTAGCTTCCTCGGGCTTGCTAGTTATTGCAGAAGATTCATGGAGAACTTCTCTCAAATTGCTAAGCCTCTATCTAATATCCTCCAAAAGAGTGTCAAGTATGTTTGGTCTCGTGAGTGTAATGTCGTGTTCAATACGCTCAAGCAGAGACTGACTTCAGCTCTAGTTTTTGTTCCTCCCGAGCAGTCAAAGCCTTTCCAAGTATTTTGTGATGCTTCTCTCCATGGTCTTGGTCGTGTTCTCATGCAAGATAAGAAGATAGTTGCTTATACCTCGCGTCAGTTGAAGCCTGCCGAGAAGAACTACCCCACTCATGATCTCGAGTTGGCGGCAGTTGTGCATGCTCTAATAACTTGGAGGCATTTGTTGTTGGGTAAACCAGTTGAGGTGTACACCGATCACAAGAGCTTGAAGTACATTTTCACTCAACCCAATCTTAATCTTCGGCAGTCTCGTTGGGTGGAAATGCTTGAGGACTTCAATCCAAGCATTGAGTATACCCTTGGAAAAGCAAATGTTATTGTAGACGTGCTCAGCTGTAAGGCATACTACAACAGTCTCATTCTGAAGCCTATTCAACATGAGCTTTGTGAAGCCTTCCGCAAGCTCAACCTTCAAATGATTCCACCAGGTTTTCTTGCCAATCTTCAAGTCTCTTCGACTCTGGAAGATCAGGTTCACCAAGCTCAACTTCTTGACGCAATGGTGAAGAAAGTGAAGAAATGTGTGGCCAAGGGCATTCCGAAGTATAAGTGCTTTCATGTTGATGACAAAGGTACCTTGTTATTTGAGGACCGTATGGTGGTTCCAAAAGGTGATCTCAGGAAGGTTATCATGGACGAAACACAAAATTCTCTTCTTTCCATTCATCCAGGCAGTTCCAAGATGTATCAGGATCTCAAGAAAACCTTCTAGTGGACTCGCATGAAACGTGAAATTCCTCAGTTCGTGAACGAGTGTGATGTTTGTCGCAGAGTGAAGGCGGAACATCAATGTCCAGCAGGTCTTCTTCAGACTTTGCCTATCCCAGAGTGGAAATTCGATCATGTGGAGATGGATTTCATCACTAGGTTTCCCTAGTCCAAGAGAGGCAACGATGCCATCTTTGTGGTTATTGACAAGCTGACCAAAGTTGCCCATTTCCTTCCGGTCAAAGACTCTATCTCGGCAGCTCAGCTAGCAGAGTTGTATACGTCAAGGATAGTTTCTTTGCGTGGTATTCCTCAACTCATCTCATCTGACCGTGGAAGCCTCTTTACTTCCATGTTTTGGGAGTCCTTCCAGTCTGCTATGGGTACCAAGATCCGTTTCAGCACTGCATTCCATCCGCAGACAAGTGGTCAAGTTGAGAGAGTCAATTAGATCCATGAAGATATGCTCAGAGCCTGTGTGATTTTGTTCGGCATGAAATATGCTGAATTCTCATACAACAATAGCTTTCAGGCTAGCTCAGGCAAGGCCCCTTTCGAGATTCTCTACGGTACAAAGTGTCGTACCCTGCTTAACTGGTCTGAAACCGGTGAGCATCAAATTTTGGGCAATGACATGATCACCGAAGCAGAAGAGATGTGCCATGTCATTCGTGAGAACCTCAAAGCAGCTCAATCCCGACAGAAGAGTTATTATGATAACAAACATCGGGATGTTTCCTTTCAAGTTGACGATCTAGTCTATCTCAGAGTCTCTCCCATGAAGGGCACTCAGTGGTTTGGAATTAAAGGGAAGCTAGATCCTCGCTTTGTTGGTCCTTTCATAGTTGTTGGCAAGAGAGGTGAACTTGCATATCAACTAGAGATTCCTCCAAACTTCGCAAATGTGCACGATATCTTCCATGTCTCTCAGCTCCGGAGGTGCTTCAAGACTCCCGAGCGTACCATTGACCTCCAAGACATTGATATCCATGAAGACCTCTCTTATCATGAGCATCCAGTGGCCATTCTCGAAGAAACTGAGCGTAAGACTCGCAACAAATCAATCAAGTTTATCAAGGTGAAGTGGTCTCATCATTCTGACAAAGAAGCTACTTGGGAATGTGAGAATCTTCTCCGTTCCAAATATCCAGAGTTCTTTCGTTCCTAGATCTCGGGTCGAGATCCTCTTGTAGTGTGGGAGAGTTGTGATAGCCCAAGTGCTACCCCTACCTTTTATGGCATGTAACCTATGTGGACCCATGTGTCATGTGTTAATGTATTTGAGTTTCTCATGGCCATGTCATTGTCTCAGGCATTCTTGCATCATGTATCATATCATTTGATCATCTTGTCATGCATTGCTAATGTGGTGTGCTTCTTGTGACCTTGTGATGTTTCAAATGTGATGTGGGTGGTCTTGTGATGTGTGTGCTAGAGTAGGCATCAACTCCTTCCCCTCTCTTATTATTTTTTCAAAAAAACAACCAAACCTATACTATTTTATTCACATTGCCATTCTTCAATAGAAATTAATTGCTTTATTAATCTATTAAAAATGTTCATGAGGTAGCCAATCTTAATTTCATCCCATGTGTGTTGTTCTTTTGGTGTGTTGAGCTATATGATGTTGGGGTTTTAAATAACAGAGGTGCTGTTTTATTATAGTATTAAAAATAATTTCTTCAAAAAATCCTCTTGTTAATTTTATTAAATAGGTCTCATTTTCTTTTAGACAAAAGTATTTTTGTTGTATCAAAAAGCCTTTTTACTTTCCTCTCGTAGTTTTCCTTGTCTTGCTATTTTTATTTAATGGAAAACCCTGTTGGTTTTCTCTGTGTGTGGAGAGAGCTGGGCCGGATCCTTCCCCCGCGCGGCCCAGCCCAGATAGCTAGCGGCTACCAGCTCTGTTGTCTCCCTTTCCGTCAGGTTCAGAGAGGAGAGAGCGAGCGCGTCGCCGCCATCAACTTCAGTTGTCGCGTCCCCGTCAGCCAGGTCCTATTTAGCCCCCCTCGGCATGCGTGCCTCCCCCTCTAGGGTTCCTCGTGCCGCCGCCATCTCCTCTCCCCTCCTTCCACTCCCTACTTCTTCTTCTTCTCCCGGGTTCAGAGAAGCAGAGGTAAGTTCAGAGAGTTGCCGCTGGTCGTCCTCGCCGTCGCCTTCGCGCCTCTGGTGGCCCTCGTCGCTGGTGAAGATTGCGTGGAGCAGGGGGCCGTCGTTCATGTTCCATTCCTGCCGCTAGGGGGTGAGGAGCACCTCCCCGCGGTGCAGCTTCGCGTCGCCGTCGTCCGCAAGGGTGCGGGTCGCCGCCGGCGGTCTTCTTCCCCTTCGTCGGCGCCGCATCTTCGCCTCTTCCTACTCTTCGTTGCATTCCGAATCACCATCGTCTCCCCCTCGATGAGCCATCATGATTCCCCCTTCGGTTGCCGTGCCTAGCTTGCCGTCACCATAGAGGTTTTGGTCGCAGCCATCCGTCCAAGGCAGTGCCTTGAGGGCGTTGCCTCTGCCCCCTCATCGCGAGACAAGCAGGGGAAGGACTCCCAGTAGTTCCCGCAGCCCCGCATCTGTTTTCCCCCGCCGGAGATGCCTCGTGGCCACTAGATTGTTGTCGCGTGTTTGCTATCGCTAGAGTGCAGGAATCTTTCATTTTTTCAGTTAGGCGCGGTTAGTTAGAATTAGAACGCTAGTTCCCTCTTTATGTTGAGTGCCGGAGCGTAGCGTAGTGGTAGGGAGAGAGGGGCGAGACTACAAGGTCTGGGTTCGAATCCCAACCCCCCCCCCCCCCGTGGGTTTTATTTTTTTCTGGTTTGCCAGCCGTGGTGTTGCGTGTTCGGAACCGATGTGATGGCCGGATCCCGTGCGCGGTGCGTGGTGTGTGTAAGGATCTGGAGCGGCTGTGTGGCGAACCTGTGTGGATATGCAGTGTGTGTATGCGTGTGTGTGTGTGTGTGTGTGCTTGTGTGTGTGTGTGGATCTGGTGTGGTGCCAGATCCATGTGTGTGAGTGTGTGTGGCAGTGTTGTGTGTGTTGAGGGTGTGTGTGTGACAAGTGGGCCGAGGCCCCACTTATCATACACTATCTTTTGTTATTCTATTGTTTTAATGGCTATATGGAGTCTTTTCCATTTCTAGCAATATTTCCAAATTTGGTCATGATCATTTGTGCACATGGGTATTTAAAGTAAGTTTTCACTTATAGGATTGGTGTGCAAATTGGTATCTAGTGTTTTGCCATGATGTTCCATTTAATCATAGGGGTGTGATATATGATTTTGGGGTAGAATCATCCAAGGAATTCATTGGTGTGACTTGTTTGGGAATTTGAGCAAGTTTGTGAAAATTTCATTTTGTCTCGAAGTGCCATTTTGTCATTTTTGTTATATTTAATCCATGCATGCTATGATATTTGTGCCAACATGAATATGGTAGTCTTTGATTATTAGAATGCCATGCTATTTAATTTTGTCATGATAAACTTGCATACAAGTGGGAACCATGCTCTAAAGTAGCCACTAAAATATTGTTGTTTTCAAACATGCTAAATATTTCCAAGTCTGAGAATCTGTTTATATTTTTATGCCATGAAGAGTGGATGCTATCTTGTGATATGTTGTGAATTAACTCAAGCTCAGTGCTAGTGATTTAGTGTAGAGGTTTCCCTCTACCATCCTGTTAATTTTCATTCCATGAGGTGGTTTCTATCACCATTAATTTCTGCTGTGAATTTGCTATCAGCTTAACTCAGATTCCAGAAAACTGTTATTTTCACTAAGTCCCTGGAATCTGTTTCATCATGCCAACTTGTGGGATTCATGCTTATTGATGTGTGCCTCCATTCTAGATTGTGTAGTTGGATAAGTTGATAAGAATATCATGCAGTTTCTGTCAATGCCTTGTTTGTGGTTAGAGGTTTCCTATAGCTCTAGATGTGGGCTGTGACAGTTGCTATGTTGCTGTTTTGTGGTAGATTGTTTGTTTTAGTGTTTTGTGACGTGTGGGAGCTATACTCCATGTAATTGCTTGATCTTTGGCTCTACTGTGGTTGGTTTTTGATTTCCTAACTAGTGCCTACCTTGGAATGCCAAGGAATAGCCCATGGCCTTCTTTCTCTTGTGTTTTGCCTTCGTAACTTGTCGTGAGCGTAGCGTGAGAACCGTAACTCCGTTTCCTGCGTTCTACATATGCATTTGTAGCGTTGTTGCATGATGCATCCATATTTGCCATGATCATGCATGTTTAAATAACTTAACATAAGGTTCTGTCTAGATTCATAAATAACTAATCCATTGCATGTGAAACATGACTAGTTAGGATTGCCATGCTAAATTCTTCACATAAACCATGCATCATTATTGAGTGTGCATTGCACCTTGGTTGATTCTTTATTCTTGCTGTTTATTTTGGGTAGACACAAACGTTGAACCTGAGTACAAATATCCAAGAGAGTACCACTACGAGGATCCCGCTACTTGTCCCTCTAAAGAACGAACACGCAAGATGATCGTACCCAGATCCCGATACTATTTTCCCTTGCTAGTTGTTTTGCTCTTATCATTACTTTGACGCTACTACCACTGAATGTCAAGCCTCCTACATTGCCATGATAGCCTCTAACCCCTCCACATCCTAGCAACCTTTGTTTGGCTAAGTTACCGCTGCTGAGCCCCTCTTATAGCGCTCTTAGTTGCAGGCGCGGGTTGTTTCCATGTGATAACATGGATTTTGGCATATCACAATATCATATGTTATTTAATTTAATGGACATATATATCTTGGTATGGTGGAAAGCTTGGCCTTTTGCTAGGTGTTTTGTTCCGCTTTTACCGCCATAGTTTCTTGTTACCGGTGTTATGTTTCCATACTTTGCGCTCCTAACATGCTCGGGCTAGTTATGGGGACCCCCTTGTTTATTCGGTTGAGATTAAAATTTGTATGGCAAGACCCAACATTGGTTCTACATTTGCTAAACAACTTAATAAAACTGCATAGGGCTTTGCAACCCCATGGATTAATAAACAACCCGGACCAGTGCTCCTCATGAGTGTTGGTCCAACCCAGAGCAGCTTATTAACGCCACCCGGGGCAACTTGGTTATTGGCGTGGTAACCATCGCTCATCTGTCGTGTCCTGAGAACAAGATACGCGACTCTAATCGGGTGTGTCGACACGTCAGGTGGTCTAACTGGACTTGTTTTACCTTTATCGAGTGTCTTGCGTGTGGGGCTCTGACTTTCTTCGGGCTATCTCGAGGTGTTGGAATTCCTTTGGAGTTGCCTAGGATGATCACGAGATCCATGGTCAAGGCTATTCCCATGGAGTGTGGTAAATTTATGATGGACTAGTTGGAGCACCCCTGCAGGGTTAAAACTTTCGGAAAGCCGTGCCCGCGGTTATGTGGCAACTTGGATATTTGTTTAACACCCGGTTATGGTTAACGTGA
The DNA here is from genome assembly GCA_022496015.1 of Hordeum marinum. Lineage (NCBI taxonomy): Eukaryota > Viridiplantae > Streptophyta > Magnoliopsida > Poales > Poaceae > Hordeum > Hordeum marinum. The sequence continues at coordinate 132,491,185 of CM039676.1, read as the reverse complement.
AGTAAACTCTAATAAAATGCACCAACTGTGTGAGTAACCGTGATCATCTCTGTTAGTGATTATGAACTGAGAGAGAACACTGTGGGGTTATGATTGACGTAAGTAAGTGTTCAGGATCTCATAGAGGTCGTTCTAGTCTCGATCGTTTATCGTAGACCACATATTTACTTTCATGCTTCGTAAGGTTAGCCACCATAAATGCTTAGTGTTGCTGCAAACTAAACACATACCCCTTCCCAACCGATAAGCTTGGATAGTCTCGGTACCCGGGCGCAAGATTGCTGACTCCCAATGGCTCACAGATTACTACAACAATCCAGGTGCAGGTACAGATGAGATCGTGCACGATGATGTGACGTAGCTCTAGTGGGAGTATGACGAGGAGCGTGGCAGGATGTACGTGACTTGTCCAGACGAGTACAGGACCGTGGTCATGATCTTTGGGCTAGCAAGCTAGTGTCATTGCAGCATTTTATCGTTTGTTTCCGTCCGTAGCCTTTGTATTGATGATTGAAATAATTGTGTGGATTTGTAATTTAGTATGTGGCGAGTGTAAGCCAACTCATATACTCTTCTCTTCCTAAATGTATGTAATGATGTTGTACTTGCGAACATCAAGATGTGCCTCTATCCCTGTCGAGGCCCTCGTGTATTAATATGGATAGGCGCGCATCTTGGGCGTGACAGCTGCCCTATGCGCGCTGCCCACAAACTCTCCTATGTCAAGACTCAGAACAAAGTTGTTGACCTCTACCGCCACTGCCTCGTGGGGCGCGTGCTTCCTGACGCGGGTTGCTTCCTCGATGATCCGCCACGCCTTCATCGTTGTTGCTTGTTTGCCTGGACGCCTGCACCATCTGCTCCCTGCACAGGATGGCACGCTCTCGCCTAGTCAGTTCAGGTTGCCAAAGATCTGCTGGGTTGTGAGGGCACGCGTTGGTGCGCGCGTGGGTTGCTCCGTTGTCTCCTTCGCGAGCCCGGTCGCCGTGGCTTGGCTGTACCCCGAGGTCGGTTACAGGAATCCATAGGAGGAGGAACACAGAGTGCGGCAGGCCCCGCCCTGGCCCGGCCGGGGCTTAACGGGGCACGTTGTTGGTAGGTGGAGGAATAGGCGCGACAAAAGAGCTCCCATCACCTGACAATGAGTGAGGAATCGTGACTCCCCGCACGACGGTGATCAGCTCCATGATATGGTCGGCCCACGCGTCAAAGCCCCCGAGCGTCCGGCGGTGTCGGAGCACCTCGCTAGCCAACAGTAGTGCATCGTTCACGTCTAGTTCTCCCACTTAGGAATGACGCGGCGCAGACACTGAGGGGACCTCTCTCCTGTTGCGTGCTTGGGTGTCGCAAGAGGCGATGATGGCGAAGACGATGCTGGCAGCCTGATATTGCTTGCACAGCATGGTGCCGCCGAGGTGTGAGCCCCCGGCAGCAATGGTGGAGTCGGCGGGAGTTGGTCCGCTGCTGACGGGAGAAGCTCGCTGGGCGTCAGCCATCGAAGCGGCAAGGCGGAGGAAGGGCTTGGCTCGAGGAAGGCTTCAACACGCCCCCTACCTGGCGTGCCAAATGTCGGATTTAGGGCTCCGTAAAACCCTTAAGGTTCGAACATAGGGGCGTGAGCAAAGGAGTCCCGCGGCCTCACTCAACCTAGCTCGCTACTCAATGGATATTGCAGCAAACTCGCACGATGATGAGGAAGAAGATGAACACGACAGTCTACCCAGGTTCGGGCCGTTGTGAAGCGTAATACCGTACTCCTGCTTTGGTGGATTGCCTCTCATGGAGGTTGTGGTGGATGAATTAGTAAAGTGTTTTTGAGCCCCGCGAGGGGGTTCAGGGTGTGTTCTTGGCTCTCTGTCTTGCGGTGGTGTGTTGGGTGGCTAAGTGTTGGATCTGATCCCCTCTACGGTGCGACCTAGCTTCTATATATAGCGGCGCTCTGGGTCCTCCTCCCTTATCACAATGGCGGGAAGGGATCCCACAACGGCCAAATTCAAAGGGGGACATGAGTACATCCACGCCCTGTCCAAAGGCGGTTTTTGCCTGCAAAGTAGCTGTAGGTGATGCAGCGGTGGGCTCAGCAATGACATCCATCCTGCGGGGCTTGTGGTCATGGTCTTGTTGCACTAGAATGGAAACCTTTGGGTGGTGCTTTGGGAAGCCGCGTACGTCCTTGCTCCCTTTGCACCAAAGGGGAAACTACGCCGCCTGGCGTTCTGGCACCTGCCTGTCCTTCCTTGCGTCACCCTTGACTCCTAAGGCTGGGCCTTGCATAGAGATCTCCGCCGCTCAGGAGGGGGTTTGTGGAGGCCCATCCTTGCTAGTCTTCGATGCTCCTCTTCCTCGCGAGCCTAGGGTCCTCGCAAGGGCCTTGTCTTGAGTAGCGCTGCGCTAGGTCACTCCTAGCTTATGAAGTGGGCCATGCCCTGGGCTGCAGGTAGGCAGGACTGGGTACCCCTGTTCCCAGAATGCAACACACATCCCCCCACTGGCGACAATGTCCGATGCGTGTTGCAAATCATGTATGCCGATTCCAACAATGCAGCCTAATACGAAGCACTTTTACACGGTCTTCGGATGACATCTTCAATGGGCATACAACGGCTAGAGGTACGGGGAGACTCCAACTTGACCATCTCCCAAATCAACAGTGAATTCAATGCCAAAAACCCGAAGATGGCGGCATATAGAAACGCAATCCTCAAGATATCCGCACGGTTCAAGGGTCTAGAATTCCATCATGTCGCTAGAGACAACAACCAAGCCGGTGACCTAGTGGCCCGCATGGGAGCCAAACGCGACCCGTCCCAAAAAACACTTTCCTGGAACGGCTCTTTAAGCCATCGGTGGTTTGGCAGGGTGATAATAAGGGCGCCGAACTCATCAGCGCGGAAGAGGTTGTTCCCCCTCCAAATGAACCAGATGACCAAATCATCGCCGACTCCATATGGATGAAACGCCCTTGACTCATGAGGTCATGGCAATAATCGCGCCATGGACCGAGCCCTTCCTTGCCTACCTTCTTCGCAAAGAGCTCCCTGACGGTCAGACTGAGGCATGCCGCATAATTCGGTGATCCAAGGCCTATAAACTCCACGAGGGTGAGTTATACAAGAAAAGCACCACTGGAGTACTACAGTGATGCATATCTGAGGAAGAAGGATGACATCTCTTAGCCGAAGTCCACATAGGAATGGACGGCCATCACGCCGTGGCAAGGGCCTTAGTAAGCAAGGCCTTTCGGGCTGGGTTCTTCTAGCCCACTGCTCGAGCGGACGCCCAGTCACTTGTTCATCATTGCATGGGTTGTCAACTTTTTGCAAATCAAAGCCACATGCCCCTAATAGCTCTTCAAACTATTCTGATTACATGGCCTTTTGCGGTCTGGGGGCTGGATATGGTCGGACCACTTAAAGGAGGGGACCATGAAGAATAAATACCTACTGGTCATGGTTGACAAGTTCACCAAACGGATCGAAGCAAAACCTGACAAATTTGCCAAGTCCGAACGATTAATCGACTTTATATCTCGCGTGGTACACCGTTACGGCGTCCCGCACGGTATAATAACAGACAATGGACCCCACTTCACAGCCCAAGCGGTCGAAGACTGGTGCGCAAAAATGGGCATCAAGCTCGATTACGCATCCTACAGCTCTGAGAGAAGCAGAAGCATAAAGTCAACCCCAAATGGGAGGGGGCCTTCATAATTGAAGAAGTACTCACAGGAGGGTTACTGTCTTCGAAACCCGTTAGATAACTGCCTTGAACCAAACCCATGGAACCAAACCCTCCTCTTTCTTTTCTTTTCTTTATTTTTTCCTTTCCCTCCCACCTTGATTTTTGGCAGGTTTGGATTTTTCTTTTCTTCCCAAGTCTATGTTCGGTTAAACTAATCTTATGTTAAATCCGAACACAATACCTGGGGGCTTCTTCCCAAAGCCGATGATTTTATCTTCTAAGCATTTATTCACATTTATTGTGTATGCACATTTCCCTTGTCGATTTTTAAGCCATTCTATGTATCAATTCGAACTAAGATTTTTGCCAAGATGGGTTGCCTCACCCCTGTGTTTACCCTCTATGTTCCCGATTGTTCAGCTAGAGAGTAAAGGGAGCACCTCTGCGATTGTTACGACCGTGTAACACCCCGTTATGCCTGGCGGGATCTAGACTGGCCCCACAGACCAACACTAGTCTCTCCTAAGCACTTTGTCCTCACTCGTGCGCACCCGGGACCAACTTCCCGGTCGGTTACCCATCCTAGAATCGCTCCAAGCCAAGCACGCTTAACTTTGAAGTTCTTTTCGAGTGGGCTCCCGGAAAAAAAGGAATTCCTTGTTGATATGAGTAGTCTATCATTCCTATTAAGCCAGGCTCTCACATACACCCACATTCAAAGGAACCGACGTCCTCGTCGGCCCATCAGGAACGTTCCCTTTTGGCACACTATGTGCATCCAGTCTAGCACATGTGCCATGCTGTGTGCCACGACGGGCCACACACGCCATGCGCCACATGCTCGCGCACCTGACCCGTGCATGCCCGTGTAACCGCAAGGGTCGGCTCTGATACCAATTGTAACACCTCGTTACGCCTGGCGGGATCTAGACTGGCCCCACAGACCAACACTAGTCATTCCTACGCACTTTGTCCTCACTCGTGCGCACCCGGGACCAACTTCCCGGTCAGTCACCCATCCTAGAATCGCTTCAAGCCAAGCATGCTTAACTTTGGAGTTCTTTTCGAGTGGGCTCCCGGAAAAGAAGGAATTCCTTGTTGATATGAGTAGTCTATCATTCCTATTAAGCCAGGCTCTCACAGACCGGGTTACCCGGATACGTACCTCAGATAGGTGAAGCCAAAAGCTAGCTATCTTCAGCAGAAAATTGGTCAGCTATGACGGGAACAACGAATAAAATTATGGATGTTATCACCATTACTCGGGCTTCTTTTCTCGCAAAAGCCATTAGTCATATACTGGCAGTACATGACCTTACTACCTACGATTTATGTAGTAGCCTGAAGGAAGGTACCGATAGAGGTACTATTTTCTTAGGAAGATGTTTCTTACGCTAAGAAGTAATATAAGATATCTCCCTGTGTGCTTTTTGTCTGTTCGCACCAAATGGCCGGATTGCCTGGTTCCCCGAACATAATTCACTCTTATCGAGTGATATTTTATAGGAACACTCCCATGCTCTTAGCACGGGAGGTCGAAGCAGATGTCCGATTAAGACAAAGTTTAAAACAAAGATGGAGGAATATTTTGATTATCAGTACATAGTTACATACAATCATACATCTGGCTGCTGGTCGAAATTATCTATCAAGGCATCCAGGGCGCAATCTTCCTGCGAGAGACGAGTGGCTGACATCACTTGGTCGTATACCAAATGAATCGACACTTCTTGCTCATCAGGCCCTACTGGCCCAACCCGAGCCATATGCTCGCGATTAAGTCCAGTATACCGTGTCTTGATCATTGCCCATGCCTCTCGCACTCCCTCCCGGCAGGCCGATGTCTTCCAAAACTCGAACCAACTTCGAGCTCCCTTGAAACCATCAACCAGTTCGGCCATCCCCTCCGGAGGATGCTCGACAGACCGTAACGCTTTTATCATTCTCCTCGTAGCCTTCCGAGCCAGCTCATGAATGGCGGAGAATTCCTTCAAAAGGCTTCCTCGGTAGGATCCGATCTCTTCTTCGGGCCGCCTGGTTAGGAGACCTATACAAGAATCAAGGCATGTCCATTACACTTCATCTATAAGAAATACCCTCAGATGTTAGAATCACACTTACCGAACATGACCCTCTGTAATTTCTAGTTCTCTTCTTGGGCCTGGGCCAATTGAGTCTTTAAGCTCTCGATTTCTTCAGTCTGCTACTTGTTTTCAGCCTAGAGGCGTTTCTTCTCCTCAAGGTTTCGATGCAATGAAAGGCGGTCCGCCTCATGCTGGGACTTAGCATACCTCTAAGATTCTCGCACTGCATGTAAATCCTTTTGCAGCTGCCCTATAGACTCAGCTGCTACAAAGTACCCTCGCGTCAGCATGGGATTATATATTTAGATGGGCAGAATGGATATACTTACCATGCGCTTCCTGAGAGAAATCCTTTACTTGTTCCAGCTCGGCCTTCACGTCTTACACCTGTGTTCAGCTCGCCTCCAATCTCTGGCTAATTTCTCGTTTTGCTGCCTTGAAGCCTATACCATCAGTGTAATGTTATGTGGATCCTTAACTCGGTCGTCCCGACCAATTCAAGGGTTGGGGGCTAGCGGGTACACATGTGTGTTCGGATTCTTAAAACCCATCACTCACCTTTAGGATGGATGATATTAGCTTCACTGCTTCTCCGGTCCCAGGTCGGGCAGCTTTGATGTGCGCGTCTATTGAACATAGAGCGTTAAACTCTTGTTCGAAGAACGCCAGGTGGCGTAGTGCCTCTCGCCGCTGCCGGTGATTCATCTCACTTTCCACCTCGGATTTGGTGACCGATGCCGCGTCCCTAGAATCAACGATGACCGGATAAATGACAGGGGCCTCCCCGGTGGGTTTAGCATCAGCGGAAGATCTTGGCTCATGGGTATTGCCAGGCACCTAGGCAGCATTCTTGGCAGAAGACGGTTGTACTTGCTTCCTGAATATTTCGGCATAAGATCCTGTGTGAAATCTTAGCGATCATGATATCAATGGTAAGCGACCGAACAAAGTAACTTTTGGTTGTGCGAGTTGTCAAAGGTGTCCCCACGGCCGGTTCACTTGAAGGATTCCTAGTGATGTTCGGTCCAGGCATTGCCGTCGTAGCCGATGCTCATCGTGTGGACCGTCTATACTTGGGAGCAAAAGCCGGCGCATTCAGATCGATGGAGGGTGCTTGCCTTTTATGGGAAGAATTTTTCTTCTTGGGGGTAATAGGGGAGGGGAGTAATCCATGGTGATCGGCTATGATAGCCACCTTGGAGCGATCGAGGCTCTCTTGGTAAAATACCTCGTCTTCAAATTTGATTGACAACTCCGGGTCTTCATGGAATCTCGGATCATCATCACGAGCATAGTTCTCCGGTTGGGGGCGGACAGACTGTCTGGACAAAGCTCCTCCAATGAAAAGGGGCGAATGAAAAGCCCGAACTCAGGTCAAATGATCGAAAGGCTTACCCATTCGATGGGGTTGTAGCTTGAGTAGATATCACACCCTGTGTTTGCAGCACCTTGTTATACTTGGATTTACAAAATTTGGAGCCAATTAAGACTTTTTCAGTGCTTGTGCTTGTTTGAATTGTTGCTTGTTTGGATGTTGTGTATGGCACTCTTAGATTCTATCCATCTCCATATTCAACTTCCTTGACTCAAAATTCTTGCCCAATGATCATGCCATTAGAATAGTGCCCAAAACTATTTTTATCAAATATTATTTTGACCAAAAAGGATTTAATCAAATTAGGCTTTCAGAAACCCCTGAGTTGAGGATTGCACTACAAGTCCTCAAATTGGGTGGATCCTTTTTCCTCAAGGGCTTTATTTGAAGCGTACTATATTTATGACTTTCCAAAACCACCAAATTTTATTTTTAAAGATTATTTTACTATTTATTTAAAAGGATATTTCTTAAGGACGGAAATGGTTTTTCCTAGGGAAAAATTATTTTAATACTTAGAAAATATTTGAGAAAACTTAGGGAAACTCAATGGACATATATTTCCATATATATGTGTTTCAACACATGGTCATGTTCAAAATCATGGGCAAAACCCCTCAAAACCCTTTCTGTCCAAATCGAGTTTTTGAAATATTTCTATAAGAAATATTCTCAATAAATTCCAAGAAAATTACAGCAAGTCAAAATTGTCATAGGTGATTATTTTGCAAAGTTTCATCTCAATTCAAATTGTTTTGGTTCATAAAACTATTCCAAAACCCTCCCTGTCCAGATTCAAATTTCAGCAACTTTACATTCTGAAGTTCCTTCCCTTGACCCCAAACTTTGTGGACATGTTATAATCACCAAATAATGATGCTACACTAAGTGGTGCATCAAGGGGATTATCTTAGCATGACTAGATCTACAGAAACCAGATTCTATTGATTTCTAGGGTTTCACAAAGTTACATTGTGAACTTTCATCAATCAAGCTGAAACTTGGTGATCAGGCCTAATTCTAATCACCATTTGATCCTGTCAAATCTTATTGCAAGAAAAGCCCATTTGCTTGCCCTAATCTCCATCAATCACCTTCTGCCAGAATGGCAAAAACCTTGTTTGTCTCCCTTCCTTTAATCCCCTTGCCTCCAAATTTTTACCACAACTATCTAGTAATGCATTTCACCTCCAATAATTTTCTCTGGCCAAGACTCAATGCGTAAGTGGGGCAAAACCCACATTTACCCCCTGGACAGCAATGGTAGGAGCATTTCCACCCTCTCCCCCACTCCATTTCTTTTCTCCCTAGCTTTCCCAAGCTCCAAGAGCATCTTCAGACCATCCAGGTGCTATTGGACAAGGTGGGGCACCCCAGAGCGCGCGGGCAACGGCAATTCCGGCCATATGGATGCTCTGGGGCGCACTACAGTGCGCTCCCGCACTGTAGCCACCGCCCAATGGCCGCCCCCGACCACCTAGGGCCTCCCCATTGTTCCCCCAAGACGCCCTTGGCATCTATGACACGCAACGCGGTAGGCCCCCTCCTCTCTCCTACTCCTTCTCCCTCCTCCGCGCGTGCCCGATGCCGCCCGAGTCGGCCATCGCGAGAGCTCGCACGCGCGCGCCTCCCCTTCTCTCTCTCTCACTCCCCCTGGCCTAGACCAACCCCACGAGTGCCATAGAGACGTCCTCTCTCCCTCCCATGGCCCCTGGCCTCGGCCCCGAGCTCACAGGTGCACGGTAGCTCGGTGGACTTGCGCCCCCCTATTTAAGGCGCCTCGAGCTCGTCTCTACCCTACTCTAGCTCCCTCATCCTCCCAACCGACCACCAGATCGACCCAAGCAAGCTCCTGGGGTCCCAATTATCGGGATCGAGCCGAGGAAAGCCACGGTAGCATCGCCGTTGATCTCACGGTGAGGCGCCCCTCCGCCCCCCCTTCTTCTCTAGTTGCTCCTCCGTCACCTCTTTGAGCCAGTCCCCCACTCTCTTCGCTCGATTTGCAGCACAAGAAGGGCCCGGTGACCACCTCCCGATTCCCCTCCATCGCGGATGCTGGCGACCCCTTGCTCTCCGACGCTCCCATCCACCTCCACCCGACAGGCGGCGACGCCCTAAGCCCATTCCCGTGCTCACCTCTCCTCACCGTGGCTATTAGCCTCGCCGATGAGCATCGCCTCCCTTTGTCCAGAGGAGGGAGATGAACCTGACAGGTGCCCCCCCTGTTGGCCTCTGTCTCGCCCGCCTCTCTCCCACTCTCACTAGCACCCGGGCCTCGCCTGGGGGGCTGATTGCTCTGGGCCGGCCCAGTTGCGCCCAGATCTGGCCCAGGGCACAGTGCCCATTTTCTTTTTCCATTTTCTGATAGCTTTCCAGAAATTCCACGGACCTAACTAAAAATCCAATGACAATTATTTTTCCACCTAAAATCTTAGAATAATAAGTAGAATTTAATAGTGCCATTTGTGAAAAATGTTGAACACTTTTTATACACTGTTTTATTTTAAAATCTATTTTTTGGCATCTTTTTGCCTCTCTTTAATAGTTTTCAAAAATGTTTTTACAGTAAGACCCTAGAAAAATATTTTTAGTATAGTCTTTAGTATTTATCAGAATAGGTTAGCATTTTGATAGTAGCTTTGTGTGCTCTATTTTTGTGTGATGCTTATTATTACCATTATTTATCACGACGATAGATTGCGCTATTGACGAGGGAGTTGGACCCGAAGACTTTGAAGACCCCGAAGACTTTGTTGAGCCAGGCAAGCAGCCCTTTGACCATGACTAAGAACCCTGTTATTTGCATGGCATATAGCACTTATTTTCATAATGTTGATCATGTTGAAGTGGTGACCACTTCGGTGGGATCCCCTCGTTACCTTTACCATTAACACTTGCATCGTGCATGACCCTACCATCCTTATGAGGGTTGTGTGGGTGGGAATAGATAGAATCCTTAGTCGATGCTACGCAAATGGGACAGGGATATGCATGGTGATGGAAACAATATGATTTCAAAGACTTATCAAAAAAACGTCGGGTGCCACTAATGCCCGAGGGAGATGTTGATGAGCTAGGTAGCCACTTGATAAAGAAGTGGTGTACCGGAGCAAGTGAGTGTGTGTGGTTTTCGAAAACGGATTGGTGTAAGTTGCGACCGTTATTCCAACCTTACATGTACGACCACGATACCCCTTATGGGACGGGGCTTTGTTGATTACTATGGTTGGAGCTAGCAGGGATCCTGCATTACCAGTGGCGAGAGTGAAGTGCTCACTCTTAGAACGGGGGCGTCCCAGAAGTGGAAGTACATGCGCTATCTTTACAGGCACTGGGCACACCGTTGCGTGCCCTCATGGATGATACGTGTGATGTATATCATGAGGGATGGCACTAACGAGTAGACTTTTTGTTTAGTATCATCATGGGAAAGGCATTGTTCGGGTGCTTATCTTGGGTATGTAATATACCGCGAGTTGTGGATGACACGAAAGTTCCCCGAGTCTTGTGGGTAAAGTGTGCAACCTATGCAAAGTGTAAGACTATTCGGATAGCCATGTCCAAGGTCGAGGACAGTTGGATGACCGCTCTTTTGCTACATCCAAATGTTTACTAAACTTGGTGTGTGTGTGTGTGTGGATGACACAGAGATGACACTAGAGATAAGTTAGATGACTTGACGTGATGATTGAGCATGAGATGTTTAACCCCCTGTTTATGATGATATCTATAACTTGTTCATACGGATATCTACCAACTGTTGATGCATGCTTACCTAGTTACTTGATCATGTCATTGCATTCAAAATTAGCTTTCTACAAAATACCTACTTAGTGCTATATCATGCATTGTTATACCTTGTTCCACAACATGGGTTCCTTGCCAATACATTCAAAGTACTCATTGGCTTGCCACTGGTTATTTAATTGACCAGGCATGGAAGAACAGGAGTACAGTGAAGAGTTCGTTGGTGACGAACATGCAAACTAGGATGCTTCCCAGTCAGAATGCCTGTAGGTTTAAGGCAGATGGCATGGGTTCACGCTTTCGATCAAGGTTTCCACAGCTTGTTAAGTTTAAGTGTTTGGCCCTTGTGGCCCTATTTGTGTAAGACGGTATGTAAGGATGTAAGACTCTTATTATTCAGCTTCTGTGTGTTCAGTGAGCATTGATCTCTGGGATCACTGTACACGTGCATTCGGTGATCACGACTTATGAGTCAGGGTCCCCACAGAGCTGGTATCAAAGCCATCCTGACTGTAGGAAGCCCTTAGTTAGCATGGACATTAGTTAGGATAAAACCGTTTTCAAAACTACACCTAGCACCTATACTTAGGAATTCTGCACTATTTACCTCTTCTATTCTTCACACAACACTCTGCTGACTCTCCTCCCTTCAAACCTTTGTAGATGGTCATCGTACCCAAAGCCTTCCTGACATCCAGCTTTCCCTTACTCCTTGGGGATAGCCTGGAAAAGTGCCAGTTTCGCCAACAACCCATTGTCCTCTACCACAAGCATTGGGTCGATGCCGTCACGAAGGAGTACCACGTGGATGTGGTCGTGAAGGAAAACGACTCCCTGACTAGTTGGTTCTTCGAAGGACCACAGATGAAGACGATGGCACTCGCAGTCGAGACAGCTGCACGCAAGGCACTTCTTCACCTACAAGACATCATTCCAGAGATGGCTGACGAGGCGGCTACTCGCTACCTTCCTTTCAGGAAGGATGATCTTGGCGAGAGTTGGACATTGGTTCCATCCCAGGATGATGGCACACCACTCGGGTTCCAGACCTACTTCAACCTCTCCGCCGATAGTCTAGTTCATCACTTGATTAAGGAGTCCGTGAAGCTCCGTGAGGAACTTCGCCACACCCGAGAGCTACTTCGACAAGCCAATATGAAGCTAGAAAAGATCAAGAAGGACGGCGCCCCTGAGGGACGACCAGATGTCGCTTATCGAGGAGGAGTACCCCTAGTTAGTGATGCACCCACAAGTCGTCATCGCATGAGTGCGAAGGACTACCGTGAGCTCTTCACCGACCCGCCGACAAAGCGTCATCGGGATGGACCTCCTCTTTTCGCGACCCCTTTGACCGGGAATGATGCTCGCTCAGATGATGAACATAAGGAAGACCCAGAGGAGCGTGACTACGAGACCGAGCACTCCACCACCTGAGTCTGAGAACCCCTAGGGTAGGATCAGTCATGTACCCCTCATGCGAAGTCGAGTCCGTGTAATGGTTCATATGAAACCATGTGTGTCTTGTTGATTGATTTTTTGTTTGTGTTCCGATGCAAGTCGCACTTTTGCCTTAGGCAACATGTAAGCGACTCCATCGCCTATCTTATCTTAATATATGTGTTGGTCCTTTGACCTTTGTTTCAACACACTTGCACTCGACCAACCCCCTTAGGCGCGTTTTTCCATGGTTGCTTTTCCTTTCGTCTATCCTAGTTGTTTGACTTGGCTGCTCCAAACAGGATGGTGACTACTAACCGCAATAGCTCCTTCACCAACCCTGGAGCCGACAACTCAAGCTAGCAATAGGGAGCTGGTGGGACTGCTCAGGCTGGAGGACACCAGGAGCAACCACAAGGCGACATTCCCCCGCCACCACCTCCACAGGAGAACATGACCATAGCTCAGTTTCTCCAAGTTCTTTGGGAGGAACTCCAAGCCAACAATGATGCTATTAAGCAGATGGCTCAGGCCCTTGTGAACAACCAGCGGCAAGGCAGGAACGGCAATAGCCGCTCCACTCTGTCTGAGTTCATGAGGAATTCGCCCCAACCTTCACCGAGACTGCCGAGCCCTTGGATGCTGACGACTGGATCCACACCATCGAAGACCTCCTTGCATTGGTCAATTGCAATGAGGATCGTGATAAGGTGCTTTATGCCTCTCATTGCCTCAGAGGTACCACCCGAGCTTGGTGGGATGGAATCAAGGTCATGCAAGGCGATCGTGTGATCACTTGGAATGACTTCAAGGAAGGATTCCGCACCGCCCACATTCCTTCTGGGATCATGGCTATCAAGAAGAGAGAATACCAAGTGCTGAACCAAGGAAGTGGCTCTGTCAAGGAATACCTGCAGAAGTTCAACCTGCTGTCAAGGTATGCACGTGAAGATGTCAACATGGAGGCTGCCAAGAAGGAACGCTTCATGGAAGGACTTCAATAGACCCTGCAGTATCAGCTCATTGTCTGTGACTATCATACCTTCTTCAACATGATGAACAAGGCCCTCATGTTGGTAGACAAGCATCATGCTATAGACGACACTCGCATGCGCAAGATGATCAGCAAGGGTAGCTCCAGTAACCAGAAGCCTCGCCCCTGGCAGCCAGCCCCAGCCATCCCGACCTATCAGCACCAGCAGGCAAGACCTCCTGCACCTCATCGGAGCTATCAGCCTCAGCAATATGCCAATCCCATGCTAGCTTACAACAACCCAAATAACAACAACGGTGGTAGAAACTACAACAACAACCCTGGGCAAGTCACTTGTTTTGGATGTGGTCAGTCTGGACACATCTCTAAGCTATGCCCCAACAAGAAGCCAGATGCCCCGCACCCTAATGTGCCAACCTAAGGTCAAGGACGTGGAGCACAACTAAGGAACCTAGCTCCCCGCAACCAGCCCAACAATGGCAAGGGTCGTGTGAATCACGTCACCGCTGAGGAAGCCCAAGAAGACCCTGACGTCATACTAGGTACGTTCCTCGTCAACTCAACCCTAGCAACACTACTGTTTGATTGTGAAGCTTCGCGTTCTTTTGTCACCCAAAAGTTTGCATTAGAGAGTGGCATGAAACCTACACCCCTGGGTAGCCGTATGTTGATAGAAACCCCGGGATCAGTTATGAAGTCTAGGATATGTTTTAAGGGAGTTGAGATAAACATCAACGGGGTAGACTTCCTAACAGACCTTATAGTTCTGGATTCACCAGGCTTGGACGTCATCCTTGGCATGAATTGGTTGACCAAACATCAAGGCGTGTTACACTGTGCCAAGAGGATTGTTACCATGACCAACAACCAAGGAGTGGAAGTCAAGTATGTTCCCAATCCTGCCTCCACTCAAGCCCCTCGGGTTAACTGTCTATCGGGAATTGAGTTGGATCAAGTGCCAGTGGTATGTGAATACCCGGATGTATTTCCTGATTAGCTGCCCGGAATGCCTGCAGACCATGACATTGAGTTCATCATTGAGCTAATGCCTGGATCAAGGACAATCTATAAGAACCCCTATAGGATGGGATCCGAAGAGTTGGTTGAGTTAAAGAAACAACTGACAGAGCATCTCAGAAAAGGATTCATTTGCCCTAGTGCCTCTCCTTGGGGATCACCTGTTCTATTTGTGTCAAAAAGGGACGGAACTATCAGACTCTGTGTCGATTACCGTTCTCTCAATGAAGTCACAATAAAGAACAAGTACCCACTCCCCAAGATTGAAGACTTTTTCGATCAGTTGAACGGAGCCAAGGTGTTCTCCATGATCGACCTCAGGTCTGGGTACTATCAGCTGAAGATCAGACCCCAAGACATTTCGAAGACGGCATTTGTAACCCGGTATGGCATGTATGAATACACAGTCATGTCATTTGGGTTAACCAATGCCCCTGCCTACTTCATGTACCTCATTAACAAAGTCTTCATGGAGTACCTGGACAAGTTTGTTGTCGTCTTCATTGATGACATACTCATCTTCTCCAAGTCTGAAGAAGAGCATGAGCAACACTTGAGATTGGTCCTATACAAGCTTTGAGAGCACCAGCTTTACGCCAAATTTAGCAAGTGTGAATTCTGGCTACATGAAGTTGGGTTCTTGGGTCATGTGTTGACTGCAGAAGGATTGTTAGTGGATCCTGCCAAGATTGAAGCCGTGACTGAATGGCAATCCCCAACCACCATTAAGGAAGTCAGGAGCTTCCTCGGACTCGCAAGGTATTATCGCAAGTTCGTGGAAGGGTTCTCGAGCATTGACCGACCCATGACTCAGCTTTTGAAGAAGGATAATAAGTTTGAATGGATAGCTAGGTGCGAGGAAAGCTTCTAGGAGCTCAAGAAGAGATTGACCACAACCCCAGTTTTGGCCACCCCTGACATTCACAAGGAGTTTGTGATGTACTGTGATGCATCGAGAACTGGGCTTGGAGGTGTTCTGATGCAAGAAGGCAGAGTTGTAGCATATCTATCCATATAGCTATGTCCTCATGAAGAGAACTACGCTACTCATGATCTTGAGTTGGTAGCCGTGGTTCATGCCTTGAAGACATGGCGGCATTACCTTCTGGGGAAGAGATGTGAGATATATATAGACCACAAGAGTTTGAAGTATATTTTCACCCAGAGGGAATTGAACATGAGGCAGCGAAGATGGTTGGAGTTGATCAAGGATTATGACCTTAGTGTTCAATACCACCCCGGAAAGGCCAACGTGGTAGCAGACGCCTTAAGCAGAAAGGCTTGTTCCTTGAATGCCATGATTAAGGAAAGGCTACCCACCCAATATGTGGAGCTTGAAAGCTTCGGCTTGGAACTAGTTGCACCTGGATTCCTCGCCAACCTCGAAGCAAAGCGTACCTTGATGGATGATATCAAAGAAGCTCAGAAGGAACACGAGAGCATTGAAGGCATCAAGAGGAAGATCAAGGCAGGCAAGGCCCCAGAATTCTCGGTGGATGAACAAGGAGTTATATGGTTTGGGAATCGCATCTGTGTACCCAACAAAGAGGAGCTCAAGAACTTGATCTTGCAAGAAGCTCATGACACTCCATACTCCATCCATCCTGGAGGAACCAAGATGTATCAAGACCTCAAGGCAAAGTTCTGGTGGCATGCCATGAAGAGGGAAACAGGCACATGCGTTGCTAAATGTGACATATGCTAGAGAGTCAAAGCAGAGCATCAACGACCTGCTGGGCTATTGTAGCCTCTCCAAGTGCCTGAATAGAAGTGGGACCAAGTCAGGATGGACTTCATCACCGGATTACAAAGGTCAAGTAAAGGACATGATTCCATTTGGGTCATTATCGATCACCTCACCAAAGTAGCACACTTCATCCCCATCAAGATGACCTACATTGGGAACCAATTGGCCAACCTCTACATCAACCGGATTGTAAGCCTCCACTAAGGAGATTGTATCGGACCAAGGCACCCAGTTCACCTTGAGGTTCTCGAATAGGTTCCAAGAAGCCTTGGGAACCAAGCTCTCCTTCAGCACTGCTTTCACCCTAAGACCGGTGGACAGACGAAACGAGTAAATCAGATACTCGAAGACATGCTCCGTGCCTGTGTTTTGGCATATGGAGCCAAGTGGGAAGATTGCTTACTGTTCGCCGAGTTCTCCTACAACAACAGCTATCAGTCGAGCCTTCAGATGGCACCACTTGAGGTGTTGTATGGAAGCAAGTGTCGTACCCGCCTCAACTGGACGGGAATCGGAGAAGGGCTAGTCTTTGTCCCAGATATCCTCCATGAAGAAGAAGAGCAAGTTTAACTCGTCTGAGAGCGATTCGAGACCGCCAAGACTACGTAGAAGAGCTACGCCGACTCTCACCATCGGGACATGAGTTTCCGTGTTGGAGACCATGTTTACCTCCGTGTCATGCCTCTCAATGGAACCAAGCAATTCCACATCAAGGGAAAACTTGCACCAAGGTTTATTGGCCCCTTCAAGATCATCAACAGGCGAGGAGAAGTTGCCTATCAACTAGAGCTACCTTCTGAGCTATCAGATGTGCACAACGTCTTTCACGTGTCACAACTCCACAAGTGTCTCCAAGTTCCCAACCTCCCCGACCTCTACAAGGACATCGACCATCAAGCCATCGATCTTCAGCCAGACCTCACTTATCGTGAGAGGCCACTTCGCATTCTAGATGAGGCAGAACGTTGCACCCGAAGCCGCACCATCAAGTACTTCAAGGTCCAATGGAGCAACCACTCTGAAGCTGAAGCGACCTAGGAGCATGAAGACTATCATAGATTTGAGTTCCCTTATCTTTTTAGCGCTTAGCCTAGGAATCTCGGGGACGAGATTCTTGTAAGGGGGTAGGTCTGTCACACCCTGTTTTTGTATCACCTTGTTATGCTTGGATTTACAAAGTTTGGAGCCAATTAACACTTTTTTAGCGCTTGTGCTTGTTTGAATTGTTGCTTGTTTGCTTGTTTGGATGTTGTGTATGGCACTCTTAGATTCTATCCCTCTCCCTATTTAACTTCCTTGACCCAAACTTCTTGCCCAATGATCATGCCATCTGAATAGTGCCCAAAATTATTTTTATCAAATATTATTTTGACCAAAAAGGATTTAATCAAATTAGGGTTTCAAAAACCCCTGAGTTGAGGATTGCACTACAAGTCCTCAAATTGGATGGATCCTTTTTCCTCAAGGGATTTATTTGAAGCCTACTATATTTATGACTTTCCAAAACCACCAAATTTTATTTTTAAAGATTATTTTACTATTTATTTAAAAGGATTTTTCTTAAGGCCAGAAATGGTTTTTCCTACGGAAAAATTATTTTAATACTTTGAAATATTTGAGAAAATTTAGGGAACTTCAATGGACATATATTTTCCATATATATGAGTTGCAACACATGGTCATGTTCAAAATCATGGGCAAAACCCCTCAAAACCCTTTCTGTCCAAATTGAGTTTTTCAAATATTTCTATAAGAAATATTCTCAATAAATTCCAAGAAAATTCCAACAAGTCAACATTGTCATTTGTGATGACCTTGAAAAGTTTCATCTCAATAGAAATTGTTTTGGCTCATCAAACTATTCCAAAACCCTTCATGTCTAGATTCAAATTTGAGCAACTTTACATTGTGAAGTTTCTTTCCTTGACCCCAAACTTTGTGGACATGTTCTGATCACCAAATAATGATGCTCCACCAAGCGGTGCATAAAGAGGATTAGCTTAGCATGACTAGATCTACAGAAACCAGATTTTGTTGATTTCTACGGTTTCACAAAGTTACATTGTGAACTTTCATCAATCAAGCTCAAACTTGGTGATTAGTCCTAATTCTAATCACCATTTGATCCTGTCAAATCTTAAGGCAAGCAAAGCCCATTTTCTTGCCCTAATATCCATCAAACACCTTTTGCCAGAATGGCAAAAAACTTATTTGGCCCCCTTCCTCTAATCCCCTTGCCTCCAAATTGTTACCACCACTATCTAGTAATGCATTTAACCTCGAGTAATTTTCTCTGGACAAGACTCAATGGGGAAGTGGGGCAAAACCCACATTTACCCGCCTGGACAGCAATGGCAGGAGCATTTCTACCCTCTCCCCTACTCCATTTCTTTTCTCCCTAGATTTCCCAAGCTCCTAGAGCATCTTCAGACCATCCAGGTGCTACTAGACAAGGTGGGACACCCCAGAGCGCGCGGGCAATGGCAATGCTGGCCATATGCATGCTCTGGGCACGCTACAGCACACTCCCGCACTGTAGCCGCCGCCCCTGACCACCTAGGGCCTTCCCCTTGTGTACCCTAAGACGCCCTTGGCGTCCGTGACATGCAACGCGGTCGGGCCCCTACTCTCTCCTCCTCCTTCTCCCTCCTTCGTGCGTGCCCGATGCCGCCCGAGCCGGCCAACGCAGGAGCTCGCACGCGCGCGCCTCCCCTTCCCTCTCTCCGACTCCCCCTGGCCTAGACCAACCCCACGAGCGCCCCAGAGACGTCCTCTCTCCCTCCCATGGCCCCTTGCCTCGGCCCCGAGCTCGCCGGCACACGGTAGCTCGGTGGACTTGCACCCCCCCCCTATTTAAGGTGCCCCGAGCTCGTCTTTGCCCTCCTCTAGCTCCCTCATCCTCCCAACCGACCACTAGATCGACCCAAGCAAGCTCCCGGGGTCCCAATCATCGGGATCGAGCCGAGGATAGCCACGTCGGCCCCATCATCGATCTCACGGTGAGGTGCCCCTCCGCCCCCCCTTCTTCTCAAGTTGCTCCTCCCTCACCTCTCTGACCCATTATCCCGCCCTCTCCACTCGATTTGCAGCACAAGAAGGGCCCGGTGACCTCCTCCCGATTCCCCTCCACCGTGGATATCCCATTGCTGACGACCCCTTGCTCTTCGGCGCTCCCATCCACCTCCAACCGACAGGTGGTGACGCCCTGAGCCCATTCCCGTGCTCACCTCTCTTCGCCATCGCTGTTAGCCTTGCCGGTGAGCCCCGCCTCCCTCTATCCAGAGGAGGGAGACGAACCCGACAGGTGGCCCCCACATGTTGGCCTCTGTCTCGCCCGCCTCTCCCCCGCTCTCACTGGCACCCAGGCCTCGCCCGTCAGGTTTGAACCTGGCGAGCACAAGCGCACCGGTTCGCCAGGGGGACTGATTGCTCTGGGCTGGCCCAGTTGCAGCCAGATCTGGCCCAGGGCACAGTGCCCATTTTCTTTTTCCATTTTATGTTAGCTTTCCAGAAATTCCATAGACCTAAATAAAAATCCAATGAGAATTATTTTCCCACCTAAAATATTAGAATAATAAGTAGAATTTAATAGTGCCATTTGTGAAAAATGTTGAAAACTTTTTATACACTGTTATATTTTGAAATCTATTTTTGGCATCCTTTTGCCTCTCTTTAATAGTTTTCAACAATGTTTTTACAACAAGACCCTAGAAAAATATTTTTTAGTAGAGTGTTTAGTATTTATCAGAATAGGGTAGCATTTTGATAGTAGCTTTGTGTGCTCTATTTTTGTGTGATGCTTATTATTACCATTATTTATCACGACGATAGATTGCGCTATTGACGAGGGAGTTGGACCCGAAGACTTTGAAGACCCCGAAGACTTTGTTGAGCCAGGCAAGCAGCCCTTTGACCATGACTAAGAACCCTTTTATTTGCATGGCATATAGCACTTATTTTCATAATGTTGATCATGTTGAAGTGGTGACCACTTTGGTGGGATCCCCCCGTTACCTTTACCATTAACACTTGCATCGTGCATGACCCTACCATCCTTATGAGGGTTGTCTGGGTGGGAATAGATAGAATCCTTAGTCGATGCTACGCAAATGGGACAGGGATATGCATGGTGATGGAAACAATATGATTTCAAAGACTTATCAAAAAAAACGTCGGGTGCCACTAATGCCCGAGGGAGATGTTGATGAGCTAGGTAGCCACTTAATAAAGAAGTGGTGTACCGGAGCAAGTGAGTGTGTGGTTTTCGACAACGGATTGGTGTAAGTTGCGACCGTTATTCCAACCTTACATGTACAACCACGAAACCCCTTATGGGATGGGGCTTTGTTGATTTCTATGGTTGGTGCTAGCAGGGAGCCTGCATTACCAGTAGCAAGAGTGATGTGGTCACTCTTGAGACGGGGTCGTCCCGGAAGTGGAAGGCCATGCATTGTCTTTACAGGCACCGGGCACATCGTTGCTTGCCCTCATGGATAATATGTGTGATGTATATCATGAGGGATGGCACCAACGAGTGGACTCTTTGTTTAGTATCACCATGGGAAAGGCATTGTTCGGGTGCTTATCTCGGGTATGTAATATACCGCGAGTCATGAATGACACAGAAGTTCCTCGAGTCTTGTGGGTAAAGTGTGCAACCTCTGCAGAGTGTAAAACTATTAGAATAGTCGTGTCCACGGTCAAGGACAGTTGGATGACCGCTCTTGTGCTACGTCCAAATGTTTACTAAACTTGGTGTGTGTGTGTGTGTGGATGACACAGAGATGACACTTGAGATAAGTCAGATGACTTGATGTGATGATTGAGAATGAGATGTTCAACCCCCTGTTTATGATGATATCTATAACTTGTTCATACGGATATCTACCAACTGTTGATGCATGCTTACCTAGTTACTTGATCATGTCATTGCATTCAAAATTAGCTTTCTTCAAAATACCTACTTTGTGCTATATAATCCATTGTTATACCTTGTTCCACAACATGGGTTGCTTGCAAGTACATTCAAAGTACTCATTGGCTTGCCACTGGTTATTTAATTGGCCAGGCATGGAAGAACAGGAGTACAGTGAAGAGTTCGTTGGTGACGAACATGCGAACTAGGACGCTTCCCAGTCAGAATGCCTATAGGTTTAAGGCATATGGCATGGGTTCACGCTTTTGATCAAGTTTTCCGTTGCTTGTTAAGTTTAAGTGTTTGGCCCTTGTGTCCCTATCTATGTAAGACTTGAACTGCATGGTATTTATTTGTGTAAGACGGTATGTAAGGATGTAAGACTCTTATTATTCAGATTTTGTGTGTTCAGTGAGCATTGATCTTTGGGACCACTGTACACGTGCATTCAGTGATCACGACTTATGAGTCGGGGTCCCCATAGTAGCCCTCCTTCACCTGCAGCCGAACAAAGTCTTCCTTTTCCCCTTTGTACATGTTAACAAGTGTGGTCGCCAACGCCGCTTGATTTGAAGGGCCCAGTCATTGGGAGCGAGTGGTGTCACTTGTCCCATTGTAACACCACAAAGGGTGTATTCTTATGTTGGAGAGGTTGAACGCATCGGGTGATGGCGGCGGTCCTTACATCAATCATGGTCAACTTGTGATGAGCCAGTAGCCTCACGTGGCCGGCCAAGTGATGCACCTCGGCACCCTCCTCTTGGGATGAACTCTTCGGTTGCCATTGGTACCTTGTCTTCAAAGGGGCATTGGAGTATTCGGTCAAACCCCTCCGAGCTGGATCGAATAGGGGAACATCCTCGATATAGAACCATTCTGAAGACCACTCTTCGGACTCCTTCTTCGATGTCCTCATTGAATATCCTGTCCCGGCTATGCGGCATACTTCGGCTCCACCGATTTCCTTAATTGTCTCACCCTGAGTGTGGGGGACAAGGCAAAAGTACTTACTCCATAATCAAAATGTGCCTCGCAGCCCAGAAACATCTCGTAGAGGGCAACAAAGCCCGATATATGCATAATAGATCCGAGGGTGAGATGATGAAGCTGGATCCCAAAGAACTCCAGCAATCCCCTCAGGAAAGGGTGAATGGGGAACCCTATACCCCGCAAGAGGAAGGGCATGAAGCATACCCGCTCTCCCTTTTGGGGATTAGGGAATCTCTTCGTGCAGTCTTAGTTGTTGAAAGAAGTCAAACCGGCATTGGTAGCCGCTAGATCCGAGGAAGGGAGATATCCCTGGGTCCCGAGGTTGCGTAGCCAAAGGAAGGATACTAAACAGCTTGCCCAATCCCCGGGACGAGAGCCGTAAACACGTGAGGAAGAGCTGGGGGCGCTCGCCATGTTTTTGTGGTAACTTCTTGCTTGAAATTTTTTCTGATGGGGAAGAAGATGAAGATGTGACCTAAAACCACGATTCGGTTTCTTTAAATTGGTGGTGCTTCCTTTGAAGGAAGGGCAGTCTTGTAAAAAGTTGCTGGCATGCTTGTCTCCCCTAGGCGCACGAGGATCGATAAGCGCTGAAAGTTATTACAATGGGTCCCGCAAGTGCTTGACATTTGAGGTTTCATCGATGACACGATGGTTTCCGAACAAGAAGGGATAAAGGGACTTGCCTCGCAAGCCAAAGACTTCGACGCAAGATTGTCCGGATAGTGTACCTCGGCATTAGAGGCTAGTCCGGTAGCTACTGAGGGAGTCCTGGATTAAGGGGTCCTCGGATGGCCGGCCTATTTCTTCTGGGCCGGACTCATGGGCTGCTTACTAAGCATAGGATTGATCGAAGGCCCGTCACCAGGGAGGAAGCCTCAAGAGTCGTGGCGTGTTTCCAAAGTTTGGTATAGTCGATAGGCATATTTTTCCCTTTGATGTGCAACTGACCTACGTCGTCTATATAAGCCGAGGGGTTTTAGATTGTAGGTCAGAGAAACTCATCTAGGGTTCTAGCTATTCGATCTTGAGGTAGATCAACTCTGTAACCTTCACCATCAATATAATCGAGCAGGATGTAGGGTTTTACCTCCATAGGAGGGCCCGAACCTGGGTAAACATCGTCTCTTTCGTCCCTTTTTACCATCGATCCTAGTCTCACAGCTTGGGACCCCCTACCCGAGATCCGCCGGTTTTGACATCGACAACCACCCCCCGTCGATGCACTATAGTGGCAGATGATTGGCTTCGCTTAGTTAATAGAAAGTTGGAGACTGTTGGTTGCATTGATGCCGAAAGAGTGAGGTTTGCCTCGCATTTGTTAGAAGGACCAGCCACAGCATGGTGGGCAATTATTTGGTCACTTAACCCATTCCTACTATCACCTGGGCACAATTCCAGGCAAGTTTTCGCGCCGCACATGTGTCTACTGATGCCATGAGTATGAAAAAGAAGGAGTTTCGTAGCTTGCGCCAGGGAGGTCGCACTGTGAATGCTTGTGTGGAGGAATTCAATAAGCTGGCACGTTATGCTCCTAACGATGTCAACACTGATGCAACTAGACAAGAGAAGTTTCTAGAAAGCTTGGATGATGAATTAGTTGTTCAACTGACAGTGGCGACTTTCGACAATTGTCACGAGCTCATTAATAAGGCTATTGTACTTGAAGGCAAACACCAAGAGGTGAAGGATCGCAAAAGGAAGGCAAGCGATGTCGACTTGAACTTTAGGGCTCAGCAAAAGCACGATAATTCATCAATGTTTTCTGAGTACTATGATTCTGAAGTGGACACGTATAATGGTCATAACCACAATGTACATAATCATAACTTTGGCAATGGACACAACCACCACCCTTCGACACCCACAAAGAAAGATTTAAGGCAGTTAGTTTGTTATAGATGCAGAAACCCAGGGCACTATTCAACAAACTGTCCTGAGTTGAAGAACATGAATTATGATAATGAGAATTCTGGAGATAAGAAGGTTGATCACTTGGAAAGGGGACATGTGAACCACACGAGCGTGGGAAGCACTAATAATGCACCAGCCTTCGGTAAGATTTTAACCAAGCTTCAGTATTATGACCGTTCTCTCAATATTGGTGCATCGTATTTGCTCATGTCAAGGGAGGTTTTGATATATGCAGCGAGTAAGCATGAGACCCTAGGAATATGGACTATATCAAGTACCCATCCTTAACCTTTGCTAGCCAACTCGAATCTCGAGGGAGAGAATCATTCTAAGGGGGGTAGATTTGTAACATCCCAAATTTTCAGATTTGGAATGTTAATAGGATTATGCTTTTTCATCATGATTTCTATGCATATTGGAATTTTCCGAATATTCTATCCAAAGTGTTTCCAACTCAAGGCAAAAAATTTTTGGAGAGGATACAATATGACTTATCCCATATGAAAATATAGTTGGTAAGTCTTAGCATGTTATTTTGTATTTCAAAGGTTCTACTTTTAGGAGTTTTTGAAACTCACATTTATTTTATAGTTTATTTTAAATAATTCTTATTGGCTCCTTTTGCATATAATAATTTTATAGACTTTATTTGGGTTATAAAAATGTGTACTGTTTTATAATATTGCTATTATACATTTAATGTGTGTTATTATTATTTTAGGATTTTGTCTGGTGTTTGTTTTAGCCAGATATTTGTTTTTTCCTGTAGCAGTTTTGTAAACAAGGGGGAAACACACGCATCGCACTGTGCAGTTGGGCCGCACAGTGCCCCAAGCGAGGCTTCTGCCGCGCGTGCGTAGAGTGTAGCCGCAGCAAGGGCCGGCCCAGCAGCAACAGCGAGTAGCCCCACATCGCAATGTTTTTTCTTCCTTCCGATGACGAGCTGACCCCATGGTGTCTTCTCCTTCCTCCAGCGTGTTCTTCCTGGACACCATCTCCCGATCCAAATCATCGATCGATTCAATCGATTCCTTGTTCATCCCGCATTTCCACCACCATATAAATATTTCCCACCTCTCACGCGTCCAATTTTCGGCAAAATCACTGTTTCCCGTGCCCGTTTCGCCTCGTTGAGAATTTGAGATCTCGTCGAAATTCACCACCACCTGAAGCTTCCGCCAGCTGATTCCATTGCCACCTGAGGTTCCCATCCCCTTTTCTAGCTCCTATTCGATCCAAATAGATCTCCTCTCTGTCCCTAACACATCCTCTCCTGCGGATACCCACCAGGGCAAGCACTCCAAGCTTGACCCAAAGAAGATCGTCGGCTCTCAAGATCCAGCAGTACGGGGTCGCCACTGGAGGACGCCCTCTTCACCACCCAGGACCACATCAAGGTCTCCGTTACTCTCCGCGTTAGCATCCTCCGTGAGAACTAGAGGCACCTGTAGTCGTGGACATCGAGGAAGCCCGTGCCGCCCGTGCCGTTCTGCTCCAAGTCCGGCAGCCTCCCAGCTCTGTTCCCCGGTGAGCCTCTCGTTGCCGTCTGACCTCCAATGGGCGCCTGAGATTAGATCTGTCTTTTATGTTTTATTCATCGAATCGGTATGCACTAATTTTCAGCCGTCCGCCATTTAGACACCGCAGCGAACGGTTTTCAGCTACTAACAACATGCCACTTGTCACCTCCACACCAACCGCGACACAATTTTGACAGATTTTAGCATAATTTTCATTTAGCTATAACTTGAGATCCGTAAATCAAAATTCATCGTTTCTTTTTCCTGTGTACTCATATTGATCAGTAGAATACATTAGGACCAAACTTTTTAAAAAATCATTGTTTAAGTTTGAATTCATTTGAATTTGAATTCAACCTTCTGGAGGCCATATCTTTCAAACTGTCCACTCAATTTATTTGATTCTTTTTTTGCATTGTGATCCTACTAGTATGTAGATAATAAATACCTACTGGGTTTTTTCTGTTATTGGAATTTTAATTGAATTATTTTCTGTTGACTCTATTTTAGTGTTATGTGAGTATGATTTATTTATCGATGCCTATTTAAACATATAGATTGTCCGGAGTGTGAAGCGGATCAAAATTAAGCATTAGAGTACTTCAGCACCGTTCAAGGCAAGTTGCACTTTTGATTATGCTCATCCTGTATGTCTACCATGCATTCTTATGATATGTTATTTGTTTGGGTGATTCCTATATTGCTTGTTGCCATGTGCTTGTCTTGTTTGCATTGTTAAATTGCAAGCTCGGATTTGCTATGGTAGAGGTGGCCTTGTATCGAGTGTTTCATGAAAGTGGTTAGTTGTTATAGTTGTAGGATCGGGACGTTTCATCATGTGAATACGTCTTGGCAGAGCACTCTATTGTCTCTAGAGAATGCGTCATGGACAAAGTGCACTTGAGCTAGTTCGGGATTTAAATCAGGTGAATGCGTCCTTGGTAGGGTGCTCTATGGTCCCTAGAGAATGCACCATTGAGAGAGAGCACTTGAGATTTCTGAAGTTTTTGTCATGTTTATTTAGGATCTTCGAGGTTCTCATGGGACGGTCCATTGTATTGAGTAAACCTTGTCTTGAGGTAAGCGAAGTTAGTTTATGCCAACACAATTTGAGTGTTTTGTTTGTCATACCTTGCTTGTAAAAGTAGGTTTGCTATATATCATTATGTGTGATTTGACAATGCATTCAATGTATTGACCCTTTGTGGCTGCAACTTATCATGTTGCAGGATGTTCAGATGATCATTGAGATACAGTAGGGTCGCGAGTCTTCACTCAACATTTTCGCCAGCGGGCATTGATGGGATTCATCGTTTGTTTATGCTACATTTCCGCTATCATTATTTAATAAAGCTAGCTATGTGCTATGAGATTGTAATGCATTATAAATTCTGGATCATGCATTATAGTAAATGATGCACTTGTTACTTTGTACTGTGTGTGCTAGCGAATCGATCCAAGGACTAGCACGGTAAGCACAGAGACATCGAATCTTATCGGGTTCGGGTCATTACATCCATGGAGGCTCACGATCCAGCCAGTGTATGTAGAGGTTGGTCAGTTGGTTCCCATTGTAGGACATCTTGATGGAGATAAAGTGGGCTACCTTGGTCAGATGGTCGACAATGACCCAAATGAAATCATGTCTTTTGCTAGACCTAGGTAAGCCGGTAATGAAGTCCATCCCGACTCTGCCCCACTTCCATTCTGGCACTTTGAGTGGTTGCAACAATCCAGCGGGTTGCTGATGTTCAGCTTTGACTCTGTGGCATATGTCACACTTAGCAACAAAGGTGCATATTTCTCTTTTCATGCCATGCCACCAGAACATTGCTTTGAGGTCTTGGTACATCTTGGTTCCTCTAGGGTGGATGGAAAACGGAGTGTCATGAGCTTCTTGCAAGATCAAGTTCTTGAGCTCAACTCTATTGGGTACGCAGATGCGTTTCCCAAACCATACGACTCCTTGCTCATCCTTTGAGAATCCTAGGGCCTTGCCTGCATTGACCTTCCTCCTGATGCCTTCAATGCTCTCGTGTCCCTTTCGGGCTTTCTTAATATCATCCTTAAAGGTAGGCTTTGCTTCGAGGTTGACTAGGAATCCAGGTGCAACTAGTTCCAAGGCAAAGCTTTGAAGCTCTTCGTACAAGGCGGGTAGCCTTTGTGTGATCATAGCATTCAAGGAATAAGCCCTTCTAGTTAAGGAGTCTGCTACCACATTAGGCTTTCCAGGATGGTATTGAACACTAAGGTCCTAATCCTTGATCAACTCCAACCATCTTCGCTGCCTCATGTTCAATTCCTTTTGAGTAAAAATATACTTCAAAGTCTCGTGGTCTGTGTATATCCCATAGTAATTCCCCAGAAGGTAATGTCTCCATGTCTTCAAGGCATGAACTATGGCTGCCAACTCAAGATCATGAGTAGCATAGTTCTCTTCATGAGGACATAGCTATCTGGATAGATATGCTATGACTTTGCATTCCTGCATAAGAACACCTCCAAGCCTTGTAATCGATGCATCGCAATATATCACAAACTCCTTGTGAATATCGGGGGTGGCCAAAACTAGGGATGTGATTAATCTCTTCTTGAGCTCTTGGAAGCTTTCTTCACACTTTTGTGTCCACTCGAACTTCTTGTCCTTCTTCAAAAGCTGAGTCATGGATCGGGCAATGCTTGAGAATCCTTCGACAAACTTGCGGCAATATCCTGCTAGTCCGAAGAAGCTTCTGACTTCCTTCACATTGCTTGGGGATTGCCATTTAGTCACGGCTTCGATCTTGGCAGGATCCACTGATAATCCTCCGGCAGTCAACACATGACCCAAGAATCCGACTTTATGCAGCACGAATTCACACTTACTGAACTTGGCAGGATCCCTGTTCAAGAATTCATCGGATTAAGCAATTAACTTGCTGGTTAATCCCTCCTCATAGGGTCCCCGAGTAGCCGATTAACTGATAAATCGACCGATTAATTGATTAAATGGCAGATTAACTTGCCGATTAGCCTATTAATTCCCTACTCGCCAACCGATCGAGCAGCTACCAGTTAACAATTTCTTCAACAATGGGCAGGATCCACTAACAATCCTTCGAAGCTTGTCTAGGACCAATCTCAAGTGTTTCTCGTCCTCTTCTTCAGACTTGGAAAAGACGAGCATGTCATCAATGAAGACGACAACAAACTTGTCCAAGTACTCCACGAAAACTCTATTCATGAGGTACATGAAATAGGCAGGTGCATTGGTCAACCCAAATGACATGACCGTGTATTCATACAAGACATACTAGGTTACGAATGCCATCTTCGGGGTGTCTTGGGGTCTGATCTTCAGCTGATAGTATCGAGACTTGGGGTCAATCTTGGAAAACACCTTAGCTCCATTCAGCTGATCGAACAGGTCTTCAATCTTGGGAAGTTGGTACTTGTTCTTTATTGTGAACTCATTGAGAGAATGGTAATCGACACAGATTCGGATAGTTCCGTCCCTCTTTGAAACAAATAGAGCAGGTGATCCCCAAGTAGAGGCACAAGGGTGAATCAATCATTTTCTGAGCTACTCTGCCATTTTCTTCTTCAACTCAGCCAACTCTTCTGATACCATTCTATAAGGCTTCTTCTAGACGGCTCCTGCCCCGGGAATTTGCTCAATGACGAACTCAATGTCGCGGTCAGGCGGCATTCCAGGCAGCTCATCAGGAAATACATTTGGGTATTCACATACCATTGGTACTTGATCCAACTCAATTCTGGACAGACATTTAACCTGAGGGGCTTGAGTGGAGGCAGGGTTAGGAACATACTTGACTTCAATCCCTTGGCTATTAGTTATGGTAAAAATCCTCTTGTGGCAGTCTAAGAAGCCTTAGTTCTTGGTTAACCAATTCATGCCAAGGATGACGTCCAAGCCTGGCGAATCCAAAACTATGAGGTCTGCTAGGAACTCTACTCCATTGATGACAATCCCAACTCCCTTACACCCCATCTTGGACTTCATAACTGAACCCGGGGTTTGTATTAACATATGATTACCCAGGGGTGTAGGCCTCATACCACTCTCTAGTGCAAACTTTTGTGTAACAAAAGAATGCGAAGCTCCACAATCAAACATCATAGTTACTGGGGTTGAGTTAATGAGGAACATCCCTAGTATGACATCCCGGTCATCCTGGGCTTCCTCAGCGATGACGTGATTCACATGACCCTTGCCATTGTTGGTCTGGTTGTGGGGATTTGTGTTCCTTAGTGGCGCTCCACGGCCTTGGCCTTGGTTCGGCGCATTAGGTCGCGGTGCATCTACCTTCTTGTTGGGTCACAAGTTAGAGATGTTGGCTAGGGCTGGCTGCCAAGGGCAAGGCTTTTGGTTGCTGGAACTATCCTTGTTGATCATCTTGCGCTTGCGAGTGTCGTCCATGGCACGACGCCTGTCTTAAAGCATTATGGCCTTGTTCACCAGGTCGAAGAAGGTCCGGTAGTCACAGACAATGAGTTGGTACTACAGAGCTTCCTTAGCCCTTCCATGAAGCATTCCATCTTGGAAGACTGAAAGCACATGTGCTCCCTTGGTGGTTTTGGTAATTAATAACAACATATATGTCATTGAACTAATGTTTCCACTAAGCATGTTTCAGGAAAATTTCAATGATGGGTTGGCAAAAATATTGTGGAACACCCCAAGATTCAAGGAAATAGATTGGCAAATCTTCAAGCAAGATGCCTCTACATTTTACTTTTGTGAGAAATCACTTTGAGTCCATAGGAAAGCCAATACTATCAAAAGGGGGTAAGGTACTGTTGGTGAACAAAATACTCATACATGCACAAGTGATAGTCACCACATACACCCACAAGCTCTTCGACAAAAGTCTGTCCAAAGCCAAATATCCAAAATCGGTGCAACCAACGCTTTCCACTCGGTGCCACAGATTCTCCGCCTTAGATAGACTAAGCCAAACCCTAGCATTTCGGTGCAACCGATTCCATTTTGGTGCAACTGAGTTTGGGTTGCCGACTTCTTGTTACGCAAATTCACAAAATCGATACCACCGAGTTTGTTGGATTGGCATCACCGAGATTGGCAATCTGACCGTTGGTCACCTTATCAGTGGAACCGAATTTTATGTATCAGTCTCACCGAGATTCAAAAGTTGCTACCTTTGAGGCAACTCGATACCACAAAGATTTACACATCAGTGTCACCGAGTCTGACTTATTAGGTGTAATGATTGGATTTTTGGAGATGCCTATATATACCCCTCTACCACCACCTACTCGAAAGAGAGGCACTCAGAACAGATCCCCACTCATACCAACTGATTTTCTGAGAGAGAGCCACCTACTCATGTGTTGAGATCATGCCATTCCATTCCAACCATATGAATCTTGATCTCTAGCCTCCCCAAGTTGCTTTCCACCCAATCAATCTCTTCCACCATAGCAAAATCTATGAGAGAGTGATTGTATGTTGAGGATTCTATCATCTTAAATCACAAGAGCAAGGAGTTCACCGACATTATCAAGCCTATTACCTTTTGGAGGGCGGTGCCTCCTAGATTGGACAAGTGTCGCTTGGGAGCCTCCTACTTCATGTTGTGGAGTGAACCAAGAAGTTTGTAAGGGCAAGGAGATTGCCTACTTCGTGAAGATCTACCCCGAGTTACGCTAGTCCTTCGTGGACGTAAGCCATCATGGTATAGTCAAGGTTACTTCTTCGTGGAACCCTTCGTGGGTAGAGCCCTCCGTGGACTCTCGCGATTTTTACTCTCCGTGGGTTGAAGACTCCACAAACGTGGATGTACAAGAATTCCTAGGACCACTTCTCTAGCTATCTATGCTTTCTCACCACATGTTCCATTCATGTTGCATCACAAAATATGAACAAGTACTTTTTGATCTCTCTGTGTGAGGAGCACTTGAAGTTCCGTATCGACAAAGGACTGACCATTAAAACCTCCCAAGTGCATCTTGATGGAACCAACTCAGAAATCTCGGTCTCACCGAATGCCTATGGTTGATCTGGTTTACAATCTCGGTACTACCGATTCCATATTTTTGGTTACACCAAAAAATTAGAATCGGTGTCACCGATAGTGAGGTGTATATATGTTGTGGACCCGACGCTTTGAAATTCAGTCCTCAAACTGTCATGCCCCAAAACCCTAAGCTACCATTTTGAGGCACCTGGTCATCGCCTTGCCTCCCCGAGCGTCTCCGCCACTGGGAATCGTCGTTGCTGACGAAATCTTCTCCATCATTGCTGTCGCAGCGGATCCATCACCGATCTAGGGTATGGATTCGGCCCCCTCTTGCGCTCCAACCTATGATTCTTGCGCATTAAGGTTTCTCCATCATCTAGCCACCGTTTGAGATCGATCTGTCGACGAGAAATCTCCATAGTCTAGCGAATCGAAGAATTCTAGGTTTAGCTCCCCGCAAAATTTGCATCTCGGTGATACCGAGTTAGAAAAATCGGTTCCACCGGTTTCCTTTTTGTGCTACTGAGGAGAGAACTCAGTGAGACCGAGTGACAGTTTTCGGTCCGGCCGAAACTGTTGCCAAGTTTTGGTTAAGAGTTTTGTGCGTCTCGGCAGCACCGAAATGTATGACTCGGTGACACCGAAATCCAATTTTACTCTGAACTACATCTATGATTTTTCTATTCAAATTTTCAAAAACTCTGCATTTTATGATAACTTATTCTATTCCACTCTTCTATACTGTATTCACAGGGTTAGATATGTCAGATGCCGAGGATAGCCAAAACTTGCAGGAGCAGAACATTGACATGAGTTCAGGCACTAGCCCTGGGTCTAGCTCATTTTCAGATACAGGCATCCCTAGTTCTTATGGGTTGCCTAAGGGGTATACAAGGACCAGGAAGAGATTGAATTCAGACGAGGAGGATTCAAATTTTGTGTTAGAGGGGTTTCTTGCTAAGAAGCAAGAGAAGGCTGCCAAGAAGTCAAAAAATGAGGCTACCTCTTCCAGGAGGGTAGTCAGCAAAACATATGCACCTCTAGAGACTATGAGAGCAACTGACAGTGCTAGGGCTACCATGACCATTGAGCCCCCAATGAAGTCTTTGCCTAAGAAGGCCGGAGAGAAGAAGGCCAGGAAGAGGATTATCCGTGTTGTTGGAAGGCCTACCTCAATGTTTGAGGACCCTGAGGAGGCTGCTGGTGCTGCTGCTAAGGACGAGGAGGAGGAAGAG
The DNA here is from genome assembly GCA_022496015.1 of Hordeum marinum. NCBI lineage: Eukaryota > Viridiplantae > Streptophyta > Magnoliopsida > Poales > Poaceae > Hordeum > Hordeum marinum. The sequence goes on along the minus strand of CM039676.1, from coordinate 132,458,548 downwards.
CATGTTTTCAAGGCCCCTCCCAAGAAGAAGCAGAAGAAGATGTTGGCAGATGCTATGCCAAAGCAAGGTCCCTCTAAGAGCAAGTCTGCACCTAAGAAGGCTGCTGTAGAGAAGTCCAAGAGGACTACCAGAGACATCCCGTCTTTTGAGAAGAACAAGGGATCTACTTTCGGATAAGCTAATGAGGATGCTATGTCTGCTTTGATGAAGCTCAGACCTCACCTTCTAGAGCACAATGCCAGCCATCCAATTGATGTTGACATGAAGAAGAAGAAGGATGCAGGTTTGAGAGAGTGGAGAGCCATTGATCCTTACTCTCAGAGGAGGAAGACAACTGTGGACTACAGATTCTATACCAAGGAGCAACAAGATTTCTATGAGACAATCTTGCTTGACGAGAGTCCAACTGTGAGTGATATGAGATATGTCGACTGGAAGTACATCAAGGAGAATGAAAACTACTTCTCCTATGTTCAAGACAACTTCCACTGCATTGGCCTAGACAAGTTTGTTGTCAAAGAGTTCACTGCATGGAACAACGAGATGATCATGCAATTCTACTTCACTACTCACTTCTATGGAGATGGTAGGATTGTGTGGATGATAGAAGGGGCAAGATATGAGTCTACTGTTGATGAATGTGATGCCATATTAGGATTCCTAGAGCACAGGATGGAAATATATGTGTATACTCAGAGTCCAAGGCAAGCCATAATGCCATGACGGACCTGTACAATGACATCCCTGTTGCACAACTTTAGTCCCACAAGCAAGGATCCATCTACCACCTCGAGGCAAATCTCCGCACCATTAACACTATATTGAGGCATTCTTTCATGCCCAAGTCAGGTGACGAGAAGATGATCCGAGGCTTCTCCATCAACTTGTTGATTCATATTGACCAGAACCAGAGATTCTGAGTGATGGATCTGATAGTGGAAATTGTGAAGAGGGTTGCTACTCATCAGAAGTGCTCATGCTGTTATGCACCCTACATTCAGATGCTCATAAACTCCAAGATGGATAAGCACAACTTTTCTCTGGACAGACCCGACTTGCCCCTACAACCAGATTTCGAGGACAACGTTGTGGTGATGGACCCAGACCATCCCACATCAGCTGCAGCTCACGCAGAGGCAGAGGCAGCTAGAGCCACTAGTGCTCAAGTCCCTAGATCCAGGAACGAGCAGATGGATCTCTTGATCTCTACAGTCATGGACATGAAGAAGGACATCAAAAGCATACTCGACGATTAGAAGAGCCTTGTGAACATCTTTGAGGAGAGAGTGAAGACCCTCAATGACAAGGTGGATGGGCTGACCAAGACTGTGAACGACCTCAAGAAGGAAGTAGATGAAGCTCCTATCTGTCGCACCTCTTCAGAGTCTGATTCTGATGATGATGAGGATTGTGCACCTGTCAGGACGACTGTCCAGTTCAGGACACAGGCCATGACACCTACAGTGCCAGCTCCAGAGATGGGACCTTCATTCTCTGCTCTAGCTACAACGACTTCAGCTCCATAAGCTCCTCCAGTGCCTCTAGATGCTACTCCAACTCCGTCCATGACATCTGCAAAGGTACTCGCTGACGTAGTTCTCTTGACTCCGACATCAACCACCGGAGGAGATCAGCCGCAAAAGGACGATTAGGTATATCTCTTCAAACTTTTTGGTAACTTGTTGCCAAAGGGGAGAAGTTGTATATAGATCTTTAGGCTTCGAGTGAGAGAGCGTTTGGTTTTATTCGTTGTTTTAAAAACATTTGGTCTTTTGGTTTGGATGTGTTATACTTTTGTTTGTGTTTGATCATACGCTTTAATGTGTGTTGCTACTATTTCCTATCCTTTTGATGGTTATGACATGATCACTCACTTTGCTTGACATGTTGTGCTATGATATTAACTCTTATTACTCTCGCACACCACCAAGATGTATGTGACATGGAAGAAGTGCCCCATGTGTTGGAAATATGCCCTATAGGCAATAATAAATTAGTTATTATCATATTTCCTTGTTCATGATGATCGTTTATTATCCATGCTATAATTGTATTGATCGGAGACTTAGATGCATGTGTGGATACATAGAAAAAACCATGTCCCTAGTATGCCTCTAATAGACTAGCTCGTTGATCAAAGATGGTTAAGGTTTCCTAGCCATTGACATGAGATGTCATTTGATAACGAGATCACATCATTAGGAGAATGATGGGATGGACAAGACTCAAACTATAAACGTAGCATATGATCGTGTCAGTTTATTGCTACTGTTTTCTACATGTCAAGTATATGTTTCTATGACCATGAGATCATGCAACTCACGGACACCGGAAGAGTGCCTTGTGTGTATCAAACGTCACAACGTAACTGGGTGACTATAAAGGTGCTCTACAGGTATCTTTGAGGGTGTCTGTTGGGTTGGCATGGAGCAAGACTGGGATTTGTTACTCCATGTGACGGAGAGGTATCTCAGGGCTCACTCGGTAATACAACATCACAATAAGCCTTGCAAGCAATGTGACTAAGTGTTAGTAATGGGATCTTGTATTACAGAACGAGTAAAGAGACTTGCCGGCAATGAGGTTGAACTAGGTATGGAGATACCGACGATCGAATCTCGGGCAAGTAACATACCGAAGAACAAAGGGAACATCATACGGGATTAACTGAATCCTTGACACAGAGGTTCGACCGATAAAGATCTTCATAGAATATGTAGGAACCAATATGGACATCTAGGTCCTGCTATCGGTTATTGACCGTAGAGGTGTCTCGGTCATGTCTACATAGTTCTCAAACCCGTAGGGTCTGCACACTTAAGGTTTGGTGACGTTTCGATAGTATAGAGTTATGTATGGTGGTGACCGAAGGTTGTTTGGAGTCCCGGATGAGATCCTGGACGTTAAAGAGGAGCTCCGGAATGGTTCGGAGGTAAAGATTGATATATAGGAAGTCCTATTTTGGTCGCTCGAAAGGTTTCGGGCTCATCGGTAGTGTACCGGGAGTACCGGTAGTGTACCGGGAGACCATCGGGAGGGGTATTTCGACCCACAAGGCTACATGGGCTGTGGGAGGATGAATACCAGCCCTTAGTGGGCTGGTGGAAGTCCCACACAAGGCGCATGCGACTGGGAAGAAAAGCCCAATAGGAAAAAGGTGGAAAAACGCAAAAAGGCTAAGATAAGGAAGGAGTCCTAATCCTACTAGGAGTGGAGGAGGAGGACTCCTCCCTCTTGGTTCGGCCGAAGCCTAGGGCTGACTCCTTGAGGGCCAAGCCTCCTCCTCCTCTCCTCCTATATATACTAGAGGTTTTTAGGGTTTTGGCAGAAGATTTTCAGCCACGTGCTACCCGTTCCTCCAGTGCATAGTTTCTCCTCTAGATCGGATTTCCGCAGTGCTTAGGCGAATCCCTACCGGAATAGCTCCACCACCATCGCCGGAGCGCCGTCACGCTGCCGGAGAACTCTTCTACCTCTCCGCTCCCTCTTGCTGGATCAAGAAGGCAGAGATTGTCATCAAGCTGTATGTGTGCTGAACACGGAGGTACCGTCCATTCGGTGCTTGATCGGGACGGATCGTGATTGGATCGCGGGCCGCTCGGCGATTTGGATCGCGAAGACGTTCGACTACACCAACCGCGTGTCTTAATGCTTCCCGCTTAGTGATCTACAAGGGTACGTAGATCCACTCTCCCTCTCATAGATGCTCATCACCATGGATAGGTCTTGTGTGAATGTAGGAAATTTTTTGTTTCCCATGCGACGTTCACCAACAGTAGCATCATGAGCTAGGTCTATGTGTAGATGAGATATCTAGTAGAACACAAAGAGTTTGTGGGTGTTGATTCTTAGATTGCTTCCTCCTCCCTTGGTCGTGTTTTGGTTCAGCGGTATTGTGGGATGAAGTGGCCCGGACCAACCTTACTCGTACGCTTATGAGAGACCGGTTCCATCGACTGACGTGTAACCTCGTTGCACAAAGATGGCTGGCGGGTGTCTGTTTCTCCTACTTTAGTTGGATAGGATTCGACAAAGGCAGTCCTTGAGAAGGTTGAAAAGCAACTAATGTATCAACATTGTGGTTTATGCGTAGGTGATAATTGTTCTTGCTAGATATCGTAGCAGCCACGTAAAACATGCAACAACAATTAGAGGACGTCTAACTTGTTTTTGCAGGGTATGTTGTGATGTGATATGGCCAATTACATGATGAGATATATGTGATGTATGAGATTATCATGTTTTGTATAGAATATCACGACTTCCATGTCGATGAGTATGGCAACCGGCAGGAGCCATAGGGTTGTCTTTAATTATTGTATGACCTGCGTGTCAATCATTAAGCGCTATGTAATGCTTTACTTTATCGCTAAACGATAGGAATAGTAGTAGAAGCATGGTGGGCGCGACAATCACTTTGAGCACATAGGAAAGAAAATACTTCTAAAAGGGGGTAAGGTATCGCTGGTGAACAAATTTCTCCATGTGCACAAGTCCGAGCCACCAAAAACACCAACAAGATATCCCAAAAAAGTACTCAATCAGAACCCTATCTCATAAAAGCGGTGCCACCAAGTTTCCCATCTGTCTCTACCGATTTTCTACCCAAGATAGAACCCTATCCAAACCCTAGCATCTCAGTACAACCAAGTGCTTGCATCAGTGCAACCGAGTTCTGGTGACCACGATTCGGGTGACTGATTTCATAGGATCGGAATTTCCGAGTTTAAGGTCCAGTCTCACTGAGTTTTGGAAACTTCCCTCGGCCACTCATTTCGATACCATCAAGTTTGCCATATTGGTCTCACGGAGATTCCTATGTTGCCACATTTTGAACAAATCGGTAAGACCAAGTTTTACTTAGGTTTCACCGAGTTGGTCAATAATGTTGTAACGGTTAGATTTTTGGAGATGCCTATATATACCCCTATACCACATACCACTCACAAGAGAAGCACTCAGAATAGTTTCCCACTTCCATATCAAAATTTCTGAGAGAGAATGACCTACCCTTGTGTTGAGATCAAGAACATCCACTCCATCCAATGGATCTTGATTTCTACCTCCCCAAGTTGATTTCCACCTAATTAATCTCTTCTACCAAGCCAAATCTGTGAGAGAGTGATTGAGTGTTGAGGAGTCTATCATATTGAAGCATAAGAGCAAGGAGTTCATCATCACTATCAAGCCAATTACCTTTTGAAGGGTGATGCCTCCTAGATTGGTTAGGTGTTTCTTGTGAGCCTCCTACTTCGTGTTGTGGAGGTGAACAAACAAGTTTGTACGGGCAAGGAGATCACCTACTTCATGAAGATAGACCCATCGTGAGGCTAGTCCTTTGTGGAGGGAAGCCGTTATAGAATAGTCAAGGTTGCTACTTCGTGTACCCTTATGGGTGGAGCCCTCCGTGGGCTGAAGAGTCCATAAATGTGGATGTACGGTAGTGACACCTATCGGAACCATGGGGAAAATCTTTGTGTCTACAATTGCGTTTGATATTCTAACCCTATTACATGTGCTTGTCTTTACTTCCTGCTTCTATACTCTTAGACATGCATGTGTAGGGTGTGCTTGACTTGATATCATTACTAAAATCTGCTCACAACTAAAATTGGGAAAAGGTAGAATTTTTATTTGGTCAAGTAGTCTAATCACCCCCTCTAGACTTACTTTTGATCCTACAATGGTATCAGAGCTTTGGTCTCCGTTGCATTGGTTTCAAAACCTAGGAGAGTATGGCATCTAGTGAGGGAAATTATCATCGTGGAGGTCCTTACTTTGATGGTACAACTTTTGCTAGTTGGAAGCATAAAATGAAAATGCATCTTCTTGGTCATAACCCCTCCATCTGGGCTGTTGTTCATGTTGGCTAGCAAGGTGAATTCTTTGGTGATGAAAAGGAACTGGATCGTGAAGCGATCGCGGAAGAATTGATGATGTTGCAATACAATGCTCAAGCATTTGACATTCTTTTCAACTACCTATGACTCGAAGAATTCCATAAAATTATCAGTATTGAGAATGCAAGGGAAATTTGGGATACTTTGGTTGATATGCATGAAGGTACCAATTCCGTCAGAGAATCTAAGTTTTATGTGCTTTAAAGTCAGCTTGACAAGTTCAAAATGAAGGATGGTGAAGGAGTCGCAGAGATGTACTCTAGGCTAGCTCTCATTACCAATGAGATTGCCGGCTTAGAAAGCGAAGAAATGACCAACAAATCCCTCATCAAGAAGATGCTTAGAGCTTTGGATGGAAAGTATGACACCATGTGCACCTTAATCCAAATGATGCCAAACTACAAAGATCTCAAGCCTACGGAAGTGATTGGAAGGATTGTTGCCCATGAGATGTCACTCAAATATAAGGAAGAACTTCACAAAAAGTTTAGCGGTGCTTACAAAGCCACAAGTGATGTTCCTGTTGCTCCAAGAGACAACCTTGTTACCAATGAAGAGATAAGACTCATGGTCAAGAAATTCAACAAGTTCTACAACAGTAGAGGCAAAGAGAGGAACTCCCACTCAAGATAGGAAGAGAAGCGTTCATCTAGTCGTGACCAAAATTGTTACAATTGTGGAAGGCCCGAACACTACTCCAGTGAGTGCACGGACCCGCACAAAAGAAGGGAAGTGTCACCTAGAAGAAAGAGCACAAGAGATGAGTCACCTCGAAGAGAGATAAGGAGTATATATGATCATTATGAACAAACACCCTGGAGGAGAAGTAGGGAATCGGAGAAGAAGGACAAGTACACCAATATCTACTCAAGAAGAAGATATCAATCTCATGTTGGTGAATGGGTTTCCGGCTCCGAATCTGACCACCACTCCGAGAGAAGCTATCATTCCGACTATATAGTCAAGATGAAGTTGTTGCCGGACTTGCACTCATTTCCTCCAACTCCTGCGATATATTTTATTCACCAAATGAAGGGAGTGGAAGTTGATTCATGGCTAAATGCCCCAAGGTATCACACCCTGAATATCTTGATTTCAATAGTGATGAGGATGACCTACTAGGAGATGATGACTTGATATTTGACAAATCTAGTAATATACTAGTCAAAATGAACATGTTAGTAGTCACTCTAGTCAAGATAAGTCGTGTGATGATGATAAGTTGGAAATAGAGCGACTAACTAAATAACTAAACACTCTTAAGTTAGCCCACGAGTCTACTCTAGAAGATCATAGAGAGCTTGTAAGGACAAATGAGAAGCTCCACTTAGAGAAGCTCATTTTGGAGCAAGAGCATGCATTCCTTAAAGCTATCAATGACAATCTTTGAAAGAAGACTTCCTCTTATCTAGCCAAATGACTTCTCTTGTATACATTCATTCCACAAGTTAGGGCTAAGCAAACTAGTAACACAGGCAAGAAAAGTTCTTCAACTAGTAACAATAAAAATGATAAATTCAATGATATTGCTTCTAGTAGTTGTGTTGAACCCACTAACGACTCTCTTAGTCAAGTTACACTTGAGCAAGAAAATGGTCTATTGAAAGGGATTATACAGCAAGGTATCTACAAAAGTCTTGCCGGATGTAAGCAATTTTAGGAAATTGTACGCAAGCACGGAGGATACCAGAAGAACCATGGCATTGGCTACTTCAACGCAAATGGAGTTGAATGGGAAGAAGGTCCCTACCCCAAGCCCAAGTTTGTTCCTCAAAAGGAGAAGTATGAACATACTCTTCCCAAAGGAACAAAAGCTCAAGATGTCTTTCCACCATAGGACCACAAGCTCAAGGGATGGGACAAGCATCAAGAAGATATTGACTCATATGAAGATGAATTCCAAGATTTTGCCAAGTGGGTTCCCGAGGCTTCTACAAGCTCAACTTCTACAAGTGCCACTTCAACCCCAAGGATTCCCATCCACTTGATGTGGGTCCCCAAGAAGAAGAACTAGAGAAGTTCTTGAGAGGTGACTCCTCCAATGAAATCCACTCACATTTATTATTGGAAAAGACTAGTTGCAATCAACATCAACATTATGCAATAGTTCAAGGAGTCACACATTCCCTCAAAGGTAAGCAAGGGACAAGGTAATTAATGAATCCATGGACATCATCATGTATTCTTTGCACTTAATGTCCATAGATATCCTTTTATTTGTCTCTTGTATTTGGGACTAACCCATGTAGGTGAGGACAGTAAGAAACAAAAAGGGTTGCTCCCAACTCAAGATAATATTCATCAACTATGAGTATCCACCACTACATCACCCACATGATGTCTTCTACGACAAAACCTAATGTTAGTTTATCCCTCTTAGAGGGGATGTCACAACAAGGGGGAGCTTTACTCTAAGAATTGAGTTAAAGCATCTCTTACAATGTGACAACATTAACAAGCTTTATGTAGAAGTGGCAACCCCACTTCTGCTTAAATGATGAGTATGACCTACGATCAAGTATTCTTACTTGGCTCCTAAGTCAATATACTCATATATAGATGACTACGTCATCGCCAAAATTCTTGATAGATGCTAAAGTATTTGTGCATGTTTGCCATGATTTCATATGACATCTTATTGTGTGAGCATGTTGGTCTGTATATTTTTACTCACTCGAGGATATCCAATTGTAGCTATTTGGATTTTGATTTCCTTTGCCAATTGGATATACAAGAATGCCTAGGACCCCCCTCTAGATATATATTCTTTGACATCTCAAGTTCTATTCACGCTACATCACAAAAACTTGAACAAGCACTTGTCAAACCCTCTGTGTGAGGATCACTCGGTGTACCATTTCGTCAAGGGTGACTTCCAAAACCTCCCTATAGCGCAACTTGGTGTAATCAATCATAAATTCTCAATTTCATCGAATTTCTATGGTTTATGTGCTTTGCACCTTGGTACCACCGATACCATAATCACGGCTTCACCGAGTTACCCTGTCAACTGACAGTAGTGGAACTCGGTGGCACCGAAATTTTAGTATCGGTGACACCGACAGTGAAGGGTACTTAATCCTGGCGGACCCGACTTTTTGAAATTTCATCTTGAAACACCAAAGTATCCAACCCTAAGGTACTGCACCAGGACCCCTTGGTGATCGCCCTTACCTTCCCGAGCACCATCGCCGTTGGGATCCTCGCCGTCGGCGGAAATCTCCACCTCCGTCGTCGATGAAGTCGGACCATCGCCAAGTTAGGGTATGGTCTCGATCTGCTCATGTGTTCGATGTCAGATTCAAGAGCATTAGGATGTTTTCATCTATAGTCCATAGTGTGCAATCGATCTATCCCACAAGAAACATCCATAAATTAGAAAATGAGGAAATTCTGGATCTGAACTCTCGCAAGATGCATCTCGGTGACACCGAGTTGATAGAGTCGGTTCCACCGATTCAGTTTTTAGGGTTTTCGAGAACCACTTCGGTGAGACCGAGTAGTTCTTTCGGTTACACCAAAAGGGCTTCCCAAGTTTCTGTTAAAGCAAGTGGTTACTATCGGTGACTCCAAAAATTTCAACCCGGTGCTACCAAAATACATTTTGAAGTAGATCAAACCCAAAGTTTCTAAGTATAATTTTTGTAAACATCTGTGTTTCTGTGATGCTCAACCCTTCTACTCTTCTTTACTCTATTCATAGGGATAGTATGTCATCTTCAGGTGATAGTCAACATGATTCTTGAGAGCCAATCATTGATGCATATCCAGACACTAGTCCCGAGCCCAACTCTTCTTCAGAAGATCAAGGCACACCTAGTTTTCATGTTTTGCCCAAGGCTGCAACTAGAGCCAGGAGAAAATTTAACTGAGATGAAGAAGACTCGGATTTTGTGCCAGATGAGGTTCTTGCCAAGCAAAGGCAAGACACGGTAGATAGAGCTACCAAGAAGTCTGCATTTGAGGCCACCTCATCCAGGAGGCTTGTAAGGAAGGAGTATGCCAGTTCAGAGGCAATGAAAGCACCGGAGTATGCTAGGGCTTCCATGTCTATAGAGCCTGTCATAAGCTCTATGCCCTAGAAGCAAGCTGACAAGAAGAGAAGCACAAAGAGGACAGTACATGCTATTGGAAGACCAACTTCCATGTATGAAGATCCAGCAGAAGCTGAGAAAGAGGAAGAGCCAGCTACCCAGGCTCCTCCCAAGAAGAAGAAGCTGCTTGTTGATGCCATGACCTCTCAGGCCCCATCCAAAAGCAAGGCAACTCCTCCCAAGAAGCCGACAACTCCTAAGTCCAAGAGGACTACTAAGGATGTTCCAGCTGTAGCCAAGAACAAGGGATCCTCCTCCAGAGTTGCTGCTGAAGATGATGATATGGCCGTTTTGAGGAAGCTAAGACCTCTCCTTCCACAACATAATGACAACTATCCTCTTGTTGAGGATAGGAAGAAGAGGACGGATTCAGGGCTAAGAGAATGGAGAGCTATAGATCCATATTCTCATAGGAGAAAGACTATTGTAGACTACATATTCTACACCAACGAGCATCAGGATTTCTATGAGACCATTCTCCTAGACAAGAGACCAGTTGTAAGTGACATGAGATATGTAGACTAGGGCTAAATTAAGGTGAATGCGGACTACTTCCCCCATGTGCAAGAAAACTTCAAGGCAATTGATATTGAAGCATTTGTTGGAAGGCAGATAACCCCCTGGAATGATGAGATGGTAATGAAATTCTATTCCACAGCTCACTTTTATGGTGATGGAATAATTGTTTGGATGACTGAAGGTGTAAGGTATGAATATACAGTGGAAGAGTAGGCTACCATATTAGGAGCTCCACAAGTACAGGATGGTGACTTGGATGTGTACTCAGAGGCCAAAACGAATCATAATTCCATGGCTAAGATGTACAAGGATATCCTTGCCGATTATGTGATTCACATAAGTTTGGCCCAGTGTACTATCTGCAGGCAGGTTTGCCAACCACCAACACCATCTTGAGGTACACCTTGATGCCCAAGTCAGGAGATGACAAGATGATCAGGGGTTTCTCCATCAACATGTTGCATCACATTGACATTCACACCAGATTCAGAGTCATGGATTTGATAGTAGAGGCTGTGAAGAGGACTGTTGCTACGCAAAAGAGATCATGTGGATATGCTCCATACATTTATATGCTTATCAACTCAAAGCTTGAAAATAATGTATATGAACTTGATCGACCTCATATGCCGCTCCAGCCTGAGTTTGAGGATAATGTTGTGGTGGTGAACCCAGATCATCCCATTCATCTACTACACATGCAATAGCCGAGGCAGCAAGAGCCACTAGTGCTCTAGTGCCAAGGACAAGGAATGAGCAGATGTATACCTTATTCTTAGCTCAATCCAAGGCATGCAGAATGACATAACTGAGATTCTGAAGAACCAAAAGAGCCTGGAAAGGATTGTTGAAGACAAGTTTCATACTTTGAACAACAAGGTTGATGGGCTGACGAAGATAGTTGATGTGCTCAAGAAGGAGGTGGACTCAGTACCCCTTCCCCACACCTCAGATGATGATGATGATGATGACAGTCACCCTCTTCAGCCTAGCACACAGTTAAAGACACAAGCCAGATCTATGTCAGTGCCAGCTTCAGAGATGAGACCATCTTCATCAGCCCCTGTTGTAGCTCCTTCAGTTCCACCAGCTCCATCAGCACCTCCAATGTATACTCCAACCCTTTCCATGACATTTTAAGAAGTCTTCACAGAAGCGGTTCTCTCGACTCCTACATCAACAACCGGAGGAGATCAGCCCCAGAGAGACGATTAGTCCTGTACCTTTGAACTTTTTCGTAACTTGTTGCCAAAGGGGGAGAAGTTTTATAGATCATAGGGCTTAGAGAGAGAGAGTGTTGCTTTTTATCACTCTCCAAAACTTTAAAATCTTTTGGTTTATCGGTTGTGTTAAATTTGTTTGTGTTTGATCATGCACCTCTTATGTGTTGCTACTACGTCTTATCTTTTGAGATGATCATTCACTTCATGCTTGATGTGTTGTGCTATGTTGTTCATTCATATTATTCTTGCACACCACCAAGCTGTATGTGACATGGAAGAGTGCCCCATGAACCTAATTGATTGTGCATTTGCATTCAAACACAAATTCAAAATAATGCACAAATTTAGGGGGAGCTATTGCTTATCACATACTTCTCAAAGTGATGATTCTATTCATTGATTATATCATATGTCGAAGCTTTGATCTATATGTTGTAATCAATTACCAAAAAGGGGGAGATTGAAAGCACATTTGCTCCCTTGGTGGTTTTGGTAATTAATAATAACATATATATCATTGGACTCGTGTTTCCACTAAGCATATTTCAGGAAAAGTCCAATGTTGGGATGGCTATAGATTGTGAGGGGATACCCCATGACGCAAGGAGTGGATTGGCAAAGATTTAATCTAGAAGACTCTCTTTTTTACTTTGTGAGAAATCACTTTGAGTCCATAGGTAAGCCAATACTATTAAAAGGGGGTAATGTATTGTTGGTGAACAAATTACTCCATGTGCACAAGTGCTAGCCACAAAAACACCCACAAGCTCTCTTACAAAAATACTCTCTCAAAACCCTATCTCATAAAATTTGTGCCACCAAGTTTCCCATCCAGCACTATCAATTTTCTACCCAAGACAGAACCCTAGCCAAACCCTAGCATCTCAGTACAACCAAGTGCTACATCGGTGCCACGAGTTTTCATGACCATGATTATGGTGACTGATTTCATAGAATCGGAATTTTCGAGTTTATGCTTCGGTCTCATCGAGTTTTGGAAACTGCCCTCGGCCACTCGTTTCGATACCACCGAGTTTGCCATATCGGTCTCTCCTAGATTCCTAAAGCTGTCACATTTTGAATAGAACGATACTATCGAGTTTTACTTTGGTTTCACCGAGTTTGTCATTAGTGTTGTAACGGTTGGATTTTTGGAGATGACTTTGTATACCCCTCCACCACATCCCACTTTCAAGAGAAGCACTCAGAACATTTTCCCACTTTCCACATCCAAATTTCTGATAGAGAACCACCTACCTTTGTGTTGAGATCAAGATCATCCACTCCAACCATATGGATCTTGATTTATAGCCTCCCCAAGTTCCTTTCCACCCAATCAATCTCTTGTAGCAAACCAAATTTGTGAGAGAGTGGTTGAGTGTAGAGGATTCTATCATATTGAAGAACAAGAGCAAGGAGTTCATCATCACTATGAAGCCTATTACCTTTTGGAGGGTGGTGCCTCCTAGATTGGTTAGGTGTTGCTTGTGAGCCTCCTACTTCGTGTTGTGGAATTGAACTGATAAGTTTGTATGGGCAAGGAGATCGCCTACTTCGTGATGATATACCCATAGTGAGGCTAGTCCTTCGTGGATGGAAGCCATTATGGAATAGTCAAGGTTGCTACTTCATGGACCCTTATGGGTGGAGCCCTCCGTGGGCTCTCGCGACCATTACCCTCAGTGGGTTGAAGACTCCATAAACGTGGATGTACTATAGAGCCACCTATTGGAACCATGGGAAAAAATCTTCGTTTCTACTATTTATTTTGATCTTATGACCCTAACCTCTATTACATGTGCTTGTCTTTACTTTCCGCTGCTATACTCTTAGACATGCATGTGTAGGGTGTGCTTGACTTTCTATCATTGCTAAAATCTCTTCACAACTAAAATTGGGAAAGGTGAAAAAATTATTTGGTTAAGTAGTCTAATCACCCCCTCTAGACTTACTTTTGATCCTACATAATGTCGCCTTGTGGCTACTCCGGTTGATCTCCAATGTGAGCTGCCCCACCATCTCTGTCGAGGATATAACTCCATGGCATAACCCGCCCTGCTAGGCCGAGTTAAACATAATAACGGCCCTAGGGCCAGACACAGGATGGGCTGAGTAATGAAGACGAAGACAAGCAAGGCGGTAGTTGGCAAGAGTCGCTAGACGGCCCATCACCTGAAGACGGCGGCTCAAGGCCCATGAAGTTGGCAATGTCGGCTGAGTTTCCCTAAGGCACAAGACATGTAGAAACATTGTAGGTCATGGGTCGTATGATAACCCGAACTCTATTGTAAAGACTATGGCTTGACCTATATATAAAGGCAGGTCCCTGATGCCGAAAGTCTCAAGTTACAACCTCTCGATAACTTTGTTAGCGATCCGCACCCTTGTAATCGAGATCTACCCATCAAATATACACAAAGCAGGACATAGGCTATTACCTCCATTGGAGGGGTCAAACTTGGGTAATCCAGAAATCTTTCTCTCCCACTCTCTCTCGTTCAACCCCTTTGAGTCGCCACCTAGAAGCGATGGCCTCACACCACATCATGTTACAAGGACATCTGCCGGGTTGACAAAACCACGACAGTTGGCACCCACTACGGGGCCCTCGCTCGGTGGAGTTGAGTTCTTGAAGGGAGCCCTTCCAGGTTCGGGAGCACGGCAAGATCTACATCAACGATTCCGACTAGGGACTCGAGGCCAACTCAATCGAGTATGTATACCGGGTCCCTTTTGGCAAGATCCAAGTCTTCATCAGCAAGATCGACGCAGCGGTGCCCGACTCGGACATCTACACCAACATCATCGAGCCATCTCGGCGCACCTGATCCAACTAGTACCAAGCTGGGAAAAATCACCATGCAGTTAGATCCTCTAGGTGAGCTGGTCCATTGGATAAGCCGACCATGAAAGGGGCGACCGTCGTTGGCTTGGATGCTGGGCATGGGGGCTCACTCGAAGTAGAGGCCCACAGGGAACATCATGATACGACAAGTACGGCGGCTCAAGTTTCATTTGCATCAGGAGCTCTTGGTGATTCTGGTGAAGCGCATGGCGAGTCAAGGACGGAGCTCCAACACCATGATGGCCAAGGTACTTTTCAGAAAAATACGAGGCAACTAAATTGTGGTCAGTACCATGTCTTCACCACCAACACTTGTAAGCGCAATCGCAAGGACAAGAGTAGGGAAGTTAACATGGCAGAGCCGGTAGTGCCCAGATACCTCAACTGGTCCGAACACCCAATCACCTAAAGCAGGGAAGACCATCCCCCCGGGTTGACAACTCTGACGGGTTAGCGTTCGTGGTGGCGCCTCAGGTCGGTGTCTATACTTTGACCAAGGTCCTTAGGACGGGGGTAGCAACATTAATATCCTGTATTACGAGACTTTTTGCCGCATGAACCTGTCTGAGAGCTCGTTACTTCCTTCCACAACAGTTTTCACGGGATCGTTCCTAGAAAGTCGGCTTAGCTGATCGGGTAGATCAAACACGATGTTGCTTTTTGTAATGAATATGATTACATGTGCGATCCTTTGATGTTCGAGCTGGTCAAGATAAAGAGCCCATATCACACCCTCTTTGGAGGGCCGACTTATGCTAGTTTCATGGTTCGACCGTGTTAAATTTATCACAAGCTCAAAATGACCGAAAGAAAGGAGACGATCACGGTTGACGGAAGCCGGAAGATAGCTCAGGAATGGGTGGAAGGGGACGCAACCTAAGCCGAGTCGGCTTGCGCGGCCAAAGAGTTGAAGTTTTACACTGCCAATGTCGACTCGGCTGATATGAGCCCCCTCAAGAAGCCTAACACCGAGTCAGAACCTCTGCTCAAGTTCGAGACGTTCAAAGACACCAAGCTGGTAGACTTCATGCCGAGCGAATCATCCAAGCAATTCACTATTGGGACCGATTTGGATCCCACATAGGAAAGTACGCTCATCAAGTTCATCCGTGAGAACCAGGACATCTTTGCATGGAAGCCGTCTGACATGCATGGAGTCCCGAGAGAAGTTGTTGAGCACCACCTTAACATTGATCCTTAGATGAAACCAGTGTGCCAGTACCTCCACCATATTAATGAGGAGAGGCATAAGGCCATTGGAGAAGATGTGGTCGCTCCTGCTAGCTGCCGGTTTCATAGTGGAAGTTTTTCATCCTGAGTGGTTGGCTAACCCGGTGCTTGTGTTAAATAAAAATGGCACTTGGCGCATGTGTGTTGACTACACTGATCTCAACAAGGCTTATCCCAAGGATCCTTTCACCCCTTCCGCGTATCTATTAGATCATTGATTCTACGGTGGGTAGCAAGCGATTATGCATCTTGGATGCATATTCTGACTATCATCAAATCAAGATGGTAGTTGAGGACCAAGAAAAGACGGCCTTCATGACCCCCTTCGAAGCTTTCTGCTATGTGTCCATGCCTTCTGGGCTCAAGAGCACTGGGCAAATTATCAACGTTGCATCCTGAACTGCCTAAGCTCATAGATCGGGCGCAACGTTCACACTTATGTTAATGACATCATGGTGAAATCTCAGAAGAAAGAAACACTTTTAGATGACATCAAGGAAATCTTTGACAATCTTCGCGTACACCAGATCAAACTCAACCCAGCAAAGTGTGTCTTTGGTGTTCCCGCGGGCAAGTTACTCGGCTTCCTAGTCTCTGAGCGGGGCATCGATGCCAACCCGGACAAGATCAAAGCGGTAATGTCATTGTCTGGGACGGCCAATATAAACCAAGTCTAGCGACTCGCCGGACGATTGCGGCCTTAAGCTGGTTTATAAGCCGCTTGGGAGAAAAGGCGATCCCTTTCTACCAGTTGTTGAAAAAATCAGGCGACTTCAAGTGGACAGACGAAGCTGGCAAGGATTTTGAAGCCCCCAAGCAACATCTCTTTAACCCTCTTGTCTTGGCTGCTCCCAGAAAGAACCCATGCTCCTATACACCGCCACCAACTCCAAGGTGGTGAGCATCGCAGCTGTGGTTGAGCGGAAAGAGGAAGGAAAGGAATATCCAGTTCAGCACCCGGTCTATTTCGTCAACGAAGTCTTAACCCAGTCCAAATAGCGATATCCACAATGGGAGAAGTTGGTCTTTGGGATCTTCATGGCGAGCCAGAAATTGAAGCACTACTTCCAAGAGCATCCAATCACCGTGGTCAGTTCGGCACCCCTTGGTGACATCATAGAAAACCGGGAGGCCACGGGTAGGATTACCAAGTTGGCTATCGAGCTTGGCGATCACCATCTGAAATACATGCCCCTAGTTGCTCTTAAGTCCTACGCACTGGTAGATTTCATCAACAATTGGACAGAAATACAAATTCCAGAAGATAGGCCAGATACCATGTACTAGACCATACACTTTGACGGATCAAGGGCTCAAGGCAGTTGGAAGGCTCGGGGGCTGGGGTCATGTTATATTCCCCAAAAGGTGGCAATTTTTTTTATGTCTTATGGGTCATGTTTTCATGCACCAACAATGCAGCAGAGTACGAGGCCCTCCTACATGGGCTTCGGATAGCCAAAGAGATGAACCTTAGCCGGGTCAAATGTCTGGGGACTCAGATTTGGTGGCACAACAAGTTTTTGGGACATGGGATTCTAAGGACCCCCTGATGGCGGCCTATAGATGAGCAGTATCTAATGTGGCGGGTCATTTTCAAGGTTATCAGGTTGATCATATAGATCGGCAGCTCAACGAGGCGGCTGATGCTTTGTCTAGACTTTGCTCATAGACAAAGCCGATACCGCCTAATGTTTTCCTGGATGTCCTTCACAATCCATCAGTCAAGTTATCATCGAAGGAGGATATAGATATCCTTGACCCGGAGGCACACCTGGTGGCAGATCTACATGTCACCCCTTATTGGATTGTGCCATATTTGGCTTATCAGACCCAAGGGGAGCTCCTAGAAGAGGAAGTCGATGCTCGACAAATCATCCGGCGATCGAAGTCCATGGCAATCGTTAAGGGTGAGTTACATCATCGGAGTAGCACTAGCGTGTTTCAATGATGTGTCTCGCCCGAGGAAGGCAAGGAAATTCTAGCCATTGCGGACATCATGCCGGCTCACAATCATTGGTCTCCAAACCTTTCCGGCATAGCTTTTACCGGCTGAAGGCTCATGCCAGCGCTGAGTAGATTGTGCACAAGTGTGATGGTTTCCAAAAGTTTGGCCGGCAGGCTCATGTACCGGCTCAAGAACTCTGTACGATCCCAATTATTTGGCTGTTCGTAGCCTGGGGAATGGATATGGTGGTCTGTTCAAACCGTCTTCTGATAAAAAGACCCACTTGTTAGTGGTTGTTAATAAGTTCACCAAGTGGGTTGAGGCGGAGCCGATCAGCAATTGCGATGCGGAGACCACAGTCAAATTCTTAAAGAAGCTGATCTTCCATTTTGGATACCCTCACATCATCATTATTGATAATGGTACCAATTTGTCCAAGGGAGCAATGGAACAATTCTACCAATTGGAACACATACGGATTGATTTAGTAGCTGTGGCACATCCGCAGTCCAGTGGGCAAGCTGGAAGAGCCAACCAGGAGATTTTGAGTGGAATCAAGCCCCGGCTCATGGTACCTCTCGAGCAAACGCCGGGTTGTTGGGTTGAAGAACTCCCTTAGGTACTTTGGAGTATTCGAACAACACCAAACAGAACCACATGATACCCTACTTTATTTTTGGTTTATGGAGCTGACACGGTCCTCCCAAGCGATATTCGCGATGACTCGCCTCGGGTGACTGCCTATATCGAGGTGGATAATGAGCGAGCACGCCAAGATTCACTGGATGCCTTGGAAGAGGAGCGTGACTTAGTAGCAGCCAGATCTGCGATATACCAACAAGACATGCGTCGCTATCATAGCCGTAGAGTCTCAAGCTGTACTTTTGTCACACCCTGTGATTTGCCTCATGACTAAGTTATCATGACTCAAAAATCAGGGTCAATTAAAACTTTTGTGTGCTTATTATGCTTGACTTGATTGCTGATTGTGTGATTGCTTGCTAGTGCTCTATATTCATAAAATCCCTCCTACGCTAAAGAAACTCTTTTCCTTGATCCCCACCCTTGTCCAATGATCATGGCATGTGAATAGGACTTAATTATATCTTTACAAAAATTTATTTTGGCGAAAAAACATTTATTTAAATTAGGTTTTCAAAACCCACTGATTTGAGATTTGCACTGCAAGTCCCCAAATTGTGTGGACCCTTTTTCCCCAAATGTTTTATTTGGAACCTACTATATATATAACTTTCCAAAACCACAAAATATTATTTTAAAAATATTATTTTCATATTTTATTTAAAAGCTTTTTCTTAAGGCTAGAAATGGTCTTTTATAGGGAAAACTTATTTAAACGCTTTAAAAGTATTTGGAAAAATTTAGGGAAGCTCAATGGACATATATTGTCCATATATGAGAGTTTCAAGGCATGGTCATGTTCAAAGTATTGGACAAAACCCTTCAAAACCATTTCTGCCTATTCCAAGCATTTGAAATATTTCTATAAGAAATATTCTCAAATAAATCCAGGAAATTCTAGAATGTCACATATGTTATATGTGGTCATCTTGCCAAGTTCATCTCAATCCCAATTGTTTTGGTTCACCAAAATATCCTAAAGCCCTTCCTGTCCAGAGCCAAATTTGATCAAATTTACATTGTAAAGTATCTCCTATTGATTCCAAACTTTGTGGGCCTTCTCTATTACCCAAATGATGATGCTACATCAAGTGGTGCATCAAGGGGAATAGAATTGCATGATCAGATCTATAGAAATCCATTTCTAGGGTTTACCAAGTTTACATTATCAACTTTCTTCAAATCATCTCAAAACTTGTGATCGGGACCAAATGGGCTTACCATTTACCCCTAGTAAATCTCAAGGTCATAGGATTCCCATGCCTAGCCCAATCACAGCATAAACACCTTCAGCCAAAAACTTGTGGACAAGCAAAGTGGGCCCAAAAAGATTCCCCTTGCCCCCAACTTTTTACCACAACATATTATATCCCTGTTCTACCTCTAGTAACTTTTCCTTGGCCTCTGGTCAAATATTTGGGGGGGGGGGTAACTCTCTCTTATTCTCTCTCTTTTTACCATGGCAGCACTTCTCCTTCCCTTCTAATCATACTAAAGATCCAAAACTTTTCCACAACCTCTCTTGCATACATATGCACCAAACCAAACCCAAATATGGCATGCTCATGTGGAATGAATGAGCAAACCATTTGAACTAGGTTTAGGGCAGTAATTGTAGCCTTGAACTACAAGTACCTTGTGCATTGATCTCCCTGACCTGAAAATTGGTGGAGATGTAGTCCTTCCATAACCAGAACCACTAGACATGATTTTGTTCCAACTAGACCACAGTAGAAACCCCTTAGATGAGCCTCCAGTTTTCTATTGCAAACTTACCCCCTGTAAAACTCCCATCTACACAGATCCATTTACCCTCCCATTTTACCACTACTCTACTGCATGTGTGCCTCACACCCTAGACAGCTTTCGTCGACCAAAAAGTCTCTCTTGACAAGGGTTGGCATGGTGACCATGCTGCGGGCTGCATCAACGGCGCTTTGCCCCTTAAGCTTGTCCTGTACCTCGTGTCCGACGATGATAGAGCACCAAATTGCGCCGGGGAATCCCTCCTTGCCTCCCACGCCCCTCCCTGACGCTCGCTAAGCTCCAACTCCCCTCTGGCATGCATGCTCGCCATGCCCGAAGCGCATCCGAGGCCACCCGGGGCTCTCTCTAGTTGTTCCCGTCCTTAAGGCCGTTCCCAAGTCCCCCCCTTCTTTCCCCTCTTTCTCACCCTTCCTCCCTGGTGCCTCCTGGATCGAGCTATTGGGGTCCCCAAGCTCCCCATGCCTCTCATGTCCTAAAGGGAGCCGCCTCGGCCTCGAGCAAATCCAGGCAGCTCTAGCTCCTCCTCTCTCCTAATCTTCTCCTGCTTCCCCCCACAGAGTTGTCATGCTCCTCCCCGACCCTATTCCTTGCTCAATGCAGCTGGTACCCTGCTTTCATGGTCACCGTTGCCGGCCTCGCTACGGCCGAAGCCCTGCCCGCTCTGCCGCTCCCTTTGTAGGAATGAGGCGACCAGGCGGACACGAGACTTCCTCCCAAGAACTCCGATAGTCGGGCGGCCACCAGAGGTGGCATGTGCCGCTAGGGCCACGCCGGCAAGCACTCGGGTCCCCATCCCCTACCTCCCTTCGGTTCAGGTGGGAGGAGGGAGACGGACCTAACCAGCGGGCCCTCCGTGTAAGTAACACAAGGGTCGGGCCCAACGATAAGTGGAAGTGGGATACACGGGAGACCCAGGGAAGACGTATTTCCCCGGGGGCGCCTTCGGTGTGGCCCTCCTTCCTGCCGGCTATCCCTAAAATCATATGCCTAGGGCCGACCCAGTGGATATCCTATGCCTAGTGCGGGGATTAGCCTTAGGTATTCTCTTTGCCTTTAAATTATTTTTCTCAGAGAGCAAAAATTCATAGATCATTCATTTGAACTCCAAATTGGATGATTCAAATTCCTGGATGTCCCTAAAATCAGGATTTATCCAAATATGTGCATTTCACATTTTTCCTGCAACCCTTTCTATAGAGTTCAAATTCAAATTTGAATTTGAGCTACGGAATGCCCCACTTTAAAAATTCCTAGAGCACTCATATCAACTCCAAATGGAGTGATTCAAATTCCCAGAGGCTCTAAATATCATGACCTATTTGTCTGGCCAAGTTTAACATTTTTATCATGCACCTATCATGCTTGACCAAATAAATAGCTCCCTTTTCTGTTATTCCATCTTAGGAAAATCATAGGTAAATCCTCACAAATCCAAATCCAGTGAAACCACTTTCCACATGTTTCTAAAATCATGCCCTATGTGTTGGGTCCATCCACTCATTTTCATACAAATATTTTCTGTTGACATTTTAGGGGATCATCATTTCCATCATTCCCACCATTAAAAACTCCCCCTTGACCCACATCCACCCAAACCTACTTGGTTATTTTTCTTGTGACCAGAGGTGTCCAAGAAAAATAAAACTCCTATTTATAGAGCAATTTTATTTTCCACTTTTTGTGTTGCTTATTGTGGTTGTTTACCGATGATAGTTAACGAAGTAGATGAAGTGCTCGGAGTGGACGAGAAGCAGGTGAAGACCTCGAAGACGTTGCTAAGCCAGGCAAGCAACTCTTTGACCACGACTATGAACCCTTTTATTGCATGGCATATAGTACTTCATTTTGTTGTATTGATCATGATGAAGTGGTGTCCACTTTAGTGGGATGCTTCCGATACCTTGCCGTTGACACTTGCATCGTGCATCACCCTACCACCTTATGAGGGTCATGCGGGTGGGTGTAGATAGGATGCTAGTAGATGCTACGCAAGTGGGATCGGGAATATGCATGGTGATGGAAACAAAATGCTTTCAAAGACTTTTCGAAAACCTCGTCAGGTGCCACTAATGCCTGAGGGAGATTATGATGAGTTGGGTAACCACTTGAGAGAGGAGTGGTGTACCGGAATAAGTGACTGTGTGTTTTCAAAAATGGAGGGTTTAAGATTTGTCGACCGTCCCAACCTTACATGTACAACCACTCTACCCCTATATGGGAAGGGGCTTTGTTGATTACCTTGGTGGGTATTAGCAAGGATCCCGCATTACTACTGGAGGGAGTGGCGTGGTCACTCTTGATATGGGGTCATACCGGTATGTACGATCATGCACTGTCTTCACAGGCATCGGGAACACCGTTGGTCCCCTCATGGATGGTACGATTAGGGCGAGGCTCGTGTGATGTACATCGTGAGGGCTGGGTACCAATCGAGTGGACTCTTTGTCTAGTATCGCTAGGGGAAAGGCATTGTTCGGGTGCTTACCTCGGGTATGTTATATACTGCGAGTCGTGGATGACACGGAAGTTCCCCGAGTCTTGTGGGTAAAGTTTGCAACCTCTGCAGAGTGTAAAACTATTCGAATAGCCGTGTCCATGGTCAAGGACAGTTGGGTGGTGCTGCTTATGCTACGTCCAGATGTTTTCGCAAACTTGGTGTGTGTGTGTGTGTGTGGTGACAAGGATGATATTTGAGTCGAGTAGGATAAATTGGCATGATGATTGAACATGAGATGTTCAGACAGTACATGAGACAAGTCTGAGGACTTGGTGTGATGGTTGAACATGAGATATCCAACCCCCTGCTTATGATGATGACTATGACGTGTTCTTATGAACAACTGTCTTGGTTGATGCATGCTTACTTGAGTTACTTGATCATGTCATTGCACTCAAAACTAGCTTTCTGCAAAACTTACCTATTAGTGATATATCATGCATTGTTATTGCCTTGTTCCAAACCTGGGTTGCTTGCGAGTACATTCAAAGTACTCATTGTCTTGCCACTGGTTATTTTATTAGCTAGGCATGAAAGATCACGTTATGATGAAGATTACCTTGGTGACGAACGTGCGAGTTAAGACGCTTCCCAGTCAGAATGCCTATAGGGTTAGGGCAGATGGTATGGGTTCACACTATCCTTGAAGATTTCTGCTACAAGTTTATGAAGACTAGGCCTTAAAGGACATATTTGAGTAAACCCATATGTAATGGATGTAAGACTCTTGTTATTTAGTTTCCGTCTGTTCAATGAGCATTGATCTCCAGGATCACTGTGCATGTACATTCAGTGATCACAATTTATGAGTCGGGGTCCCCACAACTTCTCAATAAGGAGACTTAGTTCTTCATTTGATTCAATATCAAACGAGGATGCACAAACTCTCTCCGCCTTGGGAAGGTCCATTCATCATCAGGCGAAACCTCAACAATGGTTCATTCTACCTGGTCAACATATGAGAGGGATCATATACTTCTGAAGAAGAAACAACCCGGCCCTAGAATGTCGCACACCTACGGTGAGCCACTGGCTCACCTTTTGTAAACTTTTCTCCCCCTGCGAAATTATGTACATAATTCTTTATGTTCAAATATAATGAAGCTGGCATCCCCGAAACTCGGGGCCTCTGTCGTTTCAGCCTATAAATTGAGCATGAGTCTTGATTGTTTGAAACATAGGTCACTTGGGGGCTTCCAACTCATCGAGTTTAGCTTCCTCACCCTATGGACTCGGCAAAAAGAAACACCATCAAAATGTGGTTAAACCTGCCTGTATGTCTGATGCAACTCCAACCAGATGACCCCATGTACTCTTAAAATGTTAATCCTTTTTGGACCCCGAACTTTTAAGGTTAAAACATTGGCTTGAGTATTGTCAGGGACTGCATACATAGGATAAACCATGGGTTATTATGCCCGCTTCACGGAAGCAAGACTTGAGCCTCAAAAGCCAGTCTCCCTCTTTTTCGAGTCTCATTGAGCTGGCTTAATTTAAAGATATATATATACTCACATATTTCAGGTACATTATTACCCGTACTACCGGCTTATATCTAGACATCCGGGTTATGCAACTAAGTTTGTATCATGACTAGACTCCGAATCATCCGTTTTCAATAAAATCGGCTGACTTCAGTCTTGAAAGCCTGAGCTATACTGCCGGCTTACTCCCGTTTTGCTTTCTAAACAAAGGTTATCGAGCATGAAGTGAGGAAGAAATGGGAAGGAGCAATAAAAGAGTTTCATGTGTATGTTAATAGAAGCTTGTCAGATCACAGTTTAACACTAGCAAAAGTCGCCAACATGCACAATGGTACGACAAAGAAAAATCAAAGTTATGAAGAACACTACTCCTATTACAAGTTCATAAATGAAGACCACATAATCCCTCACATAAGGTTTTTTGCACCATGGAAACACCTCCTGTCTGACCCTGCTGGCTCATCATCATCCACATCATGTCCTTTCTGTTGCGAATGAATTGAGAACAAGGATTTAAAACTTGTGGTCCCTTTGACAAGAGCTGACGCATCAATGTCAGGAGCAAAAGTTGTCTTACGGCGAGGCGACATCAGATCAGACGGCTCTGTTGGTGAACGTTGCATGGGGAACAAAATTTTTCCTACGCACACGCAAGATCTATACATGGTGATGAGCATCTACGAGAGGGAGAGTGGATCTACATACCCTTATATATCGCTAAGCGGGAAGCGTAAGAAGCGCGGTTGGTGTAGTCGAACGTCTTCGCGATCCAAATCGCCGAGCGTCCCATGATCTCATCATGATCCATCTTGCGATCCAATCACGATCTGTCCCGTGAACTCATCATGATCCATCCCACGATCACATCACGATACGTCACACGATCTTGATCACGGTCCTCCCAATCTAGCGCCAAACGGACGACACCTCCTCGTTCAGCTCACGTACAAGTCGATGACGATCTTCGCCTTCTTGATCAAGCAAGAGGGAGAGGAGAGGTAGATGACTTCTCCGGCAGCACGACGACATTGCGGTGATGGTGGTGGAGCTATTCCGTCAGGGCTTCGCCTAAGAACTGCAGAAAATTGATCTAGAGGAGAAACTATGCACTAGAGGATAGGGTAGCACGTGGCTGAAAAATCTAATGCAAAAACCCTAAAACCTCTAGTATATATAAGAGGAAGAGAGGAGGAGGCTTGGCCCAAGGTCCAAGCCCTCTAGGCTTCGGCCGAAGTGGGAGGAGATGAGGAATCCTCCTCCAATCCTAGTAGGACTAGGACTCCTCCTTATTTTGGTCTTTTTTTTCCTTTTTCCACCTTTTTCTCTTTGGGCTTTTCTTTCGAGCCGCAAATGCCTTATGTGGGACTTCCACCAGCCCAGTAAGGGATGGTATTTTACCCTCCCACAGCCCATGTAGCCTCTTGGGTCGAAATACCCCTCCCGGTGGTCTCTCGGTACACTACCGACACTCCCGATACACTACGGATGAGCCCAAAACTTTTCCGGCGACCAAAACAGGACTTCCTATATATAAAACATGACCTCCAAACCATTCCGGAGCTCCTCATGATGTCCAGGATCTCATCTGGGACTCCAAACAACCTTCGGTCACCACCATACATAACTCTATGCTACCAAAACGTCATCGAACCTTAAGTGTACAAACCCTGCGGGTTCGAGAACTATGTAGACATGACCGAGACACCTCTATGGTCAATAACCAATAGCAAGACCTGGATGCCCATATTGGTTCCTAAAAATTCTATGAAGATCTTTATCGGTCGAACCTCTATGTCAAGGATTCAGTTAATCCCGTATGATGTTCCATTTGTTCTTCGGTATGTTACGTGCCTGAGATTCGATCGTCGGTATCTACATACCTAGTTCAACCTCGTTACCGGCAAGTCTCTTTACTCATTCCATAATACAAGAACCCGTGACTAACACTTAGTCACATTGCTTGCAAGGCTTATTGTGATGTTGTATTACCGAGTGGGCCCTGAGGTACCTCTCCGTCACATGGAATAACAAATCCTAGTCTTGATCCATGCCAACCCAACAGACACCCTTGAAGATACCTGTAGAGCACCTTTATAGTCATCCCGTTACATTGCGATGTTTGATACACACAAGGTACTCCTCCGGTGTTAGTGAGTTGCATGACCTCATGGTCATAGCAACATATACTTGACATGTAGAAAACAGTAGCAATAAACTGACACGATCATATGCTACGTTTGTAGTTTGGGTCTTGTCCATCACATCATTCTCCTAATGATGTGATCCCGTTATCAAATGACATCTCATGTCCATGACTAGGAAACCATAGCCATCTTTGATCAACGAGGTAGTCTATTAGAGGCATACTAGGGACATGGTGTTGTCTATGTATCCACACATGTATCTAAGTTTCCAATCAACACAATTATAGCATGGATAATAAACGATTATCATGAACAAGGAAATATGATAACAACCAATTTATTATTGCCTCTAGTGCATATTTCCAACAGTCTCGCACTTGCACTAGAGTCAATAATCTAGTTCACATCACCATGTGATCCGCATTGTTATGAATCCAACACCCAATGAGTTCTGGGGCTCGATCATGCTTTCCATGTGAGAGAGGTCTTTTAGTCAATGGGTCTGCGACATTCAGATCCATGTGCACTTTGCAAATCTCTATGTTAAACTGTAAATACTGCTACCACACTCCACTTGGAGCTATTCCAAATGGCTGCTCCACTATATGTATCCGGATTGCTACAAACATCATCCGGATTGGTGTTAAAACTTGCATCGACGTAACTCTTTACGACAAACTCTTTATCACCTCCATAATCGAGAAACATTTCCTTAGTCTTTTAGTAACTAAGGATGATCTTGACCGCTGTCCAGTGATCCACTCCTGGATCACCCTTGTACCCCTTGACGGACTCATGGCAAGGCACACACACACTACTAGGAAAAGGCTTGCTAGTGGCGCACCTGTTATGGCCACTAATGGCACACTACAGGTGCGCCACTAGCGTCACGCCACTAGTAATTAATACTAATGGCGCACCCCTGGTGTGCCATTAGTATACCAGATACTAATGCCGCACCAGGGAGTGCGCCATTAGTATATCACACGGTGCGCCATTAGTATGCCTCCCAGGGGGCCATATTTACCTTGTGCTCTGGCTTACTAATGGCGCACTTGTAGATGATGTGCCACTAGTGTGCTTACTGCAGTGCGCCACTAAAGTGCAGAGTGGTGCGCCACTAGTATGAATATTAGGGATTTTTTTTTCTTTTCTGATATTTGCACAGGTTACAAAACATATTACTGCACAGAATATAGACAACACAACATATAAACAGCAGATTTATCGAATACAATAGAAGATTAGTCTCCGAATACAATTCATCATATTAGTCTCCGAATTTAAAATACCGAACAAAGTTAGAACATTACAAGTCTCGAGACCGCGACTAGCGAGTTTGTCTTCACATTACAAGTCGATATCGATCATCTAAACTACCATCACATAGAAGAGAGTTGCGGTCATCACGATGAGCATCATCGCAATGAAACTGGTCTTCATCCGGTTCCTCCAACGCTCCCTCCTCTCCCCTGCTAGATAGCGCGCGTATCTAGCTTCCGCCTCCGCCCTAGTGGTGTACCCTTTGTAACTGTTACCGCTGAAATGGTGAACCTGTCTCCGACACTCCTCCCAGTTGTCGTAGACTTCGGGAACCTTACCCTTGTACACGACATATGACGACATCTCTATGCACTAGCCAAACAAAACGTTAGTAGCAATTCACAAACAATACATAAGCAATATATAAGTATGCAACAAAAGGATCGGAAGAGAAAAGCAACACATTAATAGCACAATTCATGGTCCTGCTAATAAATAGCATCGATTACATATAAGTTGAACGACTGTCCAAACCAAAGAGACATACAAGTTCATTAAAGTTTAATATTACAACATGAGCCAATCGACATTTCAGAACTACATAGCATCACTACTTTCGACTCGACTCAGGGACCGAAGCGTGGATGAAGCCGCCGTCTTTCGTGATGGTCATGAAATCGCGAGCGTTGTCAGCCTGCATTTGTAGCGTTGTTTCTATCTCACTGTTGGACGGTTGATATCTGAGGTAGAAGTGCCCCGAGGTACGAAGGACATCTTGATGGATGATTTCCGCAAACTCCGACTGGATGCGATAGAATTCTTGTCTGATGTCCGCGTCCTAGATTGCCAACAAGCATGTGGCCTAATCTTTGAGATTATTTGGTAGAAGAAGGTGATGCTGGTCCCGTACGATCGCCCGCATGTGATGGAGGGCGTAGTAGGCATCCTTCTGACTGTCAGGCGGCTTCTTGACGCAGGGGAACGTCGTATTGTGGGTGAACACGTACTTGCCGTACCTACGAATTGTCCTGCTGAAGGTGCCTCCAGATCTAGCATAGCCGGGGAGAACATCATCAAGAACTTTCTTGATATTTGTGTAGTCCTTCTTCGACTGACGGTCCGAGTCGAAATACGTGGCCATGGAATATTTCGGGCTTAAGAGGATGAGTGTGCAATGTGTGTCACTACACAAAACACGAAATGTTAGAAAAAAAAGAACGATCGAAATCTAAGAAATCATATGTTACGGGGCGGTGAGGGGATGACTTACTCGGGAAAGTAAGGCATGAGGAAGTTATTCTTATCTGGGTTTGCCAGAATGACGCCTTCGAGGTGTGAACTCGCGACTTGCCGGTCCCAGCGCTGCCCAAGATCTTGGCACGCATGTAGAAGGGGTCGACTATCACGATGTCCGGGGTCTTGTCTCTAATGATCCGCATCTCCATACTCAGCGAAAATAGCTGAACGAAGGTGTAGTGCAGCGGATGAAGGTTAAACATAGCGAAGATGTCATCAAACCACAGGACGATCGTACCCCCGATGGTGCTATCCACAAAGCCCTTGCCCTCTGGCACCTTGGCCATGAAAACCGGGTATGCCACATCATTCTCGGAGAGACACCGCTTCTCCAAAGAAAGGACACTGTCATGCAGACTCCGCATAGCACCGGTTGCAGGATTGAGCAGATTAGTCGGTAGCATCGGCCTACCCGCCACATGCATCCTCCTCGAGATATCCTTAGGTGAAGGTGGCCCGTCCTGAGCATGGATCGTACTCGGTGCCGGCTGGCTCGCACCGCCCTTGTTATTCTTTCTTTTCCGTCCCTTCTTCTTCTGCTATAATGGGATCGAGTTCTGCTCACAGACCGCCTTCTTGAGTGTGTTGGGGCTGATAATATTTTGCACCTCGGCTATCTGAGGCTCGGTGAAGGCGGCAGCTGGAGGCGTCTCCTGAGAACTGAACACCAGACGACGCCTGTTGCAATTGGGTTTCTCCACGGTACCAGCTAGATCGCGATCGTCTTTTGCAGGGTTGGGTTCTTGAGAAGGAGGCCCGAAGAATTCATCACCGTACCCATGTTCGGCAAAGTACTTATCGACGTTGGTAAATGTACCATCGTCGTCGTTGTCGTCATCCGGATCCTGTGCCATATGCATGTCCGGATCCTATGCCATATGCATGTACGGCATGTTCGGTAGCGTTGCGGCGGTCATGCCATGGCTTGGCACCGGCACGACTAGCGGTGTTGTCTTTGGGGTGGTGTCCCCCGCCCCCAAATGAATCTGGCTCTTCGGCCAAAGCAGGGGCCATCTTACGTAGGCGCTGAGGGTCATCACATCATCTTTGTTGGCCCCAGCGGGTCAAATCGGAGGTAACAAGTCGTCGCAACCTGGCAGCACCCGAACCAGTTCAACCCTAAACACGGTGGGTGGCATCGGATTACCATGGAACACGGGGTTGCCCGGTTGAACGATTCTGCCCTTGGCGACATCGATCAACTCGCCGCCCACGAAGTGCAGGAGAGTGCATGGAACGTCGGCGACGCCCTGCGAAAACATGTAGGGCGTCAGGGATGCCTAGTCAAAGGCAAGGAGATGAAGTCATCGGCCGAGAGGCTTAGTTACCGTGATGGCGTCGAGCTTGGCTAATGTCGAGGCACCGCCAACGGCGGGCGTGCAACTAACGGAGGGGCCGCTTGCTACCGAGGTGCCGGCCGGCGTACACCTGGGTGCATTAAGCTCCAATGCCCGTGCCGGCACCAGAGACACCAATACCGCCTCCGCCGGATACACCAATGGCGCCGCCTGCGCGTTTTGCGAGTTGCTGGCCGTGAAGCTGGGAACCGGGGGCGGCCCCTGTTGGCCGCCCGCAATCCACGTCTGCATCCCCTGAATCAAGGTAGGCACAATGGCGGTGAGTGTCGTTCCCAGTTGTTGTTGCACTTGCTCTTGGACCATCTCCGGAATCCGCGCCACTTGTGCCTTGAGTTCTTGAACCTCGCGCGACTAGCTTTCAGAGCTGGTCTTTCTCTCCTTTCGCACACCAGCATTATAGTATGACAACCATTTTGTGGACAAGCCTTTGCCAGCCACACGACCAACTGACAACGGCTTACTAAACTTATCCTTGTTTTTCAATACGTTCAACGCCCTATTTAAAGTGTTGTACCAAGGGGAGCTCTGAGACGACCCCGCGCTACTTCTTTCAGTCTCCAGCGGAAGGAATGTTAACCATTTAGAAATTTGGCTTCATTAATTAGAATGCAACCATATGGAGCTAATTACGCGGGGGTCTATTCCTTACCAGAACACGCTCAAGCGCCTTGGTCTTCGCATCCGTGGTAAGCTCCTTTGTTACCAGGTCCACCTTGTACCGGGCCCTGACATAGTTCCTGGTCTGCCTGTCATGGTATTGTTGGAAATATGCCCTAGAGGCAATAAATAAAGTGTTTATTGTATTTCCTTGTTTATGATAATCGTTTATTATCCATGCTATAATTGTATTAATTGGAAACATGGATACATGTGTGGATACATAGACAAACACAATGTCCCTAGTATGCCTCTAGTGAACTAGCTCGTTGATTGAAAGATGGTTAAGGTTTCCTAGCCATGGACATGAGATGCCATTTGATAACGGGATCACATCATTAGGAGAATGATGTGATGGACAAGACCCAACTACAAATGTAGCTTATGATCGTGTCAGTTTATTGCTACTGTTTTCTGCATGTCAAGCATATGTTCCTATGACCATGAGATCATGCAACTCATAGATATCAGAGGAGTACCTTGTGTGTATCAAACATCGCAACGTAACTGGGTGACTATAAAGGTGCTCTACAGGTATCTTCGAGGGTGTCTGTTGAGTTGGCATGGATCAAGACTAGGATTTGTTACTCCGTGTGACGGAGAGGTATCTCAGGGCCCACTCGGTAATACAACATCACAATGAGCCTTGCAAGAAATGTGACTAATTTTTAGTTGTGGGATCTTGTATTACGGAACGAGTAAAGAGACTTGCCGGTAACGAGATTGAACTAGGTATGGAGATACCGACGATCGAATCTCGGGCAAGTAACATACCGAAGAACAAAGGGAACATCATACGGGATTAACTGAATCCTTGACATAGAGGTTCGACTGATAAAGTTCTTCATAGAATATGTAGGAACCAATGTGGACATCCAGGTCCCGCCATTGGTTATTTACCGTAGAGGTGTCTCGGTCATGTCTACATAGTTCTCGAACCCGCAGGGTCTGCACACTTAAGGTTTGGTGACGTTTCGATAGTATTGAGTTATGTATGGTGGTGACCGAAGTTTGTTCGGAGTCCCGGATGAGATCCTGGACATCACGAGGAGCTCCAGAATGGTCCGGAGGTAAAGATTCATATAAAGGAAGTCCCAGTTTTGTCGCCGGAAAAGTTTCGGGCTCATCGGTAGTGTACCGGGAGTGCCGGTAGTGTACTGGGAGACCTCCGGGAGGGGTATTTCGATCCAAGAGGCTTCATGGGCTGTGGGAGAGTATTAACCAGCCCTTAGTGGGCTGGTGGAATAGCCACAACAGGCCCATGCATCTGGGAGAAAGAAACCCAAAGGAAAAAGGTGGGAAAAAAGGCAAAAAGGGTGAATCCTACTCCTACTAGGATTGGAGGAGGAGTAGGATTCCTCCCCCTTGGCTTCGGCCGAAGCCTCCTTGGCTTGGAGGCTTGGCTGCCTCTTCTCCTCCCTCCCTCCTATATATACTAGTGCAATAGAGGGTTTTTGCACAGTTTTTACGGCCACGTGCTACCCGTTCCACCGGTGCTCCTCTAGATCGGTTTTCCGCAGCACTTAGGCGAAGCCCTGCCGGAATAGCTCGACCATCATCACCGGAGCGCCGTCATGCTACCGGTGAAGTCTTCCTCCTCTCCACTTCCTCTTGCTGGATCAAGACGGTGGAGATCGTCATCAAGCTGCACGTGTGCTGAACGCGGAGGTGTCGTCCATTCGGTACTAGATCGGAAGGATCGTGATCAAGGCCACGAGACGATCGTGATTGGATCGCGGGACGGATCGTGACGAGATCGCGGGACGGTTCGTGATTGTATCGCGGGATGGTTCGTGATTGGATCGCGGGACGCTCGGTGATTTGGATCACGAAGAAGTTCGACTACACCAACCGCGTTTCTTAACGCTTCCCGCTTAGCGATCTACAAGGGTACGTTGATCAACTCCCCCTCTCGTAGATGCTCATCACCATGGATAGGTTTGCGTGTGCGCAGGAATTTTTTTGTTTCCCATGCAACGTTCCCCAACAGTGGCATCATGAGCTAGGTTGATGGTTCGATGAGATCTCGAGTAGAACACAAAAGGTTTGTGGGCGTTAATGCTTAGATTGCTTCCTTCCTTGGTTGGATTTTGGTTCAGCGGTATTGTGAGATGAAGCGGCCCGGACCAACATTACTCGTACGCTTACGAGAGACCGGTTCCCTCGACGCAACTTGTTGCCTAGATGGCTTACGGGTGGCAGTTTCTCTCACTTTAGTTGAATCGGATTCGACAAAGGCGGTCCTTGAGAAGGTTGAAAAGCAAATTATGTATCACCGTTGTGGTTAATGCGTAGGTGAGAATCATTCTTGCTAGAAACCCGTAGCAGCCACATAAAACATGAAACAACAATTAGAGGACGTCTAACTTGTTTTTGCAGGGTATGTTGTGATGTGATATGGCCAATTACATGATGTGATGTATGAGATGTATGAGATGATCATGTGATGTATAAAACTTCACGACTTACATGTCGATGAGTACGGCAACCGGCAGGAGCCATAGGGTTGTCTTTAATTATTGTATGACCTGCGTGTCAACCACTAAGCACTATGTAATGCTTTACTTTATCGCTAAACGGTAGCAATAGTAGTAGAAGCATGAAGGGCGTGACAACCTCGATGGCGACACATTGATGGAGATCATGGTGTCGTGCCGGTGACGATGAAGATCATGCCGGTGCTTTCAAGATGGAGATATAAAGCACAAGTTCATGGCCATATCATGTCACTTATGAATTGCATGTGATGTTAATCCTTTTATGCACCTTGTTATGCTTAGTACGGCAGTAGCATTATAAGGTGATCCCTCACTTAAATTTCAAGATAAAATTGTGTTCTCCCCGAGTGTGCACCGTTGCGAAAGTTCGTCGTGTTGAGACACCACGTGATGATCAGGTGTGATAGACTCTACGTTCACATACAACGGGTGCAAGCCAGTGTTGCACGTGCAGAACACTCGGGTTAAACTTGACGAGCCTAGCATGTACAGACATGGCCTCAGAATACAAGAGACCGAAAGGTCGAACATGAGTCATATAGTAGATATGATCAACATAATGATGTTCACCATTGAAGCCACCTCAACTCACGTGATGATCGGACTTGAGTTGGTGGATTTGGATCATGTGACACTCAAATGACTTGAGGGATGTCAATTTGAGTGGGAGCTTTAGTAATTTGATTAACTAAACTCATTATCTTGAACAATAGTCTAAATGAACTTTGCATATTTATGTTGTAGATCAATGGCTCGCGCAGTAGCACCCCTGAATTATAATGCGTTCCTAGAGAAAGCTAAACTGAAAGATGATGGAAGTAACTTTGTTGACTGGGCCCATAATCTGAGGATTATCCTCACGGCTTCCCAGAAATCATATGTCCTTGACGCACCGCTTGGTGACCAACCAGAAGACATGACCTCCGAAGACGTTGAGAACCCTTGGGAGGCACATACTGGAGATTACTCAATAGTTCAGTGTGCAATATTGTATGGCTTAGAACCAGGACTTCAAAGACGTTTTAAACGTCATGGAGCATATGAGATGTTCTAGGAGTTGAAGTTTATCTTTCAGAAGAACGCCCGGATCGAGAGCTATGAAACCTTCGATAAGTTCTGTTCTTGCAAGATGGAGGAGAACGGGTCTATCAGTGACCATATACTCAGAATGTCTGGGTATTCAACTCGTCTACCGGAGTTGGGAATTGGCCTTCCGCCAGAGGCGATCACTGACAGAGTTCTTCAATCACTACCACCTAGTTACAAGAGCTTTGTGATGAACTATAACATGCATAGGATGAACAAGTCAGTCGCCGAGCTGTTTGCGATGTTAAAAGTCGCTGAGTCTGAAATCCAAAAAGAACATCAAGTGTTGATGGTCAATAAAACCACTAGTTTCAAGAAAAATGGCAAAGTCAAAGGCAAGGGCAAGAAGGGTACAACCAAGAAGGATGGCAAAGCAGTTGCTACTCCTGCAAAGAAGGCCAAGCATGGACCTAATCCAGAAACTGAGTGCTTTCATTGCAAAAGAACTGGTCACTGGAAGCGGAACTTCCCCAAGTACCTGGATGACAAGAAGGCGGCCAACGACAAACAAGGTATATATGATATACATGTTATTGATGTGTACCTTACTAGCTCTCGTAGTAGTGCGTGGGTATTCGATACCGGTTCGGTTGCTCACATTTGCAACTCAAAGCAGGAACTACAGAATAAACGAAGGCTGGCAAAGGACGAAGTGATGATGTGCGTGGGAAATGGTTCCAAGGTTGATGTGATCGCCGTCGGCACCCTCTCTCTTCGATTACTATCGGGATTAGTGATGAACCTGAATAATTGTTATTTAGTGCCTGCGTTAAGCATGAACATTATATCTAGATCTTGTTTATTGCGAGACGGTTACTCATTTAAATCAGAGAATAAAGGTTGTTCTATTTATATGAGTAATATCTTTTATGGTCATGCACCCAATGTTAGGGGTTTATTCATATTGAATCTTGATAGTGATGACACACATGTTCATAACATTGATGCCAAAAGATGTAGAGTTGATAATGATAGTACCACTTTCTTGTGGCACTGCCGTTTAGGTCATATTGGTGTAAAACGCATGAGGAAGCTCCATGCTGATGGACTTTTGGAGTCACTTGATTTTGAATCACTTGACACATGTGAACCATGCTTTATGGGCAAGATGACTAAAACGCCGTTCTCTAGAACAATGGAACGGGCAAGTAACTTATTGGAAATCATACACACTGATGTGTGAGGTCCAATGAATGTTACAGCGCGTGGTGGATATCGATATTTTCTCACCTTCACTGATGACTTAAGTAGATATGGGTATATTTACTTAATGAAACACAAGTCTGAAATGTTTGAAAAGTTCAAGCAATTTTAGAGTGAAGTTGAGAATCATCGTAACAAGAAGATGAAGTTCCTACGATCTGATCGAGGAGGTGAATATCTGAGTTATGAGTTTGGCAGTCACTTAAGACAATGTGGAATTGTTTCGCAGTTGACACCGCCCGGAACACCACAGCGTAATGGTGTGTCCAAACGTTGTAATCGAACCTTATTAGATATGGTGCATTCTATGATGTCTCTTGCTGATTTGCCACTATCGTTTTAGGGTTATGCATTAGAGACAGCTGCATTCACTTTAAAAAGGGCACCATCAAAATCCGTTGAGACGATGCCATATGAACTGTGGTTTGGCAAGAAGCCAAAGTTGTTGTTTCTTAAAGTTTGGGGATGTGATGCTTATGTCAAAAAGCTTCAGCCTAAAAAGCTGGAACCCAAAGCGGAGAAATGCGTCTTCATAGGATACCCGAAAGAGACAGTCGGGTATACCTTCTATCTCAGATCCGAAGGCAAAGTGTTTGTCGCTAAAAACGGAACATTCCTTGAGAAAGAGTTTCTCTCGAAAGAATTGAGTGGGAGGAAAATAGAGCTTGATGAGGTTATTGAACCTTTACTTCAACCAGAAAGTAGCGCAGCGCAGAAAGATGTTTGTGTGGAACCTACGACGGTAGAAGAGGAAGTTAATGATGATGATCGCGAAGCTTCGGATCAAGCAGCTATTAAACCTCGTAGGTCGACAAGGCCGCGTACTACCCCTGAGTGGTACGGCAACCCTGTCTTGGAGGTCATGTTGTTGGACAACAATGAACCTACGAGCTATGGAGGAGCAGTGATGGGCCCGGATTCCGAGAAATGGTTAGAGGCCATGAAATCCGAGATGGGATCCATGTATGAAAACAAAGTATGGACTTTGGAAGTATTACCTGAAGGACGAAAGGCCATTCAGAACAAATGGATCTTTAAGAAGAAGACAGACACGGATGGTAATGTCACCGTCTATAAAGCTCGACTTGTGGCAAAGGGTTTTTCACAAGTTCAAGGAGTTGACTACGATGACACTTTCTCACCCGTAGCGATGCTTAAGTCTGTCAGAATCATGTTAGCAATAGCTGCCCATTTCGACTATGAAATTTGGCAGATGGATGTAAAAACAGCGTTCCTCAACGGTTTCCTTGAGGAAGAGTTGTATATGATGCAACCCGAAGGTTTTGTCGATCCAGAGAATGCTGACAAAGTTTGCAAACTCTAGCGATCCATTTATGGACTGGTGCAAGCATCTCGGAGTTGGAATAAGCGCTTTGATGAGGTGATCAAAGCGTTTGAGTTTATACAAGTTTACGGAGAAGCTTGTATTTACAAGAAAGTGAGTGGGAGCTCTATAGCGTTTCTAGTATTATATGTGGATGACATATTGCTGATTGGAAACAATATAGAAATGCTGGAAAGCGTGAAGGAATATTTGAACAAGAGTTTTTCAATGAAGGACCTAGGAGATGCTGCTTTCATATTAGGCATTAAGATCTATAGAGATAGATCGAGACGCTTAATAGCACTTTCACAGAGCACATACCTTGATAAAGTTTTGAAGAAGTTCAAAATGGAACAGTCTAAGAAGGGGTTCTTGCCTGTATTACAAGGTGTGAAGTTGAGTAAGACTCAATGCCCAGTAACTGCAGAAGATAGAGAAAAGATGAGTGTCATCCCCTATGCTTTAGCCATAGGCTCTATCATGTATGCAATGCTTTGCACAAGACCCGATGTCAGCCTTGCCATAAGTATGGCCGGAAGGTTTCAAAGTGATCCTAGAATGGAGCACTGGCAAGTGGTCAAGAATATCCTTAAGTACCTGAAAAGGACTAAGGAAATGTTTCTCGTTTATGTAGGTGATGAAGAGCTCATCATAAAGGGTTACGTCAATGCAAGCTTTGACACTGATCCGGACGACTCTAAGTCGCAAACCGGATACATATTTATTCTTAACGGGGGAGCGGTAAGCTGGTGTAGTTCCAAGCAAAGCGTGGTAGCTGACTCTACGTGCGAAGCGGAATACATCACAGCCTCGGAGGCGGCGAAGGAAGGTGTGTGGATGAAGCAGTTCATGACAGATCTTGGAGTAGTGCCCAGTGCACTGAATCCAATGAACCTGTTCTGTGACAACACTGATGCCATTGCTTTGGCCAAGGAACTAATGTTTCACAAGAGGATCAGACACATAAAGCGACTCTTCAACTCCATCCGCGATTACATCTTGGAGAAAGACATAAATATTTGCAAAGTGCACATGGATCTGAATGTTGCAGACCCGTTGACTAAACCTCTTCCAAGGGCTAAACATCATCAACACCAGAACTGCATGGGTGTTCGATTCATTACAATGTAAATCACATAGTGATGTGAACTAGATTATTGACTCTAGTGCAAGTGGGAGACTGTTGGAAATATGCCCTAGAGGCAATAAATAAAGTGTTTATTGTATTTCCTTGTTCATGATAATCATTTATTATCCATGCTATAATTGTATTAATTGGAAACATGGATACATGTGTGGATACATAGACAAACACAATGTCCCTAGTATGCCTCTAGTGAACTAGCTCGTTGATTGAATGATGGTTAAGGTTTCCTAGCCATGGACATGAGATGTCATTTGATAACGGTATCACATCATTAGGAGAATGATGTGATGGACAAAACCCAACTACAAACGTAGCTTATGATCGTGTCAGTTTATTGCTACTATTTTTTGCATGTCAAGCATATGTTCCTATGACCATGTGACCATGCAACTCATAGATATCGGAGGAGTACCTTGTGTGCATCAAACGTCGCAATGTAACTGGGTGACTATAAAGGTGCTCTACAGGTATCTTCGAGGGTGTCTGTTGAGTTGGCATGGATCGAGACTGGGATTTGTTACTCCGTGTGACGGAGAGCTATCTCAGGGCCCACTCGGTAATACAACATCACAATGAGCCTTGCAAGCAATGTGACTAATTGTTAGTTGCGGGATCTTGTATTACGGAACGAGTAAAGAGACTTGCCGGTAACGAGATTGAACTAGGTATGGAGATACCGACGATCGAATCTCGGGCAAGTAACATACCGAAGAACAATGGGAACATCATACGGGATTAACTGAATCCTTGACATAGAGGTTCGACCGATAAAGATCTTCGTAGAATATGTAGGAACCAATGTGGACATCCAGGTCCTGCCATTGGTTATTGACCGTAGAGGTGTCTCGGTCATGTCTACATAGTTCTCGAACCCGCAGGGTCTGCACACTTAAGGTTTGGTGACGTTTCGGTAGTATAGAGTTATGTATGGTGGTGACCGAAGTTTGTTCGGAGTCCCAGATGAGATCCTGGTCGTCAGGAGGAGCTCCGGAATGGTCTGGAGGTAAAGATTCATATATAGGAAGTCCCGGTGGTCGCCGGGAAAGTTTCGGGCTCATCGGTAGTGTACCGGGAGTGCCGGTATTGTATCGGGAGACCTCCGGGAGGGGTATTTCGACCCAAGAGGCTTCATAGGCTGTGGGAGAGTATTAACCAGCCCTTAGTGGGCTGGTGGAATAGCCGCAATAGGCCCATGCAGCTGGGAGAAAGAAACCCAAAGGAAAAAGGTGGAAAAAAGGCAAAAAGGGTGAATCCTACTACTACTAGGATTGGAGGAGGAGTAGGATTCCTCCCCCTTGGCTTCGGCCGAAGCCTCCTTGGCTTGGAGGCTTGGCTGCCTCTTCTCCTCCCTCCCTCCTATATATACTAGTGGAATAGAGGGTTTTTGCACAGTTTTTACGGCCCCGTACTACCCGTTCCACCGGTGCTCCTCTAGATCGGTTTTCCGCAGCGCTTAGGCGAAGCCCTACCGGAATAGCTCCACCACCATCACCGGAGCGTCGTCACGCTGCCGGTGAACTCTTCCTCCTCTCCACTTCCTCTTGCTGGATCAAGACGGTGGAGATCGTCATCAAGCTGCACGTGTGCTGAACGCAGAGGTGTCGTCCGTTCGGTACTAGATCGGAAGGATCGTGATCAAGGCCACGAGACGATCGTGATTGGATCGAGGGACGGACCGTGACGAGATCGCGGGACAGTTCGTGATTGGATCGCGGGACGGTTCGTGATTGGATCGCGGGACGCTCGGCGATTTGGATCGCGAAGAAGTTCGACTACACCAACCGCGTTTCTTAACGCTTCCCGCTTAGCGATCTACAAGGGTACGTAGATCAACTCCCCCTCTCGTAGATGCTCATCACCATGGATAGGTTTGTGTGTGCGCAGGAAATTTTTTGTTTCCCATGCAACATTCGCCAACAGGTATTTCTCGAAGCGGGGCGGTAGGCCTTGCTCGGCACGCTCCACGTCCTCCTTGTCCCATATAGGTTCCGCCACTCTATAACCGCAGGGACCGAGTTGGTGGACCCCTAAGTTCAAGTCCCGCATATCTTTCCCCCACTAACTTGATTCCACGGTTGCGCTACTCTCGCACTTGATCTTGAACTCCTTCTAGTCATCTTCGCTGATCGAAGGATTTTTCGCCTTGATCTTCTCATAACTATCACCTTTGTCAATCATTTTCTTCACCGCGCTTCTCCAAGTAGACATGGCCGTGCTCATCTTCGTGAGGGCGGCACTGTTCACTTTATTCCCTGAGAGGCGTGTGTTTGCAACGTCACCGGGGAACTTGTATCGTTCGTGCAGCTTCGTGAAGAGTAGGCTACGCAAATTCCCTTGGTCAGGATGCCTTAGGTTCTCGGTGTTAATCAAGACGGTGCTCCGGAGAATGCACCCGAGCTGAACCGAGTACCCCTTGACTAATTCTTTGGGCGTCGTTGGATGCCCCTCGGAGGACACTTCAGTAAATTCCTCCTTGATGGTGCCAAGCACGTTCGGGCGCCGGTCCTTCCGTTGCCTCTTCGGTTGGCTGCCATCTGTGTGTGCGCTGCCATCATCAGTGGTGGCATCCTCGGCGGCACCATCAGTGGTGTCATCCCCGACGCCACTAGGGGTTGTGTAGTCGGGATCGGTATCTTCCGCGGCATCCTCATAGCGGTTAGGTTCTTCCTCCATCTCCTGGGACAGCTCCCAGAATGCCTTGCCCAAACCGCCGACCTCATCGTTGTGGGCCATGTTTCGCTCTAAATAGGAAAAATGTTTGGTCAAAAAGTTGGTTATTGTCAAGGGCCTACAAAACTGAATTTTGGAAATCTACAGAATGAACAAGCTAAGGGATGCAAATGCCCGCAAGGCTTCAAGGGTGACGGCATAATGGCACAGTGTTATTTAAGGGTTGGTTTGTGAGGAATTATCATGGTCTCATCATTTAGGGTTTGTCGACACCGAGGCATCCTAAGATAATGTTGCTCAAGTTTCAAGGCTGGAAGGAGGGCACGGTCCAGGTATATATGTATACAATATTTGTTGATAATAAGAAGCTGTTCAGGTGACAATGTGTGTACTGATTTTGTGGTTGTGTTGCGGACGTAGGTGGCCAGAATGATCGAATCACAGAATCACCCATTGGAGCTAAGTGGCAAAGCAAATATTTTCAAAAAGTATGAGAATATGATTTGCATAACTAGTGACAGAAATGTGTGGTTCGTAGGGCGGAGTCGCATTACTTCAATTGCTTGTTTTGGAGGGCAAAGCATTGTTAAATGGTCTAAGAGCCGGAAGAGCAACAAGAGGGCAAAACGAGGAAGGAATAATAAGAGGAGGAAGGTTTGGTTCTCAAACATTGTTGAGACAATCTGTCCAATCGAAAGCTCAGAAACTCATGACACAAGCAGTGACAACAGAAACATTGCTAGTGGTGAAACAATGGTGGTCCTGCACGCCCAAGTATGTAAATAACATTTGTCCAATTAATTACAGTGTTTTTATTTCATTGATGGAACTATGTGACAATTCAAGGGTGTAGTATGACAACCTTTACAAGTTTAGGTGCATGTGGGCAGAGCAGAGTAGGGAGAAAACGACTAGGGGAATTCAAACCCCGGCCCATGCATTAGTCGCAAGTACCCCATATGTCCTATTTTTAGCAAAGTCATGCTAAAATTCAAGGAAAATTTCAG
Source organism: Hordeum marinum (assembly GCA_022496015.1). Classification (NCBI taxonomy): domain Eukaryota; kingdom Viridiplantae; phylum Streptophyta; class Magnoliopsida; order Poales; family Poaceae; genus Hordeum; species Hordeum marinum. The sequence goes on along the minus strand of CM039676.1, from coordinate 132,416,749 downwards.
CATGACCTTTGCTGAAAATAGGACATATGGAGTACCCGAATTTGCCGGAACGGAAGTTAATCGACATTCCGGCAAACTCAAGGGCCTCTCGGGGTACCTTGATTTGGAATCTGCAACAGTCAGTGTCACATACAGTGTTGGGGAAGTAATGTACTCAAGGGAGCACTTCTCCTCAAATCCACATCAAGTAATTGCAACTAAAATCTCTGCAAACAAATCAGGAGTTGTCTCCTTTACAGTATCTTTAGCTACACCACTAGATCACCGGATTCTGTAACAGATGCAAATGAAATAGTCATGGAGGGTAGCTACCCAGGAGAAAAGCCCGTAGGAGATGACAATGCATCTGATCATCCTCCGGGAATGAAATTTTGTGCTATTCTCTACCTACTAACGAGTGGTGCCAATGGCCAGGTGCAAGTATTAAATGATAAGATGCTGAAACTTGATGGTGCCGACTTAGGAGTTTTGTTCCTTGCAGCTTTAACCTCATTTGAAGGGCCATTTGTCAAGCCTTCTGAATCGACACTTGATCCAGTGACATCAGCATTCACAACATTAAATATGGCTAGGAGCATGTCATATGCACAGCTAAAAGCTTATCACATGGATGATTACCAGAGCCTTTTCCAGCGTGTGTCCTTGCAACTTTCACGAGGCTCTAGTGACGTACTTGGAGGTAGCTCTTTGGCTCAATTACCTGAGAATATTTTGTCTTGTTCTATTGCTTATACCAGTTATATATCTTGGGGTATTATTTTTTAGACTATTAAATAAAAAACGTATTTAAGTTAAGACTAGTATTTTCTTTTGAACTGAAGAGACTAGTCTTTGGCTTCAGTTTTTAGGTTTAAAACTTCATTCATTTTTCTGTAGATTAATTCGGGATTCTCAGTGCACACATTGCAATCCTATTACTTGATAAAGTAACACACATTTATCCTTTTTTATGCAAAGCCCCCAAAGTAATTGAGGCCAACATTTTGTGTATCCAGTTGGTGTTGATAAATACAGGCATGCTCATTCCCTTAAACACATTGGATAATCAGTTACAAAATAACCATATTGGTTAACGCTCATATTACCATTATTTTTATGTTATATTAGGCACATGGATTGACACAACATGACAGAAGACCGAAAACACATGAAGAATGCCACACTTTGTTAATAATTTCCCGCATTAGTTTCCCAAATATAGGTTTTGTGATTCTTTATATAGATATTGTAACTTGATTTTTTGGGAAGATGATAATAGTGTATTTTTCCTTAATTTCTGGTGCGTTCTGAACAATGATCTACTAAAGGGGTTATCCATATTTTATTCAAGTAAATTTTGTTGTGTGTAATACTGACTCTCTTGCTATTTGTAGCAACTTTATGCTGAATTTACTGCAGCAAATACCTATTTACACTATTTTCTGGCAGTCCAAGTTTGATAACAATATGTCATTCCCTTCATTTTCCAGTACAGCTCCCCATCCAAATATAAATCTACAAATGAATTACTGGCCAGCACTTCCTTGCAACCTTAGCGAATGCCAAGACCCATTATTCGACTTCATTGGATCCCTTTCGGTCAATGGGGCTAAGACGGCAAAAGTAAGTCTACTTTCACAAAAGAGCGTCTCTGGAAACTGTGTTCTCTACCCAATATACTCTTGAGTATTCCAACATATCTTTTTCACTTTCTAGTGAATTGAACTTTTATGAATACTATTTCTTGTGGCCATGGCCCATAACCTTGGATCCTACTCATAGCAGCATCACTGAGGCCTGACAACGACGGAGTAGTAGTGATGCTACTAGAAGCCTGGGAGCAATAGTTAGCCGTGCAGTACGAAAAGGGTTGGGGAAAGGAGCTCACGCACGCACCTGCCTAGAATCAGAGGCGGTGGCGGAAGCTGGATTGCCGGGGAGGTAGCCGATCCCCCTCGCCTCCGGCACGGCCGCTGGGCTCCTGGATCGCCGGTGGTGCCCTCCTGGATCGGGCCGGGCGGCGCCGGAGCCCCGCCTCAATCCCACCAACCAAGAAAGCAAGCAGGTGCGGCGGGTAGCAACTACAGTGGGCGGGGCGGAGCGGCGCAGTGCGGCACGAGGTTGTGGTCGGTGCCTGACGCACGGGCGCGCGTATATGTAAAGCGGCGGAGGTGGGTGGAGGGGGCGAAAGTCGTGGGGCGTGGCAACGGCGAGAGGGAGAGGGAAGAAGTGTGAGGGAGGGCGTGCGACGACGCGGCAACCCAAGCCAGGAAGAAAGCAGAGGAAGTTTCACTGTTGCCTCCCCTCCCCTACATACAGATAGCAATGGCGCACCTCCCAGGGGTGTGCCATAAGTATATCCATAGCAATGGCGCACCACTGAGGGGTGCGCCATAAGTAATTTTTTTTAGTTGCGTCTAATAATTTTTTATTTTTTATTTGAAAAAATTTATGAATATGAAAATATTTACGAATATGAAAAATATCATCAAATTTGTTATTTGAAAATATCATCAAATTTTTTATTTGAAAATATTTAAAAAAAATTCATAAAAATTGGTATACCAATGGCCGGCGCACCTCCTAGGGGTGCACCTTCAACATTGTTTTTGGATTTTTAGTTGCATTCATTTGTGAATTGGTAAAACATTTATGAATATGAAAACATTTATGAATACAATCGAGAAATGAAGGCTACAGTTTAAATACAATCGATCTTAGCTAGCTATCTATTCACAATCTTCTTGCCCTTATTTCTCGCAAATGGAGTTCTTCTTTTGAACGGACGTCCTTTAGGTAGGGTGGTCCTGCTTCTTCTTGTGGTGTATGCTGGTACTTCATCGTCATCGTCATGTTCCATCTTCGGGTTGCCATACTTGTTGAAGTCTTGCTCATTGGCGACTCCATCCATTCCGATGATCTTCCTTTTGCCTCTCCTCACGACAACACGACTGGGCTTTGACGGGTTGGTAATGAAGAAGCATTGGTCCACTTGGGAAGCTAGTACCCATGGCTCATTTTTTGCGGTGGCGTTTGCGCCCGCGGTCTTGGATTTGGCTTCGGGTATAACCATGGTGGTGAAATACCGGTCTTCTTTTAGGACGCTCTTGGCCCATCTGACACGGAACATCGGGACCTTCTCTCTAGCGTAGCTCAGCTCCCAGATCTCCTCGATCCTTCCGTAGTATCTGTCCTTGTCGTTACCGGTGTAGGACTCCATCGTTACCCCGGAGTTCTGATAACCATCGCTCTTCATGTCCTTTCCCTCGGTGTAGAATGTGTAGCCGTTGATATCGTACGCCTCATACGTCATCAGGTTGTGCTCGGCGCCCTATGACAAGGCGAATATGAGTTGTTCTTCCGCGGAAGAATCCTCATGTAAAGGGTACGATAGAAGCTTCTTCTTGAACCAACGCGTGAAACATGAGTTGTGCTCTTTGATTATATCTCCGTCCATCCTCTGTTGGCCTCGGTCATTGTACGTCTTCTCAATAAAGGTTTTGTGCTCTACCACCCAAGGATCGACCATGTCTATGTGTTGTAGCGCGACTAGGTTTGCTCTTTCAAAGTCGGTGAGTCGACCCTCGAAGTCGACATGCATTTCGTGGTGACCCTCATGGTGACCCCATCCAGCGAGCCTGCCGAGGTGCCTGTTGACGGGCAGACCAATGGGGTTCTCGATGCCTAGATAATTCGTGCAGTAGGAGATGCACTCTTCGATCAGAAAGCCCCTGGCTATGCTTCCCTCTGGACGTGACATGTTGCGAATGTATCCTTTGATGACACCATTCATCCTTTCGAACGGCATCATGCTATGCAGGAACGTCGGCCCGAGTTGGATGATATCCTCCACGATATGGACTAGCAGATGCACCATAACATTGAAGAATGCGGGCGGGAAATAAATCTCAAGATCGCATAGTATCACCATGATCTCTTCCTACAGCCTTCTGAGTTGCCTCATGCCAACCGACTTCCGAGAGATGACGTTGAAAAAGTTGCATAGGCCAAATAGCGTTTCACGGATGTGCGCGTCCATGATCCCACGTATTGCAACTGGAAGTATCTGCGTCATCAACACGTGACAGTCATGAGACTTCATCCCGCTGAACTTTTGCTTCGCTGAGTCTAGGTATCTGCTTATCTTCCCCGCGTAACCGTAAGGAAGTTTTACTCCTACGAGGCAGGTGAAAAACTGATCGATCTCCTCCTGACTTAGAGTGAAGCACGCGGGAGGGAAGTCATTTCCGGTCTTCTTGGCCTTTTTTCCTTTGCGACGACTTTCCATGTCCTGCTTCGCCTCATCATCATCATCATCATCATCATCATCATCATTAGCGTGAAGCTCCTCCCTGATGCCCATTGATTCCAAGTCTGCCCTTGCTTTCGGCCCATCTTTGGTCCTCTCTGGCATGTTGAGCAGGGTACCAAGCAGACTCTCGCACACGTTCTTCGTGATATGCATGACATTAAGGCTATGAGGCACACGGAGGATCTTCCAGTACAGCAAGTCCCAGAAAACAGACCTCGTTTTCCATACCTTCAGCAACGGCTCTGGCGCCTTTCGCTTCTTTCCCGGCTCTGGCGCCTTTCCCAGCGGTGGGCACTCTTTCCAATTTTTCAACAGCTTGTCTATTCCCTCTCCGCTCCTCGTACGCGGGCATCTTCGGGGTTCGGTTTCACCATCGAACAGATCCTTGCGTTTTCTCCATGAGTCATCATTGCGAAGCCACCTTCGATGTCCCACGAACACGGTTTTCGAAGACCTGAGATCTCTATCTAGCTAGCGATACGTTGTGTCATCCAAGCACCTGACGCATCCAAAAAATCCGTGGACCACCTGCCCCGCGACATATCCGTAACCGAGATAGTCGTGCATCGTCGTGAGCAGTGCGGCTCTCATAGGGAAATATTCTTTCTCTGCGGCATCCCACGTATTGGCTAGCGTTTTCCACAGCGTGTCTAGCTCCTCTTTCAGCAGCCCCAGATACAGATTGATGTCGTTCCTTGGTTGTTTCGGCCCTTCAATTAGCATACTCATGTGAATGTACTTCCTCTTCATGCACAACCAGGGGGGAAGGTTGTACATCCACACAAACACAGGCCAGGTGCTATGTGTGCTTCTCTGGCTGCCAAACGGATTGACTCCATTGATGCTCGCGCCCAACATGATGTTCCTTGGATCGTTCCCAAATTCTAGGTGTTCGAAGTTCAACGCTTGCCACTGGCTCGCATCCTTAGGGTGACTCAGCATCTTGTCTTTTTATTTATCTCCGGATCATTTGCGTCATATTATCGCTTCTTCTCCTCCCTATCCGTGTGCCAACGCAGGAGCTTTGCTACCTTAGGGTCCGCCAAATACCGCTGCAGACGAGGAGTGATCGGAAAGTACCACACCACTTTTCGAGGAGCTTTCTTCCTCTTCTTGTATCGAGTGACGCCGCACACCGGACATACGGTAGACTCCGCGTGCTCGTCCCGATAAATGATGCAATTGTTCATGCACACATGGTATTTCACGTGTGGTAAATCCAGAGGACACACGATTTTCTTCTCCTCCTCGAAACTGGTCGGGCACTTGTTCCCCTTGGGAAGACGTTCGTGCCAGAATGACATGTTCTCGTCGAAGCATGCGTCGGTCATTTTGTGTTTTACCTTCATCTCCACAGCCATGAGCGTTACTTTCAGGTGGGTATCCTCGGGCCTGTATCCTTCATACAATGGAGTAACCGCCTCTATCTCCAGTTGATCCAGCTTGGCTTTCTCTCGGGCGGCAGCTCTTGCATTATCCGTCTGCTTGAGAAGCAGCTCTTGAATATGAGGGTCCTGCACCCAGCCCATTGATGGTCCATCATCATCTGCTCCGGCATCTTCATCTTCATGATCATGCCCTTCGTCTACTCTGGCATCTTCCTCATCATCATGTCCGGCATCTTCTACATGATGACTGTGTATTGCATCTACTTCGTGATCATGTCCTGGAGATTCTTCGTCTTCTTGCCCGCCCTCGCCGCGGTTGTCTTGCCCATGCCCTTCCTCACTTCTTGCCCGGCCCCCATGGATGACTTCATAATCATCTTCATCACCTTGCCACCGATAGCCATCCATGAAACCACGCAAGAGCAGGTGGTCCCGCACCTGTACGAAATCTGGGTCCATAAGGCTCCTCAGCTTGCATCTTCGACACGGACATCTTATCTCCGTCTCGTTCTTTTGAAGCATCTCGGCCTTCGCGGAGCTCAAAAACCTATTCACGATGCCTTCGGTCATCGTGCGGACCATGCTCGCCTGTGGGGTAGAGCAAAACGATATTTTAGAACCAAGAAAAAATTTGGCATGACTTTGCCTAAAAATAGGACCAAAAAGAATGCATAGTGCCAAATTCTCGCCGAAACGGAAATGAATCAACATTCCAGCAAAATATTGGCAACTATCGCATTTCAAATACCGGTACCTGCAAACACAAACATATATGGAACACCACAAACATATGCAACACCAAAAACATACATAGATCTAGCTAGGCCATAAAAAGTGCATGTGCATGTTGTTGGAGGGAGAAAAAAGTAGATCTACAACATAAAGAAAGCTTTCCCCTTACTTACCTATCAAAAAAAGGTAATTTAACCACTTAATTTGGATGAATCTATGGTGCAAATGAGGTTAGGAGGACGAGGCAGCCGAGACAAGCTTGGAGGAGGAGGTGGAGATAATGAAGTGGGGAAAGTGAGTGTGGTAGGTGGCTGTCCAAAATATCTAGCTGGTCCCAGGTTACTAATGGCGCACCACCTACAAATGCGCCATTAGTAACCCTGGTTACTAATGGCACACAAGTTAGGTGGTGCGCCATTACTAGTTTTGCAAAAATAAAAATAAAAAAATGTTAGTAGTGGCGCACCGTGTGTGTGATGCGCCATTACTAGTTTGAACTAGTAATGGCACACTATACACTGGTGCGCCATTACTAGTTATGAAAAAAAGTAAAAAATCAATTTGTTAGTAGTGGCGCACCGGGTGAGTGGTGCGCCATTAGTGTCCATCACATTAATGGCGCACCAACACATGGTGCGCCACTGCTATATAGTAGTGGCGCACCACATGTGTGGTGCGCCATTAATGTCCATATTATCTATAGCCCTTTTCCTAGTAGTGACATGTGCGGTACACAGCATGGCATACTATACAGAGCCTATGGCTAAGGCATAGGGGACAACATTCATCCTTTCTCTTTGTTCTGCCGTGGTCGAGCTTTGAGTCTCACTCAAATTCACACCTTACAAAGCAGGCGAGAACACTTCTCTCTGACTAATCCATTTTGAACTCTTTCAAAATCTTGTCGAGGTATGTACTCATTCAAAGTCTCATCAAGCATCTTGATCTATCTCTATAGATCTTGATGCTCAACAATCAGGTAGCTTTATCCAGGTCTTCCTTTGAAAAACTCCATTCAAACAACCCTTTATGCTTTCCATAAATTCTACATCATTTCCGATCAACAATATGTCAACCACATATGCTTATCAGAAACTCTATAGTGCTCCCACTCACTTTATTGTAAATACAAGTTTTTCATAAACTTTGTATAGACTCAAAAACTTTGATCACCTCATCAAAGTGTATATTCCAACTCCGAGATGCTTGCTTCAGTCCATAGAAGGATCACTGAAGCTTGCTCACCTTTTAGCATCCTTAGGACTAACAAAACCTTCTGGTTGTATCACATACAACTTTTCCTCAAGTAAACTGTTAAGGAAACGATGTTTTGTCATCCATCTGCCAGATTTCATAATTGAAAAATGTAGGAACTGCTAACATAATTCCAACAGACTTTAGCATCGCTACGAGTGAGAAAGTCTCACCGCAGTCAACACTTTGAACTTGTCAGAAACTTATTTGTGACAAGTCAAGCTTTATAAATGGTGAGATTTACCGTCAGCGTCTGTCTTCATCTCAAAGGTTCATTTGTACTCGACGACCTGCCGTCCAACGAGCAAGTCTACCAAAGTCTATACTTGGTTTTCATACATGGATCCTTTCTCGGATTTCATGGCCTCTAACCATTTGTCGAAATCCGGGCCCATCATCGCTTCTCCATATCTCGTAGGTTCATCGTTGTAAAACAACATGACCTCCAAGACAGGGTTGTCGTACCACTCAGGAGTAGTACGCATCCTTGTCGACCTACGAGGTTCGATAGTAACTTGATCCGAAGCTTCATGATCATGATCATTTACTTCCTCTTCAACTGACGTAGGTTCCATAGAAACATCTTTCTGCGCTGCACTACTCTCTTGTTGAAACAAAGGTTCAACAAGATCATCAAGTTCTATCTTCCTCCCACTCAATTCTTTCGAGAGAAACTTTTTCTCGTGAAAGGACCCGTTTTAGCAACAAACACATTATGCTTGGATCTGAGATAGAAGGTTCACCCAACTGTTCTTAGGGTAATCTATGAAGATGCATTTGTCCGCTTTGGGTTTGAGCTCATTAGGTGAAAACATTTTTTCACACAAGCGTCGCAACCCCAAACATTAAGAAATGACAGCTTAGGTTTCTATCAAACCATGATTCACACAGTGTCATCTCAACGGATTTAGATGGTGCCCTATTTAAAGTGAATGTAGTTGTCTCTAATGCATAACCCAAAAACTATAGTAGCAAAACGATAAGAGACATCATAGCACGCACCATATCCAATAGAGCACGACTATGACATTCAGACACACCATCACACTATGGTGTTCCAGGTGGCGTGAGTTGTGAAACGACTTTCACATTGTCTAAAGTTGTATGCCAAACTCGTAACTCAGATATTCACCTCCACGATCATATCGCAGACATTTTTATCTTCTTGTCACGATGATCTTAAACTTCACTCTGAATTTTCTTGAACCTTTCAAACGATTCAGACTTGTGTTTCATTAAGTAAACATACACTATATATACTCAAATCATCAGTGGGAAGGTAAGAAAATAACGACATCCACCGCACGCTACAAGACTCATTGGATTGCATACATCAACATGTATCATTTCCAATAAATCACTTGCCCGCTCCATCAATCCGGAGAATGGGGTCCTTACTCATCTTGCCCAAGAGGCATGGTTCGCATGTCTCAACCAATTCGAAATCGAATGAGTCCAAAGATCCATCAACATGGAGTTTCTTCATGCGCTTTATACCAATATGACATTTAGCGGCAGTACCACAAGTATGTGGTACTATCATTATTAACTTTGTATCTTTTGGCATCAATGTTATGAACATGTGTATTACTATGATCAAGATTCGACAAACCATTCTCACTGGGTGCATGACCATTCAAGGTATTATTCATGTAAACAGAATAACAATTATTCTCTAACTTAAATGAATAACCATATTGCAATAAACACGATCTAATCACGTTCATGCTCAATGCGAAACACCAAATAACATTTATTTAGGTTCTTCACTAATCCCAAAGGTAGAGAGAGTGTGCGATGTCGATCACATCAACCTTGGAAACATTTCCAACACACATCATCACCTCACCCTTAGCTAGTCTCCGTTTATTCTGTAGCTTTTACTTCGAGTTACTAACATTTAGCAAGTAAACCGGTATCCAATACCCAGGTGCTACTAGGAGTACTAGCAAGGTACACATCAATAACACGTATACCAAATATACTTCTATTGACGTTGCCAGCCTTCTTATCTACCAAGTATCTAGGGTTGTTCCGCTTCAGTGACCGCTTCTCCTCATAATCGAAGCACTTAGTCTCGGGTTTGGGTTCAACTTTGGGTTGCTTCACTGGAGCAGCAACTGACTTGCCATCCATGAAGTTTCCCTCCTTTCCCTTGCCCTTCTCGAAAATAGTGGTTTTACTAACCATCAACACTTGACGCTCCTTCTTGTTTTCTAACTTCGCGGTGTCAAACATCGTGAATAGCTCAGGGATCATTATTTCTATCCCTGGCATTTTATAGTTCATCACCAAGTTCTAGTAGCTTAGTGACAGTGACTTTGAGAACTATATCAATCACTATCTTATCTAGAAGATCAACTCCCACTCGATTCAAGCGATTGTAGCACCCAGACAATCTGAGCACATGCTCAATGATTGAGCTATTGTCTTTCATCTTGTAGGCAAAGAATCTTGTTGGAGATCTCATATCTCGCAACACAGGCATGAGACTGAGATCCTAATTTCAGCTCTTAGAACATCTCATATGTTCTGTGACGTTCAAAATGTTTCAGAGCCTCAATTCTAAGTTTTAATGCATGACACACTAAACTATCAAGTAGTCATCGAAACGCGCATGTCAGATGTTCACAACATCTACAAATGACGCTAGAGGAGGTGGCGCACCGAGCGGTGCATTAAGGACATAAGCCTTCTGTGCAGCAATGAGGACAATCCTCAGATCACGGACTCAAGTCTGCAATATTGCTACCATCATATTTCAACTCTATTTCTCTAGGAACATATAAAAATTCAAGGGAGCTATAGCGTGAGCAAGTAATCTACAACATAATTTGCAAAGACACTACTGACTATGTTCATGATAATGAGTTCAATTAATGATATTACTTAAGAATTCCCACTCAAATTGACATCCCTCCGGTCATTCGAGTGATACATGATCCAAATTCACAAACTCAAGTCCGATCATCATGTGAGTTGAGGTGGTCTCAATGGTGAACATCATCATGTTGATCATATCTACTATATGACTCATGTTCGACCTTTCGGTCTCTTGTGTTCCGAGGCCATGTCTATACATGCTAGGCTTGTCAAGTTTAACTCGAGTGTTCTACATGCAACACTGGCTTGCACCCGTTGTATGTGAACATAGAGTCTATCACACCCGATCATCACGTGGTGTCTCGACACGACGAACTTTCGCAACGGTGCACACTTGGGAGAACACAATTTATCTTGAAATTAAGTGAGGGATCACCTTATAATGCTACCATCGTCCTAAGCAAAACAAGGTGCATAAAAGGATTAACATCACATGCAAATCATAAGTGACATGATATGGCCATGAACTTGTGCTTTTGATCTCCATCCTTAAAGCACCGGCATTATCTCCATCGTCACCGGCATAACACCATGATCTCCATCATCATGATCTCCATAATTGTGTCGCCATCGGGGTTGTCACGCCCACCATGCTCATACTACTATAGCGACCATTTAGCGATAAAGTAAAGCATTACATAGCGCTTAATGATTGACATGCAGGTCATACAATAATTAAAGACAACCCTGTGGCTCCTGTCGGTTGCCGTACTCATCGACATGCAAGTCGTGATATTCTATACAACACATGATCATCTCATACATCACATATATCTCATCATGTAATTGGCCGTATCACATCACAACATACCCTACAAAAACAAGTTAGACATCCTCTAATTGTTGTTGCAAGTTTTACGTGGCTGCTACGGGTATCTATCAAGAACAATTCTCACCTACGCAAAACCAAAACGGTGATACATAAATTGCTTTTCAACCTTCTCAAGGACCGCCTTTGTCGAATCCGATCCAACTAAAGTAGGAGAAACAGGCACCCGCCGGCCATCTTTGTGCAACGAGGTTACACGTCAGTTAATGGAACCGGTCTCTCGTAAGTGTATGAGTAAGGTTGGTCTGGCCCGCTTCATCCCACAATACCACTGAACCAAAACACGACCAAGGGAGGAAGCAATCTAAGCATCAACGCCCAGAAACTCTTTGTGTTCTACTCGAGATCTCATCTACACATAGACCTAGCTCTGATACCACTGTTGGTGAACGTTGAATGGGAAACAAAAAATTTCCTATGCACATGCAAGATCTATCCATGGTGATGAGCATCTATGAGAGGGAGAGTGTATCTACATACCCTTGTAGATCGCTAAGCGGGAACGTAAGAAACATGGTTGGTGTAGTCAAACGTCTTCGCGATCCAAATCGCCAAGCGTCCCGTGATCTCATCACGATCCGTCCCGTGATCCAATCACAACCCGTTCTGTGAACTCATCACGATCCGTCCCGCGATCACATCACGATCCGTCTCGCAATCTTGATCACAGTCCTTCCGATCTAGCGCCGAACGAGCGGCACCTCCGCGTTCAACACACGTATAGCTCGATGACGATCTCCGCCTTCTTGATCCAGAAAGAGGGAGCGGAGAGGTAGATAAGTTCTCCGGCAGTGCGAAGGCCTTGTGGCGATGGTGGTGGAGCTATTCCGATAGGGCTTCGCCTAAGCACTGCAGAAAACTGATCTAGAGGAGAAACTATGCACTAGAGGATAGGGTAGCACGTGGCTGAAAAATCTAGTGCAAAATCCCTAAAGCCTCTAGTATATATATGAGGAATAGGGGAGGAGGCTTGGTGCAAGGGCCAAGCCCTCTAGGCTTCGGCCGAAGTGGGAGGAGAGGAGGAATCCTCCTCCAATCCTAGTAGGACTAGGACTCCTCCTTATTTTGGTCTTTTTGCCTTTTTCCACCTTTTTCTCTTTGGGCTTTTCTTCCCAGACACATGGGCCTTATGTGGGAATTCCACCAGCCCACTAAGGACTGGTATTAACCCTCCCACAGCCCATGTAGCCTCTTGGGTCGAAATACCCCTCCCGATGGTCTCCCGGTACACTACCGGCACTCCCGGTACACTACCGATGAGCCCGAAACTTTTCCGGCGACAAAAACAGGACTTCCTATATATCAATATTTACCTCCAGACCATTTCAGAGATCCTCGTGACACTGGGATCTCATCCGGGACTCCGAACAACCTTCGGTCACCACCATACATAACTCTGTGCTACCAAAACATCATCGAACCTTAAGTGTGCAGACCCTACGGGTTCGAGAACTATGTAGACATGACAGCGACACCTCTACCGTCAATAACCAATAGCGGGACCTGGATGCCCATATTGGTTCCTACATATTCTATGAAGATCTTTATCGGTCGAACCTCTATGTCAAGGATTCAGTTAATCCCGTATGATGTTCCCTTTGTTCTTCGGTATGTTACTTGCCCGAGATTCGCTTGTCGGTATCTCCATACCTAGTTCAACCTCGTTATCGGCAAGTATCTTTACTCATTCCATAATACAATACCCCGTGACTAACACTTAGTCACATTGCTTGCAAGGCTTATTGTGATGTTGCATTACCGAGTGGGCCCTGAGATACCTCTCCGTCACACGGAGTAACAAATCGCAGTCTTGATCCATGCCAACCCAACAGACACCCTCGGAGATACCTGTAGAGCACCTTTATAGTCACCTAGTTACGTTGCGACGTTTGATAGACACAAGGTACTCCTCCGGTGTCAGTGAGTTGCACGATCTCATGGTCATAGGAAGATATACTTGACATGCAGAAAACAATAGCAATAAACTGACACGATCATATGTTATGTTTGTAGTTTGGGTCTTGTCCATCACATCATTCTCCTAATGACGTGATCCCGTTATCAAATGACATCTCATGTCCATGACTAGGAAACCATAGCCTTGTTTGATCAACGAACTAGTCTATTAGAGGCATACTTGGGACATTGTTTTGTCTATGTATCCACACATGTATCTAAGTTTCCGATCAACACAATTATAGCATGGATAATAAACGATTATCACAAACATGGAAATATGATAATAGCCAATTTAATATTGCCTCTAGGGCATATTTCTGGCAGGCTCGTCCTTAGGCGCGTCAACACGCTTATTATCGATAGTGTATGCTGGATGATGTTTTGAAAGATCTATGTCCTCGGCTATCAAAGACGCCAATGGTCGGGTCTCTGAAAGGCAGTTTACGTAATCTTCATGGGTGAATGCTGACCCGTGAGAATAAACTCCAGGAAGCTGCCTTTCAGAAGTTCCACATCCAATTCTGGCAGATATTCCTTTGCCCGAGCAAGTGCCATGTTTGCTCCTGCTCGAGCTGTCAATTTCCGGGTTTTAATTACCCATTGTGGCACGTTAGTGAGTTGCTTCAACATGTCTTTGATGCTTCTTGGTGGATGCTTCAGGTTTTTCATGACCATAATGGAATATACAGAGCCTTTGAAGAGCTACTCTACATACATGAAAATAGCCTTCAACTTTACAGTTGGTAGTACTACATGGTTGTGGTTCTTTGGCTCTGCAAACAAAAGAAGACATAGTAAGCCGCCACAAGGTTCATAAGTAGGCCCATTGACAAAGAAGAGACAAAACACATACCAAAGATTGCTGCCACCATCTCATTGATAGGTTTTATGAGAGTGTCATATTTTTCCTTCACAGGGCCAAACTTTTTTCTCGACTTTTTTCGCACGTTTTGTCAGGATGGCCTTTTCCACCTCGAACAATTTTATGGCATGTTCCAGACGTTCATTTGCCTGACGTGCAGAATATTCAAAGTGAGCCGCTAGGGACTCGGCTTCAGTTTTCAATCTTTTTTCTTCTTTCATCTTTTTCTACAGTCTCACAGCAACAGACTCAGCATCCTCACAATATCCCTAATGGACGAACAACAAGCATCAGCAATTTTTTACAAGTCCTAAGAAGATTGCAAGAAAAATCCTTGACACTTGGGGCCTAATGTATAACAGTTTCTTTCGAAACTATGATATGGAGAAGACCCGACTCATCTCAAGAAGATGAGCCGGCCCTTGGGGGCTACAGGTTGAACTTCTTCAATCTTAAAAGACCCGACTCATCTCAAGAAGATGAGCCGGACCTTGAGGGCTATAGGTCGAACTTCTTCAATCCCCAAAGACCCGACACATCTCAAGAAGATGAGCTAGCCCTTGGGGGCTACAGGTTGAACTTCTTCAATCTTAAAAGACCCAACTCATCTCAAGAAGATGAGCCGGCCCTTGGGGGCTACAGGTCAAACTTCTTCAATCCTAAAAGACCCGACTCATCTCAAGAAGATGAGTCGGACCTTGGGGGCAGCAGGTTAAACTTCTTCAATCTTAGAAGACACGACTCATCTCGAGAAGATGAGTCGGCCCTTGGGGGATACACAGTTACTACATGCTTTAGCTATTTTATAAAGCTAACTTATTATAACAAGCCGACCTTTGAAAGCTAATGATAGTACGCAGGATAATTGTAAAGCGTGAAGACTACCTCATATTTTACCTTCATAGCATTTATCATGCTCTTTTCAATTTCCCTGATGTCAGACAGTCGGGTCAAGTACTCTTGGTACAGATCTTCAACACCGAATATGGATAATTCCAGGAATTGTGTTTTGGCTTTTCCCTTATATGAAATCACTAATTCATCCTTGCTCACGATTTTAGCTAAGGAAGCAGAAGCAACGGGGTCTTGCAAATTTTCTTTAACAGATAGAACGTCTAGAACGTTGTGTTCAGATGATGCCATAAGCTCATCTACACAAGCTGACTTGGAAGGAAAGATGGATAACTCAACTTCAGGAGGAGCATTGATAGAAACTAGCTCATTCATTCTAGGCATGTCAGTAGCAGCTTCTGGCTCTACTCTTGCGTCAAGTTCCTTTTCAATAGAAGATTCAACCATTGGAGTCATTTTTAGAAGAATTGGTGTATCTTGGCTTGTTGGCCTAGAGGATGACCCGCCAGCCCGTTTGGACATAATAACTTTGGCTCTAGATTATCAGTACAACAAATGTTATTATAAGTTGGGATTAAAGCAATAAAAGATGTAGGACAAACTTTGCAAAAATAAAAGCTTACTCGCGATTGATATTGAAAGGGGGAAGCTGAGATGCGGTTGAGTCTCCTGATGATGAAGAAGAATCCTAATAAAGGGAATTTGAAGGACTAAGAGGTTGATTAAACAAGTCGGCTCTAGGACGAGAATCAGTTGGACTATGGGGCACCTCAAGGTGTGGTTGCAAGACAGCAGCGCATGAGATAAACTAGGGTCTTCATCACCCCAAGCCTTGTGTTTGGACGAGCCATCAAATTGTGTGTTCTTCAAAGAAAAATAAGGAGCCAAATGAGCTTTGAGGCGTGATAATTTAACCTTCCAAATAGTTTGTCTTGGTCTTCAAGGAACAAGTGTTTTCGAAGGATTGGGGAAATTGGAGTTACCTCAATTTCACCAGTTTGGCTAAATGCAAAGTCATCCTGGCAAGAAGGCGCGTTAGTAAGCTCGTTAAACAGGCGGCTGAGAGAGTTAAGTTCTACCTCAGATTCATCTTCTGAAGACGACATGGAGACTGGGGTGCTCTTTCTGCCCGAACAGGGAACAAAGACTTGAGGTACGACTTTCCAAAAATAAAAATCCGCCTGAAAATACATGGAATACATGATAAATTAGAGGGCGAGTTACAAATAAACACCGGCAGAAGACAATGAAATTGATTAGTACCCAAGGTGGCTGGTTGCAAAGATATAACGGTCCCAACTCGGTGACACTTCATAGTTCTTTGGAGTTAGAGAAAAACTTCTTTGTTTCCTTGGTAAGAGTGTTGTCAGTAAGGTTTTCACAAGAGAACCCGATGAGGATCATTTGAGGCACACGAATAGTCACACATCAAACCGTCCCTCAAACTGATGGGTTGGATCCGCCATTTTAATCAGCAGCAAATCGGATCTATTCTGGTTAGACCATGTGCAGTCAGGCCCTCAATTTTGCATGAAGAGGGGCCAAGGGGGCTCTTTCTTCATCAGTCGGCCAGCCCAGGAATACTTCCTTACCACTAAGTCTTTCTAACCTAAAACATGAAAAGGATTTTCCCCTTTAGGTGAAGTATCTCTGTAGTAGAACCAGGTTTTTTTCCACCCTTTGGGGTGACTTGCCAGCTTGGATTTTGGGAAGGTGCTTTTATTCCTTTTTTGGATGGAAACACCACCAAGCTCGTGGGAAGCAATATTCTTTGTTTCTGTTTGGTGGTTAAGATAAAAATAACTCTCTAAACAGAGTCACGAATGGCTCAACCTGAAGGTATACTTCACACAACACTTGAAATTGACAAATATTTGTCATGGAATTTGGAATAATATTGCGAGGCCTGAGTTTGAAGAAGTAGAAGAGGTCCCTAAAGAATTTTGAGCCAGGAGGGCGGAAGCCCTTACGTAAAAGATTAGTAAAAACCACAACCTCTCCCAGATATGGTTGTGGGAGTGGCTCTTCTTCGGGAGCCTGTCATTTTATAACTTTTTGAGCCAATGTGAAGCCTTGGTCCACGAGATTGTCTATTGTAAGCTTGGACTTATTAGATTTTGCCCAGCCATAGTCTTTTGAGTTCTTCAGAGCCATGGCGGATTACACAACAACTACAACAGTAGCAGTAAAAATAAGTTGGGGCCGAGTATGAGCCGCCTATGCTAAAAGTATTGTTATGAGCCTGGGAAATTTAAGAAGGACGAAGTGATATCCCCAACACTTAGCAAAAATGTTTGGTCACAAACAGGTTTTTATGGAAATTTCTCTCCAAACAGATCTAATTAAACAAGGAAAATAGCAAGATATATGTTTCTAGCTGACGGAACAACCAAAACTACTTCGTTCCAAAGGATAACCTCGGGTGGCTTGTTTCAGATCTACTTCAAAGGGGAATGAGGTGGAGATCATTCTAGGAATACACCGCACTGAATGGGTAATGTGTGGCTCTACTAACGAAGTTTCAGATGGATACTATGAAGATAGTAAGAACATCGGAAATCTCAAAACCTTAAATGGTGGAGATTCGTACCAGATGGTGTTGGAACTGAGATGAAGTTGACTGAGTTCACTTTGACGGTTGAGAGAATGCTCGACGACACGCTAGCGATGGAGTCGGAAAAACCTCGGAATCGCTTTGGGAGCTCTAATGGTGTTTGATCGATGGATAAGGAGGAGGAAGACGATAAGGAAAGTTACCATGGAGCCTAGTGGGGCTTATTTATAAGGGGAAGAAAGTGAAACGGTGCTGAGAAAAACGAAGCGGCTGTTGTAAATTTTTGGCTACAAGCATGCCTCAATTTTCGCGCCTACCAAGAATTGGTGCAATTTTCAAAAGGATATGTTACGATGATTTTGAAGAGCAACAGTCAGCGGAGATGAGAAGAAAGTGAAACGATGCTGAGAAAAACGAAATAGATGTGGTAAATTTTTGCTACAAGCACACCTCGATTTTCGCGCCTACCAAGATTTCGTGCAGTTTTCAAAGGTATATGTTATGATGACTTTGAAGAGCAACGGTCAACAGAGATGACGTCACAGTAAATGAAAAGATGGAGGAATGACAAGTCGGAAAGTATTATAAGCCAGCATTATGAAATTCATGGGAAAACACAAGCCCAATGGTGAGCCGCCAAAAAGGTAAATTGACATGAACGGGTTCAAATCAATCTGGGGCCTAATGGTCGGGGATATAACTCCATGGCGTAACCCGCCCTGCTAGGCCGGGTTAAACATAATAACGACTTTAGGGCTAGGCACATGACTGGTCGGGTTCTGTAGACGAAGACAAGCAAGGCGGTAGCTAGCGAGAGTCGCTAGACGCCCCAACACCTAAAGATGGCAGCTCGAGGCCCATGAAGTTGGCGATGTCAGTTGAGTTTCCCTAAGGCACAAGACATGTAGAAACATTGTAGGTCATGGTTCGTATGATAACCCAGACTCTATTGTAAACCCTAGGGCTTGACCTGTATATAAAGGCAGGTCCTTGGGGCCGAAAGACTCAAGTTACAACCTCTCGATAGCTAGGTTAGCGATATGCACCCTTGTAATCGAGATCAACCCATCGAATATACACAAAGCAGGACCTAAGCTATTACCTCCATTGGAGAGGCCGAACCTAGATAAACCCGACTCTCTCTCTCTCTCATTCAACCCCTTCGAGTCGCCATCTAGCGGCGATGGCCTCACACCTAAGTCCTGTTACGAGGACATATGTCAGGTTGACAAAACCACGACAATCTTTCTGTTGCTGGCTGGAGTTGTCGGCTTCAGGGTTGGTGAAGGAGCTGTTGTGGGTTGCAGTCACCATCCTGTTTGGAGAAGCCAAGTCAGTTAACTGGGATAGATGAGAGGGAAAAGCAACAATGGAGAAAGCACGCCTAAGGGGGTTGGTATAGTGCAAGTGTGATAAAAAAGGTCAAAAGACCAACACATATATTAAGGTAAGATAGACAATGGAGTCACTTACATGTTGCCTAAGGGAAAAGTGGGACTTGCATCGGAACACAAACAACAAAAACAAACAACATCACACATGGTTTCATATGAACCATCACACGGACTCGACTTCGCATGAGGGGTACATGACTGATCCTACCCTAGAGGTTCTCAGACTCAAGTGGTGGAGTGTTCGATCTCGTAGTCGTGCCCCTATGGATCTTCCTACTGATCGTCATTCATATGGGCATAGTCTCCGATCAACGGGGTTCAAGAACAAGGAGGTACATCCCAACAACGCTTCTTCGGTGGGTTGGTGAAGACCACACGGTACTCCTTCACACTCATGCGATGACGGCGTGCGGGTGCATCTCTAGCTGGGGTACTCCTCCTCTGTAAGCAACAACTGGTCATCCCTCAAGGGCTCCATCGTTCTTGATCCTTTCTACCTTCGTCTTGGCTTGATGAAGTAGCTCTCGGTTGTGGTGAAGTTCCTTGCGGAGCTTCACAGACTCCTTAATTATATGGTGAGCCATACTATCGGCAAAGAGGCTGAAGTAGGTCTCGAACCTGAGTGGTGTGCCATCCCCCTTGGATGGGACCAACGTCCAACTCTCGCCAAGAAAGGTAGCGAGTAGCTGGCTCATCAGCCATCTCTGGGATGATGTCTCGAAGGTGGATGAGTGCCTTGCATGCAGCTGTTTCGACTGCGAGTGCCAGGGTCTCCATTTGTGGTCCCTCAAAGAACCAACTAGTCGGGGAGTCCTTTGCCTTCATGACCACATCAATGTGGTACTCCTTTGTGGTGTCATCGGTCCAGTGCTCGTGGTAGAGGAAAATGGGTGGCCAGCGATACTGGCACTTCTCTAGTCTATCTTCAAGGAGTAAGGGGAAGCCAGAGGCAAGGAGGTCTTCACGTATGATGGCCATCTATAGGAGGTTTGAAGGGAGGAGAGTGAGTAAGGGTTTGAAATATACTAGAAGAGAAGAGAAGTATAGAAACCATTGCACTTAGAAACTAGGCAGAGTTTTCGAAAAGGGTTTTATCCTAACTAATGTCCATGCTAACTTAGGCTTCCTACAGTCAAGATGGCTTTGATACCAGCTCTGTGGGGACCCCGACTCATAAGTCAAGATCACCAAATGCATGTGTACAGTGATCGCAAAGATCAATGCTTACTGAACACACAAAAGATTAATAACAAGAGTCTTACATCCATTCGTACCGTCTTACACCAACAAAGACGGTTTCCCCTTCCCGGAGCCCCAAACAGGCTCCAGATCAGCCCTCCGGAGGAAGAACATGAGATAGCGGAGGCTCCATCTCGTGAAATGCGATGAGAAGTTCCCTATGATTTTTCTCTCGGAAGATGTGAATTTATAGGACTGGAATTAGGGTCGAAGGAGCCACGAGGGGCCCACAAGCCACTAGGGCATGACCTAGGGGGGTCGCTCCAATTTTTGCTGCCCCTAGCAAATGCCCTTCGGCTATTCTTTCCTCCATAGTTCATTATAAATCTATGGGGACCATGACTCATAAGTCGATATCACCGAATGCACGTGTATAGTGATCCCGGAGATCAATGCTCACTAAACACACAAAAGCTGAATAACAAGAGTCTTACGTCCATTCATACCGTCTTATACAAATAAAGACCATCAAGGTCAAGTCTTATATAGATAGGGACATGAGGGCCAAATAACAAACATAAACTAGCAGCAGAAATCTTGATCGAAAGCGTAGACCCATGCCATCTGCCTTAACCCTACAAGCATTCACCGTATTCCTGCTCTTCCATGCTTGGCCAATTAAATAACCAGTGGAAAGCCAATGAGTACTTTGAATGTACTCACAAGAAACCCATGTTTTGGAACAAGGTATAATAGTGCATGATATAGCACTAAGTAGGTAAGTTTGCATAAAGCTAATTTTGAGTGCAATGAAATGATCAATTACTTGTATGAGCATGCATCATGAGGTTGCAGGTGTCCATGTGAACAGATTACAGATATAAATATAAACTGGGGTTGGACATCTCATGTTCAATCGTCATGCCAAGTCATCGGATTTAGCTCAAGCATCATCTTTCCACACACACACACACACACACACACACGTGTGCGCACGCACACACGCATGCACACACATCAAGTTTGTAAGCAATGGACGTAGCCCAAGAGCAGTCATCCAACTGTCCTTGACCGTGGACACGTCTATTCGAATAGTTTTACACTCTACAGAGGTTGAACACTTTACCCACAAGACTCAGGAAACTTCCGGGTCAAGCCGTGACTCGTGGTATTGTTTATACCCGAGGTAACTACCCGAACAATGGCTTTCCCCTGGCAATACTAAAAAAAGAGTCCACTTGTTAGTTCCATCCCTCATGATATACATCACATGTATCATCCATGAGGGCACACAACGGTGTGCCCGGTGTTTGTAAAAACAGCCCATGATCGTCCTTTCTGGCATGACCCCATATCGAGAGTGACCATGTCACTCCAGCCACTAGTAATGCGGGCTCTCTGTTAGTACCTACCAAGGTAATCAACAAAGCCTGGTCCCATAAGGGGTATCACGGTTGTACATGTGAGGATGGAATATAGGTCGTAACTTACACGAATCCTTTTTTCAAAAGCCACACACTCACTTGCTCCGGTACACCACTTCTTTGTCAAGTGGTCACCTAGATCAATACCATCTCCCGTGGGCATTAGTGGCACCCGATGTTTTTTTAAAAGCCTTTGAAAACACTTTGTTTCCAACACCATACATAAGCCCGTCCCATTTTATGTAGCAACTACTTAGAAACCTAACTAGTCCCACCCAGTGGCTAGCCAGTCTATGCGAACCGGCGCACGTGCGTGTTTGTGTTCAACCTGTCGGCTGGGGCCCAAAGGCCAGAGACAGAGAGAGGAGGGGGAGGGAGGTGAGGATAATAGGCAGGCCTCGCCTGTCATCTCCAACCTTGCGATAGGGAGGCCGGCGAACACACCAGCAACGATGTAGGGAACGACGATTGCTGGCGAGCACGGGAATGGGAGCAGTGCCGAGCTGCTGATTTGGTGGAGGTGGAAGGGGAGCCAAAGGTGCCCTAGTTCGCCAGCAACGAGCACCCATAGCTGGGGAGCTTCGGGAGGTGATCGTCGTGACTGCAAAACATGGCGAGAGGATGGGTAAAAGGTTCAGGGTGATCCCGTGGCTCCAGGGAGGAGGAGGGTTGGAGCGAGCACGTACCCCGAGATCGACGGAGCCCCGATGTGGCGGCGCCTCGGTCGATCTCGAGCACTGGTGCTTTGGGAGGTTGTCTGGGTGGTGTTAGCACATGATTGGAAGGAGGAGGGTCTGATTAGAGGCCACATAGGGCTCGGTGGAGATCTTTTATAGGCGAGGAACGAGTCCACCGAACGTAGGTGCGTCGACGAGCTCGTGGTCGAGGCCAGAGGCCACTGGGGGGAGTCGGGGCGTGCCTGAGGTGTTTTTGGGCATGGTCTATGTCCAGAGGAGGGAATAAAGAGATAGGGGAGGCATCCGAGTTCGAGCTCTGGCATTGGCTGGTTTAGACGGCGCTGGGCACACATGTGGAGAGCCATTGCAGGGAGAGAGAGGATGTGCCGGTAGTACTACGTATTGCGGACGCCAAGGTGCCACGACTAGCATGAGGGGCAGGAGAGGGAGGTCAACCCTTTGGAGCGCGGCTGGGCACTCTAGAGGATGACTTTGGCCGGCATGATGACCTCTTTGGCACGCTCTGGCGTGTCCACAAGCTTCAGGGAGCTGCAGGAGGGAGTAAACAATGGGAAAGTGGCTTTGGATGTCCTGGAGTAGTCATGAGTGAGAGAGAGCGGATAGAGAAGAGAGAAAAGTGGCTGTCTAGAGATTAAAAAGTGGTTTCTCCCAACCTATAGTGGAGCTCTAGCCATGGGAAACTTGTTGGAGGTTGCTGCGGGTCTTGGTGGAGCTGTGGTAAAAATTGGGGTTCAAGGAGAACAAGGGAAGGGGCTCAATCATTGATCTTAGCATTCAAGCAGAAGGTGCTTGATCCCTGGTTGGGCTACCTCTAGTGCTTTGCTGGAGATCAAACTCACCAAGATGAAATGGGGGAAATAATTAAGCTTGATCACCAACTTTGAGCTCAACCGAGGAAAGTTGACAATGCATACATTCTAAACCCTAGAAATCAACAAAATCATGTTTCTATAGATCTAGTCAGGCTAAACTATTCTCCTTGATACACCACTTGGTGTGGTAGCATTATTTGGGTATTAAAGAATTCTTAGAATGTTTTAGATCAATTGGGAATACTTGGCAATACAAAGTTGCTCAAATTTAGTTCTGGGCAGAGAGGGTTTAGGAATATTTTGGTGAATCAAAACAATGAGGGTTGAGATGGAACTTTGCATGATCATCACAAATATCATGTGTCACATGCTAGAATTTTCCTAGATTTATTTGAGAATATTTCTTATAGAAATATTTCAAATGCTTGATTTAAGAAGAAATGGTTTTGGGAGGTTTTGTCCAATATTTTGAACATGCCCATGTGTTGAAACTCATATATATGGAAAATATATGTCCACTGAGTTTCCCTAAATTTTCTCAAATATTTTGAAAGTGTTTAAGTAACTTCTCCCTATGAAAGACCATTTCTATCCTTAATAAAAAGCCTTTAAAAATAGGATAATAATATTTAAAATTAATGTTTGCTGGTTTTGGGAAGTCTTATGTATGGTAGGTCACAAATAAAGTCTTTAGGGCAAAACAATCCACCTAATTTGAGGACTTGTAGTTCAACCCTCAATTCATGGTTTTTCTTAAACCTAGTTTGAATATATCCTTTTTGGAAAAAATAATATTTGATAAAAAATTGTTTTGGGTACTATACACATGGCATGATCATTGGGCAAGAAGTTTGGATCAAGAAGGGAGTTCCATAGGGAAGAAGACCTTTGAGTGCCTAAACACAATCAACCAAACAAGAAAACATCAAACAATTCAAACAAGCACTTGCACTCAAAAAAATTAAATGGTCCCAAATTGTATGAATACATAGCATAGCAAAGTGATACAACACATGGTTGGACGAAATTCCGGAAATAATTCACAAAAAGTTTCGACCAATTCAAAGAACTTTTATTTCAGCACAAAAATAACACCAAGGTAGTTCTGCTGAAAACAATGTCAGTCCGGGTTAGTTTCATTCAAATCATGCAAATTAGAGGTCAAAACCAGAGCAAAAGTGTTTGGAAAAGTAGATGAGACATATTACTGGGTTGGGACCATTTGCATCTTTTGGCATACATATGTGAATATGTCGCTAGAATTCAATATGAGAGAACCCGGTCGACATGACTAGTCGTAAAACCCAAGTGGCACATCTGTATTCGAACATGCATACGTAACCCAACAATGCAGGTGTCGGTCATCAGCGTGTGTAGATGAGACATAGAAAGCTACACAGACTCCATTACGCCATGAAACATCTCTGTTATCAACTGCGCGTAGACGAGCCATAGCAGGCTACATGTACTCCATTACACCGCCAGACATTTCCTAGAAGGGACAGACACATCAGCAAACATGGATACACGTCGGTCAATCAATGTGTCCCGAGTAGTAGGCTACCAAGGCTCAGTGGAACCACAAAGAGGCATTTCCCTGTAAAGAGTACTACTAGAGGCACACAACTAGGTGTCTAATCCCATACATACTGTTGCACCTCACACGTACGCATGACATGCCCGATATGCATAGATACAACCATGGCATCACAAAATAACCATACAACATCACAACATTTATTTAGAAGGCTTGGAAGAGCCTTGCATAATATGTTCATACAGGTAGGGGTCACATGGCCCAACACTCAATTCATACAAACAAGTCTTACAAGCCATGCAGAAGCGTAAAAATGTATGAGTACAGACATATGAAAGGATAAATGGCACGTAGCCTGACTATCTACATCCCTTTCAATGGGTGCAGGACCGTAGCTAGGATACCAGCTACTCTACATCATCAACATCTAGATAAAACCCACTTGATGGGTCTTGAGTTTCCTTTGCAATAGTTTAAGCAAACTTGAGTACAAACATACTCAGCAAGTCTTTAAATCATATCTAGTATATTAATGCATATGTACCAACAAAGGGGAGCTTTGGGGTTCATGCAGCAAGCCAACTTTGACTCATGGCTATCCCGTACTACGACTACCAATACTTTGAATAAGTTTGAGAAAGCATACATGAGTCCACTAATCACCACAATAATACACTACCATGGACCTTCTCATGTCTTCCTACGAGAGTGCCATCCACGGTAGTCACACTTGTCATGAGACTTTTATGAATGTCCCTTTGATTATCTGTGAACAACATATGTTTC
This sequence comes from Hordeum marinum, assembly GCA_022496015.1. NCBI lineage: Eukaryota > Viridiplantae > Streptophyta > Magnoliopsida > Poales > Poaceae > Hordeum > Hordeum marinum. The sequence continues at coordinate 132,391,315 of CM039676.1, read as the reverse complement.
CAAGTAGTCCATATTCGAGGACACGATTATTCGAACAGATTCATACCCTGCAGGGGTGTACTCCTTCACACACGCACTCCCCACTTATTTCTAAGTGCACGTAAAAAGGCACCTCAGCAACCTTCAAGAGGAAGCCCAACAAGGGAGTCAGCCACGCTCGTGAACCACCCAAGTCTCTACTTCAGGTTTATCACCTATTTGAGACTGAACCCGTTGGGAAGTCTGGCCGAGGTTTCTGCTACGGCCTCAAACTATGTGCGCAGGGTTCCTAAGCCCAATGTTCGGGTGCCACTTGGTACACCGTGCCATGTGCCTGCCACATCATAGCCCACCCCTAAGGTCAACGCTACGCATGGCCTCCAGCATAATCTACAAACACCAAAAACTAATTGCAACTCCTGGACAAAGGACGAGGCGATTAATAAGTCGAGTGGAGTCGAGTTATCAGAACCCAACGCGTGGTAGTTGCTGGTCTTGGATCACATACAAGAAACTCTGTTCCTAAAAGCGGTTCTAGTGAGACAACCCGCTATTACTCCTACAAAGTCTCTCATCGATACCTTTATCAAATTAGGTTCATAATTTAACTCATCACAGTAGAACACAATCATTTCACTCTGGTTCATCACCCCAATAAATCAGACCTGACACAACTCTAAGCCTAGCAAGCACAATAGGTAAGGCACATCACAGCTCAAGCATCTACCAGGTATGCTAGGTTGCTTGGTTTAGCTATTTATTGTGACAATGATAGGTCATGTAGAGGAATGGGTTCAACTACTAAAACCAATAAACATTGAAGCACTGTTGTCTAATGCAATGAAGAAGAGCAAGAGCGAGAGAGTGGGATTGTATCGGATATGATCAATGAGGTTGCTTGCCTTGCAGATCAACGGTGGAATACTCTCCTTCGGTCAGATACTCGCGGGTATTCGACGGAGCAAAGCCTACTGCAACAAATATGAAGGAACAATCAATACACATCAAATGCAACACTATGATGCATGATTATGACATGGCATTATGATGCATTTGACCAAATGCAACTATCATTGATGTTAGATGAAGTAGCTTTGAACCTAGGGTTGAAATTCAAACTCCATGAATTAGTCAACATATTGTATTTTAGCTAAATGTCAATTTTCTCCTATTTAGATTGCTCTATCGTTCATGAAACTAACACAGATGGATTCATTAAAAAAAATTGATCAATTTTCATATATAAAATATTTTCATGTGACTTACAAATTAGTTTATATGATTTTGCTAAGTTTTATCTATTTTCTGGAATTTCGTGAATTGCTTTAATATCATAAAATCCTTTATTGCATCAACTATACGTCAGCATGACCTCAGTAGGTCAAATGAACGTGCCAAGTCAAACCTGATAGGTAGGGTCCTCCTGTCATTGACTCAAGGCTAACACCCGAGTTGGTTGGGGCTTTGACCCAATGCAGGGCCCATTGTCAGTGGTTGTTTAGTCAACATACATTATCTCAATAAATTCATCAATATAGGTATGTATTCATATTTATCATAGCAATATTTCAGTATGACAAAATGTTCAGATTTGTAAAGAATAGCATCATACTTTTCAATCAAAGAAGAAATTTTATAAGCACCCTTAAAGCAAAAAATTCTTCTATTTGTTCCACATCATAGTAATCATATATACCATTAGCATAAGAAGCCAAGCTTCCATTATCATTAAATTCACATTGAAAGGTAAGGTGTGGATCCGCCATCTTAGAGCAACAAGTATAATCACATCTCAAGCACAAATTCCAAGCATACCAACACGATATTTTAATTTGATCCCGTAAGTGTTTCCCTTTTTCAGCCAAGAGAAAATTGCTAAATTACTCACGTTGATCCAATTTGTCTCCTATTATCAAGTTGAATGGGGATTTCTCAGGATTACCAAAGTAGTATTTAATGTTTTCCACATAACTAGCATCGAGGGTTTTAGGAGGTTCCCCATCTCCATGAGTATCAGGTACAACTTTTTGTTGGTGTTTCGTGTTCCATATCCAGAACTAAAGATATAAAAAAACTTATAACAGAAAATAAAATTACTTAGTGAGAAAGAAAACAAGCACACACAACAATATATACTGCTACGCTATTGCTCCCCGACAACGGCGCTAGAAAAAGGTCTTGATAGCCCACAAGTGTAGGGGATAGTTTGTAGCCTTTTTGGATAAGTAAGAGTGTCGAATGCAGCAAGGAACTAAAGGTAGAACTAACATTCTCTCAAGTCCTATCGACCACCGATACAACTCTACGCATGCTAATACTTACTTTACCTAGAACAAGTATGAGACTTTGCGGGAATAAAACGAGAAGTACTTTGTATGTGTAAAAGGATGGGTTTGCAAGATAATAAAGAACATGGAAATAAAACTAGTTTCTGTTTTGATAAAAGAACAAGAAATATAATATATGGAGTGTGGAAAAGTGGTGGTAGGATTTGGAAGATTATCCTAGGCAATTGATAACAAGATTGGTAACCATTATTGTAGTTTTATATGAGGGATAAGCATGAGCTAACATACTTTCCGTACTTGGATCATATGCACTTATGAGTGTAACTCTAGCAAGCATCCGCAACTACTAAAGATCATTAAGGTAAAACCCAACCATAGCATTAAACATCAAGTCCTCTTTACTCCCATATGCAACAACCCCCTTACTCGGGTGTAAGCTTCTCTCACTGTAGACACCCACTATAAGCTAATTATGAACGTATTGCAACACCCTACAGCGGGAATATCCCACACGTGTGCGGCACGGAAGACACCATAGGACATCACCAAAATAAACCATGCAACTCAAACCAATCAAGATCATAAATCAACCCATAGGACAAAAAGAATCTACTCAAACATCATAGGATAGCAAGAAATCATTGGATAATAATATGAAGCATAAAGCACCATGTTCAGTAGGGGGTACAGCGGAATGCGGGGGAGTGGACAGATGTAAATAGATGAGGGAAGATGATGGTTGTGATGGCTGATACTTGTGATCTGCGTTGGGTTTTCCGTGAAGAGGAACGACTAATTGCAGCACAATACTGGTAAGTATTTTCATCGGTTATGAAACCAAGGTTTATCGACCCAATAGGAATATCAATCCACAACCGTCTTCAGCGGCTGCACACAAAAGAGAAAAAACTTGCACCCAACGCGGGCAAGAGGGTTGTCAATCCAATTGATCTCGTTATTTGCAAGCAAGTGAAGTGTGTAGATAATTGTAAATTGAAAAATAAAATAAAAATTAAATGCAAACATCAAGGTAATGATAAGTTTATATATATAAGTGAATAGACCCAGGGCCATACTTTTCCCTAGCGACATCTCTCAGGAAAATAAGCATACGGAGGGCAAACAAATTATTGTTGGGCAATTAGAAGAAAAGCGAATAGTTATGTGATATTCAAGGCAATGATCATCTATATAAAGGCATCATGTCCGAGACAATAGGCTGACTCCTGCCTGCACCTATTACTATTACTTCACTTCAAGAGCTTCTATGCTTGCCTCTCTACGTATTAAGTTCATGGCAATCAAAGTAATGCATGGAGACCAATGACATGATGTAGACAAAGTAAACTCAAGCAATATGAACAAAACCCCATCAGTTTATCCTTAGTGGCGACAACACAAAGGTGCAACTTGTACCCTTCTATCACTAGGATATAGGAAATCATCAGGTTGAACCCACTACAATGCACCTCTGTCACTGAAGAAAGATCAATCTACTTGGCCAAAGCAAATCAACAGATCGGAGATAATTATGAAGCTATAATGATCATGCAATTAAGAATCATAATAATTTGAGAGAAGACTCAAATACTTTTCATGAATAATCTGAACATAAACCCACAATTCATCGGATCCCATAAACACACCACACAAAAGAGTTACATCGGATGGATCAAAGATAAGATGTGATGACTATTGTATTGAAGATCAAAAGATAGGGATATTGACATCTAGGTACTAACTACGCACTCGAAGGTCTGTGTTGAAATACTCACACAGCATCATGAGGCCGACAATGTTTATGAAGAGGCCCTCTGTAATAGATCACCCTCCGGTAGGGTGTAGGAATGGAGCTCTAGATGAGATCGCGGTGGAACAAAGACTTGTGGCGGCGGAAAAGTATTTCAAGATGCCCTCTAGGGTTTTTGGAATATATGTGAATTTATAGGCCGGAGAATGAGGCCGGGAAACCTTCTAGGGAGGCACAACCCATCAGGGCACGACCACCCCCTGATTGCACCCTATTGGCTTTTGACCCCCTCGTGCAGCATCCGGTCTTGTTCCGAGGCTTCCGGTTCTTCTTTTGGTCCAGAAAAAATCACAAAAAAGTTTGAGGGCAATTGGACTTTGTTTGATAGTGTAAACCTGAAAAGTAAAAAACACGCAGAAAACAAGAACTGGCACTGGGCACTGGGTCAATAGGTTAGTGCTCAAAAATAATATGAATTGGTAAATAATTACTGAAAAAGTATCCTAGAATGATAATATATTAGCATTGAACAATCAAAAATTATAGAGACGTTAGAGATGTATCAAGTATCCCCAAGCTTAATTCCTGCTCGTCCTCGAGTAGGTAAATGATAAAAACATAATTTTTTTATGTGACATGGTACCAAATATGTAATCTTCTGCATGTATGCTCACTCAGAAACGATGAATTGACAAACATTAACATATATATACTTATAAGCATAACCAACAAATCATCAATATTTCAAAGTATACGATCCTAAAAGAATGTTTTACCCCCGTTCGTGTTATTATATTAGCAAGGCATGGCTCCATCACTACCGGAATCAGACACTTTGTCGTATGCCATGGAAGACGGCAAAGAATACACCCGCGGACAACAAACATGTTTGTCGTCTGCCTGCAGACGGCCCCACGTCGGGCACAGAAAGCTACGGTAAAGGGCGCTTTGCCGTATGCTTTTAAGCAACGGATGGCAAAGATGTTTGCCATGCGCCATGTAGACCCTGCAGATAGCAAAGTGTGTGGACGGCACAGGAAGCAGTTTAGCCCCGTTAGGTGGCTAACGGCAGCCTTTGCCGTCTGCCCGCAGACGGCAAAGGGAGCAGCTCCTTTGCCATCTGCCAGAGATGACAAAGAGGTGTGATTTGCCAGCCGGACAGATGCAGTCCTTTGCCGTTTGCCTGCAAATGATAAAGGGAGCAACTCCTTTGCCTTCTGCCAGCAGACGATAACGAGACCAAATGGCCCAAACCTTGTGCTGCCAGGTTGCACATATTTCCCACACATGGCCCCTTTGCCATCTATGGTAGATGGCAAAGCCCCCTTTGTCGTCAGTGGCAGACGGTAAAGTGACTACATTGCCTAATTTTAATCTGTTTTTTGATATATCCAAGAATTTTCACAAGCAAATGTATAATATATATATATATATTTCACAGAAACTATATCCATGTCATATGGATATGATCATCCAACAAACATATCAAATCAAAAGTGCAAGTTTCACCATATTACAATAGTTTCATCCATAGATGCATGGTTTCATTCATATTACAATAGTTTCATCCATAGGTAGCAAGTTTCACATAAGTTCATCGATACGAAATCAAAACAGAAAGTAAACAAAAGCACTCCATCAATGCAAGATGTCATGAAGTGTATCAAATCTGCAAAATTTGAAATAACAAAGTTAGAAGAAGAATACTATAAGAATTAGAAGAAGAAGAAGATCTAGAAGAGGAGGAAGAAGAAAAGGATCTAGAAGAAGAAGCATTTTTCTTCTCTTTATCTTTCTCTTTCTCCTCTTGTTTTTCTTATTTTTATTGCTTATTTGTGTCGTTTTAGAGCTAACCTAGGTAATTATGTCATTTTTGACCTAACTAAGCTTATTGTGTCATTTTGCAAGAAAATCAGCTAAGTATATGGCATTTATGAGGTTACCAAGGTAATTATGCCATTTTTTAGTTAACCAAGCTTATTGTGGAGGAAACAAAGCTAAGTATAGGTCATTTTAGAGCTAACTTAGGTAAAATAGGACATTTTGCAGATAAGTAAGCTTATTATGTCATTTTGGAGGAAACAAAGCTATGGATAGGTCATTTTAGATCTAACTAAGGTAAACTAGATCATTCTGGAGCTAAGTAAGCTTCTTTTGTCCCTTTGGAGGAAAATAGGCTAAGTATATGACATTTGTGAGCTAACCAATGTTATTATGCCATTTTTACCCAAGTACACTAATTATGTCATAAATGAAATAAATAAGCTAAATATAGGTCATTATGCATTTGTTAAGCAAAACACTACAGAAAACTTACTGTCCTCGTCATAAGGGAGGTGAAGCACCGGGGTGGCTCGGGCCGGTTTCACCTAGAGAAGGATGCCCTGGAGAAGGGTTGTGCGATGCGGCTCCGGAGTTATGTTGTACCAAAGATCATTTGCAATGTCCGGTTAGCATGATGACACTGATATGTTAAGACTAGTAACTATTGACCATTCGAATGAAACTCGCCTTTCCCGCTGCGGTAATGACTGGCATCGGCGGAGGGGTCTGGCTGGTCTTCTTGCACATAGACTGCATTTTTACAAGTCAGTCATGTTAGTTATTAATGAAATGAACCTTACATGCATGATTTGGCTAATATAAAGAAGAAACTTATGACGAAGAGCTCGTACCTGGCCCGATGAGACGCCTTGTTCCGTGCCCTCTCCTCCTCAAACAACCTAGTCGTCCTCTCCTCAAACTCCATCTCCTTCTCTGCCGCCTGTTGGTCCCTATCCTCTAGAAGCGCCTGAGTTGCCTATCTCTCTTTCTGAATAGCAGCCTACAACACAACTCCTCATTAGCATTGTAATCATCTTTGTTCGCACATACAATGTAATGGAGGAAAGATATTTGAGTCTATATAACTAACCTCAATGCAGAGCTCGACTGGCTGTGGACGCGGCCTTATCTTAGGATAGGAGCTCGTTTGGCGCGCCTTGATATCTTGAAGAGTGTGTGGATAACGTATAAGTCCATCTCCAATGGCTATCGAGCCATGGGGCCTCCCATCACTAGCTATCATCACCAGCTCTGGATCAATAGGATGTTGGCTCAGGTTAAAGTCCTCCCGATTAAACGCCCTCCCCACATCTCTGTTCCTCACGAGCTTGTGGTGGGAGGAGATGTTGGTGAAGTTCTCGGGATGATCGAGGTCAGACTCAGAGGATGCCTTCGCCTTCTTGTACGAGGCAGTATGGGCCATATCATAGAGGTCGTACACCTTTGGCACCTCCGTGTTATTGTGATGCGCCTAAGAGAGAGAGAGATGGGAACAAAGTATTAGTAAAGGCCTCAAGCTAGCATCAAGAATGAATTGCATGAATCATGAAGCAAACCACATACCCAGTTCTGCCCGAACTGATATAAGTTGGCGCTGCCTTGATGGTGTGGCACACCAGCCATTTTGGCATGCTGGTCCTTGGCGTTGTTGTGGATGGCTAGCCATTGTCTGAGCACCACTCATCCACCAACGCCTCCCAACAATCCATCTTATCCACACACCATCTTGGGGGCACCTAAGTGAGTAAAGAAAAAATTGAGCGCTATGCCTACGAATCAAATCAAGGAAACTAAGTACAAGGCCTTAAGAATAGGTATTTACCTTCATGTACTACTCCTTCTCTAGAAACTTTCCGCAGCATGTCAACTTTTCCTTCTTAACTTTCCGCGAGACGTAGTAGTCTCAAATAGCCTACGGCCGAGCCTCGTGTCGTAAGTTCTATAGTAGGCGCCTGCTCGGCATTGATAACCTTTGCCGCGGCTTCCTCGTATCCCTCCTCACACTTGTAGAAGGTCTGCAATCAAATGAGACAACACTGGTTAGTACAATAAATAGCTATTGTTGATTTTCAATTGTGTAAAGGAGAAATTACCCAAAACTGTCTGATCACCATGTCGGCCCTTGTGTGGCGCAAGACACCATCGGTCGTCTCCTTCGGTAGGTCAGGGCAGCCAAGTAGTGCGCCTAGGTCAGTCCTAGCTCTCGAACCTGGCCCTCACCGGGCAACATGACAAACCCCAGAAAGTTTTGCTGGCAAATCACACCAAGGATGGAGTTGGGCGTGCAGGCATCCTTGGCGTGAATCCAACCCCTGCAGCATCCTTGGCGTGAATCCAACCCGTGCAGTATGACAAAGTCAACGCATTAGATATTTGAAGAAATGTGAAGGAAAAAGATTAAACAAGAGTAAATGCACTTACTTATCCCTATTAGGCCTAATCGACCACCTCTGCTCATAGGTCGCCGGCACGGGGGAGCCATGTACTACCATGCTGGAGACGGTGGCCCCCTCAACCACCTCATCCTCGCTATCAGAAAACCCATCCCCGCCACCATTAGCATGGCCACTCGGCTCCGGCCAGCTATCCCATTGAGTCTGTTGGGAAGTACCCTGATCCCTGCTCTGCTCTGGAGTCTCATGGGATGAAGCCTGTGGGATAGGAGTCTCATGGGACGAAGGCTCGTCGACCCGAAGATCGTGGACCGGAGTGCGCATAGCCTCCTCCTCACACGGGTCCACCATAGCAATCATGTGCTCAGGTGAATCAGCTAAGGGTGGTGTTGGGGAACGTTGCATGGGAAACAAAAAATTTCCTATGCACACGCAAGATCTATCCATGGTGATGAGCATCTACGAGAGCGATAGTGGATCTACATACCCTTGTAGGTCGCTAAGCGGGAAGAGTTAGGAAACGCGATTGGTGTAGTCGAACGTCTTCGCGATCCAAATCGCCGAGCGTCCCGTGATCTCATCATGATTCGTCCTGCGATCCAATCATGATCTGTCCCGCGAACTCATCATGATCCTTCCCGCGAACTCATCACGATTTGTCTCGCGATCTTGATCATGGTCCTTCTGATCTAGCGTCAAACGAATGGCACCTCCGCGTACAGCACACGTATAGCTCGATGACGATCTCTGCCTTCTTGATCCAGCAAGAGGGAGTGGAGAGGTAGAAGAGTTCTCCGGCAGCGCGATGGCGCTGCAACGATGGTGGTGGAGCTATTCCGACAGGGCTTCGCCTAAGCCCTATAGAAAACCAATCTAGAGGAGAAACTATGCACTAGAGGAACGGGTAGCACGTGGCTAAAAATCTAGTGCAAAAACCCTAAAACCTCTAGTATATATAAGAGGAAGATAGGAGGAGGCTTGGCCCTCAAGGGGACAGCCCTAGGCTTCAGCCGAACCAAGGAGGAGAGGAGTAATCCTCCTCCAATCCTAGTAGGCTTAGGACTCCTTCATTTTTTCCTTTTTTTGCATTTTTCCACCTTTTCTCTTTGGGCTTTTCTCTCCCAACTGCATGGGCCTTGTGTGGGACTTCCACCAGCCCACTAAGGGCTGGTATTCACTCTCCCATAGCCCATGTAGCCTCTTGGGTCGAAATACCCCTCCCGATGGTCTCCCGATACACTACCGGCACTCTCGGTACAATACCGATGAGCCCGGAACTTTTCCGACGACCAAAATAGGAATTCCTATACATCAATCTTTACCTCCGGACCATTTTGGAGCTCCTCGTGATGTCCAGGGTCTCATCTGGGACTCCAAACAACCTTCGGTAACCACCATACATAACTCTATACTACCGAAACGTCACCAAACCTTAAGTGTGCAGACCCTAAGGGTTCGAGAACTATGTAGACATGACCGAGACACCTCTATGGTCAATAACCAATAGCGGGACCTAGATGCCCATATTGGTTCCTATATATTCTACGAAGATCTTTATCGGTCGAACCTCTATGTCAAGGATTCAGTTAATCCCGTATGATGTTCCTTTTGTTCTTCGATATGTTACTTGCCCGAGATTCGATCGTCGGTATCTCCATACCTAGTTCAACCTCGTTACCGGCAAGTCTCTTTACTCATTCCATAATACAAGATCTTGTGACTAACACTTAGTCACATTGCTTGCAAGGCTTGTTGTGATATTTTATTACCGAGTGGGCCCTGAGATACCTCTCCGTCACACGGAGTAACAAATCCCAGTCTTGATCCATGCCACCCAACATACACCCTTGGAGATACCTGTAGAGTACCTTTATAGTCACCCAGTTACATTGCGACGTTTGATACACACAAGGCACTCCTCTGGTGTCAGTGAGTTGCATGATCTCATGGTCATAGGAACAGATACTTGACATGCAGAAAACAGTAGCAATAAACTGACACGATCATATGCTACGTTTGTAGTTTGGGTCTTGTCCATCACACCATTCTCCTAATGATGTGATCCCGTTATCAAATGACATCTCATGTCCACGGCTAGGAAACCTTAACCATCTTTGCTCAACGAGCCAATCTATTAGAGGCATACTAAGGACATGGTTTTGTCTATGTATCCACACATGCATCTAAGTGTCCAATCAGTACAATTATAGCATGGATAATAAACGATTATCATGAACAAGGAAATATGATAATAACTAATTTATTATTGCCTCTAGGGCATATTTCCAATAGGTGGCTGCAAGGAAGGCATAGCAGCCTGCCTACCTCTCCCACCACGACCACATGTACATCTACTACCTCTCTTCTTCCCCTGACCTCCTCTCCCGGTGGGCAATGACGCCGAAAAAAGAAGCGCCCGCCTATGTCTGCATACATTCGAGCAACGCTGTTCGGAGAGACTAGGGTGGAATGGAAGTACCCCTCCCACCATGCGCTGATGAACAAGGAATCGCGGAACACTCTGGACCCGTGCCCACCATATTTCAACACATGCCAGGACAAAGAGTAAAAAAATAGTAGAACATAAAAAACTGAATACCGACATGAATACTAAAAATTGAATACCGACATGTATATAATTTAAGTGTATCATCATCATGTATATAACAAAATTGAATACCTGACATGAACTAATAATAATCTTGATCGTCTATACATGCTCCGGGGTTAATAAATGCATCATCGTCACCACTATCATCAATATATGCAGCATGATCATCACTATCGGGAACAACATGTGGAAGGCCTCCTTTATGTAATCAGTCAAGCATTCACATGTCATCCGTAGCAGTAACCTCTTCTTGTTCCGGTTTAGGGGTGAAGTCGGATTCATAGTCACTGTTTACTTTAATGTATTGGGGAGAAGTAGAGCGGTTCTTGAAACATTTTTTCGAAAGACGTGTTTCTTGGAAGAATTCGCCTTCATATGTGGCTGGGTTAATGTGAGGTTCGTAATCCTCTTCATTAATGGGAGGTGGTCTAAAATGTGGCGGCACTTCATAAACGACATCCCAACCATTTAGATTTCGATTAGTTTGGCAGGCCCACGGTAGATAGGAAACTTGGGTTGCCTGTTGACCATAATATAGACATCTAGAACATCTAAATGGGTGCTTTGTTTGATTTCGACTAGCCCTATATATTCATGAGTCCTTCTAGTCTCCTTTGGTTGGAACCAATAGCATTTGAAGACTATGACGTTCGGTGGGTTTTCACCATAGAATAGAAGTTCATAAATTGCTTCAATTCTTCCATCATACTCGGTACCTCCTTTGCTGATAGCAGAGACACAACAATTTGTATACTTTAGGTCGGCCATAGATAGATCTTTGCCAAAGGTACAAAAATGATACCCGTTGATGTCGTATTTGTCAAATGAACGGACCTTATACTCAAAACCATAAGCGACTTGTCTCATATCGGCGTCCATAGACTCTGAATTAGCCTACAAGTTTAATACGAAGGGATTGTTGCATTAGCCGCAAATTAGAAGAAATGAAATGGTGTAATGGAAATTACCGTTTGTTTGAACCAAGAGAAGAAATCGGGATAGTCGCCTTCATGCTTTGCCGGAAGATCATACTCTTCGATGCAATCCTTTTGGATCACCGTTGCATCCGAGAATTTGGCAATGTATCGACTGTATCAAATATCCACTAGTAAGAAGAGTTCAAAGGAATTAGAAGTTGCGAAACAATGTACCAAGAACTTACTTGATGTACAGCCACACTTTTGTTAGGTTTTTGAAGATATACAACAAAATGGTCCGCCATTCTTCGACATCCCGCGCTATTGCTTTCGAAGCACTGGCTGGTGCGAGCTTCCCTTTGAATAGGCTGAGGTTAAATCAACCTTTTTAAGGTTTGCCATCATTGTACTGAGGCTTCGGGTTATGCAAATAACAATTTTTGGCTTCGTAGTGTACTTTCATGAAGTTTGCAGCCTCCTCGGTAATGAATGCCTCAGACATAGATGCTTCAATTCTATGTTTATTTTTACAATTTGCTCGAAGCGTCTTCTGCATCCTCTAATTTGCAAATCAGCAACAATTTTGCATGGCCCTCCCAATCTTGCCTCGGTCGGGAGATGCAAAATCAATTGTTGCATTGGATTAAAGAAGCTCGATGGAAAGATCTTCTCTAACTTGCATATTAACTCTGGTGCCAACTCTTCCATTTCATCTAGCACACTAGGGGATAGTTCTTTCGCATAAAGAGAACGGAAGAAATGGCTCAACTTTTCTAGTACTAGCCATTCATCCTCAGGGATAAAGCCACGCAACATCACCGGCATTACCCGCTCAAGCCATATGTGCCAATCATGACTCTTGAGACCAAATATTTTCAATTTCTCAAGACTTTCTCCCCTCTTTAGATTCACTGCATACCCATCAGGGAACATCAACTGCATTTTCACCCACAAGATTGAACCATGCTTTTGGCTTCGTCCAGTTTTTCTTTCTTTTTGGTTGTTGCATGTTTTATAACAGTCTATCACATAGAGCCTCCTGATCGACTCTAGCCTTAGTATTATCCTTGGAGTTCCCCGTTATGCCAAATAATGTACGAAAAAGGGCCTCAACAATATTATTTTTAGTGTGCATGACGTCGATGTTGTGTGGGCAAAGGAGGTCTTTCAAGTAAGGCAGATCCCATAAGCATGTCTTGTGAGTCGAGGCGTGTTGCGAATTATACCCTTTGAGATACCCTGGACGCTCTGGATCAGGCTTAAGAGTGTTTAACAGATCTAGGGTTTGTTGGCCTGTCAACAAAGGTGGTGCAGAGTTTTGGAATACTCTACCTTTGATGAAATTCTTCTTATCTTTTCTGAACTTATGGAGAAGATCCAGGAACTGTCTATGCAAGTCAAAGCAAGAAAACTTGCGACCCGCCTGTAGCCAACGGAACTGAAGAGCTGCCTTGCATGTGGGGCACGGGAACCTTCCATGCACACACCAGCCAGCAAATAGCGAATACGTCAGCAAGTCATACATCGAGTACATGTACCACACATGCATCACGAAGTTTTGTTTTGTAGTGGTGTCGTATGTCTTGATCCCATTATCCCAAGCTTCCTGCAATTCATCATTAAGCGGCTACATGTACACATTCATATTCTTCCGCGGATAGTTGGGCCCTTGAATTATCAACGTCACGAAAATGTTCTTTCTTTGCATAATTTGTCCCGGGGGAGATTAAGTGGAATGACAAATACATGCCAACATCTCTATTGGGTTGCCGTCATACCAAACACATTGAACCCATCCGTGTTGATGGCATCTCGAGGATGCCTTGCATCTATTGCTTTATCCTTATGTAATGCATAGAAGTACTTCCACGCAAAAGCGTTTGAAGTGTGTACCAACATATGATTCCCATATGCATCTACTTCGGTTCATTTGCCCAATTTGTGCCATGTCATCTATCTAGCCATCTCTTCGACCATGAAAAGACGTTGAAGTATTGGTACAATTGGCATATATTGAAGAACATTAATGGGGATTTTGGTCTAAATATTGTCACCCATACCGTTGTCTACCACAATATACCTGGAAGACTTGCAAATGGGACAATAGTTCAAGTCCGCATACTCAAGCCTAAATAAGGCACATCCATTCTCACATGCATCTATCTTCTCACAGGGCATCATAAGTACATAGAGGATTTTGTCCGTCTGGTACAGGTTTGCAGGCATTACCTCAGCTCTGGCATGTTGGGCAAACTCACCATGAAAAGTCCACCCCGTATAATCAGGCGTAAAACCCCACTTATGCAGGTGTTTACACATTTCACCTTCTATCCTCTTTTTAAAGTTGTCACACGGGACATAGGGGCACCAGGTTCTTTCCTGGCCATTTGCAAATGAGGATCTCACAAAACCTTTGGTTTTTGTAAACCATTCACTAGTCATGTCTTTCTGACTAGTGTGACCGGTGTACATGCACGCACGATCACTCATCTTGCGTAGCTACTGGACACACAAGAAATATATATAATTGAGCATATATATTCATGAGTTAATCAAGTTTGTCAGTTTATTACGTCCATGCAACCTACACACTAATAGGTAAAGATAGGTCCTAATCCCACCCAAGTATGTGTTGATTGGGTTCGTTTTCCTATGCTCTGCTGAAGATCCGACACGGAATTTCGGCATCACCTCCCCGCTGTTCTCCTGATACACATCTCGGTAATAAACAGAGAGGATGTGTACCCGGAGAACGATAGGGAAGCACTGACGAAATTATGCATTGGATCCGTAGCAGAGCATATGGGAAAAGGAACCCAATCTACACATACTCGGGCTGTCCATCGATAATGTTGGACAATTCGAAAGGATGGCAGTTATAAATACGCAAAGACATGCATCTTTATAGATGTCGGCCTTTCAAATGGGAGACGCATACTTGTCACACATACTGATGATTGAAGACACCTATATCTAGTAAGTATCATCAGCACGAAGACCGGAATAGAGAAAATTAAGGAGGGAGAATGAGAAGTCATTTGTGCTCACCCACGAACACAGGGGCAGAGCTCATCCAACGCATGGGCAGGTCGTTGAACAACTGCACGTTGAAAACCACCCAATCAAACAAATATGATGATTTTTATAACAAAATCGGAAAATATGTGATGTAACTCATAATTTACAAAACAATGACCCCCTCGGCCTCTAGAAGGCCAAAGAGCACCTTTTCGGTCAACAAGAGGCAGAAGAGGTGTCGGCAGTCGGGGTCATTAGCATCGGAAGTCAGTGGCGTTGGGGTTAGTGGCGTCGGGGGTCGGGAGTCAATGGCGTTGGGGGTCGGGGGTCGGTGGCATCAGGGGTTAGTGGTGTCGAGGGTTGGGGGTCAGTTGCGTCGGGGGTTAGTGGCTTCTTCTTCTTCTTATTATTCTTATTCTTATTCTTTTCCTTTTTTCCTCTTCTTCTTCAACTCCTCTCCTCTTTTTCTTCTTCTTCTTCTTCTTCTCCTTCTTCTCCTTCTCCTTCTCCTTCTTCTCCTTCTTCTCCTTCTCCTCCTTCTCCTCTTCTTCTTCTTCTTCTTCTTCTTCTTCTTCTTCTTGTCCTTCTTCTTTTCCTTCTTCTTCTTCTTATTCTTTTTTCTTTCCTTTTTTCTTCTTCTTCTATTCTTATTTTTCCTTCTAACCTAACTAACTAACCTAATTAACCTAATAAACTAACCTAACTAATTTAACAAAAATAAAAAAATAAAAAATGGGGCAGCCAACGGGGGTACTCATCGGCGGGGCGGTGTGGGTGACGGGGCTGCAGGGGACGGGGATGGTGCAAGGAGGCCGGGGGCGCCGCGGCGGCAGTGGTGGCCGCGTGGCTGGGGGTGATAACCCACAAGTATAGGACATCATGACTGTTTTCGAGGGTAGAGTATTCAACCCAAATTTATTGATTCGACACAAGGGGAGCCTTGGAATATTCTCGAGTATTAGCAGTTGTGTTGTCAATTCAACCACACCTGAAAGACTTAGTATCTGCAGCAAAGTATTTAGTAGCAAAGTAGTATGGAAGTGACGGTAATGATGGCAAAAGTGACAGTAGCAGTTTTGTACTGATTGTAACAATAGCAACAAAAACGTAACTTAGCAAAAATCAATATGTGGAAATCTTGTAGGCAATGGATCTGTGATGGATAATTATGTCGGATGGCATTCATCCTACAACAGTTATAACATAGGGTGACACATAACTAGGTCCATTCATCAATGTAATGTAGGCATGTATTCCATATATAGTCATACGTGCTTATGGAAAAGAACGTGCATGACATCTTTTGTCCTAGCCTCCCGTGGCAGCGGGGTCCTAATGGAAACTAAGGGATATTAAGGCATTCTTTTAATAGAGAACCGAACCAAATCATTAGCACTTAGTGAATACATGAACTCCTCAAACTACGGTAATCACCGGAAGGAATCCCAGTTATTGTCACCCTCGGAGATACGGATCATAAATCGTAATAGGTGTCTATAACTTGCAAGATAGGATCAAGAACACATATATATTCATGGAAACATAACAGGTTCAGATCTGAAATCATGACACCCGGGCCCTAGTGACAAGCATTAAGCATAGCAAAGTCATAGCAACATCAGTCTCGGAACATAGTGGATACTAGGGATCAAACCCTAACAAAACTAACTCAATTACATGATAAATCTCATCCAACCCATCACCGACCAGCAAGCCTATGATGGGATTACTCACGAACGGTGAAGATCATTATGGAATTGGTGATTAAGGATGGTTGGTGAAGACGATGGCATCGATTTCCCCTCTCCGGAGCCCAAAACGTACTCCAGATCTGGCCTCCCGAGGAAGAACAGGAGGTGGCGGCGGCTCCGTATCGTAAAACGTGATGAACGCTTCTCCTTGATTTTTTCTCCGTGAATATGAATATATATGAGTAGAATTGAGGTCGGTGGAGCAACAGGGGGCCCACAAGCCTACTAGGCGCGGTGAGAGGGTGGTCGTGCCTGGCAGGCTTGCCACCTGTGGGTGGCCCCCCTTCGGTTGATTCTTTCGCCAGTATTTTTTATTAATTCCAAAAATATTCTAAGTAAATTTTTAGGTCAATTGGAGAACTTTTATTTCTGCACAAAAATAACACTAGACAATTTTGCTGAAAACAGCGTCGGTCCGGGTTAGTTCCATTCAAATCATGCAAACTATTGTCCAAAACAAGGGCAAAAGGGTTTCGGAAAGTAGATATGATGGAGACGTATCAACTCCCCCAAGCTTAACACATTGCTCGTCCTCAAGCAATTCAGTTGATAAACTTGAAGTGATAAAGAAAACCTTTTAAACACTCTATTTGATCTTGTTGTTGTAAATATGTCTAACCGATGTTCAGATTTTTAGCAAAGATTATGGACTAACCACATTCACAATAACATTTCGGTCTCACATTTACTCATATCAATGGCGTAATCGACTAGTGAGCAATAATAATAACTTTCGGATGACAACACTTTTATCAAAACAATCATGATACAATATGACAAAATGGTATATCGCTAGCCCTTTCTGAGATCGCAAAACATAAATCCAGAGCACCTCTAAAGAACAGTCACTGACTAGATATTGTAATTCACGGTAAAAGAGATCCAATCATGCTCACACTCAATATCAATTAACATCAAAGCATACAAATGATGGTGGTTCTCTCTAACTGGTTCCATTTATAAGAGAAGGATGACTCAATGATAAAGTAAATAGATAGGCCCTTCGGAAAGGGAAGCATTGATTTGCAGAGGTGCCAGAGCTCGAGTTTTTAAAACAGAGATGAATAATAATTTTGAGCGGTATGCTTTCATTACCAACATAGCAACCAAGAGTTTTCAACATCTTCCATGCTATGTACATTATAGGAGGTTCCCAAATAGAATAATAAAGTTTTTACTCCCCCTCCACCAATCAATCACACTCCACGGTGGGCCGAATCCACGGGTACCGTCCATACGGACACAATCCTGGGGGAGCCTTGTTTCATTAAATTTTGATTTTATTTTGAGCATGGAACTATGCATTCTGAATATCAGACACTTTCTCGTGAATGATAGTGAATCAACACATATCGTGAGAATGACCCACCTAGCATGGAAGATACTAACAGCCCCCAGTCGCCACATGAGCGATTCAGACATACAAAACATAATGTTTATTTGAATGTTTAGAGTTGGGTACATGCAAATTTACTTGGAACGGTAGGTAAATACCACATATAGGTAGGTATGGTGGACTCATATGAAACAACTTTGGGTTTGAGGAATTGGATCCACAAGCAGTATTCCTGCTTAGTACAAGTGAAGGCTAGCAAAAGACTAGGGAGCGACCAACTAGAGAGTGACACAGTCATCATCATGCTTTGAGATTAATCGTCATTGAATGCAAGCGTGAGTAGGATATAAATCACTATGAACATAAATATAGTGGAGGCTATGTTGATTTGTTTGAACTACATGCATGAACATGTGCCAAGTCGTGCCACTCGAATAATTCAGAGGAGGATACCATCCCATCATACTACATCACAACCATTTTAACATGCATGTTGGCACCCAAGACAAACCATTATCCACTCCTAGCTAATTAAGCATGGCATGCGTAACTATAATCTCTAATTGTCATTGCAAATATGTTTCACCCATAATGAACTAAATTTGAAACGATGAGCTAATCATATTTACAAAAGCAAGATAGGCAAAGGAGTTGATCTATCAGCCATTAACGAAGAAATTGCAGTAGGTGTGAACTTATTCAAATCAAGTCTATGATACAAAGAGAAAGGCATAACACTAACACCAGGTCCCAAATCACATAAAGCAGTTTTAGCATAATTCCCTTTAATAGAGCATGGTATGGTTGGTATTCCTGGATCTCCTAATTCCTTGGTACTCCACCCTTAAAAGTATAATTAGCAAGCATGGTGTAAATCTCAGCTTCTGGTATCTTTGTTTTATTAGTTACAATATCCTTCATATACTTAGCATAAGGAGATATTTTCATAATATCAGTCAAGCGCATACACAAAAAGACAGGTCTAAGCATTTCAACAAAGCGCTCAAAATCCTCATCATCCTTTTTCTTGGATGGTTTAGGAGGAAAGGGCATGGGTTTCTGAACCCATGGTTCTCTTTCTTTACCATGCTTCCTAGCAACAAAGTCTCTTTTGTCATATCTTTTATTCTTTAGTTGTGGGTTATCAAGATCAACAGTAGGTCCAATCTCCACATCATTATCATTACTAGGTTGAGCATCAACATGAGCATCATCATTAATATTATCACTAGGCTCATGTTCATCACCAAATTGTGTTTCGGCATCAGAAAAAGAAATGTCATTTAGGTTTTCAGGTGTATCTATAGCAGGTTCACTAGCAGCATGCAAAGTCCTATCATCGTCATTTTTCTTATTATTACTGGAATGACTAGGTGTATCGGTATTAATTCTTTGAGAATCTTGCTCAATTCTCTTAGGATGGCCCTCGGGATACAAAGGTTCCTGAGTCATTCTACCACCTCTAGTCCCAACTCTAACGAATGATCATTGTTCTTACTATTCATCTCATTGAGCAAGTCATTCTGTGCTTAAGTACTTGTTATAGTTGAATAGTTACCATAGAAGCATGTTTACTAATAAGTTTAAGATCATTGATAGTTCTACTCATATAATCACCTAAGCGATCAGGCATGAAAGCATGATGTTTCAATTGTCTACTAACATAAGCATTAAATTTTTTTTGCTTATTAACAAAGTTATCAAACTCATCCAAGCATTGGCTAGATGACTTATTATAAGGAGTATCACCTTCATCAAATCTACGAAGAGAATTTACCTCTACTGCGTGTGTCGGGTTATCAAGACCATGTATTTCTTCAATAGGTGGTAGATTCTTGACATCTTCAGCTTTAATACCTTTTTCTTTCATGGATTTCTTTGCCTCTTGCATATCTTCGAGACTGAGAAATAGAATACCTCTTTTCTTCGGAGTTGGCTTCGGAGGTGGTTCGGGAATAGTCCATTCATTATCATTGCTCAATATATTATTGAACAGTAGTTCAGCTTGTTGAACAGTTTGTTCCCTGAAAACACAACCAGCACAACTATCTAAGTGGTCCCTAGAAGCATTGGTTAGTCCATTATAAAAGATATCAACTATTTCATTTTTCTTGAGAGGATGATCAGGCAAAGCATTATCTAATTGAAGAAGCCTCCCCGAAGATTGTGGGAGACTCTCTTCTTCAATTTGCACAAAGTTAAATATTTCCTGCAAGGCAACTTGTTTCTTATGGGCAGGAAATTATTTTTCAGAGAATTAATATATCATATCCTGGGGACTATGCACACAACCAGGAGCAAGAGAGTTAAACCAAATATTAGCATCACCCTTTAATGAGAAAGGAAACAACTTAAGAATATAGTAATAACGAATTTTTTCCTCATGAGTAAATAGGGTGGCTATATCATTCAATTTAGTAAGATGTGCCACAACAGTTTCAGATTCATAACCATGGAAAGGATAATATTGAACCAAAGTAATTAACTCAGGATTGACAGAGAATCCATAATCCTTATCTGTAACAAACATAGGAGAAGTAGCAAACTTAGGATTATATTTCATTCTAGAATTGAAAGATTTTTCTTTCCACTTGCATAGCAATTTCTTAATATCATATCTATCTTTACAAGCAAGAAAGTCCCTAGCTACCTCTCCTTCCATAATATAACCCTCGGGTATATCAGGCAATTCATATCTAGGAGAGCTAGGTCTAGCAGGTGTCTCATAGTGTTTAGTTTTAGAAGTATCATAAGTTTTGGCATTAACTCTAGCAATTTGTTCATCAAGGAATTCACCCAGTGGCACAATATTATCAAGCAAAGTATCATCATAAGCATTATGCATAGCAGAAGTGGCATCATCAATTACTTGCGACATATCAGAATTACTAGCAGGTGGTGGTGTCGCAAATTTACTCATAACAGAAGGTGAATCAAGTGAAGAGCTAAATGGCAGTTCCTTACCTTCCCTCGTAGTAGAGGGATAGATCTTGGATTTTGGGTCTTTCAGATTCTTTATAGTGATCAACAGATATAAATCCCAAGTGAATCAGAGAATAGAGCTATGCTCCCCGGCAACGGCTCCAGAAAAAGGTCTTGATAACCCACAAGTATAGGGGATCGCAACAGTTTTCGAGGGTAAAGTATTCAACCCAAATTTATTGATTCGACACAAGGGGAGCCAAAGAATATTCTCAAGTATTAGCAGCTGAGTTGCCAATTTAACCACACCTAAAAGACTTAGTATCTACAGCAAAGTATTCAGTAGCAAAGTAGTATGGAAGTAACGGTGACAATGGCAAAAGTGACAGTAGCAGTTTTGTAGTGATTGTAATAGTAGAAATATAAAAGTAACTTAGCAAAAATCAATATATGGAAAGATCGTAGGCAATGGATCAGTGATGGATAATTATGTCGGATGGCATTCATCATGCAACAGTTATAACATAGGGTGACATAGAACTAGCTCCAATTCATCAATGTAATGTAGGCATGTATTCCATATATAGTCATACGTGCTTATGGAAAAGAACTTGCATGACATCTTTTGTCCTACCCTCCCATGGCAGCGGGGTCTAGTGGATATTAAGGCATTCTTTTAATAGAGAACCGAACCAAAGCATTGGAACTTAGTGAATACATGAACTCCTCAAACTACGGTAATCACCAGAAAGAATCCCAATTATTGTCACCCTGGGGGATGCGGATCATAACTCGTAATAGGTGTCTAAAACTTGCAAGATAGGATCAAGAACACATATATATTCATGGAAATGTAATAGGTTCAGATCTGAAATCATGGAACCAGGGCCCTAGTGACAAGCATTAAGCATAGCAAAGTCATAGCACCATCAATCTCAGAACATAGTGGATACTAGGGATCAAACCCTAACAAAACTAACTTGATTACGTGATAAATCTCATCCAACCCATCACCTTCCAACAATCCTATGGTGTGATTACTCACGAATGGTAGAGAGCATCATGGAATTGGTGATGAAGGATGATTGGTGATGATGATGGATTCGATTTCCACTCTCCGGATCCCAAAACGGACTCCAGATCTGGCCTCCCAAGGAAGAATAGGAGGTGGTGGCGGCTCCGTATCGTAAAACATGATGAACTCTTCTCCTTGATTTTTTTCTCCGTGAATATGAATATATAAGAGTAGAATTGAGGTCGGTGGAGCAACAGGGGGCCCACAAGCCCACTAGGCGCGACCAGGGTTTGGCCGCGCCTGGCAGGCTTGCCACCTGTGGGTGGCCCCCCTCCGGTTGATTCTTTCGCCTATATTTTTTATTAATTCCAAAAATATTCTCCATAAATTTTCAAGTCAATCCAAGAACTTTTATTTCTGCACAAAAATAAAACCAAGGCAATTCTGCTGAAAACAGCGTCAGTCCGGGTTAGTTCCATTCAAAACATGCAAATTAGAGTTCAAAACAAGGGCAAAAGGGTTTGGGAAAATAGATACGATGGAGACGTATTGAGGGGCTGGGGCACCGGGGGGCGTTTGGGCGGCGGGTGGCAGGGGCGTAGGGCGAATCAGGGGCGTCAAGGCACCAGGGGGCAGGGGCACAGGGGCGCCTGGGGCACAGGGTCGGCGAGGGGGCAGGGGCGCAGGGGGCGGCAGGGCGGCGGGGGGCAAGGGCGTTGGGGCATCAGGGCGGCGGGGCGACCGGGCAGTGAGGGGCAGGGGCGGCGGGGACGGCAGGTCAACGGTGGGGCGGGGAGATGCTCGGGGGTAAGAGGGAGAGAGAGAAAGAAAGAGAGAGGGGGTGGGGGTCATTGACGATGTTAGGTATAGAGGCTCTTTGCCATCTGCTAGCAGACCGTCTGCTAGCAGACGGCAAAGAGTATAGTAGTAGACGGCCCATTTGACCTGAGCCATCCAGGTTGTTTGCCATCAGACAGGTCTTTGCCATCTGTTTTTTATGCTCGTTGTCGTCAGCTGGCAGACGACAAAGAACTGGGTGTTTTTTGGAAGCTGACGACAAAGACCTTCTTTGTCGTCTGTTCGTAGACGGCAAAGAATTGGCAGACGGCAAATGCTCTGATTTCGGTAGTGCATCTGCACCACATTAATACAAATGTTAAACACCACATTGTCCAAGTCAGGTAATTGGATCGTACCTTTTCAACATATATCAACTTTTTATTTTTCACACAATACATGAGCATGAACCATGGACATAGCATACAGGTGGAATAGAATATGGTGGTAGATATCAAAGGGGTAGAAGGTGATGAAGATAATCTCACATCAAGTAGTTGTACCGACAGGCTATGGAGATGCCCACGGATAGATGTCAATCCAAGGATTAGGGATTGCCATGCAAATGATGCACTAGAACTATAAGTGTATGAAAGCTCAACTGAACCTAAGTGGGGTGTGCATCCAACTTGCTTGCTGATGAAGACCTCACGCATTTGAGGAGGCCCGTCATCAGAATATACAAGCCAAGTTTATAATAAAGTGATTCCCACTAGCATATGAAAATGTCGTAACTTGAGACTCTCCATATGACACAAGGTGACAAGGATAGTAGCAAAGTCCCTTCTCTCTTTTTCTCTCATTTTCATTTTTCACATGTTTTTGAATGGTTGGCTCATTTTGCCTCCCCATTTTCTATTTCCTCACTAGGACAATGATCTAATAATGATGATCATCACACTTTTATTTACTTACAACTCGGTATGAGAACTCGATATGAAGGACTATGGAACAATATGGCTCCATATGAATGCTCGAGCAGTGTACCAGGATGTGCAATGATCAAGCGTGACATGTAGAAAATATGATGAAAGGTGGCTTTGTGATAAATACTATGTCAGCTCTATATGATCATGCAAAGCAATATGATGATGAACGAACTAGTCATATGATGTGACGATGGAATTTGCATGGCAATATATCTCGAAATGGCTATGGGAATGCCAGAAAAAGGTAGGTATGGTGGCTGTTTTGAGGAAGATATATCGAGGCTTATGTGTGACCGAGTGTATCATGTCACAGGGTTTGGATGCACCGGCGAAGGTTGCATCGATCCTCGAGGCGAGAATGCGCAAAGCACGATATCGAAGAGGCTACCAAAATATGAGAAGGTGAGATTGCATATGTACATGGTTTCACATTAGTCATCAAGAACTCATATACTTGTTGAAAAGTTTTATTAGTTTTATCACAAATCAAGGTACAACTCGCATGCCCCGAGGGAGGAGATTGGTAGGAGTTAACCATCGCGCGCCTCCGACCCGAAACAACACTAGAATTTAATAATAATAGAAATGCTCACACATCCTCACCGTGCATTTTTAATATTTATACAAATAATAAGTTAACACCTCTTAATACCGACACTCCTATGAATCAACAATGATGCACTCATACCTTTTCATATTACCACATCAATATAATTAACCCACAATTTCTCTTTTATGTGCTACATGATGGTTTTGATTATCACTCATTGAATACCTATTTTTTTGGACTAGTCTTATGAACCATGCAAATTACTATCACTATTTATTAACAATCAAACAAATATAAGTGAAGAATGAGAGTGCGGTTATTTCTATAAAATCTGTACTCCACCATGCTCAAAAAGATATAAGTGAGGTACTATAGCGACTGCTAAGCTCAAAGGATATAAGTGAAGCACATAGAGTATTCTGAAAAATTATGATGAATGTGTGTCTCTCTCAAATAAGTGTGTCCAGCAAACGATGATTTGGCAAAATAAAAGTAAAAGTAAACAGAATCAAATAACTCTCCAAGCAAAACTCATATCAAGTGATGAATAAAAATATAGCTCCAAGTGACATACCGATGAAAGAGGGGATGCCTTCTAGGAATAACCAAGCTTATACACACGAGTATTCCTAGAATATTACCTTGGGGTGCCTTGGTAATACCCAAGATTAGGCTCTTGCCTCTCCTTATTCCGTCACCCATCGTGATAGCACCCAAAACTTGAAAACATCAATCACACAAAACTCAACGAAACCTCATGAGATCCGTTCGTATAAGCAACATATTGAATCTTTAGGTACTGTTATAAATTAATTCATAT
Organism: Hordeum marinum; assembly: GCA_022496015.1. NCBI lineage: Eukaryota > Viridiplantae > Streptophyta > Magnoliopsida > Poales > Poaceae > Hordeum > Hordeum marinum. The sequence continues at coordinate 132,366,375 of CM039676.1, read as the reverse complement.
GTTATTATTGCATAACAGTTACTATATTCGAACTTCTCCATGGCTTATACCCCCCGATACAATTCATAGCATCATCAAAACAAGCAAACCATGCAAGCAAAAATAGAATATGTCTAAAACAGAACAGTCTGTAATGATCTGTAGGGAGCCTATACCTAGGTAACTCAAACAATTATGAAAAAATAATAAAACTAGAAGCATTTTTATAGAAATACCATGTAACAAATTAAGATTGAAAAGATATTCCAGAAAAGTAAGAGAAATTCTACACTGGACATTAAAGTTTATGTTTTTTGCATCGTATCAATTCTACTCATCTTGTGAGTCATCCCAAAGGCTTTACTTGACACAAACATGAAATAAAACATAAAAACACAATCATTACAAAGGCAATAATCATGATCACACCATGACAGAAATTAAGAAGTAAAAAATAAAGATAACTATTGGGTTGCCTCCCAACAAGCATTATTGTTTTATGCCCCCGGCTAGGCATAATGCATAGTTTCAAGTTTTGTTATGTTTGTTCATAAGGGGTCCAATCACCTTCACAATATTATTTTCCCTTGCACAAAGGACAACAAGATTCTATTCTATGGTATCAAGCCTCCTACTGTGAAGATAGAGTTGACCCCCCCTAAAATTAGGTTCCATACTAGTTCTAGCCTCATTGATTAGCTCAGTTTGGCAATGGCATATTAGTATAGCAAGTTCAATTGTTTCTATTTTAGGATGCCCAGGTATATTTTTCATCTTATCATAGGTGTCAAAAGCATTATTTCCAAGGAATCTTTTTCGAACATAGAACCCAAGACACGTCTATGAGACAGAGATCGACCAACATAAAAACTTCCAAGGAGCAATTTTATATGACTCTTAGGATTAGCTCTTGCTTGTATTACTAGTAATCTAGCTCAAGATTCTTTAAGTGAATCATCACCTACTTTCCTAAGATCCAGAACTAGGGAACCCTCTCCAAAGTAAGGAGGGTGAGACATATCCGTAGGAGAGCTAGCCATGAGTTTAAACAAGCAAACTAGTAACAAGAAAAGATAAATATCTTGTATTTTTGATTTTAATGAGACAAACTAAACAACAGAAAATAAAAAGAAGAACAAGTGAATTGTAATTTGTGTGAAGTTACTTGATACTTGGTGATGATATTCCCCAGCAACGGCGCCACAAATGATTCGTGATACTTGTGATCTGCGTTGGGTTTTCTGTGAAGAGGAACGGGTAATTGCAGCACAATACGAGTAAGTATTTCCCTTGGTTATGGAACCAAGGTTTATCGAACATATACGAATATCAATCCACAACCATCTTCAATGGCTGCACATAAAAGAGCGAACAACTTGCACCCAATGAACGCAAGAGAGTTGTCAATCCCCTTGATCTCGTTATTTGCAAGCAAGTGAAGTGTGTAGATAATAGTAGATAATTGTAAATTGCAAAATAAAATAAAATGTAAATAAGAACAACAAGGAAATTGATACATCTCCAACGTATCTATAATTTTTTAAGTTCCATGCTGATATATTATCATTATAGGATACTTTTTGGGCATTTATTTACCAATTCATAGCATTTTTTGAGAACTAACCTATTGGCCCAGTGCCCAGTGCTAGTTGTTGTTTCTGCATGTCTTTTATTTTTCAGGTTTACAGTACCAAATGAAGTCCAATTGCCACGAAACTTTTTGATGATTTTTTCGGGACCAAAAGAACACCACGATGCTTCGGAAGGAGGCCGGGAGACGCAGGAGGGCTCCACCATAGATCAAGGCGTGCCTTGGGGGCCCTTGATATGTGGTGGACCCCTCGTGGATCTCCGTTGCCCCACTCTGGCCTATAAATTCTCTAATATCCCAGAAACCCTACAGGAGGTCCCAAAACACTTTTTATGCCACCGCAAGTCTCTATTCCGGCGGGAGCCTGACGTGGCTTGAGAGTGTGTGGGTATTTCCCCAAAGAGGAAGGGATGATGCAGCACATCAATGGTAAGTATTTCCCTCAGTTATGAAGCCAAGGTATCAATCCGTAGAGGGATATCAAGCACCTACATAAATGACACCTGCACACAAAAAACAAATACTTATAACCCGACCCGTAAGAGAGGTTGTCATGCTCTCAACGATAAAAAGATAGATTAGGTTGTGATAGTTTTGGCAAATAGATCTCACAAGAACACAAAATAAAATAGGTAAACAAAAAGTGCAGAAAGGTATTTTTGGGTTTTTGGATTAATAGATCTGAAAACAAAATGACAAAATAGTAGATCGGAAAGCAATATGTTGGAAAAGTAGACCCGGGGGCCATAGGTTTCACTAGTGGCTTCTCTCATGAGTATAGCGAACGGTGGGTGAACAAATTACTATTGGGAAATAGATAGAAGATCAAATAATCATGATGATATCCAGTCCAAGGTCATTATATAGGCATCACGTCCAAGACAAGTGGACCGAAATGATTCTGCATCTACATCTATTACTCCACACATCGACCGCTATCCAGCATGCCTCTAGTGTATTAAGTTCATGGGAAAACAGAGTAATGCAATAAGAATGCTGACATGATGTACACAAGATCTATTCATGTAGGAATAGACCCCATCTTTATATCCTTAATGGCAACGATACATGTGTGCCTTGCTGCCCCTTCTGTCATTGGGAAAGAACACTGCAAGATGGAACCCATCACCAGGCACCTCTTCCCATGGCAAGAAAAATCGATCTAGTTGGCCTAACTAAACCAAAGATTCGAAGAAGAAATACGAGGCTATAAGTAATCATGCAAACCAGAGATCAAAGAAGACTCAAATCATACTCATGGATAGAAACAGATCACGAACTCAAAATTCACCGGATCCCAACAAACACACCGTAAAAGTCGTTACATCAGATAGATCTCCAAGAGACCATTGTATTGAGAATCGTAAGAGAGAGAGGAATCCATCTAGCTACTACCTACGGACTCATAGGTCTACGGTGGACTACTCACACATCATCGGAGAGGCACCTATGATGAAGAAGAACCCCTTCGTGATGGTGTTAGATTGGATCTCGAGGTTCTGGAACTTGCGGCGGCTGGAATTGTGTTTTGTAAATGCCTCAAATATTTTTTGAATATTTGAGAATTTATAGAGGACATAGTCAATGGAAGGGGGTCCCGAGGCGGGCACCACCCACCAGGCCGCGCTAGGGGCCTATTGTGCGCCCTGGTGGGTGTTCCCCACCTCGGGCCTCCTCTCTGGCACTTGTCTATCCCATTTATTGTCTTCTGGTCCAAAAACATTCCCCAAAAATTTTACGATGTTTGGGCTTTGTCTCGTACTAATTTTCTACGAAGCAAAAAAACAAGCAAAAACATCAACTGTCACTTTGGCACTATGTGAATAGGTTAGTCCCAAACAATGATAGAAAGTTGCTATAAAATGATTGTAAAACATCCAAGATTGAAAATATAACAACATGGAACAAGGAAAAAAATATAGATACGTTGGAGACAAATCAGAGCCCATCTAGAGCTCCGTTTCGGCACTTTGCCGGAGGGGGATCATTCACGGAGGGCCTCTTCATTAACCTTGCTTACCTCATGATGATGTGTGAGTAGTTCACCATAGACCTATGGGTTCGTAGGTAGTACCTAGATGGCAAACTCTCTCTCTCTCTTTATGTTCAATACAATGTTCATCGCATTTTTGCCTTGGACTATCCAATGTAGTCCTTTCGTCTGGTGCGTTTGTTGGGATCCGATGAATTGTGGGTTTATGTTCAGATTATTTGTGAAAATTATTTGAGTCAAACCTGATTACTATGATTCTTATTTGCGTGATCATTATAGCTTCGTAATGCTCTCTGATCAATTGAGATAGTTTGGCCAACTAGATTGATATTTCTTTGATAGGAGTGGTGCATTGTGGTAGATTCAACCTGGCGAGTTTCTATATCCAAGTTACAAAGTAGGGGACAAGATGCATCTTTGTATTGATGCTAAAAAGATAAAACAATGGGGTTAATTCATATTGTTTGAGTTTACTTTGTCCACATCATGTCATCATTCTCCAAGCACTGCTCTGTTTTACTTAATACTCTAGATGCATGTTGCATAGCGGTCGATTAGTGGAGTAATATATATAGGTGCAGGCAGGAGTCGGCCTATGTGCTTATGGATGTGATGCCTATATACACGTGATCATTGCTATGAGAATCTCATAACTATCTGCTTTTCTATCAATTGCCCAACTATAATTTGTTTACCCACCATATGTTATTTTTATGAGAGATGCCACTAGAGAACACTATGGCCCTCGGGTCTATTCACTTATATATTTACAAACTCTACTATTACCTTGCTTACATTTATTTGCTTTTATTTTATTTTTAATTTACAAGTATCTACATAACTCACTTGCTTGCAAATAACGAGACCGAGGGGATTGACAACCCTCTTGCCAGCGTTGGGTGCAAGTTGTTTTCTCTTTTGTGCGTGGCCACTAAAGACGGTTCAGGATTGGTACTACTATTTGTTAGATAAAGCTTGGTTTCATAACTGAGGGAAATACTTACCCACATTGTGATGCGATAACCCATTCCTCTTCACGGAAAAACCAACGCAGATCACAAGTATCACGAAGGATTTCCGGCGTTGTTGCCGGGGAATACCATCACCAACTATCAAGTAACTTCACACAAATTATCATTCACTTGATATTATTTTTACTTTTTGTTATCTTTAGTTTGTGTCACAAAAATACAAAATACAAAAAATGGGGTTTAGGTTGCCTCATATATATGCTTCGTCTTTATAATGTCTTTCGTGAAAATAAGGATTCGAAAAATTCTGCTCAATTGTTAGAGGAAGAATTTGTATAAATGTTTAATGTGAGTTCCTTTAAGGATGGGCATGACAGAAATATCTTTAGTAAGAATTCTCTGAATATCCAATATGCTAAATATATGCAAAACCACAAGCTTGGGGATGATATGTTTGATGAAGATGATATTTTTGTCCCTCGAGTTTTGATGAGCAAATTTATTATGATGATTATGGTGATGACACGTATGCTATAATTAATAATACCATGAAACTTGTAATAATGATTTCTATTTTTAATTTAGTTATGACAATCAAGTGTCACATGATAGTTATTTTGTTGAGTTTGCTCCCACTACCATGAATGAAAAGGAATTTTCTTTTGTGAAGAGTATTAAATTTTCTATGCTCGTAGATCATGAAAAGAATGCTTTATGTGATAGCTATATTGTGGAATTCCTTCATGATTCTAATGAAAATTATTATGAGGGTGTAACATATGTGTGTAGGAATTGCAATAATATATGGTTTCCTCTCTATGTGTTCAAAGTTTCAAAGTTATGCTTGTTTTGCCTTCCTACGCTAGTCGGTTCTTGCTCCCATAAATTGTTTGCTCACAAAATTTATATGCATAGGAAATGTGTTAGGCTTAAATTTGCTTGGCATATGCTGCATGATGCTCACATTGTGTTTCAATTCTTTACTTCTATGTGAGCATCGTAGAATTCATTATGCCTAGCTAGGGGCATAAAATAGTATCGCTTGTTAGGAGGCAACCCAATAGTTATCTTTATTTTTTATTTTTATGTTCTGTTAGTTTGTGATAACATGACTATTGCCTCTGTAATTATTATGTTTTTATGTTTTAATTAGTGTTTGTGCCAAGTAAAGCCTTTGGGATAACTCACAAGATGAGTAGAAACTATGCTGAAACAAAACAGAAACTTTTGATGCCAGTACATGAATTTTCGTTTTTTACTGGACACAAATAATGATCTAAAACTGTTACACAGTACTTATATACAAAATTTCCACATTTTCCTAATGTTTCAGAATATTTACAGTTACATAAGTATGGTCTTTTTACAGATTCCTACAGATTGTTCTGTTTTAGAACGATTTTGTTTTGCTTGCATAGGTTGCTTGTTTTGATTATGACTTGGAAAGTATCGACGTGTATAAGACATGGAGAAGTTAGAATACAGTACGTATTGTGCAAAAATGAAATAAAAATAAATTTATAACAGTACCTAAAGTATTCAATATGTTTCTTATACTAACGGATCTCACGAAGTTTTGTCGAGTTTTGTGTGATTAAAGGTTTCAAGTTTTGGGTGTTATCACGATAGATCATGGAATAAGGAGTAGCAAGAGCCTAAGCTTGGGGATGCCAAAGTCACCCCAAGGTAATATTATAAGTAAGACTCAAGCATCTAAGCTTGGTGATTCCCTAGAAGGCATCCCCTATTTTTGTCTCAATCCATCGGTATGTCACTTGGAGCTACCTTTTTATTCGTCACATGATATGTGTTTTGCTTGGAGCGTCGTTTGATTTTGTTTGCTTTTACTTTCAGTTTTCCACAATCATATTTTTCTAGACACACCTTCATCATAATTTGTTAGAATAATCTATGTGCTACACTTATATCTTTTGAGCTTAACAATTGCTCCAGTACTTCACTTATATCTTTTTGAGCACGGTGGCGTGTAGATTTTATAGAAATAATTTCATTATCATTATTCACTTATATTTATTTTATATTTAATAAATAGTGATGGTAATTTTCATGGGTCATAAGACTATTCCAAAAATGATAGGTATTCAATGGGTGGTAATCAAATCCATCATCTAGCACATATTGAGAAATTGCGGGTTAATGACATTAATGTGGTAATATGTAAAAGGTGTGAGGTTATAATTCGATATTAAGAGGTGTTAACTTTTGTTCATCTAAAATTAAAGAGTCATGGTGATGATGTGTGAGTATTTCTATTCCTCGTTAAAATCCTAGTGTTGTTTCGAGTCGGGGGCACGCGATGGTTAACTCCTCCCAACCTTCTCCCTCGGGGCATGTGAGTTGTACTTGGATTTATGATAAAACTAATAAATTATTTAATAAGTATATGAGTTCTTTATGACTAATGGCACACCATGTACATATGAATTTTCACCTACTCATATTTGCTAGCCTCTTCGGTACCATGCATAGCCCATTCTCACCTCCAGGATTGGTGCAACTTTCGCGGGTGCATCCAAACCCCGTGACATGATACGCTCTATTGCACATAAGCCTCAATATATATTCCTCAAAATAGACACCATACCTACCTATCATGGCATTTCCATAGCCATTCCGAGATACATTGCCATGAAAATTCCATCGTCACTTCACATGACTAGTTCGTTCATCATCATATTGGTTTGCATGATCATATAGAGCTGACATAGTATCTATGACAAAGCCACCGTTCATCATGTTTTTTGATACATATCGTGCTAGATCTTGCACGTCATGGTACACTGCCAGAGGCATTCATATGGAGTCATATCGTCCTATCAGTTTTCATATTGATAAGTTTGGACCTAAGTTCCACTTTATCATATCACAAGTATTTTCTTGTATTGTAGTTTTTGCATCAGAGGTGTGTGAGTTTAGGATGCTAAATTCTGTACACCCCAGTAGCTGACAAATTAGGTCCAAACTTATCCTTACCTTGTAAACATAGAGTAGATGCTTAGCCGTGGTAAAGTGGATTGGGAAACACAATTAGTAATTCCACCATACGACCGCATGGTCCACTACTTGACAATTAATTTTAAATTAATGAATCTATCTGGGTGGACTAGCTTTGATTCTGTCATTAGAGTGTACTCATTGGTGGGAATGACACCTAGTCACCAGAGATTGTAGGAGTTCAAAAGTTGAGTAGCCTCCATGTGTGACTGATACGTCTCCAACGTATATATAATTTTTTATTGTTCCATGCTATTATATTATCTGTTTTGGATTTTTTATATGCATTAGTATGCTATTTTATATTATTTTTGGGACTAACCTATTAACCTAGTGCCTAGTGCTAGTTTCTGTTTTTTCCTTGTTTTTGAGTATTGTAGAAGAGGAATATCAAATGGAGTCCAAACGGAATAAAATCTGACGACGATTTTTCTTGGACAACAAGGAACCTAGGAGGCTTGGAAAGAGGCCAGAAGACCTACGGGTGGGCCACAAGCCACTAGGGCACACGCCCAAGCTTGTGCCCCCCGTAGGTCCTCCAACCCTAATTCTCTGCCTATAAATTCAGACATATTCCCCCAATACCACAGAGAGCCACGATAATACATTTTCGCCGCCGCAAGCCTCTTTTCCGTTGAGATCCCATCTTGGGGCTTTTTCTAGTAATCTGTCGAAGGGGGATTCGATCATGGAGGGCATCTACATCAACACCATTTCCATTCCAATGATGCATGAGTAGTTCACCTAGGACCTTCGAGTCCATAAATAGTAGCTTTATGGCTTCTTGTCTCTTTGTGTTCTTCAATACCATGTTATCCATGATCTTCATGGGGATCTATCTGATGTAATACTCTTTCGCAGTGTGTTTGTCGAGATCCGATGAATTGTGGGTTTATGATCAAATTATCTACGGATATTATTTGAATCTTCTCTGAATTCTTATATGCATGATTTCATATCTTTCCAAGTCTCTTCGAGTTATTGGTTTGGTTTGGCCAACTAGATTGCTAATTCTTGCAATGGGAGAAGTGCTTAGTTTTGGGTTCAACCTTGCGGTGTCCTCACCCAGGGACAAGGTAGCGGTAGCGAGGCACATATTTATATTGTTGTCATCAAGGATAAAAAGATGGGGGTTTCATCATATTGCTTGAGTTTATCCCTCTACATCATGTTATCTTACTTAATGTGTTACTCTGTTCTTCATGAACTTAATAGTCTAGATGCAGACAGGAGTCGGTCGATGTGTGGAGTAATAGTAGTAGATGCAGAATTGTTTCGGTCTACTTCATACGGAAGTGATGCTTATATGCATAATAATTGCCTTGGGTATCGTCATAACTATGCTCTTTTCTATCGATTGCTCGATAGTAATTTGTTCACCCACCATATTATTTTCCTTCAAGAGAGAAGCCTCTAGTGAAACCTATGCCCCCGGGTCTATTTTCCATATTATATTTTCAGATCTTTAAAAAAAACCAAAAATACCTTGATGCAATTTTATTTACTTTTATTTAGTTTTACTTTTAGTAATCTTTTATATCTTTCTCTATCAGATCTCATCCTTGCAAGTAACCATGAAGGGATTGACAACCCCTTTATAACGTTGGGTGCAAATGTTTGACTGTTTGTGTAGGTGCATAGATTGGGGCCTTGCTTGTACCTCCTACTGGATTGATACCTTGGTTCTGAACAACTAAGGGAAATACTTATCTACTTTGCTGCATCACCCTTTTCTCTTCAAGGGAAAACCAATGCAAGCTCAAGAAGTAGCAAGAAGGATTTCTGGCGTCGTTGTCGGGGAGGATACATAGCAAGTCTCCATCAAGCCTACCAAGTACCCCTCACAAACTCATCTCTTGCATTACATTATTTGCCATTTGCCTCTCATTTTCCTCTCCCCCACTTCTAAAAAGATTTTCAGAAAAAAAACGAAAAGATTTGCCTTTTTATTTGCCTTTCTTCCGTTAGTCTTTTCATTTGCTTTTTGTTTGCTTGTATGCTATATTGCTTGCTTTGTCACGATGTTTGAGAATACCAAATTGTGTGACTTATCGAATACTAATAATAATGATTTTATTAGTACTCCAATTACTCCAACCACTAGTGCAGAATCTTATGAAATTAATGCAGCTTTGCTTAATCTTGTTAGGAAAGAACAATTTTTCGGCCTTCCTAGTGAAGATGCCGCATCCCATCTAAATACTTTCATTGAGTTGTGTGACATGCAAAATAAGAAATATGTGTATAATGATATTGTTAAATTAAAGCTATTTCCATTCTCACTACGAGATCGTGCTAAAACTTGGTTTTCATCTTTGCCTAAAAATAGTATTGATTCATGGAATAAGTGTAAAGAAGCTTTTATTTCCAAGTACTTTCCGCCCGCTAAGATCATATCCCTTAGGAACGATATAATGAATTTTAAGCAACTTGATCATGAGAATGTTTCACAATCTTGGGATAGGATGAAATTAATGATTAGAAATCGCCCCGCACATGGTTTGAGTTTATGGATGATTATACAATTTTTTATGCGGGATTGAATTTTGCATCTAGGAATCTTTTAGATTCCATTGTGGGTGGTGCTTTGATGGAACTCACATTAGGAGAAGCTGCCAAACTCCAAGATAATATTATGTGAAATTACTCTCAATGGCATACCGAAAGATCTCCTACTAGTAAAAAGGTGCACGCTATTGAAGAAGTAAATACTTTGAGTGAAAAGATGGATGAATTAGTGAAAATGTTTGCTAGTAAGAGTGATCCTATTGATACTAATGATATGCCTTTGTATTCTTTGATTGGCAATAATAATGAATCTATGGATGTGAATTTTGTTGGAAGGAACAATTTTGGTAATAACACGTATAGAGGTAATTTCAACCTTAGGTCGTTTACTAGTAATTCCTCTAATAATTATGGTAACTCCTAGAAAAATCCTTATGGAAACTATCATAATATGCCCTATGATCTTGAGAATAATATTAAATAATTTATTAGTTTGCAAAAGGTTTTCAATGCTTCGATTGAAAAAAATGCTCAAGATTGATGATTTGGCTAGGAATGTTGATAGAATTTTGCTTGAGATTGATTCTTTAAAAATTAGATCTACTCCACACAAGCGTGATATTAATGAGTCTTTATAATCTATGAGAACTTCTATCGATGAGTGTATGGAAACAACCGATAGAATGCATGCTAAGCATGAATGGCTTGAAAAAGTGTGTTCTCATGATAATAATGATGAAGATCTTAAAGTGAATGATGTGAATCCTATTTAATCTTTGTTTTATAATATAAATCTTGATAAATATGGAACTGGAGATAATTCTATTTTAGTTAAAATCCGTCCCAATGATTCGAAGTTTACAGATCTTAATGTTAAAATTGACAAAAGTGGGATTCAAGAGGTCAAAACTTTAAATAGCAATTGACCCATTCTTTTGGATTTCAAGGACTTTAATTATGATAGTTGTTCTTTGATTGATTGCATTTACTTGTTGCAATCCATGTTGAATTCTCCGCATACTTATAATCAAAATAAAGCATTTACAAAACATCTCGTTGATGCTATGATGAAATCTTTTGAAGAAAAACTTGAGTTGGAAGTTTCTATACCGAGAAAAATTTAAGATGAGTGGGAACATACTATTAATATTAAAATTAAAGATTATGAGTTCCATAATTTGTGTGATTTGGGTGCTAGTGTTTCCATGATTCCGAAAACTTTATGTGATATGCTAGGTTTCCATGAACTTGATGATTGCTCTTTAAAGTTGCATCTAGCGGATTCCACTATTAAAAAACCTATGGGAAGGATTAATGATGTTCTTATTTTTTTAAATAGGAATTATGTGCCCATAGATTTCATTTTTCTTGATATAGATTGCAATCCTACATGTCCTATTATTCTTGGTAGACCTTTCCTTAGAATGATCGGTGCAATTATTGATATGAAAGAAGCAAACATTAGATTCCAATTTCCGTTAAGGAAAGACATGGAACACTTTCATAGAAAGAAAATAAAATTACCTTATGAATCTATTATGAGCTACTTATAGATTGCATACTAAAGACCACAATACCTAGATCTATTGCATTATGCCTAGCTAGAGGCGTTAAACAATAGCGCTTGTTGGGAGGCAACCCAATTTTATTTTTATATTTTTGTTTTTTGTTTCTTATATTGAATTATTTACACTTTATTACCTATGTATTAATTTTTTGGGTTTTAATTAGTGTTTTATCCAAGTAAGACCTTTGGGATGGTCTACGGTGATTGTTGATTTGATCTTGCTGAAAAACAGAAAATTTTACCCTCAGTCTAGGAATTTTATAAATAAACCAAAGCGACTAATGAGCCTGAAATTTTTACACAAGAATTATTACAAATTTCCCATATTGTCCTAATTTTTCATAATTTTTGGAGTTACATAAGTATTTGAAGTTTACAGATTACTACAGACTCTTCTGCTTTTGACAGATTCTGTTTTCTTTGTGTTGTTCGCTTATTTTGATGTATTTATGGGTTGTATCAAGGGGTATGAACCATGGAGAAGTTCGAATACAGTATATATTACACCAATATAAATAAATAGTGATTTCACAACATTACCTAAAGTGCTGATTTATTTTTCTTATACTAACGGATCTCACGAGTTTTCTCTTGAGTTTTGTGTTGTGAAGTTTTCAAGTTTTGGGTAAAGATTTAATGGACTATGGAATAAGGAGCGGCAAGATCCTAAGCTTGGGGATTCCAAAGGAACACCAAGTAATATTCAAGGATACCAAAGATCCTAAGCTTGGGTATGCCCCGGAAGGCATCCCCTCTTTCGTCTTCAATCCAGCGGTAAATTCACTTGACGCTATATTTTTATTCACCACATGATATGTGTTTTGCTTGGAGCGTCTTGTATGATATGAGTCTTTTCTTTTCATATTGCCATAATCATCCTTGATGCACACATCTTTTGAGGGAGACATGCATGAGTCATGAATTTATTAGAATACTCTATGTGCTTCACTTATATCTTTTGAGCTAGGCAATTTTGCTCTAGTGCTTCACTTATATCTTTTTAGAGCACGGTGGTGTTTTATTTTATAGAAATAATTGAACTCTCGTACCTCACTTGTAATATTTTTAGAGTCTTTAAACAGCATGATAATTGGTTTAGGTTATGAATTTAGTCCTAATATAATGGGCATCCAAGAGGGATATAATAAAAACTTTCATATAAAGTGCATTGAATACTATGAGAAGTTTGATTCCTTGCATAAAGTTTTGACATATAAATATGCTGATATTAGACTCATGCTAGTGAGTAATTGTGTATTGGTATAAATACGTGTGTTAAAAGTTTGTGATTCCTGTAGCATGCACCTATGGTGAACCGTTATGTAACGAAGTCAGAGCATGATTTCTTTATTGATTGTCATCATTTGTGTGAGGACCAGGAGCGCGCAATGGTTAACTCCTACCAACCTCTCCCATAGGAGCATGCATCTAATACTTTTATTTGATAACTAATAGACTTTTGCAATAAGTATGTGAGTTCTTTATGACTAATGTGAGTCCATGGATTATACGCACTCTCACCCTTCCACCTTTGCTAGCCTCTCTAGTACCGCGCAACTTTTGCTGGTGCATTAAACCCATAATATACTGTTCCTCAAAACAGCCACCATAACTACCTATTATGGCATTTCCATAGCCATTCCGAGATATATTACCATGCAACTTCCATCGTTCCATTTATTATGACACACACCATCATTGTCATATTGCTTTGCGTGATCGTAAGACAGCTAGCATGATGCTAATGTCATTTGCTATGCTAGATCGTTGCATATCCCGGTACACCTCTAGAGGCATTCATATAGAGTCATATTTTGTTCTAAGTATCGAGTCGTAATTCTTGAGTTGTAAGTAAATGAAAGTGTAATGATCATCATTATTAGAGCATTGTCCCATGTGAGGAAAGGATGATGGAAGCTATGATTCCCTCACAAGTTGGGATGAGACTCCGGACTTTAAAAATAATAAAAGAGGCCAATGAAGCCCAAATAAAAAAAGAGTCCAAAGATGCCCACCAAAAAAATAAAAAATGACAAAAAAGAGAGAAGGGACAATGCTACTATATTTTTTACACACTTGTGCTTCAAAGTAGAACCATGATCTTCACGATAGAGAGTCTCTTATTTTGTCACTTTCATATAACTAGTGGAAATTTTTCATTATAATGCACACCCAATTAGTTTCTTTTTAAGCTTTCATACACTTATAGCTCTAGTGCATCCGTCGCATGGCAATCCCTACTCACTCACATTGATATCTATTAATGGGCATCTCCATAGCCTGTTGATACGCCTAGTTGATGTGATACTATATTCTCCTTTTCTCGTGACCGCCACCATATTCTATTCCACCTATAGTGCTATATCCATGGCTCGTGCTCATGTATTATGTGAAAGTTGAAAAGGTTTGAGAACATAACAGGTGTGAAACAATTGCTTGACTTGTCATCGGGGTTATGCATGATTTAAATATTGTGTGGGGGAGATGGAGCATAGCCAGACCATATGATTTTGTAGGGATAACTTTCTTTGGCCATGTTATTTTGAAGAGGCGCAATTGCTTTGTTAGTATGCTTGAAGTATTATTGTTTTTATGTCAACATTAAACTTTTGTTTTGAGTCTTATGGATCTGAACAGTCATGCCACCATAAAGAATATTACGTGGATAAATATTGTTTCCATCAAGGATAATAAGATGGTATTCTCATCATATTGCTTGAATTTATCCCTCTATGTCATGTCATCTTACTTAATGCGTTACTCTGTTCTTCATGAACTTAATACTCTAGATGCAGGCAGGAGTTGGTCGATGTGTGGAGTAATAGTAGTAGATGCAGAATCATTTCGGCCTACTTGATACGACGTGATGCCTATATGCATAATCATTGTCTTAGATATCGTCATAACTATGTGCTCTTCTATCAATTTCTCGATAGTAATTTGTTCACCCACCGCATTATTTTCCTTCGAGAGAGAAGCCTCTAGTGAAACCTATGGCCCCCGGGGCTGTTTTCCATATTATATTTTCAGATCTATAAACCAAAAAAACCTTGATGTAATTTTATTTACTTTTATTTAGTTTTACTTTTAGTAATCTTTTATATCTATCTCTATCATATCTCATCCTTGCAAGTAACCGTGAAGGGATTGACAACCCCTTTATAGTGTTGGGTGCAAGTGTTTGATTGTTTGTGTAGGTGCATTGATTGGGGCCTTGCTTGTACCTCCTGCTGGATTGATACCATGGTTCTCAACAAACAAGGGAAATACTTATCTACTTTTCTGCATCATCCTTTCCTCTTCAAGGGAAAACCAACGCAAGCTCAAGAAGTAGCAGTGGCCATGAGGCAATATGGGCTCTGTTAGGATCGAGTAGGTTGTGGGAACCCTCCCATGACAGATGAGCAGATGTAGGTTCGTTTGTTAGGCTAGGTCTGTCATTACAGTGAGGGCGACTACTTCCCAAAAGTCTTTTCTTTATCTACCTAGATACTTCACTATGAATTTTAGTGGCAGAAGGGTGTAATCATGAATCCCAGTTAAAGTACAAAATTCTCTATAGAGTGTAAAAATGGATCATGATTAGTTGTGTCCTCGGTTATGGATAACTTTGAGTTAATCATCTGAGAATTGTCAGATCGATATCATTCACCTCTTCCATTTAAAATTCATGGGTTAAACCAATGGGGAGTAATGGAGCCAATCTCGGAGGTCTACGGTTCGCGAGGATTCGTGGAGAGTCTTGGGATGACTCGGGGTGCACTGGGAAGTCCACGTGCTCAAATTGCATCGAGGTTATGACCGGGGTTCACCGGAGTGCCTCTACACTATGGCCAAATTATACCAGAAGTTTCTTATTGCTATTAGAGTAGACCACCTTACAAATGTAGGCAAAACTATTCATATGCAAAGAGGCTTGAACCCCACAAGCCAAAAAGCATGTAGGTGAACATGTATTCCATTAACTTTGGACTTGATAATAAGTTGAATGTATTGACCCTTGTGGTTGCAACGTATCATGTTGCAGGTGACTATTACGAGGAGTGACCTACATAGGGTTTCGTGCCTCCACTCTACATGCTTCCCCATGGTGTTGATGGAGCCTATCAATACTATTATCGTAGCTTTGCTTTCGTCTCCTCTTTTATGAGAACTTTGTTTGCTTTGTAAGACTATGTATTTGACTAGCCACTGGCTGGAGTCTGTAAGACTTTGTTTTCTGCATCATGTGATGTAATGGATGACACATTTGTGCATCAATACAACAACATTACCGTGTATGCCAAAGATTTGATCCAAGGGTTGGTATAGAACACACGGAGACCGTTTACCAGAAAAGTAGGTCGAGATAGATGGTATTAACCAATTTTTTGATAGTAGGACGAGACCCTAGGAATAGACAAGACCATTAGGAAAAACATGTTTTGGAAATTTCCTTATATTTTACTTCATCTCATTTCTAACCTCTTCTTTTCAAAATTATAGATGGACGAATATACCCAGGTCGTGTACATGAGGAGGAAAAGGTACACTAACTTATTTGTTGAGTGCTTGGGGGCCCTGTTCCACGAGCTCGGACTACTGCCTCCAAAGATCAAGGGCAGATGTATTGACAGCAGCGTGCCCAGTGCCAGATGGCTTGGGACATAGAGACCCAAGTTCTGGGGCGGCTAGTGGAGGTGTGCACCGAGTACATAGTCTTCATACACACTTAGGCCATGTGGCATGATGGTGCAGAGCAGGCTATGTCAAAGGCTCTGGCACACATAGTTTTTCAGTACCAAGAGGAGATTCCGGAAGACTCCTTGTTAAGCATGTTGGGCAAGCGAGACGAGTCTGGACACATGATGGGGTTCATGCCAGGAGGCGCCTCAAACTGGGCCGAGAGGCAGCTGGAGCATATGGAGAAGCACACGGCCAAGCTAGGAGCCTTCATAAGGGAGCTAACGGGGGAAAACTTTGATGACCCACAAGTGTAGGGGGGTCAATCGTATTCCTTTCGATAATTAAGAGTGTCGAACCCAACAAGGAGAAGAAGGAAATGACAAGCAATTTTCAGCAAGGTAATTTCTGCAAGCACTGAAATTGTAGGTAATAGGTAGTTTCATAGCAAGATATTTGGTAATGAGCAAGTAACAGTAACAATATAAAAAGTGTAGCAAGGTAGCCCAATACTTTTGTGGCAAAGGACATGCCAAAACTATCTCTTATGATAAGCAAAGTGTTCTTGAGGGTACACGGGAATTTTATCTAGTCACTTCCATCATGTTGATTTGATTCGTGTTCACTAGTTTGATAATTTGATATATGGCTGGACCAGTGCTTGGGTGATGTTATTACTTGAACAAACCTCCCATTTCTGATTAACCCACTATCAAGCATCCAAAACTATGAAAAAAAGTATTAAGATAACATCTAACCATAGCATTAAACATGTGAATCCAAATCAGCCCCTTACGAAGTAGCGCATAAATTTGGTTTAAGCTTCTACCACTCTAGAAATCCATCATCTAAAAACTACTCCATAGTGCATTCCCTTAGGCCCAAGGATGGTGAAGTGTCATTTAGTCTATGTTCACATGACACCACTAAGGGAATCACAACATACATATCATCAAAATATCAAACACATATCAAATTCACATGATTACTTGCAACATGACTTCTCCCATGACCTCAAGAACAAAGGTAACTACTCACAAATAATATTCATGCTCAATAATATAGGGGTATTAAATAGCATAATGGATCTGAACATATGATCTTTCACCAAATAAACCATATACTAATCGACTACACAAGGTAATGAACACTACTGGTCACCCACACATACTAATTTGAGTTTCTGGTACAAAGATTGAACACAAGAGATGAACTAGGGTATGAGAGGAGATGGTGTTGTTGAATATGTTGATGAAGACTGGCCTCCCAAAGATGAGAGGGTTTTTGGTGATGACGATGGCTTTGATTTCACCCTCTGGGAGGGAAGTTCCCCCGATGGAATTGCTCCGCCGGAGGGCAAATGTGCTATTGTCCAAGTGCCACCTCGAGATGGTGCCGTTCCATCCTAAAAGTCCTCTCCTGATTTTTTCTAGGTCAAAACCACTTATATACCAGAAGATGGGCTCCGGAGGTGGGCCGTGCTGAGCACAACCCACCAGGGCGCGCCTGGGGGGCCTGGCACGCCCTGGTGTATTGTGCTCACAAGGGTGGTCCCCTCCGGTAGTTATTTGCTCCAATATTCCTCATATATTCCATAAAAATTCCCCATGAAGTTTCATCTCATTTGAAGATGTGAAGAATAGGTATCTCTGACATGCTTTTTAGGTCCATATTTCAACTACCGATATTCTCCCTCTTTGTGCAACCTTGCAAATTATGAGAGAAAATTCATTAGAAATACACCATGAAGCATTATTATTCATCAAAACATTGTAAATAACAATAAAAAATCATGATGCAAAATGGACATATCAAATCCCCCAAGCTTAGACCTCGCTTGTCCTCAAGTGAAAGCCGATATCGAAAAACATGTCCACATGGTTTGAGAGAGAGGTATCGATAAAAACAAAATACGTACATAGTAGCATCATGCTTATTATCATAACAACAACAAACTTTATTATAGAACTTTTATTTCATAACAACATCATCTAACTTCTCATGAGCAAGTAACAATTCATCACAATATATAAGTAAAAAGCATAGACCTTATTGGAAACCAACGAACTATGTTCTCAGCCTTTGCAACTACAATTCATCATATTTTTAGGAAGGGTCTCGTGTCGGAGCCTTTTGTTAAGTCCACATACCCAAACATCATTTAGTCTTCTATGATTGTTGTTGGTGTACTAAAGTTTGGGTCTTTTAGTACCCTATACTTGTGCATGGACGGTTGTAGCCACACCAGCGCCAAGGCCTGCCGGGGAACAGCTAAATGCAAATGATCAATGTCAAGAAGATATTAAAGTCAATAATCAGAGGGCAGAAGACCAAAAGATGGGACCCTGGTAAGATCTTGCCAGGATGGCTTACGGAGCCCCAGAAGAACCCGCACCCGGCAAGACGTGCACCCGTCAAGATCTCACCATCCTGCCACCGCAAAGACCAGGTGTCATCCCTCCTAAATACGTGTCAAGACACTAGAGATGGTGGACGTTAAGCGGTGTAGATGGGACGGGATCTTGTCCCATCCCGTCCCGTAGAAGGTTAGGGACGCCTGACGGAACATTTAATGTGTTTGTCCTGAGACGTCAGTGATAGCATGTAAACACTATAGCACTGTACACCCCGTGTGTGCACTGTTCGCCACTTTTGGAGACCCCTTAGACGTATAAAAGGAGGCCCAAGGCGTTACTACAGCGGGAGGACACTCTGGCTCAAACGCATGCACAATGGCTGTGTATTATACATCGTACAGCACTCCTATAGTCAGAGCTCAAACACTCATAATACACAAAAGCAGGAGTAGGGTTTTACGCTTCTCAACGGCCCTAACGTGGGTAAAAATCCCTCGCGTTGCTCGTTAGATCTGCTCTTTGTGCACACCTTCTCACTACCAAACCGTAAAGGGATCCACACGATCCTATAGGTGTTGTACCCTGACATCTTTGGCACGCCAGGTAGGGGGAAATGGCTGCATGAACCTGATCTAGCGATCAGTGCGCCAGTTTCTTCATCATCTTCGTCACTATGCCCCCCAAGAAGAAGGGCTTTACGGCGGTTAATCCATCCACGACCGGTGTGCCTGTAGCTACTCAGACGGGCAACGGTGTGGATGCAGGTGGAGGAAGCGGAGATCTTGAGCTTCCATGATGCTCTGGTGATCAAGGCCAAGCGAGCGGCGACATCCGTAGCAGTGAGGGAAACCCACGCGCCGCTGGGTCTCAAGACGGAGTTGTATCGCCTACGGACGACATAGTGAACTCCAGGGACGAAAGGGCTCCTTCCAAGACACCCACGTCGGTGCATGTGTTGCGGCCTTCTCAGGTCGCACACGATGAACAGCGATGTGAAGTTGGTGCTTCTAAGCGTCCCCATGGAAAGACTCCTTAGCATCACTCCCGAGATGCACGGGACCAGCATGCATGCCAAATTCTGGTGGAAGTGGTGCGCAGTCGCGGGACCGTGATGGAGCTCCTTCTAACATGGTTAGGAGTCAGAGCACCTCATGTTCTTCGCACCTTCCACTACCAACTACATCAGCAGAAGCGTTGGCGCGAGCACAACTACTCCTGAATTTTCCTCCTGCTGCGGAGAAGCTTGAAGAGTGGAGAGCTACTATTCAGAGCCTCCTCAGCCTCGCTGATACAGATGACCATAGCGGGTGGAGCCTTCGTGGCGGCAATCCATCAAGCTAGCGTGCACCGATGGCGAAAAAGCTGGAGGTGGCACGACCACGGTGCACTCTCCTTCGCTGCTGGATTGATGAATTGCCGGCGGTTCTTTGGTCAATAGAAATGACACCAAATCGAGCCACCGGCCAGACACCCTTCTCCTTAGTATATGGAGCGGAAGCAGTTTTTCCCACGAAACTCATATATGGGTCACCTCGAGTGCTCGCCTATGATGAGCTTGAGCAAGAGCAGTTGCCGCCAGATGACATAATGCTCCTTGAGGAAGATCGTCTTCAGGCTGCTGTGCGAGCTGCACACTACCAGCAAGCTTTGTGCCACTACCATAGCTGCAAAGTTCATGCCCAAAGCCTTGAGGAAGGCGACTATTGGTGTTAAAACCAGTGGATCTCGGGTAGGAGGTCCCGAACTGTAAGACTAGAATTGACGATAACCAGAGATGACGGGGACACGAGTTTACCTAGGTTCGGGCCTTCCAATGGAGGTAATACCCTACGTCCTGCTTGATTGTATTGACGGTGTAAGGGGTTACAAAGTTGATCTACCTCGAGATCGTATGTCTAACCCTAGATGAGTTGTTGTGTCCCTATACCCTAAAACCCTCCGTCTTATATAGATGTCGAGGATGCCTAGGGTATACACATGGTCGGTTACATGCCTAAAAGACAAACTTGCCTAACTATTACATCAGACATGGAGCTCAAGCCATGTTTCCGAAGCTTCCATTTTGGATACTGGGCCTTCAAATCCTTCGGTGTTCGGTAAGTGGCCCTCATAGTCCGGCCCATAACAATAGGTCGGCTATCCGAGGACCCCCTAATCCATGACTCCCTTAGTAGCCCCCAAACTTGCCTCCAACACCAATGGTTTTCAGCTCGGACTACTTTGCAAACAGAGTCTTCGGCTTGCGAGGTGAGTTTCTCCCTGCCGAATTGTAGTTTGGCCTCCGATGACAAGTAGTTTCCCGCATAGTGGCACATCCGAATACTGTAAACTGATCGGCTTTGAAGACCAAACATCAGGGGATAAACAACGGCCCTATGATGACCTTTCTAACGAAAGGTCACGGCTCACCACGACCGCCAGACCAGTTACATTGACTCGATTCGTGGTTCGAGGCCGTTTCAATCATCACGATCTATCAATATACCGATTGTGTCCCTTTTATACGGGATGTACTTAACCACGTGCACGCAACGACTCGCACGTCTCGGGAAGTGGAGGGATTCACGACGCGACAAAGGGAATCCACATCAACGGGCCTCATAAAAAAGAGAAGGAAAACCCCAAAAAGCTTTTTACGCTTTCCATTCGACTTCTCCGCCTTCCATTCCCTTGCACCTCCAGAGCACAGATCTAGGTCTCTCTACCCCCCACCTTTGATCTCGGCAATGGAAGGCTCCAATGGCCAGTGGGAAGCTTCCGCGGTCACTGACAAGGACATACTCGACCTCAAGAAGGCCGGTTACCTCCCCGCCAACATCCCTCACCGCGCGGCGGAGGAGGGCCAAGTGATCCCCACCCCCAGGCCATGCGAAAGGGTGGTTTTCATCGCCCACTTCATGAGGGGGTTGAGCTTCCCACTCCACCCCTTCGTCAGGGGGTTATTGTTATTCTACGGCCTCGACTTCCACGATCTCCCGCCGAACTGCATTATGCATATCTTGGCGTTCATCCTCGTCCGCGAGGCCTTCCTGCGCGTCGAGCCTCACTTTGGGCTTTGACTGCAGATCTGCAATATCAAGCCCGAGTGCATCGGCAGCAAGCACACGAACTACGGCGGGGCAGTCATTGGCAAGCTCGCTCGCGTCGGGTGGCCTTCGGGCACCTTCATCGACACCATCAAAGGATGGGAAAAGGAGTGGTTATACATCATCGAATCACGAGAAGAGGGCCAACTCCCCGCCGCCACATTCAGATCTGGTCCCCTCACCAGACTGGCTTCGTGGCCCAAAAAGGGCCTGGTCTGGGGTTCAGACAAAGAGGTGACCGACCTGCAGAAGTGCCTTTGCTCCCTGGTCGAGGGGACATCAAGCTAGCCGATGTGGTTCAGGTGATACTCCGAAGACGCATCCTCCCCTGCCTGCATCATGACACTTCTCTGCGGGCTCGAGAACTTGAAGCCAATCCCATAGTCCAGGATTTCTTCCGCACTACGTGGCAGAATCTGTGGAAGGCGCTCTTCAAGTCGATGAACAGCTGGCCATCCGAGGAGGAGGACAAGGGTCTGCATGCCGCAAAGCCAGACTCCGAGGTATGATTTCCCCCAGCTTGGTTGGCTCTATTACACAGAGAATCCCTTCATCCTGTTATCCGATCTATTTTGGCAGAGATGGCAAAAGAAAGCCGTCAACATCAGCAGCCCGACTCCTCATCCCAAAGACAAGTGAACTGGGCTGTTAGCCAGGATGCTCGTGGAGAAGCATTACGAGGCTCCCATGAAAAAATAGAAGAACAAGAAACTAGGTCAGGCTAGCCTTCTCATCAAGGATAAGCCTGATGTTGCATTCGAAGACACCCCCGCCTCCTCAAATTAGGAGGAGGCCAAAGAGGAGGAAGAAGATTAGGAGGAGGTCAAGAGAAAGGGGGGAGGCAATTTCCCCCGCGCCAAGAAGAGAGTGGCGTCTTCGGACGCCCCGGGGCAGGCAGCCTCTCCTGCCTCAAAGAGGGCGCGACAGGCGCGGGTGGTTCTGTCTGACGATAGCTCAGACTCGAGCTTCACATCCGAAGACCCCGAGGAGATTCCATGAAGGAGCCTAAGGGTCAAGCCCCCTCCATATAGGTTAGGATCCGAAGACCCTTCTTCCTATAACTAGTATATTCAAAGTTTGCTAACACGCAGGTTATTGGTCCAACAGCCCCCCGTGTGTTATCCCCACCGAGGTAGTACCGGATAGGGAGACCCTGCCCGCTGAACTGGTGGAGAGCGGGGATGCCTCACACCCCACCACACCAAGCGCCACGAAGGACGTCGTGGAGGTTTCGTCCTAGCCTACTCCAATGGAGGCGGACGCAGGGGCGAGGGAGAAAGCATCGTGGCCAAGGCTAATGCTTCGGCCACCAAAGACTAGGGGACAACGCCCTGCCCGGACACCGAGGAGGTCGGGCCGACGGGCAATCAGTCCCCTCCTAGGACATCTCCGGAGTGCACTGTGCCTCTAGAGGCACCGGTCCAATCCCCGATGGGTGATCTGGAAATCCGATCATCCCCGGCACCACCGACCAACAGGCGGTCGGCCATGGAGGCGGCTCTATCGAGCGCCTCCATTCCCGAGGATCACCGCACCCTTATGGGTGCGGTACTACAAAGCATCCACTCCGTTGACAACAGACTGAAGGAGGCCTTCAAAGGTCTCCTTGCGGGCTTTCAAGTAAGTGGCCCGATATTTTGCTAAGATTTTTATTTATTTGTATTGTATACATGGCAGCCCCCGAGCCCTAGGTGAGGTGAACAAGCTCACCTAGGGGTCATATCTACAATTCGGCAAGTGAGTGTCGATGTGATGTATGCATTGTGTGTGTAATGTAGGCTTCATCATCAGCGGCAGCCAAAAACGGTGCCGAGCTGGATGAGCTACATCGGAAGCTCAAGCGCACCGAGGATGAGGTGGAAGCCCTCAACAAGAGGTTCAACGAGGCACAGGGTAAGTCCAAACTAAATCTAAATACTTTCCCCCGAATACTGTCAATGCAGATTCATTTTTATATAAAGTTTTATTATTTTTTAGCTTCGTCGAAAGAGATCGAAAAGCTCAAGGCCGAGAATCAACGTGCCAAAGATGAAACGGCCGTTGAGAGGGCGACAACCAAAGAAGTGGCCATCGCGCTCTCCGCCCTACGAGCCACTAGTGATAAGCACCAGGCTCGTGTGGCGAAGATACAAGATGAGCACAAGGACGCTAGCAAAAAGTACGAGGCCTTGGAGCAAAAGTATAAGGTGAGCTCGGCTGAACTGTCCACCATGAAATCTGATCTCCAGAAAGAGCCGATGGACAAATGGTTCTTCGAGGAGAAAGTTTGCCAAGCCAAGGAGATAGCCGATGGTAAGCCATACTCCCTAAAGTGCGTATTCGGGGATAGCAGATTCGAATTGCTGACCCGGGTGTGGCGATCCTCAGGCGCATCCGCCGATCTCTAGAAGAGCATGGCGGACGCCAATCAGCTGTTCGCCTCGCGGGGAGAGGAAGACGAAGCTTGGACGTTCTGGGCACAGTTCGGAACCCCGAGCATCCTCCTCTGCTAGTGGAGAAGCTAAAACGGTTGATGGAGCCGGCCATGAAGGACCTCTGCATCCGCTTATGGCCCGGCGAGCCACTCCCAGGCAGTTACTTCGGCCTGGTGCAGAGACTGATTGCTGCCACGCCCACCTCGATACCGTCGAGCGCTCTTCCTGCATCGAAGGAGTTTTGATGGCCCTTGCCAAGGCTAAAGTGCACTGGCCGCCACCCGGGAAGGAGCACTGACGCCCCGAGCTATACTTCGATGGAGTGATGGAGAGTGATATCACAGCCCTAGTGTAACCTTGCTGGTCTTTGCATTTCATGCATGCATTTAAAATTCAAATTAATTTTAATTGGGGAATTGTCAAACCTCAGAAAAACAATTTTGACAAAACAAGCAAGATAAAAATTTCTCCAAATCATTCCAACAAAATGTTCCAAATATTATGTGGAAATATTGGCTAGAGTTTAAATTCAACCAATATTTTTTGAATCATGGAAATATTTGTTATGGGTATTTTTTTTAATCCTACAACTATTTGCATTGGATTATATTTATGATATAAAAAATATAATTCCAATAAATCTGAAACTTTTTATGTGGCACTGGTAAACTCCATTAAGCTCACATGATAATTTTCAGGTTTTGAAAAAAATGGTTTAGTATTTTATGTAAACCAAAACAAATGTCAGAAAATAGAAAACAAGAAATAAAAATAAAAGACAAAGGCTTACCTGGGCCTCCTTGTAGCAGAGGTGGCCTGGCCCAGGGGCAGAGTCATCTTCCACCTCTGCCATTAGGCAGAGGGGAAGCCGAGCATGGCCATGCCATCGCGCTAGCTCCTGCTTGCGCTGGTGGCCTCCCCACATCCCTATCTGAGCTAGAGGGCCACCTGGACCCCTCGAGCTCATCCCCCCCCCCCCCCCCCCCCCCGCCCCCCGCGCAACTCTCTCTCTCCCCTCTGTCGTTCTCTCCTACACCGTCCTGAGCCACCATCGCAGCCGCTCCTAGCCCCACAGCCACTGGCCTCGTCGAGCCCTCACCATGCTTATCGCCTCCGCCGTCGAGCAATTCCTCCCCGTAGAAGAAATCAAGCAGGAGGCCCCTGCAATGCCGCCGTCGTCGCCGATTCCGTCATCGGCCATCGGAGCTCGCCGCGCTCGATTTGCCCCATCCAGAGCTCCCCCTCTGTCGTCGTCGCCCTAGCAGACCCGAGGTGAGCCCCGCCTGTTTCCTCATCGCGCCCCTGCTCTTCCCGCGACCCCTAAGCCATAGCGCTGCCGCGGCTGAGCTCCGAACGCCGCGCGAGGTCGTCGCCAGCCTCGCTACCGGCCACCCTCGACCCATGTGTGGGTCAGGTGGATGCGCGCGGCTGCGGGCTACCACCTGGTGGCCTTGGCTTGCCCATTCACCACTCGTTTGGTTGCAGGCGCCGCCGTGTCGTATGCTACCGCCGCGCCATGGTCGCCGGCATCAAGCTGATGATGTGGCCATCCTTAGCCCGGTTAATTAGCCACTAACCCAGCCATCACCCACTGACATTAGGCCCCACAAGCTAAACTAACCTCAGGTTTAACTAAACCCTTTTAATTAAAGCCACTAATGCTGACATGGGGGCCCACAGTGTCAGGTTTGACCAGGCTTGGCCCTTTGACTAGTTGATGCCATGATGATGTCATGCTGGCGTAGTAAATAATTCCTATAATAAAAATAATCTAGAAAATGTTTAAAACTTCAAGAATTCACAAAAATTAATTAGTAGGTCAGATTAAAATAATTTATATATGAAACTTTATCAAAAAATCCAATGTATCTCATTATGGCATTTTTATGCATGTTAGAGCAAACTAAATAGGGAAACTTGGACATTTTGTTCAAAACACCTTATGCCACCTCACACATGGAGTTGAATTTGAACCTTGGATTCAAACCATCTTCATTTAACATGTTGATAGATGCATTAGCTCAAACCAGCAACATATTGCCATGCCATATCATACATCATGTTTGTTGCATCACATTGAATGTTATTCTTTTGTTGTTTGCCGGTGTTAGTTCCCTCTCGGTAGACGTTATTCCGACATTGAGATCGATGTTATCAATAAAGACTCATCGTTATCTTCAGAAGTGTCAGGCAAGCAACCCCCCTTCAGCATATTCGATATAATCCCACCCTATCGCTCTTGCTCTCATTTAAATGCATTAGGACAACGCAATTCAATTGCTACTTGTGTTGCGGTAGATGAACCCACTCCTTTGGATGACCTATCATTGTCACAGTAAATAGCTAAACCAAGCAACCTACCAAACCTATTAGATGCTTGAGCCATGTTGTGCTATAACCCTGTTATGCTTGCTATACTTAGAGTTGTGTCAAGTCTGATTCATCTAGGAGATGAACCGGAGTGAAATAGATGTGTCTTGATGATGAGGGTTAAGTGTTGAACCCGTTTTGGTAAAGGTAGCAATGAGAGGCCATGTAGGAGTACATGGTGGGTTGTCTCATTGAATCCGCTCATAGGAACTGAGTTTTGTGTTTGTGTTCCAAGACTAGCTACTACCGCACATTGGGTTCTAGTAACTCGACCCCTCTCAGCCTATTAACCTACCATGTTCTCAGTCCAGGAGCCGCAGTAGTTCGAAACATTGATAGGTGTGGCACGGCTTGCGAAGTGGATGAACGGCCCAACCGGGACTGGCTTGGGGCCCTGCTCACAATGTTTGAGGCCATGTTGGAAACCTCGGCCAGACTTCCATTATGGATTCCAACTCAGATAGGCGACTACCTTGGATGTGAGTCATTGAAGGTTAACGTCCATGGCCGACTCCCTCGTTGGGCTTCTGCTTGAAGGTTGCTGAGGTGCCTTTTTACGTGCCCATGGCGATAAGTGGCGGGAGTATGTGTGACGAAGTACACCCCTACAGGGTAAACAATCTATTCGAATAGCCGTGTCCTTGGATATGGACAACTTGGAGACCTGCATAGTTCATAGATAACTTAAATGGATACTCTAAAATGCTCCAGATAAGTGTTAGTGTTATGGGTGGCTTCTTGTAGGAAGTTGACAGAGGATCCATAGTGGTGTATTGATCTGGTGAATATGTGGACTCATGTGTGATACACCTCAAAGAAAGTATTCATAAACATAGTACAGGTTAGCTAAGAGTCAAAGCTAGCTTGTTGCAATAAACTCCACAACCCCCTTTGTTGAAAATGATGCATATGTAGATAGTTTTGATGTAAGTCTTGCTGAGTACCTTTGTACTCACATTTTCTTATTTATGTTTTTGCAAATAAGACTTTAGTCTCATTAGTGATTCTTATGACGTGAAGTTCGATGTTAACCAAATTAGCTTGGGAATCCCAGACAGAGGTCTGGCTCCTTTGGTAGGGTCATTGTAGCTTTTTAGGCTCCTCCAGCCACTTTTAGTAGATGTCTGTACCCAAACATGTTTTGCTTCCGCCTATTGCTTGTATGACTTGAGTGTTGGGTCGTGTGACCCCTCTTTGTAATATCACACTATGTTGGCTCTTATGAGTCTCGAAATAATACTTGAGTCATAGAGTTTTGTTTTGATACCATGTTGTATCTACGCATATCGTGCATGGTGCATGTATGATTGAAATGCATCAGTATGCGTGGGATTAGACACCTAGTTGTGTGCCTTTAGTAGCCTTCTATATGGGGAAATGCCTCTTTGTGCTTCCACCGAGCCTTGGTAGCTTGCTACTGCTTCTGACACATTGATTTACCGACGTGTATCCTTCTTTGCTACTGTGTCTGTCCCTTTTGGGAAATGTCTCGTAGTGTAATGGAGTCCCTATAGCCTGCTACGACTCACCTACGTGCAGTGATGACATTAATGTCCCACAGCATAATGGAGTCCCTATAGATTGTTATGACTCGTCTACACACGTCGATGATCGACACCTGCATTGTTGGGTTACGTATGCGTGTCCCTATACAGTTGTGCCACTTGGGTCTATGACTAGTCATGTCGACCCAGGTTCTTTGACGTGTGAATGCTAGCGACATGTGCATATCCATGAGCCAAAAGGCGCAAACGGTCCTTGCTAAGGTACGGCAGCAGATGTGGGTTACCGTGCGTGAGGCCGCAAATTGGTGTGACATGTTACAGGCTGGATTCATATGGCTTAGGATCGGGGTTCCGACAACATTGGTATTGACTGCCTGTATGATTACCAAGCCAAACTGGGCTATGTTGAGTCTAGAACCGCTTTAGTTATATAAGGGAATTGATTGTGGAAGGGAATGTAAGATTCTTTTTACTCCTTTCCTTGTGTCATTCTAATTCTGAGTCACCCTCTTATTTTCTACGGGGATTAAAAAGTAGGCTTTCTCATCTATCTATCAGGATGATGAGTTACTACACTGGAGACTTATAGGAATGTTGATGTCTTCCTAGATTGATGTCTCCATAAGAATTCCATGTTATGTTGTCAGTTTTCTTGTGCAGGTTGCCTCATATTTCATGCCCATACAACCGTTATGTTGTCCGAGTTATCCAAGGTTTCTAAATTATCTGATGCAATTGCAAAAATCTTTCATCTTGAGTCAATGTCTTTTGGCCAGACAAAGCACACCAATTATCGTGTTGAGGTACTACATTATCTTGACGTATTTGTTGAAGTGTTAGGAAACTAGGTCATATCAGTGAACCACCCAACATTCTAGTTGTGTCTTTGTTTCCAGTGTGATAATTCTGGCCATCGTTATCGAAAGCATCCCGCGATGCTAATTAGTCAATAGGTATTCTATTTATGGGTTCTTGAGCCCAAGGACCATCCTGCTCATTCCTGTTGACTGTGTTTGTTCGTACCTTCAGGATGATTAGTAACCTTGATCTAGTGTTTGAGGTCCCTGGTATATCATTCTTACAATACCATGAACCATCACGACAGAAGTTCTTTGTGAACTAAAGATCACAACAAGAGTGTGAGGGATCACTAGAAGAGTGTCTAGAGGGGGTGAATAGACTACTAGCAGAAAGTTAAAACCTAACTTTTTCCCAAGTTAATTGGTTGGCAGATTTTAATAGTTTTAGCAAGGCTAACAAGTCTATATACCTTGCACATGCATGTCTACTAATATAGCAGCGGAAAGTAAAGACATTGCACATGAAGTAAAGAGTTGAGATATGGAAATCAAAAGCATTTGGAGACGCAAGCATTTTTCCCGTCGTTCCGATAGGTGGTGCTATCGTACGTCCATGTTTATGGAGTCTTCAACCCATGGAGGGTAACAGTAACGAGAGTCCACAGAGGGCTCCACCCATAAGGGTCCACAAAGTAGCAACCTTGACTATTCCATAACGGCTTCCGTCCACGAAGGACTAGCATCACTATGGGTAGATCTTCACGAAGTAGGCGATCTCCTTGCCCTTACAAAGTTCTTGGTTCACTGCACAACACGAAGTAGGAGGCTCCCAAGCGACACCTAACCAATCTAGGAGGCACCACCCTCCAAAAGGTAATAGGCTCGGTAATGTCGATGAACTCCTTGCTCTTGTGCTTCAAGATGATAGACTCCTCAACACAAAATCACTCTCTCACAGATTTGGCTTGGTAGAAGAGATTGATTGGTGGAAAGCAACTTGGGGAGGCTAGAAATCAAGATCCATATGGTTGGAGTGGAAGATCTTGACCTCAACACAAGGGTAGGTGGTTCTCTCTCAGAAAACTCATAGGATAGGTATGGAATGGTTCTAAGTGCTTCTCTTTTGAGTAGGTGCTAGTGAAGGGCTATATATAGGCATCCCCAAAAATCCAACCATTACACACAAAATGACCAACTCGGTGACACCAATGTGTTAATCTTGGTGGTACCGAAGTGACCAAAAGGTGGCAACTTTTGAATCTCGGAGGGACCGATATACGAATCTCAGTTTCATCGATAAGGTGAACAATGGTCAGAATGCCCACTATCGGTGATGCCGATTCAACATTCTCATACGGACTGAAAATGTGAACTTGCATAATAGAAAGTTGGCAACCTGAACTCGATGGCACCGGTATGGAATCGGTTGCACTGAAGGATTTGGGTTTGGCTGAGTCTCTCTAGGGTTTGGAATCGGTGGCACCGGAATGGAAATGTTGGTTGCACCGATTTGAGTGTTTGGCTTAGAACAGACTTTGGTAGGAGAGTTTGTAGGTGTCTTTGGTGAGTATCACTTGTGCACGTATGACCTTTTGTTCACCAACAAAACTTTACCCCCTTTTAATAGTATTGGCTTTCCTATGGACTCAAAGTGATTTCCCACAAATATAAAATTTAGAGTCCTCTTGCTTGAAGCTTTGCCCAATCCATTTCCTTGCATCTTGGGGCATTTCCACAATCTCTTTGCTAACCCAACTCTCCATGGACTATTATGTGAAACACACTAGATAAAATTATTAGTCCAAGAGACAATGTATGTTGTCTTGAATTATCAAAACCACCAAGGGAGCATGTTGTGCTTTCAATCTCCCCCTTTTTGGTAATTGATGACAACATACAATCAGAGCTTCAAATAAAAATATGCATGAATATAATGAAGACTTAGATAGACACATGACTTAGATTTGCTCCCCCTAAATGTGTGCAGTCCTTTAAAGGATAGTTGCTTTGGAATGCATGGACACACAAATGGATTAAGTGATATACGGAGTCATGTGTATCTTGTCTATATGCATTAAAATATGTGAATGAGATGTATCCTCGTTCAAGACTTTGCTCTTGCAAACAATATGTGCAAGAAGCAAGAGATCATCATGATCAAAGATATGATGCATATACTTACCTTGAGTTCTTGAGCGTTCTGGTAGTAGAAACACACTTGAGAAAACAATGTTAGGAAACATAAGAACATTCTACTAATCAAAAGCAATAGAACTCAAAAGGTACCAATATATGGAGAACATATAAAATATGGTAATACTTGAGATTAATATGTCTCCTCCTTTAGCATAAATCTATTATAGAGTTTCTCCCCTTAGATATGAAAGTGGTTATTCATCCTCTCCCCCTGAACCTTAGCATGTAGATATTGGGATTGGATAGGGTGAGAAAAGTCTAAAGTATACAAGAATATTATTGAGTGCTTGGAATTTTCTCTCCCTTACTTTGGTATTCTCCCCTTGTTTAGCATGAAGATTTGTTCTTATCCCCCTTGTTTAGGAATATCTAACTTTTAATATTATCCTCTCCCACTAAATCATATCTCCCCCTTTGCATAAGCATGTAACTTATCCCTTTAGCATGAAGCTTTGTTCTTCTCCCCTTTGGCATTAATTTCCAAAAAGTTCAAGGATAGGAGTAGGTACATGGATCATTGACAAGGAAGGGATCCTTGAGAACAAGGGTCATTGAAAGTAGGTTCATAGAAAAAAATGGAGGGAATCATTGAATGTAACTTATCTCCCTGTGGTAAATATTAGTTTTCTTTTCCTTGGAGCTAGGGATCCTTGAATAAAGAATTTCTCCCTCGAAGTGTTGTTTGTTCTTCTCCCCCAATTTTTTTATGAGGGATCATCGAAGATTTGAGAAATCACAGAAGGAGCACAAGGATTTATATATTCAAACATAGACTTAAAACATGATAGAAAGTCGGTGTCTCCGACACAAATTTGTGGGTGATACCAATATGATGTTATGCAGCTTATCTGCTGAGTCGGTAGAACCGAGTCCTTTGTATCGGAGGCTCCAAGGCTTAAAACAAAAAGAAAAGAATAAGGGACCAAGCTTCTATTTTTCAAAATGTCAAAAAGAAATATTTTCAAATGGAAAGAGAAAAGGGGCATCATATAGAAAAGATTTTAGTGATTATGAGAGATCATGCAAATAGAGAACAAACCACACAAGAATATTATCTAGATGATGGGCGATGACGAGGTCACCTATATTAGAGTATTTTGAATTAGGAGCCAAGCAAGAATACTTGATCATAGATCATACTCTATGTTGAGCTTAAAATGGGGTTACCATTTTTTGGTTAAGCATTTTAATGTCTTCATATCACTTGAGTTGCTTTAGCGCATGACTTGGAGTAAAGCCTTTTCAGGCATATGAGAGCATACCATTGAGTGATGTTGATGACGTTGCTCGTAGGTGAACTTGTTGAGGATGCTCGAGGTTGATGAAGAACATCTAGAGTTGGGAGAATCCTTCTCGTTCGAGTACACTTGTTACCTACAAGGGTTAGTCATGCAAGGAAGTATAATGGGTATATCCATTTGACATGATACCAATTGAGATTTTGCAATAAAGATCAAGTAAATGTCAATGATATGTTTTTGTTGTCTTCTTCCTTCCATCATCAAGAGGGGTTGTGGATACTTGGTCAAGGCAAGATTGCTTATAATTGGAGTTTGTTGCAATCTCGTGGAATGAAGTTCTTCCAAGTACCTACAAACGGTTAGATGCAATACAAGGGAGCATAGGATTCCATGGCATAAGATATCATGTTAGGAATATCATGGAAGTATCAAGAAAGCTCCTGCCCTTGAAAGCATTCGAGTGAGTCTAGCTCAAGTTCGAAGCACCAATGATGTTCAACTCACTCCTCGAGTGACAAAAAGTTTTCTCATCAAGTGGCTTAGTAAAGATATCAGCCAATTGCGTGTTAGTGCGAACATGCTTAAGATTAATATCTCCTTTGGCAACATGATCACGAATGAAATGATGTCGAACTTGAATGTACTTAGTTCGAGAATTTTGCATAGGATTATGACCAATTTTAATAGCAATTTCATTGTCACAGAGTAATGGAACATTTTTAACATGAATTCCATAATCCTTAAGCGTTTGTGTCATCCATAGTAACTGCGCACAACAAAATCCAGCAGCAATATACTCAGCTTCGGCAGTAGATAGAGATACTGAGTTTTGTTTCTTGGAGGACCAAGACACAAGAGATCTACCCAAAAATTGACAAGTACTCGAGGTGGATTTCCTATCAACCTTGTCACCGGCATAGTCCAAATCAGAATAGACAACAAGGTTCAAAGAAGATCCATTGGGATACCAAATGCCAAAGTTTGGTGTTTGTATCAAGTATCCCACAATATGTTTTATGGCCAAAAGATGACACTCCTTAGGTGCAGCTTGATATCTAGCACACATGCAAACACTAAGCATAATATCGGGACGAGATGCACATGGATTTAGCAATGAACCAATCATGGATCGATAAACTTTTTGATCAACCCGGTCATCTTCCTTGGTTAGATCAACATGTCCACTAGTTGGCATGGGAGTTTTCATACCTTTGCACTCTTGAATGTTGAATTTCTTGATCAAATCCTTGGTATACTTAGTTTGATAGATGAAAGTTCCTTCTCTTGATTACTTAATTTGCAATCCAAGAAAGAACTTCAGCTCACACACCATAGACATCTCATACTTCTCGGACATCAACCTTCCAAATCTTCCAATAAATTGAGGGTTAGTGGAACCAAAGATAATATCATCCACATAGATTTGGCACACAAATAATTCACCATTAAATCTCTTAGTGAACAAGGTTGCATCAATTTTCCCAATTTCAAAACCTTTTTCAATGAGAAACATTGTTAAGCATTTGTACCAAGCACGAGGGGCTTGCTTAAGACCATAAAGGGCTTTATGAAGCTTGTAAACATGATTAGGTTTCTTAGGATTCACAAAACCAGGTGGTTGCTTAACATAAACCTCTTCTTCAATTTCACCATTTAAAAAGGCACTTTTAATGTCCATTTGATAAAGCGTGATATCATGGTGATTAGCATAGGCAAGAAGAGTTCGAATAGCTTGTAGTCTAGCAACGGGGGCATAAGTCTCACCATTGTCCATACCTTCTATTTGAGTATATCCTTGGGCTATGAGACGTGCCTTGTTGCGAATGACTTGACCGTCTTCGTCCTTCTTGTTCCGAAACACCCATTTGGTTCCGGTGATGTTGTGCTCATCTTCGGCTTCTCCACAAGTGTCCAAACTTCATTCCTCTCGAAGTTCTGAAGCTCTTCATGCATAGTATTCACCCAATCCGCATCTTCAAGAGCTTGTTCTACCTTCAAAGTCTCAATGCTAGATATTAATGAATAATTCTCACAAAATTTAGCTAGACGAGTTTTAGAGCGAGTGATTCTCCCGGTTTGGATATCTCCAAAGATTTGGTTTAGGGGATGGTTCTTGGTCACTTGTGCTCGAACTTGGGTCAGCTTCCGATTGTTGGATGGTGGAGCTTCTTCTTCATCATCATTTCCTTCATCTTTGTTGTTATCAATGTGATCATCTCCTTGAGGTGGTGGTGAACGAGGTTGTGGTGGATCTTCAAGATGTACTTATGCCTCCTCTTCATCTTGTCGTGTACCGCTTGTGGATGCCTCCATGTCATGTTGCGGTTCACCTTGTCGTGAAGTAGGGGCTTCCACTTGAGTTGATGAAGTACTTTCCTTCACCTCCATGGGACGAATCTTGACGATGGGTAAATCTAGTTTAGCTTCCGAAGGGTCCTTATCACCTACATCATTTGGCAATTGTTTGACTTGCGAACCATTAGATTCATCAAACTTCACATCTACTGTCTCTTCAACTTTTCGAGTGAAGTTGTCGTAGACACCGTAAGTGTGAGAGTTTGATCCATAATCAAGTAGGAATCCTTCATGAGATTTAGGAGACAATTCAGTATGATGATGCTTGTCAAGAATGTAGCACTTGGAGCGAAATACTCAAAAGTATCCAACTTGGGTTTTGTTACCGGTGAGTAGCTCGTATGCCGTTTTACCGAGAAGCTTGTGCAATTAAAGTCGGTTTGTGGCATGACATGTTGTTTCCACGGCTTCTATCCAAGAGTGTCTTGGCGTCTTGTATTCGTCAAGCATCTTTCTGGCCATCTCAATAAGCGTCTGGTTCTTCCTTTCAACAACTCCATTTTGTTGAGGCATGTACGTAGCTGAGAACTCATGTGAGACACCTTCTTTGTCAAGAAAGGTATCCACATGGGTGTTCTTGAACTCCAGTCCGTTATCGCTTCGAACCTTCTTGATCTTCACTTCAAACTGATTTTGCGCTTTGCGAACGAAGTTCTTGAAGATCTTTTGAACCTGTGACTTATCATCAAGGAAAAATACCCACGTAAATCTGGAAAAATCATCAACTATAACTACACCATAGGAATTTCCACCGAGACTCTTGTAAGCATTGGGACCAAAAAGATCCATGTGAAGTAACTCGAGTGGTCTCCTAGTAGTCATGATATTTTTAACGGGATGACTTCCACCGACTTGTTTTCCTGCTTGACAAGTACTACAAAGTCTATCTTTGTCAAAGATAACATCTTTAACACCAAGTATATGATCACCTTTGATTAGCTTATCTAGATTGCGCATGCCTAGATGTCCAAGTCTTCTATGCCAAAGCCAACATTTAGAAGATTTTGCAATTAAACAAGTGTGAGGCTTGGATCTCTTACTGAAATCAACAATGTATAGATCACCGCTACGGAAACCGGTAAAGACCATTTTATGATTATCTTGACAAAACACTTGGCAATCTACTTTCGTGAATAACACATTGAAACCGAAATCGGCAAGTCTAGATATAGAAAGAAGATTGTAGCCAAGGGATTCAACAAGCATAACATTTTCAATAGAGCTATCATGGGATATGGCCACCTTACCAAGGCCATGTACCTTACCCTTAGAGTTGTCTCCAAAGGTCAGATACCTTCGAGGACCGGATTAGGCGTGATCTCTGGGAACATGTCTTTATCACCAGTCATATGATCCGTACATCCACTGTCAAGAATCCACTCTTTTCCTTCAGACATATAATCCTTGAAGTTTGCCATGAGACTTAGATTCTTCATGATTGTGGGGAACCCGACTCATAAGCCGTGATCTCCGAATGTACGTGCACAGTGATCCCAGAGATCAATGCTCACTGAACACACATAAACTGAATAACAAGAGTCTTACATCCTTTACATACCGTTTGTGCTCAAACATGGCCTTTATGGCCAAGTCTTCATATACTTGCAATGGAAATCTTCAGCGATAGCGTGAACCCATGCCATCTGCCTTAACCCTATAGGCATTCTAACTGGGAAGTGTCCTACCTCGCACGTACGTCACCATGGCAATCTTCATCATAACCTGATCTTTCATGCCTGGCCAATAAAATAACCAGTGGCAAGCCAATGAGTACTTTGAATGTACTCGCAAGCAACCCATGTTTGGAACAAGGCAATAACAATGCATGAAATAGCACTAAGTAGGTATTTTGCAGAAAGCTGATTTTGAATGCAATGTCATGATCAAGTAACTATGTGTAAGCATGCATCAACAGTTGGCAGATATCCATATGAACAAGTTACAGATATCATCATAAGCAGGGATTGAACATCTCATGTTCATTCATCACATCAAGCCTTTAGACTTGTCTCAAGTATCATACTTCTGTCTTCCACACACACACACCATGTTTGCGAAAACATCTGGACGTGGCATAAGCAGCACCACCCAACTGTCCTTGGCCATGGACACAGCTATTCAAATAGTTTTACACTCTGCGGAGGTTGCACACTTTACCCATAAGACTCGGGGAACTTCCATTTCATCCACGACTCGCGGTATATAACATACTCGAGGTAAGCACCCGAACAATGCCTTTCCGTTGACGATACTAAACAAAGAGTCCACTCAATTGGTACCCAGCCCTCATGATGTAGATCATATGAGCCTCGCTCTAGATTGTACCATCCATGAAGGGACCAATGGTGTGCCCGGTGCTTGTGAAGACAGTGCATGATCGTCCATACCGGCACGACCCCGTATCAAGAGTGACCACGTCACTCCCTCCACTAGTAATGCGGGCTCTATACTAGTAAACATCAAACTAATCAACAAAGCCCCGTCCCATAAGGGGTATCGTGGTTGTGCATGTAAGGTTGGGATGGTATACAAATCTTAAACCCTCCATTTTTGAAAACACACACTCACTTATTCCGGTACACCACTTCTTTCTTAAGTGGTTACCCAACTCAACATAATCTCTCTCGGGCATTACTGGCAGCCGATGGGGTTTTCGAAAAGCCTTTAAAAATCTTTTCCTTCCATCATCATGCATATCCCCATCCTATTTGCGTAGCATCTACTGAGCAACATATCTACACCCACCCTCATAACCCTCATAAGGAGGTAGGGTCATGCACGATGCAAGTGTCAATGGCACACGTATCGGAAGCAACCCATCGAAGTGTTCAATACACCACATGCAATAAAATGGTTTCTTAACATGGTCAAAGGGCTGCTTGCCTAGCTTCACAAAGTCTTCAAGGTCTTCACACGCTTCTCGTCCAACTCCGAGCACTTCGTCTATTTTGTCAACTATCACCGTAAACAACCACAACAAGCAACACAACAAGCAGAAAAATAAAGTGCTCTATAAATAGGAAATATAGTTTTCTCGGACACCTCTGGTCATGAGAAAAATAACCAAGGAGATTTTGTTGGATGTGGGTCAAGAGGGAGTTTTGAATGGTGGAAATGAAGGAAATGATGATCCTATAAGATGTCCACAGAAAATATTTTGTAAAAAGGAGTGGATGGCCCCAAAAAACAGGGCATGGTTTTAGAATCATGTGGGATGAATTCCCTAAGATTTTCCTAAGATGAAATTAATAGAAAATGGGCCATTTATTAGATCCAACAGAATAGGTGCATGGTAAAAATGTTCACCATGGCTACATAAATGAGGGATGATTTTTGGAGTATCTGGAAACTTGAATCACTCCATTTGGAGCTATAATGAATGCTCTAGGGATTTTATAAGGTGGCCCTTAATAGTTCAAATTTGAATTTAAATTTGGGACTAACACAAAGGTGTGGTGGAAAATAATGAAAGTGGCACCATTAAATAGGTGGTATTTTTAGGAAATTTAGGAACTTGAATCATCCAATTTGGAGTCCGAATGAATTTTCTATGAATATTTGAATTTCACTGGTAAATGAAAAGGAAAGAAAAATCCTCACCCAGTTGGGCTACGACACGACTGTGCGCAGGATAGAGATTGGGCCGGCCAAGTGGCTCGGTCGGCCGTGTGCAGGAGCCACGTCAAAGGCGTATTATGGGGAACACGCCTTCCCAGCGGGGAGGTGAAGGATCACTAGAAGAGTGTCTAGAGGAAGGGTGAATAGGCTACTAGCAGTAATTTAAAACCTAACCTTTTCCCAAGTTAATTGGTTGGCAGATTTTAACAGTTTTTAGCAAATCTAGCAAGTCTAACAGCCCTACACATGCATGTCAACAAATATGGCAGCGGAAAGTAAAGACATTACATATGAAGTAAAGAGTTGAGATAGGTAGATCAAACATAGTTGGAGATGCAAGGATTTTTCCCTGGTTCCGATAGGTGGCGCTATCGTACATCCATGTTTATGGAGTCTTCAACCCACGAAGGGTAACGGTCGCGAGAGTCCACAGAGGGCTCCACCCAAAAGGGTCCATGAAGTAGCAACCTTGACTATTCCATACGGCTTCCGTCCACGAAGGACTAGCCTCACTATGGGTAGATCTTCACGAGGTAGGGGATCTCCTTGCCCTTACAAACTTCTTGGTTCACTCCACAACACGAAGTAGGAGGCTCCCAAGCGACACCAACCAATCTAGGAGGCACCACCCTCCAAAAGGTAATAGGCTCGGTAATGATGATGGACTCCTTGCTCTTGTGCTTCAAGATGATAGACTCCTCAACACCCAATCACTCTCTCACAGATTTAGCATGGTGGAAGAGATGGGATTGGTGGAAAGTTACTTGGGGAGTCTAGAAATCAAGATCCATATGATTTGAGTGGAAGATCTTGACCTCAACACAAGGGTAGGTGGTTCTCTCTCAGAAAATCTAATAGGATAGGTATGGAATAGTTCTGAGTGCTTCACTTTCGAGTAAGTGGTGGTGAAGGGGTATATATAGGCATCCCTAAAAATCCAACCGTTACACACAAAATGACCAACTCGGTGACACCGATGTGCTAAACTCGGTGGTACCGAAGTGACCAAAAGGTGGCAACTTTCGAATCTCGGAGGGACCGATCTACAATTCTCGGTTGCACCGATAAGGTGACCAACGGTCAGATTTCCAATCTCGGTGATGCCGATCCAACATTTTTAGTAGGACCAAAAATGTGAATTTGCATAACAGAAAGTTGGCAACCTAAACTTGGTGGCACCGGTATAGAATCGGTTGCACCAAAGTGGCTAGGGTTTGGCATGAGTCTGTCTAGGTTCTGGAATCGGTGGCACCGAAGTGGGAAAGTTGGTTGCACCGATTTTGAGTGTTAGGTAAGGAACAGACTTTGGTGGGAGAGTTTGTGGATGTTTTTGGCGACAATCACTTGTGCACGTTTGAGCATATTGTTTACCAACAAAACCTTACCCCTTTTTAATAGTATTGACTTTCCTATAGACTCAAAGTGATTTCTCACAAATATGAAATGTAGAGTCCTTTTGCTTGAAGCTTGGCCAACCTATTTCCTTGCATCTTGGGGTATGTCCACAATCTCCTTTTGCCAATCCTCTCTGTAGACTGTATCTGAAATACACTAGGTGAAAATATCAGTCCAAAAGACAATGCATGTTGTCATGAATTATCAAAACCACCAAGGGAGCATTTTGTGCTTTCAACCTCCCCATTTTTGGTAATTGATGACAACATACAATCAAAGCTTCAAATAAAGATATGCATGGTTATACTGAATACTTTGAGAGACACATGACTTAGACTTGATCCCCCTAAATGTGTGCAGTCCTTTAAAGGATAGTTGCTCTTGAATGGATGAACACACAAAAGGCAGAAGGGATATAACAGGTCATGTGTATCTCGACTATATGCATCAGATATATATGAATGAGAAGTATCTTTGTTCAAGACATCACTCTTGCAAACAATATGTGCAAGAAGCAAGAGATCATCTTGATCAAGGATATGATGCATATACTTACCTTGAGTTCTTGAGCATCTTGGTAATAGAAACACACTTGAGAAAACAATGTTAGCAAACACACGAGTATTCTACCAAACGGTAAAGCAATAGAACTCAAAATTGCCAAGATATGGAGGACATATAGAAAATAGTATTCCTTAGAATTGATATGTCTCCGAAATCATTTAGAATTTTCTCACTGTAGATATGAAAATATGTTATCCTCTCCCCCTGAATCTTAGCATGTAGATTTTAGGATAGGATAAGGTGAGAAAGGTCAAAGATTTTCTTGTCCCTACTTTGATAGTCTCCCCCTGTTTATAAAGATATGAGTACTGATATTGGCTCTCCCCCTTGATCATATCTCCCCCTTTGCATAAGCTTTGGTCTTCTCCCAAAATGGTGAATCTTTGGTCTTGCTTTGGTCTTCTCCCCCTTTGGCATAAATTACCAAAAAGGTTGAAAACAGGAATAGATACAGGGATCATTGACTGAGAAGGGATCCGTGAGAACAAGGGACGTCCAAATGTAGGATTCATAGAAACGAAAACTGCGAGAATCATGGAAAATGATTTGTTCTTCTCCTCATTTCTTCATTGAAGATAGGGATCCTTGAATAAAGAAATTCTCTTCACAAGATTACTTTTAGTTCTTCTCCCCCTAAGTTTTTTTAGGAGAGAGTGTTGGGATCATCGAAGTAACAGATGTTTTACAAGAATGATCACTAAGAAAACACAGAATTGCAAAAGCGAATTCAAATGAAATAGAAATAAAACCGGTGACTCCGAGATAGATAAATCAGTGGTACCGAGATGTTGAAGTGTAGCTTGTCCGCAATTTCGATAGAACCGAGATATCTGAGTCGGCGGCTCCGAACGAGAAACCAAGTTTCTATTTTTACAAAATCTAGAGAAAGATTTTCAACGAAATATGAAGTTTTCCAAAGGGACATCAACTAGATAAGATTGGAGTAGTTATGAGAAATCATGCAATTAAGAGCAAACCTTACCAGATTCTTAACTAGATCATGGGCGGTGACTAGGTCACCTATATTAGAGTATATCAACTTAGGATCCAAGCAAGAATACTTGATCATAGTTCATACTCTACGGTAAGCTCAAAATGGGATTACCATTTTTCGAATAAGCATTTTAATGTCTTCATATCACTTGAGTTGCTTTAGCTCATTTCTTGGAGTAAAGCCTTTCCAAGGACATGAGTACATACCTTTGAGTGATGTTGATGATGTAGCTTGTAGATGAACTTGTTGAGGATGCTCGAGGTTAATGAAAACCATCTTGAGTTTTGAGCAATCCTTCTTGTTCTAGTACACTGGTTACCTACAAAGATTAGTCATGCAAGGAAGAACAATAGATATATCCAATTGACATGATACCAATTGAGAGTGTGCAATTTTGGTCAAGTATATGTCAAGGATATGGTTGAGTGGCCTTCTTCCTTCCATCATCAAGAGGGGTTGTAGATATTTGGTAATGACAAGATTGCTTATGATTGGAGTTGATGGCAATCTTGTGGAATGAAGTTTTTCGAAGTACCTACAAGAGATTAGATGCAATACAAGGGAGCATAGAATTCCATGGCATAATATGAAATGTTAAGATACATGGAAATATCAAGAAAGCTCATGCCTTTGCATGCAATCGAGGGAGTCTAGCTCAAGTTTGAAGCATTAATGATGTTCAACTCACTCCTCAAGTGACAAAATGTCTTCTCATCAAGTGGATTAGTAAAGATATCTACCAATTGCTTGTTAGTACAAACATGCTTAAGATTAATATCTCCTTTGGCAACATGATCACGAATGAAATGATGTCGAACTTGAATATGCTTAGTTCGAGAATGTTGCACAAGATTATGACCAATTTTAATAGCACTTTCATTGTCACAAAGTAATGGAACATTTTTAACATGAATTCCATAATCCTTAAGTGTTTGTGGCATCCAAAGTAATTGCACACAACAAGATCCAGCAGCAATATACTCAGCTTGGGTTGTCGATAGTGATACCGAGTTTTGTTTCTTGGAGGACCAAGACACAAGAGATCTACCCAAAAATTGTCAAGTACCCGAGGTGGACTTTCTATCAACCTTGTCACCGGCATAGTCTGAATCGGAATAGCCAACAAGACTAAAAGAAGATCCCTTGGGATACCAAATGCCAAAGTTTGGTGTTTGTATCAAGTATCTCACAATACGTTTCACGGCCAAAAGATGACATTCTTTTGGTGCAGCTTGATATCTAGCACACATGCAAACACTCAACATAATATCGGGACGTGATGCACATAGATATAAAAGTGAACCAATCATAGATCGATAAACTTTCTGATCAACCGGCTCATCCTCTCTGGTAAGATCAACATGTCGACTAGTAGGCATAGGGGTTTTCATACCTTTGCATTCCTACATGTTGAACTTTTTGATCAAATCCTTGGTATACTTAGGTTGAGAATTGAAAGTTCCTTCTTTCGATTGTTTGATTTGCAACCCAAGAAAGAATTTTAGCTCATACATCATAGACATCTCGTACTTCTGAGACATCAACCTTCCAAACCTTTCACTAAATTGAGGGTTAGTGGAACCAAAGATAATATCATCCACATAAATTTGGCACACAAATAGTTCACCATTAACTCTCTTAGTGAATAAGGTTGCATCAATTTTACCAATTTCAAAACCTTTTTCGATAAGAAACTTCCTTAAACATTTGTACCAAGCATGAGGGGCTTGCTTAAGACCATAAAGAGCTTTACGAAGCTTGTAGACATGATTAGGTTTCTTAGGATTAACAAAGCCAGGTGGTTGCTTAACATAAACCTCTTCTTGAATATCACCATTTAAAAATGCACTTTTAATATCCATTTGATAAAGCGTGATATCATGGTGATTGGCATAAGCAAGAAGAATGTGAATAGCTTCAAGTCTAGCGACAGGGGCGTAGGTCTCACCGTAGTCCATACCTTCGACTTGCGTATATCCTTGAGCTATGATGTGAGCCTTGTTGCGCACGACTTGACCGTCTTTGTCTTGCTTGTTTCGTAATACCCATTTGGTTCCGATGATGTTGTGTTCATCCTCGGGTTTCTCCACGAGTGTCCACACTTCGTTCCTTTAGAAGTTGTGAAGCTCTTCATGCATAGCGTTCACCCAATCCGCGTCTTCAAGAGCTTGATCAACCTTCAAGGGCTCAATGCTAGAGATGAAAGAATAATGCTCACAGAAGTTTGCTAGACGAGTTTTAGAGCAAGTGATTCTCCCTATTTGTATATCACCAAAGATTTGGTTTAGGGGATGGTTCTTGGTCACTTGTGCTCGAACTCGGGTCAGCTTTCGATTTTTGGTTAGTGGAGATTCTTCTTCATCATTATCTCCTTCTTCTTCATTGTTGTTGAAGGTGTCGTTCCCTTGAGGTGGTGGTGAAGGGGGTTGTGGTGGATCTTCATCATGCACTTCCTCCTCTTCATCATCTTGCCGTGTATCGCTTGTGGATGCCTCCATATCATGTTGTGGTTCACCTTGTCATGAGGTAGGGGATTCCACTTGAGTTGATGAAATACTTTCGTTCACCTCGGTATCAGGAGGTCAGGGCCCGCCTCATGAGGAGCGTCCAGGGTAAGACGGTCGAGCCCCATGATGGTAGGGAAATGCGCGGGACTAGGACCTACAGACATAGGGCATCATCTGAGCCCCAACTCACCTCAACCGCAAGAAGAAGAAGCCTGCCAGGCGCCTAGACCCTCCAGGCATCACTGCCGCACCCCACAACCTGAAAGCCTATCACGGGCCTATCAAGCTAAGTACCCTAATCGCAACCGGGAAATGACTCCAATTGATGAAATGCAGAGGGTACTAATAAAAAAGGGGCAGACACCCGAATGCATTACACGCCCACAGGGCCTCCCTTAGTTTTTGTGTTGCGGACGCAAAAGGAAAGGAAGAGAAAGAAAGTGAGAAGCCACACTGGGGTTGTCGCCTTAGGAGCCTAACGCCGGCGCGCCGATTTTCAGTCATTTTCCTCCTCCTCCTTCACGGCCCCGCGGAAGTGCCCTGGGGCGGACGTCCCCGGAGCGGGAGAACGGTGCCGCGGCGGCGGACTGCCCTCCGAGACCCGGGTGCGTCGGCGTGGCGGTGTGTCGTAGCTGCTGTCGCTCGGGCTCTCCTTGGAGGGGGTGTCGCTACTGCTGGAGGTGTGGCGCCCGTCATGAAGGGCAAGCTCGTCCCCAGGATCACCGCGGCCGACGTCTTCCAGGTAGCACCCCAGGCGCTCGTCCTCTCCCCCGAAGAACTTGATCAAGAGCGTCGCCTCCCCGTCATACTTGAAGTGGAAGCTATGCCTCCCCCTCAGGCCATGGGCATGGGTGAATGCTTGCCACCCACGTTCAGGTACACGTAGCCCTCGAGGGTGACCTCGACCTCCACCCAAGACGCCCCACTGCAGCAGCCATCGGCCTGCAGCCATAGGCCGACAGG
Source organism: Hordeum marinum (assembly GCA_022496015.1). Classification (NCBI taxonomy): domain Eukaryota; kingdom Viridiplantae; phylum Streptophyta; class Magnoliopsida; order Poales; family Poaceae; genus Hordeum; species Hordeum marinum. The sequence continues at coordinate 132,321,724 of CM039676.1, read as the reverse complement.
TGCTCCAGCGGGTAGGGCCTCCGTGAAGTAGCTCAAAAGCTAGAACTAGGCAACTTCCGGCATATCTGCCCATGTCACGAACTCAAGGGCCGAGTCAGCCAAATGGAGTTGCGGGCACGGCGGCCGGGTGGCCATCGCCGACCTCCCACCTCGGCCGCCATCGTGTTCGCCGCCGTGGTGCACAGGAGCACAACTGCGCTCGTCGGGAGCCACCGCTGGCGTCACGACATACTTACGAGGGTGGCCACGGCCCCTCCAAGGTGACCGGGCAGCAGGGCCATCCCTGAGAGCCTTCCCCTTCTCTGTAGCGGAAAACTTCCTTGTTGGCACCATTGTTCGGAGAGAGCAGTTAGGGGGGTGTGGAGATAGACAAGACGAAGATGGATGAGGGTTTTCTCGCCCTCGCCAGTTTATATACAGCCAGAAGCCGCCCGGAGCCCCCCCCCCCCCCCACTTCAGGGGCATGTGGCCCATCGAAGAGTCACATCCGCGTGGCCCGGGGCAGCAGCAGCATTCAATGGGACTCAATGATGACCGGCACTGCGCCCAGGCGTCGCATCGATTTAACTGGGAGCGGTTCCGGACGCCCTCGAGGAGCGGAGGCGTCGTCACCTGGTCGTTTGATGCGTGCCAAGCCTGGCCCACAGGCGTTTGGGGCCGCGGCACTTCGGCCGTCCCCAGGCTTCGCCCGTAAGCCAGCTCGAGTGTGCCTTGGGCCCGGGTGCTACTGTCGGTGTTCTAGGAATGGGGGTACCCAGACCTGCCTGCCATCGGCCTAGGGCATGGCCCACTTTACCAACCGAATGGGACCAGACGAGGCCTCACTAGACACAAGGCCCTCGCGAGGGCCCAAGCCTCATGAGGAGCAATGGCAACAAGACCCGCAAAGGATGGGCCTCTCCATGACCCCTCCGGAGCGGTGGAGCTTCCTATGCAAGACCCGGCCTTAGGAGTCAAAGATGACTCAAGGAAGGACAAACAAGGACCAAGGCGCCAGGTGGTGCAGTTTCCCCTTTGGTGCAAAGGGAACAAGGACGAACGTGGGTTCCCAAAGCACCCCCAAAGGTTTCCATTCAGGTGCAAGAGGACCCCAACCACCCGTCCCACAGGACGGATGTCATCGCTGAGCCAGCCCCAGCGGTGTCGACAGTTACTTTGCAGGCGAAGACCACCTTTGGGTAGGGCGAGCACCAACCCTTGTCCCACTTCAAAATTGGTTGTTGTGGGATCCCTTCCGGCCATTGCGATAAGTGAAGAGGACTCGGGCCACCGCTATATCTAGAGCATAGGTTGCACCATAGAGAGGGGATCTGAACCCTGTCGACAAACTCCACCACGCACAAAACCACAAGGAGCCTTGAACACCACCCAGAGCCCTCAGGAGGCCTCGAAACATTGTACTTGTTCATCCACCTCACCTCCTAGAGAGGCAATCCACCAAAGCAGGAGTAGGGTATTACACTTCGCAGCGGCCCGAGCCTAGGTAAACTGTCGTGTTCATCTTCTTCCTCGTCTTTGTGCGAGTTTGTCGTTGCATACGCCCATGTGTTCGAGTAGCGAGTTAGGTTGGGCGAGGCCGTAGGGGATCTTTGCACATGCCCATGTGTTCGAATATTAAGGGTTTTGCGGAGCCCGAAATCTGACAGAACTGGGAGGTGTTCTGTTGTAAGAATCCCATGCGGTCACAATTGTCTTGGACAGTGTGTTCACATGTATCTTATAATCTAGCTCATGTTTTAGAGCTGGATTCTATAGTTCATTCCCGAGAATCCTACAATGTCATCTCGTCGATTTATGTTGCAAAACTTCTCTTCCAGACCCGCTGAGTCTGAAGTAGCTTGTCAACATCCAAATTTGAATCTCAGGCAGATATGATGGTTGAAAATTTTCCCAAGATCCATGATGTTGGTTTCCGCAAGGTTGATGTTTTCACCGACACCCCTAGTCGGAAGATCTATCATTGTAGTATCTTGATTCAGCAAATTTGACCACTGCTACATGAGGATTTCATATGACTTATTCTAGAAGTTGTTCCTCATGGACCCCTTTGAGATCCCGAAATCCGACCTTTACTTGATGTTCTAGGTAGCAAACCAGACCTACGATTGGGTTACACTAGTACATCAAGGAGAACATCAAAAGCGGAGCGCTAAATGTCTCTCGATCGATCATCCAGATTTCATTCATTTGCATAGCTAAGTTGAAATTTGAGGAATTGTTGTCTTCCTTTGCATCTGCATCCTCCATGGTTATTCTTCATGGTAGTATGATGTGTCACCAGGATCCTTGGTATGGATGTTGGTAAAACCTTGATAAATAGGGAAATGCTCAAGTTCTTGAGAGCACGCTCAGACACTAGGTTATATCCTCGGTATCAATTGGAATGTGCCTTCCGTTGCTGAGTTGTTTTATAACTCTAGTTTCCTTCCGATCTGAGTATGTCATTCTTTAGAATTCCCTCAAATGGTCATCGTGAATTGCCTTAGGCTAGTATGAAGAGTTTCAATGATCTCTGGATCAAAAGCAATTCTTTTTGCCACTTACGGTAATAACTCTACGAGTCACCTCTTCTAAGGTGCCTCATTATGGAATCATGGCAATTAGCTCCTTGCTACTTTGAAAACCGTTCACCATCTTTCAAGCAGGGAATTGTTGCCTACCAACCAAACCTTGTCATCTATCTCATTCCATCCCTCTTGATGTATTTTGTGTATCAGCTCAAGAGATATTCTAACGTCTCATTCCATGAGTTGATCATGAGTTGCTCCATATTTGAGGAGATCAATTCATGTATAGTTTTTTGCTCCTTGCTGATGTGTTGGGTGAAGCTTCCAAAGCAAGGATGGCAAGATCCATATGATGCAATGAATTAACATCTTCGAGAAGGGCAATTGGATCATGAAGATTGTCTTAGATTGTATCCCCTCTGTCCTCTTACACTACGACTGAATCTCGGGACGAGATTCTTGTTTAGTGGGGGTGAGTTGTCACAGCCCTAGTGTAACCTTGCTAGTCTTTGCATTTCATGCATGCATTTAAAATTCAAATTAATTTTAATTGGGGAATTGTCAAGCCTTAGAAAAACAATTTTGACAAAACAAGCAAGATAAAAATTGCTCCAAATCATTCCAACAAAATGTTCCAAATATTATGTGGAAATACTGGCTAGAGTTTAAATTCAACCAATATTTTTGGAATCATAGAAATATTTGTTATGGGAATTTGTTTTACCCAACAACTATTTACATTGGATTATATTTATGATATGAAAAATATGATTCCAATAAATCTGAAACTTTTTATGTGGCACTGGTAAAATCCATTAAGCTCACATGATAATTTTCAGGTTTTGAAAAAAAATAGTATTTTATCTAAACCAAAAAAAATGTCAGAAAATAGAAAACAAGAAATAAAAATAAAAGACAAAGGCTTACCTGGGCCTCCCTATAGTAGAAGTGGCCCGGCCCAGGGGCAGAGTCGTCTTCTGCCTCTGCTAGTAGGCAGAGGGGAAGCCGAGCACAGCCATGCCACCGTGCCAGCTCCTGCTTGCGCTGGCGACCTCCCATGCATCCCTATCCGAGCTAGAGGGCCACCTCGACCCCTCGAGCTCATTCTCCCCCCCTGCTGGTCTCTCTTTCCCCTCTGTCGTTCTCTCCCACACTGGCCCGAGCCGTTGTCGCCGCTCCTCACAGCCCTGCAGCCACTGGCTTCACCGATCCCCCACCGTGCTCATCGCCTCCACCCTCAAGAAGTTCCTCCCCATAGAAGAAATCAAACTGGAGGCCCCCGCAATAGCGCTGTCGTTGCCGATTCCACCGCCAGCAATCGGAGCTCACCGCGCTCGATTTGCCCCGTCTAGAGCTCCCCATCCGTCGTCGTCACCCTAGCAGACCCGACGTGAGCCCTGTCCGTTTCCCCCCTCGCGTCCCTGCTCTTCCCACGCCCCTAAGCCATAGCGCCGCTGCGGCTGAGCTCCGGCTGCGCGCGAGGTCGTCAACGGCCTCGCTACTGGTGTAGGACCGGAAGTATGTCTAGAGGGGGGGTGATTAGACTACGTGACCAATTAAAAGTTTTGCCTATACCAAGTTTTAGGATTGACAGTTTTTAACATTTCATGGCAAGTCAAGTACACCCTACACATGCAAGTCTAAGAGTATATAGCAGCGGAAAGTAACAACAAGCATGTATAGAAGGGATAGGGTAGGAAGATCAAACGCAATTGTAGACACGATGATTTTTCCCGTGGTTCTGTTCGGTGGCGCTACCGTACATCCACGTTTATGGAGTCTTCAACCCACGAGGGTAACGGTCGCGAGATTCCACGGAGGGCTCTCCCCAAAAGGGTCCACGAAGTAGCAACCTTGACTATTCCATAACAGCTTCCGTCCATGAAGGACTAGCCTCACTATGGGTAGATCTTCATGAAGTAGGCGATCTCCTTGCCCTTACCACTTCTTGGTTCACTCCACAACACGAAGTAGGAGGCTCCCAAGCGACACTTAACCAATCTAGGAGGCACCACCCTCCAAAAGGTAATAGGCTCGATAATGACGATGAGCTCCTTGCTCTTGTGCTTCAAGATGATAGACTCCTCAACACCCAATCACTCTCTCACAGATTTGGCATAGTGGAAGAGATGGGATTGGTGGAAAGCTACTTGGGGAGGCTAGAAATCAAGATCCATATGATTGGAGTGGAAGATCTTGACCTCAACACAAGGGTAGGTGGTTCTCTCTCAGAAAATCTGATAGGATATGTATGGAATAGTTCTGAGTGCTTCTCAATCGAGTAGGTGGTGGTGAAGGGGTATATATAGGCATCCCCAAAAATCCGACCGTTACACACAACATGACCAACTCAATGACACCGATGTGTTAATCTCGATGGTATCGAAGTGACCAAAAGGTGGCAACTTTTGAATCTCGGTGAGACCGATATAGGAAACTTGGTTGCACCGATAAGGTAACCAACGGTCAGATTTCCAATCTCGGTGACGCCGATCCCATATTCTCGGTGGGACCGAAAATGTGAATTTGTGTAACAGAAAGTTGGCAACCTAAACTCGGTGGCACGGATATGGAATCGGTTGCACTGAAGTGGCTAGGGTTTGGCAGAGTCTGTCTAGGTTCTTGAATCGGTGGCATCGGTATGGGAAAGTTGGTTGCAGCAATTTTGAGTGTTAGGTATAGAACAGACTTTGTTTGTGGATGTTTTTGGCGACTATCACTTGTGCACTGTTGAGCATATTGTTCACCAACAAAACCTTACCCCCTTTTAATAGTATTGGCTTTCCTATGGACTCAAAGTGATTTCTCACAAATATAAAATGTAGAGTCCTCTTGCTTGAAGCTTGGCCAACCTATTTCCTTGCATCTTGGGGTATGTCCACAATCTCCTTTTGCCAATCCTATCATTGAACATTTCCTGAAATATACTTGGTGGAAACATTAGTTCAATGAATTATATGTTGTTATTAATTACCAAAACCACCAAGGGAGCAAATGTGCTTTCAACTGGCCACCCCCCTGACTCATGGGTGGGTCAGGTGGATGCGCGCAGCTGAGGGCTACCACCTGGTGGCCTCGGCCTACCCATCCGCCGCTCGTTTGGTCGTCGGCACCGCCATGCCATATGTTGCTGCCGTGTCGTGGTCGCCGGCGTCGAGCTGATGATGTGGTCGTCATTAGCCCGGTTAGTTAGCCACTAACCCCGCCATCAGCCACTGTCATTGGGCCCCACAAGCTAAACTAACCACGGGCTTAACTAAACCCTTTTAATTAAAGCCACTGACGCTGACATGGGGGTCCCACAGTGTCAGGTTTGACTTGGCCTTCCCTTTGACTAGCTGACGCCATGCTCACGCAGTAAATAATTTCTGCAATAAAAATAATCCAGAAAATGTTTATAGCTTCAAAAATTCAAGAAATTAATTTGTAAGTCACATTAAAATAATTTATATATGAAAATTTATCAAAAAATCCAATGAATCTGATGGTGGCATTTTCATGCATGTTAGGGAAAACTAAATAGGCAAACTTGGACATTTTGTTCAAAACACCCTATGCCACCTCACACATGGAGTTAAATTTGAACCTTGGATTCAAACCATCTTCATTTAACATGTTGATAGATGCACTAGCTCAAACCAGCAACATATTGCCATGCCATATCATGCATCATGTTTGTTGCATCACATTGAATATTATTCTTTAGTTGTTTGCCGGTGTTAGTTCCCTCTCGGTAGACGTTATTCCGATGTTGAGATCGATGCCACCAATGAAGACTCGTCGTTATCTTCAGAAGTGTCAGGCAAGCATCCCCCTTGAGCATATTCGATATAATCCCACCCTCTCGCTCTTGCTCTCATTTCAATGCATTAGGACAACGTGATTCAATTGCTACTTGTGTTGCGGTAGATGAACCCATTCCTTTGCATGACATGTCATTGTCACAGTAAATAGCTAAACCAAACAATCTAGCATACCTGGTAGATGCTTGAGCCATGTTGTGCTATAACCCTACCATGCTTAGAGTTGTGTTAGGTCTGATTCATCTGGGAGATGAACCAGAGTGAAATGGATGTGTCCTAATGATGAGGGTTAAGTGTTGAACCCGTTTCGGTAAAGGTAGCTATGAGAGGCCATGTAGGAGTACATGGTGGGTTGTCTCATTGAAGCCCCTCATAGGAACTAAGTCTTGTGTTTGTGTTCCAAGACTAGCTACTACTGCACATTGGGTTCCGGTAACTCGCCCCCTCTCGGCCTATTAACCTACCCTGTTCTCAATCCAGGAGTCGCAATAGTTCGAAACATTGATAGGTGTGGCACAGCCTGCAAAGTGGATGAACGACCCAATCGGGAACGACTTGGGGCCCTGCTCACAACGTTTGAGGCCATCTTGGAAACCACGGTCGTACTTCCATTATGGGTTCCAACTCAGATAGGCGGCTGCCCTGGACATGAGTCGTTGAAGGTTAACGTCCGTGGCCGACTCCCTCGCTAGGCTTTCGCTTGAAGGTTGCCGAGGTGCCTTTTTACATGAACATGGCGATAAGTGGCGGGAGCATGTGTGACGAAGTACACCCTTACAGGGTAAACAATCTATTAGAATAGCCGCGTCCTCGGGTATGGACTACTTGGAAACTTGCATTGTTCATAGATAACTTAAATGGATACTCTAAAATGTTCCAGATAAGTGTGAGTGCTATGGATGGCTTCTCGTAGGAAGTCGAGAGAGGATCCATAGTGGTGTATTGATCTGGTGAATATGTGGACTCGTGTGTGATACGCCACCTCAAAGAAAGTATTCATAAAAGTAGTATAGGTTAGCCAAGAGTCAAAGCTGGGTTGCTACAATAAACTCCACAACCCCCTTTGTTAAAAATGATGCATATGTAGATAGTTCTGATGTAAGTCTTGTTGAGTACCTTTGTACTCACGTTTTCTTATTTATCTTTTTGCGGATGAGACTTCAGTCTCATCAGCGATTCTTACGACGTGAAGTTCGATGTTGACCGGATTAGCTTGGGAATCCCAAACAGAGGTTCGGCTCCTCTGGTAGGGTCGTTGTAGCTTTTCAGGCTCCTCCGGCCACTTTTAATAGATGTTTGTACCCATACATGTTTTGCTTCCACCTGTTGCTTGTATGAATTGAGTGTTGGGTCATGTGACCCCTGTTTGTAATATCACACTATGTTCTCTCTTATGAGTCTCGGAATAATTCTTGAGTCGTAGAGTTTTGTTGTGATGCCATGTTGTATCTACGCATATCGTGCATAGTGCGTGTATGATTGAAATGAATTGGTATGCGTGGGATTCAACACCTAGTTGTGTGCCTTTAGTAGCCTTCTTTATGGGGAAATGCCTCTTCGTGCTTCCATCGAGCCTTGGTAGCTTGCTACTACTCCGGACACATTGATTTACCGGCGTGTATCCTTCTTTGTTGTTGTATCTGTCCCTTCGGGGAAATGTCTCGCAGTGTAATGAAGTCCCTATAGCCTACTACGACTCGTCTACGTGTAGTGATGACATTAATGTCCCACGGCGTAATGGAGTCCTTGTAGCTTGCTATGACTCGTCTACACACGTTGATGACCGACACCTGCATTACGGTTGTGCCACTTGGTTCTATGACTAGTCATGTTGACCCAGGTTCTTTGATGTGTGAATGCTAGCGAAATGTGCATATCCGTGAGCCAAAAGGCGTAAATGGTCCCGGCCAAGGTAAGGCGGCTGCACTGGGTTACCATGCATGAGGCCGCAAAGTGGTGTGACATGTTATAGGCTGGATTCATATGGCTTAGGATCGGTGTTCCGACAAGGGCGCGGGTGATAGCGTCGGAGTGTTCGGGTGAAAAATATATTTGAATGAGCTTGTAGTGTATCTGAAGACTCGTGAAACTTTTAATAATATTAGTATCCGCTCTTATTTGGTTTTGTATTCCTTCATAACTCATGTGTGGTCGTTTAATACTGAAAGATGCGAGTCGTCGGCTTCAGCCCCCACATAGATACTAACTGGGGTGTCTATACCAATGCAATGTGTCCATTAGCCATATTATCAGAACCCGAAGGCAGTGTAGTGCGGCAGACTAGGCAATCACACTGTAGTGCTTTATTTCTTTCACTTAACCAAAGGGGTGTGAAAAGGACTACGGGAAGCGTACGATTAGCCACCGGAGTGTTTGCGATGTTCGGACGAACCGAGGCCGGAGCCCACATCATAATGTTTGCGCAGAAAGGCAAGTTCCTCGTATAACACGGAGTAACCGCTTACCAGGATTGAAGTATAATACTTCTAACTTGGGGTTCACAGATCGGATCGCGCATACTATGACAGTCCGTTTTCGGCTTTCTCCCCTGAGGTGCTTGACCGGAGTATCTGGAAGCACAATCGCAGGGGTGCTCCCTTTGCCCTTTTAGCCGAACGAGCAGAACATAAAGGGGCAAGCACAGGAGTCGGGCAACCCAACTTAATGACCAAAGGCATAGTTCGGAACCGATGCATATAAAGCGAACGCCAAGACGCCAAACACACGAGAGTTAAGGCGATTTGTGTTTGAAATCGAGCCCCCTGTCTATTTGTCGGTTACCTCGCGCCATACCGAATAGGTTCACGAGAAGAGGGAGAAAGGAGAAAAAGTTTGTGTCAAAAACAGGAAAGTTGAGGCGTACTTATGCCACGCAATTTTGCATTTTCTCAACGGCTCTTATAACTCGGATTGCCGAAGCAATTGTTTACAGGTATGCGAAAGAAAATAAGAAATAACATCCTATGGGAGTTGTTGTACCAGGGGTCTTCAATTGGTGACCTGACGTCCTCGATATGCCCCCTTGCTAGTTGACTCCTGCTCTTGGATGCACCTTGATGGGTGTTAGTGCGGGCGGATCTTGCGAACAAAATCTTGAGAGGCTGCTGCATGAGAGGTGAGCTTTACGCTGTAGGCAGGCTATTTTAGGAGCGCATGCATCTTGTCCGAAGATGTATTGGTGGTAGTAGGTCAGGGCATCTGAACACCCACCTTTATTTCCCCACCACTTCCCATGGAATCTTAAGTGTGAAATTGTGCCTCCTCGGCACGTACTTTGCTCATCCGGAAATTGTGCAGTGGGGCGGGTCCCTATAGAGGGGAAGAGGAAGGATCTGAGTTATCGGTCTGAAGCAGAACTCGCTTCCTAGCTTTATGTGCTTTTATGGAGGATATCGGAGCTTGCTGGTCTTCTTTATAACTGAATTCGGCCACTAGGGCCAGTGCATGATCCTCAATCCTAAGGGAGCGCTTGGTATTGCTGTTGACAGTAATGACCACCTTGGGGCCCGGCATCTTGAGCTTGAGGTATGCGTAGTGTGGGACCACGTTGAAATGAGCAAACATTGTCCGTCCAAGCAGCGCATGATAGCCATTGCGGAAGGGCACGATTTCGAAGATCAAGTCTTCGCTGCGAAAGTTTTCGAGTGAGCCGAACACGACCTCTAGAGTTATTGAGCCCGTGCATCGGGCCTCAACACCCGGGATCACTCATTTGAAGGTAGTGCTGCTGGGTTTGATCCTTGATGGATCAATGCCCATATTTTTCACCGTATCTGAGTAGATCACGTTAAGGCTACTTCCTCCATCCATTGGGACCTTTGAGAGATGATACCCATCTATAATGGGATCTAGGACGAGGGCCGCCAAACCCCCATAACAGATACTGGTCGGATGATCACGCCGATCAAAGGTGATCGGGTATGCTGACCATGGGTTGTACTTTGGGGCTACGGGTTCTACCACGTAGACTTCATGGAGGGCACGCTTCCTCTCCTTATTAGGTATGTGGGTGGCGTATATCATGTTCACCGTATTTGCTTTGGTAGGGAACTTCTTCTAACCGCCACCCATTGGACCCTGAGGCTCATCTTCATCCTCGTTGCGCGAGCTTTGGCCCTGGTATTCGGGTTGTATCTTGCCGGCCTATTTAAACACCCAGCAGTTGCGATGTGTGTGGTTGGTGGGCTTTTCCGAAGTTCCATGGATTTGGCAAGGCCTTTCCATGATCCTCTCGAGCTAAGTGGGGCCAACACGATTGCCTTGAGGGGGCTTCTTACGCTGCCCAGGTCGGGAGTTGCGGAATCCGGCGTTAACAGCCGTGTCATTGGCATTATTACTTTTGTGTCGGCGCTTATTCTTATTGCGATTTGGCTTTGAGTTGCCATCCTAGGCTTCAGGTGCCACAGGATCTTCAGAATTGTGGTTGCGTCTAGCCAGCCAGTTATCCTCGCCCGCGCAAAAGCAAGTCATGAGGGAGGTAAGGGCGGACATAGTTTGAGGCTTGTCCTGGCCTAGCTGGTGGGCTAGCCATTCGTCCCGAATATTGTGCCGGAAGGAGGCTATGGCCTCAGCATCCGGACAGTCGATGATTTGGTTCTTCTTAGTGAAGAATCGATTCCAGAACTGCCAGGTAGATTCGCCGGGCTTCTGGACGACGTTGCTGAGATCGGAAGAGTCTAGCGGGCGGACATAGTTCCCTTGGAAGTTAGAGTGGAACGCATCTTCCAGGTCTTCCCAGCATCCTATGGAGTTTTTGAGGAGGCTATTTAACCAGTGTCGAGTTGGCCCCTTAAGCTTAAGAGGTAGGTATTTGATGGCATGGAGATCATCTCCACGTGCCATGTGGATATGGAGGAGGAAGTTCTCGATCCATACAGTTGGTTCAGTGGTCCCATCGTAATGTTCTATATTCACGGGCTTAATCCCTTCGAGGAACTGATGCCGCATTACCTCGTCCGTGAAACACACAGGGTGAGCGACGCCTCTGACTAGTGCTATGCCGCGCCTGTATTCGGCGTCTGTATGGGGCTAGTTGCGTTCCCAGACCCTGTTATTTTGGTCGAACCATGGTATGTACTCGCCACATCTATCGGGCGCGTACTCTCTGGATCCATAAATGGATCTAGTGCAGCCTGCTATGTGATACAGGTCATCTCGCAGGTCGAACCTGTCATCGGGCTCTAATGGCTCCTTGCCCCGTCTTCTGGGCACTACCGGTATGTAACCAGCATCGTCGGACGTTCTGTCTCAACCACGAGGGGGCGGTCCAGCTTGTCGAACGGAGTATGGTTTGGAGATGGAGTATCAGTAAGTTCGTCGTCAAATTGCGGCAGCAACCTTCTCTGAGGGTAGCTTTTGGCCTGGTTTGACGGGCCAGTGCCATATACTTCCTCGGCTTAGAGGACTTTCTTCCATCGATCGTTGAGGTCGGCATGTTCGGCTTTGAGTTGTTGTTCTTTGGCCTTTAGGCTGCGAGCAATTGCTATGCGCCGCTACCTGATTTTCTCCTGATCCTCGAGGTTATCAGGGATGTACAAGTCATCGGCCTCCGGTATATCTTCCTCCTCGATGGGGGGAAGGTAATCGTTGCCTTCGGGGTCGTCGACGGTATCGGGGTCGATTTGATCCTCAGGCTCCTCCGGACCCTCAAACGGGTGCTCGGGGATATCGGGGTTGTCATGATCGGCGGGGGCATTACCTTCCCCGTTGATGATAATAGCACTTCTTCCCTTTTTGCTTTTGGATCGCTTATGCGATTTCCGACGCCTTGATGGCGCATCACCCGATTTGTCACCATTGTTGTGAGGCGTGTTGTCGCCATTGGTGGTAGGAGTGTCCACCGTGTAAACGTCGTATGTGGAAGTGGCAGACCAATTCCCGGTGATAACGAGGGTGGAGGCACGGTCCTCTTCATCCATTTATTCTGCCTCCTTAGAGGCATAGTCTAGCACGTCGGTTAAGTCTTCGACGGTGGCTATCAAGTGGGTGGTGGGTGGGTCAAAAAATCCGTCCCTGTCCGAACTATAACCGGGCCGGGTGTAGATCGGGGCTGGATCGTCGGTGATCCTCATCGAAGAGAATTGCTCCAAGGCCTCGTCGACCGCTGAGGACCCGATCGATCCAGCTGTTCGGAACTCGCGAAGCCAACCCCCATGAGGCCCACCCATGGGGAGTGTTCAGAAAAAACACATGTTCGGTCACGTGGCTCGATGGCCAGACCGGGATGAGAGATCAGATTGCCGCCATGGGTGACCCCATTGGCATGTCTGAAGAAGGAGCTCGAGGTTAAGGCCTCAGAGTCCTCGGGGACTGCAGGCAAAGCCGTAAGCATGATTAGTGATAGGTCGTCTCGAGAGTAGACAGAGAACTGTAGGTTTCCAAATCTGGCCTCTTGATCAGGGGTGAAGCTCTCAACGCGGCCTACATGGCCGGCGGAATTCGCATGCAGCACAACGTGTGGAAGGCGAAGATCTGCCCAGGGATGAAAATGTCCATGTTATGAACCTCTTCGTTGACGAAGAGACAAGGCGTCGATTCCATCTCCCTCACAGAGGAAATCTCAATGAAAGCATCAATGTCGGTGTCAAAACCGGCGGATCTCGGGTAGGGGGTCCCAAACTGTGAGACTAGGATCGACGGTAATAGGAGACGAAGGGGACACAAGTTTACCCAGGTTCGGGCCCACTAATGGAGGTAATACCCTACGTCCTGCTTTATTGTATTGACGGTGTAAGGGGTTAGAGTTGATCTACCTCGAGATCGTATGTCTAACCCTAGATGAGTTGTTGTGTCCCTATACCCTAAAACCCTCTGGATTATATATATGTCGAGGATGCCTATGGTTTACACATGGTCGGTTACATGTCGAAAAGAGAAACATGCCTACCTATTACATAAGACGTGGAGCGCAAGCCATGTTTACTGAAGCTTCCATCTTAGAGACTGGGCCTTCAAATCCTTCGGTGTTCGGTAAGTGTCCCTCATAGTCCGACCCATAACAATAGGTCGTCGATCCGAGGACCCCCTAATCCAGAACTCCCTCGGCGACCTTGTTCTTCGGTGTGTTCAGTCGGCCAAGAATTCCAACAAGTTGACGACGAAGTGGGATGGCCCTTATTGGGTAGTACGAGTCACCAAGCCTAGCGCAATTCACCTGGAGACCGAAGATGGCATTCCAGTGAGCAATTCCTGGAACATCGAAATCTTCATAAGTTCTATCCATAAGGCGCAGCTGCCGGGTCCCCCAGCAACCATCTTTTGTACAAGTCTTGCCGGCAAGGCATGTAATCCTTTGTACAAAGCCAGGCATAGACCCTGTGCGTAGTTGAATAAGATCAAGCGTTCTACAATTCTTGTCAATTTTCATGTTACTTGTATGCATGTTTATCTGAGATGTTGTATTATGCTTATTTCTAGGGTACTAATGAACCACCAAGGTTCCATATCACTATTTTCTCTTCTTTCTTTTTCTTAAAGGATAGAAGGTTCCCTCACGTACAAGTTTGCCGGGGAGTGATGGTATGGACACCAATAGGTGATGTTCGAAGTTGACATCTTGCAGAAAGGAGTACAGCAACGAAAAGCTAAGTTGCAAAACTCTAAGTAAAAAAATTTACTATAAAGTTATTTTCCTTGGACGATTTCAACTTTTGTATGGGAAACCTCCATGCGAAGGAACCTTGTCATGATCGGTTGCGCCCCTACTCTGTTTCGAGTCTGCTCAACAGCTTAAGTGGCTACACTGAAAACGCCAAGGTATCTTGCCGGCAGTGGCACCTCCAGCAGGCTGCTAAGGATCCGTTCCTCAAAGCGCTTGCGGCAGGGCTGCATGCACCGGCAAGTTTCCGATAAAGCGTAGGGTGTGTACCATACAAAGAGAAATCCGACAAGAGGAATAACGTGCATTCATTCAAAACACAGGCAGTTATATTACATTAAAAGTTTCCACGATTCTAACTTAATAAAAAATTGTCTTTGGCATGGAATGGTGGCGACAAGAAGAAGCGAAGCAGCTTGTCCCTGCGTTGGCCTTCGACCCTCTTGACTTGGTTCACCTTGTCGACGATGGGCGCAACAAGTTCTTCGAGTGCCTTGACGTCAACATCCTTCGGCAAGCGGTCGAGGACATTGGTGAGGTTGATGTCGGGGTTCTTGTGCGCCACTTTGACGAGCACCTTGAGGAGGACAGCCTGGTAGAGTTTGCGGGATTCATTGGCCATATGGATTGCTCGATCAGAATGGAGATGCTTCAGGGCGTCAATTAGGCCCTCAAAGAACATGGTCAACCTGGCACTCTCAGACACCATGTCGTTGGCAGAAAGGTTGAAGTTCTACAGGCCCATGGTGGACAACTATGCAGCAAGCCTTTCCGCCACATCAACCAGGCACTCAGTCCAGATTTGCACACCTTTCACATAGTCATTATGAGTGGTGATGGCGCTCTTGAGCAGGTCCTGCTCATTCTGGAGATCTTTGGTCAGGGCCTTCTCATGAGACATGTTGTTCTCAAGGGATCCTTCCAGCGTGGTCAGGCTCAGTTTCTGATCGGCAATGGATTCATTGGCTGAGGAGAGTTGCTTGATCTTCTCGGATATGGCAACTTGCATCTCCGTATAGCTGTAGAGAGTCTTCTCTTTTAATTTTGAGCGTCGAGGTCTCCTTGCCGTGGTCCTCAAGGTCCGCCTCTAGCCTCTTCACCTTGTCGGCAAGCTCGTTCTTGCGGCCTCTGCAGCTTCGGGAGCATTGACGGATTCCTTCAGCTTGCCGGCGTGGTCCGTGACCAGAGCCCCTAAGGGCTTCCTTGTGTTTCTGCTCCAGCTCCTGGGTTCGCTGCGCGAGAAGCTTTTCAACTTCTTCATCCTTGCGGTGAAGCTTGTCGGCGAGCGCCTCCTTGCGAGCGGCAAGGTCCTGTTCATTGGCATCAAGCCCGACATGGCATTTCGTCTGGTGAGCTTCCTTTGCAGGAGCCTGTTTGAGGCCTCCTCTTGCACCCTCTTGACGTCAGACTGCTTTAAGAGGAGTTCATTCCAGTTTTTGCGCAACTGCTCCCTAGCGGTTTTTAACTCTTGAAAGGCTTCGGCGTACCAGACTTGCATTTCCTCAACGCGCTTCTAGAAATTCGCTTCTGCTGCTCCAATAGTTGCTGCTCTGGAATCCAACTTCTTCTTCCGAGTGCGGTAGAGTGGCTGGAGCTTTTGAAAGTTGTCGCTCATGGTTTGGAGGAGCTGTTCTTCCTTGGATTTTCTGCTGCTGGTGCTTGGTTCATCAATAACTTTGAGTCCGGCAGCAGTGGTGACTTCCCCGTTGAAGATCTCTCCTTCAGTTGGCACCCCAATGCTTGTTGTTCCTAGTATATTGACGAACAAGTTCTCACCAGCCTCGAGATACCTTCTTGAAGAGGGGGTTTCGGATGTTGACGCCCCACCGGCAACTGGGCGCTCTGTGGCCGGCGTAGCGCCTCACACTCCTGCGGCAGGAATGTCGTAGGTATGGTCACTGGGCTCCTTGCGGGCCTTCTCAGTAGATTCCTTGGCGGTGTCTTCCTGTACGTCCTTGGCAGCATCATCAGCGGCAACCCTGGCAGACTCGGCGGTAGCTTTTCTGGCAGTCTCCTTGATGACGATATCAACATACATTTGTTTCCTCGAAGGGAGATCAAAAAGCCAAAGATGGGGAAACAAGATGAGACCAAGATTGAAGTTCAAGAAGACAAAAATGTATAGACGAAGACAGAATGACAAGTACTCTACGGCGAGCGGCTTACCTGCGCCAAGCTGTTGAGAGGTGGTTGTTCCTTCCCCGCAACATTAGTTCCCGACGTAGGACTGCCGATGCCTGTGCTTGCCAGCCTCCCCTTAGCAAGAATGGGCTCGTCAGCGGAAGCCCCTGAGGGAGATTCGTCTCTGGGCAGCGTAGTTGACGGAGGTGGCGCATCAGGGGCGACCTCCGATGGCTCTCCTTGTTGCTACTCTTCTTCTACAAGCCCGGTGATGTCAGTGGTGAAGATACACGTCCCAATGCTCGCTAGTGGGAAATGAGTAACGAACTCATGCTGGGGCTTGTGTTGAGGACTGCGTCGCGGGCTAGGCTCCGGGCTGATGTTGATTAGCCCTGGCGCACATGTGGTGCTTGCTGGCAGCTCATCGCCCGTTGAAGTCCTTGCCTTCTTCACCATCCTTTGCGCCAGCGTATCCATATCTCTGCGGGGACAGGCCAAAGTGAAGCAAACAAGTTAAGCAAGCTGCAAATTCAAAGGATAAAAGATATGATAGGATACTTACTCTTCTTCTTCCGAGCTAAAGGCGGAGAGGTCGAAGTCAACCTCTGCCACAGTGTCCATGCGAGGAGGAGAAGGAGTGAACCTAGGTCGCTTTGCTATAGCAGAAGCAGAGGGTTGTTATTGAGCTTCTTGCTGCTATGCAGCCTTGTTGGTACCCCCTTGCCAGGGGCTGCACCACTCTAGAAAGGTTGGAGAACTGAGGCACCGGAGGAAGCATTCCGAAGAACTCGCTTCTTCTTCTCGGGAGCTGGGGGCTCCTCGTGCAGTTGCGCCTCGGCTGTATCATCAGCAGAAGGGACCCCGTAGATGTGCCACTCTACTCTCTAGCAACCTCACCCTACCCAACAAGTTTTCCCTCCAATATCACTTTTGCTTCACTAGCTTCCCCTTCCACGAAGCCAGCACTACCGTCGTCCGTGGCAAGATTCGCCTCTTCCATCCTGCTAGCGATATACGTTGTTTCTTCTTCCGTGCTGGGGCGAATGAGGTGTGTTTCTTCCCGATTGGCCTTCTTCGACAAGTTGTCGAAGAACTCTTGTGTCCGCTCTGCAGATGGCTTTTCCCAAGTTCCGTAAAGTCCGTGAGCATTGCACACCGGCATCATGGCAAGAATTGAGGCCAGGGCAGAGTTATTGCACAGGGGGATTACATCAGTCGGCAACTTGTGTTTCGTGCCAGACCTGAACAGCTTTTGGTAGAGAGTTGTGTGCTATATGACTATCAAGTTATTGTTCAGGCCAGGGTGCAGCCTCATGATGTCTGTCGCATTTCGTAATTCCTAGGCTGGTCTCCCTTTGTTCTGCGGAGGGGCGATGCGCCGGCGAAGAAAATGACCCGCAATCATCTCTATTGTGAGCCCGACAACTTTGAGGCGGTGGATCCTGGTAACTGGAACTATGAGCTTCGCATCTTTAATATCGAGGTCACTCCAGTCAGTGCCACGTGCCATCTTTGTTTATCAAGGCGAACAGAAGGGCTGAGGATCTTTCTCCAGAATCCAGCACCACTTGGCCCGCCATTCTTCCCACTTCTCGTGGTAGACTTCGTCTGGATATATATCCTTGTTCCATGTCCTTGGGATCCAAGCGATAGAACCAGAAAGGGCTTCTCCCCTTTGAATGCGGGGAATGAAATAATGGCAGAAGAGGGTTGTGTTGGGGACTACTCCGGCGAAGTTTTCACGGAGATGGGCGAAGACTGACATGCATATCATGGCATTTGGCGTGAAATCCAAGAGATGGAAACCGTATGTGTACATATGTCATTGAAGAAATTAGAAAATGGGGGATAGAGCCCGCAGTAAAAATAATCGGCAAAGAAGGGGAATTTATCTAGCCACCGTTGGAGGAACCTGGGCTCACGCAAGTAGCAGCATGAGACTTCGTCTCCCACTGTAGGATCGAAAGTAGGTGTAGAGGGGGGTGATTAGACTACTTGACCAAATAAAAGTTTTGCCTTTTCCCAATTTTAATTCTTGGCAAGTTTTAGCATTCATAGCATACAAGTAACACCCTACACATGCATATTTAAGAGTGTAGCGGCGGAAAATAAAGACATTGCACATGTAAGTAAAGAGAGGGTTAGGAAAGCAAACACAAGTGATGACATGATGATTTTTCCCGTGGTTCCGATAGGTGGTGCTATCGTATGTCCACATTCATGGAGTCTTCAACCCATAGAGATGGTCGCGAGAGTCCATAGAGGATTCCACGAAGAAGCAACCTTGACTATTCCATTCGGCTTCCGTCCACAAAGGACTAGACTCACTATGGGTAGATCTTCACGAAGTAGGCGATCTCCTTGCCCTTACAAACTTCTTGGTTCACTCCACAACATGAAGTAGTAGGCTCCCAAGCGACACCTAACCAATCTAGGAGGCACCACCCTCCAAAAGGTAATAGGCTCAGTAATGACGATGAACTCCTTGCTCTTGTGCTTCAAGATGATAGACGCCTCAACACACAATCACTCTCTCACAGATTTGGCTTGGTAGAAGAGATGCGATTGGTGGAAAGCAACTTGGGGAGGCTAGAAATAAAGATCCATATGGTTGGAGTGGAAGATCTTGACCTCAACACAAGGGTAGGTGGTTCTCTCTCAGAAAACTGAGTAGGATAGGTATGGAATAGTTCTGAGTGATTCTCTTTCGAGTGGGTGGTGGTGAAGGGGTATATATAGGCATCCCCAAAAATCCAACCATTACACACAATAATTCAGACTCGGTGACACCGAGGTGTAAATCTCAGTGGTACCGAAGTGACCAAAAGTAGCAACTTTTGAATCTCGGAGGGACCGATATACAATTCTCGGTTGCACCGACAAGGTGACCAACGGTCAGATTTACCAATCTCGGTGACGGCGATTCACCATTTTCGATCAGACCGAAAATGTGAACTTACGTAACAGAATCTTGGCAACCCAACTTGGTGGCACCAAGTGCAATGTTGGCTGCACCAAAGTGTTAGGGTTTGGCTGAGTCTGTCTAGGGTTTGGAATCGGTGGCATCGGGATAGGAATGTTGGTTGCACCGATTTTGCATAATTGGCTTTGGACAGACTTTGTGGGAGAGTTTGTGGATGTTTTGGTGAATGTCACTTGTGCATGTTTGAGCATATTGTTCACCATCAAAACTTTACCCTCTTTTAATAGTATTGGCTTTCCTATGGACTCAAAGTGATTTCTCACAAATGTAAAATGTAGAGTCCTCTTGCTTGAAGCTTGGCCAACCTATTTCCTTGCATCTTGGGGTAAATCCACAGTCCTTTTTCCATCCCTATCATTGAACTTTGATGAAATATACTTAGTGGAAACATTAGTTCAATGACTCATATGTTGTTATTAATTACCAAAACCACCAAGGGAGCAAATGTGCTTTCACCCACGCCCACATGCACTGGTATCACTCCTTCAGAGTGCTTGCATCAAGCGCCAAAGTGAAGACGACACACTCCCTCTGCATCTTCGCCAGCTCGCTCTCCATGGCGGCGGCTTTCACCCCCCTACCCTTGCTCGGCTTAGCGGCATGGCGGCTATGGGAGTAGAGGCTGAGGACGGAGCGGGCGTGGAGGCGGTGGATGAATGGGAGAAGCTCTGTTTCAAGTTCAAGGAAGGAGACGACGGTGGTTCCTAGATTGGAAAGGACAGGAGGTAAATGAGCGAGCGCCTCCGTGGATTCCTTCTTATGGGGAAGGCGTGAGGCTGCTTCTTTACTAGTCAATGAGAAACACTTTTGCGAGCGTGCTACAGTTACGGCCGCTCCGCGCATGTATCCCACGTCGCGCACTCAGCATGCATCATGGGGGGCGCAGTAAGCAGAAAGATTACAACCGATGTCTCCTGCCACGCGTGCCCGTTCACCATTTGGGCCTAGCCCAACAATGCCTCGCACATGTTTATGGCCTAGGCCCCGGGGCTCCAGTCGGTATACTAAAGTTTGGGTCTTTTAGTACCCTATACTTGTGCATGGACGGTTGTAGCCACAACAGTGGCAAGGCCTGTCGGGCCACAGCTGAATGCAAATGCAGCAATGTCAAGAAGATATTCAAGTCAATAATCAGAGGAGAGAAGACCAAAAGCTGGGATCCCGACAAGATTTTGCTGGGATGGCTTACGGAGCCCCGGCAGGACCCGCACCCGGCAAGACGTGCACCCGGTAGAGACCAGCGCAGAGACCAGGTGTCATCCCTCCTGAATATGTGTCAAGACACTAGCGATGGTGGAGGTTAAGAGGTGCCGATGGGACGGGCTCATGTCCCGTCCCGTAGAAGGTCAGGGACGCCTGACGGAGCATTTAATGCATTTGTCCTGAGACGTCAGTGATAGCATTTAAACACTATAGCACTGTAGACCCCGTGTTTGCACTATTTGACACTGTTGGAGACCCCTTAGACATATAAAACGAGGCCCAAGGCTTTACTACAGGGGGAGGACACTCTGGCTCAGACGCATGCGTAGCGGCTGTGTAGTGTACATCATACAACGCTCCTATAGTCAGAGCTCAAACACTCATAATATACTAAAGTAGGAGTAGGGTTTTACGCTTCTCAGCGGCCCGAACCTGGGTAAAAATCCCTCGCGTTGCTCATTAGATCTTCTCTCTGTGCACACCTTCTCCCTGCCGAACTGTAAAGGAATCCATGCGATCCCATAGGTGTTGTACCCCGACAATTGCTAACACTCACAGCATACCCATGGGAAAAAGTTTTGAGTGGACATATAGAAATATAGGGGCTTATAGTTCCACCTCCCAACATATTCACCTCAAGGGTTACGTCAACAATAATAACTCATGCTCACTCATATCCAACTGGATATATGTGCCTAGATATTTCCTCAACACATGATGCTTGCAAAAGGAGAAGAATAAAATGGAATAGGGAAGAATACTTTGAATACTTTGACTCTTGCATACAAGTAAATACATAAAGGTAAAAGATAGGCCCTTCGCTAAGGGAAGCAGAGGTTGTCATGCGCTTTTAGTTTGTATGCCAAATCCTTAGTGCAAAATAATGTCACGTTGTCTTGCCCCTTGTGATAGCAACCTTTATTATGCAGTCTGTCACTTTTATTACTTTCGACCAAAAGTTCGTACAACGCTCAATTTTCTCCTACACTAATTGATCCAACACTTTTAGAAGCATTTTTTATTGCCTTAGTGCATCGTTGACAACTTAATTGAAGGATCTTATTCAATACATAGGTAGGTGTGGTGGACTCTTAAACATGAGTTTGGATTTGGGGTTTTGGATGCACAAGTAGTATCTCTACTTAGTGTGGAACTTTTGGCTAACAGGGATATTGAGCAAGCACCACATGTTGAAGGATCTATGAACAAACATAAATTATTATGTTGTCTTACTTGTATAGCGTCAACAATTTTGGCATAAAATATTTAATGGGGGCTCACAATCATAAAATATGTCCAAGATAGTGTATTTGCATGTGAATCTTCTCTTCCCTAATTAATTCTTTCATGAATTCCATCATTGACTTATATGTTTGTCAATCTCCAATAAATTTTACCACTTATACTTTTCCTTATGTGATGTCATTACTCACCATAAGATTAGCATATGATCTTCTTCGTTTATTTTCTTTTATTATGATTGCTACAAGAATGTAAAGAATCAAAAGCTCAAACTAAACTTTATTATATAACTCTCACTCGATTACATAGATAGATAGATCACGAAACTAGCACTAGAAAATAGATCATACTAAACTATTATTCAAATAAATCATGAAAAAGGCTAAGGATCAAAATAGAAAGTAAAGGTGAAAAGTGATGATGATACGATACTGAGGCATCTCCCCCAAGCTTGGCTCAAGCCAAGGGGAGTGCCCATACCCGTGTACTCAAGTCTCCTTTGGTGGTGACGATGATGAAGGAGGTGGTGATGAAGAATTAGTAGGTTTGTCCATTGGCTTCCTAGGGAAGGTTTCACCATCAAAAGTTGATGCATGAGTCCCCTAAGTGCTGCAACTGGCATATGCAAAAACTTGACTTTAAAGATCATAAATTTGACTTTGCAGAAAGTTGATTTGCTAGTTGAAGGTGAATACGATGTCCTTTATGGGGTGGCCATCCACCATGTGGTCACGGGTGAATTCCGTGATCATGGAGTGATTGGCACTAAGTTCGCGCCCCACCATCCCTTTGCACTTGGATGTGTCGTGTTCAACTACTTCAAGCCTGGCCTCCATGCTTCTCGTCTTCTTAGGCCCTTGAACATCGTGGATGTGGAGCACCCCCTCACGCATTTCAATGGTTTGAGGGTGCTTCATCACCTCCGACAAGTATGGATTGATAACCTTCTTGAAGAACTTGTCCTTTTGAGAACTTGGTGAAGCCATGGAGATCTAAATCTGACAAGAAAACAACACGAAACAAGAACATAGAATATTTCCGCCATATGGTGGTAAAAACAATCGGAGATATATATAGAGAATTTTTATTCTTGGAAATCAAGGGAACGGAAGGAAAACGGAGTCAGGAAGGTTCCCGAGGTGGGCACAACCCACCAGGGCGCGCCAGGGGGGGCAGGCGCGCCTTGGTGTATCGTGGTCACCTCGGTTGCTTTCCTGTGTATTTCTTATTTTCCAAAATATTTTAATATTCCAAAACTGGCAAAAAACTATTTTTGCAGATTTTTTGGAGTCCGTTTACTTATCGTATCACGTAGCTCTTCTTTTTCACTATTCTGGAGTGTTCCGGAAGGTTTCTCTTATGTGTTCCTCTAGTGTCATGGTTTGGATAACATTGCTTCCAACATTAATAGGTGTACCCGAGATATAATGCTTAATTCTTTGTCCATTGACTACCTTCGGTTTAGTACCTTCAGCATTATTAATCTTTTTTGACTATAAACAGTAGGGTAAAACCCCATGGTAACTATTATCAATTAAGAAACAAAAAACCGAAGTCTATCTGATAGGCATGAGGTAAGCCCAAAAAATGAAAACTAAAGAAGGAAGAAAGACAAAAGGAAAACAAAAATAAAGCTAAAAGATAGAAACAAAAGCTAGTCTACTCCTAAGATATCAATTACAACAAGGTCTCCAACCAAACAGAGAATTGAAGGATATGTTTTCTGTTCATCCTGTATTTTAGTAGCTTGAGCTCCTCCACGAAGATGAATGTCCAGCCCTGAAATGAAGGAGTTATATTCTCAAAGATCTTATTATTCATTGATATCCATATAGCCAATGACCCTAGAATGATGATCTCCATAAAAAAGAGGTAACTTAGCTTGTCTTTTAGATCTTGACAGGCTTCTAACACTAACAAGCTATGTGTTCTTGTGGGACACATAAAATCCCAGCACTTAATGGCAAAAGGGCATCCGCAAAAAAGGTGGTGTAGTGTTTCTTCCTGCTGACAACCCCTCACTTCACAATTGTATGCTTCAAGGTCAAAGCTTTTTCTTGTTAACAAGTTCCTTGTGTTGACTCTATCATGTAACAGCATCCAAAGAAAAAAATTGTGCTTGGGTTGGAAAGAGCTCTTCCGGATCCAAATGAAGTGTGGTGGTGTTTGTTTGTGTCCAATCAGCACAATGTAAGCTTTGATGGAAGAGTAGATTCATTTCCCCATATATAGCTCCATGTGTCCACTGACTCCAAGTAATCAGACTGTCTTAATGTGATACATATATTTTCCATTTCCAATAATTCCTCATATGCTTGTGTAGTCAATGGTAGATAGAAGAGGTCTTGAAGATATTCAATGGTTATTACTTGATGGACATTTAAGTTTGAATTTTTGGCAAAAGTCTGAAGATGATGGAACTTGTGTTTCAGAACAAATTGATGACACATGTCATCCCAGAACAAGGCACTTTTACCATCCCCCGTATTAGATCTGGCTATGGCTTTGAAATGATCTTTGTGTGCTAAGTTTGATCTCCACCAGAAAGAGACAACCTTATGATCTCCTAGAAGTCGCCCATTACTAAAATATGTCTCCCAAATTAAATTAACCCAGGGTATGTCATGCCTATTGAAGAACTTATGAAGATTTTTCATGAGCAGGGTCTTGTTTTGAGTGTATATATCCATGACACCCAAACCTCCTTGACTTTTAGGTCTGCAAACTATGTGCCATGCCACTAGTGCTGGTCTGTGATCTTCCAAACTAGGGCTCCTCCAGAGACAATGCCTCAAGTACTTAATGATGTGCTTATTGATAGTGATAGGTATGTCCAAGCAACACATGAAGAAAATTGATAATGATGCAAGCACTAATTTGACTAGGAGCAACCTGCCTGCCTGAGTCATATAGGTAGAAATACCAGCTAATGTATTAGCAATTCTATTGACTAGGGGCAAACATTGTTCCACATTTGGTTTATAGATTCCCGAAGGCAAGCCCAAGTAAGTAAAAGGAAATTGTCCTCTAGCACATTACAGTGTGTTAGTGAAAATGTTTACTCTGTCTTCTCCAATGTTTATGGGCACCATGATTGGTTGCCCATAATTGACTTTTAGTCCAATGGTTGAGGAAAATGTATTTAATAGGGCTTTGTAACATATCAGTTTTCTTGCATTTGCTTGCATAAGAACCAGGGTATCATCTGCATATTATACTATTGGGAAATCAGGGTAGGAGTTGACTTGAAGTGGTGGAGTAATTAGACCCAATCTCATGGCCTTATTAAGTATTGATTATAGTAGATCAGGAGCCAAGACAAAATTTAGTGGAGACAGTGGATCACCCTATCTAACTCCTCTTTTACAGTAGATTTTTTTGCCAGGAACTCCATTCAATATCACAGCAGATGAGGCAGATGTGAAAAGTAATTGAGTCCAGGAAATCCACTTTTCTGCAAATCCCTTTGCTTTGAGTATATGAATAATAGCCTGATTCTTAATAGTGTCAAAAGCTTTCTCAAAATCCAGTTTAATCACTAAAATCTCTTCTTTCGATTTGTGACATTGATAGATATATTCATATGACCAACCAAGACAGTCCTGGATCACTCTATTTTTGAGGAACCCATATTGGTTAATATGCACCATCTGAAGAATAACCCTTTGTAATCTATTGGCCAGCAACTTGGTAATTATCTAAAGAACTCCATTGAGTATTGAAATTGGTCTGAAGTCATTAGGGGAAACTGGCACTTCTTTTTTTGGGATCAAGGTAATGAAGGATGTATTAATGCTTTTAAGATTTACATTACTAGCATGAAAGGCCATGATAAGCTCAGTGATATCCACTTTAATGATGTCCCAACAAGCTTTAATGAACTCATTATTAAATCCATCAGGACCTGGAGAATTGTCTGTAGGAAGGGTTTTTTACCACATCATCAATTTCCTCTTGTGTAAAAGGCTTCTCAAGATCCTGGAAAACCTCAGGCTCCACTCTATGTTCATACAGATCATTAAAATCAAAGTGCATTGTATGACCATTACATTGTCCTAATCATTTTTTTAAAGCCTCCCAAAGAATAGCTGATTTTCCTTCATGGTTAGTAATTTCCACTTGATCCTCATTCAGCAACATGGAAATTTTGTTATGTCTGTGATTAATTGAGGCTTTAGTATGAAAGAATTTTGTGTTCTCATCACCAAACTTAAATCCTTTTATTTCCCCTCTATGTTTCCAATAGATCTTCTGATTATTAAGCATTGTGACAGGAATTCTTTCAACATGGATCTACAATTCCCTTCAAACATTGAGAGATCTCTGTACTCCTCAATCAAATCCCAAAGGAAAATACAAGCATTTAAACCATCAATCTGCTTGTTAAGGCATGACAAACTCTTGGCCCGCAATTTCAGAGCTCTTCTCAAAATTTTAAAATTTACATTGACTTTCTTGGCAGGATCAATGTAACCCACGGGAATATTCTAGGTTGCATGGATAATATCTTTGAAAGAGATGTGCTTTAACCAATAATTTTCAAACCTGAAAACATTGGACTTGGGAATACTTGTTCCAATTTTAATCACACATGGATGGTGATCAGAGATGGGTTTCACTAAAGGGAGAGCAGTGGTGTTAGGGTAAGTAGTCATCCAAGCTACAAAAGTGAAAAAACAGTCTAACTTCTCAAGAAGAGGGCTTTCCTACATGTTACTCCAATTTTCTGCCTTTCAGGGGTAGTTCAACCAGCCCTAAGTTGCTTATAGCTTCATTGAACAATAACATTTGATTAACATCCCCTCCAGGTTTGTTTATGTCTTCAGGTGACCTCATGAAATTAAAGTCTCCCATGATGATCCAGTCCACTTCATTGGACATTTGAATAGTACCAAACCAGTCTATGAATTCAATCTTTTCTTTAGGGTTGCAAGGCCCATAAATATTTGTGTGAATCCATGTTTTGGAAGTGATGTTGCATGTGAACCATAATGAAATTAAGAATTTGTTTTCAAAAATCATTTCACGAGTAAACAGAGCTCCATTCCAACCAGTCAAAATACCTCCTGAAGCCCCAATGGAAGGCAAGAATTCAAATTTATTGAATCTTTGTGGGCATAATTGATTGATGTAAACAAGGTCAAAATTATCTCTTTTTGTTTCCTGAATGCACACAATACGAGAAGCACTTTCTTCAACTTTTTTTATAATAGCCAACCATTCTTCTAGGGCATTTAAACCTCTTACATTCCAATTAAATATGTTCCATGACCCGTTGCTATTCATTAAAAACCAAATTATGTTTTATTTGAAATACCAAGTACCATCCCTTGTTATAAGACCCTGACTGTGATTTTTTTGGAGTTGTAAGTAAATAAAAGTGTGATGACCATCATTATTAGAGCATATCCCATGTGAGGAAAGGATGATGGAAGCTAAGATTCCCTCACAAGTGGGAATGAGATTCCGGACCTTATGAAAAATAAAAGAGTCCAGGAAATCCCAAATAAAAAATAATAATAATAATAGAGGCCTTAGAGGCCCACCAGAAAAAAAATGATAGAAAGAGAGAAGGGATATTGCTACTATCTTTTTCCACACTTGTGCTTCAAAGTAGCACCATGATCTTCATGATAGAGAGTCTGCTATTTTGTCAATTTCATATACTAGGGAATTTTTCATTATATAACTTGGCTTGTATATTCCAATGATGGGCTTCCCCAAATTGCCCTAGGTCTTCATGAGCAAGCAAGTTGGATGCACACCCACTTAGTTTCTTTTTGAGCTTTAATACACTTATATCTCTAGTGCATTTGTTGCATGGCAATCCCTACTCACTCACATTAATATCTATTAATGGGAATCTCCATAGCCCATTGATACGCCTAGTTGATGTGAGACTATCTTCTCCTTTTTCTTCACAACCTCCACCATATTATGTTCCACCTATAGTGATCTATCCATGGCTCACGCTCATGTATTGCGTGAGAGTTGAAAAAGTTTGAGAACATAAAAGGTGTGAAACAATTGCTTGACTTGTCATCGGGGTTGTGCATGATATAATACTTTGTGTGGGGAAGATGGAGCATAGCCAGACTATATGATATTGTAGGGATAACTTTCTTTTGCCATTATATTTTGAAGAGATACAATTGCTTTATTAGTATGCTTGAAGTATTATTGTCTTAATGTCAAATGATAGATTATTTCTTTGAATCACTCGTGTCTTAATATTCATGCCATGATTAGATTATATGAACAAGATTATGCTAGGTAGCATTCCACATCAAAAAATATCTTTTTTTATCATTTACCTACTCGAGGACGAGCAGGAATTAAGCTTGGGGATGCTAATACGTCTCCATCATATCTATAATTTTTGATTGTTTCATGCCAATATTCTACAACTTTCATATACTTTTGGCAACTTTATATACTATTTTTGGGACTAACATATTGATCCAGTTCCTAGTGCCAGTTCCTATTTGTTGCATGTTTTTTGTTTCGCGGAATATCCATACCAAACAAAGTCCAAACGCGATAAAAACTTACGGACATTTTTTTGGAATATATGTGATTTTTGGCAAAATGAATCAACATGAGACGAGGCCCGAGGAGGTGGCAAGCCTGCTAGGCATGGCCCACCCCCTGGCCGCTCCTGGTAGGCTTGTGGCCACCCCTTAGGTCGGTTGGAGATGTCCTTTGGCAGCTAGAAAGCTAATTTTTGGATAAAAATCCCCTCAAAATTTCAGCCCGGTCGGAGTTACGGATCTCCGGATATTTAAGAAACGGTGAAAGTCCAGAATCAATTAGCGTAAAAACAGAAGGAAACAAAGAGAGAGATCCAATCTCGGAGGGGCTCTCGCCCCTCCGCCGCCATGGAGGCCATGGACTAGAGGGGAAACCCTTCTCCCATCTAGGGGGAAGGTCAAGGAAGAAGAATAAGGAGGGGGGCTCTCTCCCCCTCTCTCCCGGTGGCACTGGAACGCCGTTGGGACCATCATCGTGACGACGATCTGCTCCAACAACTCTGTCATCTTCACCAACACCTCCATCACCTTCCCCCATCTATCTACAATGGTCCACTCTCCCGCAACCCGCTACACCCTCTACTTGAACATGGTGCCTTATGCTTCATATTATTATCCACTGATGTGTTGCCATCCTATGATATTTGAGTAGATTTTTGTTGTCATATGGGTTGATTGATGATCATCATTGGTTTGAGTTGCATGTTTTATTATTAGTCCCATCCTATGGTGCTCTCTGTGTCGCGCAAGCATGAGGGATCCTCACTGTAGGGTGTTGCAATGTGTTCATGATTCGCCTATTGTGGGTTGCTTGAGTGACAGAAGCATAAACCCGAGTAGGTGGGTTGTTGCATATCGGAGTAAAGAGGACTTGATACCTTACAATGCTATGGTTGGGTTTTACCTTAATGATTTTTAGTAGTTGCGGATGCTTGCTAGAGTTACAATCATAAGTTCATATAATCCAAGTAGAGAAAGTATGTTAGCTTATGCATGTCCCTCATATAAAATTGCAATAATGATGACTGGTCTAGTTATCGATTACCTAGGGACAATTCTGCAACTCCTACCACCACTTTTACACACTCGTTAAACTAACTTAGTTGTTTATTTATCTTATCATCCCCTAGTTTTTATTTACATGTTCTTTATTATCTTGCAAACCTATCCTATCATACCTATAAAGTACTTCTAGTTTCATACTTCTTCTAGGTAAAGCGAACATTAAGCGTGCATAGAGTTGTATCGGTGGTCGATAGAATTTGAGGGACTATTTGTCCTACCTTTAACTCCTCATTTGGTTCGACACTCTTACTTATCAAAAGAGGCTACAAGTGATCCCCTACACTTGTGGGTTATCACAGTGCCACAAGTATGTGGCACTATCATTATTAACTTTGTATCTTTTGGCATCAACGTTATGAACATGTGTATTACTATGATCAAGATTCAACAAACCATTCTAATTGGTTGCATGACCATTGAAGGTATTATTCATGTAAACATAATAACCATTATTCTCTAAGTTAAATGAATAATTGTATTACAATAAAGATGATCTAATCACGTTCATGCTCAACGCAAACACCAAATAACATTTATTTAGGTTCGTCACTAATCCAGAAGGTAGAGAGAGCGTGCGATGTTGATCACATCATCCTTGGAAACATTTCCAACACACATCGTCACCTCACCCTTAGCTAGTCTCCGTTTATTCCATAGCTATTATTTTGAGCTACTAACACTAGCAATCGAACCGGTATCTAATACCCACGTGCTACTAGGAGTACTAGAAAGGTACACATCAATAATACGTATATCAAAAATACTTCTATCGATGTTGCCATACTTCTTATCTACCAAGTGTCTAGGGTGGTTCTGCTTCAGCAACCGTTCTCCTCATAATAGAAGCACTTAGTCTCGGGTTTGGGTTCAACCTTGGGTTTCTTCACTAGAGCATCAACTGGCTTGCCATCCATGAAGTTTCCCTCCTTTCCCTTCCCCTTCTCTAAACAAGTGGTTTTACTAACCATCAACACTTGATGCGCCTTCTCGATTTCTACCTTCACGGTGTCAAACATCGAAAACAGCTCAGGGATCATTATTTCCATCCCTGGCATTTTATAGTTCATCACAAAGCTCTAGTAGCTTAGTGACAGTGACTTGGAGAACTATACCAATCACTATCCTATCTGGAAGATCAAATCCCACTCGATTCAAGCGATTGGCATACCCAGATAATGTGCGCACATGCTCACCTATTGAGCTATTCTCCTTCATCTTGCAGGCAAAGAATCTTGTTGGAAGTCCTATACCTCTCAACACGGGCACGAGACTGAAATCTTATTTCAGCTCTTGGAACATCACATATGCTCCATGACGTTCAAAACATATTTGGAGCCTCAATTCTAAGTCGTAATGCATGACGCACTGAACTATCAAGTAGTCATCAGAATGTGCATGTCAGACATTCACGACATCTATAGATGACGCTTGAGGGGGGCAACATCGAGAGGTGCATTAAGGACATAAGCCTTCTGTGCAGCGATGAGGACAATCCTCAGATCACGGATCTAGTCCGCATTATTGCTACCATCATATTTCAACTCTATTTCTCTAGGAACATAAAAAATTCAAGGGAGCTACAGCGCGAGCTAGTAATCTACAACATAATTTGCAAATGCATTTCGACTATGTTCATGATAATGAGTTTAGTTAGTCATATTACTTAAAAACTCCCAGTCAAATTTACATCCCTCTCGTCATTCGAGTGTCACATGATCCAAATCCACCAACTCAAGTCCGACCATTCATTGGTGAACATCTTCATGTTGATCATATCTACTATATGACTCATGTTCGACCTTTCGATCTTTTGTGTTCCGAGGCCATGTCTGTATATGCTAGGCTCGTCAAGTTTAACCTGAGTGTTCCACATGTGCAACACTGGCTCGCACCCGTTGTATGCGAACGTAGAGTCTATCACACCCGATCATCACGTGGTGTCTCGAAACGATGAACTTTCGCAACGGTGCACACTCGGGGAGAACACAATTTTATCTTGAAATTTAAGTGAGGGATCACCTTATAATGCTACCGTCGTCCTAAGCAAAATAAGATGCATAAATGGATTAACATCACATGCAAATCATAAGTGACATGATACGGCCATGAACTCGTGCTTTTGATCTCCATCTCCAAAGCACCAGCATGATCTCCATCGTCAATGCCATGACACCATGATATCCATCATCTTGATCTCCATTAACATGTTTCCATCGGGGTTGCCGCGCCGACTGTTGATTCCATGACTATTGCTAGATCATAGCGATAAGGTAAAGCAAGAACGGCAAAAATAATTAAAGACAACCCTATGGCTCCTGCCAGTTGCCGTACTCGTCGGCGCGAAAGTCATGATATTCTATACAAAACATGATCATCTCATACATCACATATATCTCATCATGTAATTGGCCATATCACATCACAACATACCCTGCAAAAACAAGTTAGACGTCCTCTAATTTTTGTTGCAAGTTTTACGTGGCTGCTACGGGTATCTATCAAGAACAATTCTTACCTACGCAAAACCACAACAGTGATACTCAAATTGCTATTCAACCTTCTCAAGGACCGCCTTTGTTCAATCCGATCCAACTAGAGTAGGAGAGACGGACACCCGCTAGCCATCTTTGTGCAACAAAGTTACACTTCAGTCAATGGAACCGGTCTCGTAAGCGTACGAGTAAGGTTGGTCCGGTCCGCTTCGTCCCACAATACCACTGAATCCAAAACCGACCAAGGGAGGAAGCAATCTGAGCATCAACGCCCACAAACTCCTTTGTGTTCTACTCATGATCTCATCTACACAAAGACCTAGATATGATACCACTGATGGGGAACATTGCATAGGAAACAAAAAAATTGTACGCACACACAAGATCTATCCATGGTGATGAGCATCTACGAGAGGGAGAGTGGATCTACATACCCTTGTAGATCGCTAAGCGGAAAAGGTTAAGAAACGTGATTGATGTAGTTGAACATCTTCGCGATACAAATCGCCGAGCGTCCCGCGATCCCATCATGATCCATCTCACGATCCAATCACGATTCGTCCCGCGATCCCATCACGATCCGTCCCGCGATCAAATCACGAATCGTCTCGCGATCCTGACCACGGTCCTTCCGATCTAGCCCCAAACGGACGACACCTCCGTGTTTGGCATACGTACGTATCAATGACGATCTTCGCCTTCTTGATCCAGAAAGAGGGAGCAAAGAGGTAGATGAATTCTCCGGCAACACAACGGCGTGGTGGCGGTGGTGGTGAACTAATCCGGCAGGGCTTCACCTAAGCACCACTAAACTAATGAAGAGGGCAACACATGGCAATTAGGGTTAGCTCTCCCTTCTAAATCCTCTAGTATATATAGGAGGGAGGGGGCGAGGAGGCAGCCTCAAAACCTCAAGGTTTGGCCGAAATAGGAGGTGGAGGAGTCCTACTCCAATCCTACTAGGAGTAGGATTCCTCCTCTCCACTTGGAAACACTTTCCACCTTTCCTCCTTTGGGTTTTTCCCAACCCTAGTCGTATGGGCCTTAGTGGGGGATTCGACCAGACCACAAGGGGCTGGTTTGACTCCTCCCACAGCCCATGAGGTCCTTTGGGTCAAGAAACCCCTCCCGATGGCCCTCGGTACCCTCCCAACACTCCCGGTACACTACCGAAGTAACCAAAACTTTTTCGGTGACCAAAACAGGACTTCCTATATATAAATCTTTACCTCCGGACCATTCTAGAGCTCCTCATGACGTTCAGGATCTTATCCGAGACTCCAAACAACCTTTTATCACCACCATACATAACTCTACTATATCAAAACGTCACCGAACCTTAACTGTGCAGACCCTACGGGTTCGAGAACTATGTAGACATGACCAAGACACCTCCACGGTCAATAAACAATAGCCGAACCTAGATGCCCATATTGGTTCCTACATATTCTACAAAGATCTTTATCGGTTGAACCTCTATGTCAAGGATTCAGTTAATCTCGTATGATGTTCCCTTTGTTCTTCGGTATGTTACTTGCCCGAGATTAGATCGTCGGTATCTCTATACCTAGTTCAATCTCGTTACCGCCAAGTCTCTTTACTCGTTCCGTAATACAAGATAACGTGGCTAACACTTAGTCACATTGATTGCAAGTATTATTGTGATGTTTGTATTACCGAGTGGGCCCTAAGATACCTCTCCATCACACGGAGTAACAAATCCCAGCCTTGATCCATGCCAACTCAACAAACACCCTCGAAGATACCTGTAGAGCACCTTTATAGTCACCCAGTTACGTTGCAACATTTCATACACACAAGGTACTTCTCCGGTGTTAGTGAGTTTCATGATCTCATGGTAACATGAACAGATACTTGACATGCAGAAAACTACAGCAATAAACTAACACGATCATATGTTATGTTTATAGTTTGGGTATTGTACATCACATCAATCTCCTAATGATGTGATCTCGTTATCAAATGAAATCTCATTTCCATGGCTAGGAAACCTTGACCATATTTGACCAACGAGCTAGTCTATTAGAGGCATACTAGCGACATGGTGTTGTCTATGTATCCACACATGTATCTGAGTTTCCGATCAATACAATTCTAGCATGGATAATAAAAGATTATCATGAACAAGGAAATATTATAATAACTAATTTATTACTGCCTCTAGGGCATATTTCCAACAAGTAATTTCTTCACCTGCCGTGTTATTTTCCTTCAAGAGAGAAGCCTCTAGTGAAACCTATGGCCCCCGGGTCTAGTTTCCATAATATATTTTCACATCTATAAACCAAAAATACCAAAAATACTTTGCTACAATCTTTTTATCCTTTGTTTTAGTAATCTTCCATATCTATCTCTATCAGATCTCATCCTTGCAAATAATCGTGAAGGGATTGACAACCCCTTTATAGCATTGGGTGCAAGTGTTTGATTGTTTGTTTAGGTGCGAAGATTGGGGACTTGCTTGTGTCTCCTACTGGATTGATACCTTGGTTCTCAACAATTGAGGAAATACTTATCTACTTTACTGTGGGAAATATGCCCTAGAGGCAATAAATAAAGTGTTTATTATTATATTTCCTTGTTCATGATAATCGTTTATTATCCATGCTATAATTGTATTGATTGGAAACACATTACATGTGTGGGTAAATAGACAACACTTTGTCCCTAGTATGCCTCTATTGAACTAGCTCGTTGATCAAATATGCTCAAGGTTTCCTAGCCATTGACATGTGATGTCATTTG
Organism: Hordeum marinum; assembly: GCA_022496015.1. NCBI lineage: Eukaryota > Viridiplantae > Streptophyta > Magnoliopsida > Poales > Poaceae > Hordeum > Hordeum marinum. The sequence continues at coordinate 132,287,415 of CM039676.1, read as the reverse complement.
ATAACGGGATCACATCATTAGGAGAATGATGTGATGGACAAGACCCAAACTACAAACGTAGCATATGATCGTGTCAGTTTATTGCTACTATTTTCTGCATGTTAAGTATATGTTCCTATGGCCATGAGATCATGCAACTCACAGACACCGGAAGAGTGCCTTGTGTGTATCAAACGTCGCAACATAACTGGGTGACTATAAAGGTGCTCTACAGGTATCTTCGAGGCTGTCTGTTGGGTTGGCATGGAACAAGACTGGGATTTGTTACTCCGTGTGCCGGAGAGGTATCTTAGGGCCCACTCAGTAATACAACATCAAAATAAGCCTTGCAAGCAATGTGACTAAGTGTTAGTCACAGGATCTTGTATTATGGAATGAGTAAAGAGACTTGCCGGTAACGAGGTTGAACTAGGTATGGAGATATCGACAATCGAATCTCGGGCAAGTAACATACCGAAGAACAAAGGAAACATCATACGGGATTAACTGAATCTTTGACATAGAGGTTCGACCGATAAAGATCTTCGCAGAATATGTAGGAACCAATATGGGCATCCAGGTCCCGCTATTGGTTATTGACCGTAGAGGTGTCTCGATCATGTCTACATAGTTCTCGAACCCGCAGGGTCTGCACACTTAAGGTTTGGTGACGTTTCGATAGTATAGAGTTATGCATGGTGGTGACCGAAGGTTTTTCGGAGTCCCGGATGAGATCCCGGACATCACGAGGAGCTCTAGAATGGTCCGGAGGTAAAGATTGATATATAGGAAGTCCTGTTTTGGTTGCCGGAAAAGTTTCGGGCTCATCGGTAGTGTATCGGGAGACCATCGGGAGGGGTATTTCGACCCAAGAGGCTACATGGGGTGTGGGAGAGTGAATACCAGCCCTTAGTGGGCTGGTGGAAGTCCCACACAAGGCCCATGTGGCTGGGAAAGAAAAGCCCAAAGAGAAAAGGTGGAAAAGGGCAAAAAAGGCAAAAAAAAAGGAAGGAGTCCTAGTCCTACTAGGATTGGAGGAGGATTCCTCCTCTCCTCCCAAGTCGGCCAAAGCCTTGAGGGCTTGGCCCTTATGCCAAGCCTCCTCCTATCTTCCTCTTATATATACTAGAGGTTTTAGGGTTTTTGCACTTGATTTTCAGCCACGTGCTACACGTTCCTCTAGTGCATAGTTTCTCCTCTAGATCGGTTTTCTGCAGTGCTTAGGTGAAGCCCTGCCGGAATTGCTCCACCACCATCGCCGCGGCGCCGTCACGCTGCCGGAGAACTCGTCTACCTCTCCGCTCCCTCTTGCTGGATCGAGAAGGCAGAGATCGTCATCAAGCTATACGTGTGCTGAACGCGGAGGTGTCGTCCGTTCGGTGCTTGATCGGGACGGATCGTGATTGGATCACGGGATGCTCGGCGATTTGGATCGCGAAGACGTTCGACTACACCAACCGTGTTTCTTAACGCTAACCGCTTAGTGATCTACAAGGGTACGTAGATCCACTCTCCCTCTCGTAGATGCTCATCACCTTGGATAGATCTTGCGTGTGCATAGGAAATTTTTTGTTTCCCATGCAACGTTCCCCAACAGTGGTATCAGAGCTAGGTCTATGTGTAGATGAGATCTCGAGTAGAACAAAAAGAGTTTGTGGGCATTGTTGCTTAGATTGCTTCCTTCCTTGGTCGTGTTTTGGTTCAGCAGGATTGTGGGATGAAGCGACCCGCACCAACCTTACTCGTACGCTTACGAGAGACCGGTTCCGTCAACTGACATGTAACCTCATTGCATAGAGATGGCTGGTGGGTGCCTGTTTTGTTGGGGAACGTCGCATGGGAAACAAAAATTTTCCTATGCACACGCAAACCTATCCATGGTGATGAGCATCTATGAGAGGGAGAGTGGATCTACGTACCCTTGTAGATCGCTAAGTGGGAAGCGTTAAGAAACGCGGTTGGTGTAGTCGAACATCTTCGCGATCCAAATCGCCGAGCGTCCCGCGATCTCATCACGATCCGTCCCGCGATCCAATCACGATCCGTCCCGTGAACTCATCACGATCTGTCCGGCGATCTCATCACGATCCGTCTCACGATCTTGATCACGATCTGTCCCGCGAACTCATCACGATCCGTTCCGCGATCTCATCACGAACCGTCTCGCGATCTCGATCACGGTCCTTCCGATCTAGCGCCAAACGGACGGCACCTCCGCGTTCAGCACACGTGCAGCTTGATGACGATCTCCATCGTCTTGATCCAGCAAGAGGAGGTGGAGAGGAGAGAGAGTTCACCAGCAGCGTGACGGCGCTCCGGTGATGGTGGTGGAGTGATTCCGGCAGGGCTTCGCCTAACCGCTGCGGAAAACCGATCTAGAGGAGAAACTGTGCACCGGTGAAACGGGTAGCACGTGGCCGGAAATTCTGTCCAAAAACCACCCAATCCACTAGTATATATAGGAGGAGAGGATAGGCAGCCAAGGCCTTTGGGTCGGCCGAAATAGGAGGTGGGAGCAATCCTACTTCACCTCCAATCCTAGTTGGAGTAGGATTGCCTCCTATTGGCTGATTTTCCACTTTTTGCTTTAGGACTTTCTCTCCTGCGCCATGGGCCTTTGTGGCTGTTTTCCCAGCCCAATAAGGGCTGGTTATTATTCTCCCACAGCCCATGGACCTCTTGGGGTCGAAATACCCCTCCCGGAGGTCCTCCGGTACACTACCGGCACTCCCGGTACAATACCGATACTCCCGGTACACTACCGATGAGCCCGAAACTTTTCCGGAAACCAAACTGGGACTTCCTATATATGAATCTTTACCTTCGGACCATTACGGATCTCCTCGTGACGTCCGGGATCTCATCCGGGACTCCGAACAACCTTCGGTCACCACCATACATAACTCTACACTACCGAAACGTCACCGAACCTTAAGTGTGCAGACCCTGCGGGTTCGAGAACTATGTAGACATGACCGAGACACCTCTACGGTCAATAACCAATGGCGGGACCTGGACGTCCACATTGGTTCCTACATATTCTACGAAGATCTTTATCGGTCGAACCTCTATGTCAAGGATTCAGTTAATCCCGTATATCGTTCCCTTTGTTCTTCGGTATGTTACTTGCCCGAGATTCGATCGTCGGTATCTCCATACCTAGTTCAACCTCGTTACCGGCAAGTCTCTTTACTCGTTCCATAATACAAGATCCCGCAACTAACAATTAGTCACATTGCTTGCAAGGCTTATTGTGATGTTGCATTACCGAGTGGGCCCCGAGATACCTCTCCGTTACACGGAGTAACAAATCCCAGTCTCGATCCATGCCAACTCAACAAACACCATCGGAGATACCTGTAGAGCACCTTTATAGTCACCCAGTTACGTTGCGACGTTTGATACACACAAGGCACTCCTCCGATATCTGTGAGTTTCATGATCTCATGGTCATAGGAACATATACTTGACATGCAGAAAACAGTAGCAATAAAAAGACACGATCATATGCTACGTTTGTAGTTTGGGTCTTATCCATCACATCATTCTCCTAATGATGTGATCCCGTTATCAAATGACATCTCATGTCCATGGCTAGGAAACCTTAACCATCCTTTGATCAACGAGCTAGTCCATTAGAGGCATACTAGGGACATGGTTTTGTCTATGTATCCACACATGCATTTAAGTCTCCGATCAATACAATTATAGCATGGATAATAAACGATTATCATGAACAAGGAAATATGATAATAACTAATTTATTATTGCCTCTAGGGCATATTTCCAACATGTTTCTCCTATTTTAGTTGGATCAGATTCGACAAAGGGGGTCCTTGAGAAGGTTGAAAAGCAACTAATGTATCACCGTTGTGGTTTATGCATAGGTGAGAATTGTTCTTGCTAGATACCCATAGCAGCCACGTAAAACATGCAACAACAATTAGAGGACGTCTAACTTGTTTTTGCAGGGTATGTTGTGATGTGATATGACCAATTGCATGATGTGATATATGTGATGTATGAGATGATCATGTGTTGTACAGAATATCACGACTTGCATGTCGATGAGTACGGCAACCGGCAGGAGCCATAGGGTTGTCTTTAATTATTGTATGACCTGCGTGTCAATCATTAAGCGCTATGTAATGCTTTACTTTATCGCTAAATGGTAGCAAGGTAGTAGAAGCATGACGGGCATGACAACCCCGTTGGCGACACATTGATGGAGATCAAGATGATGGAGATCATGGTGTCGTGCCGGTGACGATGGAGATCATTCCAGTGCTTTCAAGATGGAGATCAAAAGCACAAGCTCATGGCCATATCATGTCACTTAAGATTTGCATGTGATGTTAATCCTTTTATGCACCTTGTTTTGCTTAGGACTACGGTAGCATTATAAGGTGATCCCTCACTTAAATTTCAAGATGAATTGTGTTCTCCCCGAGTGTGCACCATTGCAAAAGTTCGTCGTGTCGAGACACCACATGATGATCGGGTGTGATAGAATCTACGTTCACATACAATGGGTGCAAGCCAGTGTTGCACATGCAGAACACTCGGGTTAAACTTGATGAGCCTAGCATGTACAGACATGGCCTCGGAACACAAGAGACCGAAAGGTCGAACATGAGTCATATAGTAGATATGATCAACATGATGATGTTCACCATTGAAACCACCTCAACTCACGTGATGATCGGACTTGAGTTGGTGAATTTGGATGATGTGACAATCAGATGACCTGAGGGATGTCAATTTGAGTGGGAGCTTTAGTAATTTGATAACTAAATTCATTATCTTGAACAATAGTCTAAGTAACCTTTGCATATTTATGTTGTAGATCAATGGCTCGTGCAGTAGCACCCTCGAATTTTGATGCGTTCCTAGAGAAAGCTAAGTTGAAAGATGATGGAAGTAACTTTGTTGACTAGGCCCGTAATCCGAGGATTATCCTCACACCTTCCCAGAAATCATATGTCCTTGATGCACCACTTGGTGACCAACCAGAAGACATGTCATCCGAAGACGTTAAGAACGCCTAGGAGGCACGTTCTGGACATTACTCAATAGTTCAGTGTGCAATATTGTATGGCTTAGAATCGGGACTTCAAAGAAGTTTCGAAGGTCATGGAGCATATGAGATGTTCCAGGAGTTGAAGTTTATCTTTCAGAAGAATGCCCGGATCGAGAGGTATGAGACCTCCGATAAGTTCAATGCTTGCAAAATGGAGGAGAACGGGTCTATCAATGAACATATACTCAGAATGTCTGGGTATTCGACTCGTCTAGCGGAGTTGGGAATTGCCCTTATGCCAGAGGCGATCACTAACAAATTTCTTCAATCACTGCCACCTCGTTACAAGAGCTTTGTGATGAACTATAACATCCACGGGATGGACAAGTCAGTCGTCAAGCTGTTTGTGATGCTAAAAGTCGCTGAGTCTGAAATCCAGAAAGAAGATCAAGTGTTGATGGTCAATAAAACCACTAGTTTCAATAAGAATGGAAAGGTCAAGGGCAAGAAGGGTAAAACCAAGAAGGATGGCAAAGCAGTTGCTACTCCTGTAAAGAAGCCCAAGCATGGACACAAGCCAGAAACTGAGTGCTTTCATTGCAAGGGAACTGGTCACTAGAAGCGGAACTTCCCCAAGCACCTGGCTGACAAGAAGGCGGCCAACGACAAACAAGGTATATGATATACATGTTATTGATGTGTACCTTACTAGCTCTCGTTGTAGTGCCTGGGTATTTGATACCAGTTCGGTTGCTCACATTTGCAACTCAAAACAGGAACTACGGAATAGATGAAGGCTCGCAAAGGATGAAGTGACGATGCGCGTGGGAAATGGTTCCAAGGTTGATGTGATCACTGCCGGCACGCTCTCTCTTCGATTACCATCAAGATTAGTGATGAACCTGAATAATTGTTATTTAGTGTCTGCATTAAGCATGAACATTATATCTGGATCTTGTTTAGTGCGAGACGGTTACTCATTTAAATAAGAGAATAATGGTTGTTCTATTTATATGAGTAATATCTTTTATGGTCATGCACCCAATGTGAGGGGTTTATTCATATTAAATCTTGATAGTGATGACACACTTGTTCATAACATTGATGCCAAAAGATGTAGAGTTGATAATGATAGTACCACTTTCTTGTGGCACTGCCGTTTAGGTCATACTAGTGTAAAATGCATGAGGAAGCTCCATGTTGATGGACTTTTGGAGTCACTTGATTTTGAATCACTTGACACATGTGAACCATGCCTTATGGGCAAGATGACTAAAATGTTATTCTCTAGAACAACGGAACGGGCAAGTGACTTATTGGAAATCATACATACTGATGTGTGCGGTCCAATGAATGTTACAGCGCGTGGTGGATATCGTTATTTTCTCACCTTCATAGATGACTTAAGTAGATATGGGTATATTTACTTAATGAAACACAAGTCTGAAACGTTTGAAAAGTTCAAGCAAATTCAGAGTGAAGTTGAGAATCATCGTAACAAAAAGATTAAATTCCTGCGATTTGATCGAGGAGGTGAATATCTGAGTTATGAGTTTGGCAGTCACTTAAGACAGTGTGGAATTTTTTCACAGTTGACACCGCCCGGAACACCACAGCGTAATGGTGTGTCCGAACGTCGTAATCGAACCTTATTAGATATGGTGTGTTCTATGATGTCTCCTGCTGATTTTCCACTATCGTTTTGGGGTTATGCATTAGAGATAGCTGCATTCACTTTAAATAGGGCATCGTCAAAATCCGTTGAGACGACGCCATACGAACTATGGCTTGGCAAGAGGCCAAAGTTGTCGTTTCTTAAAGTTTGGGGATGTGATGCTTATGTCAAAAAGCTTCAGCCTGAAAAGCTGGAACCCAAAGCGGAGAAATGCGTCTTCATAGGATACCCAAAAGAGACAGTTGGGTATACCTTCTATCTCAGATCCGAAGGCAAAGTGTTTGTCGCTAAGAATGGAACATTTCTTGAGAAAGAGTTTCTCTCGAAAGAATCGAGTGGGAGGAAAATAGAGCTTGATGAGGTGATTGAACCTTTACTTCAACCAAAAAGTAGCGCAACGTGGAAAGATGTTTCTGTGGAACCTACGACGGTTCAAGAGGAAGTTAGTAATGATGATCACGAAGCTTTGGATCAAGTTACTATTGAACCTCATAGGTCGACAAGGGCACGTACTATTGGAAATATGCCCTAAAGGCAATAATAAATTAGTTATTATCATATTTCCTTGTTCATGATAATCGTTTATTATCCATGCTATAATTGTATTGATTGGAGACTTAGATGCATGTGTGGATACATAGACAAAACCATGTCCCTAGTATGCCTCTAATAGACTAGCTTGTTGATCAAAGATGGTTAAGGTTTCCTAGCCATGGACATGAGAGGTCATTTGATAATGGGATCACATCATTAGGAGAATGGTGTGATGGACAAGACCCAAACTACAAACATAGCATATGATCGTGTCAGTTTATTGCTACTATTTTCTGCATGTCAAGTATATGTTCATATGACCATGAGATCATGCAACTCACTGACACCGGAGGAGTGCCTTGTGTGTATCAAACATCGCAACGTAACTGGGTGACTATAAAAGGAACTCTACAGGTATCTCCGAGGGTGTCTGTTGAGTTGGCATGGATCAAGACTGGGATTTGTTACTCCGTGTGACGGAGAGGTATCTCAGGGCCCACTCGGTAATACAACATCACAAGAAGCCTTGCAAGCAATGTGACTAAGTGTTAGTCACGGGATCTTGTATTACAGAACGAGTAAAGAGACTTGCCGGTAACGAGGTTGAACTAGGTATGGAGATACCGACGATCGAATCTCGGGCAAGTAACATACCGAAGAACAAAGGGAACATCTTACGGGATTAACTGAATCCTTGACATAAAGGTTTGACCGATAAAGATCTTTGTAGAATATGTAGGAACCAATATGGGCATCCAGGTCCCTCTATTGGTTATTGATCGTAGAGGTGTCTCGATCATGTCTACATAGTTCTCGAACCCACAGGGTCTGCACACTTAAGGTTTGGTGACGTTTTGGTAGTATAGAGTTATGTATGGTGGTGACCGAAGGTTGTCCCGCGTCCCGGATGAGATCCCGGATGTCATAAGGAGCTCCAGAATGGTCCGGAGGTAAATATTCATATATAGGAAGTCCTATTTTGGTCGCCGGAAAAGTTTTAGGCTCATCGATAGTGTATTGGGAGTGCCGGTAGTGTACCGGGAGACCATCGGGAGGGGTATTTCGATCCAAGAGGCTACATGGGCTGTGGGAGAGTAAATACCAGCCCTTTGTGGGCTGGTGGAAGTCCCACCCAAGGCCCATGTGGCTGGGAAGAAAAGCCCAAAGGGAAAAAGGTGGAAAAGGGACAAAAAAGGGAGGAATCCTAGTCCTACTAGGATTGGAGGAGGAGTCCTCCTCTCCTCCCCACTTCGGCCGACCCAAGGAGGCTTGGCCCATGCGCCAAGTCCTCTCCTCCCTCCCTCTTATATATACTGGAGGTTTTAGGGTTTTTTGCACAGAATTTTTAGCCATGTGCTGCCCTTTCCTCCAGTGCATAGTTTCTCCTCTAGAACGGATTTCTGCAGTGCTTAGGCGAAGCCCTACTGGAATTCCTCCACCACCATCACCGCAATGCCGCCGCGCTGCCGGAGAACTCGTCTACCTCTCCGCTCCCTCTTGCTAGATCAAGAAGGCAGAGATCGTCATCGAGTTGTACGTGTGCTGAATGCGGAGGTGCCATCCGTTTGGCGCTAGATCGGAAGGACCGTGATCAAGGTCGCGAGACGGATCATGATGAGATCGCGGGATGGATCATGATGAGTTCATGGGACGGATCGTGATTGGATCGCGGGATAGATCGTGATGAGATCGCGGGATGCTCGGCGATTTGGATCGCGAAGACGTTCGACTACACCAACCGCGTTTCTTAATGCTTCCCGCTTAGCGATCTACAAGGGTATGTAGATCCACGCTCCCTCTCGTAGATGCTCATCACCATGGATAGATCTTGCATGTGCATAGGAAATTTTTTGTTTCCCATGCAACATTCCTCAATAGTGGTATCAGAGCCAGGTCTATGTGTAGATGAGATCTCGAGTAGAACACAAAAATTTGTGGGCGTTGATGCTTAGATTGCTTCCTCCCTTGGTCATGTTTTGGTTCAGCGGTATTGTGACATGAAGCAGCCTGAACCAACCTTACTCGTACACTTACAAGAGACCGGTTACATCGACTAATGTGTAACTTCGTTGCACAAAGATGGCTGGTGGGTGTCTATTTCTCCTACTTTAGTTGGATTGGATTCTACTAAGGCGGACCTTGAGAAGGCTGAAAAGCAACTTATGTATCACCATTGTGGTTTATGCGTAGATGAGAATTGTTCTTTCTAGATACCAGTAGAAGGCACGTAAAACATGCAACAACAATTAGAGGACGTCTAACTTGTTTTTGCAGGGTATGTTGTGATATGATATGGCCAATTACATGATGTGATATATGTGATGCATGAGATGATCATGTGATGTATAGATTATCACGACTTACATGTCGATGAGTACGAAAACCGGCATGAGCCATAAGGTTGTCTTTAATTATGGTATGACCTGCGTGTCAATCATTAAGCGTTATGTAATGCTTTACTTTATCGCTAAACGGTAGCAATAGTAGTAGAAGCATGTTGGGCGTGACAACCCCGATGGCGACACATTGATGGAGATCATGGTGTCTTGCCGGTGACGGTGGAGATCATGCCGGTGCTTTCAAGATGGAGATCAAAAGCACAAGTTCATGGCCATATCATGTCACTTATGATTTGCATGTGATGTTAATCCTTTTATGCACCTTGTTTTGCTTAGGACGACGGTAGCATTATAAGGTGACCCCTCACTTAAATTTCAAGATGAATTGTGTACTCCCCAAGTGTGCACCGTTGCGAAAGTTCATCGTGTTGAGACACCACGTGATGATCGGGTGTGATAGACTCTACATTCACATACAACGGGTGCAAGCCAGTATTGCACATGCAGAACACTCGGGTTAAACTTGACGAGCCTAGCATGTACAGACATGGCCTCGAAACACAAGAGACCGAAAGGTCGAACATGAGTCATATAGTAGATATGATCAACATGATGATGTTCTCCATTGAAACCACCACAACTCACGTGATGATCGGACTTGAGTTGGTGAATTTGGATCATGTATCACTCAAATGACTGGAGGGATGTCAATTTGAGTGGGAGTTCGTAAGTAATATGATTAATTGAACTCATGAACATAGTCAGTAGTGTCTTTGCAAACTGTGTTGTAGATTACTAGCTCATGTTGTAGCTCCCTTGAATTTTTATATGTTTCTAGAGAAATAGAGTTGAAAGATGATGGTAGCAATATTGCGGACTGGCTCCATGATCTGAGGATTGTCCTCATTGCTGCACAGAAGGCTTATGTCCTTAATGCACCGCTCGGTGCGCCAACCCCTCTAGCGTTGTTTGTAGATGTTGTGAACATCTGGCAGGCACGTTCTGATAACTACTTGATAGTTTAGTGTGCCATGCATTATGGCTTAGAATTGAGGCTCCGAAACGTTTTGAAAGTCACAGAACATATGAGATGTTCTAAGAGCTGAAATTAGGATCTCAGGCTCATGCCCATGTTGCGAGATATGAGATCTCCAACAAGATTCTTTGCATGTAATATGAAAGAGAATAGCTCAATTGTTGAGCATGTGCTCAGATTGTCTGGGTGCTACAATCGCTTGAATCAAGTGGGAGTTGATCTTCCAGATAAGATGGTGATTGATATAGTTCTCCAAGTCACTGTCACTAAGCTACTAGATCTTGGTGATGAACTATAAAATGCTAGGGATAGAAATAATGATCCCTGAACTGTTCGCGATGTTTGACACCGCGAAGGTAGAAATCAAGAAGGAGCGTCAAGTGTTGATGGTTAGTCAAACCACTAGTTTCGAGAAGGGCAGGAGCAAGGAGGGAAAACTTCATGGATAGCAAGTCAGTTGCTGCTCCAGTGAAGCAACCCAAAGTTGAACCCAAACCCGAGACTAAGTGGTTCGATTATGAGGAGAGCGGTCGCTGAAGCGGAACAACCCTAGATACTTGGTAGATAAGAAGGCTGGCAACGTCGACAGAAGTATATTTGATATACATATTATTTATGTGTACCTTGCTAGTACTTCTAGTAGCACCTGGGTATTGGATACCGGTTCGGTTGCTAAATGTTAGTAACTCGAAATAAAAGCTACGGAATAAACGGAGCACTAGCTAAGGGTGAGGTGACGATGTGTGTTGGAAATGTTTCCAAGGTTGATGTGATCAACATCGCACGCTCTCTCTACCTTCGGGAGTAGTGACCAACCTAAATAAATGTTATTTGGTGTTTTGCGTTGAGCATGAACGTGATTAGATCATGTTTTTTGCAACGCGGTTATTCATTTAAGTTAGAGAATAATGGTTATTGTGTTTACATGAATGATACCTTCAATGGTCATGCACACAGTGAGAATGGTTTGTTGAATCTTGATCGTAGTAATACACATGTTCATAACATTGATGCCAAAAGATACAAAGTTAATAATTATAGTACCACATACTTGTGGCACTGCCGCTAAATGTCATATTGGTATAAAGCGCATGAAGAAACTCCATGCTTATGGATCTTTGAACTCATTCGATTTTGAATCGGTTGAGACATGCGAACCATGCCTCTTGGGCAAGATGACTAAGGAACCCGTTTTCCAGATGGATGGAGCGGGCAAGTGATTTATTGGAAATGACACATGTTGATGTATGCAATCCAATGAGTCTTGTAGCATGCGGTGGATATCGTTATTTTCTTACCTTCACTTATGATTTGAGTAGACATAGTGTATATTTACTTAATGAAACACAAGTCTGAATCGTTTGAAAGGTTCAAGCAAATTCAGAGTGAAGTTTAAGATCATCGTGACAAGAAGATAAAAATGTCTGCGATATGATTGTGGAGGTGAATATTTGAGTTACGAGTTTGGCATACAACTTTAGACAATGTGAAAGTTGTTTTCACAACTCACGCCACCTGGAACACCATAGTGTGATGGTGTGTCTGAATGTCATAGTCGTACTCTATTGGATATGGTGCGTGCTATGATATCTCTTATCGTTTTGCTACTATAATTTTGGGGTTATGCATTAGAGACAACTACATTCACTGTAAATAGGGCACCATATAAATCCGTTGAGATGACACCATGTGAATTAGGGTTTGATAGAAACCCAAGCTGTCATTTCTTAATGTTTGGGGCTGCGACGCTTGTGTGGAATATGTTTTCACCGAATGAGCTCAAACCCAAAGCGGACAAATGCATCTTTATAGAATACCCTAAGAACAGTTGGGTGAACCTTCTATCTCAGATCCAAGTATAAAATGTTTGTTGCTAAAACTGGATCCTTTCTCGAGAAAGAGTTTCTCTCGAAAGAATTGAGTGGGAGGAAGATAGAACTTGATGAGGTTGTTGAACCTTTGTTCAACCAGAGAGTAGCGCAGCACAGGAAGATGTTTCTGTGAAGCCTACGTTAGTTGAAGAGGTTAATGATGATGATCATGAAGCTTCGGATCAAGTTACTATCAAACCTCGTAGGTCGACAAGGATGTGTATTGCTCCTGAGCGGTACGACAACCCTGTCTTGGAGGTCATGTTGTTGGACAACGATGAACCTACGAGCTGTGGAGAAGCAATGATGGGCCCGAATTCTGACAAATGGTTAGAGGCCATGAAATCCGAGAAAGGATCCATGTATGAAAACCAAGTATAGACTTTGGTAGACTTGCTCGTTGGATGGAAGTTCATCGAGTACAAATGGACCTTTGAGATGATGACAGACGCTGATGGTAAATGTCACCATTTATAGAGCTCGACTTGTCACAAAGAAGTTTCCAACAAGTTCAAGGAGTTGACTATGATGAGACTTTCTCACTCGTAGTGATGCTAAAGTCTGTTGGAATTATGTTAGCAGTTGCTGCATTTTTTCAATTATGAAATCTGGCAGATGGATGTCAAAACATCGTTTCCTTCCTTAAGGAAAGGTTGTATGAGATACAACCAGAAGGTTTTATCAGTCCTAAGGATGCTAAAAGGTGTGCAAGCTTCAGTGATCCTTCTATGAACTGAAGCAAGCATCTCGGAGTTGGAATATACACTTTGATGAGGTGGTCAAAGTTTTTGAGTCTATACAAAGTTTATGAGAAACTTGTATTTACAATAAAGTGAGTGGGAGCACTATAGAGTTTCTGGTAAGCATATGTGGTTGACATATTGTTGATCGGAAATGATGTAGAATTTCTGGAAAGCATAAACGGTTATTTGAAAAGAGTTTTTCAAAGGAAGACCTGGATAAAGCTACCTAATTGTTGAGCATCAAGATCTATAGAGATAGATCAAGATGCTTGATGAGACTTTCAATGAGTACATACCTTGACAAGATTTTGAAAGAGTTCAAAGTGGATCGATCAGAGAAAGAGTTCTCGCCTGATTTGTAAGGTGTGAAGTTGAGTGAGACTCAAAGCTCGACAATGGAAGAAGAAAGAGAAAGGATGAACGTCGTCCCCTATGCCTTAGCCATAGGCTCTATATTATGCCATGCTATGTACCGCACCTGGTGTGTGCCTTGCCATGAGTCTGTCAAGGGGTACAAAAGTAATCTAGGAGTGGATCACTGGATAGCGGTCAAGATTATCCTTAGTGACTAAAAGACTAAGGAGATGTTTCTCTATTATGGAGGTGATAAAGAGTTCGTCATAAAGAGTTACATCGATGCAAGCTTTAACACCAATCCGGATGACTCGTAGTAGCAATCTGGATACGTATAGTGGAGCAGCCATTTGGAATAGTACCAGTGGAGTGTGGTAGCAATGTTTACGGTTTGACATAGAGATTTGAAAAGTACACTCGGATCTGAATGTCGCAGACCCGTTAACTATAATATCTCTCTCACATGCAAAGCATGACCGAGCCCCAAAACTCATTGGGTGTTAGATTCATAACAATGCGTATCACATGGTGATGTGAACTAGATTATTGACTCTAGTGCAAGTGGGAGACTGTTGGAAATATGCCCTAGAGGCAATAATAAATTAGTTATTATCATATTTCCTTGTTCATGATAATCTTTTATTATCCATGCTATAAGTGTATTGATCGGAGACTTAGATGCATGTGTGGATACATAAACAAAACCATGTCCCTAGTATGCCTCTAATAGACTACCTCATTGATCAAAGATGGTTAAGGTTTCCTAGCCATGGACATGAGATGTCATTTGATAACGGGATCACATCATTAGGAGAATGCTGTGATGGACAAGACCCAAACTACAAACATAGCATATGATCGTGTCAGTTTATTGCTACTGTTTTCTGCATGTCAAGTATTTGTTCCTATGACCATGAGATCATGCAACTCACTGACACCGGAGGAGTGCCTTGTGTGTATCAAACGTCGCAACGTAACTGGGTGACTATAAAGGTACTCTACAAGTATCTCCGAGGGTGTCTGTTGAGTTGGCATGGATCAAGACTGGGATTTGTTACTCCGTGTGACGGAGAGGTATCTTAGGGCCCACTCGGTAATACAACATCACAACAAGACTTGCAAGCAATGTGACTAAGTGTTAGTCACGGGATCTTGTATTACATAACGAGTAAAGAGACTTGTCGGTAACGAGGTTGAACTAGGTATGGAGATATCGACGATCGAATCTCGGGCAAGTAACATACCAAAGAACAAAGGGAACATCTTACGGGATTAACTGAATCCTTGACATAGAGGTTCGATCGATAAAGATCTTTGTAGAATATGTAGGAACCAATATGGGCATTCAGGTCCCACTATTGGTTATTGACCGTAGAGGTGTCTTGGTTATGTCTACATAGTTCTCGAACCCGCAGGGTCTACACACTTAAGGTTTGGTGATGTTTTGGTAGTATAGAGTTATGTATGGTGGTGAACGAAGGTTGTTCGGAGTCCCGTATGAGATCCCGGACGTCAACAGGAGCTCCGTAATGGTCCAGAGGTAAAGATTCATATATAGGAAGTCCTATTTTGGTCGTCGGAAAAGTTTCTGGCTCATCGGTAGTGTACCGGGAGTGTCGGTAGTGTATCGGGAGACCATCGGGAGGGGTATTTCGACCCAAGAGGCTACATGGGCTCTGGGAAAGTAAATACCAGCCCTTTGTGGTCTGGTGAAAGTCCCACACAAGGCCCATGCGGCTGGGAAGAAAAGCCCAAAGGGAAAAAGGTGGAAAAGGCCAAAAAAGGGAGGAATCCTAGTCCCACTAGGATTGCAGGAGTCCTCCTCTCCTCCCCACTTCGGCCGACCCAAGGAGGCTTGGCCCTTGCGCCAATTCCTCTCCTCCCTCCCTCTTATATATACTGTAGGTTTTAGGGGGTTTTTCATAGAATTTTTAGCCACGTGCTGCCCGTTCCTCCAGTGCATAGTTTCTCCTCTAGATCGTTTTTCTGCAGTGCTTAGGCAAAGCCCTGCTGGAATTCCTCCACCACCATTGCCGCAACGCTGTCTCGCTGCCGGAGAACTCATCTACCTCTCCGCTCCCTCTTGATGGATCAAGAAGGCGGAGATCGTCATCGAGTTGTATGTGTGCTGAACGCGGAGGTGCCGTCCGCTTGGCGCTAGATCGGAAGGACCATGATCAAGATCGCGAGACGAATCGTGATGAGATCGCGGGATGGATCGTGATGAGTTCACGGGACGGATCGTGATTGGATCGCAGGACGGATCATGATGAGATCGCGGGATGCTTGGCGATTTGGATCGCGAAGACGTTTGACTACACCAACCGTGTTTCTTAACGCTTCCCGCTTAGCGATCTACAAGGGTATGTAGATCCACTCTCCCTCTCGTAGATGCTCATCATCATGGATACATATTGTGTGTGCGTAGGAAAAATTTTGTTTCCCATGCAACGTTCCCCAACACATACTGCTCCTGAGTGGTACGACAACCCTGTCTTGGAGGTCATGTTGTTGGACAACAATGAACCTACGAGCTATGGAGGAGCGATGATGGGACCGGATTCCGAGAAATGGTTAGAGGCCGTGAAATCCGAGATGGGATCCATGTATGAAAACAAAGTATGGACTTTGGAAGTATTACCTGAAGGGAGAAAGGCCATTCAAAACAAATGGATCTTTAAGAAGAAGACGGACGCGGACGGTAGTGTCACCGTCTATAAAGCTCGACTTGTGGCAAAGGGTTTTCCACACGTTCAAGGAGTTGACTATGATGAGACATTCTCACCCGTAGTGATACTTAAGTATGTCAGAATCATGTTGGCAATAGCTGCTTATTTCGACTATGAAATTTGGCAGATGGATGTCAAAACATCGTTCCTCAACGGTTTCCTTGAGGAAGAGTTATATATGATGCAACCAGAAGGTTTTGTCGATCCAGAGAATGCTGGCAAAGTTTGCAAACTCCAGCGATCCATTTATGGGCTGGTGCAAGCATCTCGGAGTTGGAATAAGCACTTTGATGAGGTGATCAAAGCGTTTGAGTTTATACAAGTTTATGGAGAAGCTTGTATTTACAAGAAAGTGAGTGGGAGCTCTATAGCGTTTCTAATATTATATGTGGATGACATATTGCTGATTGGAAAAAATATAGAAATGCTTGAAAGCGTGAAGGAATATTTGAACAAGAGTTTTTCAATGAAGGACATAGGAGAAGCTGCTTTCATATTAGGCATTAAGATCTATAGAGATAGATCGAGACGCTTAATAGCACTTCCACAGAGCACATACCTTGATAAAGTTTTGAAGAAGTTCAAAATGGATCAGTCCAAGAAGGGGTTCTTGCCTGTGTTACAAGGTGTGAAGTTGAGTAAGACTCAATGCCCAGTGACTGCAGAAGATAGCGAAAAGATGGGTGTCATCCCCTATGCTTTAGCCATAGGCTCTATCATGTATGCAATGCTATGCACAAGACCCGATGTCAGCCTTGCCATGAGTATGGCCGAAAGGTTTCAAAGTGATCCTGGAATGGAGCACTGGGCGGCGGTCAAGAATATCCTTAAGTACCTGAAAAGGACTAAGGAAATGTTTCTCGTTTATGGAGGTGATGAAGAGCTTGTCTTAAAGGGTTACGTCGATGCAAGCTTTGACACTGATCCGGATGACTCTAAGTCACAAACCGAATACGTATTTATTCTCAATGGGGGAGCGGTAAGCTGGTGCCATTCCAAGCAAAGCGTGGTAGCCGATTCTACGTGCGAAGCGGAGTACATCGCAGCCTCGGAGGCGGCGAAGGAAGGTGTGTGGATGAAGCAGTTCATGACAGATCTTGGAGTAGTGCCCGGTGCACTGAATCCGATGAACCTGTTCTATGACAACACTGGTGCCATTGCTGTGGCCAAGGAACCAAGGTTTCACAAGAGGATCAGACACATAAAGCGACGCTTCAACTCCATCCACGATTACATCGAGGAGAAGGACATAAATATTTGCAAAGTGCACACGGATCTGAATGTTGCAGACCCGTTGACTAAACCTATTCCAAGGGCTAAACATGATCAACACCAGAACTGCATGGGTGTTCGATTCATTACAATGTAAATCACATAGTGATGTGAACTAGATTATTGACTCTAGTGCAAGTAGGACACTGTTAGAAATATGCCCTAGAGGCAATAAATAAAATGTTTATTATTATATTTCTTTGTTCATGATAATCGTTTATTATCCATGCTATAATTGTATTGATTGGAAACACATTACATGTGTGGGTAAATAGACAACACTTTGTCCCTAGTATGCCTCTAGTGAACTAGCTCATTGATCAACGATGGTCAAGGTTTCCTAGCCATTGACATGTGATGTCATTTGATAACGAGATCACATCATTAGGAGAATGATGTGATGGACAAGACCCAAACTACAAATGATTGTGTCAGTTTATTGCTACTGTTTTCTGCATGTCAAGTATATGTTCCTATGACCATGAGATCATGCAACTCACGGACACCGTAAGAGTGCCTTGTGTGTATCAAACGTCGCAATGTAAATGGGTGACTATAAAGGTGCTCTACAGGTATCTCCGAGGGTGTTTGTTGGGTTGGCATGGATCATGACTGGGATTTGTTACTCCGTGTGACGGAGAGGTATCTCAGGGCCAACTCGGTAATACAGTGTCACAATAAGCCTTGCAAGCAATGTGACTAAGTGTTAGTCACGTGGTCTTGTATTACGGAACGAGTAAAGAGACTTGCCAGTAACGAGGTTAAACTAGGTATGGAGGTACCGACGATCGAATCTCGGGCAAGTAACATACCGACGAACAAAGGGAACATCATACGAGATTAACTGAATCCTTGACATAGAGGTTCGACCGATAAAGATCTTCGTAGAATATGTAGGAACCAATATGGGCATCTAGGTCGCGCTATTGGTTATTGACCATAGAGGTGTCTTGGTCATGTCTACACAGTTCTCGAACCCGCAGGGTCTGCACACTTAAGGTTTGGTTACGTTTCGGTAGTATAGAGTTATGCATGGTGGTGAACAAAGGTTGTTCGGAGTCCCGGATGAGATCCTGGACGTCACAAGGAGCTCCGGAATGGTCTGGAGGTAAATATTGATATATAGGAAGTCCTGTTTTGGTCGCCGGAAAGTTTCGGGCTCATCGGTAGTGTACGGGGAGTGTCGATAGTGTACCGGGAGACCATCGGGAGGGGTATTTCGACCCAAGAGGCTACATGGGCTGTGGGAGAGTGAATACCAGCCCTTAGTGGGCTGGTGGAAGTCCCACACAAGGCCCATGCGGCTGGGAAAGAAAAGCCCAAAGAGAAAAGGTGGAAAAAGGCAAAAAAGGCAAAAAAAAAAAGAGGAAGGAGTCCTAGTCCTACTAGGATTGGAGGAGGATTCCTCCTCTCCTCCCAAGTCGGCCGAAGCCTAGAGGGCTTGGCCCTTGCGCCAAGCCTCCTCCTCTATTCCTCTTAGATATACTAGAGGTTTTAGGGTTTTTGCACTTGATTTTCAGCCACGTGCTACCCGTTCCTCTAGTGCATAGTTTCTCCTCTAGATCGGTTTTCTGCAGTGCTTAGGCGAAGCCCTGCCGGAATTGCTCCACCACCATCGCCGCGGCGCTGTCACACTGCTGAAGAACTCGTCTACCTCTTTGCTCCCTCTTGCTGGATCAAGAAGGCGGGGATCGTCATCAAGCTGTACGTGTGCTAAACGCGGAGGTACCGTCCGTTCAGTGCTTGATCGGGACGGATCGTGATTGGATCGTGGGACGCTTGGCGACTTGGATCGCGAAGATGTTCGACTACACCAACCGCGTTTCTTAACACTTCCCGCTTAGCGATCTACAAGGGTACGTAGATCCACTCTCCCTCTCGTAGATGCTCCTCATCATGGATAGATCTTGCGTGTGCGTAGGAAATTTTTTGTTTCCCATGCAACGTTCCCCAACATTTACTGCATCACCCTTTCCTCTTCAAGGGAAAAACAACGCAAGCTCAAGATGTAGCGAGAAGGATTTCTGACGCTGTTGCCGGGGAGATCTCCATCAAGCCTACCAAGTACCCATCGCAAACTCATCTCTTGCATTTACATTATTTGCCGTTTGCCTCTCGTTTTCCTCTCCCCCACTTCTAAAACGATTTTCAGAAAATACCAAAAAGATTTGCCTTTCTATTTGCCCTTCTTCTGCTCGACTTTTCATTTCTTTTTGTTTGCTTGTGTGCTAGATTGCTTGCTTTGTCACAATGACTCAAGAGAATACCAAGTTGTGTGACTTTTCCAATACTAATAATAATGACTTTATTAGTACTCCAATTGCTCCCGCCACTAGTGTAGAATCTTATGAAATTAATGCCGCTTTGCTTAATCTTGTTATGAAAGAACAATTTTTCGGCCTTCCTAGTGCAGATGTTGCATACCATCTAAATACTTTTGTTGAGTTGTGTGATATGCAAAAGAAGAAAGATATGGATAATGATATTGTTAAATTGAAGCTATTTCCGTTCTCACTACGAGATCGTGCTAAAACTTGGTTTTCATCTTAACCTAAAAATAGTATTGATTCTTGGAATAAGTGCAAAGATGCTTTTATTTCCAAGTACTTTCCACCCGCTAAGATCATCTCCCTTAGGAACGATATAATGAATTTTAAGCAACTTGATCATGAGCATGTTGCACAATCTTGGGAGAGGATGAAATTAATGATTAGAAATTGCCCCGTGCATGGTTTGAGTTTATGGATGATTATACAATTTTTTATGTAGGATTGAATTTTGCATCTAGGAATCTTCTAGATTCTGCCGCGGGTGATAATTTTATGGAAATCACATTAGGAGAAGGTACTAAACTCCTAGATAATATTATGGCAAATTACTCTCAATGGCATATCGAAAGATCTCCACTAGAAAGTGCATGCTATTGAAGAAATAAATACTTTGAGTGAAAGATGGATGAATTAATGAAATTGTTTGCTAGTAAGGGTGGTCCTATTGATCCTAATTATATGACTTTGTCTTCTTTGATTTGAAACAATAATGAATCTATGGATGTGAATTTTTTTGGTAGGAACAATTGTGGTAATAACGCGTATAGAGGTAATTTCAACCCTAGGCCGCTTCCTAGTAATTCCTCTAATAATTCTGGTAATTCCTACAACAATTATTTTGGAAATTATAATAAGATGACCTCTGATCTTGAGAATAATGTTAAATAATTTATTGGTTCGCAAAAGGTTTTCAAATCTATGATCGAAGAAAAATTGCTAAAGACTGATGATTTGGCTAGGAACATTGATAGAATTTCACTTGAGATTGATTCTTTGAAAATTAGACCTACTCCACCTAAGCATGATATTAATGAGTCCTTAAAATCTATGATAATTTCTATTGATGAGTGTAAGGAAAGAACTGCTAGAATACGTGCTAAGCGTGAATGGCTTGAAAAAGTGTGTTCTCGTGATAATAATGATGAAGATCTCAAAGTGATTGATGTGACTCCTATTGAATATTTGTTTTCCAATATAAATCTTGAAAAATATGGGACTGGAGATAAGTCAACTTTATTTAAAAGGCATCCCAATGATTCGGAGTTTATAGATCTTAATGCTAAAATTGATAAAAGTGGGATTGAAGAGGTCAAAACTTTAAATAGCAATGAACACACTCTTTTAGATTTCAAGGAATTTAATTATGATATCTGATGTTTGATTGACTATATTTCCTTGTTGCAATCCATGTTGAATTCTCCACAAGGTTATAATCAAAATAAGGCTTTTACTAAACATATCGTTGATGCTATGATGAATTCTTTTGAAGAAAAACTTGAGTTGGAAGTTTCTATACCTAGAAAGCTTCATGATGAGTGGGAACATACTATTAAGATTAAAATTAAAGATTATTAGTGTCATGCTTTTTGTGATTTGGGTGATAGCATTTTCACGATTCCGAAAAGTTTATGTGATGTGCTAGGTTTCCATGATCTTGATGATTGCTCTTTAAATATGCATCTTGCGGATTCCACTTTTAAGAAACCTATGGGAAGTATTAATGATATTATTATTGTTGTATATATGAATTATGTGCCCTTAGATTTCATTGTTCTTGATATCGATTGCAATCCTACATGTCCTATTATTCTTGGTAGACCTTTCCTTAGAACAATTGGTGCAATTATTGATATGAAAGAAGGAAACATTAGATTCCAATTTCCATTAAGGAAAGGCATGGAACAATTTCCTAGAAATAAAATAAAATTGCCTTATGAATCTATTATGAGAGCTACTTTTGGATTGCACACCAAAGATGTCAATACCTACATCTATTGCGTTATGCCTAGCTAGGGGCGTTAAATAATAGCGCTTGTTGGGAGGCAACCCTATTTTATTTTTATGTTGTGTTTTTTGCTTTTTTTTAGTGTTTTACACATTAATAACTCTGTAGGGATTGTGTTTTGGTGTTTTAGTTATTGTTTGAGCCAAGTAAGACCTTTGGGATGGTCTATGGTCATTGTTCATTTGATCTTGCTGAAAAACAGAAACTTTTGTGCCCAGTCCAGAAATTTATAAATTTATGAGAGCATCGAATGAGTCTGAAATTTTTACACAAGATTGTTATACAAATTTCCCTGAATTTCCTAATTTTAGTGACAGAAGTATTCTAAGTCTATATATTGCTACAAATTGTTCTATTTTTGACAAATTCTCTTTTCTTCGTGTTGTTTACCTATTTTGATGTATCTATGGGTTGTCTCAGGGGGTATGAACCATGGAGAAGTTGGAATACAGTAGATATTACATCAATATAAATAAATAACGAGTTCACAATAGTACCTAAAGTGGTGATTTATTTTTCTTATACTAACGGATCTCACGAGTTTTCTATTGAGTTTCGTGTTGTGAAGTTTTCAAGTTTTGGGTAAAAATTTGATGGACTATGGAATAAGGAGTGGCAAGAGCCTAAGCTAGGGGATGCCCAAGGCACCCCAATCCATATTAAAGGATGCCAAAGAGCCTAATCTTGGGGATGCCCCAGAAGGCATCCCCTCTTTCGTCTTCAATCCATCGGTAAATTTACTTGAGGCTATATTTTTATTCACCACGTGATATGTGTTTTGCTTGGAGCGTCTTGTATGATATGAGTCTTTGCTTTTAGTTTGCCACAATAATCCTTGCTGGACACATCTTTTGAGAGAGACACGCGTTAATCATGAATTTATTACAATACTCTATGTGCTTCACTTATATCTTTTGAGCTAGGCAATGTTGCTCTAGTACTTCACTTATATCTTTTTAGAGCACGGTGCTGTATTATTTTATAGAAATAATTGAACTCTCGTACCTCACTCATATTATTTTGAGAGTCTTTAAACATCATGGTAATTGGTTTAGGTTATGAATTTAGTCCTAATAAAATAGGCATCTAAAAGGGATATAATAAAAACTTCCATATAAAGTGCATTGAATATTATGAGAAGTTTGATTCCTTGCATAAAGTTTTGAGATATAAAGATGGTAATATTAAGTGTCATGTTAGGAAGTAATTGTGAATTGGTAAAAATACTTGTGTAAAGGTTTGTGATTCCCGTAGCATGCACGTATGGTGAACCGTTATGTAAGGAAGTCGGAGCATGATTTGTTTATTGATTGTCAGCCTTTGTGTGAGGGTCGGGAGCGCGCGATGGTTTACTCCTATCAACTCTCCCCTAGGGGCATGCGTCTAATACGTTGCTTTGATGACTAATAGACTTTTGCAATAATTATGTGAGTTCTTTAAGACTAATGTGAATCCATGGATTATACGCACTCTCACCCTTCCACTTTTGCTAGCCTCTCTAGTATCGCGCAACTTTCGTCGGTGCACTACACCCACCATATATCCTTCTTCAAAACAGTCACCATACCTACCAATTATGACATTTCCATAGCCATTCCGAGATATATTGCCATGCAACTTCCACCATTCCATTTATCATGACACGCACCATCATTTTCATATTGCTTTGCATGATCGTAAGATAGCTAGCGTGATGTTTTCATGGCTTGTCCGTTTTTGATGTCATTTGATATTCTAGATCATTGCACATCCCGGTACACCGTCTGAGGCATTCATATAGAGTCATATTTTGTTCTAGATATCGAGTTGTAATTCTTGAGCTGTAAGTAAATAAAAGTGTGACGACCATCATTATTAGAGCATTGTCCCATGCGAGGAAAGGATGATGGAAGCTATGATTCCCTCATAAGTTGGGATGAGACTCCAGACTTCATGAAAAATAAAAGAGGCCAGCGAAGCCCAAATAAAAAAAGGAGGCCAAAGATGCCCACCAAAAAACAGAGAAAAGAGAGAAGGGACAATGCTACTATCTTTTTTCCACACTTGTGCTTCAAAGTAGCACCATGATATTCATGATAGAGAGTCTCCTATTTTGACACTTTCATATACTAGTGGGAATTTTTCATTATATAAATTGGCTTGTATATTCCAAAGATGGGCTTCCTCAAATTGCCCTAGGTCTTCATGAGCAAGCAAGTTGGATGCACACCCACTTAGTTTCTTTTTGAGCTTTCATACACTTATAGCTCTAGTGCATCCGTTGCATGGCAATCCCTACTCACTCACATTAATATCTATTAATGGGAATATCCATGGCCCGTTGATACACCTAGTTGATGTGAGACTATCTTCTCCTTTTTTTCACAACCTCCACCATATTCTATTCCACCTATAGTGATATATCCATGGCTCGCGCTCATGTATTGCGTGAGAGTTGAAAATGTTTGAGAACATAAAAGGTGTGAAACAATTGCTTGACTTTTCATAGGGGTTGTGCATGATATAAATACTTTGTGTGGGGAAGATGGAGCATAGACAAACTATATGATATTGTAGGGATAACTTTCTTTTGCCATTATATTTTGAACAGATACAATTGCTTTGTTAGTATGCTTGAATTATTATTGTTTTGATGTCAACATTAAGCTTTTGTGTTGAGTCTTATGGATTTGAATATTCATGCCACGATAAATGATATTACATGGATAAATATGTTAGGTAGCATTGCACATCAAAAATTCTATTTTTATCATTTACCTACTCGAGGACGAGCAAGAATTAATCTTGGGATGTTGATACGTCTCCAATGTATCTATAATTTTTGATTGTTCCATGCTATTATATTATCTGTTTTGGATATTTTATATGCATTAATATGCTATTTTATATTATTTTGGGGACTAATCTATTAATCTAGAGCCTATTACTAGTTTTTGTTTTTTCCTTGTTTTTGAGTATTGCAGATAAGGAATATTAAACGAAGTCCAAACGGAATAAAATATTCGTGGTGATTTTTCTTGGACCACAAGACATCTATGAGACTTGGACGGGGAGGCAAGAGACGTGTTAGGAGGTCACAAGCCAAGGGGCGCAGCCACCTACCCTGGTCACGCCTGGCAGGCTTGTGCCCCCCAGCAGGTCTCCTAACCCTATTCTTCAGCCTATAAATTCCCAAATATTCCCCCCAATAACAAAGAGAGTCACGAAAATACTTTTCCGCCGTAGGAAGCCTCCGTTCCCGAGAGATCCAATCTTGGAGCCTTTTCCGATAATCTGCCGAAGGGGGATTTGGTCATGGAGGGCATCTACATCAACTCCATTGCCCCTCCGATGATGCGTGAGTAGTCCACCACAGACCTTCGGGGTCCATAGCTAGTAGCTAGATGGCTTCTGCTCTCTCTCTCTCTCTCTCTCTCTCTCTCTCTCTCTTTGTGCTTCAATACCATGTTCTTCATGATCTTCATGGAGATCTATCCGATGCAATACTCTTTTGCGGTGTGTTTGTTGAGATCCAATGAATTGTGGGTTTATGTTCAGATTATCCATGAATATTATTTGAGTCTTTTCTGAATTATTATATGCATGATTTCATATATTTGCAAGTCTCATTGAGTTATTGGTTTGGTTTGGCCAACTAGATTCGTAATTCTTGCAATGGGAGAAGTGCTTAGTTTTGGGTTCAATCTTGCGGTGTCCTTACCCAGTGACATAGTAGGGGTAGCGAGGCACGTATTATATTGTTGCCATCAAGGTTAAAAAGATGGGTTTTTCATCATATTTCTTGAGTTTATCCTGCTACATCATGTCATCTTACTTAATGCGTTACTCCGTTCTTCATGAACTTAATACTTTAGATGTAGGGAGGAGTCGGTCGATGTGTGGAGTAATAGTAGTAGATGCAGAATCATTTCAGTCTACTTGACATGAACGTGATGCCTATATACGTAATCATTGCCTTGGATATCTTCATAATTATTCACTTTTCTATAAATTGCTCGACAGTAATTTCTTCACCCACTGTGTTATTTTCCTTCGAGAGAGAAGCCTCTAGTGAAACCTATGGCCCTCAGGTCTACTTTCCATATTATATTTTCAGATCTATAAACCAAAAATACCAAAAATACTTTGCTGCAATCTTTTTACTTTTTGTTTTAGTAATGTTTTATATCTATCTCTATCAGATCTCATCCTTGCAAATAATCGTGAAGGATTGACAACCCCTTTATAGCGTTGGGTGCAAGTGTTTGATTGTTTGTGTAGGTGCGAAGATTGGGGACTTGCTTGTATCTCCTACTGGATTGATACCTTGGTTCTCAACAACTGAGGGAAATACTTATCTAATTTGCTGCATCACCCTTTCCTCTTAAAGGGAAAACCAATGCAAGCTCAAGAAGTAGCAGGCGTCACATCGGATCCCCTCGTCGGCTCGTCTCAGCACGCGCTCGATCCCCTTGTTCGCCTTATTTTTTTTCTTGAGCTGGACTCCCCCTCCCCTCGCATGGGAAGATGGACATGGTCGCTACTTCGATGGATCCCTCAAAGCCCAGCAGGTAGAATGGGCTGGCCGACGGCCCATTTTACTGGAGGCCTTCATTTCGGCCTATGGAGTAGCATGCCATACGACAGCTGGGCCAGTTTCGGGAGACTGTGTGTACACACGAGATCAAACGGCCGAAAACGTTTAGATCACAAAAATAGACGGCTAAAAACGCGAATCGCTGAGAAGCCTCACTTTAGGCTTGGTTGTGTTGTCCTTAATTTGCTAGTATTCCACTAGTAAGTGTGCACGTGCAACGCACGTTTTGATGAATATAAAAAATCAAACTAATCATTTAAATTATTATTTGTCATGAAAGAACTAAGCTCTTTGTCCAAATATTAAGCGTTAGTCAAACACTGCACGTAAAGAAAATCAAATTGCTGCCGATCATGAAACAACATAGCTCTTCAAATACCATAAACTTAGCAGTACAATGAGGTTGTGGGGCTTTTGCCCTATAATGTAAAGGAAAAATAGCACAAATTTTGTAATTTTCCTTGTATATATTAAATGTCCTTACTGCAGACAAGATGTGTTATACACTTTCAAGTATATATATGCTAATGTAGAACCTTTTGTTGAGTCAACACAAAAACCAGACATATTGAGCTACTGAATTCGTTTAACAATCACCCCTAACATTTGAATATATGCATTGTAGGAACAACCCTGCATCCAGGATCTTAGACAAACTTCGATTAGGATGACAAGACACATGTGGTAGTTCCTAATTACTACTCCCTCTGTAAACTAATATAAGAGTGTTTAGAATACTAAAATAGTGTTCTAAATGCTCTTATATTAGTTTACGGAGGGAGTACTACATAAAACATACAATTGTCCTTTCATCTAGAATACACATGATGATTTTTTAAATAGCTAAACATGTTTTGACAAATACTCTCAACCCATATAGCATCTTTCGAAGTAGCTTCTCTGGTGTTCCTTTCCAGCCCTGACATGTACATGGCGACAAAAGAAGGATTCTGCAGGGGGGAGGGGGTTGTCTCCCGCGTGCATTTGCACCCGGATGAAAAATAACCGAAATACTCCCTCCGTCCCAAAATAAGTGTTGTTGCTCTAGTACAAAATTTGTATTAAATTAGTGTTAAATGTGCGACACTTATTTTGGGATAGGGGAGTAGAATGTTTTCACAAAATTCTGAATTTTTTATAGATGTTCGTGTTAGTGTCACAAACATGCTTGACAATTTGCATGCTAAATAGAGTAGTGGTGTTTTGTCGGTGAAAATGTAAATTTGGGTGCGACATTCTGGGTAACAATTGATGTTAAATTTGTTTTTGATTTTTTTGCACATGCTAAAATGCTTAACCTTTTTGCTTAAAAATAATGCAGGTAACATCTTGATGTGACAAAGAACACATACATTTTTTGTTGGGATTTTCTTGACATTTCAAAATTCATTTTTCATCGACAGGAGCACGTGCTTCTGGGAGCCGAATTGCATTTTAGGGGTTCCACACCATTTATTATAACCCTTCAGAAACTCACCTACCCATTAGTACAACCATTAATGATTTTGTCACCTTGCATTGCCTATAAAAATGATGAAACTAATTAAAAATCCTCACATACCAGGATAAAATATCACAACTATCCATGGCTCCCAAAGAGTTTCAGTAACCAACCTAAATGAGCAAGCAAAAATACCATGAATCACTTTAGCAAAGTGATTGTAGAAGGAAGTAACTCCAAGGAATGACTTATCATCTGCACTATTATTCCTCAGTTAGAACTTGCAAACAAATGTCACCCATCATCTCTAATGGTTTCATATCAAGAATCTTCTCAAATATGTGGTCACAAAAACCATTTTTAGTACTAAGAATACTCTGGAATATAAAAGGAATAAAGTACATCATAGAAATGACATACAAACAATATACACAAAATCTTGTTGAACAATGGCATGGGTCACACATATGGAGTTAGCAGTTTTCCTACAACATAAACTTTTCTGAATATAATTGTCTCTTCATTATGCCCACAAAAGGAAAGCGGAACCTCGTGTAAACACAAAACTACAGTGGACATACACACAGTTTTCCCACAAAAGAACAATGACCAGGAAGCTTCGGTCCAACATGGTTACTGTGGCAAACAAGCACTATTGATGCCTCGGTTAAAAGATTCATCAAACAAATGTAGTTTATGAAGATACAATATTGGTTTGAATACATAAGATATAAAAGTACAGTCGACAAACACATAGTTTATCAACAAAAGAAAACTCACCAGGAAGTCAGTATTGTTATATTTCCTTGTCTTTTCACTTGGGCGCCTCGACTTGGGCAGCGACCATGACAGTCGATGTCATCAACTCTCAATGGATGAACTTGGCAGTAGTCGGCCTCTACAGCGATGATTACAGCTTCACCACCGCTAACGGTCGAGGATGCATCGGATGACAAGGGTCGCAGGTTGCTGGCGCCTCTGTGCGCTCAGGCTGCATCGCGGAGTCCCCCACGTGCACATGTATGCTTCCATGTATGGTAACTGAAGATGCTGTTATACAACGATATTAAATACAATCAAATAGAATTTAGGCATGTTTAACATAAAATTTATTACATAAGTCAGAGCATGGAACATGAGATTTAATTACACAAACATGAAGTGAAGGTGTGGCCATTTATTCTGCTAAAAAGGATGTGTTGTGTAGGACTGAAGATCCAATTTTATCACTTGTATGATCTTCAATTTTATGTCACTTTGAACAAATACCAAAATTGACACTGCACGCGGGAAATCAAACCAAATTTAGACAAGCATGCATCCCTTGTTGTAGAAAAAAGGTGCAATGTAGGGGCACCTGTCATTGGCTCATTGCAAACTTGTACTTGTACATAGCCATCTCTTCCAACTGAAAATCATATTAGCATTTGAGAAGGAGAAATAGGCCACTGTAGAATTAATGGCAGCTGATTAGAGAGCATCAAAAGGGTGGTCCACATCTGTAGCTGCCAAGTAAGTTACTTACCAGGACTTGGAAAAACTGAACATTCTATGCACCGCTCCGAGCTGCACTTTGCCTGAAAAACATATGTGAAAATCATTCGGAGGATCTGGAGGACAATCTAAACCAAATATAAATGGAAAATTGTGTACACATGATTTAATAGATCGCTAGTATACAATCATTCTCGTGTGCCATTAGCTCATATTCTCTCCCCGACCCTTCTCGCGCGCAAGCACGGCAACGCTCGCCTCACGGCGGTCCAGCTGCCTTCTTCGCCCCATTCTTGGGCTCACCTCGCTGGAGAGGGCCCCCTGGGATGGAGGAGGTCTTCCATGCCGCCTTGCTATTTGCTTGGCTATTGCGGCAGGATGCCGGCGGCAAGAGGCTCAATGACGCCTTCCATTCATTTGTTCCTGCGGCGTGGACACCGATGGCAAGCGGCGGTGCGGCGGGTCACCGAAGAGGGGATCCCACGGTGGATAATGGGGTGGATAAGTTGAGATGGGCATGTTTTTTGAAATAAAACTGAAACATTTTCTTCTTCACTTAAATCAGGAGTGCGGTTTGAATACCTAGGATAGCAGGGGCTTTTTTGCAAAAACGCTTGACGTATGAGCAGAAGCGATCCGTCCTTTAATAGTAGGTAAAGATTCATGCATCAGAGGTACAAATGATAGGATTTGAATTTGCGACGAAAGGTATCTGGACGTCCACACTCGTGAAGACTCCTATTCGTGTGTTTGTCCTACTCTGCTAGTCGACCTCCAGATCTGACAGCAGATCCACTACAACCAGAACTGATCTTGGATCGACGCATGGTGAAAAAAGGGAACAGTTCAATCATGCATGTTCGTGTTCAGTGGACCTCCCTTTCTCTTGATGCATCAACATGGGAGGATTATACCGTACTTCGTCATTGTTACCCGGCAGCTCCGTTTTGGGATGTAGATGCAGAGTCAACGACGTATGCCTTAGGCCTAGTAGGTGGATGGGCATCGGCAAGTTGGAGGCGGGGCAGTTGGGCCGGGGGAAGGCTGGCGGCAGACGGGATGACACGGACGTGACCTTGCTCGATCTCGTGCCATTGACGGCTGAAGATTGTCGGATTTGGGGCTCCGCAAAACCCTTAAGATTCGAACGCAAGGGCGTGTGCGAAGATCCCCTGCAGCCTCACCCGCCCTAACTCGCTACTCGATGAACACAGTGAAGAACTCGCGCGATGACAGGGAAGAAGATGGACACGACAATTTACCCAGGTTCGGGCCACTGCGAAGCGTAATACCCTACTCCTGCTTTGGTGGATTGCCTCTCGTGGAGGTTTGTGTGGATGAACTAGTATAATGTGCTTGAGCCTCGTGAGGGCGCTCCAGATGTGTTCTTGGCTGGCTATCTCGTGGTGGAGTATGGAGTGACTAAGTGTGGGATCGAATATTTCCCCTCTATACGAAGAAGCCTACCCTCTATATATAGCGGCAGCCCGGGTCCTCTTCCCTTATCACTATGGCGGGAAGGGATCTCACAACGGCCAATTTCGAAGGGGGACAGGGGTTGGTGCTCGTCCTGACCAAAGGCGGTCTTCGCCTGCAAAGTGGCTATCGACAATGCAGGGACGGGCTCAGCGATGACATCCACCCCACAAGGCGGGTGGTTGTGGTCTTCTTGCACCGGAATGGAAACCTTTGGGGGCGCTTTGGGAACCCGCGCGTGTCCTTGCATCCTTTGCACCAAAGGGGAAACTGCGCCGCCTGGCACACTGGCGCCCGCCTATCCTTCCTTGCGTCATCCTTGACTCCCTAGGCCGGGCCTTGCATAGGAAACTCTGCTGCTCCGGAGGGGTCCTGAGGAGGCCCATCCTTCGCGGGTCTAGTCGATGTTCTTCCTCGTGAGGCTAGGGCCCTCACGAGGGCCTTGTCCTGAATGGGGCCACGCCTTCCTGTGTTTGGTTGATGAGGTGGGCCATGCCCTGGGCCGCAGGCGGGTAGGTATGGGTACCCCCATTCCCAAACACCGACAGTAGGCCCCGGGCCCACAGCATGCTCGGGCCATCCTCGGGAAGGAGCCTTGAGGGTGGCTAGGAGTGCTGCAGGCCCCATTCGCCTGCGGGCTAGGCCTGGCGCGTGTCGTGCGGCTGATGTCGGGTGCCCCTCGCCTCTTTAGCCTCCGCTCGACTTGCCAAGAGCCAGACTTCTAGCATTTGACCATTATTGCTTTCCCTTCCTACGCACCTGCTCGTCCTTTCCTGCTCTCCCACTCTCGCAAGCACCTCCCCAGATCTAGTGTTGCTTCGTCTTCTTCCTCGCTGCTCCGGCCCCGCTAGCTCTGTGATGGCTCCCGTCGGCAAGCAGAAGCCAGAGGTGCAGGGCTCTGCCTTCGCTCCCATCTCGCCAGCGCTCTTGGGGTCTACCGTCGCCAAGGACGAGGACCTCCGCTCCGTGCTCCCATGGATGGCGGATGGGTCCAACGAGAATGGGTAGACCCTGATTTGGGGTGGCTCCTCGGCGAAGCGGTCTTCGTCCAAGGCAGTATACCCCTTCTTCCTCCATAGCATCTTCGCCGGGCTCGTCCCGCCCTTCTCTGTGTTCTTCACCGCCATCATTGACCACTACAGGATCCATGCCCTTCACCTCCATCCCAACTCCATCTTTCTCTTGTCCGTCTTCGCCTTCTATTGTGAGGCCTTCGTGGGCGTGCGGCCTTCGGTAGCTCTATTCCATCATTTCTTCAGCTTGCGCTTGCACGACGGCGCCTAGCAGTCGGCGTGTGTCTCTTTCGTCGCGGTCCAGAGCGGCAACATGCTTCTGAAGGCTGGGAAGAAGGTGGAGAACTTCAAGCACCACTGGGTCCTTATGGATCTCAAGGGCACCAACCCCTCGATTGGATCTGCTGGAGGGGTTGCCGGAAAAGACTCCTGCGTGGAGCTCCGTGAAGCTTTCCGACCCCTGGGCTGAGCCTGTTCTGGAGCGCTTCACCCGCGATATCAGCACCAAGAAGCTGACTAGTGGGATGATAGTGAAGGAGTTCTTGGTGCAGCGCTCGGCGCCCCTTCAGGCCCATTCTAGGCCCTTGTGGGACTATCAGGGCAACCGAGACAACCTTAGGGTTTGGTCTACGTGCATATGTCCCGAGGAACTGAGCAGGGCTGTGGCGACCTTGCTCGGCGGTGACCCTGGCGACCTTCCCGAGGCTCCAGATCAGTTGTACTGCCATGACAACGGGGTCGACCTAGTTGCCGCGATGCATGTCTTCAATGATCTGGGGCTTTTCCCAGCCAAGGGTCCTGGTCCGGTGGTGGTGTCTTCCGAAGACACCTCGTGTGGGGAGGACTCAGAGAGGACCGTCGCCGATGGCCCGACAAGGGCGTCTCCCCCATCGCAAGGCACCCTTCTATGCGAGCTTGAAGATGAGGATGACGTTGGTGAAGTTTCTGTTGCGGGCTCCTCGTGCGCCGCTAAAGCCTCCAGGGGACCGGGGCTAGCCCCTCGCGCCACGCGGTCCGTGTGCATTTGAAAGCACACCATGCTCCCTTGGTGGTTTTGATAATTCATGACAACATACATTGTCTCTTCGACTAACACCTCTATCTAGTGTATTTGAGATAATAGCCCATTGAGAATTGGGTTGGCAAAAGGATTGTGGAGATTGTGGAATTACCCCCAAGATGCAAGGAAATAGTTGGCCAAGCTTCAAGCAAGAGGACTCTACATTTTACATTTGTGAGAAATCACTTTGAGTCCATAGGAAAGCCAATACTATTAAAAGGGGGTAAGGTTTTGTTGGTGAACAAAAAGCTCATACGTGCACAAGTGATAGTCATCAAAAACATCCACAAGCTCTCCCACCAGAGTCTATATATAGCCAAACATTCAAAATTGGTGCAACCAACATTCCTATCCCGGTGCCACCGATTCCAGGACCTAGACAGACTCAGCCAAACCCTAGCCACTTCGGTGCAACCGATCCCATATCGGTGCCACCGAGTTTAGGTTGCCAACTTTCTGTTACGCAAATTCACATTTTAGGTACCATCGAGATTGTTGGGTCGGCGTCACCGAGATTGGAAATCTGACCGTTGGTCACCTTATCGGTGCAACCGAGTTTCATATATCGGTCTCACCGAGATTCAAAAGTTGCCACCTTTTGATCACTTCGGTACCACCGAGATTAACACAACGGTGTCACCGAGTTGGTCATTTTGTGTGTAACAGTTGGATTTTTGGGGATGCCTATATATACCCCTCCACCACCAACTACTCGAAAGAGAAGCACTCGGAACTATTCCATACCTATCTTATCAGATTTTCTGAGAGAGAACCACCTACCCTTGTGTTGAGATCAAGATATTCCACTCCAACCATATGGATCTTGATTTCTAGCCTTCCCAAGTTGCTTTCCACCAATCCCATCTCTTCCACCAAGCCAAATCTATGAGAGAGTGATTGTGTGTTGAGGAGTCTATCATCTTGAAGCACAAGAGCAAGGAGTTCATCGTCATTACTGAGCCTATTACCTTTTGGAGGGTGGTGCCTCCTAGATTGGTTAGGTGTTGCTTGGGAGCCTCCTACTTCATGTTGTGGAGTGAACCAAGAAGTTTGTAAGGGCAAGGAGATTGCCTACTTCGTGAAGATCTACCCATAGTGAGGCTAGTCCTTCGTGGACGGAAGCCATATGGAATAGTCAAGGTTGCTACTTCGTGGACCCTTATGGGTGGAGCCCTCCGTGGACTCTCGCGACCATTACACTCTGTGGGTTGAAGACTCCATAAACGTGGACGTACGATAGCACCACCTATCAGAATCACAGGAAAAATCTTTGCGTCTCCTATCGCGTTTGATCTTCCTATCTCATTTCTTTACTTCATGTGCAATGTCTTTACTTTTTGCTTCCATATTTCTAGACATGCATGTGTAGGGCTGTTAGACTTGCTAGACTTGCTAAAACTGTTAAAATCTGCCAACCAATTAACTTGGGAAAAGGTTAGGTTTTAAATTCCTGCTAGTAGTCTATTCACCCCACCCCACCCCCTCTAGACACTCTTCTAGTGATCCTACAAGTGGTTTCAAATATTTGGTCTCCATTGCTTCGGTTTAATCACCGAGGAGGAAGATGGATGTGTCTAGTATAGAGAGTTTGAGTTGTAGAGTGCTTATTCTTGATGGAGAGTACTATAGTCAATGGAAGAATGCCATGGTTGATCTATTTGATAAATTCCATTTGACAAAATATATTGAAAACCCCTATGTGCTCCCTATTGATGAATTGCATCCCACACACGAAGAGGAAATTAACATGCATGGTAACCTAAGAACTGTCAGTCTTATTGTTAGAGGTTTACCAAGATTTGTGCTTTCTCAATTGAAGAACTTTGCATGTGCCTATACCTTGTGGACTGATTTGAAGAAACCATATCCAAATCTTTCATTAGGAAATCTTGATGAAATTCTTCATAAAACTGTTGCTTTTCACAAAATGAAGCCTAGTGATCCAAACTTTGATAAATGACTATTTGAGCTCCGTGATCTTATGCGTGCTAAAGAAGATGTCACAACTATCAACAACATTATCTTTGAAGCCATTCGCATTCATAAACTTGAACATTGTCATTATCACAATTCTAATGAATCTCTTGTTCATTATGATGAGGATTTCCCACTAGATGATGACAATGTGGAACATGACTACCTTGGTGAAGATGAGTTGTTTGACATCGAGCATGAAAATATCATGAAGAATATAAGTCTAATGGAAAACTTTAAGGATTACATGTTTGGGGGGAAATAGTGGATTCTCGATAGCGGATGTACCGATCACATGACCAGAGATAGAGAGATGTTTGAAGAGATCACACCAAACCATGGACCGCGAAGGTATGTAACGTTTGGAGATAACTCCAAAGGTAAGGTACTTGGTCTTGGTAATGTGGCCATATCCCATGATAGCTCTATTCAAAATGTTATGCTTGTTGAATCTCGTGGCTACAATCTCCTTTCCGTATCTAGACTTGCCGACTTCGGTTTCACTGTGTTATTCACGAAAGTAGATTGCCAAGTGTTTCATCAAGATAATCATAAAATGGTCTTTACTGGCTTCCGTAGAGGTGATCTATACATTGTTGATTTCACTAAGAGATCCATACCTCGTACTTGTCTGATTGCAAAATCTTCTAAAGGGTGGCTTTGGCATAGAAGACTAGGACATATTGGCATGCGTAATTTAGACAAGCTTATCAAAGGTGATCATATACTTGGTGTTAAAGATGTCATGTTTGACAAATATAGACTTTGTAGTACTTGTCAAGCTGGAAAGCAAGTAGGTGGAAGTCATACCGTTAAGAATATCATAACTACTAGGAGACCACTTGAGTTACTTCACATGGATCTTTTTGGTCCCAATGCTTACAAGAGTCTCAGTGGAAATTCCTATGGTCTAGTTATAGTTGATGATTTTTCCAGATTTACGTGGGTATTCTTTCTTGATGATAAGTCGCAGGTTCAAAAGATCTTCAAGAACTTCGCTCGCAAAGCGCAAAATCAGTTTGAAGTGAAGATCAAGAAGATTCGGAATGATAACGGATCAAAGTTCAAGAACACCCATGTGGATATCTTTCTTGATGAAGAAGTTGTCACACATGAGTTCTCGGCTACGTACACACCTCAACAAAATGGAGTTGTTGAGAGGAAGAACCGGACACTCATTGAGATGGCAAGAATGATGCTTGACGAATACAAGACGCCAAGACACTTTTGGGCAGAAGTCGTTGAAACATCATGTCATGCCACAAACCGACTTTACTTGCACAAGCTTCTCGGTAAAACGGCATACGAGCTACTCACCGATAACAAACCCCAAGTCGGATACTTTCGGGTATTTGGCTCAAAGTGCTACATTCTTGATAAGCATCTCCGTACTAAATTTGCTCCTAAATCGCATGAAGGATTCCTACTTGGTTACGGATCAAACTCTCACACTTACCGTGTCTGCAACAACTTCACTCGAAAAGTTGAAGAGACGGTAGATGTAAAGTTTGATGAATCTAATGGTTCGCAAGTCGGACAATTGCCAAATGATGTAGGTAATAAGGACCCTTAAGAAGCTATTCTAGATCTACCCATCGGCAAGATTCGTCCCATGGAGGTGAACGAAAGTACTTCATCAACTCAAGTGGAAGCTTCTGCTTCATGTCAAGGTGAACCTCAACACGACATGGAGGTATCCACAAGCAGTACACGACGAGATGATGAAGAGGAGGAAGTGCATCATGAAGATCCACCACAACCACCTTCACCACCACCTCAAGGGGACGACACCTTCAACAACAATGAATATGAAGGAGATGATGAAGAAGAAGAAGCTCCACCATCCAACAATCGGAAGCTGACCCGAGTTCGATCTCAAGTGACCAGGAACCATCTCCTAAACCAAATCTTTGGTGTATACAAACAGGGAGAATAACTCGCTCTAAAACCCGTCTAGCTAACTTTTGTGAGCATTATTCTTTCATATCTAGCATTGAGACTTTGAAGGTAGAACAAGCTCTTAAAGACGCGGATTGGATGAACACTATGCATGAAGAGCTTCACAACTTCGGAAGGAACAAAGTGTGGACACTCGTGGAGAAGCCCGAAGATGAGCACAACATCATCGGAACCAAATGGGTGTTTCGGAACAAACAAGACGAAGACGGTCAAGTCGTGCGCAACAAGGCTCATCTCGCATCCCAAGGATATACGCAAGTCGAAGGTATGGACTACGATGAGACTTATGCCCCCTTCGCTAGACTTGAAGCTATTCGTATTCTTCTTGCTTATGCTAATCACCATGATATCACACTTTATAAAATGGATATCAAAAGTGCATTTTTAAATGGTGAAATTGAAGAAGAGGTTTATGTTAAGCAACCACCTGGTTTTGTGAATCCTAAGAAACCTAATCATGTTTACAAGCTTCGTAAAGCTCTTTATGGTCTTAAGCAAGCCCCTCGTGCTTGGTATAAATGTTTGACGAAGTTTCTCATTGAAAAAGGTTTTTAAATTGGTAAAATTGATACAACCTTGTTCACTAAGAGAGTTAATGGTGAATTATTCATGTTCCAAATCTATGCGGATGATATTATCTTTGGTTCCACTAACCCTCAATTTAGTGAAAGATTTGGAAAGTTGATGTCCGAGAAGTATGAGATGTCTATGATGTGTGAGCTGGAATTCTTTCTTTGTTTGCAAATCAAGCAATCAAGAGAAGGAACTTTCATCTCTCAAACTAAGTATACCAAGGACTTGATCAAGAAGTTCAACATGCAGGAGTGCAAAGGTATGAAAACTCCCATGCCCACTAGTGGACATGTTGATCTTACTAGGGAGGATGAACTGGTTGATCAAAAGGTTTATCGATCTATGATTGGTTCATTGCTATATCTATGTGCATCTCGTCCCGATATTATGCTTAGTGTTTGCATGTGTGCAAGATATCAAACTGCACCTAAAGAGTGTCATCTTTTGGTTGTGAAACTTATTGTGAGATACTTGATACAAACACCAAACTTTGGCATTTGGTATCCCAACGGATCTTCTTTTAATCTTGTTGGCTATTCCGATTCAGACTATGCCAGTGACAAGGTTGATAGAAAGTCCACCTCGGCTACTTGTCAATTTTTGGGTAGATCTCTTGTGTCTTGGTCCTCCAAGAAACAAAACTCAGTATCTCTATCTACTGAAGAAGCTGAGTATATTGCTGCTGGATCTTGTTGTGCGCAATTACTATGGATGACACAAGCGCTTAAGGATTATGGAATTTATGTTAAAAATGTTCCATTACTTTGTGACAATGAAAGTGCTATTAAAATTGGTCATAATCATGTGCAACATTCTCGAACTAAGCATATTCAAGTTTGACATCATTTCATTCGTGATCATGTTGCCAAAGAGATATTACTCTTAAGCATGTTCGCACTAGCAAGCAATTAGCCGATATCTTTACCAAGCAACTTGATGAGAAAACATTTTGTCACTTGAGGAGTGAGTTGAACATCATTGATGCTTCAAATTTGAGCTAGACTCACTCGGTTGCAAGCAAGGGCATGAGATTTCTTGTTATTTCCATGTTCCCGTAACTAGTTATCATATGCCATGGAATTCTATGCTCCCTTGTATTGCATATAACCTTTTGTAGGTACTTGGAAGAACCTCAATCCACAATATTGCCATCAACTCCAATCATAAGCAATCTTGTCATTACCAAGTATCCACAACCCCTCTTGATGATGGAAGGGAGAAGACAACAAAAACATATCCTCGACATATATTTGATCTTAGTTGCAAAATCTTAAGTGGTATCATGTCAATTGGATATATCCATTGTTCTTCCTTGCATGACTAACCTTTGTAGGTGACTAGTGTACTAGAACGAGAAGGATTGCTCCCAATTCAAGGTGATCTTCATCAACCTTGAGCATCCTCAACAAGTTCACCTACGAGCAACGTTATCAACATCACTCAAAGGTATGTACTCATATCCTTCAAAAGTCTTTACTCCAAGTCATGGGATAAAGCAACTCAAGTGATATGAAGACATTAAAATGCTTAATCGAAAAATGGTAACCCTAT
The DNA here is from genome assembly GCA_022496015.1 of Hordeum marinum. Taxonomy (NCBI): domain Eukaryota; kingdom Viridiplantae; phylum Streptophyta; class Magnoliopsida; order Poales; family Poaceae; genus Hordeum; species Hordeum marinum. The sequence continues at coordinate 132,248,411 of CM039676.1, read as the reverse complement.
TTTGAGCATAACGTAGAGTATGACCTATGATCAAGTATTCTTGCTTGGCTCCTAAGTCAATATACTCTAATATAGGTGATCTAGTCACCGCCCATCATCTAGTTAAGAATCTTGTGTGGTTTTCTCTCTATTTGCATGATCTCTCGTAACCACTCAAATCTTATCTAATTGATGTCCTTTGTAAAAAAATCGCATTCCCTTTTTTGAAATTATTTATTTTGTCTCTGTGAAAACAGAGATGTGGTCTCTCATTTGGAGCCACCGATATAAATAACTCGGTTCTACCGAAATTGCAGACGATCTGCACTACACAATCTCGGTACCATCGATTTATTTATCCCGAAGTCACCGATTTTCCTTCTTTCTAAATCTGTGTTTCTTTAATAAATTTTTTATTGGTATTTGTTCTTGTGATGTTCTTGTTCCTTCGATGACCCCATTATTAAACAAAGGAGGGGAGAGAATAACAAGCTAGTCTTAGGGGGATCCCTAACTCACAGTAGGAGAAGTTCTGCAAATTCTCAGTTTATCCAAAGGAAGAGAAAATATTTTGAATACGTCATAGAATGATTCTTGTATCTACCCTTGTTCTCAAGGATCCCATCTTAATCAATGATCCTTGTATCTGACCCTCTGTCTGACCTTTTTGGAAATTAATGCCAAAGGGGGATAAATATACAAAGCTTCAAATCTAAAGAGGGAGATACATGCTTATAAAAAGGGGGAGATATGATTTAGGGGAGAGGAAGATATAAGTTTACACCTATATAAATAAGGGGAGAAAATTGTTCACAAAGAAGGATGTGTTTATTACATTTGATTTCTCATGTTAGAAATTTCTCACCCTATCCAATCCCAATATCTACATACTAAGATTCAAGGGGAGAGGAGATCCTACATTTTTATAGTTAGGGGGATAAAATTCTAAATAATCTTGGAGACATATCAATCTTAAGGAATACTATGTTCTATATGTTCTCCATATCTTGGTATCTTTGAGTTCCGTTGCTTTTGATTGGTAGAACACCCTTGTGTTTCCTAACATTGTTTTCTCAAAGTGTATCTCTACTACTAGAATGCTCAAGAACTCAAGGTAAGTATATGCATCATATCTTCAATCAAGATGATCTCCTGCTTCTTGCACATATTGTTCGCAAGAGTGAAGTCTTGATCAAGGATACACCTTATTCATATACATTTGATGCGAATAGCCAAGATACAAATGACTTTTCATATCCCTTCTACTATTTGTGTGTCCATGCATTCCAAAGCAACTTCCTTTAAAGGACTGCACACATTTAGGGGGAGCAAATCTAAGTCATGTGTTTCTCAAAGTCTTCATTACATCCATGCATATATTTATTTGAAGCTTTGATTGTATGTTGTTGAAAGTGCGTTATATCGAGTAGAGGGGGGCTGAATAGGCGACTTTTACAAATTCATCACTTGAGGAATTTCAACTTTGAGGAATTTGAAATGTGATGAATAACTAGCAGCGGAATAAGTACTCAAGTGCATGAGGAACATAGCAACAGCATAGTCATGATGATGAAATGAACATGCACAAGTTACAGGTAGCGTGATACAGGATAAGTAGTGATGAACAAGGTAACTTGAAGAATTTGAGGTGAGGAAATTGTGAAAGTCTTTAGTCAAATTCTTCAAACAGTAAGAATCAATTTCATCAACAAGTATACGAGGAATAAGGGGGTTGAGGAAATAGAACCAGGTAGCTCGATGAAGACAATGGTTTGATGACCCAGTTCCAACTGCTGCGATAGTCGTACGTCTGGTTTGGAGCGGTCTGGTATTTAAACCAGAGGACACACAGTCCTTACCGTATTCTCCTTGAGCTAAGGTCACGCAGTCCTCGCCCAACACTCGTGGTAAGTCTCTAGGGTAGGCTTCCAAAAGCCTCACAAACTGGTCACCCAGCGATCCACAATTTACTGCTGGATGCTCTAGACCAAGGTCACTTCGTGATCCCCAATTGACTGGAGGATGCACTAGACCATGACGCTTAACCGTCTGGAGGATGCACAATCCTCAAAGGTAACAAGCGTCGGTTCCACACAAGAATTTTTTCAGTGATGTTCAATCACTTTGGGTTTGGTGGTTTGGTTGGGGTTTTTTCCTCACTGATGATTTTCTCTCAAAGTCCTCGGAGGATGGGTTGATCTCAAATGACAAGTGTCAATTTTCTCTCGGAGCAGCCAACCAACTAGTGGTTGTGGGGGGTGGCTATTTATAGCCAGGGTGCAACCTGACATGATAAGACATAAATGCCCCCAATGATATGACCGTTATGTGGATAAGAATGATTGGGGATAGCTGGCGCTAAGCACATCAACAGTCGGAATTTCGAAATATGAAAGAACTCAAACATATCATGTTCCTCACTTGTAGGCAATTCGCACTAGCGAAATCCTAACTCCTCAGTCAGATCAATTTCATCAAAGACTAGAAGAACTTCATCTCTGTCACTGGAGAACTCGACTGAGCTGCAAGAGATTTCCAAAGGCTTCACTCGAAGGATTGGATAGGTTGAGGATTTTGAGTTGAGCATCAGTTGGAAATTTTCCTTAGTATTACCTCAGCCCCCTTTAACAGTACGGTGTTTCCTATGACTCAAAGAAAGGAAATGAAACTACGAAAACAAAAGTCTTCACGCTTCATAGTCCTTGTTCATATCTTCAAGGTCACACCAACTTCTTCATTTTCAAAGTCAAGTCTTCAGCAAAGTCTTCACAAAGTCTTCACCAAAGTCTTCAGTTGAATACAAACATTTTTAGGGGTCAGTAATCTTCGGATATATCAAACTCCTCATCGACTTATAGAGACTATGTACACTCACAAACACATTAGTTCCTTAACCTATAAGTCTTCAATACACCAAAATCACTAAGGGTCACTAGATGCACTAACAGTTGTCATCAATTACCAAAAAAGGGGAGTTTGAAAGCACAACATTCTCCGTTGGTGGTTTTGATAATTCATGACAACATACATTGTCTCTTGGACTAACACCTCTATCTAGTGTATTTCACATAATAGTCCATGGAGAGTTGGGTTGGCAAAAGGATTGTGGAGATTGTGGAATTACCCCAAGATGCAAGGAAATAGGTTGGCCAAGATTCAAGCAAGAGGACTCTACATTTTACATTTGTGAGAAATCACTTTGAGTCCATAGGAAAGCCAATAATATTAAAAGGGGGTAAGGTTTTGTTGGTGAACAAAATGCTCATACGTGCACAAGTGATAGTCACCAAAAACATCCACAAGCTCTCCCTCCAAAGTTTGTCTATAGCCAAACATTCAAAATTGGTGCAACCAACATTCCTATCCTGGTGCCATCGATTCCAGAACCTAGACAGACTCAGCCAAACCCTAGCCACTTCGGTGCAACCGATTCCATACCGGTGCCACCGAGTTTAGGTTGCCAACTTTCTGTTACACAAATTCACATTTTCGGTACCACCAAGATTGTTGGGTCGGTATCACCGAGATTGGAAATCTAACCATTGGTCACCTTGTTAGTGCAACCGAGTTTCATATATCGGTCACACTGAGATTCAAAAGTTGTCACCTTTTGATCACTTTGGTACCACCGAGATTAACACATCGGGTTCACCGAGTTGGTCATTTTGTGTGCAACGGTTGGATTTTTGGGGATGCCTATATATTCCCCTCCACCACCACCTACTCAAAAGAGAAGCACTTCAAACTATTCCATACCTATCTTATCAGATTTTCTGAGAGAGAACCACCTACCCTTGTGTTGAGATCAAGATCTTCCACTCCAACCATATGGGTCTTGATTTCTAGCCTCCCCAAGTTGCTTTCCACCAATCCCATCTCTTCCACCAAGCCAAATCTATGAGAGAGTGATTATGTGTTGAGGATTCTATCATCTTGAAGCACAAGAGCAAGGAGTTCATCGTCATTATCGAGCCTATTACCTTTTGGAGGGTGGTGCCTCCTAGATTGGTTAGGTGTCGCTTGGGATCCTCCTACTTCATGTTGTGGAGTGAACCAAGAAGTTTGTAAGGGCAAGGAGATCGCCTAATTCGTGAAGATCTACCCATAGTGAGGCTAGTCCTTCGTGGACGGAAGCCATATGGACTAGTCAAGGTTGCTACTTCGTGGACCCTTATGGGTGGAGCCCTCCATGGACTCTCGTGACCGTTAGCCTTTGTGGGTTGAAGACTCCATAAACGTGGACGTACGATAGCACCACCTATTGGAACCACGGGAAAAATCTTTGCGTCTCCTATTGCGTATGATCTTCCTATCTCATCTCTTTACTTCATGTGCAATGTATTTACTTTCCGCTGCCATATTTGTAGACATGCATGTGTAGGGATATTAGACTTGCTAGACTTGCTAAAACTGTTAAAATCTGCCAACCAATTTACTTGGGAAAAGGTTAGGTTTTAAATTCCTGCTAGTAGTCTATTCACCCCCTCTCTAGACACTCTTCTAATGATCCTACAGCATGTCGACTCCCCAAAAGAGCGGCACCGAATCTTCTCTAGCGCGCCCTGCCTTCGCTGGCAGGACGACTGAGGCGCCGGCGTCGCCCCCGCTTGAATCGCCAATCGCCGGCAAGGTGGGCGAGGACGGGGCCATGGCGATCTCGTCCACGTCCGCCTCGGCTGTCGGCGACTCTGCTCCTCTGCGCGGTGGCCTCCTCTCCATCGGGAGCTTGGGCGCATTCGTCATTGCCAAGATGGAAAGGAAGAGGAAGTAGGTCGACGGCGAGGAGTAAGTAACCCGACTTGGCTTGGCGCACATGTCTATGGCTTGTGCATTGATAACCTCCTCTTGCTTGGTGACCAGGAATGTCGTTGTGTTGAAGATGAGGAAGAAGAAGGCGGACGTCAAGCCGAAGGAAACTCCCAGCGCGTCGCTTGCCCTTGACGACACACCGCCGCCTGTCGCTGAAGAAGAGAGGGCTCGCGAGGCGACCCCTCAAGCCACCATCGCCGAGCCGCCCGGGCCGCCGATGCTCATTGACATGATCTCTCCTGCCCTTGGGAACATGGTGACGCCGACGTCCGGAGGGCCAACTCCTAAGGGTGTGCTGCCTACCAATTCGTCCATGTCCACAGTTGTCGAGTGGCCTTTGGAGCCTCCCGTCCTTCGTGATGCCGTTTCCCCGGTGGCGCCCCCTGCGACCGCGTTGGGGGCTCCTCAGGGGGAGACCGTGACGCCTCCAGTGCCCATCCATGGCGTCCTGGATGGGGCATTCGCTGCTCTGGGTCAGGTTCGTGATGCCTTCGGGAGTGCCGGTGATCGCCTCGCGGGTGGACACATGGAGCTCCTCTTAGGGTGGCTATGTGCCGACATCGCCGCTATGGCAGTGTGGGGTCAGGCCACGGCTGCCGCAGCAAAGGGCGAGGAGGAAACCGCGGCCGCTCACACCGCGCGCGAAGAGGTGGATTCCCATCAGAAGACCTTCCAAGAGGAACAGGCCAAGCTTGAGGGGCAGCTTCGTCAGCGGACAGAAGACCTCGAGTCCCGCGAGGCCAAGCTTGCCACCCGGGAAGCCGAGCTGTCTCAGGTGGCGACCCACCAGGACGCAGAGTGAGCGCGCCTGGACGCGCAGGAGAAGGAGGTTGCTTCGAGGAAGATCCTTCTTGACACCAAGGAGGAAGCTATCGCCGTGGCTGAGGAGAAGTAGGCCGCAGAGCTGAGTGCCTTCCCAGCCGTCGAGCTCCAGCTTCGCAAGGTGCTCCACGCCCTCTGCTGAGATGGGTTCGCGGAGCCCTTGGCCTCTCCGGAGGATGGCTTCACGATGCTCGCTTCTAAGCTCGTCGAGGCGCTGAGGGTGACATCGTCAAGGTGGATAGGGTCTTGGACAGTGAGTGTCGCGACCTCTTTTCTAAAGCCACGACGTGCGTCTTCAGCCATCTTCATCTTCGCGAGTTGAGGTTCAACTTCGACTCTGTGATCCTCCCGGTAGCCCCTGAGGTCCGCGCTAGATCTGCGGCAGTGGTGAAGGGCGTTGTGGAGGCGCTGGTGAAGAGGTTCACCCTCGTCTCGGTTCCTCCACCTCTGGATGCTACTGAAGCTGGCGGCGGGGAAGACGACGCTAGTGATGTCGATGACGAGTCCCCCGAGGGTAGGATGAACGGTGGTGATGGCTCCTCCTAATTCCTTCCTCCCGCTCCTTTCCTACAATACACACTGTGCCTCGTGGAGGCGTTAAACTCATTTGTGTTTGCGAGAACTTCTAATGCTTGTAATAACTATTGGACTACATGATTGCCTTCTTCGCATTGTTTCCTTCTTGCTTGTTGTGATGCTCTGTGTCAGCAGGGCCCGGCCCGCGCATACCTCAACCGCCGTTGGGCCAACCGGAAACCAAGGACGGTCCAAGGGGTGAGGGGCTATGGGTCTAGTTAGGCTCCTGAGTCACGATGCTTAGGAGTCCCCCTTGACGTGCGAGCAGCCCTCATGAAGGGAACATGGTGAGGATCGAGATAACTTGGAACTTCCGAACACCTTTAGCGCTCTGCGTCGACAGAGCCCGGCTCATGCATACCCCCACCGTCGTTGGGCCGATCGGAAACCAAGGACAGTCCAAGGGGCAAGGGCTATGGGTCTAGTTAGGCTCCTGAGTCGCGATGCTCAAGGTCCCCCTTGACGTGCGAGCTCTAACGTCCTTCCTAGGGATTGAGATAACTTGAAACTTCCGAACACCTTTGCGCTCTGCGTCGGCAGGGCCCGACCCGCGCATACCTCCACCGTTGTTGGGACGACCAGAAAGCAAGGACGGTCCCAGGGGTAAGGGCTACGAGTCCAGTTAGGCTACTGAGTCGCGATGCTCATGAGTCCCCATTGACGTGCGAGCTCCAGCGTCCTTCCTATGAATTTTTGAGCAGTTTTTGAGCGCACTGGGCTCTACATCGACAGGGCCCAGCCCGCGCATACATCAGCCGCCGTTGAACTGACCGGAAACCAAGGACGACCCAAGGGGTGAGGGGCTACGGGTCCAGTTAGGCTCCTAAGTCACGATGCTCAGGAATCCCCCTTGACGTACGAGCGGCTCCCATACCTTTCCTCGCCAGCTTTTCCGAAGATGGGCGCGTGAAGACCAGGTTTGCTAGACCTGGGAAGGCGGCGTGTACCAGGCTTGGCCTGGTAGTAGCCCCTGTGCAGCCCCCTCACACGTGCATCCCCGGGGAACGCAGCGAGAAAGGGTCCGCTAGGGACCTTCCTGAGGTTGGATGCAGCCAGTGGGGGAGCCCTCGGTTGTTTTTCCCCCTGCACCGGGCGTGGGGCTTCCACCTTGCATGGGCATAGTCATTGGTGGACCGTGTCGACTACCAACACAGAGTTGTGTCTTCCACATTGCATGGGCATAGTCATTGGTGGACCGCGTTGACTTCTCTGCCAGCGCTGGGCTGTGGTTGCCACATTGCGTCGGAAGGGACCCCTCCGCGTCCTCGGGGGGCCCCGGGCGTGTACAGCCCATAGAGTTCATACGCATGGGTGGCACGGTAGAACCGGGAGGTGTATCTGGGAGGTCGCGAGGATGCTTTGGCCTCGCCAGTGTCCCTACCTCTAAGGTGGTTTGCGCCTGAATCTTCTTGTAGATGGGGCCATTTGCGACCCTGCTTGCTTCTTCTTCTTCTTGAGTGAAGTAGTTTGGGAGCCCTCTTGGCATTCTATGTCCTTAGTGTTGGGGAATGTTGAATGGGAAACAAAAAATTTCCTATGCACATGCAAGATCTATCCATGGTGACGAGCATCTACGAGAGGGAGAGTGGATCTACATACCCTTGTAGATCGCTAAGCGGGAAGCGTTAAGAAACGCGGTTGGTGTAGTCGAACGTCTTCGTGATCCAAATTGCCAAGTGTCCCGCGATCTCATCACGATCCATCCCGCGATCCAATCACGATCCATCCCAGGAACTCATCATGATCCATCCCACAATCTCATCACGATCCGTCTCGCGATCTTGATCACGGTCCTTCCGATCTAGCACCGAACAGACGGCACCTCCGCGTTCAGCACACGTACGGCTCGATGACGATCTCCGCCTTATTGATCCAGCAAGAGAGAGTTGAGAGGTAGAAGATTTCTCTGGCAGCGCGACGGCGTTGCGGCGATGGTGGTGGAGCTATTTTGGCAGGGCTTCGCCTAAGCACTGCAGAAAACCGATCTAAAGGAGAAACTATGCACTAGAGGAGAGGTAGCACGTGGCTATTAGGGTTAGATTTTTCCTCTATATCCTCTAGTATATATAGGAGGGAAGGAGGGGAGGAGGCAGCCTCAAACCCTCAAGGTTTGGTCGAAATTGGAGGTGGAGGAGTCCTACTCCAATCCTATTAGGAGTAGGATTCCTCCTTTCCACTTGGAAACTCTTTCCACCTCTCCACCTTTGGATTTTTTCCTTCTCAAACCACTCCAGACGTATGGGCCCTTAGAGGAGGCTTCGGCCAGCCCACCAGGGGCTGGTTTACCTCCTCCCATAGCCCATGTAGCCTCTTGGGTCGAAATACCTCTCCCGATGGTCCCCTGGTACACTACCGGCACTCCCGGTACACTACCGATGAGCCCGAAACTTTACCGGCGACCAAAAAGGACTTCCTATATATCAATTGATGAGGACATGACTACCTTGGATACGACCAAAAATGTTGCATACATGCATATTTGTGAGGTGATTTCTTATAAGAATTATGCAATAATTTATTTATGTTATCCGGAACAAAAATACTTCACCTATTTTTATTTTATGCCTAAATACAGAATGGTCGAACACTTGTATGAACCACGTGTGATGACAAAGAAAGAGGAAATGGTTGAGTGCTATTCAAGAGGTCTTCTAATGTCAAAGGAAACAATTAGGTGTTGTTAAAGAAGTTCTCTCACGTCACTTTTAGCCCAAGTGAAGATAGAGTCCAAGTCTCTCACGTTTTGGACTCAGATTCGAACTGCACAGACACATCTCTCTCAAAACGCCAACAACTTTTTCATACGGACTCGGAATTGGGTGATTCATTTTTTTCTGGAAACTAGATTTCATATGCGTTCCAGACCAGTTGGAATCACCTTAAAATTCGTCCGGATCATGAAGATATCGACGAAACAATCTGACGTTGCAACAGAATCCGAGTCAAACTACAAGTTCAAAGGTGTTGCACCACCTCCACTTGGGCCCATGGGCCTTGTACGACCTAGGATTGGTTTTAGGGTGTCTGGGGACGTCCTCCCACCTCCTTGGCCGCCACCCCTTGCTCCTATATAAGTAGATCGATCTAGTAGCTTTTTCTTTGGGTTTTGTTTAGTTAAAATTAGCCATTGCAACTTCGTGTACTTCGTTTGTGTCCAACGACCAGACCAAGACCGCTTTCGGAACCCCGCCCTTATCAATACTTCATCTATATTCGCAATATTCAGATTGCATTATCATATTCTTGCTTGTTCTTCGATTGCTTGCAGGAATAGACCTTCGTGGTCAGGTTGATCGTGCTCCGGCGTGGTCAATAACCTCTTGGAGATTGGTTTAGCGATTGCTAAGGCGCAACATCGTGCACGTTCGTAGTCGGATCGTCAAAGTCTTCTCCACCAAATCGATAGTTATCATCTCATCGAAAGATCGGGACCCTCGCCTCTATCAAGTGGTATAAGTTTTCAGGTTGCTCGGTGAGAATTTCCAATTATTCGTAGATTAGATTTATTTTCCTTACCTATTGCCCAAGAAAAATCCACAAAAAAAAGTTAGATCTATTCATATTTTCTCCAAGCCAGTCTAAGCCTTTGCAATTTTCTTTTTAGTGCTTGCATAGTTGAATTATCGGTTGCATCGTCGTGTCGAGTTGCTGGTCCTAGCGTCTAGTCTTTTAGAGTTTCGAGTTCTATCCACAACTTGTCACGCCGGCGTCGCACCATCTTCATCGCTGCTGCCATATACCACCACCACCCCACCGTCATCTCTTTCATTGTCACCCACCACCATCCATCAATTTTCACCGCATGCTACCATTGTTTATTGTCATTATCATACTTGAGGTCATGCACATCTACGTTTGATCCAATCTGCTTCTTATTTGGTTAAGAGAAAAAAAAGTGAGACAAAAAAATGAGAGAAAAAAAAGAGAAAAAAGTGAGAAACAAATTGGTGAGAAAAAAATAGAGAAAAAAAACAAATTTCGAATCTATTTGACTCAAATCTCGTGTCTGAATTCGGAGTGAAACCTGTTTTGTGCAATGTTCAGTAAAACAAGCGTATCTTCCTCATACGAACTTGTAATTGAGTGATTCTTTTTGCATACGAAAGCTTGAGTCAGTAGCATTCTCGAGGAAAAATATCAAAATTTTGATGTATTATCTTACATAGGAAAGTTGTTGAGAGAGTTTTGGTATATCTTGCTTGGCGATCATTTATCATCATTGTCTTTACTGCCATTGTGGTCTTCACTTATATCTTGTTGTCCAAAGCTAATTCATATCATCCTTTGCTGCTATTTGTCCTATGTCGTGACTCCATTAGTGTTCTAGGCTCGCGTCTCTACTACAGTCTAGCCTAGTACCAGCACAGTACCGTCGTTGAGCGTTTATTCAACATTGCATCTCTAAATTGATTATTGCTAATCTTTTGCTACCATATATTAAGCCTTCCAAGATCCACATATTTCTACATCGTGTATACATACGTTCACCTGGTAATCGCTTTACCCAATCTTTGGAGATATTGACACCGTCGGTTGCCGGTCGCCACCTGCTGCATGGTAAGAATTTGTAAGACATTGATATTTGCTTTATTGTGAGCGTTTTACCACCACATCCCAATAGTTCATAGGAACAATATAATTGGATCTTTGTTTCTTGTTTCTACTAGTCATGACAGGATCCAGAGTTGTCAGTTCATGGGCTTCTTCGATCGTGGGAGACGTGCCACCACAAAAACCGATACGAGAGATGCAAAGAGATCCAAATGCACATGATCAGGTTAATGTTTCTATACCACCATTTAATGGCCGATTTAGACCTGCTTTATATATCGAGTGGGAGTTTGAAATAAATCAAATATTTGCTTCCCATAATTTTGCTGCACATAAGAAAGTTAAGGTCGCAGTTGGTTCTTTCACTGGTTATGCTTTAGTTTGGTGGAGCGAATATTGTCGGTTACACAAAGATATTATACCTACTACTTGGGATGATTTGAAACTTGCCATGAGACACACGTTCGTTCCTGCTTATTATACTCGTGACAAGCTTAAAAAGTTACAATATTTAAAACAAGGTAGTGACACCGTAATGAAATATTATGATGATTTACAAATGACCTTGTTGCATTCCTCATTAGAAGAAAGTGAAGAAGATTTTATGGATAGATTTTGGGGAGGATTAAACCTTGATATTCAGGAGATACTAATTCATGAAAAGTGTTATTCTATGGATCGTTTGTTTCGTCTTGCTTGCAAAGCTGAACAGGAAATAAATCAATGCGTTGCCCAAAAGGAAATAGAGCGCAAGGTGCTCATTCCAAGAGTGAATACAGTTGTTCCTTCAACTACTAGGCGTACTGTGACAACCACATCAGTTCTTGTGAGGGCTACATCACCTTCACCATGTAACACGTCACCATCGAGAGTGCCTACATCATCTGAGTTGATCATAAGAGGTAATGTCAAAGGTATTGATCTTCCACCTCCACATGAGTATGATGAATGCCTTGTCAATTCCACTATACCCTATGATGAGCTACCCATTACTTTGATCACACCACCTATTTTAGAGGACTATGTTCATGATTATACTTCCTCATGTGATCAAATAACTACAATATCAACAATTGTGAGTGCACCCGTTGAATTAACTATTGATGAGCAAGAACCGTGTGAATCAGTAAATAAATTTAATTTGGGTCAAATATGTTTGAAAATAATTCTGCCGGTGTTTAATCATTTTGATATGACCTCCAATCTTGGTGATAATTCTGTGTCAAATGACATGTTGCATGTTTGCTTATTTAAGCATGTTGTAGCATCTAAATTTGAAATGATTCACATTTATTTACCAATATTGGGATGGTTTAACAATGAACATCATGAATCTTTTGATATGAATAAGGACTTCACTTATATGTGGAAACTGAGTTGCAATATTGTGATGCCTTCTACTTCTTGTCATAATCTTTTGGCTTTATATTTCACGACATGTGATGAGTGCACTTGTATATATATGTCACATGTGTCACAACTAAGAACAATAAAAATGGATGGCATATACATATACAATGTGTATGCCTTTTCTCTTTTGGTAGCCACATTTCAGATTAAGCAACGCCGAGGACAGCTTTGTTTTCAAAAAGGGGAGGATTATGAGGACATGACTACCTTGGATACGACCAAAAATGTTACATACATGCATATTTGTGAGGTGATTTCTTATAAGAATTATGCAATAATTTATTTATGTTATCCGGAACAAAAATACTTCACCTATTTTTATTTTATGCCTAAATGCAGAATGGTCGAACACTTGTATGAACCACGTGTGATGACAAAGAAAGAGGAAATGGTTGGGTGCTATTCAAGAGGTCTTCTAATGTCAAAGGAAACAATTAGGTGTTTTTCAAGAAGTTCTCTCACGTCACTTTTAGCCCAAGTGAAGATAGAGTCCAAGTCTCTCACGTTCTGGACTCAGATTCGAACTGCACAGACACACCTGTCTCAAAACGCCAACAACTTTTTCATACGGACTCGGAATTGGGTGATTCATTTTTTTCTGGAAACTAGATTTCATATGCGTTCCAGACCAGTTGGAATCACCTTAAAATTCGTCCGGATCGTGAAGATATCGACGAAACAATCTGACGTTTCAACAGAATCCGAGTCAAACTACAAGTTCAAAGGTGTTGCATCACCTCCACTTGGGCCCATGGGCCTTGTACGACCTAGGATTGGTTTTAGGGTGTATTGGGACGTCCTCCCACCTCCTTGGCCGCCACCCCTTGCTCCTATATAAGTAGATCAATCTAGTAGCTTTTCCTTTGGGTTTTGTTTAGTTAAAAGTTAGCCATTGCAACTTCGTGTACTTCGTTTGTGTCCAACGACCAGACCAAGACCGCTTTCGGAACCCCACCCTTATCAATACTTCATCTATATTCGCAATATTTAGATTGCATTATCATATTCTTGCTTGTTCTTCGATTGCTTGCAGGAATAGACCGTCGTGGTCAGATTGATCGTGCTCCGGCGTGGTCAATAACCTCTTGGAGATTGGTTTAGCGATTGCTAAGGCGTAACATCGTGCACGTTCGTAGTCGGATCGTCAAAGTCTTCTCCACCAAATCAATAGTTATCATGTCATAGAAAGATCAGGACCCTCGCCTCTATCATCAATCTTTACCTCCGGACCATTCTGGAGCTCCTCGTGACGTCCTGGGTCTCATCTGGGACTCCGAACAACCTTCGGTCACCACCATCCATAACTCTATACTACCGAAACGTCACCGAACCTTAAGTGTGCAGAACCTGCAGGTTCGAGAACTATGTAGACATGATCGAGACACCTCTACGGTCAATAACCAATAGCGGGACCTGGATGCCCATATCGGTTCCTACATATTCTATGAAGATCTTTATCGGTCGAACCTCTATGTCAAGGATTCAGTTAATCCCGTATGATGTTCCCTTTGTTCTTCGGTATGTTACTTGCCCGAGATCCGATCGTCGGTATCTCCATACCTAGTTCAACCTCGTTACCGACAAGTCTCTTTACTCGTTCCGTAACACAAGATCCCCTGACTAACACTTAGTCATATTGCTTGCAAGGCTTGTTGTGATGTTGTATTACCGAGTGGGCCCTGAGATACCTCTTCGTCACACGGAGTAACAAATCCCAGTCTTGATCCATGCCAACCCAACAGACACCCTCGGAGATACCTGTAGAGTACCTTTATAGTCACCCAGTTACGTTGCGATGTTTGATACACACAAGGCACTTCTCCGGTGTCAGTGAGTTGCATGATCTCATGGTCATAGGAACAGATACTTGACATGCAGAAAACAATAGCAATAAACTGACACGATCATATGCTACATTTGTAGTTTGGGTCTTGTCCATCACATCATTCTCCTAATGACGTGATCCCGTTATAAAATGACATCTCATGTCGAGAAGGAGGTTGCTTCGAGGAAGATCCTTCTTGACACCAAGGAGGAAGCTATCGCCGCGGCTAAGGAGAAGAAGGCCACAGAGCTGAGCGTCGTCCCTGCCATCGAGCTCCAGCTTCGCAAGGCGCACCACACCCTCTGCTAAGATGGGTTCGCGGAGACCTTGGCCGCTCCGGAGGACGGCTTCGCAACGCTCGCTTCTAAGCTCGTCGAGGCGTTGGAGGGTGACATCGTCAAGGTGGATAGGCTCTTGGACAGTGAGTGTCGCGACCTCTTTTCTGAAGCCTCGACGCGTGTCTCCAGCCATCTTCATCTTCGCGAGTCGAGGTTCAACTTCGACTCTGTGATCTAGCTGGTAGCCTCTGAGGTCTGCGCTGGATCCGCGATAGCGGTGAAGGGCGTCGTGGAGGCGCTGGTGAAGAGGTTCACCCGCGTCTCGGTTCCTCCGCCTTTGGATGCTACTGAAGCTGGCGGTGGGGAAGACGACGCCAGTGATGTCGACGACGAGTCCCCCGAGGGTAGGATGAACGGTGGCGATGGATCCTCCTGATTCCTTCCTCCCGCTCCTTTCCTACAATACACACCGTGCCTCGTGGAGGCATTAAACTCATTTGCGTTTGCGAGAACTTCTAATGCTTGTAATAACTATTGGACTACATGATTGCCTTCTTCGCATTGTTTCCTTCTTGCTTGTTGTGATGCTCTGTGTCGGCAGGGCCCGGCCCGCGCATACCTCAACCGCCATTGGGCCAACCTGAAACCAAGGACGGTCCAAGGGGCGAGGGGCTATGGGTCTAGTTAGGCTTCTGAGTCGCGATGCTTAGGAGTCCCCCTTGACATGTGAGCAGCCCTCATGAAGGGAACATGGTGAGGATCGAGATAACTTGAAACTTCCGAACACCTTTAGTGCTCTACGTCGGCAAGGCCCGGCCCACGCATACGCCCACCATCGTTGGGCCGACCGGAAACCAAGGACGGTCCAAGGGGCAAGGGCTACGGGTCCAGTTAGGCTCCTGAGTCCCGATGCTCAAGGTCCCCCTTGACGTGCGAGCTCTAACATCCTTCCTAGGGATTGAGATAACTTGAAACTTCTGTACACCTTTGCGCTCTGCGTCGGCAAGGCCAGACCCGCGCATACCTCCACCGTTGTTGGGACGACCAGAAAGCAAGGACGGTCTAAGGGGCAAGGGCTACGAGTCCAGTTAGGCTACTGAGTCGCGATGCTCACGAGTCCCCATTGACGTGCGAGCTCCAATGTCCTTCCTACGAATTTTTGAGCAGTTTTTGAGCGCACTGGGCTCTACATCGACAGGGTCCGGCCCGCGCACACCTCATCCGCCGTTGAACCGACCGGAAACCAAGGACGACCCAAGGGTGAGGGGCTACGGGTCTAGTTAGGCTCCTGCGTCGCGATGCTCAGGAGTCCCCCTTGACGTACGAGCGGCTCCCATACCTTTCCTCGCCAGCTTTTCCGAAGATGGGCGCGTGAAGACCAGGTTTGGTAGACCTGGGAAGGCGACGTGTACCAGGCTTGGTCCGATAGTAGCCCCCGTCCAGCCCCCTCACACGTGCATCCCTGGGGAACGCAGTGAGAAAGGGGCCGCTAGTGACCTTCCTGAGGTTGGATGCAGCCATTGGGGGGCACCCTCAGTTGTTTATCCCCCTGCATCGGGCGTGGGGCTTCCACCTTGCGTGGGCATAGTCATTGGTGGACCTTGTCGACCGCCAGCATGGAGCTGTGTCTTCCACATTGCATGGGCATAGTCATTGGTGGACCACGTTGACTTCTCCGCCAGCGCTGGGCTGTGGCTGCAACATTGCGTCCGAAGGGACCCCTTCGCATCCTCGGGGGGGGGGGCGGGCGTGTACAGCCCATAGAGTTCATACGCGTGGCTGGCACGGTAGAACTAGGAGGTGTAACTGGGAGGTCGCGAGGATGCTTTGGCCTCGCCAGTGTCCCTACCTCTAAGGTGGTTTGCGCTTGAATCTTCTTGTAGATGGGGCCATTTGAGACCCTGCTTGCTTCTTCTTCTTCTTGAGTGAAGTAGTTTGGGAGCCCTCTTGGCGTTCTATGTCCTCGGTGTTGGGGAACGTTGAATGGGAAACAAAAAAATTCCTATGCACACGCAAGATCTATCCATGGTGATGAGCATCTACGAGAGGGAGAGTGGATCTACATACCCTTGTAGATCGCTAAGCGGGAAGCGTTAAGAAACGCGGTTGGTGTAGTCGAACGTCTTCGCGATCCAAATCACCGAGCATCCCACGATCTCATAATGATCCATCCCACGATCCAATCACGGTCTGTCCCGCAAACTCATCACGATCCGTCCCGCGATCTCATCACGATCCTTCTCGCGATCTTGATCACGGTCCTTCCGATCTAGCACCGAACGGACGGCACCTCCGCGTTCATCACATGTACGGCTCGATGACGATCTCTGCCTTCTTGATCCATCAAGAGAGAGCGGAGCGGTAGAAGAGTTCTTCGGCAACGCGACGGCATTGCGGCGATGGTGGTGGAGCTATTCCGTCAGGGCTTCGCCTAAGCACTGTAGAAAACCGATCTAGAGGAGAAACTATGCACTAGAGGAGAGGTAGCACGTGGCAATTAGGGTTAGCTTTTTCCTCTAAATCCACTAGTATATATAGGAGGGAGGGAGGGGAGGAGGCAGCCTCAAACCCTCAAGGTTTGGTCAAAAATGGAGGTGGAGGAGTCCTACTCCAATCCTATTAGGAGTAGGATTCCTCCTTTCCGCTTGGAAACTCTTTCCACCTCTCCACCTTTGGATTTTTTTTCCTTCTCAAACCACTCCAGACATATGGGCCCTTAGAGGAGGCTTCGGCCAGCCCACCAGGGGCTGGTTTACCTCCTCCCATAGCCCATGTAGCCTCTTGGGTCGAAATACCTCTCTCGATGGTCCCCCGGTACACTACCGGCACTCCCGGTACACTACCGATGAGCCCGGAACTTTTTCGGCGACCAAAACAGGACTTCCTATATATCAATCTTTACCTCTAGACCATTCTGGAGCTCCTCGTGACATCCAGGATCTCATCTGGAACTCCGAACAACCTTCGGTCACCACCATCCATAACTCTATACTACTGAAACGTCACCGAACCTTAAGTGTGCAAATCCTGTGGGTTCGAGAACAATGTAGACATGACCGAGACACCTCTACGGTTAATAACCAACGGTGGACCTAGATGCCCATATTGGTTCCTACATATTCTGCAAAGATCTTTATCGGTCGAACCTCTATGTCAAGGATTCAGTTAATCCCATATGATGTTCCCTTTGTTCTTCGGTATGTTACTTGCCCGAGATTCGATCGTCGGTATCTCCATACCTAGTTCAACCTCGTTACCGGAAAGTCTCTTTACTCGTTCCCTAACACAAGATCCCGTGACAAACACTTAGCCATATAGCTTGCAAGGCTTGTTGTGATGTTGTATTACCGAGTGGGCCCTAAGATACCTCTCCGTCACACGGAGTAACAAATCCCAGTCTTGATCCATGCCAACCCAACAGACACCCTCGGAGATACCTGTAGAGTACCTTTATAGTCACCCAATTACGTTGCAACGTTTGATACACACAAGGCACTCCTCTAGTGTCAGTGAGTTGCATGATCTCATGGTCATAGGAACAGATACTTGACATGTAGAAAACAGTAGCAATAAACTGACACGATCATATGCTATGTTTGTAGTTCGGGTCTTGTCCATCACATCATTCTCCTTATGACATGATCCCGTTATCAAAAGACATCTCATGTCCATGACTAGGAAAACATAGCCATCTTTGATCAACGAGCTAGTCTATTAGAGGCATACTAGAGACATGGTGTTGTCTATGTATCCACACATGTATCTGAGTTTCCCATCAATACAATTATAGCATGGATAATAAATGATTATCATGAACAAGGAAATATGATAATAACTAATTTATTATTGCCTCTAGGGCATATTTCCAACAGTCTCCCACTTGCACTAGAGTCAATAATCTAGTTCACATCACCATGTGATTCGCATTGTTATGAATCGAACACCCAATGAGTTGTGGGGCTCAATCATGCTTTGCATGTGAGAGAGGTCCTATAGTCAACAGGTACGCGACATTCCGATCCGTGTGTACTTTGCAAATCTCTATGTAAAACTATAAACACTGCTACAACACTCCACTTGGTACTATTCCAAATGGCTGCTCCGTATACGTATCCGGATTGCTACTAAGAGTCATCCGGATTAGTGTTAAAGCTTGCATCAACGTAACTCTTTACGACGAACCCTTTATCACCTCCATAATCGAGAAACATCTCCTTAGTCTTTTAGTTACTAAGGATAATCTTGACCGCTATCCAAAGATCATTCCTGGATCACTCTTGTACCCCTTGATGGACTCATGGCAAGGCACACACAGGTGCGGTACACAGCATGGCATACTATACACAGCCTATGGCTAAGGCATAGGGATGACGATCGTCCTTTCTCTTTCTTCTGCCGTGGTCGAGCTTTGAGTCTCACTCAACTTCACACCTTACAAATCAGGCGAGAACTCTTTCTCCGTCTGATCCATTTTGAACTCTTTCAAAATCTTGTCAAGGTATGTACTCATTGAAAGTCTCATCAAACATCTTGATCTATCTCTATAGATCTTGATGCTCAACAATTAGATAGCTTTATCCAGGTCTTCCTTTGAAAATCACTTTTCAAACAACTGTTCATGCTTTCTAGAAATTCTACATTATTTCTGATCAACAATATGTCATCCACATATACTTATCAGAAATTCTATAGTGCTCCCACTCAATTTATTGTAAATACAAGCTTCTCGTAAACTTTGTATAAACTACAAAACTTTGATCACCTCATCAAAGTGTGTATTCCAACTCCGAGATGCTTGCTCCAGCCCTTAGATGGATTGCTGGAGCTCGCACACCTTTTAGCATCCTTAGGGCTAACAAAACCTTTTGGTTGTATCACATACAACCTTTCCTCAAGTAAGCTATTAAGGAAACAATGTTTTGTCATCCATCTGCAGATTTCATAATTAAAAAATGCAGCAACTGCTAACATAATTCCAACAGACTTTAGCATCGCTACGAGTGAGAAAGTCTCATCGCAGTCAACTCTTTGAACTTGTCGGAAACTTCTTTGGAAAAGTCGAGCTTTATAAATGGTAACATTTACCATCAGCGTCCGTCTTCATCTCAAAGGTCCATTTGTACTTGACGACCTGCCATCCAACGAGCAAGTCTACCAAAGTCTATACTTGGTTTTTCATTCATGGATCCTATCTCGGATTTCATGGCCTCTAACCATTTGTCAGAATCCGGGCCCATCATCGCTTCTCCATAGTTCATAGGTTCATCGTTGTCCAACAACATGACCTCTAAGACAGGGTTGTCGTACCACTGAGGAGCAGTACACGTCCTTGTCGACCTACGAGGTTCGATAGTAACTTGATCCGAAGCTTCATGATCATCATCATTAACTTCCTCTTCAACTAACGTAGGCTTCACAGAAACATCTTCATGCGCTGCACTACTCTCTTGTTGAAACAAAGGTTCAATAACCTCATCAAGTTCTATCTTCCTCCCACTCAATTCTTTCGAGAGAAACTTTTTCTCGAGAAAGGACCCAGTTTTAGCAACAAACATTTTATGCTTGGATCTGAGATAGAACATTCACCCAACTGTTCTTAGGGCATTCTATGAATATGCATTTGTCCGCTTTGGGTTCGAGCTCATTAGGTGAAAACCTTTTTCACATAAGTGTTGCAGCCCCAAACATTAAGAAATGACAGCTTAGGTTTCCATCAAACCATATGGTATCATCTCAACGGATTTAGATGGTGCCCTATTTAAAGTGAATGTAGTTGTCTCTAATGCATAATCCCAAAATTATAGTAGCAAATTGATAAGAGACATCATAGCACGCACCATATCCAATAGAGCACGACTATAACGTTCGGACACACCATCACACTATGGTGTTCCACGTGGCGTGAGTTGTGAAAACAACTTTCACATTGTCTAAAGTTGCATGCCAAACTCGTAACTCAGATATTCACCTCCACGATCATATCGCAGACATTTTTATCTTCTTGTCACGATGATCTTTAAACTTCACTCTGAATTTGCTTGAACCTTTCAAACGATTCAGACTTGTGTTTCATTAAGTAAATATACACTATATCTACTCAAATCATCAGTGAAGGTAAGAAAATAACGATATCCACCGAACGCTACAAGACTCATTGGATTGCATACATCAACATGTATCATTTCCAATAAATCACTTGCCCGCTCCATCAATCCGAAAAACGGGGTCCTTAGTCATCTTGCCTAAGAGGCATGGTTCGCATGTCTCAACCGATTCGAAATCGAATGAGTCCAAAGATCCATCAGCATGGAGTTTCTTCATGCGCTTTATACTAATATGACATTTAGCGGCAGTGCCACAAGTATGTGGTACTCTCTTTATTAACTTTGTATCTTTTGGCATCAATGTTATGAACATGTGTATTACTACGATCAAGATTCAACAAACCATTCTCACTGGGTGCATGACCATTGAAGGTATCATTCATGTAAACAGAATAACCATTATTCTCTAACTTAAATGAATAACAGTGTTGCAATAAACATGATCTAATCACGTTCATGCTCAACGCAAAACACCAAATAACATTTACTTAGGTTCGTCACTAATCCCGAAGGTGTTGATCACATCAACCTTGGAAACATTTCAAACACACATCGTCACCTCACCCTTAGCTAGTGCTCCGTTTATTCCATAGCTTTTATTTCGAGTTACTAACATTTAGCAACCGAACTGGTATCCAATACCCAGGTGCTACTAGGAGTACTAGCAAGGTACACATAAATAACACGTATATCAAATATACTTCTGTCGATGTTGCCAGCCTTCTTATCTACCAAGTATCTAGGGTTGTTTCGCTTCATCGACCGCTCTCCTCATAATTGAACCACTTAGTCTCGGGTTTGGGTTCAACTTTGGGTTGCTTCACTAGAGTAGAGACTGACTTGCTATCCATGAAGTTTTCCCTCCTTGCTCCTGCCCTTCTCGAAACTAGTGGTTTGACTACCATCAACACTTGACGCTCCTTCTTGATTTCTACCTTCGCGGTGTCAAACATCGCGAACAGCTCAGGGATGATTATTTCTATCCCTGGCATTTTATAGTTCATTACCAAGTTCTAGTAGCTTAGTGACAGTGACTTGGAGAACCATATCAATCACTATCTTATCTAGAATATCGACTCCCACTCGATTCAAGCGATTGTAGCACCCAGACAATCTGAGCACATGCTCAACAATTGAGGTATTCTCTTTCATATTACAGGCAAAGAATCTTGTTGGAGATCTCATATCTCGCAACACGGGCATGAGCCTGAGATCCTAATTTCAGCTCTTAGAACATCTCATATGTTCTGTGACTTTCAAAACGTTTCGGAGCCTCAACTCTAAGCCGTAATGCATGACACACTAAACTATCAAGTAGTTATCAGAACGTGCCTACCAGATGTTCACAACATCTACAAACAACGCTAGAGGGGTTGGTGCACTGAGCGGTGCATTAAGGACATAAGCCTTCTGTGCAGCAATGAGGATAATCCTCAGATCACGGAGCCAGTCCGCAATATTGCTACCATCATCTTTCAACTCTATTTCTTTAGGAACATATAAAAAATTCAAGGGAGCTACAGCGTGAGCTAGTAATCTACAACATAGTTTGCAAAGACACTACTGACTATGTTCATGAGTTCAATTAATCATATTACTTAAGAACTCCCACTCAAATTGACATCCCTCCAGTCATTCGAGTGATACATGATCCAAATTCACCAACTCAAGTCCGATCATCACGTGAGTTGAGGTGGTTTCAATGGTGAACATCATCATGTTGATCATATCTACTATATGACTCATGTTCGACCTTTCGGTCTCTTGTGTTCCAAGGCCATGTCAGTACATGCTAGGCTCGTCAAGTTTAACCCGAGTGTTCTGCATGTGCAACACTGGCTTGCACCCGTTGTATGCGAACGTAGAGTCTATCACACCCGATCATCACGTGGTGTCTCAACACGACGAACTTTCGCAACGGTGCACACTTGGGGAGAACACAATTCATCTTGAAATTTAAGTGAGTGATCACCTCATAATGATACCGTCCTCCTAAGCAAAACAAGGTGCATAAAAGGATTAACATCACATGCAAATCATAAGTGACATGATATGGCCATGAACTTGTGCTTTTGATCTCCATCTTGAAAGCACCGGCCTGATCTCCATCGTCACCGGCAAGACACCATGATCTCCATCATCTTGATCTCCATCAACGTGTCGTCATTGGGTTTGTCGCGCCCAACATGCTTCTACTACTATTGCTACCGTTTGGCGACAAAGTAAAGCATTACATAGCGCTTAATGATTGACACGCATGTCATACAATAATTAAAGACAACCTAATGGCTCATGCCGGTTGCCGTACTCATCGACATGTAAGTCGTGATAATCTATACATCACATGATCATCTCATGCATCACATATATCACATCATGTAATTGGCCATATCATATCACAACATACCCTGCAAAAACAAGTTAGACGTCTTGTAATTGTTGTTGCATGTTTTACGTGCCTTCTACTGGTATCTAGCAAGAACAATTCTCATCTATGCATAAACCACAATGGTGATACATAAGTTGCTTTTCAACCTTCTCAAGGACCGCCTTAGTCGAATCCAATCCAACTAAAGTAGGAGAAACAGACACCCGCCAGCCATCTTTGTGCAACGAAGTTACACGTTAGTCGATGGAACCGGTCTCTCGTAAGTGTACGAGTAAGGTTGGTCCGGGCCGCTTCATCCCACAATACCGCTGAACCAAAACACGGCCAAGAGAGGAAGCAATCTAAGCATCAACGCCCACAAACTCTTTGTGTTCTACTCGAGATCTCATCTACACATAGACCTAGCTCATGATGCCACTGTTGGGGAATGTTGCATGGGAAACAAAAAATTTCCTATGCACACGCAAGATCTATCCATGGTGATGAGAATCTACGAGAGGGAGAGTGGATCTACATACCCTTGTAGATCGCTAAGCGGGAAGCGTTAAGAAACGCGGTCGGTGTAGTCGAACGTCTTCGCGATCCAAATCGCGGAGCATCCCACGATCTCATCACAATCCATCCCGCGATCCAATCATGATCCGTCCCGCGAACTCATCACAATCCGTCCCACGATCTCATCACGATCTGTCTCGCGATCTTGATCACGGTCCTTTCGATCTAGCACCGAATGGACGACACCTCCGCGTTCAGCACACGTACGGCTCGATGACGATCTCCACCTTCTTGATCCAGCAAGAGAGAGAAGAGAGGTAGAAGAGTTCTTCAGCAGCGCGACGGCGTTGCGGCGATGGTGGTGGAGCTATTTTGGCAGGGCTTTGCCTAAGCACTGCAAAAAACCAATCTAGAGGAGAAACTATGCACTAGAGGAGAGGTAGCACATGGCTATTAGGGTTAGCTTTTTCCTCTAAATCCTCTAGTATATATAGGAGGGAGGGAGGGGAGGAGGCAGCCTCAAACCCTCAAGGTTTGGTCGAAATTGGAGGTGGAGGATTCCTACTCCAATCCTATTAGGAGTAGGATTCCTCCTTTCCACTTGGAAACTCTTTCCACCTCTCCACCTTTGGATTTTTTCCTTCTCAAACCACTCCAAACGTATGGGCCCTTAGAGGAGGCTTCGACCAGCCCACCAGGGGCTGGTTTACCTCCTCCCATAGCACATGTAGCCTCTTGGATCAAAATACCTCTCCCGATGGTCCCCCGGTACACTACCGGCACTCCCGGTACACTACCGATGAGGTCGAAACTTTTCCAGCGACCAAAACAGGACTTCCTATATATCAATCTTTACCTTCGGACCATTCTAGAGCTGGTGAAGAGGTTC
Organism: Hordeum marinum; assembly: GCA_022496015.1. Taxonomy (NCBI): domain Eukaryota; kingdom Viridiplantae; phylum Streptophyta; class Magnoliopsida; order Poales; family Poaceae; genus Hordeum; species Hordeum marinum. The sequence goes on along the minus strand of CM039676.1, from coordinate 132,224,284 downwards.
ACCCGCGTCTCGGTTCCTCCGCCTTTGGATGCTACTGAAGCTGGCGGCGGGGAAGACGACGCCAGTGATGTCGACAACGAGTCCCCCGAGGGTAGGATGAACGGTGGCGACGGCTCCTCCTAATTCCTTCCTCCCGCTCCTTTCCTGCAATACACACCGTGCCTCATGGAGGCGTTAAACTCATTTGCGTTTGCAAGAACTTCTAATGCTTGTAATAACTATTGGACTACATGATTGCCTTCTTCACATTGTTTCCTTCTTGCTTGCTGTGATGCTCTGTGTCGGCAGGGCCCGGCCCGCGCATACCTCAACCGCCATTGGGCCAACTGGAAACCAAGGACGGTCCAAGGGGCGAGGGGCTATGGGTCTAGTTAGGCTTCTGAGTCGCGATGCTTAGGAGTCCCCCTTGACATGTGAGCAACCCTCATGAAGGGAACATGGTGAGGATCGAGATAACTTGAAACTTTCGAACACCTTTAGTGCTCTGCGTTGGCAAGGCCCGGCCCACGCATACCCCCACCGTCGTTGGGCCGACCGGAAACCAAGGACGGTCCAAGGGGCAAGGGTTACGGGTCCAGTTAGGCTCTTGAGTTCCGATGCTCAAGGTCCCCCTTGACGTGCGAGCTCTAACATCCTTCCTAGGGATTGAGATAACTTGAAACTTCCGAACACCTTTGCGCACTGCGTCGGCAGGGCCCGACCCGCGCATACCTCCACCGTTGTTGGGACGACCAGAAAGCAAGGACGGTCTAAGGGGCAAGGGCTACGAGTCCAGTTAGGCTACTGAGTCGCGATGCTCACAAGTCCCCTATGACGTGCAAGCTCCAACGTCCTTCCTATGAATTTCTGAGCAGTTTTTGAGAGCACTGGGCTCTACATCGACAGGGTCCGGCCCGCGCATACCTCATCCACCGTTGAACCGACCGGAAACCAAGGACGACCCAAGGGTGAGGGGCTATGGGTCCAGTTAGGCTCCTAAGTCGCGATGCTCAGGAGTCCCCCTTGACGTACGAGCGGCTCCCATACCTTTCCTCGCCAGCTTTTCCGAAGATGGGCGCGTGAAGACCAGGTTTGGTAGACCTGGGAAGGCGACGTGTACCAGGCTTGGTCTGGTAGTAGCCCCCGTGCAGCCCCCTCACATGTGCATCCCTGGGGAACGCAGCGAGAAAGGGGCCGCTAGGGACCTTCCTGAGGTTGGATGCAGCCATTGGGGGGCACCCTTAGTTGTTTATCCCCCTGCATCGGGCGTGGGGCTTCCACCTTGCGTGGGCATAGTCATTGGTGGACCTTGTCGACCGCCAGCATGAAGTTGTGTCTTCCACATTGCATGGGCATAGTCATTGGTGGACCGCATTGACTTCTCCGCCAGCGCTGGGCTGTGGCTGCCACATTGCGTCCGAAGGGATCCCTCCGCGTCCTCGGGGGGGCCCGGGCGTGTACAACCCATAGAGTTAATACGCGTGGCTGGCACGGTAGAACCGGGAGGTGTAACTGGGAGGTCGCGACGATGCTTTGGCCTCGCCAGTGTCCCTACCTCTAAGGTGGTTTGCGCCTGAATCTTCTTGTAGATGGGGCCATTTGAGACCCTGCTTGCTTCTTCTTCTTCTTGAGTGAAGTAGTTTGGGAGCCCTCTTGGCGTTCTATGTCCTCGTTGTTGGGGAACGTTGAATGGGAAACAAAAAAAATCCTACGCACACGCAAGATCTATCCATGGTGATGAGCATCTACGAGAGGGAGAGTGGATCTACATACCCTTGTAGATCGCTAAGCGGGAAGCGTTAAGAAACGCGGTTGGTGTAGTCGAACGTCTTCGCGATCCAAATCACCGAGCATCCCATGATCTCATAATGATCCATCCCGCGATCCAATCACGATCTGTCCCGCGAACTCATCACGATCCGTCCCGCGATCTCATCATGATCCGTCTCACGATCTTGATCACGGTCCTTCCGATCTAGCACCGAACGGACGACACCTCCGCGTTCAGCACACGTATGGCTCGATGACGATCTCCGCCTTCTTGATCCATCAAGAGAGAGCGAAGAGCTAGAAGAGTTCTCCGACAGCGCGACGGCATTGCGGCGATGGTGGTGGAGCTATTCCGTCAGGGCTTCGCCTAAGCACCGCAGAAAACCGATCTTGAGGAGAAACTATGCACTAGAGGAGAGGTAGCACGTGGCTATTAGGGTTAGCTTTTTCCTCTAAATCCACTAGTATATATAGGAGGGAGGGAGGGGAGGAGGCAGCCTCAAACCCTCAAGGTTTGTTCAAAAATGGAGGTGGAGGAGTCCTACTCCAATCCTATTAGGAGTAGGATTCCTCCTTTCCACTTGGAAACTCTTTCCACCTCTCCACCTTTGGATTTTTTCCTTCTCAAACCACTCCAGATATATGGGCCCTTAGAGGAGGCTTCGTCCTGCCCACCAGGGGCTGGTTTACCTCCTCCCATAGCCCATGTAGCCTCTTGGGTCGAAATACCTCTCCCGATGGTCCCCCGGTACACTACCGGCACTCCCGGTACACTACCGATGAGCCCGGAACTTTTCCGGCGACCAAAACAGGACTTCCTATATATCAATATTTACCTCTGGACCATTCTGGAGCTCCTCGTGACATCCAGGATCTCATCTGGGACTCCGAACAACCTTTGGTCACCACCATCCATAACTCTATACTACTGAAACGTCACCGAACCTTAAGTGTGCAGATCTTGTGGGTTGGAGAACAATGTAGACATGACCGAGACACCTCTACGGTTAATAACCAACAGTGGGACCTAGATGCCCATATTGGTTCCTACATATTCTACGAAGATCTTTATCGGTCGAACCTCTATGTCAAGGATTCAGTTAATCCCGTATGATGTTCCCTTTGTTCTTCGGTATGTTACTTGCCCGAGATTCGATCGTCGGTATCTCCATACCTAGTTCAACCTCGTTACCGGCAAGTCTCTTTACTCGTTCCCTAACACAAGATTCCGTGACTAACACTTAGTCATGTTGCTTGCAAGGCTTGTTGTGATGTTGTATTACCGAGTGGGCCCTGAGATACCTCTCCGTCACACGGAGTAACAAATCCCAATCTTGATCCATGCCAACCCAACAGACACCCTCGGAGATACCTGTAGAGTACCTTTATAGTCACCCAGTTATGTTGCGACGTTTGATACACACAAGGCACTCCTCCGGTGTTAGTGAGTTGCATGATCTCATGGTCATAGGAACAGATACTTGACATGCAGAAAATAGTAGCAATAAACTGACATGATCATATACTACGTTTGTAGTTTGGGTCTTGTCCATCACATCATTCTTCTAATGACGTGATCCTGTTATCAAATGACATCTCATGTCCATGACTAGGAAACCATAGCCATCTATGATCAACGAGCTAGTCTATTAGAGGCATACTAGGGACATGGTGTTGTCTATGTATCCACACATGTATCTGAGTTTCCGATCAATACAATTATAGCATGGATAATAAATGATTATCATGAACAAGGAAATATAATAATAACTAATTTATTATTGCCTCTAGGGCATATTTCCAACACTTAGGTCCCGGTCCCGCACATTTCCCCACCACCGTTAGGTACGATCGGAAACCAAGGACGCACTTCACGGGGCGAGACCCCGGCACTCCTGATGCCGACCGGAAACCAGGATGACACCAGGAGGCCGAGTGGCATTATGACTAGTAAGGCTCATGAGGAGCCCCCTTTGACGCTCAAGCAGCTCTACGTCTGCAGGTCCCGGTCCCGCACATTTCCCCACCACCATTAGGTACGACCGGAAACCAAGGACACACTTCACGGGGCGAGGCATCGACGCTCCTGACGCCGACCGAAAACTAGGACGACATCAGGAGGCCAAGTGGCATTATGACCAGTAAGGGTCCTAAGGCTCAATGCTCAGGAGCCCCCCTTGACGCTGGAGCGGACCCCATTCCATCCTATCGGTTGCTGCCTCGGGAGACCGCGGGGCCTCTCGAGACTCCATGTGACGCACCGCGGCCGGAGCCCCCGAGTGGGGGGTCGACCGCCCAATGATGCAAGTAAGGTACAACGTCGGGGCATAGAATAGACGCACAAGAAACTACTAAAATATGCATAAACGAAGCGACAACATGGGCGTGCCCTGATCACCTGAAGATCATGGGGCCCAGTGGGCGCCCTTGGGAAGAGTGAACCAAAAAATTACCTGGCAACAACCAACAAAAAGTCACCTGGCGGCCATGTCGCTGAAGAGCCGAGGCCACCGTCGTTGCCCGATCTCCCGCTTCCACGAGCACGACCTTCACGGGTCCGTCGTCTCCCGAGGCTCAGAACCTTCGCTTGGTCCGAGCATCTCCTCCAGCTCCTCGCTGTGCCCCGCCAGACAAGGCACGAGCATGGCTCGATGAAGGCGCTGGAAGGTGACGCCTGCGTTCGCCAGTCCGAAGGGCATGCAGACGTAGGTGTTCGGGTTGACCCATCCATGATCGGCACGCGCTGGCCAGAAGGGGCCTTGAACCGTGACCCTGTTGATCGTGAGTGCATTGACGCAGACATGCGGATGATCGACCGTATCGATGACGGCGACTGCGATTGGTGGTGCAGGGCAGTCCCCGCCTCGCACGACCTCGGCTTCCTGAAGCTCTTCGATAGCTCTGAGGACGGACTCTCGTGAACTGGGCCCCACGCGTCGTGACCCCAGATCAAGCTGATGTGCTTCGGAGCGCGCTTCCAGGTTGTGCTCGAGCATCTCTCTTGCCTCACTGACCAGGCCAGAAACTTCCCCGGTGGGAGCCCTCGGGCCCGGCCCAAGAGTGGCGCCGAGCGCTTTTTCCTATGCGGGGCTCCACCGCTGAGCGCAGAGGCTGAAGTTGCAGGACGCCCTGCGAGGAGGAGTTGCTTCTTCTTGCGTGGGTCCTCACGAGGCAATGTGTCTTCCTTGTCATCCGAGCGCTCGGTCGCCACAGCGTGGTAAGCAAGCTCGAGGGTGCAGACGGCGTCCTTCTCATCACAGGCAATGGTGATGACACCACCACTTCCTGGCATCTTGAGGATGTTGTAGCCGTGGTGAGTTACTACCATGAACTTGGCGAGAGCCGGGTACCCAAGGATCGCGTTGTAATGGAGGTGGATGTGCGTGACGTCGAAGACGATGATCTCGGTGTGGTAGTTCTTGCGCCCGCCGAAGGTGACAGGCAGACGCACCTGCCCGATGGGTACGATGGACCCGTCTGTGACCCCCCGAGAAGGGCTTAGTTGGCATGAGCTGTTCATACGACACCTAGAGCATCTCGAAGGTCTCGATGGAGAGGACGTTGAGCCCTGCCCCACTATCGATGAGGGTCTTGGTGACGAGGACGTTGCTAATGGTTGGGGTACACAACATGGGGAGCTTGCCAGCCATGAACGAACACCTGAGCTGATCGCTTGAGTCAAAGGTGATGGCGGTCTGGGACCAATTGAGGGGGCGCATCGCTTCAGGCTTTGGGAGAGCTGCATTCACCTCCCGTGCGAATTGCTTGAAGGCACAATTCAATGCTGGGGCCTGGGCACTACCCAAGATACAGGCCACCGATCTGACTTCCTGGAAGCCCCCATCCCCATCGTCTTGCCTGTCTTCCTCTTTCCTTCTGGGTAGCGGAGGCAGCGGAGGTAGTCCTAACTCATGTGGGCGAGCCTCACGAGGTGGACCACGTTGAGAGCCCTCTGGAGGGTCGTCGCGCCAGCGGTCGCCAGCAGTCCTCCTGAGGCTGATCGTGCCACCCCTGACGCGGCTCCCGGTTGTCCTAGCGGCCTCCGCCGCGCCCAAAGCCTCGGTCGCCTCGGCCGGGGCGCCTGTTGAAGTGCTCGACGTGAATCAGTCGGAGTTCCTGGCAGTAGGCGGTGTCGTGGTTGTTGGTGTCGTGGAAGATGCACGTCGGCCTTCCTCCTAGGGGGTGTTCTTCTCCCCGGCTGCGCTTTGCCTCGGGTTCGGCCGCAAGCACCGCCGGGGCCCTTGCGCTTTGCTTCCTTAGCCTTGGTCTTCTTCTCTTCTGGCTTCGCCGCCGGAGTCCCGAGGAGTAATAGGCGGCCCTCCTTGGCCTTGGCACACTTGTTTGTCAGGTTGAACATCTCCAAGGCAGAGCACAGTTCGTCGTTCATGGCAAGCTCTTCCTTCATCTTGAGGTTAGTGACTCCATCGGTGAAGGCCGAAATGATGGCCTCGTCTAACGCCCTAGGGATCTTGAGGCGTGTGGTCGTGAAGCATTGTATGAACTTGTGAGGGTCTCCCCATCCTGCTGCTTGATACGCCGCAGGTCATTCACGATGGGCGCGTGGTCGCGAGTGCCTTGGAAGTTGGCGATGAAGCGTTTGCACAGACCATCCCAGGAGGCGATGCATGCCTCCGGGAGGTTGAGGAGCCAGGAGAGTGTGCCGCCCTTGAGCGCCATGGGGAACCAGAACGCCATGACCTTGTCGTCTCCTCCTACCGTCCGGATACTCAGCGAGTAGAGCTATAGGAACTCGGCTGGGTTTGCGGTGCCATCATAACGGGGGGGGCAGGTCAGGCTTGAACTTGCAGGGCCACACGGTCAGGTAGAGCTCCGGGGCGATGGCGAGGCACCCCACCGGCTCGATGGGCCCCACATGCGTGAGGGTGACCTGCTCCTGACGCTCCTGCGAGGCCACCTCGAGCGGTATTCGGCCGCGGCGCTGGGCCGGCAACGCAGGGAATGCACGTGCATCGGCACGCGACCGGGGAACCACTTGGCAGCTTACTTTGTCCCCCGGCCTCGCCCTTGGTTCGTGAGGCCTGTCACGGGGGCGCGCTCCTTGCCTAGGCTCGGGGTCGGCGTCACATCGCGGAGGTGGAGGCTGCGCGTCTTGTACCACGTCGTTTGCCATGGACGGTTGGGGTCAAAGCGAGTAGGAGAGTGCTGAGGCTTCACCGGCTGCGCCGACGAGCTCCGCGATGCGCCGAAGCCAGTCTTCGTAGTGGTCGGGAGTGGGGCGGTAGCGGAGTAGTTCGTTAGCCATGACGAGCGCGCTTTGGCCGCGCATTGGCCCTGGCCAGACATGAGAGAATGAACCGAAGGCCAGGATGATCGACGGAGTGGCGGTGTGGCCGTCGCGCTGCACGGTGACCGGCTGGGAGGAGTCTTTTTGCTCGTGGGCGTCGGGGCCCATGGCAGTGTTTTCCACAAGCGAGGGTGGCCTATGCATGGTGGCGCGGCCCACCGGCGCCGTCTGGGCGACACGGGTGGCCTGGCGCTCGGCGCAGACTCGGCGAGCATCAAACATCAGAGCAGCGAGGTGGGAGAAGATCTTGGCTTGAGGGAGACTCTGACACGCCCCCTACCTGGCGCGCCAAATGTCAGATTTCGGGCTCCACAAAATCCTTAAGATTCGAATGCAGGGGCGTGTGCAAAGATCCTCTGCAGCCTCACCTGCCCTAACTCGCTACTCGATGAACACAACGAAGAACTCGCGCGATGATGGGGAAGAAGATGGACACGACAGTTTACCAGGTTCGGGGCGCTGCGAAGCGTAATACCCTAGTCCTGCTTTGGTGGATTGCCTCTCGTGGAGGTTTGGGTGGATGAATCAGTACAATGTGCTTGAACCTCATGAGGGCGCTCAAGATGTGTTCTTGGCTGGCTATCTCGTGGTGGTGTATGGAGTGACTAAGTATGGGATCAGATCTCTCCCCTCTCTACGAAGAAGCCTACCCTATATATATAGCGGCGGCCCGGGTCCTCTTCTCTTATCACTATGGCAGGAAGGGATCCCACAACAGCCAATTTTGAAGGGGGACAGGGGTTGGTGCTCGCCCTGCCCAAAGGCGGTCTTCGCCTGCAAAGTGGTTGTCGACAACGCAGGGACGGGCTGAGCGATGACATCCGCCCTGCAGGGCGGGTGGTTGTAGTCTTCTTGCACCAGAATGGAAACCTTTGGGGGCGCTTTGGGAACCCGCACCTGTCCTTGCCTCCTTTGCACCAAAGGGGAAACTGCGCCGCGTGGCGCACTGGCGCCCGCCTATCCTTCCTTGCATCATCCTTGACTCCCAAGGCCGGGCCTTGCATAGGAAACTCCGTCGCTCTGGAGGGGTCCTGAGGAGGCCCATCCTTCATGGGTCTAGTCGCTGTTCTTCCTCATGAGTCTGGGGCCCTCGCGAGGGCCTTGTCCTGAATGGGGCCACGCCTTGCTATGTTTGGTTGATGAGGTGGGCCATGCCTTGGTCCGCAGGCGGGCAGGTCTGGGTATCCCCATTCCCAGAACACCGACAAAGATGTTCGAGGCCATGACACTCGTGGTCCTCGACGAAGACAAAAACCAGGACACCAACGGAGCAACGGGAAGCTGGGACTATGGAGATCCAACGCGGGATCCTCGCATCCGTTAGTTCCCTACCGGATCTGGCAACAACGATGGCGGGGCAGAGCATCGGGGCGCCATTGGGGTGGTGGTGGTTAGGAGGGAGACCTATAGCGAATCCTCGGCAGTGAGAAAGAACAAAATGAGATGAGGGACTAGGGCGGCGGTGGAAGTGTTGGGTGGAGCAGCAGGGCCATGCGTGGGCAGTGACGAGCGCCGCGGTTGCCTCTCTTGTTGAGGAACTCCCGAGGGAGGTGGCGGTGATGTATCCCATGATTAGAGGAGACGACGATTGATGAATAGGTAGTTGCGTCATCAGATGGCAGAGTTCTCGTCTGCGCGGTGTAATTGCTAAACACAGATTTGGCTCAGGTTTAGTATATTTTTAACTGTTAGATCAAATCATGTGGTTCTGATCGTGAGGCTGCAATGTTTTGTGTTGGTATGTGTACGTTTAGCTGGATGTACTTAGCAATGAATATGTTTGGTTGTTTAATAGTAGTAGAGATAAGGCTGGTTGTAATGGGAGTATCATAGATGGTATCATGCATGCCAACTAGGCAAGTTTGATGAGGTGACATAGAACTAAATGAAGAAAAAGAGGGTTGAGTATCATGATACCATATCATATTAAATATTGGGCTATTATGTGTCATGCATGACAATAAATGAAGTATACTATGATACTAACATATGATACTATGCATTACGGATATAGGCCCTGTTTGGCAACCCTCCACGCCTCCGATACGAAGCGGAGCAGCGTCCCTTTCATCCACTCCCAAAATTAGAACTGGATGCTGCTTCGCTCCGTAGTGGAGTTGGAGAACGGAGAAAATCCGAACGGAGCCATAGTATTATACACTAATATCATATGCATGATACTAATCTATAATACCCAAATAGTTCATCCCCACTAACCTATTTAACTAAACATGCGTCCTATCCACGTCATCATCCATTCTTCTACAGCCATGTCAGCACTAATCCTCCACTCAGCTAATTCTTCAGCTTTCCATGCATGGCATTTTCTTTCTGCCGTCATAATTCACCACGTCACCATAAATCCCCAATGTCGTTTGATTAGCAGGTAACCCCAAGAGTTGATCTCCTGTACATGCTTTTAATACTCCGCTTACCTTCGCTCCTCGACTATCAAAAGGACGCATTACGGCGTGAGGCATCTGCCCCGAAATCTCTCGGACTCTCCCGTGCAACAGTACAAAGGGACGAGAAAAGGGTGACACGAGGGAGGTGCCCTCCGGCGGCGGATCCAGCGTTTCCCTTTGCTTCCGGCGGCTGATTCAGTGTTGGATGACTGAGTGGGACTGAGATCCCTTCGAGGAGATGTACATAGGGTTAGGTTTAGGGGTCTTGTGTCCCGTCGTTGTCACCCTGGTGGAGGAGGTGGTGGTGACTAGAATAAGGGATGGTCAGGCTTCTCCCTGTCCATAGAGCGTCATATACGGTGCCAACGACGAGCCAGAGGCCTTTTGTATAGCGGATCCTGGTCGACCGGAGTCTGTGGCGATGGTTCTCTTCGTCAAAAGCCGCGTCTCGGTATGGAGGCGGCTCCCAGCGTGGCGACGGTCGCTAAGGCTTCATTCTCTATCTCTTTTGGGGACGAGGTTTGCGGTAGTTCTTCATCCTTCGAGTCTCCAGTGAGCTGGTGTCTTGGCGAGACATGGACCCATCCAGTGTGTGGGGATTTTCTCCGGTCGATGCAACGAAACCCGATCTATGTTCATGTTTGTTGGTACAGGATATACATGTGGCCTTCAAAGCCTTTGAAGGCGATGCGGATGGATGTTTGTTGACGGTGTTTCGAGTAGACGGCCAGCTTGATGACATCGGTGAGCGGCATGTTTTGTGTTTCTGTGGGGTTCACCTTGCTTCGGTGGCTGGCCTGGTGAGTTTTTCGTCTTTGTGTTTCATGTACGTATATGTACTATTCTATTTGCTGGATGAACACATGAATGACGTGTTCTGTTTATTGGATATAAAATGCCTGAAGGGCTGATGAAGGTGAATGATTTGCTTGCATGGTGCCATCTTAGGTGTTTGTGCGGGGACCGGGGAGATCGAGGGAATGACACATTATATATGTGTTCTGCGTGCATGAGAACAATATCTTCATTGGAGCAACCGATCAGTGTGTTTTTGTCTGCCACTCATTGGCTACACTAACAGAAAATTCTTGATTTTTTATCCTTTTGGCAACAAACTATAAAGATGTCGGATGCACTGTTATTAATCTTTATTCAGCCACATATCTCACTCATCTTGATCCGCCATGTCATATTTTCTTGGTCAGGTTTTATGTTTAGAAACTAGATTTGTGAAATTGTACTTTGTCTTGTTTTTTTTAGGATGGTCATCACTACAAATGTCAAATTAATCTATCATGTATGTACTACAGTTTTTTTTGTTCCATCATCTGCCTGAGTTAGAAAACATCTGTATCAACTGCTATCATGTACATATTTTCTGCAAACCTCCATTACGAGGCATTAGTTGTACTCTTTACCTCATCTTAATGTACATTTCCAGTTCTACATTATGTGCAACTCTGTTGTACAGTTTTGTTACATGAGTATTTTCCTGATCTTTTCTTTAGAAATTTATGAAAAAAATCTCACAGCAACGTACAGGATTTCATCTAATATATGATACGATACTCACCGTTACAACCAGCCGCCCAAAGCTGAAGAAGTTTTTCGCGGTAAACCAGGATCCGTTGTCACTTGTCCGTGATGATCTTGCTTGGAAAATATGGCTGCACCTGGCCCAGTCGCGCCTTTCCCTCATCCACACCAACCGGTCGCCCGAATCTCGAGCGCCACCCATGGCTTCCTCCGCCTTGTCCGGCACCCACCATCGCCTCCTTCTCCCCTGTTTCCTACGCCGCCTGCCCCGGCCCCGCTCGCGCTCGTGCTCCCGCCTCCGCCTCGCCGCCTGCCACGCCGACACCCTCCTTTCCTCCTCCGGGGCCCAGGGACCGCCCCCCCCCGCGGCGTGCTTGTCCGCATCCTCCGCTGGCGGGTTCTCTGACTGGCTACTCACGAGTGGGCTGCCGCCGGGCAAGGTGGCCATCCTGGAGCGCCCCGTCCCGTGCTCTCGCGGGGGCAAAGACCGGCCATTACACTTCGTCGCTGCTGGGCAGGACCTCGAGGTACTGAGCAAGCATGGTTAGTTGGTGATTCGGTGGTGAACTTGCGATCCTGACGCGGCTTTCTGTTTGCTTGCGTAGGCGGGGGATGTGGCGTTCGAGGTGCCCATGTCGCTCGTTGTCACGCTGGAGCGGGTTCTCGGCGACGAGTCCGTCGGTGAGTTGGCCTCTGGCTCTAGACCGGCTGAGTTCTATCATTTGGTCGGTTTATGGCGGAGGAAATGGGCAACTTTCATTCCTTTGATGCAAATTTGGTAATCTAAATGAATTTGGCATTTGCAATGGCATTATGCCAAAAGCGTTCCTGCTCTGAGTAGGTTACATATGAAAAGAATTTGTAGAAATACTGGGCAGTCATTTCTTATGCAAGATGTTCTTTCCACTTCCATGTGTTGGAATACCACGTAATTTCTTGGTAGTCTTGTTACCAGCACTACGCATGTGGTCTGGGGAATTTTCTTTGTAAGTTAGTAACTGTGCTGTAGTATATCTGGAGTTCACTGACGTACGATACAACAGCCTTAATGAAGCATGATTCAATTGAAGCAACAGTTTGTGAATCTGCTTTATTCAGATATTTAACATTACCTTTTTCAACAGTGTCATGCTTACACATTTTCCGGTCAAGCTCACCTCCATGTTAAAAAAAGAGCAACAGTTTTATCTCTGTTGAGTTAGGTAGTTTTTGGTCTTCCCACACACGAGTGGGAAAATGCAAGATCCTATTTGTGGTGTAGGATTTGTGCAAACATATCGCTTACTGGAACTTATGAACAATTTTGTTTTCCAACTTTCAACCTTAACATGGGTGTTGATTATAAATCTAAAAGATCATTATCACTTAGGAATTTGGACATAATCCGTATCTATTCTTCAATAGCTTCAATTGATTCACGTATTTATCTGTAGCATTCATTTTGATGTTTATTTTATTCTATGATTTTAACGAGTTTTTAGCTTTTAGACATTAATTACATGATACTAGTATAAGAGAAAGGAGCAGTATAAGTACAGTTTGGCTGGAAGTAGTTTAACCATGAAACACTTGGAAACTGGTATAATATTTCATCTATTCAAGTTACGTATTTTGCATATGTGATATGCACAGTCTTCCCATTATCTGAATTGGTAATAATTTTTGGTGCTTATGCCTGTCATGTTTCTCCTAAAGTGAAACAACTACAGCTCCCAATGGCATAGTGCTCTCATGTAGACACCAAGAGAAGAACATGTAAGTGATGTAATGCTATGATATTTATTTTGTTTTTCTACCATGCAGCTGAATTGTTAACGACAAACAAATTGTCTGAGCTGGCATGCTTGGCATTGTATCTCATGTATGAGAAGAAGCAAGGAAGAGATTCACTTTGGTACCCGTATATTAAAGAACTTGATCGTCAGCGAGGCAGGGGGCAGCTAGCTGTTGAATCACCTCTTTTATGGACTGAAAGTGAACTGGATTACCTGAATGGCAGCCCCATGAGGGTTAGTGTTTTTATCTACTAATGTGACTTATCAGCTAATTTCTTTAATTTGAGATTAATTAATATTTGAGAAGACAATAAATATACCAGCTTTGATTTTCTCATGATTCAGGATGAAGTTGTTGTCAGAGATGAGGGAATAAGAAGAGAGTATAATGAGCTTGACACATTGTGGTTCATGGCAGGTTCATTGTTTAAGGTATTTTCTTGATCCTCCTTATCTTTATTCCACGAGAGTTTGTTGTGCCAGCTCTTTATTGTCATGTGAACTTTATGCAGCAATACCCTTTTGATGTGCCTACTGAGGCATTTCCGTTTGAGATCTTCAAGCAGGCATTTGTTGCGGTACAGTCTTGCGTGGTTCATTTGCAGGTATATGCCAAGCATTTATTTGTAGTTCTCCAACATGGCGCCTGAGCCAATTGATTTATTTCCATTTGTTTTGAAGTCCGGGCTTAATATTTGGTTCGCAAGTGAGTAATGTACTAGCAAACATGCCCATGCGTTGCAACGGGAGAGGAACACAATATCATACAGACCTAGCCTAATATACACAAACCAAATGAAGCACTGGTTAGTTCTCTTCTAGACATGAAGGATATAAGGAATAAATAAGCAAAAGAGTGAGAAGAAAAACATAATAGATTCATACCATGTGTTCATTTAATCTTGTGAGTAAACGGATAAGTTGCATGAACCAGGGCTGTCCAGGTCGAGGAACTGGGCTGTTTGTGTCCGGCGAGGTCAGGAGTGTTGCACAAAGATTTTCCCTTCTTTTTATTGGTCAGAATTTAGATTACTTAAATTGAACAATAAGGAGTTGGAGGTGGAAAGCATGAAGCATAAAGAACATGTATCTTTACTTTCCCACGGGTATAGACATTCGAATGCAGACCAGCACATGTCGTAAACAATTTAAGGTTGCTCAGATATGTAATTTCTGGTGATGCATTTCAAGTCACATATTACATATATTTTTGAAAAAAACAATTACAATGGTCACATTTAAATAGATGAAGGCTGCTATATACTCCATCCGTTCCTAAATATAAGTCTTTTTAGAGATTTCAGTATGGACTACATACGGAGCCAAATGGGTGAATCTACACTCTAAAAATATGTCTACATACATCCATATATAGTCCGTATTGACATTTCTAAAAAGACTTATATTTAGGAACGGAGGGAGTAGTATGCATGCAATCACCACCATCACCCATTTAAGACTACACGACTCGATAATTATCATCTTAATACATGTTTAAAAGACGTCAAATGATTTTTCAAAAGACAAGGCAATAATTAGCTTGAGTCAGCTGGTAAATCATAAATTTCACACCATCACAAACACATATATACCTCTAGTATTGTACCTTTACTTGTTAACATATGTACATGTAAGCACCCTTGTCAATGTAGGATCTAGTTGACAACACAGTCGCGGGCTAGTGGTAGAGCTTTTAGCAATTAGTCATGCTCGACGAGTGACGGAGATGACCGACAAGAGAGAAGAATGCACAGAGAGCTGGGAAAAGTGCAGTCTTGAGGTTAATGGTGGGCATGAGCGGTGAGGCGATAGAAGAAGACGAGTTGGCCGCGGATTGCCATGGGAGCTCGCCACCAGTTTTACCCAAGCATGACGGGGCTCCAATGCTCACACCTTAATCACTACACGTTCTTAAAGAGATTGTGTTACATTAGCTGATGTGTACCACTATACCAGTTTTAATATCCAGTGAGCAGTGAGCACAACTTTGAGGATCTTACCGCTCATGCCGCCTCTCCTGGACAACGGCGTTCGCGATGCTCGCCTAAGGCCACATGGTGTTGTTCGGCTGCATCGTCGTCACCATGTCCGTACACCCCGCGACAGTGTCCTCCATACCTAGCCACTACCTGCACCGGAACCGGCGCTTCTCAGTCCCCTGTCGTGTACAGAGCTCTCGGCAGTCGTGACAAGGACCCAAGTGTCCGTCGGCCTTACAACATCTTCCTCATACCTGTGGCGATTACGTATGAGATGGAACACATGATGATTCCGACGACCAGCTCGTAGCCAACTTCATGACGTCCATGGAAGACGTACATATGAGAACGATCGCCGTCGGCCTGGCCGGAGTAGCGTTGCCGCCGGCATGGCCTGAACAGTGTCGCCGTGATGCTCCATGCTGGCGGCCACCTTCGGCTTCTTTTGGTCCTACTATCGCGAGCCAAAGACGACGAGACAACAAGCAACGAAGACTTGACCAAATTCCTCTTCGTTGTTGACCACCGCTCATGAATGAAGCATGATCTCTTCCTGGACGAGTACCTCAGCAATTGCGTCGGCAGGACGCAAGGCGCATCCGTCGGCCTCCTCGTCGGGTGCACGGTGGCCCTGGTGGTCAAGTAGGCGGTGGCGGCGTTTGATCCGCGGCGGCTTGGACGGTTGAGTTAGGGCGAGGACGTCTGGGATGGGCCCTGCAAGGCGCACGTAGCCGCCTCCTCGTCGGGTGCACGGTGGCCTTGGCTGTCAAGCAAGCCGTGCCGGCGTTTGATCTGCGGCGACTTGGACGGTTCAGGTAGGGCGAATGTGGAGGACGTCTGGGATGGGTTTTCTTCGAGTGTTGCGGTCCATGGATAAAAGAGATCGAACCAACAATGTGTTGGCATCAACGTCTGAGTCGAGGTCGACTGTTGGCTACTTTTTAAGAAAAAAGAAATGAATCGTTTTTTCACTTACCGGTGGCTAGTAATATGTAATTTGGTGGAGGGGCAAAATCGTCATGTGAAAATCGACGGACCAAGAATATCACCTCCCTTTATTAGTAGGTATAGATGGTATCATATGGATTAAAAACAATTTAGCTGTAGATATTTTTCATTTTAATTAGATCACATGTGATATGGGGCAAGCCGTTAGGATGGGTCGATCTTCACGAATTGGAGTTGGATTTGAGAAATAACACAAAGAACACGAGGGAAATCCCAAGGAAAACTAGCACAAATCGACACACAAGTTGCAACAAAAGGTGGATAAATAGTTGATCCAAATCATCTACAAGAGAGAGATGGAACTAGCTAGGGTTCTTCCCCAAGTCCTAAGACATGGAGGTCTTAAATTCCATGGAGGAATCTTCCCACAAGTGAAGGTCTTGTTACTCCTATGAAGTCTTACCCTCAAGAGGCTTTGATCTCCACTAAGGGAGCAATCTACATGTAAGAGTAATCCCACAAGGGGAGGTACATGAGCTAAGCTCTAATGTGTAGTCCTTTCTTTGCTAACCCTAGATTTGAGGGGGGAGAGGTATCTATAGGTCCACTCACGAATGGTAAGTAGGAAAAGGAAGATACATGGGATGTGCCCATCTTAGTGCATGCAGACAAAGTCCGATATTCCAACTTAAGCTTGATAGTCTGACATGTTGGAGGTTCTAACCCCACATCCGACCCGAAGTCTGACATGGTGTAGAGAGCAATGCCAAGTTGGGCCATCCGACATATCAGTCATAAGGTTGGACTGTTCGGCCTGGTTGGCCTTCGGAGACCGTCTTCGTGCTCTGGGCCGCCGTATTTGCAGTTCCTTTGCTTCCATGCTTCCCTCGTGGATGGTGTAAGCGTTCTCTTGTGCTTGGTCTCCTCCATTGCGTGCTCGTCCTTGGGCTCAAACCTATATGTGCACAACATAGGAGAGTGAAGTAGTATACCATCCTCGAGAGATCCAAGTAGACATGTGTAAAGGAGAAGAAATGGGATCTTGTTCCTCTTCCAGACGGAAAAGTCCAGCTACTTGCAAATGGGTGTATATCGTCAAGCAAACCCTAGAATTGAAAGTAGAACCTTGGAAGGGAAAGTAGAACGGTACAAGGCCATACTAGTGGCAAGGGGGTTACAGTTACACCTACGGGATTGACTATGACGATATCTTTTCACCTGTTGCAAAGGTGAGTACAATGTTAAGAATGGATTCTTGCATGGAGATCTTCAAGAAGAGGTTTATATGGAGATTCAACCTGGCTTCAGTAGCCCAATGATGTAGGGCAAAGCTCCAATTGTGCCCAGTCTTCACAATTTGAAGGGATTAAGAGGAAGAACACACAAGAACTCAACAAACACAAGGGAAATTCACTAGAAGAACAAGATCCTCATCACACATGTGCTCTCCAAGCATCCAAGGAAAGAGTCACTACTAGATCCACAATCAACAAAAGGAAACAAGTAGCTAGGTAAAGTGATATATGGTGAAACCCTAGGTGGTGATCTTCTTCACATATGGAATGTGATCAAACGCATGCCTGCGCGCAAGGCGCCGAGCACCGACGGCTTCACCGTCGAGTTCCTCCGTGCCTGCTGGTGCATCGTCAAGCCCGACATCATCGTCGTATTCCACCAATTGCTTGAGCTGCGGGGCCGTGGGTTCAACCGCCTGAACCAGGCCCTACTATTGTTGCTTCCTAAGTAACCGGGCGCCAAGGACATTGGAGACTACCGCCCCATCAGCTTAATACATTTGGTGGCCAAAATATTCGCCAAGACGCTCTCTCTACGCCTCGCGCCGAAGCTCGACCAACTGGTTAGCAAGATTCAAAACGCCATCATTGCCGGTCGCAGCCTCCATGACAACTTCGTCCTTGTCAGGCAAATGATGCGCGTGCTGCACCAGTAGCGCGCTCCTCGCGTCCTGCTCAAAGTGGACCTTGTGCGCGCCTTTGACACCATCTCCTGGCCATTCCTGTTCGGGGCGCTGTGCCAGTACGGTTTTGGGCCACGGATTCGCGACTGGCTGGCCATCCTGCTCTCCACCGCCAGCACACGTGCGTTACTCAATGGTGAGCCTGGCCCTCCCATTTGGCATCGGCCTGGATTCCGACAGGGCGACCCCATGTCACCTCAGCTTTTCGTCCTAGTGGTGGACACATGCCTCATCAAACGCGCCATGACATTGGGAGTGCTCGAACAACTACACCCCGACGCCCAATCCCGGAGATCTCGCTATATGCGGACGACGTGGTACTCTTTTGCCACTCGTCGCCAAACGACATGAGCGCGATCAAGTCTATTCTCGAGCTCTTCGGGTGCTCCTCCGGGCTGCTGGTAAACTACAATAAGACCTCGGTCACCATGCTCAATTGTGAACCGGATCATGCGGCACAGATCACAGAGACCCTGGGATGTGCGCTAGCCGAGCTGCCGTTGACTTACGTAGGGATCCTGCTGACCATCAGGCGCCTCACAAGTGCTTAGCTCTAGCCGCTAGTGGACAGGGTCGCGGGCATGCTTCCCTGTTGGAAATCGAGGCTAATGAACAAAACCGGCAGGCTTGCACTGGTCAAGAGTGTCTAATGCCCAATCCCAGCCCATCAGCTACTCGTCTTCGCGCCGCCGAAGAAAACGCTGAAGCTGGTCGGAAGGGCGCGCCGCCGCTAATGGTGGTAGCTGCCACGTCAACTGGCGTCGCGTGTGCAGGCCTACTTCCCTGGGAGGCCTCGACGTCTAGGACATGGAGCGGGCAGGCCTAGCCTTGCGGCTACGATGGCTCTGGTATTACAAGACAGACGTGGGAAGAGCATGGCAAGGCCTTGTTCTTCACCTCTACATCGATGATCGTTGGTGACGACACTTATGGAAAGTTCTGGTAGGACCGCTGGATTAACGGCCGATCCGTCCGTGAGGTTGCAGCCCAACTCTACTCCTGCATCCCCAGACGACGGCGGAAGACGCGTCCCATTGCTGAGGGTCTTCAGAATCATAGTTGGGCGCGTGATATCATCGGCATCATAGGTGTCCACGAAATTGGATAATATCTCATGTTGTGGCGGGAGATCGAGCACATCACCCTCTAGGATCGCCCCGACAAGCTAGTCTGGAAGTGGCGATCGGATGGCGTCTACTCCGTGCGCAGCGCCTACTTGGCCTCTTTCGAGGGCTCCTCCGGCTGCGATGCATGGGACCTGATCTGGAAAAGATGGGCGCTGCCACGGTCAAGTTTCACATGTGGCTGGCCAACTTGGACCCCTGTTGGACCGCTGACAGACCGAGTCGTCGCGGCCTGCAGCACCACCCCCGGTGTGTCCTATGCAACCAGGAGCCGGAAACGATGCATCTCCTGCTGGTTGTGTGCCCCTTCTCGCGGCAAATTTGGCACGACACCCTCTCTTCGCTCCGCCTGCCCGGCCGCTCGACCCGACCCAGGACGACATCTTGAAGGACTGGTGGCGGCAAGCCAAACAAGCCACACCGCGGCCAATGCGAAAAGGGCTAGCATCGGCGGTCCACTTGACGGCATGGATGATCTGGAAGCAGCGGAATGCCTGCGTGTTCGACGGCGCACAACCATCCTCCACCCAGCTCATGGCAAGAATCAAAGACGAGGCTACACTCTGGGTCCGGGCAGGCGCCATTGGCCTGGTACGGGTCCTCCTGATGACTTGGGACGTCCACTGTTTTTTTTTTTGCATTCTGACCCTATATCTCTGTAATGTTTAACTCTCTTCTGTTCAATGAAATGAAACGCAAAGTCTGCGTTTTCTCGAAAAAAAAACTCTTAACATGACTACAGGTTAATTACACACTGCTTTGATGATAATTGTAACCAAAATAGCCGGAAAACTAAATCAGTGCCAGTGGTAATTATAATTATAGAGTTCGATAACTATATCAATTTTATGGTGATAACTCTGAAATGTAGATAACTACATCAATTTCATTGTGGTAAGGTAACAAAGGTAATTGGTAACTACATCACAGGAACAATGGTAACTCAGGTGGGTAACTACATCAAATTGCAATGGTGGTAACTAGACCTATGCATGCTGCGCCTACTACGGGGCTGGGAGATGGCACCCCATGAGATTGGAGATGGCGCTGGCTCGGCGTGGATGTGGGTGTGCGGTGTGAGCTGGATGGTGACACTGGCCCACCTGGATGGGGATGACAGTGGTGCGAAGTGGATGGTGGCATGGGTTTGGTCCGGTTGAGGAGACGGCGCTACCACGGACGGTTGCCGAATTTTGGGTAGACGACCGATGGTTATGGTGCTGTGCGGCCCGGGAGAAGCGTTGGTGGGAGCTGACTCTGCCACGCCATGTCGCGTCAGTGGCCACGTGGGATCAGTGCGAGGCAGCGCCTTGGCGGAGTTCGACTATGGCGGCCGCTGACATCGTGGTGGTGGGGAACCTATATGACAGGGGGGAGGGGGGAGTCGGGAGAGAGAACAGTGCGCCCGTTGGGTCCTGGGTGGCTGGGTTAGCGGAGGGAGATGAAAGCGATAGGGAGATAGAATCGGGTGAAGCACACGTACCATGACCGGGAACGAACAGTAGATGAAGTGTTTGAGCGTAACACTAGAAAAGTTCGTAAGTTACATATCTTGTTCTTTCGCAGTCAATTCTCATTGTGTCTAGATTATCTTTCTATATTTAGTGCAGAAAATCTGTCTTATTTGCTTAATGTTTTGTGTGAGAACAACATTGCATTGCTTGTGATCTCTCCATAACCAAATTGCATTCTGTTGACTTTGTTGTACTTCTTATCTCGAGAGCAGAAGGTTAGTTTAGCACGAAGATTTGCACTAGTTCCCTTGGGCCCACCACTATTGACGTACAAGAGCAACTGCAAAGCAATGCTGACAGCTGTTGATGGTTCTGTTCGATTGCTGGTCGATCGGCCATACAAAGCAGGAGAACCAATAATCGTTTGGTATTATGTTTGCTTCAGTGCATTGATGTTCTTGTCCTCATTCATTATATTTGACAATTAGGATGCTGATTTTAATTTACGCTGTAGACAGATCTCATGTGCTGTTCTTGTATGCGATGATTTCAAATATATAATTATCCAGGTGTGGACCACAACCAAACTCCAGGTTGCTTCTCAATTATGGTTTTGTTGATGAAGACAATCCATATGACCGCATAGCAATCGAGGTGGAATTTCTAGAACTGTTTTACAGTCCTCCTTATTTGATTGGTGTAACGAAGCCTAAATTATTATCACAGGCATCCCTAAACACTGAAGATCCTCAATACCAAGAGAAGAGAATGGTCGCTCAAAGAAATGGAAAGCTTGCTATCCAAAAGTTCCAAGTGGGACTTTCAATTCCTTTTTCCTATTTAGTTGAGAGTAGAATGTGTTGAATATTGATATGCCTCACTTCTCAGGTCTGTGTAGGCAAAGAGAAGGTAACTATTTCTGAAATGCTGCCATACTTGAGACTAGGATACATTTCAGATCCAGATGAAATGCAATGTATACTTTCGTCGGAAGGTGATACATGTCCAGTAAGCCAGCTTACCATCCTCGATGTTGCAACATATTGCATTTGATAAATTACTATTTGATATTTAGACTGTCGTGAATGGCGTTCGACCTATATGGGGTAGTTCCTGTTATTTTATATCAAGCTCGACTTTTATCTCAGCTGGTTTACACATAGGCTTACTTAGTTAACCGTGGCCGAGCGAAATGAACACCCACTTAGATGCTGTCAAATATTGTGAAAAAAATATACGAGGACATTGATTACAATGCAACAACACAAACAATTTTAAAAGATAAGGCTTTTTGGCTTCTTGTTTGTAACACTTTGAAGTTACCTTCTGTTTACTTAGGTTTATATGAGGTTTCTATTCGGAATTTTCGGTTTGGATATTCCAAGTTGAATAAAGTATTATTCCCTAAAGTAACCAACCCGTTCATGCCTTGCATATTGCTTATAAGCCTTTAAACTTGTGCTAGGCTAAGCCCTTGATGTAGAGAATTGGCTTGGTTTTGCAGAAAATTTGAAATACGTATTTTCCCTTTGGTTGAAATTTTAGCGAGAGATTGAAGATAGCGCAGCATGTAATCTGGAAATTGGTTTTACTTTTGAAGCCTTTTCTTGGCATACTCAAGATCCTAGTCAAGTAAAGATTTCCACCTCACTTACAGTTAGATTTTTTGTACTGGATTATATCTGGTTGAGATTAACCACTGAAACGAAATGAGCGGTGGCTGGGACACTAGACAGCATCATTTATCTGCATTACTCTGGGTGAAACTAGGGACATATATTCTCAATGACCTACTCCCTCCATCCACATGTATAGGGCCTAATACGTTTTCTAGGTAGTCTTTGACCAATGATAAAATTATTAGTATATGAGATGTATGATATAAAAATTATATCATTAGAAACTTCTTTCACATACGAATTCGATGGTACGCTTTGTGTAATTTGCATGTCATATATTATTGTGCTAACCCGTGGTCAAAGATAACCTCGAAAAAAGTATTAGGCCCTTTATATGTGGATAGAGGGAGTATGTGACTTCTTGTCAATATAGTGAAAAAACCTCCAACCAAGATATGTTCTGATAATCCTTATTATGGCACGATAGTTTGTATAATAGGCGACATGTCACCTAAAACTGCTATTCTTTAGGTTAGTCCATGCTCAGAGCGAGCTGTACTGGACCAACTTGTGGTGTACCTGAAATCAAGATTGGCTGGTTATCCAACTACTTTGGATGAGGATGAAGCAATGGTAACGAGCCGTGGGATCTTGTGTATATTTTCCTCATTTCTCTGTTACATCACTGAACTGCTTTGGTGTTTGCCAGTTGGCCGATGGCAGTTTGGAACCAAAGAAAGAAGTTGCTACTAGACTTGTAAGGTTAGAGAAGAAAATGCTGCATGGGTGTCTTCAGGCTGCTAACGAGTTCATAAGTGGCTTGCCTGATCATACCGTGTCACCTTGCCCTGCACTATATGCTCCTGAATTGAAATAAGGTATCATTCGCAATGCTCTATATGCTTTTATAAAGTTTGTTATATATCACCAGAAATTATGTTGGATATATGTATGCAATCTGGTTCATTTAAATACCTCCCAAAGTACCGGATCTTCCACAAGATCTTAAAGGCAGTGCGAGTTTTGCCTTAGTTTTCTGCTGCAAAGAATAAGTGTGAGTTGCTCACGTAAAACCTGGCGTCAGACCAGCTCGTCTGCTTCTTGCTCCCTCCTCTGTTCTTTGTATTACGCTCCTAATGGTTCTTCCTCTCATCACCGTGGCAATTCCCAGAAGACACTTCAATGATCGGCTTGTTCATGCTGAATGCACAAAGACAGAAAGTTCTGGCACAAATGGCTTTGTGAAAATGCTCGGCACACCTTGGTAACTCAGATATGTTGTGCACTGTGCTAGCCTACACCGTCACCAACTTGTTCATACAAATGAAATCAAGATTAGATCACCCAAGAACTAGATAATTTCTTATAAGACAGTACCACAGGTCTGATCAAGAAATGGAGAACAAGAAACCATCAGCAACAACTCATGTATCTATTGTGATTCCAAGTTGTGTACCATGTATATCATGGCGGATGGGGTCTCCTGTCCATCAAACACTGCAACTGTTGGGTGGATGGCAACATGGCGTCATCACAGCAGATACCACCTGTCTCTCTCGCGACAGGAAAGGAGGCCAACACATAACCAGCTTAGATCATGGAAGCATTGGTGTTGGAGAGGTTTGGGAACTTCAACTGCTACTTAAGTGAACCCAAGTATTTTGATGGTTTATGTACCCGAGTTAATTGCATAAAACTACCACAACTGAGGCTAGGTTAACAAATTGGTACCACTTTTTTTTTTTTTCAAATTAGTACCGGTTCTGTGTCCAGGCGTCACAGATTGCACTGATTGACCGTGTTTTGACAGAAATACTGACCAGTGGGGCTCACTAGTAAGCGCAGATGTCGAATGGGAGGCACGCGCCTGTGATGACTAGGACGATATTGAGTCTCTCTTTCCAGCAAGGCGATGGCATCATGGCAAGGCGAATCTGAGCGGTGGCAGCCATGGCGGGGCGTGAGTGTTGGCTCATGGCACTTGAGGCAAATGCCACAGACAACAGCGGCTCCGTCTCTGATGCCTATTTGATAGTGTCATCATCTGGCATCAGGAAGAATGGAGACTGTGCCACGCCGAGGATGTCATGCGCCGAGCCGCTTGCCAGGGTCCTTCTCCAGAAGCGACGTGGTCATGGGTGGCGTCGGCTCGCGTGTCAGCTCCGGCCGGGGATGAACAATACTCCGTCCCCATGGGCGAGTTCAACTTTGTCGGCACCTTCTGCACGTATGTTGATGAACAGGAGGATGACGGGGTGGTAGAGGCCGTTCGTAGGTGGTGGATGCTGGAGCGTCTGCCGTTTGTAGCCACGCAATACGAGCACGAGCTCTGGGCGCACGCCGTTCATTGCCACATCACGCTGCTCCTACTGTGCATCTAACACCCCATCACTCTTCCTCATCTCCATTGCTCCCCTATGCTCCATTATTTACGCAGAGCAATGCCTTGCTCGCCATCCTCCTTTTCTTCCTCATGAGCTGCAAACTTCCCATGGAGCACCTTTTGTGCCTGAAACGGCGCCGCTAAACACTCTTGTGCTAGCTCCACCTAGGGCTTCCTGGCGCCAACATGCTCCCACGTCTCCTCAATGCTCGATGTGCGTCTCTCTATCTACTTCCTATGCTACTCGCCGCTTTACCGCCAGAGCGCACGCACGCAGGCGAGCCTGTTCTCGGCACTCCCATCTCCACCTTGTCAAGCCAACAGTGAGCTTTCCTGCTGCCTCCCCTCCGCTTCCTATGCGTATTCTGCTGCTCCTTAGTATGTTCACATCGCTGCGGCATGCTGCCTTTGTCGTTCATTACCATGCCGAGCTTGTTGCCAGCCCTCAAAAAGCACCTAGAAACTCTCCTACCCTGCATTTGTTCCTACAACCTCTCTTAAGCTTCAAGCATGCACAATTTTGCCCTCGAGACTCTTCATCTCCGGCTCCGTCCAGAATTGCCGCCGCCAAACCGAGCAATATCGTGTCGCCACCATGGGTTCCCTCTCCAATTCCTCCTGTTCTAGCCGCCCTTTTAACCCCACTAGCATCTTACCCAGCTCAATTTCAAAAGAAAACGGCCGCATATGTTATTCCGTCTACCGCCGGCGACGAGGATCCGGATCCCCAGCGACCAATGACAACCTTCACCTGCCCGCGGTGTCAAGCTGGTTATGAATCGGTCCTCGTCACTTGCTGCCTCCCCTCCAATCGCTCGATGGTGGAACTCCGGCGAGCTCCAGGAAGCCCTCGGCTGCCTCCGAGGTCTTGGTGCGACATATGCTGCACCGGCGGAGCTTAGTGTACCGCTGGGGGGCTGTGGCCCACCCAACCTTGGACAATTCTGTGAAGGAAATATCAAGTAGAGGGCTTAGCTGCAAGAAAAATTAGTATTTTGCCCCTTCAAATGTTCACATTTTGTGTCTCCCCCTAGGAATTCTGGTGTAGTTCCGCCTCTTATATGCTACAACGTCATTGCTGACTGTGGATCCCACTAGTCAGGATTTTTGTGAAAATGTTATCAACCGGCCATCAGTGTGCTTTGCATTACTCTGCCCCAGAGCCGGTATTGATTTGTAAAACAAATGAAGAATGATAACAATTCGTTAATGATGTAGGGTAGATCCCTAGATGGCCTAATCCTTCACAACTTGGAGGGGGATTCAAGAGGAACACAAATCACAAGAGGGAAAAACACAAGGACAAGTCCAAATCACACATCCACTAGATAGGCAACACATGAGATCCACAAGCATACACAATCAATCCAAGGGAAATTAGCAACAAGAGTAAAGTTCATCTCAAATCCATGGAGGAGATGAGGTCTTGGAAGGAGGTAGTTCTTCCCAAATCTCTAGGAGAGATGGGGGCTTCAATCCATGGGAGGCTCTTCCCCTAAGTGGCATTGATATCCACTTGGGATCTTCTCCAAGGAGGTCTTAGTCTCCTACGAAGTGGTAGATGAGCAAAGCTCTCTAGGGTTGAGTTCAATATGCTTTAGCTAACCCTAATTCGTCAAGTGAAGGGGTACTTAGGGCGCGTTTGGATCTTAGGCAAGCACAGCTCCTAGCCTTGCCGGGCAAGGATATTCATTTGGTTAGGGAGATAAAGCTAGCCTCTGGTGGCAATTTAGCCTTTAACCACCACAAAAAACTTGCCGACGGAGGCGAGCCAATCTGGCTCTCCTGCACTGACAAATAACACGAACGTGGGCTCGTTGGCAGTTAATGCTTTAATTTTTCGTCTTTCCAAACACCAAGCCTTGCTTTTGACGACTCTAGCTGGAACTGGCTAGATTAACCTGAAACTTTTGGTGGTGGTGGTGGTGGTGGTGGTGGGTGGTGGGTGGGGGGGGGGGGATACAAGGGCCAAAACCTGAAACTTACGCAGACAGTCACCGGATGTTCGGTGGCTCGTGGGGGACCGGACGCCCGGTAATCATCGGACTTCCATGATTTTCCTCCCCGGACGTACTGGATAGTGGCACTGGATTTCCGGTGCAGACCGGATGAACGGTCGGCACCGGATGTCTAGACTTGGACTTTGCTGGACTTTGCTGGCTGCTGCGCCTTGTGTCTCACCGGATGTCCGGTGGCTGATGCTTGCCAGCAGCTCCTTCCTTTGCCTTGCTCGCTCCACTTCGGCGCCATCTTGTCCAATGCTCCTAGCTTCTCCATGGCCATCTTCTTGGTACCTAATCACACATAGCGCCTCTGTCTTCATGTCTCGCATACAGGGAAAGGAGAATCATTAAGGAGCGAGTTCACCTCATGTTCTATGGCGTGCGCGCGAGCTCTCGTCAAAGGTCCACTTGGTGGTTGGGGAGTTGGTGTCTATGGGGATGACCGTAGGGTGCTCCGCACTAGTTAACCTAGCCCCAATTGTGGTACTTTTGTGCAATTAACTCTATATACCCAAAGCTGCAACCTATAAGGTGGTATATACCCAAATATCTTTATATTTCATTTTTCCCTCGAACTATTGTAGCACGTAATCTCTTCATTTAGTTTGCTGTTTTTCCAAAACTATAGACTCAGGTCATGCAACTGTTCTGATAGTTTACTGCAAAAAATAAAATAGAATACAATGTTCCACAAAGAAGCAACAGTGAGATTCAATTATTGCTAGATGGACATATCACTTCAAAACATGTTCCCTGTTAAGTGCATCATTAGAAGGTAAATCAGATAATTGAGCATGAGTTTGAAATACCTTCAAGTTCCAGGATTTGATCTGATGTTAATATTTTTTACATATTCTTGCGGAATGTATGTCTATGATCTGTTGCCTATATTCCAAACCTCAAATACTGAAAAATGAGCACTGGAACCCTGGAAGTCAAGGTGTGAATTACTCTCAATGCAGTTTATCTAAGTAAACTGCTATTTAGGACGCCTCTGTTTTCCGGTGAGAAGTTATATTGCTACCAATCCTTAGAGCATCTCCACTCGTTGGAGCCCCCCAGGGGCGTTTTTTTTGGCCGGATGAAGCCTGCGCTGGCAGTAATTTGGCCTTGGGGAGCAAAATCTCCCAGCGGTGGCCTCCCCAAGGAGCCACCTCGCCGCCAATTGTCCTCCCAGCGTTGGTGGGGGAGAAAAGGAGGAGAGATGGGCGGTTGGTGGGGGAGAAAAGGAGGAGAGAGAGAGCGCCTGGGGCCTTTTGCATGCAAAAGATTCCTGCCGGCGGCCCCAAGTGCCCCCAGGGGGCTGGGTTTGGCCTGGGCTCGCCGGGGCTATTTTGGCTCAAAACCGGCGCAAAACGACGTCCTGGGGACATGACTGGGCCGTTTTTGGTGCGCCGGCGTGAAAAAAGTGCCCCTGGGGGCGTTCCTGGGGGGACGGCTGAGGATGCTCTTATAGTGCTACCCTGCTACCAAGGAGTGGTGGCACTGCCGAAAAGCTATGAACAGTTTGTCATTTTCTTGTATATATAGTGTTGAGGGGATATCCAAAAATATCCCCAGGGCCTCACCAGTGGTGGAGCCAGGAATATGCTGCTGGGTATTCCTTGTAATTCTTTTTTTTTTGCAAAGCAATGTAAATGTATACTAGGACAATAAATGTGCAGTAAGCTAGCAATATCAATGAGTCAATGACCATATATTTATATGATAGCAAAATATCATTGTGGCAATATCTCTAACAATTAAAAAAGACTACAAAACAACAAAAGAAATTACAGTACAACTCTATGATCCCCTATTTGGAATAGATTGATGACATCATCTTTCACTTGGTTGAAGAATTCTCTCTCGACAAACATCACCAAGCAATTATTCAAATATTCCTTAGTTGATTAGTTGATTTTTCACCCATTTTGTTCCTTAGTTGATTTTTCAAAAATTTAAACCATTTATCCGTACACACATGAGAAATGTACATGCTTAGTCTTGACAATTCATCATTTGTGAAATCCTTAGCATGAAACTTTCTAGCAAGCCTAACCAACTTCTCTTGATCATAAGCAACAAATAAATCAAGTGGACTGAACTCTGCCATGCAAGTAAGTAGTTCAGTGTGGATGCAGAAGTTGTTGTCTTTGCCTTTGAAGGCTTTTCCCACATTGAAAGTAAGCTAACACCCTTGTTCTTCATCTACATTACAAGAACATAGGATAAAAAAATCAGTGTCAGTAGCATGCATCTAGCACCTAGGAGACTAGGATTTATTCTTAAAAGATTTATCATCTACTCCGTAGTATCTAGTAGATTAGCTTCTATTTACACCCCATTTAGCATCTAGCAGGACAGAGTAAATAGATGCTAAATCAGAGTAAATAAATAGGGATCTAGCAACTAGTGGCATGAATTCGTTCCAATGAGTGCAGGAAATCACCTCGCAAAGCTCCAATCCGGTCAGTAACCGCCGAGTCGAGCAGAACAGCCGAGGGTTGGACGCCTGGACCGCTGGACTTGCTGCGCCGCGGCCGCCTGCAGGTGTTGCCGTGCTGCCGTGGTGGTGGCTCATGCGGTGGTCCCCGCTGTGCCTCCACCGGCCGCCCTCGTCGGCTTCAGCAGCTAGGTCGGGATAGAAGCAGAACAGGGGAGAAGAAAAGAAGTGCGTACTGGAGGAGAGATGGGTCTCGATCTGGAGTTCTGAACCGAGGAGTCGAAGGCTGCATGCCTCGTGCATGGACCGGACAGACTTGCCTGTTGCATGGGCTGGATATGTATACCTATATTTTTTGGGGCCAAATCATTGCTATTCCATGGAATACCCAGGAATACCCCTGTCTCTGCCCATGGGCCCCACCCAAGTCCTACATGGCACTCCACATAGACGGTCAACAAAGTCAATGACAGTCAACACAAGTCAATGAGGTCAATCAAATTCCAAACAAGCCACCTTGCTCAACAAAAGTCCAAGCAAATCTTCATGGTCAACAAATCAAAGGAAGGAGGGCCATAAAAATAAGTCAAACATGAAGGCAAAGGAGCAAAGCCCAACTCAAGTGAGAAAGCCTTTATATGGGGGAGAAAATATCCCCTTCATGAGCCACAACTCTCCTCCTAGCCCAACTAGAGGCATATGGGCAAAAGTACTAAAGATTACATAGTTCTACCCTCCCATCTCTTTTCAAGGGTAGTCTTGGTTATTTGTCAAGGACCTCTAGGTTATGTAAGGCCCCTAATAGGCAGTAAATCATTCACTCCCTACTTGAATAAAATCAAGAGGAGAGTCACTCCCCCCTTTCCTAAGAGTTGAGGCTCGACCGGAGGCTGAGGGACCTAGTAAGGCTTGGACTAGTCTAGAATCGTGGGACTTCGGAAGCGGTAACACTCGAGTGTTCCGTGCGCTGAGCACCGCGCTCGACGTCTCTCCTCATAGGGCGTAGGTCATGCTTGATGAGGCGAGGCGACGGAACCTATTTTTTTTTCTTTTAAATCATTGTGTCACTCTCTTGGTGTACTACGACCTTTGCTCTATGTCTGTCTTACACAGCCCTACTCATACTAACCACATTGCTAAGGGTACCCCCCCCCTTGAAAGTTTTTTTGAACAACATATACATTGTGATATAATCTAACATCCTATTAAAATTCATTTCAAAACACAGTACATGTCATAAGAAAAAAATAATAAAAAAGATTAATTATGCAGTGAATATTAACATTGTCTCTCTCTAAGATACTATTCACAACAAAATTTTGTCTTTATTGTATGTACGAAAATAAAAATTTGTTACATCCAGAGTATTAAGTATAGTTTCAAACACATAATTGTTACTGTACGAAGGAATGCCAGAAGCAGTCTATACTTGCTATTGATTTTACTGTTTATGTATGTGGTATGTTATCAGAAACTTCTGTGACTGAATTCTCCTTCCTGATTGGTAATTACAACATGTGTGTTGTGTTGCAGGTAACCTGTTTGGGTGTAACAAGGGTATTGTCGGTCTCGAGTAGATCGGCAAACAGTTTTATTGCACAGAAGTGTGCATCGATTTGTTTTTTCAGCCGTATAGATTTGATCTGTATGTTCATTCTGATGATTGAGAGTTAGCAATGGTAATCTTGTACATGCTCATTTTCCATTTTGTGCATTGAAGAACATGCATAGAAATTGGCTTGGCTCAGCTACTCTGATGGCTGCATACCGCTCTTTGTAGTTTGATTATCTTCTCGATGCTGTTTAATTACCGGTTTGAATTCCCAAAAATTCGTTTCTGTGCCCAAGCTCAGGTGCTCTTGGTACGTCCTCTGATCTACGTAAGCATCGGCCTGCTCAGCACATTTATTCTAGGCTTTTTAGAAACAACTGTAATTTTATTCATATTAATAGAGGTAAATACGATAGAAGTCTTGAAAATTGCATGCAGAGGTCTGTTTGGCGTTTTCGGGCCTGGAAGCATTTGCTCCCGGACGAACAGTATCGCGAAAAATGTCGTAAAATGTTTTTGAACAATTCTAATTATTTTTTTGAATGTTCATGTCAGTGTAGCAAACGTGCCTCACAATTTTTATATGAAATCGAGTAGTAGTATTTCATAGGTGAAAACTGTTAGAATATAAATGTGTATAAGATAGAGATAAGGAGATAAAAATAGAATAGCTTAAACCTATCACGACTTGTCTTGTACTTCAAGTCTCTCTCCTCTTACATGTATTTTATATATATCTCTACAAGAGTTAGATCAATATATAACATTCAACAACAAATATTTAACCATCTTATAATTTTTACATGTATTAAAGCGGTTAGTCTTACGACGCCGATCGTAGGACCTTCCACCACTTCCGTAGGGTGCCGCCTCCGAGAAGATTAATCCCCTCTTTCTGAGGGTGCGGCACCTGATTAATCAAAGATTAGGACGGTTCTTGTAGATTAGATCAATTCCAATTTCCAAAATTCTAATAGATTGATTTCTTTTAGCCATCAATAAATCCCTCAACCCTCAGATCTGATGAGAAAATCCCGCAGCAATCCTCGTCCAGGTCACTTCATGCCTCGTCCGCGGCTTCTACGGCGGCGATCGTCCGTGGCTTCTACGGCGGCGATTCAAGGCGTCGCTCCCTCGGCACCAACAGAGACGGCTATACATGGCGCTTCAATAAATCCCTCAACCCTCAGATCTGATGAGAAAATCCCGCAGCAATCCTCGTCCAGGTCACTTCATGCCTCGTCCGCGGCTTCTACGGCGGCGATCGTCCGTGGCTTCTACGGCGGCGATTCAAGGCGTCGCTCCCTCGGCACCAACAGAGACGGCTATACATGGCGCTCTTCTCGGCTATCCACATCGACCATCAACCCTCACGCGATCAGGCATGGCGAGCCTGCCGCGGAGGCGGATGCACATACGCGCAAAACTCCATCAACAGATACATCCAGGACGTGGAACATGAAGCAACCGGCAGCCCAAGGTACGTGCATGCACTCAGATGAAGTTTCAGTCACGTCTACGCGTACGCGTCTACAGACGCACGAACTTGGAGCACCAATCATCGACCGTGCCTCCGGTCCTATACGGATCGTCTCTGCATCGGCTTCTTCTATTTGGGACTACTCCAACTACGATCTGCATCGACTACACTACACGCGCACGAACGCGATCTCCATCAGGCCGAGTCCTCCTGCGCGCCAACATGCCATCTACATCGAGCCGAACGACTACACCAACCAAATCTGCACTGCACCAAGCCGAACTATACCAAGCCCAACCACTTCATCAAATTTGACTGCGAGTCAAAATCTTCATCGAGCATATCTTCGAAGAAGCGACATTAACACGCTTCATCCACACGCCAGGCCGGTGTGGAAAGTGATTCAATTCTTCATCGACTTCTCTAACATGACACTTGGTCGCCACAAGGGACGCCTGGCACATCGTTGACACGCCGCTGCCACATCACCGCCGACACTTCATTGCCAAGGTCTTCATCAACGTGGTCTTTATCAACATATCTTCGTCGCCTCGTTCCCAAGATGTACACCTAGCGTCCTCTGTCAGACTTTCTTCTGCCAGACTTTTTGCAAGCCACGACCTCGACGACGACAATAACCGTGTCACGACGACGACATCGATCGTGTCATGCACGACGGCACGACTGCATCGACACGTTGTCACTTCAGTGACGACCCTACATGGCCACATGGTCCTGGCAAAATCGACGTGTGTTCAATGGCTTTCTTCGGTCTTGACAAAACCGGTTGACTCATCGCCAACGACACCCTTTGACATTCACAAGGTGCATCATCCACGTCTGTAGCTTCGTCATAGCGCATTTTTTTGTGCCTTCGGCTTTGTGCGGCTTCATCATCCACGACAATCACACATCGACCACGACTACCTTGACCACAGCTACATCACCATGACCGGCTACCTCGACATCGACATTAATGGCTACGTCTACGACAACTCATCGGCAATAACTTTAGTCAACAGCGTTTGCGTCGTCACTAGCGTCCACGCCACTCTTGCTGTGACTGTCAGGGGGGAGGCGATAGAGGAGAAGGCAAGAAGGCATTAGAAGGGGATGCAATCACCGCCCTACGTCCCGACCCATTAGAGAAGCAGTTGATGATGGCGTAACAAAGAGGACGACAGAAGCACAAGACTTCAAATTCAGTCATAATCGTCCGCTTCACTCCTGCTAAGCCTGAGGGGGAATGTTAGAATATAAATGTGTTTAAGATAGAGATAAGGAGATAAAGATAGAATAGCTTAAACCTACTACGACTTGTCTTGTACTTTAAGTCTTTCTCCTCTCACATGTACTCTATATATACAGATATTGTCTTTGGAGGTCGAGCTCCATGGAGCTCGGTTTTGAAAAAAATCAAATTTCATAAAATTTCATATTTTGTACATTTTAAAAAATTCTGAAAAAATATGGATATACATGAAGGTATAACACACATGTGTGTAAATTTTCAGAGCAAAATATGTTGAAATGAGGGCTGTGCAAAAAAGAGAAATTTGTTTTTTTTAACATATGATACTATTCATCCATCCAGGTCATGAATTTTTCCTTTTTGTACAGGTCGCATATCAATGTTTTTCATCCTCAAATTTTATACACGTACACATAACATCCTTGTTTACTTGCACAATT
Source organism: Hordeum marinum (assembly GCA_022496015.1). Lineage (NCBI taxonomy): Eukaryota > Viridiplantae > Streptophyta > Magnoliopsida > Poales > Poaceae > Hordeum > Hordeum marinum. Next base: position 132,190,877 of record CM039676.1, on the reverse strand, counting down.
TTTTTCAGATTTTTTTGAAACCAAAAAAATTAAATTTTGATTTGTTTTCAAAAAAAGGCCTCCATGGAGGCCGAGAGCCAAGCCTCGTTTTCCTATATATACCCCTACAAGGGTTAGATCAACACAATATCCAACAACAAATATTCAACCATCCTACAATTTCTACAAAAACAATAAATTTGGATAACATTTTGAAATAACATTTGGTGTTCAAATTTGATATTTTTACATAGGCCAAAATGTTTAACCTTTTTGCCTAAATCTTTGAAGGTGACATTTAAATGTGACTACAAATACACAAAATTATTGTTGAAATTTTTTTGACATTTAAAAAATTATTTTCCGCACGTAGGAGCACGTGCTTCCAGAAACTGAATTGGATTCCGGTCTTGTATCTGCTACCACGACTACCGTTTATATAATACTAGTACCGACCGAAAAACTAATTAAAGACAAAATCTAACCGAGAGTTGTTCGAACCTTTGCTTGCATAGACACTCGAGCCTTTGCTAACCGCCCGACTACGATTGCACATGACTCAGAGCTTGGAGTAAAGGGCTCTTCTCCGACGGTAAGCTGCAACTCCTTATGGCCCTCGATGTCATTCTGCAGCTGGATATCGCCCAAGAATTCCGTCCGCTCTCTCTTGAGGAAAGATGGCTCCGTGCCAATCTAAAACGTCGAGTCAAAGGCCTCGCCTCTCTGGAAAGATCTCGCAAGCATCAAGCTTCCAAAATCTGCTACCTCCGCGAAGGCGACGCTAATACCAAGTTCTTCCACCTACGGGTCAATGCCAGAAAGCGCAAGAATCACATCCTGAGGCTCAGGCAAAACTCGGGTTGGGTCGTGACGCATGAAGATAAGGAAAATTTGATCTTCGATCATTTCTCCCAAACCCTTGGGCGGCCTCCTCCTCGTCAGTTGGACTTCAATTGGGAAGCTCTCAACCCTACCATACACATTCTGGAAAATTTGGGTCTCCCCTTCACCGAGGCGGAGATTAAGGAAGCTATGGACGACATGCCTACAGACAAAGCTCCGGGCCCCGACGGCTTCTCTATCGCCTTCTTTCGCTCTTGCTGGGAGATTATCAAGGGCGACCTAATGAAGACCATAAATGCTTTCTCGGAACTCTCGGCGACCAGCTTCCATATTCTCAACACCGCTAATATAGTACTCTTGCCTAAGAAAGACGGAGCGGAATCCATCACTGACTTCAGACCCATTAGTCTCATACATGTGATCCCGAAGATTATAGCTAAAGCCATGGCACGACGTCTCAGCCCAAGAATGAATGAGATCGTGTCCCACAGCCAGAGTGCCTTCATCAAGTCCAGAACTATCCATGACAACTTCATGTATGTCCGGAATACCGCTCGCCAACTGCATCGCTGGAAAATTCCGGCCCTCCTCATTAAACTGGACATCGCCAAGGCTTTTGACACGATGAGATGGGACTATTTGTTAGATCTTATGCAGCGCCTCGGCTTCCCCCAGAGATGGCGGGCTCTTATGACGACACTTTTCTCCACGGCCTCCTCCCGCGTTCTCCTTAATGGGATCCCCGGCAAAGATATCCTTCATGGTCGGGGTCTCCGACAGGGGGACCCTTTATCGCCTCTGCTCTTTGACATCGCCATTGACCCACTTCAGAGGCTCCTGGAGAAGGCTACCGAGGCCGGCCTCCTTTCAGCCATGCCTGGGGGTTTGCAGGGCCCTAGGATCTCCTTGTACGCCGACGATGCAGCAATTTTCATCTCCCCTACCGCACATGATGTCGCTGGCCTTGCTAGCATTCTTCAAAGTTTTGGGGAGGTGACCGGGCTCTTGACTAATGTGGCGAAGAGCTCCATTGCCCCTATTCAGTGCGTCGGCATAAACCTTGAGGAGGTTCTGGTGAATTTCCCTGCGGCTACAACCCCCTTCCCCATCAAGTACTTGGGTTTGCCTCTCTCTTTGGGAAGACTCCGACGGGTGGACCTCCAACCTTACATCGACAAGGCCATGGCCCGCCTAAGCCCGTGGAAAGGCAAGTTCCTGAATCGTGCCGGCTGCACCGCTCTGGTTAAGTCAGTCTTGTCCTCTATGCCTATCTTCCTTTTGACGGCGCTAAAAGTTGACAAAGGCCTCCTCAAGGCCTTCGCAAAAATCAGCCGTGGAATGCTTTGGGCGTGCAAAGAGACGGTCAACAAGGGGAAATGCAAGGTGAACTGGCAGAAGGTCTGTTGCCCAAAGGAGCTCGGTGGACTGGGTATCCTGGACCTGGAAAAGTTCTCAAGGGCTCTCAGACTTCGCTGGTTATGGTACAAGTGGACGGCTCCGGACAAGCCGTGGGTGGGCACCAAAACCCCCAATGATGTCACGGATTTAGATCTCTTCAATGCAGCCACTCGTGTCACCATTGGCAACGGCGCCAAGGCCTCCTTCTGGTCTTCTTCATGGCTCCATGGCACCCCTCCAAAGGACCTTGCTCCCCTGATTTTCAAGGCTTCCAGAAGGAAGAATCGGACGGTCCAAGAGGCGCTAGCCGATCATAACTAGGTTTCGGATATCGCGGTTGATGCCTTCACCGTTGAGCACCTGGAACAATACGCTCGCCTATGGGATCTTCTTTCTGAAGTTCAACTGGTTCCAGACTCTGAGGATTCCATCACCTGGTCTATGACCCATAATGATTGCTACTCTGCTAGCTCCGCTTACAAAGCCCAATTCCTCATAGCTCTTCCTTGCCAGTTTGGGAAAATTGTCTGGAAGACCTGGGCCCCTCCGAAGTGCCGCTTCTTTGCATGGTTCGTCGTCCAAAATCACCTTTGGACCGCCGATCGCCTGGCAGAACGGGGATGGCCACATCACCCCACCTGCCAGCTCTGTAGATGCTCCCCCGAGACGGCTCGACACATCCTCTTCGAATGTCATTAATCCAAGCGCATCTAGGCCGCGGTGGCCTCCTCGCCCTCTTGCCCGGATCTTATGAGCAGCCTTGGAGAAGGTAGAGTGAAGGTCATTGATTACTGGTAGGCCATCACATCGACCACTATGTCTTCTCCCAAAGGGCTGCGGTCTGCGGTCATTCTCATCACTTGGGAGATATGGAAGGAGAGGAACGAACGCGTTTTCAACAACAAGTCCTCGCTGCCATCGGTCGTTATGCACAAGATCAGGGAAGAGGGAAAATATTGGATCCTGGCAGGAGCCAAGAGCCTTGCGGATTTGGTTAGCTGAGTTGTTCTAGGGCGGAGCTTTTGGTCCGCCCTTCCTCTTTCCTTTTTATGGCTCTTGCCATGTATCTGTTTGCTTCTCCTATATCAATATAAGGCAAAAGCTTTTTTGCCCGTTTCACAAAAAAAATTTGTATATACATGGGAAACATTTTTATATATAAATGTCTATTTTTTCACACGTTGCATATTTTTTCAATATACATTTGAAACATTATGTTTATACATGTTTAATATTCCATTCATCCGGAAATACTTGTTCTAGAAGTGGATGTATCTAAACTTATTTTAGTTATACATACATCAACTTTATTTTTTTATGACAAGTATTTCCAAACGGAGGGAGCATTTTTTAAATACATGTTTTGATGTTTGCTTTTACATAAACATTATATATCTTTTAAGCATAAATAAGAAACATTATACACGTTTAACATTTTTCAAAAACATGATTAATATTTTTTTAAATATATGTTTTGATCTATAACTTTTTCCATACACATTCACCGTTTTTATATACATCAAAAATTATTTTTATACACATTTAATATTTTTAAACATATACTTAATATCCTTTTCAAATACAAGTTTTTGAATCTTGTTTCAAATACGTGTTAACATTTCTTGGATGGAATGAAACATTTTTATACACTTTTGGATGTCACGAAACATTTTTCTAGAATATATTGAAGATTTATTAAAAAATTCTCTAGAATTTCTAAGCCTCTTACTTTGTAACAACCCGGGACCGACGCTCCAGAAGATTCCCTTTTTGTTTCCATTCTCGTCATGTGTTTCGTCTGGTTGTCGCATTCATCATCGCATCATCCGCATCATCTGCATAGCATCGGTATGTTGTCAACATGAATTTTCAAACTTGCATCCGTTCATAGTCGCCGGTTCTCTTTGTTCTTGCCGTTGCCCGTTTCGAGACCAACCACACACGCCCGCGCCCGCGGCATCATTTAAAAAATGTTTTAAAAGGCGCGCTAAAAATATTCTCGAATTGGTTGAAACCTAGCGTGCGGTCTTATTATAGTGTAGGTAGGCTGCCTGCCAAATTTCGTCGCATTCCGAGTTCGTTTGATTCCCGAACGGTCAGTCTTAGCAGTGCGGTCATCGGTTTATTATCGAATGTTTCTCGGTGTTTTAAAAATCATGTCATGGGCTCACATCCCCCCTCTAACACAACCCACTAACCCATCTAGCCCCACTCCGCTTCCGGACGTCCGATCGAGATCGAACGGTCCGAAAACGGACTAATTTCCTAACCCTAGCATCCCTGCCTATATATAGACGCCCGTAACGTGCCTATTAGGGAAAACCTAGCCTTAGCCTCGAAATCCTCGCCCCCAGCATCCTTAGCCGCCACCCAGCCGCGCCTCTGTCTCCCACCTCCCACGTCGGGCCCGCCAGGCCCAAACCGAGCCCGCCACGAAGACCATCTAGCCGCCGCCGCCCTCGCTCCAGATCGGGAGAGGAGCGCTCCCGATCCGGCGTGCCTCCGGCTCCACCCGAGGGTGCGCCCTCCCCTGCCGCGCCTAGCCAGGGCCGGACTTCGCTAGCCGGCCGCCGGGATGCCGACGCCGGCGACCATGGCCAGCTCGCCGTGCCGCGCCGCCTTCCCGCAGATCGTAGCAATGGCCAGCGGCAGCTCGCCGCCCCTCGCCCCGCGCCGTAGGACCCCACCGGTCACCGAATCCAGTGGCCCTCGGCCAGATCCGACCGTCCGCGGAGTCTCCCACTGGCCTTCTCGCCCGAACGCGTCGTCGGCGGCCTTCTGTCGTGCCACTGCTTCTAGATCGAGGGGAGGACGAGCGGGTCGCTCGCTCGCTCGCCCCGTTGACCGCGCCCACGTGGGCTGCAGCCAACGCCCCTGCGGCCCAGTGAGCCCTGACCTGCCTCTACTCTGGGCCGAGGCCCACGAGGTGAGCGCCCCAGCATCCCAATCCTTCGCTCAAGCGCGATTTTGCTATCATGTAACTGTTGGGCCAACATGATTCGGCCCATGTATGTTTTTTTAGACTCCGCGATTTTTTTAATTATTCTAGGATTTTTAGAATTTCACAAAAACCCTTGTAGTTCATGCATTTAATAACTTTTCACCCGTACATCGTATGTAAAAACTTTATATACGAAAAGTGACTAGAATTGCATGTAGATTCACAATATCCATATTTCATGTGTGATAAAAATGTTTAAGCTTGTTGTTTGCATTGAATTGCGTGTATGCCATGTCAAATGATTTATTTCATAACTACGCAACCGTAGCTTCGATAAAAATGTTCCACATATGTAACTTGGCTAGAAAAATGTGTAGAATCACATGGTGACATTTATTTTGCTCTTTGACAACTCTAAAATATGGTTAGTACAGATCTGGACCAAATTCATATTATGCTTATGGGGATGTTTCGGAAATGCTACATGTTGCTTCCGGCCCCATTTAAATTGCCTAGATGATATAGTTGTTCATGCTTCACCTCTTGCCATATTTAACAAACATTTAATTTTGTCGTGTACCTAACGAGAGTGAACTAAATTATTCGAATGTGAAGTTTCGTCAATATGCAGCTCGTTGCATATTGAGCTTCACTTAATGTGTAGTAGTTGTTTGTTGTTCTTGCCATGCCATGCCTTGCATAATTAAATGGACATGCATCATATTGGTTGTGCATCATGTCATGCATATGTTGTGGTGTATCTTGTGTTGATTGTTTGTCTGGATTGTTCCTTCTCGATAGAGTTCCGAAAGCGTTCGGAGTGTGAGGATTCGTTCGACTACGTTGGCTTGTCTACTTCATGGATTCGTTCTTGTTCCGAGCGGGATCTCAGGCAAGATGACACATTTCCCTAGACACCACTACTATCATTGCTATGCTAGTTGTGCCGCTTTTATCGTTATGTCTCGCTACCTACCACTTGTTTGTCAAGCCTCCCAACATTGCCATGAAAAGCCTCTATCCCTCCACCTTCCTAGCAAACCTTTGTTTGGCCATGTTACCGCTTGCTCAGCCCTTCTTATAGCGTTCTAGTTGCAGGTGCAATTGCTTCCATGGGACAACATGGACATTCTTTTGTTATCACAATATTATTTCTATTTAATTTAATGCACTTATACACTTGGTAAAGGGTGGAAGGCTTGGCCTTTTGCTCCATGTTTTGTTTCGCTCTTGCCGCCCTAGTTACTTGTGAACCGGTGTTATGTTCCATAATTGAGCGCTCCTAACATGCTCGGGGTTGTTATGGGGACCCCCTTGATTTTCGTTTTAGGATAAAGCTTGTCTGGCAAGGCCCAACATTGGTACTACATTTGCCTAATAACTAATAAACCTGCATAGGGAGTAGTTAACCCGAGGATCTTAATCAACAACCCAGGCTAGTGCTCCTCATGAGTGTTGGTGCAAACTAGATCACCATGCGGGGCCAACCCGGGGCAACTCGGGAGATGTCTATCAGGCCACCATACGCTTTGCTTATCTGTCGTGTCCTGAGAACGAGATACGCGGCTCCTATCGGGTTCGTCGACACGTCGGGCGGCCTTGCTAGATTTGTTTTACCTTTCTCGAACGTCTTGAGTGAGGAACTCTGATCTTCTTCGGGCTATCTCGAGGTGTCGGATTTCCTTTGGAATTGCCTAGGATGATCACGAGATCCGTGGTTGAGGTTATTCCCTCTGCGTGTGGTTAATTTGTGATGGATGAGTTGGAGCACCCCTACAGGGTTAAATCTTTCAGAAAGCCATGCCCACGGTTATGTGGCAAACTTGGATATTTTGTTTAACACTCGGTCATAGAAAACTTGAAGTAAACTCAAATAAAATACACCAACTGTGTGCGTAACCGTGACTGTCTCTTCTCGCGAGTTCTTATCCGAAAGAGAACATGGTGGGGTTATGTTTGACGTAAGTAGGTGTTCATGATTAGTTAGTGATCATTACTAGTTCACGTCCGTTATGCATAGACCACCATACTTTACTTTCTGTATTCGTAAGTTAGCCACTCAAATAAATGCCTAGTTGCTTGCTGCAGCCTCACCACTTAACCGTACCTCACCCATTAAGCTTTAATAGTTTTGATACCCTTGGAAATGAGATTGCTGAGTCTCTGTGGCTCACAGATTACTACAACAACAGTTGGAGGTATAGGTAATGCGGTGGTTTCACGTGAGAGCGATGCTTGTCTGATTTGAAGTTCTTCTTCTTCTTCTTCATCGATCTAGGATGGGTTCCAGGTGGCAGCCTGGGATAGCAAGGATGGATGTCATTTTGTCGTTTGTTTTCGTCCGTAGTCGGACCCTGCTCTTCTATATGATGTTTGCGTGTGTTGTTGTGTTGATGTGGCATTGATGTAGCTTGTGATAAGTGTAAGCTAATTCCATATACTCATCTCTTCTGTACATGTACTTGTAATGATATCCATTCTTGCAACACAACGAGATGTGCTTCTATCCTTGTCGAGGCCCTCGTGCCGAAATAAGGATAGGACCGCATCTTGGGCATGTTAGCTTCCATCTTTGGAGGAGAGAGTGAGATGATCGAGCATGGGATTTTCCCTTAGGTCATGGAGGAGAGTGATGATGTGCCATCTTCGGCCTTCATCCACGGTGATGGTGATGAGATGGTTGAGCACGGGAGTTTCCCTTCGACCACGGTGACACTTGGAGATGAGTTTAGGGACTTTTTCCACCATATTGAGAGTGAGAGTGCCTTCACCACTAGCCCCATACATGTTGAGTTGCCTAAATTCCCATGTGAGGAGATCCACAACCCCCACCACTTGAGTGAGATGAGTGACTCCACCATATGTGAGTTTGAGTGCACCTACTTTGAGGGAGTGTGTGAGCCACCACCACATAGAGAGAGTGAGGTAGTTGATAGGGCATGTGCGTCCACTTCGATTTCTAACAACTTAACCTCGACCTCTATTGTGTCTTCTCATTTGGTTCTAGGTCCCATACACGATGACGCGCCGATCCTTGATGACTTCGTCCTTCCATTGGACAAGACGATGGCCATGGTGGAATCTGATGCACCCCACATGGTTCCATCATGACGAATATGACCACAAGTTGGTCAATGCCACCTCACCTACACCACATGAGTGGAACGAAAAAGGTAACATAGGTGAAGGTGATGCTCTTGTCGCATTAGCGAACATGATTGCTTGCATGATGTTGATCCACCTATCGCCATGTTTCATGATGCGACTTCCTCATGTGATGAATTGCCCATTTATGATGTGCTTGATGATTATCATGTGGAGTCTATATCTTTTGATGCCATGTTGCATAGGATTTCTTGTGAGAACTCTATAGGTCACATCATGTTTGACAACCCGCTTGACTTGTCATATGCTATACGTGAAATTTACCATATTTCATCTTTGCCATCTCACCATAGTAACTATGCATATGCCATAAAAATTAATCGAATTTGCTCATATGGCATAGATGACAAATCCATGGTTATTGGCATTTTCTTTTCTTGTGATGATATTGCCATGCTCCCTTTGCATCATTTGCGCAATTTCTCCCATATGATGTGCCAGGACTACCTTGCTTCGGATATGCATTATTTTGGATGTTTTCCATATTCTCCATATTATGCTACCGATATTGCGCATGTGGAGACCCCCATAGTTTCCTCATACATTCTAGGAGATTTGGTTCCACCCCATCCATTGCATGATCCCACTACTTGTGTGCACCATCCGCATATCACGAATAACGATGCTCTTGATATTTCAAGTGATGCACTACATATTTCTAGTCTCCATTATGCTATACATAATAACAAACCTTTCATGATGGATGACATGTTCCTATATCATGCATCTCATTTATTCGAGCAGTGGATATTTTGTGCTAACGAACACAAGCACATGCACATCCTAACGGATGATGTGTACATCTACCACGTGCACACAATTTTCCCTTTGCCTTTGTTGTGTGCAGGTACTCATGATTACTTGTCAACCTCACAATCCCATGAGTTGATTAAACAAGCTCTTGAGAGAACCGATGCTTTGGGATTTACCAGAATGTGTCTCCAACAATTCCCCTCACGCAAGGACTACACGCACCTCTTCTACATGGCTCTCACATGGCTATGGGTTCTTGCTCATTACACCTATCATGCCCATATTGCCATGTTAACTTTGCATGATATGATCATTTCTATGTCTTTACCATGCATTTGTGACACATGCCTTGCATCTCACATGTCACTTGATTCTCCTATTTGTATGTGCATTTGCGAGCTTAGTGGAGGTACTACTTGCTATTGCCATGTTTTCTTTGTGCCCCATGCCTATGGCGATATATTGATCATGTTTTGTTCCCCTGCTTGCGTTATGTCATGTGCATTATCTATGCCTAATATTTGCTCAAATGACATGACCGCCATGATTTCCTCTAGTATGTTGCATCTTCGCACTACTAGTTTGCACGCCATGATCACTATGCTTGCTTATGTTTCATCACCGATGTGGTCCTTTTATGCGGTTGATGACAACCACTGCCATGCTTTGCACATTGATTGCTACTTCTTTGACTTGATTGCCTCACACATGTTGAAAACATGATATTTCTATTGTGTTGAGTGCCTCACTATGTTCACTACACCATGTGCACATTATGCTTGGATTATCTTGCACTTTGGGTTGCACCATGCGTTTAAACACTTCATTCTACTTGGTGTTGTGAATGATTCCTATGCCTATCATAAACCTTTCATTGATTGCTTTGTGCATGATTGCTATGACCATGAGGTAGATGCTTGTTATATTATTACACATATTTGCATCCCTACCTCACCTTGGCATACTTGCTCCCATGATTACATTGCTTGTGCTCAATTTGTATGCTTACATGCGATGTCACAATCCCTTGTCACACTAGAAGATATGCATGATGACAACACTTGTGCGGTGATTCACCACTTGAATGCTTGGTTTGGCATTAACGCTAACCACATTTGTTTTTCCAAGTGTTTATTGTCCTTGCTCCTTTTGAAGGAACTACAAGATGGTGGGACATTGGAGAGTGCACCCTTAGAGCTTGATGATGATCATTGCTTGGTGATCGTTCGCTTCTACATGGCGATGCCCTCTCCTTCCCATGGTGATTTGGATCTTGATCTAATGAAGGATCTTTCCCAAGGGGGAGGGTATGATGCGGAGCATCCTACGGACATCACCATGACAAGAGCCCGTTTAGCAAGTGAGACGTGCGACATCTAATTCACATACATAAAGGTGAATCATCTCCTTTACATGTGTTCACTTGATCCCTTAAAGGATGGTATACTACTTGACACTCCTACCATGTGCATGCATAGGTATTGCTGGATGATGATGATGAGGAGTGCCAGCACCTATGTACAACTACACCATCCACGAGGGAAGCTTGGAAGAGAAGAAGGAAGAAGATGACCTGCAACAACCCAGGAATTAGGGGTACAACCAGTCCACCACCGGTCAACCACCGCTGCCCCGGTACAACTGGTACATCACCACCAACAACTGCTCCAGCCGAGGCCAAGATTCTGTTATGGAGCGGTCCATGACCAGTACTACCCTGGTTGTACCGGTTGATGCCTTTATACCGGTACAATTGGTCCAACCACCGGTACAACCGGTCTGCCTGTGTGCAGGACAAGCTTTGGCCCATGTATCCCCCACTCCACTTACTCCTTCATGGCCAAGACTATATATACTCCTCCCCACCTCCATTCTAGGGATAACTATGGTTTTGCTCTTAGATAGTTGAGCCTAGCTCCTTCCACTACCTCTCCCATGGAGTAGATGCCTCCATCAGAGAAGATCCCCTAGTGGATGTCAAGGCCCCTCACGAGGGAAGATCCTCCGGGATATCAAGGCCCCATATCCTCATGGGATTTGGGATGAACTCTACCATGTATCATATTTCCATTTGTTGTTCATGTTCCTTTGTGGATCTTGTGTGTGGTGAGTCTAGTGGATGTGTGATTGGACTTGTTCTTGAGTGTTTCCTCTTGTGATTTCTCCTTGTTCTTCCCCGTGTTCCTCGTGTTCTTCCTCCAATTTGTGAAAGATCGACACACACAGGCTTGCCTCGTATCAGGAGGAACCCAATGGAGCTGTGGTTAAAATACCATCACAAGGAGAGCTCATTTGGGGGCTCCAATGATTGATATCAAGAATATACCAAAAGGTGCTTGACTTGGTTTTGAGCTAGCTAATGGACCCTCCTTGCCATGGTATTAACAGGAGTGATGGTTAGGACCAAATGGGGGTCTCCACAAATTTTCATCTCATTAGGAGAAAGTGGCCAACGCAATGTTTGCAAACCATAGAAATGAGCAGAATTGGATTTGATTAGATCTAGCTAATGTACACTATTCTCATTGATGCACCACTTGGTGTAGATGCATCAATAGGGGATTAGAACATGTCCAAAAAATTTGATATCAATTTGTGACAGTTGGCAAAGCAAGGTTGCTCAAACTTGGATCTGGACGGAGATGGTTTGGTGGCACTTTTTTGAACCAAAACTGTTTGGCTTGAGATGAAACTCGACAAGATCATCATACGAGGCATATGAGGTTTGCTAGAATTTTCTTGGATTTATTTGACAATATTTATTATAGAAACATTTCAAATACTTGAAATATCTAGAAATATTTTGGAGGGTTTTGTCCAATATTTTCAACATGACCATGTGTTTAAACTCATATATATGAAAAATATATGTCCACTGAGTTTCCCTAATTTTTGTCCAATATTTTTAAAACATCAAAAAAAGTTTCCCCTATAAAAGATCATCTCTAGCCTCAGAAAAAGGCATTTAAATAAAATACAAAAATATGTTTCAAAATAATATGTTTGTGGTTTTGGAAAGTCTTATAGATAATTGGTTCTACATAAAATCTTTGGTACAATTTTTTGCCCTAATTTGAGGATTTGTAGTTCATTCCCAAGTTAGGGTTTTTTGAAACCCTAAATTGAATAAATGCTTTTTGGACAAAATAGTTTTGTATAAATAGTTTTATGTCCTATACACATGGCGTGATCAATGGGAAAGGATTTGGATCAAGGAGATGAGTTTTGAGGGTAGGAGGAGTTTTATGAATTATAGCACAAACAAGCAAGCAAGAAAATAGCAAACAAGTCAAGCATCACAAGCACACAGAATGTTTTTGTTGGTCCAAAATTTTAAGCTTTATTAACATTGTGATGAGATAAAAACACAGGGTGTGACAGGCTACTTCTAAAACTACATGATTGGTGGACATGCAAAGGTTAAAGTATTTCTACCAGACTACGATGACTATCTAGATGTCCTCATGAGGATAGTGAAGGTGTGGGGACCCCGACTCATAAGTTGTGATCAACGAATGCACGTGTAGAGTGATCCCAGAGATCAATGCTTACTGAACAGACAGAAACTAAATAAAAAGAGTCTTACATCCACTTTTAGCGTCTTACACAAATAAGGACCATGAAGGTCAAGTCTTAATAGATAGGGCCGCTAGGGCCAAACACTTAAACATAACAAGCAGCAGAAATCTTGATTGAAGGCGTGAACCCATGCCATCTGCCTTAAACCTACATGCATTCTGATTGGGAAGCGTCCTAGTTTGTGTTGGGGAACGTTGCATGGGAAACAAAAATTTTCCTACGCACACGCAAGATCTATCCATGGTGATGAGCATCTACGAGAGGGAGAGTGGATCTACGTACCCTTGTAGATCGCTAAGCGGGAAGCATTAAGAAACGCGGTTGGTGTAGTCGAGCCTCTTCGCGATCCAAATCGCCAAGCGTCCCGCGATCCAAGCACGATCCATCCCGATCAAGCACCGAACGAACGACACCTCCGTGTTCAGCACACGTACAACGTGATGGCGATCTCCGCCTTCTTGATACAGCAAGAAGGAGCGGAGAGGTAGACGAGTTCTCCGGCAGCGTGACGACACCGCGGCGATGGTGGTGGAGGAATTCCAGGAGGGCGTCGCCTAAGCACTGCAGAAAACCGATCTAGAGGAGAAACTATGCACTAGAGGAACGGGTAGCACGTGGCTGAAAATCAAGTGCAAAAACCCTAAAACCTCTAGTATATATAAGAGGAAGAGAGGAGGAGGCTTGGAGCAAGGACCAAACCCTCTAGGATTCGTCTGACTTGGGAGGAGAGGAGGAATCCTCCTCCAATCCAAGTAGGACTAGGACTCCTTCCTTTTTTGTTGCCTTTTTTTGCCTTTTTCCACATTTTCTCTTTGGGCTTTTCTTTACCAAGCGCATGAGCCTTGTATGGGACTTCAACCAGCCCAGTAAGGGCTCGTATTCACTCTCCCACAGCCCATGTAGACTCTTGGGTCGAAATACCCCTCCTGATGGTGTCCCGGTACACTACCGGCACTCTCGGTACACTACCGATGAGCCCAATACTTTTCCGGCGACCAAAACAGGACATCCTATATATCAATCTTTACCTCCGGACCATTCCGGAGCTCCTCAAGATGTCCGGGATATTATCCGGGACTCCGAACAACCTTCGGTCACCACCATGCATAACTCTATACTATCGAAACGTCACCAAACCTTAAGTGTGTAGACCCTGCGGGTTCAAGAACTATGTAGACATGACCGAGACACCTCTACGGTCAATAACCAATAGCGGGACCTGGATGCCCATATTGGTTCCTACATATTCTACGAAGATCTTTATCAGTCGAACCTCTGTCAAGGATTCAGTTAATCCCGTATGATGTTCCCTTTGTTCTTCGGTATGTTACTTCCCCGAGATTCGATCGTCGATATCTCCATACCTAGTTCAACCTCGTTACCGGCAAGTCTCTTTACTCATTTCGGAATAAAAGATCCCGTGACTAACACTTAGTCACATTGCTTGCAAGGCTTATTGTGACATTGTATTACAGAGTGGGCCCTGAGATACCTCTTCGTCACATGGAGTAAAAAATACCAGTCTTGATCCATGCCAACCCAACAGACACCCTCGCAGTTATGTTGCGATGTTTGATACACAAAAGGCACTCTTCCGGTGTCCATGAGTTGCACGATCTCATGGTCATATGAACATATACTTGACATGCAAAAAATAGTAGCAATAAACTGACACGATCATATGCTACATTTGTAGTTTGGGTCTTGTACATCACATCATTCTGCTAATGATGTGATCCCGTTATCAAATGACATCACATGTCAATGGCTAGGAAACCTTGACCATCTTTGATCAACGAGCTAGTTCACTAGAGGTATACTAGGGACAAAGTGTTGTGTATTTACCCACACATGTATTGTGTTCCAATCAATACAATTATAGCATGGATAATAAACGATTGTGATGAACAGGGAAATATAATAATAAACACTTTATTTATTGCCTCTAGGGAATGTTTCCAATAGTTCGCATGTTCGTCACCAACGAACTCTTCACCATATTCCTCTTCTTCCATGCCTGGCCAATTAAATCACCAGCGGAAAGCCAATGAGTACTTTGAATGTACTCGCAAGCAACCCATGTTGGAACGAGGTGATAAAAAATGCATGATATAACACTAAGTAGGTAGTTTGCGGAAAGCTAGTTTTGAATGCAATGACATGATCAAGTAACTATGTAAGCATGCATGCACAATTGGCCGATATCCATCTGAACAAGTTACAGATATCATCATAAGCAGGGGGTTGAACATCTCATGTTCAGTCCTCACATCAAGTCACCTGACTTATCTCAAGTATCACCTTTTTCACCCTCACCCCCACACACACCAAGTTTAGTAAGCATTTGGACGTAGCACAAGAGCGATCATCCAACTGTCCTTGACCATGGACACGACTATTCCAATAGTTTTACACTCTGCAGAGGTTGCACACTTGACTCACAAGACTCGGGGAACTTCCGTGTCATCCACGACTCACGTTATATTTCATACTTGAGGTAAGGACCCGAACATTTCCTTTCTCCTAGCGATACTAAGCAAAGAGTCCACTCATTGATGCCATCCCTCATGATATACATCACACGTATCATCCATGAGGGCACGCAACGGTGTGCCCGGTGCCTGTGAAGACATCGCATGATTGTCCATTCTAGTACGACCCCATATCGAGAGTGACCACTTCACTCCTGCCACTAGTAATGCGGGCTCTATGCTAGTACCCACCAAAATAATCAAGAAAGCCCCATCCCATAAGGGGCATCGTGGTCGTACATGTAAGGTTGGAATAACGGTCGCAACTTACACCAATCCGGTTTTGAAAACCACACACACTCACTTGCTCCGGTACACCACTTCTTTATAAGGTGGCTACCTAGCTCATCAACATCTCCCTCGGGCATTAGTGGCACCCGACGGGGTTTTCAAAAAGTCTTTGAAATCATATTGTTTCCATCACCATGCATATTCCCATCCCACTTGCGTAGCACTACTAGTAGCAACCTAACTACTCCAACCCGCACAACCCTCATAAGGATGGTAGGGTCATGCGTGATGCAAGTATCAATGGTAAAATATAGGAAGCATCCCACCGAAGGAGTGGGGGTTCCACACCAACATGATCAACATCACGAAAATAAGTGCTATATGCCATGCAAATAAAAAAGGTTCTTAGTCATGGTCAAAGGGCTTCTTGCCTCGCTCAACAAAGTCTTCGGGGTCTTCAAAATCTTCGTGCCCAATCCCTTCGTCAACAACGCAATCTATCATCGTGGAATAAACAAGCAATAATAAGCATCTCAATAAAAACAAAACACAAACTCTACTTCTAAATGTTTCCCTACACTGATAAATACTAAAAATTATTCTACAAATATTCTTCTAAGGTTTTGGTATGAAAAAGGTTTTCAAAACTATTTTTAACACTCGCTAAAAATGCATAAAAGAGGTTTTAAAATAAGACAATATATAAAACTTTTGCAAACATTTTTAAAAGTGGCACTATAAAATTCTACAGAATATTCTAAGATTTTTGGTGTAAAAATATTTGGCATTGGTTTTTCATTTAGTCCCGTGGGAATTTTGGAAAATTTATTGAAAAAGAAAAGGGAAAAAGGGTCGCGTGCCCTGGGCCAGAGCCAGCCAGTTGCTGGGCCGGCCTAGTGGCCAGCCAGGCCGGGGCTGGCGCCCCCGCACGCATCAGGTTTGAAACCTGACGGGTAGGGCCAAGTGTCCAGAGAGAGGGAGGGCCACGGGAGGGAGAAGTGAGAGGCCGACAGGTGGGGCCCACCTGTCAGGTTCGTCTCCCATCTCAGGACCGAGGGTGGAGGAGCTCACCGGCGGCGAAGCACGGCATGGCGAGGGGAGCAGAGAGCAGGAATGGCTGAGGAGGCTGCAGCCGTTTGGGAGGTGCCAGAGCTAGTCGACAGGGAGGCGCAGGTCGCTAGTGACGAGGTCCCGTAGCGGAGAAGCTTCGGGAGGAGGTCACCGGGGGCGTCTCTTGCTGCGAAAAGGATGGGGAAGAGGGGGAAATGCGTTAGTGGGGCGAGGGAGGATCAACCGAAGAAGGAGGGCCGGAGGGACTCTGTACCCGGAGATCGCTGGCGACCCGACGCGACGAGGTTCTGGTCAATATTGAGCGCTCCAGCGCTAATGTGAAGGGGACTGGGCACGGGAGCTTTATTGGGAGAGCGAGGAAGGTTCCAGAGAGGAAGATGGGGTCGAGGAGGCCCTCTTTATACGCGCACAGCGGTCCATCAAGCTCGGGTGCGCCGGAGACCTCGGGGCGGAGGCCAGAGGTCGGTTAAAGGGGCGAGGGCTTGTCCGCGGTCCTTGTAGGGTTAGTCCATGACCCGAGGGTGCAAAAGGGGAGGCGGGAGCGCGCACGCATGTGAGCCCCGCGATTGGTCGAGCTGGGTGGCGCCGGGAACGTGTGCGGGAGGGTGAGAGAGAGAGAGGGGGAGGAGGTTCCCGACACAGCAGGGTGTCGCGGACGCCGAGGCGCCTCAACTGGCGTGAGGGGGCGGCTCGAGGTGGCCAGGATATTGGTAGGGCACGAGGTCAACCCTCTGCGTGTACCATAGCACGCTCCAGAGTGTGCCTTTGGCCAGCATGATGGGCTTTTGGCGTGCTCTAGCACGTCCACCAGTGTCCATCGACTACGCAAGGGCAAAACAAAGGGGAAAGTGGGCATGGGATGCCCTAGAGCTTGACATGGCGGCCAGAGGGTGGCGCCTATGACCCGCCGAGGATGTAGGTGACCGCGGGGGTGGCCCTGTGCGCCGAAACACCATCTCGCGCTGGGGGCCGGTGGGGATCATGCCCAACATGGAGTTGCTGAGTCGGGGCTTGGCCTTCACCGTAGGCGGTAAAACTCTGACACCCCCTACCTGGTGCGCCAAATGTTGGATTTCGGGGCGTGTGCGAAGATCCCCTGCGAAGCGTAATACCCTACTCCTGCTTTGGTGGATTGCCTCTCGAGGAGGTGAGGTGGATGAACAAGTATAGTGTTTCGGGGCCTCTTGAGGGCACTCAGTGGTGTTCGAGGATCCTTGTGGTTTGGTGAGTGGTGGAGTTTATCGATTGGGCTGGGATGGGATCGGATTGGATCGGCCCTCCTCTACGAAGCAGCCAACCCTCTATATATAGCGGTGGCCCTGGTCCTCTTCCCTTATCGCTATGGGAGGAAGGGATCCCACAACGACCAATTTTGAAGGGGGACAGGGGTTTGTGCTCGCCCTGCCCAAAGGCAGCCTTCGCCAGCAAAGTAGCTCTCGACGCCACAGGGACAGGCTCAGCGATGACATCCGACCTGCGGGATGGGTGGTTGTAGTCTTCTTGCACTAGAATGGAAACCTTTGGGGGGCGCTTTGGGAACCCGCATACGTCCTTGCTCCCTTTGCACCAAAGGGGAAACTACGCTGCCTGGCGCGATGGTGCTCGCCTGTCCTTCCTTTGTCATCTTTGACTCCCAAGGCTCAGGCCTTGCATAGAGATCTCCGCCACTCTGGAGGGGGCCTGAGGAGGCTGTCCTCTGGCGGTCTTGATGCTTCTCATCCTCGTGAGGCTTGGGCCCGCGCGAGGGCCTTGTCCTGAGTGGGGCCACACCCGGTCCCATTGGGTTGATGAAGTGGGCCACATCTAGGGCCGCATGCAGGCAGGTCTGGGTACCCTAGTTCCTAGAACGTCGACACACTCCTTGGCTATTGGTTATGGTGACTGTCCTCTCGGCACAATCGTAGTAGCCATGGTTCTTGATTAACCAGTCCATGCCTAGGATCACATCCAAGCCTTCTGACTTCAGGATGATAAGGTCTGCTAGGAAGCCTACCCTGTTGATGTTAATCTCCACTCCATTACAACCTATCCTAGACTTCATAACTGATCCCGGGGTTTGAATCAACATACGACTACCAAGGGGTGTAGGCTTCATGCCACTCTCTAGTGCAAACTTCTGGGTGACAAAAGAATGCGACGCTCCACAATCAAACAGTACAGTTGCTGGGGTTGAGTTGACGAGGAATGTACCCAACATGATGTCCGGGTCTTCCTGGGATTCCTCAGCGGTGATGTGATTCACATGACCCTTTCCATTGTTGGGCTGGTTGCGGGGAGCTGGGTTCCTTGGTGGCGCTCCACGACCTTGACCTTGGCTTGGCACATTGGGGCCCGGTGCTTCTAGCTTCTTGTTGGGGCACAATTTGGAGATGTGTCCAGGCTGACCACATCCAAAACAAGTGACTTGCCTAGGGTTTTTGTTGTTGTTCCTGCCTCTGTTGTTGTTATTGGGGTTGTTGTAAATCGGCCTGGGATTGGCATACTGCTGAGGCTAGTACCTTAGACAAGGCGCATGAGGTCTAGCCTGCTGCGGCTGGTAGGTTGGCTTGGTTGGGGCTAGCTACCAGGGGCGAGGTTTCTGGTTGCTGGGACTACCCTTGCTGATCATCTTGCGCTTGCGAGTGTCATCTATGGCATGACGTTTGTATTCCATCATGAGGGCCTTGTTCACCAGGTCGAAGAAGGTCCGGTAGTCGCAGACAATGAGCTGATACTGCAGGGTCTGCTGGAGTCCTTCCATGAAGCGTTCCTTCTTGGTAGCCTCCATGCTGACATCTTCAGGTGCATACCTTGACAGCAGGTTGAACTTTTGCAGGTACTCCTTGATAGAGCCACTTCCTTGCTTCAGCGCTCGGAATTCTCTCTGCTTGATAGCCATGATCCCAGAAGGAATGTGGACGGTGCGGAATCCTTCCTTGAAGTTATCCCAAGTGATCACACGATCGCCTTGCATGTACTTGAATCCATCCCACCAAGCTCTGTCTGTACCTCCGAGGCAGTGAGAGGCATACAACACCTTCTCATGATCCTCATTGCAGTTGACCAGTGCAAGGAGGTCCTCGATGGTGCGGATCCAGTCGTCAGCATCCAAGGGTTCAGCAGTCTCAGTGAAGGTTGGGGGCAAATTCCTCATGAACTCAGATAGAGTGGAGCAGCCATTGCCGTTCCTGCTTTACTGCTGGTTGTTCACAAGGACTTGAGCCATCTGCTGAATAGCAACATTGTTGGCTTGGAATTCCTCCCGGAGAACTTGGAGAAACTGAGCTATGGTCATCTTCTCCGGTGGAGGTGGTGGCGGGGGAATGTCACCTTGCGGCTGCTCCTGGTGTCCTCCAGCCTGAGCAGTCCCACCAGTTCTGTCATGGATTTGTCACATCAGATGTCCGGGTGAACGGACTTAGGTTCGGGGTGAGACGCAACTACGTGGAGGCTTGAAGGGGTTGATCAGAATCGATAATACGCGGAGTTTTACCCAGGTTCGGCCCCTCCGATGGAGGTAAAAGCCTACATCCTGCTTGTCTGGTATTGATGATGATGAAGATCTCTCGGTTACAAGGGTGCTAATTGCTACCTCTAATCTCTTGTCTTGTCTAAACTTGTAGACTTGTGTCTCTTGAGAACTTGTCCCTCTAGGGGTGCTCTACCCCTCCTTATATAAGTGGAGAGGGTAGGTTTACAAATAGAGTCCTACTAGGAGTAGGATTAGGACTAGTCTCTCACAAATCCTGCTTTGGGTCTTATTTCCTTTAAGGGAATCCTTCTCTCTTGTGGGCCTTCTCCTGTGGGCTTTCTCTTGTGAGCCGCCTGGTGCCGGCTCACCCGTCGGGTCTTGGGCTTGGTCATACTGTGACCCGCTTCCCGGGTCATAAATAAGATGTCATGTTTTAACGGGTCTCCTGTGAGTTGCCTAGTCGGGTCTTTAATAAGATGTCATGTCTTCGGCCGGGTCTCCTGTGAGTCGCCAGGCTGGGTCATACCGCGGGGTATATCCCCGTCATTAGCCCCCAGGTTAGCTTGAATTTATTCATGGTAAGCTCCTGAAATAAAAGTAACAAATATGTTAAGTGGCCAGCTTGCTCCTTTGGCGGGTTTAAAAAATGACTCCTTAGAAATCCGGGTCTTTTCTGCATATGAATGAGTCGTCTTGATAATCATCTTGCCTGTCAATGTCCTTTGAAAAATATTGAGAATAGAACACCCATATGTCATTGAGTTGGCTTCCAATACTCTTGGCGGGTCATCTCCGCCGGGTTATAATCATTGATGACGCCGGGTCATTATCATTGGTGACTCTGGGTCAAATAATTAGAATCCAGCTGACTTGATAAAAATATTGGGATGAAAATCCATCTCATGTAAAACCAGACTTCCATTATTTGTGAAGCAGGGCAGCTTATATAAACTTTGGCGGGTTATGATCTTTTGACGACGCCGGGTCATAAATGTTGGTGACGCCGGGTCTAACAACTGAACTCCATAGTTAACATCTTGAAAAATTCTCCTCAAAGTTTTGATATATCCATATTATCTGTAGCCCCCAAGCTCCGAGATTATCCATGATAACTTGGTGCTTTGCAAATAACATTTGGACTGTGTAGCCCCCAAGTGCCGGGTTGTCCTGCCTGCAGCAACCTGGGACTTATAATTGCCTTATATCTTATAATGCTTCGGCGGGTGTAGCCCCCAAGGGCCGGCTCATCAGAAAGCTTCGGCGGGTGTAGCTCCCAAGGGCCGGCTCATCAGAACGCTTCGGCGCGTGTAGCCCCCAAGGGCCGACTCATCAGAATGTGATGCACCGGGTCTTCAATTTGAATCTCTTAATCTGTTGGAACAGCTGAATACTGTAGCCCCCAAGTGCCGGGTCAGTAAGAATTACTGAGCTGGGACTTTAGAAAAATATAGAAGGGCCGGCTCATCTCCTTGAGATATTACGGTCTTGCTGACAATGTAATGGTTTGAAAACCGGCTTGCATTAGCCCCCCAAGTGCCGTGGTGCATTCTTGCAGCGACATGGGACTTGCATAATTGATATAAACTTGGACTTGGATAATGTAGCCCCCAAGTGCCGGGTTGTCTGCCTGCGGTGACTCGGGACTATGTGAGAATAATACGTCTCACCATAATTTTTTGAATGAATCTTTGACCGTGGTCATAATATAACCCAGAATGAATATCCTGGAATAATTCCTTTGTCTTTGACATGAAATTCCTGCTCGTGGTTGCGGTGCAACCCGGCAAATATAAGTTTGAGAAATCTGTGAGTGTTGTAGATTACTACAGAGCACAATTAAAGAAATCCGAGAACCGGCCAATTAGATGACATGGCATTATATTTGATAGGGCGGCTCTTGAAAGATAATAATTTCTCCGAGCTGGTTTGAAAAAATCCCAATCATTTATTACTGGTTATGATAAACCATGAAGATCCAGCCATCTTGGCTATTAAAAAATCCATTTGCTTTTGCGGAATACTTTAACGGCGGCTCATCTTAAGAGATAAAACCTGTAAAAATGAACAAGACAGAATATATTCTGTATTGTTGTAAGGGCGGCTTTGACAAAGCACAACCCGGAGATGTTATAACATTGCTCCTTCTTTCATAACCTTGCTCTGACCCGGCTTGATAAGCCGGCATGACATGTGAATATGATGCAATGCAATGTATGATGCAATATGTGATGTAATGCTTGATGATCTTGCTTTTCCTCAAAAAACTCATATGATGGTTCTTCTGGGTGGACTAGATGCTTGAACTCACACCAGTTCAGGGTCTCTATCGAGATTGGCCGTCAATTTCTTGAACCGGCTTAGGGTCTCTAGGCGAGATTGGCCATCAATTTCTTGAACCGGCTCAGGGTCTGTAGGCGAGATTGACCGTCAATTTCTTGAACCAGCTCAGAGTCTCTATGCGAGATTGGCCGTCAATTTCTTGAACCGGCTCAGGGTCTCTAGGCGAGATTAACTGGTAAGAGTTCATCGGGTCACCTCAATCTTATCCGGTACAGGGTCTCTATCGAGATTGGCCGTCAATTTCTTTGATCCGGCTCAGGGTCTCTAGGCGAGATTAACCGGTAAGGCAGGTGGGTCACATAGCAGAGAAGCATCAATCTTGTAAGCCGCCATCTTGTATGAAGAAACGACAGAAGCTCCAAGTGTCTTTATGATGATCCAATGATCCGGGCACCCAGGTTTGAATGGTGCATCACGGCAGTCCGTCCTCTTGGGCAACTTTTAATCATCCGCCAATAATGTAGTAGCCCCCAAGATTGGGTTTTCTCTTGCAAAGACCCGTGGTTCTCGTTAAAAACGACCAAATGTGTCTCGCCATGTATTTAGCCCTAGAGTCTTAAGTTGACTCGAAGAGGCAGCTTGAGAATCTTCACTGGAAGTTTGTGGTTGGCCGTGGCGGGTTATAAATGATCCCGTATGAATTGCTTCAATGATCCGGTCGATGGTTCGTTCCATCTTTTTGTTGAAGTGAACCAAATTGTAGTGCTGGCGACTCGTGTGCCTGTCTGTCGGGCGGCTCATATCGATGAGCACTGCACCGATATATTAATGTAGATCAAATTGTGGTGATGTCTTGCACGCATCCGTTGGGCGGCTCGTACAGGCGAGCACTGCACCGATATGTTGATGTAGATCACAGTGTGGGTGGCGTCTTTTACAACATCACCAGTTTACACCGGTGTATGCAGCCGCTGTTGGGTTGATATAGACATAGCGAACACCTGTGGCACTGTAAGCCGGTGCTGTTGTCAAGACGCCTCGGCGTTGTAAACCAGCTCGGATGGCAAGAGATGGCCACGACATTGTAAGCCAGTGCGATGGCGAGGGTCGGCCACGGCGTTGTTGGTGGAGACCATAAAGTGGGTACGGCGGCTTGCCGCACTCATTCGGCGGCTCATACTAGCGGGTGAACACACGCGGTACCGGAAAATTGATGTAGACTGTCTGCGGGGACGGCGATTCACGCACGTCCATCGAGCAATGCAACACGCTAGTGTGCGCTCTAACTCCATGGTATCATGCCACACGAACAATTGTCCTGCATAAAAATATTTGCAAAAGACGGAGTAATTCTTCTCGGATGGATCTATGTACAAAAAATAGATACGATAAATACCACCTGGATTTTGTCAGATTAACACGGCTGCCCGCACTAGATAATAGTAGATGTACTCAGATGACCCCCTGGATGATCTTTTTTTTACGACTAGCCCCCACCCCCCTTTCCTTATCCTACCCCCCAACCGCACAAGGTAGCACAGTGGTGGTACCGGCCGATGGTGGTCGGCAGGTGCGGTGATGACGCGTATGCGCGCTGGAGGTCAGAGGTGGAGGCGAGGGCGAAGCTGACGGCGGCGGGGAGCCGGCGGCCGGCAGGTGCACGGCGACGACGCGCAGGGGAGGTGCGGCGAGGAGCTGTCAGCGGCAGGGAGCCAGCGGCCGGAGGTGCGGAGCGGGGCGATGGCTTGTAGTAGCAACGGTGCGGGGTGGCAGCCGGCCGAAGCAATGGTACGAAGCGACGGCTGTCCGAAGCAGCGGCGAAGACCGAGTCTGGTTCGGACGTGCGGGAGAGGCCGTCTCGAAGCGCACCTTGACAACGACCGGCTCGAGGCAGCCCTGGCCAGCAGAGGTGGGACGGCTGGCGTGCCGACGGCGGGCGAGGTGAGGCGGTGCTAAGGTGAGCGATTGAGGTGGGGGCGAGCCACAACGGCACAGCGGGGCAAGCTCGGCCACGGAGGCGGCTCAGTGAGGGCCGAGCTCCAATGGGAAGATCCGGCGCAGTAGTAGCCGGAGGTGAGAAGAGCCTGGCGCAGAAGTGGCCACGGCGACGAACGGCTCAGTGAGAAGGTGAAGCGGGAGTGGCGGTGTGGGGGATGGGTGAGGCAAGCCACGACGGCCGCGGGCAGGCGCGGTGGAGCAAGGCCGGCAAGGACGCGAGGCGAGCCGCGGCGGGGTCGGCAACGCCGAGTCCGTGATCGATCCGTTTTGGGTCGTCCTGGCCGCTTCCGATCCGATCCCAAAGTTCATGTCGAGCGCTGCTTTTGGTGACTTTCTAGAGCGATGCAGCAGGAATCGATCTGTTTCCTTGGGTTGCATGGTCATTGTGGCAGTGTATACACACACAACCCTGATTTTTATTTTGATCCAATATCGTATAAGAGTTCCGACTGTTCATCAACGAAATGATCCTTCTACGCCAGCTTTTCTTCATCCGGCATATCGCGAGTTTCTCAATCCCTGCAAAGATCCCTTCAAGAACACAATACCACCATGCAAGAGGCCCCACGGTGGGCGCCAACTATCGTGGATTTGTCACGGCAGATGTCCGGGTGAACGGACTTAGCTTCGGGGCGAGACGCAACTACGTGGCGGCTTGAAGGGGTTGATCGGAATCGAGAAGACACGGAGTTTTACCCAGGTTCGGCCCCTCCGATGGAGGTAAAAGCCTACGTCCTGCTTGTCTGGTATTGATGATGATGAAGATCTCTCGGTTACAAGGGTGCTAATTGCTACCTCTAATCTCTTGTCTTGTCTAAACTTGTAGACTTGTGACTCTTGAGAACTTGTCCCTCTAGGGGTGCTCTACCCCTCCTTATATAAGTGGAGAGGGTAGGTTTACAAATAGAGTCCTACTAGGAGTAGGATTAGGACTAGTCTCTCACGAATCCTACTCCGGGTCTTATTTCCTTTAAGGGAATCCTTCTCTCTTGTGGGCCTTCTCCTGTGGGCTTTCTCTTGTGAGCCGCCTGGCACAGGCTCACCCGTCGGGTCTTGGGCTTGGTCATCCTATGAGTTGCCTGGCCGGGTCTTTAATAGGATGTCATGTCTTCGGCCGGGTCTCCTATGAGTTGCCAGGCCGGGTCATACCGTGGGGTATATCCCCGTCAAGTTCCCTGTTGCTGGCTTCAGGGTTGGTTAAAGAGATGTTGCGGGTAGCAGTCACCATCCTGTTTGGAGCAGCCAAGTCAAACAACTGGAAGATGATAGGAAAAGCAATTACGGAGAAAGCGCGCCTAAGGGGGTTGGTACAGTGCAAGTGTGGTAAAACAAAGGTCGAAAGATCAACACATATATTGAGATAAGCTAGACGATGGAGTCGCTTACAGGTTGCCTAAGGCAAAAGCACGACTTGCTTCGGAACACAAAGAAAAAGAGCAAACAACAAGCACACATGATTTCATGTGAACCATTACACGGACTCGACTTCGCATGAAGGGTACATGCCTGATCCTACCCTAGGGGTTCTCGGACTCAGGTGGTGGAGTGCTCGGTCTCGTAGTCACACTCCTTTGGGTCTTCCTCCTGATCGTCCTCCGAACGAGCATTGTCTCTGGTCAAAGGTGTCAAAGAATGAGGAGGTCCATCCCGATGACGCTTCGTCGGCCGGTTAGTGAAGAGGTCACGATACCGCTTCACACTCATGCGACGATGACGTGAAGGTGCATCTCTAGCTGGGGGTACTCCTCCTCGGTGAGCGATAGCTGGTTGTCCCTTGGGGGCTCCATCCTTCTTTATCTTATCTGGCTTCGTCTTGGCTTGGTGCAGTAGCTCTCGGGTGTGGTGAAGTTCCTCGCGGAGCTTCACAGACTCCTTAATTAGGTTGTGAGCCAGACTGTCAACAGAGAGGCTGAAGTAGGTCTAGAACCTGAGTGGTGTGCCATCCTCCTTGGATGGAATCAACGTCCAACTCTCGCCAAGATCATCCTTCCTGAAAGGAAGGTAGCAAGTAGCCGGCTCGTCAACCATCTCTAGAATGATGTCTCAAAGGTGTAGAAGTGCCTTGCGTGCATCTGTCTTGACTGCGAGGGCCATGGTCTCCATCTGTGGTCCTTCAAAGATCCAGCTAGTCAGGGAGTCATTTGCCTTCACGACCACATCCACGTGATACTCCTTCATGACGACATCGACCCAATGCTCGTGGTAGAGGTAAATGGGTGGTTTGTGAAACTGGCACTTCTCCAGGCTATCCTCAAGGAGTAGGGGAAAGCCGGATGTCAGGAAGGCTTCAGGTACGATGGCCATCTACAAATGTTTGAAGGAAGGAGAGTCAGTAGAGTGCTATGTGAGGAATAGAAGAGGTACTAAGTGCAGAAACTCGTAAGTATAGGTGCTAGGTGTTGTTTGAAATTGGTTTCATCCTAACTAACGTCCATGCTAACTAAGGGCTTCCTACAGTCAGGATGGCTCTGATGCCAGCTCTGTGGGGACCCCGACTCATAAGTCGTGATCACCGAATGCACATGTACAGTGATCCCAGAGATCAATGCTCACTGAACACACAGAAACAGAATAACAAGAATCTTACATCCACTTTAGCGTCTTACACAAATAAGGACAATGAAGCTTACATAGATAGGGCCGCAAGGGCCAAACACTTAAACATAACAAGCAACGGAAATCTTGATCGAAGGCGTGAACCCATGCCATCTGCCTTAAACCTACATGCATTCTGACTGGGAAGCGTCCTAGTTCGCATGTTCTTCACCAGCAAACTCTTCACCATATTCTTGTTCTTCCATGCCTGGCCAATTAAATAACCAGTGGCAAGCCAATGAGTCCTTTGAATGTACTCGCAAGCAACCCATGGTGGAACGAGGCAATAACAAATGCATGATATAACACTAAGTAGGTAGTTTGCATAAAGCTAGTTTTCAATGCAATGACATGATCAAGTAACTATGTAAGCATGCATGCATAGTTGGTTGATCTCCATATGAACATGTTACAGATATCATCATCAGCAAGGAGTTGAACATCTCATGTTCAGTCCTCACGTCAAGTCACATGACTTATCTCAAGTATCACGTTTGTCACCCTCACCAACACACATGCACACCAAGTTCAGTAAGTGTTTGTACGTAGCACAAGAGCGGTCATCCAACTGTCCTTGACCATGGACATGACTATTCGAATAGTTTTACACTCTGCAGAGGTTGCACACTTTACCCACAGGACTTGGGGAACTTCCGTGTAATCCACGACTCGCGGTATATTTCATACCCAAGGTAAGCACCCGAACATTGCCTTTCCCCTAGCGATACTAAGCAAAGAGTCCACTCGTTGGTGCCATCCCTCATGATATACACACACATATCATCATGAGGGCACACAACGGTATGCCCGGTGCATGTGAAGACAGCGCATGATCGTCCATTTTGGTATGACCCCGTATCGAGAGTGACCACTTCACTCCCGCCACTAGTAATGTGGGCTCTATGCTAGTACCCACCAAGGTAATCAACAAAGCCCCGTCCCATAAGGGGTATCATGGTCATACATGTAAGGTTGGAATAACGGTCGCAACTTACACCAATCCGGTTTTGAAAACCACACACACTCACTTGCTCCGGTACACCACTTCTTTATCAAGTGGCTACCTAGTTCGTCAACATCTCCCTCGGGCATTAGTGGCACCCGATGGGGTTTTCGAAAAGTCTTTGAAATCATATTGTTTCCAGCACCATGCATATTCCCATCCCACTTGCGTAGCACTACTAGTAGCAACCTAACTACTCCCACCCACACAACCCTCATAAGGATGGTAGGGTCATGCACGATGCAAGTATCAATGTTAAAATATCGGAGGAATCCCACCGAAGGAGTGGGGGTTCCTCACCAACATGATCAACATCGCGGAAATAAGTGCTATATGCCATGCAAATAAAAAGTGTTCTTAGTCATGGTCAAAGGGCTGCTTGGCTGGCTCAACAGAGTCTTCGGGGTCTTGAAAGTCTTCGTGCCCAATCCCTTCGTCAACAACGCAATCTATCGTCGCGGAATAAACGAGCAATAATAAGCATCTCAATAAAAACAGAACACAAACTCTTCATCTAAATGTTGCCCTACTCTGATAAATACTACAAAATATTCTACAAATATTCTTCTAAGGTTTTGGTATGAAAAAGGTTTTCAAAACTATTTTTAACATTGGCTAAAAATGTACAAAAGAGGTTTTAAAATAAGACAATTAATAAAACTTTTGCAAACATTTCTAAAAGTGGCACTATAAAATTCTACAGAATATTCTAAGTTTTTTGGTGTAAAAATATTTGGCATTGGATTTTCATTTAATCCCGTGGGATTTTTGGAAAACCTACTGAAAAATAAAAAGGAAAAAGGGGTCTGTGCCCTGGGCCAGAGCGAGCCAGGTGCTGGGCCGGCCAAGTAGCTAGCTATACCGGGCGCGCCGGCGCCCCCGCGCACGTCAGGTTTTAAACCTGACGGGCAGGGCCAAGTGGCCAGAGAGAGGGAGAGCCGTGGGACGGAGAGTTGGGAGGCCGCAGGTGGGACCCACCTGTCGAGTCCGTCTCCCACCTTAGGACCCAGGGTGGAGGAGCTCACGGGCGGCAAAGCATGACACGGCGAGGGGAGCAGAGAGCGGGAATGGGCTCAGGAGGCTGTCGCCGTTCGGGAGGTGCTGGAGCTGGTCGACGGGGGGGCACAGGTCGCCGGCGACGAGGTCCCACAGTGGAGAAGCTTCGGGAGGTGGTCGCCGGAGCCGTCCCGTGCTGCAAAAAGGATGGGGAATAGGGGGAAACGCGTTATTGGGGCGAAGGAGGAGCAACCGAAGAAGAAGGAGGGTCGGAGGGGCTCTGTACCCAGTGATCGCCGGCGACCCGACGTGGCGATGTTCTGGTCGATCCTGAGCGCTCGAGCCCTAAAGTGAAGGGGACTGGGCGTGGGAGCTCTATTGGGAGAGAGAGGGAGGTTCTAGAGAGGGAAATGGGGTCGGGGAGGCCCTCTTTATAGGCACATGGCGGTCCACCGAGATCGGGTGCGCCGGCGAGCTCGAGGCCAAGGCCACGGGTCGGGTAAAGGGGCGAGGGCATGCCCGCGGTACTTCTGGGGTTAGTCCACGACTTGGGGGAGCAAAAGGGGAGGCGGGAGCGCGCGTGCGTGCGATTTCTGCGATTGGACGAAGTAGGCGGAGCCGGGCACGTGTGCGGGAGGGTGAGAGAGAGGGGGGAGGAGGTTCCCAACACGGCAACGTGTCGCGGACGCCGAGGCACCTCGACTGGCGTGAGGGGGCAGCTCGAGGTGGCCAGGATATGGGCAGGGCACGAGGTCAACCCTCTGCCTGTCCCGTAGCGCGCTCCAGAGCGTGCCTTTGGCCGGCATGATGGGCTTTTGCATGCTCTGGCACGTCCACCAGTGTCCATCGACTGCGCAAGGGCTAAACAAAGGGGAAAAGGGGCATGGGATGCCTTGGAACTTGCCAGGAGGGAGAGAGAGCTGAGAGAAGGAAAAAAGTGGCTGTCCAGGGGGTGCCAGTGGGGTTTTTGCCCCCTCAATCATGGATCTGGCTCTTGGTCTTTCTACTGGAGGTGCTGGGGTCTAGGTGGAGCTATGGTAAAAATTTGTGCTCATGGAGAACATGGGAAGGGGCTCCATTATTGATTCTTGGATTCAGCCTAATGGTGTTTGATCAACACTTGGGCTGGCTAGGCTCACCCACTGGATATGAAACCTAACACGATGAAGTGGTGGTAATAATTGTGCTTGATCACCAAGTTTGAGCTTAATTGAGCAAACTTTATAATGTAAACTTTATAAACCATAGATTTTAATAGAATCTAACTTATGTAGATCCAGGTGTACAAATCTAGTCTCCTTGATGCACCACTTGGTGTATCATCCTTATTTGCGTAATGGAACATGCCCACAAAGTTTGGGGTCAAGGGAAGAAACTTCACAATGTAAAGTAGCTCAATTTTGAATCTGGACATGTATGGTTTTGGAATATTTTGGTGAAGCAAATCAATTGGGATTGAGAGGAATCTTTGCAAGATCATCACATATGACAATTGTGACTTGCTGAAATTTTCTTTGAATTTACTTAGAATATTTGTTATAGAAATATTCAAAAGTTTCATTTGGGCAGAAAGGGTTTTGAGGGGTTTAGTCCATGATTTTGAACATGACCATGTGTTGAAACTCATATATATGGGAAATATATGTCCACTGAGTTTCCCTGAATTTTCTCAAATATTTTCAAAGCATTAAAATAAATTTTCCTTATGAAAAATCATTTCTCGTTTTAAGAAAAAGCCTTTAAATAAAATAGTTAAATAACCTTTAAAATTAATGTTTGGTGGTTTTGGGAAGTCATATATATAGTAGGTTTCAAATAAAGCTTTTGGGGGAAAAGGATCCACCCAATTTCAGGACTTGGAGTGCAAACTTCAACTCAGGAGTTTTTGAAAACCTAATTTGAATAAATACTTTTTGGTGAAAATAAATTTTGATAAAAAATAGTTTTGGCTACTATTCACATGGCATGATCATTGGGCAAGAAGTTTGGATCAAGGAATATGAAGATGGAGAGGAGTAGAATGTAAGAGTGCCAAACATACTCAAGCCAACAATCAAACAAGCAACAAATCAAACAAGCATGTACTCAAAAAGTTTTAATTGGTTCTAAATTTTGTAAATCCAAGCATAGTAAAGTGATACAAACACATGGTGTGACAGAAGGATGGGTGATCCACCTTCACAAAGGGTTGGACAAGGTTGTCAGAATCGCGATTCTGAATCGGATCGGAGCTTCGATGGTAGGATCGCAAATCGTAGAATCTTCACTACCAGGATCGTAAAAACGTAGATTCTATGAACCAAAATCGTAGAATCAGAAGTGTTAGTTTGGATCGTAAAGTCGTAGGATCGTACAACAGAATTGTGATTTTGACAACCTAGAGTCATGCCTTCGTTCGGCATGGAGAAGGACACAATATGGGAATTGCGCTTCACCTTGTACAACAACCAGAATGCCTTTCGCCTCATTATTTACCGTCTTTAATACAAGTAGCAACCATGATTCATCATTCTTTCTTTGGTGATAATGTAATTCCTGAACATATGTACTTGTGATTCGAATAATGCAGTGGTTGTTAACCTATATCTATATAATATGAATGTGAGAAATGTTATTGCCTACTTTTAAATTCAAATTCTGTACAATTTTAAATTGCATTGATTAAATTAGGAGGATAATATGCTATGCAGGTCATTACACCGCATACAGTTTGGAAAGCACAACGGGTGTGATATACCTCATGACCTGACATGTTTCACATAGAGAAGCCGTGTGCGATCACGCACACAGTTTCCGTATGAAAACCATGTGTGATGTTAGAAAATATCGAAAATGGTGGGACTGAAGTAAATGTTTCTAATGGTCTTCTTATCATACACGCTTTATAATGATGAACTGTTTGTGATGTTGTATGCATCATAAACGTTGTAACACAGAATAACACATGCGATAGTTATGCCATCTGACACGGGTATGACAGTTGGAGCATTTGGAAAAATTGATATATCGCAAATGATGTGGTAGGAACAAATTTGTGTGATAGTACCCTTATCATACATGCTTTAAAATCATGAACTATTTGTGATCCGGTGCGTGCTACTTATGAGCTACGTTGGGATTTTCCTCGAAGAGGAGAGGAGATGCAGCACAATAGAGTTAAGTATTTCTTCACTGAGAACCAAGGTTATCAAACCAATAGGAGAACCAAGCAAACTCCCTTCGATACCAACTACACACATAAAACCAAACACTTGCCTCTAACGCGGGCAAGAGGGTTGTCAAGCCCCTTGAACTCGTTACTTGCAAGGATTAAATCTTGATATAAATTGATATCGTCAAAGTAAAATAAAATAAAAGTAAACAAATTGCAGAAAAATATTTTTGGACGTTTTGTATTTATCTTTAAGTAGACCCGGTTCCATAGTGTGTGCTAGAGTCTTCTCTATCAAAAATAGCATACAGTGGGTAGACAAATTACTGTTGGGCCATTGACAAAATTGCGCATAGTTATGACATGTTATTCATGATAATGATCATGTATATAGGCATCGCTTCCATAAAAAAGTAGACTGAAACGATTCTACATCCACTACTATTATTTCACCAATTGCCCGACTCCTTCCTGCATCTATGGTATTAAGTTCATGACAATGTAATACTTGGTGCAAAGTGACAAGCTGTAGACAAAATAAGAGAAGCAATATGTTCAAAACCCATCATTTTACCCTTAATGGGAACAATATGCCTCCTTCTGTCACTCGGAGATATAGAGCACGCAAGATTTAACCCATTACAACACACCACTCCCACTAAAGATAAGTCAATCTAGTTGGCCAAACAAAACAGGTAGATCAGAGAGAAATACGAAGCTATAATAATCATGCATAATATAATTCATAAAATACTTAATTACTTCGGATGATTAATCTAAATATAAACCCACAATTCATCGGATCTCAACAAACACACCGCAAAAGAAGATTACATCGGATAGATGACCACGGGAATCACGGTGAACATGTTATTGTCGGGCCCCTAGGACTGGGGGTACCCAGGATCCTTAACCCCTTGCCTAGGATGCATCGTACACTGTGGGCCCGATGCAACCTGCCTCAGGGCTTCAGGATCAGGGTACCCGAAGGCACTCGCCTCGCGAGGGGCGTGACCATAAGTGTCATCCGGAGCCTCGCGAGGTTGCCCTCGGTAGGGCGCCCTGTGAAGCTATCGACAGGATCCTTGCAGGGCGTGCCTGACAATGGCGTCTCGAAGGAGCCTCCAGACCATGTGCTTTCACGTGGATGATGCCCGCCACGCCAGGCTGCACTAGAAGCTACGCCATCGAGTACGAGAGGTGAGGTTATCCTCTTTTTTTCTAAGGGTGCAAGGCCAACTCGTCGGTTCGACCACTAAAGGTTTCCCCTTTGGTGAAAGAAGGCCGAGGCCGGGGGCTCGATAGGACAAAGGTCATCCCCGAGTCCACCGGCACGTCACGGCAACAAGCTTTAGCAGGCATGGACTGCTTTTGTCAAGATAGCCTGTAATCTTGCCCCGCTTCAAACGGCTCGTTATGGAAACCCTTCCCACCTTTTGATTTTGGGGATGAGGACCATGGGCTAGTATAAGATAGGACATGCCTCAACCATAGAAATGGATCGACCCCAAATGAGCAAGAACGTTCCTTTGTAACCTTTGATACCCACGAGCCAACCAAACAAGCAGGACTAGGGTCTTACACCGTGAGGTTGTCCGAACTAGGGTAATTGTTGTGTTCGTGTTCTTCCTCCTTTGTTCGTGCGTCGCCACCGGAGACTATTGAGGTAGGATAGAGCTGGTGAACTAGTGCACCCTAGAGTTTGAACCATCTTAGGTCCCTAGCTCCCCGATTTTGACATTTGGCATGCCAGGTAGGGGTGTGCCATGTGTCCCCAGCTTCCCTCGATCTTTGTTCACGCTGAACCTACGGCGGAAGCCCGCTGCATGCGCGTCGGGCACCGAGCGACCTTCATCACCCTCACCATGCCAGCGTGCTGATACGTCCATTTTGCATCATGATTTTATATTGATATTTATTGCATTATGGGCTGTTATTACACATTTTGGTACAATACTTATGCCTTTTCTCTCTTATTTTACACGGTATACATGAAGAGGGAGAATGCCAACAGCTGGAGTTCCGGACTGTAAAAGGAGAAAATCTGGGATACCTATTCTGCACAACTTCAAAAGTCTTGAAAATCTACAGAGAATTGTTTTGGAATATATAAAAAATATCAGGCGAAAGAAATATATTAGGGGGCCCACCAGGCAGCCACAAGCCTGTAGGGCGTGCCCTACCCCCCTAGGCGCTCCCCTGGGGCTTGTGGCCCACCTGGAAGCCCTCTGATGCCCACCTTCTGCTATATTGAGTGCTTCGAGCTGGAAAAAATCAGAACAGAGCTTTTGGGATGAAGCGACGCCGTCTTGAGGCGGAACTTGGGCAGAACCAATCTAGAGCTCCGGCAGGGTGATCCTGTCGGGGAAACTTCCCTCTGGGAGGGGGAAATCGAAGCCATCGTCATCACCAACGATCCTCTCATCAAGAGGGGGTCAATCTCCATCAACATCTTCATCAACACCATCTCCTCTCCAAACCGTAATTCATCTCTTTTATCCAATCTTTGTCTTAAATCCTCAGATTGGTACGTGTGGGTTGCTAGTAGTGTTAATTACTCCTTGTAGTTGATGCCAGTTGGTTTACTTGGTGGAAGATCATATCTTCAGATCCTTGATCATCATTAAACTTCTTTGATTATGAACATGAATATGCTTTGTGAGTTATGTTTGTTCCCGGGGACATGGGATAAGTCTTGTTATAAGTAATCATGTGAATTTGGTATTCGTTCGATATTTTGATGAGATGTATGTTGTCTCTCCTCTAGTGTTGTTATTTGAACGTTGACTACATAACACTTCACCATTGTTTGGGACTAGAGGAAGGCATTGGGAAGTAATAAGTAGATGATGGGTTGGTAGAGTGACAGAGGCTTAAACCCTAGTTTATGCGTTGCTTCGTAAGGGGCTTATTTGGATCCACATGTTTCATGCAATGGTTAGATTTATCTTAATTCTTCTTTCATAGTGGCAGATGCTTGCGGGAGGGGTTAATCATAAGTGGGAGGATTGTCCTAGTAAGGGCAGCACCCAAGCACCGGTCCACAGACATATCAAATTATCAAAGTAACGAACGTGAATCATACATGATGAAAACTAGCTTGACATGAATTCCCATGTGTCCTTGGGAGCGCTTTGCTTTATATAAGAATTTGTCCAGGCTTGTCCTTTTCTATAAAAAGGATTGGGCCACCTTTATGCACCTTTGTTACAATTTTTACTTGCTACCCGTTACGAACTATCTTGTCACAAAACTATTTGTTGCCGATAATTTGAATGCTTGCAGAGAATACCTTATTGAGAACCGCTTGTCATTTCCTTCTGCTCCTCATTGGGTTCGACACTCTTACTTATCAAAAGGACTATGATAGAGCCCCTATACTTGTGGGTCATCAAGACTCTTTTCTGGCGCCATTGCCAGGGAGTGAAGCGCCTTTTGTGAGTGGAACTTGGTAAGGAAAAATTTATATAGTGTGCTGAAATTTACTGTCACTTGTTACTATGGAAAGTAATCCTTTGATGTGTTTGTTCGAGGTATCTTCACCCCGACAGGAAACACAAAGAGTTGACCCTCAACCTACTGAGCCTACTGAAAATATTTATGATGAAATTCCTTCGGGTATGATAGAGAAACTGCTAGCTAATCCTTATTCAGGAGATGGAACACTACATCCGGATTTGTGTCTAATCTATGTGGATGAAGTTTGTGGATTATTTAAGCTTGTAGGTTTGCCTGATGATGTTGTCAAGAAGAAGGTCTTTCCTTTATCTTTGAAGTAGAAGGCATTGACATGGTACATGCTATGTGATGATATTGGATCATGGAACTACAACCGACTGAAAATGGAATTTCATCAGAAGTTCTATCCTATGCATCTGGTTTATCGTGATCAGAATTATATTTACACCTTTTGTCCTCGTGAAGGAGAAAGAATTGCTCAAGCTTGGGGAGGCTTAAGTCAATGTTATATTCATGCCCCAATCATGAGCTGTCGAGAGAAATTATTATTCAGAATCTTTATGCTCGGCTTTCTCGCAATGATCAATCCATGCTCGATACTTCTTGTGCTGGTTCTTTTATGAAGAAAGATATTGAATTCAAATGGGATTTTTTGGAAAGAATTAAACGCAACTATGAAGATTGGGAACTCGACGAAGGTAAGGATTCATGTATGAATCTTAAGTTTGGTTGTGTTAAATCCTTCACAGACACCGATGCATTTCGTGAATTTAGCACTAAATATGGACTTGACTCTGAGATAGTAGCTTCTTTCTGTAAATCTTTTGCTACTCATGTTGATCTCCCTAAGGAGAAGTGGTTTAAATATCATCCTCCCATTGAAGTGAAAGTAGTTGAACCTATTAAAGTTGAAGAGGAAATTATTACTTATAATGTTGATCCTGTTATCCCTACTGCTTACATTGAGAAACCACCCTTCCCTGTTAGGATAAAGGAACCTGTTAGGATAAAGGAACATGCTAAATCTTCGACTGTGCTTCGTAAGAGTTGTATTAGAACACCTACACCCCCTGAACTAATTAATTTTTAACCTAGTATTGCTATGGTTAAAGATCTCTTGGTTGATAATATTGATGGGCATGTTATTCATTTCTGCAATGAAGCGGCTAGAATTGCTAGACCTGATACTAAGCATAAACATAGACCAGTTGTTGGCATGCCTGTTGTTTCTGTTAAAATAGGAGATCATTTTTATCATAGCTTGTGTGATATGGGTGCTAGCGTAAGTGCAATCCCCTAGAGGAAATTGATGCTACTATTAAGCTTGCTAATAGAGACACTATTGCACCGATGGGGGTTGCTAGAGATGTTGAAGTCTTGTGTGGGAAAATAAAGTATCCTACTGATTTTCTTGTTCTTGGTTCCCCACAAGATAATTTTTGTCCCATTATATTTGGAAGACCCTTCTTGA
Organism: Hordeum marinum; assembly: GCA_022496015.1. Classification (NCBI taxonomy): domain Eukaryota; kingdom Viridiplantae; phylum Streptophyta; class Magnoliopsida; order Poales; family Poaceae; genus Hordeum; species Hordeum marinum. The sequence goes on along the minus strand of CM039676.1, from coordinate 132,153,982 downwards.
ATACTGTTAATGCTAGGATTGATTGTGAGAAAGAAATAGTTACTATGAGTTTTGGGCATGTGTCTCATGAGTTTAATTTCTCTAAATTTCGTAGACAACCCCATGACAAAGAATTGCCTAGTAAAGATGAAATTATTGGTCCCGCTTCTATTGCCGTGCCTCCTACTGATCCTTTAGAACAATATTTGCTAGACCATGAAAATGATATGCATATGAATGAGAGGAATGAAATAGATGAAATTTTCTTTGATCAGCAACCTATTTTGAAACACAACTTACCTGTTGAAATACTTTGGGATCCTCCTCCACCCAAGGGTGATCCCGTGTTTGAGGTCAAGCAATTACCCAATACGTTGAAATATGCTTATCTTGATGAAAAGGAGATACATCTTGTTATTATTAGTTCTAAACTTTCAGAGCATGAAGAAAAGAGATTATTGAAATCTCTGAGGAAGCACCATGCTTCTATTGGTTATACTCTTGATGATCTTAAGGTCATTAGTCCTACTCTATGCCAGCATAAAATTAATATGGAGCCTGATGCCAAACCAGTTATTGATCACCAACGACGATTGAACCCTAAGATGAATGAAGTGGTAAGAAAAGAAAAACTAAAGCTTCTAGAGGCAGGTATAATTTATCTTGTTGCCGATAGTAGATGGGTTAGTCCCGTCCATTGTGTCCCTAAGAAGGTAGGTACTACCGTTATTCCTAATGATAAAAATGAATTGATCCCGCAAAGAATTTTTACATGTTATAGAATGGTAATTGATTCTAGGAAATTAAATAAAGCTACTAAGAAAGATCATTACCCTTTACCTTTTATTGATCAAATGCTCGAAAGATTATCCAAACATACTCATTTTTGCTTTCTAGATGGTTACTCTGGTTTCTCTCAAATTCCTATATCAAGCCAGGATCAAGAAAAAACCACTTTTACTTGCCCTTTCAGTACCTTTGCTTATAGACGTATGCCTTTTGGTTTCTAATGCACCTGCTACCTTTCAAAGATGTATGATGGCTATATTCTCTAACTTTTGTGAAAATATTCTTGAGGTTTTCATGGATGATTTTTCTGTTTACGAAACTTCATTTGATGATTGTTTGAGCAACCTTGGTCGAGTTTTGCAGACATGTGAAGAAACTAATCTTGTCTTGAACTAGGAAAAGTGCCACTTTATGGTTAATGAAGGTATTGTCTTGGGCCACAAGATCTTCAAAAGAGGTATTTAAGTTGATAAAGCTAAAGTTGATGCCATTGAAAAAATGTCGTGCCCATGGATATGAAAGGTATAAGAAGTTTCCTTGGTCATGCTGGTTTTTATAGGAGGTTTATCAAAGATTTGTCTAAGATTTCTAGGCCTCTCACAAATCTTTTGCAAAAAGATGTCCCATTTGTTTTTGATGATGATTGTGTGGAAGAATTTGAAATTCTTAAGAATGCCCTGATTACCGCACCTGTTGTTCAACCACCCGACTGGAACCTACCCTTTGAAATTATGTGTGATGCTAGTGATTATGCTATTGGTGCTGTTCTAGGACAAAGAGTTGATAAGAAATTAAATGTTATCCATTATGCTAGTAAAACTCTAGAAAATGCTCAAAGAAACTATGCTACTACTGAAAAACAATTTTTAGTAGTCGTGTTTGCTTGTGATAAGTTTACACCTTGTATTGTTGATTCCAAAGTAGCTGTTCATAATGATCATGCTTCTATTAAGTACCTTATGAAGAATAAAGATGCTAAACCTAGACTTATTAGGTGGGTCCTTCTACTACAAGAATTTGATTTGCATATCATTGATAGAAAGGGTGCTGATAACCCGGTGGCAGATAACTTGTCTAGGTTAGAAAATGTTCTTGATGACCCACACTACCTATTGATGATAGATTTCCTGATGAACAATTAGCTATCATGAATACTTCACATAATGCTCCTTGGTATGCTCATTATGCCAATTACATTGTTGCTAAATTTATACCGCCTACTTTCACTTACCAACAAAAGAAAAAGTTCTTCTATGATTTAAGGCATTACTTTTGGGATGATCCACAACTTTATAAAGAAGGAGTAGATGGTATTATGAGACGTTGTGTACCTGAGCATGAAGAGGAACAAATCTTACGCAAGTGTCACTACGAAGCCTACGGAGGCCACCACGTTGGAGATAGAACTGCACACAAGGTACTACAATCTGGGTTTTATTGGCCTACTCTCTTCAAGGATGCTCATAAGTTTGTATTGTCTTGTGATGAATGTCAAAGAATTGGTAATATTTTTAGTAGACATCAGGAAATGCCTATGAATTACTCTCTTGTTATCGAACCATTTGATGTTTGGGGGTTTGATTATATGGGGCCCTTTCCACAATCTAACGGGTATACTCATATTCTAGTTGCGGTCGATTATGTTAATAAGTGGGTATAAGCTATTCCAACTAGTAGAGTTGATCATAACACTTCTATTAAAATGCTTAAGGAAGTTATTTTCCCTAGATTTGGATCCCTAGATATTTGATGACTGATGGTGGTTCACACTTTATTCATGGTGCTTTCCATAAATTTCTTGTTGAATATGATGTTAATCATAGAATTGCATCTCCTTATCATCCTCAGTCTAGTGGTCAAGTAGAATTGAGCAATAATGAAATTAAATTGATTTTGCAGAAGACTATTAATATATCTAGGAAGAATTGGTCTAAGAAACTTGACGATGCATTGTGGGCTTACAGAACTGCTTACAAAAACTCTATGGGTATGTCTCTGTATAAGATGATTTATGGTAAAGCATGACACTTACCACTAGAACTAGAACATAAAGGTTATTGGGCAAACAAAGAGCTCAATTATGATTTCAAACTTTCTGGTGAGAAGAGGTTATTTGACATTAGCTCACTTCACGAATGGAGAACCCAAGCCTATGAGAATGCCAAGTTGTTTAAAGAAAAGGTAAAGAGATGGCATGATGGAAGGATACAAAAGCATGAATTTAAGGTAGGTGATCATGTATTGTATACAATTCTTGTTTGAGATTTTTTGCAGGAAAACTTCTCTCTAAATGGGAAGGTCCTTACGTTATTGAGGAGGTATACCATTTCAGTGCCATCAAGATTAACAACGCCGAAGGCACAAACCCAAAGGTGGTGAATGGTCAAAGAATCAAACATTATATGTTAGGTACTCCCATAAATGTTGAAACCAATGTCATCAACACCATAACTCCGGAGGAGTACATTAGGGAGACTTACCAGAACGTTTCAGACATCGAAAAGGAATAGGTATGTGGTATGGTAAGTAAAAAGACTCCAAAACTTTTTCAATGGAATTTTTTATCTGTTTTGGAATATTTAAAAAATTAGGAAAATTTAAAGTAGTCTGAATAATGCACGAGGAGGCGACAAGCCTGGAGGGCGCGCCCTATCCCCCTGGGTGCACCCCTGGGGCTTGTGGCCACCTCGTGCACCTTCCGGATTCCGTTTTGTTGTGGAATACCCCTTCGGGTCAGTAAAAATTCATTATATAATCTCCCGAAGGTTTTGAATCTCGTATTACGCCAATACCTCTTGTTTTCTCTTAGAGCTGTTTTTGCAGCAGATTTAGAGCAATATGTCATCCCAAGATTTTGACGGGGAAAGCTATATATCGCATTATCTTGCCAATCCCAAGCGCTATGAGGACTTAGATCCTTATGGATTTTTCTTAGAGGAAGAAAAAGAAGGAAAGTATGAGGAAGAAAGCTCAGATGAAGAAGAGGCCCCCTGCCTTAGCCAGGAGATATGCACGTGGAGTTCAAGAAATCAAGCCTTCCCAACACCCGGCGAAAACCCAAGGTTCTATTTATCCCTTCTCGTTTCCTGTAGGAGAGCAAGGAAGAATTATGTCAAAATATATTGAAGCTCGAGCAGGAGGTGGACGACCCGAGGGAACAAAATTTTATGCTTAGGAGGAAACTAGACAAGCTTCCAACCTCATCAACAACTCCAACATCACCACCTCCGAAGAAGGAAAACTAAAGACATGGGTATGGGCACTCCCCTGGGTTGTGCCAAGCTTGGGGGAGGTGCCCCGATATCGTACCACCATCACATTTTTTATTTTATTTCTATTTTCATTTTTATTTTTATCATCTTTCCTTAGTTCGATCGTTTTGGTTATATCTTGATCTAGTAGAATAAAGCTTTGGTGTGATCTAGTTTTTAGTCTTTGTTTTATGATTCCTCCTATGTAAGCAAGTCTGTGAGTTATATAATAAAAATTGCTTTTGAGTTGAGGGATTTTGCTTGTTTGGCATGATCTCAATCTTGAGAAAGATGAAGTAGAAAGAAGTATAGAATAAAAGAAAAGAGTATATATGATAATGTTATGGGGAGTGATGACTTCACATTCAAGAAGTATGTCGATTGAAACTTGTTGTGGGTTGATAAACATAACTGTTGGTCATCGGGGCAATTAAAAGGAAGTAATAAGGAAAGAGAGGTTCACATATAAATATATTATCTTGGACATATTTTATGATTGTGAGCACTCATTAAAATATTATATGTTAAGAAGTTGATGTTGGACAAGGAAGACAACATAATGGTTTATGTTTGATTATTTCCGAATAGAAGTTATATTGTTATAGATCCCTCAACATGTGTCGCTTGATTCCACCTCATATCAGCCAAAACTTTTGCACCGAGTAGAGACACTACTTGTGCATCCAAACACCCTTAACTCAGTTTTTCCATGAGAGTTCACCATACCTACCTAAGGATAGAATAAAATCCTTCAAGTAAGTTGTCATCGGTGCAAGAAATAAAAATTGCTCTCTAAATATGTGTGATCTATTAATGTGAGGTAAATAAACTTTATATGAACTTGTGATAGGGAAGAAATAAAAGCGACGAACTGCATAATAAAGTTCTCTATCACAAGGGGCAATATAAAGTGATGTTCTTTTGCATTAAGGGATTGTGCATCCAACTATAAAAGCGCATGACAACCTCTGCTTCCCTCTGCGAAGGGCCTATCTGTTACTTTTATTTTCTAGTACTTACCTTTATGCAAGAGTCATGGTGATCTCCATCAATTTCTCTATTTTTGCCTTTATTTTCTGGTAAACGTCACGTGTTTGGGAACGATCTAGGCAGATATATCCACTCGGAAGTGGACAAGCATGAGATATTATTGTTAACATTACCCTTGAGGTAAATAGTTGGGAGGCAAAACTATAAGACCCTCTCCTTCTCTGTGTCCGATTGAAACTTTGAACTCATAAGTACCTTGTGAGTGTTAGCAATTGCGAAAGACTAAAAGATGATTGAGTATGTGGGTTTGCTTTACAAGCTCTTTTATTGAAGCTTTCCTATGTTCTGATAAATTGGAATTGCTTCAATGACTGATATCATAGTTTGTTGGTTCTCAATAGAGTTCTTCATTCATACTTTGCCATTGTGAATGAATTATTACTTCAACATAAATTATTTGTCAATATATGGTGCTATTCTAAAGATGATCATGATGCCTTCATGTCCGTATTTTATTTTATGGACACCTCTATCTCTAAACATGTGGGCATATTTATCAATTTCGGCTTTCGCTTGAGGACAAGCGAGGTCTAAGCATGGGGGAGTTGATATGTCTATTTTGCATCATGATTTTATATTGATATTTATTGAATTATGGGCTGTTATTACACATTTGGTACAACACTTATGCCTTTTCTCTCTTATTTACATGGTTTACATGAAGAGGGAGAATGCCGACAGCTGGAGTTCTGGACTAGAAAAGCAGAAAATTTGAGATACCTATTCTGCACAACTCCAAAAGTCCTGAAAATCTATGGAGAATTGTTTTGGAATATATAAAAAATATTGGGTGAAAGAAATACATTAGGGGCCCACCAGGCAGCCACAAGCCTCTAGGGCGTGCCCTACCCCCAGGGCGCGCCCCTGGGGCTTGTGGCCCACCTGACAGCCCTCCGATGCCCATCTTCTGCTATATTGAGGGTTTCGACCTGGAGAAAATCAGAACAGAGCTCTCAGGACAAAGCGCCACCGTCTCAAGGCGGAACTTGGGTAGAACCAATGTAGAGCTCCGGCTGGGTGATCCTGCCTGGAAACTTCCCTCTGGGAGGGGAAATCGAAGCCATCGTCATCACCAACGATCCTCGCATTGAGAGGCAGTCAATATCCACCAACATCTTCATAAGCACCATCTCCTTTCCGAACCCCAATTCATCTCTTGTATCAGATGTTTGTCTTAAAACCTCAGATTGGTAGCTGTGGGTTGCTAGTAGTTATGATTACTCCTTGTAGTTGATGATAGCTGGTTTACTTGGTGGAAGATCATATGTTCAGATCCTTGATCATCATTAATACTCCTTAATATTCTTTGTGAGTAGTTACATTTGTTCCCGAGGACATGGGATAAGTCTTGTTATAAGTAATGATGTGAATTTGGTATTCGTTCGATATTTTGATGAGATGTATGTTGTCTCTCCTCTAGTGGTGTTATATGAACGTCGACTACACAACACTTCACCATTGTTTGCGCCTAGAGGAAGGCATTGGGAAGTAATAAGTAGATGATGGGTTGCTAGAGTGACATAAGCTTAAACCGTAGTTTATGCGTTGCTTCGAAAGGGGCTGATTTGGATCCACATGTTTCATGCTATGGTTAGATTTATCTTAATTCTTCTTCTGTAGTTGCGGATGCTTGCGGGAGGCATTAATCATAAGTGGGAGGCTTGTCCAAGTAAGGGAAGCACCCAAGCACCGGTCCACCCACATATCAAATCATCAAAGTAACGAACGCGAATCATATATGCATGATAAAAACTAGCTTGACATAAACTCCCATGTGTCCTCCGGAGTGCTTTGCTTTATATAAGAATTTGTCCAGGATTGTCCTTTGCTATAAAAAGTATTGGGACACCTTGCTGCACCTTTGTTATAATTGTTACTTGCTACCTGTTACGAATTATCTTGTCACAAAACTATCTGTTACCGATAATTTCAGTGCTTGTAGAGAATACCTTACTGAGAACCGCTTGTCATTTCCTTCTGCTCCTCGTTGAGTTTGCCACTCTTACTTATTGAAAGGACTATGATAGATCCCCTATACTTGTGGGTCATGACGTGTCGAGGCTACCATCACAACTCTACCGACACGAGGGTTATCACTGCCACTGACCTTGCTGCCCGCGGGAAGTGGCACTCCTCTGCGCCCCTTCTGTGCGGAAGGATGGACGCGTTGCTCCGTGGTTCGCCTCCTAGGCCCGCCTTGGGCACACCCACACGTGGGATATGTTTCTCGAAGCGTGAAAGCTGCCCCGCCATTGTTTAGCAGACGCGGGGTATGTTGCCTAGATGGACCGCGCCACCGGCTCGCCTCCACTGGCGGCGAAGCATTGCCCCCCCCCCGTGTTCTCCCCGCTCTCCATCACTCTTCATAGGGAGCATGGCACATGAAGAACTTCTTCTACCCCCTCACGTTGGGGCCCTACCAAACCCAGGTGTAGCTCATGCCCGCGCGACGGGAGCATTGGGGTGTGCTATGGGGTCCACACGACGACATGCATACTTGGCGGCGCTCAGGCTCCGGTGGACGGTCGCTAGCTCAAGCTATTGTTGTGCGGGGCAAACACTACCTTCTAGGAGCGCCAACCAGTGCCACCGCTGGGATGGGCGCAACAGGATATCACCTTCGGCCCGAGGGATCATCCGAGGTCCGTGGCCGCCGCGGGCGCTCTACCCATGCTATGCGCCCCCACCATAAGCAACTTCTCGGTCACCTAAACCCTCATCTATGGGGGCTCCGGCCTGAAGGTGCTCTCGGTCAAGACCTTCGAAATGCTCCAGGTTCCCTATGATCAGCCAAAGCTCACCAGGCCCTTTTCAGGAGTGACCGACGGGGTCACGGCCCCATTGGGTTAGATACACCTGTTGGTCACCTTCGGCACGCGCGACAATTACTGCATCGAGATCATCAACTTTGACGTGGCGCACATTTGCCTCCCGTATAATGCCATCCTTGGTTACCCGACGCTCGCAAAATTCATGGCGGCCACCCACCTGGGCTACAACCTCCTTAGGATGCTAGGCTGTAGTGGCATCATTACCATCAAGTGCGATGAGGGATATGCCGTCAGCTCCCTCAAGCGTGCGTACGGGGCTACAACCAATGCACACCGAGCTGCCGTGAGCGAGGTGGCGCTCTCCAGGCGGCACCGATGAGGAAAAGTATACTCTTCTCCCAGGATTGAGCCAAGAACGAGAAGGTACCCTTTGGCAGTGGCGACCCGAGCCACACCTTTGAAATCGGCGCCGACCTTCCCACCGAGCAAGAAGAAGTGCTCGTCACTTTCCTCCAAGCAAACACAGACGTGTTTGCTTGGAAGCCGACCAACTTGGTCGGGGTCCCGAGGGAGGTAATCGATCACCACCTCGTGGTGTGCCTCAATGCTCACCCCGTCAAGCAAAGGGCCAAGCGCCAAGCATTGGAAATGAAACAGTTCATTGTTCAGGAGGTGCATAAGTTGCAGGAGGCAGGGGTCATCCGCGAGATGCGCTACCCTAAGTGGCTCGCCAACCCCGCACTACTAGGAAAAACCTTATAGGCAGGACACTATCAATAGCACTGGAATATTACAGGCGCTGCTACTAATTACCAGTAGCGCTGTATTTAGGAAGCCCTACAAGTAAGTAGTTAGCAGTAGCACTGTAAACGTAAAGAGCGCTACTGCTAATCGGGACCCGACGAACCAACTGACACTATTGGTAGTAGCAGCGCTGTCGAGAATACAACGCTACTACTAATACTTCAGCAGTAGCGCTTTACTTGGTGGAACCGCTACTGATAATGGGCCCCACTTAATAGTAGCTTTCTTTCTGGAAAGCGCTACTACTAAGTATCATAGCAGTAGCGCTTTCTGAAAAACAACACTACTGCTATGTGTGGCTGGTGCCACCTTTTGACCCCCTCCCCTCCCCCTCCACCACTGCCCTCTCCCCCTCCTTTCCCCTCTCCCATCACCATTGTTTCCCTTCTTCTCTCTTCCTCCTACCTCTTTTCTCTCCCCATTAATGCCCCCTCCACCATAACTCTCCTCCATAACTGGCCTTCTCATCTCTAGCTAGCTCCATAATTGCCCCTCCCTCATTTGTTTGGCTCTCCCTCCATTCCATTAGATATAGATCTAGCTAGCTCATCTCTCTCCCTCTCTATTACTTACCTAGAGTCATCTCTCCTCCCCAACAACTTGATCTAGCTCATGTCCCCAACAACTAGATCTAGCTAGATCTAGCTAGATATAGGTGAGTAAAAAGTTGTTCATTTCAAGAATGGGAATATGTGTGTGAATGGGAATATGTGTGTTTGGGATAAGGAGATATTTGTGTGAGTGACATGCCCTCGAGTTGCTTATGTTTTGCTGAAATGTTGATTTATTTCCGTTTCGGTGAATTTCGAGCAAACTCGATGTCCTATTTTTAGGCAAGGTCATGCCAAATTTTTATATGACTTTGATGCATGCATGCATTTTGTTTATAACCCTTTTGCTTGTTATACTGTGAGTGGATGGAAGGTGGAGCAATACATGCAATCTGTGGTGATGGACATGCATGCAAATAATCGTACTAGGATTAGATGTCCGTGTACAAGATGCAAAGGAGTCCTTTTGGAGCCTTTTGATCGTGGCAGGTTGAAGGTGCACCTACTGATGAATGGTTTCAAGGATGGCTATACTCGGTGGATAAGTGAAGATAATGATGATGAGGACATCCACATGGCAGGGAATAACGACATGGGGCTATATGAAGAGATGACCGATCGACACGAAGACGATGGCGTCGGACATGGCGGCGGGGAAGAGTTAAATGACGGTGGCAGAGAAGATGCTGAACATGGCAGCGGAGAAGATTCCAAACATAGTGAAGAAGAGTCCGGACATGGCTAAGAAGCAGAGGCGGCAGTCACACCACAGTCTTCGACGCTACTAAGTGCAGTCGTGCAAGACTCTCATGTTTGAGACCTCCTTCGCAAGAGTATGACTAGTGAGAGAGCTACTTCTGGAGAGAAGGCTAAGCTGGCGCAACTTGAACTAGACTTGAAGACTCCATTGTATGACGGTTGCGATCCCGATGTGACCCGCTTGAGTTTCATGCTCAAACTTCTAAATACGAAGGCCAAAAACAAATGGACAGACAAAAGCCTCGATGAGCATTTGAAGTATCTACATAATAAAGTTCTTCCCGTGGGGAACCTGTGTCCTACTAGTGTCGATGAGGCCAAGAAAATCGCTTGCCCTTTTGATTTTCCGCACATTAGGTACCACGCATGAATCAACGATTGCATCATTTATCAGGGGGAGCACATGGAAAAAACTAGCTATATAGTGTGCAATGATTCTCGATACAAGAAGGCAGGAAAGAAAGCTCCTCAGAAAGTTGTATGGTACTTTCTGATCACTCCCCATCTGCAGCGGTATTTACTAGATCCTAATGAGGCAAAGCTCATGCGCTGGCACGCGAAGAGGAAGAAGCCCGACGATGGAGATGATCCGAAGCTGAGACACCTCGTAGATGGTAGCCAGTGGAGAGCATTCAACACGGTACATGGATTTTCTATAGAATATTGAAGGAACATCGTGCTTGGTGCGAGTACCGATGGCATGAATCCGTTTGGAAACCAAAACACTTACCACATCACATGGCCCGTCTTTGTATGGATGTACAACCTCCCCCCCATGGAAATGCATGAAGACAAAGTACATACACATGAGCATGCTGATTCAAGGGCCGAAAAAACCAGTAAATAATATTAACATGTATATGGGGCTTCTAAAAGAGGATCTAGACACGTTATGGAAAACACCAGCATGGACATGGGACGACAGCAAAGGAGAGTATTTCTATATGAGAACTGTGCTGATGACGACGGTGCACGACTATCCCGGTTATGGGTACACCTCAGGACAGGTGTGCCACGGATACTGTGGATGCACGAGGTGCATGGATGATACAACACCTCAGTAGCTTATGTCAACGAAAGATGGCGGGTCTGGGAAAATCGTGTACATGGGACATCGTAGATAGCTTGAGAAGATGACCCGTGCAAAAAGCATGGAGATCTATTCAATGGGTTGGCTGAGCATCGAGGACCTCCACGTAAGAGGAGCAGCTCCGAAATGAACAAGCTGTTGAAAAACTGGGAACAGTGCCCCGCGCCGGGAACGATGAAAAATGCGCCGGAGCTGCTACTGAAGGTATGGAAAACGAGGTCTGTTTTCTGGGACTTGGAGTACTGGCCTAATCACGACATGCCTCATTGCCTTGATCAAATGCATATCACAAAGAATGTCCTCGAGATCTTGCTTGGCACACTGATGAACATGCCGGAGAAGACTAAGGATGGGATGAAGGCAAGGAAAGACTTGGAAGATTTGAAGATCAGGAAAGATCTCCACGGTAAAAAGTCTACGGAGGAGACGAAGATGGAGACGGAGGAGGGGGGAAGGGGCAGAAAAGTCAACAAGAAGGAGGAGAATTATTGCCCCCCTTCTTGCTTCACCTTAAGTGCGAAGGAGATCGATCAATTCACCAAGTGCCTTATGGGAATCAAAGTCAGTTCCGGTTACTATGGGAAGATAAGCAGATTTCTAGACCCCAAGAAGAAAAGGTTCAACGGGATGAAGTCTCATGACTGTCACGTGATGATGACGTAGATACTCCCGGTTGCCACTAGAGGGATAATGGACAAGCACGTCCATGACATGCTTACTAGTCTCTGCAACTTCTTCGACGTTATCTCTCGAAAGTCCATAAGTGTGAAGCAGCTCCGAAGGCTACAGGAAGAGATCGTTGTCATACTATGTGACGTTGATATGTACTTCTCGCCCGCGTTCTTTGACGTCATCGTGCATCTGTATGTCCACATCATGGACAACATCATTGACCTCGGGCTGACATTCCTTCATAGCATGATGCCATTCAAGAGGATGAATGGGGTCATCAAAGGATTCGTACGTAACATGTCCCGTCCCGATGGGAGCATCGTCCAGGGGTATCTAACGCATGAGTGCATCTCCCTTTGCAAGAATTATATAGGCGTCGGAGACCCTATTGTTGGTTTTCCCGTCAACAAGCACGATCGGAGGCTTAGAGGAGAAGGTCACAACAATGACTGGAGGGAATTGCATGTGGACTACTCGGATCGACGGAATGACTTTGACAGGGCTAACTTAGTAGTGCTACAACACCTAGATGTGGCAGATGATTATGTGGCACGACATAAAGAAACCATCAAAAATAAGTACCGTGATAAGCGGATGCTCAAGACGGACGATGAAGTTACTGTAGAGCACAACGCCACTTTCTTGCGTTGGTTCAAAGAGCAAGTTCTTGAAAATCCCCCCGAAGAGGGCAGTTCGGACGGATTGCTCATACACGCCTTAGCACATGGCTCCGCACCCAAACTCGCAACCTATCAGTCATACGATATCAACGGGTACACGTTCTATATGGATGCCAAAGACATGGACAGTGAGTACTAGAACTCTGAGGTGACGATTGAATGCTTGACCGACGCCAACGGCACAACTGAAAGATTCTACAGAAGGGTCGAAGAGAGCTGGGAGCTTGATTATACTAGATTGCACGATGCGATGATGTTCCTTGTCAGATGGGCTAAGGACGTCGTAAGAGAAAACAAGTATTTCACTACCATGTCTATACCACCTGCTGATGCGAAGAGCGCAACCATGAACGTTAACGTCATCACCAAAACTGAGCCATGGTTACACCCTAAGCACATGACACAATGCTTCTTAATAACCGACACGACCAATCCCAACCGTGTTGTCGTGAGGAAAGGCAAAAAGAGCATCGTCACAAAGGATGGAGTCGCCAACAAGGAAGATTATGACCAATACGGCAACCCGATGAGGGAAGATGACAATGACGATGAAGCATACATGAAAGGAAGAATCAATAATACATTACATAAGAAATATCGTACTCCATGGTTCTGGAAAAGTCACAAGGAGGGTCTCAATTATTCGGCAACGAACAAGAAAGGGAAGAAGCTCATTGTGAAATGTCGTCGACACAGCTGAGAAACCATCATTTATATATATGTATGTATTTTGTGTATGCACTTAAGTAACCGTTATTGGTCAACTGATATATATGTTACCACCACATGCATGCATGGTTCCGGTGATATTCGCATAGCGCGGGAGGGAGACGCCATCGTAAACAGGAAGGAAGAAAGCAATACAAAAGAAATACAAAAGGGAGAAATCAATACAAAAGAACAAAAACGAAAGGGAGAAAGTAATACAAAATAAAAAGAAAAGTAAAAATAAAAGAAAAGGGAAATAATAAAAACTAATACATATCAGTAGCGCTAGATTATGAACCAACGCTATAGCTCATATACTTATAGTGCTGGATCCTAATCCAGTGCTACTACTATGTGTATTTTAGAATTAAAAAACTGAAAATTAAAACAATTAGTAGTAGCGCTGAATTATGAACCAACGCTATAGCTAATTTAGCTATAGCGCTGGTCCTAACCCATGGATACTACTACTTTTGGGTCAACCACCGCCCGTGCTCAAATTTTGTGCCCCCCATTCCCCCCACCACCCCCCTCCTCTCTGTCATGCGCCGCCATCGCCCCCCTGCCCACCGCCGTCGCCCCTGCCTGCCGCTTCAACATCCTCCTCGTCCGCACGGACGCCCGAGCCCTCCCATTCCCCCACTCTCCCACCTCTCCCCCTCCTATCCGTTGCACGTCACCGTCACCCCTGCCTGCTCTAGCATCCTCATCCGCATCGCTGCAGGTACCCCCCTTCCCCCACCTCCCCCTGTCTCTAGTCAATTAGGAAAAAACCTAGGGTTCATATCTTGGGTTAAAAACCGGATTGTAGGTATAAATAAAAAACTTTAAATAAAAAACAGTAGCAAATTTATTGCTTTAAATAAAAAACTAGCTAGGCTTTGTAGGTATAAAAAACAATTGATTGACGAAGAATATCCGAGTGGTTGAATGTCGGTTGCAAAGTTTGTTGCAAATTGATGTTGGTTGCAAAATGTTTGCAATGTTGGTTGAATGTCGAAGAATATCCGAGTGGCCTATGTTTTGCCGGAATGTTGATTCATTTCCGTTCTGGCAAATTTCAGGTGCTCCATATGTCCACTTTTTAGCAAAGGTCATGCCGAAAATTTCCGTTCTAGTAAAGGCATGACTTGTGCTAGAAACTAGGACATATGGAGTGCCCAAGATTTGCCGGAAGGGGAATGAATCAACATTCTGACCAAATATAGGCTCCTTTTTTCTCTTCATTATATCTTTTATTTACAATTGTTGAATAGGAAACATGTCTAGCCACGCCTCAGCTGGGGGTTCTGCTCGCCTCGAAGAAGATCCCATCGAGGCAATAAATCACTATTTTGATTGCCTGGACGAACACCAGATGGGGGTGCATGGTGGCGGCAGTGGCACCAACCCCGACGCCGACACTGATACTAGCACCAGCACTGGCACCGACACCGACACCACCGCCGAGACCGGCAATGATGCAATCGTAGCTAGTCAAGCACCGAAGGAGAAGAATCAAAGACCAAACGAGCTCGTCATCGGACAAATTGTGGTCACGGAGATGCACCCCAAGAAATTAGAGCCAACGACGCCGGATGAAGCGCGCTCGTGGTGGGGCAATCAACTAGGATGCATCCTCAGGGAAACCGCCAACATCAATGGCGAGAAGTTGAAGAAGATACCACATATGGAGCACATGCTCCTAAAGAAGTTGCACAATAGGTTCTTGATCCCTGGCCGCACAGAAAGCAAAGATCAGTGGGACGATGACTCCATGACAAATATAAACAACAAGGTGATGGTGACGTTCACCAACGACTTGTCCGCCTGGAAAGTTCGGGTGAAAAAGCGATTGATAAGAATGAACCATGGTCCAAGATTCATGCTGAAAATCCGTCAATTACGGAAGAGGACTTTAAAAAATTCAAGGAGACTTGCGCTAAAGGTGAAACCAAGAAAAAGTCAGAGAAAATGAAGGCGCTCAAGGCAGGAACACGCCTCCCCACCACCTCGAAAGCCGTGGTTACAAGGGGAAGAGGCAAATATGGGCCAAGGAGGACGCTGAACGTGAAAGTCACGGAATCCCGGACCCCTTGGCGGAGTTCACCGACCTGCTGGAGCATGACTAGATCAGGGCTCGGTACAAGTGGGACTCCTTCAAGAAGACCTTTTACACGGACCCGAAGACGAGGGAGTTCATGAGACTTCTGGTAATTGTTATATTACCACATTATCATATTAGCTTCCAATCAATTCGACTACAAGTTTTTTCACATTATTAGTAAACCATCCACGTTCCTTTTCCAAAAAGAGCAGCACCAAAAGGCAGTCGAAAGCGAAGAGTCGTCACAGTCGTGGGCGAGGCCCAAGTGGGACACCCATTTCAACCGGGCCCTAGACATACTAAAAAAGGTCTCGGAGGACACACTGTCGTCCTATGGATGTGTGCACGGTGTCGGAGATGGCGCCTCGTGGAAGACGTGCTACCACGAGGAGCTAATGGAAAGAAGGAAGATAAAGTTCCTTACTCAACAGACCATTGACCAGAAGGTCGCGCTTGCGATCAATAAGTCCAACATTGAGACCAAAGAAGAGTTGGAAGAGATAGTCGATGCCAGGGTCAGTGCAGCGGTAGCTGGCATCACGACTGACTTCACATCTTCCATTTCCATCTTGCTTCCGGCAATTTTTGAATGGACGAAGAAAAATCTAGATAAAGGGCCAGCAGACTTTCCGCTTCCCAGCTACGTGGGGAGCAATTCAGTGAACATTGCACCGCCAGCACCTGCTCACGCCACCGCACATGCTCCCACTCCTGTTCATAGCAGCCCGTCCTCCGTCTCTTGCCAACTCGGTGTGCCTTCGTCTATGGCTGAGCTGGACGCCCTCATGGTAATTACGCATCCTACCCTTTTCACCAGCATGTCTATATAGTCTTCCATTTCAATTGCCTTTCAGATGTTTGACGTCGTAGACATGTCTTCGTAGGCCAACGATACCCTGTGCACCCTACTGTACGACATCAAGGGCCAGAAGGTGGCCATGGGAAAGGCAACGATCATGAAGCCGAAGGACCACATGTTCCACAACCGAGAGATGCCCAATGGCGTCTTCAAGGTTAACGTGGCCAGTGTCTTAGCAGGCTTCGAGGATTTGCCTCCTCCGGTACCAGTCGATGACGAGGAGACCCCTCAACGGATTGGCACATGCAAGAGCTAGTTCTTGCCTTGGCCGAAGACTCTTCTTCATGTCGAGGCGCCCAGTATCACACCAACAACAGCTTCTCAAGAAGGTATGAACACCACCCCACCTACCAAATTACCTGCACCTGTCGTGGCGGGTGATAGTGGACGACGCGAGGGAGAGCCTGCATTAGTGCCAGATGACGTTGCCCCCGTTGTCGAAGAAGCAAATGCTGATGATGACATGGAGGAGGATGATGATGACCCAGACAAGTATTTCAATACCGCCTATGATGATGGAGGATTGATGGCTCAGGACAACGAAGACCCATTCTATGAGCATGGAGATAATGACTTGATGCTTCCTGATTTGCCGGAGCTGGGATGTCCTAAGGCAGAATGCAAAAAGTCTCTCTTCAAGCGATCCTCGCAGGAGACGCCTGCAAATGGCGCCTCTACCCAGCAACAACCCGAGGGCCGTCCATTGATTAGCCTGACGACACTGGGGGTGATAGTTAGGGAAGGTATGATGGGATCACTACCGCCACCCCTAAGAGGCAAAGGAGGAGACCGGATAGGAGAGGCCCTGAAGGTGTGAGAGCTGCTTCAAGAAGCCAGCTGCCTCTGAAGCCCCGAGAGGTAGACAGAATACTTGTCGTTGGTGCGAAGTGTTTCCATGTTGCCAGCCACCCGATCCTATGTCAAAAAGCGCTAGAGGACATACTGAACAATGATCTAAGGAGACTTCATGATGATGTGCTGGCCTGAGAGAAAAGCCTTCTCATACCGGAAAAACCAGGATACCAGCTTTACGTGGCTCAGGTGCCAGGTGGGAAGTTGTACGTCGAGGGATGGCTCGCAGATAAGTTCATCCTGCGATTTGACTACATCTACGACATGTTCCACATGACCAAGATGGATTTCCAGTTCGTCCACATGTATGCGTTGTATCTCAACTACATCATCAGGATCGAGAACATAAAATATATCTACGTCGTGGATCCATACCATATGCACGAGAGCTTCTTGGATGTCTGCAAAGAGCACCGTGACTATGCAAGCAAATACATCGGCGACTTCATGATCGCTAATAAGGACAAGGAGGCGATTCTCCTGCCTTATCATCCCACGTAAGTCATCCATGCATATCCTTTCTTAAGTGTTAATCATTCCTTTGCAAGCATGGAGGCTAATTTGAGGTGTACTTAATTTGCTCAACAGGGGGGCGTCCTCATCATTTTGTACCCAGAATACTCCCATGCTATATACTTGGACTCATCGAAGAACATCAAGAAAAAGGATTACAAGCACATAAAGAGTGTTCTCGATAGTGACCTGTTAACCCTCAGCCTGTCTGGTGGATATATCAAGGTGAAAAAGTACAGGAGGAACGGGCTGGTTTTCAGCCATTGGATCCATACCATATGCACGAGAGCTTCTTGGATGTCTGCAAAGAGCACCGTGACTATGCAAGCAAATACATCGGCGACTTCGTGATCGCTAATAAGGACAAGGAGGCGATTCTCCTTCCTTATCATCCCACGTAAGTCATCCATGCATATCCTTTCTTAAGTGTTAATAATTCCTTTGCAAGCATGGAGGCTAATTTGAGGTGTACTTAATTTGCTCAACAGGGGGGCGTCCTCATCATTCTGTACCCAGAATACTCCCATGCTATATACTTGGACTCATCGAAGAACATCAAGAAAAAGGATTACAAGCACATAAAGAGTGTTCTCGATAGTGACCTGTTAACCCTCAGCCTGTCTGGTGGATATATCAAGGTGAAAAAGTATAGGAGGAACGGGCTGGTTTTCAGCCATAAGACCGACTTTTGCTGCATCCAGCAACCTCATGCATCACCTGCTCGAGTTCAGAAGGGATAATCAATGCCCTCGCATGTTAGCTAGTACCAATGATACCTAGATTGTGAATTGGGACACAAGCATAGGAAAGACACCGGATCATCGAATCCAAGCTGAGTTTTACCACGTGTAGTGTGAACTTTCCCAAGTGATCATGAAGCAGGTCCTCGAACCAACAAGGATGTTCTACCATGGGCCAATCACATGGGATGATATCCGAGCACTGCTAATCGCTCATCGTCTGAACCTGAAGCCTTTCAAGAAGCTCGGGTGCTTCCTCCCAGACTATGAAGATTGGACCGAGGACTGATTGTCGTTGACAATATATGTGTCACTAGCATCCAGAAGAAACTATGTGATGTAATTAAACCGTTGTCCTGAACTAGCGTAGATCGCTCTAGTTAATTAGTTTGGGTATGAGGAACTTCGTCATTTATGTTTACTATAGGTTGCTTGTATTTTGCTAATTATGCCTCTTTGTGTTCTTAAGTACATTATGTTACATATTATCGTTCACGATGCAGGTACATAGATCAGAGATGGCGAAGGGCTGCTATGCCATGTTCGTTGGGAAGGTTCCAGGAGTCTACGACCACTGGCCAGACGCTCAGGCCCAGGTGGACAAGTACCCGGGTGCTAGCCACAGAGGGTTCGACAGGAGAGCCGAAGAGGAAAGGAGTTACTTGAGGTGGACGCTCTGGCAAGAGCGGGGGCGGAACCGCCGGTGCCTCAAGTACTACATAGTCCCGGTCTTGCTCATGTTGATCGCTCTTCTCTTCTACATCATGGTTTAGATAGAGATGATGAAACTTGTGTGTGTGTGCCATGACCCTGCAGTTGCACTTATTAGAGAAATGACATGACTTGTGTATCGCTATTTTTGAGATGTGATGATATTTGTGTTGAATGATGATGATGATGGTATGACGAGACTACTGTATGTGTATGATATGATGATAATAGTGTATGTTTATTGTGATCTGATGAAAATACTCTATAGGAACTGTATAAATACATCACGAATACGTAGAGGGGGTATGAATCTGTGAAAGCAGGAATACTAGTAGCAGCGCTGGAAGGCATCTAGCGGCAACACTAGATTAGCAGCAGCGCTCGTCTTTTTGCAGCGCTACAAATAGTTAGCAGTAGCGCTTGTCAGTGCAGTGCTACTCCTAACGAGACTTAGCAGTAGCATTGCACCGACCAGCGCTACTGCTACAACTTAGCCGTAGTGCGTTAGCAGTAGCGGTGGACCCAGAGATACTACTAAGGGTATTTCCAGCGCTACTACTAGGCTTTTTCCTAGTAGTGCCGTCGTCGTCCCCAAAAAGGGTGGAAAGGATAGAATGTGCGTCGACTTCACCTTCCTCAACAAAGCGTGTCCCCAAGACCCCTTCCCGCTTCCACACATCGACCAGACCATGGAATCGACCGCCAGCTATGACCTCCTATGCTTCCTAGACGCCTTTTCGGGCTACCATCAGATCAAGATGGCAGCAAAGGACGTGGAGAAGACGACGTTCATCTCCCCCCATGGGGTATTCTTCTACACCCTCATGCCCTTCGCCCTCAAGAGTGCCAGGCCCACCTTCCAAAGACTAATGCACATCACGGTGAGGCCCCAGCTGGGCAGGAACGCGGATGCGTACATCGACGAAATCGTAGTTAAGTCATGCGAAGCCAGGATACTCATCCAGGATCTAGAGGAGACATTCGCCAGCCTGCACAAGGTCAACTTGAAGCTCAACCGCGACAAGTGCATTTTCAGAGTCCCTTCGGGTAAGATCCCGAGGTGGATGTAGCCTTCCAGGACCTCAAGGGATACCTCACGAGCCCTCCAATCATGGTCACATCGTGCCCCCATGAGAGCTTGCTGCTTTACCTAGCGGACACCCCTCACGGCTAGTGCGCCCCTCATGGTGGAGCGAGAGGAGCAAGTTTGTGCCAAGCGTAAGGTTGCGGTGCCCGAGAAGGCATCGCCGGGGGCTTCTTAGGACACGACGGCACCTGGCGAGGGCACGCCCCAGGTGACCCCCGCCAATCCACAGGGCAACATGGCCTCGCCCCATGTACGCCTCGAGGGGGGCGACATGGACACCATGGTCAGGCATCTCGTCAAACACCCGATACTATGCCAGCATGGTGATTAGGGATGCGTGCAAGCACTATCCCTTGCAGCATAGGCTCCTCCTCGCGCTCCTCGACTCCTCCTGGAAGCTGCACCACTACTTCCAGGGCCACCTAATCAAGGTCATTTCCGCCTATCCCCTGGAATAAATCTTGTGCAGCCCCAATGCCTCAAGGAGGGTCGCCGAGTGGAATATCGAGATGCAAGATTTTGAGCTGGAGTTCTACACCACCAGAGTCATCAAAGGTGCAACCCTGGCCGACTTTAGGGCGGAATGGTTGGACACATATGAGGAGGGGACTCAGGATGACAAGTCCCGCTCACCCGGGAACAAGATGCCAGGCGATTGGGTCCTGTGCTTCGACGATGCCTTCTCCAAGCAGGGAGCAGGGGCTGGCGCTATAGTCGCTTTGCCGGCCTAGGACAAGCTCCTCTACACAGTCCAGTTGTGCTTCAGGTAAGATGAGAAGGTCTCCAATAACATTGCGGAGTACGAGGGCGTCATCACTGGCCTCAAGGCCGCCTCCTCCCTCGGCGTCAAGCTCCTCGTCATCAAGGGCGACTCTTAGCTCCTTGTCAACGTCTCCAACAAAAAGTATAAACTCAAGGACGAGCACATGGTGTCCTACTTGGAGGAGGTATGCAAAATCGAGAAAAGTTTCCTTGGTTTGGAATTGTTGCACATCCCACGCGCCGCCAACAAAGATGCCGAAGACATCACCAAGCGAGCATCCTGCTGGGAGCCCTGGAGCCCCCACGTGTTTGAAGAGAGGCTCCTTAGACCATCGGCCATGCCGGCCTCCCCTGCCACCATGTTGTTGCGCAAGGAGCTGCCGCCAGCAACGTCGGTGGGCGTGCCGGACTGAGGCCCGCCTACTGCTAGCGATGGAGTCTCACGAGTGGGGCTGGTTCATCGAACTCAAAGCCTACCTACTCCGCGCCGACCTCCCAAAGGAGGGCGCAGAGGCAGAGCGCGTCACCCACCAAGCCACCACTTACCACCTGCGGGACGACGAACTGTACCGCACGCAACCTAACAAGGTCTCACTGCATTGCATCTCGGAGGAGCAAGGCCGCGAGCTACACATAGAAATCCACGGGGGAGATTGCTGGCACCATTCCTCCCCGTGCGCCCTTGCTGGTAAGGTGTTTTGCAATAGTTTTTACTAGCCTACTATGTTTCACGACGCCACCGAACTGGTCCAGTCTTGTGAAGCCTGCCAGTTCCATGCCAAACAAATTCACTAGCCGGCACAGGGGCTCCAGATGACCCCGCTCTCTTGCCCCTTCGTGGTATGGGGGTTGGACATACTCGGCCCATTCTCTCTTGAAACCGGAGGGTACCGCTACCTCTACGTCTCCATCAACAAGTTCACCAAGTGGTACGAGGTCGAGTCGGTCCGCACCTTGTAGGATCGAAAGTAGGTCTAGAGGGGTGTGATTAGACTACTTGACCAATTAAAGGTTTTGCCTATACCAAATTTTATGGTTGACAGTTTTTAGCATTTCATGGCAAGTCAAGTACACCCTACACATGCAAGTCTAAGAGTATATAGCAGCGGAAAGTAACAACAAGCATTTATAGAAGGGATAGGGTAGGAAGATCAAACGCAATTGTGGACACGATGATTTTTCCCGTGGTTCTCATAGGTGGCTCTATCGTACATACACGTTTATGGAGTCTTCAGCCCACGGAGGGTAACGGTCGCGAGAGTCCACGGAGGGCTCCACCCAAAAGGGTCCACGAAGTAGCAACCTTGACTATTCCATACGGCTTCAGTCCACGAAGGACTAGCCTCACTATGGGGTAGATCTTCACAAAGTAGGCGATCTCCTTTCCCTTACAAACTTCTTGTTTCACTCCACAACACAAAGTAGGAGGATCCCAAGCGACACCTAACCAATCTAGGAGGCACCACCCTCCCAAAGTTAATAGTCTCGGTAATGATGATGAACTCCTTGCTCTTGTGCTTCAAGGTGATAGACTCCTCAACACACAATCTCTCTCTCACAGGTTTGGCTTGGTAGAAGAGATGGGATTGGTGGAAAGCAACTTGGGGAGGCTAGAAATCAAGATCCATAAAATTGGAGTGGAAGATCTTGACCTCAACACAAGGGTAGGTGGTTCTCTCTCAGAAAATCTGATAGGATGGTATGGAACAGTTCTGAGTGCTTCTCTTTCAAGTGAGTGGTGGTGAAGGGGTATATATAGGCATCCCCAAAAATCCAACCGTTACACACAAAATGACCAACTCGGTGACACCGATGTGTTAATCTTGGTGGTACCGAAGTGACCAAAAGGTGGCAACTTTTGAATCTCGCTGAGACCGATATATGAACCTCGGTTGCACCGATAAGGTAACCAACAGTCAGATTTCCAATATCGGTGACGCCGATCCAACATTCTTGGTGGGACCGAAAATGTGAATTTGCATAACAGAAAGTTGGCAACCTAAACTCGGTGGCACCGGTATGGAATCGGTTGCACCGAAGTGGCTAGGGTTTTGCAGAGTCTGTCTAGGTACTGGAATCGGTGGCACCAAAGTCGGATTGTTGGTTGCACCGATTTTGAGTGTTGGGTATAGAACGGACTTTGGTGGGAGCGTTTTGTGGATTTTTTGGGCGACTATCACTTGTGCACGTTTGATCATGTTGTTCACCAACAAAACTTTACCCCCTTTTAATAGTATTGGCTTTCCTATGGACTCAAAGTGAATTCTCACAAATATAAAATGTAGAGTCCTGTTGCTTGAAGCTTGGCCAACCTATTTCCTTGAATCTTGGGGTTTCTCCACAATCTCCTTTTTGCCAATCCTCTCATTGAACATTTCCTAAAATATACTTAGTGGAAACATTAGTTTAATGACTTATATGTTGTTATTAATTACCAAAACCACCAAGGGAGCAAATGTGCTTTCAGTCTCCCCCTTTTTGGTAATTGATGACAACATATAGATCAAAGCTCCGACATAAGATAAAATCAATGAGATTAATCGTCGCTTTGAGAGGTATGTGATAAGCAAGAACTCCCCCTAAATTTGGTCATTATTTTGAACTTGCGTTTGAATGCAAATTCACAACCGATTAGGTATATGGGGTACTTCTTCCATGTCACATACAACTTGGTGGTGTGCGAGAATAATTAGAGTGAATAACATCGCACAACACACATAAGTAAGGGTGAATGATCATCTCATGAGCATTAAGATGATAGGAAATAGTAGCATCACCCATAACATAGTAGCATAACACAAAAACAAAAGTATCTCACATCAACTGAAAAGAACCAAATGTTTTTGAAAAGCAAGTAAAAAGACAAATCTCTCTCTCGCTCGAAGCCTATAGATCTATATACACTTCTCCCCCTTTGGCAACAAGTTACCAAAAATTTCAAAGGCATACATCTAAGCATTCTTGGGCGCATATCCTCCGGTTTTTGATGAAGGAGTCGAGATGACGACATCGGCAAAGATCTCTGCAGATGTCGTAGATGGAGCTGGAGTGGTCACTGATGGAGCTGATGTTGATGGAGCTGATGGAGCTGTTGGAGCTGGCACTGTGGCTGATCTGACCTGAGTAGTGAACTGAGTGCCAGTACCTAGAGGTGAATCATACTCATCATCATCATCATCATCATCATCTTAAGTAGAAGAGACCCGAGGGATTTCCACGGAGTCAACTTCATGCTGAAGTTCTATGACTATCTTCGTCAGCCCGTCCACTTTATTAGAAAGGGACTTGATTCTGGTCTCAAAGATCCTGACAATATAGTTTTGGTTATCCAAAATCCCCTTAATGTCCATTTGCATGCTCTGAACAAATGATATCAGCAAATCCATTTGCTCGCTCCTGGATCGAGGGCCTAGAGCACTAGTGGCTCTCACCGTCTCTACTGCTTCCTGAGCTGCAGCAGAAGTGGGATGATCAGCTTCCATCACCACGATGTTGTCCTCTAGATCCGCCTGTAGGGGCAAATGTGGGTGATCTAGGGCAAAGATGTGCTTCTCCAGTCTTGAGTTTATGATCATTTGGATGTAGGGTGCATAACGGCATGAGCGCTTCTAATCGGCAACAACTCCCTTGATTGTCTCCACAATCAAGTCCATGACTCTGATCCTGGTGTGAGTGTCAAGATGGATCAACAGGTTGATGGAGTGGCCTCGGATCATCTTGTCATCTCCGGACTTGGGCATCAGGGTATGCCTCAAAATGGTGTTGATAGTGCATAGGCCAGCCTGGAGAAAGTAAATGGACCCTAGCTGGTGAGACTTCACTTTGTCAGCAGGGATCTCCTTATGCATGTTGGCCATAGCATTATGACTAGCCTTGGATTTTGAGTAGACATCTAGGTCACCATCCTGTGCTTCAGGAACTCCTAAGATCTCTGCCCATTCCTCAACAGTTGATTCATATCGGGCACCTTCAGTCATCCACACAATTCTACTATCTCCGTAGAAGTCTGAAGTGGAGTAGAACTGCACGATCATTTCGTCATTCCAAGCTGTGAATTCTCTGCCTATGAATTCATCAAGACCAATGCAATGGAAGTTGTCCTGGACACTTGGAAAGTAGTCCTCATTCTCCTTGATGTACTTCCAATCAACGTATCGCATATCGCTGACAGCTGGACTCTTGTCAAAGAGCACAGTCCAATAGAAGTCTTGCTGCTCCTTGGTATAGAACCTGTAGTCCACAGCTGTTTTCTTTCTTTGGGCATAAGGATCAATAGCTCTCCGTGCCCTCAGTCCTGAGTCCTTCCTCTTCTTTATGTCCTCAGCTACTGGATAGCTGGCATTATGAACAGGGAGGTGTGGTCTAAGCTTCATTAACGTTGTCGATCATCATCAGCTTCAGCTCTGGAGGCATTCCCTTTGTTCTTCTCAGAGTTTGGAATCTTCCTAGTGGTCCTCTTGGGCTTCTCAGCAGCCTTCTTGGATGTGCTGGTTTTGGGCATAGCATCAGACATCAACTTCTTTGCCTTCTTTTTGGGAGGAGCCTTTGTTGGCTCAACCTCCTCTTCCTCAGCAGCAGCAACTTCTGGATCCTCAAACATGGAGGTAGGCCTACCAGTCACATGAATGATCCTCTTCCTGGCCTTTTTCTCTCCTGCCTTCTTAGGCATAGATTTCTTGGGGATGTCAACAGAAACAGTTCCTCTGGCAGTCCCATAAGCCTTGAAGGTTAAAGCTGGTGCGTATATTTTGCTGACAACCCTTCTAGAGGAAGTTGCTTCAGTTGCAGCTTTCTTGGTAGCCTTCTCTTGCTTCTTAGCAAGAACTTCCTTAGGGACAAACTCTGAATCTTCTTCTTCTGAGTTCAACCTCTTTCTAGTTCTGGTGGTAGCCTTGGGCAACCCATGTGAGCTGGGGGTGCCTGGATCTGAGAATGAACTGGGCTCTAGGCTTATGCCTGAACTCATGTCTGTTCTCTGCTCTGACCTATTTTGACTGTCTTCTAAACCTGACATGCTGACCCTATGAATAGAGTGTAGATGAGCAGAAGTAGATGAGTCATCACAAAATGAGGCTAATTTTGAAATTTGAGCACTGAGTTTTTCAAAAGTTTTGCAATCTGTCACATACATATCGGTACAGCCAAAATGAAATTTCCGGTGGGGCCGAGACAGACCAACTCCTTAACAGGAACTTGGCAGCCTTTTCGGTAGGACCAAAAAGAGCCACTCGGTTCCACCAAGTCAGTTCTCAGGAACACAGAAAATTATATCGATGAGACCGATATTTTTGTTTTGGTTCCACCGAGATGTATCGGGCGGACAAGACAACCCTAGAAAATCCATCTAACTCGAGAGTTTGCAATTTCTAGTGGATAGATGAATGAGCAATAGGTGGCTTATAGAGAAAACAAGGTCCAATGCGCGAGAATCAGAATGGGAGAAAACTAGAGATCGAATTCGTACCCTAGCTTGGCGCAGATCCTCTACGGCGGCGACGTTTGTGAAGATTATATCGACAACAGCAATTCCCAGCGGCGGAGGAGCTCGGGAAGTCAAGGGCGATGACCATGGGTCTTTGGAACGGCAGCTTAGGGTTTTGGGGCGCGACGTATGAAGATGAAATTTCAAAACATCGGGGTCCAGAGTTATATACCCACCACTGTCGGTGACACCGTTGTTGGAAATATGCCCTAGAGGCAATAATAAATTAGTTATTATCATATTTCCTTGTTCATGTTAATCGTTCATTATCCATGCTATAATTGTATTGATCGGAGACTTAGATGCATGTGTGGATACATAGACAAAACCATGTCCCTAGTATGCCTCTAATAGACTAGCTCGTTGATCAAAGATGGTTAGGGTTTCCTAGCCATGGACATGAGATGTCATTTGATAACGGGATCACATCATTAGGAGAATGGTGTGATGGACAAGACCCAAACTACAAACGTAGCATATGATCGTGTCAGTTTATTGCTACTGTTTTCTTCATGTCAAGTATATGTTTCTATGACCATGAGATCATGCAACTCACGGACACCGGAAGAGTGCTCTGTGTGTATCAAACGTTGCAACGTAACTGGGTGACTATAAAGATGCTCTACAGGTATCTCCGAGGGTGTATGTTGGGTTGGCATGGATCAAGACTGGGATTCGTTACTCCGTGTGACAGAGAGGTATCTCAGGCCCCACTCGGTAATACAACATCACAATAAGCCTTGCAAGCAATGTGACTAAGTGTTAGTTACGGGATCTTGTACTACGGAATGAGTAAAGAGACTTGCCGGTAACGAGGTTGAACAAGGTATGGAGATAGCGGCGATCGAATCTCAGGCAAGTAACATACCAAAGAACAAAGGGAACTTCATACGTGATTAACTGAATCCTTGACATAGAGGTTCAACCGATAAATATTTTCATAGAATATATAGGAATCAATATGGACATCCAGGTCTCCGCTATTGGTTATTGACCATAGCGGTGTCTTGGTCATGTCTACATAGTTCTCAAACGCGTAGGGTCTGCACACTTAAGGTTTGGTGACGTTTTGGTAGTATAGAGTTATGTATGGTGGTGACCAAAGGTTGTTCGGAGTCCCAGATGAGATCCTGAACATCACGAGGAGCTCCGGAATGGTCTGGATGTAAAGATTGTTATATAGGAAGTCCTATTTTGGTCGCCGGAAAAGTTTCGGGCTCATCGGTACTGTACCGAGAGTGCCGGTAGTGTACCAGGAGACCATCGGGAGGGGTATTTCGACCCAAGAGGATACATGGGCTGTGGGAGAGTGAATACCAGCCCTTAGTGGGCTGGTGGAAGTCCCACACAAGGCCCATGCGGCTGGGAGAGAAAACCAAAAGAGAAAAAGGTGGAAAAGAGGCAAAATAGGGAGGAATCCTGGTCCTACTAGGATTGGAGGAGGAGTCCTCCTCTCCTCCTTGATTTGGCCGATCCAAGGGCTGGTCCCTTGAGGTCCAAGCCTCCTCCTCTCTTCCTCCTATATATACTGGAGGTTTTAGGATTTTGGGCACTAGATTTTCAGCCACGTGCTACCCGTTCCTCTAGTGCATAGTTTCTCCTCTACATCGGTTTTCTCCAGTGGTTAGGTGAAGCCCTGCCCGAATTGCTCCACCACCATCGCCATGGTGCCGCCACGCTGCCGAAGAACTCGTCTAACTCTCCGCTCCCTCTTTATGGATCGAGAAGGCGGAGATCGTCATCGAGATATATGTGTGCTGAACGCGGAGGTGCCATCCATTCGGCGCTAGATCGGAAGGACCGTGATCAAGATTGCGAGACGGATCGTGATGAGATCGCGGGATGGATCGTGATGAGTTCGTCGGACGGATCGTGATTTGATCGCGGGACAGATCATGATGAGATCGCGGGATGGATCGTGATGAGTTCGCGAGACGGCTCGTGATTGGATCATGGGACGGATCGTGATGAGATCATGGGACGCTCGGCGATTTGGATCGCGAACACGTTTGACTTCACCAACCGTGTTTCTTAACGCTTCCCGCTTAGCGATCTACAAGGGTAAGTAGATCCACTCTCCCTCTCATAGATGCTCATCACCATGGATAGATCTTGCGTGTGCATAGGAAAATTTCTGTTTCCCATGCAACGTTCCCCGGCAGTCGCATCATGAGCTAGGTCTATGTGTAGATGAGATCTTGAGTAGAACACAAAGAGTTTGTGGGCATTGATTCTTAGATTGCTTCCTCCCTTGGTCGTGTTTTGGTTCAGCGGTATTGTGGGATGAAGCGGCTCGGACCAATCTTACTCGTACACTTACGAGAGACGGTTCCATCGACTGACGTATAACCTCGTTGCACAAAGATGGTTGGCGGGTGTCTGTTTATCCTGCTTTAGTTGGATCGGATTCGACAAAGGCAGTCCTTGAGAAGGTTGAAAAGCAACTTATGTAACACCGTTGTGGTTTTTGTGTAGGTGAGAATTGTTCTTGCTAGATACCCGTAGCAGCCACGTAAAACATGCAACAACAATTAGAGGACGTCTAAGTTGTTTTTGCAGGGTATGTTGTGATGTTATATGGCCAATTACATGATGAGATATATGTGACTTATGTGATGATCATATTTTGTATAGAATATCACGACTTGCATGTCTATGAGTACGGCAACCGGCAGGAGCCATAGGGTTGTCTTTAATTATAGTATGACATGCGTGCAATCATTAAGTGCTATGTAATGCTTTACTTTATCACTAAACGGTAGCAATAGTAGTAGAAGCATGGTGGGCGTGACGACCCCGATGGTGACACGTTGATGGAGATCAAGATATTGGAGATCATGGTGTCATGCCGATGACGATGGAGATCATGCCGGTGCTTTCAAGATGGAGATCAAAATCACAAGTTCATGGCCATATCATGTCACTTATGATTTGCATGTGATGTTAATTCTTTTATGCACCTTGTTTTGCTTAGGACGAAGGTAGCATTATAAGGTGATCCCTCACTTAATTTCAAGATAAATTGTGTTCTCCCCGAGGGTGCACCATTGCGAAAGTTCATCGTGTCGAGACACCACTTGATGATCGGGTGTGATAGACTCTACGTTCACATACAATGGGTGCAAGCCAGTGTTGCACATGCACAACACTCGGGTTAAACTTGACGAGCCTAGCATGTACAGACATGGCCTCAGAACACAAGAGACCGAAAGGTCGAACATGAGTCATATAGTAGATATGATCAACATGATGATGTTCACCATTGAAACCACCTCAACTCACGTGATGATCGGACTTGAGTTGGTGAATTTGGATCACGTATCACTCGAATGACCGGAGGGATGTCAATTTGAGTGGGATTTCTTCAGTAATATGATTAATTTAACTCGTTATCATGAACATAGTTAGTAGTGTCTTTGCAAATTATGTTGTAGATTACTTGCTCGCGATGTAGCTCCCTTGAATTTTTATATGTTCCTAGAGAAATAGAGTTGAAAGATGACGGTAGCAATATTGCGGACTGGGTCCGTGATCTGAGGATTGTCCTCATTGCTGCATAGAAGGCTTATGTCCTTAATGCACCGCTCGGTGCACCAATCCCTCTAGCGTCATTTGTAGATGTTGTGAACATCTAACATGCACGTTCTGATGACTACTTGATAGTTTAGTGCGTCATGCATTACATCTTAGAATTGAGGCTCCGAAACGTTTTGAACGTCGCGGAACATCTGAGATGTTCTAAGAGGTGAAATTAGGATCTCAGGCTCGTGCCCATGTTGCGAGATATGAGATCACCAACAAGATTCTTTGCCTTCAAGATGAAGGAGAATGACTCAATGGTTGAGCATGTGCTCAGATTTTCTGGGTGCTACAATCTCTTTAATCGAGTGGTAGTTGATATTCTAGATAAGATAGTGATTGATATAGTTCTCCAAGTCACTGTCACTAAGCTACTAGAACTTGGTGATGAACTATAAAACACCAGGGATAGAAATAATGATCCCTGAGCTGTTCGCGGTGTTTGACACCGCAAAGGTAGAAATCAAGAAGGAGCGTCAAGTGTTGATGGTTAGTCAAACCACTAGTTTCGAGAAGGGCATGAGCAAGGAGGGAAATTTCATGGATAGCCAGTCAGTTGCTGCTCCAGTGAAGCAACCCAAAGTTGAACCCAAACCCGAGACTAAGTGCTTCGATTATGAGGAGAGCGGTCGCTGAAGCGGAACAACCCTAGATACTTGGTAGATAAGAAGGCTGGCAACATCAACAGAAGTATATTTGATATACGTGTTATTGATGTATACCTTGCTAGTACTCCTAGTAGCACTTGGGTATTGGATACCGGTTCGGTTGGTAAAAGTTAGTAACTCGAAATAAAATCTACGGAATAAACGGAGAACTAGCTAAGGGTGAGGTGACGATGTGTGTTGGAAATGTTTCCAAGGTTGATGTGATCAACATCACATGCTCTCTCTACCTTCGGGATTAGTGACAAACCTAAATAAATGTTATTTGGTGTTTTGCGTTGAGCATGAACGTGATTAGATCGTGTTTATTGCAACACGGTTATTCATTTAAGTTAGAGAATAATGGTTATTCTGTTTACATGAATAATACCTTCAATGGTCATGCACCCAGTTAGAATGGTTTGTTGAATCTTGATCATAGTAATACACATGTTCATAACATTAATGCCAAAAGATACAAAGTTAATAATAATAGTACCACATACTTGTGGCACTCCCGCTAAATGTCATATTGGTATAAAACGCATGAAGAAACTCCATGCTAATCGATCTTTGGACTCATTCGATTTTGAATCGGTTGAGACATGCGAACCATGCCACTTGGTCAAGATGACTAAGGACCCCGTTTTCTGGTTTGATGGAGTAGGCAAGTGATTTATTGGAAATGATACATGTTGATGTATGCAATCCAATGAGTCTGATAGCATGCGGTGGATATCGTTATTTCTTACCTTCACTGATGATTTGAGTAGATATAGTGTATATTTACTTAATGAAACACAAGTCTGAATCGTTTGAAAGGTTCAAGCAAATTCAGAGTGAATTTTAAGATCATCATGACAAGAAGAAATGTCTGTGATATGACCGTGGAGGTGAATATCTGAGTTACGAGTTTGGCATACAACTTTAGGCAATGTGAAAGTTGTTTCACAACACATGCCACCTAGAACACCATAGCGTGATGGTGTGTCCGAATGTCATAGTCATGCTCTATTGGATATGGTGCATGCTATGATGTCTCTTATTGTTTTGCTACTATAATTTTGGGGTTATGCATTAGAGACAACTACATTCACTTTAAATAGGTCACCATCTAAATCCGTTGAGATGACATCGTGTGAATTATGGTTTGATAGAAACCTAAGCTGTCATTTCTTAATGTTTGGGGCTGCGATGCTTGTGTGGAAAAATGTTTTCACCTAATGAACTCGAACCCAAAGCGGACAAATGCATCTTCATAGATTACCCTAAGAACAGTTGGGTGAACCTGCTATCTCAGATCCAAGCATAAAGTGTTTGTTGCTAAAACGGGTCCTTTCCCGAGAAAATGTTTCTCTCAAAAGAATTGAGTGGGAGGAACATAGAACTTGATGAGGTTGTTGAACCTTTGTTTCAACCAGAGAGTAGCGCAGCGCAGAAAGATGTTTCTATGGAACCTACGTCAGTTGAAGAGGAAGTAAATGATGATGATCATGAAGCTTCATATCAAGTTACTATCAAACCTCGTAGGTCGACAAGGATATGTACTGCTCAGGAGTGGTACGACAACCCTGTCTTGGAGGTCATGTTGTTGGACAACGATGAACCTACGAGCTATGGAGAAGCGATGATGGGCCCGGATTCTGACAAATGGTTAGAGGCCTTGAAATCCGAGAAAGGATCCATGTATGAAAACCAAGTATAGACTTTGGTAGACTTTCTCGTTGGACAACAGGTCGTTGAGTACAAATGGACCTTTAAGATGAAGACAGACACTGATGGTGAATGTCACCATTTATAAAGCTCGACTTGTCGCAAAGAAGTTTCCGCCAAGTTCAAGGAGTTGACTGCGATGAGACTTTCTCACTCGTAGCGATGCTAAAGTCTATTGGAATTATGTTAGTAGTTGCTGCATTTTTCAATTATGAAATCTGGCAGATGGATGCCAAAACATCGTTTCCTTCCTTAAGGAAAGGTTGTATGAGATACAACCAGAAGGTTTTGTCAGTCCTAAGGATGCTAAAAGGTGTGCAAGCTTCAGTGATCCTTCTATGAACTGAAGAAAGCATCTTGGAGTTGGAATATACACTTTGATGAGGTGATTAAAGTTTTTGAGTCTATACAAAGTTTATGAGAAACTTTTATTTACAATAAAGTGAGTGGGAGCACTATAGAGTTTCTGGTAAGCATATGTGGTTGACATATTGTTGATCGGAAATGATGTAGAATTTCTAGAAAGCATAAATGGTTGTTTGAAAAGAGTTTTTCGAAGGAAGACCTAGATAAAGCTACCTAATTGTTGAGCATCAAAATCTATAGAGATAGATCAAGATGCTTGATGAGACTTTCAGTGAGTACATACCTTGACAAGATTTTGAAAGAGTTCAAAATGGATCAGTCAGAGAAAGAGTTCTCGCCTGATTTGTAAGGTGTGAAGTTGAGTGAGACTCAAAGCTCAACAACGGCATAAGAAAGAGAAAGGACGAATGTCGTCCCCTATGCCTTAGCCATAGGCTCTATATTATGCCATGCTGTGTACCGCACCTGGTGTGTGCCTTGCCATGAGTCTATCAAGGGGTACAAAAGTGATCCAGGAGTGGATCACTCAACAGCGGTCAAGATTATCCTTAGTAACTAAAAGACTAAGGAGATGTTTCTCGATTATGGAGGTGATAAAGAGTTCGTCATAAATAGTTACATCGATGCAAGCTTTAACACCAATCCAGATGACTCGTAGTAGCAATCTGGATATGTATAGTGGAGCATCCATTTGGAATAGTACCAAGTGGAGCATGGTAGCAGTGTTTACGGTTTGACATAGAGATTTGCAAAGTACACATGGATCTGAATGTTGCAAACCTGTTGACTATAAGACCTCTCTCACATGCAAAGCATGATCGAGCCCCAAAACTCATTGGGTGCTAGATTCATAGCAATGCGAATCACATGGTGATGTGAACTAGGTTATTGACTCTAGTGCAAATGGGAGACTGTTGGAAATATGCCCTAGAGGCAATAATAAATTAGTTATTATCATATTTCCTTGTTCATGATAATCGTTTATTATCCATGCTATAATTGTATTGATCGGAGACTTAGATGCATGTGTGGATACATAGACAAAACCATGTCCCTAGTATGCCTCTAATAGACTAGCTCGTTGATCAAAGATGGTTAAGGTTTCCTAGCCATGGACATGAGATGTCATTTGATAACGGGATCACATCATTAGGAGAATGGTGTGATGTACAAGACCCAAACTAAAAATGTAGCATATGATCATGTCAGTTTATTGCTACTATTTTCTTCATGTCAAGTATATGTTTCTATGAGCATGAGATCATGCAACTCACGGACACCGGAATAGTTCCTTGTGTGCATCAAATGTCGCAACGTAACCGGGTGACTAAAAAGGTGCTCTACAGGTATCTCCGAGGGTGTTTGTTGGGTTGGCATGGATCAAGCCTGGGATTTGTTACTTCGTGTGACGGAGAGGTATCTCAGGGCCCACTCAGTAATACAACATCACAATAAGCCTTGCAAGCAATGTGACTAAGTGTTAGTCATGGGATCTTGTATTATGGAACGAGTAAAGAGACTTGCCGGTAACGAGATTGAACTAGGTATGGGGATACCGACGATCGAATCTCAGGCAAGTAACATACCGAAGAACAAAGGGAACATCATACGGGATTAACTGAGTCCTTGACAAAGAGCTTCGACCGATAAAGATCTTCATAGAATACGTAGGAACTAATATGGACATCTAGGTCCCACTATTGGTTATTGACCATAGATGTGTCTCGGTCATGTCTACATAGTTCTCGAACCCGCAGGGTCTACACACTTAAGGTTTGGTGATGTTTCGGTAGTATAGAGTTATGTATGGTGGTGACTGAAGGTTGTTTGGAGTCCCGGATGATATCCCGGACATCACGAGGAGCTCCAGAATGGTCTGGAGGTAAATATTGATATGTAGGAAGTCCTATTTTGGTCGCCGGAAAAGTTTTGGGCTCATCGGTAGGGTACCAGGAGTGCCGGTAGTGTACCGAGAGACCATCGGGAGGGGTATTTAGATCCAAGAGGCTACATGGGCTGTGGGAGAGTGAATACCAGACCTTAGTGGGCTGGTGGAATTCCCACACAAGGCCCATGAGGCTGGGAGAGAAAACCCAAAGAGAAAAAGGTGGAAAAGAGGCAAAATAGGGAGGAATCATAGTCCTACTAGGATTGGAGGAGGAGTCCTCCTCTCCTCCTTGATTCGGCCAAACCAAGGGCTGGTCCCTTGAGGTCCAATCCTCCTCCTCTCTTCCTCCTTTATATACTGGAGGTTTTAGTGTTTTTGGCACTAGATTTTCAGCCACGTGCTACCCGTTCCTCTAGTGCATAGTTTCTCCTCTAGATCGGTTTTCTGTAGTGCTTAGGCGAAGCCCTGCCGAAATTGCTCCACCACCATCATCACAGCGCCGTCATGCTGTCGGAGAACTCGTCTACCTCTCCGCTCCCTCTTGCTGGATCGAGAAGACGGAGATCATCATCGAGCTGTATGTGTGCTGAACGCGGAGGTTCCTTCCGTTTGGCACTAGATCGGAAGGACCGTGATCAAGATTGCGAGACGGATTGTGATGAGATTGCGGGACAGATCATGATGAGTTCGTGGGATGGATCGCGATTGGATCACGGGACCGATCATGATGAGATCACGAGACGGATCGTGATCAGTTCGCAGGACGACTCGTGATTGGATCGCTGGACGGATCATGATGAGATCGCGGGACGCTCGGCGATTTGGATCGCGAAGACGTTCGACTACACCAATCGCGTTTCTTAACGCTTCCTGCTTGGTGATCTACAAGGGTATGTAGGTCTACTCTGCCTCTCATAGATGCTTATCACCATGGGTAGATCTTGCGTGTGCGTAGGAATTGTTTTGTTTCCCATGCAACGTCCCCCGGCAACCGATTCTAAGTTTTCGGTGTCACTGAGTGCCTCAACTGTCAGCTGATAGGGACACTCGGTGTAACCGATAAAATGGAATCGGTGATACCGAGATTGAAATATCAGATCATCCCTAGGCAATTGGTGGCACCGAGATTTTGGTGTTGGTTCCATTGAGTTGCACCTGGGAGGTTTTAATGGTCAGTCCTTGTCGATACGGAACTCCGAGTGCTCCACACACAGAGGGATCGAAAAGCACTTGTTCAAATTTTGTGATGCAGCATGAATGGAATATGAGATGAGAAAGCATAGATATCTAAACAGTGGTCCTATGCATTCTTGTCCATCCAATTGGCCAAAGATAAATCAAAAGCCAAATAGCAACAATTGGATATCCTCGAATGAGAAAATAAATGCAGACCAACATGCTCACACAATAAGATGTCAAAAGAAATCATGATGAACATGCACAAACACACTAGCATCTAACAAGCATTTGGGCGATGACAAAGTCATCTATATATGAGTATTTGACTAAGGAGCCAAGTAAGAGTACTTGATCATAGGTCATACTCATCATTTAAGCACAAGTGGGGTTACCACTTTTTCATAAAGCATTTAATGTTGTCACATGTTAAGAGATGCTTCGACTCAAGAATTAGAGTATGGAATCGGTTGCACCGAAGTGGCTAGGGTTTGGCAGAGTCTGTCTAGGTACTTGAATCAGTGGCACCGAAGTGGTATAGTTGGTTGCATCGATTTTGAGTGTTGGGTATAGAACAGACTTTGGTGGGACAGTTTTGTGGATGTTTTGGGCGACTATCACTTGTGCACGTTTGAGCATATTGTTCACCAACAAAACTTTACCCCCTTTTAATAGTATTGCCTTTCCTATGGACTCAAAGTTAATTCTCACAAATATAAAATGTAGAGTCCTCTTGCTTGAAGCTTGGCCAACCTATTTCCTTGCATCTTGCGGTTTCTCCACAATCTCCTTTTTGTCAATCCTCTCATTGAACATTTCCTGAAATATACTTAGTAGAAACATTAGTTCAATGAATTATATGTTGTTATTAATTACCAAAACCACCAAGGGAGCAAATGTGCTTTCAACACCATCCCAGCCAGCTCTACCGTTAGGTTCATCAAGGGCACTGCGTGCCATTTTGGCATCCCAAACTGCATCATCACCGACAATGGTTCCTAGTTTATGAGCGGCCTCTTTAGGTCATACTGTGCTAACCTTGGTACACATATATGCTATGCTTCCGTGGAACATCCACGAAACAATGGCAAGGCCGAGCGCGCCAACCCGAAGGTCCTCAAGGGCCTCAAGACAAGGAGCTTCAAGAAGAAGCTCAAGGCCTGCGGGAGGGGGTGGCTGGATGAGCTGCACTCCATGTTTTTGTCCATCCGTACGACCACGTCTAAGCCCACCGGTGAAACCCCCTTTTATGCGGAGCATCTTACGCACATCACCATGACAACAGTTCATTTGGCAAGTGACACGTTCCACAACTACTTCACATACATAAAGGTGAGTCATCTCCTTTACATGTGATCACTTGTCCCCTTCGAGGATGGTATATGACTTGATAGTCCTCTTGTGTGCATACATAGGTATTGTCGGAGCTTCACGAATGACGAGAAGGAGTGCCGGCACCTACGAACAACTACACCATCCGCGGGCGAAGCTTGGAAGCAGAGAAGGAAGAAGAGCTAGGACACCTTCTAGGTCCCGGACATCTGGCCCTTGGCCCGGACATCCGGCCTCTCGAGATGACACAAGCACTAAGGGCAAGCTGCAGTGGAACATCCGCCCCCAGACCCCAGACATCCGGCCAACCCTAGAAATCCAACCCCTCACCCCGGATATCCTGCCATGAGATGCCAGAACCGAAGGTTCTCTGACCAGACCCATCTCGGACATCCGGCCCAACCGCCCGGAAATTGGCACCCACCCGGAGCCCCGGACATCCGGCCTCCTGGCCCGGACATGCGGCCCCTGTGCGGGAAGACGCGAGCTGGAGGCCCATGTATCCCCCTCCTTCACCCTCACTTGCACTAAGACTATAAATAGGACCTCTCCTCCTTCTTTCTAGGGTTAGCAATGGTTTAGCTCTTACTTAGTTGAGCTCTACTCCTTCCTCTATGTCATGCCAGAGATGCGATCCTATCCTTATTTCGGCACGAGGGCCTCGACAGGGATAGAAGCGCATCTCGTCGTGTTGCAAGAATGGATATCATTAAAAGTACATGTACAAAAGTGATGAGTATATGGAATTGGCTTACACTTGCCACAGGCTACATCAATATAACATCAATATAACATCAATATAACATCAATATAACATCAATACAACAACATATTCAAACATCATACATAAGAGGAGGGTCCGACTACGGACGAAATCAAACAATAAAATGACATCCATCCTTGCTATCCCAGGCTGCCGCTTGGAACCCCTCCTAGATTGATGAACAAGAAGAGCTCCAAACAAACAAGCATTGATATCATGTTCAAGCATTGCATTACCTATACCTGCAACTGTTGTTGTAATAATCTGTGAGCCACGGGGACTCAGCAATCTCATTTCCAAGGGTACCAAGACTAGCAAAGCTTAACGGGTGAGGTATGGTTAAGTGGTGAGGCTGTAGCAAGAAACTAAGCATATATTTGAGCGGCTAACTTACGAATATAGAAAGTAAAGTGTGTGGTCTACGCATAATGAATGTGAATTAGTAATGATCACTAAGAGATCCTGAACACCTACTTACATCAAACATCACGCGACCATGTTCTCTCTCGGATAAGGACTCACGAGAAGAGGCAGTTAAGGTTACGCACATAGTTGACATATTTTATTTGAGTTTACTTCATTTTTACTATGAACGGGAGTTAAACAAAGTTTCCAAGTTAACACATAACTACGGGCACGAAATTTCAAAAGATTAAACCCTACAGGGTTGCTCCAACTCATCCATCACAAATTAACAATATGCCGCACTCGAATTCTTGAACCGCGGACTCACCCATAGTATTTGCGGAATCTCGATGGAAAATATCAACTTCGATATAGCCTGAAGTGTCGTCAAAATCCCACGTGCAAGACGTTCGAGAAAGGTAAAAACAAATCTAGCAAGGCCGCCCGACGTGTCGATGAACCTGATAGGAGCTGCATGTCTCGTTCTCAGGACATGACACATAAGCGAAGCGTCCGGTGGCCTGATAGACATCTTCCGAGTTGCCCCGGGTTGGGCCCACACGGTGCTCTAGTTGGGACCAATACTCATGAGGAGCACTGGCCCTGGTTGTTGATTAAAGATCCGCGGGTGCCGGCGGGTCCCTATGCAATTTCATTAGTTATTAGGCCAATGTAGTACCAATGTTGGGCCTTGCCAGACAAGCTTTATCCTAAAACAAAAATCAAGGGGGTCCCCATAACAACCTCGAGCATGTTAGGAGCACTCAATTATGGAACATAACACAGGTTCACGAGTAACTAGGGGCGGCAAGAATGGAACAAAACACCAAACAAAAGGTCAAGCCTTCCACCCTTTACCAAGTATATAGGTGCATTAAATTAAATAGCAATAATATTGTGATAACAAAAGAATGTCCATGTTGACACATGGAAGCAATTGCACCTGCAGCTAGAAATGTTATAAGAAGGGCTGAGCAAGCGACAACATAGCCAAACAAAGGTTTGCTAGGATGTGAAGGGGTTAGAGGCTTATCATGGCAATGTTGGGAGGCTTGACAAACAAGTGGTAGGTAGCGAGACATAATGATGGAAGCAAGACAACTAGCATAGCAATGATAGTAGTGGTATCCAGGGAAATGTGTCATCTTGCCTGAGATCCCGCTTGGAAGAAGAACGAGTCCATGAAGAAGATGAGCCAACATAGTGGAACGAATCCACACACTCCGAACGCTTTCAGATCTCTATCGAGAAGGAACAATCCGAAAACAACAATCAACACACGGTACACCAGAACATATGTTGGACATGATACGTAATCAAATGTGATGCATGTCCGGTTTAAATATGCAAGGCATGGCAAATCACATCAACAACTACTACACATTAAGTGAAGCTCAATATGCAACGGGTTGCAAATTGACGAAACTCCACAATTGATTATTTAGTTCACTCACATTTAGATACATGACAGTATTAAATTTTGTTAACATGGCAAGTGGTGAAGCATAAGTAAACTATCTATCTAGGCATCGTAAATGAGGTCAGAAACAACTTATAGCAATTCCAAAATGACCACATATGTTAATTTCGAAATTGGACCAGATCTGTCCGAAGCATATTTTAGAGTTGTTAAAGAGAAAAATAAAGGTCACCATGAGGTTCTACACATTTTTGTTGGCAAGTTTCATATATAAAACATTTGCATCAGAGTCACAGATCAAAAGTTATTTCACAATTCATTTACATGGCATTTACGCAAATTACATGAAAACATCAAGTTAAACATGTTAAAAATATGTGAGAGTTGGATATTGCAAATTTACACAAAATTCTAAGCATTTTACATATATAAAGTTTTTACATATGATGCATGGTTTGAAAGTTATCAAATGCATGAATTAGTTTTTTCTTTCTGTTAAGACAGAGTTCCTATGGATAATTGCAAAATTCGCATGGACAGAAAAAACAACTATTGGGCAGAAACTAAAAAGGGGCCCAACATTGCATATGGGCGCAACATAACGGGGCATCGCACCTAGGCGAGAGATAGCGGAGCATTGGGCTGGCTCACCATGGGCTAAGGCCCGGTTGGAAGAGGGGGGTGGAGCTGGGCCGGTGCGGGGTCGCGGACCAGGGCGTAGGAGGCGCTCGCGCCCGGGTTGACGTCTTTCTCTTGTGCGGGAGGCCATGGAACGCATGGATCTGCGACATTGACGGCAAGAAAGGAAAGGGGTGATAGCAGAGAGGCTGGATCTAGCGAAGGCACGCTAGGGACTGCCGGATCCCTCCATTTCCCGCATGGACGGGGAGGAACATCAACGGCGGCTGCCATGGTTGATGGATCTACAGAACGGGGAGAGAGAGTTAGAGAAGGGAGAGACAATTGAGAGGCCGGAGGGAGGAGGAGGTCCGGCGGGGTCAACCTGGTGCTCGCCAGCGATGGCGCTCCGGTGGCTGGCTCCTCCCCTCGATCGGCTGCAGGCGCGGGCTACGGACGATGGACGACCGCGTTGGGAGCTTGCGTTCGTTGGACGTGTCCGATTTGACCACAGACATGTCCGGACTTGGGGATTTGGATAAATTGGACCCCTAATTTCGAATCTAAGAGCTGAAAATGATGGGGAAGGAGTGGATTTCGGGATTGGAA
The DNA here is from genome assembly GCA_022496015.1 of Hordeum marinum. Classification (NCBI taxonomy): domain Eukaryota; kingdom Viridiplantae; phylum Streptophyta; class Magnoliopsida; order Poales; family Poaceae; genus Hordeum; species Hordeum marinum. The sequence goes on along the minus strand of CM039676.1, from coordinate 132,113,273 downwards.
GGATGTGGGGCTAGAATATGGAGGTTTTGAAGGAGGTGGCTGCAATTTGTCAAGGGGAAACCCTAGTGGAGTGAGAGGCTCTCTCCACAAGGTGGTTTATATATATAGGGGATGGAACTAGGGTGGGTTGGACCTTGTCCGTCCAATCGCGATCCGATGACCACGAACGGAGGGAGGGGCTAGGTTGGGCTAGTGGGCTGTGTAGTTGGGCTAGGTGGGGATGAGAAAGAGGTTTGCGGCCAGTGACAAGGAGTTTTAAAACACTGAAAAGTTCTGACAAATAAACCGATGATGGCACTGCTACAGTTGATCGCTCGGCTATCAAACTACCTGTGATTGTGATGAAATTTTGTAGACGGCCTACCTACAATACTTTACGACCGCTTGCCAAGTTTCGACCCAATCCGAGAAAGTTTTGTACACACTTTTAAAACAATATTTATCGGTGTCGCGGGCGCATGCGTGTGTGGTTGGTCTCAGAATGATCAGTGACAAGAACAGAGAGAACCGGCAACTGCGAACGGATGCAAGTTTTTGAAAACGAGTGATGATGCTATGAAGATGATGCGAATGATGCAATGATGAATGCGACGACCAAAAGAATCACACGACAACAATGGAATAAAAGGGGAATCTTCTAGAGCGTCGATCTCGTGCTGTTACAACTCTCCCGCACTACAAGAGGATCTCGTCCCGAGATCTAGAAAGTGAAGGGCAAGAGAAGATCCAGAGGTAAAACTTAGTTTCTTCATTGGAAAATGGGTGAACCCACATGAACTTGAAGGATTTGAAGAGATGAAGAATGATATGAGAAACAAGCAGGACTTGAAAAGAAATTTCGACAACACTTTGGTAGGAAAGAGAGGCAAAATTTGATATGATGGAAAGAAATAGAAAGAGAGTCCCCAAACTTCGGTTGGATTGCAATCAAAACTTCATAATATGGAAGGATCATGAAAAGATTTCACAACACTCCGGTAAATGGACAAGCATGGGAAGAACATGATCTTAATCAAACTAGATGTGAGTTGAAAAGAGCAAGACCACAATGCCTTCGGAACAAAAGAATAGAAGCTAGATCTTTTGAGAGAAGAGAACGGAGAAGAAAATGACAACTTCTACCACAAATGAATTGAAAATCATGGGATGAACTGAGTTGATGGAGAATCAACAACGAAAAGAATAGTTTGTTATGGGCTTATGGAAAACATCTCAAAATTATGAGGTGACAACCTGCCAAAACAGATACAATTAATTGCTTGAGAGCAACAAGATATGCAAAACTTCTTTCACCAAGAGGTGGAGGAGACACTTGAATCATTTATAACACCATGATAGCAACAATCCTGAGGAAATGCTTTAGGTGAAATCCAGCCCAAGATTACTCCGAGAAGACACGATGGGTTTACTTATCTCAATTTTGACAAATTTTCCTTCAAGACTCCTCATAATAAAGAATTTAATAGCGCCATATCAAAAGACAATGGAGAAGGAATTGAATTTAGACATCCAATATAAAGAACACTTGATCACCTCCAACAAGAATCTTGAAGAACACTTCGAGAAAAAAATTACATCCTTAACAAACCACCATAAAAACCATAAAAACAAATGCTGGAGAAGCTTGACATTGAGAATTATCATGAACAACTCCGGAAAAAGGAATTGAGATCACCTTGATGAAACAAGAATAATAATTATGTTATGCTTATCCTTCATCAAGTAAATTGATGACAAGCAACTGATTCCACACACCACTTATTCTCCTTGCAAAGAATTGAAGAGAGAGATAGATCACAAACTTGAAGAAGTCTTAAACGAGAACACCGGTAAGAATTCACAAACGGATGAGGGTACTACGATTGAGCAAAGATACATGGAACGAAGAGATCTTGATCCACCTAATGGAAAACTTCACAAATCACCAGAATAATTGAGATACGAACGAAGGGACAATAATTAACAAGAATTTGAGAACGAAAACTAAAAGCCGAGGATGAAGAAATCTTCTGAGATGATGGCCTTTGGAGGATCGAGAAATGAAAACAATTATGAAATGCATCGGATAGATAAGGGAGGAATTACTCAAGATTGAATTTTTTTTGAGATGCAAGCAACAACCTGAAACCATGAATCTTTGGAAGAAGGAACAACAATATAAGAGAAACTCTCGTTCGGTCTTCAATGCTAAGAATGATGACGAGAAACAACACCATGAATTACTGATACACTTCGAAACAATGAATGAAGAAAAGTTTGAGCCAATCGAGAAAATAATTCGAAGAAATGTTGGAAAAAAGGAATATGACCGATGAAAATCATTCTTATGTCATATTTAAAAGAACTTGAGGTCTCCAGAAAGATTAGAATACCAGCTAAGATACTGGGGAAAACACCTGTGGGTTATGGGCCACTCAAAGAAAACTCCATTAAAACGATTGATTAGAAAGAGACATTGCACCAGTACAAACGAAAAACTCGATGAGGTGAGAACTTCGAATAATTTGAAAGGATTATTGAATGCAAGCACGAAACTTCTGAGATATCTTTAGCACTCCAGATAGAATAGAAAGAGGAATACACAAGAGAGGCTTGGATAAGAATTTCCCACATGGGTAATCATTGAACGAACGATAAAGGATATCATGAACACAGAGATCTTCAATTGAATCCATTAGAAAAGAATAACAACACGAACAAATAATATGAGGATAGATCCTGAAAATTCAAACTCCTGAGAATATCCACAAGGAATCACCAAAAACAAAAAAGAAGAAAAGATAGCGGAAGCATTACATGAATAGAAAAGACACTTGGATGAGAATTTAATCATTGAAGAAAAAGGGCGGGAGGGTGGGAAAAACAAAGAAAACTTGGAACAGACGAGACAAACTCCGGAAGAAAATACGAGGATTGATCTTGCAAATATTGAAGAGGATAGAATTCACTTGAAGAGAGCACACTGAATGAAGAGAATTGATATGACAACCCTGGTTGATCCAAAGGATTAGCAATCACATGGAAATATGCAAACGCTGTTTTGGAAAGATATGAAATCACCACTTGACATCGAAACAACTCGAATTACCAAATACAAAACAAAACAAAGGATGGGGCTTACGAAACAAGCTAGAACAAATTCATGATAGGGATTTCGTCCAATATTTTCGTGGTAAGGTTCGCACTGGCTCGGTCGTGCATTGGATTGTTATATTGAAATGTTGCTCGAATATGTTCCCTAGGTGTAGCGAACTACAAGGCTTGACGAAGCATATATGATGACATATATCGAGATTGTCCTCTATAAGAAAGATCGTGAACAAACGAATCCACTAGATGTCGAACCCCAACCTCACATCTTGATCTGTTGGAAGATAACGTAGGTAAGTAGTTGAATTCCCACCTAAGAATTTCCAAAATCTTCCTATTATGCAATCGAGTTTTGGGGATACAGGGAGCCAAAATATCTCACACAACTAATAATCCCTACACTCCAATTGTATCCATCCGTCAATAGATAACCAGAGGCTTCGGAACTCCATCTATCTCAGACCCTCGAAAACACAGTGATACCAAACATGGCAGTACCTCGGACACCTCCCCAGTACTGGGTGACTCCGATCTTATCTCACCACGAGAAGTATTGAAGCAATTTCAAACATCCTCCATCTTGAGATACTAAAGAAACTGAATGAAAATGATGTGTCAAGAATGCCCTGGAGCTCTACTCCTCGATAACAGGAGGCACCAAGAACAGAACTCCGTCAGATCGTCATCATATAGATTCCAAAATATCCGCGTGATCCTTAAAAAAATTGACTGAGAAGAGGGTAGAATCAAAATTCCTATGTAGTAATTACTCACCAAAGCATAGAAGTGGAGAAAAAAGAATCCTACTCTCCGATATATAGCTAGACACAAAGTAGTTTTTCACTAGACTCTACTCGACCAAGTTCGATCAATCAAGGGGGCTCCTTGGTCGGTACTAGCTCTGATACCAACTTGTCACGCCCAAGATGCGATCCTATCCTTATTTCGGAACAAGGGCCTCGACAGGGATACAAGTGCTTCTTGTCGAGTTGCAAGAATGGATATCATTACAAGTACATGTACAGAAGAGATGAGTATATGGATTTGGCTTACACTCACCACAAGCTATGCCAATATCACATCAATATAACAACATATTCAAACATTATACATAAGAACAGGGTCTGGCTATGGACGAAATCAAATGATAAAATGACATCCATCCTTGCTATCCCAGGCTGCCGCCTGGAACCCCTCCTAGATCAATGATGAAGAAGAAGAACTCCAAACAAACAAGCATCCCTCTCATGTTCAAGCATCACATTACCTGTACCTGCAACTATTGTTGTTGTAATCTGTGAGCCATGGGGACTCAGCAATCTCATTTCCATGGGTATCAAGACTAGCAAAGCTTAATGGGTGAGTTATGGTTAAGTGGTGAGGCTGCAGCAAGCAACTAATCATATATTTGAGTCGCTAACTTACGAATACAGAAAGTAAAGTGGGTGGTCTACTCCTAATGAACATGAACAACTACTTATGTCAAACATAACCCCACCATGTTCTCGCTCGGATAAGGACTCAGGAGAAGAGACAGTCATGATTACGCACATAGTTGGTGTATTTTATTTGAGTTTACTTCAAGTTTACTATGACCGGGTGTTAAACAAAGTTTCCAAGTTGCCACACAACCATGGGCACAGCTTTCTGAAATATTAAACCCTGCAGGGGTGCTCCAACTCATCCATCACAAATTAACCATACACCGCGTTGGAATTCCTCAACAACGGAATCAACCGTAGTATTTGTGGAATCCCGATGGAAAATATCAACTTTGAGATAGTCTCAAGTGTCGTCAAAATCCCACGCGCAAGACGTTCGAGAAAGGTAAAAATGAATCCAGCAAGGCCGCTCGACGTGTTGACGAACTCGATAGGAGCCATGTATCTCGTTCTCAGGACACTACACATAAGCGAAGCGTACGATGGCCTGATAGATATCTCCCGAGTTGACCCTGGTTGGCCCCGCACGGTGCTCCAGTTTGGACGAACACTCATTAGGAGCACTGTCCCGGGTTGTTGATTAAAGATCCGCGTGTGCCGACGGGTCCCTATGCAATTTTCTTAGTTATTAGGCAAATGTAGTACCAATGTTGGGCCATGCCAGACAAGCTTTATCCTAAAACGAAAATCAAGGTGATCCCATAACAACCCCGAGCATGTTAGGAGTGCTCAATTATGGAACATAACACCGCTTCACAAGTAACTAGGGGCGGCAAGAGTGGAACAAAACACCGAGCAAAAGGCCAAGACTTCCACCCTTTACCAAGTATATATGTGCATTATATTAAATAGCAGTAATATTGCGATAAAAAAAGAATGTCCATGTTGACACATGGAAGCAATTGCACCTACAGCTAGAAACGCTATAAGAAGGGTTGAGCAAGCGGTAGCATAGACAAACAAAGGTTTGCTAGGATGTGAAGGGGTTAGTGGCTTATCATGGCAATGTTGGGAGGCTTGACAAACAAGTGGCAGGTTGTGTCACGCCCAAGATGCGCGCCTATCCATATTAAGGCACGAGGGCCTTGCAAGGGATAGATGCGCATCTCGTCGTGTTGCAAGAATGGATATCATTACAAGTACATGTGCAGAAGAGATGAGTATATGGAATTGACTTACACTCGCCACAAGCTACATCAGAGTCACATCAATACAACAACATACTCAAACATCATACAGAAGAGCAAGGTCTGGCTACGGACGAAAACAAACGACAAAATGACATCCACCCTTGCTATCCCAGGCTGCCGCCTGGAACCCATCCTAGACTGATGAAGAAGAACTTCAAATCAAGCAAGCAACACGCTCACGTCAAATCACCGCATTACCTGTACATGCAACTGTTGTTGTAGTAATCCGTGAGCCACAGCGACTCAACAATCTCATTTCCAAGGGTATCAAGACTATTAAAGCTTAATGGGTGAGGTATGGTTAAGTGGTGAGGCTGCAGCAAGCGACTAAGCATTTATTTGAGTGGCTAACTTACGAGTACATAAAGTAGAGTATGGTGGTCTATGCATAACGGACATGAACTAGCAATGATCACTAACTGATCCTGAACACCTACTTACGTCAAACATAACCCCACTATGTTCTCTTTCGGATAAGAACTCACGAGAAGAGACAGTCACGGTTACGCACACAGCTGGTGTATTTTCTTAGAGTTTACTTAAAGTTTGCTATGACCGGGTGTTAAACAAAGTATCCAAGTTTGCCACATAACCGCGGGCACGACTTCTCGAAAAGATTTAACCCTGCAGGGGTGCTCCAACTCATCCATCACAAATTAACCACACGCAGCGGGAATAACCTCAACCACGGATCTCGTGATCATCCTAGGAAATTCCAAAGGAAATCCAACACCTCGAGATAGCCTAAAGAATAATCGGAATTCCTCACTCAAAGCATTCAAGAAAGGTAAAACAAATCCAGCAAGGCCGCCCAACGTGCCGACAATCCCGATAGGAGCCGCGTATCTTGTTCTCAGGGCACGACAGTTGAGCGACGCGTACAGTGGCCTAATAGAAATCTCCCAAATTGCCCTGGGTTGGCCCCACACAGTGCTCTAGTTTGGACCAACACTCATGAGGAGCACTGGCCCGAGTTGTTGATTAATTATCCATGGGGTCTAGAAAGCCCCTATGCAAGTTCATTTGTTATTAGGCAAATGTAGTACCAATGTTGGGCCTTGCCAGAAGAGTTTTATCCCAAAACAAAAATCAAGGGGGTCCCCATAACAACCCCGAGCATGTTAGGAGCACTCAATTATGGAACATAACACCGGTTCACAAGTAACTAGGGCGGCAAGAGCAGAACAAAACACCGAGCAAAAAGGCCAAGCCTTCCACCCTTTACCAAGTATATATGTGCATTAAATTAAATAGCAGCAATATTGTGATATAACAAAAGAATGTCCATGTTGACACATTGAAGCAATTGCACCTGCAGCTAGAAATGCTATAAGAAGGGCTGAGAAAGCGGTAACATAGCCAAACAAAGGTTTGCTGGGAAATGGAGGGGTTAGAGGCTTTTCATGGCAATGTTGGGAGGCTTATCAAACAAGTGGTAGGTAGCGCGACATAGCGATATAAAGACGAGACAACTAGCATGTCAATGATAGTAATGGTATCCAAGGAAATGAGTCATCTTGCCTGAGATCCCGCTCGGAACAAGATCGAGTCCATGAAGAAGACGAGCCAACATAGTCGAACGAATCCTCACACTCCGCACGCTTTCGGAACTCTATCGAGAAGAAGCAATCCAAAACAAACAATCAACACAAGATACACCACAACATATGCATGACATGATGTGCAAACAAATATGATGCATGTCTGGTTTAATATGCAAGGCATGGCAAATCACATGAAACAACTACTACACATTAAAGTGAAGCTCAATATGCAACGAGCTACATATTGACGAAACTCCACGTTTGACTTATTTAGTTCATCTCGTTTAAGTACTCATCAATATTAAATGTTTCTAAACATGGCAAGAGGTGAAGCATAAGTAAACTATCTATTTAGGCATCTAAAATTATGCCGGAAACAACTAATAGCATTTCCGAAATGACCCCATATGTTAATTTTGAAATTGGTCCAGATCTGAACTAATCTTATTTTATATTTGTTAAACAACAGAATAAAGCATACCATGCAATTCTACACGTAATTCTAGTCGATTTACATATATGGAACATCTCAAATGGAGCTACGGCCTAAAAGATATGAGTAACGCAAGATGCACATGTCATGAATGCAAATGCATGGAAAATACCAATCACAAGCATTTCAAATCATGAATACAGCAAGTTATTATGTAACTACATGAGATTCTAATCAAGTTTCATATACAACATATTCAAAATGGAGCTACGGTTCAACAAATACAACCAACACAAGTTTTAGTTGAAATCTGCCCAAAACAGCAGCTTAGCATTTTGCACACGTGAAAATATCAAGCTATAATATTCTGAAATGCACAAATTAATCATGGGGCAGTATTATATGACACACACTTCATTTCGTCTTCACATATCATAATCAAAACATGCATGGATCACATGGTAGGAAGCTCACAAGGTGGCAACTTGAAAACAGTTTCAGACTTAGTGAAAATAGCAGTTTTTGACAGTGCAGTTTTATCACGAAGGCATATTGACAGCAGTGAAACTATATTCTACAGGGCATATTATGGAATGAAACTTAACATCATACCAAAGGACAATATCAACTACGAATAACTCCATTACACCTACCACAAAAGAGTTCTAGATTACTTGCAAATCACATGGCAAGACAGCTACAAAATATTACAGATTCCAGACTTAGAAATATTTTAGCATCTCAAAACAGCAGAATTTTTATAGCATGTTGACAACAAGAAAATAACACCTATACATGTATTTCTATGACAAGCAAAATGTCCAGGGACTAGGACACATATCAAAGGGCATTTCTCATGTTCAAAATTATTTGATATGATGCATCTATTAAATCACATAAAAATAACAATAGGACATCACAGAAAAAATGGCATGCACAAAAAATGATCAAATGAGAAAACTAAATGCACAGATAAATTATATGGATTTTTCTACCCCGACAACATATATAATATGCATAGGTTCATGTGGAAAATTAATCACAATTAAATATGCAAGTTATGGCCTAATCACATGATAGCAATTCATATTTGCAAATAAAATGCAAACATCATGCCAATTTTTTTCTCATGCATGAAAATGCGATGCCGATGATAAATGCAACAATAAAACAAAACACAGATGAGAACGGAAAAAAAAGGAGAATCTTGTGGAGCGTCGGTCCCGGACTATTACAGGTTGTGAGACATAACGATGGAAGCGAGATAACTAGAATTGCAATGATAGTAGTGGTATCCAGGGAAATGTGTCATCTTGCCTGAGATCCCGCTTGGAAGAAGAACGAGTCCATGAAGAAGATGAGCCAACATAGTCGAACGAATCCTCACACTCCAAACGCTTTCGGAACTCTATCGAGAAGGAACAATCCAAAAACAACAATCAACACACGATACAACACAACATATGCATGACATGATGCGCAGTCAAATATGATGCATGCCCGGTTTAAATATGAAAGGCATGGCAAATCACATCAACAACTACTACACATTGAGTGAAGCTCAATATGCAATGGTTTGCAAATTGATGAAACTCCACGATCAATTATTTAGTTCACTCTCATTTAGGTACACGACAATATTAAATGTTGTTAACATCGCAAGAGGTGAAGCGTAAGTAAACTATCTATCTAGGCATCTTAAATGAGGTCGGAAACAACTTATAGCATTTCTGAAATGACCCTAGATGTTAATTCCGAAATTGGACCAGATCTGTCCTAAGCATATTTTAGAGTTGTTAAACAGCAAAATAAAGGTCACCATGTGATTCTACACATTTTTCTAGGCAAGTTTCATATATAAAACATTTGCATTGGAGTGACGGATCAAAAGTTATTACACAATTCATTTACATGGCATTTACACAAATTACATGAAAACAACAAGTTAAACATGTTAAACATATGTGAGAGTTGGATATTGCGAATCTATATGATATTCTAAGAACTTTACATACATAAAGTTTTTACATATGATGCACGGTCTGAAAGTTATGAAATCATGAACTAGGGGGTTTTTCTGTTAAAAAACCTTCCTGTGGATAATTGCAGAATTCGCATGCACAGAAAATACAACTATTGACCGAAATTGAACAGGGGCACTACACTACATATGGGTGCAACATAACAGAGCATCGCACCTAGGCGAGAGATAGCGAGGCATTGGGCTGGCTCACCATGGGCCAAGGCCCGGTTGGAGGAGGGGGTTGGAGCTAGGCCGGAGCAGGGTTGCAGACCAGGGCATCGAAGGCGCTCGTGCTTGGGTCTATGTATCCCTCCCGAGCGGGAGGCCATGGCGTGCAGGGATCTGCGACGCCGGCGGCGAGGCAGGGAAGGGGAGGTGGCGGAGAGGCCGGATCCGGCTAAGGCAGGTTGGGGACTGCCAGATCCCTCCATTTCCCGCGCAGACGGGGACGAACATCAACGACGGTGGCCATGGCTGATGGATCTGCAAAACAAGGAGAGAGAGAGAGTTGAGGAGGGAGAGAGAAATGAGAGCCCGGAGGGAGGAGGATGTCCGGTGGGGTTGACCTGGCACTCGCCGGCGAGGGTGCTCCGGTGCCCGGCGGCGCTGGATCGAGGGGCTCCTCCCCTCGAGCGGCTGTGGGTGCGGGCTGCGTACGATGGACGACCGCATGGGGAGGCTGTGGTCGCCGGACGTGTAGGATTTGACCACGAACATGTCCGGTAGGCGGGGATTTGGATGAATCGGACCTCTGATTCGAATCTGAGAGCTAAAAATGATGGGGAAGCAGTGAATTTCGGGATTGGAAGGATGTGGGGCTAGAAGGTGGAGGTTTTGAAGGGGTGGATGCAATTTGGCAAGGGGGAAACCCTAGTGGAGTGAGAGGCTCTCTCCACAAGGTGGTTTATATATAGGGGATAAAACTAGGGTGGGTTGGACCTCATCCGTCCGATCGCCATGTAATGACCACGAACGAAGGGAGGGGCTAGGTTGGGCTAGTGGGATGTGTAGTTGGGATAGGTGGGGATGAGAGGGAGGTTTGCAGCCCGTGACAAGGAGTTTTAAAACACCAAAAATGTCCGACAGATAAACCGATGATGACACTACTACACTTGACTGCCCGGGTATCAAATGACCTCTGATTGCAACGAAATTCGGCAGGCGGCCTATCTACAATATATTACGACCGCTTGCCATGTTTTGACCAAATTCGAGAAAGTTTTATACACACTTTTAAAATAGTATTTATCGGTGTCGCTGGCGCGTGCGTGTGTGGTTGGTCTCAAAATGGTCAGCAACGAGAACAGAGAGAACTAGCAACTGCGAATGGATGCAAGTTTTTGAAAACGAGTGATGATGCTATGCAAATGATGCGAATGATGCAATGATGAATGTGATGACCAAACGAATCACACGACAACAATGGAATAAAAGGGGAATCTTTTGGAGCATCGGTCTCGGGTTGTTACACTCTACCTCTCCCATGGAATCGAGACCTTCAATGGAGAAGATTCGTAGAGGATGTCATGGCCCCTCACGAGGGAAGATCCTCCGATATATCAAGGCCCCATATCCCCATGGAATTTGGGATGAACTCTATCATGTAACCTATTTCCCTTTGTTGTTCTTGTACCTTTGTGGATCTTGTGTGTGGTGAGTCTAGTGGATGGGTGATTGGACTTGTTCTTGAGAGTTTCCTCTTGTGATTTCTCCTTGTTTTTCCCCGTGTTCTTCGTGGAATCCCCCTCCAATTCATGAAAGATCGACACACACGGGCTTGCCCCGTATCACCCTTGTTCCTCGTCTACGGGGCTGAGGCAATCCTTCCCTTAGAGCTTAAGCACGGCTCACTGCGGGTCCTGGCATTCGCCGAGGCTCGTCAGTATGACTCACGGGTGACCGACCTTTTTCTCCTCGAGGAGGCCCGCCATCAGGCGCTTTGCATGGTGCTAGGTACCAGCATGCATGCGGCATGACCACAGCCGCAACGTCTGCCCTCACACCCTTGAGATCGGGGACCTCATCTTTTGATGGATCCTTTCTAGAGAGGGCTTCCACAAGCTCTCGCCTATGTGGATGGTTCCTTCAGGGTCGCCCATGTCTCCAGGGCAGGCGCGACCCGCTTGGAGACCAAAGATTGGGTTCCCGTACAAAATGCATGGTACATCCAGCACCTCCGGAAGTTTTACCTGTGACCCTCTCACGTAATAATGAGTGGGCTGTACACGCCTCGGAGCCTCCCGACGCATCTGAAAGCACATTTGCACCCTTGGTGGCTTTGGTAATTAATAACAACATATATATCATTAGACTCATGTTTTGACTAAGCATATTTTAGGAATATTGCAATGATGGGATGTATATAAATTGCAAGGAGATACCCCAAGAAGCAAGGAATGGATTGACAAAGCTTCAAGCTAGAAGACTCTCTTTTTACTTCTAAGAAATCACTTTGAGTCCATAGGAAAGCCAATACTATTGAAAGTGGGTAAGGTATTGTTAGTGAACAAGTTGCTCCACGTGCACAAGTGCTAGACACCAAAAACACCCACAAGCTCTCCCACAAAATACTCTGTCTAAACCCAACTTCATAAAATTGGTGCCACCAAGTTTCCATCCAGTTCTACCGATTTTTCACCCAAAACAGAACCCTAGACAAACCCTAGCATTTCGATACAACCGAGATTGCTTTGGTGCAAAAGAGATTTGGTGACCACGATTCGGTTGACTATTTTCATAGAATCGGAAATTCCGAGTTTATGCTTTTGTCTCACCGAGTTTTGGAAACTGCGTCTGCCACTGCTTTCGGTACCACCGAGATTTCTATATCGTCTAACCGAGATTCTGAAAGTTCCACATTTTGAATAGATCGGTACAACCGAGTTTTGCTTTGGTTTCACCGGGTTGGTCAATAATGTTGTAACTGTTTGATTTTTGGAGATTCCTATATATACCCCTCCACAACATCCCACTCGCAAGAGAAGCACTCCAAACAGTTCCCCACTTCCGATATCCAAATTTCCGAGAGAGACCACCTACCCTTATGTTGAGATCAAGATCATACACTCCAACCGTATGGATCTTGATTTCTAGCCTCCCCAAGTTGCTTTCCACCCAATCAATCTCTTCTACGAGCCAACTCTGTGAGAGAATGATTAAGTGTTGAGGAGTCTATTATCTTGAAGCACAAGAGCAAGGAGTTCATCACCACTATAAAGTCTATTACCTTTTGGATGGTGGTGCCTCCTAGATTGGTTAGGTGTTGCTTGGGAGACTCCTATTTCTTGTTGTGTATTTGAACCAAGAAGTTTGTACGGGCAAGGAGATCACCTACTTTATGAAGATCTACCCATAGTGAGGCTAGTCCTTCATGGACGAAAGCTGTTATGGAATAGTCAAGGTTTCTACTTTGCGTACCCTTATGGGTGGAGCCCTCCATGGACTCTCGCTACCGTTACCCTCCGTGGGTTGAAGACTCCATAAACATGTATGTATGATAGCGCAACCTATCGGATCCATGGGAAAAGTCTTCGAGGTGATAGAGGCAGATCATTCACTTGGTCGCTGGTCAAGCGTGGGTCGTTGTAGTAGTGGTTCTCCCCGAATCATGGTGAAGTTCTCCACCCATGGCATCACGGATGATGTGCCAGTGTGGGAACATTTTGGCTGCGTGCACCACTTTACGGCAGGGGGAATTCCCCGCCTTTATCCACTGGGGGAGACCATGCTCTCAGGGAGCCTCTTCAGGGGGCCCGATGCCTGCCTTCACCGTCGCGTAGAAGGCTTGTATGGGGAAGGTCGGGGTGGCTACGGAGACGTCCCCCCGAGCGACGGCGATGATGAAGATGATGATGGGGCGACATGAGCACCAGCAGCACCATCATTAACTGCTGGGCTTCGGTAGCGCCTCCTCCTATACTCGCCCTCCACCTTCTTCCTCCCTGCCGGTTTCGTCTACCCGGCCTAGGTGCAGGGTTCTTCGGCTCCTCCAGGGGACGCGTCCCTCTAGTCCTGTCAGGGAAGCACCGGATCCCACCCAGGCGCTCCTTTTGCCCTCAGTTTCCTGTTCGCCTAATCCCTAGGAGGAGAGGGACAAGAAATGCATTACGGGGAACTTATCTTTTTATGTCAAAAGTTGTAGGCGCTTGCCAATTTTCAATTAGTAATAATGTAATATGTACCCATCTTGTATCGAAAATGAATGAGAAAAGTGATGTTCTCTTATTGCAAGTACTATCCTTTTATTTCCCTGTTTATGTTGTCTTGGGATGTGTTGTCCTTGCTACACGGAGCCACTTGCCGGATCATAACTCAGCCATGAGTGCCAAGGGAAAATGAGCCACCAGCAATAGGTTGGCGTTGTTCCCTGGCAGAGCTCCTTGCCGATGTCGGCGCAACCCCCATAGTTGTTGAACAAAAATAGGGGGCGGCTCGTCCCGACAAGCATTCTCACCACATGAAGGACTCCACTACCCATAGCAAGGGACATACTATGAATTTCCTCGCGGCATCGGAAAAACATTTAACTTGGGATGTGTAACTGTACTTATCTTTCCAAAGTTGTATCCCTCTTGAGGGCTTGATGGGGCGTTGTCCTCTTTCCTTCGCCCCTCTTCTCTTTCTTCCCGGCGGTCCATTGCGTAGGGAGAGAAAAGTAACAAACATTACACGTTCATCAAGCACTCTAGCAAATCTTATATCTTAAAAGCAATAACATTGCAATCACGGAAATGAGTAATGAGCATATAATATGATGATATAATGCAATGCCTAGCTTTATTATTGCCGCCTAGGGTCTATGCCTGGCTTTGTACAAAGGGTTACATGCAACATCAACAATGCTTGTACAAAAGGTGGTTGTCGGTGTCTGCGCCCGGCATCCGCGGCTTATAGGTCGAACTTACGAAGATGCTCAATATTCCTTGAGTTAATTACCTTGGTGCCATAGTCGTTCTCTAGACGAACAACATCGGGTCTGGTGACTTGTGCTATCTGGTAAGAGCCTTCCCACTTCGGCGTAAACTTGTTGGTACCCTTGGCGGACTAAACACGCCGAAGGACAAGGTCGCCTTCCTCAAGGCTCTGGGCATGAACCCTGCGGCTATGGTAGCAGCACAGGTCTTGCTAGTAGTGTGCAGCATGCACATCAGCCTGGAGATAGTCTTCCTCGAGGACCATGGCATCGTCATGGTGTAGCTGCAGTTGCTCTACTTCGTCATCGACAAGCACTCGAGGTGAACCATATATGAGTTCTGTGGGGAGCACTGCTTCCGGCCCGTACAATAGGGAGAAGGGTGTCTGGCCAGTAGCTCCATTTGGTGTTGTTTTTGAGTGACCATAGAACCATCAGCAGCTCGTCTATCCAGCGCTTGCCGCTCTTCCGCAGCTTATCGAAAGTCCTTGTCTTGAGTCCTTGCAGCACTTCAGCATTCATCCTATTGGATTTCCCGTTGCTTCTAGGATGGGCACCAGAGGAGAAGGAGACCTTGCTTCCAAGGCTTTGGATATATTGCTTGAAGGCGTGGCTCGTGAACTCAGTGCCATTGTCAGTGCTCACCCTGTTAGGTACTCCAAAGCGCACATGAGTCCTTTCATGAATTTGATAGCTGACTGTGCGGTCACCTTCCTCACTGGTTCCACCTTAGGCGACTTTGTCAATTTGTCGGTTGCCACGAACAAGAACTCAAATCCCCGATAGCGGGAGGGAAAGGGCCCAGGATATCGAGCCTCTAGACCCAGAATGGCCAGGATAAAGGAATTGTTTGCAGATCTTGTGTTGGTTGATGGATGTTCTCGGAATGAAACTGACAAGCTTCACATTTTGTGACCATCTCGGTGTTGTCCTGGAGGACAGTCAGACAATAGAAACCCTTCCGAAAAGCTTTACCAACAAGGGCTCTCGATCCTATGTGAGATCCACATACCCGTCCGTGGATTTCCGCCAATAGCTTCAGTCCATCCTCCCGGCAGATGCACCTCAATTTCATAGCGTTTGGTTGTTTTCCGTACAAGGTGTCATCGACAAACAAGTGCATACTTGACTGGCAGGCTACCTTTTCAGCTTCCTCTTGACCCTTGGGGAATTCTCCTGTCGAAAGGAAGTGAACTATGTGTTGTGTCCAGGATGGAGCTTGTGGCTCGACAATAAGGACCAGTGGTGTATCCTCATCGGCAGGAGCGCTTGTCTTAACCGCGAAGACCTGAGGTCCAACGGGAAGGAGCTACACATCAACCGTGGCGGGACTTTTCCCAACAGCATCTCCACCAGTGGCTTCGTGGAGCAATGTCAGGAAATGCTTGCTGGAGTTCAGCTTCCTTCTCTTTCTGGTCATCACCGACGGGGATACCGATGGTTGGGTGAGGCGGAGAACAAAAGTTCCCGGTTCCACAGGAAGGTTCTGCGCAGCACACTTTGATAGATGGTTAGCAATGTTGTTTTTCACTTGGGGAACATGCTCTGTCTGTAGTCCATCGAAGTGCTCCTCCAATTTCCTTACCTCTTCCACGTATGCTTCCATCAGTGGGCTCTGGTAATCCTTGTTGACTTGCTTCACCACAAGTTGAGAGTCCCCTCGGATAACCAGTCTCTTGATCCCCAATCCTACCGTCATTCTAAGTCCGGCAAGGAGTCCCGCATACTCAATGGTATTGTTGGTGGCTTCCTCCTGGGGAAAGTGCATTTGGACCACGTACTTGAGGTGCTCTCCAGTGGGGGCAACGAGAAGCACACCTTCTCCGACACCCTGAAGTGAAAAGGCACCATCAAAGTACATGATCCAGTCTTTGGGCACTTCTTTGCCGGGGAGGATTGTCTCTTGAACTTCGTCATCGGGCATGGGCATCCACTCTCCAATAAACTCTACCAAGGCTCTGCTTTGAATACTGGAAGTGCTCTCATACTTCAATCCAAAACTTGACAACTTCAGTGCCCACTCAACTATCCTGCCAGTGGCCTCGGGGTTCCTCAGTATGTGTTGCAATGGAAAATGGGTAACAACCGTGATCTCATGGGCTTGGAAGTAGTGGCGCAGCTTCCTCAAGGCCATGATGAGGCCGAAGATCAGCTTTTGTACTCCAGAGTACCTCGACCTAGCTCCTTGCAATAAGGAACTGACGAAGTACACGGTTTGCTGCACCATCTACTTCGCCACCTCCTTAGATCCACTACTGTCCATTTGCTGAGGCCCCCCTTGATCATTATTGGGTTCTGCCATGGATACTTCCGTATTTCTCCCGGTAACACTAGCAACAGCCTCTGAATCTTCATCCGCCTCCCTCTGCGCCACCAGTGTTGCACTAACCACTTGATTTGTCGTTGCTAATTACAGCATCACCAGCTCTTGCGGTTTAGGAGTGACCAAGGTGGGAGCAGAGGAGAGGTAATGCTTCAGGTCTGGTAGTGCTGCATTCTACCTCTGGGGTTCACTTCATAGGGCCAGCCTTCTTCAAGATCTTCAAGAACGACAATGCACGCTTAGCATACATGGAAATGAACTTGCTCCACGTGGCAACACGTCCGGTCAAACGCCTGATACCCTTGATGGTTTTGGGTGCTTGTATCTGTTTGATCACCCTGATCTTGTCGGGATTAGCGTCTATTCCTCGCTAGGACACTAAGAACCCAAGTAGCTTGCATGATGGGACACCAAATACATACATCTTAGGGTTGAGCTTCAAGTTGATCTTGATTAGGTTTGCGAAAGTTTCCTCCAAATCTTGTATTAAAGTTGCTTCATCTTTGGTCTTGACTACAATGTCATCTATGTAAGCTTCCACGTTTCTGTGTAGTTGAGGCTCAAAACCAATCTGAACTGCTCTGGCAAAGGTTGAACCAGCACACTTTAACCCGAAGGGCATAAACACAAAACAGTATGTCCCACAAGGAGTTATGAATGCAGTCTTATCCTCATCTTCTTTGGCTATGAATATCTGGTGGTATCCGGAGTAGGCATCCAAAAAGGATAGCAAATCACATCCGGCGGTGGAATCGACAATTCGATCTATGCTCGACAAGGGATAGGGGTCCTTCAGGCAAGCCTTGTTAAAGTCAGTGAAGTCTATGCAAAGCCTCCATTTCCCATTCGCCTTGCGCACCACCACCGGGTTTGCTAGGCAAGTCATATGCAATACTCCTCTGACCAAACCTATTGCTTCAAGCTTATTGATTTCCTCGGCAATAAATTGTTGCCACTCAAAGGTTTGTTTTCTAACCTTTTTTTGATGGGTCGGCATGAGGGCAGACAACAAGGTGGTGCTCAGTTACCTCCCTGGGAACACCGGGGATGTCGGATGATTGCCAGGCAGAAACATCGACATTCGTCCATAGGAAGGCAATGAGCACACTTTCCTATTTGTTAGTAAGGGTAGAACTAACGGTGAAGGTACGACGAGTGTCATCCTCTCTTGCCGGGACCTTCTTCGTCTCAGGATAGGCGACCTTGGTATTTTTGCTAGTGGAACTCTCTGGCAGGTCATCATCAGGTGTAGTGCACTCTGGAGAGGCGTGCTTGTCAGAGTCCTTCCTAGTGCTCATGCTAGACTTATTCAATCTCCTCGGCTGCTTGGTGGGAGCTGGGATGTTTGTGGCCTCGGCTGCTAACGCGTCGTGATACGTCTTGTCTATGCAGATAACTACATTCTTCTTTTCAGAGGGCATGGAAATAATCCCAATGGGACCTGGCATCTTCAAGGTATTGTAGGCATAGTGAGATGCTGCCATGAATTTTGCCAAGGCTGAGCGACCGAGGATTCCGTTGTAAGGAAAAGGGATCTCAGCCACGTCGAACACTATCCTCTCTATTTGGAAATTTAGCTCCTCGCCAAAAGTTTTGCCTTGGGCCAGATGCTGTCGGGGTTGATTCCCTGAAAGGTGCCCGAAGCTTGGACCTCTTCATCGTGAATCTATTGTTTCTCAAACACCTTAGGAGAGATCAAGTTCAATCTGGCCCCATTGTCAACTAACATCTTAGACACCTTGAGGTTGCGGATTATTAGGGAAACCAACAACAACAAACATCCGACTGTAGTAGTACGGTCAGGATGGTCCTCCTCGTCAAGGATTATAGGCGTGTAGGACCATTTGAGCAGCTTCCTGATTTCGCAGTCGGCTCCATGACATTGACTTCGCGCGTCCACTGTTTGAGTTGACGATGAGAGGAGTGCAAGGAAGCACCCCCATCAATGCACATGACTTCGGTCGCTTCCTTGAACTCCATGTCACTAGAATCCTCATCATCATCCCCATCCTCACTCATGTCATCTGTCTCCTTCTTCTCATGGCCTTTGACAGGCTTTTTCTTTTGCTGCGGGGTTTTACCGCGACGGCCTCCTTTGCTACCACGGCCCTTCCCGACAGCACCGTCTTGACCTTTCTCTTTGTCACGCTTCTCATATTTGGCCCTATGTTTCTCAACAAGTTGCTCAACTTGACGGCATTCTTGGAGATCACGACCCTTGGTGCGGTGGATTTTGTAGTATGATCCATCGGATTTCCCGGTATTCTAAGCGGCAGCAGCCTCCTGGTAATCAATGCATGCGGAAGCTCCCTTGCAGGGGGTTTCGGCTTTCACCTTCTCGCCGACACTAAGGTCTCGGGAGCTCTTAACAGCCAGTATCGCCTTTCCTTTGTGCTTCATATTGCGCTTCCTATATCTCCCCTTTGGGTTAGGGGCATCGTCGTCATCATCAGAGTCGATTTCGATGCTTTCCTCTTCTACAGGGAGTCGTCGTCCTTCTTCAGCTCAACACTTGTCTACCAATGTGTAAAGCTCATTGATAGTTTTGGGAGGCTTGACATTCATCTTGTCTCGCATCCTCCTGTTGTGCACGTTCGAATGGAATGCGACAATGACACCTTTGGGTGAATTTATGGGATATTGCGATGCACGTGGACTTGAATCTCTAGATGTACTTCCTCAAAGTTTCTCCCTCATTCTGTGGGAGGACATGAAGATCGCTGGGCTGGGCTGGCTCCTGGTGACCACCTGTGAAGGCGCCAACGAACTCGTTGCACAAATCAGCATAGGATGAAATGGAATTTTCCGGCAGGTGCATCAGCCACGATCTCACATTTGGCTTAAATGCCGAAGGGACATAGTTGGAGAGCACCTTTTCATCTCTTCCTCCTGTGGCTTGGACAACTATCGTGTATATGCCCAGGAACTCTGCCGGGTTCAGCTTCCCGTCGTATTTCTCTAGTAGTTCAGGCTTGAAAGCTCGGGTCGACAGCCAGTGGATCCATCGCAGCTCGCTAGTGAAGGTAGGGCAGCCGAACACGTAGGGAAGGTACCTGCCAACACTGGGTGCAGGGTTGCCAACATCTGGACCGTTGTGCCCGTAGGATTGACAGTGAGCTTCCTGACGTTGCTCGATGGTGATATGCGCGTCTTCTTTCTGCTGGTCTTGGAGGACGCGCCGTTGATCTCGGTGGTCGCGCGGGCCGGACGGGACTATGTACGCCTCGTCGTGCTCATCGACATGTGAAACTTGTTGCGGCTGCCTCTGGGCCTGTTGTCGCGGAGGAGATTGCATTAGTAGTGTAACCCCCTCTACGTGTTCATTGGCCCGGGCCGCTATTGCCGTTCACGTACGCTGCATGACTCTGCATGCCCTATTTTGTTAGCTTCGATGAAGGAGATGAAGCTGTGAATGGTAGCTCTCCATTCGTCCATCTTATCGCCTGTCGACATGAAGTTGAGCTGCATCTGGACTCATGCCACAGCTTCCTCGGTTGTGTCTGGCAAGGCAAAAGAGGCGTACCGCAACGTCGCTCAGCTCTTGGTGGGACCAAGAGAAGCGTCACTGTGTTCTCGGCATCGTGATCCACTCACCGGGGCCATCTGATGCTCAGGAGGCCAGGCTTGTGGATTTGCGGTCTCGCTCGGTGAGGGAGTCCCGGATTAGGGGGGTCCTCGGATAGCCAACCTGTTGTTTATGGGCTGGACTATATGGGCTACTTACCGAACACCGGATGATTTGAAGGCCCAGTTTCCAGGATGGAAGTTTCGAGGAGCACAGCTTGTGCTCCACGTTTGATGTAGTAAATAGGCATGTTTATCTATTTGGCATGTAACCGACCATGTGTAAACCCTAGGCCACCTCGACATCTATATAAGCCGAAGGGTTTTAGGGTATAGAGGTAGAACAACTCATCTAGGGTTAGACATACGATCTCGTGGTAGGTCAACTCTATAAACCCTTCACCATCAATACAATCAAGAAGTACGTAGGGTTTTACCTCCATTGGAGGGCCCGAACCTGGGTAAACTCATGTCCCCTTCGTCTCCTGTTACCGTTGATCCTAGTCTCACAGTTCGAGACCCCTACCCGAGATCTGCCAGTTTTGACACCGACATTGGTGCTTTCATTGGGAGTTCCTCTGTAACAAAGATGGAATCGACGCCTCGCCTTGTCATCAACGAAGAGGTCCGCAACGTGGACATTTTTGTCCCCAGGCTGATCTTTGCCTTTGGCAGTGTTGTGCTGCATGCTGATTCCGCCGGCCATCTAGGCCATGTGGAGAACTCCTCCTCAATCAAGAGGTTAGATTCAGAAACCTAGAGTTTTCTATCGACTCTCGGGGCAACTTGTCACTAACCGAGCTCGCGGCTTCGCCCGTCGACCCCTAGGACTCTGAGACTTTAACCTCGATCCCCTTCATTGGACACGCCGATGGGTTCACCCATGATGACATTTCGGTCTTTCATCCTAGTCTGGCTATCAAACCATATGACCAGACATACGTTCATTCCGAACACTCTCCATGGGTGGACTTCATGGGAGTTGACCCCCCGAGTTCCGTACAGCTAGATCAGATCGGGCCCTTAACGGTCGATGAAGCCTTGGAGCAAATCTCGTCGATGAGGATCACCGATGATCCAGCCCCGATCTACGTTCGACCCGGTTGTAGTTTGGGCAGGGATGAATTTTCCGACCCACCCACCACCCACTTGATAGCCACCGTCGAAGACTTAACTGACATGCTGGACTATGACTCCGAAGAGGCAGAATACATGGATGATGAGGACCGTGTTCCCACTCCCGTTAACACCGGGAATTGGACCGCCACTTCTACATATGATGTCTACATGGTGGACACTCCTGCCACCAACGGTGACAATATGCCTCACAACGATGGCGACAAATCGGGCGATGCTCCATCAAGGCGCCGAAAATCGCATAAGCGGTCCAAAAGCAAAAAGGGAAGAAGAGCTATTATTAGCAGCGGGGACAGTAGCGCTGCCGCTGATCATGACAATCCCGATGTCCCCGAGCACCCGTTTGAGGGTCCAGACGAGCCTGAGGACCAAAATGACCCCGATAATGTCAATGACGCAGAAGGCTACGATTAGCTCCCCCCTTCGAGGAGGAAGATATACTGGAAGCCGCTGACCTGTACATCCCTGATAACCTCGAGGATCAGGAGGAAATCATGCAATGGCTCTCAACCTAAAGGCCAAAGAGCGGAAGCTCAAAGCTAAACAGGCCAACCTCACTGATCCATGGACGAAAGTCCTCTCAGCCGAGGAAGTATATGGCACTGGTTTGTCAAACCAGCCCAAAAGCTACCCTCGGAGAAGGCTGCTGCCACAATTCGACGATGAGCTCACTGACACTCCGTCTCCGCATCATACCCCATATGACAAGCCCGACCGCCCTCCTTGTGGGCGTGGGAGAGTGCACAATGACACCAGTTATGTACCGGTGATGCCCCGAAGACAGGGTAATGAGCCACTCGAACCCAATGACAGGTTCGACCTGCATAATGACCTAGATCACAGAGCAGGCCGCACTAGATCCATTTATGGATCCAGAGAGTACACACCCAATAGACGTGGCGAGTATAGACCATGGTTCGACCAAAACAACAGGGTCCAGGAACGAAACCGATCCCATATAGAAGTTGAATATAGGCGCACCACAGCATGAGTCAGAGGCGCCGCTCACTCGTTGTGCCTCACGGACATGGTAATGTGGCATCAATTCCCCGAAGGGCTTAAACCCGGCTGAACATATAACAGTACGACGGGACCAGTGACCCAACTGTATGGATCGAGGACTTCCTCCTCCATATCCATATGGCACGAGGAGATGATCTCCATGCCATCAAATACCTACCTCTTAAGCTTAAGGGGCCAGCTCGGCACTGGTTAAACCGCCTCCCCAAAAACTCCATAGGATGCTGGGAAGCCTTGGAAGAAGCGTTTCGCTCTAACTTCCAGGGCACCTATGTCCGCCCGCCGGACTCTTCCGATCAGAACAACGTCGTCTAGAAGCCTGGCGAGTCTGCCCGACAGTTCTGGAATCGGTTCTTGACTAAGAAGAACCAAATCGTCCGTTGTACGGATGCTGAGGCCATAGCCTCCTTCCGGCACAATATTCGGGACGAATGGCTAGCCCACCAGCTAGGCCAGGACAAGCCTCAAACTATGTCCTCCCTTACCTCCCTCATGACCCGCTTTTGTGCGGGTGAAGATAACTGGCTGGTAAGACACCACCACAATTCTGAAGATCTAGTGGCACCTGAAGCCCAGGATGGCAACTCAAAGGCAAAGCGCAAAAAGAACAAGCACCGAGACAATAGCAACGGCGCCGATGATATGGCGGTTAATGCCGGATTCTGCAACTCCCGAACTAGGCAGCGGAAGAAGCCCCCTAAAGGCAATCGTGACGGACCCACTCAGCTCAAGATGATCATGGACATGACTTGCCAAATCCATGGAACGTTAGAAAATCCTGCTAATGACACACACCGCAACTGCTGGGTGTTTAAACAGGCTAGTAAGATACAACCCGAAGACAAGGGCAAAAGCTCGCGCAGCGAGGATGAAGATGAGCCTCGGGGTCCAATGGGGGGCGGTCAGAAGAAATTCCCTCCCGAAGTCAAAACGGTGAATATGATATACATCACCCACATACCTAAGAAGGAGAGGAAACGAGCCCTTCGGGAGGTTTATGCTGTGGAGCTCGTAGCTCCGAAGTATAACCCATGGTCAGCATACCCGATCACCTTTGACCGGTGCGACAACCCGACCAGTATCCGTCATGGGGGATCGACTGCCGTCGTCCTAGATCCCATTATAGATGGGTATCACATCCCTAAAGTCTTAATGGATGGAGGAAGTAGCCTCATTTTGATTTACTCAGACACGGTGAAAAAGATGGGTATAGATCCATCAAGGATCAAACCTAGTAGCACTACCTTCAAGGGAGTAATCCCAGGTGTTGAGGCCCGATGTATGGGCTCTGTAACCCTAGAGGTTGTGTTCGGCTCGCCCGATAACTTCCGCAGCGAGGACTTGATCTTCGACATTGTGCCCTTCCGCAGTGGCTATCACGCGCTGCTCGGCTAGACGGCGTTTGCTCAGTTGAACGCAGTCCCGCATTACGCATACCTTGAGCTCAAGATGCCGAGACCCAAGGGGGTCATTATTGTCAATGGCAATACAGAGCGGTCCCTTAGAACAAAGGAACATGCACTGGCAATGGCGGCTGAATTCAGCTACAAAGACGACCGACAAGTTTTGGCATTCGCCATAAAGGCACGAAAGGCTGGAAGCGAGTTCGGATTCAGACCGAAAACTCCGACCCTCCCTCCTCCCCTCAATAGGGACTCGCCCCCCACCGCACAACCTCAGGACCAGCAAAGTACATGCCGAGAAGGAACAACTTCGCACTTAAGATTCCATGGGTAGCGGCGGGGAACTTACGATGGGTGTTCAGTTGCCCCGAACTGTTACCATCAACACGTCTTCGGACAAGATGCAGGCGCTCCTAAAAGAACCTGCCCATGGTGTAAAGCTCACCATTAACACTATGGCCCCTCAAGATATTGTTCGCAAGATCCGCCCGCACTAACATCCATCAAGGTGCATCTAAAAGCAGGAGTCAACTAGCAACAGGGCATATCAAAGACATCTGGTCACCAATTGAAGACCTCTGGTATAACATCTCCTGTAGACTTTATTTCTTATGTTCTTTCGGATACCTGTAAACAGTTGCTTCGGCAGTCCGAGTTATAAGAGTTGCTGAGGAAATGCGAAATTTTGTGGCGCAAGCACACCTTATTTGTCCTGTTTTTAGCGCATACATGCTTCTTCCCTCCCTCTTCTCGTGATCCTGTTTGGTGTGACTCAAGGTCACCGGCTAATAAAATGGGGGCTCGACTTCAAACACAAATCACCTTAACCATTGTGTGTTTGGCGTCTTGGGGTTCGCTTTATATGCATCGGTTCGGAACTATGTCTTTGGTCATTAAGTTGGGTTGCCTGGCTCCTGTGCTTACCCCTTTATGTACCACTCGTTCAACTAAAAGGGCAAAGGGAGCACCCCTGCGATTGTGCTTCCGGATAGTCTAGTCAAGCACCTTAGGGGAGAAAGACGAAAACGGATTGTCATAGTATGCGCGATCCGATCTGTGAACCCCAAGTTAGGAGTATTATACTTCAACCCTCGTAACCAGTTATTCCGTGTTATACGAGGAATTCTCGCTTTGTGCAAATACTATGATGTCGGCTTTGGCCTCGGTTGGTCCGAACATCGCAAATACTCCGGTCGCTAATCGTACGCTTCCCACAGTCCATTTCGCGCCCCTTCGGTTAACTGAAAGAAATGAAGCACAATAGTCCGATTGCCTAGTCTACCGCACTAAACCTCCTTCGGGTTCCTATAAATCGGCTAAGGGACACATCATTGGCATAGACACCCCATGTAGTATCTACGTCGGGGCTGAAGCCGACGACTCGCATCTTTCAGTATTAAACAACCATATAGGAGTTATAAAGTAATGCAAAACCATAGAAGAGTGGATACTAATATCACTAAAAGTTATCACAAGTCTTCGGACACATTACAAGCTCATTCAAATAATTTTTCGCCCGAACATTACGACGCTATGAACCGCACACTCTCCATCACTCCATTGAAGTAAAGCTCGGGGCGTCGGTGCTCCTTTCCGTGTGGTGGTGGGTCGATGGCGAACTTTATCTGATTGAGGCTCGGCCAGTGCACTTTGGCCTTGGCAAGGGCCATCTGGACTCCTTCAATGCAGGAGGATCGCTTGACGGCGCGGAGGCGGGCGTGGTAGCAATCAGTCATTGCACCAGGCTGAAGTAGCTACCTGGGAGTGGCTCGCCGGGCCATAAGCGGATGCAGAGGTCCTTGATGGCCAGCTCCGCCATCTGGTGCATCTCCATCAGCTGTTTTAGATGCTCCACCAGAAGAAGAGAACGATCGGGGGCTCTGAAATGTGCCCAGAACGTACGAGCTACGTCTTCCTCTCCCCGCGAGGCGAGCAGCTGATTGGCGCCCGCCACACTCTTCTGGATATCGGTGCATGCGCCTGAGGATCGCCACGTGCGGGTCAACAATTCAAATCTGCTATCGCTGAATACACATTTTAGGGAGTACGGCTTACCATCGGCTATGTCCTTGGCTTGGCAAACTTGTTCCTCGAAGAACCGCCTGTCCACCCGCTCCTTCTGGAGATCGAACTTTATGGTGGAGAATTCGGCCGAGATCGCCTTATTCTATTGCTCCAAGGCCTCACACTTGTTGCTAGCATCCTTGAGCTCATCCTGTATCTCCGCCACACGAGCCTAGTGTTTATCACTTGTGGCTCATAGGGCGGAGAGTGTGGTGGCTGCTTCTTTGGCCGCCGCCTTGTCCATGGCCGCTTCATCTTTGGCACATCGAAGCTTGGCCTTGAGCTTTTCGATCTCTTTCAACAAAGCTGCAACATGATGCAACTTTATTTAAAAGGAATCTGCATTGACAGTATTCGGGGGAAAGTATCCAGATTTAGTTTGTACTTACCCCGTGCCTCGTCGAACCTCTTGTTGAGGGCTTCCACCTCATCCATGGAGCGCTTGAGCTTCCGATGCAGCTCGTCCATCTCGCCGCCGCTGATGACGAAGCCTACATTACACACACAATGCATACATTACATCGGCACTCACCTCCCGAATTATAGATATGACACCTACGCGAGCTTGTTCATCTCACCTAGGGCTCAAGGCCTGCCATGTATAAAATACGAATAAATAAAAATCTTAGCAAAAATATCAGGCGACTTATTTGAAAGCCCGCAAGGAGACCTTTGAAGGCCTCCTTCAGTCTGTTGTCAACGGACTGGACGCTTTGTAGTATCGCACCCATAAGGGTGCCGTGATCCTCGGGGATGGAGGCGCTTAATAGAGCCTCCTCCATGGCTGACCACCTGTTGGTCGGCGGTGCTAGGGATGATCGGATTTCCTGATCACCCACCCGGGATTGGACCCGTGCCTCTGGAGGCACAATGCTCTCCGGAGATATCCTCGGAGGGGACTGATTGCCCGTCTGTCCGGCCTCCTTGGTGTCTGGATGGGGGATTGTCCCCTGGTCTTCGGTGGCCGAAGCATTTGACTTGGCCACGGTGATATCTCCCTCGCCCCATGTGTTCCCCTCCATTGGAGTAGGATGGGATGACACCTCCACAGTGTCATTCGTAGTGCCTGGAGTGGTGGGGTGCGAGGCGTCCCCGCTCTCTGCCAATTCGGCGGGTGGGGTCTCCCGATCCGATACCACCTCGGTGGGGATGACGCGTGGGCGGCTATAGGACCAATAACCTACATCTTAGCTAACTCTGAATTTACTAGTTATAGGAAGGAGGGTCTTCGGATCCTAACCTGGATGGAGAGGGCTTGACCCTTAGGCTCCTTCGTGGAACCTTCTCGGGGTCTTTGGACACGGAGCTCGAGTCCGAGCTGTCGTCGGACAGGATCATCCGACTTGCCACGCCCTCTTCAGGGCAGGAGAAGTTGCTTGCCCTAGGGCATATGAAGATGCCACTCTCTTCTTGGCGCAAGGGAAATTGCCTCCCCCTCGCTCTTGACCTCCTCCTCCTCTTCTTACTCCTCTTCAGGCTCCTCCTGATTTGAGGAGGCGGGGTTGTCTACAGATGCAGCATCAGGCTGGTCCTTAATGCAAAGGCCAGCCTGACCTAGTTTCTTCTTCTTCTCCTTCTTCGTGGTAGCCTTGTAAGGCTTCTCCACAAGCATCCTGGCTAGCAGCCCAGTTCTCTCGTCTTTGGGGTGAGGAGCTGGATTGCTGATGTTGATGGCTTTCTTTAGCCATCTCTACATAAACAGATTGGACACAGGGTTATATATCTTCTATGTAATAAGGCCGACCAAGCTAGGGTGTATCGTACTATCATGCCCAAGATGTGCGCCAATCCATATTGAGGCACGGGGGCCTCGACAGGGATAGAGGCGCATCTTGCCGTTCGCAAGTATAGTATCATTACACACATTTATGTAGAGAAGAGTATATGAGTTGGCTTACACTCGCCACATGCTAAATTACAATTCCACACAATTTATTCAAAACATCAATCCAAAGGCAGGGTCCAGTTATAAACGAAAACAAACAATAAAATGATGCAATGACACTGGCTTGCTAGGCCCGAAGATCATGACCACGACCACACTACTCGTCTGGATATGTGACGTACATCCTACCATGCTCCTCGTCATACTCGCACTAGAGGTGTGTCACATCATCTGGCACAATCTCATCTGCACCTGCACCTGCACCTATATTTGTTGTAGTAAACTATGAGCCATGGGGACTCAGCAATCTCGCGCCCGGATAGAAAGACTCTTCAAGCTTATAGGTTGGATGGGGGATAAGTGTTTAGTTTGCAGCAGCACTAAGCATTTATGGTGGTTAATCTTATGTAACATGAAACTAAATATGTGCTCTACGAAAACGAATGAGGACTAGAATGACCTCTAAGAGATCCTGAACACCTACTTACGTCAAACATAACCCCACCATGTTCTCTCTCGGTTCATGTCCGTGAGCAGAGATGATCATGGTTACTCACACAGTTGGTGCATTTTATTAGAGTTTATTTCAGGTTAACTATAACCGGGTGTTAAACAAATATCCAAGTTGCCACATAACCGTGGGCATGGATTTCCGAAAGTTTTAACCCTACAAGGGTGCTCCAACTAGTCCATCATAAATTAACCACACCCACGGGAATAACCTCGACCACGGATCTCGTGATCATCCTAGGCAAGTCCAAAGGAATTCCGACACCTCGAGATAGAGCGAAGAAATTCAGAGTCCCTCACGCAAGCCACTCGAGAAAGGTAAAACAAGTCCAGCAAGACCACCCGGCAGGACATATCCCAATAGGAGTCGCCCGTATCTCTGTCTTAGGGCACTACCAGCTGAGCACTACATACGGTGGCCTGATAGAAATCCCTCGAGTTGCCCTGAGGTGGCCCCACAAGTGGCTCTAGTTTGGACCAACACTCATGAGGAGCACTGGCCGGGGGTTGATTAACTATTCACGGGGTTGCAAAGCCCTATGCAATTTTATTAAGTTGTTTAAGCAAATAGTACCAATGTTGGATCTTGCCAGACAAGTTTTAATCTCAACCAAATAATCAAGGGGGTCCCCATAACAAACCTGAGCATGTTAGGAGTGCAAAATATGGAAACATAACATCGGTAACAAGAAACTATGACGGTAAAGGTGGAACAAAACACCGAGCAAAAGGCCAAGCCTTCCACCATACCAAGATATATATGTGCATTAAATTAAATAGCAGATAATATTGTGATATGCCAGATATCCATGTTATCACATGGAAATAACCTACACCTGCATCTAAGAACGCTATAAGAGGCGCTGAGCAGCGGTAACTTAGCCAAACAATGTTTGCTAGGATGTGGAGGGTTAGAGGCTATTGTGGAAATGTAGGAGGCTTGACATTCAAGTGGTAGGTAATGCGTATGTACCGATAAGAACGAGACATTTAGTGAAGCAAAAATAGTGTCAGGATCCGGGTACGATCATCTTGCCTGTTGGTTCTTCAGAGGGACAAAGAGCAGGGTCGTCATAGTGGTACTCTCCTGGATCCTCGTACTTAGGTTCAATGCTCGCGTTTACCCAAGAGAAACAACAACAATAAACAACCAACCAAGGTGCAATGCATAAACAATATGATGCCTGATTCATTTGAAGTATTTAACATGGCAATCCTAAACTAGTCATGTTTCTCATTCATTAGTTTAGTTATTTACAATTCTGGACAAAACCTCATGTTAAGTTGTTTAAACATGCATGATCAAGGCAAATATGGATGCTTCATGCAACATCGATACAAACGCATATGTAGAACATAGGAAATGGAGTTACGGTTCACATGCTACTCTCACGACAAGTTACAAAGGCAAAACACAAGACAATGAAGGCCATGGGCTATTCCTTGCCATTCCAAGGTAGCCACTGGTTAGGCAAAGAAAAACCAACCACAAAAGAGTCAACGATCAAACAATTCCATGGAGCATAGCTCTCACAAGTCACAAAACACAAAAAAAAAACAATCTGCCACAAAACAACAACATGACAACTTTCATAGCAAAAATCTAGAGCTACAGGATGTTTCCAACCTCAAACAAGGCATTCACAGAATCTACATAGCATGCTTATCAAATCATACAACAACACAAACTGGAAAGGAGGCACATATCAATAAGCATGAAGCTCACAAGTTGGCATGATGAAACATATTTTAGGGACTTAGAGAAAACAACAGTTGAGCTGATAACAAGTTGATAGCAGAAACTAATGGTGATAGAGACCACCTCATGGCATGAGAATTAACTGGATGGTAGATGACAACATCTACTTCAAAACACTATCACTGAGCTTGAGCTAATTCACAACATATCACTTCGTAGCATCCACTCTTCATGGCATAAAAATATTAACAGATTCTCAGACTTAAAAATATTTAGCATTTTGAAAACAACAACATTTTAGTAGCCACTTTGGAGCATGGTTCCCACTTATATGCAAGTTAAACATGAAAAAAAAATACCATGGCATTCTACTCACCAAAGGATCACTTTCATGTTGTCACAATTATCATAGCATGCATGAATTAATTATAACTAAAATGACAACATGGCACTTTGAGACAAAATGACATTTTGTCAAACTTGCTCAAATGACTAAACAAGTTGCACCAATGAATTCCTTGGGTGATTCTACCCCAAAATCACATATCACACTCATATGTTTGCATGGAGCATCATGGCAAAACACTAGCTAGGAAAATACCAACAATTCCTAGAAGTTGAAACTTACTAAAAATGCTCATGTTCATATATGTTCATATCCAGTTTTAGAATATTGCCAGAAATAGAAATACCCATTTAATTCACAATAAAACATTCAAAAAATAAAAAGAAAACAATATGTTGGGGGGCCCACCTGGCATAGTCATCAGGGCCCCCTAGTGGATGACAAGTGGGGCCAGGCCCACTTGTCACACACACACAACACCACACACACACACATACACATCACTACACACACACACACCTGGATCTGCTGCCACAACAGATCCAACACCACACCCACACACGCAGGCACACACACATACACAAACCAGCACACGAGATCCGGTGTGGTCACACCGGATCCGCACAGCACACACACTCACCATCCAATCATAAAAACAAAAACAAAAGGGGGGAAGGCTGGGATTCGATCCCACGACCTCGCGGTCGTCTCCCGAGCCGGTTGCCACTGCGCTTCGCATCGGATCTCAACAGAAGGAGGGACCTTGCGCCTCTAGTACTAACGTGTCAAAACGAATACTAACGAAACTGAAGAAACAAAGGCACCGGCGAAAAAGGAACGGCGGTGACGATCTCCGGCGACTACAGGGACCTACGACACGGTAGACCTGCTATGGGAGCTACGAACCCTACGTGGAATCTATCCTCACTCCAAATGACGGCCAGGCGCAGAGGCAAAGGGAGACGCTCAAGGTCGAGCTGCTGCTTGGCTCAGGGCAGGGCAGAGACAAACACAACAGCGACAGAATGCATCCTATGTGGCAGGGAAAGGCTGTGGCAATGGGGAGCTCACCTAGGGCTGATCGGAGATGCAGGGACACGGGCGACGGCAAGCAAGAAGACGAAGAAGTCCGGCGACGTGACTCCTCCGCTTGCGGACGATTGCGACGACGAGGCGGTGCTACGGGGGTGCTCCTCACCCCTAGGACCGGGAACGGAACGTGGCCGGCGCCTGCGAGCTCCACGCCATCTCCGACGACGACAAGAGGCCACCGGAGGCAACGATGACGACCCGATGCACCGGCGCTCTGCTTGTCTGAACCTCTCCCTCTCTGAATTTCTTACCTGACAGAAGAAGAAAGGAGAAGGGCAAGGAGGAAGGAGATAGAGATGGGAGCGGCGGCGGCAAGAGGGGGACGTGGAACCCTAGGCAAAGGCGCTCGCACGCCGAGTGGGGGAGGTTAATAGGCCAGGGGAGACGACGCTCGACGACTGAAGATAACGGCTACACAAGCTTTCTCCCTGCTCTTGCACTGATTGACGGAAAAGGAGGTTGACGGGGCCGGTTGCCGCTAGAGGCTGGGCTGGGCCATGCGAGAAGGAGAAGGCCCAGTTCCAAACTCTCTCTTTCTCACAGAAAACAAAACAGAGGTTTTCTTTTTAAAATAACAGTAACACAAGAAAAACCCTCCATAGAGAAATAAAAGGATTTTTGCAAGAACAAAAATACTTTGACATTGAAAATAATATGCATTATTTAATAAAAATAACAAGATGATTTTTTTGGATAAGTAAATTAAATAATTTTATAATAACTAGCCCTTGTTAAATTCAAAACCCCATGAGTGCAAAGCTCAAACACCAAAGAGAGCAGCACACCCGAACTCAAAACAATATTTCCTACACCATGAACATTTTAACAGATTTTTCTAACAAATTAATTCTGCTGAAGAAAAACAAAAGGAATAAAAGGTTTAGGTAGTTCTAAAAATTAAGGGAGAGGGAGGGAGTTGTTGCCCACACATGCACAGATCCACAAGTCACACAAGATCCACTAACAACATCACAACAATTGTCATATGGGAGCCACCACAAAACATGTTATGCATGACATGATGATGAGATGGCATGATGCATGATGCATGAGATGGAATGGCAATGAGCGACATCATAATATTCAAACACATCACAACATAGGTTCACATAGGTTACATGACCATAAATGGCAAGGGCAACACTTGATCTATCACATGTACCTCGAAATCCAGCTTGGTGGCGTGTAGGCCCTTGTCCTCCTCCTTGGCTGGCCAGCTCTTCATTAATTTGAAGAACGCCTTCCACATATTTTCCCGCATAGTGCGGAAGAGGTTTTAGACTATGGGCTCGGCTTCGAGTTTCCAAGCCCACATGGGAGTGTCCCGGCGCTGGCAATGGAGGATACGTCTTCGGAGCATCACCTGGACCACATCGGGAAGCGTGGTGCCGTCCCTGACCAAGGCTTGGATGCGCTTCTACAGATCGGTCACCTCCTTGCTCGACCCCCAGGTGATGCCCTTTTCGAGCCAGGAAGCCAATCAGTCGGGGGACTAGATCTGAATGCGGTGGCAGGCTGATGACCTCCTTCTTGTGGTTTGGTGACATAGAACCACTCCTTTTGCCACCCCTTGATGGTGTCGATGAGGTTGCCCGACGGCCACCCGACGCATGTGAGTTTGCCGATGATGGCCCTACCTCAATCGACGTGCTTGCCACCGACGCACTTTGGCTTGATGTTGAATACTGCAGCCAGAGCCCGAAATGCGGCTCGACATGCAAGAAAGCCTCGCAGACGAGGATGAAGGCTGAGAGGTGCATGATGGAGTTCGACTGGAGGTCTTGGAAGTTGGGGCTATAGAAGAACATTAACCCCTTGACGAAGGGTTGGAGGGGGAAGCTCAACCCCCTAATGAAGTGGGGGATGAACACCACCTGTTCGCCTGGCTTGGGGGTGGGGATCACTTGGTCCTCCTTCGCCGCGTGATGAGGGATGTTGGTGGGGAGGTAACCGGCCTTCTTGAGGTTGCGGATGCTAGCCCATCATCGGCTGACCATGATTGACGTCATGGCCATCGCTATGTCCCGGTGCGTACAACCCCTCCAACACAGGGTGCACCCCTTATGGCGGTGCAACGGGACAAGTGACACCACGCGTTACCGAAAACTAGGTCCTGCCAATCCAACAGCACTGGCCGCCGCACTTGCCGACCTGTACGAAGGAGAGCAAGAAGACTTCATCCGACGGTCAACCAAGGAAGGGTATTCGGCGCACAATCCCATCGAACAAGTAAACCTTCCTCTTTCAATCATGAAATAGTTCGGGGCTTCATTTCACACTCTATTTGACTATGGCCTTGGCGTGAATAGGAATGGAGGAGCTTCGTCGAGACAGTCAACTGTCCGGCTCCTCAGCCCGAGAATCATTCATTCACGTGAAAATGATCGGGCTTCAACGAGGACTCGAATCTTCTTCTTGACTTTGAAAACGGAGTCTATTACATGGAGAACATCGTCCAGACCCCGATGACTATCATAGTCGATTACCCCGAGTCATTCTCCATTCCATCCGTAGGTAAGAAGAAAAGCTACTCCTGCAAGAGGTCTGATACCAAGAGCACCCCAGAAGTGCTGGTCTCGGCCCCCAAGCGCCGCAGATCAGCGCACCAGGCACCAGCAGCCGAAGCCGCGGGTGAGCATGTTGAATTGATGCCATTACTCTTGCATAGCTTGAATCCACTCAGGCTCCTTGAATGCTTCATCAACTTTAGTGTGCTCTATGATAGAGACAAAAGCAAAGTGCCCACAGAAGTTAGTCAAATGTGAAGCTCTTGAGAGAGTGAGGGGACCTCGTGCATTGATGTCATCGATGATTTTGTCAATGTGCACTTCATTTGCAACTCATGGGTGAGCAGGTTGACGTGGCTAAGGATTTTCTTCAGCACCATTTTCTTCAGATTTACCAGCATGAACGTCTTCATTCGTTGGAATGACTTCCTCAGTGGGTATGACGTCTTCAGTAGCCTTCAACTTAATGGATTCCTCAGGAGACTGTTTATCTAGCACAGAAGGCAGGTGCTCTCTTTGCCAGTCATTAGTTTCATCAAACCACACATCTATAGTTTCAAAAACCTTGTGGTGGTAGGTGTTGAAGACTTTGTAGGTGTGCGAGTCCTTTCCGTAACCAAGCATAAAACCTTCATGTGCTTTCGGTGCAAATTTAGAACTATGGTGAGGATCTCTAATCCAACATTTTGCACCGAAGACTTTGAGATAACTTACATTGGGTTTCTGGCCGGTCATAAGTTCATACGAAGTCTTCTTGAAGAATTTGTGAAGGTATACCCTGTTGATGATGTGGCATGCAGTATCAATTGCCTCAGGCCAGAAGCGACGAGGAGTCTTGTATTCATCAAGCAGGGTGCGAGCCATCTCAACAAGAGTCCTGTTCCTGCGCTCCACGACGTTGTTCTGCTGAGGAGTATATGGGGCAGATAACTCATGAGTAATACCAAGTTCATCAAGATATTTTTCAAGAATGGTGTTCTTGAACTCAGTCCCATTATCACTCCTGATATACTTGATCTTGATGCCGAAGTTCGTGGAGGCCCTTGAAGCAAATCGTCTGAAGACATTCTGCACTTCAGACTTGTACGGAATAATATGCACCCAAGTGTAACGAGAGTAATCATCAACAATGACAGATCCAGACAAACTTGAATAATTTGTTAGTGTGGAGTAATGATTGGGGCCAAAGATATCCATGTGAAGCAATTCAAAGGGTCGAGTCATGGTCATGATTGTGTTCGAGGGATGCTGGGATCTGGTCATCTTCCCAGACTCACATGCACCACAAAGGTGGTCCTTGAGGAATTTGACAACTTCAAAGCCAGTGACGTGCCTTTTCTTCACGAGTGTGTGCAACCCCTCATACCAGCATGTCCAAGTCGTCGATGCCATAGCCAGCCTTCTAAGGACTCTGCAGGTAGGCATGTGACAGGTTGAGGACCTGTAGAGAAAGCAACAATATACAAGTCTCCTCTCCTAAATCCTTCGAAGACTTTGTAATTGTCATATTCCATGATGACAACACAACGATATTTTCCAAATACGACATCCATATCAATATCACAAAGCAATGAGACAAACATATGGTTAAACCCGAGGGGTTTGACTAACATCACCTTATCCATGGTTCGGTCCTTCGAGATTGCAACCTTACCTAGACCCAATACCTTGCTTTTTTTCCTTTGTCTGTGTAGTTGATATGCTTCAGATGAGATGGAGCAAGTGGCAAATTCTTTAGTAGATTCTTGTCACCAGTCATGTGGTCTGTGCATCCACTATCGAGGACCCACTCAGTAGCTTTTGGAGGTTCATCCTACGGATGAATTAGTACAACTTACGAACTGATATGCTTCAGAGTGAAGAATATGACATCAATTTCATCTAATAGAATTTCATCACATAAGATAGTAAGCAAGTAGTCTGAGGATGTGAGAAATGAGGAATTCATTTCTACATGGTTAGCTTGCGTCCTTTCAAGCATTTCCTTAGGTCTCCAGCAAATTCATCAGACGTTCAAGTTCATCTGGAGACCTGACCCTGCATAAGAAATTAGTTCAATGTCTTCACCACCCACATCTGTAGGGGTGGCAAAGAGTTCATCATTATGTGAGCACCAGATGATAAGAGAGGCATTGAAGCAAGTGCACTTCATTTCACAAGACGAGAGTTAGAGTACTCATATGAATAAGCAGAGAAATTCTTCGAGGACTTATGAACATAATGATTTGAACAAGAACGCACATATGCAGAACTCTTAGATTTTCCTTGCGAAACACATGCAGTAGTACGAGAATGATATTTTTAACCATTTGAGGAATTTTGTCCAAGTGAAGACTTTGGTCCATATGAGGAATTTGATCTGGGGTTCCTGTTCTTCATGAGTGGTGTCGTGAGGACATTCACTTGAAGGTTTTGTAGGTAGCTCTTGGGAACCTAGATTTTCTTCATAGGAGAACTGTTCCTATAGTTAGTTCCAACAAATTTGCCAAATATTTCACCTTTCTGATTTTTGAAGAATTTGTAGTTGTAGTCAAGTGGCTCATCAGAGGAATATGAAGTTTCACAAGCAAAGCCAGATAAAGTGGATGGATCTACAGGAGGTCCTTTTGTAGCAACCCATGAGCTTTTGGGGTACTGCTTAGGTGTCTAGTAGGATCCATCAGCGTTGAGTTTCCTCTCAAAGGCAACACCCTCTTTCCTAGGGTTCCTCTTCAGAATCTGCGTTTTGAGGACATCACAAAGGGTTTGATGCCCTTTGAGACTTTTGTGCATGCCTATCACATACAATTCCTTCAACCCTGCATTTTCATCAGTGATACTTGGGTATCCTGAAACAAGGAATTTGTGATCATTGGAATAGTTGAAGAATTTGCAGTAATAGAAGCATTTGAACATTTAGGTGAAGAATTAGCAGTTTCACGTTCGATGCATTTCAAACAAGGTGGAACAAATTCTTCCTGAGCGGTACTGATCTGTTGAGCCAGTCAGGAGTCGTTTTCCCTTTGGAGATCCTCATATGACACCCTTAGTTTATCAAGATCTTGCTTTCTTTGAAGAAATTCATAAGAAAGCTTCTCATGAACGGCTAAGAGGGCATTATGATGACTCTGAAGGTTATCATACTTTGTCTGAAGACTTTTGATATAGTCAGATAGAGTTTGAGTCCAATCCACTTCCTCATTCAACAGATCATCGCTTTTGTCTAGCATTTTCTGAAGCTTTTGAAGTGCACTTTGTTGCCTAGGAGCAATATTAGCAAGTTAGGCATAGCTAGGTTTCAAAAATTCATCAGATTCACCATCACTTGATTTTGAGGAGTGATGCTTATGTACTTTGGAACCTTTAGCCATGAAGCAATAGGTGGGAGCATAATCATCATTGTTGACGTCAGAGTCGTTGGAGTATTCATTTTCTTCATCGATAAAGATATACTTGCTGACGAAAGTAGTAGCAAGAGCGAGGCTAGCGACACCAGATTCAGATTTCACCTCAGATTCTTCCTCTTCTTCATATTCTTCAAATTCTTCTTTTGAGTCCATTTCCTTGCCAATGAAAGCCCGAGCCTTTCTGGAACCATTCTTGTTGTGCATTGAGGACTTTGAATATGAGGACTTTGTAGATGAGGACTTTGAAGATTTCTTCTTTTTCTTCGAGTCATCAGAACTGTCATGTGTGTACCTCTTCATCTTCTTTGATTCTTTTCCGAGAGAGGATAGTCAGAGATGAAGTGACCAGATTTCTTGCATTTGTGACAAGTTCTATTCTTGTAGTCATCTGAGGAATCTGATTTCCTCAAGCCACCTTTTGATGACTTTCCAAATCCACCTTTCCTTGAGAGCTTCTGGAATTTCCTCATGAGCATTGCTAGCTCCTGACGTAGTTCTTCAGGATCATGAAGGCTACTACCAAAATCTTCACCTTCGGATGAGGAAATTGCTTTTGCCTTTAGAGCACGAGATCTTCCATAGCTTGGCCCGTAGAGGTCTCTCATCTCATCTTGTTGGAATTCTTGAGTATTAAGTCTCTCAAGGATATCAGCAGGATCAAGTGACTTGTAGCATCCACGTTCTTGAATCATCAAAGCCAGAGTATCGAATGAGGAATCAAGAGATCTTAGCAGTTTCTTTACTACTTTGTGGTTGGTGATATCAGTAGCACCCAGTGCTTGAAGCTCATTGGCGATATCAGTGAGACGATCAAAAGTTTGCTGAACATTTTCATTGTCGAGTCTCTTGAAGCGGTTGAAGAGATTGCAAAGAACATTAACACGAGAGTCACATTGAGTGGAAACACCTTTGTTGACTTTGCACAACCTATCCCAGATAAGCTTAGCAAACTCCAAAGCACTCACTCTACCATACTAACCTTTGCTCAGATGGCCATAGATGATATTCTTCGCTTGAGAATCGAGTTCCTTGAACTTCTTCGTATCAGCAGTAGTGACAGTCGGAGAAATGCGGGGAACACCATTTTCCACAACGTACTAAGGATCATAGTCAATAGCCTCAAGATGCATGCACATCTTGTTCTTCCAATAAGGGTAATCCCTCCCATCGAAGGTAGGACACCCTGCGGAAACCTTGATCATACCTATAGTCGACATAACTGGAACTCCAGGTGGTTAAACCAAAATCGCACAGAACAAGGGAGTACCTTGATCTGATACCAAATGAAAGTGCGTTATATCAACTAGAGGGGGGTGAATTGGCAATTTTTACAAATTCATCACTTGAGGAATTTGAAATGTGATGAATAACTAGAAGTGGATTAAATACTCAAGTGCATGAGAAACCTAGCGATAGCATATTCATCGATGAAATGAAACATGCACAGATTACAAGTAGCGTGATACAGGATAAGCAGGAGAGGAACAAGGTAGCATGAAGAATTTGAGATGAGGAAATTGTGAAAGTCTTCAGTCAAATTCTTCAAATAGTAGCGATCAGTTTCATCAACAAGTATACGAGGAATAGAGGGGTTGAGGAAATAGAACCAGATAGCTCGATGAAGACAATGGTTTGATGACCCAGTTCCAACTACTGTGACAGTCGTACGTCTTGTTTGGAGCGGCCTGGTATTTAAACCAGAGGACACATAGTCCCAGGACACATAATCCTTACGGTATTCTCCTTGAGCTAAGGTCACGAAGTCCTCGCCCAACACTCATGGTAAGCCTTTAGGGTAGACTTCCAAAACACTCGCAAACGGGTCACCCGGCAATCCACAATTGATTACTGGATGCTCTAGACCAAGGTCACTCCGTGATCTCCAATTGACTGCAGGATGCACTAGACCATGACGCCTAACTGTCTGGAGGATACACAGTCCTCAAATGTAACAAGCATCAGTTCCACACAGGAACAATCTCTTAAGTGATGCTCAATCACTTTGGGTTTGTTGGTATGGATTTGGGTTTTTCCTCACTGATGATTTTCTCTCAAAGTCCTCGAAGGATGGGTTGCTCTCAAATGACAAGTGTCAGTTCTCCCTCATAGCAGCCAACCAACTAGTGGTTGTGGGGGGTGGCTATTTATAGCCTGGCTGCAACCTGACATAATAAGACATAAATGCCCCCAATGATATGACCGTTATGTGGATAAGATGACTGGGGACAGCCGGTGCTAAGCACAACAACGATCGGAATTTTGAACTATGAAAGTCCTCAGGCTTATCATGTTCCTCACTTGTAGGCAATTCGCACTGGCGAAATCCTAACTCCCCAGTCAGATAAATTTCATTAGAGACCGGAAGAACATCATCTCTGTCACTGAAGAACTTGACTGAACTGCAAGAGATTTCCAAAGGCTTCACTCGAAGGATTGGATAGGTTGAGGCTTTTGGAGTTAAGCATCAGTTGGAAATTTTCCTTAGTATTACCTCGGCCCCCTTTAACAATATTGTGTTTCCTATGACTCAAAGAAAGGAAATGAAACTACGAAAACAAAAGTCTTCACGCTTCATAGTCCTCATTCATATCTTCAAGGTCACACCAACTTCTTCATTTTCAAAGTCTTCAGGGAATACCAAAGTCTCCAGCAAAGTCTTCACCAAAGTCTTCAGTTGAAGACATTCATTTTTAGGAGTCGGTAATATCCTAATATATCAAACTCCTCATCAACTTATAGAGCCTGTCTACACTCACAAACACATTAGTTCCTTAACCTATAAGCCTTCAATACACCAAAATCGCTTGGGGGCACTATATGCACTTAAAGTGTGTCCTGGATAATATCGTATGGGAGAACTGCCTCTACCCCATAGACCATAAAAACAGTGTATAACACGTTGATGTGTTCGGGATAGTATGCAGGCCCCATAGAATGGAGTCTAGTTCCTCCACTCAATGACAGTCGGACTCGTGAAGAGATTGGACCAAACGTGGCTTGATGCCGCTCATAATGAGACCGTTTACTCGCTCGACGTGTCCATTGGTCTGTGGATGATAGACCGATGCATAATCGAGCTTTATGCCCATTTTTGCACACCAGTCCCTGACCTCTTGGGACATGAAGTTGGATCCACTGTCTTTTATTATACTATGCGGGACACCATAACGGTGTACTATGCTAGATATAAATTCAATCATTGGTCCGGAATTGGCCGATTTAACAGGCTTTGCTTCTATCCATTTGGTGAACTTGCAACCATGACTAGTAGGTATTTATTTTCTTGGTTCCCCCTTTGAGGGGTCCGACCATGTCCAGCCCCCAGACCGCAAAACGCTAGGTGATCGGGATAGTCCAAAGAGCTGTTGGGCGTATGTGACTTTGATTTGCCAAGAGTTGACATCCAACGCAATGTTGAACGAGTGACTGGGCGTCCGTACGAGCTGTATGCCAAAAGAAGCCAGCTCAGAAGGCTTTGCCGACAAGAGATCTTGCCGTGGCGTGATGCCCTCCCATGCCTGCATGGATTTCGGCGAGGAGCTCCCGTCCTTCTTCCTCGGATATACACCTCTGTAATACTCAAGTGGTGCTTTTCTTGTATAACTCACCCTCGTGTACTTTGTAGGCCTAGATCGCCGAACTGTGCGCCGCGCCTTAGGTTGATCATCAGGGAGTTCCTTTTGAACGAGGTAAGCGAGGAAGGGCTCTATCCATGGTGCAATTACTGCCATTACCTCATGAGCCAAGGGCGTCTCATTCATCATCGAGTTGCCGATGATGCCATCATCTGGTTCGTATATAGGGGGAACAACTTCTTCCGCTGTTTTTAGACCGGTGCCACTTGTGTCGTCCTGCTACACTACGGAGGGTTTGAAGAGCTGCTACAGGAAGGTGTTTCTCTGGATGGGATCACGCTTGGCTCCCATACATGACAATATATCGGTGGCTTGGTTGTTGTCTCGAGCAACATGGTGGAATTCCAAACCCTCGAACTGAGCAGATATCTTCAGGATGATGTATCTATATGCCGCCATCTTCGGATTTTTGATGTCGAACTCGCCGTTAATTTGGGATATGGACAGGTTTGAGTCTCCCTGTACCTCTAGTCGTCGTATGCCCATTGACACCGCCATCCGAAGACCATGAACAAGAGCTTCGTATTCGACGACATTGTTGGAATCGACATACATGATTTGCAACACGTATCTTACGTTGTTGCTTGTGGTGGATGTGAGGATAACTCTAGCCCCTAGACCGGCCAAGGTCTTGGATCCATCGAAGTACATTGTCCAATGGGAGTATGCACTATACCCCTTGGTGAGCTCGACCTCTGTCCATTCAACCAAGAAGTCTGCGAGTACCTGAGATTTAATGGCGTGACGTGGCTTGTAGGTTATTTCAACGGGAAGGAGCATAATGGCCCATTTGGCTATGTGACCGGTGGCATCCCTGTTGTTGATTATACCATTCAAGGGGACTTTCGATGGCAATGTTACTGCACAGTCCTGGAAGTAGTGTTGGAATTTCCTCGATGCCATGAATACTGTATAGGCTATTTTTTTGATAATGTGGGTATCTAGTCTTGCACAGTGTTAGCACCACTGACACATAATATACCAGCTTCTGAGTTTGGTATTTATGTCCCTCCTCATCTCGTTCGACGAAGAGCACCGCGCTGACGATCTTGTTGGTGGCCAATATGTATAACAACATGGGCTCACCGGCGCCTGGTGCCATGAGTATGGGATTGGTTGCCAGTATTGTTTTGATTTCTTCCAACACAGCCGCTGCTTCATCGGGCCATTCGAAATTATTTGTCTGTTTCAGTAGCTTAGAAAGCGGCAAAGCTTTTTGTCCGAGGCGGGAAGTAAAGTGGCTTAGCACGGCTACGCACTCGGCTAGTCTCTAGACATGCTTCAGCTCTATGGGGATTGCAAGTTATGATAGAGGACGGATTTTAGCTACATTTGCTTCTATTCCTCTATGGGAGATGATGAATCCAAGCAGCTTACTCAAGGGAACTCCGAATACACATTTTTCTAGATTGATCCGTATATCATATTTGAGCAAATTAGCGAAAGTTTCACGGAGGTCGTCGATCAACTGATCGGCGTGTTTGGTTTTGATTACCACATCATCCACATATGCCTCGACAATCTTTCCGACCTGTGTAGCGAGGCAGGTTTGGATCATGCGCTGGTATGTGGCCCCGGCGTTTTTTAGCCGAAAGGGCATCATGTTGAAGCAAGATGGCCTGTAGGGGGTGATGAATGCGGTAGCCGCCTGATCGGATTCCTTCATATTAATTTGATGGTATCCGGAGTAAGCGTCGAGGAAACACAACAAATTGTGTCTAGCTATGGCATCAATGATCCGGTCTATGCATCGTAAGGGAAAAGGGTCCTTGGGGACATGCTTTTTTGAGGTCTTTGAAATCGACACACAACCGCCAGGATTTGTCTTTCTTAGGTAGCGTCACCAGGTTTGCTAGCCACTCGGGGTGTTTAATATCCCGAATAAATCTGACCTCGAGCAATTTTGCTAATTCTTCACTCATGGCTTGCCGTTTGGGCTCGGAGAAGCAATGCAAGGTCTGTTTCACAGCTTAAAGCCTAGAATAATGTTCAAGCTGTGTTCGGCGAGCCGACATGGGATTTCGGGCATATCAGAAGGATGGCAAGCAAAAATGTCCCAATTTTCATGGAGGAAATTCTACAATGCTTCATCCATAAGGGGATCGAGGTGGGCTCCAATGGATGCTGTTTTATTGGGGTCCCTTGGATGCACCTGAAATTTGACTATTTCCTTTGCGGGTTTAAAGGACGTGGACTTGGGCCTTTTGCTAAGGATCACATTGTCCCTATTAACTGTCGACCATAGATCGGTCAACTCCTCGACAGCGAAAGTTTCCGCTAATGCCTTGAGGGCAAGCGTTGATGTTTTGTTTTCGGCCCGAAGGCTATATTCGGATCACTAGCGAGAGTGATCACTCCATTTGGTCCTAGAATTTTGAGTTTCATGTAACCATAATCAGGTAAGTCCTGGAACTTTGTAAAGACATCGCGTCCTAATAGGGCGTGATAGCCACTGGGGAAGGGGACGATGTGGAAGAGAAGTTCGCCGGATCGGTAATTTTCGGGCGTGCCGAACACAATGTCCAGGA
Organism: Hordeum marinum; assembly: GCA_022496015.1. Taxonomy (NCBI): domain Eukaryota; kingdom Viridiplantae; phylum Streptophyta; class Magnoliopsida; order Poales; family Poaceae; genus Hordeum; species Hordeum marinum. The sequence continues at coordinate 132,069,540 of CM039676.1, read as the reverse complement.
TGATACATCTGGAACAACATGCCTCTTTCCCTGGGATAATTCCCCGGAAGGTTGTGTTGCTATGTTCAATGCGAGATCGGTCAAACTGCATTTTCTCTAGAGTGTCGACGTAGATGAGGTTTAGACCATTGTCGCCGTCCATGACAACCTTATGTAGTCTGTATCTGTCGGAACCCCGATCCTAAGCCATAAGAATCCAGCATGTAACACATCACATCACTTTGCGGCCTCACGCACGGTAAACTCCACGGCTACCACCTTACCTGGGCCGAGACCGTTTACGTCTTTTGGCTCACATATGTAATATGTCGCTATCATTCAAACGACAAATAAACCGGGTCGACATGGCTAGCCATAGAACCCAAGTGGCACCTCCATACAGGAACAGGCATACGTAACCCAACAATGCAGGTGTCGGCCTCTAGCGTGTGTAGACGACTCATAGCAAGCTACAAGGACTCCATTATGCCATGGGACATAAATGTGATCACTACACGTAGACAAGTCGTAGCAGGCTACAGGGGCTCCATTACACTACGAGACATTTTCCTAAAGGAATAGACACAATAGCAAAGAAGGATACATGCCGGTCAATCAATGTGTCTGGAGAAGTAGCAAGATACCAAGGCTCGGTGGAAGCACAAAGAGGCAGTTCCCTGTAAAGAGTACTACTAAAGGCACACAACTAGGTGTCAAATCCCATACATATCGTTGCACATCACACGTACGCACGACATGCCTGATATGCATAGATACAACTATGGCATCACAACATAACCATACAACAACACAACATTTATTTAGGAGGCTCATAAGAGCCAGCATAGAGTGATATTACAAATAGGGTCACATGACCCAACACACAAATCATACCAACAACAAGCGGAAGCTTAACATGTCTGGGTACAGACATCTAGAAAAGAAGAAGGCTGAGGAAGCCTCTCTATCTACAAGGCCCTCCACAAGAACCAGACCTCTGGCTGGGATTCCCAAGCTAAATGGACAACATCGATCTTATCATAGAAACCACTAACGAGACTGGAGAATCTTGAGATCATATGGCCCGCAAAAGCATTGGAGGATGACCTGGTGGCAGCTCAGGAGAAGGAACAACCCGAGGTTAGCCTAGACGGCGAAGGGAATACATCGTAGGCGTGCTAAAAAATTTAAGTTGCTTGTATCCCCCAAGTGTCGGGCCAAACAAACATTTCTGCGACTCTTGAATGGAGTCTGTAATAGGAGTGTCTTCACAGGGTCCTTGAAACTTTGTCATGTCTTCGTACATGTTTTGCTTTGGTGAAGGCATCTGAACTTGCTTCCCTTATTTTGCTTTGCCTTGGATATTTATGTGATGCTTAGACAACCTTTTACGGGATTTAGAGCCGACAAGGATTTTAATACCAAAGGCTTCAAGTTTTGGATGGTCGTTCCAAAAATTTGTAGAAGATATAAGCCAGCATAATAGGCTCAACAACAAAGGACTAGCCTTCGAGGCTTTAGTCCAACAAAACCGATTTCTACATTCCAATAACCCGGCTTCAAACTTGCATTAGTAGATAACAACATTTTTACTCGTATACTGTCATATCATTATGACACAATCATGTAAAAATTTGCTGGATTTTGAGTCTCGACATAAAGACCGGCTTTCGAGGCTCGAGTCTGGCTTCAGTGAAGCGGGTATGATAACATGTGGTTTATCCTAGCTCTCTCTATGCCGGATCTCTCGTGACCTAAGTCAATGTTTTAACCTTAATGAGTTCAGGGTCCCTGAAAAAGGATTGACTCTTAAGAGTTCATGGGGTCACCTGATCGGAGTCGCATCAAGCATACATGCAGGTTTAACCCCACATGATGTTTTTCTTTTGCCAGGTCAAGACGGTGAGAGAGCTGAACTTGATGAGTTGGAAGCCCCCAAATGCCCAATATTTTTGTGGCGTTTTTGCTGGGTCACAAAGGCGAGAAAGCTAAACTTTGTGAGTTGGAAGCCCCCATGTGCCCCATAAATAAAGACTCAAACCAAATTGGCGGCTGCAATGACAAAAACTCAGAATTTCGGGTAGGCCGACTTTATTGAAACATAAAGGAGTACACAATTTGAAGGAAAAAATACAAAAGTAAAGGAGCCGATGACCCTAAATATAGTATGGTCTTAAACGAGTGGTGCTCTGGGCTGGTTTATTTCCTTCTAGGTGGCATATGTTCTTCTTTGCAAACCTCCCAAGTAACATGATTCCAAACTTAAGTACTAACAATACTGACCGTTCTTCAGCTTCTTGGGTTGCTTTGGAAACCACCTTGATTATTTTTTTGGGTATTCTGGCTAGAATGCTGTCCATTGCCGTTATTCGCATGATGCTGGAAACTAGCGCCTGAGCCAGCCTGCAAGCCATTAGGATCATGCTGGCCGGGGTGCCCGCCACCATTACCTCCTAGATGACATTGGAAGGCCTGGTTATGAAATTCCTGCATGATGTAGCAATTCTCCCATGAATGGGCAGATGGATTATCTGGGATACTACATTTAGGAGATGGTGACTTGAGCGCTACTTCATAGTTGTGAGTCTTATTCCCATTGTAAGCCCCTCCAGGACGGGCACTATGTCGTTGGGTTTTAAAACCAACATTGGTATTGGTGACGAAGTCGGACCCACCGTCTGGTTGCTTCCTTTTACCACTGTTATTCTGGTACCCTTGGTTACCACCATGGTTATGCTGGCCCTTGTCGCCTTCTCCCTTCCTGCCTTTGCCAGTTTTATCCTCATCTGAACCGGGTCTTTCGTGCCATCTGACTCAACATTCCTGGTGAGGATATCCATTAAGACGCCCATGTGTTGCACTTTTCGCTTGAGTCAGCCAAGCTTTAGGACCAGTGGATAGAAGTGGAAATTATTTTCCAAGATCAGGACGGCTTGAGCTGCCGAGATGCTGCCCAATTAGTGTATAATCTCCGTGACCCGGCGGGTCCAATGATGGGCCAGCTCATTAACTCACTGGACACAATGTTGAAGGTCCACAATCATCATTGGCCTTTTTCACTTCCCTTGGAAATTCTTTATGAACCTCTCTTTAAGCTCTGACCAAGTATTCATGGAATTGGGCGACAGATTCTTCAACCACGTTCGAGTCGGCCCTTCAAGCATCATGGTCAGGTACTTGGCGCACACAGCGTCACCGACATCGAGCATATCCATCATCAACTCGTAACTTTCGATCCACGCTGTCGGCTCAAGATCCCCCATGTTATTTGGCACCTTACGAGGCCCCTTGAAGTCTTTGTCCATACACTCTGCGCCGAGAGCCGGCGACAGCCTAGGTATCCCTATTGTGCTACTATTGGTTTCGGCTTCCGTGTGAGGAGGTTGTTGTTGGTTCGCCTGCGCTGCTGCCTCCTCCTCTGCTTGCCACTTCCTTCTAGTCGTATCCACAACTTCTTGAGCTCCTGGTATTACAGGTTGGGTTAGCAAAATCTGGGGTTGGTGCCTATGACCGCTGCCAGAAACATCTGGGGATTCCAAATGATGGTTTTGACCATGGCTGGCGTACGGGGTGGAGTGCATCCGACCGCGATTGTAGGAGTACTGTGCTTGCTCTACCATCTCTGTTTTCAACATCTCGATGGCTTTCCTTGCCTCAATATATTCAGGGGTGTTTCCTAGTATGGGTAATGTTCCCAGGTGTCGGTTGCAGCCAACATGTTATCAACAGGGTTAGAGAAGTGACGTCGTGGAGTTTGGAAACGCTGTTGCGGTGAAGGAACTGGCAGGGGTTGGGGTGGCTCATGCTGTTGGTTATTAAGTGGTTGCCCATCCACCGGGGTCTAGCGAGGGGTGTTGAAGAGTTGTATTGGCTCGAGATTTAGTGGCAATCGGGTTCGATGTCTCCTTTGATAAACAGCTTTCGACGCCTCTTTCTTGCGTTCAAGCTGCCAAGCCTCAGCCTTAAGGCGCTCCAACTCATCGTGTATGCGGGCCTGTAGTTCTGCCATTCTCGCATTCTCAGCATCTATTCCCTTTTGTAGCTCAGTCATATGGTCTCTTAGCTTGATCAACTCCATGTTATGCCCCTCTTTATTTTCTAGTGTCAGAGGACTCTCAACAAGTTTTGCCGTCTCGGGTATCAAATCTGCCATCGCTCGAACTGACGTCCTGTCCGGTCCGCCTGCCCCGGTAGCCGCTCCGGGCGCAGGTGGGTTTTGAGATGCCGTGACCCCAGCCATGTAAATGGAGATTTGACTAGCCGACTCATGGACCTCCTCGGAGCCTCAATCTCCGGGAATACTCCAAGCCTGCCATTGTAGAGTGGATGTATCGATTCAGTTTCTCCCATAGAAGAGTCATCGTCCGAATCACCAAGCACGCCGTCGCTGCTTGGTAGTTTATCCGCAAGGGAAACTCCTTGCGTGAAGCCGACGAAAACGTGACGCCGGCCAGCTTGTGCCTAATTGGATCACACAGGCCGAGTCAGATCATTAATGTCGATGTAGAGATCTGGCTCTATAATGATCATACCAAACCCATCAAGGGGAATCGGGTGCTCATATTGGGGCGAGCTGCCCTGGATCCCCCGGATTTGATCGTTGGTGCAGACCTTTCCATGGCGTCTTTTGCTCATCTGATCAACCACAAACTTCCCGAACCCTGGACTGGTTTCCTTTGAATTCTCGATCCCACCGGACGAGGGCCCCATGGCGGGCGCCAACAATTGTGGTTTTGTCATGACAGATGTCCTCATGCAAGTACTTATGTGTGAGGCTATTGCCGACGGGTGGCGACTCAAAGAGATCGAACGAGAACAGGAGGCGGGTTTACCCAGGTTCGGCCCCTCCAATGGAGGTAATAGTCTATATCCTCCTTTGTGTCTAGATTAATGGAGATCTCAATTACAAGGATGTGGTATCGCTGACCTTCCTTTTCGACTGTGACTAACCTATTCTCATGCTTCTGTGGGCTTGACTTTATATATATAGGTCAAGACCCCAGGTTTACAACAGAGTCCGGGTCATAACATCACCCTGTAACCTAACATATCTCTACCTTTGGCTTGTCTTTAAACCAAGGAAGGTCTTCGACATCTCCACCTTTTAGGCTCTAAGCCTTATCATGTTGGGCCTTTGTCGACCTGTTCGGTAGATTATCTTACCTTCTGTCTTCACAACACGACCCATCCCAAGCACAATCATCAAACCGCCAACAGATTGACCCGGCCCACCAGGCGGGTCATATCGTGGAGCTATATCCCTAACCCCATACCAAACAGAGTCCAATTGCCATGAAAAATTTTGGTGTTTTTTTCTAGACCAATACAAGACCTAGAAGCTTCGGAGGAGGGCCAGGAGGTGCACCAGAGGACCGCCACACATCCATCTGCCGCCCTAGGGAATCCCCGGCCAGATATGTGGTGCCCCCTGGAGCGTCTCCCGACATCGTTCTCTAGCCTATAAATTCACATCTACCCTAAAAACTGATGGGGAACGTTGCATGGGAAAAAAAATTCCTACGCACAGGCATGATATATCCATGGTGATGAGCATCTATGAGAGGGAGAGTGGATCTACATACCGTTGTAGATCACTAAGTGGGAAGCGTTAAGAAACGTGGTTGATGTAGTCAAACGTCTTCGTGATCCAAATCGCCGAGCGTCCCGCGATCCCATCATGATCCTTCTCGCGATCTAATCACGATCCGTCCCACGATCCCATCATGATCCGTCCTGCGATCAAATCACGAATCGTCTCGCGATCCTGATCATGGTCCTTCTGATCTAGCATCATACGGATGGTGCCTCCGCATTCAGCACACACACAACTGAATGAAGATCTCCTCCTAATTTATCTAGCGAGAGGGATCGAAAAGGTAGATGAGTTCTTCGGCAGTGCGACGGCGTGGTGGTGATGGTGCTGGAACTATTCCGGCAGGGCTTCGCCCAAGCACCGCCAAACCAGGCTAGAGGAGAAAACGATCTAGATGAAGTAGAGGGAGCACATGGCAATTACAGTTATCTCCCCCGTCTAAATCCTCTAGTATATATAGGAGGGACGGAGGGGAGGAGGCAGCCTGAAACCATCAAGGTTTGGCCGAAATTGGAGGTGGAGGAGTCCTACTCCAATCCTACTAGGAGTAGGATTCCTCCTCTCCATTTGGAAACCCTTTCCACCCTTGGGTTTTTCCCAGCTCTAGCCGCATGGGCCTTAGTGGGGGCTTCAGCCAGCCCAGTAGAGATTGGTTTGACTCCTCCCATAGACCATAAGGTCCTCTAGGTCGAGACATGCCTCTCGATGGCTCCCGGTACCCTCCCGGCACTCCCGGTACACTACCGAAGTACCCAAAACTTTTTCGCTGACAAAAATAGGACTTACTATATATCAATCTTTACCTCCAAACCATTCCGCAGCTCCTCCTGACGCCCATGATCTGATCTGGGACTCCGAACAACCTTAGGTCACTACCATACATAACTCTACTATATCGAAACATCACCGAACCTTAAGTGTGCATATCCTACGGGTTCGAGAACTATGTAACTTGACCGAGACACCTCCACGGTCAATAACAAATAGCGGGATCTGGATGCCCATATTGGTTCCTACATATTCTACAAAGATCTTTATCAGTTGAACCTCTATGTCAAGGATTCAGTTAATCCCGTATGATGTTCCCTTTGTTCTTTGGTATGTTACTTGCCCGAGAATCGATCGTCGGTATCTCTATACCTAGTTCAGTCTTGTTACTGGCAAGTCTCTTTACTCGTTCGCTAATACCAGATCCCATGGCTAACACTTAGTGACATTGCTTACAAGACTTATTATGATATTGTATTATCGAGTGGGTCCTGAGATACATCTCCGTCACACGGAGTAACAAATCCCAGTCATGATCCATGCCCACTAAACAAACACCCTCAAAAATACCCGTAGAGCATCTTTATAATCACCCAGTTACGTTGTGACATTTGATATAGACAAGGTATTCCTATGGTGTCATTGAGTTGCATGATCTCATGATCATAGGAACAAATACTTGACAATGCAGAAAACTATAGCAATAAACTAACACGATCATATGCTATGTTTATAGTTTGGGTCTTGTCCATCATATCATTCTCCTAATGATGTAATCCCGTTATCAAATGACATCTCATGTCTATGGCCAGGAAACCATGACCATATTTGATCAACAAACTAGTTAACTAGGGGCATACTAGGGACACAGTGTTGTCTATCTACCCACACATGTATTTGAGTTTCCAATCAATACAATTATAGCATGGATAATAAACGATTATCATGAAGAAGGAAATATAATAATAACCAATTTATTATTGCCTCTAGGGCATATTTCCAACAGTCTCCCACTTGCACTAGAATCAATAATCTAGTTCACATCACAATGTGATTTACATTGTTATGAATCTAACACCAATTTAGTTCTGGGTTTGATCATGCTTTGCATATGAGAGAGGTCTTTATTCAACGGGTGTGCGACATTCAGATCCGTGTGTACTTTGAAAATCTCTACGTCATACTGTAGATACTCCTACCACGCTCGACTTGGACCTATTCCAAATGGTGCTCCACTATATGAATCCAGATTGCTACTCACAGTCATCCATATTGGTGTTAAATCTTGCATCGACATAACCCTTTACGACGAACTCTTTATCAGCTCCATAATCGAGAAAAAATTCCTTAGTCCTCTAGTTACTAAGGATAATCTTCACCGATGTCCATTGATCCACTCCTGGATCACTCTTGTACCCCTTGACAGAGTCATGGCAAGGCACACATAGGTGTGGTACACAACATGGAATACTGTACATAGCCTATGGATAGGGGACGACCTTCGTCCTTTCTATTTCTTTTACCGTCGTCGAGCTTTGAGTCTCACTCAATTCCACACCATTCAAATCAGGCAGGAACTCTTTCTTTGACCGATCCATTTTGAACACTTTCAAAATCTTGTCAAGGTATGTACTCATTGAAAGTTCTATGAGATGTCTTGATCTACCTTTATAGATCAAGATGCCTGATATTTAAGTAGTTTCATTCCAGGTTTTCCTTTGAAAAACTCCTTTTGAAACAACCCTGTATGCTTTCTAGAAATTCTACATCATTTCCTATCTACAATATGTCATCCACATATACTTATCACAAATTCTATAGTACTCCCACTCACTTTATTGTAAATACAAGTTTCTCATAAAAAATTTATAGACTCAAAAACTTTGATAACCTTCTCAAAGCATATATTCGAACTCTGACATGCTTCCTATAGTCCATAGAAGGATCGCTGGAGCTTGAATATATTTGAGCATCCTTAGAACTGACAAAACCTTCTGGTTGTATCACATACAACCTTTCCTCAGGGATAACGTTAAGAAAATGTTTTGACATCCATCTGCCAGATTTCATAATCAAAAAATGCAGCAACTGGTAACATAATTCCAACAGACTTTAACATCGCTTCGGCTGAGATATTGAGCTTTATAGACGGCGACGTCTTCCTTTTAAAGATCCATTTGTTCTGAATGGTCTTTCGCCCTTCAGGTAATACTTCCAAATCCCATACTTTGTTTTCTTACATGGATCCCATCTCGTATTGCATGGCCTCTAACCATTTCTCGGAATCCGGACCCATCATAGCTTCTCCATAGCTCGTAGCTTTATGGTTGCCCAACAACATGACCTCTAAGACAGGGTTGGCGTACCACTCAAGAGCAGTACGCCTCCTTATCAACCCACAAGGTTCAATAGTAACTTCATGGTCATCATCATTAACTTACTCTTCAACCAACGTAGGCTCCACAGAAACTATTTTCTGCGTTGCGCTACTCTCTGGTTGAAACAAAGGTTCAACAACCTCATCAAGTTCTATATTCCTCCCACTCAATTCATTTGAAAGAAACTCTTTCTCAAGAAAGGACCTATTCTAGCAACAAACACTTTGTGCTTGGATCTAAGATAGAAGGGTTAACCAACCGTTATGTTAGGGTATTCTATGAAGATGCATTTGTCCGCTTTGGGTTCGATCTCATTAGGTGAAAACCCTTTTTCACATAACCGTCACAACCCCAAACATTAAGAAATGATAGCTTAGGTTTCTGCCAAACCAAAATTCATACGGTGTCATCTCAACGGATTTATATGGTACCCCTTTTAAAGTGAATGTAGTTGTCTCTAATGCGTAACCCTAAAACAATAGTGGCAAATCAATAAGAGACATCATAGTTCGCACCATATCCAATATAGCATGACTACGATGTTCAAACACACCATCATACAATGGTGTTCCACGTGGCGTGAGCTGTGAAACAAATTCCACATTGTCTTAAGTTGTATACCAATACTCATAACTCAGCTATTTACCTCCATGATCATATCGTAGACATTTATTCTCCTTGTCACGATAATCTCAAACTTCACTCTGATTTTGTTTGAACTTTTCAACCGTTTTAGACTTGTGTTTCATTAAGTAAATATCCCCATATCTACTCAAATCATCAGTGAGGGTAGGAAAATAACGATATCCACGCAGGCTACAACACTCGTTAGACCCAATACATTAACATGTATCATTTCCAATAAGTCACTTGCCCACTCCATCATACCTGAAAACGGGGTCTTAGTCATCTTGCCCATGAGGCATGGTCTACATATCTCAACCGATTCAAAATCGAACGAGTCCAAAGATCCATCAGCATGGAGTTCCTTCATGTGCTTTACACCAATATGATATTTAGATTTAGTGCCACAAGTATGTGGTACTATCATTATTAACTTTGTATCTTTTGGCATCAATATTATGAGCATGTGTATCACTACGATCAAGATTCAATAAACTATTCTCATTGGGTGCATGACCATTGAAGGTGTTATTCATGTAAACAAAATAACCATTATTCTCTAACTTAAATGAATAACTGTATTGCAATAAACATGATCTAATCACATTCATGCTAAACACAAACACCAAATAACATTTATTTAGGTTCATCACTAATCCCGAAGGTAGAGAGAGCGTGCGATGGTGATCACATCAACCTTGGAAACACTTCCAACACTCATTATCACCTGACCCTTAGCTAGCCTCCGTTTATTTCGTAGATTTTATTTTGAGTTACTAACATTTAGAAACCGAACTGGTATCCAATACCCAGGTGCTACTAGGAGTACTAGAAAGGTACACATGAATAACACGTATATCAAATATACTTTTCTCGACGTTGCCAACCTTTTTATCTACCAAGTATCTAGGGTTGTTCCACTTAAGCAACCATTCTCCTCATAATAGAAGCACTTAGTCTCGGGTTTGGGTTCAACCTTGGGTTTCTTCACTAGAGCAGCAACTAAGTTGCCATCCATGAAGTTTCCCTCCTAGCCCTTGCCCTCCTCAAAACAAGTGGTTTCATTAACCATCAACACTTGATGCTCCTTCTTGATTTCTACCTTCACGATGTCAAACATTGCGAATAGGTCAGGGATCACTATTTCCATCCTTGGCATTTTATAGTTAATCACGAAGCTCTAGCAGCTTAGTGATAGTGACGCGGAGAACTATATCAATCACTATCTTATCTAGAAGATCAAATATCACTCAATTCAAGCAATTGTACTAACCAGACAATCTGAGCACATGCTCACCGATTGAGCTATTCTCCTTCATATTGCACGCAAAGAATCTTGTTAGAGGTTTCATACCTCTCAACACAGGCATGAGCCTGAGATCCCAATTTCATCTCTTAGAACACCTCATATGTTCTGTGATGTTCAAACCATTTTGGAGGCTCAATTCTAAGCCTTAATGCATGACACACTAAACTATCAAGTAGTCACCAGAACATGCATGTCAGATGTTCACAACATCTACGGACAATGTGTGAGGGGGTGGCACACCGAGCGGTGCATTAATGACTTAAGCCTTTTGTGCAGCAATGAGTGCAATGTGGACCCAGTACACATTATTTCTACCATCATCTTTCAACTCTATTTCCCTAGGAACATGTAAAAAATTGAAGGGAGCTACAACGCAGGCTAGTAATGTACAACATAAATTGCAAAGACATTTTGACTATGTTCATGATAATGAGTTTAGTTAATCATATTACTTAAAAAACTCCCACTCAAATTGACATCCCTCTGGTTATTCGAGTGTCACATGATCCAAATCCACCAACTCAAGTCCGATCATCACTTGAGTTGAGGTGGTTTCAATGGTGAACATGTTCATGTTGATCATATCTACTATATGACTCATGTTCGACATTTCAGTCTCTTGTGTTTCGAGGCGATGACTGTACATGCTAGGCTCGTCACATTTAACATGACTGTTCTGCACATGCAACACTAGCTTGCACCCGTTGTATTTGAATGTAGAGTCTATGACACCCGATCATCACGTGGTGTCTCGAAACGATGAACTTTCTCAACGGTGCACTCTCAAGGAGAACACGATTTTATCTTGAAATTTAAGTGAGGGATCACCTTATCATGCTAATGTCGTCCTAAGCAAAATAATATGCATAAAAGGATTAACATCACATGCAAATCATAAGTGACATGATATGGCCATGAACTTGTGATTTTGATCTCCATCTCCAAAGCACCAGCATGACACCATGATCTCCATCAATGTGTCGCCACGAGGTTGTCATGCGGACTATTGCTTCCATGACTATTGCTAACTCATAGCGATAAAGTAAAGCAAAACGGAAAAAATAATTAAAGACAACCCTATGGCTCCTGTCGGTTGCCGTACTTATCGACATGAAAGTCATGATATTCTATACAATACATGATCATATCATCAATCACATATATCTCATCATGTAATTAGACATATCAAATCACAACATACTTCGCAAAAACAAGTTAGACGTCCTCTAATTGTTGTTGCAAGGTTTACGTGTCTGCTACGGGTATCTAGCAAGAAAAATGCTTACCTGTGCAAAAACCACAACGGTGATACAAAAATTGCTATTCAACCTTCTCAAGGACCGCCTTTGTCAAATCAGATCCGACTAAAGTGAGAGAAACAGACACCCGCAAGCCATGTTGATGCAACAAAGTTACATGTCAGTTGATGGAACCAGTATTTCGTAAGCATACGACTAATGTTGGTCCGGCCCGCTTCATCCCACAATACCGCGGAAACACGAAAAGACCAAGGGAGGAAGCAATCCAAATGTCAACCCCCACAAATTCCTTTGTGTTCTATTCAAGATCTCATCTACACATAGACCTAGCTCAGATGCCACTGATAGGGAACGTTTCATGGTAAGCAATTTTTTCCTACGCACACGCAAGATCTATGCAGGGTGATGAGCATCTATGAGAGGGAGAGTGGATCTACATAGCCTTGTAGATCGCTAAGCGGGAAGCGTTAAGAAACGTGGTTGATGTAGTCAAACATCTTTGTGATCCAAATCGCCGAGCTCTCGTGATCCCATCATGATCCTTCTCATGATCTAGTCACGATCCGTCCCATAATCCCATCACGATCCATCCCACGATCAAATCATGAATCGTCTCGCCATCGTGATCACGGTCCTTCTGATCTAGCGCCGAACGGACGACGCCTCCGCGTTCAGCACATGTACAGCTCGATGACGATCTCCTCCTTCTTGATCTAGCAAGAGAGAGTAGAGAGGTAGATGATTTCTCCGGTAGCGCGATGGCATGGAGGCAATGATGGTAGAACTATTCCGGCAGGGCTTCGCCTAAGCACCTCCGAAGTAGACTAGAGGAGAAAATGATCTAGATGAAGTAGAGGGAGCGTGTGGTAATTAGGGTTATCCCTCCCCTCTAATTCCTCTAGTATATATAGGAGGGAGGAAGTGGAGGTGGCAGCCTCAAACCCTCAAGGTTTGGCCGAAATTGGAGGTGGAGGAGTCCTACTCCAATCCTACTAGGAGTAGGATTCCTCCTCTCCACATGGAAACCCTTTCCACCTTTTCCACCTTTGGGTTTTTCCCACCCCTAGCAGCATGGGCCTTAGTGGGGGGTTCGGCTAGTCCCACTAGAGGTTGGTTTGACTCCTCACACAGCCCATGAGGTCCTTTGGGTCGAGACACCCCACCCGATGGCCCCCGGTACCCTCCCGGCACTCCCGGTACACTATCGAAGTACCCGAAACTTTTGCAATGACCAAAACAGGACTTCCTACATATCAATCTTTACCTCCAAATCATTCTAGAGCTCCGCGTGATGGCATACATAACTTTGTTCACCACCATACATAACTCTACTATATCGAAACGTCACCGAACCTTAAGTGTGCAAACCCTATGGATTCGAGAACTATGTACACATGATCGAGACACCTCCATGGTCAATAACCAATAGTTGGATCTAGATACCCATATTGGTTGCCGCATATTCTACGAAGATCTCTGTCGGTTGAACCTCGATGTCAAGGATTCAGTTAATGCCGTATGTTGTTCCCTTTGTTCTTTGGTATGTTACTTGCCCGAGATTCGATCGTCGGTATCTCTATACTTAGTTCAATCTCGTTACCAGCAAGTATTTTTACTCATTCCATAATTCAAGATCCCTTGGATAACACTTAGTCACATTGCTTGCAAGGCTTGCTGTGATGTTGAATTATCGAGTGGGCCCTGAGATAACTCTCCGTCACATGGAGTAACAAATCCCAGTCTTGATCCATGCCCACTCAACAGACACCCTCGTAGATACCTATAGAGCATCTTTATAGTCACCCAGTTACGTTGTGATGACTGATACACACAAGGTATTCCTACGGTGTTAGTGAGTTCCATGATCTCATGGTCATAGGAAAGATACTTGACATGCAGAAAACTATGGCAATAAACTGACACGATCATATGTTATGTTTATAGTTTGGGTTAATGATGTGAGCCCATTATTAAATGAGATCTCATGTCTATGGCCAGGAAACCTTGACCATCTTTGATCAACGAACAAGTTAACTGGAGGCATACCAAGGACACAGTGTTGTCTATGTATCCACACATGTATTTGAGTTTCCAATCAATACAATTATAGCATGGATCATAAACGATTACGACGAACAAGCAAATATAATAATAACCAATTTTTTATTGCCTCTAGGGCATATTTCCCACAAAAACACAAGAAGCGCTCCCGAAACACTTTTTTTGTCGCCACAAGTCTTTGTTTTGACGGCAGGCCATCTATACCTCCGTTCCGGCACCCTGCCGGAGGGGATATCAATCATGGAGGTTCTCTTCGTCAAGCTTGCTGCCCTCACCATGATGTGTGATTACTTCACCACAAACCTACGGGTCTGTAGGTAGTACCTAGATGTCAATATCTCTCTCTCTATCAATCTTCAGTACAATGTTCATCACATCTTTTCTTTGGTCTATCCGATGTAATCCCTTTGTATGGTTTATCGGGATCCGAAGAATTCTGAGTTTTTGTTCAGATTATTCATGAAAATTATTTTAGTCAAACCTGATTACTATGATTCCTATTTGCATGATCATCATAGCTTCGTAATGCTCTCCAATTTGTTGAAATAGTTTGGACAACTAGATTTAAATTTGTTCGATGGGATTGGTGCGTTATAGTAGGTTCAACCTGATGAGTTTCTACATCCCAGTGATAGAAGAGGACAAGTTGTGTCTTTGTGTTGTTGCTACTAACGATAAAAAAATGGGGTTTATTCATATTAGTTGAGTTTAATTTGTCTACATCATGTCATCGTTCTCCAAGCATTACTCTGTTTCTCATGAACTTAATCTGTAGAGAGGAAAGCATAGAAGCGCTTGAGAAGTGGAGTAATAGTAGTAGGTGCAAGCAGGAGTCGGCATATTTGCTGATGGACCTGATGCCTATATACACATGATCGTTGCCATGATCATCGCATAATTATTTGCTTTTGTATAAATTTCCCAACAGTAATTTGTTTACCCACTATATGCTTTGCTTATGACAGGTGCCACTAGAGAACTCTACGCCCCCAGGTCTATTCACCTATAAATTCACAAACGCTATCATTACCATGCTGTTATTTATTAACTTTTATTTTATTTTGCACTTTACTATTATCTACAATTATCTACACAACTCGCTTGCAAATAACGAGATCAAGGGGATTGACAACCCTCTTGCCGGCGTTGGGCGCAAGTTGTTCCTTCTTTTATGCACAGCCGCTGAAGACGGTTGAGTATTGGTATTACTATTGGTTCGTTAAACTTTGGTTTCATAACTGAGGGTAATACTTAACCACTTTGTGCTGCGACTACCCGTTCCTCTTCACGGAAAATCTAATGCGGATAATGAGTATTAGGAAGGATTTTTGGAGCCGTTACCGGGGGATACCATCACCAACTATCAAGTAACTTCACAGAAAATTCCATTCACTTGTTCTTCTTATTATTTGCAGTTATATTTTTTTTGTCCCATAAAAATCAAAAATACAAAATATTTCAATTTACTTGCTTGCCTAGTTATGTTATCTTTATCTTTCTCACACAAAACAGAAAGTAAATGTAAAATTTAAGATAAATGGATCCTCAACCACTTGATAATCTTGTCAAAGGACATGATTATGTAAAATTTAGGTAATAATGATCCCACTACCTTGGACAATTATAAGACTTGTATGCATATGGATCATAAAGAGAATAATTTACATGATAGTTATATTGTTGAGTTTGAATATGATCCTAGATGTAATTATTATGAGAGATGCAAATATGGTTATAGTAATTTGCATGTTACTCAATTATCTCCTTTTCTATTGAAATTATTAATGCTTCACTCTTCCTATTTGCATGTGCTATATATTTCTTGTCTTGATAATTTTTTTGTTTTCCTATAAATTCCTATGCACAGGAAGGATGTTAGAATTAAATGAGTTTGTCACATTCTAAATGGTGCTCTCTTTGTTCTTCAATTCTTATCTTTTATGTGAGCATCAATAAAATTTCAAGCCTATCTTAATGGCTATACATAAAGAGATTTTTGGGAGAGACCCAATACTTTGTGTTTTTGTGTGATAACATGATTGTGCCAAGTAAATCCTTTGGGATGACTCACAATATGATTAGAAACGATGTTGAATCTAAAACATAAACTTTGACTCCACTGCAGGAATTTTCATTTTTTACTAGAGCGTGATAATAATCTGAAATTTAAAAAAAGTATTTCAATACCAATTACTTACATTTTACATTGTTTTTCAGAAGTTTTAGAGTTATAGAAGTATGTGCTCTTTACAGATTGCTACAGACTATTCTGATTTAAACAGATTTTGTGTTGTTTGCATGGTTTGCTTGTTTTGATTATGCCATGGATTATATCGGGGGCTGTAAGTCATGGAGAAGTTATAATATAGTTCCTATTATGAAAAAAATGAAATTGAATCAACTTATCACAATACCTTCAGCACGCAATATGTTTCTTATACTAACAGATCTCACGAAGTTTTGTTGAGTTTTGTGTGATTGAAGTTTCAAGTTTTGGGTGTGATGATGATGGACTATGGAATAAGGAGTAGCAAGACTGGGGATGCCCAAGTCACCCCAAGTATATTTCTAAGGAGACTCAAGTTTCTAAGCTTGGGGATGCCCCGGAAGGCACCCCCTCTTTCGTCTCAATCCATCGGGACGTCACATGGAGCTAAATTTTTATTCATCAAATGATATGTTTTTTGCTTGGGGCGTCGTTTGCTTTTGTTTGATTTTACTAATAGTTTGTCAAAATTATCATTTTCTGGACACATCTAGTTGCGAGAGACACACCTTCACGATAATTTGCTAGAATACTCTATGTGCTTCACTTATATCTTTCTATCTAGGTAGTTGCTCTAGTACTTCACTTATATCTTTTTGAGCATGGTGGCGTGTAGATTTTATAGATATAATACACTCTTGTTCTTCGCTTATATTTGCTTGAGAGCTGATTAAGTGTCATGGTCATTTGCATGGGTCATCAGACTTTTATAAGAATATTAACTATTCAATGAATGACAATCAAAACCACCATGTAGAGAAGTTGTGGGTTAATAACATTGATGTGGTAATATCAAAAATGTGTGAGTCCAAAATTGTTGATTCGAGAAGTTTAGAGATTATGAGGTGTTAACTTGTTATGCATATAAAAATTAAAGAGGCATGGTGATGATGTGTGAGAATTTATATTCCTCGTTGAAATCCTAGTGTTGTTTTGTGTCGGGGGCGCGCAATGGTCAACTCCTACCAACCTCCTCCCTCAGGGATGCGAGGAGTACTTTGATTTGTGATAAAAATAATAAAACTTTGCGATAAGTATATGAGTTCTTTATGACTAATGTAACACCATGGACATACAAATCTTCACCTTCTCATCTTTGCCAGCCTCTTCGGTACCATGCATAGCCCATTCTCACCTGGAGGATTGGTGCAAATGTTTGCCGGTGCATCCAAACCCCGTGACATGATACACTATGTTGCACATAAGCCTCATTATATCTTCCTCAAAACAGCCACCGTACCTACCTATTATGACATTTCCATACCCATTCCAGGATACATTTCCATGAAAATCCCATCGCCACTTCACATGACTAGTTCATTGATCATCATAATGCTTTGCATGATCATATAGAGCTGACATAGTATTTTTGGCAAAGCCACTATTCATCATATTTTGGATACATGTCATGCCAGCTCATTTCACATCCTGGTACATTGCGAGAGGCATTCATACATAGTCATATCTTCCTATTAGTTCTTCATGTTGAGTTGTAAGTAAATAAAAGTGTGATCATCATCATCATTAGAGCATTGTCCCAGTGAGGAAAGTATGATGGAGACTATGATACCCACAAGTCGGGATGAGGCTCCGGACAAAAAATTAAAAAAAATGGGGGAGGCCAAATGAGCCCACCATTTAAAAAAGAAAAAATGGGGGGAAGAAAAAAAGAAAAAAAGAACACCATAGAAATACAAAAAATAAAATGAGAGAAAAGAAAGATGGGACTTTACTACTATCCTTTACCACACTTGTGCCTCAAAGTGGCACCATGTTCTAAATATAGAGAGTCTCCTATGTTGACACTTCTATCAGAATTGGGGCTCCGCGAACCCAACTAGGTTCGAACACTGGGTGCATGCGAAGATCTCAACGAGATCCAGATCTCAAACTCACCACCCTACAACCTAGCTTCGTCGAATACGTGCGAGCGGGGGGGGGGATGGACTCAGAGGTTTACCCAGGTTCGGCCCGCCTTGCGGTGTAAAACTCCACTCCTGCTTGTGATGGATTGGCTTCAGGAGGAGGCTGAGGATGAACTAGTACAATGATTGAGCAACCTCTCATGAGCTCTTTGGTGGGGATGAATTCGACCCCTCTCTATTATGGAGGCTGGTTCCTATTTATAGTGCCCACGGTCCTCCTCCCTTATCGCACACGCGAGAAGGGATCTCACAACGACCAAATTTGATAGGGGACAAGAGGTACATCCTATCCTGACTAAAGGTGGTCTTTGCTTGCAAAGCTTCTAGGCATGACCCAGTGGTGGGCTCCATGGTGACATCCGTCGTGCCGACCTCGTGGTCTCGGTCCTGTTGCATTAGGAGGGAAACCTTTGGGGGGTTCCTTGGGAACCTGCGTACGTCCTTGCCCCCTTAGCACGAAAGAGGAAATTGTCCTGCTCTATTCCTGCTGGTGCCCACCTGGCTCGGCCATAAGAGCCTACGTCACCCCAGCCTCACAAGGGCGGGTACCTACATATGAATCTCTGCTCCTCAGGAGGCAGCCTAGGGGGTGCCGCTCCTCTGGAGGTCTTGGTGCTGCTTGCCTCGCGAGGCTGGGGCTCTCGCGAGGTCCTTGACTTTGGGGGCTTGTCGCTAGGCCGTACCAGGCCCTCGAGGTGGGCCACGCACTGGACCACAAGCCGGCAGGTTTGGGTACCCCTGGACCTAGAACACCGATAGTAGCCCCCGGGCCCAAGGCATGCCAGCCTTAGCTTCGAGGCAAAGGAAAGGAGCGAAGGGGGAAGCACCGCGGGACCCCTATCGCCTGCAGGCCAGGCTCGACCCATGGTGTGCGATGGGTAATGGCCACCTCTGCCCCCTTGCCGCATTGGCAACTGCACAAACTGACAAAAGCCAAACACCCTCAGCAAAGCCATCATTGCTCTTGTTCCCTGTGCCTTGCTCCCTTGCTCGGATCCCCTTTCCATCACGAGAACCTCCTCCAGATCTTGGTGCAACACCATCCTTCCTTTTAGTCTTCTTGCCTCAGGGATTCTTGAGATGGCGCCCGTATAGAAATTGAAGCCCGGGGCTCAAACCTCGGCCTCCTCTTCTCCCTCGCCAGCGCTCATGACATCCACCATCAACAAGGAGGGGGATCTCGACTCTGTGCTCCCGTTGAGGGTGGGAGACTCCACTGAGTGGGGGCAGATCTTGATCTGGTGTGGCTCTGTGGAGCGGCACGCCCTGGGAAGACGGTCTAGCCCTTATTCCTCCATAGCATCTTCTATGGGCTCGTCTCGCCTTTCTCGAGGTTCTTCTCTGCCAGCCTCGAGCACTACGGGATCCAAGCTCTCCACCTTCAGCCCAACTCCATCTTGCTCCTTTCGATCTTCACCTTCTACTATGAGGCCTTCATAGGTGTGAGGCCCTCAGTGGCCCTCTAACGCCATTACTTCAGCCTGTGGCTCCATGACAGCGTGTAGCGGTTGGGGTGCAGCTCCTTCATTGCAATCCATAGTAGCAATGTGCTTATAAAGGCCGGGAAGAAGGTGGGTGGCTACAAGAACCACTGGGTCTTCATGAATGTCCAGGGAGTTGGTCCACATCTGGAGCTCCTGACGAGGCCACCCGAGAAGACTCTGTGGCTTGATCCCTTGCTCAGATCCCCTTTCCATCGCGAGAACCTCCTCCAGATCTTGGAGAAACACCGTCCTTCCTCTTAGTCTTCTGCCTCAGGGATTCTTTAAATGGTGCCCACCGAAAATCGAAGCCCGAGGCTCAAGCCTTGGCCTCCTCTTCTCCCTCACCGACGCTCATGACATCCACCATCGCCAAGGAGGGGGATCTTGCCTCTGTGCTCCCGTTGAGGGCAGGAGACTCCAATGAGTGGGGCAGACCTTGATTTGGTGCGGCTCCATGGAGCGGCGCACCCTGGCAAAGACGGTCTACCCCTTCTTCCTCCAAAGTATCTTCTATGGGCACATGTCGCCTTTCTAGGGCTTCTTCTCCGCCATCCTCGAGCACTACAGGGTCCAAGCTCTCCACCTTCAGGCCAACTCCATCTTGCTCCTTTCAATCTTCACCTTCTACTATGCGGCCTTCATAGGTGTGAGGCCCTCAGTGGCCCTCTTCCTCCATTTCTTCAGCCTGTGGCTCCATGATAGCGCGTAGTGGTTGGGGTGCGCCTCCTTCATTTCGGTCCATAGCAGAAATGTGCTTCTGAATGTCGGGAAGAAGGTGGAAGGCTACAGACACCGCTGGGTCTTCATGGATGTCCAGGGATTTCATCCGCAACTGGAGCTCCTAACGAGGCTTCCCGAGAAGACTCTGTTCTTTGCTCCCTTGCTCAGGTCCCCTTTCCATCGCGAGAACCTCCTCCAGATCTTGGCACAACACCGTCCTTCCTCTTAGTCTTCTTGCCTCAGGGATTCTTCAGATGGTGCCCACCGGGAAATAAAAGCCCAAGGCTCAAGCCTCGGCCTCCTTTCTCCTCTCCGGTGCTCACGACATGCACCATTGCCAAGGAGGGGAATCTCGCCTGTGTGCTCCCGTTGACGATGGGAGACTCTAATGAGTGAGGGCAGACCTTGATCTGGTGTGGCTCCTCGGAGCAGCGCACCCTGGCAAAAATGGTCTATGTCTTCTTCCTCCATAGCATCTTCTGTGGGCTCACCTCGCCTTTCTCGGGGTTCTTCTCCGCCACCCTCGAGCACCACAGGATCTAAGCTCTCCACCTTCAGCCCAAATCCATCTTGCTCATGTCGATATGCACCTTCTATTGTGAGGCCTTCATAGGTGTGAGGCCCTCGGTGGCCCTCTTCCGCCATTACTTCAGCCCGCGGCTCCATGAAAGCGCACAGCAGTCGGGGTGCGCCTCCTTCGTTGCGGTCCAGAGCGGCAATGTGCTTATCAAGGCCGGGAAGAAGGTGGAAGGCCAAAGGCACCGCTGGGTCTTCATGGATGTCTAGGGAGTTGATCCGCATCTGGATCTCCCGACGAGGCTGCCCGAGAAGACTCTTGTGTGGGGCTCCGGGAAGCTCACCGACCCCCTGGCGATGCCCGTGTTCGAGCGGATCTCCTCGGACATGGATGGCAGGAAGCTGACTAGGCGATAATGGTGAAGGTGCTCCTGACACAGTGCCTGGCGCTGGTCTAGGCGCACTTGAAGACCATGTGGGAGTACGAGGGCATGGGGGATGACATCAGGCTCAGATCCGCCACCCTGACAGGCAAGGAGCGGGACAAGGACTTGAATACTCTGTTGTTCAATATTCCCGGGGATCTCCCCGAGGCCTATGCCCGGTGGTACCGCTGCGATGATTATAGGGTGTTGGCGGCCGCCATGCCCGACTTTGACAACCTAGGGCTCACACCATGTGAGCACCCCAATCCCCCGGTGCCGTTGTCCTCCGGCGACACTAGCAGCGAGGGGGATTCAGAGGAGACTATGGATGACAGGGAGGACGTGTCCCCTCCATTGCAGAGCGTGGTCCTCCGCAACCTTGATGAGGATGATGATATAAATCATGCCCTGGCCGCTGGCTCCAAGCACTTCACTAGGGTCCTTTAAGAAGGCCGGGGCCTACCCCCCAGACCGGCCGGATGTGAGCTCGGGTGACCTCGAAGAAATGCTCAGCCGCGCCTACTCCAGAGGACTCCCCATGCCCCACCAAGGCAGTTGAGTTGCCGGTATCGTCCCTATGTGAGCGGCAGCCGAAAGACAGAGCGGCCACCACTGAGGAAAACATGGCCTCTCTGGCCATGGTTACCTAGGGTAACCTCCAGACCTCTATAGGCGGTAGCACCACATTTGTGGTCATCGACGAGCACCCCACTCACCCTCTGGGTGTGGCCAAGGCCACTCCAAAGGGAAGCGGGGGCATTCTGACCAGCGCCGAGGTAGGGAAGAAGAGGAAGTGGGTCGCGCATGAGGAGTAAGTAAACTTCCTCGCCTCTGGTTGATTACGAATTGTGCATGTGATCACGGCCCTTCTCCTCCCAATGTCCAGGGTCAAGGTCGTGCCGAAGAGGAAGAAGGCGAGCGCTGAACTGAGGGAGCACCTGTCCTGGGAGCGCCATCGGCCTGGGTCCGCGATGGAAGCGCACCGCGCCAACATAGCATGCCGCATGGAGGACTGGTCGCCGGGGGTGCAAAGGCTCATGAGGCGGTGCTCCCTGCCATAGCCATGGCGACCCTGACGCTGGTTGAGGGGGTGACTCGCCCCCTCCTTCTGGTGGGTTCCATTCCTAAGGACGCGGCGATGAGGCCTCAGGAGGAGCCAGCCCCTGTGGTCCAGCTGGTTGTGCAGTCGTCCATGCTCGTCGTGCTTGAGGAGAACCTGGAGCCCGCAGTATACCTAGTTAGCCATGCTGCTGCAACCTTGGTCACGGCGCCTACTGATGCGCTGGTGCTGCCTCCAGGACAGCTTCCCGCGCTCGCATGCCGCGTTCCTCTGATCAGGCCCAGTGCCTTGGATGAGGCCTACACTGTGCTTGGCCAGCACCGGGCCAACATTCAAGATGCCGAAAGGAGCCTCACGAAGGACCGCCTAGGATTCGTTTCTGGGTGGGCCCTTGCCGAGGCAGCCACCAAGACGGCCTGAAGCGTGAAAGCACATTTTCTCCCTTGGTGGTTTTGGTAACTAATAACAACATATATGTCATTGAACTAATGTTTCCACTAAGTATGTTTTAGGAAAAGTTGAAGGATGGGTGAGCATAAGGATTGTGGAATGCCCCAAGATGCAAGTAATAGCATTGGCCAATCTTCAAGCAAATGACTGTACATTTTACATTTGTGAGAAATCACTTTGAGTCCATAGGAAAGCCAGTACCATAAAAGGGGGAAAGGTTTTGTTGGTGAACAAAATGCTCATACGTGCACAAGTGATAGACACCACATACACCCATAAGCTCTTCCACAAAAGTATGTCCAAAGCCAAATATTCAAAAATGGTGCAACCAACACATTCCACTCAGTGCCGGCGATTCCAAACCCTAGACAGACTCAGCCAGAATGGGCAATCTGACCGTTGGTCACCTTATCGGTGCAACCGAGTTTCCTATACCGGTCTAACTGAGATTCAGAAGTTGCCACTTTTTGGTCACTTCGATACAACTGATATTAACACATCGGTTTCACCGAGTTGGTCATTTTGTGTGTAACGGTTGGATTTTTGGAGATGCCTATATATACCCCTCCACTACCACTCACTCGTAAGAGAAGCACTCAGAACAGTTCCCCACTCATACATACTGATTTTCTGAGAGAGAGCCACCTACTCACGTGTGGAGATCATGCCATTCCATTCCTGCCATAATGAATCTTGATCTCTAGCCTCCCGAACTTGCTTTTCACCCAATGAATATCTTCCACCAAGCAAAATTTGGGAGAGAGTGATTGTGTGTTAAGGAATCTATCATCTTGAAGCACAAGAGCAAGGAGTTCATCGACACAATCGAGACTAATACCTTTTGGAGGGTGGTGCCTCCTAGATTGTTTAGGTGTCTCTTGGGAGCCTCCTACTTCATGTTGTGTAGTGAACCAAGAATTTTGTAAGGGCAAGGAGATCACCTACTTCATGAAGATCTACCCTGAGTTAGGCTAGTCCTCTGTGGACGTAGGCCATCATGGTATAGTCAAGGTTGCTTCTTTGTGGAACCCTCCGTGGGTAGACCCTCCGTGGACTCTCGCGGTCGTTACCCTCCGTGGGTTGAAGACTCCATAAACATGGATGTATGATAGCGCCACTTATAGGAACCACGGGAAAAATCATCGTGTCACCAATTGCGTTTGATCTTCCTACCCTATCTTTACTTACATGCTTGTCTTTACTTTCCGTTGATATACACTTAGACATGTATGTGTAGGGTGTACTTGATATACTATGAATGCTGAAATCTGCCAAGAATTAAAATTGGGAAAAAGTAGATTTTTATTTAGTCAAGTAGTCTAATGTCCCCCCTCTAGACATACACTTCTAGTGAACCCACAAGTGGTATCAGAGCATTGGTCTCCATTACATTGGTCTCACAACCTAGGAGAAGTATGACGTCTAGTGAGGGAAATTATGTCACACCCTGTGATTTGCCTCTCTTGACTAAGTTATGATGTCTCAAAAAATAGGGCCAATTAAAACTATTTGAGTGCATTTGAATGCTTGACTAGTGTGCTATTTGCTTGCTTGCTAGTGCTCTATATTCATAAAACTCCCTCATACTCTCAAGACTCTTTTCCTTGATACCAACTCTTGTCCAATGATCATGCCATGTGAATAGGACTTAATAATATTTTTATCAAATACTTTTTTGGCCAAAAAGCATTTATTTAAATTAGGATTTCAAAACCCCTTGATTTGAGATTTGCACTATAAGTCCCCAAATTGTGTGGATCCTTTTCCCCAAATACATTATTTGAAATCCACTATATATAAGACTTACCAAACCCACCAAATATTAATTTTAAATATTATTTTACTATTTTATTTAAAGGATTTTTCTTCAGGCTAGAAATGGTCTATTATAGGGAAAAATTATTTAAATGCGTTGAAAATATTTGAGAAAATTTAGGAAAACTCAGTGGACATATATGTTCCATATATAAGAGTTTCAACACATGGTCATGTTCATAATATTGGACAAAACCCTTCAAAACCATTTCTGCCAATTTCGAGCATTTGAAATATTTCTATAAGAAATATTTTCAAATAAATCCAAGAAAATTCTAGCATGTCACATATGATATATGTGATCATCTTGACAAGTTTAATATCAATCCCAATGGTTTTGGTTCACAAAAATATCCCAAAACCCTCTTTGTTCAGATCCAAACTTGAGCAACTCTACATTGACAACCTCCTCATATTGATCTGAAACTTTGTGGATATGATCGAATAATCTAATAATGCATTCACACCAAGTGGTGCATCATGGAGAACATATTAACTTGTCCAAATCCCCCCTAATCCATTTCTGCTAATTTAAAGAATAGGGAATGTTTGCAATGTCAAGTCACCTCATTTGGTCCCAAACTTTTTGGGCATTCTCATAACACCAAATTTTGCCACCACAAAATGTGAAGCATCAAGGAGAATGGATTTTTATAGCTAGATCTAAGAAAATCCATTTCTGCCCATTTCTAGGGTTTGCCAAAGTTACATTGGCAACTTTCCTCAATTTGATTCCAGTAAATATCCCGGCAAGTAGAATTCATTTACTTGGCCAAATCACCATCAAACACCTTCTGGTCATTTCTAACAAAATCACTGTTTTCACCCTCTAACTTATTATCCTTGATCCCAAACTTTTATCCCAGTCTCTAGGATGCCCCCTTTACCCCCAGTAATAATCTCATGGCTCAGCTCAAGGGATAAGTAGGGTAAAGCCACAGTTCCCATCCTGAACAGCAGAAAACCATCTCTCTCTCCAATCCTCTCTCACCTTGATGGATCACTAGAGCATCCTATGCTATATCCCCTTTTAATTAAACCCCTAGAGCTTATAGACACTGGTGGCCGCATCCAAGACACCAATGGCATGCCATGGAATGCTATTTGGCCGCTCTGGAGCGTGCTACAGGGCACCAGAGCACTGTAGTAGTGCCCATCCCCACCTCCCAACCCCTTGAGCAGAGCAAACACGCCAAATGGTCCCCCTCGGCGTCCACAACATGCATCACGGTCGGCCCCCTCCTCCATCTCTCTCTAGCGGCCCAATCGTGCGTGCCCGACGCCGCCCGCACTAGCCAGTGCCCGTTCACGCAAGGGACTCGCCCAAGCTCGCCTAGCTCCTTCTCTTGACTCCCTAGCCCCCAGACGATACCCATGAGTGCCATAGACCTACCCCAGCCCCTCCCATGGCCGCCAGAGTCCCTCTGACGGGAACCCGTGAGGCCTGTGCACAGGGACCCCCTAAAACGCTATATATAGCGACCCCAAGCATGTCTCTCTCTGTTTCCAACCTCCCCACACTCCCAATCGAAACCCTAGTTACCCACTATCCATCCCCCCAACTATGCATGCTCGACCTGAGCTGGAGCTCCGCCACCGCGAGCCGCTGCCATCCGGACGACACAGAGCACCCTTGACCTGCATTTCTTCTTCCTTAACTCCCCCAAGACCATAGGGACCTGAGCCCCCACTTCAAATCCTCCCGCCCATACTGGAGTCGCCATATTCACCATGGCCACTGCCGGTATCCACTGCGGTCGATGCCCTGCTCAGCTCCGAGCACCCCGATGACTGTGCCCGACATGAGAAGGACCACCTTGCCCCCCTTAGCATGCCGGTAGGCCGGGCGACTCGAATGGTGGCCGGAGTCACCGGCAGTCGCCCGTTGGGCTCGCCCCCTCTCCATGATCGGGCATGAGGGCGTGAGGACGAAGATAAACCCGCCAGGCGGGCCCCTCTTGCCAGTGATCTTGCCGATGGGCCCGCCATTTAAATGGAAACGGGCTTCGCTGAACCAGCGTTTGTGCGGGGAAAACGTATTTCCCCGGTGGCGCCTCGGGCATGGCCCCTTCACGCTCGAGGCCGAGCAGCAGGGCTAGCCCAATGCGCCACGATGCTAAGTTGCGCTCGATGCGTATCTTAGGCCCGTTAAGATATAAAACTTTTCTTTTTTCCTTTTTTGAGAGCACTTCAAAAATTCCTAAGAAATTTATCCGACCTCCAAATCAGTTGATTCAAAGTCCCGGGTGTTCCTAAAATCATGCTCTACCCAAAAACATATCCTGCTCATTTTACCAGAAAACTTTTCTATTTTGTTCAAATTCAAACTTGCATTTGAACTATGAGGAACCCCCATTGCAAAATTCCTAGAGGGGCCATATCAATTCCAAATGCAGTAATTCAAAATCCTAGGTGCATCTAAAATCATTACTTAATTATGTGACCATTTCTCCATATATGATCCACTTTGCAAATCCCTAGAATAATCATGCGAACTCCAAATCTAGTGAAACCACTTCCCAAAATTTTCTAAAATTATGCCCTATTTGTTGGGTCCATCAACTTATTTTTACAAAAATATTTTTCTATGGACATATTATAGGATCATCATTTCCTTCATTTCCACCATTCAAAACACCCCCTTGACCCACATTCACCAATACCTCCTTGGTTATTTTTCCCATGACCAGAGGTGTCCAAGAAAAATAAAGCTCCTATTTATAGAGCACTTTATTTTTTGCTTGTTCTCTTTCTTATTGTGGTTGTCTACCGGTGGTAGTTGATGAGATAAACGGAGAGCTCGGAGTTGGACGAGAAGCGTGTGAAGACCTCGAAGACTTTGCGAAGCCAGGCAAGCATCCCTTTGACCATGCTAAGAAACTTTTTCATGCATGTCATATAGAACTTGTTGTTTCAATGATTTGATCATCTTGGTGTGTTGTTTCCCTTTTGGCAGGATGCCTCCGATACTTTTACCATTGATATTTGCATCGTGCATGACCCTACCTCCTTATGAGGGTTGTGCGGGTGGGTGTAGTTAGGTTGATAATAGATGCTACGCAACTGGGATCGAGATTATGCTTGGTGATGGAAACAATATGATTTCAAAGACTTTTTGAAAACCACGTCGGGTGCCACTAATGCCTGAGGGAGATGTTGATGAGCTAGGTAGCCACTTGATAAAGAAGTGGTGTACCGGAGCACGTGAGTGTGTGTGATTTTTGAAAACGGATTGGTCTAAGTTGCGACCGTTATTCCAACCTTACATGTACAACCACGATACTCGTTATGGGACGGGAATTTGTTGATTACCTTGGTGGGTACTAGCATAGTTCCCACATTACTAGTGGCGGGAGTGAAGTGGTCACTCGCGATACGGGGTCGTACCGGAATGGACGATCATGCGCTATCTTCACAGGCATCGGCCACACTGTTGCATGCCCTCATGGATGATATGTGTGATGTATATCATGAGGGATGGCACCAATGAGTGGACGCTTTGTTTAGTATCACTAGCGGAAAGGCAACGTCGGGTGCTTACCTCGGGTATGAAATATACCGCGAGTCATGGATGACACGGAAGTTCCCTGAGTCTTGTGGTAAAGTGTGCAACCTCTGTAGAGTGTAAAACTATTCGAATAGCCATGTCCATGGTCAAGGACAGTTGGATGACCACTCTTGTGCTACGTCCTGATGTTTTTGCAAACTTGGTGTGTGTGTGTGTGTGGAAGAGAGAAGGATGATGCTTGAGACATGTCTGAAGACTTGATGTGATGAATGAACATGAGATGTTCAACCCCTGCTTATGATGATATCTGTAACTTGTTCATATGGATATCCACGAACTATTGATGCATGCTTACACATAGTTACTTGATCATGACATTGCATTCAGAAATAGCTTTCCGCAAAATACCTACTTAGTGCTATTTCATGCATTGTTATTGCCTTGCTCCAAACATCAGTTGCTTGCAAGTACATTCAAAGTAGTCATTGGCTTGCCACTGGTTATTTAATTGGTCAGACATAGAAGACCAGGTTGTGAAGAAGATTACCATGGTGACGTACGTGCAATCGAGGACGCTTCCCAGTCAGAATGCATGTAGGGTTAAGGAAGATGGCATGTGTTCACGCTATCGTAGAAGATTTCCGCTGCAAGTATACGAATACTAGGCCTTTAAGGCCATATTTGAGCATAAACTGTATGTAATGGATGTAAGACTCTTGTTATTCAGTTTTTGAGTGTTTAGCGAGCATTGATCTCTGGGATCACTGTGCACGTACATTCGGTGATCATTACTTATGAGTCGGGATCCCCACAGATCTGGTATTTGAGCCATCCTGACTGTAGGAAGCCCATTAGTTAGCATGGACATTAGTTAAGAAAAAACTATTTTCCCAACCCTTCACAATCACCTACAAAGCCTCTATATTTCTGGCCTCTCCTAAAATTTCAAGGGAAGCAAATGTTTTTGCCTTAGGACTTCCACCACTTTTTGTCTTAGCTCTCCTCGTCTGCTTTTCGAAAACTTTGCAAATGGTCGCTACTACTCTTGTGCCCCTGAACATGGGATTCCTTGTAATCCCCGTGGGAAACCTGGAAGGAAGACACCTTACCAGACGATTGCTGACATATCTTGGACACAAGTTGGCGACACTAGACAAGGAGCTACCAACAGAAGATCCCTTCTCGAAGGATGAGGATGTCAAGACTTAGATGATAGTGACACCCTTGACATAGCTCCAGGATGATGCCACCCTGGCCTTCGATGACCAGGGCACAAGACATGCGATGTCTTGATATACATCGCTGATAGAGCAACCCTATCTTTTTTGTTGTTATATCAGTAACCACTAGTGGATGAGAACCTCGCCATTTGGCCTGCCTCACTATAGTGAGCAGGAAAACGGTTCTCATCATCCCCCTCTCTTGGTGCCGATGATACCGTCAATGTGACCGACAGGATACAACTCTACCATGCCCTGTTAATGACATTGCATAAAAGGTTGCCTACCAAGAATGCTCAATGTATCAAAAGACAAGGAGGCATTGTCATGACCACGAGGACACCAGAAGAACCTGTTAACAATAGCCGTGAAGAATCACCTTCGTGACCTGATGTAGTCAACGACTCTTCGGGCGCAACTAGGATCGTTTTGATGAACAACAACCAGAAGCATAACAACACCTGAATAAGACCCCGAAGGCTAAGAGGACTCCTCTCCAAGACGTGAAGCAAGCACGACTACTGTGTCTGAGAACCCCTAGGGTAGGATGAGTCGTGTATCCCCCACGCGAATTCGAGTCCGTATGATGGTTCTGATAGAACCATGATTCTATGTTGCTTGTTTGTGCTTTGGTATAAGTCACTTTTTCCCTAGGCAACAAGTGCGTGACTATATCACCTACCCAGATGTTTGTGTTCGGCCTTTTCGGCACTTTGCACTTGCACTATACCACCCCCTTAGGCACGCTCCTATATTCTACTTTCCCTCTTCTCCCTCTCGTCAACCGAAGACCGACAAGACAAGATGCACCAAGGATCCACCTCGACATACAACTACCGTTGAAGACTTTTAAGGACAACCTATTAAATTAGACGCAACCCTGTAGGGATTAGGCTCTTCCCTCAAGACTAGAAACCCCTCCCCAGACCAGCCTATACGTCACGAGCTTCCCTGGCACAAGCCTCTACTCATGCATTTAATACACGGATTTTCAACAGCACTTATTGAGCTTCTATAACCCCTACTTAGCACTGAGTTCATTATGGAGCTAGTGATCATAGTGAACAAACATTCTTCATTCCTGCGCTAGCACTAGAACCTTGATGCCATAGGAAGGATCATTCTAAGGTTATATGATTTGTGGATAATTATTTGATTTACCCATAATAGATGTCTTGAGGAAGCAGTTGAGACCCTTTAGTGCATTATGAGGATTAATGTTGGTAGACGAGCTTGGTGGATCAAGATTGATAGAGTTGCATAACTTACTTGTCCCTTGAGAAAATTGGATTAGTAGGAAAAATTTGGTCACAAGTTGAAATTCTTGGTGGATAAATGACTTGACTTTCGGAAGTAATGTAGATAGTAGAGTGATGGTGACTAGAGTAACTAGTAGGAAGCTCTTACTATATGTTAAACTTGGATTTAAATAGGTGATTTTAATAGGCGCTCGAGATCATTCAAACCACATGGTTCGGAGTATTTTGGATTTAGTCTGATGATCTTGATCATGATATCATGTTTCTCGGTGGAAGACAAACCATGAATATTGGATTGTTGTTAGAAGCGATTCAATGATCCATGTGCACCTAACATCGGAGTTCACTAGATAATCATGATGGGGGTTGATGGTTATACTGTGATGAGATAGTTCTTCCTGGAATTTGGGGATTTAGGAAATCTGGAGATATATGGGAAGATACTGGTATTGGATTTGTAGCAATAATAGGTCATGTAATAGTGGATGGTATTCGTGGTTTGGTTAATTGGATTAGTAGGAAGGAAACAAGATCTTGGAGTGGTTTATTACGTGTTTCCTTAGCATAGTAATGCAATACCTTAGACCTTGGATAGGTCAGAAGGACACCTGGATTTGTAGTTTCATGATCAGGCGTAGTGGCTTGTAAATTATCCCGAGGATTTTTATATAGGGATATATATGATTTAGCTATAGTATACATATGAGATTTTTGGTATAGTCCTTCTCTCAAAAACCTTGGAGATATGAGTAGCATGTGTAATATTAGAGTTGACTCATATGGAATGATACCTTCTAGGATATAGGGTGATTTTGTTTGGAGTAATAGGCTGCACTATTGGCATCTAAGGACTATGCTCGAGGATAAGATGGTAGGCGTTCACTCACATCCTAAACTCCTTGAAAGTTCTAAGCTTACTGACCAGGTTATGACCATAGGTCTTGGTTCTAAATCATTTAACTATGGCTGA
The DNA here is from genome assembly GCA_022496015.1 of Hordeum marinum. Classification (NCBI taxonomy): domain Eukaryota; kingdom Viridiplantae; phylum Streptophyta; class Magnoliopsida; order Poales; family Poaceae; genus Hordeum; species Hordeum marinum. The sequence goes on along the minus strand of CM039676.1, from coordinate 132,037,951 downwards.
TACTCCACCCCGACCTTCACTAATCCTGTTCAAAAGGAAGGTGGCCACGAAGACCTCTATCAGGTTGGACCACAAACCCTTGATACTAGTGACCATCTGGGATGAATGCCCGCTCCTCCCACATATGTCATGAGCAATGTGTTTATGTGATATTTCGGGAAATATGTTGTTGTCCTCCAGTATGACATCCTTATTTACCCAATGAGAGGAGGAACACCTTAGTCCTATTTGGACCAGCCCCAGGAACACCAATTACCATGCCTCTCGAGTATAAGGTCTCACCTTGAAGGAGTTGGACTCTACAAAGCACCCTCCCAACAGAAGAAGACTTTCTTGCCCAAGCAAGATGAAGAACCACTATGATTGCAAAGCCACGACAACAACGAGGAAGAAGAAAAAAGAAGCCAACCGCCGCTCCTCTGTCAGCTACATCAACTAGACTACATCCCGAAGCACCGACATTCAGGCCCGATGGAGCCCTTGCGCATCAACAGGGTTGAAGAACCCCTTGTTATGACTGGTCATCCATCAATTCCTCAATAGGAAGGAACCGAGGAGCTGACAACCCCCCTCACTCCACGACCATGACGGTGTACATTGAGCATGACGCTCCTGCTCCCTTCAGATGCCTGGAACGGAGTAGGACGACTGTCATGACCTCATTGCTAGCCCCTTTTTGGTTCAATCAGGGATATGAACCTGACTCGATCATGGTAAACCACCTGTCAAAGGTAGTTCACCCCACTTGCCAAGCATCAGACCTTGAGGATTAGATGGTTGATCTATACTCTGGATAGTCAGCTTATCTAGAACCCCACTGAAACCTTCCCAAATGCTATAACCCATTTTTACACAAAGTCTCTAAGCCCAGTCTTAGGGAAGAGACTCAGCGCAGACCTTGCCACGGCGTGACGAGTAGACCAAACACTCAAAGACCCTCCAGAAATGTGCGTCCAAGACGATGAAGACAAATGACCAAAGAACACTGAAGAATCTACCTTGGCAATTTACTCAAGCAGAAGATCTCGAAGAGAAGCCCGCGATGACGTGCTTCAACACTCTTGAGGATGGAGACCACCTATGACTGAAGACCTCTTGCTTTAAGGAAGATAAGTACTTACCCGCCAACAAGAAGCCACACCAAGGCTCGACCCTTCTATTCTAACGTGAGACATCTAGATGTCACTACCCATCGTGAGCAACCCAAGAACCAGCACTCATACACACTATTTTTCCATGTATTCTGACTTTGGGATACACACACAAGACAAGCCCTACGAAAACCTTGTTTACCAAACCTTTGACCATTAGGAGAGCCTAGCATTTTGCGAGAACCCCGTTCACCCTTACACCAGGTCAACGATGCACTCGAAGACATATCATCGGGCACTTCAACATCCACAAGGACAACCACGCCGGAGGAGAGGCAACATGGGAACGTGAATTCTACCTCACACCCGAATCTCCATATCCTTTCAACGCCTAGCCTAGGAATCTTGAGGAGGAGATTATTGTAAGGGGGGCTAGGTCTATCACACCCTGTAATTTGCCTCTCTGGACTAAGTTATCATGACTCAAAAATTAGGGCCAATTTAAACTTTTTGAGTGCATTTGAATGCTTGACTAGTGAGCTATTTGCTTGCTTGTTTGATTGCTTGCTAGTGCTCTATATTCATAAAACTCCCTCGTATTCTCAAGACTCTTTTCCTTGATACCAACTCTTGTCCAATGATCATGCCATGTGAATACGACTTCAAACTCTTGTAAGGACACATGAGAAGCTATGCTTCGAGAATCTCAATTTAGAGCAAGAGCATGAGTTCCTTAAAGCTATCAATGACTATCTTCGAAACAAGACTTCCTCTTATATAGCAAAACAACTTCTCTTATCTACATTCAGGCCACAAGTTAAGTCTAAGCAAGGTATTAACAAAGGAAAGAAAGGTTCTTCAACTAGTGGCAAAAAAATGATAAATCCAATGATATTGCTTCTAGTAGTTCTCTTGATCCCACTAACTCTTCTCTTAGCAGAGTTACACTTCAGCAAGAAAATGAACTGTTGAAAGGCATTATAGAGAAAGGTATCTACAAGAGTCTTGAAGGGTGCAAACAATTTGAGGAGATTGTACGCAAGCATTGAGGACACCAGAAGAATCATGGTGTTGGCTACTTGAACGCTAATGGAGTTGAATGGGAAGAAGGTCAATATCCCAATCCCAAGTTTGTTCCTCAAAAGGAGAAGTATGAAAATACTCTCCCCAAGGGAACAAAAGCTCAAGATGACCTTCCACCACAAGACCCCAACCTCAAGGGCAGGAACAAGCTTCAAGAGGACATTGACACATATGAAGATCAATCCCGAGCTTTGGTGAAGTGGGCTCCCGAGGCTACTACAAGCTCAACTTCTACTAGTGATACTTGAACACCAAGGATCCCCATCAACTAGATGTGGGTCCCCAAGAAGAAGAACTAGAGAAGTACTTGAGGGTTGACTCCGCCAATGAGATTCACTCATATTCATTATTGGGAAGAACTTGTTGCAATCAACATCAACATTTGCAATAGTTCAAGTAGTCACACATTCCCTCAAAGGTAAGCAAGGGACAAGGCAATCAACAAATCAATGGACATCATCACATATGCTTTGCACTCCATGTCCATAGATATCCTTGTATTTGTCTCTTGTGTGTCGGGACTAACCCATGTATGTGAGAAGAGTAATGAAACAACAAGGATGCTCCCAACTCTTGGTAATGTTCATCAACCTTGAGCATCCACCACTACTTCACCTACATGAAGTCTTCATCAACAAAACCCAAGGTTGGTTTAACCCTCCTGTAGGGGGATGTAACATCACGGGGGAGCTTTACTCTAAGACTTGAGTCAAAGCATCGAATAGAATGTGACAACATTAAATGCTTTATGTAAAAGTGGTAACCCCACTTGTGCTTAGACGATGAGTATGACCTATGATCAAGTATTCTTACTTGGTCCTAAGTCAATATACTCATATATAGATGACTCCGTCATTGCCAAAGTGCTTGTTAGATTCTATTGTGTTTGTGCATGTTTGCCATGATTTCATTTGACATCTTATTTTTTGAGCATGTTGGTCTGCATATTTACTCATTCGAGAATATCAAATTGTTGCGATTTAGCTTTTGATTTTCATTTGACAATTGGTTATACAAGATTGCCTAGGACCACTACTTTAGCTATCTATGCTTTCTCACCTCATATTCTATTCATGCTGCATCACAAAATTTGAACAAGTACTTTTCGATCACTCTTTGTGAGGACCAGTCGGAGTTCCATCACATCAAGGACTAACCATTAAAACCTCCCAAGTGCATCTCAGTGGAAACAACCTAAAATTCTCGTCCTCACCGAATGCCTAGGGCTCATCTCGTTTTCTTATCTCGGTAAGACCGATTTGATATTCTTGGTTTGACCGAGTTGCCTTGTCAGCTGATAGTTGTGAAACTCGGTGACACCAAAAATATCAAATCGGTGTCACCGACAGCGATGGGTATATATTCGGTGGACCCCGACGCTTTGAATTTCATTCGTCAAACGTCGTGCCTACACAACCCTAGCTGCCACCCAAAGACCCCTGGTCATCGCCTTACCTTCCCCGAGCGCCTCTACCACTGGGAATCTCCGCCGTCGACCTTTTCTTCACCAACGTCGCCGCCGTAGTGGATCCATCGCAGCATTAGGGTATGGATGCGGCACCCTTTCGTGCTCCTCTATCGAAATTTTGCGCATTAGGTATTATTCAAATATATCCACCGTTTGAAAGCTTTCTATCCAATCGAAAATCCCATAAAGTAGCGAACAATCAATTTTTAGGGTTTTACCGTCCGCCAACTATATCTCGGTAGATCCGATGCAAAGAAATTGGTGTCACCTATTTGCTTTTCTGCCACAATGAGAACACCTTGGTGGAACCGAGTTCTCATTTTCGGTGTGCCAAGTTTCTAGAAAGTAAGGTGTCTGTCTTGATGTGACCGAAAGTTTTGCGTCGGTTGTACCGAAATACACTTGACAAAATGCAAAACTTGGAGAATCCTTTGTTTAAACTTTCCAAAATTTATGCATTTTGTGATGACCCATCCTATTCCACTCTACTATTGACAAGGTCAGCATGTCAGGCTCAGACAGTCAGAATTTGCCAGAGCAGAACGTCAAGATGAGTTCAGGTACGAGTCCTGAGTCCAGTTCTTCCATAGATCCAGGCACTCCCTGTTCTCATGGCTTGCCCAAGGCTGTCACTAGGACAAGGAGGAGATTCAACTCAGAGGAAGAAGACTCTTATTTTGTCCGGTTAAATGTTCTTGCTAAGAAGCAAGAGAAGCATATAAGGAAGTCTACCAATGAGGCCACCTCATCTAGGAGGGTGGTCAGCAAAATTTATGCTCCTGCAGAAACTTTCAAAGCACATTAGAGTGCTAGGGCTACAGTGTCTATTGAGGTCCCTAAGAAAGCTTTGCCAAAGAATACAGCCAGGAAGAGGATCATCCGTGTGTAGGGTAGTCCTACTTCTATGTATGAGGATCCAGAGGACGCTGCTGCTACAGGTGTTGCTGCTGCTAAGGAGGAAGAGGAGGAACCTGCTATGCAGCCCCCTCCTAAGAAGAAGGCCAAGAAAATTTCGGCTGATGCTATGCCCCAGCCAGGCACCTCCAAGAGCACCAAGGCTAAATCAAAGAAACCTGTTGCACAAAAGTCCAAGAGGACTACTAGGGATATACCTACTTCTGAGAAGAGCAAGCAATCCACTTTCGGAGAAGCAGATGATGATGATGCTATGTTTGTTCTGATGAAGGTCCTACCTGACCTTCCAGTTCATGATGCCAGCCATCCTATTGCCAAGGACATGAAAAAGAAGAAAGATTCAGGCTTGAGGGCATGGAGAGCCATTGCTCCATATGCCGAGAGGAGGAAAACTGCTGATGACTACAGATTTTACACCAAAGAGTAACAAGACTTTTGTGAAACAGTTTTGCTTGACATGAGTCCAACTTTGAGTGACATGAGATATGTTTATTGGAAGTATATCAAGGATAATGAAGATTACTTTCCATGTGTCCAAGACAATTTCCAGTGCATTGGCATTGATAAATTTTTTGGAAAGGAGTTCACAGCTTGGAACAATAAGATGATCATGCAGTTCTATTCCACTGCTCATTTTTATGGAGATGGCAGGATTGTCTGGATGATTGAAGGAGCAAGATATGAATCAACTGTTGATGAGTGGCCAACCATCTTAGGAGTCCTAGAGGCACATGATGGAGACATTTGTGTATAATCAGAGTCCAAGGCAAGCCATAATGGCACGAAGGACATGTATAATCCCATTCCTGTTGCACAACTTCGGTCCCACAAACTAGGATCCATCCACCACCTCCAGGCAGGTCTACGTACCGTCAACACTATATTGAGGTATACTTTGATGCCCAAGTTAGGTGATGAGAAGACGATCCGAGGCTATTCCATCAACTTGCTAATTCATATTTACTGGAACCAGAGATTCTGAGTGATGGATTTGATTGTGGAGACAGTGAAGAGGGTTGTTGCGGATCAGAAGCGCTCATGCTGCTATGCACCCTACATTAGATGCTTATCAACTCTAAGCTTGAGAAGCACATCTTTGCTCTGGATAGATCCCACTTGCCACATTAGCCGGATTTTGAGGATAACGTTGTGGTGATGGACCCAGACCATCCCACATCAGCTGCAACTCAAGCATAAGCAGAAGCTGAGGCAGCTCGAGCCACTAGTGCTCAGATTCCCAGGTCCAGGAAAAAGTAGATGGATCTTTTGATCACCATTGTCATGGATATGAAGAAGGACATCAAGACCATCATGGATACTCAGGAGAGCCTTGTGAACATCATTGATGATAGAGTGAAAACTCTAAATGACAAGGTTGATGGGCTGACTAAGATAGTCAATGATCTCAAGAAGGAGGTTGATGAAGCCCCAATCCATCGCCACTCCTTAGAATCTGATTCTTCTGATGGTGATTAGGATGTTAGTGCACCTGTTAGGATGATTGCGTAGTTCATGAATAAGGGCATGACTCCTATAGTACTAGCTCCAGAGACGAGGTCTTCCTCTTTTGCTCCAGCCATAGTGTCTTTAGCTCCAACAACTCTAGTGCCTCCAGTATCTACTACAGCTCCATCCAGGACTTCAGCGGAAGTCTTTGCTGACATAGTTTTCTCGAATCCAACATCGAAGACTGGAGGAGATTAGTTGTAGAATGATTAGCTATATCTCTTCGAGCTTTCTGGTAACTTGTTGCCAAAGGGGGAGAAGTTGTATATAGATCTTCGGCTTCGAGTGAGAAAGCATCTGTTTTTATTTGCTCGTTTTACAAAACATTTGGTCTTTTGGTTTGATGTGAGATACTTTTGTGTTTGTGTTTGATCATATGTTGTTATATGTCTTGCTATTATTTCCAATCATTTGATGGTTATGTGAAGATAATTCACTTTGCTTGATGTGTTGTGCTATGTTGTTAACTCTTATTACTCTCGCACACCACCAACATGTATGTGACATGGAAGAAGTGCACCATTACCTAATCGATTGTGCATTTGCATTCAAACACAAATTGAAAATAATGCACAAATTTAGGGGGAAGTCTTGCTTATCACATATTTCGTAAAGCGATGATTATATTTATTGATTATCTCATATGTTGAAGCTTTGATCTATATGTGGTCATCAGTTACCAAAAAGGGGGAGATTGAAAGCAAATTTGCTCCCTTGGTGGTTTTGTTAGTTATTAATAACATATATGTCATTGAACTAATGTTTCCACTAAGTATTTTTAAGGAAAAGTTCAATGATGGGTTGGCATAAGGATTGTGGAATACCATAAGATGCAAGCAATTTCATTGGCCAAGATTCAAGAAAAGGACTCTATATTTTACATTTGTGAGAAAAATCACTTTGAGTCCATAGGAAAGACAATACTATTAAACGGGGGTAAGGTTTTGTTGGTGAACAAAATGCTCATATGTGCACAAGTGATAGTGACCACATATACCCACAAGCTATTCCACAAAAGTCTGTCCAAACCCAAATATTCAAAATCGGTGCAACCAACACATTCCACTCGGTGCCACCGATTCCAAACCCTAGACAGACTTAACCAAACCCTAGCCACTTCAGTGCAATCGATTCTGATTAAGTGCCACCAAGTTTGGGTTGCCAACTTTCTGTTATGCAAGTTTACAAAACTGGTCCCTCCATGTTTTGTGAATTGGCGTCACCGAGAATGTGCAATCTGACCATTGGTCACCTTATCGGTCCAACCGAGTTTCCTATGTTGGTCTTAGCGAGATTCAAAAGTTGCCACTTTTTGGTCACTTCGGTACAACCGAGATTAACACATTGGTTTCATCGAGTTTGTCATTTTGTGTGTAACAGTTGGATTTTTGGAGATGCCTATATATATACCTCTCCACCAACACTCACTCGCAAGAGAAGCACTTAGAACAGTTCCCCACTCATACCTACTGAGTTTCTAAGAGAGAGCCACCTACTCATGTGTTGAGATCATGTAATTCCATTCCTACCATATGAATCTTGATCTCTAGACTCCCCAACTTGATTTCCACCCAATCAATCTCGTCCACAAAGCCAAATATGTGAGAGAGTGATTGTGTGTTGAGGATTTTATCATCTTGAAGCACAAGGGCAAGGAGTTCATCGACACAATCGAGCCTATTACCTGTTGGAGGGTGGTGCCTCCTAGATTGGTTAGGTGTTGCTTGGGAGCCTCCTACTTCGTGTTGTGGAGTGAACCAAGAAGTTTGTAAGGGCACGGAGATCACCTAATTCGTGAAGATCTACCCCGAGTTAGGATAGTCCTCCGTGGACGTAGGCCATCATGGTATAGTCAAGGGTGCTTCTTTGTCAAACCCTCCGTGGGTAGAGCCCTCCATTGACACTCGCGATCGTTACCCTCCGTCAGTTGAAGACTCCATAAATATGGATGTATGATAGCGCCACCTATCAGAACCACGGGAAAAATCATCGTGTCACCAATTGCATTTGATCTTCCTACCCTCTCTTTACTTACATGCTTGTCTTTACTTTCCGCTGCTATACTCTTAGACATGCATGTGTAGGGTGTACTTGACATACTATGAATGCTGAAATCTACTAAGAATTAAAATTGGGAACAAGTATATTTTTATTTGGTCAAGTAGTCTAATCACCCCCCTCTAGCACTACTTATGATCCTACAGAACCGGGCCGAGGATGCCATCATGGAGAACAAGAAGGAAGATGCCAAACCCAGGGCAGCCCGAGACGCGGCACTGGTCGAAGTAGAGTCTGTCGGGAAGCGCTACGGCGAGGCGGAGGCCAACCTGAAGTCCTTTTAGGATGGGAAAGCCGCGCACGAGCAACAAATCCATGAGCAGGAGGAGATCCTCAATGCCCGCGAGGTGAGGCTCGTCGATCACGACTCTACGCTATTCCGGGTGGCTGATGACCAACCCAAGGAAACTGAGCGTCTGGCCAGACTGATGGGGGAGGTCGAAGAAGCCCAGGCGTCCCACGCCTGGCGCATCTCTGAAACGACGAAGCAGTTGGAGGCTAGGGAGAGGACCCTCAACGTTGTCGAGAAGAAGGCGGTCGCGGAGCACGACGCCTTCCCCTCCCTCTAACTCAACCTTCGTGAGTCGCTGCACTCCATCTACATGGGAGGATTCTAGGAGCCTCTGGCGACTCCCGGAGTCGTCTACGCAGGGCTCTCCTCCAAGCTTGCTTAGGTGCTCGAAGGTGCTGCCATTAGGGTGTACACCATCTTGGAGGACGAGTGGCGCCACTTTCTTGTCACGGCCCTGACGCATGTCTTCAGCCAACTCTACCTCCGTGAGCCCGGCTTTGGCTTCGATGCAACGATCGTGCCAGTTGCTCCTGAGTCTCGCGCTGCTACGAAGCGTCCGTGAAGGGTCTGGTGGACGCATTGGTGGACAAGTTCACCTGCATCGCCACCACCAAGCCCCCGATGGCGGAGGCGAGCGACGGTGATGACGGTGGCAGCGATGTTGACAATGAGCTTGCCACGACTGGGACAGTCTGCGATGATGGCCATGACGATGACGGCCCCTCCTCCTTGATTTTAACCTGTGACATTTACCGTGCCTCGTGGAGGCGTAAGACTTTTGAATTTGCAAAACATTCAGTGCCTGTAATAATTGCTTGAATTTCGTGATTTCTTCTCGTGCTTTTTTTCCATCCTGCTTCCCTTTGTTCTCTGGATCGGCAGGGCCTAACCCCGCGCATACCTCGACTGCCATTAGGGCGTCCGGATCGCCAGGATGAAACTAAGAGGCTAGGGGCTACATTACCAGTGAGGCCCCTGAGTCGCGATGCTCAGGGGTCCCGCTTGACATGCGAGCAACACTCACGAAGGAAACAAGGCGACGCCAAGGTTGATTTTGAGCGCCTTAGTGCTCTGTGTTGGCATGGACGAATCCCACGCATACCTCGACCACCATTGGGGCATATAGATCACCTGGACGAGACTAACGGGTGAGGGGCTACGTGATCAGTGAGCCCCTAAGTCGTGATGCTCAGGGGTCCCCCTTGACATGCGAGCGGCGCTCATGAGGTGAATTCGTACCTTTCCTCGCCAGCTTTTGCCTGGGAGGGACGCGAGAAGACCAGGTACCAGGACCTGGTGAGGTGGCTCACACCAGACCTATACTGAGCATAGCCCCTAGCCAACCCCCTCATGCATGCATCCCAGGGGAAAGCTGCGCGACGGGGCCATGGGAAGAGCCCGGAGGCCATCCTGAGGTTGGTGCAACCGCCAGGGGAGCCCTTAGTTATTTATCCCCCAACGCGGAGCATGGGGGTTCCACTGGGCATGGGCATGGCCACTGCGCGACAGCGTCGTCCACCAGCGCGGAGCATGGGGCTTCCACCTGGGTATGGGAAGGGAGCTCTGTGTTAGATTCTACGGGCATGCACAACCCAATAAGTTCGTACATGTGGCTGGCCCTACTAAACTGGAGGACATGTATCTAGGCACCCATGAGCCTGCGCGGGACTCACAAGGCCCTACCTAAAAGGCGGGTTGCGCCTGAATTTTTATAGTGCAAGGCACACTTGTAAGACCTGTGTGGTGTGGGTAACCTGTGTCGAATGAATCTCTAGAGGCCATCGCATGAGAAGGCCAAACACCAACAACCCCAGGAGGTGACATGTGCAGAGCTAGGCCGCCAAATAGAGCTCAGCCGTTGGGTTTAGCGACGCAGCTAGGACGGACCCGAGCATAGATGCCATGCCCAGTCTTCTCATGCGACGCAGCTAGGAAAGACATCCAACGCGCAACTCCCATGACGGCGAATGCTAAACAACGGTTATTGGAATCGAACCGCATGCTCTGACTCACCCACACTCGATTAGCTCACGCGAGGAAAAGCACCAAGGTCCTCGATGAGGTGATGTACATGGGACTAGCCTGTGAGACAGAGCTCAACCACTTGGATTTATCAATGCCACGTGGATGACCCGAGAACAGACGCCGTGCGAGCTCTTAATCATAAGGCGGTCGAGGGAGGGGTTTTAAGGGCGCGGCAACATTCATGGTGACAAAGCACTGGAGATGCATTTGGAATACTTAGGAAATTCATTAAATGCAGAATCTGTCTGATGCATGCGCAAAATGATACAACTGCGGGGGCAGGCCCTAACAGCTTGGGGATGATGTATTCCGAGGGGCGCCCTCAATTGAAAACAAACAAAAGTCACCTAGCATCGGTGCTACCGATGCGTTGGGGTAGTTCTCAAGGTCATATCATCACGAGCTTGAGGGCTCCGGAGGCTCGGGGGGGGGGGGGGCTAACGAGTGTCTATGACCTCCTGAAGAGCTTCGCGGCATCGGGCCTCATGGGACACGTGGATGGTCTGCATGAGGAGCTGGTCCATAGCACCTGCGTTCACGAGGCCGAAGGACATACAGATGTAGCTGAAGGGGAAGCCCCCACTACGTCTGACATGCCATGGCCAGAAGAGGCCCTGTGATGCGGCCCTGTTGAGGCCCGGGATGTTGGTGTAGACGCGCAGCCTGCTGTCGGGGAAGGCTACCTCACTGGGCGACGTAGGGCGGCGCTCTCCGCGCATGGCCTGCACCTCCTGAAGCTCCTTGATCGCGTTGGTGATGAACTCTCTTGCTGATGGCGCCTCACGCCTTGCTTCTTCCTTGTAGGGCACGCGTCGAAGCACGCCTTCGAGTGGTGCCCGAGCACCTACCCCATCACACCGGTCAGGTCAGAAGCTCTCCAGGTGGAAGCCCCCGAGCCTTCCATGAGGGAGGCACCGGGTGCGCCTTCCTACACGAGAGGGAGAGGCGCCAAAGCAGAGAACGCGGGGCCTAAGATGCCAGTGGTGGAGGTCCGAGGCCCTAGCAGCTCTTGAGGAGGAGCTGCTTCTCCTTCTTGCGGGTGTCCTCGGGAGGCAAGACATCGCCCTCGTTGTCAGAGTTTTCGTCCGCCGCGGCCTAGTAGGCGTGTTCGAGGGAGCAAACTGCATCCTTCTCGTCGCAGGTGACCGTGATGATGCCATTGCACCCTGGCATCTTGAGGACATTGTATCCATGGTGAGTTGCCGCCATGAACTTGGCAAGGGCAGGTGAGGGAGTCCTCGATTAGGGTGTCCTCAGATAGCCGACCTATTGTTTATGGGCCGGACTGTCTAGGCCGCAAAGGGAGCATCGGTCGATCAAATACCACCTACGCCAGATAGAAGCTTCGAGGAGCCATGACCTACTCTCCAAGTTATTAGCTGTAGTTAGGCATGTTTCTCTCTTCAGTATGTAACCGGACATGCATAAACCCAGGGCACCCTCGTCGTCTATATAAGCCGGAGGGTTTAGGGGTATGGGGAGGACAACTCATCTAGGGTTAGCTATTCGATCGCGAGCTAGATCAACTCTATAACCCCCACATCATCAATACAACCAAGCAGGATTTAGGGTATTACCTCCATAGGAGGGCCCGAACCTGGGTAAATCTGTGTCCCCTTTTCTCCTGTTACCATCGATTCTAGTCTCGCAGTTCAGGACCCCCTACCCGAGATCTGCCGTTTTTGACACCGACATTGGTGCTCTCATTGAGAGGTCCTATGTGAGCACCAAGAGAATCGATGGCTCACCTCATCATGAGCAATCAGATCTGTATCATGGGGATTCTCACCCCCGATCAGAATCTCGCGAGAGAAGACATCTTGTCACATGCCGTCCCGATCAGCCGTCATGGCCATATTAGAAATTTCTCCCTGATCAAAGAATTAGGTTCGGAACCTTGGAGTTCGTGGCTGATTCCTGGGGAATACTTGTCCCAATGGAATGTTCACCCCTTGAGGAAGAACCTATAAGTCCGAATGCCTTGACGCTGAAAACATCAGGTCTCATGGCTATATGGAACATGGATCCGCCCTGGCATGGCTCTGAGACTGTCACGCCGTTCGATGAATCCACTCGTCTTAGTGACACGCATCCTGCCATCGCCTCATTCTTAAATGAGTTGTTGGATCAAATCGAAGCTATGCATATATTGGATGACTAGGTTCCGATCGATGATTGGATCGGGATCATACCTGACACAGGGAGATTCATGTCCTCCCGGTCACCCACCTTGTCGCTATTATTGAGTGACCGGTTGAGGATTCTGCCCAATAGCCGGAATTGAAAAATGTCTATACCCAGTCCTCGATCACCGAGATTCTGTTAGTGAGCCAGAGGCAGGGAATCAATCTAGAGTCAGACCGTCACCAGTCCAGGATCCTTCGCATGATTCGAAAACTGTAATTCCAAACACTCAATGCGGTATGGAATCAAAGTTTTTCCCACCCACTGCCCAAGACGATCATCACAGTATCGCACAAAAGCCCATGTCTTCAAACCTTCGAGATATCAAGCAACTACAAGGAGAATCAATCCATCACTTTTCATTCGCAATTACCATGATGAAGGGATTCTTAATGCCCTGGCCCGCCGACACGTAAGAGACTTTTCAGAGTTATCCAATTTTGTAAAAAAGTATTGTGCCATGGAGAGCGTCTGGCTATCAGAGCAGCTATTCTCGGAACCAATTTTCCTCGAACACCCTAGAGGAGCTCGGAAAAAGTGGATACCTTCGAAGCGGCCAGCCAGGTACGAACCCCGTCGAAAAAAGAAATAAGTCCCTTTGAGGGACCGGCACTGTCCTCGACGGACTATTGGATAAACCTTGCCCTATACATTTCGTGTTGTTGAACACAAACCTGACTCACAGCCTTAGAGCTTACTGGGTCGTCAGGCAAGTCACAAAAAGCGGCAAGTCCATCCTTGAAACACATTTGTTAAGTAGGCGCTTTCCTTCTCCGCCCGGATTCAATGCCGAAGTCCCAACGGTCTATGAGACCTTCCCCTCAAGGAACAAGCATATAAGAGCTCTTAGGGAGATCGAACAAGTCTACCATGTCGCAGCCACTAGCCCAAGGGCAGACATACCGATTTCTTTCGGGGACACTGACCAACCGGCCATTCTTCCCAGTCACTCACCGGCCGCCCTAGTCGTAAGCCCCATCATTGATGTATACAGGCTACATAAGTGCTAATGGATGGCGGTAGTGGTCTAAACCTTATATACGAAGCCATCCTGGAAAAAATGCATTTCGACCAATCTTGCATCGAACATAGCAACACAACCTTCTAGGGAATTATCCTAGGGAAAGAGGCACATTGTTCCAGATGTATCGTCCTAGACGTGGTGTTCAGCACGCCCGAAAAACTACTAGTCCAAAGAACTTCTCTTCCACATCATCCCCTTCCCAAGTGTCTATCATGCCCTATTGGGACATGAAGCTTTTAGAAAGTTCCAGGCTATACCCCATTACGGGTACATGAAACTCAAAATGTCAGGACCAAATGGAGTGATAACGATTGCCAGTGGTCCGAACATAGCCCTTCGTGTCGAAAATAAAACGACAGTGCTCGCCTTGGAGGCACTAGCAGAGACCTTCACTGCCAAACAATTGACCGCATTATGGTCGATAATTAATATGGACGATGTGATCCTTAAATAAAGGCCCAAGTCCATGTCCTTCAAACCCGCAGACGAAATTGTCAAATTTCAGGTACACCCGACGGACCCTAATAAGACAACGTCCATCGGAGCCCAGTTTGATCCCCTCATGGATGAAGCACTATGGAATTTCCTTCGCGAAAATTGGGACATTTTTGCCTGGCATCCGTCCGATATGCTCGAGATCCCACGACGGCTTGCCGAACACATTCTAAATATTATCCCAGGCGCCCATGAAACAGACTTTGCGCTGCTTCTCCGAGCCCAAATAGCAAGCAATGGATGAAGAATTAGCTAAACTGCTCGAGGATGAATTTATTCCGGATATTAAACACCCCGAGTGGCTGGCAAACCTGGTGATGGTACCCAAGAAAGACAAGTCCTAGCGGTTGTGTGTTGATTTCAAAGACCTTAACAAAGCATGCCCCAGAGACCCATTCCCTTTACCATGCATAGACCAGATCATTGATGCAACAACCAGACATGATTCGTTGTGTTCCCTCCATGCTTACTCCGGATACCACCAAATTAAAATGAAGGAATCCAATCAGGCATCTACCACATTCATCACCCCTTACGGGCCATTCCGCTTCAATATGATGCTTTTCGGGATAAAAAACTTTGGGGCCACATACTAGCGCATGATCCAGACCTGTCTCGTGACACAAGCCAGTAAGACTATCGAGGCATACGTGGATGATGTGGTAATCAAAACCAAACACGTTAGCTAGTTGATTGACGACCTATGACAAACCTTTGCCAGTCTATGTGAGTTCCCTTTGGTAAGCTGCTTGGATTCATCGTCTCCCATAGAGGAATGGAGGAAAATCCAGCTAAAATCCGTGCTCTACCGGAACTTGCAATTCCCATAGAACTGAAGCACGTCTAGAGGCTAGCTGGGTGCGTAGCGGCGTTAAGACGCTTTATCTCCCGCCTCGGTGAAAAGGATTTGCCGCTCTATAAGCTGCTGAAGCGGACGAACCAGTTCGAATGGACCGACGAGGTAGAGGCTGCGTTAGAAGAAATCAAAACAGTACTAGCAACCAATCCCATACTCATGACACCAGGCACCGGTGAGCCCATGTTATTGTACATATCGACCACCAACAAAGTTGTTAGCATGGTGCTCGTCGTTGAATGAGATGAGGAGGGACAAAAAATTTGGACTCATAAATCGGTATATTATGTGTTAGAGGTGCTAACACAGTGCAAGTATAGATACCCACATTACCAAAAAATAGCCTATACAATATTTATGGCGTCGAGGAAACTCAGACACTACTTCCAACAGTGTGTGGTAACAGTGGCATCTGAGGTCCCCCTGAATGACATAATCAACAACAGGGACGCCACCGTCCGCATAGACAAATGGGCCATTGAGCTCCTTCCCTTTGAAATAACCTATAGGCCACGCCGTGCCATTAAATCTCAGGTATTGGTGGACTTCTTGGCTGAATGAACAAAGGCCGACCTCCCCAAGAATATAGTGCATACTCCCATTGGGCAATGTACTTTGATGGATCCAAGACCTTGGCTGGACTGGGGACTAGAGTTATCCTCACATCCCCCACAGGGTACAACATACGATACGTGTTGCAAATCATGTATGCCGACTCGAACAATGTAGCCAAACACGAAGCTCTCCTTCATGGTCTTCAGATGGCGGTGTCAATGGGCATACGACGGCTAGAGGTATGGGGAGACTCAAACTTGGCCATATCCCAAATAAACGGCAAATTCTACGCCAAAAACCCAAAGATGGCGTCATATAGAAATGTCATCCTCAAGATAACTGCTCGGTTCGAGGGATTGGAATTCCACCATCCCGCTCACGACAACAACCAAGCCGCCAACATACTGGCCCGTATGGGAGCCAAGCGTGACCCCCTCCCGAGAAACACCTTCCTTGAGCAGCTCTTTAAGCCCTCTGTAATGTGGCAGGACGACGATAATGGCACCGGTCCGAATACGGCAGACGAAGTTGTCCCCCCATAAACGAACCAGACGATGGTATTATCGGCGGCTCCCTAATGAATGAAACACCCTCGGCTCATGAGGTAATGGCAATAATAGCGCCATGGACAGAGCCCTTCCTCGCTTACCTTCTTCACAAGGAACTCTCCCACGATCAAACCGAGGCACGACGGATAGTTCGGCGATTCAAGGCCTATAGAGTACACGAGGGTGAGTTATACAAGAAAAGTACAACCGGAATATTACAGCAGTGTACATCCGAGGAACAAGGACGGGAGCTCCTCGCCGAAATCCTGGCAGGCATGGACGGCCATCATGGCGCAGCTAGAGCCCTTGTCAGCAAGGCCTTCTAAGCTAGTTCCTTTTCGCCCACAGCTCAAACGGACACCCAATCACTTATTCGACATTGCTTAGGGTGTCAACTCTTTGCAAATCAAAGTCACATGCCCCCAACATCTCTTCGGACTATACCGATCACTTGGCCTTCACGCGTTCTGGGGGCTGGACATGGTCGGCCCACTTAAAGGGGGACCAAGAAAAATAAATACCTAATGGTCATGGTTGACAAGTTCACCAAATGGATAGAAGCAAAGCCCGTCAAGTCGGCTAAATCCGGACCACTGATCGACTTTATATCTAGCATGGTACACCGTTATGGTGTCGCACATAGTATAATAACGGACAATGGATCCAACTTCATGGCCCAAGAGATCAAGGACTGGTGGGCAAAAATAGGCATAAAGCTCGATTACGCGTTAGTATATCATACGCAAACCAATGGACAGGTCGAATGAGCAAATGGTCTCATTATGAGCGGCACTAAGCCATGTTTGGTCTGGTCTCTTCACGAGTCCGACTATCATTGGGTGGAGGAACTCGACTCCGTTCTAATGGGCCTATGCACTACCCCGAACAGATCAACGGGTTACACACCGTTCTTTATGGTATATGTGGCAGAGGCAGACCTCCCTTACGACATTATTAACGACGCACCAAGAGTGTGCATGTACGAGGAAAAGGAGGCCAAGTTGGATCGGTAGGATGACTTAAATGCCTTGGAGGGAGAACGAGACATAGCTTTGGCTCGCTCCACTTTTTACCAATAGCAAGCTCGATGTTACCAAAGTAGGGAGGATAGAGCCAAAGCATACAACATAGGCGAACTCGTCCTACGACTCCTGGAGAAGCAGAAACATAAAGTCAACCCCAAATGGGTGGGTCCTTTCATCATCGACGAAGTACTCATGGGAGATGCCTATCGTCTTCTGAGTTCATCCGATAACCACCTTGAACAAAACCCATGGAACGCAGCTCGTCTTCGACGCTTCTACGGCTAAACCGATGTCATCTAACTCCCCTATATTTTTTTCCTTTTTCCTCTTGTTCTTTTTGAGTTTTTTGTTCTTCCCTTCCCATTTTGCTGGTTGACAGGGCCAATTTCTTTTCTTTCCCTATATTCGGTTTAACCAATCTTTTACTAAAGATTATCAACATACACCATAAAGTGTTAAAGTTGAACACAACACGTTGGGGCTTCTTCTAGTAGCCAACTTTTTTATACTGTAAGTATTTGCTCACACCTATCATGCACACATGTTTCTTTTGTCATGTTCTAGCCATCATATGCATCAATTTGAACTAAGACTTTGCCAAGCCAGGTTGCCTCGCTCCTATGATTACCCTCTATGTTCCCGATTGTTCTGCTAGAGAGTAAAGGGAGCACCTCTGTGATTGTTACGACCGGGTCATCCGGACACGTACCTGAGACGGGTGAAGCCGAAAGCTAGCTATCTTACACAAACAATTGGTCGGCTGTGACGGAAACACCTTATACGGCTCTGGTCGTTATCACCATTGTTTGGGTCTTTTCTTCCCAAAGCACAATTAGCTGCATACTAAAAGTATGTGTACTTCTATATACAATCTTCGTAGAGCGTCGATGAAAGGTATCGATAGAGGTACTATTTTCCTAGGAATATGTTTCTTATGCTAAGAAGTAATATAACATATCTTTTTGTGTGCTTTTTGTCTATTCGCACCTCATGGCCAGATTGCCTGGTTCCCCGAATAAGGTTCACTCTTTTGGAGGGACAAATAAGGAGGAACACCCCTGATCTCTTCGCACGGGGGGAAGAAGCCGATGGCCGGTTAACACAAAGTTTACAATGCAGATTGCATATACACAAGGACATATAGATTACATGTTCGGCTGCTGATCGAGATTATTATTATGGTGTCAAGGGGGCAATCCTCTTGTGAAATACGGGCGACAAGCATCACTTGGTCATACACCAGGTGGAGTGGCACTTCTTTTCCATCCAATCCCACGGGACCAACCCGCGCCATATGCTCGGGATTAAGTCCGGTGAAATGGGTCTTGATCATCTCCCATGCTTCCCGTGCTCCCTCATGGCAAGCCAAAGTCTTCCACATCTCGAACCTATTCCGAGCCCCCTTGAATCGTTCCACGAGTTCGGCTAGCCCTTCAGGTGGTTGTTCGGCAGGCCATAGTGCCTTCACCATTCCTTTCATTACTTTCTGCACATGCCCTTGGAGAGTGGTCTGCTCTTTTAGTGGGTCCCCCTGGTATGATCTGATCTCCCTTTTAGGATGCCTGGACAGGAGGCCTATACATGAGGCAGCCGCGTGCTTACCGTTATTACCTACATCAGAAAAATTTGCTGATAATGGAATCACACTTACCGAACATGCCCCTCTAAAGCTTTTGGTTTTCCTCTTGAGCTTGGGCCAACTGAATCTTCAAATTCTTAATTTCTTCGGCCGGATTTTGCACAACAAGGCAGCCAGCCTAGTGTTCGGACTCGGCGTACCGCTGAGAGTCTCGGGCTTCCTCCAACTGCCTTTCCATGTGCCTTATTGATTCGGCTACTACACGGAATTCGTATGTCAAGCATGACGATACATTAAGATTAGCAGTAAAGGTACACTCACCATGGGCCTCCCGCGTCAAGCTCTTTACTTGTGCCAGTTCGGCCTTCATAGATTGCAGTTCCGTGCGGCTCTCCTTGAGCTCATTGGCTAATTGCTCAGCATGTTGCTTTGAAGCCTGCGTCAACAGTCAAACAATGCAGAGATCCTTAATTCGTTTGTTCCAAACCAAATTAATGCTCGGGGGCTACCTGGCTTACATGAGTGTTTAGATTCTATAAAAACCGATCACTTACCTATATGTTGGTTGATATCAACTTCATAGTTTTGCCGAACCCAGCTCGGGCGACACCAAGGTGCGCATCCGCTAAGCGTAGGGCGCCGAACTCCTGTTCGGAGAATATTGAGTGACGCATGGCCTCCCATTGTTTCTGGTGATTCATGGCACTCTCCACCTCCGATTTGGTTATGGATAAACGATCACTAGAATGGGCAGGCGGAGGATTGGCCATGGGGGCTTCTGTAGCATAAGCCGCATGAGCCGTGGCTCGGAAATTTCGGGCATCTCTAGACACCAGGGTAACCTCTTCAGTAGGAGACGACTAGGAATTTTGCCTAAGTATTTTAATGAAACAAACTGCTGTAAGACTCTATTGATGGCAAAAATAAGCGGATAACCGAACAATGTACCTTTCGGGATGAGCGGACAGATGGATTCGTCCCCATGACCGGCTCTTTTGCAGGATCCATGTTGGCCTCCGATTTGGCCACGGCTTCGGCTGCCGGTGTATGGCGCATGGATCGGCGACATTTGGGAGTTGGGACCGGCACGTCCGAGGCGCTGTTGGTAGTGGGCCTCTTGCGAGAAGAGCTTTTCTTCTTGCTCATTGTAGGATGGAGAATGACCCACGGTAATCACCTATGATAGCCACCAGGGATTGGACAATGATATCCTAGAGATAGACTCTATCTTCGAAGTCAAGTAGAAGATCCGGGTCCTCATTGAAACCCGGATCATTGTCACGTGAATGGTTCTCGGGCTGAGGAGCTAGATAGTTGACTATCTCGATGAAACTCCTGCATTCCTGTTCAGGCAAGGCTTCGGTTAAATAAAGTGCGGAACGGAAACCCGAACTATTTTCATGTTTGAGAGAGAAAGGCTTACCTATTCGATAGGATTGTGGGCCGAATATGCTTCCTTGGTTGCCCGCCGAATAAAGTCTTCTTGCTCTCCTTTGTACATGTCGGCAAGTGCGGTGGCCAACACCGTCGAATTGGCGGGCCCTAGTTTTTGGGTGCGCGTGGTTTCGCTCCTCCCATTGTATTGCCACAAGGGGTTCACCCTTTGTTAAAGGGGCTGCGTGCCATCGATCATGGTCAGTTGGTGGTGGGCGAGCATCCGCACTTGAGCTGCTAGGCACCACACTTCGGTGCTTACCTCCTGGGATGAACTCCTTGGGCGCCAGTTGTATCTCTTCTTCGTGAGGGCATCAGAGTATTCGGGAAGACCTATTTGAGTTGGGTCAAACTTGGGGAAGTCTTCAATATAAAACCATTCTAAAGTCTATTCTTCGGATTACTTCGGTGTGCTGGCCGGATACCCCGTCCCCGCTATGCAGCACACTTCGGCTCCACCGACCTCCAAGATCGTCTTGTCCCGAGTTCGGGGGACGAGACAGAAGTATTTCCTCTACAAACGAAAGCGCGTCTTGCACCCCAGGAACATCTCGCTGAGAGCAACAAAGCCAGAGATGTGCAAGATGGACCTTGGAGTACGGTGGTGGAGTTGGATCCCATAGAGCTCCAGCACCCCCTCAGGAACGGATGGATTGGAAACCCAAGACCCCGGAGGAGAAAGGAGATGACGCATATGCATTCCCCCTTGTTATTATTGGGGAAACGCTGGTAGAAAACTTTGTCGCCGTAAGAAAGAAGACCTGTGCGGGTTGCCGCCACATTTGAAGAACGGAGATACCCCTGGGTCTCTAGATTGCGGAGCCGCAGGAGTGTAACGGAATAGCTGGTCCAGTCCCCTAGGTGTGAGCCGTAGGGACACGTGGAGGAGCTGGGGGCGTTAGCCATGTTCTACGTGGAGGTTTCTCTAGGAGTTTGTTTCAATGGGGAAGAAGTGTATGTGGTCTAAGCCACAGTTTTTTTTAATTAAATGAATGGTGCCTCCGTTATGGAGGGTTAAGATTGTAAAAATCACTGACCACTCTCCTACCCATGACGCGTGAAAATCGAGCAACACGTGTAGTTATTATAATGAACATGCGCCCGTGACGCTTGGGATCTTACCGAAGACTGGTCGGTTTCCGAACAAAGAGGGATGAGGGACTCACCTCGCAAGCCGAAGATGACGACTTGAGGAGATTGACCAGATATATATTGGTGTTGAAGGGTAGTCCGGGGCTACTAAGGGAGTCCTAGATTAGGGGGTCCTCGGATAGCCGGCCTATTGTTTATGGGCAGGACTGTGTGGGCCGCAAAGGGAGCATCGGATGATCAAAGACCACCTATGCCAGATGGAAGCTTCGAGGATCCATGACGTACTCTCCAAGTTATTAGTTGTCGTTAGGCAAGTTTATCTCTTCGGCATGTAACCGACCATGTGTAAACCCAGGTCACCCTCGACATCTATATAAGTCGGAGGGTTTAGGGGTATGGGGAGGACAACTCATCTAGGGTTAGCTATTCGATCTTGAGGTAGATCAACTATGTAGCCCCTACATCATCAATACAACCAAGCAGGACATAGGGTATTACCTCCATAGGAGGGCCCGAACGTGGGTAAATCTGTGTCCCCTTTATCTCTTGTTACCGTTGATTCTAGTCTCATAGTTCGGGACCCCCTACCTGAGATCCTCTGGTTCTGACAGCGAGTGCAGGGAACCCGAGGATTGTGTTGTATGGGAGGCTGATGTGAGCGACGTCGAAGTCGATGAGCTTGGTGTGGTAGTTATCACACTTGCCGAAGGTGACTGGGAGGCGCACCTGCCCCAACGGTGTGGTGGAGCCATCAATTACTCCTGAGAAGGGCTTGGTCAGCATGAGCTAATCACAGGTCACCTAGAGCATCTCGAAAGTTTTGATAGAAAGGACATTGACTCCAGCGCCACTTTCGATGAGTGTCTTGGTGATGAGGACATTGCTAATGGTGGGTGTGCAGAGTAAGGGGAGCAAGCCTATGGCTGCCGAGCAATTGAGTTGGTCCTTGGGATCGAAGGTAATGGCCCACATCGACCACTTGAGGGGACGTGCACCCTTGAACTTTGGGAGGGTGGCGTTCACCTCATGAGAGAACTGCTTGAAGATGCGGTTGGAGGTTGGGGCCTGAGCGACGCCCAGGATGCAGGCGATCACACAGGGCTCCTGGAAGCCCCCATCCCCATCTTCCTACTGATTATCATCCTTTCTCCTTGGTGGCGGTGTCAGCGGAGGAAGGCCGGACCTGCCTTGAAGAGGTGCCTCCCAGGGTTGATCACACCAGGGTTCGCCGCAAGGCTCGTCATGCCAACGGTGCTAGCGAGGCTGGTCGCACCAGTCCTACCCTGAGTTGCGATTGTCCTTGTGGCCTCCAAAACGGCCCCCTCCACTATCGTAGCCACGACCGCCACACTCAAGGCGGCAACCGAGGTTCTTGTCGAGGAGCTCCCTGAGCTCCTGGCAGTCGGTGGTGTTGTGGGTGTTTGTGTAGTGGAAGACGCAGAACAGGTGGTTGCTCCTAGGGGATTCGTCCTGGTCTCGACCGCGCTACGTCTCGGGCTCGGCTGCTAGCACATCGAGGCTCTTACATTTCACCTCCTTGGCCTTGGCCTTCTTGTCTTCAGGGTCTGCCTCCGGAAGCTCGCAGAGGGAGAGGTGGTCTGCCTCAGCCTTCGTGCACTTGTTAGCCAGGTTGAACATCTCTAGGGTAGAGCACAGGTCATCATGGTTGGTGAGCTCTTCTCTCATCTTGAGTTCCCTGATGCCATCAGTGAATGCTGAGATGATGGTTTCATTTGACGCCTTCGGAATCTTGAGGTGGTTTCTCGTGAAGTGCTATATGTACTTGTGCAGGGTTTGAGACGAAGATCAGATGCAAGAGATGAACTAGGGTTTCGAGAGGATACGGTTCTGGTGAAGATGTTGATGGAGATTGACACCCTCTCGATAAGAGGATCGTTGGTGATGACGATGGCTTCGATTTTCCCCTCCAGGAGGAAGTTTCCCCGACAGAATAGCCCTACCGAAGCTCTAGATTGGTTCTGTCCAAGTTCCGCCTCGAGACGGCGGTGCTTTGTCCCAAAAGCTTCCTTCTAATTTTTTCTAGGTCAAAACCCTCCATATAGCAGAAGATGGGCGTCGGGGACCTGCCAGGTGGGCAACTAGCCTGCTAGGCACGTCTAGGGGGGCCTGCCAAGCCGTGCCTGGCAGGCTTGTCGCCTCCTAGTGGCCCCCGTCTAGTAATTGTTTTGCCCAGTATTTTATATATATTCAAAAATAATTCTCCTTAAATTTTCAGGACTTTTGGAGTTGTGTAGAATAGGTATCTCAGATTTGCTCCTTTTCCAGACAAGAATTCCAACTGCCGACATTCTGCCTCTTCATGTAAACCCTGTAAAATAAGAGTGAAAATGCATAAGTATTGTACCATAACGTGTAATAACAGCCCATAATGCAATAAATATCAATGTAAAATCATGATGCACAATGGACCTATCAGCACAGCGATGCCACATGTGGCCGATCGTGGGGGCACGCTTCGCGCCTAGGGTCAAGGTCGGCGGTTTGTTGGGACAGAGGAGGAGGCGCATCATGGGCCACGTCACCTGCCTGGAAGGTCAGAGGACAGAGGGCGTCAGGGCCTCGCTGACGGATGAGACGAGCTCGACGATGCGACCAAGCTAGTCTTCGTAGCGGTCGTTGGTAGAGCGGTAACACATCAGCTCGCGTGCCATGAGCAGCACAGTCGGTGTGTTTACTGGTCCATGGTGGGCATCGGAGGACGACACCATGGCAAGAGCTGAAGACAGAGTGACGGTGTAGCCAAACGGAGGCTGGCAGCAATGAGTCCTGCTTCTCATGAGCAGCCGGGTCGGTAGCAGCTTTGAGTGCCGGAGAGATGGAGCGGCGTGGGTCACCGCAGCCCATGGACGCCGTATGGGTGATGCGAGCAGCCAGATGCTCGACGCGATCTCGGTGGGCGTCAGCCTTGGGGCGACGAAGCGGAGACGGGGTGGAACTGGAGGAAGATTATGACACGCCCCTAACTAGCGTGCCAATTGTCGGAATCGGGGCTCCCCGAACCCAACTAGGTTCAAACACTGGGGCATGTGCGAAGATCTCAACCGGCTCTAGGTATCAAACTCACCATGCTATGGCCAAGCTTCATCAAATACATGCATGCGGGGGGGGGGGGGGGGATCGACTCACAGGTTTACCTAGGTTTTGGCCACCTTGCAGTGTATAACCCTACTCCTGCTTGTGATGGATTGGCCTCGTGAGAAGGTTGAGGTTTAACGAGTACAATGGTTGAGTGACCTCGCGGGGGCTCTTTGGTGGGGATGAATTCAATCCCTCTCTACGATGGAGTTGTTTCCTATTTATAGTGTCCATGGTCCTCTTCCCTTATCGCATAGGCGGGAAGGGATCCCACAATGGCCAAATTTGAAAGGGGACACGAAGTACATCCTATCCTGACTAAAGGTGGTCTCCTCCTGCAAAGTTTTTGGGCGTGATGCAGTGCTGGGCTTGGTGGTGACATCCGTCCTGCCAAGCTCATGGTCTCGGTCCTATTGCACTAGGAGGGAAACCTTTGGGGGGTTCCTTGGGAACCCACATTTTCCTTACCCCTTAGCATGTAAGAGGAAACTGTCCTCCCCTACGCTTGCTGGTGCCAGCCTGGGTCGACCGTTAGAGCCTACATCATCCCGACTTCACGAGGCCGGGTACCTTCATAGGAATCTCCGCTCCTTGGGAGGCAACCTGGGGGTGCCGCTCCTCTGGAGGTCTTGGTGTTGCTCGCCTCGCGAGGCTGGGGCTATCGCGAGGTCCTTGACATGGGGCCTTGTCATTGGGCATACTGGGCCCTCAAGGTGGACTGCGCACTAGGCCGCAGGCAGGTAGGTCTGGGTACCCCTGGTCCCAAAATGCCAACGACTTCCATATGCTAGTGGGAATTACCTTTTCACATAATAAACTTGACTTGTATATTCCTATGACAGGCTTCCTCAAATGCACGAGGTCTTCATGAGAAAGCAAGTTTGGTGCACACCCTACTTAGCTCCAGTTGAGCTTTCATACACTCATATCCCTAGTGAATCATTTGCATGGGAATCCCTACTCCTCGCATTGATATCTATCGATGAACACCTCCATAGCTTGTTGCTAATCCTAGTTGATGCGAGACTATCTTCTCCACTTTTTACCCCTTTGATACCTACCACCATATTCTATTCCACCTACATGCTATGTCCAATGGTTCAGGCTCATGTATTGCGTGAAGAATACAAAATTGATGAGTATTAAGAAAGTATGATCCAATTGCCTGACTAGGACACCATGTTGTATCAATGTGGTGAAGACAGAGTCATGCCTTGCTAATAAAATTAGATGAATACGGGTAAACGTTCTTTTAGGATCATATGTTTTGAAAACATAATGATTTTGTTTCTTATGCTTATAAATATTACTATGTTGTTGTTTCTTAATTCATCATTTCTCAGTGAGCATACATAACAAACATTACATAATGGGAAGCATGTCAAATAAAAAATTCTGTTTTTATCAATTAGCTACTCGAGGATGAGCAAGAATTAAGCTTGGGGATGCTCATTCGTCTCCAACGTATCTATATTTTTTTATTTTTCCATGCTGACATATTATCATTCGAGGATACTTTTGGGGATTTATTTACCAATTTAAAATATTTTTGAGCACTAACCTGATACATCTGCAACTTATCTATAATTTTTTATTGTTCCATGCTGTTATATTATGAATCTTGGATGTTTTACAATCATTTTATAACAACTTTATGTTATTTTTCGGGACTTACCTATTGACATAGTGCCAAGTGCCAGTTTTTGGTTTTTGCTTTTGTTTTACTTCATAGAAAGTCAGTACCAAACGAAAACCAAACACCATGAAACTTTTTGGAGATTTTGTTTGGGCTAGAAGACATCCAGTGGACAAAAGAAGTGCCAAAGAGGATGGCCGAGGTGAGCACAAGACACCATGGTGCGCCAGAGGCCCCAGGCCTACTGTGGTTCGTTTTGCCCACCTCGGGATGCCTCTCCACTACCTACCAGCTCTATAAATACCCTAATATTGAGAAAAACCTAGGGGAATTGACGAATCACAATTCCAGCCATCGCAAGTTCCAGAACCACGAGATCCAATCTAACACCATCACAAAGGGGTGCATCGTCTTCATGGGTACCTCTCCGATGATGCAAGAGTAGTCCACCATAGACCAACGGGCCATAGACAGTAGCTATATGGCTTTCTCTCTCTCTTTTGATTCTCAATATAATGGTCTCTTGTAGATCTATTTGATGTAATGACTTTTTGTGGTGTCTTTGTTGGGATCAGATGGTTTTGAGTTCATGATTAGTTCTGTCCATGAATATTATTCGAGTATTCTTTGATCTCTTATATTCATGATTAATTATAGCCTCGTATTTGTTCTTTGAATCTTTGGTTTAGTTGGTCCAACTAGATCGATTTTTCTTTCCATGGGAAGAGGTGCTTTGTGATGGGTTCGATCTTGCGGTGTCCATTCCCAGTGACAGAAGGGGCAGCAAGTCACACATGTATCATAGCCATTAAGGATAACAAGATGGCGTATATTCCTACAAGAATACATCTTGTCACCGTTCTTATTGCATTACTCCATTTTTCCGTGAACTTAATACACTAAATGCATGTTGGATAGCGGTCAATGTGTGGAGTAATAGTAGTAGATGTTAAATCATTTTGGTCTACTTATCTTGGATGTGATGCCTATCTAATGATTATTGCCTTGGATATCGTCATGATTATTTGATCATCTATCAATTGCCCAATAGTAATTTGTTCACCCACCATGTGCTATACTCACGAGAGGAGGCTCTAGCGAAACCTACAGCCCTTGGGTCTACTTTTCCAACATACTGCTTTTCGATCTATCTTTTTGCCGTGTTTGTTTTCAGATGTATTAATCCAATAACCCAAAAATACCTTGCTGCACTTTTTATCTACTTATTTTATTTTGTTTTCTTGTGACATCTATTTGGCCAACCTATTACAATCTAATCCATACTTTTATCGTTGAGAGCTTGATGACCTCTCTTACGCGTCGGGTTGCAAGTATTTGTTCTTTGTGTGCTGGTGCTGTTTACATAGTTTTTTGGTCTTCCTCCATGGATTGATACCTTGGTTTCTTATCTGAGGGAAATATTTACTATAGTTGTGTTGCATCATACCTTCCTATTTGGGGAAATACTGACGTAATCTGAAACCATGTCAAAGGAATTTCTTGCGCCGTTGCATTGTAGGAAGCAATCTCTTTAGCGTGCCAATCTTTGGCACCAGGGAGACATCATCAACATCTGTCGGGTTCCTAATCACAAATCTCATCTCCTTGCAATTTACATTATTTGCCATTTTTCTCTCATTTTCCTCTCCCCCACTTCACACAATTTTCCGTTTTATTCACCCTCTTTATCATTTGCCAATTTCCCGTTCTATCTTTTGCTTACTTGTCATCAGGAGTGATTTTTGTATGGCAAAAACATACGATGGAAAGACTCCTAAAATTGGATGTTCTGGTAATCTGGATTCTAAAACCTTTGTTTTGTGGCAAGGGAACGTTATAGGAAAAGAAACTATCCAATAATGTTTCAATTGTGTTGGAAATTTGACTCTTGATGATGCTCCTATACTTAAAAGAACTAAAAGTTATGCGAAAGCTATTTAAACACTAGTTCTGAAACTTGAAAATAGGTTTATATAGACATATCATACCTTGCAAAGGTTGTCTTATGAGCTACCAGTTATAAAGGATCCTAAAGCTAAGAATTTAGCCAACCTTGTTCTTATGAATGAATTTGATCATATAATACGAGAAGCTAGGGAAATTTTGATCATTTTGGTAAAAGTCATGAAAACCGGTAATATAGGAGATCCTTTATGAAAGAGACTACATGTTAAGACTTTTTCTTGCAAATAATCAATTTTTTGATCAGAATCTTAAAAAGGAAGTCCCCGTTTTAGATATGATCCACCAAACTTTTAATGATTTCAATCAACAATATTGTTGGATTGTAGCCGGTAATCAAAGAGGATACATAGATGGACAACTTGATAGTACTAAAACTTCTATGAATAATATTTCCAAGTTATGTTTACAAAACCTCTTGACGAGAATACTTCTATTTAGAAAAAGAAGAAAGATGACAATACTTGAATCTATGCTTTATGCCTAGCCAGGAGCATAAAATGATATCTCTAGTTGGGAGGCAACCCAATGAATAAAATTTATCTTATATATTTCTTTTTTTGAGTTTTTACACAATTATGCATCTGTTAGGATCGTGTTTTTTTGTTTTATTTAGTGCTTGTGCCAAGTAGAACCATTAGGATGATTCATAAGATGAGTGGAAACAATGCTGAATCTAAAACATAAACTTTGACTCGAGTGCATGAATTTCCATTTTTTATTGGAGCTTGGTAATGAGATGTAATTTTAACAAAGTATTTCTTTACAAATTCTTTATATTTTCCTGATTTTCAGAATTTTTAGAGTTAGAGAAGTATGGGTAGAGTACAGATTACTACAAACTGTTATGTTTGAGAAAGATCTTGTTTTCTTTGCATTGTGTGCTTGTTTTGATGACTATATGGCTTGTATTGGAGGGTATAATTCATGGCAAAGTGAAAATATTAATGGGTTTGCAACAGTAATTAGAGTGGTAATTTGCTTTATTATACTAACCGATCTCACGAAGATTTTGTTAAGTCTTGTGTGATTGAAGTTTTCAAGTTTTGGGTGATATCATGATGGATGGAGAAATAAGGAGTAAGAAGAGCCTAATATTGGTTATGCCCTTGGAACCCTCAGATAATACCCAAAGAGGAACAACAAATTAATCTTGGTGATTCCCCGAGTGGCATCCCCTCTTTCTTCTAACAAGCATTGGTAGTTTACTTGGAGCTACATTTTTATTCGTCACATATCAAGAGTTTTGCTTGGAGCATCTTGTACTAGTCTTTGCTTGATTTGCCTTTTATCCTTGCTATACACACCTATTTGAGAGAGCCAAAATTATGCTACACTTAAATTTTATTGAGCCATGGAATTTCTCTAGTGCTTCACTTATATCTTTTTGAGCACGGCATGCTTTTACATGGTTCAAGAAATGATCTTGTGGTTCACTTATATTAATTTTAGAGTTAGTAATTTTGAAGAAATCCTCTCATGCTTCACTTATACTATTTTTAGAGATGAAACTTTTATGCTCATGTTCTTCACTTAAATATATGTGAGCTTGTCGAAAAGCAATGGCAATATATGAAACTAGTCCCAAAGTGATAGATATTCAAGAGGGATATAATAAAAACTATCATGAAGATCGTTGGACAAATTAAACTTGATTCTTTGTAATAGTTTTGAGACATGATGATAGTAATATGTGAGTAATGTTGGTGAGTAATTATGCTTAGTAGGAATATTGATGTTAGGTTTGTGATTCCCTATGCAAGCATGAAAGTAAATAGTTGTGCAATCAAAATACATCCTACTTATGGTGTATTATTCGGTGTTAGTTATGCTTAATGCTCACTTATGTGAATTTTCGTTTCCTAGTTGGTTGCTTCTCAATGTATTTGCTAGCCTTCACTTGGATTAAGTAGAAATACTACTTGTGCATCCAAAATCCTTAAACCCAGTTTTGCCATATGAGTCCACCATACCTACCTATATGCGGTATTTCCATGCCATTCCAAGAAAATTTGTATGTGGCATCTCTAATTTTGAAAATGAATTTCCTTTTTGTGTGCTCGTACTGCTCATGAAGAGGAAGGGGGTGACCATTATTTTTCAATGCTAGATTTGTTATTCTTAAGATTAGTTTTTATTCATTTGTTATTGCACGAGAGTATGGCGATAATAGGGATGACCAATCACGAAATGAAAAAAAGAAATTTACTTTATGTTGTAAAATAATAAATTTCTTGGAAAGTGTTGGTATGGAAGGCAGTCGTGGATTTGGCTAGCCATGGATTGTGAAAGAATGGTGGAAATAGGAACAAACTTTATTTTCTGTTTGGGAACCGCTTATGATGTATCTAGCCTAGAAAGGTATTGAAATCTCTCGGCCATTTTCCTTGATAGGAAAGGCAAGCCACCCAAAATATTTTTCTTTATCGATTTAAACCTTGAGTGTTGGCACCTCTAGAAATCCCTACTTCCCTCTGGGAAGGTCCTATCTATTTACTTTACGAAATTTTTATTTTTACTTGAGTCTCCATCTCGTCTTATAAAGCACCAACTAGGGGACACTATGATAATACTTGAGAAATAGGTGTAGCTAATATTTGAGTGTCTTTTATTAATGGATCAATGATCGAGCATGATGGGATAGGGATAACTTTCTTTAGTGTTGATATTTTGAAACACATGGTTTCTTGTTGATATGCTTGAGTATTAAAGTCTCTATGTCAAAACTAGACTACTGCTTTGAACCATCTAGAAGTCCAATGTCCATGCTACAAAAAGAAAAGAATATGTGATGAGCATGTTTGGTAGCATTCCACATCAAAAATTCTGTTTTTATCATTTTCCTACTCAAGGATGAGTAGGAATTAAGCTTGGGAATGCTGATAGGTCTCCAAAATATCTATAATTGTTTATTGTTCCATGCTATTATATTATCAATCTTGAATGTTTTACAATCATTTTATAACAACTTTATATCAGTTTTTGGGATTAACCTATTGATATAGTACCAAGTGTCAGTTGCTGTTTTTTGCTTTTTTACTTCATAGAAAATCAGTACCAAACGAAGCCCAAACACTATCAAACTTTTTGGAGATTAGTTTGGGCCAGAAGACATCCAGTGGGCCAAAGAAGTGCCAGAGAGGAGGGCCGAGGTGAGCACAAGGCACCGGGGGTCCCTTGAGGCCTAGACGCGCCCTGGTGGGTTGTGCCCACCTCGGGACGCCTATCCACCGCCTATCCGCTCTATAAATACCAAAAGATCTATAAAACCCTAGGGGAGTCGACGAAACACAATTCCAGCCGCTACATGTTCCAGAACCGCGAGATCCAATTTAACACTATCACGGAGGGGGGCATCGTCTTCATGGGTGCATGTCCGATGATGCGTGAGTAGTCCACCATATACATACTAGTCCACAGGCAGTACCTAGATGGCTTTATCTCTCTTTTGATTATCAATACAATGGTCTGTTGGAGATCTATTTGATGTAATGACTTCTTGCGGTGTGTTTGTTAGGATCCGATGAATTTTGAGTTCATGATCATTTCTATCCATGAATATTATTTGAGTCTTGTTTGATCTTTTATATGCATGATTACTTACAGCCTCATATTTTTATTCAAATCTTTGGTTTATTTAGGCCAACTAGATCTATTTTTCTTGCCATGGGAAGAGGTGCTTTCTGATGGGTTCGATCTTGCGGTGTCCTTTCCTAGTGACAAAAGGGGCGTCAAGGCACACATGTAACATTGCCACTAAGGATAACAAGATGGGGTCTATTCATACATGAATAGATCATGTCTACATCATGTCACCGTTCGCTATTCTATAGGCCCAAAGTGCATCATCTAGTTTCTTAGACCAATTCTTTCGGGACGTATTGACAGTTTTTGTAATATTAATTTTTTTGTATGTTTAACATCATATTTAGCAAGAATTTTGTGGAAAGCACCATGACTAAAGTGTGAACCACCATCGGTCATTAAATACCAAGGGACCCCAAACCTCGGGAAAATAACTTTTTTAAGCATTTTAATGGAGGTGTTATGATCATCACTACTAGTTCGAATAGCTTATACCCACTTAGTAACATAATCAACATCAACCAAAATATGAGTATACCCATTAGAGGAGGGAAAAGGTCCCATATAATCAAAACCCCAAACATCAAATGGTTCAACAAAAAATGAATAATTCATAGGCATTTCCTGACGCTTACCAATATTACCAATTCTTTGACATTCATCACAAGACAAGACAAATTTACAGGCATCCTTGAAGAGAGTAGGCCAATAAAAACCAGATTGCAATACCTTCTGAGCAGTTTTATCTCTCGCACGACGTCCTTCATAGGCTTCATAGTAATAGTTCCATAGGATTTGTCCCAGTTCATGCTCAGGTACACAACGTCCAATAATACCATCTACTTCTTCTTTATCAAAATGTGGGTCATCCCAAAAGTAATGTCTTAAATCATAGAATATTTTTTTCTTTTGTTGGTATGTGAAACAAGGTGGTATATATTTAGTAACAATGTAGTTAGCGTAATCAACATACCAAGGAGTGTATTGAGAAACATTTATTGCAGCTAACTATTCATTAGGTAAACTATCATCAATAGGTAGTGGTTCATCAAGAATATTTTCTAACCTAGACAAGTTATAAGCTACAGGGTTCTCCGCTCCTTTCCTATCAGTGATATGTAAATTAAATTCTTGAAGCAAGAGTACCCACCTAAGGAGTCTAGGCTTAGCATCTTTCTTTTCCATAAGATATTTTATTGCAGCACGATTAGTGTGAACAATAACTTTGGAATCAATGATGTAAGATCTAAATTTATAAGAGCAAACACAACTGCTAAAAATTCTTTTTCAATAGTAGCATAATTTCTTTGGGCGTTGTCTAGAGTTTTGCTAGCATAATAGATAACATTTAATTCCTTATCGACACTTTGTCTTAGGACAACACCAGTAACATAATTTCAAAAGACACGTTCCAATCAGGTGGTTGAACAATAGGTGCATAAGTTAAGGCTTTCTTCGGGGTTTCAAAGTCTTCTACACAATCATCATCAAACGAGAATGGAATATCCATTTGTAAAAGATTAGTAAGAGGCCTAGAAATTTTGGAGAAGTCTTTAATAAACCTCCTATAGAAAGCAGCATGACAAAGGAAACTCAGAATACCTTTAATATCTTTAGGACCTGACATTTTCTCAGTTGCATAAACTTTATCTTTATCCACCTCAATACCTCGTTAAGAGATTTTATGCCCCAATACGATACCTTCATTAACCATAAAGTGGCACTTCTCCCAATTTGAGACGAGATTAGTTTGTTCACATCTCTGCAAAACTCGATCAAGGTTACTTAAGCAATCATCAAAACAAGTTCTGTAAACGAAAAAATCATCCATGAAAACTTCCACAAAATTTTCACAAAAATTAGCCAATATAGCAGTCATACATAATTGAAAGGTAGCATGTGCATTGCATAAACCAAAAGGCATACATCTATAAGCATAGGTTCCAAAAGGATAAATAAAGGTGGTTGTCTCTTGATCAGATTGGTACACGGGTATTTGAGAGAAACCAGAATATCCATCTAGAAAATAAAAGTGTGTGTGCTTAGATAATCACCTAGCATTTGGTCAATGAAAGGCGGAGGGTAATGATATTTTCTAATAGCTTTATTTAATTTTGTAAAATCAATTCCCATTCTATAACTAGTGACAATTCTCTGTGGGATAGGTTCATTTTTATCATTAGTAACAATAGTAATTCCTCCCTTTTTAGGGACACAATGAACAAGACCTACTCACCTAGATGCCAAGGCTTTGCTAACTCAGCAGCTTTACCTGCCAAGCTAGTCTATCTCTTTAAAGGATAACAAGAAGAGTTTCTCACCTGAGTACCAAGCACGATTACTCAGGCCATAATCCCTTCGAGTGGGTATGTACAACTATATTTTCATGGTTCGGGTATAATTTTTTCGCTGATCGGATCCCTCAATCTCCTGAACATGACTGGAGGCACTGGATCGAAACAGTTAGTTGCCATCCTCCTCAACCAGACAATTATTATCATGGTGATGAGCCAGGGTTCTACGCCGATCTGAAGACGTTGCTTAGCTTTGAGCATGGTGTCTTTTACCAAGAGAGTCCTAACCGCCCTAAGGTGGCACTTGTGCCCGATCACCCTAGGACACTCCCTTCCTCCATAGTAAGTAATAAGAAGACTTCTAACCAAAAGGGGCATTCGTCTCCTGCCATTCCGAGTATGTTGACTTCTACTCCCAAGGGTTGTCGCGCCATGCATCGTACGATGACAAGGGAGACACCAGCCATACCCGCACCAAATGGCAATGGAGTTTCCTAGCACGTGGGGGCCTCAGGACCTACCTCGATCGTACCCTCAACATATAGGAAATATTTCAAATCAATAGGTCGGCTTTTGTTATTTGCCACAAAGAGCACTTACGACTGTTGCCAACCTTTGAAGGAGGCGGGTACAACCGTCTTTGTCAGAAGACATCCAAGGAGTTCCCGGCGTTCGTCCAGATCCTAGGTCTTCGACAAAGGCCAGGATTAGCGCGGAGGTACCTGAAGCAGACCAACTTCCCGAGGATGTCTCATGCACCAATTTGTAATTCAAAAGTGTTAGGAATCTCCGATGATGGAAGAAATCACTGTGTCGCCCCGTATTTTTCAAACAAGAGTTTAACACTCTCGATTCGGTGGACGCATATCATGCAGCGGCCCATACTAGTCTAGAGGGAGCTACCAATATTCTGTCAGCCAGCCTGTATGTGAGTAATTGGTTTTAACAACCGAACATAAATCCTAACCCAGTAGCCCCTGATCCTTAAGTTGGTTGGGAGAGTCAATTTAAGGGTCTGAATAATGTCCTTTCATGATGCAGGCCTCTCGGGAACAAAACAAAAAGTTGTCTAATGACTTGGAGTTGAACGGAACTGAACTAGCAGCATTAAAGGCCAAGCGATAAGATGTTAAGAAGTTCACCATGGAGGCGCATGGTGAGTAATTTTTTTTAACATGCATAACTTCTTGTTTCACCGCTTCTAACGAAAGGTTGCTTTAAAGCAGCCGAGTCCATAGGTCACCTGCAGAAAGACCTTGATGAGGCCAGGGAAGCTCAAAGTATGCCGAATCGCAGCACGCGACTGGCTTCCGGGTACTAAGACATAGTCCTGAAGAAAAGAACAAACTCAAAGAAGAAAAATAGCAACATGGTAAGGAAATCAAGAGTTTAACAACTCAACTTGTATGAACCAAAGATTGAAAGGAGGCATGTTCGGTGAGTGAAATTACAATTTGAAATTCCTTATGGTGCATGTAGTGTGCTAGCATAAGGCATATTCCATGTCTCTTTGTTAGTCCTCCGGACCGGACGTCCCGATGAAGAGAGATGCTCATCTGAAGGGAACCTGCTTAAGGAACTATTGATCATGCACAGCCAGGCTCAAAACGCTATGAAAAACATGATCAAGGGATTGTGGACGACGGAGACACCTCCGAAAGGGATGGCCGAGCTAGTGGATCGATTCAAAGGAGCTCGGTGTTGATTCGAGCTATGGAAGCCATAAATTTGTCAAGATGGAGCATGAGAGGCATGGGCAATGGTGAAGACCTGCTTTACCAAACTTACCCCAGAGCATTTACCTCGGGTTGGCCTGGTAGGTCGGAGATGGTCAAGAGGTGCCGCTTCATTTGGTGTATGACCAAGTGATGCTAGCCGCTCGCATCTCCCAAGAAGACTGCACCCTAGATACCATAATAAATAATCTTGACAAGTAGCCCTGTGTTTGATTCTATGTAAGTATGTACATTACATCTAAAGACTTCATAAATATTGTAAACGTTTTCTAAACCGGCCATCGTCTTCTACCTCCTCCGCCAGTGGCCGAGGAGTGTTCCATACTAACTTTTTGACCTTACAGGGAATCACTGCGTGGAACTAGGCAATCCGGCCATATTGTGCGAATAGATAGAACATGTATGTGGAGTTATGTTATATTACTATTCAAGGTAAGAAACATCTTCCTAAGAAAATAGTTCCCCCCATGAGTTCCTTTCTTTGGGTTCCTACGTGAACCGTAGACGTTATAACCGAATACCTACAGTACACGGGTGTTGGCTACTTTCGAGAAAAAATGACCTCGGATTTTGGTGATGACCACCAATTATTTCACTTACCACGTGGCCAACCAATTGTATTCTTTAGAATGCTAGTTTTGGCTTTACCCGTCTGATGTACGTAACCCAGTGACCCAGTCACAACAATCGTAGAGGTGCTCCCTTTGAAATCTAGCTGAACAATCGGGAACATAGAGGGTAAGCATAGAATCAAGGCAACCCAGTGAGGCCAAATATCAAGTCAAATTGATGCATATAGTGGCTTAAAAACGATATTGGAAGGGTGCACATACGATAACAACAAATAGATGCACGACTTTATTGATTGGCTTCATAAGAATCCCCCAGGTGAGACCGGGTAAGATATTTGAACATGAATACCAAAATACGGTCCTAACATAGCTCGGTTTAGCCGAACACGCCTCGAGAAATGCTTACCTTTCAAAATAAGGGAAATAAAAGAAAACCAACGAAAAAAGGGCTCGAGAGGGTGATGACACCGGTCTAGCCGTAGAAGTGCCGAAGGCGAGCTGTGTCGCATGGGTTTAGTTCAAGGCGATTGTTCGATGGGTTACGAAGGTGATATGACCTCTACAAGCACTTCGTCAATTATGAAAGGTGCCTTCCATTTAGGAGAAAGTTTATGCTTTTGCTTAACCGGGAGTTGGAGAACAAGTTTGCCCTCATTATAGGCCTTCACCCGAACTTCCCTCCTCTGGTAGCATCGGGCTTGTTGTTGGTAAAAAGTAGAGCGGGACCAAGATATGTCGCGTTGCCCCTCCAAGGCGTCTAGGTCGCCCTATCGATCTAACTCGGCTTCCTTTTCTTCTTACATGTGCACCCTTGGTACGTCGTGGATAAGATCGTAGGGGAGGACTGCTTCTGCCCCATACACCATAAAGAGTGGTGTGTATTAGGTTGATCGGTTCGGGGTGGTGCGCATGCCCCATAATACAAAGTTGAGCTTCTCCACCCAATGGCAGTCAGATTCCTTGAGAGGGCGGACTAGACAGGGTTTAATACCACTCATGATAAGTCCATTTGCCCATTAGACTAGTCCATTGGTATGTGGGTGGTATACTGAGGCGTAATTAAGCTTGATGCCCATGTTAGCGCACCATTCCTTTACCTCCTCAGCTATGAAATTGGGTCCATTCACAAGTGGAATTCAGTTATTTGCCATGTGCTAGGCCTTTGCCGTCTGCTGACACATGGCAAAGATGCTCTTTATCTTCTGCTGTCACAAAGTAGACGGCAAAGAACTGGCACATGGCAGAGGCATTGTTTGCCATGTGCCAGTTCTTTAACGCTTCCCCCCACACAGCAAAGAGTGCTAGGGCAGACGACAAAGAGCTAAGTGGGTCCCACTGGACCTTGGGCCTCGCCAGGTCCAAATGGATCGGGTCTTTGCCGTCTGGTGCACCTTTGCCGTCGGCCTTGTCACTCTTTGCCGTCTAGCGGCAGACGACAAATGGGATGCCCTAATAACGGCCGTCCCCCCACTCCTCTCTTTCTCACTCTCACCCTACCTCACTCTCTCCTGCCTCCCCATGCGACCGTTGCCCCCAGCCACCTTGCCGTTGCCGGCCATCTCCCCCACGCCGCACCTCCCCCAGCAGGCCCCGCCCCCGATGCCCCTCCCGCGTGCCGCATCTCCCCCGGCCGGCC
The DNA here is from genome assembly GCA_022496015.1 of Hordeum marinum. Classification (NCBI taxonomy): domain Eukaryota; kingdom Viridiplantae; phylum Streptophyta; class Magnoliopsida; order Poales; family Poaceae; genus Hordeum; species Hordeum marinum. The sequence goes on along the minus strand of CM039676.1, from coordinate 132,000,204 downwards.
CCGCCCCGGCCGCCCGTCCGTCGCACTGCACCTCCTCCGGACAGCCCCTCCCCCGGCCGCCACTCCCCTGGCTTGCCCCTCCCCTCCCCTAGTTGCCCCTCCCACGACCGGCCCTGACTCCTCCACCTCCACCAACGCCGGTGGCCCGAAGCTGGCGGCCCCGTAGCTGGGCACCCGACACCCCTTACCCCGCCACCTCTGGCGAGCTCCTGCACCGATAGGGCTCTCCCCCCTTTTTCCTCTTTTTTGTTTTTTTGTTTATTCTAATAGATGTTTATTAGTTACTTTATTTAATAGATGTTTTTAGTTAGTTTAAGTAGATAGTTAGTTTTTTAATAGATGTTTATTAGTTAGTTTATTTAATAGATATTTTTCTATTTTCTGTTAAATTAGACAGTTAGTTTTTTAGGTAGAAAAAACTTTGATAGATGAGTGATAACATAGAACAATAGAAGAAAAGAAAAGTCTAGAAAAAAGAAGATGAAAAGAAGAAGGAAAAAAGGAAAAGGAAAAAGGAAAATAAGAAGAAGAATAATGATAAGATGAAGGAAAAGAAGAAGAATAAAAGAAGAAGGAAAAGAAGAAGAATTAAAAGAAGAAGTAGGAAACGAAGAAGGAAAAGAAGGTAAAGAAGAAGAACAAGAGGAGGAGGAGAAGAAGAAAAGAAGAAAAAGAAGAAAAGGAAGAAGAGGAGGAAGTAGAAAAGGAAGAGAAGGAAGCAGAAGAAGACGACACCAAGACACCCCTACCCCCGATGCCACTGACCCCCGACCCTCTACGCCACCGACGCGCGATCCCCGATGCAACCGACCCCCAACCCCCGACCCCACCAACCCGCGACCCCTGACGCCATCGCCCCCCGATGCCACCAACCCCCGACCCCCGACGTCACCGACCCCTGACCCCCGACACCGCTGAATCCTGACATCACCGATCCCCGACCCTTGACGGGGTCATAGTTTTGTAGATTATGAGTTAGGTCACATATTTTCCCATTTTGTTATAAAAAACATCATATTTGTGTTGATCAGGTGGATTTCAATGTGCAGTTGTGTGAAGCCCACCCTATGCATTGGACGAGCTCCGCCCCTGCGCTCTTTGGTGAGCACAAATGACATCTCCTTCCCCGGCCCCCTTAATTTGCTCTGTTCCGGTCTTCGTGCACATGAAACTTGCTAGCTATTGGTGTCTTCAATCATCATTATGTGTGACCTGTATGCGTCTCCGTTCGAAAGGGTGGCATCTATAAATATGCATGTCTTTGCATATTTATAACCACCATCCTTTCGAATTGTCCAACGTTATCCATGGACAACCCGAGTATGTGTAGATTGGGTTTGTTTTCCCGTATGCTTTGCTCCGGATCTGATGTGGAATTTTGTTAGTGCCTCCCTGTTGTTCTTTAGGTACTCATCCTCCCTACTTATTGCCGAGACATGTATCAGGAGAATAGCTGGGAGGTGCTACCGAAATTTTGCGTCGGATCCGGAGCAAAGCATGGGGAAATGAACCCAATCTACATATACTCGGGTGGGATTAGGACCTATCTCTACCTATTAGCGTGTAGGTTGCATGGATGTAATAAAACTGACAAACTTGATTAACAGATGAATATAGATGATGAATTATATATATTTCTTGTGTGTTTAGTAGGTAGGCAGGATGAGTGATCGAGCTTGGATGTACACTAGTCACCCTAGTAAGAAAGACATGACTAATGAATGGTTAACAACACCAGGGGGTTGTGCGAGTCGCATTTGCAAATGTCCGGCAAAAAACATGGTGCCCTTGTCCCAAATGCGACAAATTTAAAAAGCAGACAGAGTTTGAAATGTGTAAACACCTGCAGAAGTGGGGTTTTACGCCTAATTATATGGTGTGGACTTTTCATGGTGAGTCGGTCTCCTATTGGTATTTATGATGATGATACACTTAAATTATATACATTTTATTACTCATGTTGGTATTTATGTTGTACTAATTTCATTTACTCTTTGTCATTGCAGGTGTTGAAAGATGGTGGGAAAGGGTCGAGAGAACTCCGAGGCTCCTTCTTCGTCAGCGGGTGGTGGGATGGGTACTACCATTCCTGCCCTGTCTCTCCGGAGAGATTGCTCTCTACTCTGCATGAAGTGCCCGCTTCTTCGACGACCGCAGCCCCCGTGAGAGGAGGTCGATCCCCCACGAAGAAGAGAGCTACTAGAGGTACACGTCGCCGCGGGAGAGGTAGGGTGGCTGCCACGCCTTCCTCGCCGCCACCCCCATCTGATTCACCTGAGCACAGGACTGCTAGGGTGGACCCATCTAAGGTGGAGGCTATGCGGACTCTGGTTCATGAGCCTCAGGTTGACGAGCCTTTGACCCACGAGACTCATGTCCTAGAGGCTTTGTTTTAGGAGACTCTAGAGCAAAGAAGGGATGAGGGTACGTCCCAAGAGACCCAGTGGGATACCTGGCCTGATCTGGGTCAACCAGAGCCAAGTGGCCATGTTGATAGCAACGAGGAGCTGGGTGAGGGGGCTACCGTCTACCAGCGTGGTAGTATGGGGCTCCCGCCCGTGCCGGCAACCCGCGAGCAGAGGTGGTCGATTCAGCCAAATGGGGAGAAGTAAGTTCATTTACTCTTATTTACCCTTTTGCCTTCATGTTTTATCAATTATCTAATGTGTTGGCTTTAATTTGTCATACTGCAATGGTTCGATTATTGCCAAGGGTGTCCACAAGCCCAACAACATCCTTGGTTTGCTTTGCCGACAAAACTTCTCCGGGTTTGTTATGTTACCCGGTCAGGGTCGAGAGGTAGGAATGACCTGGGAGCACTACTTGGGTGCCCCAGCCCCACCGAAGGTGGAGATCGACGATGTTTTGTGCCACACGAGGGCCGACATGGTGATAAGACAGTTCTAGGTATTTTCTCCTTTGCACAATTAAAAATCAACAATAGGTAGTTATTGTACTAATCAGTGTTGTCTCGTTTGCTGACCTTCTACAGGTGTGAGGAGGGATTTAAAGAGGCCGTGACATAGGTTATCGAAACGGAATGGCACCGCCTACTTCAAAACTGGCGGCACGAGGCTCGGGTGCAGGTTGTTCGAGACTACTACGCCTCACGGCGTATTAGGAAGGAAAAGGTGAAGTGCTGCGATTCTAAGATAGAGAAGGAGCATTACATGAAGGTAATTACATATTATTAAGGCCTTGTAGTTAGTTTGCTTGATTTGATTCTTACGCGTAGCGCTCAAATTTCTCTTTATTTACTTAGGTGCCCCCGATATGGTGTGTGGATAAGATGGATTGTTGGAAGGCCTTTGCGGATCAGTGGTGCGTCGAAAAGTGGGAGGCTAGCCACAACACTTCTAAGGAGAGGCGTGGCAAAATGGTTGGTGTGCCACACCATCAAGCGAGCGTCAACTTAAATGAGTTTGGTGAGAACTGAGTATGTGGTTTGCTTCATGACTCATGAAATTCATTCTTAATGCTAGCTTGAGCCCGTTACTAATACTTTTTCCTCTCTCTCTCTTTTAGGAGCGTCACAATAATATGGAGGTGCCAGATATGTACGACCTCTATGTGATGGCCCATACTGCCTCGTACAAGAAGGTCAAGGCATTCTCTGAGTCTAACCTCGATCATCCCGAAAACTTCACCAACATCTCCTCCCACCACAAGCTCGTAAAGTACAGAGATCACGGGAAGGCGAGGAAAGGGGTGGACTTTAACTCGATCCAGAGGCCTATTGATCTAGAGCTGGTGATGATAGCTGGCAACAGGAGGCCCCATGGATCGATCGCCATTGGAGACGGCCTTATACATTGTCCTAGCACTCTCTGGCAGATAAAGGCACGCCAAGCGAGCTCCTGTCCTGAGATAACACCTCGTCCACGGCGAGTCGTGATCGCCATCGAGGTTAGTTTAATGGACTCAACTATCTTTCCTCATTACGTTGTGTGTGCGAACCAATATGATTACAATGCTAACAATAAGTGGGGTTGCAGGCTGCTATTCTGAAAGAGAGAGAGGCAACACAGGCGCTTTTGGCGACAGGCGGCCCAGTCCCCTCCTTTGGGGATCCGGGGAGTGTCCTAGAGCGGAGGCAGCGGACATCGCCCTTCGGCATGCTGAGGTAAGCTTCTCCTTCCATCTTTATTATGTTTAGTGGGGGTGCGCAAGCGCACCCACTGGGTGTAGCCCCCGAGATGCGGGTCGGCTGACCGGCTGACGGGCAGCCGGAACGGATCTCCTTCGAGCGTGTTTTTGATGTTCTCCCCTTTTGCAACAGGAGGGAGTCTCCCTGCAGTAGAAGCTCTTCGCAGAGATGGTCGTCATCCACGACCGCAGCAAGTACGGCTTCTACCGTCTGGAGGAGGAGATGTCCCGTGTGCAAGGTGAGTTGCATTTTGCGGGTGGAGGCGTGTAGCCCCCGGGGGTCGGCGGCTTTACGCCTGTTTTGCTGATGCTATCATTGTTACGCAGGCGAGGTAGCCGCCCTTCGGGAGGAAAAGAACGGGGTCGCCGTCGAGTGGAACCGGCAGGCGCGGGATGTCTAGGCGACCGCACAGGAGAGGGATCGGCTGGCCACGCTATTGGTTGATGGCGAGGCGGCCCGCGACCGGCTCAAGGACGAGGCGGCGAAGGAGGTGGCGTCCTGGGAGGCTGCTGTCAAGGAGGCGGCTGACGCTGCCTTGAGGACTGCCGCCCTCCAAGGCGAGGTGACCCACCTCGAGAAGTCGCTCCAGGAGGCCAAGGGCTCTCTTGCCGCCTCAGAAGCGGGTCGGGTGGCCGAGCGGGTGGTGGCGCTCAACTTCGCCATTAGTGTGGATGATGCAATCGAACATAAGTGCTTGTTTCTTTCTTTTTCGATTGGTTGCCTTCTACTTGCCGCCTCTTTGTGCTTCATCTGGTTTTCCTTCTCTTCTTCCCTTCTTCCCCTCAATGCGGTTCCCATAGACCCACTGCCGCGCCGCACGGGCCGTTAAGGAGCACCGGGAGCACCTCCGGGGGTACGGCCGCTCCATTGATGAGCATGCCCCGTGGGATGTGGACGAGATCGGGCTCGCCGTCGAGACGTGGATGACCCATCTTGAGCCGAGTATGGAGCGGCTCAAGACCGCCGACAAGGAGGTCATCGCCGCACTGTGGCCGGGCCACGGAAGAGCTCCGGCGCATCGCGTGGCGCTGTGGCTTGAGCATGCCATCTCCCGCCATGAGGCCTGGAAAGCCTCGGCCGCCCGAGTCGGAGCGCAGATAGCGCTTCGGTTCGTCACTTCATGGTACCGGGGGGTGGACCTCACCCGGCTAGCGATGATGCGGGACGTGCCGGCCGCAGAGTGGGAGGCTCGTGAGCCGGCCCTTGTCTCGCGGGCGAACGAGCTCGCATCCTATGTCGACGCGGATGAGAACCTGCCGGCCCTTAGAGAAGACAGCGAGCCGCTGCCCGAGGACTCCTTTGGCATTCCCTAGGGCCCGGACGACGCCGAAGTTGCCGACGAGAGCACCGACTCGAACGGCGAGATGGCGGAGACCGAGGAGGCCGCCGCGAAGGGGCAAGGCGGCTGACTCGAAGGCCGCGAGCACCTCTGGGACGAGGACCGAGCCACCTCTCGACGTGCCGGCTGGCGGGGCACCGGCTGGCGACGCATCGGCTCACGACGCGCCAGTGGCTTGAGCCCCCAGGCATCTTCCTGTTTTGCTATTTCTTTTTCTTCTTTCCTGCACTTTGAACTTGGATTGGATCCACCCATTGGGGTGTGTATGTAATGAATTGAAAGCTGTCCGTGGGATGCTTTGCTTTACGTTATGAATACTTTGTGTTTTATTCCTTATGAATCGTGCCGCCTCCACCTTACCCCTTTTTTACCCGCCATGCCCCTTTGCACTTCTACCCCGTTTCCCCTTTGGCCTCAGCCCCGCCAGCCCGACAGCTGGGAACCGGTCTGTGGCTAGGTCGGGGCATCCGCCTCGAGGGAGTCGTTTCAAAACTTAGGAATCGCGTAGGTTTTTTTTCTAGGGTAAGCGAAGCGGCTAGAGACGCGGCAAGGGTCTGGCCCGGCCTAGAAAAGATCCCTTCCCGTTTCGACCTTTGGTGCGAGCCGAACCTTGCCGCACCGCGGCCCCGTTAGCCGGACAACCGGGTGCCGGTCTGTAGCTGGTAAGGGTGGGGAGGCTTGGCCGGCTCACATTTACTTAGTCTTTTCTGCGGAGAGACACTTCTGGGTCCAGCCAATAGCCCCCGGGCCCAGGAGCCGGACCGGGGTCCGGTGAGTGTCGAAAACTTTGAGATAAACGAAACGGGGCGCGCCCCAAGAGCCGGCTTGGGATGCCCATTGCATTGATAAGCCCAAAAGTACGGGGATACATACATACGTTGGTTTTTCCTTAGCAGTAAAACGGGTGCAGGAGTGTCGCGTTCCATGGCTGCTCCATTTCTTCGCTGGAGGCATGTCTCCTGCGCATCTATGGCTTCTGGGCGTCCATTAGATAGTACGCATTATTGTGTAGCGCCTTGCTGATGATGAATGGGCCCTCCCATGAGGAGGACAACTTGTGCTGGCTGGCGGTTCATTGGATCTGTCTGAGGCCCAAGTCCCCCTCGTGGAGCTTCTGTTGCTAGATTGCCGTCCGGCTCAAGGCTAGCTTGCGAGGCTCCTTGAGCAGGTCGACGCCGTCTCCTCTTACTTCCTTAGCATCATTCTCCATGTATAGGGCAACCCTAGGCGAGTTGAATTCGATGTCGTTGGGGATGATCGCCTTGGACGCATATAAGAGAAAGAACGGGGTGTAGCCGGTTGAGCGGTTAGGGGTGGTCTTGAGACTCCAAAGGACCGCTGACAGCTCATCGATCCAGCAGTCGGCCGACCTGACCAGCGGAGTCACTAGCCGGGGCTTGATGCCAGATAGGATTAGGCCGTTTGCCCTCTTGACCTGGCTGTTTGATTGCGGATGAGAGACGGAGGCCCGGTCGAGCCGGGTCTCTTGCTTGGAGCAGAAATGCGCTAGCGTGCCTTTGGCAAAGTTGGTGCCGTTGTCGGTGATGATGCTGCGGGGGACGCCATAGCGTACTGTAATGTCATCAATGAACCGGACGGCGGTGGGGCCGTCCATCTTCTTGATGGGCTGTGCTTCGATCCACTTGGTGAATTTGTCCACGGCCACCAGCAAGTGCATCATGCCGCCTCGAGCAGTTTTGAAGGGGCCCACCTTGTCCAGCCCCCAAACGGCAATGGGCCACGAGAGGGGGATGGTTCGGAGGGCTTTTGCCGGCAGGTGGCTTTGCATGCTGAAGCGTTGGCAGCCCTCGCATTCGTCTACAAATTTCTTGGCCGCCTCGAGAGCCGTGGGCCAATAGAAGCCGTGCAGGAAAGCCTTGGCCACCAGGGTCCAGAAGGCAGCGTGATGCACGCACTCGCCATGGTTGATGTCGAGGAGGATCTCTTGGCCTTTTTCCGGCTCGACACACCGCTGGAAGACGCCAGTGGTGCTGCGGTGGATGAGCTCGTTCGTGATGATGTTGTAAGCCGAGGCCCGGCGCTGGATTTGCCTAGCCAGAGCCTCGTCCGGAGGCAGCGTGCCTTGTAAAAGAAACGCCAAGATGGGCTGGGCCCATGAGGGGGCTGCAACGCCAGTCGGCTGGAGAACTCCCGGGGCTGGTTGATCAGCCCCCGGGACCAGCTCGCCAGCCCCTAGGACCGGCTCGGGAGCACCCGAGGCCAGTTAGTTAGCCCCCAGGCCAGGCTCGCTGGCCCCTAGAGCCAGCTGGTCGATGACCGTCATGACGACCGCGTCGTCGAGTCCGTTCGCTCCAGGTGCCGCCGGTTTCATCGGGGCTAGCAGGGCAACCGGCGGTTCGAGATCCAACGACGGAGTTGCTGGGGAGGCGGCCGGCGCCATTGATGGGCCGGCGGCGCTTGCCGGTACGAAGATTGACTCCGAGTCTGGGGAGGGCTTCACCGACGGCTTGAGCAGCCGCTCGAGAGAGATGCCGGCTGGGATGGCCTGCTGGGTGCAACCGATTTTTGCCAAGGCGTCTGCCGCCTCGTTATCCGCTCGTGGGATATGGTGGAACTCGCAACCCTCAAAGGAGCCGGTGAGTTGTTGCACGAGGAAACGGTAGCTGGCCATGTTGGCATCCCTGGTGTCCCATTCGCCAGAAACTTGTTCCACCACGAGGTCGGAGTCGCCGAAGTAGAGGATGCGCCTGATGTCGATCTCCTTGGCGAGCCAGAGGCCATGGACGATGGCCTCGTACTCCGCCACATTGTTGGAGGCGGCGAAGTGGATCTGGAGGGCGTACTTGAGTTGATCACCTTCCGGGGAGGAGACGACTATGCCGGCACCCAGGCCGGTCCTCATCTTCAAGCCGTTGAAGTGCATTCATCAATGCATGGAGTCCGGGGGAGGTGGGACTAACTCCGTCTCCGCCCAGTCGACGAGGAAATCCGCCAATGCTTGCGAATTGACGGCGGTTCTCGGCTCGTACCCAATCTCGTTATCAGCGAGGGCGATTACCCACTTGGCAATCCGGTTGGTGGATTCCCGGCCGCTCATGATCTCGCCGAGTGGGGTTGTGCTCACCACGGTGGTGGTGTGCTCTTGGAAGAATTGTTTGACCTTTTTGGCAGCAAAGTATATGTCATAACACATCTTCTGGTAGTGGGGGTAGTTCTGCTTGGACGCGGAGAGGACCTCGCTGAGGTAGTAGACGGGCCGGTGGACAGGCAGGGCCTTGCCCTCCTTCGGCCATTCGACCACGAGCACGACGCTGATGACCCGGGTCGTCCCGGTGATGTACGCGAGCAGTGGTTCCTTCTCAGCCGGCGCATCCAAGATTGGCGCGGGGGTGAGAGCCTTCTTGAGTCCGCGGAAGGCCTCGACCGCCTCGTCAGGCCGGTCGAAGGTGCCTGGCTTCTTGGTTTGACCCGACTTGATGAGAGCCGTCTTGCGAAGGAGCCTGTAGAGGGGCAGAGCCTTCCCCCCAACCGGGTGCTGAACCGGCTGAGCGAGGCAAGGCAGCCGGTGAACTTCTGGACGTCACGGAGCCGGGTCGGCTTTGGCATGCGCTCGATCGCCGGATCTTCTCGGGCTTAGCTTCAATGCCGTGGGCGGACATGAAGAAACCCAAGAGTTTACCGGCGGGAACACCCAAGACACATTTCTCCGGGTTGAGCTTGACCTTGTATTCGCGCAAGTTCGCGAAGGTCTCCCGACGGTCGTCGAGGAGGCTCAAGTGCCTCTTGGTTTTGACGATGATGTCGTCGACGTAGACATGGACGTTCCTGCCTATCTAAGGCAGGAGGCACATTTGCATGCACCGTTGGAAGGTGGCGCCTGCGTTCTTCAGGCCGAAGGACATGGTGATGTAGCAGTACGCCCCAAAGGGCATGATGAAGGAGGTCTTGAGCCAATCTTCCGGGTCTAGCTTGATTTGGTGGAAGCCGGAATAGGCATCCAAGAAGGACAGCAAGTCACAGCCAGCCGTGGAGTCGATAACTTGATCGATCCGTGGCAGGGCGACTGGGTCCTTGGGACATGCCTTGTTCAGGCTGGTGTAGTCGATACACATGCGCCAGGTTTTGTTTTTCTTCAGCACCAAGACTGCGTTGGCCATCCAATCTAGGTGGAACACTTCCGTGATGAACCCAGCCACGAGCAGCCGGCCGATCTCTTCTCCTATAGTGCACTGCTTCTCATCGGAGAAGTGGCGTAGGGGTTGCTTGACCGGTTTGACATCCGGCCGGACGTGTAGTTTGTGCTCGGCGAACTTCCTCGGAACACCCGACATGTCCTTGGGGGACCACGCGAAGATGTCCCGATTCTCACGGAGGAAGTCGACGAGCTCGCTTTCCTATTTTCTATTGAGGTGGGAGCCAAATGTGACGCATTGAGCCGGGTTGGCCGGGTCGAGCGGGATTTGCTTGGTGTCCTTGGACGGCTGGAAGGAGGCCTCGCCGGTGGATTGAGAGGGAGGAGCCGATATGGCCGGCTGGCTGGCAGCAAGGACCACAAGCCGGTCGAGGTGCCGCTTCTCCTTGGCGATTTCCAGGGCCTCGGCCAGCTGGCTACCGTCTCGAGCGCATTCAAGCGACATCTTGTAGTCACCCTTGACGGTAATGATTCCCTTGGGTCCCGACATCTTGAGCTTGAGGTAGGCGTAGTGCGAGAGCTCCGTGAAGCTGACTAGAGCTGGCCGACCCAGCAGCGTGTGGTAGGGGCTTGCGAGCTCCACGACCTCGAACAGTATAGTCTCGCGGTGGAAGTGGCCGGGTCCACCGAAGAGGACGTCGAGCGTGATCTTGCCTATAGGGGATCAACACTTTCCAGGCACGATGCCATGGAAAACCATCCGGCTCGCCTGTAGGTCTTCTATCTTTAGCCCCAGCTTGTGCATTGTGTCGAGGTAGAGGATATTAATGCTGCTGCCACCATCTATCAGCACCCGCATAAAGAGGTAGACTCGATCCTTGGTGGCGATGGTGGGGTCGAGGACAAAGGCATAGCTGTCGAGATTTGGCATCAAGGCGGGATGGTCGGCCTGGCTCCATGTGACCGGCTTCTCCGACCAGTGCATGAACTGGAGATTTGCCGGCATGGTGGCGTTCACTTCACGGCGGAGCTGGCGCTCTGCGTCCTTGCCCGTCTCTTCACTGGTGAAAACAACGTAGCAACCGTCTTGGTTGGGGTACTGGTCGACTAGGTGACCGTCGTTTGGGGCCGTTGCCGGCGCCGGGGCGGTAGCTTGGACCGGGGCAGGCCCATGGGCTGGCGGCGTGGGAGGAGCCGGAAGGCCGTCCTCCCGGGCCAATCGCTGTGAGAAGCTACACTAGCGGAGCGTGTGCGTGGAGGGCTTGGCCCCCGAGTGATTCTTGCATGGAAGATCGAGCATTTTCTCAAAGGTGAGCTTCGGCTGCCAGGCAGCCTTGCCGGTGCGCTAGCGCTGGCTGGAAGGCTGGGAAGCCAGCTCCTGATCCTTGATAGTGTTGACCTACCGGCTCCCATAGCGGGGTTCCGGCTGGTTGTTCTTGCAATTCATAATCTGCGGTTGCCGGTTGTCGGCAGCCGGCCGGGCCGCGGCCAGAGTCGTTGCCGCCTTGGCCAGCGGGGTCGTCTTGACCCGGATGGCCGAGTCAGCCGTGTCATATTTGTCCGCCTTGGTCATGAGTTCGACCAGCGTGGCCGGCTCGGAGCACAGAAGCTTGTGCTTGAGAGGGGTGCCGTCCCGGCAACCCTCGATGAAGTATTGCACGCCTTGCACCTCGTGAACTCCCTCGCAGGAGTTGCGGAGCTCGGTCCACCTGTTGAGGTAGTCGCAGAGGGATTCGTCCGGGCCCTAAACGCGCATAGCAAGTTCACGGGGACGACCAGGCCGCTCGTAGGTGCCGGTGAAGTTGCGGACGAAGGCCTCCTCGAAGTCCGTCCACATGTTGATGCTGCCGGCCACCTGACTGTTGAGCCAGGTGCGGGCCGAGCCGATGAGCATGAAACTACTAGAAAAAGGCTTATCCCCAATATCTCTACTAGTGGCGCACCATGATGGCGGTGCACCACAGCTATATAGCAGGGGCGCACCAGAATCAGGTGTGTCATTCCAATTTTGTTACTAATGGCGCACCACATGAGCAGTGCACCATTGCTATTTTTTTGGTCCATCCGCCCCCCAACCAGACATAGCAATGGCGCACCACACCTAGGTGCGCCACTACCATGCTACATAGTAGTGGCGCACCTAGGTGTGGTGCGCCATTGCTATGTCTGGTGGGTGTGTGCCCGCGCGTGTGTGTGTGTGAGGTTAGCAATGGCGCACCCTCCCTAGTGCGCCATTGCTAGGGTTAGCAATGGCCCACCAGGGAGGGTGCGCAATTCCTAACGTCTCACACACACAACCCCCCCCCCCCTTGTGGATCGCCTTTTAGGTTTTTACAAAAATAAAAGAAAATGATAAAAGATTAAAAAAATTCAAAAAAATAGATGCCCATGTGTTATGTGTTCTAGTTGTTAGGAAATTAACAAACATGAATTTTAAATTTTTTTGCAAAAGGCCGCCGTGTTTCGATAAAATGGCCGTAACTTTTGCATATGACCTCCGATGAAAAAGTTTTTTATATGAAAAATTTATCTACTCGAAAAGTTACATCCGAATTCAACCGGCTATGCCCGTTATTGATTTTCTAGAATCCTCAAAAACCTAACAGAAAAAAGTTACGATGCTTTTAAGATCCGGAGGAATTTTTTTAGAAAAAATGCAATAAATAAATAAATAAATAACAAGTTAGCAATGGCGCACCTTATGAATAAAGCGCCACTACTATTTTCCTGCCTTCACAATTCAAAAAAATTCAAAAAAATAAAAAAAATTAGCAATGGCGCATCAGTGAATAGTGCGCCACTACTATTTTCCTGCCTTCACAATTCAAAAAAATAGCAATGGCGCACCAGTGCATGGTGCGCCATTGATAAGTTGGGACAGAAGTTTAAAAGGGCCGACCAGCCACTTACCCCTTCATTATTCTCCTCCTGTCCTCCACTCCATCTCCTCCTCTCCTCCTCTCCTCCACTCCAACTCCAACTCTCTGGCGACCTCCTCCTCCTCACGGTGCTCCTCCTCCGGTGACCTCCTCCTCACGGTGCTCCTCCTCCGGCAACCTCCTCCTCCTTCCTCTCCTCCTCACGGTGCTCCTCCTTCGACGACCTCCTCCTCCCTCCTCTCCTCCTCACGGTGCTCCTCCTTCCTCTCCTACTAACGGTCCTCCTCCTCCTCCCTCCTCTCCTACTCACGGTGCTCCTCCTCTGGCGACCTACTCCTCCCTCCTCTCCTCCTCACGGTGCTCCTCCTTCCTCTCCTGCTCACGGTCCTCCTCCTCCTCTCTGGCGACATCCTCCTCCCTCCTCTCCTGATCCTCACGGTTTCTCCTCCCTCCTCTCCTCCTCACGGTATCTCCTCCCTCCTCCTCTACTTCCGGCCACATGTGGAGCTCCCCCGGCACAAAGAACGTACAAGATCCAGGCCGAGAACGAAATTTGAAAAAAACTGAAGAAAAAAAGAGCAAAAAAACAAGCAAAAAATGAGCCAGATCCAGATCCAAATTCAAAAATAGCAATGGCGCACAGTGGGGGTTAGATGGTGCGCCACTACTATTTTCCCGCCTTCAAAATTCAAAAAAATCAAAAAAATTCAAAAAAATAGTTACCAGTGGCGCACCTGTAGCAATAGTAATGGCGCACTACAAGGTGCGCCACTGTTACCTGCAATACTAATGGCGCACCAGAGGTGTGCCATTAGTATTTGTTACTAGTGGCATGGTAATAGTGGCGCACCTATAGTGCGCCATTAATGGCAAAAATAGGTGCGCAACTAATAGTCCTTTTTCTAGTAGTGTGAGGGGGGGCGTAGCGGACGACCACGCATTTGTTTCCCCTGACGATGCCCACTGCGGTTGTGTAGTCGATCAGCCAGTCTTCTGGCTTGGCGGCCCCATTGTACTTCGGGTGTCCCTAGGGAGAGTGAAGCCCGTCGAGAATGGCTCGGTGCGGATCCGAGGGCCGAAGCAAGCCGGGCCGATCGAGCCCTCCTCCTTTAGGAGGGCGGATTGCGCGAGTTGGTTGATACGGTTGTGAGCATCATCCTTGCTACGGGGGACGCGTGGCCCGAGCTGGGCTGAGAGCTTGCGGCGGATGGTGGGCAGCGTTGATTGCCGCGACCCATGTTGCGGGGGTGGTGTGTGCCCCCAGCTGTGCCGGCTGCCGGATGCCGGCGCTTCACGGTAGCGGCCGCTACGAGGCGGCTCGTTGGTGCGCTGGCTGCTAACAGCCGGCTGCTCACTCCTCGGCGGCTGAGAGGGCAGGGGGCGTGCATCTCGATCCGACAACTGGAGATGCGAGGGGAACAAGAGTACTGTGCCGCCTAGCGGCCGGCAGTTCCCGTGCCCTCGCGCTCGGGCCGGGGGGCCTTCAGCGGCGGTGCCTCCTGGCGCGAGCTGATGCTGCTGTGCGTTAGCAGCATTGATAAGCTCCTAGATGTGGCGCTCGTGGGCGGCACGCTCTTCGCCCTCCAAGGTGTCCAGTTCCTCGTAGGCCACCTTTAGGGCCCGTAGGTTAGCTGCGGGGGTGTCATAGATGGGCATTTTGCCGCCGAGGATTTTGGCGACCACGCGGCCGCGGTCGCGCATGGCCTCACGCCGGCTGGGCTCGATGCCAGCCGGGGTAAGGCCGTAAGCGGAGGCGTATTCCCGTTGCGCCGCTTCCATGCGGCGGCGCGTGGCGGCACGGGCGGCGACATCCTCGAAAAGGATGCGATGAGCCGCCTCGAGGTCGGCCGCGGCGGTATCGGGGTTTGTCGTCGGCTCGATCGGGGTGCTCAAGCCCTGGAGGGCCACACCGACCGGGTCGGATATGCCGACACGGGCGGCAGCAGCGGTGGCAGTTACTCGTGCCAGTCCGGTCGAGGGACCCGCTAGGGCGGGCTGCAGCGAGTACGCCCACGGCTGTGGGCGGGCTGGCGCAGACGAGTACCCCCACGGGGTACTCACCCGCGGCCGGAGCCTCGGCAAGGTTGAGCCTGCCGAAGCGCTCGGTGAGCGCGTCGATGTCGGCCACTAGGCCGTCGAAGTCACGCGCAGGGCGTGCCGCAGCAAGCCCAACGAGCCCCCCATGGTTCCGCTAGGCCGAGCGATGGCAGTAGGGGATGGCGAGAGGTCCTTCCCGGAGCATGAACCCAAATAGCGCCGTGGATGGCCCCACGGTGGGCGCCAACTGTCGTTGTTTCCTCACGACAGATGCCATAGGGTGGCTTCTCGGTGGTGTTGGGGCCATAGGACGCCGATGGGCTCCGGGTGCGAGATTGGTTACAAGAAGGTGGAGACATGCGATGTACACAGGTTCGGGGCCCTCCGTGGGAGGTAATGCCCCTAGTCCTGCTTGGATTCGTTGGATGGATGGATAAGTGTATAGAGGTGCTCCTAGAGCTGTGTTCGGAGGTGGAAGAAAGGAGCAGCCGGCTCGTCTCCCTCTACTACTGGGAAAGGTATGAGAGCTCCCTATGTGTGTGTTCTTGATCGGGGGTTTCGTCTCTATTGCATGGGGGGCTCGGGGGGGTTTATAGGCCAACACCCCAGCTCTTACAATATGATTTAGGTACGAGGGTGGAGGGACCCGGCTGGCAGCCTCTCCGCCTGGCCAGGGGGTCCTGCGGCTTGTATTATCTTGTCATGGGCGGGGCCTGCCGGCCGAGCGGTTCCATTCCTGCTGGGACCCATCGACGGGCACCGTGATTAGCCCTCCCCCACCTGCCCCGGCATGGCCGCCCAGGGAGGCGTCACTTAGCGCCAGCCGGCCGAGGTCGTCGGTACGGCTGGCAGCACTTTAGCCACGCCGGGGTAGGCACTCAAGTGGCGGAGGCGTGCTGGAACTGTTCCCCATCCGGTCATGCTCACTGAGGTCAGCGGGCCGGACGAATGGACTACAGCCATGTGGGACGGCGCGTCAGCGACCACTGTGGCCATAGGGTCGCTCGCCCCGCTAGTCACGTTGCGCTGTCGTACCTGTGGACAGGGAGACGGGACAGGGCGTGTCCGTCCCCAAGCCAATGGCTGCCCGACTCATGGGTAGCGGGCTACTTGGCCAGCCGGGCGGGAGAACGCCCGGCCGCTAGGCCAGCCGGGCGAAACGCCAGCCGGAGATGGCTCGTGTGGCGTGTCCCTAGCCAGCCTCGTCCAGCCGGCCGATTAGTTTTTCTCTGAAACGGAGTGGGGAGGACCCCGTTGCCTTGGCCTACCCCGGGATATAAACCCCATCAATGAGATTCTTGTAAGGGGGGTAGGTCTGTCACACCCTGTGTTTGTGTCACCTTGTTATGTTTGGATTTATAAAATTTTGATCCAAAGTTAAACTTTTTAAATGCTTGTGCTTGTTTGAATTGTTGCTTGTTTACTTGTTGATTGTGGTATATGACACTCTTAGATTCTATCCCTCTTCATATTCATCTTCTTTGACCCAAACCACTTTCCCAATGATCATGCCTTGTGAATAGTGCCCAAAACTAATTTTATCCAATTTTATTTTGACCAAATAGGATTTAGCCAAATTAGGTTTTCAAACCCCCCTGAAATGAGGTTTGCACTACAAGTCCTCAAATTGGGTGGATCCATCTTCCCAAAAGCTTTACTTCAAACCTACTATATATAAGACTCCCCAAAACCACCAAATATTAATTTTAAAGATTATTTTTATTATTTATTTAAAGTCTTTTTCTTAAGACCAGAAGTGGGTTTTCATGGGGAGAGATTATTTAAATGCCTTCAAAATATTTGACAAAATTTAGGGAAACTCAGTGAACATATAATTTCCATATATATGAGTTTCAACACATGGGCATGTTCAAATCATGGGCAAAACCCCTCAAAACCATTTCTGTCCAAGTAAAGCTGTTGGAATATTTCTATAAAAAATATTCTCAATATATTCCAGGAAAATTCCAGCAAGTCAACACTATTATAGGTGATGATCTTGCAAAGTTTCAGCTGAGTCCAAGTTGTTTTGGTTCATCAAACCATCCCAAAACTGTGGGGACCCCGACTCATAAGTCGTGATCACCGAATGCACGTGTACAGTGATCCTAGAGATCAATGCTCACTAAACACACAAAAGTTGAATAACAAGAGTCTTACATCCACATTTAGTGTCTTACACAAATAAAGACCATTGAGGTCTAGTCTTACATAAATAGGGCCCCAAGGGCCCAACACTTAAATAGAATAAGCATCGGAAATCTTGATTGATAGCGTGAACCTATGCCATCAGCCTTAAACCTATAGTCATTCTGACTAGGAAGCGTCCTAGTTTGCATGTTCTTCACCAACGAACTCTTCAACATACTCGCAAGAAAATCTTGTTCTTCCATGCCTGGCCAATTAAATAACCAGTGGCAAGCCAATGAGTACTTTGAATGTACTCGCAAGAAACCCAAGTTGTGGAACAAGGTAATAAAGATGCATGATGTAGCACTAAGTAGGTGAATTGCGGAAAGCCAATTTTTAATGCAATGGCATGATCAAGCAAGTAAGTAAGCATGCATCAACAGTTTGGAAGATATCCATATAAACAAGTTATAGATGTCAACATAAGCAGGGGTTGAACATCTCATGTTCATTTATCATGTTAAGTCATCGGACTTAGATCAATGTCATTCCAAGTCTTTGGACTTAGTCCAAGTACCATCTTTGTCACCAACACACGCACACTAGTTTGTGAACACACTTGGACGTAGCACAAGAGCAGTCATCCAACTATCCTTGATTGTGGACACGGCTATTCGAATAGTTTTACACTCGGTAGAGGTTGCACACTTTACCCACAAGACTTGGGGAAATTCCTTGTCATCCACGACTCGTTGTACATCACGTACCCGAGGTAATCACCCGAACAATGCCTTTCTCATCGTGATACTAAACAAAGAGTGCACTCGTTGGTGCCATCCCTCATGATATACATCACTCGTATCATCCATGAGGGCACGCAAGGGTGTGCCCGGTGCTTGTAATGATAGCGCATGGCTTTCCACTTTTGGGATGACCCCATCTCAAGAGTGACCACTTCACTCTTGCCACTAGTAAAGCGGGCTCCCTAATAGCACCATCCATAGTAATCAACAAAGCCCCGTCCCATAAGGGGTATTGTGGTCGTACATGTAAGGTTGGAATAACGGTCGCAACTCACACCAATCCGTTTTGAAAAAAAAACTCCTCTATGTATTGTGAAAAATATTTTGGAAATCATTTAACAGAGGCAAAAATATGCCTAAATATAGGTTTTCAAATAAAACAGTATATAAAATATTTTAGAAATATTTTACAAATGTCACTATTAAATTCTACATAATATTTCAAGATTTAAGGTGGATGAATATTTGGATTTAGATGAATATTCTATTATGTGGAATTTTGGAAGTCAGAGGAAAAATAAAAAGGAAAAAGGGCACTGTACCTCTCGGGCCAAAAACACCCAGTCGAGCCGGCCCAAAGAGGGAACCGGCCCAGGGCGAGGCGCCGCGCGTGGAAGGTTTGTTTTTAAACCCGCCCGCGGGCCCTTCCTGGCAGCGAGAGAGGTGGGGGTGAGGGGAGGACAGGTGGGCCCCACCTGTCATCCCTCTCCTCGCAACAGGGAGCAGGGGAGGCTCATCGAAGGGGCTGCGATCGACTGTGAGGCCAGTCAAGGGCACGGGCGTGCTCAGGGGAGTGCCGCCTGTTGCGTGGGACCGGAGGGGGCCGCCGGGGCAAAGGGAATCGCCAGCGAGGGAGAAACCCGACGGTGGCGAGGGTTTGGTTTGGGCGCGAGCTCCCGAGCACGGGGGCGAAGGAGTTGGGCGCTGGGGAGAGGCTGAGGGGAGGAGAGGGCGAGGGGATAGGAGCAGGAGGAGCTGGAGGCCTTTAAATAGCCGAGCTCCGGTCCACCGCGGGCGTCGTGCGCCGGCGAGGACGGGGCCATCACCACAGGCCACGGGGGGCTCCAGGTCGTGTCCTGGGTGGTCATGGACTTAATCTGCGCCCGAGGACAGGGGAAGGGCGGCCAGGGCGATCGGAGGTGCGCGCGTGTGAGCGCGGCCATTGGCTGGCTCGGGCGATGCCGTGCGCGCGTGAAGGAAGGCAGCAGAGGAGGAGGGGGAGGGGGCCCGACCGCCTAGCGCCTTGCGGACGTTGAGGGCGGCCAGGGGACATGATGAGGAGGCCCGAGCCTGTCAGGGGGCACCGGGCAGGGGCGGCTACAGTGCGGGAGCGCACTGTAGCGCGCTCCAAAGTGCCCATATGGCATGCCCTGGCATAAAATATGCCCACCAGTGTGTCCTCTTGTGTCTTGGGGTTGATGGAGATGCCCATGGGCAAGTAGAAGCTAGGGGATGCTAGGAAAGAAAAGAAATAGGGAAGGGAACATAGAAAAAGATGCTGTCAGGCTGAAAAATGGGGGTTTTACCCCACCTTCCAGTGGCTTAGGGGCCTGAAGTTTCTACTAGAGGTATTTGGTAACCCCGAGGGATTGTGGTAAAAGTTCCATGGCAAGGGGAATAGGGAAAGGGTGAAAGTAGGGACTTTACTATTTTACCAGAAGGTGTTTGATGGAGTTTTGGGCAAGAAGGATTTACCAACTCACTGAGATATTCACAAGGGTCAAATGTTAGGTAAAAATGAGATGGATCACCAAGTTTGAGCTCAAGTGGGCAAAGTTGGCAATGGAAACTTTGTGAACCCTAGAAACTAACATAATCAGGTTTCTTTAGCTCTAGGTATGCTAAGCTTTTACTCTTGATGCACCACTTAGTGTAGCATCACTATTTGGTGATTAGAGCATGTCCACAAAGTTTGAGGTTAAGGGGAGAAACTTCACAATGTAAAGTTGTTCAAATTTGAATCGGGACATGAAGGGTTTTAGAATGGTTGTATGAACCAAGTCAATTTGGATTGAGATGAAACTCTGCAAGCTCGTCACTTATGATAGTGTTGACTTTGTAGAATTTACCTGGAATTTATTGAGAATATTTCGTATAGAAATATTTCAAAAGCTTAATTTGAACAGAAAGGGTTTTGACGGGTATTGCCAACGATTTGAATATTCGCATGTGTTGAAACTCATATATATGGAGAATATATGTCCGCTGAGTATCCCTAAATTTTCTCAAATATTTTGAAGGCATTTAAATATTTTTTACCTATGAAAAAACATTTCTGTTCTTAACCAAAAGCCTTTAAATAAAATATTAAAATAATCTTTGAAATTAATATTTGGTGGTTTTGGGAAGTCATATATGTAGTAGGTTTGAAATAAAGCCTTTGGGGAAGAAGGATCCACCCAATTTGAGGACTTGCACTCCAAACCTCATTTGAAGTTTTTTTTGAAAACCTAATTTGAATAAATCATTTTTGGGTAAAACAAAATTTGATAAAAATAGTTTTGGGTACTATTCACATGGCATCATCATTGGGCAAGAAGTTTGGGGCAAGGAAGATGAATATGAAGAGGGGTAGAATCTAAGAGTGCCATAAACAACAATCAACAAGCAAACAAGCATCAATTCAATCAAGCAAAAGCATTGAAAAAGTTTTAGTTGGCTCCAAATTTTATAAATCCAAACTTAACAAGGTGATACAAACACAGGGTGTGACAAAAACCCTCCCTGTCCAGATTCAAATTTGAAAAACATTACATTGTGAAGTTTCTTCCCTTGACCCCAAACTTTGTGGACATGCTCTAATCACCAAATAATGATGCTACACTAAGTGGTGCATCAGGTGTAATAGATTAGCATGACAAGATCTATAGAGACCTATTTCTGTGGATTTCTAGGGTTTACCAAGTTTACATTGGCAGCTTTCTTCAAATAATCTCAAACTTGGTGATAAGCCCTACTTTTGACGACCCTTCGATCCTGTAAATTATCAAGGCATGTGGAGTTCGTCTACTGGCCCAAATCACCATCAAACACCTCCTGCATCAATTTTGTGACTAATGATTGGAGAACCATATGAGTTCTCCTTCACCCCCAACTTTTACCACAACCCCTTGTAGTTACCCTGCACCCCCAGTAACATTTGCATGGCCATTGCCCAAAGTTTGATGTGGTAAAAAAAACCATTTACAGTCCTGGACAGCAAGATTTCACCTCTCTCTCCACCTGCCTCTCATCCTAGTCAGCTTCCAGGGCCTGCAATGCTAGTTTTCCCCAGTTTAGTCTCTCCTAGATGCCCTAGGCACAGGTGGTCGTGTAGAAGCTGCCAAAGGCAATGCCATGGAATGCAATAGCCACGCTCCAGAGCGCGCTACAGTGCCCGACCGCCTCGAGCGACCCCTCTCACCAGATGGTCTGCCTCGATGTCCGTAACACACCGCCCCTTGTCCCCCCTCCTATCTTTCCCTCCTTTGGCCCCCCTTGTAGGCTCCATGGTCTCCCGAGTTGGCCAACCACGCAGCTCACACGCGTGCGCTCCCCCGCCTCTCTCCTCTCTCCCCCTGGCCTAGACCGACTCCACGAACACCCCGGACTCACTCTCTCCCTTCCCCGTGCCCTCAAGCAAGCGCCCCATCCTCACCGGCACACCACTCCTTTGATGAACCCGTGCCCGTCTTTAAAAGCCCTCCCCGAGCACCCGCTACTCTCCTCTCGCCCCCTCCTTCCCTCAGCCACACTCCCATGCCCAGCCCCCTCATCCCCGTGGTCCGGATCTTGATCCCAAGCCAAACCCTTGCCACCATGAGGGTTTCCCCCTCGCCAGAGATTCCCCTAGCCCTGGCGGCTGCCTCAACCACCCACCAATGCGTGGAAAACCCTTGAGCGTGCCGATGCCTTCCGCTTGAGCTACCGTGGCCCAAACCCCCCGATGAGCCTCCTCTGCTCCCCGTCGTGAGGTGAGGGATGAAAGGTGGGGCCCACCTATCATACCCTCACCCTTGCCCCTCTCGTTGTCAGGTTGGGCCCGTGGCCAGGTTTAAAATTAAACATGTCGCGTGCTCCGTCTCGCCCTGGGCCAGCTCCCCTTTGGGCCGACTCGGTTGCGGTGCTTGTGGCCCGAGAGGGCACAATACCATTTTTGTTTTTCCATTTTCCCCACTACTTCCAAAAATTCTACAGACCAGAAAACAAATCCATTGACAAAAAAAATTCCGCCTAAAATCTTGAAATATTCGATAGAATATATTAGTGCCATTTGTAAAAATATTTGAAAATCTTTCATGCACTCTTTTATTTTAACACCCTAATTAGGCATCTATTTGCCTATGTTAAATAGTTTCAAAAAAAAATCATCACAAAATTTTAAACAAATATTTTTAATATAGTCTTTATTATTTATCAGAGTAGAGTAGCATTTGTAATATTTGCTTGTGTGCTCTGTTTTTGTGTGATGCTTATTTTTTTATCCCTATTTTATTGCGATGATAGATTGCGCTATTGACGAGGGAGTTGGACCTAAAGACTTTGAAGACCCCGATGACTTTGTTGAGCTTGGCAAGCAGCCCTTTGACCATGTTAAGAAACAATTTTCTTTGCATGTCATATAGCACTTTACTTTTGTTATACTTGATCATGTGGAGTAGTGACCCTACCACCTTATGAGGGTTATGCAGGTAGGTGTAGACAGGATGCTAATAGATGCTACGCAAGTGGGATCGGGATTATGCATAGTGATGGAAAAGAAAGGGATGAAGTTATTTCAAAGACTTTTCGAAAACCCGTCGGGTGCCACTAATGCCTGAGGGAGATGATGATGAGATGGGTGACCACTTGAGAAAGAAGTGGTGTACCAGAGCAAGTGAGTCTGTGTGTATTTTTGAAAATGGATTAGATTTAAGATTTGTTGACCGTCCCAACCTTACATGTGCGACCATGATACCCCATATGGGACGAGGCTTTGTTGATTACTATGGTTGGTGCTAGCAGGGAACCCACATTACTAGTGGCGAGAGTGAAGTGGTCACTCTCGAGACGGGGTCTCCCGGGAAGTGGAAGGCCATGCGCTGTCTTTATAGGCACCGGACACACAGTTGCGTGCCCTCATGGATGATAAGTGTGATGTATATCATGAGGGATGGCACCAACGAGTGGAATATTTGATAAGTATCACCATGGGAAAGGCATTGCTCGGGTGCTTACCTCGGGTACATAATGTACTGCGAGTTGTGGATGACACGGAAGTTCCCCGAGTCTTGTGGATAAAGCGCGCAACCTCTGCAGAGTGTAAAACTATCCGAATAGCCGTGTCCATGGTTAAGGACAGTTGGGTGGTGCTTCTTAAGCTATCTCCAGATGTTTTCATAGAACTTGGTGTGTGTGGGTGCGGATGATAAAAACATGGTACTGGAGACAAGTCTGAAGGCTTGATGCGATGAATGAACACGAGATGTTCAACCCCTGCCTATGATGATATCTGTCACTTGTTCATATGGATATCTGCCAACTGTTGATGCATGCTTACCTAGTTATTTGATGATCTCATTGCATTCAAAATAGCTTTCCACAAATTACCTACTTAGTGCTATATCATGCATCATTATTACGTTGTCCCACAAGTTGGGTTGCTTGCGAGTACATTCAGAGTACTCATTGGCTTGCCACTGTTTATTTAATTGGCCAGGCATGGAAGAACATGAATACATTGAAGAGTTCATCGGTGACAAACATGCAAACTAGGACGCTTCCCAGTTAGAATGCCTATAGCTTAAGGCAGATGGCAATGGGTTCATGATTTCGATCAAGATTTCTGCTGCTTGTTCTATTTAAGTGTTTGGCCCTTGGGGCCCTATCTATGTAAGACTATACCTTCATGGTCTTTATTTGTGTAAGACGCTAAATGTGGATGTAGGACTCTTGTTATTCAGCTCATGTGTGTTTAGTGAGTATTGATCTCTGGGATCACTGTACTCGTGCATTGAGTGATCGACTTATGAGTCGGGGTCCCCACATAGACCTTATAGTCCTGGATTCACCAGGCTTGGACGTCATTCTTGGCATGAGTTGGTTGACCAAGTACTAAGGCTTGTTAGTCTATGCCAAGAGGATTGTCACCATGACCAATAGCCAAGGAGTGGAAGTCAAATGTGTTCCCAACCCTACCTCCACTCAAGCCCCTCAGGCTAACTATCTATTGGGAATTGAGTTGGATCAAGTGCTAGTGGTAAGTGAATACCCGGATGTATTTCCACATGAGCTGCCCGGAATGCCTCCTGACCGCAACATTGAGTTCATCATTGATATAATGCTCGGATCAAGGCCCATCTATAAGAATCCCTATAGGATGGGATCCAAAGAGTGGGCTGAATTGAAGAACCAACTAGCAGAGTAGCTCAGAAAAGGATTCATTCGCCCGAGTGCCTCTCCTTGGGGATCACCTATACTATTTGTGTCAAAGAGGGACGGAACTATCAGACTCTGTGTCGATTACCGCTCTCTCAATGAAGTCACAATAAAGAACAAGTACCCACTCCCCAAGATTGAAGACCCATTCGATCAGTTGAACGGGGACAAGGTGTTCTCCAAGATCGACCTCACATCTAGGTACTATCAGCTAAAGATCAGACCCCAAGACATTCCGAAGATGACATTTGTAACCGGGTATGGCCTATATGAATACACACTCATGTCATTTGCATTAACCAATGCCCCTGCCTACTTCTTGTACCTCATGAATAAAGTCTTCATGGAGTACTTGGACAAGTTTGTTGTCATCTTCATTGATGACATTCTCGTCTTCTCCAAGTCTGAAGAAGAGCATGAGCAACACTTGAGATTGGTCCTATACAAGCTTCGAGAGCGCCAGCTTTACGCCAAATTCAGCAAGTGTGCATTCTGGCTGCATAAAGTTGGATTTTTGGGTCATTTGTTGAGTTAGAAGGATTGTCAGTGGATCCTGCCAAGATTGAAGCCGTGACTGAATGGTAATCCCCAACCTTTGTGAAGGAAGTCAGGAGCTTCCTCGGACTTGCGGATAATAATGCAAGTTCGTGGAAGGGTTCTCGAGCCTTGCCCGACCCATAACCCAGCTTTTGAAGATGGACAAGAAGTTCGAATGGACAGCTAAGTGCGAGGAAAGCTTCCAGGAGCTCAAGAAGAGATTGACCACATCCCTAGTTTTGGCCACACCCGATATTCACAAGGAGTTCGTGATATATTGTGATGCATCGAGAACCGGGCTTGGAGGTGTTCTGATGCAAGAAGGCAGAGTTGTACCATATCTATCTAGACAGCTACGACCTCATGAAGAGAACTACACTACTCATGATCTCGAGTTGGCAGCCATGGTTCATTCCTTGAAAACAAGGCGACATTACCTTCTGGGAAGCGATGTGAGATATACACAGACCACAAGAGTTTCAAGTATATTTTCACTCAGAGAGAATTGAACATGAGGCAGCGAAGATGGTTGGAGTTGATCAAGGATTACGACCTTAGTGTTTAATACCATCCTGGAAATGCCAACATGGTAGCAGACGCTTTAAGCCGAAAGGCTTGTTCCTTGAATGCCATGATTAAGGAAAGGCTACCCGCCCTATATGAAGAGATTGAAAGCTTCGGCTTGGAACTAGTTGCACCTAGATTCCTCGCCATCCTCGAAGCAAGGACTACCTTGATGGATGATATCAAAGAAGCTCAGAAGGGGCACAAGAGCATTGAAGGCATCAAGAGGATGATCAAGGCAGGAAAGGCCCCAGGATTCTCAATGGATGAACAAGGAGTTGTATGGTTTGGGAATCGCATCAGCATACCAAACAAAGATGAGCTCAAGAACTTGATCTTGCAAGAAGCTCATGACACTCCATACTTCATCCATCCTGGAGGAACCAAGATGTATCATGACCTCAATGCAAGATTCTGGTGGCATGGCATGAAACGGGGGATAGGCACCTTTGTCACCAAGTGTGATATATGACAGAGAGTCAAAGCTGAGCACTAGCGGCCCACTGGGCTATTGCAGCCTCTCAAAGTGACTGAATGGAACTGGGACAAAGTCGGGATGGATTTCATCACCGGTTTACCAAGGTCAAGTAAAGGACATGATTCCATTTGGGTCATTGTCGATCACATGACCAAAGTAGCCCACTTCATTCCCGTTAAGACAACCTACAATGGAAACCAATTGATCAACCTTTACATCAACCGGACTGTGAGCCTCCATGGAGTTCCTAAGGAGATTGTATCGTACCGAGGCACCCAGTTCACCTCAAGGTTCTGGAATAGGTTCCAAGAAGGCTTGGGAACCAAGCTCTCTTTCAACACTGCTTTTCACCCCCAGACCGGTGGGCAAATAGAACGAGTAAATCAGATACTCGAAGATATGCTCCGCGCTTGTGTCTTAGCTTATGGAGCCAAGTGGGAAGATTGCCTTTCGTTTGCTGAGTTCTCTTACAACAACAGCTACCAGATGATTGTTTATATGGCACCATTTGACGTGTTGTATGGACGCAAGTGTGGTTCTCCCCTCAACTGGTCAGAGACCGGAAAAGGGTTAGTCTTTGGACCAGACATCCTCCGCGAGGCAAAAGAGCAAGTTGAAATCGTCCAAGAGCGTCTTGAGACCGCCAAGGCAAGATAGAAGAGCCACACCGACTCTAACCGCCGAGAAGTGAGCTTTGACAACAGAGATCATGTCTATCTTCGAGTCGCACCTCTTAAAGGAACCAAGCGTTTCCACGTCAAAGGAAAGCTTGCACCCAGATACATCAACCCCTTCAAAGTCACTGCAAGATGAGGAGAAGTTTCCTATCAACTAGAGCTACCTTACACACTATCCGATGTGCACAATGTCTTTCACGTGTCACAACTCCGGAAGTGTCTCCAGGTTCCCAACCGCCCCGATCTCTACAAGGACACTGACCATCAAGCCATCGATATTCAGCCAGACCTCACTTATCGTGAGAGGCTAGTTCGCATTCTGGATTAGGTAGAATGTTGCACCCTAATCCGCACCATCAAGTACTTCAAGGTCCAATGCAGCAACCACTCTGAGGCAGAAGCAACCTGGGAGCGTGAAGACTATCTTAGATCTGAGTTCACTTATCTTTTTAGCGCTTAGCCTAGGAATCTCGAGGACGAGATTCTTGTAAGTGGGGTAGGTCTGTCACACCCTATGTTTGTATCATCTTGTTATGCTTGGATTTATAAAGTTTGGAACCAATTAAAACTTTTTTAGTGCTTGTGCTTGTTTGGAATGTTGCTTGTTTTCTTGTTGATTGTGGTGTATGGCACTCTTAGATTCTATCCCTCTCGATGTTTATCTTCCTTGACCCAAACCTCTTGCCCAATGATCATGCCATGTGAATAGTACCCCAAAACAATTTTTGTCCAATATTATTTTGACCAAAAAAGATTTATTCAAATTAGGTCTTCGAAAACACCTGAATTGAGGTTTGCATTGCAAGTCCTCAAATTGGGTGGATTCTTTCTCCCCAAAGGCTTTACTTCAAACCTACTATATATAACTTTCCAAAACCACCAAATATTAATTTTAAAGATTATTTTTATATTTTATTTAAAGGCTTTTTCTTAAGACAAGAAAAGGTTTTTCATAGGGAAACATTATTTAAATGCTTTCAAAATAATTGAGAAAATTTAGGGAAACTCAGTGTAAATATATTTTCCATATATATGAGTTTCAGCACATGGTCATGTTCAAATTCATGGGCAAAACCCCTCAAAACCCTTTGTGTCCAAATCAAGATTTTGAAATATTTCTATAAGAAATATTCTCAATAAATTCCAGGAAAATTCCAGCAAGTTAACACTATAATATGTGATGATCTTGCAGAGTTTCATATCAATCCAAGTTGAATTGGTTCATCAAACTATTCCAAACCCCTCCCTGTCCAGATTGAAATTTGGATAACTTTACATTGTGAAGTTTCTTCCCTTGACGCCAAACTTTGTGGACATGTTATAATCACCACATAATGATGCTACACTAAGTGGTGCATCAAGGGTACCAGCTTAGCATGACTATATCTATAGAAACCAGATTCTGTTGATTTCTAGGGTTCCACAAAGTTACATTTGGAGCTTTCATCAAATCATTTAAAACTTCGTGATACGGCCTAATTTCAACCACCATTTGATCCTGTCAAATCTCATGTCAGGCAATGTCCATTTGCTTGCCTTAATCTCCATCAAACACCTTCTGGTCAATTCTAGAAACTACTATTTTCACCACTTCTACTCTTCCCCTTGCCTCCAAATTTTTACCACAACTACCTAGTATTATATTTTACCTCCAATAATCTTGTCATGGCGATAGACCAATTATTGTTATGGTAAAACCCCCATTTTTTACCCCTGGACAGCAATGGTAGCAACACTTCAACCTCTCCCGTACTCCATTTCTTCATCCTGGGCAATCCCCTAGCTCCTCCTAGCTCATGAGCATCACTAGAACTACCAAGACACTAGAGGATGCACTGGCAGGCATTGTTTATGCCATGGCACGCCAAATGGGTGCTCTGGAGCGTGCTACAGTGCACTAGAGCACTGTAGTCGGCCCTGCCCGGTGCCTCCCGACCACCTCGGGCCTCCCCAGCATGCCTGCCGGGGGACCTTGGCGTCCGCAAAACACCACCCTTGTACCCCATCCTCTCTCTCCCTCCATCAGCTCCCGTTGCGTGCACCGCGGCCGCGCGAGTCAGCTAACCATGGGGCTCGCACGCGTGTGCGTCCCCCTCTTGCTCTCTCCTTCACCAGCTCGCGGACCTGCCCCAGGAAGGTGGCAGACACACCCAAGCCTCCCTCGTGGCCCCCCTTGCCCATTCCAGCCAGCCCGGGCGACTGGGACCCTGGTGCACTAGCAACCGGCTATAAAACGCCCTCCTCTAAGCTCCCCTTGCTCTCCTCTTGCTCCCTCCTCCCCTCAGTCGCACTCCCGTGCCCAGCCCCCTCGTTTCCATGATCGGGAGCTCCAACCAGAGCCGAAACACCACCGCCGTGCGGGTTCCTCCTCGCCGGAGATTCCCTCAACGCCGGTGAAAACCTTGGCCATGCAAAGATGCATGGGACGACGCTGAGCAGGCCGGTGCCCTCCGCTTGATCCGCTGTGGCTTGGGCCCCTGCCGGTGAGCTCCTCTCCGCTCCCTATCATGAGGTGAGGGATGACATGTGGAGATACCTCTCATACCATCACTCTCCCCTCTCTCGCTGCTAGGTTGGGCCCATGGGCAGGTTTAAAAATAAACCTCTCGCGCGGACCGTTTCGCCCTGGGCTGGTTCCCCTTTGGGTCGGCTCGCCTGCGATGTTTTTGGCCCAAAAAGTCATAGTGCCATTTTTCTTTTTCCTTTTCCTCCCTGCTTTCCAAAAATCCCACAGACAAGAAAGTAAATCCCATGACAATAATTTTTCCACCTAAAATCTTAGAATATTCCATAGAATTTAATAGTGCCTTTTGTATAAATTTTTATCAATCTTTTATGCAAAATTTTATTTTAAAACCTATTTTAGGCTTCTTTTGCCTCTTTAAATAGTTTTCAAAAATGTTTTTCATAACAAAATCATAAACAAATATTTTTCGTATAGTTTTTAGTATTTATCAGAGTAGAGTAGCATTTTAATATTAGCTTTGTGTGCTCTGTTTTTGTGTGATGCTTATTTTTATCGCTATTTATCGCGATGATAGATTGCGCTATTGATGAGGGAGTTGGACCCGCAGACTTTGAAGAACCCGAAGACTTTTTTGAGCCAGGCAAGCAGCCCTTTGACCATGTTAAGAAACCATTTTCATTGAATGTCATATAGCACTTTACTTTCGTTATACTTGATCATGTGGACTAGTGACCACTTCGGTAGGTTGCTTCCGACACTTTTACCGTTGAAAGTTGCATCGTGCATGACCCTACCACCTTATGAGGGTTATTTGGGTGGATGTAGATGGGATGCTAGTAGATGCTATGCAAGTGGGTTTGGGTTTATGCACGGTGATGGAAAGAAAGGATGATTTTAAAGACTTTTCAAAAACCCCATCGGGTGCCACTAATGCCCGAGGGAGATGATCCTGAGTTGGGTGACCACTTGATAAAGGAGTGGTGTACTGGAGCAAGTGAGTGGGTGTTTTCGAAAACGGATTAGACTTAACATTTGTTTACCATGATACCCCTTATGGGACAGGTCCTTGTTGATTACTATGGTTAGTGCTAGCATAGAGCTCGCATTAGTAGTGGCGAGAGTGAATTAGTCGCTCTCGAGATGGAGTCGTCCCGGAAGTGGAAGGTCATGCGCTATCTTTACAGGCACCAGGCAAACCATTGCGTGCCCTCATGGATGATATGTGTGATGTATATCATGAGGTATGGCACCAACGAGTGGACTCTTTTTCTAGTATCACCATGGGAAAGGCATTGTTTGGGTGCTTACTTCGGGTATGTAATATACCGCGAGTTGTGGATGACGCGAATGTTCCCCGAGTCTTGTGGGTAAAGTGTGCAACCTCTGCAGAGTGTAAAACTATTCGAATAGTCGTCTCCATGGTCAAGGACAGTTGGGTGGTGCTGCTTAGACTATGTCCAGATGTTTTTTGCAAATTTGGTGTGTGTGGGGGGGGGGTGGCACAGAGATGGCACTTGAAATAAGTCAGATGATCTGACGTGATGATTGAGCATGACATGTTCAACCCCCTGATCATGATGATATCTATAACTTGTTCATATGGATATCTACAAACTGTCAATGCATGCTTACCTAAGTTACTTGACCATGTCTTTGCATTCAAAATTAGCTTTCTGCAAAATACCTATTAGTGCTATATAATGCATTGTTATTACCTTGTTCCAAACATGGGTTGTTTGCGAGTACATTCAAAGTACTCATTGGCTTTCCACTGGTTATTTAATTGGCTAGGCATGGAAGAACAGGAGTATGGTGAAGAGTTTGTTGGTGATGAACATGCGAACTAGGATGCTTCCCAGTCAGAATGCTTGTAGGTTTAAGGCAGATGACAATGGGTTCACGCTTTCGATCAAGATTTACGATGTTTGTTCCGTTTAAGTGTTTGGCCCTTGTGGCCCTATCTATGTAAGACTATACCTTCATGGTCTTTATTTGTACAAGACGTTAAATGTGGATGTAAGACTCTTGTTATCTCTGTGCTCAGTGAGCATTGATCCCTGAGATCACTGTACATGTGCATTCGGCGACCACGACTTATGAGTCGGGGTCCCCACAGTGAATTTCATTTCAATGTGGTGATCTTTTGAGTGTCATCATGCTAACAACACATTGCAAATGAAGTTTACTATAGAGTATCTCCCGAAACGCATCGCACGACCCTTCTACATGGCAGCCTTCCTCAAGTGAAACAAGCGAGAGCCACCGTGCTTCGCCTCCGTGCTGCCGAGAATGGTATGTTTTTTCTAGTGTTTTTCTTAACAACTGCATAATGATGGTTAGTTACCTTACCTTACCTCCAAAATGACATATTTTACCCAGGTTTGCTCTAGAATGACCTATACTTAGCTTAGTTTCCTCCTAAATGACATAGTAAGCACAATTAGCCCCGAAATGGCCCATTTTATCAGAAATGTCCTATACTTATCTTAGTTTCCTCCTAAATGACATAGTAAGCCAAATTACCTACAAAATGGCCTATTTTATAAAAAAATGACCTATACTTAGCTTAGTTCTCTCCTAAATGACATATTAAGCTTACCTAGCTTCAAAATGACCTATTGTACCTAGCTTAGCTATTAAATGACCTATACTTAGCTTAGTTAGCTCCAAAATGGCATAATAACATTAGTTAGCTCCTAAATGACCTATTTTTACCTAAGTTAGCTCTAAAATGACATATATTTAGCTTAGTTTCCTCCTAAATGACATAGTAAGCTAAATTAGCTTCGAAATGGCCTATTTTATCAAAAATGACCTATACTTCGCTTAGTTAGCTCCAAAATGGCATAATAAGCTTAGATAGATCCAAAATGGCCTATTTTACCCAAGTTAGCTATTAAATGACCTGTAATTAGCTTAGTTAGCTTAAAAATGGCATAATATGCATAATTAGCTCCTAAATGAACTATTTTTACCTAAGTTCGCTCCAAAATGACATATATTTAGCTTAGTTTCCTCCTAAATAACATAGTAAGATAAATTAGGTCCAAAATGGCCTATTTTATCAAGAATGACCTATACTTCGCTTAGTTAGCTCCAAAATGGCATAATAAGCTTAGCTAGCTCCAAAATGGCCTATTTTACCGAACTTAGCTATTAAATGACCTATAATTTCCATAATTGGCTTCAAAATGGCATAATAAGCATAGTTAGCCCCAAAATGACCTATTTTTACCTAATTTATCTCCAAAATGACATATATTTAGCTTAGTTTCCTCCTAAATGACATAGTAAGCTAAACTAGCTCCAAAATGGCATATTTTATAAAAAATGTCCTATACTTAGCTTACTTCACTCCTAAATGACATAATAATCTTACCTATGTCCAAAATGACCTAATTTACTCAAGTTAGCTATTAAATAGCCTATAATTAGCTGAGTTAGCTCCAAAATGTCATAATAAGCATAATTAACTCCAAAATGACCTATTTTTACCGAAGTTTGCTCTGAAATGACATATAGTTAGCTTAGTTTCTTCCTAAATGACGTAGTAAGCTAAATTAGCTCCAAAATGGCCTATTTTTTTCAAAAATGTCCTATACTTAGCTAAGTTCTCTCATAAATGACATAATAAGCTTACTTAGTTCTCTTCTTCCTCTAGTCTTCTTCTTCTAAGTTTGGAGCTTCCCATTTTGCAGATTACATTCACTTCTCGGAAATTTGCATTGATGGCGTGCTTGGGTTACTTGTATATTTTTATTTTTTATCGATGAACAATGTGATACTTGCTACATATGGATATGAAACTATGTATGTATGGATGAATATATTGCAATATGGTTTGGTACAGATGAAACTTGCATAAGATGTATGTATGTATGGATGAAACTTATTTTATTATGGTTATCAGTATGGCAACATATTTTTTTTGTGAATATATATATTTATATATATCATATATTGCTGTGAAATTTTTTATCATAAAAAAATAAAAAGGACATTTTGGTTACTCTTTGCCGTCTGCCCACGGACGGCAAAGGGGGGGGGGCTGGGCAGACAGCAAAGGGGGGACCCCAGGCAGCAAAGGGCCTTACTCTTTGTCGTCTGCCCACGAACTGCAAAG
Organism: Hordeum marinum; assembly: GCA_022496015.1. Classification (NCBI taxonomy): domain Eukaryota; kingdom Viridiplantae; phylum Streptophyta; class Magnoliopsida; order Poales; family Poaceae; genus Hordeum; species Hordeum marinum. The sequence goes on along the minus strand of CM039676.1, from coordinate 131,967,534 downwards.
GGTGGCCTATGGCAGATGGTAAAGGGGGGGCTAGGTGGCAAAGGGCCTTAACCCCTGCTCCCTAAGGCTTCTTTGCCATCAGCCCACGAACGGCAAAGGGTGGCCTAAGGCAGACGGCAAAGGGTGGACCCCAGGAGGATGACAAAGACCGCCATTAACACTTGACGGACCTAACTCATGGGTCTACCGTCCATGCTCTTTGCCATTTGCTCCCCCACGACAAAGGTTCTTTGCCGTCCATGGTCCCAAGGTGGACGGCAAAGGACCTCTTTACTGGATTTTTCTTTGCCGTAATGTTTGCCGTCTGCTGACGGGCGACAAAGGGCTTTGCCGTCCGGGGTCCTGCCCTTTGCCATCAGCCATGGTAGACGGCAAATTCCCTGATTCATGTAGTGATTGTCCATTATTATACCGTGGGGGACACAGTAATGGTGAACCACACCGGATATTAACTCGATAGCCGGTCCGGACTTAGCTGATGTTACTGGTTTTGCGTCGATCCACTTGGTGAATTTGTTAACCATAACCACTAGATATTTATTTTTCTTGGCCCCCACTTTGACTTGTCGAACTATATCCATCCCCCAGACCGCGAAAGGACAAGTAACTGGTATCATCCTAAGAGCTATCAAGGGGTGACAACCAACACAATGCTCAATGAGTGTGTGGGAGTCTTGAAGGGCTGTGGGCCAGAAGAGTCCGTCTCGAAAAGGCTTACTTACCAGGGCCTAAGCTATTGTGTGGTGACCGCCCATGCCTGCATGAATCTTGACCAAGATTTGCCTCTCTTCTTCTTCGGATATGCACTATTGGAGGACTCTGCTGGTGCTTTTCTTGTAAAGCTCTCCCTCATGGACCTTGTAGGCTTTGGAGCACCATATTATGCATCTTGCCTTCGTTTGTACATCGGGGAGTTCCTGGCGTAGAAGATAAGCGAGGAATGGTTTGGTCCATGGGGCGATTACTGCCATGATTTCGTGAGGCAAAGGTGTTTCTTCGAGCAGTGACTTGTCGATGATTTGTTCATCTAGTTCGATAGCAGGAGGGATGAGTTGTTCTAGGCCATTGACTCCAGCGCCCTTGTCCTTTTCCTGCCATACCACGGATGGCTTCAAAAGCAATTCTAGAAATGTGTTATTGGGGACGGGATCACGCTTGGCGCCCATGCGGGCGAGAATATCAGCCGCTTGATTGTTGTCTTTGGAGAAATGGTGGAATTCTAGTCCTTCGAGCCATGCAGATATTTTGAGGACTATTGTTGGCATTCTGGGAATAGGGGTACAGCCCTGCCTGCATGCAGCCTAGGAAATGGCCCACTTCGTCAACCAGGCATGGCCCAGCGCGGCTCTACTTAGGACAAGGCCCTTGCGAGGACCCTGGGCTCGGAAGGAAGAACGACATCAAGACCAACAAGGATGGGCCTCCCCAGGCCCCCTCCTAAGTGGTGAACATCTCTATGCAGTGCCCAGCCTCAGGAATCAAAGATGATGCAAGGAAGGACAGGCGGGCGCTAGTGCGCCAGGCGGTGCAGTTTCCCCTTTGGTGCAAAGGGAGCAAGGACGTACGCGGGTTCCACAAAGGCCGCTCCAAACGTTTCCATTCCGGTGCAATAAGACCATAGCCACGAGCCCTGCGGGACTGATGTCATTGCCGAGCCCACCAGTGCATCATCAACAACCACTTTGAAGACGAAGACCACCTTTGGACATGAGCAGATGTACTCCTGTCCCCCTTCAAAATTGGTTGTTGTGGGATCCCTTCCTGCCATTGTGATATGGGAAGAGGACCCGGGCCACTACTATATATAGAGTCTACGCTGCACCGTAGAGGGGATCCAATCAAACACTGAGCCACTCGACAAACCACCACATGGCACCGAGCCAAGAACATAATTGGAGCGCCCTCACGAGGCTTGAGCCCACTGTACTAGTTCATACAGCACACCTACACGACAAGCAATCCACCAAAGCAGGAGTAGGTATTATGCTTCATAGCGGCCTAAACCTGGGTAATCTGCCGTGTTCATCTTCTTCCTAGTAACCATCAAGTAGCGAGCTTGGTTGGGCAAGGCTGCAGGGAACCTTCGCACACGCCCCTATGTTCGAACCTTGAGGGTTTTGCGGAGCCCGAAATCCGACATTTGGCGTGCCAGGTAGGGGTGTGTCGGAGTCTTCTTCAAGCCTTGCTCTTCCCCGGCTCCACCACTTCAAATGCCTGCGCCTAACAAGCCTCCTCCGGCCACGGCGGACCAGCTTCCATCGACACCACCATCGCCGCTGGAGACCCACGCCCCAACGGCATGGTTCTAGGCGGGCCATATCAGGCCGCCAGCATCGCCTCCGCAATCGCCGCCCCTCATGCCACCCAAGCACAGGACGGGAAGGCGACACCTTCAGCTTCTTCGTCACACCGCACCTACGTGGGGGACCTTGACGCGCATGATGCATTGCTGCTGGCAAGCGAGAAGCTTTGCCACGGCTTGATGCATGGGGGCTTCGACGTGTGGGCCGACCACGTCGTAGAGCTAGTTGCCATCGCACGGAGGGCCGCAGCTCCCCAATCTTCTCCGAGCGTTGGGGGATCATTCGTTGCAGTTGTTCCCCATCCCACCAATGGCACGCCCCCTTCAGCCCTGGGCGGTGCCTACCGCACGCCGTGCTCCTCCTCTTTCAGATTCCAGTAACTAATATCCGGGCGCAGCCTGGCAACGATGATCGAGCTCGCGAAGGAAACAACGGGGCACTACACACCCGCGCCAACGCACGGCCTCATGACCCAGTGGATCTTCAACAACCCAGATTGACCAGGCAAGAACGTGCCATCCTGTGTAGGGAGCAAATGGCGCAGGGGTCCACGCAGACAAGCAACAACAGTGAAGGCATGTCGGATGGTCAAGGAAGCAATCCACGTCAGAAGGTGCGCGGCCTGCTCGACGGTGGTGGCATAGGTAAGCAACTTCACTCCGAGGCTCGACGCATGAGGGTCTGTGGGCTGCATGCGCAGGGCAGCGCCCCACCGCCACCTTGAGGCACCGTCCCCAGCGTCCTGCCGGACGACTCAGGAGGAGAACCGGGCCATTATGTGGAGCCCAACGAACCAAGCTACGTCGTTCCCAGGGATACCGACCCGGATCAGGCACCTACCGTAGGCGCCGGTTCCCCCCAAGGACAGGATAAGCCCCCGACATCCTCCCTAAGCTAGGTATAGGGGCTTCCCCTGATGAAGCACCAAGTTTGGACAACGCACGTAGGAGAAGGAGGGAGGACATCACCGGGCCAATGGGGGCACGGCACAAGCTATCGCCCTCGCAAGAAAGCATCACCGAGACAAACCCCGGGTTTCAGGAATGATTCCCTAGGGGAAAGGGCAGCAAGACACAGGTAACGCGGGCCAACCGTGGCAACTAGAACACCTCCGCAGCCGCGAGAGGCTGGGCCTCGCGAGGCCCTCGATGCAATGCACGGTCACCGCCCAAATGCCTCACGAGGTGGCTTCATCAACAAAACACCCTTATGGTTGCGCCAGATGCATTGTACTCATGTTTGGGCCGTGGGAGCACAATCCCGCGGCTATGCGAGGGACAATGCATTCGGGTTAGGGTCATCGGGCTGCGCAACCGAGTAGAAATGAATGTGATGGTTCTTGATGGAGTTGCGAGCAACCGGGCTAGGCGCCTGGGGGCTTGTCTAGCCATATATGGCCGTGACACTCCCACATAATAATGAGTGGGTTGTATATGCCCGAAGCCCCCACAAGGATACGGATGGTTTCCTCCCATGCAATTTGGCAGCCCCATGCTCCACGCTAGTGGAAAAGTCAACACTGTCCATCAATGGCTATGCCCATGAAACGTGGATGCCCTACGGTCAATGCTTGGGAAGACGTAGACTAGCCTAGGTGTCGGATGCGGCTTTTTCTTGCTTCTTTTTGTTTCAAATTGCCACTTTTTGGAATGAAGTTTGAAGAGTTCAAAGTTCTACATTAAAAAAAAGGGGCGGGGACTTTACTATCATTGCACTCTATTTTTTACCAATCTTGAGTTCTCTTTCTTCTGGATTGGTGTTTTGCAAGAGGCTGCACGTCATGGCCCTCTCCGGGGCATCTCAGACCGGGATAGCAAGGCCCTGTCGCCTCAAGGACTTGCGTTTTTGGCAACAGACCCCCGCTCGGGGGCTCTCACCGCTGAAAGAACATTTGCTCCCTTGGTGGTTTTGGTAATTCATAACAACATATATGTCACTCAACTAATGTTTCCATCAAGTGTATTTCAGGAAAAGTTCAATGATGGGTTGGCAAAGATATTGTGGAACACCACAAGATGCAGGGAAATGGATTGGCAAAGCTTCAAGCAAAAGGACTCTACATTTTATATTTGTGAGAAATTACCTTGAGTCCATAAGAAAGCCAATACTATTAAATGGGGGTAAATTTCTATTGGTGAACAAAATGCTCATAAGTGCACAAGTGATATTCACCAAAGAGACCCACAAACTCTCCAACCAAAGTCTGTTCTAAGCCAAACACTCAAATTAGTGCAACCAACATTCCACATCCGGTGCCACCGATTCCAAACCCTAGACAGACCGAGTCAAAACCTAACCCTTCGATACAGCTAATACTACTTTCGGTGCCATCGAGTTGGGCTGCGAACTTTCTCTTACGCAGGTTCACATTTTCGGTCCGTTCGAGAATGTTGAATCAACGTCACCGAGAATGGGCATTCTGACCATTGGTCACCTTATCGGTGCATCCAAGATTCGTATATTGGTCCCTTCGAGATTCAAAATTTTCCACCTTTTGGTCACTTTGGTACCACCGAGATTAACACATCGGTGTCACCAAGTTGGTCATTTTGTGTGTAATGGTTGGATTTTTGGGGATGCCTATATATACGCCTTCACCACCACCTACTCGAAAGAGAAGCACCCAGAACCATTCCATACCTATCCTATCAGTTTTCTGAGAAATAACCACCTACCCATTTGTTGAGATCATGATCTTCCACTCCAATCACATGGATCTTGATTTCTAGCCTCCTTCTAGACCTACTTCGTGAAGTTTGTAAGCGCAAGGAGAACGCCTACTTCGTGAAGATCTAACCCGAGTAAGGCTAATCCTCCGTGGACGTAGGCCGTCATGGTATAGTCAAGGTTGCTTCTTCATGGAACCCTCCATGGGTAGAGCCCTACCTGGACTCTTGTGACCATTACCCTTCGTGGTTTGAAGACTCCGTGAACGTGGACGTACGATAGCACCACCTATTGGATCCATGGGAAAAATATTCATGTCACCAATTGTGTTTGCTTTCCTTACCCTCTCTTTTCTTACATGTGCAATGTCATATCTCTCCGCTGCTATTCCCTTAGACATGCATGTGTAGGGTATACTTGACATACTATGAATGCTAAAACTTGCCAAGAATTAAAATTGGGAAAAAGCGTAGATTTTTAGTTGGTCAAGTAGTCTAATCACCCCCCTCTAGACCTACTTTTGATCCTACAAGTGGTATCACAGCTTTGGTCTTCATTGCATTGGTTTCACAACCTAGGAGAAGTATGGCATCTAGCGAGGGAAATTATCACCATAGAGGTTCGTAATTTTATGGCACAAATTTTGTAGTTGGAAGCACAAAATGAAAATGCATTTGCTTGGTCATAACCCTGCTGTTTGGGTTGTTGTTCGTGTTGGCTTGCAAGGTGAATTCTTTGCGGAAGTAATGGAACCCAATCGTGAAGCGACTACGGATGAATTGAAGATGTTGCAACTCAATGCTCAAGCATGTGACATTCTCTTCAACTGCCTATGCCCCGAAGAATTCAGCAAGATCAGTCATCTCAAGCACACCAAAGATATTTGGGATACTTTGGTTGATATGCACAAAGGAACTGAGTCCGTGAGAGAATCCAAGTTACATGTTCCTCAAGGTCAGCTTGACAAGTTCAAGATGAAGGATGGTGAAGGAGTCGCTGAGATGTACACAGGCTAGCTCTCATCACTAATGAGATTGCCGGCTTAGTAAGTGAAGAAATAAAAGATAAATTAATCATCAAGAAGATACTTCGAGCTTTAAAGGATTGATATGACAATGTTTTCACATTGATCCAAATGATGCCTAACTACAAAGATCTCAAACCAATGGAAGTGATTGGTAGAATTGTTGCTCATGAGATGACACTTGAAGATAAGGAAGAGCTTCATCACAAGTCTAGCGGTGCTTACAAAGCCACAAGCGATGCTCCCTCTACCTCAAGCAACAACCTTGTTACAAATTAAGAGATAAGCCTCATGGTCAATAAATTCAACAAGTTCTACAAGAATACAAGAAAAGATCGAAGCTCCAACTCAAGATATGAACAGAAGCGTTTGTCAAGTCGGGACCGAAACTGCTACAATTCTGGGAAGCCCACACACTACTCCAATGAGTGCATGGATCCTTACAAATGAAGAGAAGAGTAACCAAGAAGATGAAGCGCAAGAGAGAAGTCACCTCGAAGAGAGAGAAGGAGTAGAGATTATCGTTATGAATGAAGATCCTCAAGGAGAAGTAGGGATTAAAAGAATAAGGACAAGTACACCAAGAGCTACTCAATAAGGAAACATCAAGCTCATCTTGGTGAATGGGTTTCTTGCTCCGACTCCGACAACCACTCCGAGAGAAGCTGTCACTCCAACTCGGACTATAGTCAAGACGAAGGTTTTGCCGGAATTGCACTAGTAACAACCAACTCCTATGATCTATTTGATTCAACAAATTAAGGGAGTGGAAGTTGTTTCATGGCTAAAGGCCCCAAGGTATCACACCCCGAGTATCTTGATTTCAATAGTGATGAAGATGACTTGTTAATTGAAGATGACTTGCTATTTGACAAAACTAGTAATGATAGTCAAAATGAACTTGCTAGTACTCAATCTAGTGTAGATAAGTCGTGTGATGATGATAAGTTGGAAATAGAACGACTAACTCAAGAACTAAAACTCTTAAGTTAGCTCATGAATCAACTCTAGAAGATCATAGAGAGCTTGTAAGGACACATGAGAAGCTACGCTTCGAGAAGCTCAATTGAGAGCAAGAGAATGGGTTCCTTAAAGCTATCAATGACGATATTTGAAAGAATACTTCCTCTTATCTAGCCAAAAAACTTCTCTTATCTACATTAATGCCTCAAGTTAAGTCTAAGCAAGCTAGTAACAAGTAAAGAAAGGTTCTTCAACTAGTAGCAGTAAAAATCATAAACCGAATGATATTGCTTCTAGTAGTTCTGTTGATCACACTAAATCTTCTCTTAGCGAAGTTACACTTGAGCAAGAAAATGAACTCTTGAAAGCGATTATAGAGAAAGGTATCTACAAAAGTCTTGAAGGGTGCAAACAATTGGATGAGATTGTACGCAAGCATGGAGGATACCAGAAGAATCGTGGTGTTGGATACTTCAACGCTAATGGATCTGAATGGGAAGAAGGTCAATACCTCAATCCCAAGTTTGTTCCTCAAAAGGAGAAGTATGAAAATACTCTCCCCAAGGGAACAAAATTGTAAGATGACCTTCCACCACAAGACACCAAGCTCAAGGGCAAGAACAAGTTCCAAGAGGACTTTTAGTCATATGAAGATGAATCCCAAGGTTTGGTTAAATGGGTTCCCAAAGCTACTACAAGCTCAACCTCTACAAGTGCTACTTCAACACCAACGATCCCTATAAACTTGATGTGGGTCCCCAAGAAGAAGAACTAGAGAGTTCTTGAGGGGTGACTCCGCCAATGAAATTCACTCATATTCATTATTGGCAAGGACTCTTTGCAATCAACATCAACTCTATGTAGTAGTTCAAGGAGTCACACATTTCCTCAAAGGTAAGCAAGGGACAAGGCAATCAAGAAATCAATGGACATCATCACATATGCATTGCACTCCATGTCCATAGATATCCTTGTATTTGTCTCTTGTGTGTTGGGACTAACCCATGTAGGTGATAAGAGTAATGAAACAACAAGGATGCTGTCAACTCTTGGTGATCTTCATCAACTTTGAGCATCCACCACTACCTCAAGAACATGAAGTTTTCTTTGAGAAAACCCAAGGTTAGTTTATCCCTATTATGGAGGGATGTCACCTCTAGAGGGAGCTTTAATCTAAGAATTGAGTTAAAGCATCTCAAAAGAATGTGACAACATTAAATGCTTTATGTTACAGTGGTAACCCCACTAGTGCTTAAACGATGAGTATGACCTATGATCAAGTATTTTACTTGGCTCCTAAGTCAATATACTCATATACAGATGACTCCGTTATCGCCAAAGTGCTTGTTTAATGCTATAGGGTTTATGCATGTTTGCCATGATTTCATTTGACATCTTATTGTGTGAGCATGGTGGTTTGCATTTATTTATTCATTCAAGGATATCCAATTGTTACTATTTGCCTTTTAATTTATCTTTTGCCAATTGGATATACAAGAATGCCTATGACCCCTCCTTTAGCTATCTATGCTTTCTCAGCTCATACACTATTCATGCGGCATCACAAAATTTGAACAAGTGATTTCTGATCTCTCTGTGTGTGGAGCACTCAGAGTTCCGTATCGACAAGGACTGACCATTAAAACCTCCCAAGTGCATCTCGGTCGAACCAAGACCAAAATCTCGGTGACACCGAATACCTAGGGTTGATCTGAATTTCTTGCCTTGGTACTACAGATTCCATATTCCCGGTTACACCGAGTTTCCCAGTCAGCTGATAGTTGCGGTACTCGGTGACACCGAAAATTTAGAATCGGCATCACCGACAGTCAAGGGTATATAATCTTTGGACCCGATGGTTCAGAATTTCATTCATCAAATCGTCGTGCCCTAAGCCCTAAGCTGCCACAGAAGGACCCTCTGGTCGTTGCCCTTGTCTTCCCGCGCTCCTCCACCGCTGGGAATCGCCGCCGTCGATAGAATCTCGCCCTCGTCACCGCCATGGCGGATTCATCACTGAGCTAGGGTATGGATTTGGCCCCCTCGTGCGATCCAACCTCCAAATCTTGTGCATTAGGGTTTCACCATTATCTTACCACAGATTAAGATGATTCTATCCACAATATTATCTTCATAGTCTAGCAAATCAGAAAATTTTAGGTTTAGTTGCCCGTGAAATTACATCTCAGTGAGACCGAGTCAGAAAAATAGGTTCCACCGATTGCCTGTTTGTGCTATTGAGGACAGAACTCGGTGAGACCAACTGACAGTTTTCGGTCAGACCGAAACTATTGCCAAGTTTCTGTTAAGGGTTTTGTGAGTCCTGGCAGCACCAAAAGGAGTGACTCGGTGACACCGAAATTCTATTTTGGAGTGAACTACATCTATAATTTTTCTGTTCAAACTTTCAAAAACCAGCTGAATATTTTGTGATGACTCAACCTATTCCACTCTTCTATACTCTATTCACAGGGTCAGCATGTCAAAGTCAGATAGTCAGAATTTGCCAGAGCAAGGAGTTGAAATGAGTTCAGGAACTAGCCCAAAGCCTAGTTCATTTTCAGATCCAGGCAACCCCATCTCATATGGGTTGCCCAAAGCTGCCACTAGGGCCAGGAAGAAGCTGAATTCAGATGAGGAAGTTTCAAAGTTTGTGCCAGAAGAGGTTCTTGCAAAAAAGCAAGAAAAAGTTGCCAAGAAGACATAAAATGAAGCCACCTCTTCCAGGAGGGTGGTCAATAAAATTTATGCACCTGCTAAAACTATCAAAGCACATGAGAGTGCTAGGGAAACAATGACCATTGATCCACCAAGGAAGTCTATGCCTGAGAAGGAAGGGGAGAAGAAAGCCATAAAGAGGATCATCCATGTGACTGGCAGGCCTACATCCATGCATGAAGATCCAGAGGAGGTAGCTGCTGCCGAAGAGGAGGATGAGCTAGCTGCAAAGGATCCTCCCAAGAAGAAGGCCAAGAAACTTCTTGCTGATGCTATGCATAAATCAGGCACATCGAAGAGAACTAAGCCTGCATCCAAGAAGGTTGCTGCTAAAAAGCCTAAGAGGACATCCAGACAGATTCCAGCTTCTGTAAAAAGTAAGGGAACTACGTCCAAAGTTGAGGATGATGATGACTTTACAACCTTGATGAAGCTTAGACCACATCTTCCAGTACATGATGCCAGCCACCTAGTTGCTAAAGATATGAAGAAGAGGAAAGACTCAGGTTTGAGGGCACGGAGAGTTGTTTATCCGTATGCCCAAAGGAAGAAGACTGCTGTTGATTACAGATTCTACACCAAGGAGCAATGAGACTTCTATGAGACAGTCTTGCTAGACAAGAGCCCGGCAGTCAGTGACATGAGATATGTAGACTGGAAATGCATTAAGGTGAATGAGGACCACTTTCTATGTGTCCAAGACAATTTTCACTGCATTGGACTGGATGAGTTTGTTGGTAGAGAATTTACTTCATGGAATGATGAAATTATCATGCAATTCTACTCCACTTCACACTTCTATGGAGATGGTAGGATTGTATGGATGACAGAAGGAGCAAGATACGAGTCCACTATTGACGAATGGGCTGCTATTCTAGGAGTCCCAGAGGCACAGGATGGTGATTTGGATGTCTACTCAGAGTCCAATGAGAGCCACAATGCTATGGCCAAAATGTACAAGGAGATCCCTGCTGCTAATGTGAAGTATCACAAGCTAGGATCCATCTACTATCTTTAGGGTGGCCTCATTCTGAGGCATACTTAGATGCCCAAGTCAAGAGATGAAAAGGTGATCCGAGGATATTCCATCAACATGTTGATCCACTTTGACAAACACACCAGGATCCGAGTCATGGACTTGATTGCTGAGACAATTAATATGGTTGCTGCTGATCAGAAGCGCTCTTGATGCTATGCACCCTACATCCAAATGCTCATCAACTCCAAGTTGGAAAAGCACATATTTGCTCTAGATCGTCCTTGTTTGTCCCTACAGCCAGATTTCAAGGACAATGTTGTGCTAATCGACCCAGATCATCCCACATCAGTTGCAGCTCAGGCAAAGGTAGAGGCAGTTCGAGACACTAGTGCTCAGGTTCCTAGATCCATGAGTGAGCAAATGGACCTGGTTATTTCATTAGTTCAGAACATGCAGAAGGACATTACGGGGATTCTGGACAACCAAAACAGTCTTGTGAGGATATTTGAAACAAGGATCAAGACTCTTAATGATAAGATGGATAGGGTGACTAAGACAGTTATAGAGCTTCAGGAGGAAGTTGACTCAGTGAACATAACTCATGCTTCTCCATCTGATGATGATGATGAGGAGGATGGACCACCTCTTAGGACAGGCACACAAATACCTACTCAGGCTAGATCAGCCACAATGCCAGCTCCAGACTTGAGGCCCTCTTCATCAGCTCCTGCTGCTGTCACCTCAGCTCCTGCTCCATCAGCTCCAATTCGTCGAGTATCCACTCCAGCTCCATCCACGACATCTACAAAGATTTTCGCCGCCGTGTTTCTCTCGACTCCTTCATCAACAACCGGAGGAGACCAGCCCAAGAACGCTTAGACATATGCCTTTGAACTTTTTGGTAACTTGGTGCCAAAGGGGGAGAAGTGTATAGATCTTTAGACCTCAAATGAGAGAGAGTTTAGGTGTTTATTGCTTTTCAAAACAAACTACTGTCTTTTGGTTTCTTGTGATACACTTTTGTGTGATGCTAATTTTTCCTATCATCTTATTACAAAGGGGGAGAAGTATGCTTCATGAGATTATATTTCCACATTGCATGATTGTGTTGTGGTATGATGTTCACTCTAACTATTCTCGCACATCACCAGGATGTATGTGACATGGAAGAAGTGCCCCATGTACCTAATCGATCGTGCATTTTCCTTCAAACACAAATTCAAAATAATGCACAAACTTAGGGGGAGCTCTTGCTTATCACATACTTCTCAAAGCAATGATTATATTCATTGATTATATCATATGTCGAAGCTCTGATCTATATGTTGTCATAAATTACCAAAAAGGGGGAAATTGAAAGCACATTTGCTCCCTTGGTGGTTTTGGTAATTCATAACAACATATATGTCATTGAACTAATGTTTCCATGAAGTGGATTTCAGGAAAAGATCACTGACGGGTTGGCAAAGAGATTGTAGAACACCCCAAGATGCCAGGAAATGGATTGGCAAAGCTTCAAGAAAAAGGACTCTACATTTTATATTTCTGAGAATCACCTTGAGTCCATAAGAAAGCCAATACTATTAAAAGGGGGTAAAGTTTTTTTGGTGAACAAAATACTCATATGTGAACAAGTGATATTCACCAAAGACACCCACAAACTCTCCCACCAAAGTCTGTTCCGAGACAAACGTTCAAATTGGTGCAACCAACATTCCATATTCGGTGTCACCGATTCCAAACCCTAGACAGACTCAGCCAAACCCTAACCCTTCTGTACAACCGATACTACTTTCGGTGCCACCGAGTTGGGCTGCCAACTTTTTGTTATGCAGGTTCACATTTTTGATCTGTTTGAGAATTTTAAATTGGTGTCGTCGAGAATGGGCATTCTGACCGTTTGTCACCTTATCGGTGCAATCGAGATTCGTATATCGGTCCCTCCAAGATTCAAAAGTTCCCACCATTTGGTCACTTCGGTATCACCGAGATTAACACATCGGTGTCAGCGAGTTGGTAATTTTTTGTGTAACGGTTGGATTTTCTGGGATGCCTATATACACCCCTTCACCACCACCTACTCAAAAGAGAAGCACTCGGAACCATTCCATACCTATCCTATCAGTTTTCTGAGAGAGAACCACCTACCCTTGTGTTGAGGTCAAGACCTTCCACTCCAACCATATGGATCTTGATTTCTAGCCTCCCCAAGTTGCTTTCCACCAATCCCATCTCTTCTACCAAGACATATCTATGGGAGAGTGATTGTGTGTTGAGGAGTCCATCATCTTGAAGCACATGAGCAAGGAGTTCATCGACATTACCGAGCCTATTACCTTTTGGAGGGTGATGCCTCCTAGATTGGTTAGGTGTTGCTTGGGAGCCTCCTACTTCGTGTTGTGGAGTGAACCAAGAAGTTTGTAAGGGCAAGGAGCTCGCCTACTTCGTGAAGATCTACCCCGAGTAAGGCTAGTCCTCCGTGGACATAGGTCGTCATGGTATAGTCAAGGTTGCTTCTTCATGGAACCCTTCGTGGGTAGAGCCCTCCATGGACTGTCGCGACCATTACCCTCCGTGGGTTGAAGACTCCATGAACGTGGATGTATGATAGCACCACCTATAGAAACCACGGGGAAATCATCGTGTCACCAATTGTGTTTGCTTTCCTTACCCTCGCTTTACTTACATGTGCAATGTCTTGACTTTCCGCTGCTATACTCTTAGACATGCATCTGTAGGGTGTACTTGACATACAATGAATGCTAAAACTTGCCAAGAATTAAAATTGGTCAAGTAGTCTAATAACCCCCCCTCTAGACCTACTTTCAATCCTACAACCGCGGCATGGCACCACAACATGGAGTCTCAAGAGGCCCCAGTACTTGGGCCTCGTGGGGCAGAACCCGACGGGACGGAATGGGGGCCGCTCGAGCGTTAAAGGGGGCTTCTGAGAATCACGCCTCGGGAACCTTCCCGGTAATATAGCCACTCGGCACCCTTGAGGCCCTCCTTCGTGATCCGGTTGGCATTGAGGATATCGAGGTTTCACCTTGTGGTTGCATCCTTCATGATCCAGTCGTATGCCATGGTGGTAGGGAAATGTGGGGGACTAGGACTTGTCGATGTAGATCTGCTTGAGTGTCAAAGGGGGCTCCTAACCAGTATGCCTCAGGAGCCTTATCAATCATATAGAAACTCTCCCCTCGATGTCATCCTTGGTGATCTGGTCGGCATCGAGGGTGACGAGGCCTCACCCCGTGGTTGTGACCTTGGCCAGTCGTAAACTAAGGTGGTAGGGAAATGCGCGTGATTGGGACCTACAGACACAGAGTGGAGAAAAGGCTCCCAACATGCCCCATTCGTAAGCAAGGGAGAAGCGTCTTGGGCGGAATAGCAAATTACCTGGACAAGACAGCTGCGCCACGTGATCATCAGTGACCCACAAGCTAAGTACACTACTGAACCAAGCAAGGGTTTCCTAATGTAATGGTGCCCAGAGGATGGGGCGATGGTTGTACACACTAATATGAGGATGCATGTACTATGGGCCAACTGCGCGCGATTACTAACACCCCTGAGGCCTGACACAACATGGGGCCAGAGGCCTAGTGGCGAAAGTCTGCAAGGCCACGAACCCAGGGATGGTGGCCATGGGCTGCCCCTTGAGAGGGGCACCTTGCAAGGACCCGACCAGCCACCGTCATTCGATCGTACCGACAGTGGCGCTAAGCTTCGCACGAGTTAAACTAAATCGCATGACTACAAGCGGCCGACCGTGATTCAAGGACAAGAAACAAAGACAGAGGAAATATGCAAAAAAATAATGCCCACGTGTGCCAAGTTTGTTGTAAAGTGGTACAGGTACTAGAAGGAAGAAGCAAGGGGAGTCTAGGTGGAGGAGTCGTTGTCGCTGTCCGAGTCGACGGTCGCTAAGGCGCCGGGGCTGCCTTCCCCTCTGGGAGGGGAACCTGGATGAACCGCGCGACCAGGGCCTACATGTGCGGACGCACCTCATCCCGGAGAGACCTCTAGAGCCCCACGGGCTCCTGCTCCATGACGCGTTGGAGGTCGAGCTTCAGGACCAGGTGGCGTAGGTTGGAGAAGACGTGCATTGAGGGAAGCTCCAGGAGGCCCCGCGCGTCAGTCTCGCTGTCAGCATTCACACGGGAGATGCCAGTCTCCAGCGTCTCCACCACCCAGCGGAAAAGTCGAGGTAGCCACCGTCGCCCTGCATGTTGGGGAGTGCGGGGGCTTCCCCAAAAAACTGGCACACTGCACCGGCCGCGTGGTGGGTGATGTTGAGGTATTTGTTGGCACGCCAGAACTCCAGCATCTTAGCGTAAGCCGCCTCGTCCTATGCGGCCTGCACTACATCGGCCGCTTCCTAGACCTAGCTCTGGAGAGAAGCCAGCTCTGACCTGGCCTCCACTTCCCCCTAAGGGCGGCTTGGAAGGCTTCAGCGGCGGTCGCCACCTAGGCCCGTAGCGTGTTGACCTCCTCCTGGAGCTTGCCGCGCTTGCGCTTCTTGGCCGTTGTCGCCCTAGAAGGAGGAGACAGTCAATCTCGATGGATTGGACACGTCCAGCAAAGAATGAAGGACGCGACAGAACACTCACTCATTGTCACAGCCCTAGTTTCTTATGATTGTTAGTGCATTCATGCATGCATTTTTTATTTTCAAATGAAAATGAAATGATGTTTGATCAAGCCTCACAATTCAAAATTTTGTCAAGTAAGCATTATAAAAATTGCTTCCAATAGTTCCAAGAAAATGTTCCTGGTTCTCTAATAAAATATTAGATTGAGTTAAAATTGTCAACTAATATTTTGGGATCACAGAAATATTTTATATTGGGCATTTGAATTAATCAACCAATAATTGGATTGGAATTATATTTATTATATATAAAATATAAGTTCAATAATTCTAAGTTTATTTATGTGGCACTATTTATTTATATAAGGTAACATAATAATTTTTAGAATTTTAAATAAATGCCTAGCTATTTTATATTGAGGCAAAACAAATGTCAGAAAAAAAGAAAAGAAAAAAAAGCAGAGCCTCACCTGCAGCTGGCCCAGCAGAGAAGTGGCCTGGCCCAATGGCAGGCTTGTCTTCTACCTCCGCTAGTAGGCAGAGGCGAAGCCATGCACGGCCATGCGCCAGGGCTAGCTCTTGCTTCACTGTGTGGCCCCCTAGCGCCTTATCTGTCGTGGAGCTCTCTCCCCCTTCCCCCTCCTGCTCTATCCCTCTCATTCCTCTCCCTCCCTTTTGTTCTCCTCCTCGCCCGAGCACTGATGTCGCTGTTGCTCGCTGCAGCCGCGGCCTTCAGCCTCGCCGCGCCCCCTGCCACGCACCCGAGCTCCGTCGTGCCGCCCCTCAACCTTCCAGTGGAGCTAGGAGCTGCCGGGAGCTTCTCATCGCCAAGCCGTCGTCGTCTTCCCTGTCGGCCGCCTCGTCGATTCTCCGTTGTTCCGGCCTCCCCGAGCTCCCAGTCACCGCCATCGAGCCTGCGGTGAGCTGCTGGCGCGTCTCCCCCTCTCCCCGTGGCCTTCCCGCTCTCTAGCCACCTTTTCCGCCGTGGCCATACGGCCGCCGTCGTGGGAGAGCTCACCGGCGAGCCCTCCGGCAGCCCCGCGCCCTCCTAACCCCTCCGGTGGATGCGCGCGAGCATGAGCTCCTCCCTAGTGTCCTCCATGCGCCCAACTGAGGCCCCTAGCGGCTTCCGGCGAGCCTCCGCCGTGCTAGATGGTTGCCATCGGCCCTGCTCCAAAGGGCGCTGACGTGGCCGACCGGTTAGTGTTAAGCCCCCCTGGCTAATTGGTCGTTAGTCCCTGACAGCTGCCCCACTTCGGGTCAAACTCCCGGTCAGCGCGGGGATTAGCCCCCGTGTCACTCACATGTGGGTCTGAGTCGTTAGGTTTGACCTAGACCAGGACCGTTGACCTGCTGACATCATGATGATGTCACGCTGATGCAATAAATTATTTCTATAATAAAAACCATTCGGAAAATTCCAGAAATTCATATAAACTTCAAAAATTTATAGAAAATAATCTGTAAGTCAAATTAAAATAATTTATATATGAAAAGTTATCAGAAAAATCCAATGAATCTAATGGTGGCATTATTATATATGTTAGAGAAAGCTACATAGGAAAACTTGGAAATTTTGTTCAGAACACGATAGGCCACTTCACTTATGGAGTTGAATTTGAACATTGGGTTCAAACCATCTTCCTTTGACATGTTGATAGATGCATTAGCTCAAACCAGTAGCATATTGTCATGCTATTATCATGCATCATTTTGCAACATTTGCTTTGCTTAATTTGTACCTTGTTTGATCTTGTCAATACACTTGTGAGACGTAGTTATCAACGATATCGAAGAATAGCTGAGTTCTTCTGATAAACAGGTAAGCTACTCCCCCTTGAGCATATTCGATACAATCCCATCTCTTGCTCTTGCTCTCATTTCAATGCATTAGGACAACGCGTTTCAACTGCTACTTGTGTTGCGGTAGATGAACCCACTCCTTTGCATGACCTGTCATTGTCACAGTAAATAGCTATACCGAGCAACCTAGCATACCCGTTAGACGCTTGAGCCATGTTTTGATATAACCCTGTTATGGTTGCTATGCTTGGAGTTTTGTTAGGTCTGATTCATCTGGGTGATGAACCGGAGTGAAATGGATGCGTGCTGATGATGAGGGTTAAGTGACGAACACATTTTGGTAAAGGTAGCGATGAGAGGCCATGTAGGAGTACATGGTGGGTTGTCTCATTGAAATCTCTCATAGGAGCTGAGTTCCATGTTTGTGTTCCAAGACTAGCTACTACTTCACATTGGGCTCCGGTTAGTCAAGCTCTCTCGGCCTATTAACCTACTATTTTTTCAGTCCAGGAGTCGCAGTAGTTCAAAACGTTGATAGGTGTGGCATGACCTTCGAAGTGGATGAACGGCCCAATCGGGACCGGCTTGGGGCCCTGCTCGCAACGTTTGAGGCCATGTTGGAAACCTTAGCCGAACTTCCATTATGGGTTCCAACTCAGTTAGGCGAGTGCCTTGGACGTGAGTCGTTGAAGGTTAACTTCCATGGCCGACTCCCTCGTTTGGTTTCCGCTTGAAGGTTGCCGAGGTGCCTTTTACGTGCACAACGCGATAAGTGGCGGGAGTATGTGTGACGAAGTACACCCCTGCAGGGTAATTTATCTACTCAAATAGCCGCATCCGCGGATATGGACTACTTGGATACTTGCATTGTTCATAGACAACTTTAAGTGCATATTCTAAAATGCACCAAACAAGTGTGAGTGCTATGGATGGCTTCTCGTAGGAAGACGAGAGAGGATCCATAGTGGTGTATTGAGATGGGGAACATGTGGAATCATGTATGCTCTCTCGTAGGGAGACAAGAGAGTAGTGATGCATTGGTTACTTTGTCGTAGTTTAGGATAGCCAAAGGTCAAAGCTGGCATTCAGCGATAAACCCCACAATCCCGTTCATTGATACATGATGCATATGTAGATAGTTCTGATGTAAGACTTGCTAAGTATCTTCGTACTCACTGTTGCTTATTTACATTTTTGTAGAGTTAGGCATTGTTTTCAGTTATGTTTCTCCTAACGTTGACATCGACAGATTAGCTTAGTAACCCAGACAGAGGTCTGGTTCCTATGGTAGGGTCGTTGTAGCTTATCAGGCTCTTCCAACCGGTTTGGTAGATGTTTGTACACTAGATATGTAACTTCTGCTTGTTGTTTGTATGCTTTGAATGTTGGGTCATGTGACCCCTTCTGTTTGTAACATTATACTATGTTGGCTCCTTGGAGCCTTCTAGATAAATGTTATGTTGTAGAGTTTTGTTGTGATGCCATGTTGTATCTACGCATATCGTGTATAGTATGTGTATGATTGAAATGCATTGGTATGCATGGGAAATGCCTCTTTGTGCTTCCACCGAGCCTTGGTAACTTGCTACTGCTCTGGATACATTAATTGACCAGCATGTATCCTGCTTTGCTGTTGTGTTTGTCCCTTCGGGGAAATGTCTTTTAGTGTAATGGAGTCTCTATAGCCTGCTATGACTCGGCTACGTGCAGTGATGACATTTATGTGCCACGGCATAATGGAGTCCTTGTAGCTTGCTATGACTCGTCTACACACGTTGATGACCGACACCTGCATTGCTGGGTTACGTATGCATGTCCCTGTACGGTTGTGCCACTTGTGTCTATACCTAGTCATGTCGACCCGGGTTCTCCGATGTGTGAATTCTAGCAACACGTTCATATCCATGATCCAAAAGGCGCAAACGGTCCCGGCCAAGGCAATGTGGCAGTCATGGGTTACCGTGCGTGAGGACGCAAAGTGGTGTGACGTGTTACAAGCTGGATTCATATGTCTTACGATCGGGGTCCAGACACTCATCCACCATGGTCCAAAAATGGCGAACTTGCGATGGCCACGAGCCCCCCCCGCCACTGCCACCGGAGGAGAGCGAGGGGGCTGGCAGACGCGCGCGCTCCCCCACACCGGCGGCGCTTCCTTCGGACGCCATGAGGAAAGGGAGAAGATAAGGAGAAGGAGAGGGGTTTTCTCTGGAGTTCCTGGGGAAGACGGGCGCTTCAAGATGGCAAGACTCACCCTAGGGAAGGCGGATTTATAGGCATTGTTGAGGCCATGAGGCGTCGTAGGAGAGCAGGCGACTTGCGCCCCTCGGGCGCCGAAAGGGACGGCTCGATCGGCATGCGGTCCAACCTCATGTCGCCTCGCCTGACACTCTCGGATCACATCCGCGTGGCCCAAGGGCTGGAAGCCAAAGGGAGCAACAACATTCAAGGAAGGTTAATGATGGCCGGCCCTGCGCGTAGGCATCACTTCGGTTTGACTTGGGGCGGTTCCTGACACCTTCGGGCAGCGGGGACGTCACCGCCCGAGCGTCCGATGCATGTAAATCCTGGCCCACAGGTATTTGGGACCCGCGGCGCTTCGAGCCGTCCTCAAAGCTTCGCCCCGAAGCCAGCTCGAGCGCGCCTTGGGTCCGGGGGCTACTGTCAGTGTTCTGGGAACAGGGGTACCTGTCCCTACCTGCGTGCAGCCCATGACATGGCCAACATCAACCAGGCATGAACCGGCTTGGCTCGCGAGGACCCTGGGCTCGCGGGGAAGAACGACATCAAGACCAGCCAGGATGGGCCTCCCCAGACCCCTCCTGAGCGTCGGAGATCTCTATGTAGAGCCTGACCTCAGCAGTCCAAAATCAAGCTAGCAAGGATGGGCCTCCCCTAGCCCACTCCTCAGCAGCGGAGATCTCTATGCAGAGCCTGGCCTCACGAGTAAAAGATGACGCAAGGAAGGACAGGCAGGCGCCAGCGTGCCAGGCGGTGCAGTTTCCCCTTTGGTGCAAAGGGAGAAAGGACGTACGCGGGTTCCCCATGTGCCTCTCCAAAGGTTTCCATTCTGGTGCAACAAGACCATGGACACAAGGTCCATAGGACGGATGTCACTCTCCTCCTTTCCACGGGGATTATTAGCTAGGCTTCTCTACCTATCTGCTAGGATGATGCGTTACTAGACCACAGACTCATAGAATGGTTGTTTGACAAGTTTTGTCCCATCAGAGTTATGAGAAGTGATGCCTATGTTCTCTCTGTGCCCTGAACCATGATGTTGAGCTGTTATGGTAGCCAAATCTTGTGCAGGTTGCCTCATATTTTATGCCTGTATAGCCGTTATGTTGTCCGAGTTCACCTAGGATTCATTGTGTGTTAGTTTTCTCTTTTGATTTTGAACCCTGGTTGTTTCCTTTAGGAAGTCGCCAGTCAATCGGAGATCTGTTGGTCATAGTCAGAACCATGGAGATGGTAGGGATGAAGAAGATCCTCCCAATCCGCCCATCTTGGCGGAGGTTTATGCTAGAATTTGAGAGGAACAAGGGTGCCACGAACCGTCTGTTGGAGCACATCGAGCCGAATACACCCCATCGTCGCAATGAGTTAGTATTCATCGGAGACTTCATCAAGTTGCAACCACCCACCTTCCATCACTCCATTGAGCCACTAGACGCAGATGATTGGCTCCGAAGTATCAACAACAAGCTGCATTATGCAAACGTGGCTGAAGGAGACAAGGTCACGTATGCCGCATATCACCTTGAAGGTTCTGCTAGTTTATGGTGGGAGAATTTCGAGGCCATGCATCCTGTAGGCCAAGCTACATCATGGAAGGAATTTTGTGAGGCTTTTCGCGAGCATCATATTCCACAGGCCCTGCTAGATCATAAGCAAGAAGAGTTCTATGTTCTGACCCAAGGAAAGATGGATGTGGATGCTTTTAGCCATGAATTTGAATGCCTCGCGCGCTATGCTCTGGAAAAAAGTACCCACAGATGCCAAGAAGCAAGCAAGGTTCAGGAAAGGCCTTAACCCGAAGCTTCGTCATGACCTTAGTCTGCATGAGTTCGTTAGCTTCCAAGTTCTTGTGAACAAAGCAATCCATGCAGAGACGAGCAGGATGACCTATAAGGAATCTCGTGAGCACAACTGTGGTGTTGGATCATCTTCAACATCTACGTCCCAGAGGCGTAGGATATGGATCCCGAATGCTACTCTTCCTCCGAGTTATGCACCGAGGCCATCCTATGTGGCGCCTCGTCTGCCGATGCCATGTGCTCCCTAGAAGAACCTCATCAACCTAGTGGTCAACCCCGATCCACGTCCCATTCATGGGGCATGCTTTAAGTGCAGTCAGCCTGGACATTATTCGAAGATTTGCCCTTTGCGAGCAAATGTTCCACTTTCTTCAACAAGTGGTGTTGTTCGTTGCAAGCCGCCAGCTAAGAAGGCTAATGTCAGGTCAGTTGTTTATACTCGTGGATGTGTGCACCATGTCACTGCAGAAGAAGTTGAAGATGATGGTAATGTCGTGCTTAAGACACTTCTTGTCAATTCTCATCTACCCTCAGTTTTGTTTGACTCAGGAGCATCTCACTCCTTCATATCTAAATGTTATGCCTCCTTGCATAACATTGCTTTCGAGGGTATGCCCTCTCCATTAGTAATTCAAAGTCCAGGTTCCAAATGGCAAACTAATGCAGTTATTCATGGGAAGCAAATCCTTGTTGATGGTTTAGTCTTTCTTGCCTCTCTGATAGCCCTCAAAACTTCAGAAATCAATATGATTTTGGGGATGGACAGGATGACAGCTCATCATACCAAAATTGAGTGTTTCTCTAGGTCTGTTCAGCTTACCCATCCTTCTGGCCAGATAGTTAATATCCAAACCCGCATTCTAGAGGGTATGATTTATTCCCTCATTGCCAATACTCTTCCAGACCTTGAAAACATTCCGGTAGTCTGTGACTTTCTGGATGTGTTTCCAAAAGAATTGCCAGGTGTTCCACCTGACACAGAAGTAGAGTTTGTCATAGAACTTATTCTAGGAACCGTTCCAATTGCTAGAAGGCCCTATAAGATGTCTCCCCAAGAGCTAGCTGAGCTTAAGACCCAACTCGATGAATCTTTGAAGTAAGTTTTCATCCATCCTAGTTCTTCTCCATGGGCTTGTCCTATCCTCTTCGTCAACAAGAAGGATGGTACGGACCGGATGGTTGTCGATTATCGGCCGGTTAATCTAGTCACGATAAAGAACAAATATCCGCTCCCCAGGATCAACGATCTGTATGATTGGCTTGCTGGACCCGCAGTTTTTTCCAAGATGGATTTGAGATTAGGTTATCATCAAATCAAAATCAGGAATGGGGACATTCCAAAGATGGCTTTTGTCACTCGTTATGGCCAATACGAGTACACTGTCATGTCCTTTGGTCTAACCAATGCCCCAGCCACCTTCTCCCTCTTAATGAATTCGATCTTAATGGAGTAATTGGACAAATTTGTCATGGTTTACCTCGATGATATCCTCATATACTCGAAGAATGAAGAAGAACATGTTGAGCATCTTAGGCTAGTATTGATGAAACTCCGAGAGCACCGCCTTTACGCCAAATTCTCCAAGTGTGAATTCTGCTTGCAAGAAGTGACCTACCTGGGTCAAGTAATCTCTGCGAAAGGAATTGCTATCAATCCCGAGAGAGTTCAAGCTGTCCTTGATTGGAATCAACCTGAATCGGTGAAGCAAGTTAGGAGTTTCCTTGGCTTAGTGAGCTATTATCGCTGCTTCGTTGAGAACTTCTCCAAAGTTTCCAAACCTCTAACTGAACTCCTCAAGAAAGATAAGAAGTTCGAGTGGACTCCAAAATGTGAGGAAAGTTTTAAGGAGTTGAAAAGACGACTCACTACTGCCCCGGTACTTGTACCCCTGGATTTCACAAAGGACTTTGTTAACTATTGTGATACTTCGTGGCAAGGTCTAGGTTGCATTCTTATGCAAGATCGTCATGTCCACATGAGGAAAATTATCCAACCAATGATATGGAACTTGCCGCAGTAGTCCATGCACTAGTCACTTGGCGACATTACCTTCTGGGTAATCGTTGTTAAATATTACGTGATAACCAGTGTCTAAAATATATATTCAACCAACTGGGTTTGAATCTCAGGCAAAGACGATGGATTGAGTTGATTACGGACTACTACTTAGGAATATCTTACACCCCAGGCAAAGCCAGTGTCATGGCTGATGCGCTAAGTTGTAAATCCTATTGTAACAAGCTCTTGTTGCTACAAAGTCAACCACTTCCCCACAAGGAATTTCGTAAGTTAAATCTTCACATTGTTCCTCGAGGATTCCTTTCTACCTTGGTGGCAAAACCAACTCTTGAGAATTAGATCATAGCAGACCAGAAGGATGATACGGCATATTCTCGTATCAAGAGCAACATTGCCAAGGGAGTTGCTCGTTCTTTCTCAGTAAATGATCAAGGTGTTGTTTTATTTGTGGACCGCTTGATGGTTCCCAAGAAGCAACAACTTTGAGAACTGATTCTCAAGGAAGCTCATGAATCTCCTCTCATGATTCATCCCGGTAGTTCTAAGATATATCAGGACCTACGCCAGAGGTTTTGGTGGACCCGGATGAAGAGAGAAATCGCTCAATTCATTGCTAACTGCGATGTTTGTCATCACATTAAAGCACAACCTCAAAGGCCTGCTAGCACCCTTCAGCCCTTGGCTATTCCCGAGTGGAAATGGCACAAGGTCGGTATGGATTTCATCATCGGCTTTCCAAAGGCTAAGAAAGGGAATGATGCCATCTTCATGGATATGGATCACCTTTCAAAAGTTGTTCATTTCCTTCTAGTTCGAGAAAGTACAACAGCTAGTCAGTTAGTAGACTTGTATATTTCTCGAATAGTTTCTCTTCATGGTGTTCCTCTAGAGATCAATTATGATTGTGGAAGTCTTTTCGCTTCTCAATTTTGGGAAAGTTTCCAGAATGCTATGGGAACCCTTCTCTCCTTTAGCACCGCTTATCACCCTCAGTCAAGTGGTCAAGTAGAAAGAGTCAATAAAATTCTTGAGGATATGCTCAGAGCCTGTGTTATCTCATTCAGAATGAATTGGGAAAAATCACCGAATTTGCTTATAGTAACAGCTTTTAGTCTAGTCTGAGCTAAGCTCCTTTCGAAGTTATGTATGGACGAAGATGTCAAAGGCCATTAAACTAGTCAGAAACCGGTGAAAGGCAATTCTTTGGACCGGATATGATCCAAGATGCAGAAGAGCAAGTTCGCATCATTCGTGAGAATTTGGAAACCGCCCAATCTCGTCAGAAGAGCTAATATGACCGTCGCACATAAGGAAATAAGTTATGAAGTGGACGAAAAGGCTTACCTGCGGGTGTCACCTCTGAAGGGCACCCATCATTTCGGTATCAAAGGTAAATTGGCTCCTTGTTACATTGGTCCTTTTCGCATTCTCGCTAAACGAGGAGAGGTTTCCCACCAATTCGAACTACCCCCGCAACTTTCCAAAGTTCATGATGTGTTCCATGTTTCTCAACTTAGGCGTTGCTTCAAGGATCCTATGCACGAAGTAGACCACGAAATGTTTGAACTTCAAGCTGAACTCTCATATCGAGAATATCATGTTCGTATTCTTGATGAAATAGAGCGCAACACTCGACGTAGCAGCATCAAGTTTTTGAAGGTTTAGTGGTTGCATCATTCCGAGGATGATGTAACCTAGGAGCGCGAAGATCGTCTTCGGCTTGAGTACCTTGCACTCTTCCCGACTACTCCTGAATCTCGGGAAGAGATTCTTGTTTAGTGGGATGAGTTGTCACAGCCCTAGTTTCTTATGATTGTTAGTGCATTCATGCATGCATTTTTTATTTTCAAATGAAAATGAAATGAGGGATTATCAAGCCTCACAATTCAAAATTTTGTCAAGTAAGCATTATAAAAATTGCTTCAAACAGTTCCAAGAAAATGTTCCTGGTTCTCTAATAAAATTTTGGATTGAGTTAAAATTGCCAACCAATATTTTGGGATCAGAGAAATATTTTATATTGGGCATTTGAATAAATCAATCAATAATTGGATTGGATTTATATTTATTATATATAAAATATAAGTTCAATAATTCTGAATTTATTTATGTGGTACTATTTATTTATATAAATGTTACATAATAGTGTTTAGGATTTTAAATAAATGGCTAGCTATTTTATATTGAGCCAAAACAAATGTCAGATTTTTTTTTCGAAAAAAAGGCAGAGCCTCACCTGTAGCTGGCCCAGCAGCGAAGTGGCCCGGCCCAAGGGCAGGCTCGTCTTCTACCCCTGCCACTAGGTAGAGGCGAAGCCGAGCACGGCCATGCGCCAGCGCCAACCCCTGCTTCGTCGTGTCGCCCCCCAATGCCTTATCTGCCATGGAGCTCTCTCTTCCTTCCCCTTGCTGATCTCTCCCTCTCATTACTCTCCCTCCCTTCTGTTCTCCTCCTTGCCCGAGCACCACCGTCGCTGCTGCTCACTCCCGCCGCGGCCTCCGACCTTGCTAAGCCCCGTGCCGCAGCCCCGAGCTCTGTCGTGCCCCCCAACCTCCCGGTGGAGCCAGGAGCTGTCGGGAGCTTCTCATCGTCGAGCCGTCGCCGTCTTCCCTGTCGGACACTAGAGCTCGCCTCGTCGATTCGCCATCGTTCCGGCCTCGCCAAGCTCGCAATCACCACCATCGAGCCCGTGGTGAGCTGATGGCGCTTCTCCCCCCTCTCCCCGTGGAATTCCCGCTCTCTAGCCGCCTTTTCCGCCATGGCCGTACGGGCGCCGCCATGGGAGAGCTCGCCGGCAAGCCCTCCGGTACCCCCGCGCCCTCCTAACCCCTCCAGTGGATGCATGCGAGCATGAACCTCCACTTCGGCGGGCGCTAACGTGGCCGGCCGGTTAGTGTTAAGCCCCCTGCCTAATTGGTCATTAGTCACTTACAACGGGCCCCACTTTGGGTCAAACACCCGGTCAGCGCGGGGATTAGCCCCGTGTCACTGATATGTGGGTCTGGGTCGTCATGTTTGACCTGGACCAGGACCGTTGACCTGCTGACATCATGATGACATCAGGCTAACACAATAAATTATTTCTATAATAAAAACAATTCAAAAAATTCCAGAAATTCATATAATCTTAAAAAAATCATATAGAATAATCTCTAAGTCCGATTAAAATAATTTATATATGAAAATTTATCAGAAAAATACATTGAGTCTAATGGTGGCGTTATCATCCATGTTAAAGCAATCTAAAATAAATTGGACATTTTGTTCAAAACACAATAGGCCACTTCACTTATGGAGTTGAATTTGAACCTTGGGTTCAAACCATCTTCATTTAACATGTTGATAGATGCATTAGCTCAAACAAGTAACATATTGCCATGCTATTATCATGCAGAATTGTGCAGCATTTGCCTTGCTTAATTTGTACCTTGTTTGATCTTGTCGATAGACTCGCGAGACATAGTTATCGACGACATCAAAGAACAACTGAGTTCTTCTGATAAACAGGCAAGCAACCCCCTTGAGCATATTCGATATAATCCCATCTCTCGCTCTTGCTCTCATTTCAATGCATTAGGACAATGTGTTTCAACTGCTACTTGTGTTGCGGTAGATGAACCCACTCCTTTGCATGACCTGTCATTGTCATAGTAAATAGCTAAACCAAGCAACCAAGCATACATGGTAGATGCTTGTGCCGTGTTTTTCTATAACCCTATTATGCTTGCTATGCTTAGAGTTGTGTCAGGTTTGGTTCATCTGGGTGATGAACTGGAGTGAAATGGATGTGTGCTGATGATGAGGGTTAAGTGATGAACTCGTTTTGGTAAAGGTAGCGATGAGAGGCCATGTAGGAGTACAGTGTGGGTTGTCTCATTGAAACTGCACATAGGAGCTGAGTTTTGTGTTTGTGTTCAAATACTAGCTACTACCGCACATTGGGCTCCGGTAACTCGAGCTCTCTAGGCCTATTAACCTACCCTGTTCTCAGTCTAGGAGTCGTAGTAGTTCGAAACGTTGATAGGTGTGGCCCGACCTACGAATTGGATGAACGGCCCAATCGGGACTGGCTTGGGGCCCTTCTCGCAACGTTTGAGGCCATGTTAGAAACCTCGTCTGGACTTCCATTATGGGTTCCAACTCAGATAGGTGACTTCCTTGGATGTGAGTCGTTGAAGGTTAACGTCTGTTGCTGACTCCCTCACTTGTCTTCCACTTGAAGGTTGTCGAGGTACCTTTTACGTGCACATGGCGATAAGTGGGGGGAGCATGTGTGACGAAGTACACCACTACATGGTAATCTATCTATTCGAATAGCCGCGTCCGCGGATATGGACTACTTGGATACTTGCATTGTTCATAGACAACTTTAAGTGGATATTCTAAAATGCACCAAACAAGTGTGAGTACTACGGATGGCTTCTCGTAGGAAGACGAGAGAGCATCCATAGTGGTGTATTGAGATGGGGAACATGTGGACTCGTGTGTGCTCTCTCGTAGCGAGCCGAGAGAGTAGTGATACGTTGGTTACTTTGTTATAGTTTAGGATAGCTAAAGGTCAAAGCTGGCATTCTGCGGTAAACCCCAAAATCCCGTTCATTGATACATGATGCATATGTAGACAGTTCTGATGTAAGACTTGCTGAGTACCTTCGTACTCACTCTTGCTTATTTACATTTTTGCAGAGGTAGACGTTGTGTTCAGTTCTGTTTCGCTTGACGTTGACATCGACGGATTAGCTTAGTAAACCAGACAGAACTCTCGTTCCTATGGTAGGGTCGTTGTAGCTTTTCAGGCTCTTCCAGCCGCTTTTGTAGATGTCTGTACTCACACATGTAACTTCCGCTTGTTGTTTGTATGCTCTGAATGTTGGGTCATGTGGCACATTCTGTTTGTAACATTATACTATGTTGTCTCCTTGAAGCCTTCTGAATAAATGTTATGTTGTGGAGTTTTGTTGTGATGCCATGTTGCATCTACGCATATCATGCATAGTGGTGTATGATTGAAATGCATTGGTATGCGTGGGATTCAACACCTAGTTGTGTGTCTTTAGTAGCCTTCTTTACAGGGAAATGCCTCTTTGTGCTTCCACCGAGCCTTGGTAACTTGCTACTGCTCCGGACACATTAATTGACCAGCATGTATCCTGCTTTGCTGTTGTGTTTGTCCCGGGGAAATGTCTCGCAGTGTAATGGAGTCTCTATAGCCTGCTATGACTCGTCTACGTGCAGTGATGACATTTATGTCCCACGGCGTAATGGAGTCCTTTTAGCTTGCTATGACTCGTCTACACACGTTGATGACCAACACCTGCATTGTTGGGTTACGTATGCCTGTCTCTATACGGTTGTGCCACTTGGGTCTATAACTAGTCATGTCGACCCGGGTTCTCTGATGTGTGAATGCTAGCGACACGTTCATATCCGTGAGACAAAAGTCGCAAACGGTCCCGGCCAAGGTAAGGTGGCAGTCATGGGTTACCATGCGTGAGGACGCAAAGTGGTGTGACGTGTTACACGCTGGATTCATATGTCTTAGGATCGGGTCCCGACACTCATCCACCATGGTCTAGCACTAGCGAACCTGTGATGGCCCCGAGGGCCCCCCACCACTGCCTCCGGAGGAGAGCAAAGGGGCTGGCGGCCGCGCGTGCTCCCCCGCACCAACGACGCTTCCTCCGGACGCTATGAGGAAAGTTAGAATATAAGGAGAAGGAGAGGATTTTCTCTGGAGTTGCGGGGGCAGACGGGCGCTTCAAGATGGCAAGACTCACCCTAGGGAAGGCGGATTTATAGGCATGGTCAAGGCCATTAGGTGTCGTGGGAGAGGAGGAGCCGTGCGCCCCTCGGGTGCCAAAAGGGACGGCTCGATCAGCGTGCAATCCTACCTTGCGTTGCCTCGCTTGAAACTCTCGGGTCACATATGCGTGGCCCAAGGGCTGGAAGCCCAAGGGTGCGACAGCATTCAAGGAAGGGTAATGATAGCTGGCGCTGCACATAGGCATCACTTCGGTTTGACTTGGGGCGATTACTGACGCCTTCGGGGAGTGGGGACATCACTCCCCGAGCGTCCGATGCATGTGAAGCCTGGCCCGCAGGTGTTTGGGACCCACGGCGCTTCGGGCCGTGCTCAAAGCTTCGCCCCGTAGCCGGGTTGGGCACGCCTTGGGTCCAGGTGCTATTGTCGGCGTTCTGGAATAGGGGTACCCAGCCCTACCTACCTGCGGCCCATGACATGGCCAGTGTCGTCAGCCGGGCATGACCCGGCGCGGCTCTACTCAGGACAAGTCCCTCGCGAGGACCCTGGCCTCGCGAGGAAGAACGACATCAAGACTAGCAAGGATGGACCTCCCTAGGGCCCCTCCTGAGCGGCGGAGATCTCTATGCAGAGCCCGACCTCAGGAGTCCGACATCAAGACCATCAAGGATGGGCCTCCCCTGGCCCCCTCCTCAGCGGCCGATATCTCTATGCAGAGCCCGGCCTCAGGAGTAAAAGATGATGCAAGGAAGGACAGGCGGGTGCCAGCGTGCCAGGAAGTGCAGTTTCCCCTATGGAGCAAAGGGAGAAAGGACGTACGCGGGTTCCCCATGTGCCGCTCCAAAGGTTTCCATTATGGTGCAACAAGACCACGGCCACGAGCTCTACAGGATGGATGTGATTGCCGGGCCCACCACTTCATCATCATCAGCCACTTCGTAGACAAAGACCACCTTTGGACATTAGTGGATGAACTCCTAACCCCCTTGAAAATTGTCCATTGTGGGATCCCTTCCCACCATTGTGATAAGGGAAGAGGACCCGGGCCACTTCTATATATAGAGGCTAGGCCGCACCGTAGAGGGGGACCCAATCGAACACTGAGCCACTCAACGAACCACCACAAGGTAGAGAGCCAAGAACACGACTGGAGCGCCCTCGCGAGGCTTGGGACCACTATACTAGTTCATCCACCACTCCTCCATGAGAGGAAATCCACCAAAGCAGGAGTAGTGTATTACGCTTCACAGTGGCCCGAACCTGGTTAAACTGTCGTGTTCATCTTCTTCCTCGTCATCGTGCGAGTTCACCATAGTAACCATTGAGTAGTGAGCTAGGTTGGGCGAGGCTTCAGGGAACCTTCGCACACACCCCTGTGTTCAAACCTTGAGGGTTTTGCGGAGCCCGAAATTCAGTGATGGTACTTCTATATGCTTCCATCTTCATGTTTTTGGTGTCGAATTAACTGTTGATTGGAGAGATGGAGAGGCTAGAGTCTCCCCTTACCTCGAGCCATTATACCCCCATTGATGCTGCCATCCGAAGCCCATGCAGTAGATTCTCGTATTAGCCTGCATTATTGGAACCAGTGTACATGATCTGGAAGGCATACCAGATATTGTCGCCCGTTGGGGATAAAATTATAACTACAGGCCCCAGTCCGGCGAACGTTTTCGATCCGTCAATGTACATTGTCCACTGGGAGTATGTACTATACTCCCTGGGGAGCTACGCCTTCGTCCATTCGGCGATAAAATCGGC
Source organism: Hordeum marinum (assembly GCA_022496015.1). Lineage (NCBI taxonomy): Eukaryota > Viridiplantae > Streptophyta > Magnoliopsida > Poales > Poaceae > Hordeum > Hordeum marinum. The sequence continues at coordinate 131,936,898 of CM039676.1, read as the reverse complement.
CAACACCTGAGATTTAATAGCTCGGCGTGGCTTATATGCATTTCGAAAGGAAGGAGTTTGATGGCCCATTGGGCTATGCGGCCAATGGCGTCCCTTTTATTGATTATATGGTTTAATGGCACTTCAGATGCCACCGTGACTGAACACTCTTGAAAGTAATGTCCAAGCTTTCGAGACGCCATGAAAACTGTGTAGGCTATCTTTTGGTAATGTGGATACCTTGATTGGCATGGTGTGAGTACCTCTGGTACATATTATACTGGCTTCTATGCCCGTAACTTGTGACCCCGAGCTTCCCTCTCAACATCGAGAATTTCCCTAACCACTTGGTTTGCGGCTGAGATCTACAACATCATTGGTTCACCTATGTCGGGCGCCGCTAGTTGTCACAACCTGTGTTTTGCCTCATGACTAAGTTAACATGACTCAAAAATTAGGGCCGACAAAAACTTTTTGTGTGCTAGTGATGCTTGACGTGATTGTTGATTGTGTGTTTTCTTGCTTGTGATTTAATTCATGAAATTCCTCCTACTCTCTAGACTCATCTCCTTGATCCCAATCTTTTCCCAATAATCTTGCCATGTGTATAGGACATAAAAATATATTTTATAAAATATAATTTTGGCCAAAATCATTTAATTAATTTAGGTTTCAAAACCTCCTAAATTGAGGTTTGTACTGCAAGTACTCAAATTAGGGTGAATGTGTTTCCCCAAAGATTTTATTTGGAACCTATTATATATAAGGCTTCCCAAAACCACTAAATATTAGTTTTAAAGATTATTTTATTATTTAATTAGAGGATTTTTCTTAAGGCCGGAAATAGTCTATCATAGGGAAACATTATTATATGCTTTCAAAATATTTCTGAAAATTCAGGAAATCTGAGTGGACATATATTTTCCATATATAAGAGTTTCAACACACGGTCAAGTTCAAAATATTGAACAGTACCATTCAAAACCCTTTGTGGATCTTTCAAGTATTTGAAATATTTTTATAATAAATATTCTCAAATACATCCAGCAAAATTCTAGAGTGTCACATATGCCATATGTGATGATCTTGCCAAGTTTCATTCCAATCAAAATGATTTTGGTTGAACAAAAATACTCAAAACCCTGTCTCTCCAGATCCAAACATTAGCAACTTTACATTTACAAGTGTCTCCAATTATTCGGAAAACTTTTGGAAATGTTGAAATCCTCTTCTAATGCGTCCAAACCAAGTGGTGCATTAAGGAGAATAAATCCACTTGTCCAAATATCTCTAAAACCATTTATGCTGATTTCAGGAATTGGGAATTTTTGCATTGCTAAGTTTCCCCATTCGGTCCAAAATATTTTGCGCATGCTTTTGTACCCCAATGATGTCCCCACCCCAAGTGGTCAATCAAAGATAATGGATTTGCATAGTTAGATATAAGCAAATCCATTTCTGCCCTTTTTAGGGTTTATAAATTTTTCATTGGCAGGTTCCATCAAATAAGCCCAAATTTGGTGATCAGACTCATTTCTATATATTATACATCCCTTTTATATTTCATGGCAAGGAGAACCTTTTAGCTAGGTCAAAACTCTATCAAACACCTTCTTGCAGAATCTAAGAGTTATTGTTTTAACCTCGTATACTATTCTCCTTACTTCAAACTTTTACCACATCTCCACCTAGTTACCTTATGCCCCTAGTAAACATTTCCGTCCCCCGGCCAAATCACTGGTGGGGTAAAACCCCACATTTCCTCCCTGGACAGTCAAAGATCACACCATTTCTACCTCTCCTCCAACTTACCCCTACCTCCCCTAGCCCCCTAGCTGCTAGAATATCTCCAAAAGCCCCATGAGCTAGTAGAGAAACTTGGAAGCGCCTAGGACACAGGTGGCATGTCGTGGCATGTAAAGGGCATGCTCCATAGCACTCTATAGTGCGCACCCACACTGTAGCGGCAAGCCTCCCAACCAGCTCGGGCTCTTCCCGCATGCCACCAGGACCGCCTTGACGTCTGTAACATGATAGCGTGTCGGGACCCTCCTCCTCCACTCCATGTCCATGCAAGGGACCCGCATCAATCTCACTCTGCTCCTCACTCCTCCCAGCAACCTGAACCACCATCATGAGAACCACGGGGAGACTGAGGTAGCTCCTCAGGGCCATAGAAGCCGTACCCACGGGTGGCCATGAGCCCTATCCATGGGAACCCCAAGCAACACTATTAGTAGCCCCACCCCGAGCTCTACTACACACTCCTTTAGTTCCCTCTCCCTCCCTATGAACACCCCCGGGCCACCAATTCGCCCTCTCGTGCCCTCCACATCTTCCTATGGCCAGCATTGCCGCTTCGGCCTCTAGTTCAATTTGAGATCATGCGTGCTCCTCCTTTCTTATTAGCCGCATAGTTGCACCTCTCATATCACCACAAACCTCCTACGCGCTCCATCTCTTCCCCTCCATACCTTTGGTGCTTTGCCCATCATTGTCGTTGCCACTTTCCACCCTGGCCAAAGTTGCGCTCGGCCATGACCTTCCCCGGGTTCTAGGACCACAAAGGCGTGTGCGACTCATTGTCCCGAGCATGCCGATGGCCAGATCGCTTGAAGTGGTGACGGGTAGCACCGACGAGAGGCGCCGACCTCTACCCTGTCCGCCCCACTGACGTCACGGGAGGAAGAAAAAGACTTGCCAGCAAGGTCTGCCAGTCGGTGGCTAAGCCCCCAGTTTAAGTGGATGCGGCCCAACGCATGTCCGTCTCCCTGTGGCGAAATCACCTCCGAAGAAGGCACCATCGATGTGGCCTCGTCCTCCCGCGAAGCTGAGCCATTGGGCCGGCCTAGTAGCGGCTCCGCCCGTTGAGTTGTGCGGCCCATTGGTTTTGGCTCGTAGGTATAAACCTTTTTCCATTTTTCTTTTGCGAGATAAAAATTAAATCCCACAAAATTCAACTCAACTCCAAATTTGACGAGTCAAATTCCTACAGGTTCCTAAAATCTTTGTCTAACCAAATATGTGCATTTCACATTTTTCTAGAAAACTTTCCTGTACACCTATATGATTAAAGCCTACTTTTGATTTTTTGCTTAAAACTTGGGAAATTTGTAGGGAGCTCAACCTAACTCCAAATGCAATGATTCTAACTCCTTGATGGGCTTAAATTCATGTGTAAGTGATGGCCGTTTTTCCTTAGATCTCTTCTGCAATCTAGCTTATTGAGTTATTTTTTCATGTATGAACCACTTGTTTGATCTCTAGAATATTCATATCAACTCTAAATCCAATGAAACCACTTTCTAAAATCTTCTAAAATCATGGCCTATCTGATGGGTGCATGCACTCATTTTTTGTTAAAATAGTTTTGTAGACTTTTCACAAGGTCATCATTTCCTCCATCTCCACCATTCAAAAAGCCTCATCGATCATCTCAAGTATAGAAACTTTAGGTATTTTTCTTATGACCAGAGACATCCTAGAAAAATAAAGTTTCTTTTTATGAACACTCTTATTTGCTTCCTTGTTGTGTTGCTCATTGTGGTTGGTTCTGGCAGTAGTTGATGAAGTAGACGGAATGATCGGAGTTGGATGAGAAGTTTGAGAAGACCTTGAAGACTTTTCTGAGACAGGCAAGCAGCCCCTTGACCAAGTCTAAGAAACCCTTTTATTTTCATTGCATGTAGCACTTTGTTCCATTGCACTATATCATGATGAATCGGTGACCATCGTGGTGGGTTACCTCCGTTACTTTCCTGGTTGATACTTTCACTGAGCATGACCCTACCTTCCTCTGAGGGTTGTGCAGGTGGGATGTAGATAGGATGCTAAGTAGCTGCTACGCAAGTGGGACGGGATAATGCATGGTGTCGGAAAGGAAATGATTTCAATGGCTTTTTGAAAATCCCCCGTCGGGTACCATTAATGCCCGAGGGAGATGACGTTGATCTAGGTAACCACTTGATAAAGAAGTGGTGTACCGAGGAAAGTTGTGTGTGTGTGTTTGAAAATGGAGAGATTTAATATATGCTTACCGTCCCAACCTTACATGTACAACCACGATATCTCTTATGGGATGTGGCTTTTGATTACTTTGGTCGATGCTAGCAGAGGACCCACAAATACTAGTGGTGGGAGAGTATGAGTTACTCTCTCGATACAGGGTCATGGCAGGTAGGGCGACCATGTATTCTTTTTATAGACACTGGGCACACCATTGTGTCCCTTCATGGATGGTACTATGTTGAGCAATGCTCATGTTTTGTACATCATGAAGACCTGGACCAACGAGTGGACTCTTTGTTTAGTGTCGTCAGGGGAAAGTTATTGTTTGTTTTACTTCGTCTATGAACAATACCATGAGTCGTGGCTTGACACGGAACTTTCCCTAGCCTCATGGGTAAAGTGTGCAACCTCTAAAGAGTGTAAAAAAATTCAAATATCCCTGTCCATGGTCATGGACAGTTGGTGGTCCTTCTTAAACTATGTTCAATGTTTTCACAAGCTTGGTGTGTGTGTCTAGGGGGGGGGGAGAAAGATGGTCCTTCAGCAATGTGAGTTGACTTGCCATGATCATTGAACATGAGATGTTCAACCCTTGTTTATGGTGATATCTGCAACTTGTTCACATGGATACCTTCAACCTTGTGATGCATGCTTTTAAAAGTTAATTGATCATGTCATTGCACTCAAAATTAGCTTTCTGCAATCTTACCTACTTAGTGCTAGATCATGCATCATTTAACTTGTTCCAAGACATGGGTTGCTTGCGAGTACATTAAAAGTACTCATTGGCTTGCCACTGGTTATTTAATTGGCCAGGCACGGAAGAGCAAGAATATGGTGAAGATTTCATTGACGACGAACATGCGAACTAGGAGGCTTCCCAGTCAGAATGCATGTAGGGTTAAGGCAAATGGCATGGGTTCATGCTTTCACTCAACATTTCCGCTGCTAGTTATGTTTGGTGTTTGACCTTCATGGCCCTATCTATGTAATATTTCACCTTGATGGTCTTTATTTGTGTAAGACATTATGTATAGATGTAAGACTCTTGTTATTAAGCTTCTGTGTGTCTAGTGAGCATTGATCTTTGGGATCGTTGTGCACGTGCATTTCAGTGATCATGACTTGTGACTTGGGGTCCCCACAGAGCTGGTATCACTGCCATCCTCACTGTAGGAAGCCCTTAGTTAGCATGTACGTTAGTTAGGAAAAAACTATTTTTCCAGACCCTTCTCATAGCTTGTAAATACTTCTATATTTCTTTCCTCTCCTTAACCTTAAAACAAACCAAAGGATAGTGCCTTAGCACTTCGACCACTTTTCTCTTCACTCGCCCCATCTGCTTTTTCGGAACTTGTGAACAGTCGCTAGAACCCTTATACCCCTAACCACTAGATTCCTTGAAATCCGCACGGGTAACTTGGAAAGAAGCTACCTTGCCAGGAATTTGTCTACATATCTTGGACAAAAGTTGGTGACACGACGACAAGATGGTCCCAACAGAGGATACCTCAATGAGGAATGAGAACATCAAGACTTGGAAGATGGTGATGCCCTCGACATTGCCCCAGGATGATGCAACCTTGGCCTACAATGATCAGAGCATAAGGTATGCAAGATCATGATACGCATCACTAATAGAGCAACCTTGTCCTTACTGTTGTTGTATCGGCAACCACCGGTGGATGAGCCTCGCCATTTGGACCGCCTCACTACAGTGAGCAGGAAAAGAGTTCTCTTCATCCCCCGCTCTAGGTGTCATTTTTTTCACCAACATAACCAACACATTGGACCTCTACCATGCCTTATTAATGTCATTGCACAAAGGATTGCCTACCTATGACTCAGAATACAAGAGGGATTGTCATGATTATGATGACAGCAGAAGACCGAGTCAGTGGCAACCACATTAACCACCTTCTCCTCGTCACCTTACCATATGAGAAGATGACGAAGATTCTCCAGGCCCCAACCTGAATCGCTTCGACGAACAATGACAAGAGACATAGAGACATCTGAGGAAGATCCAGAAGACTGAGTGGACTTCTCTTCAGGACACGAAGCAAGCACGACTACTGAGTCTGAGAACCCCTATGGTAGGATGAGTCTTGTATCCCGTATGTGAAGTCGAGTCCGCGTGATGGTTCGAATAGAACCATGTTGTGTGTTGCTTGTTTTATGTGTTTGAGTTTTGGTATATGAAGCACTTTTGTCCTAGGAAGCAAGTATGCGACTATATCACTTACCTTATCTTAGTGTTTGTGTTTGGCCTTTTTGGCACTTGTTTCCATGCACTTGCACTATACCAACACCTTAGGCACTCCTCTCTATGAAGACAAGCAAGGCAAGATGCACAAAGGATCCACTTCGACAAACAACTAGTACTGAAAACTTTCGACGTTGACTAATTCAACCAGGTGCAACCCCGCAGAGTTATGCTCTTCCCTCAGGATTTGAATCCTTCCCTAGACCAGCATCGAGCTCACATGTTATCCCCAGTTCGAACCCTTAACCACATGCTTAACATACGGGTTTGCAGGAGCCCTAGTTAAGTTTCAATAACCCTTGCATAGCATTGGGTTCATCAAGGAACTAGTGATCACTATGAATAAGCAAACTACATCCTTAACCTAGCACTTGATCTAACGATGCCATAGCGATGATTGTTTTGTGGATACATGATTTAGTAGACCAATAATTTGACGAGACTATAATAGATATCTTGAGGAAGTAGTTGAGACCCTTGGTGCATTACGAGACTTCTATGATGACATGTGAACTTGGTGGATCAAGTTAATAGAGTAGCATAACTTACTTCCGCCCTCGAGTAAACTGGATTTAGTAGGAAAATTTTGATCACAACCTAAGATTCTTGGGTGAGTAAGAATTTGACTTGATCAAATGATACCAATAGGAAATTGTTCACATTACTATAATGAGTTGGAGTAACAAGTAGGAATTCTCGTTGGACATAAGATTTGGATTTAAAGGTGCTCCTAATAGGGTGTTGACGATAGATGAGACTACATGGTTCGGAGTAAGTTGGATTTAATTGGATGATCCTAATCACAATACCATATATCTCGGTGGGAGATAAACTAGGAATAATGGATTGTTGTATGGATTTATTCAAGGATCTATATGCACCTGACATCAGAGTTTACTAGACCGTCATGATTGGAATTGGTGGATGTACTATGATAAGATAGTCGTTTCAAGGATTCGGCAATTATAGGAACTCTAGAAGATTATGTGCAACTCCATCAACGTTGGATTTGTAGAAGTGATAAATCATGTGACGCTTGATGAGATTAGTAGACCGATGAATTGGATTCCTAGGAAGGAAACAATATCTTGGATCGGTATACTACATCTTTCCTTAGCATAGAGACACAATAGCTTAAACCTTGGGTACATTAGGTGAGCACTTGGATTTGTGGTGTCTTATCCAAGTTTAGCAGCTTGTATGCTTCTCCTGACGATTTTTATATAGGGATACATATGAGTTAGCTATAGTGGTTTTGTCCTTTTCTCAAACCTTGGAGCTAAGTAGCATGAGTGATGTTGGAGTTGACTTTTATGAGATGATACCTTTGATGGTATAGGCTGATTTTTTTGGAGTAATAGGTAGGATTAATGTCATCTAAGAGCTATGCTCAAGGATAAGTTGTTTGGCGTTCACTCACATTCTAAGGTCCTTGAGACCTTGAATCTTTACTAGGCCATTATATGGTCGGCTTATGACCACAGGTGTGGCTCTATGTTATGAGACTATGGCCAATACTCCATCTCGACCACCACCAATCCTGTCTATGAGGGGGTGGACACAAAGAACTAGATTGCCATGGATGACAAAACCCTATACAAGTGACCATCCAGATCAAATGCCTGCTCCTCTCACATATCCCATGAGCAATGTGTTTGTGTGATACTTGGAGGAATATGTTGTTTCCCTCTTGGATGACATACTTATTTACCCAATAAGAGAAGGAACACCTTAGTCCTATTTGGATAAGCCCCAGAAGCACAGATTGCCATGCTTCTCAACTGCAAAGTTTTACCTAGAAGAAGTCCGACACCTCGAAGCACCCTCCCCGCAGTAGAAGACATTCTTGCCCAAGCAAGACGAAGAACCACTACAGTTGGGAAGCCACGACATAGAATAAAAATAAGCAAGAGAAGTCGACCATAACTCCTCTACCGGCTACATCAACTAGACTATATCAAGAAGCACCAACGCTCAAGAATGATGACGCCCTTGGACATCAACAGGATTAAAGATCCCCTTGTTTTAAGTAGTCACCTATCAGTTCCTGACTAGGATGGAACTAGGAAGTTGATAGCACCCTCACTCCACAACTTTGATGGTGTACGATGAGCATGACATCCCTACTCTCTCCACATATTTGTAACAGAATGGAACAATTGTCATGACCTTGTTACTAGCCCCTTTTTGGTCCAATCACGGGAGTAAATCCTGATTGGATCATGGTTAAATGCCTGTCAAAGGTAGTTCACCCATCTTGACAAACCTCAAACCTTGGGGATTGGTTGGATGGTCCATACTTTTTGGAAGCCAGCTTATCTAGGACCCCTAGAAAACCTTCCAACAAATGGCCATGGAGAGACAAGTAGACCAAACACTCTAAGATCCCCAAGAAACGTGCATCCAAGATGACGAAGAAAAATGGCTGAAGATGAATGAATAACATACCTAGACATCTTACTCAAGCAGTAGTCCTCAACAAAAGCCTACTTTTGCATTCTTCAGAACTCTCGAGGATGAAGACCACATGCGACTGAATATCACCTACCTTAAGGGACTCAAGGGCTTCCCTGTTGATGATAAGGTACACCAAGACTCGATCATTCTATTCTAATGCAAGACATCCAGATGTCACTAACCATGGTGAGAAACCCTAGGACCAGCATGCAAACACACTACTTTGTCATGTATTCAAACTTTGGAATACACTCGCAAACCAGACCTTTGCTCGAACCCCATTCATCAGACCCTTAACTCCTAGTCAGACCTAGCATACCGCAGGAACCCAATTCACCTCTCAAATGAAGTCAAACGATGCACTTGAAGTCGTATCGTCAAGCATTTCAAGGAATAGTGGACCAAACACACCAAAGCAGAAGCAACATGGAACGTGAAGACTAGCTCACTCTGAATTTTCGCATCTTTTATATGCCTAGCCTAGGAATCTCGGGGACGAGATTCTTCTAAGGGGATAGGTTTGTCACAACGTGTGTTTTGCCTCATGACTAAGTTAACATGACTCAAAAATTACGGCCAACAAAATTTTTGTGTGTGCTTGTGATGCTTGACTTGATTGTTGATTGTATGTTTGCTTGCTTGTGCTTTGATTCATAAAATTCCTCATACTCTCTAGACTCATCTTCTTGATACAAATCTTTCCCCAATGATCATGCCATGTCTATAGGACATAAAACTGGTATTTTATAAAATAGTATTTTGGCCGAAAAGCATTTATTTAATTTGGGTTTTCAAAACCCCCTAAATTGAGGTTTGTACTGCATGTCCTCAAGTTATGGTGAACGTTTTGGCCCAAAGATTTTATTTGGAACCTATAATATATGAAACTTCCCAAAACCACCAAATATTATTTTTAAATATTATTTTCCATTTTTATTTAGAGGCTTTTCTTAATGCCAAAATGGTATTTCATAGGGAAAAAGTATTTAAACGCTTTAAAAATATTTCAATTTTTTTAGGGAAACTCAGTGGACATATATTTTCCATATATAAGAGTTTGAACACATGGCCATGTTAAAAATATTGGACAAAACCCTTCAAAACCCTCTCTGGATATTTCAAGTATTTGAAATATTTCTATTAGAAATATTCTCAAATAAACCCAAGAAAATTCTACCTTGTGACATATGTTATAGACGATGATCTTGCCAAGTTTCATTACAATCAAAATCATTTTGGTTCGCCAAAACCCCTCAAAACCCTCTCTGTCCAGATCCAAACTTGAGCAAGTGTCCAATTGTTCCCCAAACTTTTGGAAATGTTCTAATCCTATAATAATGCATCCAAACCAAGTGGTGCACAAAGGAGAACAAATCCACTTGTCCAAATACCTCCAATACCATTTCTGCTGATTTAAAGAATTGGGAGTTCTTGCATTGCCAAGTTTCCCCATTTGGTCCCAAACTTTGTGGGCATGCTCTAATACCCAAATGATGCTACCATCCCAAGAGGTGCATCAAGGATAATGGTTTTCCATAGTTAGATCTTAGAAAATCCATTTCTTCCCATTTTTAGGATTTATAAAGTCTCCATTGGCAACTTCTATTAAATTTCTATGTACTATACACTCCTGTTAAATTTCATGGCAAGGAGAATCTTTTAACTAGGTCAAAACTCTATCAAACACCTTCTGGCAGAATCTAAAAGTTACTACTTTGACCTCCTATACTATTCTCCTTTCTCTCAAACTTTTACCACATGTCCACCTAGTTACCTTATGCCCCTCGTAAAGAATTCAGGCCCCTAACTAAATCATTGGTGGGGTAAAACCCCACATTTCCTCCCTAGACAGTCAAAGATCACACCAGTTCTACCTCTCCTCCTTCTTACCTCTCGGGACCCCGATCCCAAGTCATATGAATCTAGCTTGTAACATAATACATCACTTTACGGCCTCACGCACGGTAAGTCCAATGGCTGTCACCTTACCTTGGCCATGACCGTTTGCGTATTTTGGCTCACGTATATGATTATGTCGCTAGCAATCATACGCCAGAACCCCGGTCGACATGACTAGTTATAGATCCAAGTGGCACAACGTACACAGACAGACATACATAACCCAACAGTGCATGTATCAGTCATCAGTGTGTGTAGACGAGTCGTAGCAAGCTACATCAACTCCATTACACTGCATGACATTTCCCCATAGGGACAGACACAACATCAAACAAGGATACATGTTGGTCAATCAATGTGTCCGGAGCAGTAGAAAGCTACCATGGCTCATTGGAAGCACAAAGAGGCATGTCCCCATAAAGAGGGCTACTAGGGGTACACAACTAGGTGTCGAATCCCACACATACCAATGCATTTCAAACATACACACATAATTCACGATATGCGTAGATACAACATGGTATCACAACATAACTCTATGATTGAAGTATTCATTAATGACTCATAAGAGCCAACATAGTGTGATATGACAAACAGGGGTCACAAGACCCAACCAACAATTCATGTAAGCACAAAGGGAAAGTAAACATGTCTGAGTACAGATATCTACTAAAGTAGCTGGAGGAGTCTCAAAAAGGCACAACGACCCTGCGAAAGGAACCAGACCTCTGTCTGGCATTCCCAAGCTAATCTGGTAAACATCGAACTCCATGTCATAAGAATCACTAATGAGACTGATGTCTCCTCTTCAAAAACATAAACTAAGCAACCATGAGTACAAAGGTGCTCAACAAGACTTACATCAGAACTAACTACACATGCATCATTGGCAACAAAGGTGGTTGTGGGGTTTATTTTAGCAAGCCATCTTCGACTCTTGGCTAACATATACTATGAATACGAGTACTTTCTTTGAGGTGGACATATTCACCATAACAATACACCACTATGGATCCTCTCCCATCTCCCTACGAGAAGGACATCCATAGCACTCACACTTATCTAGCGCATTTTAGAGTATTCATGTCAAGTTGTCTATGAACCACATAAGTTTTCCAAGTAGTCCATATCCGAGGATGCGGCTATTCGAACTGATCATTTACCCTGCAGGGGTATACTTCTTCACACACGCTCTCGCCAATTATTGCCATTTGTAGGTAAAAAGGCACCTCGACAACCTTCAAGCGGAAGCCCAATATGGGAGTCGGCCACCACCGTTAATCACACAAGACCCTAGTCCAGGTTCATCACCTATTTCATTGGAATATGGCTTGTTTGTCATATTAGTACAATATGGCATGATTTCTATCTTGGGTAGAAAATTTCTTGCTTGCCCTGCCTAGACTTTCTCTTATACCCTAGGCGAGGTGATTTGCCATTGCCTAGAGCCTAGGCGTGCCTAAGCACCTCCTAGGCATTGCCTTTTTCGATAGAGGACTGAACCCGCAAGGAAGTCCAACAAAAGTTTCCTCTACGCCCCCAAACGACGTGCGTAGGTGTGATGCCCTGGATTTGTGTTACAGTAATCTCTATAATTAAGCTATAGTAATCCCGTGCTAATGATGCCATGTAACCATGATTATTGTTATTAAACTCGCATTGGAGTCAAACCCCGTTCAAATTCAAATTTAAAATAAAGTCAAACGATAAAAGATTTCAAGTATCAAAAGTAAAATCATAATTAGGTTACAAATATTCACCTGGTATTCATAAAAGCATAACCAACATTTTATCATGTGATTATGTGCCTCGAAACTGTTTTTACAGATGCCAAAACGATCATTTAAATGCCCCTTTCTGTTTTGGCAGATATCAAAACAATTAAATAGGCCCTCAACTTTTTGTGGCAACCCCCAAATATTTCTTTGCAATTATTGGGCTAAGTTGCTTATTTTACCAAATGCTTTTGTCACTAGATTAATTCAAAACATAAAAAAATCAAAAAAGAAAAAGAAAAAGGGGAACCCCCTCCCCCCGGGCCAGCCCAACTAGGCCCCGGCCCAGTTAGGCCTAGCCGCTCCCCAACCTACAAGTGGGTCATTCCCCGAACCCTAACCGGTGCCCCCCACTCACCCTGATCCCCCCACTGCTCTCTCCCTCTTCCCTGATCGGGATCGGGCGCCCTCACCGTGCCGCCCCACCGTTCCTCGCCGGAGGCTGGCCCCGACGGACCCCCGGCGCGTCCCTGCCTAGCCTCGTTGCCGCCTCCTCATCCCCCTCCCTGTCGCCCCCTTCGACCACCGCCGCTGCTCTGCGTCGCCGCCGGACCGTTGACCTCCCCCTCGAGCACATTGTCACTCCCCTACACCTCTCGTAAGGGCGCCCCCACGCCCCTACCCCTGCTCCATGTCCACCATTGCCCGCACTCCAGCCGCCACCCCCCGAAGCTTGCCGGAGCCGCCGTTGTGTGCGGTTGCCCCCCCCCCCCCCGCGGTGCCCGCACACGCCGTGCGCGCTCATGTTGCCTCGCCGCGTTCACCGCATGCATCCGCCTGCATCGCCACGCTCACCTTCCCACCGCACGCGTGCCACTGCTCGTGCCTGCACCATCCTGCGGTGCTAATCCCCCACACGACCATGGCCTCGCTGGCCCCCTTTACCCCCACACGTGCCCGCTGCGGCCCCACTCGCCCCTAGCCACCCGCCACTGCTTGTCGCTATGCCGTGTCGTCGCCGGCCACCACCACCACCGGTGACCCTCGTCGGCGACACGCCGGCCACAATCGCTGGTGAGCCAGCGGTGGCCCCTGGACTCGACCCCCTAGCCGATCTGGTTAGTGGGGCTAAACCCCACTGACCCCACCCCCTATGACAGTGACACAAGGGGCTCACCGCCCCCTAATAACGTAATAAAAATATATAAAATAAATAAATGAATACTTTTTTTAGTTAATTAATTAATGAGATAATAAGTTTAATTAATTAATTAAGTAATTAGTTAATTAACATAACTAAATTTAATTGTATTAATTAACCACTATGTTAATTAATCAAAATTGTTAGTTAATTCTGTTAATTAATTAGCCTAAACAGAGACTAACAGGTGGGACCCACCCCCTTAAATAATTATGAGAAATAATAATTAAACTTAATTAAAACCGTGTCACTAACAGAGGGTCCCCGCCGGTCAGTTTGACTAGTCAACAACACTATTGGCTGCTGATGTCACAATTCTATTTTCGAATTAAAATAATCTTTTTAATTTTAGAATATTAATAAAATTTAAAAATTAATATAAAATAATCCGTAACTCGGATGAAAATATTTTATACATGAAAGTTGATCAGAAAAATCCCATGAATCTGAATATGCTGTCCGTTAGTTTCTCACGTGCTCCTAGCATAGCAAACATGGAACATTTCCATCGTTTTCATCTATCCGGTAGAAGCCTCAGACCCAGAAAATATTGTCAGATATTCTTCTGATCCGTCTGCGACGTGTAGTACTGTGTTAGTGCATACATAGCTCTACATATTGCCATGTCATGCATCGTGATGCATTTATCTACTTTATATTTATAGTTTCTTCCCCCTCTTCTCTCCGGTACACCCCGAGACTGACGCTACTACCGGATACGACTACGCCATTGATGATCAGGCCTTTGCAGCAGAGCAGCAAGGCAATCAAACCCCCATTGAGCATTCCGATATCGCCCCTTCCTTTCCTTCTTATTCTTGCATTAGATTTTGCTACTGTATTAGTTAGCTCCTATTCTAATGTATAGCCTATTTTTGATAAATTGTTACTATACGTGCAATAATATCAACTGCTTAGTATAGGTTGATCAATGGATCCCCAGCGACCCCTTAGTCCCAATTGCCCTTGCTTCTTCATCGACGACTCAAAGAACCGAAGACTCGGTTACCTGACCGACGAGCCAAGCCCCTCACATCACTGCACACCCCTTTTGTATGGCACTGCAGAGCTACTACCAAGTGCCGAGGGTGATACCTCACTTATCGATCATGGGTATCGAGGGTGATTCATCCTTCCCATTTATCGATAGCGACTCTTTTCATACACATACCTCGAGTGGGATCCATCGAGGGTGATTCCTCAGATATCCACTTGGTGTATAAAAACACAGTTACTTCAACTTGACCTTGTTTACATGTGAAAGACGGGACTGGAGGGACAGGCGGTACCACCCTAGTTGAGGTGGACCTAAGTTCCCAATAGTCTTGAGCTGCTTCGGCCCCAAGGGTACCCGTGTGTAAGATGTGGTGGGATGCGCCGGTAAGACATCCAAAAGGGTGATGATGTGGCGTGGACGGGCAGGAGAGGCCTTTGCCACACATCCTCAAGACGGGGCGACGGGCCCGCACTTTATGGGTCGCGCTTGTCCGGCATTAATAAAATGCTAATGGGTTGGGTACTTGATCTAAGTTAGGTCGTTGGCCTTAATACGCATTAACCTTCACGTGGGACAAGTTATGGGTACTCAGCGTTGTTGTATCAGCCAAAGCTCTTCGAACGTCAGCAATGGAGTGGCGCGCACCCGAGTGGTCCGCAACAGTATCATGCTTGTTATAAGGGGTGCTAGGACTGACCTCAGCCGGCCTCGCATCATGCAGGAGTGCAAAGGGTGAGTGGGCCCATGACCCCTCCGCGCTTAGGATTAAGACCGGCGGGCTGGCCTCTTCGCTGAATCTATGTGGAGCGACAACGTTTTGATATCCCGAGGCCGGACATGACCCAGAAAAGTGTGTATGGCCGTAGGTGATTCAAGTGTGTTGGGGAATATGTGGTGCACCATGCAGGGATGAATAATCTATTCGAATAGCCATGTCCACGGTAATAGGACAAGTTGGAGTTCTTCTTTGACCTTATACAACTACAATTGTGACTTTAATTTGAAATGAATGTTGACTCCGGGATTGCTTCCTCATAGGGACTCGAGGAAGAATCTCTAGGCGTGGTTACTTAATAAAATTGCGACAATAAAATATTGCTATATGTGAGGTACCAGTCTACTCTCCTATAATGCTAGAAAATGTTGAAGATGCTAGTCTTCAATAGGACTAGGCCTTCCCCTTATTCTTGCTTTCAGCAGTCAGCCCAGATATAATCCCACCCCTTGATAATGATGCATACTTAGCATAGTTCTGATGTTAGTCCTGCGAGTACTTTGTATGAGTACTCACCGCTGCTTTGCTTCCTCTTTCCCCTTCGATTCGATCCTGTGTTCGGATGACGGAGCCCCGGAGATGGACTACGCCGGAGACGACTACTACACCACCGCTGGAGCCTACTACTACATGGAGAGTGCCGACACTCAGGAATAGTTAGGAGGTTCCAAGGCAGGAGGCCTCGCCTCTTTTGATCCGCTACTTATGTTTGTGCTAGCCTTCTTAAGGCAAAACTTGTTTAACTTATGACTGTACTTAGATATTATTTGCTTCCACTGACTCGTGCTTGTCGAGTTTTGTATTCAAGCCCTCGAGGCCCTGGCTTGTAATATGAAGATGTATGACTTTAGTTTATTTCTAGAGTTGCGTTGTGATATTTATTAGTGAGTCCCTAATCTTGGTCGTATGCATTGCGTGTATGCTTAGCATACGGTCAAAGTTCGGGGCGTCACAAGTTGGTATCAGAGCCAACTGCCTGTAGGTAGCCCCCTTTCCAACTCCTTTGCCGAAGTTGAGTCTAGTACTTGAAAAACTTTTACTAACATTGTTGTGTGGCTTATGGGCCCACATCTCAATCAGGTGCTATTAGGATCTTTTATTCCTCGTCTATACTCTGTGTTCTGATCTCTCTTCTCTTTCGGGGAAAAGATTTTATTAACTCTAATTCTAGGTTCTCGTAAATACTTCCACCCGGAGAGCCCCTCATTTCAGACGGTGGCTTGATTCATCAGAATACTTCAAAGATACTCTCTGATATTCTCACGAGAATGTATGCTCATCGTGTTAGCGATTCCTCGTCTATACTCTGGGTTTGAAGATACTCTCTGATATTCTCACGAGAACGTATGCTCATCAGGTCCTATTAGGATCTTTTATTCCTCGTCTATACTCTGGGTTCTGATCTCTCTTCTCTTTCGGGTTAAAGATTTTATTAACTCTAATTCTAGGTCTTCGTAAATACTTCCACCTGGAGAGACCCTCATTTCATACGATGGCTTGATTCATCAGAATACTTTGAAGATACTCTCTGATATTCTCACGAGAACGTATGGACATCGTGTCAACGATTCCCTTCCATCGTCAACCCCTATGGATGACTACATGCAATTATCGCTCAGACTTTGATATCTAGTTGCTCTTGTTATTACAAGGTACATCGAATTATCTTACCAAAGATTTGTTCTTCCTCGGTGGATCATGTGCTTCACAGAATTTTTTGAAACACTATTCGATCTTCCATAATTCTCAATAGCCTTTTCCTCTCGACCTTTCTCACCTGCTTGCATTATGGTTAATTCCATATGTCTAGCAATATTAATTAAATCCTTTGTGGATTTCATTTGATTTTATTGATTCAACGTGTATGTGGATGCACGCAGTCATCAATTGTTTATCATAAATTATACATCCAGCTCAAACGCCTTCCTACACACAAGTTGGTTCTTGACAAATCAACCATGATTGATTTCCCATGTAAGTCCTTTCATCTTACTTGTATTTGATCAGAACATCTGTTTCCGATACACCAAATTGGAACTCTTAATTCCTTTGGTTATTTAAGCATCAAAATTATTGGCTATTCTATAATTTGATACCTTGCATTCTTTCTCCCTCTGATTGAGTACTGATACTCACATCAGGTCCTTTGTGGACCGCCAGACCTAGTGTTGGGTTATGATCTGATAGCGCCCTTCATATTCAAAATTATTGTGATGTTCTTCCCCTAATACATGATGCCATTGGTAAACTATGTTTTCTCCCTCTGATAAGTGGTATCCTATGCTTTTGCCAGCCATGCTCTTTTGTCAAGCATGTGCTAATTACCCTTGAAGTTTGTGGTATATGTTCCTAACATGCCCTGATGGGCTGAACCTATGCCTTCCTTAATTTGTGTGAACTCAAGAATTTTCACGAGTCCTACTCTTCTCGTGTTTTGCCGGATAATCTTTCGCTTTGTATAAATTGACCTTGTATATGTGATTTGATAATTTACAAATGTGGTTCTGACCATGATTGTTCTTCTAAGATCCCATTTTTAGACTAGTTTTAGAACTTGTCATCTGTAGATCAATACATCGGTCCAAGCTTAAATTCCGATCTACATCCAAGTAATTACCCCTGGTATCTCGAGAAAATCATGGAGCTACTTAGCTTCTTATAAGCTCCTCATTAACTATGTTTCCTTCACTGATTCATGTTTCCTCGTGTTCTCAATTGTTGGACACTCAAGGACACCAATAATTTAATCGAGTCTGCATTTCGATTAAACAACTCGTGGTAATCTTGTTTTCTTATGAGTTTGTACTCAGTCATGCCTTCCCAAGCTGTTAGGCTACATCACCATTGTCATGCTAAAGCTTGACCATATTATCTATGTCCTTCATGCCCGAAGCACCATTCTGATAGTGCATTAAGCTTACATCGAGCTTTGAACGTCATGTTGGTTGTCTTGAAAGGCAATTCTTATTCTTAGCTAGCACTCTAACATGTGGTTTCGACAACCATTCGCTGCATCATTTCTTTGCTTGATGTCATCGCTGATCGATTACATCTTCAAGAGACTTCTCGAGAATTGTGTCGTGGTCATCATCAACATTCTGAACTCTCTTAGAATATCAATTAAATTCATGATGGGAAGTAGCATTTTTGCCTTCCTTTCAAACGCATGCTTGTCTTGTTTTGGTTGAACCTTAAGTTCCTTGTTAGTCATCTTGTGATATGTTCTATCTTGGAGCATTACCATCTTTTCCAAGAATGGCATGAAAATTGCACACGTCATAAAAATTCTTGATATATTGATACTTCTTGCTATCACCTTTCATTTCTTAGTTTCCGTGTTGTTTCTAACCAGAATACCGACAAATGTATTGTGATGTGTAAATTTAACACATATGGCATAGCAACTCTATTACCTTGGAGTTAATAAACAATAAGTCCATTCTTAGTGTATTGGGTGTTGGGTCAGTATTCTAACATTGGTAGTGCTACTTAGTCCGGATCTTGGGTGTACCTTTTGATTAATATTTAATTGTGGATGTTTTCCCTCGGGCATGCCTCAATATATCATCTAGTTTGACTAGTGCTATCACCTTGTTCACACAATCGTGGGAATCCATTTTTTTGGAATTCTCGACGAGTTGTTGTTGAGCCCATCAGCCACCTCCTCTTCTTCTTTGTGGTTCATGATGAACATTTAATCTAGTGTTTTAAACCATGAAAGCATTATCTTTGTGCCTACCTCATGAAGAATATGTTTGATTAAAGAAGTGTTTTCTCTAAGTTCACGTGCATTTTGTCACCGTGATTATGAGAAAATTTTAGTTTGCTTCCTTTGGAATCATTCCAATTCATTGATGCATGTGCCAAGTATTCTATGGTTTGATAGGTTTGCTACCTCACTCCCTTATTGATTTGATCTGGGAAAAGTAGTCCTATGTAAGATCTAGCCTAGACTTACACATGGAACTTTGATAGCCTATATGGTGGTTCCCAACCAAAACTTGTTTGCATTCCATTCTATAAACCTCAACGTGGGCACGAATGTATTGATATTGTGTTCATATGTCTTGCAATACGACTCATGATTCAAGGCCTGCTTTCGTCGTTCATTTCGAGATTTTTGCAACACCATCTCGTAGGTCTGTGTTGCCAACTTTTCTTCTCATGCCGGCTAAGTCTAAAGTATCCTGACACCAAGCATATCTGAATCTCAGCGGATATGATGGTTGGAACTTTTCCCAAGAATTATAAGGTTGGTATCTATGTTACTCGGTAAGATGATGTGGCTAGCACACCTGCCCGGAAGACCTATTGTAATAGTATCTTGTTCAACATAATTCGTCTTTTCTCCCATGAGGAAATTGTAAGACTTATTTTATAAGTTGTTCTTGATGGATACTTTGAGTTCTTGAAGTCTGTCCTTTATCTGATGACCATGTCGATGCTTCCCCAAAGCATGGCTGCGATACTCCAATCATCAACAAGAACATTGGAAACTCAATGCTAAATGTTTCTTGATCATTTTCCAAACCTCATTGAATGGGTAAATTTAACACCCTATGATTTGCCCCATGACTAAGTTATCATGACTCAAAAATCAGGTCCAATTAAATCTTTTGTGTGCTTGTTATGCTTGACTTGATTGCTGATTGTCTCATTGCTTGCTAGTGATCTATATTCATAAACTCCCTCCTACTCTCAAAGATCGTTTCCTTGATCCAAAATTCTTGCCCAATGATCATGCCATGTGAATAGTACTCAAGACTATTTTTATCAAATATTATTTTGGCCAAAAAGCATTTATTTAATTAGGTTTTCAAAACCCCCTAATTTAAGATTTGCGCTACAAGTCCCCAAATAGGGTGGATCCTTTTCCCCCGAATGCTTTATTTGGAACCTACTATATATATAACTTCCCAAAACCACATAATATTATTTTTAAAAATTATTTTCATATTTTATGTAAAGGGTTTTTCTTAAGGCCAGAAATGGTCTTTTATAGGGAAAATTATTTAAATGCTTTAAAAATATTTGAGAAAATTTAGGGAAACTCAGTGCACATATACTTTCCATATATGAGGGTGTCAACACATGGTCATGCTCAAAATATTGGACAAAACCCATCAAAACCATTTCTGCCTATTCCCAGCATTTGAAAATATTTCTATAAGAAATATTCTCCATTATATCCAGGAAAATTCTAGCATGTTACAAATGATATTTGTGTTCATCTTGCCAAGTTACATCTCAATCCCATTTGTTTTGTTTCACCAAAATATCCCAAAACCATTCCTGTCCAGAGCCGAATTTGATCAACTTTACATTGTGAAATATCTCCTATTGATCCCAAACTTTGAGGGCATCCTCTATTACCCAAATGATGATGCTACACTAAGTGGTGGATCAAGGAGAATAGATTTGCAGACCTAGATCTACAGAAACCTGATTATGTTGATTTCTAGGGATAGCAAAGTTTACATTATAAACTTTCTTCATTTGAGATTAAAACTTGTGATCTGGACCAAATGGACTTACCATTTACCCCTGGTACATCTCAAGGTCATATGATTACCCTGCCTAGCCCAATCACAACTCAAACACCTTCTTCCATAAACTAGTGGACAAGCAAAGTTGACCCAGACAGATTCCCCTTGCCCCCAACTTTTTACCACAATATATTATAACCCTCTTCTACCTCTAGTAACTTTTCCATGGCCTCTGGTAACTTATTTGGGGCGGGGGTAACTCTCTCTTATTCCCTCTCTTTTTAACACGGCAGCACCTCTCCTTCCCTTTTATCATGCTAATGACACCCAACTTTTCCACAACCTCACTTGCATACATATGCATCAAACCAAACCCAAATATGGCAGGATCATGTGGAAAATATGAGCACTTCATCTAAACCTGCATTATGGCAGCAATAGTGCCTTTGTACTACAATTACGTTGTAGAATCATTTTCCTGAGCTGCAAATTGGTGGGAGTATAGTCCTTCCATACCTAGGGCTACTAGACAAAGTTTTATCAGTAGTGCCCCAGAGTAAAAACCCACTAGATCAGGCCCAAGTTTGCTACTTCAAACGTACCCCTTGTGGAAAGCCCATGTAACCAGCCCCATTTAGACTGAGAATTTACCACTACCCTACTCCATGCGCGCCTCACAACCTAGACAAGTTTGGCCGACCAAAAAGATGCCATGGACAAGGGTTGGCGTGGTGACCATGTAGCCAACATGGAAAACCGGCACTCTACCGCTGGTCCTCGTCCTGTAGCTCGCAGCATGCTTTGGCAGGGCATCCTCTCTCGCCAATAGCCTCCACTAGACCTCCCATGCCCCTCCTCGACACTCGGAAACCTCCAAGGCACCTCTGGAGCGCGTGCTCACCGTGCCCGAGGCGCGTCTGAGGCCACCCCGGCTCCCCCCGGTCGCCCCCGCCTATAGGACCACTCCCGAGCCCCCTCTCACCCCCCTTGGATCTCCCTCACTCCCGTGGGCCTCCCTAGACCGGGACCCCTTGCTCCTATGCCCTCCAACCCACCCCACGGCCACCAAGGCGCCGCCACGACTTCGGCCCGATTCGGACCACCTTGGGGCTCCCCTTCCTCCCTAGGCACTCCGGTGTCCCTAAATCGCCACCGCAAGGCCCCTCGAGCTCCATTCCCCGCCTTCCCATGGCCATGCTGCCGCGCCCACCATGGTCGGTAGCCCACTCCACGTTCAACCACGGCCCTGTCACTACACCTATTCCCCGAGGGCGTGGAGCATCCAGGTGGGTTCGGTGCGTCTCCCTGAGTACGCCGGTGGCTGGGCCGCCTGTAGAGGTGGCCTATAGCACCGGCGAGAGGCAACGGCATCGCCCCCTCTCTTCCCCGATGAAGCCGCAAGAGGAAGAAGAAGATCCTCCGGAGGGTCCCACTCCTCAGTGACCCATCGACGGGCCCAACATTTTAAATCAAAACGGTTTTCACCATTTACGCTTTCAAGCGCCGAAGGCGTCCTGGCACTACTATGCCATCGGCGTGGCACCTGCATAGGCGTGGCTGAGCCACTGGGCCGTCCTAGTGCCTATTCCACGCCCACCACACTCTTTTGGCATTTTGGGGGAAAAAGCCTTTTCCTTTTTTTCCAGAGATGTTAAATAATTTCATAATAAATTCATTTCAACTCCAAATATTATGATTCAAGTTTCTATAGACTCCTAAAATCATGTTCTGTCCAAATATGTGCATAACATATTTTTGCATATAATATTTTCTCGTCCATTAATGAATTGGTCATTCCTTTATTATAAGTACCTGCTTGTAATGTTCCTAGGGGATTCAAATCAACTTCAAATGGAGTGGTGGAAGTTTCTAGGGGTATCTAAATTCATACACTAAGTGGTGAACATTTTGTCTCACACTTATTCTCCTATTACAAATATTAGGCCATTTCTTCATATATATCCACTTTGTAAATCTCTAGGAAATTCATCCCAACTCCAGATCCAGTGAAACCACTTCCTGCATGTTTCTAAAATCAGGCCCTATTTGTGGGGTATATCCACCCTTTTTATAAAAAGGTTTTTTATGGACATCTTATAGGACCATCATTTTCTTCATTTCCACCATTCCAAACTCCCCCTTGATCCACATCCTATGAAACCTCCTTTGTCATTTTTCTTGTGACCAGAGGTGTCCAAGAAAAATAAAACTCCTATTTATAGAGCACTTTTATTGTCTCCATGATGTGTTGCTCATTAAGGTTGTTTCCGGCGATAGTTGACGAGGTAGACGGAGTGCTCGGAGCGGATGAGAAGCGTGTGAAGACCTTGAAGACATTGCTAAGCTAGGTAAGCAGCCCTTTGACCATGACATATAGAACTTTAGTTTTGTCATATTTGATCATGTGGAGTAGTGACCCCTCCGGTGGGTTTCTTCCGATACTTTTGACATTGGCACTTGCATCGGGCATGACCCTACCACCTTATGAGGGTTATGCGGGTGGGTGTAGATAGGATGCTAGTAGATGCTATGCAAGTGGGATCGGGATTATGCATGGTGATGGGAACACAAATGATTTCAAAGACTTTTTGAAAACCCCATCGGGTGCCACTAATGCCCGAGGGAGATGATGATGAATTGGGTAACCACTTGAGAAAGTAGCGGTGTACCGGAGCAAGTGAGGGTGTGTTTTCGAAAATGGAGAGTTTGAAGGTCTGTTGACCGTCCCAACATTACATGTGCGACCACTCTGCCCCTATATGGGAAGGGGCTTTGTTGATAACTTTGGTGGGTACCAGCATAGAAACCACATTACTAGTGGCAAGAGTGGTGTGGTCACTCTCGATACGGGGTTGTACCGGTATGTAGAATCATGCGTTGTCTTCACAGGCACTGGGCATACCATTGGTCCCCTCATGGATGGTATGATCTGGAGCGAGGCTCGTGTGATGTACATCATGTGGGCTGGGTACCAATCGAGCAAACTCTTTGTTTAGTTTCGCCAGGGGAAAGTATTGTTCGGGTGCTTACCTCAGGTATGTTATATACCGAGTCGTGGATGACATGGAAGTTCCCCGAGTCTTGTGGGTAAAGCGTGCAACCTCTATAGAGTGTAAAACTATTCGAATAGCCGCGTCCATGCTCATAGACAGTTGGAGGTCCTTCTTAAACTACGTCCGGATGATTTCTCAAACTTTGTGTGTGTGGTGACAAGGATGATATTTGAGTCGAGTCGGATGAGGTGGCATGATGACTGAACATGAGATGTTTAGGCAGTACATGAGACAAGTCTGAGGACTTGGTGTGATGGTTGAACATGAGACCTCCAACCCCTGCTTATGATGATGACTGTGACGTGTTCTTATGAACACCTGTTCGTGGTTGATGCATTCTTACTTAAATTACCTGATCATGTCATTGCACTCAAAATTAGTTTTCTGCAAAAATATACCTACTAGTGATATATCATGCATTGTTATTGCCTTATTCAAAACATGGGTCGCTTGCGAGTACATTCAAAGTAATCATTGGCTTGGCACTGGTTATTTTATTGGCCAGGCATGAAAGATCAGGTTATGATGAAGATTACCTTGGTGACGGACATGCGAGCTAGGGCGCTTCCTAGTCAGAATGCCTGTAGGGTTAAGGCAGATGGCATGGGTTCATGCTATCATTGAAAATTTCCGCTGCAATCATATGAAGACTAGGACTTCAGGGCCATATTTGAGTAAAACAGTATGTAATGGATGTAAGACTCTTGTTATCCAGTTTCTGTGTGTTCAGTGAGCATTCATCTCTAGGATCACTGTGCACGTACATTCGGTGATCACGACCTATGAGTCGGGGTCCCCACAGTAAATTTCATGTTTCTCCTTGCCCCTTTTATCCAAGGGGTTATGCATTTGCTTACCTGTGATGTTTTTCGAGCTATGCTTACTCGTGGGAAGGATATACTCATAATACTTGTGTTTAAACACGTTTTCCTTTCCATTGGCCTGGTTAAACTAATAATCACGTTTTCCTTTCCAGTGGTCTATTTAACATTTCTTGAGATGATATGATCTAAGCAGTAATAATTCCCTGCTTAGGTAAACACCTCAGTGAACAACTCTGTCAGTAAGACCATGTTACAATTGTTGTTGAGATTCCGGTAATCGCTAGTGGACGAGAACTTTGCCTATTGGTCCCCAAAGTTTCAACGAGCGGGAAAATGGTTCTATTCGTCCCCCACCCTTGGTACCGACGTTGTTGCCAACTTAACTAACAGGCTCTCCTCTGGCAGATCTTGCTTCCATTACCATGCAAGATTTCACCGCTCTTCCTACTCTTAAACCCCTCATGGTGTGCCTATAACCTCAAAGTTCCACAGGATCGAAACCTGACTTTCCTGTATGTCTTTAAATCCAAAGTTTTTGTTGCAGTTGGCTTCGAATGTAAATCCCAAGCCACCATCCAAGGTAATTATGTTATTCTTGTCATCATTGACTGACTGTCCAAAGTTGCACATCTCTGGCTATCAAGGAAACTATCACTGCTAGTCAACTGGTGATTAGTTCAGAGCATGGTAGTTTATTCACTCCAAGATTTTGGGCAAGTTTCCAGGAAGCTATGGAGACTCATCTGTCCTTCAGCACCGCTTTTCACCCTCAATCCCAGGGACTAGTTGAAATAGTCAATCAGATTCTCAAAAACATGCTTCGAGCTTGTGCCATTTCTTTCGGCAAGAAATGGGAGGAATCTCTCTCGTATGCTAAGTTTCTCTTAAAACATTAGATATCAAACTATTCTAAAGATGGCTCCCCTTGAAGTGTTGTATGGACATAAGTGCACACTCCTCTGAATTGGTCAGAAACTGGGAACATACACTTATCTGTCTGTATAATATTCAACGTGCGGGAGATCAAGTCTGCATTATTCATTGCAAACCTGAAGGCTGCTCAGTCTCGTCAGACGAGTTAGTATGTCCTTCATCACAAGGATATGGTGTATCATCCAGGCAAAAAGGCTTATCCTCGAGTCACGCCAATGAGAGGTGCACACCATTTTGGGATCACGGGCAATCTGTCTCCTCGTTATATTGGTACTTTCACTATTCTCGAAAGGCGTGGTAAAGTGGCATATCAATTGGAACTACCATCAAACCTTTCCCAGGTTCAAGATGTGTTCCATGTGTCACGGCTTCGTCGCTGCTTCAAGGATCCTGTCCGGGCAGTGGATCATGATATCCTTGAACTGCAACAACCAGTCCATTTTCTTGGTGTAACTGAACGTCGGAATCGTCAGAAGATTACTAAGTTCTTCAAAGTGTAGTGGGCAAATCAATCTGAAGATGAAGCCACTTGGGAACGTGAGGATCATCTTCGTGCAGAATACCCTGGGCTCTTCCCTTCTAATTCTTGATTCTCGGGGTGAGAATTATTGTTAGTAGGGGAGAATTGTGACGCCCTGGATTTGTGTTATAGTAATCTCTGTAATTAAGCTACAGTAATCCCATGCTAATGATGCCACGTCACCATGATTATTGTTGTTAAACTCGTGTTGGAGTCAAACCCCGTTCAAATTCAAATTTAAAATAAAGTCAAACGATAACATCGTTTGAGTATCAAAACTAAAATCATGGTTACATTACAAATATTCAATTGGTATTCATAAAAGCATAACCAACATTTTATCATGTCATTAGGTGCCTCGAAACTATTTTTATAGATGCCGAAACGATCATTTAAATGCCCCTGTCTGTTTTGGCAGATATCAAAACAATTAAATAGGCCCTCAACTTTTTGTGGCAACCCCCAAATATTGCTTTACAATTATCGGGATAAGTCGCTTATTTTACAAAATGCTTTTGTCACTAGATTAATTAAAAACATAAAAAAAGAAAAAAAGAAAAACAAAAAGGGAAACCCCCTCCCCCCGGGCCATCCCAACTAGGCCCTGGCCTAGTTCGGCCCAGCCGCCCCTAGCCTACAAGGGGGTCATCCCCCGAACACTAACCGGTGCCCCCACTCACCGCGATGCCCCCACTCCTCTCTCCCTCGGCCCCGATTGGGATCGAGCGCGCTTACCGCGCCGCCCCATCGTTCCTTGTAGGAGGCCAGCCCCGACGTAGCGCCGGCGCCTCCCCGCCTCCACGACTCTAGCCTCGTCACCGCCTCCTTGCCCTCCTCCTCGAGCCCACTGTCCCTCCCCTACACCTCTTGTAAGCGGGCCCCCATGCCCCTACCCCCGCTCCACGGCCATCGTTGCCCACACTTCGGCCGCCGCCACCCAAAGCTTGCCGGAGCAAGCGCCGTCTGCGGTTGCTCCCCGCGGTGCCCGCACACACCACGCGCGCTCGTGTTGCCTCGCCGCTCGCCGCGCTCACCGCGCGCGTCCGCCTACATCGCCGTGCCCGCTGGCCATGCCCGCCACCCCTGCGCGCACACGCCACCCTCACGCCTGCAGAATCCCGCGACGCTGGTCCCCTGCACGGCCATGGCCTTGCTCACCCCCTTTCCCCCCGCACGTGCTCGCCGCGGCCCCACTAGCACCTAGCAACTCGCCACTGCCTGCAGCTATTGCGAGTCGTCGCCGGCCACAACCACAACCGGTGACCATCATCGGCCCCACATCCACCACAGCCGCCGGCGAGCCACCGGTGGCCCCCTGGCTGATCTGGTTAGTGGGGCTAAACCTCACTAACCCCACCCCCGCGTGACAATGACAAATGCGGCCCACCGCCCCCTAATAATGTAATAAACAAATATAATAAACAGATTAATAAAATGTTTAGTTTAATTAATTAATTATATAATTAGTTTAATTAATTAGGTATTTAAATTAACTTAAGTTAATTATATTAATTAACCACTCTGGTAATTAATCAAAACTGTTAATTAGTTCTATTAATTAATTAACCTGAACACATACTAGCAGGTGGGACCCACCCCCTTAACTAATTATGATAAATAATAATTAAACTTAATTAAAACGGTGTCACTAAGAGAGGGCCCCAACGGTTAGTACGACCAGTCAACAACACTATTGATTGCTGATGTCAGCATGACATCCTGCTGATGTCATAATTCTATTTTCGAAGTAAAATAATATGTTTAATTCCAGAATATTAATAAATTTTTAAAAATTAATATAAAATAATCCGTAACACGGATGAAAATATTTTATACATGAAAGTTGATCAGAAAAAGCCCGCGAAGCCGAAGACGATGTGCGTTAGTCTGTCACGTGCTCCTAGCATAGCAAACATGGAACATTTCCATCATTTTCATATATCCGGTAGAAGCAAGAGACCCGGAAAATACCGTGAGATATTCTTCCGATCTGTCTGCGACATGTATTACTACGTTAGTGCATACCTATCTCTCCATATTCCCATGTCATGAATCGTGATGCATTTGTCTGCTTTATATTTATTCTTCCTTCCCCCTCTTCTCTCTGGTAGACCCCGAGACTGACGCTACTTGCCGGATATGACTATGTCATTGACGATCAGGCCTTTGCAGCATAGCAGCAAGGCAATCAAACCCCCATTGAGCATTCCGATATCGTCCCTTCCTTTCCCTCTTATTGTTGCATTAGATTTTGCTAATGTATTAGTTAGCTCCTATTCTGATGTATAGCCTATTTTTGATAAACTGTTACTATACCTGTAATAATATCAACTGCTTAGTATAGGTTGATTAATGGATCCCAATGACCCCTTAGTCCCAATTGCCCCTGCTTCTTCATCGACTACTCGAAGACCAGAAGACTTGGTCAACCGACCGACAAGATAGACCCCTCACATCACTGCACACCCCTTTAGTATGGCACTACAAAGCTACTACGGAGTGCCGAGGGTGATACCTCACTTATCAATCATGGGTATCGAGGGTGATTCCTCCTTCCCATTTATCGATAGTGACTCTTGTCATACACATACCTAGAGTGGGATCCATCGAGGGTGATTCCTCGGATATCCACTTGGTGTATAAAAACATAGTTACTTCAACTTGACCTTGTTTACATGTGAAAGATGGGACTGGAGGGACAGGCGGTACCACCCTGGTTGAGGTGGACCTGAATTCCCGACAGTCTTGAGACGCGTCGGCCCCAAGGGTACCCGTGTGTAAGATGTGGTGGCATGCGTCGGTAAGGCATCCAAAAGGGTGATGATGAGGCGTGGATGGGCAGGAGAGGCCCTTGCCACACATCCTCGAGACGGGGCGACGGGACCTCACTTTATGGGTCGCGCTTGTCCCGCATTAATAAAATGCTAATGGGTTGGGTACTTTATCTGACTTATGTTGTTGGCCTTAATACACACTAACCTTCATGTGGGAGAGGTTATGGGTACTCAACGTCATTGGATCAACCGAAGCTCTTCGGACGTCGGCAATGGAGTGGCGCACGCCTGAGCGGTCCGTAACGGCATCGCGCTTGTTATAAGGGGTGCTAGGACTGACATCGGCCACCCTCGCATCGTGTAGGAGTGCAAAGGGTGACTGGGCCCATGACCCCTGCATGCTTAGGATTTAGACCGGCTGGCTGGCCTCTTCATTGAGTGTAGGTGGGGCGACGACGTTTTGATATCCCGAGGCCGGGCATGACCCAGAAAAGTGTGTCTAGCCGGAGGTGATTCAAGCGTGTTGGGGAATATGTGGTGCACCCCTGCAATGATGAATAATCTATTCGAATAGTCGTGTGCACGGTAACAGGATGACTTGGAGTTCTACTTTGACCTTATACAACTGCAATTGTGACTTTAATTTGAAATGACTATTGGCTCCGGGATTGCTTCCTCCCAGGGACTATAGGAAGAATCTCTGGGCATGGTTACTGAATAAAATTGCTACAATAAAATATTTCTATATGTGAGTTATCAGACTACTCTCTTCTAATGCTGCAAGACGTTGAAGATGCTAGTCTTTGATAGGACTAGGCCTTCCCCTTATTCTTGCTTTCTGCAGTCGGCCTAGATATAATCCCTCCCCTTGATAATGACGCATACTTAGCATAGTTTTGATGTCAGTCTTGCGAGTACTTTGGATGAGTACTCACCATTTCTTTGCTTCCTCATTCCCCTTTGATTCAATTCTGCATTCAGACGACAGAGCCCCGGAGATGGAGTATGCCAAAGACAACTACTACAACACCGCTAGAGCCTACTACTACGTGGAGAGTGCCGACACTTAGGAATAGTTAGGAGGTTCCTAGGCAGGAGGCCTCGCCTCTTTCGATCCGTTGCTTATGTTTGTGCTAACCTTATTAAGGCAAAACTTGTTTAACTTATCTCTATACTCAGATATTATTTGCTTCCGCTAACTCGCGCTTGTCGAGTTTTGTATTCGAGCCCTCGAGGCCCCTGGCTTGTAATATGAAGTTGCATGACTTTAATTTGTGTCTAGAGTTGTGTTGTGATATTGATTAGTGAGTCCCTAATCTTGGTCGTACGCATTGCGTGTATGTTTAGCATATGGTCAAAATTAGGGTGTCACAAGAGGGTTCCACAAGTCCACCATCCGATTGAAACTTGGTACGTCGTGCCACTGTGCATCTACCGTATCATAGCCCAACCCGTCGGGCAGCGCTCGACACGACCGTCATCACTTTTACTACAAACAATAGAAACTCCAACTCCTGGATGGAGATCTAGGTGGTTAATAAGCCGAGAGGGGTCGAGTTACCGAAACCCAATGTGTGCTAGTATCTTGTCTTGGATAACATCCCCATAACTCAGCTCTTAAGGACGGTCCCAATGAGACAACCCACCATGTACTCCTACATGGCCTCTCATTGCTACCTTTACCAAATCGTTTTCACACACTTAGCTCTCCCACAGTAGGACATGAACACATCCATTCCAATTCATCGGCCAGATGGATCAGACCCGACAAGACTCTAAGCATAGAAGGCACAGTAAGCAAGCATGGATAAGTAAGCAGAACAAGGCACAATCAGTTGCTAATCATGCTAAGTGGTTTTAACATTTTTTATAAAATATTATTTTGGCCAAAAAACATTTATTTAATTTAGGTTTTCAAAAACCGCTGAATTGAGGTTTGCTCTTCAAGTCCTCAAATTATTGTGAATGTTTTGCCCGAGAGATTTTATTTGGATCCTATTAAACATAAGAATTCCCCACAACACTAAATATTATTTTCAAAGATTATTTTCCTATTTTATTTGAAGGCTTTTTCCTAAGTCTAGAAATGGTATTTTATAGGTAAAGATATGTAAATTCTTTCACTATATTTGAGAAAAATTAGGGGTACTCAATGGACATATATTTTCCATATATAAGAGTTTCAACACTTGGTCATGTTAAAAATATTGGACAAAACCTTTCAAAACCCTTTCTGGATATTTAAAGTATTTGAAATATTTATATAAGGAATAATCTAAAATAAATCCAATAAAATTCTAGCTTGCCACATATGCTATAGACGATGATCTTGCCAAGTTTCATTATCATAAAAATAATTTTGTTTCACCAAAACCCCTCAAAACCCTCTCTCTCCATATCTAAACTTGAGAAAGCTTACATTGAAAAGTGTCTCCAATTGTTCCCAAAACTTTTGTAAATATTCTAATCCTATTATAATGTGTCCAAACAAAGTGGTGCACCAAGGAGAACAAATATAGTTGTCCAAATACCTCCAATACCATTTCTGTTGATTTCAAGAATTGGGATTTTTTGCAGTGCCAAGTTTCCCCATTTGGTCCCAAACTTTTTGGGCATGCTCTAAAACACAAATGATGCCACCAGCCCAAGTGGTGCATAAAGTATAATGGATTTTAATAGTTAGATCTAAGAAAATCCATTTGTGCACATTTTAGGGTTTATGAAGTCTGCATTGGAAACTTCCATAAAATAAGCCCAACTTTCATGATGGAACTCATTGCTATGTATTATGCACTCTTGTTTAATTTCATGGCATGGAGAACCTTTTAGCTAGGTCAAAACTCGATCAAACACCTTTTGGCGGAGTCTAAAAGTTACTACTTGGACCTCCTATAGTAATCTTCTTGCTCTCAAACTTTTACCACATGTCCACCTAGTTACCTTATGCCCCTGGTACATAGTTCAGGCCCCCAGCTATATCATTGGTGGCGCAAAACCTCATATTTCCTCCCAGGACAATCAAAGATCACACCATTTCTACCTCCCTCCTTCTTACCTCTTGGGACCCCGACCCTAGGTCATATGAATCCAGTTTGTAACATAATACATCACTTTGTGGCCTCACGCATGGTTAACCCAACGGCTGCCACTTTACCTTGGCCGGGCGTTTGCATCTTTTGGCTCACGTATATGATTATGTCGCTAGCAATCATAGGCCGGAGAACCTGGGTCAACATGACTAGTTATAGACCCAAGTGGCACAACAGTATAGGGACATGCATACATGACCCAGCACTGCATGTATCAGTCATCAACGTGTGTAGATGAGTCGTAGCAAGATACATGGACTCCATTACACCCCACGACATTTCCCCGTAGGGACAGACACATCAACAAGGAAGGATACATGTCGGTAAATCAATGTGTCCAGAGTAGTAGCAAGCTATCATGGCTCAGTGGAAGCAAAAAAGAGGAATTTCCCGCGTAAAGAGGGCTACTAGAGGTACAAAACTAGGTGTTGGATCCCACATATACCAATGCATTTCAAAGATACACGCATTATGCACGATATGCATAGATACAACATGTCATCACAACATAACTCTATGACTCGAGTCTTCATTAATGACTCATAAGAGCCAACATAGTGTGATATTACAAATAGGGGTCACATAACCCAACCGTCAAGTCATACAAGCACAAAGCGGAAGAAAACGAACCTACCAAAGGAACATGACCTCTGTCTGGGATTCCCAAGCTAATCCGGTCAACATTGAACTCCATGTCGTAAGAATCACTAATGAGACTAACGTCTCCTCTTCAAAAACGTAAACTAAGCAACCATAAGTACAAAGGTACTCATCAAGACTTACATCAAAACTAACTACATATGCATCATTGTCAACACAGGTAGTTGTGGGGTTTATTGCAGCTAGCCAACTTTTACTCTTGGCTAACCTGGACTACCAATACGAGTACTTTCTTTGAGATGGGATTGCGCTCATGAGTCCACATATTCACCATAACAATACACAACTATGGATCCTCTCCTGTCTCCCTACGAGAAGGAGATCCATAGCACTCATACTTATCTGGCACATTTTAGAGTATTCATGTCAAGTTTTCTACGAACTACATAAGTTTTCCATGTACTCCATATCCGAAGACACAGCTATTCGAATAGATCATTTACCCCGTAGGGGTATACTTCTTCACACATGCTCTCCCCACTTATCGCCATGTGCACATAAAAAGGCACCTTGGCAATCTTCAAGCAGAAGAACAGTGAGGTAGTTGGTCATGACCGTTAATCACACAAGACCCTAGTCCAGGTTTATCGCCTATTTGAGACTGAACCCACAAGGAAGTCTGGCCGAAGTTTCCTCTACGCCCCAAACGATGTGCCTAGGGTTCCACAAGTCCACCATACGATTGACACTTGGTACATCGTGCCACTGTGCATCTAACGCATTGAAGCTCACCCCATCAGGCAGCTCTAAGCATGGCCACGAGCACTTTTCTAACAAACAACAGAAACTAGATGCAACTCCTGGACCGAGATGTAGGCGGTCAATAAGCCGAGAGGGGTCGAGTTACCGAAACCTAATGTGTGGTAGTACCTTGTCTTGAATAACATATACAGAACTCGGTTCTTAAAGACGGTCCCTATAAGACAACCCGCCATGTACTCCTACATGTCCTCTCATCGCTACCATTACCAAATAGTTTTCACACACTTAGCTCTCACACAGTAGGACATCAACACATCCATTCCTATTCATCGCCCAGATGGATCAGACCCGACACGATTCTAAGCATAGTAGGCATAGTAAGCAAGCATGGATCAGTAAGCACAACAAGGTTCAAGAAGTTCCTACTCATGCTAAGTGGTTTCAACTATTTACTATGACAAGGACATGTCATCCAAAGGAATGGGTTTAACTACTGAGAACATGTAAATGTTGGATCGTTATTGTTGTAATGCAGTAAAACAGAGAAGGAACAAGAGAGTGGGTTTATATCAGTATGCTCAAGGGGGGTTGCTTGCCTGACAGTTCTGAAGATAGTACTTCTCTTCAAAAGTGTTAACGATCACATCATTGGAACCATTGTCTACCAAGAAGGAACAAACACCAACAAACAAGAAGGAACAACATTCAGTTCATGCAATTCACAACCATGATGTATGACATGAGAAATTAAGGTACTAAATTGATCTAGAGGAATAATCAACCAAGTTAATTCATACATTTCCCTAATCATAAAATTTCCTAATTGGTGATGTTAATTTGTTCATACATGCATGATCATGTCATAATCACATTCATTGCATTTTTCTGATCATTTTTCATATACAAATTATTTTCTTCTGAGTCACCGTCGAATTTCTATCAATTTTAGAAGTTTTATACATTTTTTGGAATAAATCAATCAATTAAAAAATATTCAAATTCTAGAAATGAAATACTACATCAGCATTATGTCACAGTGAAGTTAGCTTGTCAACAGGGCCGGTCCACGTCAAACCTAATGTGTGGGACCCACAGGTAAGTGACTCACCTAGTTAAACACAGGATTATGTTTAATTTAAACCGAATTTTGAATTAATTGGGGTCTGGATCCACACGTCAGTGTCTGATTTATTTATCAAAATAACTAATACTAATCTCTCACTAATCTAAAAAGTAAAGAGTGTTGGGCCCGCTTGTCATTGACTCCCTAGGGTCAAAACCATGTCAGCAGGGTCAAAGCCACCAAAAGTTTAACGCCGGCCACAACAGACACGGCGGAGATCGTCGGATTTCACCGTCCGGCGACCATTTGGCATGTGGCTAGGCTCTAATGAGATAAGGTAGGGGTGCACATCTGATGGGTGATGCGGGAGAAGCTAGAGAGGTCTGGCTTAAGTGCAACGTTGGCTTTGGGGGCGGCCGAAGCTTGGTCAGGTGTGGGCACGATGCTGCAACGGGATGCAAGCTGGGTTACGGTGTACTTGGGATCCTGGCAGCTCCAGGATCTCGTTGACATGCTCATACTCGAGCTTGGGGAGCCCTGGCCATGGCGGTGACAAGGCCGTGCGACGGCGATCTCGGGAGGTTGGGGATCGATGACTACATCACGTAAAAGAAGAGGGGAATAGGGGGAAACGGCTAAGGAGCTCACGAGGAGCCTAATGGTAGGATCATCTAGCTCAGGGAGGCTTCTGCAGCGGCGAATCATCGGAGAAGAGCGTCACTGACAGAGCTTGAAGACGATGTCCATGGAGACGACAGAGGGCCCCTTCGGTTGCTTGGCTCGGTGAGGAGGTCGAGGACGATGTTGCAGTTCTTCTAGACATGGGGGAAGGGCAAGGGGGTCTCGGTGTCTACGGGGCCAACGGCAGCGAGTCGTGGATGGCTTCAGCCATGATGACAAGAGCAGGAAAGAGAGGAAAAGGGAAGAGAGGGGGCCGGCTCGGTCGGTATGACTCCCGTGAAACTATCCACGACGAGGATGTGGAGGGGGCACACAGGCAGGTAGCTGCGGCGTGGCGCGCTGAGCATGCGCGTGCTTCAGCAACGTGCTTGTCTTCCTTTCCAAAGGAAGGTGACGACTCGCTCACCAACAAGGCTTGGCTGCACAATAACTGGGCCGAGGTAAGACTTCTCTCTCTCTCTCTCTCTCTCTTTCCTCATTTGTTTTGTTTTTTCTAATGTTGTAACTCTGTTTTGCCTAAATAAAATACCAAAACATTTTCAAAACTTCTGAAACTATTTATGGGCACTATTTGGATTAATCCAGAAGCCCTCAAAAGTTTTAAGGAATTTTGGAGCATGTAAAATATTTATAGAATGTTAAATGCCCTAATTATAATATAAAAGAGTTATTTCAAAAATCCAATATGGCCGGGAGAAATGTGCACCAGCTCTGTTTGTTGTTTAAAACATTATCCAGATTTCATGGACATTTGTGGAAGCCATTTTGGGTTAATTGAAAATTATTTTAGGTTCA
The DNA here is from genome assembly GCA_022496015.1 of Hordeum marinum. Taxonomy (NCBI): domain Eukaryota; kingdom Viridiplantae; phylum Streptophyta; class Magnoliopsida; order Poales; family Poaceae; genus Hordeum; species Hordeum marinum. Next base: position 131,901,021 of record CM039676.1, on the reverse strand, counting down.
ACCTATTTGAATTATATTGAGGTAGGGTTTGATCATCCCCATTTCAAGTACAATTGAATTTAACATGAGGCATGATGATCACAATGCAACTAGTTATAAGCAACAGAATTCTAGGGTTGTGAGGGATCACTAGAAGAGTGTCTAGAGGGGGGGTGAATAGACTACTAGAAGGAAATTAAAACCTAACCTTTGCCCAAGTAAATTGGTTGGCAGATTTTAACATTTTTAGCAATACTAGCAACTCTATATACCCTACACATGCATGTCAATAAATATGGAAGCGAAAAGTAAAGACATTGCACAAGAAGTAAAGAGTTGAGATGTGGAGATCAAACAGAATTGGAGATGCAAGGATTTTTCCCGTGGTTCCGATAGGTGGTGCTATTTTACATCCATGTTTATGGAGTCTTCAACTCACGGAGGGTAACGGTCTCGAGAGTCCACGGAGGGCTCCACCCATAAGGTTCCACGAAGTAGCAACCCTGACTATTCCATAACGGCTTCCGTCCATGAAGGACTAGCCTCACTATGGGTAGATCTTCACGAAGTAGTCAATGTCCTTTCCCATACAAACTTCTTGGTTCACCTCCACAAAATGAAGTAGGAGGCTCCCAAGCGACACCTAACCAATCTAGGAGGCACCACCGTACAAAAGGTAATAGGCTCAGTAATGACGATGAACTCCTTCCTCTTGTGCTTCAAGATGATAAACTCCTCAACACACAATCACTCTCTCACAAATTTGGGTTGGTGTAAGAGATGGGATTGGTAGAAAGCAACTTGGTAGAGCCTAAGTTTTATAAGCACAACATTGACCCGGCAAATATGGCTCCATTAAATAAACCTAGTACAAAGTCATAGCCACCTTTGAAGTTTGCAGCTGATGACACGAAGCTGGTGGATTTTACCCCGGGTGATTCATCCAAGCAGTTCAATATTGGGGCCAACATGGATCCCGCATAGGAAAGCACGCTCATCAAATTCATCCGTGAGAATCGGGACATCTTTGCATGGAAGCCATCTGACATGCCAGGTGTACCCAGAGAGTTTGCTGAGCACCACCTTAATGTGGGTCCTAAGTTTAAGCTGATTAAGCAAATCCTTCTTCGTTTCAAAGAGGAGCAGCATATAGCAATTGCAGAAGAGGCAGCCTGGCTCTTGGCAGCAGGGTTCATTGTGGGGGTATTTCACCCGGAATGGTTAGCCAACCCTGTGCTGGTACTCAAGAAGAATGACACATGGCGTATGTGTATAGACTACACGGATCTTAACATAGCTTGTCCAGTCGACCCATTTGCTCTCCCTCGCATTGACCAGATTATTGATGCAACGATGGGTTGTGAGAGTTTGTGTTTCATGGACACCTTTTCAGGCTATCATCAGATCAAGATGGCGGTTAAAGACCAAGAGAAGACCTTGTTCATCACACCTTTTGGAGCTTTTTGCTATGTGTCCATGCCATTCGGACTCAAGAGTGCACATGCGACTTACTAGCATTGTGTGCAAAATTCTCTTCACGGTCAGATCGGACGTAATGTTCATGCCTACATGGACGACATTGTGGTTAAGTCAAGGAAGAAGGAGACGTTGTTGGATGACCTGAAGGAAACATTTGATAACTTACGGGTTTATAAGATGATGCTTAACCCGGCGAAATGCATTTTTGGAGTTCCTACAGGTAAGCTTCTGGGTTTCTTGGTTTCAGAGCGAGGCATCGAAGCTAACCCGGACAAGATAAAGGCCATCACGTCACTAGCCAAGCCAGCGAGCATCAATGATGTACAGCGCTTGGCGGGTCATATTGCTGCTTTAAGCTGCTTCATCAGCCGCTTGGGGGAGAATGCTATTCCTCTATACCAGATGATGAAGAAGATGGATGACTTTGTGTGGAGCACGGCTGCAGATGAAGGTCTTGAAACGCTTAAAAAGCAGTTGGTTGACCCACCGATCTTAGGCACCCCGGCTAAGAAGGAACCCCTGCTCCATTATATGGCGGCTAATAATCGGGCGGTTAGTGTTGCGATTGTGGTGGAGCGTAAAGATGAAGGGAAAGAGTATTCGGGCCATAGGGCGGTCTATTATGTCAGTGAGGTGCTTATCAAATCAAAGCAAAGATACCCACATTGGCAGAAGCTGACATATGGGTGTTCATGTCAAATCATAAGCTGAAGCATTATTTCCTTGGACATCACATCACGGTGGTTAGCTCTGCTACGTTGGGAGACATAATACATAATCGAGAAGCCACTAGTAGAATTGCTAAGTGAGCGCTGGAGATTGGACCTCTAAATTTGAAGTATGCCCCTCACACAACCACAAAGTCTCAGGCATTTGTGGATTTCATAAACAACTAGACGGAGTGTCAGTCGCTGGAGGAAAAGCCGGACAATACATACTAGACAATTCAGTTTGACAGGTCCGAACAGTTGGAGGGCTCAGTGGCTGGAGTTGTCTTAACCTCTCCCAAAGGTGATAAGTTTTGTGACGTATTAAGGCAGATGTTTCCTTGCACAAACAATACATGCTTTGCTTCACGGACTTCGTGTGGCTAAGTAGATGAACCTAAGTCGGGTTAGGAGCCTCGGCGACTCTGATCTGGTGGCACAACAGGTGTCAGGCACGTGGGATTCCAAGGACCCGTAGATGGTGGCTTATCGGCAAGAGGTGGATATCATCGCTGGTCATTTCAAGGGTTATCAGGTAGACCATATCGATCGTCGCAAGAACGAGGCAACGGATGCATTGTCAAGGTTGGGCTCTTAGCGTAAGTCAGCGCTGCCTAAATTTTTCTTGGATGTGCTTTATCATCTGTCTGTTAAGTTACCATCAGAAGAGGATCTGGCTATACCTGACCCGGAGAGGCAACTAGTGGCGTCCTTGCATGCTATTCCAGACTGGACGTTCCCATATCTGGCATACCTAACCCGGGGCGACTTGCCTGAGGATGAGACTCTGGCGCGGTAGACCGTGAGGCGTTCTAAATCCATGACCATCGTTGGAGGGGAATTACACAAGTGCAGCGTCACCTGCGTCTTCCAACGTTGTGTTTCACAGGAGGAAGGCAAGGAATTGTTTTATGAAATACATACTAGTGATTGTGGTCATCACGCCGGGTCAAAATCATTAGTGGCCAAGGCGTTACGACATGGCTTCTTCTGGTTGACGGCTCATAAGGACATAGAAGATTTGGTTGCTAAGTGCGATGGGTGCCAAAAGTACGGAAGACGTGCTCATGTGCCGACTCAAGAATTACGGATCATACCGATCACTTGGCCATTTGCAGTTTGGGGGCTTGACATGGTTGGACCTTTCAAACGGTTTAAGGATAAAAAGAACCACCTTTTTGTGGCAGTGGACAATTTCACCAAGTGGGTGGAAGCTGAGGCGGTCAGTAAGTGTGATGTAGCCACGACGGTTCAGTTTGTCAAGAAATTGATCTACCAGTTTGGATACCCTCATGGCATAATTACACATAATAACACAAATTTGTCCAAGGGGGCTATGAAGGTGTTCTGTGAAAGCGAGCACATCAGGCTTGATGTTTCAGTTGTTGCTCATCCACAGTCCAACAGTTAGGTAGAACAGGCAAATCAGGAAGTCTTGAGAGGTATCAAGCCTCAGCTCATGGTCCCTTTGCAGAGAACGCCGGGTTGTTTGGTGGAAGAACTACCCTCCGTCCTTTGGAGCATCAATACTACGCCTAACAGGTCGATGGGTTACACCCCTTTCTTCATGGTTTACGATGCGGATGTCGTGTTACCAAGCGACATACGTCATGATTCACCATGTATGGCGGCTTATGTGGAAGCTGACAATGAGGTGGCGCGTCAAGATGCGCTTGACGTGCTGGATGAAGCACGCGATCTTGCAGCGGCTCGATCAGTGATTTATCAACAAGACCTGCATCGCTACCATAGCCGTAGAGTCAAGACCTGGAATTTCCAAGAAGGCGAGATGGTATTACGTTTGATTCAAGATCATATAGATGCGCACGAGTTTTCACCACCATGGGAAGGACCTTTCGTGGTTAGCAGGAATATGAACAACAGGTCTTATTATCTCATCGATGTGCGAGACGAATCACGTACCTCCGGGCAGGAAACTCGCCAACCGTGGAATATTGCTCATCTACGGCCTTACTATACTTGAGTCAACAACTCTTACTTTTGTACATACATATTTTCTTGTATTTATACTCATATAATAAAGTTGGCATCCCTACAAGACGAGGCTTCTACCGTTTTTTCACTTTGGCATTACAGATTTGTGCAAAGATGAACACCTCCATAGGGTCACTTGGGGGCTTCCAACCCGCCGGGTTCAGCTTGCTCACCCTTTTGACCGGCTCTTCATCCAAAACAGAACCATTGAGCGACGACTTACAAGATGGCGTCTTACAAACTGGCGGCCCAAAAGATGATGGCGTGCAAGATGGCAAGAGGCTTAAGGTCACCGAAGAGGACGAGCCGTCATGTTGCGAGCCATTCGAACATGGGTGCAACGTTTTACTTGTGAAATACTTAAGGTTACTCAAGAGGGCGATCCGCCATGTTGCGAGCCGTTCAAACATGGGTGCCTTACCTTATTGGCATAAGATCTCAAGTCACACAAGAGGGCGAGCTGACATGATGCGAGCCGTTCAAACATGGGTGTCAAGCCGCTCAAGAGGGCCAGCCGCCATGATGTGAGCCATTCAAATATGGGTGCTAAGTCGCTCAAGAGGATGAGCCGCCATGATGCAAGCCGTTCAAACATGGGTGCCATGGGAGCCAAAGAGAATGAGTCACTAGGATGCGAGCCGTTCAAACATATCCCATGCTGCAAGATGTGTCCTCGACCAGAGCAAGGCGCCAAAGTGGGTGAAGGCCTCCCACCACTTTGGCAGAGTCGTACCTGCCTGTATGTAGGTGCCTCTAGCACGGGGGTGAAGGGAGCTGTCAACTCACCGCCTCCAAGGGCCTCATACAACGGCGTGGGAAAACGCTCTCTCATTTGTTACGTACTCTCCGCCAAGTGGCCAGTCGTACTCTTTACAAGTGACATTGTTTAAGGTTCAAACGACAGATTTATGTCACGTGATAAGTAGCTTATGGGCCCCGGGGCACTCTCTCCATTATAAATTCTGGACTGTTGCGCCCTTAGTAGTTAATCTCGCCTAGAGACCCTGAGCCGTGCAAGATTGGCGGTCACTCTCGTTAGAGACCCTGCACTGTTAAGCGGTTCAAAGGAACACTTTCCCCCTCGCAAGGCCCAGAATATGAGTTTTCAAAAAACAAAAAACAATGGGAAATAAAGACCATCATACATTGCATCATACATATTGCATCATACACATTAGATCATATATTACATCATTGCTGCATCGTACATTGCATTCATGTCATATGTATGGCCAAAGCAAGATGAAAGATGAAGCAAGGTTACATTGAAGATCTCCAGGTTATGCTTTTATCAAAGCCTCCCAGGTAAACATTGCAGGTTGTTTTGTTTGGTTTTCGCAGGACTTATCCCTAGAATATGAGCCACTGATTAAGGCGTAAGAAGATTGTAAAGTATATTACAAGGCTCTCTAAGAGCTCAAAAGACGAAAAAAGACTATAAGTTTTGCACTTGTTTCGGCTCAGCCGGCCGGGTTACAATCATTCAAGACAAGGAATTTAATTGGCTGGCGGGTTATCCTGCACCGGGTCTTCACGCTCTTCGATCTAAAGACGATCCACATCCCAGTTGCAGTTTAGTAACGATTTGAATTGTGCATCATGGAAAAGTGGAGATGGATCAACATGAGGGGCGAAGAGCTGCTTACGACGTGGAGGGACCAAGTCTCTAGCTTCGAAGGTAGGGCAACGCAGCCGTTGGTTGTTTTCGTCATAAGCCGCCTGGTATGGAACCAGGTCCGTCTCATCAACCAATGAAGAGGCAAGCCGCCGGGAGGCCTTAGTGCACTTGGCATAATTGGATTCCATGAAGTCTGAGCCATCATCCTTCTTGGAAGGGAAGCCGTTCATCATCTCTTTGACGGTTAATTCCGGAGCGAAGGCCAGGGACCGGCTCAGCGCAGCTATAGCTACCCTTTTGGCGGCTGATCGCCTTGTTTCCTCCACATGTTTGTGAAAAGTTGATAAAAATTCTAGGACACCCTTCATAAATTTGGGAACGTACTTGGCCATCATCATAGGCTTGATGGTGCAAAGGGCCCCACTATAGAGTTGCTCCGTTAAAGTATAAACAACCTTCAGCTTCATCAGACTATCAGAAGATAGCTGGCGGCTCCTCTCGCCTGCAAGGAAAGATCCAAGGTATAAGCCCCCTAGCGGGTGTTTATTTAATGAAAATAATTTTGAGCCGTATGCACTTACCCAGGATAGCAGCAGTCATCTTGGAGATGTGATCCTTGAGGGTCTTCAGCTCTGCCGATGCAAGGTTGAGCCGGTCCTCTTCATTGCTTGCACGTGTCTCCAGGGTGGCTTGTTCAGTTTCGACAGTCTTCTTATATGCAAGGAATTTAGCTTGGAGTTTCTCAAGCTTTTCAACAGTTGCTCGCAATTTCTCCTCTGTTATGTCTCAGGCGGTATGTTGGTCTAACAGATCCTCCCTCAAGCCGGCCCGCTTAGACACAACAGTATTCAATGCCTCATGCGTTTCACAAGTGAAAGGTTATCAATATTAAAGTTGCTAGGATGAAGTCACTCTTATAAGTCCCAAGCACATTACAAGCAATGTACTTGGCACTTGGGGGCTAATGTCTATGTTTTCATTTTCAAGTCTGTGATGAAAGATCCGGCTCATCATTATCATAATGCTCCGAACTTGGGGGCTACACCCGGCAAAACTTCTTACATGTGAGATATCCGGATCATCATTATCATAATGCTCCAGACTTGGGGGCTACAATTGGATCTACAACTAAGTACCGTCTTATATGCAAATTAACCTAGTACTTGGGAGTCACAGGTTAAAGCTCTATATAAAAGAATTGAAGGTTTGGAAGACCCAGTCTATTATTTTGCAATACTAATCCGGTTCTTGGGGGCTAAATACGGGTATAAGAGAGAGATAGAACATGGAGGATGCCTCATATTTCTTTTTCATCAAGCCAACAAGCTTGCTCTCCATGATGCGACTGGCAGACAGGCGGTTTAGGTAGCCGGCTTGTAAGTCGTCTGCAGTCATCTTCTCCAAGGCAGGGAATTTGAAATCATGCTTCTCAGGAGAGTAAGTAGCAACTTTTCTCGAATACTTCATCAGTGTATGGTGTGCTAGATATTGATAACCCGTCCCAATGATGGTGACATCAAGGAAAGGCGAGTCTTCAGTGGAAGGCTTGGGCGGCATAGGATTAGTCGTCGGTCTATCAAAAGCCGTCGAGTGATGACCCGCCAGCTGTGAGGGCGGGGGAGATTGCTCAGGCATTTCTTTGCTAGAGTCATAAGATTTAATCGGAGAGTGGGAAGGCTAAACAATATCCGGCTATTGAGTAGTCAGAGCAGCGGTAGCCCGCCGACCTTTCTGTGTTTGGCTTGCGCCCTGAAAAAGCAAGGAGTAAGCACATAGTATAAAGGTGATACATGTAATATATACACAGCAGAGGTGAAAGCTTACTCTAGGTTGACCTTCATCGGAGGATGTTTGGAGGCAATGCAGTCGCCAGAGGAAGGAGAGTTGTCCTTCAAAATCAAATCAGTAAGGTACAATGATAAGACATCATTGCAGAAATATAAGACGGATATTGGGCTCATGTTAAGTACCTCAGCGGGACGCTTCTGCGGCGCCGGGGCGTTAAGTATGCTGGTCATGAGGTCCCTAGAGCCGGTACTCCGGGTCTGACGTCGAGAGTCGTGTTGTCGTTTTTTCAAGGAAAATTTGGGATCTAAGTAAGCGAGAGGGTACAAAAAAGGAACTTTTCAGATGACCTGCCATATCTTCAGTTGGGGGAAGTTTTCTGAGTCGGAAGAAAGATAAGTTACCTCAGGGGTGTTGGCATGGCTCATTTCTGTCTCCCCCTGAGTAAACTCATTGTCAATAAGTTGTATAAAAAGCCTCCCAAGGGAGTCAGGTTCTTCCTCTGAGTCTTCAAGCTCAAGCAAGCTTTGAGCCGACCATGGGTGTTACCGACCTGAGACTTCTTCTTTGCAGGAGGAGTATATTTTTTCTTCGAGAAGCTGGAGTTAGACTGAAAGGAAGAGCCACCAAAAGAGATTAGGCTGCTACATATATATAATTAAGACAAAGGCAAAAGAGATTTGAAAGCCGTCCTTACATCTAGGGTTGATTTTGCGGTGTAGAAAGGCTTTAACCCGACTGTACGACAAGCCTCTTGGGGATCACAAGTCCCTTGATATCATAAATAATGTTTTCTTCTATCAGAGTGGTGTGATTGAAGCAGAGGGGATCATTTGCATCACCCGTATACGCACACATAAGCTGGTCATGCCGTCTCAATGGTAAGACCTTCCAAGAGATCCAACAGCGGGTTAAGTCAAGTCCTGTCAAGCCATTTGACAAGAGGGCTCTGATCTTGGCTAAGGCCAAAGCATAGTTTGCTCATGTTGTGGCAGACATCCGGTCCGAAAGTTCACTTGTGGTAGAGACCGGGTAGGACGATAACCTGACAGTGAATGCTCTCGCTTTGGAGAGGTGTCTTTAAAATAGAACCAAGTTCTGCTCCAATCCGTGGGATGACTTTGCATTCGAACAACAGGAAAAACCATGTCTCTTCTTCTTTGGATGGAGACTCCGCCGAGCTCCAAGCTTGGGCCAGCCGCCACTTCCGTTTGGCGGTTGACGTAGAAAAAGTCACGGAAAAGATCAACTGACGACTCTTCTCTAAATAAACCTCGCAAAGGACTTGGAAGTTGCACAAGTTGGAGACGGAGTTAGGGGCAATGTCCTGAGGATGCAATTAAGAGAAATGGAGGACGTCCCAAAAGAACTTAGACCCGGGCGGGCTGAAACCACGTATAAGGTGGTCAGCAAAGATAACAATTTCACCCTCCTGTGGGATGGGTTTCTTCTCTAAACTCGGAACCCTCCAATGAATCACATTCTGAGCAGGCAAGGTTCCAGCCAATACAAAATCCTATAGAAATTGTTCGAAGATTCCAGAGCCGACCCAGTTACAAGAAGAAGACGCCCGAGACATGATGGTGGGTCAAGGCTGTGAAAAGTGGCAGTACATGGCGTGTCTAAAAGCGACTAGACAAACCAAGACGACTGATGAAATTAAATATTGTGATGCTAAGCCGCCAGTATGGTTTATTGGAAGAGCCAGAAGCTTGGTGGTGGGTTAAGTGAACATGTCCATGATACAAAAATTGCTAAGGACATACAAACATGTTTTGCATCATAAACTGAAACTGCAAGATCTACACGCAAGGAAAAATAGATTTTATTCAACCCTAGCAGGGAACTAAGGAAGAACGGGCAGTCTAATGCAAGGAGAGGAAAGAAGTGCAGATCACGTACATCCTGCATCTTTCCTCATCATATTCCCACTGGAGCAGGGTAAGATCATCCTGCACGAACTCATCTGAACCTGTACATGGAGTGTTGTAGTAAACTGTGAGTCACAGAGGACTCAGCTATCATGTGCCTGGGTACCGAGACTATTCAAGCTTGATGGTTGGGGTGTGGTAAGTGTTTAGTTTGCAGCAGCACTAAGCATTTATGGTGGCTAACTTACGCAACATGAAAGTAAATATCAGTGGCCTAGGATAAACGATCGAATTCTAGAATGATCTCTATGAGATCCTGAACACTTACTTACGTCAATCATAACCCCACCGTGTTCTCTCTCGGATCATGTTCACGAGCAGAGATGATCACGCTTACTCACATAGTTGGTGCATTTTAATTAGAGTTTACTTCAAGTTTACTATAACCGGGTGTTCAACAAATATCCAAGTTGCCACATAACCGCGGGCACGGCTTTCCGAAAGATTTAACCTTGCAGGGGTGCTCCAACTAATCCATCACAAAAATAACCACACTCCGCGGGAATAACCTCGACCACAGATCTCGCGGTCATCATAGGTAATTCCAAAGGAATTCCAACACGTCGAGAAAACCCGAAGAAAGTCAGACTCCACACGCAAGACATTCGATAAAGGTAAAACAAATCCAGCAAGACCACCCGACGTGTCGATAAATCGGATAAGACCCACGTATCTCGTTCTCAGGACACGACGGATAAGCACAGTGTATAGTGGCCTGATAGAAATCTCCCGAGTTGCCCCGGGTTGGCCCCGCACGCGGCTCTAGTTTGGACCAACACTCATGAGGAGCACTGGCCCGGGGGTTGATTAAATTATCCACGGGTTTGCAAGACCCTATGCAAATTTTATTAAGTTGTTAAGCAAATATAGTACCAATGTTGGGTCTTGCCAGACAAGTTTTAATCTCAACCGACTAAACAAGGGGGTCCCCATAACAACCCCGAGCATGTTAGGAGTGCAAAATATGGAAAACATAACACCAATAACAAGGAACTAATGGCGGTTACAATGGAATAAATCACTTAGCAAAAGGCCAAGCCTTCCACCAATACCAAGATGTATATGTGCATTAAACTAAATAACAGATAATATTGTGATATTCAAATCTATGTTAACACATGGAACAACCAGCACCTGCAACTAAAATGCTATAAGAGGGACTGAGCAGTGGTAACTTAGCCAATCAAAGGTTTGCTAGGATGTGGAGGTTAGAGGCTGTCATGGCATCATGGGGGATGATATCAAGTGGTAGGTAGCTCAATCGTAACGATAAGAGCGTGAAACTAGCAAGCAAAAATAGTATCGGGATCCGGGTACGATCAACTTGTCTGTTGGTTCTTCAGCGGAACAAGTAGCGGGATCCTCGTAGTGGTACTCTCCCGGGTCCTCGTACTCAGAATCGACACTCGCGTCTACCCAAGAGAAAGAGAAACAATAAAACTCCAACCAAGGTGCAATACACAACAATATGATGCATGATTCATTTATGAAGAATTCAACATGGCAATCCAAAACTAGTCATGTTTCAGATGCAAAGTTTGTTTATTAATGAATCTGGACAGAGCCTCATGTTAAGTTATTTAAACATGCATGATCATGGAAAATCTGAATGCATCATGCAAAATCGATAGAAATGCATATAAAGATCGCAAGAAACAGAGCTATGGTTCTCACGATACGCTCTCGACAAGGTACAGAGGCAAAACACAAGTCATCCAAGACCTGGGCTAATTCTTGGCATTCTAAGGTAGCCTATGGATAGGTGACGAAAAATCAAACACAATAGCCTCAGGAATAAATCAATTCTATGGAGCATAGCTCCCACAAGTCACAAAACAATAAAACCCACAATCTGCCACAAAACAGCAACCTAGCAACTTCTATAGCTCACAACTTGAGCTACAGGAACCCTACAGCCACAAACAAGATATGTACAGAATATACTCAACACACACATCAACTTATCCAACTACACAATCAGCAAAGGAGGCACACATCAACAAGCATGAAGCAATCAAGTTGACAAGATGAATCAGTTTTCTGGGACTTAGTGTAAATTCCAGTTTTCTGGAATCTGAGATTATCAAATAGCAAGTTGACAGCAGTAGTTAAATATTTTAGAGAGATCCTATTGGCATGAAAATTAACAAGATGGTATAAGGCAATATCGACTACAAACAACTAACACTGAGCATGAGCAAATTCCAAACACATCACTAGATACCACCCACTCTTCATGGCATAAAAATAACAGCAGATTCTCGGACTTAGTCATTTTATTGCATGCTGAACAGGAACATAAAGCTGGCCACTTCACAGCATGGTCCCCACTTATATGGGTGATTCTCATGTTAAACAAAAATACCATGGCCTACTAGATACAAAATACTAGCACTTCCTAGTTGGCATAACTCCCAAAGCATGCATGGATTAGTTCATGCAAAAATGACAAAGTAGCATCTTGACAGAAAATGACAGTTTAATAACTTGTTCAAAATTGAAAACTAATTGCACTAATGGATTCATAGGATCTCACATCACACTACAAGATCATGGTTATGAGTGGTCACCCACACACACCTTCATACATATATGCACAATGCATATATGCATAAACATATGTATGTGACCACACACACACACACTCAAACACATGCATATGTGCATGGACACATGCACACACACTCCACAACACACACCACCTACACCTACACATGGGTATGGAGGCATGAGCCCACCACACACACACACAAGCACATACACCACATATGTGCAACCTGCCACCCCACACACACATGTGTGTGTGCCACAAGCACACACACATGTGTGTGTGCCACAAGCACACACACATACACTCACACATGCTAATACTCACACACACATACATGGTGCACCACACACCCATATGCACAAACTCACATGCACACCTACACACACAAAACTCAACATACACATGCATATGTGTATGTGCAAGGCACACACACTACCACATACACTAGCACATATACACTACACAAACATGTGTATGCATACACATGCACACTTATGCACTACACTACCTACATACACAACAGAAAATGAATAAATAAAAACTACACACACAATCATGCGAGAAGAACACACAAAACAAAAAAATAACAAAAGAAAGAAAAGGAAACAAAACACAAAAAAAGGGGAGGGGCTCGGGATCGAACCCGAGACCTCCTGGTCTGCACACAGGGTGCTACCATTGTGCTACGATGCCAAGTGTTAACAAAGGAGGACCTCTGCTTCTCTAATACACACACGTGCTAGAACTTTGCTGACGAAACTGAACTGAAACAGAGCAAACACAACAGGTGACAGCAGCGGCAAATTCCGGCGATACACGGCAGATCTGGCGACCCCAACTACTCACACCCACGCGGAAACAACTAGGGAACCCATTCCCCTGCTCACCTAGCAATGAGGAGGAAGGAGGCGAGCGGCGGGTGCTCGACTCGCTATCGGCAGCAACAGACACGGTTGCGAGCAACTACGAGCTACGCGAGGAGGAAAAGGCAAACAGCGACCGGCAGCTCACCTTGGGGGAAAGGCGACGACGAGCCGGTCACGACAGAGTCGACGGAGGGGAAGAAGTCGGCCAGAGACGATGCAGGGGAAGAAGACAGCGTCGTAGGCTTCCGGCGACGACGAGGCCGTCACTGCAGAGCTTCTACGGGGCTCCTAGCAGCGGGGATGGAATGTCGTGTCAACACCCGAGCTCCACGCCATCACCACCACACACGCCGCCCACCGAAGACGCGGCGATGACGAGCGGCGGATGCAACTGAACTCTCTGAACCTCTCAGACACTTACCTCACAAGGGAAAAGAAGAGAGGCGGCATAGAGATGGAGGGGAAGAAGAAGGCTGCGGCGGCGGAGGGAGAGAGAGGAACCCTGGGCGAGGGGAGGGCAGGCACGCCGAGGGGCTTTAAACCCACGAGCTGACGGCGAGGGCGACGGAAAGGCGACGACGAACGCGCTCTCTCTCACAGTGAAGACTGACGGCGAGCTAATGGGAGCAGGTAGGCGTCTGTTCCTTGTGGGCTAGGCCGTAGGAGGGACAGGCCCATCTGCTCTCTCTCTCTCTCTATCAGAACAAAACCAACAAGGGATTTAACCATTTATTAAAACAGCCACACAAAGTTGATTCCCTAGGGCATTTTAAAAGGTTTTAGACCAAAACAAAAATACTTTTGTAAAGAAAAATAATGTGATACATTTAAAAAAATATTAAGTTGAATTATTTAGCAAGTTATTTTAATACTTAAATAAAAGGGCAGCTCCTGTTTAATTAAAATGCAAAAACAACCAATCCCCAAACATCAAAAGGATCACTCACTAAAGTAATTAAATAATTAGGACTACCTCTTGAACATATTTGAACAATTAAAACAACGAGTTAATTCTGCTCATAAAATTAATATGAAGAGATGGGGGGAATGGAAGGTGATGTTGAAAGAGAAAAGAGAGGGGAAGAAGAAGAGGAGTTGCAAACATGACTCCTACCACACTCAACACCAACATGACACAAGGCACAACCACATCACTTCACACCAACATCAAGCCAAGACACATGAGAATAGCAAGCATGCAAAATGAATGGTATGATGGATGATATGATGCATGAATGCAAACAACACATGAATGACAAGGTGCAAATCATACATAGCTCATGACACAAGGTTCATGCATTGGGGTTACATGCCAAATAAGGCAGGGACATCACTTGGGCTGTCATAGTCATACTCTACGTTAAGCTCAAAATGGGGTTAACATTTGTAATATCTTCATATCACTTGAGTTGCTTTAGGTCATGACTTGATGTAAAGCCCTTTCAAGGATATGAGTGCATACCTTTTATTGATGTTGATGACTTTTCTCATAGGTGAACGTGTTGAGGATGCTCGAGGTTGATGAAGAACATCTTGAGTTGGGAGCAATCCTTCTTGTTCTAGTACACTTGTTACCTACAAAGGTTAGGCATGCAAGGAAGAACAATAGGTATATCCATTTGACATGATACCAATTGAGATTTTGCAATAATGATGAATTATATGTCAAGGATATGTTTTTGTTGTCTTCTTCCTTCCATCATCAAGAGGGGTTGCAGATACTTTGTCAAGACAAGATTGCTTCTGATTGGAGTTGGTTGCAATCTCGTGGGATGAAATTCTTCCAAGTACCAACAAACGGTTATATGAAATATAAGGGAGCATATAATTCCATGGCAAAAGATAACATGTTAGGACTATCATGGAAGTATCAAGAAGGCTCATGCCCTTGCAAGCATCCGAGTTAGTCTAGCTCAAGTTTGAAGCATCAATGACTTTCAACTCACTCCTCAGGTGACAAAAAGTTTTCTCATCAAGTGGCTTAGTAGAGATATCAGCCATTTGCTTGTTAGTGTGAACATGCTTAAGATTAATATCTCCTTTGGCAACATGATCACGAATAAAGTGATGGCAAACTTGAATATGCTTAGTTCGAGAATGTTGCACATGATTATGATCAATGCTAATAGCACTTTCATTGGCACAAAGTAATGGAACATTTTTAACATGGATTCCATAATCCTTAAGCGTTTGTGTCATCCATAGTAATTGCGCACAAAAAGATCCAGTAGCAATATACTCAGCTTCGGCAGTAGATAGAGATACTGATTTTTTTTCTTGGAGGACCAAGACACAAGAGATCTACCCAAAAATTGGAAAGTACCCGAGGTGGATTTCCTATCAACCTTGTCACCGGAATAGTCCGAATCGGAATATCAAACAAGGTTAAAAGAAGATCCCTTGGGATACCAAATGCCAAAGTTTGGTGTTTGTATCAAGTATCTCACAATACGTTTCACGTCCAAAAGATGACACTCCTTAGGTGCAGCTTGATATCTAGCAAACATGCAAACACTAAGCATAATATTGGGATGAGATGCACATAGATATAGCAATTAACCAATCATAGATTGATAAACCTTTTGATCAACCGCTTCATCCTCCTTGGTAAGACCAACATGTCCACTAGTTGGCATGGGAGTTTCATACCTTTGAACTCCTTCATGTTGAACTTCTTGATCAAGTTCTGGGTATACTTAGTTTGTGAGATCAAAGTTCCTTTTTTGATTGCTTGATTTGCAATCCAAGAAAGAATTTCAGCTTACACATCATGGACATCTCATACTTCTCGGACATCAACCTTCAAAATCCTTCACTAAATTGAGGGTTAGTGGAACCAAAGAGAATATCATCCACATAGATTTGGCACACAAATAATTCACCATTAACTCTCCTAGTGAACAAGGTTGCATTAGTTTTACCAATTTCAAAACATTTTTCAGTGAGAAACTTCGTTAAGCATTTGTACCAAGCACGAGGGGCTTTCTTAAGACCATAAAGGGCTTTATGAAGCTTGTAAACATGATTAGGTTTCTTAGGATTCAAAAAACTAGGTGGTTGCTTAACATAAACCTCTTATTCAATTTCACCATTCAAAAAGACGCTTTTAATGTCCATTTGATAAAGCGTGATATCATGGTGATTAGCATAGGCAAGAAGAATGTGAATAGCTTCAAGTCTAGTGATGGGGGCATAAGTATCACCATAGTCCATACTTTCGACTTGAGTATATCCACGGGTCAGGAGACGTGCCTTGTTGCATACGACTTTACCGTTTTCATCTTGCTTGTTCCGAAACACCCATTTGGTTCCGATGATGTTGTGCTCTTCCTCGGGCTTCTCCAAGATTGTCCACACTTTGTTGCTTTCAAAGTTGTGAAGCTCTTCATGCATGGCGTTCACCCAATCCGCGTCTTCAAGAGCTTTTTCTACCTTCAAGAGCTCAATTCTAAAGATGAAATAATAATGCTCACAAAAGTTATCTAGACGAGTTTTAGAGCGAGTGATTCTCCCGGTTTGGATGTCACCAAAGATTTGGTTAAGGGGATGGTTCTTGGTCACTTGTTCTCGAACTCAGGGTAGCTTGGGATTGTTAGACGACGTGAAGAACTCCCAGTTCTTATTCATCATCATCTCCTTCATTTTCGTTTTTGTTGACAGTGTCGTTCCCTTGAGGTGTTGGTGAAGGAGTTTGTGGTGGATCTTCATGATCTACTTCCTCCTCTTCATCATCTTGTCGTGTACCGCTTGTGGATGCCTCCATGTCATGTTGTGGTTCACCTTGTCATGAAATAGGGGCTTCCACTTGAGTTGGTGAAGTACTTTCCTTCACCTCCATTGGACGAATCTTGCCGATGGTTAAATCTAGGATAGCTTCCGAAGGGTCCTTATCACCTATATCATTTGGCAATTGTTCGACTTGCGAACGATTTGATTCATCAAACTTCACATCTACCGCCTCTTCAAATTTTTGAGTGAAGTTGTTGTAGACACGGTAAGTGTGAGAATTCGATTAACCAAGTAGGAATCCTTCATGAGATTTAGGAGAAAATTTAGTACGACGATACTTGTCAAGAATGTAGCACTTGGAGCTGAATACCCGAAAGTATCCAACTTGGGGTTTGTTACCGGTGAGTAGCTCGTATGTCGTTTTACCGAGAAGTTTGTGCAAGTAAAGTCGGTTTGTGGCATGACATGTTGTTTCCACGGCTTCTTCCTAAAAGTTTCCTGGCGTCTTGTATTCGTCAAGCATCAGTCTAGCCATCTCAATAAGCGTCCGGTTCTTCCTCTCAACAACTCCATTTTGTTGAGGCATGTACGTAGCCTAGAACTCATGTGAGACACCTTCTTCGTCAAGAAAGGTATCCACATGGGTGTTCTTGAACTCTAGTTCATTATCACTCCGAACTTTCGTGATATTCACTTCAAACTAATTTTGCGCTTTGCGAACGAAGTTCTTGAAGATTTTTTGAACCTACAACTTATTGTGAAGGAAGAATACCCACGTAAATCTAGAAAAATCATCAACTATAACTAGACCATAGGAATTTCTATCGAGACTCTTGTAAGCATTGGGACCGAAAAGATCCATGTCACATAACTCGAGTGCTCTCCTGGTAGTCATGATATTCTTAATAGGATGACTTCCACCTACTTGATTTCTAGCTTGACAACAACTACATAGTCTATCTTTGTCAAAGATAACATATTTAACATCAAGTATATGATCACCTTTGATAAGTTTGTCTAAATTATGGATGCCAACATGTCCTAATCTTCTATGCCAAAGCCAACCTTTAGAAGATTTAGCAATTAAACAAGTGTGAGGATTGGATCTCTTAGTGAAATCAACAATGTATAGATCACCTCTATGGATACCGGTAAAGACCATTTTACAGTTATCTTGACGAAACACTTGGCAATCTACTTTCGTGAATAACACATTGAAACCGAAGTTTGCAAGTCTAGATACGGAAAGAACATTGTAGCTAAGAGATTCAACGAGGATAATATTTTGAATAGACCTATCATGGGATATGGCCACCTTACAAAGACCAAGTACCTTACCCTTGGAGTTGGGTCCAAACCTTACGTACCTTCGCGGTCCATGGTATGGTGTGATCTCTTCAAACATTTCTCTATCTCCGGTCATATGATCAGTACATCCGCTATTGAGAATGCACTCTTTTGCTCTAGACATGTAATCTTTAAAGTTTTCCATGAGACTTAGATTCTTCACGATCTTCTCATACTTGTTGTTGAACAACTCATCTTCATCATAGTAGCCATGTTCCATATTGTCATCATCAAGTGGGAAATCCTCGTCATAAAGAACAAGAGATACGTTAGGATGGTGATCATGACAATGTTCAAGTTTATGAATGCAAAGGGACCCTATAATGATATTGTTGATAGCTGTGACATCTCCTTTAGCACGCATGAGGTCTGTATCTGAAATAGACAATAATCAAAGTTAGGATCACTAGCCGTCATTTTGTGAAAGGCAATAGTTTTATGAATAATTTCATCAAGATTATACAATGAATAATTTGGATATCGTTTTTCCATATCATTCCACAAAGTATAAGCACACGCAATATTCTTCATTTCGTTGAGCACATTTCTAGGAAAATCTCTAACAATAAGATTAACAGTGCTAAGATTGCATAGCATATCAATTTCCTCTGCGTGTGTGGCATGCAAGGGATCAACAGGAGGCTCATAGGGCTCATAACAGATTTTCTCAATTGAAATTCATTAAATAGCTCAAGCATCAAAGTTTTCCATTGACTATAGTACTCTCCATCAAGAATAGGCACTCTACAACTCAAACTCCCTATACTAGACACATCCATCTTCCTCCTTGGTGATTAAACCGAGGGAATGGAGACCAATGCTCTGATACCAATTTAGGGATCACTAGAAGAGTGTCTACAGGTGGGGGGTGAATAGACTACTAGCAGGAAATTAAAACCTATCCTTTTCCCATGTTAATTGGTTGGTAGATTTTAACAGTTTTAGCAAGACTAGCAAGTCTATATCCCCTACAAATGCATGTCAACAAATATGGTAGCGGAAAGTAAAGGCATTGCAGAAGAAGTAAATAGTTGAGGTATGGAGAACAAGTGCAATTGGAGACGCAATGATTTTTCCCATGGTTCCGATTGTGGTGCTATTGTACGTCCAAGTTTATGGAGTCTTTAACCCACGGAGGGTAACGGTTGCAAGAGTCCACGGAGGGCTCCACCCATAAGGGTCCACAAAGTAGCAACCTTGACTACTCTATAACGGCTTCCGTCCATGAAGGACTAGCCTCACTATGGGTAGATCTTCATGAAGTAGGCAATCTCCTTGCCCGTACAAACTTCTTGCTTCAACTCCACAACACGAAGTAGGAGGATCCCAAGCGACACCTAACCAATCTAGGAGGCACAACCCTACAAAAGGTAATAGGCTCAGTAATGATGATGAACTCCTTGCTCTTGTGCTTCAAGATGATAAACTCCTCAATACACAATCACTATCTCACAGATTTGGTTTGGTGGAAGAGATGAGATTGGTGTCAAGCAACTCGGGGAGGCTAGAAATAAAGATCATATGGTTGGAGCAGAAGATCTTGACCTCAGCACAAGGGTAGGTGGTTCTCTCTTAGAAAATTGAATAGGGCAAGTATGGAATAGTTCTGAGTGCTTCACTTTTGAGTAGGTGGTGGTGAAGGGGTATATATAGGCATCCCCAAAAATCCAACCATTACACACAAAATGACCAACTCGGTGACACTGATGTGTTAATCTCAATGGTACCAAAGTGACCAAAAGGTGGCAACTTCCGAATATCGGTGAGACCGATATAGGAAACTCGGTTGCACCGATAAGGTGACCAACGGTCAGAATGCCCAATCTCGGTGACGCCAATTCGACAATCCCGGAGAGACCGAAACTGTGAACTTGCATAACAGAAAGTTGGCAGCCCAACTCGGTGGCATCGGTATGGAATCAGTTGCACCAAAGTGGTTAGGGTTTGGCTGAGTCTGTGTGAGGTTGAGAATCGGTGGCACTGGGATGGAAATATTGGTTGCACCAATTTTGAATTTTTGGCTTTGGACATACTTTGGTGGGAGAATTTGTGGCTGTTTTTGGTAACTATCACTTGTGCACGTATGAGCATTTTGTTCACCAACAAAACCATACCCCCTTTTAATAGTATTGGCTTTCCTATGGACTAAAAGTGATTTCTCATAAATATAAAATGTAGATTCCTCGTGCTTGAAGCCTGGCCAACCTATTTGCTTGTATCTTGGGGTATCTCCATGATCCTTTTGCCAACCCAAATCTCCATGGACTATTATCTGAAATACACTAGATAAAAGTACTAGTCTAAGAGACAATGTATGTTGTCATGAAGTAGCAAAACCACCAAGGGAGCATGTTTTGCTTTCAGGTTGTGACAACTCACCCCCACTAAACAAGAATCTCATCCCAAGATTCAGTCGTAGTGTAAGAGAATATAGAGGATACTAGATATCACAATCTTTGTGATCCAATTGCCCTTCTTGAAGATGTTGATTTATTGCATCATGTTGAACTTGACATCTTTTCTCTCGGGACCTTTACCGAGAAGACGACGAAAGAATGGAGAACTCTACAAGAATCAATCTTCATGAAGATCAAGCGACTCATGATCATCTCATGGGATGAGACGTAAACATGTCCCTTAAGCTAAGACTCAAAACACACATCGAGAACGAGGGAATGAGGCAGATAATGAAGGCTCAAATTGGTAGGCAATGATTCCATGCTTAAGAATACGGTGCATGGTTTCAAAGCAGCAAGGAGATAATTGCATTGATTCCATAACGAGGCACCTTAGGGGCTATGACACACAGAGTTATTTCCATAAGTGGCAACAAGAATTACTTTTGATACAGAGATCATTGAAACTCTTCATAACAGCCTAAGGCAATTCACAAACTATCGTTTGTAAGACTTGGAAAGAATGGCATACTCAGATCGGAAAAGGAACTAGAGTTATAGGAGAACTCGGCGAACGGAAGACACATTCCAATTGATATCAAGGATATAACCTAGTGTCTGAGTGTGCTCTCAAGAACTTGAGCATTTCCATATTCATTAAGGTTTTACCAACATCCATGCCAAGGACCCTGGTGACACATCATACTACCATGATGAATATCAATGAAAAATGCAGATGCAAAGGAAGACAACACTTCCTTAGATTTCACCTTGGCTGTGCCAAGGGAACAAAATCTGGATGATCGACCAAGAGACATTTAGCATTCCGCTTCTAATATTCTCCTTGATGTACTAGCATAACACAATTATAGATAATGCTTGATATCTAGCACATCAGGTATAGTTCGGACTTCAGGGGGTCCATGAGGGCTAACTTCCAGAATAACTCATACGGAGTCCTCATGGGGAGGTGGCCAAGTCTCTGAATGAAGAAGCTATAATAATAGGTCTACCATCTAGGTGTGTTGGCCACAACATCACTTACCGAGTTACACAGAGAATAATACTATAATTTTTGGAAATGTTCCAACCATCATGTTTGCCCGACATTCAGATATGGTTGGTGATAGGATGTTTCAGAATCAGCTGATCTGAAAGAGAAAATTTTCAACATAAATTGATGAGATGGCATCGCGGAATACTCAGGGGATGAACTACGGAAGACAATGCCAAAATATGAGCTGGAGTGGAAGACCCACGTAGACACGGTGTCCAAGACAAGTGTGGTCATATCAAGAACTTACAACAAAGCACTATCCAGTTCTAGATTGAACCATCATTAGGGTAATGAAGTATTGTGCACGTCCATTTGAGCTCTTTGGGATTAACACTTAACTTCTTTTCCTTTAACAAGTCCATCAGTGGCTTGGTGTGCTAGGTAGCGCATATGGGTTGGAGGTTGCAAAGCTATCAAACCATAGCATACTTCGCACATGCGTGATTGACTTGAGATGATTATAGAGGAAGAAAAATAATTGTCCTCGAATTCATGCCGACAACTTGCGTCAGATGCACATGAACGGACAGAGATTCACTTCTTACACCTACCATATACTTCATGTATATGACACAAAGATATTGCCTACAAAGTTTCCAACACCATCTTAACGTCCATCCTGAATCCTGGAGTAGATGAGAATGTTGTCGATGAGCCGAACTACAATTCATCGAGATATCTATATGGATGGAATTCCACAACTATGAGAACAAGGTGATGGAATTGCTCACACCAAAATATATAACAGTTTATGCTCGAGGATACATCCACGAGTAAAGACAACATTAGGAATATCTTTGGTTCTGATTTTGATTTGATGATTGGCCACTCTTAAATCAAAGATTGGACAAGTCAATAGATGCATCAACTGATCACAAGGATCAATTGAGGAAGGTATCATCTTTCTTTGACACACACACACACATAAACACAAAAGATATCCTTTTGACATGAGCTAAGTTAGATCAAGTTCTTATCTTTCAACTCTCCAAGTTGTTGTTTAGCTTAACCAACTAACTCAGGGTATCCAACACAGAGTCTTGGAGAAGGGGTGGTTTCTATAAAAACCATCTTGATCAAGAACTCTATATAATGGTCAAGGAACACCTTGGTAATACTTTCGAGAAAATATTCGGAAAACATGATCCATCGATATGTTGTTGAGATAAGGAACAATCTCGCTTTTCAGGGCGAATGATTGAGACGATTCTGAAAAATGGACTAGGTAGCATGATCAATCTTTAGAGTGGTGATCCAATAACCAACACACCAAGAATTAAATTATTATCCATTAACTACCAAGCAAAAAAGTTGCTAGGAGTATTGATTACACACGTCATGATTCACTTGTCGGTCTTCTGGTTACAACAACATAGAGACCCAAGAATGAATGATGATGGGAGAAGTATCACTATACCAAGAAGTCATAAGTGGTGGTGCAATTCCCATGACAATCCTGACTTAAAGGGGTAATACTTTGAGCTAGAACAGAACAAATTCTAGATTGGTATTTTGAACAGAACAAAATTTAGATTGGCTTTGACCCAATCCTAGGAATGGATGAGATACTGGAGTTTATTTCTGCTAGTCATTGTGGAGTAGAATGGCTCAATAGACCACAATAATAATAGGCATCGATGAACATGACTGTGTCAATAGTTTTAACTATCCAAGGATAGCTAAAGTTCGGAATACAATTCAAGAGGGCAACTCAAGAGCACATGATTTTTCTGAGTTGTGGATGCATATATTGAATAGATTGAACAAAGTTCAACATGTTTCTTCCAGATAATCCATACAGAAAGGTAGGATTGGCAGAGTCACAATTATGCAAAGAACTCATGAAGAGCACTCTTCTTGTGATACTCAGTTCACGAGGAACTTCTGCCATAATTGGTTCATGGTATTAGAAGAATGATGTACCAAAAACCTTGAAGACTTGAACAAGGTTACTGATATCCGAAAGGAAAGAGCAAATGCTATCGGCATGAGTCAACAGAATGAATCATGGGTTCGAGAACCCAGAGTCAAAATACCTACTGACTAAGTAGCATCACAAGAAGCCTTCGATAATGATGGCTAGAATTATCACACTGGGAACACCATTCACAACTAGACTGTTGGGTGGTTCATCAAAATAACCTGGTTTCCTACCACTTCACAAACATGTCGAGGTAATAGAGTACATGAACAAAAAAAATTAGTGTGCTTTGTCTGGCCCAAAAGACATCTAAAATAGGGGGAAGAAGTTTGCAATTGCATCAGATTTTTGTAAACCTTGGATAGCTCGGACAACATAACAGCTGTACAGGTGTGAAATATGAGACAACCGACATGAAAACTGACAACATAACATTGAATTCTTATGGAGACACCGATCTAGGAAGACAACATCTTTATTATAGGTCTCCATCATAGTAACTTGTCATCCTGATAGATAGACGAGAAAATCTAGTTCTTAATCCCCGTAGAAAAGAACAAGTTGACTCACAATTAGAATGACACAAGGAAAGGAGTAAAAGGAACCTTACGTTCCCTTCCACAATCAATTCCCTCATAGAACTAAAGTGGTTCTAGACTCAATATCAATCAGTTTGGCTTGGTAATCCTACACGCAATCAAGATTTGATACCAACGCTGTCGGGACCCCGATCCTATGTCCTATGAATCCAGCTTCTAACATATCACATCACTTGGCGGCCTCACACACGGTAATCCTAACGGCTACCACCTTACCTGTCGAGATTGTTTGCATCTTTTGTCTCAAGTATATGATTATGTATCTAGCAATCATTCGCAAGAGAACCCAGGTCGACATGACTAGCTATAGACCCAAGTGGTACAACCCTACAGGGACGAGCATACATAACCCGGCAGTATAGGTGTCAGTCATCAATGTGTGTAGACGAGTCATAGCAAGCTACATTGACTCCATTACACCGCGTGACATTTCCTTGTAGGGACAGACACAACAACAAAGAAGGATACATGTTGGTCAATCAATGTGTCTAGAGCATTAGCAAGCTACCATGGCTCAGTGGAAGTGCAAAGAGCCATTTCCCTGTAAAGAGGTCTACTAGAGGTACACAACTCTGTGTCGAATCCCACACATACCAATACATTTCAAACATACACACATTATGCAAAACCTGCAAAGAAGTCCGACCAAAGTTTCCTCTACGGCCCCAAATGATGTGCGCAGGGTTCGACAAGTCCACCATCCGGGTGACACTTGGTACACCATGCCACTGTGCATCGACCGCATCGAAGCCCACCCCGTAGGTCAGCGCTAAGCACGGCCACCAACACTTTTCCTACAAACACCAGAAACTAGTTGTAACTCCTGGATAGAGATCTAGGTGGTTCATAAGCCGGGAGGGCCTGAGTTACCGGAAACCAATGTGTGGTAGTATCTTTCCTTGGATAATATACACAGAACTTAGTTCTTAAGGACAGTCCCAATGGTACAACCCTCTATGTACTCCTGCATGGCCTCTTATCGCTACCTTTACCAAATCGTGTTCACACACTTAGCTCTCATAGAGTAGGACATGAACACATCCATTCTAGCGCCCAGATGGATCATACCCAACACGACTGTAAGTGTAGCAGGCAAAGTAAGCAAGCATGGATGGGTAAGCACCACAAGGCTCAAGAAGTTGCTAGTCATGCTAAGTGGTTTCAACTATTTACTGTGACAAAGACATGTCATGCAAAGGAATGGGTTCAACTACCAGGAACATGTAACAATTCCATCAATATTGTCCTAATGCAGTAAAATAGAGCAAGAGCGAGAGAGTGAGTTTACATCAGTATGCTCAAGGTGGGGGGTGCTTGCCTGGTAGTTTTGAAGATAGTACTTCTCTTCAAATGTGTAAATAATCACATCATCCGAACCATCGTCTACCGAGAAGGAACAAACATTGACAAACAAGAAGGAACAACATTCAATTCATGCAATGCAACACCATGATGTATGACATGACAAATTAAGGTACCGACCTGATCTAGAGGAATAATTAACCAAGTTAATTGAAGTGGAATTCAAACAAGATTGAATTCTAACTCAAAATGGTATTTCATACATTGACCTAATCATAAAATGTCCTAGTCGGTGTTCTTAACTTGTTCATACATGCATGATCATGGCATAAAATTATTCATTGGATTTTTCTGATCATTTTTCATATATAAATTATTTTCATATCAGTTGAAGTTGAATTTCTATCGATTTTGGAAGTTTTATAAGAAATTTCAAATAAATAAATCAATTAATATTTATTAAAATTCTAGAAAGGAATTACTATGTCACCATTACATCACGGTGACGTGAGCTGGTCAACAGGGCGCGTCCAAGTCAAACCTGACCTGTGGGGCCCATTTATCAGTGACTCACCTAGTTAAACACATGATTAGGTTTAAATTAAAACCTAAATTTGACTTAATTAGGGTCTGGATCCACTCGTCAGTGTCCAATTTAGTTAACACAATAACTAATACTAATCTCTCACTAATCTAAAAACTAAAGAGGGGTGGGTCTGCCTTTCATTGACTCGTTGGGTGCCAAAACCAGGTCAGCGGGGTCAAAGCCATGGGTGGTTCAACGTCGGCGACAATGCCCATGGTGGAGGTTGTCGTATTTCATCGTTCGGCCACCATTTGGCACACGGCTAGGCTCTAACAAGAGCTGCACATGGCGCACATCTGATGGGCTATGCGGGAGAAGTTGGGGAGGACTGGCTTGAGCGTAGTGTCGACTTCGACGGCGATCGGAGCTCAGTCAGGTATGGGCACAATGGTGCAAGGGGATGCAAGTAGGGGTGCGGTGGATTTGGTCTCCTGGCCCCTCCAGGAGCTCGTCCACATGCTCAGACTTGATCTTGGGGAGCCCTAGCCATGGCAGCGACAAGGCCGTGCGGCAGAAAGCTTGGGAGGTTGGGGATGGATGGCTACAACACGTAAAAGAAGAGGGCAGCAGGGGGACACCACTAAGGAGCTCACGGGGAGGTTAATGGTAGGATCATCTCGCTCGGGGAGGCTTCTGCGGTGGCGAATTGTCGGAGAGGAGCGCCGGAGCATGGGCTTGAAGACGATGTCGATGGAGATGATAGAGAGTTCCTTTGGTTGCTTGGCTCAGTGAGGAGGTCGACGACGACGTCGCAGTTCTTGTAGACACGGGGTAAGGTCAAGGGGGACTCGACGATAGAGAGACGGTGATGGCTTCGACCATGGCGACATGAGTGAAAGAGAGAGGTGAGGCGGAAGAGAGAGGGGACCGGCTCGATTAGGACGACTCCCGCGAAGCTATCCACGACGACGACGTTGAGGGGGGCGCATGCAAGTAGATGGGACGTGGCGTGCGGAGCGTGCGCCTGCGTTGGCCACGCGCTCAACCTCCGATCCAAAGGAAGGAGACGACTAGCTCGCCAGCTAGGCTAGGATGCACAGTAACTGGGCCGAGGTAAGACTTATCTCTCTCTCTTTTCTCATCTGTTTTTTTCTAATATGGTAACCCTATTTTTCTTAAACAAAATACCAAAACATTTTCAAAACTTCTAAATCTATTTATGGGCACTATTTTGGAGCATTTAAAATATTTATAGAATGTTAAATGCCCTGAATAAAATATAAAAGAGTTAATTCAAAAATCCAATATGGCTAGGAGAAATGTGCATCACCATTGTTTGTTGTTTAAAACATTCTCCAGGTTTGATGGACATTTTTGGAAGCCATTTTGGGTTAATTGAGAATTATTTTAGGTTGAACCTATTTGAATTATATTGAGGTAGGGTTATATCATCCCCATTTCAAGTTCAATTGATCTTAACGTGATGCATGGTGATCAAAATGCAACTAGTTACAAGCAAAAAAATTCCAGTGCTATGACAATACCCCTACCTCCCATAGCCCCGCTAGCATCTAGAGCATCTCCAGAACCCCATGTGCCAGTAGACAAACTTGGTCGCACCCAGGACATAGGTGGCATGTCATGGCATGGAAAGATTGAGCTCTAGTGCGCACTAAAGCGTGCACATGCACTGTAGCTGATCCCAACCCGAGCCCCCCGACCACCTTGGGCTCTTCGAACACACCATCAGGACTGCCCCGTCGTCCCAAACACAACAACGTGCTGGGCCCCTCATCACATGCTCTAATCACGTCTGACCGAGAACCACAGATCTCCTCCACTACCTATCCACGTGAGGGACCTACCTCGGGCTCGCTCTGCTCCTCCTCTCTCCTCCAAGCACCTTGATCCAGCCTAACGAGCACCATAGGGAGACTTAGGCCCCTTATCAGAGACACCAAAGCCGTACCCATGAACCGCGATGAGCCTTTTCCACGGGAACACCCGACAACACTAATAGTTGAAATCACATTTTCTCTATTGGTGGTTTTGGTAATTAATAACAAAATACATGTGATTGAACTAGTTTGGCAAAGTTTAATGATAGGGATGGCAAAAGAATTGTGGAATAGCCCAAGATGCAAGGAAATAGTTTGGCAAAGCTTCAAGCAAGAGGACTCTACATGTTAATTTGTGAGAAATCACTTTGAGTCCATAAGAAAGCCAATACTATTAAAAGGGGGTAAGGTACTGTTGGTGAACAAAATGCTCGTACGAGCACAAGTGATAGTCGCCAAATACACCCACAAGCTCTTCCACAAAAGTCTGTCCAAAGCCAAATATCAAAAATCGGTGCAACCAACACTTTCCACTCGGTGCCACTGCTTCCTAGACACAGAAAGACTCAAATCCAAACCCTAACCTTTCAGTGCAACCAATTCTAGTTCGGTGCCACCAAGTTTGGGTTGCCAACTTCCTGTTACGCAATTTCACAAAATCGGTCCGATCGAGTTTATTGAATTAGCATCACCGAGTTTGGCAATTTGACTGTTGGGCACCTAATCGGTGCAAGCGAGATTTATATATCGGTCTCACCGAGAATAGAAAGTTGCTACCTTTGGAGCAACTCGATACCATAGTGATTCACACATTGGTGTCACCGAATTGGTCACTTAAGGTGTAAAGGTTGGATTTATGGAGATGCCTATATATACCCCTCCACCACCACTCACTCATAAGAGAAGCACCTAGAAAATATCCCCACTCATACGAACTGATTTTCTGAGGGAGAGCCACCTACTCATGTGTTGAGATCATGCCATTCCATTCCAACCATATGAATCTTGATCTCTAGCATCCCTAAGATGCTTTCCACCCAATCAGTATCTTCCACCAAAGCCAAATCTATGAGAGAGTGATTGTGTGTTGAGGAGTCTATCATCTTGAAGCACAAGAGCAAGGAGTTCAACGACATTATCGGTCCTATTACCTTTTGGAGGGTGGTGCCTCCTAAATTGGTTAGGTGTTGCTTGGTAGCCTCCTAGTTCGTGTTGTGGAGTGAACCAAGAAGTTTGTAAGGGAAAGTTTATCGCCTACTTCGTGAAGATCTACCCCAAGTTAGGCTAGTCCTCCATGGACATAGGCCATCATGGTATAGTCAAGGTTTCTTCTTCATGGAACCCTCCATGGGTAGAGCCCTCCATGGACTCTCGTGCCCGTTACCCTTCGTTGGTTGAATGCTTCATAAACGTGGATGTACGATAACACCACCTATCAGAACCACAATAAAAATCATCATGTCTCCAAATTGCGTTTGATCTTCCTACCCTTCCTTTACTACACATGCTTGTGTTTAGTTTCCGCTGCTATAGTCATAGACATGCATGTGTAGGATTTGCTTGACTTGATACGAATGCTAAAATCTGCCAACACTTAACATCAGGAAAAAGTAGATTTTTATTAGGTCAAGTAGTCTAGTCACGACCCTCTAGACGTACTTTCGATCCTACAAGTGGTATCAGAGCTTTGGTCTCCATTGCATTGGTTTCAGAACCTAGGAGAGTATGGCGTCTAGTGAGGGAAATTATCAACGTAGAGGTCCATATTTTGATAGTTGGAAGCACATAATGAAAATGCATCTTCTTAGTCATAACCCTATCATTTGGGTTGTTGCTCATGTTGGATTGCAAGGTGAATTCTTTGCAGATGGAAGGGAATCATATCATGAAGCAAATGTGGATGAATTGAAGATCAACAAAATCAGCCGTCTTGAGAATGCAAAAGAGATTTGGGATACTTTGGTTGATATGCATGAAGGTCCCGAATCTGTGAGAGAATCCAAGTTGGACGTTCTTTAGAGTCATCTTGACATGTTCAAGATGAAGGATAGTGAAGGAGTCGCTGAGATGTACTATAGGCTAGCTCTCATCACCAATGAGATTGCCGGGTTAGGAAGCGAAGAAATGGCCAACAAATTCATCATCAAGAAGATACTTCGAGCTTTGGATGATTGATATGACACCGTATGCACAATGATCCAAATGATTCCCAAGTACAAAGATCTCAAGCCAACGGAAGTGATTGGAAGGATTGTTGCTCATGGCATGACACTGAAGGACAAGGAAGAGCTTCAAAAAGTCTAGCGGTGCTTACAAAGCCATGAGTGATGCTCCTGCAACTTCAAGCGGCAACCTTGTCACAAATGAAGAGATAAGCCTCATGGTCAAGAAATACAACAAGTTCTACAAGAATAGAGGCAAAGATAGAAGCTCTAACTCAAGATATGAAGAGGAGCGTTCGTCAAGTCATGACCGTAACTGCTAAAATTGTGGGAAGCCCGGACACTACTCCAATGAGTGCATGGCTTCTTACAAAAGGAAAGAATATTCATCGAGAAGATGAAGCTCAAGAGACGAGTCCCCTCAAAGAGAGAGAAGGAGTAGAGATGATCGTTATGAACGAAGACCCTCAAGGAGAAGTAGGGACTCGGAGAAGAAAGACAAGTACACCAAGAGCTACTCAAGAATAACACATCAAGCTCATGTTGGTGAATGGGTTTCCGGCTCCGATTCCGACAACCACTCCGAGAGAAGCTATCACTCCAACTTCGACAATAGTCAAGATGAAGGTCTTGCCGGACTTGCACTAGTGACAACCGACTCCTATGACATATTTGATTCATTAAATGAAGGGAGTGGATGTTGCTTCATGGCTAAAGGCCCCAAGGTATTACACCCCGAGTATCTTGATTTCAATAGTGATGATGATGACTTATTACTTGAAGATGACTTTCTATTTGACAAATCTACCAATATTAGTCAAGATGAACTTGCTAGTAATCATTCTAGTCTTGGTAAGTCGTGGGATGATGATAAGTTGGAAATAGAATGACTAACTCAAGAACTAAACACTCTTAAGTTAGCTCACGAGTCTACTCTACAAGATCATAGAGATCTTGAAAGGATACATGAGAAGTTCTGCTTCGAGAAGCTCAATTTAGATCAAGAACGTGAGTTCCTTAAATCTATAAATGATGATCTTCGAAAGAAGACTTCCTGTTATCTAGCCAAAATTCTTCTCTTTTCTACGTTCATTCCACAAGTTAAGGCTAAGCAAACTAGTAACAAAGGCAAGCAAGGTTCTTTAGCTAGTAGCAATAAAAATGATAAAGCCAATGATATTGCTTCTTGTAGTTCTATTGATCCCACTAACTCTTCTCTTAGCCAAGTTACACTTGAGAAAGAAAATGAACTTTTGAAATGGATTATAGAGAAAGGTATCTACAAGATTATTGTTGGGTTTAAACAATTTGAGGAGATTGTACGCAAGAATGGAGGATACCGAAGAAGCATGGCATTGGCTACTTCAATCGTAATGGAGTTGAATGGGAAGAAGGTCAATACCCCAAGCCTATGTTTGTTCCTCAAAAGGAGAAGTATGAAAATACTCTCCCCAAGGTAACAAAAGCTCAAGATGACCTTCCACCACAAGACCCCAAGCTCAAGGACAAGAATAAGCTTCAAGAGGACATTGACTCATATGAATATGGATCCCATGCTATGGTGAAGTGGGTTCCCAAGGCTACTGCACGCTCAACTTCTACAAGTGCTACATCAACACCAAGGATCCCCGTCAATTTGATGTGGGTCCCATAGAAGGACTAAGAGATTCACATATATAACCTTTGTCAAGAAGCTCCTATACTTGACGCATAGTCTCCTTCGTCTCCTCTAGATTGGTACGGTATGGTGCATGGTTGGGTAGTGATGCATCAGAAATTAAGTCAATATGATGCTCAATCCCTCTAATAGGTGGTAATCCCGATGGCACATCTTGTGGAAAGACGCCAGCAAACTGCAGCAAAATGTTAATGACAACAAGAGGCAAGGAGGGAGGCATGTACTCGAATGAAAATAATATCTCTTTGCATACGAAAGCATAGCAAACAGATGTAGTAAAATCCAAATCAGTAATATCAGATTTAGTGGCAAGTAAACAACCACTCTTCAGTTTTATTTAATATGTAATACTAGATGATTGTTTATTAGGATGATTATGTTGCTCAAATTCCTTTGCCACAATCTGATTTTCACTCTCACTTTGCTCCAGTTTTGCTTTACTAGCTCGAGCAATGTCATCTTTCATAATATGTTCAGGAGACATAGGAAGCAAAGTTATATTGTTATCCTTATGAAAAAAATATATTGATTTCTCCTACCATGGTGTACAATTGTTTTATAAAATTTCCATGGTCTACCAAGTAAAACAAAGCATGCTTGCATGGGTACCACATCACAATCAACATAATCAGAATATGTAGCAAGGGCAAAGTGCACATGAATAGTATGTGTTACCTTGACCTTGCCACTGTTTTTTAACCATTGGATGTAATATGTATGAGGATGTGGTCTGGTGGTTAGCGACAACTTTTCTACCATCTCCAGGCTTGCCAACTTATTGCAACTCCCTCCATCGATGATGATGCGAAGGGAACACTCCTTCACAACTACCTTTGTATGGAAAAAGTTGTGCTTCTGATTTCGCTCAGCCTGTTTAACCTGCACACTTAGAAAACATGGAGAAACTAATATTTCATACCTATCCGCGTAGTCAACAGCCATGTAGTGTATCTCTTGTCACTACCCTGGGCACCATGTTCTTCACTGGCAATAAGAGCCAAAGTCTCCTCATCATAATCACTAGCGGAGGCATATCCACCATCCTTAGTAATAATCATCACACGCCTGGATGTGCATTCTCTCGCAAAGTGACCTCTACCCTTGCAACGACGACATATAACCTTATGTGTTTGCCATGTACATTCCATGGATGAAGAAGTGCTCTGTGCAGGCCCCGAAGGCGTGCCCTTGCTGGAGGGTGGTGGCGGTGTGTGATTCCTCGTATCTCAGTGGGAGTTGGTGGATGAAGTAGCTGGTGCAGTAGTTGGACGTGTTGAAGTAGATGAGGTCCATGGCTTCCAAGATGAAGTGCGACCTGCAGAAAAAATAGTTGAGCCCAATGTCTGTCAATTCTGCACTTCACGTTTAGCTTTTAAAACAACATGGAATAAACAAGTGATAGTGTTATACTACTTATACTACAAAATAGTATGAATGTCTCTATTTATTCCACCCATTAAACATGCAAATATAGCTTCATTTCCCTCAACAATACCACATCTAATCATGCCATTTTGTAATTCCTGCTAATATTCCTCTACAAAAAAAAATCCTGGTCTTAAACGCTGCAAAATTTTAAGCCATTCACGTTGATAATATGGTGGAACCCAATGATTACGCATAGATTTTTCAAAGCAGCCCTAGTAGTAGGGATATTATCATGATGTATTCTACAATGTTCAAACGACCAAACACAAGCAAAGCTATCAAAGCACAAACAATAGCAGCATGTCTATCCTCAGGAAATTAAACATGTAAAACTTTGTTCTGTTTCTAACTCCAAAGTAAGATATATATCAGGAACATATCTACCCTCAAATGTTGGAATATTCAACTTAAGTTTACGGAGATGGTCATGAACCCATAGCTGATGGAGAGGTGGAGCCCTACCATTGTGAATCTAGCCATGTGAACGACCTGGTGCGTGATGTGGAGAAACCTCTCTCTCATCACCATAATCACCATCATAATACTAATTCTTCTCAACGATAGTAGCAGCAGCCAATGAATCTGTAGAAGTAGCAGCAGCCAATGAATCTGTAGAAGTAGCAGTGCTCGTCCCGTGAAATTTCAACGCTGTTGGTGTTGTTGTTGCCAAGGTACAATAGGTGTAGCTGGTGGAGGTAGATGTGAAAACACCTCATTGAATTTAGCATCAAGCTTGGCGTTGATCGTATTGTCCAAACCATCTAGCTTCTGCATAGCCTCTTCAAGGCTCGTCACCAAGTCGTTCACCTGTTGACCCATCATTTGCTGAAATTTATCATGGAGCTCCTTGTTCGTCATGCCGTGGCAGTGGATCTCGTCGGAAGCAATAGGAACACATAAGAATATGAACCTATAGACTACTAGGAAGTGGGGGCGGTGGTGGTGTGTGATCGGCAACCATTGTAGTCAAAACTGTCAATGTTCGGATAGAGCGATCGCTAGGTGGTGCAAACACACGATGTAGATGTATGTGGAGCTAGGATGGTTTATAATATGGTAAAAAAATTGGTTAATAATAATCAATTTAGAGATGCAAAGTTGAATAAACACTCAATGACGGTATTGTGCTGGTCCTAGGCTAAACCGTGCTAGAGACGCGCGTCTAGAACACCAACAAAATCACGACGCTACAGATAATAAAGAGCACAATGTGGGAAAAAAATCTCTTTTTTTGGCGCCTCTTTCTTTAGCTCTTTTTCCTGTTTTTGTTGCTCTTTTTTTTCTTTAGAAATTCACTATAATGGAGAGTGTTTGAAAGATCTCCTAAAGGTGTATAAATAGGATAGGCATAAAAAATTGACTATTTTTTTCTACAACCATTTGGGTCTATGACAACCAGAAAGTGCGGCAAAACATGACTATGATGGCGAGTGTCTCAAAATGCTCCGAAAAGCCTAAAAACAAGATAGGGAAAAAATATTTTAGCCCACCAAAATTTTGGCCTAAAAACTGCGTGGGGTCTCCAAACTCCTTTTTTTTGCGCCTCTTTTTGTCGAAACCTACTCAGGTAAGGTAATACGAATTTGAAAACCACAGGATCTCAAAACTAAACCTTAGTGGCAGATGTATGTATGGGTGGTGGAACATGGATTGGTGGTGAATCTATGATGGAGGTGGACTCGGATTGGCGTGATGGCGAGTATGTGGTGGTATATGGCAGCGGTGAGGTATCTGGTGTGTTGGTGGTATATGATAGCAATGAAGATGATGCGGCGACTGCGTGACAAACTATGAACAGAACTCGAAACTCTAAAAGACTAGACTCTAAGACCAGCAACTTTACACGATGATGCAACCACAAATTCAACAAAGCAAACACCAAACAAAAAATTGCAAATGCTCAGATTGGTTGAGATATGAAGATCTAACCCTAATTTTTTGTGGTTATTTCATGGACTACAGGTATGAAGTACTGATGCGATCTAACGACGAAAAACTGGTAAATCTCACCGACAAACCTGGAAATCTGATACCAATAGATAGAGGCAAGGGTCCCGATCATTTGATGAGATGATAAGTATCGATTTGGTGGTGACGACTTCGATGATCCGACTACAAACGTGTAGGATGTTGCGCTTTAGCAATCACTAAATCAATCTTCAAGAGGTTATTGACCAAGATGGAGCATGAGCAATCTGACCACGATGGTCTATTCTTTCAAGAAATTGAAGAACAAGCAAGAATATGATAATGCAATCTAGATATTGCAAATATAGATGAAATATTGATAAGGGTGGGGTTCCGAAAGCGGTCTTGGTCTTGTCAATTGACACAAACGAAGTACATGAAGTTGCAATGGCTAACTTTTAACTAAAAACAACCCAAGTCTAAACGGCGCCCTAAGGGCTATATATGTGGGAGAGGAGGAATTTTGTTACCCCATGTAGGAGGGGTCCGAAACCGAACCTAACTCCATTTCCCCACACATACAAACTCTACAAAAAGCCTATAAAGTAGTATTTCGAAATTACATGGGCCTAGCCCGAAAATAAGGTGATGCAACACCTATAATAGCCTATGGATGAAATTTATGAAGTGGCATCTTGTATATTTATTCCAAGCCATCATGCTCTCCTTATGGCAGCTTCAAAGTGCGAAAATCACCATCGAAAACTCCTCTTACGTGTGCACCTTCTCCTCCATGCTTGATGCCACTCCAATGGCCACCCTTCTTGTCCATGCTAGGTCCTTGTTCAATAAGTAAAACATAAGTATCTAATTTAGGTAGCATCATGTGTCCATGAACATTAGAAGGATTTCCAAGAAACGGAAGTACCTGGTAATTCAACTAGCGTGCATGGGCTCTAGTCATTGGTCCAGTATGTATAGCACTAGGGGCTATGGGTGTAACAATGGTATAGATGTGCTCATCACAAGAGCAAGGAGTCTATCATACTACCACATGTATTACCTTTTAGAGAGTGGTGTCTCCTAGATTGGTTAGGTGTCGCTTGGCAGCCTCCTCCTTCGTGTATGGAGTTGAACCAAGAAGTTTGTACGAGCACAGAGGTCGCCTAGTTCGGGAAGATCTACCCAGAGTGAGGCAAATCCTTCCTGGACTGAAGCCATGATTGAATAGACAAGGTTGATACTTCATGGACCCTTTTGGGTGGAGCCCTCCATGGACTCTCACAACTGTTACCCTCCGTGAGTTGAAGTCTCCATCACCGTGGACCTACGATAGCACCACCTATCGGAACCACGGGAAAAATCTTTGTACCTCCAATTGTGTTTGATATTCCTATCCCTACCCTCTACTTTCATGTGTTTGCGTTTACTTTACACTATTATACTTTTAGACATGCATGTGTAGGGTGTGCTTGACTTGCTACTATTGCTAAAACTTGCCAACATCTAAAATTGGGAAAATGCTAGATTTTTAATTTGGTTAAGTAGTTTAATCACCCCTCTCTAGGCATACTTCGGATCCTACAGGGGTGCAGTTTGCAACCCGTCCAAATGTGACAAGATGTCCCATAGAGGTGTGTTGGCAACACCTTTTGCATCCTCTGTGGTCTTTAGCCTCTCTTTTGCCACAATCTTAGCAGCCGCCAGTTGAGTGAGGTGCACGCTGGTGACCTTGACATCCGTGGTGAGGCCCTCAAGTGTGGGATGGTTCTCTGCAACTGTTAGCAAAAGAGAAAACACGGAGAGTATATTGCCTATCAACTAGTAGGACGTGATGGAAAAAATATCTCACACAAATGCTTAGTATCAAATTCTTACTTATTCTTACAACTGCAATAGGTGGTGATCGACCCATTGGTGTTTGCTCCAAACTACCGATGAAGATTGGATGGAGCGATAACAAGGAAACAGTAGAGCCGGGACCTATACTTATTGGTAGGAAAACATGTAGCCTACAAAAGGTTTCTCAACTCACAATATTAGTGGCACAATTTAGAAAAAAGGAATGCAAGTTGAATAATTGCTCAAACTCCTAACTAGTGCTGGCAGTCGACTAGTAAGATATTAAACAATCTATGTCCAGATACTGAATCAAATGAGTAAAAAAACTGATGAGTAGGAGGAGGCACACAAGTAGATAACAAAGCTCAAAACAGATGATAAATGTGTGGTGTCAAACGTGCAGCAACAAAACTAAAGTGTGGAGTATAGAACAAAACAAACAACCCAAAATACATGTTAGACGGCCTGATTTGCCTTTTCAACTTTCTTTTCCTTTCCCCCTTTTCCTTTTTTCTACCTTGCCCCCATTATTCCTTGCTTTTTTTCTTTATAGGACTGATGCGAGAAGCATACAGACATGGAAGAGGGAAGAGAAACATACAAACTCAAGTGCTATAAAGCCTACAAGACCATGTACTACTTGAGATCATAGATTAACGGAGCTGTGTGGCTAGATACTCCAAACATTGATGGAGTAGCACACTCTATAGACACATTGTCGTTGTTGTCCAATGTGAAACATGTATGTATTGGAAGCAGCGGACATGAAGGGCTGTTAACCGACACGAACTCCGATTTCCATGCAAAAGCGGCAAAACTGAAAAAATCCGATTTGAGTTTTGTTAGCGGAAGATATTTCTTTAGGGTGAAAAAAACCATATCGATATAGTAGATGATTTTCTCTTACACTAATCTAAACCAGCACTAATACTAGGATGAATGCAGCCAAAAATTCAACAAACCAAATACTAGGTGCAAATTGCTAAAGGCTTAAAAGATAGGAATAAATGATGAAATAATGTAATTTTTTTGGCTTTTTGTGGGTTATAACACATAAAAAGACCTAGGAAAATTGTAAATCTCTCACTGGTGAACCTGAAAATTGATACCACTTGATGTGAACTGGGAACGTGATCATTCAATGAGAGAGAGAGATACCTATCATTTTGTGGGACTTGACCCCCACGATCCGGCCACTAACCATACAGGGAGATCCATACACGAGGATATCCATGACAATCACCAAACCAACTCCACGGTGTTATTGACTAAGCCAATGGCGTAATCGACCTATCCATGAGGGATTTTTCATGCAAACAAATCGAAGAACGTGGAAGAAAATAACAGCCAAGCAATCTGAAAATGCGAATAGGATGTCTTTATGGCCACACTACCTGCTATGAGCGAAGACAAATAAAAGTACCAATAGGTAAAATTTTCTGAAACAAAACCCGAGTCTAAACCCTAACCTAGACTAGATGTTTATTAAAGGTCGTGCATCGAGTCAGTCCACCTGTGCCATTGGACACCAGGCCGTAAGAAGGCCAGGCTCTGTCTTGTGGTTTCCTTTGGTTGGCGTGTCATGGTGTAAGTATTCGTCCCCAACACACGTGCTCCACTTGCTCAATATATCCAACATAAAATTTCCCAACTCTTGTTGCGTTGGCATTTTGCACCTCCTGCATGATGGATGGAGTGGATGGTACGATGGTGGAGGCCATGCATGTAGGGACAGTGGAGATGCATGCATGCAAGGATTATTGCCCCCTTTACTTGATTTTGTAATTTCCTTATTCCTCAGTACAATAATAGACTAGAATATGAGTGTAATATCAAATTCTCATTATATTTACAAATGAGCGATTGTACCTGGCCATTTTTTTTTGTCTCGCACACGCATTAGTCATAGTACTACGTGCAACTATTTCAGCGATCTCTTGTGTAAAAGTTGTAAATGTATATTCCCACATCACACACCACCAAGCATAGAAGTGAATGATCATGATAGATGGAGAATATATGACATAGTAGCATAAAAATTAAGCATATGATCAAACACGACATAGTTGCAGTCATGACACCAATAAAATGATAAAACCAAATGTATCAACGATTAAAGAGACAAGAGAACTCCAAAAGGCAACACATACTCTCTCGAAGCCCTATGATCTATACATACTCTCCCCCTTTGGGAACAAGTTACCAAAAAGTTCAAATTGTATAGAGCTAAGCATCACTCTGGGTTTTATCTCCTCCATGTGGCAATGAAGCTGCCCCAGTGGTCGTTGAAGGAGTTGAAATAAGAGCACCAGCAAATGCTTTTGCAGAGGTCTTCTGAGCTGGAGGTGTAGAAACTAGAGGAGATGAAGGAACTGCAGGGGTAGCAGATAGTGTAGACACTGAGGGTGTCGTCTCTAGAGCTGGAACTTCAGAAGATCTGGTCTGAGTCCTTAGCTAAGTAGTCACTAGAAGCATATGTTCATCATCATTTGAGCTTGGGATATCAACTTCGTCAACTTCGCTCTTTCAGAGTCTCAACAGTTGTTGCAAGTTCAGTCACTTTGACATCCAAACAGTGAAACTTTGTCTTCATGATCCGCTCTAAGATTTCTTGATTCGTGAGAATGTTTGAAACATCCTTCTCCATGTTCTCCATAGCAGTAATAAGATAGGCCATTTGGTCAGCCTTTGTCTTAAGCACGAGAGCACTAGTGAATCTTGTTGCCTCTGCCTTAGACTCATGCTCCATAGATACCTGAGCTGTAGATGAGGTGGTATGAGATGGATGCATCACCACAAAATTGTCCGCGAATTTTAAATGAAGTGGCAGGTGAGGATGATCAAGTAGATATTCATTCTGTCCAAGCTTGGAGTTGCTAAGCATCTGAGTGTATGGTGCATATCCACATGACCTCTTTTGGTCAGCAACAGTCCTCTTGATGGTCTCAACAATGAGATCCATCACTATGATCATCTTATCCTGTTAATGGAGTATCCATGAAGTATCAACGTGATGCATCATGTTAATGGAGTATCCATGAATCATTTTATCCTCTCCTGATTTGGGGATCAAAGTGTGCCTCAATATGGTGTTGGAGGTAGGTAGGCCTGCAAGCAGAAAGTATACTGAACCAAACTTACGTGTCTTCACATACTCCTGAGGAATGGCAGTATACATGTTGGCCATGGAGTTTTGATTCATGTTGGACACTGAGTACATGTCAATCTCCATCCTCCACCTTGCGGACTACAAAGATGGCAGCCCACTCATCCACTATTGAATGTAACCTGACACCTTCTGTCATGCATACTATCCTACCATCTGGACATGGTAAATATGACCTAGAGGCAATACTTAAGTGGTTTTTATATATTTCCTTGTTCATGACAATCTTTTATTATACATGCTACAATTGTATTGACCAGAAACTTAAATACACGTGTGGATACCTAAACAACACTATGTCCCTAGTGAGCCTCTACTAGATTATCTCGTTGATCAAAGATGGTTAAGGTTTCCTAACAATATACATGAGTTTTCATTTGATAACGGGATCACATCATTAGTAGAATGATGTGATGGACAACACCCAACCATAAGCATAACATTTGATCGTATCACTTAGTATGTTGCTACTCATTTCTTCATGTCAAGAATATGTTCCTAAGACCATGTGATCATGCAACTCCCTGACACCGAAGGAATGCATTGTGTGCATCAAATGTCACTTTGTAACTGGATGATGATAAAGGTTCTCTACACGTATCTTGGAGGGTGTCTATTGGGTTTGCACGGACCGAGACTAGGATTAGTCACTCCGTATGATGGAGAAGTATCACTGGGCCCTCTCGGTAATACATTATCATAAGAAGCTTGCAAGTAATGTGACTAAGGTGTTAGTCATGGGATCTTGTATTACAGAATGATTTAAGAGACTTTCCGGTAACGATATTGTACTAGGTATGGAGATACCGACAATCGAATCTTGGGCAAGTAACATACCTCTGGACAAAGGGAACTGCATATGGGATTGAATGAATCCTTGACGTCCTGCTGATAAAGATCTTTGTGGAATATGGAGGAACCAATATGGGCATCCATGTCCCGCTATTGGTTGTTGACCGAAGAGGAGTCTCGGTCATGATTCTCGAACCCATAGTATCCACATGCTTAATGTTCGGTGACGCTATAGTAGTATTGGGATATGTACATTGGTGAAAGAATATTGTTAAGGGTCCGAAATGATATCCCGGACGTTATGAGGAGCTACAGATTAGTCCGGAGATAAATATTTATATCTGGGAATTCATATTTTGGCTACTGGAGAAGTTTTTGCTTTTGCCGGTATTGTACCGGGAAGCTTCCAGAAGATTCCGAAGGGTTCTGGAGGAGTCTGAAAGGGTCCCTCCAGCACCTAGGGCATGCATGGGCTGTAGGGGGCGCCCTGGCCTTATTGGGCTGGGCGCACCAGCCCCCACAAGACCCATGCGTCTGGGAAGGGGAAACTCTAAGTTAGAGGGAGTCCTCTTGCCCTTGGAGGCAAGTTTCCTCCGTTAGCCGCCTCCCTAATGACCAACAAGTATAGTGAAGGAGTCCGGGGCTAAGGGGTCGTCAGGTCGTCAGCTCATATCTGATGGGCCGACTTGTTGGCCCGCTCTGTGAAAGGCCGGACTATGCGGCAATCCCGTGTTCAAGAAGGAAAGCTCTGAAGATTGGCATGCCCTCCAAGTATTGACGATAAGATCGGCGCAACTATCCCTTGTTGGAAGCAGGTTATGTGTAACCCTACATACCCCTGCTATCTATATAAAGAAGAGGGTTTCATTCGTAGAGGGGGGTCAAGTCATCTAGTGCTTTAGCTCATATGACCTCGAGGTACATCCATTTTGTAATTCTCATCCACATCAATATAATCAAGCAGGACGTAGGTTTTTACCTCTTGAAGAGTTCTTGAACCTGGGTAAACACTGTCTCCTTCGTCCCCTGTTACCCATCGATCCAAGGTCCACATCTCGGGACCCCTACCCAAGATCCACCAGTTTTGACACTGACATATAGGGGAACAATCGTAGTCCTTTCAATAAAGAAGAGTGTCGAACCCAATGAGGAGCAGAATGAAATGATAAGCAATTTTCAGCAAGGTATTCTCTGGAAATGTTGTGATTAACGATATTAGATAGTTTTGTAGCATGATAATTCATAACAAGTGACAAGTCAAAATAGTAGAAAAGGTGCAGCAAGGTAGCCCAATGCTTTTTATAGCAAAGGACATGCCTAAAAGTACTCTTATATGAAGCAAGTGCTCCCGAGGACACATGGGAATTTCTGTCTAGTCATGTTCATCATGTTGAGTTGATTTGCGTTTTCTACTTTGATAATTTCATATGTGGGTGTACCGGTGCTAAGGTGTTGTTCTTACTTAAACTAACAACCTACTTATGATTAACCCTCTCCCAATCATCCACAACTACGAAACAAGAATTAAGAGAAATCTAACCATAGCATGAAACATGTCGATCCAAATCAGCTCCGTATGTAGCGACACATAAACTGGGGTTTAAGGTTCTGTCACTCTAGCAACCCATCATCTACTTGTTACCCTTGAATGAATTCACTTAGGACCATAACATGGTGAAGTGTCATCTAGTCGGCATTCACATGACACCACTAAGAGAAGTAATAATATACATATCATCAAAATATTGAACGAATACCAAATTCACTAGATTACTTATAACAAGACTTCTCCCATGTCCTCAAGAACAATAGTAACTACTCACACCTCATCCACATGTTCAATATAATAGGTGTAATAATAATGATTAAGGATCTGAACATAATGTCTTCCACCAAGTAATCCAACAAGCATCAACTACAAGATGTAATCAACTAG
Source organism: Hordeum marinum (assembly GCA_022496015.1). NCBI lineage: Eukaryota > Viridiplantae > Streptophyta > Magnoliopsida > Poales > Poaceae > Hordeum > Hordeum marinum. The sequence goes on along the minus strand of CM039676.1, from coordinate 131,858,483 downwards.
TAACCCACAAGTACCAATATCAAATTTTGGGACAAAGAATGAACACAAGAGATGATCTAGGGTTGGAGATGAGATGGTGTGGGTGAAGATGTTTATGAAGATTGATCCTCCCATGAAGGAGGAAGTCTTGGTGATGGTGATGGCTTCGATCTCCCCCTCCTAGAGGTGAATTCCCCCACTAGAATCTAAGTGTCGGAGTGCAAAAGTGCGTCTGCCTAGGTTTCCGCCTCGAGACTGCGGCGCTTCGTCCCGATAGATTGCTTATGATTTTTTCTAGGGTTAAAGACACCATATAGGAGAAAGGGGGTCGGGAGGCCTGCAGGGGCCCCACAAGCCATCAGGGCGCGGCCACGAGGTGGAAGCACCCGATTGGCTTGTGGACAGTAGGTGGACCCCCTTTGGTATATTTTTGGCCCAATAATTCATAAATATTCCATAAAATTTCTTTGTGATATTTCAGGTCATTTGGAGTTGGTGATATTTAGAGGGACAAGGCATACGAATTGTATGATAACATGGAATAATGGACAAGAATAACACAAATATGAATAAGATATAATGATGCAAATGGACGTATCAACTCCCCCCAAGCATAGATCTCGCTTGTCCTCAAGCGAAAGCCAAGCTCGAAAATAATAATCACATGATTTGAGAGTGATAAGTCAATAAAAATATAATACGTGAGAGCATCAATAATATTAACATAGAAGGAAGTTTTCCACCCATCATATTAAAGAGAAGAGTCTATGTAAGAGCTTTTATTTCTAGCAAGTTCACATCCTCAACAATCCTGTACCCTTCTATGATTGTTAAGACGCATTACATATTTTTGGAGCTAATGTTTCTGCGAGACACATAGGAAGATGGGGGCTTTATGATCTTTGCCACCCAACTTATTCACCTCAAGGATAATGTCAACAATAATTAATCATGATCACCCACATTCGACTGGATATATTTGTCTGAATCTTTCCTCAACACATAATGCTTGCCATCTAAAGAGTTAATATATAGGAACAGGGGAAACATTATTGACTCTTGCACGAAAATAAACCCTTGTATGAAGATAAAACATAGACTCCTCGCAGAGGGAAGCAAAGGTTTTCATGCACTTTTATTTCTTGTGGATGTGCAAACTCTTAATGCAAAGGAACAACACTTTCTATTTTCCCTTGTGAAAGTGAACTTATTTATGCACTCTGTCACTTTTATTTCTTCGCTATCACAAGATTGTACAAAGCTTATTTTCCCTTGCATTAAAAATAATTCAAGTTTAGAGGCAATTTTTATTGCTTTGTGCATAGATGACAACTTACTTGAAGGATCTTGATGTAGAGCATCCCTCACTCATCCCCATGAAACCTACACCATCTCCACAAGACACAAGTGGCCCTATGGCAAGAGCTCGCGCACGCGCAATAGAAACTAAGGTGAACTCCCTAAACTTTGAGTTTGACATGCATACACATGGAACTTGGATGCTACCTCACCTCGACACTCTATGCATCATTAGGTACGAGGAAGACATCTAAGGCATAGGGGAGCAACCATGAGGAAGCATGAAATACGGAGATGAAGTTGCTGCCAAGAAGCTCAGCTACAACCGACCCCATGCGCACAGGCTACCTGGACCCCTTGCGCACGAGGGTAACAGAGTAACCGAAGACCACGTTCGCACAAGCCTAGAAGACGCCGTGCACACGGGCCTTCTAGGAGCTACATAGGCAACCCCGTGCGCATGGGCCCAGAAGACCCCGTGCACATGGGCCTCCCAGGAAGCTACAGTAGCAACCCCGTGCGCATAGCTGTGTCCCGTGCCCACAATACCCCCTGTGCGCACGGGGCTCACTTAGGTTGTGCGCAGGGGCCTCCCAGGCTAGCCGACCCACTCGACCCACTTCAACCCCCCTTCATCCTCAATCTCCTGCTAGCTATATATTGGACCCTTGGATCATTTGTTAGGGCTAGCTATTATTTTGCACTTGTGAGGATAGCTCCATTACTTGTCTCTCTTGGGTAGCTTGTCCTCCTTTGGGAGTAGATCCAAGTGATGCCAACGCCCCTCTAGAGGGGAGATCCCTTGTGGATTCATGGCTCCTCCTCCGTAGTGAGAGAACACTACCGCTACTTGTATCATTGGTTGATTTGGGATCTTTGTAACTCTTGTGATGATCATGGATCTAGTAGATGTGTCACTAGAGTTTGTTCTTTGAGTGTTTCTCGTGTTCTTCCCAGTATTCTTTGTGTTTTCCCCCTCCAATTCATGAAAGATCGGCCCCCACGTGTCTTGCCCCATATCATATTGTATCATGAGCCACGTTGATCACGAATTTGGAGTGTCCCCCACCGTTTTCTAGCCTATTTTTAGCCATTCTAATTTTATTGCAATTGTTGAATCTTGTGAGTTTTTGTTGGGTTTGATCCGCAGAATAGATGCTTAGGAGGTGGATTTAGGTTTCTATCCAAAAGAATCCCGTATTTTTTTCGAAATCCACCAAAATCGTGATCTGCCCGAAATTTTTCCACACACCCATGCGCACGGGCCCCTGCGAACTTCCTGGACACCCTGTGCACACAGGCCTCAAAAGACCCCGTGCACACTGGCCCTACAGGACAATAGCAGTGTTTCTGATTTTCAGCCTTTGTGATTGCAACATCTCCACACTTTTCCTTCAGCTCCATTGACCATTTCCTTCATAATTTTGAGTTTGTGGCTTTCGTGTCCTAAGGTGTTTCGGCTACTTAGGCACGGTTGGACGTCATCACCGGCCTCGACTTAAACTTCGGTCACCTTCAACCATAAGCAAGGACGGTAACTTCAACAACATTTTTTCCATTCCTTGCAATTGCATTGATAGCTCCAAGCCTATTTATTTACTTTCCCCGTAGGAACTAGCAAGTTTAGAATTTCTAGGTCATGTTACTTGTGCATCGTAGTGACACTCATATGCCGCATAGCTAGTTTAGCGTGCAACCCCATAGTTGTCTACTTTGTTCCATAAGTCTCTCCGGTGCATATACTTCATACTTGTCTCATATCTTGGTTTGAGCATCAAGCTTAGAAAAAAGGAAAAAAAGAAAGAAAAACAAACAAAAGCTCTTAAGCGAAGAGAAAGATTCCAACGAGCTTGTAAGCAATAGACTTAGCATCATATCCTCTCTCATACATACTTGATACTTGGGATTGAAGACGACACGATTACTCTCATAGGTTGGTGCACAAGCGCATATCTATCACATTAGAGCAATCAAGCTAGTTCTCTCTTGTAGCCGTGCAACACGAGCCTTGAGGATATTTCGTATTGCTCATTCCATTGTTGCACGGATACCTTTATATCTATTCGTGTGTGTGTTCCTAGTTCCTAGTGCCTTGAAAGCTATTGGTCTATTTGCTTTGTCTTGCTATTTTTTAATCTTACTCAACGTTCACAACATCTTGGTTAGCACTTGCTCAAATTTTATGCCACTCACCCTAACGAAGATACACTTCAAAGAATTACTTTGTGTAGGTGTGAGAAGGGAAAAATCCGGTACAAAATCTACTATTTCGACGATTTCACATTCAGTGATTGATCCTCTTTCAATCTTTTGAATGGTATTTGGTATTGTGTTTTCTCATTCTCCCACTTACATCTACTTGAGTGCTATCGATAGGACTTCTCTGACGAACCCAGCCATCGAGGAGCGTGACAACGATGCAAACAACTACATCACCAAACTACAATTCTTCGGCACCCAAAAGGGAATGCGCCAATCACAAGATGTCATCACGGACCGCATCGAGCACCTCGCCGCCAACATACACGAATCCAAAGAGCGAACGCAGGACCTCCTTACAACCGAAATGAATGACATCCACGCCATGATAGTGAACCACACATCATCAACTTTTACTTCAACTCGATGGCACATCATGTTGCCACTCCTCCGAGGATGCCTACGGTGAGAGTCCTCATCCTCGAGCTCGACCACAACAACGTGACAAATGTCGCCTCTCTCAAGACTCGAGAAACCCCTTCCAGGACAATGAGCCTCAAGTTCGATGTCACGAGCATGACCACCGTCACTAACAAGAGCAAGACGCATACGATCAAGAATGCCCACGTCACCGCTGTGAAGAAGACCGACATCATTAAGAGAAAGCAAATGAGGCACACCGCGTGCTTCACGAACCAACATATGCCTTGCAAGAACGCAACCGACAAGCTCGCGAGCAACAAGGAGCTCTACATCGAGAATGCCAAGAGGAAGTCGCACATCAATAGGTTTACCAAGAATGCCAAAAATGGTTGCAACCACAACATCAACAACACCCAAGGCAAGAGGATCAACACATTGATGAGTTCACTCAAATGAAAGGGCAACATCAACATGACAACAATGCCCCTCCATGACAAGAAGAGTGACCTCAAGCAAATCCCATTGACCACGTGGATGATCAAGTTCCAAGGCAAGGCCAACACCCACAAGACAACTATGCTCCTTCATGACAAAGATAGCGCCAACACAACAACAATGGGGAGAATCGCTTTGGTAATCTCAAGTTCACTATGCCTAAGTTCTTCGGAAGCAATGACCCCGAAGTCTATCTATCTTGGGCACTCAAGCTTGACAAGATATTTCGGTTGCACAACTATGAAAAGGAGAACAAGATTGATATGGACTCCCTCGAGTTCCAAGATTACGTTCTCATTTGGTTGGAACAAGTGATTGGGAGAAGAAGAGAAAGAGGAAACCCGCCAATCACCACTTGGTCACAAATGAAGGACCTCATGCGAGCTCGATTCGTGCCAACACACTACAATCGTGATCTCTTCAAAAATCTACAACTCCTCAAGCAAGGCACCAAGTCGGTGGAATAGTACTACCAAGAGATGGAGATGGCCATGATAAGAGCCAATGTAAAGGAAGACGATGATCAAACTATGACACGTTTCTTGAATGGTCTCAATTACCAAGTCAAGAAAATTGTGGATTTCCAACCCTACAACACCTTGCTCGAGCTAGTGCATCAAGCCACCAAGGTGGAACGTCAAGTTGAAGAGGACTACAAGTACTCCAAGACCTCCTACATGACCGACGGTGCAACTACTCAAGCTTCTCCAAGCACGACACCCTCCTGTACAAAAACCTCCACGACAAAAGATGACAAGTCAAGCTACAAGGACAAGTTCTCTTCGTTATCCCGCACCGCTGCTACAAGCAAACCAAGAGCATCATCCTCTACATCAGCACCGGTTGCCATGAAAACAAGCTCCATCAAGTGTTTCATGTGCCAAGGCTGAGTCTAGAATATGTACGAGTGTCCAACAAGGCAGACCATGATCTTCCAAGATGACGGCACCTATGACTCCACGACTGAAGATGAGATGGAATATTTGGAATAAGTGGCCATGGACCGACAAGTCAATGAAGATGAGGATTCTCAAATATTTTGTGATAATGATCCAAGCCCCGCTCTCATTGTCTCAAAGGTTTTGACACTACAACAACAATAGGAGGAGGACCAACGTTGCCAAATATTCCACACCAAGGCCGATATACAAGGAAGATCTGTCAAGTTCATCATCGATGGAGGAAGTTGCCACAATTTGGCAAGTGAGGACCTTTGCTCCAAGTTACACTTGGTCAAGAAAAATCATCATTGGCCCTACAAGGTCCAATGGCTAAGTGACTCCGACACAATACAAGTCGACCACACCGTGCAAGTTTCCTTCAAGATTGGAGCTTACAAAGACACCATGGATAATGATGTGGTACCCATGTCCGTTTTCCACTTACTCCTTGGGAGACCTTGGCAATTTGACTGTGGAGTCATCCACAATGTTCGAACAAATCAATATAGCTTCAAGATGAAGGGCACTGAATATGTGATTCCTCCTATGTACCCAAGTCAAGTGGCTGCCGATAAGCAACCTTCATCCCATTGTGGAGATAAAAGTGGGAGAGTGATCTACCTCAAAGCAAGTGAGAGACACAAGCCAAAATTGATTGAATCCACGATGAGGGACAAGAGTGATCTAGTAATTTTTTCCACCAAAAGAGATTTGAGGGATGTGAGTGAGAGCCCATCAACCATCCTTCACTATGTTATAGTGTGCAAGGATGATGTTCCCCAGCGTTACGCTTTGCAACACCTTCCTCTTGTGTTGTCTCAATTGTTGCAGGAATTTCAAGACGTTTTTTTCGATGAGCTACCTCCAGGACTACCACAAAATGAGGGATCAAACACTACATTGACCTCATCCCCAATGCACCGCTCCCTAACCAGAGACCCTACCGCATCAACCCCAATGAAACAAAGGAGATACAAAGGCAAATCCAAAAACTCCTAGATAAATGGCATGTACGCGAGAGCTTGAGTCCTTGTGTGCTTACCGTGATCCTAGTACCTATGCAAGATGGAAGTATGTGCATGTGTTCCAATTGTCGACCTATAAATGCTATCACCATTGGATATCGCCACCCTATCCCTCACTTAGATGACATTCTAGACGAATTTAGTGGTGCCACAATATTTTCCAAAATAGACTTAAAAATTGGTTACTACCAAATTCGCATCCAAGAGGGTGATGAGTGGAAAACGGACTTCAAAACTAAATTTGGTCTCTATGAATGGCTTGTGATTCCCATGGTCTTATCCAAAGCACCGGGTACATTTATGCAAATGATGCATCATGTTTTGCGCCCCTACATTGGATATTGTTGTTGGGAGACGTAGTAGTAAATCAAAATTTTCCTACGTTCACCAAGATCTATCTATGGAGAAACCAGCAACGAGAGGGGAGAGATTGCATCTTCATACCTTTGAAGATCGCTAAGCGGAAGCGTTACAAGAACGCGGTTGATGGAGTCGTACTCGCAGCGATTCAGATCGCGGTAGATCCGATCAAGTGCCGAACGGACGGCACCTCCGCGTTCAACACACGTGCAGCCCGGTGACGTCTCCAACACCTTGATCCAGCAAGGAGGAAGGAGAGGTTGGGGAAGGGCTCCAACAGCAGCACGACGGCGTGGTGGTGGTGGAGTAGCAAGGTATTCCGACAGGGCTTCGCCTAAGCGCTGCGGAGGAGGAAGAAGAGAGGTAGGGCTTCGCCGTGAGAGAGAGAGATCAAATCCTGTCTCAAAACATCCAAAACCTCAAGTATATATAGGAGGAGGGACGTGGAGGGCTGGCTTGGCCTCTACTCCAAAGAGGAGATGGCCGGCTGAATTAAAGGGAGAGTCCACCTCCCACAAGGGAGGTGGATCTCCTCCTTTTAAATCCTTTTTGCCTTATCTCCTTATCTCCAGCCGCATGGGCCTTTAGCAAAAGTCTTGCCCAGCCCAATAAGGGCTGGCACACTTTATCTAACAGCCCATGTGGTCCTTTGGTCGTCACACCCCTCCCGGGGTCCTCCGGCACCCTCCCGGCACTCCCGGTACACTACCGATGAGCCCGAAAACTTTCCGGTGACCAAAACTGGACTTCCTATATATCAATCTTTACCTCCGGACCATTCCGGAGCTCCTCGTGACGTCCGGGATCTCATATGGGACTCCGAACAACCTTCGGTAATCACGTATACCTTTTCCCTATAACCCTAGCGTCATCGAACCTTAAGTGTGTAGACCCTACGGGTTCGGGAGACACGTAGACATGACCGAGACACCTCTCCGGCCAATAACCAACAGCGGGATCTGGATACCCATGTTGGCTCCCACGTACTCCACGATGATCTCATCGGATGAACCACGATGTCAGGGATTCAATCAATCCCGTATACAATTCCCTTTGTCTATCGGTATGGTACTTGCCCGAGATTCGATCGTCGGTATCGCCATACCTTGTTCAATCTCGTTACCGGCAAGTCTCTTTACTCGTTCCGTAACACATCATCCCGTGGCTAACTCCTTAGTCACATTGAGCTCATTATGATGATGTCTTACCGAGTGGGCCCAGAGATACCTCTCCGTCACACGGAGTGACAAATCCCAGTCTTGATTCGTGTCAACCCAACAGACACTTTCGGAGATACCCGTAGCGTACCTTTATAGCCACCCAGTTACGTTGTGACGTTTGGCACACCCAAAGCATTCCTACGGTATCCGGGAGTTACACAATCTCATGGTCTAAGGAAATGATACTTGACATTGAAAAGCTTTAGCAAACGAACTACACGATCTTGTGCTATGCTTAGGATTGGGTCTTGTCCATCACATCATTCTCCTAATGATGTGATCCCGTTATCAACGACATCCAATGTCCATGGTCATGAAACCGTGACCATCTATTGATCAACGAGCTAGCCAACTAGAGGCTCACTAGGGACATGTGATGGCCTATGTATTCACACATGTATTACGGTTTCTGGTTAACACAATTGTAGCATGAATAATAGACAATTATCATGAACTAGGAAATACAATAATAACCATTTTATTATTGCCTCTAGGGCATATTACCAACAATTGTGTTGTGGTCTACTTTGATGACATCCTTGTTTTTAGCGACTCTCTAGAACAACATGCCACACATGTTAGGGATGTCTTGCAAACTCTTCGGAAAGAAAATCTTTATGCGAGCATGGACAAATGCATTTTTGGTGTTGAAAAAGTTGTTTTCCTAGGATTTTTGTTTCTTCTAAGGGTGCACATGTTGACAAAAGTAAGATTGAGGCCACTAAAAATTGGCCCACACCCACCAATTAGCAACAAGTGCATAGTTTTTTAGGACTAGCCGGTTTCTATCGTCGGTTTGTTAAAGACTTCGGCACTATTGCATCTTCTCTCCATGCTTTGAGCAAGAAAAATGCACCTTTTGTTTGGGGACCATCGCAAGACACCACTTTCCATGAGCTTAAAAAATTTCTCACTAATGCGCCTTTGCTTGCCTTGCCTAACTTTGACAAAAAAAGTGAAGTGCATTGTGACGCTAGTTGTAATGGCATGGGTGGCGTGCTTATGCAAGAAAAGCTCCCAATTGTGCATTTTATTGAGAAAATTTCTGGCGCTCAACTCAACTATCCTATATATGACAAAGAATTGTATGCATTAGTGAGAGTCTTACATGCTTGGGAACATTATTTGCGACCACATGAATTTTTCATTCATATGAACCATGAAACTCTCAAATACCTAAAGGGTCAAACTAAGTTAAACAAAAGTCATGCTAAATGGAGTGAATTTATTGAGTCTTTCCCTTATGTAATCAAATACATTAAGGGCAAAGAAAATGTTGTGGTGGATGCTCTTCCCTGCAAATGCATGCTCGTTACTCAACTTGAATTGAATGTTATTGGTTTTGAGCACATAAAAGACAGTATGACCATGATGTTTCTTTTGCTACTCCATATGCCAATTTCCAAGTCAAAACTTGTTGGGAGAACTACTAGACGAAAGATGGATATCTTATGCATGCTAACAAACTTTGTATACCCAAGTCTTCTCTTCCTTTGTTGGTTTTGCAAGAGGATCGCGGTGGAGGACTAATGTGTCACTTTGGACGCGAAAATACATATCACACACTCTCCGACAAGTTCTATTGGATAAAGATGCTTCGTGAGGTAGCACGCTTTACCAACCGATGCTCCACATGTCGTAAAGCTAAGTCTAAAGGTCAATCCCATGGTCTTTACATGCCTCTTCCTATAATGTTCCAACATTGGAAACACATCAGTATGGACTTTGTGCTTGGTTTGCCACGAACAAAAATTGCCATGATTCCGTTTTTGTTGACATGGATCGTTTTTCTAAAATGTCTCATTTCATTCCTTGTCACAAGGTAGACGATGCTTCACATATTGCCAATCTATATTGTAGGGACATCTTACGCCTACATGCAGTACCCAAGACCATTGTCTCGGATCGGGAGGTCAAGTTCTCGAGCTACTTTTGGAAGACCCTCCGCGTCAAGCTCGACATCAAGCTACTATCCTCCTCGGCATACCACCCACAAACCGATAGCAAACCGGAGGTACGAACCAGACACTTGGAACTCTCCATCGTGTGTTCATCAAGAAGAACACGAAGGAATGGGAAGATTGTCTCCCCATTGTCGAGTACGCCTAAAATCACGCACGACACTTCACCACCAACAAGTCTCCCTTCAAGGTGGTCTATGGCTTCAACCCTTTATCCCCATTGGACATTCTTCCGCTACCACTACAAGAGCACGTCAACATGGATGCAAGGGAAAGCTACATCAAGAAGATCCACGAAGATACAAGGAACACTATCGAGCACCAAGTGAAACACATCATCGCCAAGAGCAACACCAACAAACACCCCATGGTATTCAAGACCGGCGACCTTGTGTGCCTACATCTCCGGAAGGAGCATTTTCCTAATGAGCACAAGTCCAAACTATTACCTCCAGCCGATGGACCATTCAAGGTGTTGGCACACTACAACAACAATGCTTACAAGATCGACATTCCACGCGACAAGTACAACGTGAGTGAAACCTTCAACGTCACCGACCTCTCCCCGTTTCATGGTGATGAAGATATTGATCCGAGGATGTATCTTACTAAAGGGGTGAGATGATGTGGAGCATCCCTCATTCATACCCATTAAGCCTACACCATCTTCACAAGACACAAGTGGGCCTATGACAATAGCTCACGCACGCGCAATAGAAACTAAGGTGAACTCCCTCCTCTTTGAGTTTGACATGGATACACATGGGACTTGGATGCTACATCACCTCAGCACTCTATGAATCATTAGGTACGAGGAAGACATCCAAGGCTAAGGGGAGCAACCACGAGGAAGCACGGAAGAGAAAGATGAAGATGCTGCCAAGAAACTCAGCTATAGCCGACCCTGTGCGCAAGGGCTACCTGGACCCCATGCACACGACGGTAACAGAGTAACCAAAACCCCATGCGCACGGGACTAGAAGAACCTGTGCACACGGCCTCCTAGGAGCTACAGTGGCCACCCTGTGTGCACGGGCACAAATGACCCCTTGCACACGAGCCTCCCAGGAAGCTATAATGGCGACCCTGTGTGCATGGCCGTGTCCCGTGCCCATGAGACCCCCGTGCGCACGGGACTCATTGAGGCCGTGCGCACGGGCCTCCCAGGCCAGCCGACCCACTCAGCCCATTTTGACCCCCTTTGTCCCCGACCTCCTGCTAGCTGAATATTGTACCGTTAGATAATTTATTAGGCTGAGCTATTGTTTTGCATGTGTGATCATAGCTCCATTACTTGTCTATCTTGAGGATCTTGTCCTCCTTTGGTAGGAGATCCAGGTGATTCCAAGGCTCCTCCTCCAAAGTGAGAGAACACTGCCGCTACTTGTATCGTTGGTTGATTTGGAGTCTTTGTACCTCTTGTGATGATCATGGATCTAGTGGATGTGTCATTGGAGTTTGTGCTTTGAGTCTTTCTCGTGTTCTTCCCCTTATTCTTCGTGTTTTCCCCCTCCAATTTGTGAAATATCAACCCCCATGGGTCTTGCCTCGTATCAGATCTAATTTAATCCGTACTAGGTATAGTAGACTCTCATGGAAAAAATGGGTTTAAAGGTTTATGGATGGACAAGTAGTATCTCTACTTAATGCAGAAAAATTTGGCTGAAAAAGATCTAAAGCAAGCACCACATGTTAAGGATCCATGACGGTATAATTTCTATGCAAATTTAAACAATGAAGGTCATTATGTTGTCTTCCATGTCCAACATCAACATTTGATGATTATATAATATTTGATTGGGGCTCACAATCATAAAAGGTGTCCAAGATAGTGTTTTATATGTAAATCTCGTCTTCTCTATCATAATCCTGCATAGATTATATCAATTACTAATGCTATGTTTGCTAGTTCTCAACATATTTTATCACTTATAGCTTTTTTATGTGAAGTCATTATTCCTCATGAGATAAGCATATGATCTTTTCTATTTCTTTTTTGGCCATGCTATGACGAGATGTGCATGAAAGTAAAGTACACAAACTCAACTAATCTTTATTATATAAATCTTGCACCCAACTACAAGGACATATAGATCTCAAAGCAAAAATTCTAAGAAAAGCAAATCTGAAATTTTATTTCTCTAAATCACAAGAAACTAAGGATCGAACTAAAAATAGATGGTACTTATAAAAGTGATGGTGATACGATACTAGGGTACCTCCCCCAACTTTGGAACAAGCTAAGGATGGTGCCCATACCGATGTACTCAAGCGTCCTTCTTAGGTAATGGTGGTGTTGATGTAGCTCCCCCAAGTTTGGGACACTGATATAAGGTTAATAGGGCATCATTTAACGCCCTTATCTCATGAAGTAGTTGTTGAACCATCGTGGTGTTCTTTTGTTCTGCCTCCATGATATGTTTATTCTCAAGCCACCAAGAGTTTTTCCCTGCTTCACTTTCAACTGGACAGGAGATGTCCCATTTGGACGGTATATATGAGCGAGAAATATTTTCAACCCCGTAATTGTGAATCAAATTGTGAAAGTTATTTGCATGTAACTTACTACGGGGCCTCCTCGGGATAACATCATCTGGCGGTTCACGGGCTAACTGAGATTTTCTCCCCATTGGTTGGCAAGGGTTTGGAGATGTGGAGATTCCCACTAGTGTCCCATGTCCTGAGGCCGGAGAATGCACATGCATGGAGTCTCCAATATCTTCTCCTGAGATAAGTTATTAGGATCCTTCTCGTTCAAGATCCATCTTTAACAACCATTCTTGGTCCTCAATGTTGTTGGAGGAGGACGAAGACATAACTCATACGCTTCCAGGAATCTATCAGAAAAATAGATCAAAACAAGAACAAAGGAGAAACTGGCGATGCGTTGGTCAAAACATAAGGAATTAAATATAATGATTTTTTTCTAGGTCAGAATATGTGCTTTGGAAGAAAACGGAGTCTAGGAGGCACACGAGGGCCCCACAAGCCATTAGGGAACGACTAGGGGGGTAGTCGAACCCTGTTGGCTTGTGCCTCCCTCGTGGTTCCCCCTGACCCCTTTTATTTTTTGTATTCTTTCTAAAATACCAAAACTAACAGAGCATATTTTTTGGAATTTTTGGAGTCGGTTTACTTACCGTATCACATACCTACTCCTTTTTGGAGTGTTCCTGGAGGTTTCTCTTATGTGATCCTCTGGGGTTATCACTTGAATAATATTAGTTTCATCCTTGATGGGCGTACATAAAGTAAAGTGCTTAATTGTTTGCCCATTTACCACTCTCGGATTTTTGCCTTAGAAGTTATTAATTTTTATAGCACTGGAGAGATAGACCTCCTCGACAACATATGGGCCTTCCCATCTGGAGAGGGGTCTACCTACAAAAAATCTAAAACGAGAATTGGACAAAATCAATCGGTCTCCTACACTAAATTCTCGTTTTTTAATCCTCTTGTCATGACATCTGTTTACCTTTTCTTTAAATGACTTGGCAGTTTCATAAGCATGTGTCCTCCATTCATCTAATGGACTAATATCAAATAACCTCTTTTCATCGGCATGCTTAAAATCGTAATTAAGTTCTTTGATTGCCCAATAAGCACAAGAGGTAAATTACAAGCTTTTCGTTAGAAAATTTTATATGGAGACATCTCCCTAGGGTTTTTATAGGCTGTTCTATAAGCCCATAAAGCCCCAACTAGTTTCTTAGACCAATTCTTTCTAGACCTATTGACAGTCTTTTGCAAAATTAGTTTTATTTCTTGGTTGCTCAATTCAACTTGGCCACTTATTGAGGACAATAAGGTGATGCAATTATATGGTTAACATCGTATTTAGCTTGCAGTTTATGGGAAACACCATGAATAAAATGCGAACCACCATCAATCATTAAGTATATAGTAACTCCAAACATTGCAAAGATGATGTCTTTAAGCATTTCGATAGATGTGTTATGATCAGCACTACTAGTTGGAATCTCTTCTACCAACTTAGTAACGTAATAAACGACAACTCAAATATGAGTATACCCATTAGAGGGAGGAAAAGGTCCAATAAAATCAAAACCCCAAACATCAAATGTTCAATAGAAAGTGAATAATTCATAGGCATTTCCTGATGTCTACCATTATTTCCAACTCTCAGACATTCATCACATCAAAGGACATACTTACGAGCATCTTTAAAAAGAGTATGCCAATATAAGCATGATGGCAATACCTTGTATGTAGTTCTGTCACCAGCATGGTGTCCTCCGTAGGCTTCAGAGTGACATTTCGTTAGGATCTGTCCATGTTCATGCTTAGGTATACAACATCTAATAACACCAGCTAATCCTTCTTTATAAAGATGTGGGTCATCCCAAAAGTAATGTCGTAAATCAGAAAAGATTTTTCCTTTTGTTGATAGGTGAAGCTAGGTGGAATATGTTTAGCAACAATTTAATTAGCATAATCAGTATACCAAGGAGTGTTACGTGAAGTATTTATAAAAAAAATTCTCATTAGGAAAATTATCGTCAATAGGCAGTGGGGCATCAAGAACATTTTCCATCCTAGACAAGTTTTCTGCTACAGGGTTTTCAACTCCCTTCCTATCAATGATATACAAATAAAACTCTTTAAGTAAAAGCACCCACCTAATAAGTCTATTAGCATCTTTCTTTTCCATAAGGTATTTCATAGCAGCATGATCAGTTTGAATAGTTACTTTGGAATCAGCGATGTAAGGTCTAAATTTATCACATGCAAAAAGAACTGCTAAAAATTCCATCTCATTAGTAGCATAATTTATTTGAGGAGTGTCTAGGGTCTTAGTAGTGCAATGAATAACATTCAATTTCTTGTATACTCTTTGCCCTAGAACAACACCAACAACATAATCACTAGCATCACACATAATTTCAACGGATACTTGGTTTAATGCCCCTAGTTGGGTCACACTTGTCTGGTTTACCCCTAATTTTCCAAAACATGTGTTTTTGCCCAAATGACTTTGCTCGTCTCATGATTTTGCCCTTGGACCGTTTGACCGTCATTTTGAGAACTTCCTAACAAATTCATACTAACTCAGAAAAATGCAAATAATATAACAAATTGTTCATAAAAACATCACCTATATGGGCATGACATTTGCATTCATGAAAAAATGTAGGAAAGTATGCATCTTAGATTTAGCTCATATAGGTGATGGGGAAATTACAACTCTTTTTCTGAACATTTTGTTATCTTTTTTGGATTTTGCCGTGTTAGTATGAGTTTTTCATGGATTTTCAAAATGATGGTCAAATGTTCAAAGGGCAAAAGGACAATACGAGCAAAGTGGTTTGGGAAGGAATGCATGTTTGAGACTAGGGGCAAACCAGTCGAGTGTGACCCAACTAGGGGAATAAAACCAATTATCTGTAATTTCAAATGGTAGGTTCCAATAAGGTGGTTGGAAAATTGGTGCAGAAATCAAAGCTTTCTTAAGTATTTCAAAGGCCTCTACACAATCATCGTCAAAAACAAAAGGGATATCTTTTTGGAGAAGATTAGTTAATGGCCTAGAAATCTTTGAGAAATCTTTAATGAAACGCCTATAAAAACTAGCATGACCAGGGAAACTTCTTATACGTTAAATATCTTTGGGGCATGTCATTTTCTCTATCACATGAAATTTGGCCTTGTCCACCTCAATGCGTCGTTCAGAAATTTTATGCCCAAGTACTATGCCTTCATTCACCATAAAGTGGCATTTCTCCCCATTCAAGACAAGATTAGTTTCTTCACATCTCTGCAAAAGTCGATCAACGTTGCTCAAGCAATCATCAAAAAAAGTCATGTAAACGGAAAAATCATCCGTGAATACCTCAACAATATTTTCATAGAAGTAAGAGAATATAGTAGTCATATAGCTTTCAGAGGAAGCATGTGCATTGCATAAACCAAAAGGCACACGCCTATAAGCATAAATTCCAAAAGGACAAGTAAAGGTAGTTTTCTCTTGGTCCTCTTTTGACATAAGTATTTGAGAAAAACCAGAGTATTCATCAAGAAAACAAAAGTGTGTGTTCTTAGATAGTCTATCTAAGATTTGATCAATAAAAGGCAGAGGGTAAAGATCCTTCCTAGAAGCATTATTTAATTTCCTGAATTATACCACCATCCTATAGCTAGTTATGATTATTTGTGGAATAAGATCATTTTTATCATGAGGAACAACGGTTGTATCTCCTTTATTGGGAACACAATGAAGAGGACTTACCTATCTATTATCAGCAATAGGTTAAATTATACCTGCTTCCAGAAGTTTTAATATCTCAGTTCTTACCACCTCCTTCATCTTAGGTTTGAGAGGGCGTTGATGATCAACGACAGGTTTAGCATCGGGTTCCATATTTAATCTTGTGCTGACAAAGAGTGGGGCTTATGCCCGTAAGATCATGAAGACGATATCCAATAGCAGCCATGTGCTTCTTTAGAGTTTTTAAGTAATCTATTTTCTTCATGCTCTAGAAGGTTAGCACTAACAATAACATGATATATCTTATTTTCATCAACATAAGCATATTTCAAAGTATCATACAATGTCTTTAGCTCAAACATGGGATCTCCCTTCGGTGGAGGAGGATCCCCTAAAATATCAACTACTAAGTTGTGTTTAAGAATAGTTGTTTGTCTAAGGAATACATCATCTATTTCATTTATTTCATTCATTTGCTATTATTTTCGTGGTCTAGCAAATATTGTTCTAACAGATCAGTAGGAGGTATGGCAATAGAATCAAGACCAATTATTTCATCCTAACTAGGCAATTTCTTTTCATGTGGTTGTCTGCTAAACTTAGAGAAATTAAATTCATGAGACATATCACAAAATCTTAACTTGACCTTCTTAGTAACACAATTAGTTTCAACATTAACAATATTCAAGAAAGGTCTACCAAATATAATTGGACAAAATTTGTCTTGTTCTGAAACAAGTAATAGGAAAATAAGTGGGGTACTTGACTTTTCCACACCAAACTTCAACATCTCTAACAATCCCAAGTGGTGAAATAGTATCACAGTTTGCAAGTTTAATTGCGACACCAATATATTCAATCTTAGAGGGTGCTATGTCATGCATAGTGTAGGTGCATGGGTATACGGGTACCTAGTGCCCCTAACATATGCACATGTGGTAGAAGCAAAGAACCTTGTGAGCGAACAAGACAAGACTCTGGCATGCTCAACAGAGCAGCCCAGAACAAGGCTGCGGCACGCCAAGCACGCCCCTGATGCTTGCCGGGGAGCAGAGCACACCCGTGTCCTAGGAGACCCGACAGGACATCCCCTGGCAGGCTTGAGCCAGCTAGCCACCACTCCACATCATCGCTACGCCCCTCAATTATCAATGTGGTGTCGAGCCCTCATGCAGATGATCAGCTCTCCCTTAGAATGTGGTGACATGATTGATGGGCCGGACTGTATGGGCTGCAAGGTGAGCATTGGATGATCAAGGGCCCCTGAGGGAATCCTGGATTAAGGGTTCCTCTGGAGGCCGACCTATTTCTATGGGCTGAACTATATGGGCAACTTATCGAACACAAGATTCATTGAAGACCTTATGTACAAGATGGAAGCTTCGGGAAGTACGGCTTGTGCTCTACGTTTGCTGTAGCGAATAGGCATGTTTATCTCTTCGGCATGTAACCAACCATGTATAAACCCTAGATACCCTCGTCATCTATATAAGCCAGAGGGTTTTAAGTTGTAGGTATATAATAACTCATCTAGGGTTAGCTATTAGATCTCGAGGTATATCAACACTATAACCCCCCATATCATCAATAGAACCAACAAGGACCTAGGGTATTACCTCCATAGGAGGGCCCAAACCTGGGTAAATTTGTGTCCCCTTCGTCTACTATTACCATCGGTTCTAGTCTCATAGTTCGGGACCCCCTACCGAAATCCGCTGGTTTTGACAACGACATTAGTGCTTTCATTGAGAGTTCCTCTGTGAGCACCCAAGGAATCGATGTCTCACCTTGTCATCAACGAAGAGGTCCGCAACGTGGACACTTTCACCCCCGGACATATATTCTTCTTCGGCAGTGTTGTGCTACACGCCAACCCAACCCGCCATCTAGGCCGTGTCGAGAGCTTCGCCACTCAACGAGAGGTCAGATTCGGTAACATAGAGTTCTTTGTAGACTCTCGGGGTGACTTGTCACTAACCGGGCTTGCGACTCCACTTGTGATGCCTGAAGACTCTGAGGCCTTCACCTCGGGTTCCTTCTTCGATCACAACGGGGTCTACCACGGTGGTGTTCCCACTTCTGGTCTGGATTCGGCCAAAGTGTCGGAAGGCCGGACACTCGCTCTTGTCGAACATCCTTCTCGTTCGGACGCATCGGAGGTCAACTCCAAAAGTTCCGAATAGTATGACCTGACAAACCCCTAGATCAAATGTCTTCGATGGAAATTTCCAACCATTCAACCGCGATCTACGCTCAGATCAGTTATGGTACGGGGCGGGACAAATTTTTCGAACCACCCACCACCCACTTGGCAATGCCTCCGAGGAGGCAGAATACATGGATGAAGAGGATTGTGCCCCCACCCCTGTTAACACCGGGCAATGGGCCACCACTTCTACATATGACATCTACATGGTGGACACTCCTAATGGCGACAAAACACCTAATAATAACAGCGCCAAGTGGGGCGACGCACCGTCAAGACACCATAAACCGCATAAGCGGTCCAAAGGCAAAAGGGGAAGGAAATCTATTATCGGAACCGGGGACGGAGATACCCCCGAGGACCGTGGCGACCTTGATATCCCCAAACACCCTTTAGAGGGTCAGGAAAGATTTGAGGACCAGAACAACCCCGACGACTTTAACGATTCTGAGGACAATAACTACCTCGGCCCTATCGAGGAGGAGTACATCCCGGAAGCCGATGACTTGGACATCCATGATAACCATGAAGATCACGAACTATTCAGATAGCAGCTCATATCACCGGCTCACAGCTTGACCCCAGCTAGTGCACCTTGACCTTGGCAAGGGCCATCCGGACTTCCTCGATGCAGGATAAGTGCTTCATCGTGTCGAACCGGGGCGAAGGATCAATAAACTTCTGCACTAGGCCAAGTAGCTTCTTGGCAGCGGCTCTCCGGGCCATAGGCGGATATAGAGGTCCTTCATGGATGGCTCCGGCATCTGGTGTAGCTCCATGAGCTACTTCAGTTGCTCCAAAAGAAGAGGAGAGCGCTTGGGGGCTCCGAACTATGCCCAGAACAGACGAGCTTCGTCTCCTTCTTCCATCATGGCAAACAGCTGATTGGCGTCCGCCACGCTCTTCTGGAGATCGGAGGAGGTGCCTGAGGAACTCCACACCCGGGGAAGCAATTTGAATTTGCTATCCCCAAAGACATGCTAAAGTTAGTATGGCTTACCATCCATTATGTCGTTCGCTTGGCGGACTTGCTCCTCATAGAACCACCTATCCACCCGTTCCTTCTGAAGATCAGTCTTCAGGGTGGACAGTTCGGATGCGCTCTCCTTGCCCTTCTTCTCAAGGGACTCGCACTTCTGGATGGCGTCCTTGAGCTCCTGGTCGACCTCTGCCACATGAGCATCATGCTTGTCATTGGTGGCTCGCAGGGCGGAGAGGGCAGTAGCTGCTTCTTTGGCCTCCACCCTCTAGATGTTCGCTCGGTCTTTTGCTTATTGGAGCTCGGCCTTGAGCCTCTCCACCTCTTTCACCGAAGCTGTGTAAACATTAAACACTATGAAAAACTGCATTGACGGTGTTCGGGCAAAGTTGTTCAGGCAAAGGTATTCTGATTTTGTTTGGACCTACCTTGTTCCTCGTCGAATCTTCCGTTGAGGGCATCAACTTCATTCTTGAAGCGTTTAAGCTTCCGATTCAATTTGTCCAGCTCGGCGCCATTTATGGCCGCTGTCGATGACAAAGCCTGCATTACACATACAGTTGGCATGTTACATGGGTTCTCTACTCCCGAACTATAGTCAATCCGATTATATGTTCGACCTTATTAGGGGCTAATCTAACATTCTAGACACATAATTTGTATCTAGTCCAAAATTGAATCCATGATTGACCCATAGGTAAGTGTTTTTCAAACTCACCTAGGGCTCGGGGGCTGCCATGTATATGATATAAAAATAAATAAATAATTGGCAAATTAGAGTATCGCGTGGCTTACTTGAAAACCCATCAGGACATCCTAGAAGGCCTCCTTCAGTCCATTGTCGACGGACTAAATGCTCTGCAATACCATACCCATAAGGGTGCGGTGCTCCTCGGAGATGGAGGAGCTTGATAGAGCCTCCTCCATGACCGGCCACACATTGTCTGGTGGCGCCGACAGTGATAGGATAAGCCGATCACCAACCAGGGTTTGAACCAGTACCTCCGGAGGCATGGTGCGCTCCGGAGATGCCCTCGGAGGTGATTGAGCGGCCACTCGTCCGACCTACTAAGTATCCGGGCGGGATACCTCCGCTCGGTCTTCGGTGACCGAGGTACTAGCCTCGGCCATTATGTCGTCTCCCTCCCCCCCTGCCGGTGCCCGACTCCATTGGAGCATGATGGCATGACACTTCCCCGGTGTCCTTCGTGGCCCCTGGAGTGGCAGGATGCGAAGCATTCCTTCTCTCCTCTAGTTCGGTGGGCAAGGTCTCCCCATCCGATATTTGTTCGGTGGGAAGGACGCGCAGGGGGATGCAAAGTCGATAAGAACCTGCGTGTTCATAAACTCTAAACCTGTTAAAGACCAACTAGGGGCCTTCGGATCCTAACCTTCGGGTGGAGCTCTTGACCCTCAGGTTCCTTCATGGAATCGCCTTGAGGTCATCAGACTCAGTGTTTGAGTGTGAGCTTTCGTCGGACATGACCACTTGCGCCCGACGCGCTCTCTTCCAGGCGGGAGGGGGTACCTCCTTTGGAGCATCCGATGACGGCTCCCTCTTTCTTGCGAGGGAGAATGGCCTCCCCCTCGACTTCATCCTCTTCCTCTTCCTCCTGCTCTTCCTCTTACTCTTCCTCCTTGCGCTCCTCTTGATCCAAGGAGGCGTTCGTCTCCCCGGACACAGTCTTTGATAGTTCCCTAATGCGAAGGCCACCCCAGCCTGGTTTCTTTTTATTCTCCTTCTTCGCGGGGGCCTTGTACGGATTCACCACGAGCATCTCCGCTAACAGCCCGGACCTAGTGTCTTCGGGCTAAGGTGTCAGACTATTAATATTCATGGTGTTCTTCAGCCATGACAACACATGGTGAGCGGAAAGAATGTTATAAATCCTCTCTATGGAAGATAAAGCCGACCAAGCAAAGTTACACCATACCTCGGAGGAGGGCTTGGCAGCATGCAGACCCGTTTCATCTTGTTCGGATGGCCAGCTCTTTTGTGACTTGAAGAGCGTCTTCCACAGGTTCTCCCGTGTAGTGCGGAAGAGGTTCAGAATCGTGGGTGTGACATAGATCTAACGAGCCCACAAGGGTGTATCCCAACACTGATAGGGAAGGATTTGTCTTTGGAGCATGACCTGGACCACATTGGTCAGCGTGATGCCCTTCTTGACTTTGGAGCTGACGCACTTCTGTAGGTCACTCACCTCCTTGCTCGGTCCCCAGCTAAGGACCTTTTCAAGACATGAAGCTAATCTGATGGGGGGACCGGATCTAAATTCGGCAAGGGGAATCTAACCTTCTTCTTGTGGTTCTGTGATGTAGAACCACTCCTTCTGCCACATCTTGATGGTGTCGATGAATGTGCCCGACTGCCACACGACACGGGTGAGCTTGCCGATGATAGCTCCGCTGTAGTCTGCGCGCATCCCTTCGACGCACTTCGGCTTGGCATTGAACACTTTGAGCCATAGCCCAAAATGCATCTCGACTCGAAGGGAAGCCTCGCAGACCAGGATGAACGCCAAGATATGCATGAAAGAGTTTGGCAGGAGGTCGTGGAAGTTGAGGCCGTAGAAAAGCATCAACCCCCTGATGAAGGGGTGGAGTGGGAATCTCAATCCCCTGATGAAGTGGGGGAGGAAGACCACCCTTTCGCCCAGCCGGGGAGTGGGGATCACTTGACCCTCCTCCGGTGCATAGTGAGGGCTATCACCGGAAAGGTAGCCTGCCTTCTTGAGGTCAAGGATGTCCCGGTTGGTGACCTTGGAGGCCTCCCACTGGCCATTGGAGCCGGAGCCCACCATTTATGAGCTTGGAGGTGGGGGGCAAAAGACCTAGATCAGTGCTTCGGAGGCACAGAGGAATGGAATGCACAGAAGGTGAATGGGGATCATGAATGGGATTTGGGGTTTTCTTCCCCTTTTATGAGGCTTATCGATTCAGTCTCCCCTCGCTGCGCCGTGAGTTCCTCCGCTTCCCGAGATGTGCGAGATGTTGCACGCGCGTGCTTAAACATATCTCGTGTAAAATGGGGCACGATCAACACATAGATAGATCGTGTTGATTAAAACGGGCTCGAACTGCGAATCGAGCTTTTGTAACTGGCCTAGCGGTCGTAGTTGGCCGTGACCTTTCATTAGAGTGGCCGTCGGGGTACATTATTTTCTCCCTTGACGTTTGGCCTCCATGGCCCGTCTATACATTTGTTCGGACGTGCCACTATTCGGAAAGCTACTTGGCATGGGAGGCTGAACTAAGTTTAACGGGATGAACTCAGCTCGCAAGCCAAAGACTCTGATCGTACGAAGCAATTGAAGCTCAGACCCTTGGAATTGGAGGCAAGTTCAGGGGCTACTGAGGGAGTCCTAGATTAAGCAGTCTTCGGGAGGCCGACCTATTTCTATGGGGCATACTATATGGGACACTTACCGAACACATCATTCATTGAAGATCTTATCTCCAAGATGGAAGCTTCGGGAAGTACTGCCTGTGCTCCACGTTTGATGTAGCGAATAGGCATGTTTATCTCTTTGGCATGTAACCGACCATGTGTAAACCCTAGATACCCTCGGCGTCTATATAAGCCGGAGTGTTTTAGGTTGTAGATATATAACAACTCATCTAGGGTTAGCTATTCGATCTCGAAGTAGACCAACTCTATAACCCCCCATATCATCAATACAACCAAGAAGGATATAGGATATTACCTCCATAGGAAGGCCTAAACCTTAGTAAATATGTGTCCCCTTCGTCTCTTGTTACCATTGGTTCTAGTCTCACAGTTTGGGACCCCCTACCAGAGATCCGCCGGCTTGACACAGACAGCCCCATCTCCAAGGTGGAAGCTTCAAGGAGTTGTGGCGTGTTCTCCAAGTTGTCGACCGTAGATAGGCATGTTTATCCATTCTTCATGTAACCGACCATGTGTAAGCCCTACGTACCCTTGGCATCTATATAAGCCGGAGGGTTTTAGGTTGTAGACAGAGGACAACTCATCTAGGGTTTAGCTATTTGATCTCGAGGTAGATCAACTTTGTAACCCACATATCATCAATACAATCAAACAGGACATAGGGTATTACCTCCATAGGAGGGCCCGAATCTGGGTAAAACATCATCTTCTTGTTTTCCTGGTACCATCGATTCTAATCTCATAGCTAGAGACCCCCTACCCGAGAACCGTTTGTTTTGACACCGACAATGTGCTTTCATTGATAGTTCCGCTGTGATCGCTAAAGGAATCGATGGCTCACCTTGTCACGAGCAATGAGATCTGCATCCAGCGGATTCCTACCCTTGACCAGACTCTCACAGGCGGCGGCATCTTGTCGCTCGCTGACCTGATCGGCCACCTGTCACATCCCTAGTTAGCTTACTTAGGTCAGCATGTGTGTGCATCATGTTTTCACTTTTTACATCAATTTGAAATGGGGATTAATAGAAACCCTCACACCTCTCCTGAATCAAACCAATAGAATAGCTGTGAATAATCAACAAATCCAAAATGCCCATAAAAAATGTCCCCTATGGCTGATAAATGTGGGCATTAATATATCAGGGGTCATTCTAAATATTTGAATCTATATAGCATTTCAAAAATAAATATTAAAGCTACTGAATTGCAAAATAAAGCATTATAATTATTTTAGCATTCAAAACATTCTGAAACTTTTTTTAGAGGTTTGAAATATTCAAACTAAGCTCTATAAAATATTTGGAGTATTTTGTACCTAGCATTTGTGACTAAATAAAAATAAAACAAATGTCAGAAAAGAAAAACAGAAACTGGAATTTAAAAAAAAAGAAGGAAGCATGTCTCAGGCCTAGGCCAGGCCGGCCCACATGGCCCAGGGGGACGAGCGCGTGCCCACAGTGCGCCCGCACCAGAGCTGTCACGCAGCTCCCAGCCTGCCTGCCTCCCCTCGCTAGCGCAAAGGGGATAAGCTCTGAGAGCCGTCCCCATTGCTCTCACTCTCTCTCTGTCTCTCACCCGCAGCTCTCTCTCCCCCTCTGCCCGCCATGGCCGCCGCCTTCCCATTGTCGTAGCTGCCGCTCCAGCGGCTCCCCTTCGCCCTTGAGCCCCCCATTAGCTCCGCCTCGACGAGCTGGTCCTCTCCGCCGAAGGAATGGATCCTGGAGGCCCCCAGCACCGACCCCGTCGTCTTCTTCCTTCTCGGTCACCGGCGACCGCCGCCGTCCGTTCGCCGCAAGTGAAGCCTCCCCAAGCCTGCTCTTGACACCATCGCATCCGCTGTGAGCTCCCGGTACTTTCCCCCTTCTTTCCCCCCATTGCTATCACGCCCTAGCGTCGATCCACCTCGGCCCGATAGCTCCTCGCCGCCGGCGAGGACGTGGCCGTCTCTGCGGCGGCCCAAGCTCACACTTGAGGACGTAGGCATGCTCTGGACGGTCCCAGGTAGTCGTAGGTGCCTTCAGCCGGCCCGTTCGAGCTCCGGCTCGACGAGCCCATGCTCACCCGAGTTCGGGCATCCGCCACGCTCGTCGCTGGCACCAACTCCAGCCATCCCAGCCCTGGGAGGTGTCGGGTTCGATGTGCGCGAGCACGTAGGGCCGATCGGTGCCCTCCGTCATCCATTTGGTCGCCGGAGGAGGGTTTCGGATCCGCCCCACCATCCCTGACGTCACCGACGGCTCAACGCCGACGAGTCAACCGGTTTGACTACCGGGGTTTGACCCTAGGGTCAACTGGCAAGTGGGCCTGGCCATGCTAATTAGTTTTAATTAAAATAATTAATTAATAGAAATTAATTAACCTAATGACCTACTAACCAGTGGCCCCCTGCTAATTATGTAGTAATTAGTGAGTTAATTAACTCTGTTAGAAGCTGGGTCACTGACCAGTGGACCCCACTCGTTAGGGTTGAGCTATCAACGGGCTGTTGACCAGCTGATGTCATGCTGATGCAGTAAAGGAATTTCCGTATTCAATTAATTCTAGAAATTATTTAAAACTTAGAAAATTCATAGAAATTAATCTATAACTCAGATTGAAATATTTTATATATGAAAATTTATCAGAAAAAGCCAATGAATCCAATGGTGCTGTTATCATGCATGTTAGAGAAACCTATGTAGATGGACATTGATATTTGGTAATAGGTCAATATATGGAATATGAAATGGAGAACGAATTTGAACCTATATTCAATACTACTTCATTTAACTTAGGCCCCGCATATGGCTTAGGCGCCAACAAACGCCGTGTGTGGGTGCCCAACATAGCTCTGCCACCAAGGTACACCGCGGGGACATCCTTCCAGGCGCCTCGCCCAGCTCCTCCCAACCCTCCATCCAGGACATTTGGAGGTCCGGCTGTCAATGTTGGTCCCCGTGCTACCGTTGTCTATTAAAAATGTGGAGAACCAGGACACTATTCCCATGAGTGTCCCTAGAACAATGCCAAGCCGGCTGGACGTGGGAAGCCTGGAAAAGCCTTCTATGTGAAGCTAGCTCCTACTCGTGGTCGAATGAATTATGTTTCTGCTAAAGAAGCCCTTGAGGATCTTGATGTTATCCTAGGTATGGTCCTTGTCAATAGTCATCCAACATCTGTTCTCCTTGATACTGGAGCATCTCATTCCTTCATCTCGGAAAGTTATGCATAGTTGCATAACATATCTTTTTGTGATATGCCTACTCCTTTGGTAGTTCAGACTCCTGGTTCAGGATGGCAAACTTCTAGGGTAAGCCATGACAGTGAGATTCTTCTAGGTAGGCTAGTCTTCGTAGCATCTTTGATAGCCCTCAAGTCTTCGGACATCAATATCATCTTAGGCATGGACTGGATGAAATCCCACTACACTAAGATTGATACTCATACTAGGAATGTTAAGCTTACACATCCATCGGGTGAGATAGTTAATGTCTCCACTCAAAATATCAAATGCCAACTCTATTCTCTCAATGCTAGCCCTCTTCCAGAATTTGAAGATATTTTGGTAGTCCGTGACTTTCCGGATGTCTTTCAGAAAAACTGCCAGGAATTCCACCTGTGAGAGATGTAGAGTTTGTAATAGAGCTCATTCCAGGGACTGTCCCAATAGCCAGAAGACCTTATAAGATGGCACCCTTAGAAGTAGCCGAACTCAAGAAACAACTCGATGAGGCTTTGAAGAAAGGTTTCATCAGTCCTAGTTCCTCTCTTTGGGCTTGCCCCGTTCTCTTCGTCGAGAAGAAGGATGGACCGGATCGGATGGTTGTGGATTATCGGCCAGTGAATTTGGTCACCATAAAGAACAAGTATCCGCTCCCCAGGATTAATGATTTGTATGATCAACTCGCTGGATCCTTTGTCTTTTCCAAGATGGATTTGAGGTTGGGATACCATCAAATCATAATTACAAATGGGGACAGTCCAAAAACGTCTTTTGTTACTCGTTATGGACAATACGAGTACACCATCATGTCCTTCGATTTAACCAATGCCCCAGCCACCTTCTCTCACTTGATGAATTCGATCTTCATGGAGTATCTGGATAAATTTGTCGTGGTTTACCTCGATGATATACTCATCTACTCGAAGAACGAACAGGAACATGTCGTGCATCTAAGGCTGGTATTGATGAAACTTTGAGAGCATCGTCTGTATGCCAAATTCTCCAAGTGTGAATTTTGGTTACCAGAAGTGAACTATTTAGGCCATGTGATCTCTGATAAAGGTATTGCTGTCAATCCCGAGAGAGTTCAGGCCGTCCTTGATTGGACTCAACCTGAATTAGTTAGGCAAGTCCGGAGTTTCCTTGGCTTAGCGACCTATAGTTGCTGCTTTGTTGAGAACTTCTTCGAGGTCACGAAACCTTTGACTAAACTCCTCAAGAAAGATAGAAAGTTCAAGTGGAACCCACAATGTGAGCATAGTTTTTCAGGAACTGAAAAACACGTGACCTCTACTCCTGTTCTAGTACCACCAGACTTCTCTAAGGACTTTGTTATCTATTGCGACGCCTCACGACAAGGATTAGGTTGCATTTTCATGCAAGATCATCATGTGATTGCATACGCATCTCGACAATTGTGTCCACATGAGGATAATTATCCAACACATGATCTTGAGCTTGTAGCTGTAGTCCATGCACCAAAGACCTGGCGACATTACCTTCTGGGTAATCGTTGTGAAATTTACACTGATCACCAAAGTCTAAAATATATTTTCACCCATCCGGATTTGAATCTCAGGCAAAGACGGTTGGTTGAGTTGATTACAGATTATGACTTAGGGATAACTTACACCCTGGGGAAAGCCAATGTCATGGCTGATGCACTAAGTTATAAGTCTTATTGTAACAACCTGATGTTATAACAAAGTCAACCACTTCTCTATGAGGAATGATAAGGGTATATCTCGGATCAAGGTCAATATTGCTAGCGGAAATGATAAATATTTCTCCATGGACAATCAGGGTGTCGTGTTCTTTCAGAATCGATTGGTTGTTCCTAAGAGCAGACGGTTAGGATAGCTGATCCTTAAGGAGGCTAATGATTCTCCTCTCACGATTCATCCTGGTAGTACCAAGATGTATCAAGACCTACGCGAGAGGTTCTGGTGGACTAGGATGAAGAGAGAAATTTCTCAATTCGTTGCCAATGGTGACGTCTGTCATCGTGTTCAGGCAGAACATCAAAGGCCTGCTAGCACCCTTCAACCCTTAGCTATTCCTAAATGGAAATGGGGTAAGGTCGGCATGGATTTCATCACCGTATTACCGAGGACCAAGAGTGGGAATAATGCTATCTTTGTGGTCATAGACCGTCTTTCCCAAGTGGCTCATTTTCTTCCTGTTTGGGAGAGTATAAATGCTAGCCAGCTAGCAGAGTTATACGTTTCTTGAATAGCTTCTCTTCATGGTGTTCCTTTGGATATTAACTCAGACCGCGGAAGTATCTTTACCTCCCAATTTTGGGTAAGTTTCCAAACTGCTACGGGGACTCATCTATCCTTTAGCACCGCTTTCCATCCCCAGTCAAGTGGTCAAGTTGAGCGAGCCAATCAAATCCTCAAAGATATGCTCTGAGCTTGTATTATTTCCTTCGGTATGAATTGAGAGAAATGTATTCCATTTGCCGAATTTGCCTATAACAATAGTTATCAATCAAGCTTGCGCAAAGCCCCTTTTGAAATTCTCTATGGACGAAGGTGTCGAACACCTCTTAATTGGTCCAAAACCACAGAGTGGCAACTCTTTGGCCCGGATAAGATCCAGGACGCAGAGGAGCAAGTTCACATTATTCGTGAAAAATTAAAAACAGCCCAGTCTCATCAAAAGAGCCAATATGATAGTCATCATAAGGCTATGACCTATGAAGTTGACGAGAAGGCTTATCTTCGGGTTACACCTCTAAAGGGTACCCATCGATTCAGTATCAAGGGCAAGTTGGCTCCTCGTTACATTGCACCTTTTCGCATTCTTGCTAAACAAGGAGAGGTTGCCTACCTATTGGAACTACTACCGCATCTTTCCAAGGTTCGTGATGTCTTCCACGTCTTGGACCCTGTCCGTGAAGTAGACCACGAAGCGCTTGCTCTCCAAGATAACCATACATATCGAGAATACCCCGTTTGTATTGTTGATCAAGCTGAGCGTACCACTTGGCGTCAGAACATCATGTTTCTCAAGGTTCAATGGTCACACCATTCCAAGAAGGAAGCCACATAGTAAAGAGAGGATTGTCTTCGACTAGAGTACCCCGCGCTCGTCCCGACGACTTCCAACTCTCGGGACGAGATTCTTTTGAGTGGGGGTGAGTTTTCACATCCCTAGTTAGCTTACTTAGGTCATCATGTGTGTGCATCATGTTTTTCCTTTTTGCATCAATTTGAAATGGGGATTAACAAACACCCTAACACCTCACCTGAATAAAACCAATTCAATAGTAATGAACAATCAACAAATCCAAAATGCCCATAAAAAATGTCCCCTATGTCTGGTCAATGTGGGCATTAATATATCAGGGGACATTCTAAATATTTGAATCTATATAGCATTTCAAAAATAAATATTAAAGCTACTGAAAATGCAAAATAAAGCATTATAATTATTTTAGCATTCAAAATATTCTAAAACTTTTTGTAGAGGTTTGAAATATTCAAACTAAGCTCTATAAAATATTTGGAGTATTTTGTACCTAGCATTTGTGCCTAAACAAAAATAAAAAAATCTCAGAAAAGAAAAACAGCAACTGGAATTTAAAAAAAAAGGAAGATTGTCTCAGGCCCAGGCCAGGCCGGCCCACCTGGGCCGGGGGGTCATCGTCCTCCTGGCGGCCAGGAGGACGAGCGCGTGCTCGCCGTGCGCCCGCGCCGGAGCTGCCACGCAGCTCCCAGCCTGCCTGCCTCCCCTCGCCAGCGCGACAGGGATAAGCTCTGAAAGCCGTCCCCATCGCTCTCGCTCTCTCTCTCTCTCTCGCCCGCAGCTCCCTCCCCCCTGCCCGCCATGGCCGCCGCCTTCTCGCTGCCGTAGCTGCCGCTCCCCTTCGCCCGTGATCCCCCCATTAGCTCCGTAGAAGGAATCAAGACCGGAGGCCCCCTAGCGCCGATCCCGTCGTCTTCTTCCTCCTCGATCACCGGTGATCGCTGTCGTCCGTTTGCCACAAGTGAAGCCTTCGCGAGCCCACTGTCGACGCTGTCACATCCGCTGTGAGCTCCCGATCCTTTCCCCCGTATTTTCCCCATCGCTATCGCGCCCTAGCGTCAATCCAGCTTGGGCTCGAGAGCTCCTCACCGCCGGTGAGGACGTGCCCGTCGCTGCGGTGGCCCTAGCTCACACTTGAGCATGTAGGCATGCTCAAAAGGGTCCGAGGTAGCCGTAGGTGCCGTCAGCCGGCCCGTTTGAGCTCTGGCTTGATGGGCCCGTGCTCGCCTGAGCTCCGGCATCCACCGCGCTCGTCGTCGGCGCCAACTCCGGTCATCCCAGCCCCTCGGAGGTGTCAGGTTCGACGCGCGCGAGCATGCAGGGCCGATCGGTGCCCTCCGCCGTCCATTTGGTCGCCAGAGGAGGGTTTCCGACCCCCTCCACCGTCCCTAACGTCGCCTGCGGCTCAACGCCGGCGAGTCAACCGGTTTGACCATCAGGGTTTAACCCTAGGGTCAACTGGCAAGTGGGCCCGGCCCTCCTAATTAGGTTTAATTAAAAATAATTAATTAATAAAAATTAATTAACCTCATGACCCACTAACTGGTGGGCCCCTACTAATTATTTAGTAATTAGTTAGTTAATTAACTCTGTTAGAAGCTGGGTCACTGACTAGTGGACCCCACTGGTCCGGTTTGACCTGTCAAAGGGCTGTTGACCAGCTGACGTCATGCTGATGTCATGATGATGCAGTAAAGGAATTTCTGAATTAAATTAATTCCATAAATTATTTAAAACTTAGAAAATTCATAGAAATTAATATATAACTCAGATTGAAATAATTTATATATGAAAATTTATCAGAAATATTCAATGAATCCAATGGTGCTGTTATCATGCATGTTAGAGAAACCTATGTAGATGAACATTGACATTTAGTAATAGGTAAATATATGGAATATGAAATGGAGAACGAATTTGACCCTATATTCAAAACTACTTCATTTAACTTGGTTAATAGTTGCATTAGCGCATCCATACATGTTGCCATGCCATGATCATGCATCATATTGCTACACTTGTCCTGTATTGATTGTTACTTATCTGCATTGCAGTAGGCCCTGCTTCTGAGGATAACCCCGAGTATTCCAACGAAGGAGAATACCCTCCTACTTCCCAGCAAGGCAAGCAACCCCATTGATAATTCTGTCAACATCTCATTCTCTCGCTCCTGCTCTTGTTTATTGCATTAGGACAAACGTTCAATTGCCCGTCATCTGCGGTAGATGACCCCATTCCTTTTCATGACCTTTCATTGTCACAGTAAATAGATACTTTGAAACCTAGCATACCTGGTAGATGCTTGAGCCATGATGTGCTTTACCTACTTTGCCTGCTAAACTTGCTATGCTTAGAGTGGTGTCAGGTCTGATTCATCTGGGTGATGAAATGGCGTGAAACATATTGTCCTGATGTGATAAGCTTAATGATGAACTCGATTGGTAAAGGTAGCAATGCGAGGCTATGTAGGAGTTCATAGTGGGTTGTCTCATTGGGACTGTTCTTAGGAACTGAGTTCCGTGTTTGTGATCCAAGGCTATTTACTACCACACGTTGGGATACTTAATTGACCCTCCCGACTTATCAGTCGCTTAGGCCTTGGTCCAAGTGTTGCAAGTAGTTTCTGGTGTTTATAGTATGCTGGAGGTCATGCGTAGCGCTGACCCTAGGGGTGGGTTACGATGCGGTAGGCAGTGGCACGGTGTACCAAGGGTCACCCCAATGGTGGGCTTGGGAACCCTGTGCACATCGTTTGGGGTCGTAGCGGAAACTTTGGCCGGACATCCATGCGGGTTCAGTCTCAAATAGGCGATAGCCTCGACTAGAGGTCTTCTGTGATTGACGATCGTGGCCGACTCCCTCGCTGGGCTTCCGCTTGAAGGTTGCCAAGGTGCATGGTTTTATGAGCACACTACGATAAGTGGCAACAGCGTGTGTGAAGCAGTACACCCCTACGGGGCATGAATCTGTTCGAATAGCCATGCCCTCGGATATGGACTACTTGGAGAACTTATGTTGTTCATAGATAATTTAATGGATACTCATAAAATCTCAAGACAAGTGTGAGCATCGTGGATGGCACTCTCGTAGATGACGGAAGTGAATCCATGGTGGTGTATTGATGTTGAGTTAGTGGACTCGCGTACGGTATCTAAAATTTGAACAAAGAATTAATATGTGTAGTATAGGTTAGCCATGAGTTGAAGCTGGCATTGCTGCATAAACTCCACCACTCCCCCTTGTTGATACATGACCATAAACAGACTAGGTCTTGTTTAAAGACTTTTTGAGTATGTTTCTAATCATATTTGTTTAATAAATGTTGTATATGAGACTCAAGACCCATCAGGTGGGTTCTATCTAGATGTCGACAACGCTGAATAGCTGGTGTCCCAGCTATGACCTTATGCCTTGTGGCGGGCTGTAGATAGTCAGACCATGTGCCTTTTTACCCTTTCAACTATCTGTACTGAGACAGCTTTCTGCTTCCGCTTGGTTTGTATGAACTTGCTTGTATGACTTGAGTGTCGGGTCATCTGACCCTACCTGTAAGAACATATTATGCAGGGCTCCTCTGAGCCTCTTAAATAAAATTTGTTTTGTTATATGGTTATGTTGTGACGCCATAGTTGTATCTATGCATATCGGGCATGTCGTGCGTACATGTGATGTGCATCGGTATGTTTGGGATCGGACACCTAGTCATGTGCCTTTAGTAGTACTCTTTACAAGAAACTGCCACTTTGTGCTTCCATCAAGCTTTGGTTACTTGATACTGCTCCAGACACATTGATTGACCGGAATGTATCCTTCTTTGTTATTGTGTCTGTCCCTTTAGGGAAATGTCTCGTAGTGTAATGGATTCCCTATAGCCTGCTACGACTCATCTACGTGTAGTGATGACATTTATGTCCCATTGCGTAATGGAGTCCTTGTAGCCGACTATGACTCATCTACACACGCTTGAGGCCAACACCTGCATTGCTGGGTTATGTATGCCTATTTCCGTACGGATGTGCCACTTGGGTTCTATGACTAGTCATGTCGGCCTGGGTTCTCTGTCGTTTGAATGCTAGCGACATATTCACATACGTGAGCCAAAAGGCTCAAACGGTCCCGGCTAAGGTAAGGCTGCAGCCGTGGAGTTATCGTGCGTGAGACCGCAAAGTGATGTGATGTGTTATAGGATGGATTCTTGTGACATAGGATCGGGGTCCCGACACCACCTTGGCCAGATCGAAAACTCTTCCCCTGATCAGAGAATCAAGTTTCGAACCTTAGATTGCGTCGCCGATTCATGGGGAGAAGTTATCTAGATGGAACCCTCGACCCTCGAGAAGGAGCATGTAAGTCTCGAGGCCTCCACACTGAAGACATTGGGCCCCGCTTCTGACGAAGTCATCACCCTCATGCGGTCTAGAACGCCCAATCCGGCCGATGTGACCAGATCCACCACAACTAGATGGAACTCGGATCCGCTTTCGCACAGCTCCGGAGCCGCGACGCCGCATATCAATGCCACTCGTTTCAGCGGCATGTGGCCTACCATCGCCTCATTTTTAAACGAGCTATTCGATCGGATTGAGACCATGAATATGTCGGAGGACCAGGTTCCGGTCTATGACCGGCTCGGGTTTAAACCCGATGATACGTATATTCACGTCCCCACGGTCACCCACCTAGTCACTACTGTCGAGTGCCAGGTTGAGGGCTCGTCCCCCAATAACCGGAATTAAAAACGGTTTATACCCCGGTCTCCAATCACCGAGACTTCATTTGCAAACGGATGTCGAAATTCGCCCCGGAGACAGACCATTACCGGTCCCTGGTCTATCACACAATTCAGAGTCCGTGATTTCGAACACACAATGTGGCATGGAGTCGAATTTTTTCCCACCCACCACCCAAGTCGATCATCCTAGTATCACACAAAAGCCGACGTCTTCGGACTGACGGCATATAAAACAATTACCAGGAGAGTTAGTTCATCAATTTTGGGCTAGACTCCTACTGGCTCGAAGCAGAGAAAAAAGTCTTAGTGACCAAGAGATAATGGCAACCTTTAGTCGCAATTGCCATGATGAAGGGATTCTTAAGGCCCTGTCTCGGCAACACATTCGTTAATTTGCTAAGATGTCTGATTTGCTACAAAAATATTGTGGCATGGAAATCGCTTGGCAAGCCAAACAGTTACTTTTGGAACCAACTTTCACCGACCACCCTAGTGGAGATCAGAAAAAGAGGATACCGCCAAAGCGGCCAGCCAGATTCGAACCCGTCGAAAAAAGAAACAGGCCCCTTACAGGGGTCAGTACCGTTTTTGACCGATATTGGATAAACCATGCCCCATACATTCTGTATTGCTGAACACAAGCCCGACTCGCAGCCTTAGAGCTTGCGGGGTCATCAGGCATGTCACAAAAGGCGATGAGGCCATGCTTGAGGCGCTTCCACCGAATTGGCACTCAACATCGTCGCCCGAATACCACATCGAAGTCCTGACGGTCTACGAAATGTTCCCCTCGTGGAATAGGAGGAAAAGATCTCTTAAAGAACTCGAACAGGTCTACCATGTGGCGGCAACAAGTGCATGGTATGACATACCCATTATCTTCAGAGATACTAACCAACCAGCCATTCTTCCCGGTCATGCACCCACTGCACTAGTCCTGTACCCCATCATCGATGGCTACAGGTCACACAATGTTCTAATGGATGGCGGAAGTGGTTTAAACCTGATCTATGAAGTCACCCTGGAAAAAATGCAGGTCGACCGATCTCGCATCGAGCATAGCAACACGACTTTGCAGGGAATCATTCTGGGGAAATAGGTGTGTTCTTCAGGATGTATCGTCCTGGACGTAGTGTTCGGCATGCCAGAAAACTACCGATCCGAAGAACTCCTCTTCGATATCGTGCCTTTCCCAAGTGGCTACCACACCCTATTGGGACGTGACTCCTTCACAAAATTCCAGGCTATACCCCATTATGGGTACATGAAACTTAAAATGCCAGGACCAAATGGAGTAATCACAATTGCAAGTGATCCGAATATAGCTCTTCAGGCCAAAAACAAAACGGCAGCCCTCGCCCCTGAGCCACTAGCCGAGACCTTCGCTACAGAAGGACTGACCACACTACGGTCAACAGTTGACAAGGACGATGTGATCCTTAGCAAAAGGCCAAAGCCAACGTCCTTTAAACCCGTAGAGGAAATCGTTAAATTTCAAGTGCACCCGATGGACCCGAACAAGACAGCGTCCATCGGAGCTCAGCTCGATCCCATAGTGGACAAAGCACTACAGACCTTTTGACGAGAAAATTGGGACATCTTTGCTTGGCATCCTTCCGATATGCCCGGAATCCCATGGCTGGTTGCAGAACATTGCCTGAATGTCCTCGCAGGCTTCAAGCCTGTTAAGAAGATTGTGCGCAACTTTTCTGAAGCCAAACGGCAAGCTATGGATGAAGAAATAGCTAAACTGCTAGATGCCAGATTCATTCGGGAGATTAAGAACCCCGAATGGTTGGCAAACCTGGTGATGGTACCAAAGAAAGTTAAATCCTACTGGCTGTGGGTCGATTTCAAAGACCTTAACAAGGCCTACTCCAAGGACCCTTTCCCCTTACCATGCATAGACCAGATCATTGACGCCACAGTCGGACATGACTCGTTGTGTTTCATTGATGCTTATTCCGAATACCATCAGATCAAAATGAATGAATCCGACCAAGCGACAACTGCATTCATCAACCGCTACGGATCATTCTGCTTTAAGATGATGCCCTTTGGGATAAAAACCGCTGGGGCTACGTACTAGTGCATGATCCAGATTTGTCTTGGGAATCAAATTAGTAAGACAGTTCAGGCATACGTAGATGACATGGTAATCATAACCAAACACATCAGCCAGTTGATCGATGACCTACCGCAAACCTTTTTCAGCCTACGCGAGTATGACATACGACTAAATCCGGAAAAATCTGTATTCGGAGTTCCTTCTGGTAAACTACTTAGATTCATCGTCTCCTATAGAGGAATAGAAGCGAATCCGGCTAAGTTTCGTGGTCTATCACAACTTGCAATTCCCATAGAGCTAAAGCATGTTCAGAGGTTGTCTGGTTGCATAGCGGTGTTAAGCCGCTTTATCTCCTGCCTGGGAGAAAAGGCTTTACTGCTCTATAAGCTGTTGACATGGACCAACTATTTCGAGTGGACCAACGAAGCAATGGCCGTGTTAGAAGAAATCAAAACAATGCTGGAAAGCAATCCCATACTCACAGCACCAGGCGCTGGTGAACTCATGTTATTATACATACCGGCTAGCAACCAAGTCGTTAGCGTAGTGCTCGTCGTTGAACGAGAGGAGGAGGGACACAAATTCCAGACTGAGAAGCCGTTGTATTACGTGTCAGAAGTACTAACATAGAGCAAGTCCAGACACCCGGATTACTAGAAGATAGCCTACACAGTATTTATGGCATCATGAAAACTCAGACACAACTTCCAGGAGTGTTCGGTAATGGTGGCCTCCGAAGTAACCCTGAACGATATAATCAACAATAGGGATGCCACCGGCCGCATAGCCATGTGGGCTATTGTGATCCTTCCGTTTGAAATCACCTACAAGCCACGATGTGTAATAAAATCTTAGGTATTGGCAGATTTTCTGGCTGAGTGGACAGAGGCCGAGCTCCCCAGGGAAAATAGTACATGCTCCCATTGGACAATGTACTTCGATGGATCCAAAACCTTGGTTGGACTGAGGGTTGGAGTTATCCTCACATCCCCCATAGGCAACAACGTGCAATACATGTTGCAGATCATGTATGCCGACTCCAACACTGAAGCCGAATAGGCAACACTCTTGCATGGTCTTCGGATGGCAGTATCAATGGGCATATGATGGCTGGAGGTACGGGGAGATTCCAACTTGGCCCAATGGAAACCTCGTCCTAAAGATATCTACACAGTATGAGGGATTGGAATTTCACCATGTCGCTCGCGACAACAACCAAGCCGCCGACATACTAGACCGCATGGGGGATAAACACGAACCCATCCCAAAAACCACGTTCCTGGAATGACTCTTTAAGCCATCCGTGGTTTGGCAAGACAATCATAAGGGCATCGATCTAAGTACTCCGGAAGAGGTTGTTCCCCCTATAAATGAACCAGACGACCAAATCATCGGCGGCTCCATAATGGATGAAAGGCCTTCACCTCATGAGGTCATCACAGTAATCGTACCATGGACCGAGCCCTTCCTCGCCCACCT
The DNA here is from genome assembly GCA_022496015.1 of Hordeum marinum. Lineage (NCBI taxonomy): Eukaryota > Viridiplantae > Streptophyta > Magnoliopsida > Poales > Poaceae > Hordeum > Hordeum marinum. The sequence continues at coordinate 131,821,241 of CM039676.1, read as the reverse complement.
TCTTCGCAAGGAACTCCCCGACGATCAAACAGAGGCGCGACGCGTAGTTTGGCCATCCAAGGCCTACAAAATACACGAGCGTGAGCTATACAAGAAAAGCACCACTAGAATATTATAGCAGTGCATATCTAAGGAAGAAGGACGGGAGGTCCTAGCCGAAGTCCACGCAGGCATGGGCGGCCACCATGCTGCGGCAAGAGCCTTAGTTAGCAAGGCCTTCCAGGCTTGTTTCTTTTGGCCCACTGCTCACGCGGACGCCTAGACACTTGTAAAATAGTGCTTGAGGTGTCAACATTTTGCAAATCAAAGTCACATGCCCCCAACAGCTCTTTGGACTATTCCGATTACCTAGCCTTTCGCGGTCTGGGGGCTGGACGTTGTCGTACCGCTTAAAGGGGGGGACCAAGAATAATAAATACCTACTGGTCATGGCTGATAAGTTCACCAAATGGATAGAGGCAAGCCTATCAAATCGACCAAGGCCAGAAAAGTGACCGACTTTATCTCTGGCATAGTACACCATTACTGTGTCCCTCACAGTATAATAACGGAAAATGATTCCAACTTCACAACCCAAGAGGTCAAAGACTGGTGTGCAAAAATGGGCATAAAGCTTGATTACGCATTAGTGTGTCATCCGCAGACCAATGGACAAGTCAAACGAGCAAACGACCTCATCATGAGTGGCTTTAAACCATGTTTGTTCTAAACTATTCATGAGCTCGACTCTCATTGGGTGGAGGAGCTCGACTCCGTTTTATGGGGCCTGCGCACCACCCGGAATAGATCAACAGGATACACGTTGTTCTTGATGGTCTATGGGGCAAAAGTTGTCATCCCTTGTAACATTATTCATGACGCACCAAGGGTGCGCATGTACGAGGAAAAGGAGGCCGAGTTAGATCGGCATGATGACCTAGACGCCTTAGAAGAAGAACGCGACATATCTCAGGCTCACTCTACTTTGTACGAACAGCAGGCCCGACGTTACTAGAGTAGGGAGGTCAGGCCAAAAGCGTACAACATGGGCTAACTCGTCTTACGGATCCGAGAGAAGCAGAACCACAAACTGAAACCCAAATGGGAGGGCCCCTTCATAACCGACAAACTTCTCGCGGGAGGAGCATACAATCTTCGGAACCCGTCGGACAACCGCCTTGAACCAAACCCATGGAACACAGCTCGTCATTGATGCTTCTATAGATAAACCGCTGTCGTCACACTCCTTAACCATTGATTTTCTCTTTTTCACTTTTTCCTTCCCCTCCCACTCTTACCTCGAGTAAGGCTAGTCCTCCGTGGACGTAGGCCGTCATGGTATGCTCAAGGTTGCTTCTTCGTGGAACCCTCTGTGGGTAGAGCCCTTCGTGGACTCTCATGACCATTACCATCCGTGGGTTGAAGACTCCATGAACGTCGATGTACGATAGCGCCACCTATCAGAACCACGGGAAAAATCATCGTGTCACCAATTGCCTTTGATCTTCCTACCCTCTCTTTACTTACATGCTTGTCTTTACTTTCCGCTTCTATACTCTTAGAAATGCATGTGTAGGTGTACTTAACATACTATGAATGCTAAAATCTACCAATAATTAAAATTGGGAAAACATAGATTTTTATTTGGTCAAGTAGTCTAATCACCCCCCTCTAGCACTACTTTCGATCCTACAAGTGGTATCACATCTTTGGTTTCCATTGCATTGGTCTCACAACCTAGGAGAGTATGACGTCTAGTGAGGCAAATTATCACTGTAGAGGTTCGTACTTTGGTGGCACAAATTTTGCTTGTTGGAAGCACAAAATGAAAATGCATTTGCTTGGTCATAACCCCTCCGTTTTGGCTATTGTTCATGTTGGTATGCAAGGTGAATTATTTGCGGAAGGAAGGGAACCCGATCGAGAAGCGACCTCGGATGAATTAAAGATGTTGCAACTCAATGCTCAAGCATGTGACATTCTCTTCAACTGCCTATGCCCCGAAGAATTCAACAAAATCAACCAGCTTGAGAATGCAGAAGATATTTGGGATACTTTGATTGATATGCATGAAGGTACACAATTTGTGAGAGAATCCAAGTTGGATGTTCTTCAAAGTCAACTTGAGAAGTTCAAGATGAAGGATGGTGAAGGAGTCGCTAAAATGTACTCTAGGCTAGGTCTCATCACAAATGAGATTGCCGGCTTAGGTGTGGGGACCCCGAGTCATAAGCCGTGATCACCGAATGCACGCGTGCAGTGATCCCAGAGATCAATGCTCACTGAACACATAGAAGCTGAGTAACAAGAGTCTTGAACCACATTTAGTGTCTTACACAAATAAAGACCATGAAGGTCTAGTCTTACATAGACAGGGCCACAATGGCCGAATACATAAACTCAACAAGCAGCGGAAATCTTGATCGAAAGCATGAACCCATGCCATCTGCCTTAAACCTACAAGCATTATGACTGGGAAGCATCCTAGTTCGCATGTCTGTCACCAGCGAACTGTTCACCATACTCCTGTTCTTCCATGCCTGGCCAATTAAATAACCAGTGGCAAGCCAATGAGTACTTTCAATGTACTCACAAGCAACCCATGTTGTGGAACAAGGCATAACAATGCATGATATAGCACTAATAGGTATTTTGCAGAAAGCTAATTTTGAAATGCAATGACATGATTAAGTAACTACGTAAGCATCCATCAACAGTTGGTTGATATCCATATGAACAAGTTATAGATATCATCATAAATAGGAGGTTGAGCATTTAATTCTCAAGTCATCTGTCTTATTCCAAGTGTCATCTTTGTGTCATCCATGTGCTCCCATACACACAAAGTTTTTAGGAAAACATCTGGACGTAGTTTAAGAAGGACCTCCAACTGTCCATGACCGCAGACACGGCTATTCGAATAGTTTTACACTCTACAGAGGTTGCACACTTTACCCACAAGACTCGGGGAACTTCCGTGTCATCCACGACTCGCGGTATATACATACCCGAGGTAAGCACCCGAACAATGCCTTTCCCATGGTCATACTAAACAAAGAGTCCACTCGTTGGTGCCCTCCCTCATGATATACTTCACACGTATCATCCATGAGGGGACGCAACGGTGTGCCCGGTGCCTGTAAAGACAGCACATGGCCTTCCACTTCCGGGACGACCCCATCTCAAGAGTGACCACTTCACTCTCGCCATTAGTAATGCGGGCTCCTTACTAGCACCAACCATAGTAATCAACAAGGCCCCATTCCATAAGGGGTATCGTGGTTGCGCATGTAAGGTTGGGACGGTTAGCAGACCTTAAATCTAAACCGTTTTCGAAAACACACCCTCAACTTGTTCCGATACACCACTTCTTTCTCAAGTGGTCACCCAACAACTCAATCATCATCTCCCTCAGGCATTAGTGGCACCCGACGGCGTTTTCGAAAAAGTCTCTGAAATCATCTCTTTATATTCGTCACCATGCATAATCCCGATCCCATTTGCGTAGCATCTATTAGCATCCTATCTACTCCCACCAGCATAACCCTCATAAGGTGGTAGGGTCATGCACGATGCAAGTATCAACGGTAAAAGTATTGGAGGTATCGCACCGAAGGGAAGACACCACATCATGATCAAATCATTGAAATTACAAGTGCTATATGTCATGCATGAAAAGTTTCTTATCATGGTTGAAGGGCTGCTCGTCTGGCTCAACAAAGTCTTTGGGTCCAACTCCCTCATCAATAGCGCAACCTACCATCGCGATAAAAATAAGCATCACACTAAAACAGAGCAGACAAAGCTAATAATAAAATGCTACCCTACTCGGATAAATACTAAAAACTATACTAAAAATAATTGTTTATGTTCTTGTTATGAAAAACATTTTTGAAATCTATATAAAAGAGGCAAAAGATGCCAAAAATAGATATTCTTTTAAATAAAATAGTGTATAAAAAGTTTTCAACATTTTTCACAAATGGCACTATTAAATCCTATGGAACATTCCAGGATTTATGGTTAAAAAATATTAGGCATTGGATAAATATTAAGCCCTGTGGGATTTTTGGAAATCAATTAGAAAACGAAAAAGAAAAGGGCACTATGCCCGGGGCCAAATGCCCAGCCGCACTGGGCCAAGCAGCCAGGCCGGACCAGGTGAGCTGCGAGAGCGCGCAGCCAGGTTTGAACCTAATGCGCAGGCCCCAGCGTTAGCGAGAGAGAGGGAGAGGGAGAGAGGTGTAGGGATGACAAGGGCCCCACCTCTCATCTCCCACCTCTGGACAGGAGGGCGGCGAGGCTCACCAGTGACAAAGGAGGGCGTGGCGAGGGAAACAGAGGGCGGGGATGGACCGTGTGTCGAGCCGCAGGTCTCCTAGAGGTGGAAGGGCGGCCGGAGGTGGTTTGGCTCGCCGGGAATGAGCACTAGCGGCGGAGGACGTTCGAGAGGGGATTGCCGGCATTGCTCCTCTACTAGAAAAGGATGGGAAGGACGGGGGAATAGGTCGAAGGTACCCTATGGGCTCAATGGGGGGAAGAGGAGCACGGAGCGGGCCTGTGTCCCGAGATCGACGGAGCTCCACCGCGGTGGCGCCTTGGTTGATCCCGAGCACTAGGGCTCCGGGTGGTAGGTTGGCTGGTTTGGGAGTGCGAGAGGGGTGGAAGGAAGCTAGAGGAGGGAAGAGGGCTCGGGAAAGGCCCTTTTATAGGCGAGCCGGAGACCACCGAGTCGTTGGTGCACCGTCGAGCTCGGGGCTGAGGCTGGGGGGCACGGGAGGAGGAGCTGGTGTGCTTGGGGTCTTCCCTGGACCTGTCCACAACCAGGGGGGAGTGAGAAGTGAGGAAGGAGTATGAGGCAGCTCACTAGCCGAGCCGGGTGGCGCTCGGTACACGCGGGAGGAGGGTGAAGGAGGGGCGAGAGGAGGGGGCCCATATGTTGGCATGGTGCGGATGCCGAGGGGGACCAAGTGTCGCGTAAGGGAGGCCCGAGGCCACCGGAGCCATGCAGTGGGCAACGGCTACAGTGCCTGTCGGCACTGTAGCATGCTACAGAGCGTGCGTATGGCATGCCAACGGCGTTTTCTGCGCGGCCAAATGTGTCTAGGGGATCTAGGGGCATCTAGGCTAGGGGGCAAAGGCATTGGATGCCCTGGGAGGAAGATAGAATAAGAGGAGAGGGGAGATGGAGGTGATTTTTTGCTGTCCAAAGGGTAAAAATGGGGTTTTACCCCACTTACCCATAGACATGATTCTTGAGATTCTTACAGGGGGTGAAGGGCGAACCCTGGAGACATTGGTAAAAGTTTTAGGCCAAGGAAGATAGTAAAAGGTGGTCAAAACATGATTTTACCAAACATGCAGAAGGTGTTTGATAGAGGTTAGGGCAAGAAATGAGCTTTGCTTGCCACAAGAATTGACAGGATCAAATGGTGATTAGGATTAGGCCTGATCACCAAGTTTGAGCTTGATTGAAGAAAGTTCAGAATGTAGCTTTGTGAAACTCTAGAAATCAACACAATCTGGTTTTTGTAGATCTACTCATGCTAAGATTATCCCCTTGATGCACCACTTAGTGTAGCACCATTATTTGGTGATTAGAATATGTCCACAAAGTTTGGGGTCAAGGGAAAAAACTTCATAATGTAAACTTGCTCAAATTCGATTCTCGATAGGGAGGGGTTTGGAATAGCTTGGTGAACCAAATCAACTTGGATTGAGATGAAACTTTGCAAGATCATCAGCTATGATAGTGTTGACTTGCTGGAATTTTCCTGGAATTTATTGAGAATATTTCGTACAGAAATATCCCAAAAGTTTTATTTGGACATAAAGGGTTTTGAGATGTTTTGCCCATGATTTGGTTATGACCATGTGTTGAAACTCATATATATGGAGAATAAATATCCACTGAGTTTCCCAAAATTTTCTCAAATATTTTGAAAGCATTTAAATAATTTTTCCCTATAAAAAACCATTTCTGGTCCTAAGAAAAAATCCTTTAAATAAAATATAAAAAGAATCTTTAAAATAAATATTTGGTGGGTTTGTGAAGTAATATATATATATTAGGTGTGAAGTAAAGTCTTTGGGGAGAAAGAATCCACCCAATTTGAGGACTTGAAGTGAAAACTTCAACTCGGGGTTTTTTGAAAACTTAATTTGACTAAATCCTTTTTGGTCAAAATAATATTGGAGAAAAATAGTTTTGGGCACTATTCACATGGCATGATCATTGGGCAGGAAGTTTGGGTCAAGTAAGATGAATAAGAAGGGGAGTGGAACCTAAGAGTGCCACACACAAACAACCAAACAAGCAAACAAGCACCAATTCAAGCAAGCACAAACATTGAATTTTTTTAATTGACTCTGAATTTTATAAATCCAAACTTAACAAGGTGATACAAACACAGGGTGTGATAGACCTACCCCCTTACAAGAATCTCGTCCCCGAGATTCCTAGGCTAAGCGCTAAAAAGATAAGGGAACTCAGATCTAAGATAGTCTTCACCCTCCCATGATGCTTCAGCTTCAGAGTGGTTGCTCCATTGGACCTTGAAGTACTTGATGGCGTGGCTTTGGGTGTAACGTTTTGCCTCATCCAGAGTGCGAACTGGCCTCTCACGATAAGTGAGGTCTGGTTGAAGAGTGATGGCTTGATGGTCGATTTCCTCTTAGGGGTCAGGGCAGTTGGGAACTTGGAGACACTTCCGTAGTTGTGACACGTGAAAGACGTTGTGCACATCCGATAGCTCGTAAGGTAGCTATATCTAATAGGTAACTTCTCCTCGTATTGTGACGATCTTGAAGGGGCTGATGTATCTTGGTTCAAGCTTCCCCTTGACATGGAAACGTTTGGTCCCTTTGAGAGGTGTGACTCGAAGGTAAACATGATCTCCGATGTTGAGGTTCTGTTCTCGGCGGTGAGAGTCGGCGTAGCTCTTCTATCTTGTCTTGGCGGTTTCAAGGCGCTCTCGGACGAGTCGAACTTGCCCTTATTCCTTGCGAAGGATATCTGGTCCAAAGACCAACCCTTCTCTGGTTTCTGACCTATTGAGGGGAGTATGACACTTGTGCCCATACAACACCTCAAATGGTGCCATCTGAAGACTCAACTAGTAGCTGTTGTTGTAGGAGAACTCGACGAATGGTAGGCAATCTTTCCACTTGACTCCATATGCCAAAACACAAGCGCGGAGCATATCTTCGAGTATCTGATTTACTCGTTCCGTCTGTCCACCGGTCTGGGGGTGAAAAGCAGTGATGAAGGAGAGCTTCGTGCCCATGGCTCCTTGCAACATCTTCCAGAACCTCGAGGTGAACTGGGTGCCTCGGTCTGACACAATTTCCTGAGGAATTCTGTGAAGGCTCACGATACGCTCGATGTAGAGGCTGGCTAGCTTGTTACTGTCATATGTGGTCTTGACGGGAATGAAATGGGCTACCTTAGTCAGGTGGTCGACCATGACCCAAATAGAATCATTTCCCTTGCTTGAGCTTGGTAATCCAGTGATGAAATCCATCCAACTTTGTCCCACTTCCATTCAGGCACTTTGAGAGGTTGCAACAGCCCAGCAGGTCGCTGGTGCTCAGCTTTGACTCTCTAGCATATATCACACTTGGCTACAAAGGTGCCTATCTCCCGTTTCATGCCATGCCACCAGCACCTTGCCTTGAGTTCTTGATACATTTTTGTTCCTCCAGGGTGGATGGAGTATGGAGTGTCATGAGCTTCTTGCAAGATCACGTTCTTGAGCTCCTCTTTGTTGGGTACACAGATGTGACACCCGAACCATCCAACTCCCTTTTGATCCACTAAGAATCCTGGGGCCTTGCCTACCTTGATCTTCCTCTTGATGCCTTCAATGCTCTCATGTCCCTTTTGAGCTTCTTTGATATCATCCATCAAGGTAGGCTTGCTTTGAGGTTGGCAAGGAATCCAGGTGCAACTAGTTCCGAGCCTAAGCTTTCAACCTCTTCATACAGGGCGGGTAGCCATTCCTTAATCATAGCATTCCACGAATAGACCTTTCTGCTTAAGGCGTCTGCTACCACGTTGGCCTTGCCGGGGTGGTACTGAACACTGAGGTCATTATCCTTGATCAACTCCAGCAATCTTCGCTGCCTCATGTTAAATTCCCTTTGGGTGAAAATATACTTCAAACTCTTGTGGTCTGTGTATATCTCACATCTCTTCCCCAGAAGGTAATGTTGCCATGTCTTCAAGGAATGAACCATGGCAGCCAACTCAAGATCATGAGTAGCATAGTTCTCTTCATGAGGACGTAGCTGTCTACATAGATATGCTACAACTCTACCTTCTTGCATCATAACACCTCTAAGCCCGGTTCTCAATGCATCACAATATATCACAAATTCCTTGTGAATATCGGGGGTGGCTAAAAATGGGGTTGTGGTCAAACTCTTCTTGAGCTCCTGGAAGGTTTCCTCGCACTTAACTATCCATTCGAACTTCTTGTCCTTCTTCAAAAGTTGGGTCATGGGTCGGGCAATGCTCGAGAACCCTTCCACAAACTTGAGGTAATATCCCGTGAGCCCGAGGAAGCTCCTAACTTCCTTCACGGTGGTTGGGGATTGCCATTCAGTCACGGCTTCAATCTTGGTAGGATCCACAGACTATCCTTCTACAGTCAACACATGGCCAAAGAGTCCAACTTCATGCAGCCAGAATTCACACTTGCTGAATTTGGCATAAAGCTAATGCTCTTGAAGCTTGTCTAGGACCAAACTCCAGTGTTGCTCATTATCTTCTTCAGACTTGGAGAAGACGAGTATGAAGACGACAACGAGCTTGTCCAAGTACTCTATGAAGACTTTGTTCATGAGGTACATGAAGTAGGTAGGGGCATTGGTTAACCCAAAGGACATGACCGTGTACTTATACAGGCCATACCAGGTTACAAATGTCATCTTCAGAATGTCTTGGGGTCTGATCTTCAGCTGATAGTACCCAGAGCTGAGGTTGATCTTGGAGAACACCTTGGCCCTGTTCAACTGACCGAACATGTCTTCAATCTTGGGGAGCGAGTACTTGTTCTTTATTGTGTCTTCATTGAGAGAACGGTAATCGACACAGAGTCTGATAGTTCCGTCCCTCTTTGACACAAATACAATAGGTGATCCCCAAGGAGAGGCACTTGGGTGAATGAATCCTTTCCTAAGCTGCTCTGCTAGTTGCTTCTTCAATTCAACCAACTCTTCGGATCCCATCCTATAGGGCTTCTTATAGATAGGCGTTGATCCAGGCATGAGCTCAATGATGAACTCAATGTCACGGTCAGGAGGCATTCTGGGCAGCTCATTAGGAAATACATCTGGGTTTTCACATACCACCAGCACTAGATCCACCTCAATGCTTGATAGACAGTTAGCCTGAGGGGCGTGAGTGGAGGTAGGGTTGGGAACATACTTGACTTCCACTCCTTGTCTATTGGTCATGGTGACAATCCTCTTGGCACTGTCTAACAAGCCTTCATTCTTGGTCAACCAATTCATACCAAGGATGACGTCCAATCCTGGTGAATCCAGAACTATAAGGTCTGCTAGGAAGTCTACCCCATTGATGTTAATCTCCACTCCTTTACAATCTATCCCAGACTTCATAACTGATCCTGGGGTTTGTATGAACATACGACTACCCAGGGGTGTAGGTTTCATGCCACTCTCTAATGCAAACTTTTGGGTGACAAAAGAACGTGAAGCTCCACAACCAAATACTACTTTTGCTGGGGTTGAGTTGACGAGGAACATACTGAGTAAGACGTCCGGGTCTTCCTGGGCTACCTCTGTGGTGACATGATTCACACGACCCTTGCCATTGTTGGCCTGGTTGCGGGGAGCTGGGCTCCATGGTGGTGCTCCATGGGCTTGACCTTGGTTCGGCGCATTGGTGCATAGGGCATCTGGTTTCTTGTTGGGGCAAAGTTTAGAGATGTGTCCAGAATGACCACATCCAAAAAAGGTGACCTGCCTAGGGTTGTTGTTGTAGTTCCTGCCTCCATTGTTGTTATTGGGGTTGTTGTAAGATGGCCTGGGATTGGTATACTGCTGAGGCTAGTAGCTCGGTCGGGGCGCGGGAGGTCTAGCCTACTACGGCTGATAGGTCGGCTTGTATATGGCTGGCTGCTAGGGGCAAGGCTTCTAGTGCCTGGAGCTACCCTTGCTGATCATCTTGCACTGGCGAGTGTCGTCTATGGCACGACACTTGTCTTCCAGCATGAGGGTCTTGTTCACCAGGTCGAAGAAGGTACGACAGTCGCAGATGATGAGCTGATACCGGAGGGCTTGTTGAAGTCCTTCCATGAAGCATTCCTTCTTGGCAGCCTCAATGTTGACATCTTCAGGTGCATACCTTGACAGCAGGTTGAGCTTCTGTAGGTACTCCTTGATAGAGCCACTTCCTTGCTTCAGCGCTCGGAATTCTCTATTTTTGATAGCCATGATCCCAGAAGGGATGTGGGCAGTGCGGAATCCTTCCTTGAAGTCAGTCCAAGTGATCACACACTCACCTTGCATGACCTTGAACCCATCCCACCATGCTCGGGCGGTACCTGCGAGACAGTGAGAGGCATAAAGCACCTTCTCACGGTCCATATTGCAACTGACCAGTACAAGGAGGTCCTCGATGGTGCGGATCCAATCATCAGCATCCAAGGGTTTAGCAGTCTCGGTGAAGGTTGGAGGCGAATTCCTCATGAACTCACACAGAGTGGAGCCGCTATTGCCATTCCTGCCTTGCTGCTGGTTGTTCACAAGGACCTGAGCCATCTTATGGATAGCAGCATTGTTGGCTTGGCAACCCTCCCGGAGGACTTGGAGAAACTGAGCTATGGTCACGTTCTCCGGTGGAGGTGGTGGAGGGGGAATGTTGCCTTGTGGCTGCTCCTGGTGTCCTCCAGCGTGAGCAGTCCCAACAGCTCCCTGTTGCTGGCTAGAGGTGCTAGCTTTAGGGTTGGCGAAGGAGCTGTTGCGGGTAGCAGTCACCATCCTATTTGGAGCAGCCAAGTCAAACAACTAGGAAAGACGAGAGGAAAAGCAACAATGGAAAAGTGTGCCTAAGGGGTTTGGTCGAGTGCAAGTGTGTTGAAACAAAGGTCGAAGGACCACCACATATATTAAGATAAGATAGACGATGGAGTCACTTGCATTTTGCCTGAGGCAAAACTGTGACTTGCATCGGAACACAACAGAAAAACGAACATAAAGCACACATGGTTTCATAAGAACCATTACACGGACTCTACTTCGCATGAGGGGTACATGACTGATCCTACCCTAGGGGTTCTCGGACCTAGGTGGTGGAGTGCTCGGTCTCGTAGTCATGCTCCTCTAGGTCTTCCTCTTGTTCATCATCTGAACGGGCATCATTCCTGGCCGAAGGGGTCAGGGAGCGAGGTGGTCCATCCCTACAACGCTTTGCTAGCGGGTCGGTGGAGATCTCACGGTACTCCTTCGCACTCATGCGATGACGACGTGTGGGTGCATCTCTAGCTAGGGGTACTCCTCCTCTATAAGCGATAGTTGGTCGTCCCTCGGGGGATGCATCCTTCTTGATCTTGTTTGGCTTTGTCTTGGCTTGTCGAAGTAGATCTCGAGTGTGGTAAAGTTCCTCGCGGAGCTTCACGGACTCCTTAATCAAGTGGTGAACTAGAATATTGGCGGAGAGGCTAAAGTAGGTGTGGAACCTGAGTGGTGTGCCATCCTCCTGGGTCAGGACCAGTGTCGAACTCTTGCCAAGATCATCCTTTCTAAAAGGAAGGTAGCGAGTGGCCGGCTCATCAGCCATCTCTGGAATGATGTCTCGTAGGTGCAGAAGTGCCTTACGTGCAGCAGACTCGACCACGAGTATCATAGTCTCCATCCATGGTCCTTCAAAGAACCAACTGGTCGGGGAGTTGTTTGCCTTCACGACCACATCCACGTGGTACTCCCTCGTGACACCATTGACCCCGTGCTCGTGGTAGAGGAAAACGGGTGGTTGGCAAAACTGGCACTTCTCCAGGCTATCCCCAAGGAGTAAGGGAAAGCCGGATGTCAAGAAGTCTTCGGGTATGACGGCCATCTACAAAGGTTTGAAGGGAGGAGAGTCAGCAGAGTGTTGTGTGAAGAATAGAAGAGGTAAATAGGATGGAATTCCGAAGTATAGGTGCTAAGTGTAGTTTTGAAAATGGCTATATCCTAACTAGCGTCCATGCTAACTAAGGGCTTCCTACAGTCCTGATGGCTCTGATACCAGCTTTGTGGGGACCCCAACTCATAAGTCGTGATCACCGAATGCTTGTGTACAATGAAGGTCTAGTCTTACAAAGATAGAGCCACAAGGGCCAAATACATAAACTCAACAAGAGGCGGAAATCTTAATCCCAAACATGAACCCATGTCGTCTGCCTTAAACCTACAAGCATTCTGACTGGGAAGCGTTCTAGTTCGCATGTTCGTCACCAACGAACTCTTCACCATACTCCTGTTCTTCCATGCGTGGCCAAACCAGTGGCAAGCCAATGAGTACTTTGAATGTACTCGCAAGCAATCCATGTTGTGGAACAAGGCATAACAATGCATGATATAGCACTAATAGGTATTTTGTAGAAAGCTAATTTTGAAATGCAATGAAATGATCAAGTAACTAGGTAACCATGCATCAACACTTGGTAGATATCCATATGAACAAGTTATAGATGTCATCATAAACAGGGGGTTGAGCATTTCATGCTCAATCATCAAGTCAAGTCATCTGTCTTATTCCAAGTGTCATCTTCGTGTCATCCACGCGGTCCCATACACACCATGTTTTTATGAAAACATCTAGACATAGTTTAAGAAGGACCTCCAACTGTCCATGACCTCGGACATGGATATTCGAATAGTTTCACACTCTGCAGAGGTTGGAACTTTACCCACAAGACTCGGGGAACTTCCATGTCATCCACGACTCGCGGTAAGCACCCAAACAATGTCTTTCCCATGGTGATACTAAACAAAGAGTCCAGTCATTGGTGCCATCCCTCATGATATACATCACACGTATCATCCATGAGGGCACGCAACGGTGTGCCCAGTGCTTGTAAAGACAGCACATGGCCTTCCACTTCCGGGATGACCCCGTCTCAAGAGTGACCACTTCACTCTCGCCATTGGTAATGCGGGCTCCCTGCTAGCACCAACCATAGTAATCAACAAGGCCCCATTCCATAAGGGGTATCGTTGTTGCGCATGTAAGGTTGGGACGGTTAGCAAACCTTAAATCTAAACCGTTTTCGAAAACACACCCTCAATTTGTTTCGATACACCACTTCTTTCTCAAGTGGTCACCCAACAACCCAATCATCATCTTCCTCGGGCACTAGTGGCACCCGACGGCATTTTCGATTTTTTTTTTGAAATCATCTCTTTATATTTGTCACCATGCATAATCCCGATCCCATTTGCGTAGCATCTATTAGCATTCTATCTACTCCCACCCGCATAACCCTCACAAGGTGGTAGGGTCATGCACGATGCAAGTATCAATGGTAAAAGTATTGGAGGTATCGCACCGAAGGGAAGAAACCACATCATGATCAAATCATTGAAATAACAAGTGCTATATGTCTATCACGCCCAAGATGCGCGCCTATCCGTTAAGGCACGAGGGCCCCGCAAGGGATAGAGGTGCATCTTGCCATTAGCAAGAATAGTATCATCACAACATACAATACTGAATGAGAAGAGAATATATGTTGGCTTACACTCGCCACATGCTAACTTACAATGTCCCTCAAATCATAGCATCAAGTTGAACACAGGGTCCGACTAGGGACAAAATCAAACGATAAAAGAAGTTGCAAATGATATTATCAAGCTGTCCCAACGATCACGACCAGGTACTCTACTCATCCGGATACGTCACGTACATCCTGCCTCTCTCCTCATCATACTCCCACTGGAGCTGGGTAAGATCATCCTGCACGAACTCATCTGATCCTGTACCTGGATTGTTGTAGTAAACTGTGAGCCACAGAGGACTCAATTATCATGTGCCCGGGTACCAAGACTATTTAAGCTTTAGGAAGGAAGGGGTGATGTTTAGTTTGCATCAGCACTAAGCATTTTATGGTGGCCAGCTTACGCAACATGAAATAAATATGAGTGTCCTACGAAGACGATCGAATCTAGAATGATCTCTAGGAGATCCTGAACACTTACTTACGTCAATCATAACCCCACCATGTTCTCTCTCGGTTCATGTTGACGAGCAGAGACGATCACGGCTACTCACACAGTTGATGTATTTTTATTAGAGTTTACTTCAAGTTTTCTATAACCGGGTGTTAAACAAATATCCAAGTTGCCACATAAATGCGCGCATGGCTTTCCGAAAGATTTAACCCTGCAAGGGTGCTCCAACTAGTCCATCACAAATAACCACACTCCGTGGGAATAGCCTCAAACACGGTTCTCGCGATCGTCATAGACAATTCGAAAGGAGCCGAACACCTCGAGTAAGCCCGAAGAAAGTCAGACTTCACACGCAAGTCATTCGATAAAGGTCAAACAAATCCAACGAGACCACCCGACGTGTTGACAACCCGATAAGAGCCGCGTATCTCAATCTCAGGACACGACGGATGAGCGATGGTTACCACGCCAATCACCGAGTTGCCCCGGGCGGCGTTAATAAGCTGCTTTGGGTTGGACCAACACTCATGCAGAGCACTGGCCCGACGTTGATTAAATTATCCACGGGTTTGCAAGACCCTATGCAATTAATTAAGTTTTTAAGCAAATGTAGTACCAATGTTGGGTCTTGCCAGACAAGTTTTAATCTCCACTGAATAAACAAGGGGATCCCCATAACAACCCCAAGCGTGTTAGGAGCACAAAAAATATGGAAAACATAACACCGGTAACAAGGAACTAATGGCGATACGAGCGGAACAAACCACTTAGCAAAAGGCCAAGCCTTCCACCAATACCAGATATATATGTGCATTAAATTAAATAACAGAATTTATTGGTGATATCCAATCCATGTTATCACATACAACAACCTGCAACTAAGAACGTTATAAGAGGGGCTGAGCACCGGTAACTTAGCCAATCAACGGTTTGCTGGGATGTCTAGGTTAGAGGCTGACATGGCAACATGGGGGCTGATATCATGTGGTAGGTAGCGTAATTTTAACGAGAAGAACGAGAAACTAGCAGCAAAGATAGTATTGGGATCTGGGTACGTTCATCTTGCTTGTTGGTTCTTTAGCGGAACAAGTAGCGGGATCCTCGTAGTGGTACTCTCCAGGGTCCTCGAACTCAGTTTCGACACTCGCGTCTACCCAAGAGAAACAGAAATAAATAACCAACTAAAGTGCAATGCACAACCAATATGATGCATGATCCATTTAATGAAGGATTATAACATGGCAATCCTAAACTAGTCATGTTTCACACGCAAAGTTGTTTATTAACGGATCTGGGCAGAACCTCATGTTAAGTTATTTAGACATGCATGAACATGGAAAATATGGATGCATCATGCAAAATCGATGAAAATGCATATAAGGATCGCAAGAAGAGCTACGGTTCTCGAAATACGCTCATGACAAGGCATGGAGGCAAAACTCAAGTTCACCAAATACCTGGGCTAATTCTTGGCATTCCAAGGTAGCCACTGGATAGGTGATGAAAATCAATCACAATAGAATCAAGAATGACTCAATTCCGTGCAGTATAGCTCCCACAAGTCACAAAACAACATAGCACTCTACCTGCCACAAAACAGCAACATAGCAATTTGAAAAGCTCACAACTATTGCTATAGGAACTCTACAGCCACAAACAAGACATGTACATAAACTAGACCACACACACACACCAATTCATCCAACTATGCAATCAGCAAAAGAGCTACACATAACTATGCATGGAGCTGTCAAGTAGGCATGATGAAACAGGTTTTTAGGGACTTGGTGAAAATTCCAGTTTTCTAGAATCTGGGTTAATAAAGTAGCAAATTAATAGCACTGATTAAATATGCTAGAAAGCTCCAAATGTCATGAAAATTAACAGGATGGTAGATGGCAACGTACACTACAAAAAACTAACACTGAGCATGATCAAAATACCACCACAGCTCTTGATAAAATCCACTCTTCATGGCAAAACAATAACAACAGATTCTCTAGACAGCCATTTATAGAGCAGGTTGGCAGAAACAGAAAGTAGCTTGATAAACAGCATGGTTCCCACTTATCTAGGGACTTAACATGATTAATAAAAATACTGGGTGATTCCCAACAACTTTGACTAACAAATTCATGTTGGCAAGAACTTGAAAGCATGCATAGATTAATTCATATGAAAAAGACAAAAGGGCATCACAACATAGAAATGCAGTTTTGTCAAGTTGCCCCAAAGTCAAATCTGACTTCATAGGTGCATTCCTGGGTTCAAACTACCCCAAATGCATTACTCATACCCCTATACTTGTTTGGATCAAGTAGGAGTAAACCTAGGTCAAAGTTTGACCTATAAGTTATGGGTGACTTATGTCACTTGTGCATATGCAAGAAAAAGGACCCAAAATGAATTCTAGGCTATTGGTACATGTTGGAAAAGGTTAAACAACATCCTAGTAACATGTTGACATGGCATAGCATCAACTACAAAGATGAAACTAGCTAGAGAAGGATTCATGCTCATATGCTCAAATAAGGCAAAACCTACACATGGAGCTACAATGCACATGGATGAGTGTATGTAGACATACACACACCACTCACACTCACATAGATCACATGGCACACCCCGTGTGCCAAGCACACACTACATGGTGCACCACACACCCTACACACACCACTCACTAACACACCTACGCATGTATGTGTGTGTGTAACACACATATAGCACCACGCTATGCTAGAACTCACCCACTACTCTCATATGTGGGTATGTGCAAGGGCACATACACACATAGGACCCACACACACACTCACAAGCACACACATATTTACATACATACATACATACACATGGATGGGTGTATATGTTGGAAATATGCCCTAGAGGCAATATATAAAGTGTTTATTATTATATTTCCTTGTTCATGATAATCGTTTATTATCCATGCTATAATTGTAGTGATTGGAAACACATTGCATGTGTGGGTAAATAGACAACACAATGTCCCTAGTATACCTCTAGTGAACTAGCTCGTTGATCAAAAGATGGTTAAGGTTTCCTAGCCACGGATATGAGATGTCATTTAATAACGAGATCACATCATTACGAGAATGATGTGATGGACAAGACCCAAACTACAAACGTACCGTATGATCGTGTCAGTTTATTGCTACCGTTTTATGCATGTCAATGTATATGTTCCTATAACCATGAGATCATGCAACTCACGGATATCGGAGGAGTGCCTTGTGTGTATCAAACGTCGCAACGTAACTGGGTGACTATAAAGGTGCTCTACAGGTATCTCCGATGGTGTCTGTTGAGTTGGCATGGATCGAGACTGGGATTTGTTACTCCGTGTGACGGAGAGGTATCTCAGGGCCCACTCAGTAATACAACATCACAATAAGCCTTGCAAGCAATGTGACTAATTGTTAGTTGCGGGATCTTGTATTATCGAACGAGTAAAGAGACTTTCCAGTAACGAGGTTGAACTAGGTATAGAGATACCGACGATCGAATCTCGGGCAAGTAACATACCGAAGAACAAAGGGAACTTTATACGAGATTAACTGAATCCTTGACATAGAGGTTCAACCGATAAAGATCATCGTAGAATATGTAGGAACCAATGTGGACATCAAGGTCCCGCCATTGTTTATTGGCCATAGAGGTGTCTCGGTCATGTCTACATAGTTCTCGAACCCGGAGGGTCTGCACACTTAAGGTTCAGTGACGTTTCGGTAGTATAGAGTTGTGTATGGTGGTGACCGAAGGTTGTTCAGAGTCCTGGATGAGATCCCGGACGTCACGAGGAGCTCCGGAATGGTTCGTAGGTAAAGATTCATATATAGGAAGTCCCAGTTTGGTCGCTGGAAAAGTTTTGGGCTCATCGGTAGTGTACCGGGAGTGCCGGTAGTCTACCGGGAGACCTCCGGGAGGGGTATTTCGACCGTAGAGGGACCATGGGCTATGGGAGAGTATTAACCAGCCCTTAGTGGGCTGGTAAGTCAGACTAGAAGGCCCATGGCGTAGGGGGGAAAAAGGCTAAAGGAAAAAGGCCAAAAATCACCCAATAGGAAGCAATCCTACTCCGAGTAGGACTGGAGGTGGAATAGGATTCCACCCCTTGGCCGGCCGACTCCTAGGAGGCCTTCGCCCTGCGCCAAGGATGCCTCTCCCTCCCTCTTATATATGCTGGTGGATTGGGGCTGTTTAGACACAGTTTTACGGCACGTGCTACCCATTCCACCGGTGCTCCTCTAGATCGGTTTTCCGCAGCGCTTAGGCGAAGCCCTGCCGGAATCACTCCACCACCATCACCGGAGCGCCGTCACGCTGTCGGTGAACTCTCTCTCCTCTCCACCTCCCCTTGCTGGATCAAGACGGTGGAGATCGTCATCAAGCTGCACATGTGCTGAATGCGGAGGTGTCGTCCGTTCGGTACTAGATCGGAAGGATCGTGATCAAGGCCACGGGACGTTCATGATCGGATCGCGGGACGGATCATGACGAGATCGCGGGACGGTTCGTGAATGGTTCACGGGACGTTTCTTGATTAGATCGCGGGACGCTCGGCGATTTGGATTGCGAAGAAGTATGACTACACCAACCGCATTTCTTAAAGCTTCCCGCTTAGCGATCTACAAGGGTACGTAGATCCACTCTCCCTCTCGTAGATGCTCATCACCATGGATAGGTTTGCGTGTGCGTAGGAAATTTTTTGTTTCCTGTGCGACGTTTTCCCCAACAGTGGCATCATGAGCTAGGTTGATGGTTCGATGAGATCTCGAGTAGAACACAAAAGGTTTGTGGGCGTTGATGCTTAGATTGCTTCCTCCCTTGGTCGGATTTTGGTTCAGCGGGATTGTGAGATGAAGCGGCCCGGACCAACATTACTCATATGCTTATGAGAGACCGGTTCCCTCGACGCAACTTGGTGCTTAGATGGCTTGCGGGTGACAGTTTCTCTTACTTTAGTTGGATCAGATCCGACAAAGGTGGTCCTTGAGAAGGTTGAAAAGCAGTCTATGTATCACCGTTATGGTTTATGCGTAGGTGAGAATCGTTCTTGCTAGATACCCATAGCAGCCACCTAAAACATGCAACAACAATTAGAGGACGTCTAACTTGTTTTTGCAGGGAATGTTGTGATGTGATTTGACCAATTACATGATGTGATATATGTGATGTATGAGATGATCATGTGATGTATAGAATTCACTACTTGCACGTCGATGAGTAAGGCAACCGGCAGGAGCCATAGGGTTGTCTTTAATTATTGTATGACCTGCGAGTCAATCATTCAGCGCTTTGTAATGCTTTACTTTATCGCTAAACGGTACCAATAGAAGTAGAAGCAGGGCTGGCGCCACAACCCTTATGGCGACACGTTGATGGAGATCAAGATGATAGAGATCATGGTGTCAGGTCGGTGACGATGGAGATCATGCCGGTGCTTTGAAGATGGAGATCTTAAGCACAAGTTCATGGCCATATCATGTCACTTATGAATTGCATGTGATGTTAATCCCTTTATGCACCTTGTTTTGCTTAGTAAGATGGTAGCATTATAAGGTGATCCTTCACTTAAATTTCAAGATAAAATTGTGTTCTCCCCGAGTGTGCACCGTTGCGAAAGTTCGTCGTGTTGAGACACCACGTGATGATTGGGTGTGATAGACTCTACGTTCACATACAATGGGTGCAAGCCAGATTTGCACGCGCAGAACACTCGGGTTAAACTTGACGAGCCTAGCATGTACAGACATGGCCTTGGAACACAAGAGACCGAAAGGTCGAGCATGAGTCATATAGTAGATATGATCAACATGATGATGTTCACCATTGAAGCCACCTTAACTCACATGATGATCGGACTTGAGTTGGTGAATTTGGATCATGTGACACTCAGATGACCTAAGGGATGTCAATTTGAGTGGGAGCTTTAGTAATTTGATTAACTAAACTCATAATCTTGAACAATAGTCTAAGTAAGTTTTGCATATTTATGTTGTAGATCAATGGCTCGCGCAGTAGCACCACTAAATTTTAATGCATTCCTAGAGAAAGCTAAATTGAAAGATGATGGAAGTAACTTTGTTGACTAGGCCCGTAATCTGAGGATTATCCTCACGGCTTCCTAGAAGTCATATGTTCTTGATGCACCGCTTGGTGACCAACCAGAAGACATGACCTCCAAAGACGTTAAGAACGCTTGGGAGGCTCGTGCTGGAGACTACCCAATAGTTCAGTGTGTAATATTGTATGGCTCAGAACCAGGACTTCAAAGACGTTTTTGAACGTCATGGAGCATATGAGATGTTCCAGGAGTTGAAGTTTATCTTTCAGAAGAATGCCCGGATCGAGAGGTATGAGACCTCCGATAAATTTTATGCCTGCAAGATGGAGGAGAACGGGTCTATCAGTGAGCATATACTCAGAATGTCTGAATATTCAAACCGTCTAGCTGAGTTGGGAATTGCCCTTCCACAAGAGGCGATCATTGATAGAGTTCTTCAATCACTACCACCTAGTTACAAGAGTTTTGTGATGAACTATAACATGCACGGGATGAACAAGTCATCATCCGAGCTGTTTGCGATGCTGAAAGTCGCTGAGTCTGAAATCCAGAAAGAACATCAAGTGTTGATGGTCAATAAAACCACTAGTTTCAAGAAAAATGGCAAGGGCAAAGGCAAGAAGGGTAAAACCAAGAAGGATGGCAAAGCAGTTGCTACTCCTACAAAGAAGCCTAAGCATGGACCTAAGCCAGAAACTGAGTGCTTTCATTGCAAGGGAACTGGTCACTAGAAGCGGAACTGCCCCAAGTACCTGGCTGACAAGAAGGCGGCCAACGACAAACAAGGTATAAATGATATACATGTTATTGATGTGTACCTTACTAGTTCTCGTAGTAGTGCCTGGGTATTTGATATCGGTTCGGTTGCTCACATTTGCAACTCAAAATAGGAACTACGGAATAAATGAAGACTGGCAAAGGACGAAGTGACGATGCGCGTGGGAAATGGTTCCAAGGTTGATGTGATCGCCGTCAGCACGCTCTCTCTTCTGTTACCATCGGGATTAGTGATGAACCTGAATAATTGTTATTTAGTGCCTACGTTAAGCATGAACATTATATCTGGATCTTGTTTATTGCGAGACGGTTACTCATTTAAATCAGAGAATAAAGGTTGTTCTATTTATATGAGTAATATCTTTTATGGTCATGCACCCAATATTAGGGGTTTATTCATATTGAATCTTGATAGTGAAGACACGCATGTTCATAACTTTGATGCCAAAAGATGTAGAGTTGATAATGATAGTACCACTTTCTTGTGGCACTGCCGTTTAGGTCATATTGGTATAAAACGCATGAGGAAGCTCCATGCTGATGGACTTTTGGAGTCACTTGATTTTGAATCACTTGACACATGTGAACCATGCCTGATGGGCAAGATGACTAAAACGCCGTTCTCTAGAACAATGGAACGGGCAAGTGACTTGTTGGAAATCATACATACTGATGTGTGCGGTCCAATGAATGTTGCAGCGTGCGGTGGATATCATTACTTTCTCACCTTGACTGATGACTTGAGTAGATATGGGTATATTTACTTGATGAAACACAACTCTGAAACTTTTGAAAAGTTCAAGCAATTTCAGAGTGAAGTTGAGAATCATCGTAACAAGAAGATTAAATTTCTGCGATCTGATCGAGGAGGTGAATATCTGAGTTATGAGTTTGGCAGTCACTTAAGACAATGTGGAATTGTTTCACAGTTGACACCGCCCGGAACACCACAGCGTAATGGTGTGTCTGAACGTTGTAATCGTACCTTATTAGATATGGTGCGTTCTATGATGTCCCTTGCCGATTTTCCATTATCGTTTTGGGGTTATGCATTAGAGACAGCTGCATTCACTTTAAATAGGGCACCATTGAAATCCGTTGAGACGATGCCATATGAACTGTGGTTTGGCAAAAAGCCGAAGTTGTCGTTTCTTAAAGTTTGGGGATGTGATGCTTATGTCAAAAAGCTTCAGCCTGAAAAGCTGGAACCCAAAGCGGAAAAATGTGTCTTCATAGGATAACCAAAAGAGACAGTCGGGTATACCTTCTATCTCAGATCCGAAGGCAAAGTGTTTGTCGGTAAGAACAAAACATTTCTTGAGAAAGTGTTTCTCTAGAAAGAATTGAGTGGGAGGAAAATAGAGCTTGATGAGGTAATTGAACCTTTACTTCAACCGGAAAGTAGCGCAGCGCAGAAAGATGTTTCTGTGGAACCTACGACGGTAGAAGAGGAAGTTAATGGTGATGATCATGAAGCTTCGTATCAAGCTGCTATTGAACCTCGTAGGTCGACAAGGACGCGTAGTACTCCCGAGTGGTACGGCAACCCTGTCTTAGAGGTCATGTTGTTAGACAACAATGAACCTACGAGCTATGGAGGAGAAGTGATGGGCCCGGATTCCGAGAAATGGTTAGAGGCCATGAAATCCGAGATGGGATCCATGTACGAAAACAAAGTATGGACTTTGCAAGTACTACCTGAAGGGCGAAAGGCCATTCAGAACAAATGGATCTATAAGAAGAAGACGGACGCGGACAGTAATGTCACCGTCTATAAAGCTCGACTTGTGGCGAAGGGTTTTTCACAAGTTCAAGGAGTTGACTACGATGAGACTTTCTCACCCGTAGCGATGCTTAAGTCTGTCAGAATCATGTTGGCAATAGCTGCTTATTTTGACTATGAAATTTGGCAGATGGATGTCAAAACGGCGTTCCTCAATAGTTTCCTTGAGGAAGAGTTGTATATGATGCAACCCGAAGGTTTTGTCGATCCAGAGAATGCTGACAAAGTTTGCATACTCTAGCGATCCATTTATGTACTGGTGCAAGCATCTCGGAGTTGGAATAAGCGCTTTGATGAGGTGATCAAAGCGTTTGGGTTTATACAAGTTTATGGAGAAGCTTGTATTTACAAGAAAGTGAGTGGGAGCTCTATAGCGTTTCTAGTGTTATATGTGGATGACATATTGCTGATTGGAAACAATATAGAAATGCTGGAAAGCGTGAAGGAATATTTGAATAAGAGTTTTTCAATGAAGGACCTAGGAGAAGCTGCTTTCATATTAGGCATTAAGATCTATAGAGATAGATCGAGACGCTTAATAGCACTTTCACAGAGCACATACCTTGATAAAGTTTTGAAGAAGTTCAAAATGGAATAGGCCAAGAAGGGGTTCTTGCCTGTGTTACAAGGTGTGAAGTTGAGTAAGACTCAATGCCGAGTGACTGCAGAAGATAAAGAAAAGATGAACGTCATCCCCTATGCTTCAGCCATAGGCTCTATCATGTATGCAATGTTGTGCACAAGACCCGATGTCAGCCTTGCCATAAGTATGGCCGGAAGGTTTCAAAGTGATCCTGGAATGGAGCTCTGGCAAGCGATCAATAATATCCTTAACTACCTTAACAGGACTAAGGACATGTTTCTCGTTTATGGAGGTGATGAAGAGATTGTCGTAAAGGGTTACGTCGATGCAAGCTTTGACACTAATCCGGACGACTCTAAGTTGCAAACCGGATACGTATTTATTCTTAACGGGGGAGCGGTAAGCTGGTGCAGTTGCAAGCAAAGCGTGGTAGCTGATTCTACGTGCGAAGCGGAGTACATCGCAGCCTCGGAGGCAGCGAAGGAAAGTGTCTGGATGAAGCAGTTCATGACAGATCTTGGAGTAGTGCCCAGTGTACTGAATCCAATAAACCTGTTCTGTGACAACACTGGTGCCATTGCTCTAGCCAAGGAACCAAGGTTTCACAAGAGGACCAGACACATAAAGCGACGCTTCAACTCCATATGGTTCTACATCGAGGAGAAGGACATAAATATTTGCAAAGTGCACACGGATCTGAATGTGGCAGACCCGTTGACTAAACCTCTTCCAAGGGCTAAACATGATCAACACCAGAACTGTATGGGTATTCGATTCATTACCATGTAAATCACATAGTGATGTGAACTAGATTATTGACTCTAGTGCAAGTGGGAGACTGTTGGAAATATGCCCTAGAGGCAATATATAAAGTGTTTATTATTATATTTCCTTGTTCATGATAATCGTTTATTATCCATGCTAATATTGTAGTGATTGGAAACACATTGCATGTGTGGGTAAATAGACAACACAATGTCCCTAGTATGCCTCTAGTGAACCAGCTCGTTGATCAAAAGATGGTTAAGGTTTCCTAGCCACGGACATGAGATGTCATTTGATAACGAGATCACATCATTACGAGAATGATGTGATGGACAAGACCCAAACGCTACTGTTTTCTCAATGTCAATGTATATGTTCCTATGACCATGAGATCACGCAACTCACTGATATCGGAGGAGTGCCTTGTGTGTATCAAACGTCGCAACGTAACTGGGTGACTATAAAGGTGCTCTATAGGTATCTCCGATGGTGTCTGTTGAGTTGGCATGGATCGAGACTAGAATTTGTTACTCCGTGTGACGGAGAGGTATCTCAGGGCCCACTCGGTAATACAACATCACAATAAGCCTTGCAAGCAATGTGACTAATTGTTAGTTGCGGGATCTTGTATTATGGAACGAGTAAAGAGACTTGCCGGTAACGAGGTTGAACTAGGTATAGAGATACCGACGATCGAATCTCGGGCAAGTAACATACCAAAGAACAAAGGGAACTTTATACGGGATTAACTGAATCCTTGACATAGAGGTTCAACCAATAAAGATCTTCATAGAATATGTAGGAACCAATGTGGACGTCAAGGTACCGCCATTCGTTATTGGCCATAGAGGTGTCTCGGTCATGTCTACATAGTTCTCGAACCCGCAGGGTCTGCACACTTAAGGTTCGGTGACGTTTCGGTAGTATAGAGTTGTGTATGGTGGTGACCAAAGGTTGTTTGGAGTCCCGGATGAGATCCCGGATGTCACGAGGAGCTCCGGAATGGTCCGGAGTTAAAGATTCATATATAGGAAGTCCCAGTTTGGTCGCCGGAAAAGTTTCGGGCTCATCGGTAGTGTACCGGGAGTGCCGGTAGTGTACCGGGAGACCTCCGGGAGGAGTATTTCGACCCTAGAGAGACCATGGGCTATGGGAGAGTATTAACCAGCCCTTAGTGAGCTGGTAAATCAGCCTAGAAGGCCCATGGCGCAGGGGAGAAAAAGGCTAAAGGAAAAAGGCCAAAAATCAGCCAATAGGAAGCAATCCTACTCCAAGTAGGATTGGAGGTGGAATAGGATTCCACCCCTTGGTTGGCCGACTCCTATAAGGACTTGGCCCTGCGCCAAGGCTGCCTCTCCCACCCTCTTATATATACTGGTGGATTGGGGCTGTTTAGACACAGTTTTACGGCCACGTGCTACCCGTTCCACCGGTGCTCCTCCAGATCGGTTTTCCGCAGCGCTTAGGCGAAGCCCTGCCGGAATCACTCCACCAGCATCACCGGAGCGCCGTCACACTGCTGGTGAACTCTCTCTCCTCTCCACCTCCCCTTGCTGGATCAAGATGGTGGAGATCGTCATCAAGTTGCACGTGTGCTGAACGCGGAGGTGCCGTCCGTTCGGTACTAGATCGGAAGGATCGTGATCAAGGCCACGGGACGTTCGTGATCGGATCGCGGGACGGATTGTGACGAGATCGTGGGACGGTTCGTGATTGGTTCGCGGGACGTTTCGTTATTAGATCGTGGGACGCTAGGTGATTTGGATCGCGAAGAAATACGACTACACCAACCGCGTTTCTTAACGCTTCCCGCTTAGCGATCTACAAGGGTACGTAGATCCACTCTCCCTCTCGTAGATGCTCATCACCATGGATAGGTTTGCGTGTGCGTAGGAACTTTTTTGTTTCCCATGCAACGTTCCCCAACAGTATATGCATATGGGTGCATACACACACACCACACTAACACACCCCTGGTGCATGTGCAAACATGCACACACACACACACTCTCACTACACTAACACACACACAAGCAAAATGTGTGCATATACACACACTCACATCACACACATATTCATGTATGTGTGCAAAACATGCACACCCATATTCTGCCACACACAAAATGCATACCAACACACACATACATAGGTTTTGTTTTACAAAAGAAAGCTAAAGGAAAAAGAAACGAAACAGAAAAAAAACAAAAGAATGGGGGAAAGGAGGGATCGAACCCACCACCTCCTCTGCGCCCGAACGAACCAGGCCACTCTGCTACGTGGCGTGCTGCTAACAGAGAGAGGGCGGTATGCCTCTAGTACACACACACACACACTCACATATCCTGACGAAACTGAAACTACCACCGCTCCGGCGACAGACAGTGACGGCGGTGCTCCGGCGACACACACACCACTCCACGAGGTGCGAATGGGTGGAATAGAAACGGGGATCTACCGCGGTTCCATTCCCCTGCTCACCTTGCGGTGAGGAGGAAGGAGGTGAGCGGCAAGAGCTCGTGCAGATGCGGCAGCACAGAACGCGGACGCGCAGGCAACGACGAGGACGAAAACCAGGATGCTCACATAGGGGAGGAACGACAGGCGCTCGGCAAGACGGTGATGCAGGGGAAGGAGAGGCGGAGGCGCTTCCTTCGAAGGAGGTGAAGCAGACCCGCCGGAGAGGAAGCAGAGGCGGACGAACCCCTCAGAGACGAAGACGGGGCGAAGCAGCAGAGCCCCTCGGGAGCTCCTAGTGGCGGAAGAGGAGGGCAGAGAGAGCCCCCGAGGCCCACATCATCACTGCCGGGGTCGAGGACAACGGAGGAGACCGGTGCACGCCGGCGATCTTCTCTGAATCTCTGCCTCTCTGAACTTACCTGATGAACCGAACGAGGAAGGAGGAGAGGAGAAGGGGAAGATGGGAGCGGCAGCGTCGGAGGAGAACGGGGAAACCCTAGGGGAGCGCGCTTAAGTAGGGGGGGTTGGCCTCGACGTTTGGGAGCGCTAACGGTGACGGCGACGCGACGCGCTCCCTCGCTGCTCTGCTCTCACTCTGCGCACCTCACGGAGGAGGAGGGGGCAGGTAGCTGTTAGCTACCCGCGGGGCCTCGTGGGCCGGAAGCCCACACACTCACACTCACTCACTCATGTTAAAGCCGAAGGGGTTTTCCTATTAATTAAAAACAGCCACACTAAAAATAATGCCCAGAGCATATAAAAGGGTTTTAGTGTAAAACAAAAATAGTTTTGTAGAGGAAGTAATATGCTCTAATTTAATAAAAGATAGAAAAGATTTCTAGGACAAGTCATTTTCTTAATATAATAATAAAACAACCCCTGCTTAAATAGTTTTCAGAAACCAAACCTATTCAAATATGAAAAGCTACACTCCCAATATTCATAGGACATATTGGGCTAACACATGAACATTTCTAAAAGGTTTTTAAAACAACTTAAATCTGCCAAGAAATCATATAGGAACAAAAGGCAAAGGAGAAGGGGTTTTGAGAAGAAACAAAAGAGAGGGAGAAGAGGATGAAGTAGCACACATGGAGACCACCACTCTCAAGGCCACAACCACTCTAGGCACATACACACATATGCACCACCACAACACAAGAACAAGATGAATGCATGATGATGAAATGATGGATGACATGGTGCATGAATGCAATTCAATCACATGGGGCAAGGTGCAATCATCTCATAGCTCAAGACACAAGGTTCATACAAGGGGGTTACATGCCAAATAAGGTAGGGACAACACTTGGGATGTCACAACTCTCCCACACTACAAGAGGATCTTGACCCAAGATCTAGGAACGAAAGAAGTCTGGAAATTCGGAACGGAGCAGGTCCTCACGTTCCCAAGTAGCTTCTTTGTCGGAATGATGAGACCAATTCACCTTGAGGAACTTGATAGACTTGTTGCAAGTCTTACGCTCAGTTTCTTCAAGGATTGCAACTGGGTGCTCACGATAAGAAAGATCAGCTTGAAGATCGATGTCTTGGAGGTCAATGGTTCGCTCTGGAGTCTTGAAGCATTTCCGGAGCTGAGAAACTTGGAAGACGTCGTGCACATTTGCGAAATTTGGAGGACGCTCAAGTTGATATGCAAGACCACCTCTCTTATCCACAACTTTGAAAGGACCAACAAAACGAGGAGCCAACTTCCCTTTGATTCCAAATCACTGCGTGCCTCTTATGGGAGAAATTTTGAGATAGACAAGATCATCCACTTGGAAGGAAACATCCCGATGTTTGCTATCATAATAGCTCTTCTGACGAGACTGAGCTGCTTTGAGGTTCTCGTGAATGACATGGCACATTTCTTCTGCTTCAGTGATCATGTCATTGCCCAATATCTGACGCTCACCGGTTTCTGACCAGTTAAGCGGGGTACGACACTTTCTGCCGTAGAGAATCTCGAACTGGGCCTTGCCTGAACTAGCTTGGAAGCTATTGTTGTATGAGAATTCAAAATATGGAAGGCAGTCTTCCCACTTCATGCTGAACAATATCACACAGGCTCTGAGCATATCTTCAAGAATCTGATTGACCCTCTCAACTTGACCACTTGTCTACGGATGGAATGCCATGCTGAAACGGACCTTAGTACCCATAGCAGTCTGGAAGGACTCCAAAAACTTGGAAGTGAAGAGGCTTCCACAGTCAGAAGAGATGAGCTGAGGAATACCATGCAAATAGACTATCCTTGACGTATACAACTCTGCAAGTTGAGCCGCCGAGATAGATTCTTTGACTGGCAGGCAATGAGCAACTTTTGATAGCTTGTCGATAACCTCAAAGATGGCATCGTTGCCTCTCTTGGACTTGGGGAACCCAGTTCCAAAATCCATCTCGTGATCGAATTTCCATTCTGGGATAGGCAAAGGCTGAAGAAGACCTGCTGGATGTTGATGTTCCACCTTCACTCTGCGGAAAACATCGCACTCGTTGACAAACTGAGCAATTTCACGTTTCATACGAGTCCACCAGAAGGTTTGCTTGAGATCCTGATACATCTTGGAACTGCCTGCATGAATGGATAGCAGAGAATTGTGTGCTTCGTCCATGATAACCTTTTTGAGATCACATTTTGGAACCACAAGACGGTCCTCAAAGAACAAGGTATCTTTGTCATCATACGAAAGCACTTATACTTCGGAATGCTCTTGGCCACACCTTTCTTCACTTTCTTCACCATAGCGTCTAGCAGCTGCGCTTGGCGAACCTGATCTTCCAGAGTCGAAGAGACTTGAAGATTGGCAAGAAATCCTTGCGGAATCATCTGAAGGTTGAGCTTGCGGAAGGGTTCACAAAGCTCGGGCTGAAGGGGCTTCACGATAATACTATTGCAGTACGCCTTACGGCTCAGCGCGTCTGCAATGACATTTGCTTTCCCAGGAGTATACTCAATGCTTGGATTGAAGTCTTCAAGCATTTCCACCCAACGAGATTGCCGAAGATTGAGATTGGGTTGAGTGAAAATGTACTTCAGGCTCTTGTGATCAGTGTACACCTCAACTGGTCTACCCAACAACAAATGCCTCCAAGTCATAAGAGCATGCAGAACTACCGCCAACTCAAGATCATGAGTGGGGTAGTTCTTCTCATCAGGCTTCAACTGCCGCAAGGTATAGTCCACAATCTTCTTGTCTTGCATAAGAACACCACCAAGGCCTTGGAGAGAAGCATCACAGAAAACTTGGAAAGGCTTGGACTGCTCCGGAGGAACAAGAACTGGAGCTGAAGTCAGTCTGTGCTTGAGCGTATTGAAAGCTGCATCACACTCAGGAGACCAAACATACTTGACACTCTTCTGGAGGAGATTGGACAGAGGCTTAGCAATTTGAGAGAAGTTCTCCATGAATCTTCTGCAGTAACTAGCAAGCCCGAGGAAACTCCGCAACTGCTTCACATTCTGAGGAGTTTCCCACTTCAAGAGTGCCTCTACTTTCTCAGGGTGCACTTTAATTCCCTCGGCAGAGATGACATGCCCGAGGAACACCACTTCATTAAGCCAGAACTCGCACTTGGAAAACTTGGCATAGAACCGATGTTCCCTTAACTTGTCAAGCACAAGGCGGAGATCCTCTGCATGATCTTCTTCTGTCTCCGAGAACACCAGAATATCATCAAGATAAACCAAGACAAACTCATTCTTGAAGGGAGAGAAGATGAAATTCATCATCCTTGAGAAGGTTGGAGGAGCATTCGCAAGACCAAATGACATCACGGTGTACTCATATGAGCCAAAACTCGTCCTGAACGTGGTCTTGGGAATCTCTTCTTCATGAATGCGGATTTGATGATAACTCATTCGGAGATCCAACTTGGAGAAAACTTTGGCACCTTTCAGTTGCTCAAACAACTCATTGATGTTGGGAAGTGGGTACTTGTTTCTGATTGTCTTCTTGTTCAATGGCCGGTAATCAACACAAAGACGATCTGTGCCATCTTTCTTCTTGACAAACAAAACACCACAACTCCATGGAGAAGAACTTGGTCTGATCAGACCCAGACGTCCTTGCTCATCTAGCTGCTTCTTAAACTCTTTCAGCTCTTTGGGGCCAAGTTTATAGGGCGCTTGCAGACCGGTTCAGTTCCGGGCTCGAGATCAATCACGAAATCAACTGGCCGGTGTGGAGGCATTCCTGGCAATTCCTCTGGAAAGACATCTTCATACTCACAAACCACCAGAATTTGAGAAATCGCCGAGATTTCACCCTTCTCATTAAGAGCAAAGAGACGGATTATGTCATCGCGAGCTGCAAAAATAATCACGTCTCCTGAAGGATGAGTCAGCTTGACTTCTTTTGCTTTGCAATCAATGTGAGCCTTATTCATAGCCAGGAAGTCCATGCCCAGAATGAGATCAATATCAGAATTCCCAAGAACAATTGGAGAAGCCAGAAAAGAATAATTCCCCATCTTGATAGAAGCATCTGAAACAATCATATGCTTACTCATGCGCATCCCCGGAGAAACCACACGAAATGGACTAGCTAAATGCTCTACAGAAAACTCATGCATAGCGACAAAAGGCTTGGATATGAATGAATGCGATGCACCAGAATCAAATAAAACTTTTACAGGAAAATCATTAACTCAAAGATTACCCATAATCACATCATTGGACTGCTCTGCTTCTGCTGCATTCACCATATTCACTCTGACTGACTTGGGATTATGCTTCACCATAGCATTGCCTGGAGGCTTGACAGGAGGAGGAGGTGGAAGACGCCGCTCGTTGCACTTGTTAGCATAGTGACCCTTCTGGCCACACTTGTGACAATTCACCTCAGAGAGTGGATGAACATTACCTGAACAAGAACAGCCTCGGACGCCTGGTTCTTCTGCTGGAAACCTGGGTTGGGTGGGTGGGAAGAACCACGACCACCAAACTTCTTCTACTGCTGCTGAGGACGAAACGGAAGAGGATTTGGCGCCCAATACTTCTGCTGATTGGGAACAACCTGAGAGATGGAAGAAGAAGAAGAATATGAGTCCCTTGAATGCTTCTTGGAGTTCTCCAACTTGAGCTGAGTTGCTTCAATCTTCAAAGCCATGTTGTAGAACTGATCAAACTCACGAGGCTCTTGAAGAACAAGGCCTGGCAGAAGCTCATCATTGAGACCACCTCTGAACTGATAGATCATAGCCTTATCATCTGGAACATCTTGCTTGGTGTAACGAGCTAGATTCTGGAACTCAATGTTGTACTGGTAGACAGACTTGGCTCCCTGCTTCAGGTGCCTGAACTTCTCACACATCTCCTCGACAAAGCTTGTCGGAATGTAATGAGCCCTGAAGTCACGACGGAAATCGTCCCAAGTAACAACACGATTGCCCTTGGAATCCTTGTACTGTTGCCACCAATCAGCTGCCTAACCCTTCAGCTAGAACGATGCAAACCTGACAAAGTCCTCTGGCCTGACATTGCTCCACTCAAAATGCTTGCTCATATCATGAAGCCAATCATCAGCATATAGAGGCTGCTCACAACAGGTGAAAGTCTTGGGCTGGTTGGCAAGGAACTGATTGAGTGTCGCAAACTGAAGATGATTCTGAAAATTGCCTTGAAAACCTTGCTGACCCTGCTCCCTTTCTTGCAACAGCTTGAGCAACATCTGAGTGTTCGCATTGGTTGCGGCCATCACAGCTTGCCAAGCTTCTGGAGGAGGAGGCGGAGGAGGCGGAGGCGGGGGTGGTGGTGGAACATCAGTCTGCTCCTCACCACAACCCGGATTGCTACGAGTTGGTGGAGCCATCCTGAAGATGGAAAAAATGCATCAGCACCTCATTGATAAGATGAAACATAAGCTGAATCAAATGCTTGAAATAACTGAACAACACACATAGCCTTCCTACTGAAAAATTAGTAAGAATGCTTCTTCGGATTATGATAACATCATTAGACATAATAAGACACTTGCAATAACACAAAAGTATTGAGCTAAGCGCTCGGAACAAATGTACATATCCAATACATCTGGAGAAGATGATCCTAGATGACTACAAGATTTCCCACCTATGAACTTCCGAAAACTTTCTTGTTTATGCGATTCGGGTTGCGGAATCAGGAACCTGCCCTAGGCAATCAGCTGCGATTGCATCCGCAACCTTCCACACCATAATTCAAGACATTTTGCAAACTCATCTAATCTCGAATCCTCGAACTCACAACGATACTAAACCATGGTGGTACCCCGGACGCGTCCCCAGTACTAGGTGACTCCGACCTTATCTCACCACGATAAGTATTGAAGCAATTTCGAACATTCTCCGTCCTGAGATATCAAGGAAGTTGAATGATAACGATGTGCCAACATTCCTTGGAGGTCAACTCCCCGGAAGAAATCAAGTCAGATAGGTGGCACCAAGATAGAACCCTGTCACATCGCCAACATATAGATTCCAAAATACCCACGTGATTGTAAAAAAATTTTGAGCGAGAAGAGGAGTAGAATTAAAATTCCTAAGTCGGAAACCTCACCAGAGCATAGAAGAGGAGTAAAAAGAATCCTACTCTCCGGTATAACTAGACTCAAAATAGTTTTACTAGACACAACTCAACCTAGTTCGAACAAGCAAAGGCTCCTATGGTCGTATGGCTCTGAATACCAACTTGTCACGCCCAAGATGCACGCCTATCTGTTAAGGCACGAGGGCCTCGCAAGGGATAGAGGCGCATCTTGCCGTTAGCAAGAATAGTATCATCACAACATACAATACTGAATGAGAAGAGAATACAAGTTGGCTTAGACTCGCCACATGCTAAATTACAATGTCACTCAAATCATAGCATCAAGTTGAACACAGGGTCCGACTACGGACGAAATCAAATGATAAAAGAAGTTGCGAATGATACTATCAAGTTGTCCCAACGATCACGACCAGGTCCTCTACTCATCCGGATACGTCACGTACATCCTGCCTCTCTCCTCATCATACTCCCACTGGAGCTGGGTAAGATCATCCTGCATGAACTCATCTGATCTTGTACCTGGATTGTTGTAGTAAACTATGAGCCACAGAGGACTCAGCAATCATGTGCCTGGGTACCAAGACTATTTAAGCTTCAGGAAGGAAGGGTTGATGTTTAGTTTGCAGCAGCACTAAGCATTTTATGGTGGCTAGCTTACACAACATGAAATAAATATGAGTGTCCTACGAAGACGATCGAATCTAGAATGATCTCTAGGATATCCTGAACACTTACTTACGTTAATCATAACCCCACCGTGTTCTCTCTCGGTTCATGTTCACGAGCAGAGACGATCACGGCTACTCACACAGTTGGTGTATGTTAATTAGAGTTTACTTCAAGTTTTCTATAACCGGGTGTTAAACAAATATCCAAGTTGCCACATAACCGCGGGCATGGATTTCTGAAAGACTTAACCCTGCAGGGGTGCTCCAACTAGTCCATCACAAATAACCACACTCCGTGGGAATAGCCTCGAACGCGGTTCTCGCGATCATCATAGACAATTCCAAAGGAACCCAACACCTCGAGTAAGCCCAAAGAAAGTCAGACTTCACACGCAAGTCACTCGATAAAGGTAAAACAAATCAAGCAAGACCACCCGACGTGTTGACAACCTGATAAGTGCCGCGTATCTCAGTCTCAGGACACGACGGATGAGCGATGGTTACCATGCCAATCACCGAGTTGCCCGGGCAGCGTTAATAAGCTGCTTTGGGTTGGACCAAGACTCATGCGGAGCACTGGCCCGGGGTTGATTAAATTATCCACGGGTTTGGAAGACCCTATGCAATTAATTAAGTTGTTAAGCAAATGTAGTACCAATGTTGGGTCTTGCCAGACAAGTTTTAATCTCCACCTAATAAACAAGGGGATCCCCATAACAACACCAAGCGTGTTACGAGCGCAAAAAATATGGAAAACATAACACCGGTAACAAGGAACTAATGGCGGTACGAGAGGAACAAACCACTTAGAAAAAGGCCAAGCCTTCCACCAATACCAGATATATATGTGCATTAAATTAAATAACAGAATTTATCGGTGATATCCAATCCATGTTATCACATGGAACAACCTGCAACTAAGAACGCTATAAGAGGGGCTGCGTAGCGGTAACTTAGCCAATCAACGGTTTGCTGGGATGTGGAGGTTAGAGACTGACATGGCAACATGGGGGCTGATATCATGTGGTAGGTAGCGCAACTGTAACGATAAGAACGAGAAAGTAGCCGCAGAGATAGTATTGGGATCCGGGTACGATCATCTTGCCTATTGGTTCTTCAGCGGAACAAGTAGTGAGATCCTCGTAGTGGTACTCTCCAGGGTCCTCGAACTCAGTTTCGACGCTCGCGTCTACCCAAGAGAAACAGCAATAAACAACCAACCAAGGTGCAATGCACAACCAAGAAGATGCATGATCCCTTTAATGAAGGATTATAACATGGCAATACTAAACTAGTCATGTTTCATATGCAAAGTTGTTTATTAATGGATCTGGACAGAACCTCATGTTAAGTTATTTAGACATGCATGAACATGGAAAACATGGATGCAGCATGCAAAATCGATGAAAATGCATATAAGGATCGCAAGAAACGGAGCTACGGTTCTCGAGATACGCTCATGACAAGGCACGGAGGCAAAACTCAAGGTCGCCAAATACTTGGGCTAATTCTTGGCATTCCAAGGTAGCCACTGGATAGGTGATGAAAATCAATCACAATAGAATCAAGAATGACTCAATTCCATGGAGTATAGCTCCCACAAGTCACAAAACAACATAGCACTCCACCTGCCACAAAACAGCAACATAGCAATTTGAAAAGCTCACAACTATTGCTACAGGAACTCTACAGCCACAAACAAGACATGTACATAAACTAGACCACACACACACACCAATTCATCCAACTATGCAATCAGAAAAAGAGCTACACATCACCATGCATGGATCTGTCAAGTAGGCATGATGAAACAGGTTTTTAGGGACTTGGTGAAAATTCCAGTTTTCTGGAATCTGGGTTAATAAAGTAGCAAATTAACACCACTGGTTAAATATGCTAGAAAGCTCCAAAGTCATGAAAATTAACAGGATGGTATATGGAAACATACACTACAGTTAACTAGCACTGAGCATGATCAAAATACCACCACAGCTCTTGCTACAATCCACTCTTCATGGCAAAACAATAACAACAGATTCTCCAGACTTAGCCATTTAGAGAGCAGGTTGGCAAAAACAGAAAGTAGCTTGATAAACAGCATGGTTCCCACTTATCTAGGGACTTAACATGATTAATAAAAATACTTGGGGATTCCCAAAAACGTTGAATAACAACTTCATGTTGGCAAGAACTTGAAAGCATGCATAGATTAATTCATATGAAAAAGACAAAAGGGCATCACAGCATAGAAATGCAGTTTTGTCAAGTTGCCCCAAAGTCAAATCTGACTTCACAGGTGCATTCCTGGGTTGAAACTGACCCAAATGCATTACTCATACCCCTATACTTGTTTGGAGCAAGTAGGAGTAAATCTAGGTCGAAATTTGACCTATAAGTTATGGGTGACTTATGTCACTTATGCTATTGCAAGAAAAAGGATCCAAAATGAATTGTAGGCTATTGGTACATGTTGTAAAAGGTTAAATAGCATCCTATTAACATGTTAACATGGCATAGCATCAACTACAAAGATGAAACTAGCTAGAGAAGGATTCATGCTCATATGCTCAAATAAGGCAAAACCTACACATGGAGCTACAATGCACATGGATGAGTGTATGTAGACATACACACACCACTCACACTCACATACATCACATGGCACACCCGTGTGCCAAGCACACACTACATGGTGCACCACACACCCTACACACACCACTCACTAACACACCTACACATGTATGTGTGTGTAACACACACATAGCACCACACTATGCTTGCACTCACCCACTACTCTCATATGTGGGTATGTGCAAGGGCACATACACACATATGACCCACACACACACTCACAAGCACACACATATTTACATACATACATACATACACATGCATGGGTGTATATGCACATGGGTGCATACACACACACCACACTAACACACCACAAGTGCATGTGCAAACATGCACATACACACACTCTCTCACTACACTAACACACACAAGCAAAATGTGTGTATATACACACACTCACATCACACACATATTCATGTATGTGTGCAACACATGCACACACATATTCTGCCACACACAAAATGCATACCAACAAACACATACAAAGGTTTTGTTTTACAAAAGAAACCAAAAGGAAAAAGAAAAGAATCAGAAAAAATGGGGGGTAGGAGGGATCGAACCCACCACCTCCTCTGCGCCCGAACGAACCAGGCCACTCTGCTACGCGGCGTGCTGCTAACAGAGAGAGGGCGGTATGCCTCTAGTACACACACACACTCACATATCCTGACGAAACTGAAACTACCACCGCTCTGGCGACAGACAGCGATGGCGGTGCTCCGGCGACACACACACCACTCCACGAGACGCGAATGGGTGGAATAGAAATGGGGATCTACCGCGGATCCATTCCCCTGCTCACCTCATGGTGAGGAGGAAGGAGGTGAGTGGCAGGAGCTCATGCGGACACGGCAGCGCAAAACGCGGACGCGTAGGCAACGACGAGGACGAAAACCAGGCTGCTCACCTAGGGGAGGAACGACGGGCGCTCGGCAAGACGGTGATGCAGGGGAAGGAGAGGCGGAGGCTCTTCCGTCGAAGGAGGTGAAGCAGACCCGCCGGAGAGGAAGCAGAGGCGGACGAACTCCTCGGAGACGAAGACGGGGCGAAGTAGCAGAGCCCCTCGGGAGCTCCTAGCGGCAGAAGAGGAGCACGGAGAGAGCCCCCGAGGCCCACGTCATCACCGCCGGGGTCGAGGACGACGGAGGAGACCGGTGCACGCCGGCGATCTTCTCTGAATCTCTACCTCTCAGAACTTACCTGATGAACTGAACGAGGAAGGAGGAGAGGAGAAGGGGAAGAGGGGAGCGGCGGCGGCGGAGGAGAACGAGGAAACCCTAGGGGAGCGCTCTTAAGTACGGGGGGGCTGGCCTCGACGTTCGGGAGCGCTAACGGTGACGGCGACGCGACGCGCTCCCTCGCTGCTCTGCTCTCACTCTGCGTGCCTGACGGAGGAGGATGGGGGCAGGTAGCTATTAGCTACCTGCTGGGCCTCGTGGGCCGGAAGCCCACACAATCACACTCACTCACTCATGTTAAAGCCGAAGGGGTTTTCCTATTGATTAAAAACAGCCACACTAAAAATAATCCCCAGAGCATATAAAAGGGTTTTAGAGTAAAACAAAAATAGTTTTGTAGAGGAAGTAATATGCTCTAATTTAATAAAAGATAGAAAAGATTTTTAGGACAAGTCATTTTATTAATATAATAATAAAACAGCCCCTGCTTAAATAGTTTTCAGAAACCAAACCTATTCAAATATGAAAAGCTACACTCCCAATATTCATAGGACATATTGGGCCAACACATGAACATTTCTAAAAGGTTTTTAAAACAACTTAAATCTGCCAAGAAATCATATAGGAACAAAAGGCAAAGGAGAAGGGTTTTTGAGAAGAAAGAGAAGAGAGGGAGAAGAGGATGAAGTAGCACACATGGAGACCACCACTCTCAAGGCCACAACCACTCTAGGCACATACACACATATACACCACCACAACACAAGAACAAGATGAATGCAGGATGATGAAATGATGGATGACATGGTGGATGAATGCAATTCAATCACATGGGGCAAGGTGCAATCATCTCATAGCTCAAGACACAAGGTTCATACAAGGGGGTTACATGCCAAATAAGGTAGGGACAACACTTGGGCTGTCACAATGTCATGCATGAAAAGTTTCTTATCATGGTCAAAGGGCTGCTTGATAACAAAGTCTTCGGGGTCTGCAAAGTCTTTGAGTCCAACTCCCTCGTCAATAGCGCAATCTATCGTGGCGATAAATAGCGATAAAAATAAGCATCACACTAAAACAGAGCACAAAAAGCTAATACTAAAATGCTACCCTACTTTGATAAATACTAAAAACTAGACTAAAAATATTTGTTTATGATCTTGTTATGAAAAACATTTTGAAATCTATTTAACAGAGGCAAAAGATGCCAAAATTAGATTTTTTAAAGAAAACAGTGTATAAAAAGTTTTCAACATTTTTCAGAAATGGCACTATTAAATCCTATTTAATATTCTAGGATTTATGGTGAGAAACTATTGGGCATTGGATAAATATTAAGCCCTACGGGATTTTTGGAAATCAAACAGAAAAAGAAAAAGATAAGGGCACTGTGCCCTGGGCCAAATGCCCAGCCGCACTATGCCCTGGATAACACAGAGATGATACTTGAGACAAGTCAGAAGACTTGATGTGATGAATGAACATGAGATGTTTAATCCCTACTTACGAAGATATCTGTAACTTGTTCATATGGATATCTACCAAATGTTGATGCATGCTTACCTAGTTACTTGATCATGTCATTGCATTCAAAATTAGATTTCCGCAAATTACCTACTTAGTGCTATATTCATGCATCATTATTACCTTGTTCCCCAACTTGGGTTGCTTGCGATTACATTCAAAGTACTCATCGTCTTGCCACAAGTTATTTAATTGGCCAGGCATGAAGAAACAGGAGTATGGTGAAGAGTTCATTGGTGACATACATGCGAACTAGGTCGGTTCCCAGTCAGAATGCATGGAGGTTTAAGGAAGATGGCATGGGTTCACGCTTTCGATCAAGATTTCCGCTGCTTGTTGAGTTTATGTATTTGGCCCTTGTGGCCCTACCCTTTTAAGACTAGACCTTCATGGTCTTTTTTTTTGTAAGACGTTGAATGTGGATGTAAGACTCTTGTTATTCAGCTTCTGTATGTTCAGTGAGCGTTGATCTCTAGTATCACTGTACACGTGCATTCGGTGATCACGACTTATGAGTCGGGGTCCCCACAAGCTTGTGGCGAGTGTAAGCCAATTGCATATACTCATCTCTTCTGTACATGTACTTGTAATGATATCCATTCTTGCGAAATGACGAGATGCGCTTCTATCCCTATCGAGGCCCTCGTGCCAAAATAAGGATAGGATCACATCTTGGGCGTTACAAGTTGGTATGAGAGCCTGTATCGACCTAGGAGCCCCCTTGATTGATGGAACTTGGCCGAGTCTAGTCTAGTGAAAAAACTATTTTGAGTTTAGTTATATTAGAGAGTATGATTATTTTTCTCCTCTTATATACTTTATTGAGGAATTATGACTAAGGAATTTTGATTCTACGCTCTTCTCACTCAAAAAAATTAGGATCGCGCGGGTATTTTGGAATCTCTATGATGCTGATGTGACGGAGTTATGTACTTGGTGTCTCCTGTTATCAAGGAGTAGAGATCCAAGTTATCCTTGCCGCATCGTTATCATTCAGTTTCCTTAGTATCTCAAGACAGAGGATGTTCGAAATTGCTTCAATACTTGATGTGGTGAGAGGAGTCCGGCATCCCGAGTACTGGTGGAGAGAGTTCGGATGTACTGCCATATTTAGTATCGTTGTGTTTTTGAGGGTATGAGGTAGATGAATTTCCAAGGCCTCTGGTTATGTGTTGACGAATGTGATACATTGGAGAGTAGTATTACTGCTAGGAGTTGAGTGATGGATTTTACTCCTTATATCTGTGGACCCGATTGCATAATCAGAATATTTTGAGAGTTCTTAGGTGGGAATTCAAGTAGTTACCTAGGTTATCTTTCTATCAAATGTGTGATGTGAGGTTGGGGTTTGACATATAGTGTATTCATTTGTTCATGGTCATTCTTACAAAGGAAAGTCTTGATATATGTCATCAGACATGCTTGGTCAAGCCTTGTAGTTCGCTACGCCTATGGAGTATATTCGAGCGTCATTTCAAAATGACAATCCAATGTACGATCGAGCCCGTTGCTAACCTTACCACGAAAATATCGAACAGAATCTCTGTCATGAATTTGTTCTGGCTTGTTTTGTAAGCCTCGTCCTTTGTTTTGTTGGAGTATGGTAATTCGCGTTTCTTCTATGTCAAGTGTTGAATTCGTATCTTTTCGAAGCAGTGTTCTCATATTTCTATGGGAGTGCTACTTCTTTGGCTCAATCAAGGTGTCATACAATTTTTTTTCATCTGGTGTGCTTCTCTTCCAGATGATTCAATTCTTCCAATAGTTTCAACATCAATCCTAATATATTTCTTTCCGAAGACTGTCTCATCTATCCCAAGTTTTCTTTATTTTCCCCACCCTCCCGCCCTTTTCTTCAATCATTAAATTCTCATCCAAGTGCCTCTTTTCATCGATGCTTCCGCTATCTTTTCTTCCATATTATTACCGGTGAGTCATTGTGAAGATACTCAAGTGCTTCAAGTTTGTCATTCTTCATTTTTGTTTTCTTCCCCGGTGGATGCAATGCAAGCTTTGCTCATCCTATAATTTCCATTCTCTGAACATTTTCTTGTGTTGGAATTCTTTTTCAAGTCTCTCTTGGATTTCATACCTCTCTGTTCTATTTGGAGTGTTGAATATATCTCAAAAGAATTTCATTTTCATTCATATCCTCTTAAATTTTTTCACGGTTCTCAGCTGATCAAGCTTCAGTTTGTATCGGTGTAATCTATCTTTCCCAGAATTTTTTCAACGGTGGTTTCTTTTCAGTGGGGCCATAACCCATAGGTTTTTCCCCAAGATCTTACCTATCTCTTCTAATCTTTTTGGAGATGTCCTCAAGTTATTTTCAATATGACGTAAGAATGATCTTCACCAGTCATATCCCTCATCCAAGATAGTTTTCAAATTAATTCTCATCATTGGCTCACCATTCCTTATTCATTGTTTTCGAGTGTCTCAGTAATTCAAGATGTTGTTTCTCGTCTCATTCTCGATGTTGAAGACCTAAGAAGAGTTTCCCTTAAACCCTCGTCCATTCTCTTGAATTCATGGTTTCAGCTTGTTGTTATCCTCTCAAATTCTTTTCAATCATGAGTAATTCATTTCATATCTATGCAGAGCATTTCAAAGTTATTTTCATTTCTTGATCCTCCGAAGGCCATCATTTCAGAAGATTTACTCATTCTCGGATTTCAGCTTTCATTCTCAAATTCTTCTCAATTGTTGTCTCTTCGTTCGTATCTCAATTATTCCGGTGCTTCATTCAAGATTTCTCTAGGCGGATTATCATCTGTTCATTCTCACGTATCTCCATTCATTCGTACTATCTTCATTTGTTTCAAATTCTTACCAGTGTCTCATATAAGAGTTCTTAAAGATCATGGTATTCTCTCTTCAATCTTTCAAGAAGAATAATTAGTATGCCAAATCCATTGCTTCTCATCAATTTA
Source organism: Hordeum marinum (assembly GCA_022496015.1). NCBI lineage: Eukaryota > Viridiplantae > Streptophyta > Magnoliopsida > Poales > Poaceae > Hordeum > Hordeum marinum. Next base: position 131,779,171 of record CM039676.1, on the reverse strand, counting down.
ACTTGATGAAGGATAAGCATAACGTAATTCTTATTCTAGTGTCATCAAGGTGATTTCATTCCTTCTTCCAGAGTTGTTCATGATATCAAATTCCTTATCCCAAGTTGCTCATATTTTCTTTCCGGATTTCTAAGTTTTCTCAAGTATATCTTCGCGAAGTTCTATCTAAATATATAAGTGGTCGTAATCTTAGTCTTTACAACATTCAATTCTTTTGATCATTCTTTTGTATACGGATGTTCTTCATGGTTGCTCGTTAAGGATGCAATTGTTTTTCGAAGTTACCTTCAAGATTCTTGCTAAAGGACCTAAACTTTTATTTCTCTTGCATTTCAATGTGCCATTCTTTCTCCATTGTCTTTTGAGATTATGGTATATCATTCTTGATTAATGAGGAGTCTCGAAGAGAATTTGTCAAGAATGAAATATTTAAACCCATATTTTCTTTCTTAGAGTTATCTTGGATTTGGTGTAACCTAAAGCCTAATCTAAGGATTCCTGCTATTATGGTGATATGAGCGATCCAAGTTTTCTGCTTCTCCTATTGGTGAAAGAAGATATAATCTCATTGCGATCTCAAGCAAATCAATTGTTTTCCATTCATGGCTGGTGGTCAACTCATCATTTTGAGATGTTTTCCATAAGCCCACAACAAGCTTTTGTTTTTGTTGTTGAATTTCCAAAAACTCTGTTCAATCATTCTTGTAAGGATTCTTTTCAAATTCAATGGTGGTAGATGTTGTCATTTTCTTCTCTATTCTTTTCCATTCGTCGATATAGCTTCTATTCTTCTATTATGGAGGCATTGTATTGTTGCTCTCTGTGATCCATCATCTCTCTTTATCAAGATCATGTTCTTTTCTTGCTTATTCATTCAACAGGAGTCTTGTGTCCTCTTTTCAAGTTCCTTCTATCTTATCAAGTTTTGCCTCTCTTTCTACCGAAGTGCTACCCAAATTTCTTTTGAATCCTTGCTGGTTTCACATATCATTCTTCAACTCTTGTAATCCTTCAAGTTCCTATGGTTTCACTCGTGTGTGAAATGAGCAACTAAGTTTTACCTCTTCCTCTTGCTCTTTCTCTTCCCCTGCCAATTCTAAGATTTCGGGGCAAGATCTCTTGTTAGTGGAGGAGAGTTGTAACAGCCGAGACCGACCCTCCAGAAGATTCCCTTTAATTATGTTGTCATTGTGTAATTCGTTCAATTGTCCCATTCATCAACGGATCATTCGCATCATCTGCATAGCATAGTCATTCATTTTTAAAAACTTGCATCCGTTCGTAGTTGACGGGTCCATCCATTCGTGTGGATGCCCATTTCGAGACCAACCACACACGCACGCACCTACGGCATCGATAAAATCTTGTTTGGAAAAGTGCATTTAAAAATTTCTCGGATTGGGTTGAAACTTGGCAAGCGGTCTAAATATATTATACGTAGGCCTCCTACGAAATTTCGTCGCAATCAGAGGTCGTTTGCTACCAGAACGGTCGTCCGTAGTGGCACCATCATCAGTTAATTCTCGGATATTTCTTGCTGTTTGAAACCTCTATCACGGGCCACCATCTCCCTCTCTCGTCAGCCACACCCGCTTTCCATAGACCAACCTAGCCTACCAACCTATCCCCGCAACTGGAGCGGTCCAATCGTGATCACAGGGCTCAAAACGGCCCCAAACCCTCCAAAACCTAGCCCCTACCCTATATAAACCTCCCCATGTCCAAAAAATAGGTTCTCTCGACCCCCTTGTCAAAATCCATGCTCCACCAACACACTCAAAAAACCTTCAGCCGACACCAACTCAAAACCTGGACAGCGCCACCACCAGCCGCCCGTAGCCAACGGGGGCTTGGCAGGCGTCCCTGTGCCTCCCACCAGCCGCCGCAGCCCGCATGAGCTCGAGCCAAACCAGGCCTAAGCCTCCCCGCTCCCCACTGCCCCTGTGCACCGATCGGGAGGTCTGCTTGCCGCCGGTCGGTCCTCACCGCCCCCCCTCGCGGGACTGCGCACGCCCTGACCCAGCCCCGACCCAGCTGTCGCGCAAGTCGGGCCTCCATGCCGTCGGGGCAGCCTTTGCTGCACCAGCCCATCGCCGCTCGCTCCACCGGCCTCCGTGTGGAGGTTGTCGCCGTCCGTGTCGAGCCGCCTTATGCAGTGGTCGCCACAGCCTAGAATCCCACTGCGAGTCCCCGTTCGGACAAGATTCGGGCATCCCCGGCCATATCTGGGCCAGCAGCACTCAGATTCGCCCCGCCTTCTTTCACGCCCAAGATGCGATCCTATCCTTATTTCGGCACGAGGGCCTCGACAGTGATAGGAGCGCATCTCGTCATGTTACATGAATGGATATCATTACAAGTGCATGTACAAAAGAGATGAGTATATGGAGTTGGCTTACACTCGCCAAAAGCTACATCAATATCACATCAATACAACAACATAGTCACACATCATACAGAAGAGCAGGGTTCGACTACGGACGAAATCAAACGACAAAATGACATCCATCCTTGCAATCCCAGGCTGCTGCCTGGAACCCATCCTAGATAGATGAAGAAGAAGAACTCCAAATCAAACAAAGCATTGCTCTCACGTCAAATCATCGCCTTACCTGTACCTGCAACTGTTGTTGTAGAAATCTGTGAGCCACAGGGACTCAACAATCTCATTTCCAAGGGTATCAAGACTATTAAAGCTTAGTGGGTGAGGTATGGTTAAGTGGTGAGGCTCCAGCAAGTGACTAAGCATTTATTTGAGTGGCTAACTTACGAATATAGAAAGTAAAGTATGGTGGTCTACGCATAAAATACGTGAACTAGAAATGATCACTAACTGATCCTGAAAACCTACCTATGTGAAACATAACCCCACCGTGTTCTCCCTCAAATAAGGACTCAAGAGAAGAGATAATCACGGTTACACACACGGTTGTCACACCTTGTGTTTGTATCATCTTGTTTTGCTTGGATTTCTAAAATTTGGAACCAATTAAAACTTTTTCAGTGCTTGTGCTTGTTTGGAATGTTGCTTGTTTGCTTGTTGATTGTGGTGTATGGCACTCTTCGATTCTATCCCTCTCCATATTCATCCTCCTTGACCCAAACCTCTTGCACAATGATCATGCCATGTGAATAGTGCCCAAAACTATTTTTTATCTAATATTATTTTGACCAAAAAGGATTTGTTCAAATTAGGTCTTCAAAAACCCCTGAATTAAGGTTTGCACTGCAAGTCCTCAAATTGTGTGGATTCTTTCTCCCCAAAAGCTTTACTTCAAACCTACTATATATTACTACCCAAAACCACCAAATATTAATTTTAATGTTTATTTTTATATTTGATTTAAAGGATGTTTCTTAAGACTAGAAATGGTTTTTCTTAGGGAAAAATTATTTAAATGCTTTCAATATATTTGAGAAAAATTAGGGCAACTCAGGGGACATATATATTCCATATATATGAGTTTCAACACAAGGTAATGTTCAAATTCATTGGCAAAACCCCTAAAAATGCATTCTATCCAAATCAAGCTTTTGAAATATTTCTATAAGAAATATTCTCAATAAATTCGAGGAAAATTGCAGCAAGTCAACACTATCATAAGTGATGATCTTGCAAAGTTTCATCTCAATCCAAGTTGAATTGCTTCATCAAACTATTCCAAACCCTTCCCTGTCGAGATTCAAATTTGATCAACTTTACATTGTGAAGTATTCTCCCTTGACCCCAAACTTTGTCGACATGTTCTAATCACTAAATAATGATGCTACACTAAGTGGTGCATCAGGGGTATTAGATTAGAATGACTAGATCTACAGAAACTAGATTCTGTTGATTTCTAGGGTTCCACAAAGTTACATTGTGAACTTTCATCAAACCATCTCAAACTTGGTGATCAGGCCTAATTTCAACCACCATTTGATCCTATCAGATCTCATGTCATGAAAAGTCCATTTGTTTGCCCTAATCTCCATCAAACACCTTCTGGTCAATTCTAGAAACTACTATTTTCACCACTTCTAGTCTTCCTATTGCCTCCAAATTTTTACCTCAACTACCTAGTATTGTATTTTACGTCCAGTAATCTTGGCATGGCCAAAGACCAATTATTGACATGGTAAAACCCCCATTTTTCATCCCTGGACAGCAATGGCAGCAACACTTCAAACTCTCCCCTACTCCATTTCTTCACCCTTGCCTATCCCCTAGCTCCTCCTAGCTCATGAGCATCTCCAGAACCCCCAAGACACTAGAGGACGCGCTGGTAGGCATTGTTTATGCCATGGCATGCCAAACGGGCGATCTGGAGCACGCTATAGTGCACCAGAGCACTGTAGCCGCCCCTGCCCGGTGCCTCCCGACCACCTCGGGCCTCACCAGCACGCCTCCCCGGGGACCTCGGAGTCGGCAACACGCCACCCTTGTCCCCCCTCCTCTCCCTCCCTCCATAGGCTCCCCTCGCATGCGCCGCGGACCCCGAGTCGGCCAACCATGAGGCTGGCACACGTGCATGTCCCTCTCTCCTATTCTCCTTCCCCGGCTCATACACCTGCCCTAGGAAGGCGGCAGACACACCCAAGCCTCCCCCCGTGGCCCCCTTGCCAATTCCAGCCAACCCCGGCGACCGCAACCACTATGCACCGGCGCCCGGCTATAAAATGCCCTCACCCGAGCTCCCCTTGCTCTCCTCTCGCTCCCTCCTCCCCTCAGTCGCACTCGTGTGCCCAGTCCACCTCGTTTCCGTGATCAGAAGCTCAAACCCAAGCTGAAATCACACCGCCGTGCGGGTTCCACCTAGCTGGAGATTGCGTCAATGCCGGTTACCACCTCGGCCACACACGGATGCGCGGGACGACCCTAAGAGCACCCGTGCCCTCTGCTTGAGCCACCGTGCCTTGGGCCCCTGCTGGTGAGCTCCTCTCCGCTCCCTGCCACGAGGTGAGGGACGGCAGGTGGATCCCACCTATCATACCCTCATCCTCCCCTCTCTCGCTGCCAGGTTGGGCCCGCGGGTAGGTTTAAAAATAAACCTGCCACGCGCACCGTTTCGCCCTGGGCCGGTTCGCCTTTGGGCCAGCTCACCTGCGCTATTTTCGGCCCAAAAAGGCATAGTGGCATTTTTCTTTTTCCTTTTCCTCACTGCTTTCCAAAAATCCCATAGACCAGGAAATAAACCCAATGCCAATAATTTTTCCACCTAAAATTGTAGAATATTCCATAGAATTTAATAGTGCATTTTGTATAAATTTTTCAAAATCCTTTATGCTCTGTTTTATTTTAAAACCTATTTTAGGCATCTTTTGCCTCTGTTAAATAGTTTTCAAAAATGTTTTTCATAACAAAATCATAAACAAATATTTTTAGTATTTTTTTTAGATTTTGCAGAGTAGAGTAGCATTTCAATATTAGCTTTGTGTGCTCTGTTTTTGTGTGATGCTTATTTTTATCACTATTTATCGTAACGAGGGAGTTGGACCCAAAGACTTTGAAGACCCTGAAGACTTTGTTGAGCTAGACAAGCAGCCCTTTGACTATATTAATAAACCATTTTCATTGCATGTCATATAGCACTTTACTTTCGTTATACTTGATAATGTGCAGTAGTGACCACTTCGGTGGGTTGCTTCCAACACTTTTACCGTTGACACTTGCATCGTGCATGACCCTACCTCCTTATGAGGGTTATGAGGGTGGACGTAGATGGGATGCTAGTAGATGCTATGCAAGTGGGTTTGGGTTTATGCATGGTGATGGAAAGAAAGGATGATTTCAAATACTTTTCGAAAACCCTGTCGGATGCCACTAATGCCCGAGGGAGATGATGATGAGTTGGGTGACCACTTGAGAAAGGAGTGGTGTACCAGAGCAAGTGAATGGGTGTTTTCGAAAATGGATTAGATTTAAGATTTGTCGACCGTCCCAACCTTACATGCGCAACCACGATACCCCTTATGGGATGAGGCCTTGTTGATTACTAAGGTTGGTGCTAGCATAGAGCCTGCATTACTAGTGGGGAGAGTGAAGTAGTCACTCTCGAGAAGGGTCGTCCCGGAAGTGGAAGGCCATGCGTTGTCTTTACAGGCACCGGGCACATGGTTGCACGCCCTCATGGATGATACGTGTGATGTATATCATGAGGGATGGCACCAATGAGTGTACTCTTTGTCTACTATCACCATGGGAAAGGCATTGTCCGGGTGCTTACCTAGGGTATGTAATATACCGCGAGTCGTGGATGACACGGAAGTTCCACGAGTCTTGGGGGTAAAGTGTGCAACCTCTACAAAGTGTAAAACTATTCGAATAGCCGTGTCCACAATCAAGGACAGTTGGGTGGTGCTGCTTAGACTATGTCCAGATGTTTTTCGCAAACTTGGTGTGTGTGTGTGTGGGTGGCACAGAGATGGCACTTGAAATAAGTCAGACGATCTGACATGATGATTGAGGATGAGATTTTCAACCCCCTGATCATCAGGATATCTATAACTTGTTCATATGGATATCTACAAACTATCAATGCATGCTTACCTAAGTTACTTGACAATGTCTTTGCATTCAAAATTAGCTTTCTGCAAAATACCTATTAGTGCTATATCATGCATTGTTATTACCTTGTTCCAAACATGGGTTGCTTGCGAGTACATTCAAAGTACTCATTGGCTTGCCACTGGTTATTTAATTGGCCAGGCAGGAAGAATCGGAGTACGCTGAAGAGTTCGTTGGTGACGAACATGCGAACTAGGACGCTTCCCAGTCAGAATGCCTGTAGGTTTAAGGTAGATGACAATGGGTTCACGCTTTCGATCAAGATTTCCGATGTTTGTTCTATTTAAGTGTTTGGCCCTTGTGGCCCTATCTGTGTAAGACTAGACCTTGATGGTCTTTATTTGTGTAAGACGTTAAATGTGGATGTAAGACTCTTGTTATTCAGCTTCTGTGTGTTCAGTGAGCATTGATCTCTGGGATGACTGTACACGTGCATTCGGTGATCACAACTTATGAGTTGGGGTCCCCACAATGGTTGGTGTATTTTATTTGAGTTTAATTCAAGTATGCTATGACCAGGTATTAAACAAAGTATCCAAGTTTGCCACATAACCAGGGGCATGGATTTTCGAAAGATTTAACCTGCAAGGGTGCTCCCACTCATCCATCACAAATTAACCACATGCCGCAGGAATAACCTCGACCATGGATCTCGTGATCATCCTAGGCAATTCCAAAGGAAATCAGACACCTCGAGATAGCCCGAACAAGATGAGAGTTCCTCACGCAAGACATTCGATAAAGGTAAAACAAATCCAGCAAGGCCACTCGACGTGTCGACGAACCCGATAGGAGCCGCATATCTCGTTCTCAGGACACGACAGATAAGCGAATCGTACGATGGCCTGATAGACATCTCCCAAGTTTCCCCGGGTTAGCCATGCACGGTTCTCTAGTTTGGACCAACACTCATGAGGAGCATTGTCATGGGTTGTTGATTAATTATCCACGGGGTCCGGAAAGTCCCTACGCAAGTTTATTAGTTATTAGGCAAATGTAGTACCAATGTTGGGCCTTGCCAGACAAGCTTTATCCTAAAATGAAAATCAAGGGGGTCCCCATAACAACACCGAGCATGTTAGGAGCGCTCAATTATGTTTCATAACACCGGTTCACAAGTAACTAGGGCGGCAAGAGTGGAACAAAACACCGAGCAAAAGGCCAAGCCATCCACCCTTTAACAAGTGTATAAGTGCATTAAATTAAATAACAATAATATTGTGGTAACAAAAAAATGTCCATGTTCTCACAAGGAAGCAATTGCACCTACAGCTATAAACGATATAAGAAGGGCTGATCACGCGGTCACATAGCCAAATAATGGTTTGCTGGGATGTGGAGGGGTTAGAGGCTTTCCATGGCAATACTGGGAGGCTTGACAAACAAGTGGCAGGTAGCAAGACATATTGATAAAAGTATGACAACTAGCATAGCAATGATAATAGTGGTATACAGGGGAAATGTGTAATCTTGCCTGAGATCCTGCTTGGAAGAAGAACGACTCCGTGAACAAGACGAGCCAACGTAGTCGAACGAATCCTCACACTCCGAACGCTTTCGAAACTCTATCGAAAAGGAACAATCCAAAAACAACAATCAACACAAGGTAACACCACAACACATGCATGGCATGATGCACAAACAAATATGATGCATGCCCATTTAAATATGCAAGGCATGGCATGGCATGGCAAGAACAACAAGCAACTACTACACGTTAAGTGAAGTTGAATATGTAACTAATATGCAACGAGTTGCATATTTGACGAAACTCCACGTTCGTATTATTAAGCTCACTCGCGTCTAGGTACTCATCAATATTAAATGTTGTTAGGCATGGCAAGAGGTGAAGCATCAACAACTATATCATCTAGGCATTTTAAATGGGCCCAGAAGCAACACATAGCATAACCGAAACATCCCCATAAGCATAATATCAATTTGGTCCATATCTGTGCTAATCATATTTTAGAATTAATATACAGCAAGATGAATGTCACCATGTGATTCTACCCGTTTTTCTAGTCAAGTTACATATATAAAACATTTGCATCGGAGCTACGGTTTAGTAGTTATGAAATAAATCATTTAAGCATGGCATTTATGCAAATTGCATGAAAATAGCAAGTTAAACATTTTAAACATATGTGAGAGTTGGATATTGTGAATCTACATGAAATTCTAAGAACATTTCATATATTAAGTTTTTTACATGTGTTTCGTGGGAACGAACACCTATGGGATCGCGGAAACGCCTTTCGGTTCGGTGGGGCGTTTTTACCCAGGTTCGGGCCGCACGGATGAGTAAAACCCTACTCCTGCTTGATTATATTGATTGTGTTCTAGGGTTTAGGCTACCAAGGCGCCATGAACAGCTGCTACGTGAGCTTGGTAGTCTCCAGTTGTCGAACCGTCGGGATGTCCGGTTGTCTAACTGCCCAACTGTCTGAAAGCCAAAGATCCAAAACTCCTTCTCTATAACGCCCTGGGTCTCCTTTTTGTAACACCCCGTTACGCCTGGCAGGATCTGGACTAGCCCCATAGACCAACACTAGTCTTTCATGCACACTTTTTCCTCATTCATGTGCACCGGGACCAACTTCCTGGTCAGTCTCCCATCCTAGAATTGCTCCAAGCCAAGCACGCTTAACTTTGGAGTTCTTTTCGCATGGGCTCCCGGAAAACAAGGAATTCCTTATTTTCGGGAGCCCATTCGAAAAGAACTCCAAAGTTAAGCGTGCTTGGCTTGGAGCGATTCTAGGATGGGTGATCGACCGGGAAGTTGGTCCCGGGCGCGCACGAGTGAGGACAAAGTGCGCAGGAAAGACTAGTGTTGGTTTGAGGGGCTAGTCTAGATCCCGCCGGGCGTAATGGGGTGTTACACTTTTATAACTAAGGGAATCCCAACAATGGCATACAGTGTGCACACGGGATGCACAGTGCTACAGTGCCATCGTACCTAACCCTGACAAGAGCATTAAATGCACCGTCAAGGCCCTCAGTCCGTCAATGGGATGGGACGGGGGCCTGTCCCATCGGCACCGCTTAGCTCCCTCCAACGTGGGTGTCGCGACACACGTCTAGGTGAATCAACACCTAGCTTGTGCGCTTGCGGTCCTTGCTAGGGCCTTGCCTTGTAGGGACCTTGCCTTGCCGGGGGTCTGGGGGCTCAAAAGCCTTCTCGACAAGGTCTTGCCGGTAGTCTTGAGTCTTCTGTGCTGTCGCTTGTCAAGTCTTCTCTGGGCCTAGCCGTCGGGGCGGCAACTACTTCCCGTGCACGAGTAAAGGGGCACTCGATGGCCCAAAATCTCTAGTGCACCGACAGGAGCCCCTAGGCCTGGGCCATACACGTCGCGAGGCCTTGTTGGGCTAGGCCCAAACAGTTCACGGGCACGTACGACGTGGCCTCGCAGTTATGATCATTGCACTCGTTGCGCTTCCCCACGATGCCCATTGATTGCAGGTAGTGGGATACGTGTGTGGCATGGTTGCCGAGTTTTTTTAGTTACCGTCTCAGTTCTTTTCCGCCATGCGCGCCACATGCATGGGGGGGCTAGCAACGGGCGCCCATGACTTAATGTCCTGAAAAAGCGAGTAACTGAGGCACCATGGATTGGGGCGACGGGGCGGTTGTTGTTCGCCCCATGATCGAGGGCGACGGGGCGGTTGTTGTTCGCCCCATGATCGAGGGCGCCGCTATTGGAGGAGGTGGGCGACGTCCTTTGGAGTGGGGGAGAGCTAGCCCCCATGCTTCCTCCTATAATTTGGGGACAGTCGAGGCTGAGCCCATCCATCCTTCTTCTGCCCTTCAAGTGCAAAACTCCACAGTCCGCCTCCTCTTCCCTCGTCTTCTCAATCTTCAGGTAGCACTCGCCCTTCGCCATGACCAGGGGGCGGGGGCGACCACCTTCCTCAGCTGCAAGGAGGAGCTCTCATCTAGATCATGCTGTCGCTTCAGCTGTGGAGGTGGAGGGGGCTCGAGTTCGCATGCTGGAGGAAGCATGAGGGGCCGTGGCCGCCGCGGAGGTCGAGGTCGGGGGAGGCGAAGCGCTGCTCCACTCCCTTCTCCGACGCCAAGCATCTTCATCGAAGAGGCCCATGCCGAGGGGAGGGCACTAGACTTCGTCCTCGAGCTGGGCAGTCCCCTCCGGAGCCATCTGCGCCTCCCATGCCTCTTCGCCAGGGCAATCGAGGATGGCCAAACGCCCTTCCTGTGGCTATGGGTGGCAGGGTGTCGCAATGGGGCGATGCGGGTAGACGATGAGTATCGAGCACGTCGCATCATGTTCCTCAGGCGCGGTTGGAATACTTTCACCCGTGCCCACAATATCCAGGTGGGGCATGTTCTTCGTTTTAAAATGAAGGGGGCCGATTCGCTCTCCATCAAGATTTATGGGAGCTCCGGCATCCGCCTTAGCTGCTGCAAAAAGAGCGCGAGTAGCGCCGAAAGCCTATCCTCCGGTGAGAGTGATGGGGAGGACAGCGGCGAAGACAAGCGCGATGAGTCCGGTCTTCGGGTGGTCAAGTTGGATCCCGAAGATTCGATCTTAGACTGACCGCTGGCCGCACCGTTGTCGTCAGCCTCACGCCTGTCCCCCTCATGGCAAGATGTCCTTGCCGGGTGCTTCAGTCCCGGGCGCTGCCTCATATTCCAGCTCTAGCAGGCCCGTGGACTTTGGCTTTCGGGGTCCAACCTCCTTTCAGCCTGCTCCGGCCCTCTCGTCCACGGAATGCTGTCCCACGAGGGACCAAGATCTTGCCTAGCCATCTAGCAGCCCTGCTCGTCCAGAGGGGTCAAGCCGGGGTTCTGTCGGGGGCCTCTCGCCATCTTTTTCTTATTGTATCCCGCCTCTCCTTTCCATCTTTTTCTTCTTGTAATATCCCCTAGTGTAGAAAGTCAAAGAAATATGTACTTAGAAAAGAGAGATATCTCATGTAAATTTTCCCCCATTTTGAATGGATGCGTATTATCTTCCTTGATAGACTGATTCTGTATATGGAAATTTTCCCTACGCCCTTTCTGGAAGAATCTTGTCGGCGTGTGTGGTCCTACCGCGAGTGCTTTGAGGAACGGATCCTTAGCGGCCTGCTAGCTGTGCCACTTCCGGCAAGACACCTTGGCTTCCTTGGCGCGGCCGTTCAAGGCATCAGCCTTAATCGAAAACGGGATAAGGGCATGAGCGCTGTCACTTGGATCATTGAGCGGACTCAAAAGGAAACAAGAAGCATGGGCAAAACCACTTCAGCCATTGAGAGGTCCCGAACGCAGTGAGGGCGCATCCAATCACAACAAGGTTCCCATGCGTGTAGGTTTTGCATACAGAAGTCGAAATCGCTCAAGGAAATTAACTTTACGGCAAGGATTCACATGGGGTTTTCCCAACTTATCTTTTCATTGCCTTTCTCCTTCCGGCAAGTTTTTTTGGAATGTCACTCATAGGTATCCGTACCATCAATCCCTCCCCCCGGCAAAGCTGCATGCGAGAGATCCTTCTGTCCTTTGGAAAAAGAAAGAAGAGAAAAAATGGATATGGAACCTTGGTGGTTCGTCAGTCCTTGCCAGAATTAAGTGCAATGCAACTCTTCAGATAAACATGCACATAAGTAAACATGAGAATCAAACAGGATTACAGAACACTTATCTTTATTTATCTATGCACAAGGTCTAAGCCTGGCTTTGTACCAAGGATTACATGCTTCGGAGGCAAGACTTGTACAAATGATGGTTGCCTGGGTTGGCCCGGCAACAGTGCCTCATGGGTAGAACTTTCGAAGATGCCCGATATTCTAGGAGTTGCTCACTGGAACGCCATCCTTGGTCTCTAGGCGGACTGCGCCAGGCCTAATGACTCGTACTACCCAATAAGGGCCTTCCCACTTTGGTGTCAACTTGTTTGTATTCTTGGTGGACTGAACTCGCTGAAGAACAAGCCTCCCTTCCTCAAGACTTCTGGTATTGACCTTGCTGCTATGGTAGTGGCCCAAGGCTTGCTGGTACCACGCAGCTTTCAGAACAGCCTGAAGACGGTCTTCCTTAAGGAGCGTCGTGTCGTCTTGCCACAACTGCTCTTGCTCGATTTCATCATAAATGAGCACTCGAGGAGACCCATAAATGAGTTCTGCCTCCGCCCCATAGACAAGGGAGAAGGGTGTCTGGCCGGTAGCTCGATTTGGTGTCGTCCTGATTGACCAAAGAACCACCGGAAACTCATCAATCCAGTTCCTTCCGCACTTGCGCAGCCTCTCAAAAGTTCTTGTCTTGAGACCTCGCAACACTTCAGCATTAACCCTCTCTTCTTGGCCGTTGCTCCTCGGGTGGGCAACGGAAGCAAAACAGATTTTGCTACCAAGCTTTTGGACATACTACATAAAGGTGTGGCTCATGAACTGCGTGCCATTGTCAGTGATGATCCTGTTGGGAACACGAAAGCGGCAAAGTAGTCCCTTAAAGAACTTGATGGTCGACTGTGCTTTCACCTTCCTCACTGCTTCCACTTCCGGCCACTTTGTGAACTTGTCGATCGCCACGTACAAGTACTCAAAGCCCCCGACAGCACGGGGAAAGGGGCCCAAGATGTCAAGCCCCCAGACCGAAAGTGGCCAAGAGAGAGGGATTGTTTGAATGGCTTGAGCTCGTTGATGTAGCTTCTTCAAATGAAACTGGCATGCTTCACACTTGGTTACTAATGCAGTCGCATCCTGGAGGGCATTAGGACGAAAGAAACCTTACTGGAATGCCTTTCCAGCAAGTGCTTTTCATCCTATGTGGGAGCTACATATGCCTGTGTGTGTCTCTGCCAACAGCTCCATTCCATCCTCCAGAGCAATACACCTGAGTTGCACGCTATTCGGTCTCTTTCTATACAACATGTTGTCTACGAACTAGTATATATGAGACCGGCAGTCTACTTTCTTTGCTTCCTCTTGTTCCTCAAGGAGCTCTCCTGTTTGAAGGAATGGCGATACTTGAGCCTAGGGCTCGACAACAAGGAGTAGAGGTGTATCCTTTGCCAGGGGAGCATTTGCCTCGACAGCAAGGACCTGAGGACCTGCCAGAGCATGCTGTGCCTCGGCAAGCCCGGCGGGAGCGTATGCTTCTACGGCAAGAGGCGGGGGCCCTGTCGGAGCATAGTACTTACCGACAAGCCTGCTATTTCCTTTTGCAATCTTCTCGTCGGTGGCTTTGGGAAGCTCTGCCGGGAAGTACTTGTCAGAACTCAACTTTCTTCTTTTCTCTTGTCGAGTTGATGGTGTTATGGAGGGTTGAGTTAGTTGGAGCACGAAAGTTCTTGGTTCCATAGGCAACTTAAGGGCTGCACACTTTGATAGGCCATCGGCAATGCTGTTCTCTGCACATGGAACATTCTCAATTTGTAGGCCATCAAAACGTTCTTCCAACTTCCTCACTTCATCTACATAGGCTTCCATCAACAGGCTTTGGTAATCTTTGTTCACTTGCCTGATGAGAAGTTCAGAATCACCCCTGACAATAAGTTTCTTGATCCCAAGGTCCACCGCGGTCCTGAGACCGGCAAGCAGCCCGGGGGAAGTGTTGTTTTTTGACCTCTCCCGGGGGAAGTGCATTTGGACCACATATCTGAGGTGCTCTCTGGTGGGTGTGACAAGAAGCACTCTGGCACTGGCGCCTTGCAGCGAGAAAGCTCCATCAAAATACGTGATCCATTCTTGATCGGTTTCCTCGCCGAGGAGAGTTGACTCTGGAATCTTTTCATCGGGCGTTGGGGTCCATTCTACGATGAACTCCGCCAAGGCCCTGCTCTGAATGGTCGAAGTACTTTCAAACTTAAGACCAAAGCTTGATAATTCCAGATCCCACTCCACAATCCTGTCGGTAGCTTCTAGTTTTCTGAATATCCACTGTAGTGGGAAGCAGGTGACAACGGTGATCTCATGTGCTTGGGAGTAATGGCGCAGCTTCCTCGAGGCCATAAGAAGGCCGAAGAGTAATTTTTGCACGCCGGAATATATTGATATAGCCCCCTACATCAAGGAGCTGACAAAATAGACTGGTCGCAGCACCACTTTCTTCTTCTGGACTATCTCTTCCAGCTGTGCAGATCCTTCTTTGTCGGCACCAGATCCTGCCGGGGAATGTCCTGGCTCGTTGCTTGGCGTCCCTACCATTGCCGCTGCTTCTTCGTCAACCTCTGTTTCAGCCACTAGCACAACACTCACCACTTGATTCGCTTCTGCCAGGTACAGAAGCAACGGCTCTTGTGGTTTTTGCGCGACTAGGACCAGCGGAGAGGAAAGGTACGTCTTCAAATTCTGCAGCACTGCGTCCACTTCCGGAGTCCACATCAATGGACCTGCCTTCTTCAAGATTTTGAGATGAACTAACTCAGAGCAGCAACATAGCCGGCAAGGCATCATACATCTTTAGCTCGTCTCGGTGCCTCAATTTTCTCAATTGCTTTGATCTTGTCGGGATTCACTTCGGTTCCTTGTTGAGATACAAAAGAACCCAAGAAGCTTGTCAGATGGAACACCGAACACACATTTCTCGGGGTTGAGCTTCATGTTGATCTTGCACAGATTGGCAAATGTCTCTTCTAGGTCTGATATGAGCGTAGCCTTGTCCTTGGTTTTGACCACTATGTCGTCCATATAAGTTTCCATATTTCTATGTAGCTGGTGCTCAAAACCAATCTGGACTACTCTTGCAAAGGAAGAACCAACACTTTTCAACCCGAAAGGCATACACAAAAAGTAGTACGTACCACATGGGGTGATAAACGCGGTCTTTTATTCGTCTTCCTTGGCCATAAAAATCTGATGATAACCAGAATAGGCATCAAGGAAAGACAATAAGTCGCAGCCGGCTGTGGAGTCCACAATCTGGTCGATGCGCGGCATGGGAAAAGGATCCGTGGGTCAGGCCTTGTTGATGTCCGTAAAATCAATGCACAACCTCCACTTCCCATTCGCCTTGTGCACTACGACTCGATTGGCCAACCACGTAGGGTGTAGTACTCCTCTACTTAGACCAGTTGCCTCTAACCTCTTGATTTATTCGGCAATAAACTATTGTTGCTCCAAAGTTTGCTTCCAAACCTTCTTCCTGACGGGCCGCACGTGCGGACAGGCGGCGAGGTGGTGGTCAATCACCTTCTTGGGAACACCAGGGATATCATATGGTTGGCATGCAAACACATCGACATTCGCTTGCAGGAAGGCGATGAGCACGCTTTCCTATTTGTCGTCAAGGGCAGAACTTATGGTGAAAGTCCCCCCCCCTCATGCCATCCTCCTTGGTGGGCACCTTCTTGGTCTCTGGCGCAGCTGCCTTTGACTTCTTGCTCTTGCCGGTGGAGCTCTCTGGCAAATCATCAACATTAGCACAACACTCCGAAGAGGTGCGCTTGCCAGACTATGCGCTAGAGGCCTTGCCGGTCTTCTTCCCCCTGGGAGTTTCAGCGGCAGGAGCAAGTGCCTTGGCGGCAGGTGCTATGATAGCGTCCCGGTAGAGTTGGTCGGTGCATGTCACATCCCTAGCTAGATGTCATAGGACAGCACGTGTGTGCATCATATTTCAATTTTGCGTCAACATGAAATGGGGATTAAAAGAAACCCAAAACACTCATTTGAATCAAACTAAATTAAAGTTTGTAAAATATCAACAAATCCAAAATGCCATCTAAAAATGTCCCCTATGTTTGATAATTATGGACACGAATATATCAGGGGCCATCTCAAATATTTGAACATTTATAGCAATTTAAAAATAAATAATAAAGCTTCTGAAAATGCTAAATAAAGCATTATCATTATTTTAGATTTCAAAATATCCTGAAACTTTTTATAGGAGTTTGAAATATTCAAACTTATTATTATAAAATATTGGGGATATTTTATAATAGCATTTGTACCTGAGAAAGAAATAAAACAAATGTCAGAATTAGAAAATAGAAATTAAAAGAAATAAAAAAAGAGCAGACAAACCTTACCTGGCAGCCCATCTACGACCTAGCCCACTGGGGCAGGAGGGTCTTCTTCCTCCTTGCACCAGTGGACATGGCGTGTGGCTAGCGCGCGCACGCGGGCGTGCCGCCATGCCACCTGCCTGCCTGGCCGTTCCTGGCCAGCGAGGCGTCGCGGATGACCCCGCGAGAGGCATCCGGATCGAGCCAGCCTTGCCTTCTCTCCCTTTCCCTCACTTCTCGCTCTCTCCCCCTCTACTCGCCATGGCCGACGGCGCCAAAGCCTCGCCGCCATAGTTCCACCAACCCCCGTGCCCACCTAAGACCGCCAAAATCTCCTCCGTGACCCCCTCGTCCTCCCCGTGGACCTAGTAGCCGTCGGGAGTCCCTCTACGCCTAGGCTGCCGTTGTCTTCAAGCTCCGGCTCCGGCGATTCGCGGCCGTCTGCGCATCCCCAAGCCCGTCATGTTCCTCACCCACCTCGCGGTGAGCCCCTGCGTCGATCTCCCTATCCTTGCAGCCTGCCCCTCGCTGCAGACACCGTCCCCTTGTTGCCTGAAACCCGCCGCCACTCATCTCGTCGCCGGCTGTACCTCCGGTGGCCCCCGAGCCCCCTCTGCCGCCCCTTTGGATGCATGCGTGCGTGGGCTACCCTTCGGTGCCCTCCACGCACTAAATGGCCGCCGGAAGAGCAAGTCCAGCGAGTCGCCGCCGCGCCCTTTAGTCGCCGCTGGCTGGCCTCCAGTGTGGTGATGTGGCAGGGTCATCAGGGGATAATCACCCTGCTACCTAGCCCCTAGCCGCTGACACTGGGCCCCAGCTGCGGGTCAAACCCCGGTCAGCGCGGGGATTAGCCCCGTGTCACTGACGTGCAGGTCCCACATGTCAGGTGTGACCTAGCATGGTCAGCCGACCTGCTGACGTCGCAGTGACGTCAGGCTGACGCTCTAATTCAATTTCTAGTTTTAAAATAATTCTAGGAAATGTTTAAAACTTCAAAATTTTATATAAATTAATCTGTAAATCAGATGAAAATAATTTATATATGAAAATTTATCAGAAATATCCAATGAATCTAATGGTGATATTATCATGCATGTTAGAGCAACCTATGTAGATGAACTTTGACATTTACTAATAGTTTAACATATGAAATACAAAATGAAGAACGACTTTGAACCTATATTCAAACTCACAACAAATTAACTTGGACAATAGTTGCATTAGATCATCCATACATGCTGCCATGTCATGATCATGCATCATATTGTTGCACTTGCATGTATTGATTGCTATTTATCTGCATTGCGGTAGGCCCTGCTTCTGAGGATACCTCCGAGTATTCCAACTAAGGAGAAAACCTCCCTGCTTCCCAGCAAGGCAAGCAACCCTTCTGATCATTCTGATGACATCCCACTCTCTCGCTCCTGCTCTTGTTTATTGCATTAGGACAAATGTTCACTTGTCTGTCATACACGGTCGATGAACCTATTCTTTTGCATGACATGTTATTGTCACAGTAAATAGCTAACCCTTGCAACCTAGCATACCACATTCTCCAAGTGTGAATTTCGGTTGCCAAAAGTGACCTATCTGGGTGTTGGGACCCCGATCCTACGTCATATGAATCCAAACTGTAACATATCACGTACTTTTGCGGCCTCACCCACGGTAAGCTCCACGGCTGTATCCCTACCTTAGCCGGGACCGTTTGCGTCTTTTGGCTCACGTATGTGAACATGTCGTTGGCAATCAAACGACAGAGAACTCGGGCCGACATGACTAGTCATAGAACCCAAGTGGCACATCCGTACGGAAACAGGCATACATAACCCAGCAATGCAGGTGTCGGCCCCAAGCGTGTGTAGACGAGTCATAGCAAGCTACAAGGACTCCATTACGCCATGAGACATAAAGGCCATCACTGCACGTAGACGAGTCGTAGCAGGCTACAGGGACTCCATTACACTACAAGACATTTCCACGACGGGACACACACAGCAGCAAAGAAGTATACATGCCGGTCAATCAATGTGTCCGGAGCAGTAGCAAGCTACCATGGCTGAGTCGAAGCACAAAGAGGCAGTTTCCCGTAAAGATTACTACTAAAGGCACACAACTAGGTGTCGGATCCCATACATACCATTGCACGTCACACATACGCACAACATGCCCGATATGCATAGATACAACCATGGCATCACAACACAACCATTCATCAACTTTTTTTAAGAGGCTCAGACAAGCCTTGCATAATATTTTCTTACAGATAGGGGTCACATGATCGGACAATCAAGTCATACACACAAGTACATGCAAACCAAGCGGAAGCATAAAGCTGTATAAGTACACACAGATGAAAGGGTAAAAAGACACAAGGCTTGACTATCTACAGCCCGCCACAGGGCATAAGGTCGTAGTTGGGACACCAGCTATTCGGCATCATCAACATATAGATAGAACCCACCCGATGGGTCCTGAGTCTCATCTGCAACATTTATTAAGCAAACATGAGTACAAACGTACTCAACAAGTCTTTAAAGTAGATCTAGACTATTCATGCTCATGTATCAACAAGGGGAGTGCTGGAGTTTATGCAACAATGCCAGCTTTGACTCATGGCTAACCTACACTACACAATTTTAACTCATTGTTTAGATTTTAGATATCGCACATGAGTCCACTAACTCTATAACAACACACCACCATGTATTTACTTCCCTCTCCCGCGAGAGTGCCATCCATCGTACTCACACTTGTCTTGATATTTTTATGAGTATCCATTTGATTATCTATGAACAACATAAGCTTTCCAAGTAGTCCATATCCGAGGACGTGGCTATGCGAACAGTTTCATACACTGCAGGGGTGTACTTCTTCACACACGCTCTTGCCACTTATCGCTATGTGCTCATAAATCATGCACCTCGGCAACCTTCAAGCGGAAGCCCAGCGAGGGAGTCGGCCACGACCGTCAATCACATAAGACCTCTAGTCCAGGCTATCGCCTATTTGAGACTGAACCCGCACGGAAGTCCGGCCGAAGTTTCCGCTACGGCCCCAAACGATGTGCGCAGGGTTCCCAAGCCCACCATTCGGATGACCCTTGGTACACCGTGCCCCTGCCTACCGCGTCGTAACCCACCCCTAGGGTCAGCGCTACGCACGGCCTCCAGCATACTATAAACACCAGAAACTACTTGCTACTCCTGGACTAAGGACTAAGCGACTGATAAGTCGAGAGGGGTGGAGTTATCGGAACCCAATGCGTGGTAGTAACTATTCTTGGATCACAAACACGGAAATCAGTTCCTAAGAATGGTCCCAATGAGACAACCCGCTATGTACTCCTAAATAGCCTCTCATCGCTACCTTTACCAAATCGGGTTCATCATAAGTTCATCACATTAGAACAACATTGTTTCACTCAGTTCATAACCCAGATGAATCATACCTGACACAACTCTAAGCATAGCAAGGATAGCAGGCAAAGTAAGCTAAGCACATCATGCCACAAGCATCTACCAGGTATGCTAGGTCGCAAGGTTTAGCTGTTTACTGTGACAATGACAGGTCATCCATAAGAATAGGTTCATGTATCGTGTATGACAGACAAGTGAACGTTTGTCCTAATGCAATAAATAAGAGCAGGAGCGAGAGAGTGGGATGTTATCAAAATGGAAAAAGGGGTTGCTTGCCTTGCTGGGTAGCGGGAATGTTCTCTCCTTCGTTGGAATACTCGGGGGTATCCTTAGAAGTAGGGCCTACCACAACGTAGATAAATAGCATTCAATGCACGCAAGTGCAACAATAGGATGCATGATCATGACATGGTAGCATGTATGGATGAGCTAGTGCAACTAGTGTCCAAGTTAATTTGAAGGGAGTTTGAATATAGGTTTGAAATTGTTGTGCATTTCAAATTCCATATACTAACCTATTAGCAAATGTCAATGTTCTTCCACATAGGTTGCTCTAACATGCATGATAATAGAACCATTGGATTCATTGGATTTTTCTGATAAATTTTCATATATAAATTATTTTGACCTGATTTACAGATTAATTTATATGAATTTTTAACGTTTTAAAAAATTTCTGGAATTATTTTTAAACTGGAAAAGGATTAATGGCGTCAGCCTGACGTCACCCCGATGTCAGCTGGTCGGCTGACCAGGCCAGGTCAAACCTGACGCGCGGAGCCCGCAGGTTAGTGACAAGGGCCTAAACTCCGCGCTGACCAGGGGTTTAACCCACCCTAGGGCCCACTGGTCAGTGGCAGGAGGCCTAATTAATCATGATGGCCACGTCGGCGCCCACCAGACCGGGACCAGCGGCGACCATCCGCATGGCAGCGACTCTCCAGAATCGTGGCTCCGGCGGCCATTTAGCACGCGGAGGGAACCGGGAGATAGCATGTGCACGCGCGTGTCTACCAAGGCAACAGAGAGGGCTCGGGGCCGCTAGAGACGACGGCCATGTCGAGCTCAGCGGCAGCGACGGCTCGGGCAGGAACGGCTACTGTGCTACAGGCCATGGGAGGAGGAGCTAAGGGTGGCTACGAGCTCCTAGAGGCGCTACGAGCATGAGCCCGTGGCCAGGAGTGTGCTTTGGCCGCTGTGGCCACGGCTACGCCATGGCCGGCGGCGAGCTTCGCTCAGCTCTAGCTATCGATGAGGCTAGAAAAGGGGAACAGCGTCGGGACTAGGAGGAAACGGTCTAGGGCCTCACCGGAGGGGCTTATGGCACCATAGTGTGGTCGGGGACGCAGGGAGGGCGGCGAATCGCCGGCATCTTCAGTCCGGCGAGAGGGGGAGCAGAGGAGAGGGAGAGGGGGGAAATGGCAAGGGGGAAACGGCTCGGCGGCGGCTGAGCCTATCCTCTCGCCAGCACGACAAGGAGGCAGCCAGGCAGGCAAGGAGGAGGTGGCCAGCGCGTGGCCACCGCCGGCTATGGGGGTAGCATGTAGCTGCTTCTCCTCCTGGCAGGAGGAAGAAGATGTTGCTGCCCCTGTGGGCTGGGCCTCTTCTTTTGGTAATCCCAGGTGGGCTTTCTTCCTTTTTTTCAATTCTTTTCTAACTTCTGACATTTGTTTTATTTTAATTTCAGGCACATATGCTATTTTAAAATATCCCAAATATTTTATATATTGAAGTTTGAATATTTTGAACTTATCCAAAAAGTTTCAGGATATTTTGAAAGCTAAACTAATGATAATGCTTTATTTGATATTTTCAGTAGCTTTATCATTTATTTTTTAAATTGCTTCAGTTGTTCAAATATTTAAAATGACCCCTATTATAACCATGTCCATATTTATCAAACATAGGGAACATTTTTAAAGGGCATTTTGGATTTGTTCAATTTTCACCAACTTTGAATTATTTTGATTTAATGTGAACATGGGGTTTCTTTTAGTCCCCATTTCATGTTGATGCAAAATTGAAACATGATGTTGTCCTATGACATCTAGCTAGGGATGTGACTCTGGGGCACGTGATCTCTGGTAAAGGTATTGTTGTCAATCCCGAGAGAGTTTAGGCCGTCCTTGATTGGACTCAACCTGAATTGGTTGAGCAAGATCGGAGTTTCCTTGGCTTAGTGAGCTATTGTCGCCTCTTTGTTGAAAACTTCTCCAAGGTTGCGAAACCTCTGACTGAACTCCTCAAAAAATATAAAAAGTTTGAGTGGACTCCACAATGCGAGCACAGTTTTTAGGAGTTGAAAAGACGACTGACCTCTGCTCCCGTTCTGGTGCCACCAGATTTCTCTAAGGACTTTGTTATCTATTGCGACGCCTCACGACAAGGATTAGGTTGCATTCTCATGCAAGATTGTCATGTGATTGCATACGCATCTCGAAAGTTGCGTCCACATGAGGATAATTATCCAACACATGATCTTGAGCTTGCAGGTGTGGTCCATGCACTGAAAACCTGGCGACATTACCTTTTGGGTAATCGTTGCGAAATTTACAATGATCACCAAAGTCTGAAATATATTAGCACCCAGCCGGATTTGAATCTCCGGCAAAGACGGTGGGTTGAGTTGATTATAGATTACGACTTATGAAAGCCAATGTCATGGCTGATGCACAAGTCATAAGTCTTATTGTAACAACCTGGTGTTACAAAAAGGTCAACAACTTCTCTATGAGGAATTTCGGAAGTTAAACCTCCATATTGTTCCTCAAGGATTCCTATCAAACCTGGTGGTGAAACCTACTGTTAAGGATCAAATTATAGCTGGCCAGAAGCGTGATAAGGGTATTTCTTGGATCAAAGAGAACCTCGTTAACGGTATCGCTAAGGATTTCTCTGTTGATGATCAAGGTGTGGTGTCCTTCTAGAACCGTTTGGTGGTTTCCAAGAGCCAACGTCTTCGGCAGCTGATTCTTAAGGAGGCTAATGATTCCCCTCTCACAATTCATCTAGGTAGTACCAAGATGTATCAGGACCTACGCGAGAGGTTCTGGTGGACTAGGATGAAGAGAGAAATTGCTCAGTTCGTCGCTCATTGTGACGTTTGTCGTCGCGTGAAAGCAGAACATCAGAGGCCTGCTAGCACCGTTCAACCTTTAGCTATTCCTGAATGGAAATGGGATAAGGTCGGTATGGATTTTATTACCGGATTTCCCAAGACTAAGAGAGGGAATAATGCTATCTTTGTGGTCATCGACCGCTTTTCCAAAGTGGCTCATTTTCTTCCTCTTCGGGAGAGTATAACTGCTAGCCAGCTAGCAGAGTTATATGTTTCTCGAATAGTTTCTCTTCATGGTGTTCCATTGGAGATTAACTCAGACCGCGGAAGTATCTTTACTTCCCGATTTTGGGCAAGTTTCCAAACTACTATGGGGACTCATCTATCCTTTAGCACTGCTTTCCACGCGCAATCAAGGGGTCAAGTTGAGCGAGTCAATCAAATCCTCAAAGACATGCTCCGAGCTTGTGTTATATCCTTCGGTATGAATTGGGAGAAATGTCTTCCATTTGCCGAATTTTCTTATAACAATAGTTATCAATCAAGCTTGGGCAAAGCCCCTTTTGAAGTTCTCTATGGACAAAGGTGTCGAACACCTCTTCACTCGTCAGAAACCGGAGAGAGGCAACTCTTTGGCCTGGATATGATCCAAGCTGCAGAGGAGCAGGTCCGCATTATTCGTGAAAAGTTGAAAACAGCCCAATCTCGTCAACAGAGCCAATATGATCACCATCATAAGGCTGTGACCTATGAAGTTGACGAGAAGGCTTACCTTCGGGTTACACCTCTGAAGGGTACCCATCGATTCGGTATCAAGGGCAAGTTGGCTGCTCATTACATTGGACCTTTTCGCATTCTTGCTAAAGGAGGAGAGGTTGCCTACCAATTGGAACTTCCGCCGCACCTTTCCAAGGTTCATGATGTCTTCCACGTCTTGCAACTCATGCGTTGCTTCTCGGACCCTGTCCATGAAGTGGACCATGAAGCGTTTGATCTCCAAGATAACATTACATATCGAGAATACCCTGCTCATATTCTTGATCAGGCTGAGCATACCACTCGGCGTCAGAACATCAAGTTTCTCAAGGTTCAGTGCTAACATCATTCTAAAAAGGAGGCCACATGGGAAACAGAAGATCGTCTTCGACTAGAGTACCCCGAGCTCTTCCCGACGACTTCAAAATCTCGGGACGAGATTCTTTTGAGTAGGGGTGAGTTGTCACGTCCCTAGCTAGATGTCATAGGATAGCATGTGTGTGCATCATATTTCAATTTTGCATCAACATGAAATGGGGATTAAAATAAACCCCAAACGCTCATTTGAATCAAACTAAATTAAAGTTTGTGAAATATCAACAAATCCAAAATGCCCATCTAAAATGTCCCCTATGTCTATGGACATGAATATATTAGGGGCCATCTCAAATATTTCAACATTTATAGATATTTAAAAATAAATTATAAAGCTTCTGAAAATGCTAAATAAAGTATTATCATTATTTTAGATTTCAAAATATCCTGAAACTTTTTATGGGAGTTTGTAATATTCAAACTTATTATTATAAAATATTGGGGATATTTTATAATAGCATTTGTACCTGAAAAATAAATAAAGCAAATGTCAGGATTAGAAAATAGAAAGTAAAAGAAATAAAAAAAGAGGAGACAAACCTTACCTGGCAGCCCATCTGCGGCCCAGCCCATTGGGGGTAGGAGGGTTTTCTTCCTCCTGGCGCTAGTGGACATGGCGTGTGGCCGGCGTGCGCGCGTGGGCGTGCCGCCGCACAACCTGCCTACCTGGTTGTTCCCGGCCAGCGAGGCGCCGCGGATGACCCCATGAGAGGCGTCCGGATCGAGCCGGCCTCGCCTTCTCTCGCTTCTCGCTCTCTTCCCCTCTGCTCTCCATGGCCGACGGCGCCAAAGCTTCGCCGCCATAGTTCCGGCCACCTCCGTGCCCTCCTAAGACCGCCAAAAGCTCCGCCATGACCCCCTCGTCCTCCCCGTGGACCTAGTAGCCGCCAGGAGCCCCTCTACGCCGAGGCTGTAGTCGTCTTCAAGTGCCGGCTCCGGCGCTCCTCTCCGGCGATTCGCGGCCGTCTGCGCGTCCCCGAGCCCGCCGTCTTCCTCAACCACCTCGCGGTGAGCCCCTGCATTGATCCCCCCTATCCTTGCGGCCTGCCCCTTGCTTTAGATGTCGTCCCCTTGCTGCTCGAAATTCGTTGTCGCTCAGCTCGTCGCCGGCCGTAGCTCCGGTGGCCCCGAGCCCCCTCGGCCGCCCCTTTGGATGCGCGCGTGCGCGGGCTACCCTCCGGTGCCCTCCGCGCACTAAATGGCCGCCGGAAGAGCAAGTCCGGTGAGTCGCCGCCGGCTGGCCTCCGACATGGTGATGTGGTAGGGCCATCAGGGGCCAATCACCCTGCTAACCAGCCCGCCAGCCACTGACACTGGCCCCAGCTACGGGTCAAACCCCGGCTAGTGTGGGGATTAGCCTCGTGTCACTGACGTGTGGGTCCCGCACGTCAGGTTTGACCAGGCCTCGTCAGCGGACCTGCTGACGTCACAGTGACGTTAGGCTGACACTCTAATTCAATTTCTGGTTTTCAAATAATTCCAGGAAATGTTTAAAACTTCAAAAATTCACATAAATTAATCTGTAAATCAGATGAAAATAATTTATATATGAAAATTTATCAGAAAAATCCAGTGAATCTAATGGTGCTATTATCATGCATGTTAGATAAACCTATGTAGATCAACATTGACATTTACTAATAGGTTAACTTATGAAATATGAAATGAAGAACGACTTTGAACCTATATTCAAACTCACTTCAAATTAACTTGGACAATAGTTGCATTAGCTCATCCATACATGTTGTCATGTCATGATCATGCATCATATTGTTGCACTTGCATGTATTGATTGCTATTTATCTGCATTGCGGTAGGCCCTGCTTCTGAGCATACCTCCGAGTATTCCAACGAAGGAGAAAACCTCCCCGCTTCCAAGCAAGGCAAGCAAAGCTTTTGATCATTCCGATAACATCCCACTCTCTCGCTCCTGCTCTTGTTTATTGCATTAGGACAACCGTTCACTTGTCTTTCATACACGGTAGATGAACCTATTCTTTTGCATGACCTGTCAATGTCAAAGTAAATAGCTAAACCTTGCAACCTAGCATACCTGGTAGATGCTTGTGCCATGATGTGCTTAGCTTAGTTTGCCTGCTATGCTTAGAGTTGTGTCAGGTCTGATTTATCTAGGTCATGAACTAGAGTGAAATAATGATGTTCTGATGTGATAAGCTTATGATGAACCCGAGTTGGTAAAGGTAGCGATGAGAGGCTATGTAGGAGTACATAGCGGGTTGTCTCATTGGGACTGTTCTTAGGAACTGAGTTCCGTGTTTGTGATCCAAGTCAAGTTACTACCACACGTTGGGATACTTAATTGACCCTCTCGAGTTATTGATTGCTTAGTCCTTAGTCCAGGAGTTGAAAGTAGTTTCTGGTGTTTATAGCATGTTGCAGGCCGTGCATAGCGCTGACCCTACGGGTGGCTTACGACATGGTAGGCAGTGGCACGGTGTACCAAGGGTCACCCGGATGGTGTGCTTGGGAACCCTACGCACATCGTTTGGTGTCGTAGCGGAAACTTCGGCCGGACTTCCGTGCGGGTTCAGTTTCAAATAGGCGATAGCCTGGACTAGAGGTCTTATGTGATTGACGGTCGTGGATGACTCCCTCACTGGGCTTCCGCTTGAAGGTTGTCGAGGTGCATAGTTTTATGAGCACATAGCGATAACTGGCGAGAGCGTGTGTGAAGAATTACACCCCTGCAGTGTATGAAACTATTCGAATAGCCGCGTCCTCGGATATGGACTACTTGGAAAGCTTATGTTGTTCATAGATAATCAAATGGATACTCATAAAAATATCAAGACAAGTGTGAGTACCATGGATGGCACTCTCGCGGGAGAGGGAAGTAAATCCATGGTGGTGTATTGTTATAGAGTTAGTGGACTCGTGTGCGATATCTACAATCTAAACAACGAGTTAAAATTGTGTAGTGTAGGTTAGCCATGAGTCAAAGCTGGCATTGCTGCATAAACTCCAGCACTCCCCTTGTTGATACATGAGCATGAATAGTCTAGATCTACTTTAAAGACTTGTTGAGTACGTTTGTACTCATGTTTCCTTAATAAATGTTGCAGATGAGACTCAGGACCCATCGGGTGGGTTCTATCTATATGTCGACGATGCCGAATAGCTGGTGTGCCAGCTACGACCTTATGCCCTGTGGCGGGCTGTAGATAGTCAGGCCTTGTGTCTTTTTACCCTTTCATCTGTGTGTACTTAGATAGCTTTGTGCTTCCGCTTGATTTGTATGTACTTGTGTGTATGACTTGAGTGTCCGGTCATGTGACCCCTATCTGTAAGAACATATTATGCAAGGCTCTTCTGGGCCTGTTAAATAAAAGTTGTATTGTTGTATGGTTATGTTGTGATGCCATAGTTGTATCTATGCATATCGAGCATGTCGTGCATATGTGTGACGTGCAACTGTATGCATGGGATCCGACACCTAGTCGTGTGCCTTTAGTACTACTCTTTACGGGAAACTGCCTCTTTGTACTTCCAGCGAGCCATGGTAGCTTGCTACTGCTCCGGATACATTGATTGACCGGCATATATCCTTGTTTGCTGTTGTGTCTGTCCCTTCAGGGAAATGTCTCGCAGTGTAATGGAGTCCCTGTAGCACGCTATGACTCGTCTACATGCAGTGATGGCATTCATGTCTCACAGCGTAATGGAGTCCTTGTAGCTTGCTATGACTCGTCTACACACGCTTGAGGCCGACACCTGCATTGTTGGGTTACGTATGCCTGTTTCCGTATGGATGTGCCACTTGGGTTCTATAACTAGTCATGTCGGCCCGGGTTCTCTATCGTTTGATTGCCAGCGACATGTTCACATACGTGAGCCAAAAGGCGCGAACGGTCTCGGCAAAGGTAATGCTGCAGCCGTGGAGCTTACTGTGCGTGAGGCCGCAAAGTGATGTGATGTGTTATAGTCTGGATTCATATGACTTAGGATCGGGGTCCCGACAGTGCAGATAAGTGCGCTTTTCTTGTCGCAGTTGATGGTAATGGCGCTCATTGGTCCGGGCATCTTCAGTATGTTGTAAGCGAAGTGGGTGGCCGCCATGAACTTTGTCAGTGTCGGATGGTCGAGAATGCCATTGTATGGCAACGAGATCTCGACAACGTCGAAGACGATCTTCTCCGTTCTAAAGTTGATATCGCTGCCGAATGTCACGGGCAGCGTGACCTTGCCTTTCGGCTGAGTCCTTCCCGAATTGACCCCTTGGAAAGCATTTGTCGGCTCGAGATCTCCGTCAGGAATCTGCAGCCTTCGAATGACATCGGGCAAGATCAGATTCAGGCTGGCCGCACTGTGGACTAACATCTTCGTCACCTTGAGGTTGTGGATTGTTGGTGATACCAACAACAGAAGGCACCCGACCGTAGTTATGCGATCAGTCTAATCCTTGGCGTCGAAGATGATAGGAGTGATGGACCATTTCAGATGTTTCTATGCACCGACAGAGGGATCTGCCGCATTTACCTCACATGCCCACTATTTAAGTTGGCGGTGAGAGGAATGCGACGAGGCTCCTCCTTCTATGCACATCATCTCCATAGCCTTCTGAAACTCATGATCACTGGACTCGTCGTCCTCTTCGACATCATCATCATCCCCATCTTGCTTGTCGCAGCCACGGGTGGGCCAATCCTTCTGCGGATTGGGCTCGCCGCGGTGGCCTCCTCGGCCAACACGCTTCTTGTCAGACCCTCAGCACCGTCCTGGCCATTCTCCTTATCTCGCCTCTCATATTCAACCCTCTACTTCTCTGCAAGCTGCTCAACTTGCTGGCAGTCTTGGAGGTCGTGGCCTTTGGTGCGATGGATCTTGCAATACTACTTGCCGGAGTCTTCTGGCTTGCCGGCAGCTACCAAGGCGTGGCAGGAGGCGTACCCGGCAACATCATTGCCAGGGTCATGGACCTTGCCTTTCTTGGCGGCGCCAGGATTTCTGGACGTATCAATGGCAAGCACGGTCTTGCCCTTGCGCTTCTTGTTCTTCCTCCGGCCCATCTTTGCCGGGGCAACGGTGTCCTCATCTTCAGAGTCGAATTCTATGCCGGCATATTTGTCGGGGAGTCTTCTCCCTTCTTCAGCCTGAGCGCACTTGTCTGCCTGGGCATAAAGCTCAGCAACGTCCCTGACTCTGTTCAGCGCTAACTCTTCCCACATCCTACGGTTGCACATGTTCTGATGGAACGCGCTAATCACAGCGGTAGGGTGAATGTCTAGGATGTTGTGGTGCACACGGTTGAACCTCTGGATGTACTTGCGCAGAGTTTTGCCTTCTTTCTGGGGGATGATGTGCAAACCGCTCACCTGGCAAGGAGCTAGAGGGCCTCTGGTGAAGGCGCCAACAAACTTGTGACACAGGTCCGCCCAGGAGGTGATGGATCTCTATGGAAAGTGCATCAACCATGACCTGACATTGGGCTTAAGCACCAACAGGAAGTCGTTGGCCAATATCTTGTCGTCGCGGCTCTCGGCAGCCTGCATCGCAATGGTGTAGACGCTTAGGAACGCTGACGAATGGGTCTTTCCATCAAACTTCTCCGGGACTTCCGGTTTGAACATGCGGGTGTTGGGCCACTGGACTTGCCACAGCTCTGAGGTAAACACTGGACATCCCACCTCGTAAGGTAGGCTTACAGGGTACCCCGACGCGGACTTGTCTACAATGCGCCCCGCGCGCCTGTCCAACTGGAGGCGTGCTCCCCGCCGTCGCTCAATCGCGGTTCGCGCATCTTCCTTGCCACGTTCCCGAAGAACATGACGCCGATCGTGGCACGTCCATGGGTCAGACAATGCCATTGAATAACCGTCGTAGGTGTCGGTCCGCTGGGCCAGCGACCGACAATGATGTTGCGGAGGAGAGTGTGCCGAGGTCGCGCCAACTCCGAGCACTTCACCGTTGGTCTTAGGCGTCCCTGCGGGCCAAAGCTTATCTGTGAGGCCGAGGAGGCTCTGAATGGTGTCTCTCCATTCATCGAGCTTCTCTACAGCAGGAGGAAAGCTTAGGAGCAGGAGGAAAGCTTGGCAGTGAGCGGCACAAGAAACGCGAGGTGCTCTGTGGGGACCCCGACTCATAAGTCGTGATCACCGAATGCACGTGTCCAGTGATCCCAGAGATCAATGCTAACTAAACACACAAAAGCTGAATAACAAGAGTCTTACATCCACATTTAGCGTCTTACACAAATAAAGACCATGAAGGTCTAGTCTTACATAGATAGGGCCACGTTGGCGAAACACTTAAACTTGACAAGCAACGGAAATCTTGATCGAAAGCGTGAACCCATGCCATCTACCTTAACCCTATAGGCATTCTGGCTGGGAAGCGTCCTAGTTCGCATGTTTGTCACCAATGAAATCTTCAATGTACTCATGTTCTTCCATGCCTGGCCAATTAAATAACTAGTGGCTAGCCAATGAGTATTTTGAATGTACTCGAAAGCAACCCAAGTTGTGGATCAAGGTAATAATGATGTATGATATAGCACTAAGTATGTAATTGTGGAAAGCTAACTTTGAATGCAATGACATGATCAAGTAACTAGGAAAGCATGCATCACTAGTTGGCAGATATCCATATGAACAAGTTATAGATATCATCATAAGCAGGGGTTGCACATCTCATGTTCACCCATCACATCAAGTCTTCCGACTTGTCTCAAGTATCATAGTCCTGTCTCCCGTACACACACACCAAGTTTGCAAAAACATTTGGACATAGTCTAAGAAGCACCACCCAACTGTCCTTGAACGTGGACACGGCTATTCGAATAGTTTTACACTCTCCAAAGGTTGCACACTTTACCCACAAGACACGAGGAACTTCCGTGTCATCCACGACTCGCGGTATAGAACATACCCGAGGTAAGAACCCATACAATGCCTTTCCCTTGGCGATACTAAACAAAGAGTCCACTCGATTGGTACCCAGCCCACATGATGTACATCACTCGTATCATCCATGCAGGGACCAACGGTGTGCCCGGTGCCTGTGAAGACAGTGCATGATCGTCCATACCGGCACGACCCTATATCGAGAGTGACCACGCCACTACCTCCACTAGTAATGCCAGCTCCTTGCCCGCACCCACCAAGGTAATCAACAAAGCCCCGTCCATAAAGGGTATCGTGGTTGCGCATGTAGGGTTGGGACGGTTGAAAAATCTTAAATCAAATCCGTTTTCGAAAACACACCCTCAACTTGTTCCGGCACACCACTTCTTTCTCAAGAAGTCACCCATCAACTCATCATCATCCCCCTCGGGCATTAGTGGCACCCGATGGGGTTTTCGAAAGGTCTTTGAAATCATTGCCTCATCTCCATCACCATGCATAATTCTCACCCCACTTGCGTAGCATCTACTAGGATCCTATCAACACCCACCCGCACAACCCTCATAAGAATGGTAGGGTCATGCACGATGCAAGTATCCATGGTAGAGTATCGGAGGCATCCCTACGAAAGGGGAACACCACATAATGAACAATCATCGAAACAACAAGTGCTATATGTCATGCATGAAAAAGTTTCTTAACATGGTCAAAGGGCTGCTTGCCTGGCTCAACAGAGCACATAAAGCTACTATTAAAATGCTACCCTATTCTGATAAATACTAAAAACTATAATAAAAATATCTGTTTAAGGTTTTGCTGTGAAAAACATTTTTGAAAACTAATAAAGAGAGGCAAAAAGATGTCAAAAAATACATTTTAAAATAAAATAGTGTATAAAAAGTTTTCAACATTTTTCACAAATGGCACTATTAAATTCTATGGAATATCCTAGGGTTTTAGGTGGACAAATAATGTCATTGGATTTTTATTTAATCCTGTGGAATTTTTGGAATTCAAATAGAAAAAGAAAAAAATGGGGGTTCGTGTGCCCTGGGCCAAAAGCCTAGCCGCCCTAGGCCAACCGGCCAGGCCGGCCTAGCTGAGCTGCGGGCACGCGCGCATGTTCAGGTTTTGTCACACCCTGTATTTGTATCACATTGTTATGTTTGCGTTTATAAATTTGGAGCCGACCAAAAACTTTTTCAAGTTGCTTGTGCTTGTTTGTTATTATGTTTGCTTGTTTGATGTTGTGTTATATGGCACTCCTAGGTTCTATTCCCCTTCAAATTCATCTTCCATGCCCTAAACCTCTTGCCCAATGATCATGCCATGTGAATAGTTCCCAAAACTACTTTTATCAAATTTTGTTTTAACGAAAAATGATTTGTTCAAATTAGGTTTTCAAAACCCCTTGAAATGAGGTTTGCACTACAAGTCTTCAAATTAGGTGGACCCTTCTTTCCCAAAGGCTTTATTTCAAACCTACTATATATATGACTTCCCAAAACCACCAAATAATATTTTTAAACATTATTTTCATATTGTATTTAAATACTTTTTCTTAAGGCTAGAAATGGTTTTCCCTAGGGAAAAATTATTTAAATGCTTTGAAAATATTTGGGGAAATTTAGAGAAACTCAGTGGACATATATTTTCCATATATATGAGTTTCAACACAAGGGCATGGTCAGATCATGGGCAAACCCCTCAAAACCCTTTCTGTTCAAATCATACTTTTGGAATATTTCTATAAGAAATATTCTCAATAAATTCCAGGAAAATTCCCGCATGTCAACACGATCATAGGTGATGATCGTGCAACGTTTCATCTCAATCCAAGTTGGTTTGGTTCATCAAACCATCCCAAAACCATTCCTGTCCAGAATCAAATTTGAAAAACTTTACATTGTGTAGTGTCTCCCCTTGGTCTCAAACTTTGTGGGCATTCTCTAATGTCCAAATAGTGATGATACACTGAATGGTGCATCAAGGGTAAAAGCCTAGCATCAATGGATCTACAAAAATCAGATTCTGCTAATTTCTAGGGTTTAACAAATTTGCAATGTCAACTTTTTACCCTCGGGCTCAAAATTGGTGAAACCTCTCATCTTTACCTACCCCTTGACCCTGGTGAGTGTCTCAATAAATTGGTAACATCTTCTTGTCCCAAACTTCATCAAACACCTTCTGGTGATTTTGTAAAACCAGCTTTTTCACCCCATTCCCTTTTACCCTTGCCTCCAAAATTTTACGAGAGCCTCTTGTAGTCACCTTTCACCCCTAGTAAAAGTCCCAAGTCATCAGAACACTGAGAGCTAGGGTGAAACCCCTATTTCTACACCTGGCAACATCTTTTTCTACCCCTCTCCCCATTTCCTTCTACCCTAAGGCTCCTCTAGAGCTCTCCCTAGCTTATCCTAGCCTTTGGGCATCTCCAATACCCCAAGACACAAGGAGACACGTGTGTGGGCATAAAATATGCCTGGGCAGGCCATTTGGGCGCTCTGGAGCGTGCTACAGTGCGCTCCCGCACTGTAGCCGCCCTTGCCCGGCACCACCCGACAGCCTCGGGCAACCCCACCGTGTCCCCTCGGTCGGCCTCGGCGTCCGCAACACGGCAGGCGGTCGGCCCTCTCTCTCCCCTCTCTCTCGCGCGCGCGCACGGCACCTCCCGAACTGGCCAGTGGCCGCGCTCGCACGTGCGCACCTCCGGGCCCCCCTCCTGTCTGCCTTCTCTCCTCCTGGGCATGGACCGTGTCCATGAAGCCCCCGGACACGGCCTCGCTCGCCCCCGTGGCCTGTGGAGAGCACCCCGTGCTTGCCGGCGCACTACACCCACGATGGACCGGTAGCCGCCTATAAATAGGCCTCCTCGCTCCTCCTGACCCTCTCTCCTCGCTCTGCCTCTCCCTCCACATCCTCCCCGTGCCAAGAGCGCTCTCCCCAGTGGTCGAGAGCCCTCTCCTGACCCAAACCCTCTCTGCCGTCGAGCTCCTCTCCCCTCGCTAGGGTTCCCCTCACCAATGCGAGGGAGCCCTGCAACCTCCCACCAATGCGAGGGAGCCCTGCGAGCACGCCGATGCCCTTTGCTCCGTCTGCCGTGGCCTGGAGCGCCTTCAGTGAGCCCTTCCCCGCTCCTGTCGCGAGCAGAGGGATGACACATGGGGACCACCTGTCATCCCCTCACCCCTCCTCTCTCGCTAGTAGGCCAGGCCCGCGGGCAGGTTTAAAAACAACCTGCCGCGCGCGGCTCCTCGCCTGGGCCGGCTTCCCCTGTGGGCCGGTTCGGCTGGGTGGTTCGTGCTCGTAAGGGCACATGACCCCTTTTCCTTTTTCTTATTATGTTATCTTCCAAATATTCTACAAATCTAAATAGTTATCTAATGCCAATAATTCTTCCACCTAAATTCCTAGAATAATCCCTAGAATTTAATAGTGCCATTTGTTAAAAAAAATTGAAAATAGTTTTAGTAGTGTTTTATTTTAAAATCAATATTTGGGCACCTTTTTGCCTCTGTTAATTTATTTCCAAAATATTTTTAACAACAAAATCCTAGGAGAATATTTTTTGTATGAAAATGGGTATTTATCAGAATAGATTAGCATTTTAATAAGTAGTTGAGTGCTCTGTTTTTGTATGTTGCTTAT
This sequence comes from Hordeum marinum, assembly GCA_022496015.1. Lineage (NCBI taxonomy): Eukaryota > Viridiplantae > Streptophyta > Magnoliopsida > Poales > Poaceae > Hordeum > Hordeum marinum. The sequence goes on along the minus strand of CM039676.1, from coordinate 131,744,564 downwards.
TTTTATCGCTTTATTTCACGACGATAGATTGCGCGGTTGACGAAGAAGTTGGACCCGAAAATTCAAAGACCCTAGAGACCTGGTTGAGCCAGGCAAGCAACACTTTGACCATGATAAGAAACCATTTTATTGCATGTCATATAGCACTTGACTTTCAATATATTTGATCATGTGATGTGGTGTTCCCCTTTCGGTGGGGCTGCCTCTGGAACTTCTCCATTGACACTTGCATCATGCATGACACTATCACCTTATGAGGGTTATGCGGGTGGGTGTAGTTAGGCTTCTAGTAGATGCTACACAAGTGGGATCTATGCATAGTGATGGGAAGAAAGATTTGATTTCAAAGACTTTTCGAAAACCCCGTCGAGTGCCCCTAATGCTCGAGGGAGATGATGAGAAGATGGGTGACCACTTGAGAAAGAAGTGGTGTATCGGTGTAGGTTGAGATTGTGTTTTTGAAAACGGATTAGATTTAAGATTTGTCGACCATCCCAACCTTACATGTGCAACCACAATACACCTTATGGGACGCGGCTTTGTTGATTACCTTGGTGGGTACTAGCAAGGAGCCCGCATTACTAGTGGCGGGAGTGGCGTGTCACTCTCAATACGGGGTCGTACCGGTATGTACGATCATGCGCTGTCTTCACAGGCACCGGGCACACTGTTGGTCCCCTCATGGATGGTATGATTAGAGCGAGGCTCGTGTAATGTACATCATGAGGGCTGGGTACCAATCGAGTGGACTCTTTGTTTAGTATCGCTAGGGGAAAGGCATTGTTCGAGTGCTTACCTCGGGTATGTTACATACCGCGAGTCGTGGATGACACAGAAGTTCCTCGAGTCTTGTTGGTAAAGTGTGCAACCTCTATAGAGTCTAAAACTATTTGAATAGCCGTGTCCATGGTCAAGGATAGTTGGGTGGTGCTGCTTAGACTATGTCCAGATGTTTTCGTTAAACTTGGTGTGAATATGGATGTGATGGTGACAAAAGGTCACTTGACCTATGTCCGATGTCTTAGCGTGAGGATTGAACTAAGTCTGATGACTTAGCGAGATGACTAAACATGAGATGTTCAACCAATACTTATGATGATATCTGCAATTTGTTCACATGGATACCTGATAGTTGTTAATGCATGCTCACTAGTTACTTGATAATGTCATTTGCATGCAAAAATTAGCTTTCCGCAAATTTACCTACTTAGTTATATATCATGCATCATTTTTACCTTGTTACACAACTTCGGTTGCTTTCGAGTACATTAAAAGAAATGGCTTGCCACTGGTTATTTAATTGGCCAGGCATGGAAGAACAGGAGTATGTTGAAGAGTTCAGTGGAGACGAACAAGCGAACTAGGATGCTTCCCAGTCAGAATACATGTAGGTTAAGGCAGATGGCATGTGTTCACGCTTTCGACCAAGATTTCCGCTGCCTGTTCTATTTACGTGTTTGGCCCATGTGGCCCTATCTATGTAAGACTAAGACCTTCGTGGTCATTATTTGTGTAAGACGTTAAGTGTGGATGTAAGACTCTTGTTATTCAGCTTTTGTGTCTTCAGTGAGCATTGATCTCTGGGATCACTGTACACATGCATTCAGTGATCACGACTTACGAGTCGGGGTCCCCATAGAGCTGGTATCAGAGCCATCCTGACCGTAGGAAGCCCTTAGTTAGCATGGACGTTAGTCAGGATAAAACCGACTTTCAAAACTACACGTAGCATTTGTACTTAGGAATTCTGCACTATTTACCTCTTCTCATCTTCACACAACACTCTGCTGACTCTCCTCCTTTCAAACCTTTGTAGATGGCCATCGTACCTGAAGCCTTCCTGACATCCGTCTTTCCCTTACTCCTTGGGGATAGCCTGGAGAAGTGCTAGTTTCACCAACCACCCATTTTCCTCTACTACGAGTACTGGGTCGATGCCATTACGAAGGAGTACCATGTAGATGTGGTCGTGAAGGCAAATGACTCCCCAACCAGTTGGTTGTTTGAAGGACCACGGATGGAGACCATGATGTCTGGCATCGAGACAGCTGCACGCAAGGCACTCCTACACCTTCGGGACATCTTTCTAGAGATGGCTGACGAGCCGACCACTCGCTACCTTCCCTTCAGGAAGGATGACCTTGGCGAGAGTTGCATTCTGATTCCAACCAAGGAGGATGGCACACTACTCAGGTTCCAGACCTACTTCAGCCTCTCCGCCGATAGCCTGGTTCATAACCTGATGAAGGAGTCTGTGAAGCTCCGTGAGGAACTTCACCACACTAGAGGGCTACTTTGACAAGCCAAGACGAAGCCAGACAAGATCAAGAAGGATGGAGCCCTCGAGGGATGACCAGTTGTCGCTTATCGAGGAGGAGTACCCCCAACTAGTGACGCACCCACGCGTCGTCATTGCATGAGTGCGAAGGAGTACCGTGAGCTCTTCACCAACACACCAGCAAAGCATCGTCGGGATGAACTTCCTCGTTCCCGACCCCTTTGACCGGGAATGATGCCTGTTCAGATGATGAACAAGAGGAGACCCCGAGGAGCGTGACTACAAGATCGAGCACTCCACCACCTGAGTCCGAGAACCCCTAGGGTAGGATCAGTCATCTACCCCTCATGCAAAGTCGAGTCCGTGTAATGGTTCATATGAAACCATGTGTGCTTGTTGTTTATTTTATTGTTTATTTTCTCATGCAAGTCGCGCTTTGGCCTTAGGCAACATGTAAGCGAATCCATCGTCTATCTTAATATATGTTGTTGGTCTTTCAACCTTTGTTTTAACTCACTTGCACTTGACCGACCCCCTTAGGCGTGCTTTTTTCTTTATTGCTTATCCTCTTGTCAGTCCCAATTGTTTGACTTGGCTGCTCCAAACAAGATGGTGACTGCTACCCGCAACATCTCCTTCACCAACCTTGTAGCCGCCAACTCCAGCCAGCAATAGGGAGCTGGTGGAGCTGCTCACGCTGGAGGACACTAGGAACAGTCACAAGGCAATATTCCCATGCCACCACCTCCAGCGGAGAACATGACCATAGCTTAGTTTCTCCAAGTTCTCTGGGAGGAGCACCAAGCCAACAATGCTGCTATCCATAAATGGCTCAGGCCCTGGTGAACAACCAGCAGCAAGGCAAGAACGGCAATGGCCACTCCATGTTGTCTGAGTTCATGAGGAACTCGCCCCCAACTTTCAGCGAGACTATTGAACCATTGGATGCTGATGACTGGATTCGCACGATCGAGGACCTCCTTGCATTGGTCAACTGCAATGAGGATCATGAGAAGGTGCTTTATGCCTCTCACTGCCTCGGAGGTACCGCCCGAGCTTGGTGGGATGGATTCAAGGTCAGGCAAGGAGAGCGTGTGATCACGTGGAAGGACTTCAAGGAAGGATTCCGCACTTCCCATATTCCTTCTGGGATCATGGCTATCAAGAAGAGAGAATTCAGAGCGCTGACGCAAGGAAGTGGCTTTGTCAAGGAGTACCTGCAGAAGTTCAACCTGCTGTCAAGGTATGCACCTAAAGACGTCAGCACAGAGGATGGCAAGAAGGAACGCTTCATGGAAGGACTTCAACAGGTCCTGTAGTATTAGCTCATCATCTGCGACTGTCGAACTTTCTTCGACTTGGTGAACAAGGCCCTGATGCTGGAAGACAAGTGGCATGCCAGAGACGAAACTCGCAAGTGCAAGATGATCAGCAAGGGTAGCCCCAGCAACCAGAAGCCTTGCCCTTGACAGCTAGCCCCAGCCAAGCCGACCTATCAGCCGCAGCATGCGAGACCTCCAGCACCTTGTCCTAGCTACCAGCCTCGGCAGTATGCCAATTCCTGGCCAGCTTATAACAACAATCCCAATAACAACAACGGTGGCAGGAACTTCAACAACAACCCTAGACAAGTCACTTGCTTTGGATGTGGTCAGCCAGGACACATCTCTAGATTGTGTCCTACCAAGAAGCCAGATGCCCCGCGCCCCAATGCGCCAGCTCAACAAGCCCGTTGAGCACCACCAAGGAACCCCGCTCCTCGCAACCAGACCAACAGTGGCAAGGGTCGTGTGAATCACATCACCGTAGATGAAGCCTTGGAAGACCCGGACGTCATACTGGGTACGTTCCTTGTCAACTCAACCCCAACAATTGTACTGTTTGATTGTGGAGCTTCGCATTCTTTTCTCACCCAAAATTTTGCATTAGAGAGTGGCATGGAACCTACACCCCTAGGTAGTCGTATGTTCATACAAACCCCCGGTTTAGTTATGAAGTCTGGGATAGGGTGTAAGGGAGTGAAGATTGACATCAACGGGGTAGACTTCCTAGCAGACTTTATAGTTCTGGATTCACCTGGCTTGGATGTAATCCTAGGCATGGACTGGTTAACCAAGCACCAAGGCTTGTTGGACTCTTCTAAGAGGATTGTCACCATGATGAATAGCCAAGGAGTGGAAGTCACGTATTTTCCCAACCCTGCCTCAACTCAAGCCCCTCAAGTTAACTATCTGTCGAGAGTTGAGTTGGATCAAGTGCCAGTGGTATGTAAATACCCGGATGTGTTCCCTGATGAGCTTCCCGGAATGCCCCCTGACCACGACATTGAGTTCATCATTGATCTTATGCCCGAATCAAGGCCTATCTATAACAAGGCCTACAGGATGGGATCCAAAGAGTTGGCTGAGTTGAAGAAGCAACTAGCAGAGCAACTGAAAAAAGGTATTATTCGCCCAAGTGCCTCTCCGTGAGGATCACCTATTCTATTTGTGTCAAAGAGGGACGGAACTATCAGACTTTGTGTCGATTACCGCTCCCTCAATGAGGTCATGACAAATAACAAGTACCCACTCCCCAAGATTGGAGACCTATTTGATCAGTTGAACAGAGCTAAGGTGTTCTCCAAGATCGACCTCAGATCTGTGTACTATCAGCTGAAGATCAGGCCCCAAGACATTCCGAAGACGGTGTTTGTAACCCGGTATGGCCTATATGAATACATTGTCATGTCATTCGGGTTAACTAATTCCCCTGCCTATTTCATGTACCTCATGCATAAGGTCTTCATGGAGTACTTGGACAAGTTCGTTGTCGTCTTTACTGATGACATTCTCGTCTTCTCCAAGTCTGAAGAAGAACATGAGGAACAATTGAGATTGGTCCTAGAGAAGCTTTGAGAGCACCAACATTATGCCAAGTTCAGCAAGTGTGAATTCTGGCTGCATGAAGTTGGGTTCTTGGGTCATGTGTTAACTGTAGAAGGATTATCAATGGATCCTGCCAAGATTGAAGACGTGACTGAGTGGCAAACCCCAACCACCGTGAAGGAAGTCAGGAGCTTCCTCGGACTTGTGGGATCTTACCGCAAGTTCGTGGAAGGATTCTCAAGCATTACCCGACCCATGACCTAGCTTTTGAAGAAGGACAAGAAGTTTGAATGGACTTTGAAGTGCGAGGAAAGCTTCCAGGAGGTCAAGGAGAGATTGACCACAGCCCCAGTTTTGGCCACCCCTGATATTCATAAGGAGTTTGTGATTTATTGTGATGCATCAAGAACCAGGCTTGGAGGTGTTCTGATGCAAGAAGGCAGAGTCGTAGCATATCTATCCAGACAACTACATCCTCATGAAGCGAACTACGCAACTCATGATCTTGAGTTAGGAGCCGTGGTTCATGCCTTGAAGACATGGCGACATTACATTCTGGGGAAGCGATGTGAGATATTCATAGACCAAAAGAGTTTGAAGTATATCTTCACTCAAAGGGAATTGAATATGAGGCAGAGAAGATGGTCGGAATTGATCAAGGATTACGACCTCAGTGTTCAATACCACCCCGGAAGGTCCAATGTGGTAGCAGACGCCTTAAGCAGAAAGGTTGGTTCCATGAATGGTATGATTAAGGAAATGCTACCCGCCCTGTATGAAGAACTTGTGAGCTTCGGCTTGGAACTGGTTGCAACAGGATTCCTCGCCAACCTCTAAGCAGAGCCTACTCTGATGGATTATATCAAGGAGGCCCATAAGGGACATGAGAGCATTGAAGGCATCAAGAGGAAGATCAAGGCAGGCAAGGCCCTAGGATTCTTAGTGGATGAACAAGGAGTTATATGGTTCAGGAATCGCATTTGCATACCCAACAAGGAAGATCTCAAGAACCTCATCTTGCAAGAAGCTCATAACACTCCATACTCCATCCATCCTGGAGGAACCAAGATGTATCAAGACCTCAAGGCAAGATTCTGGTGGCATGGTATGAAATGGGAGATAGGCACGTTTGTTGCTAAGTGTGACATATGCTAGATAGTCAAAGCTGAGCCTCAATGACCCGCTGGACTATTGCAACCTCTCAAAGTGCTTGAATGGAAGTGGGATAAAGTCGGGATGGATTTCATCACCAGTTTGCCAGGGTCAAAAAAAGGACATGACTCCCTTTGGGTCAACGTTGATCACCAGACCAAGGTAGCCCACTTCATTCCCGTCAAGACCACCTATGATGGAAGCCAGCTTGCAAACCTCTACATCAACCACATTGTGAGTCTTCACGGACTTCCAAAGGAGATTCTGTCCGATCAAGGAACCCAATTTACCTCAAGGTTCTGGAAGAAGTTCCAAGAAGCTATGGGAACCAAACTCTCCTTCAGCACCGCTTTTCACCCTCAGACCGGTGGACAAACCAAACGAGTAAATCAGATACTCGAAGATATGCTCCGTGCTTGTGTTTTGGCATATGGAGCTAAGTGGGAAGAATACCTACCATTTGCCGAGTTCTCATACAACAACAGCTATCAGTCAAGTCTTCAGATGGCACAATTTAAGGTGTTGTATGGACGCAAGTGTCGTACTCCCCTCAACTGGTTAGAGACCGGAGAAGGATTAACTTTTGGACCAGACATCCTCCACGAAGCCGAATAGCAATTTCAACTTGTTTGAGAGCACCTTGAGACCGCCAAGTCAAGACAGAAGAGCCATGCCGACTCTCAATGTCAAGAACTAAACCTCAACGTCAGAGATTATGTCTACCTCCATGTGACGCCTCTCAAAGGAACCAAGCGTTTCCACGTCAAAGGAAATCTCACACCAAGATACATCAGCCCCTTCAAGATCACCGCAAGACGAGGAGAAGTTTCCTATCAACTAGAGTTACCTCCCGAACTGTCGGATGTGCACAATGTCTTCCATGTGTCACAACTCCGGAAGTGTCTGCAAGTTCCCAACAGCCCCGACCTCTACAAGGACATCGACCACCAAGCCATCGATCTTTAGCCAGATCTCACTTATTGTGAGAGGCCAGTTCGCATTTTGGATGAAGCCGAGCGCTGCACCCAAAGCTGCACCATCTAGTCCAGTGGAGCAACCACGCTGAAGCTGAAGCAACCTGGGAGCATGAAGATTATCTTAGATCAGAGTTCCCTTATCTTTTTAGCGCTTAGCCTAGGAATCTCGAGGACGAGATTCTTGTAAGGGGGAGCTCTGTCACACCCTGTGTTTGTATCACATTGTTATGTTTGGGTTTGTAAAATTTGTAGCCACCCAAAAACTTTTTCAAGGTGCTTGTGCTTGTTTGCTATGATGTTTCCTTGTTTGATGCTTGTGTTATATGGTACTCCTAGGTTCTATTCCACTTCAAATTCATCTTCCATGCCCCAAACCTCTTACCCAATGATCATACCGTGTTAATAGTTCCCAAAACTACTTTTATCAAATTTTGTTTTAACCAAAAATGATTTGTTCAAATTCGGTTTTCAAAACCCCCAGAAATGAGGTTTGCACTGCAAGTCTTCAAATAAGGTGGACCCTTCTTTCCCAAAGGCTTTATTTCGAACCTACTATATATATGACTTCCCCAAACCACCAAATATTATTTTTAAAGATTATTTTCATATTTTATTTAAAGACTTTTTCCTAAGGCCAGAAATGGTTTTTCCTAGGGAAAAATTATTTAAATGCTTTGAAATTATTTGGGAAAATTTAGAGAAACTGAGTGGCCATATATTTTCCATATATATGAGTTTCAACAGAAGGGCATGATCAGATCATGGGTAAAACCCCTCAAAACCGTTTATGTTCAAATCAAACTTTTGGAATATTTCTATAAGAAATATTCTCAATAAATTCCAGGAATATTCCAGCAAATCAACACTATCATAGGTGATGATATTGCAAAGTTTCATGTCAATCCAAGTTGGTTTGGTTAATCAAACCATCCCAAAACCATTCCTGTCCAGAATCGAATTTGAGAAACTTTACATTGTGTAGTGTCTTCCCTTGGCCTCAAACTTTCTGGCATGCTCTAATGGCCAAATAGTGATGATACACTAAGTGGTTGATCAAGGGTAAAAGCCTAGCATCAATGGCCCTACAGAAATGTGATTCTACAAATTTCTAGGGTTTAACAAATTTCCATTGTCAACTTTTTCCCCTTGGGATCAAAATTGGTGAAACCTCTCATCTTTACCAACCCCTTGACCCTGGTGAGTGTCTCAGTAAGTTGGTAACATCTTCTTGCCCAAAACTCCATCAAATACCTTCTGGTGATTTTGTAAAACCAGCTTTTTCACCCCATTCCCTTTTACCGTTGCCTCCAAAATTTTACCAGAGCATCTTGTAGTCACCTTTCACCCCTAGTAAAAGTCCAAAGTCATCATGCCACTCGGACCTGGGGTAAAACCCCTATTTCTACCCCTCGCAGCATCTTTTTCTACCCCTCTCCCCATTTCCATCTACCCTAAGGCTCCTCCAGAGCACTCCCCGAGCTTATCCTAGCCTTTGGGCATCTCCAATACCCCAAGACACAAGAAGCCACTCGAGTGGGCATAGAATATGCCTGGGCAGGCCATTTGGGCGCTCTAGAGCGCGCTACAGTGCGCTCCCACAATGTAGCCGCCCCTGCCCGGTGCCACCCAATAGCCTCGGGCCGCCCCACCATGTCCCCCCGTTCGGCCTCGGCGTCCTCAGCGCGGCAGGCGGTCGGCCCTCTCTCTCCCCTCTCTCTCTCCCGCGTGCGCACGACACCGCCCGAACCGGCTAGTGGCCACGCTCGGAAGTGCGCACCTCTGGGCCTCCCTCTTGGCTTCCATCTCTCCTCTTGGGCGCGGACCGCATCCATGAAGCCCCTAGACACAGCCTCGCTTGCACCCGTGGCTTGTGGCGAGCACCCCGTGCTTGCTGGCGCACCATGCCCAAGGTGGACCGGCGGCCGCCGATAATTAGGCCTCCTTGCTCCTCCTGACCCTCTCTCCTTGCTCTCCCTCTCCCTCCACATCCTCCCCGTGCCCAGAGCGCTCTCCCCCGTGGTCGGGATCCCTCTACCGACACAAACCCTTTCCACCGTCGAGCTCTTGTCCCCTCGTCGGCATGCCCCTCTCCCCCGACGAACCCATGACCTCCCACCAATGTGCGGGAGCTCCATGAGCATGCTGGTGCCCTCTGCTCCATCCCCCGTGGCCTAGAGCGCCTCCGGTGAGCCCTTCCCCGCTCCTATCGCGAGGATAGGGATAACAGGTGGGGACCACCTGTCATCCCCTCGCCCCCTCCTCTCTCGCTAGCAGACCGGGCCCGCGGGCAGGTTTAAAAACAAACCTGCCACGTGCGGCACCTCGCCTGGGCCGGCTTTCCCCTGTGGTCCTGTTCGGCTGGGTGGTTCTGGCCCGTAAGGGTATAGGACCCCTTTTCCTTTTTTTATTCTGTTATCTCCCAAAAATTCTACAGATCTGACTATTTATCCAATGCCAATAATTCTTCCACCTAAATTCCTACAATAATCCCTAGAATTTAATAGCGCCACTTGTAAAAATGTTTGAATTTTTTTAGTATTGTTTTATTTTAAAATCTGTATTTGGGCAACTTTTTACCTCTCTTAATTTATTTCCAAAATATTTTTAACAACAAAACCCTAGGAGAATATTTTTTGTATGACATTGGGTATTTATCAGAATAGATTAGCATTTTTAATAATGAGTTGAGTGCTCTGTTTTTGTGTGTTGCTTATTTTTGTCGCTTTATTTCGTGACGATAGATTGCGCGGTTGATGAAGAAGTTGGACCCAAAGACTTCGAAGACCCCGGAGACTTGGTTGAGCCAGGCAAGCAGCCCTTTGACCATGATAAGAAACCATTTTATTGCATGTCATATAGCACTTTACTTTCATTATATTTGATCATGTGATGTGGTGTTCTCCTTTCGGTGGGGATGCCTTTGGGACTTCTCCATTGACACTTGCATCGTGTATGACCCTACCACCTTATGAGGGTTATGCAGGTGGGTGTAGTTAGGATGCTAGTAGATGCTACGCAAGTAGGATTGGGATCTATGCATGGTGATGGGAAGGAATATTTGATTTCAAAGACTTTTCGAAAACCTCGTCGGGTGCCCCTAATGCCCGAGGGAGATGATGAGAAGATGGGTGACCACTTGAGAAAGAAGTGGTGTGCCGGAGCAGGTTGGGATTGTGTTTTCGAAAACGGATTATATTTAAGATTTGTCGACCGTCCCAACCTTACATGTGCAACGAAGATACACCTTATGGGACGGGGCTTTGTTGATTACCTTGGTGGGTACTGGCAAGGAGCCCGCATTACTAGTGGCGGGAGTGGAGTGTCACTCTCAATACGGGGTCGTACCGGTATGTACGATCATGCACTGTCTTCACAGGCACCAGGCACACCCTTGGTCCCCTCATGGATGGTACGATTAGAGTGAGGCTCGTGTGATGTACATCATGAGGGCTGGGTACCAATCGAGTTGACTCTTTGTTTAGTATCGCTAGGGGAAAGGCATTGTTTGGGTGCTTACCTCGGGTATGTTCCATACCGCGAGTCGTGGATGATAGGGAAGTTCCCCGAGTCTTGTGTGTAAAGTGTGCAACCTCTGCAGAGTCTAAAACTATTCGAATAGTCGTGTCCACGGTCAAGGATAGTTGGGTCGTGCTGCTTAGAGTACGTCCGGATGTTTTCGTAAAACTTGGTGTGAATATGGATATGATGGTGACAAAAGGTAACATGAGCTAAGTCCGATGACGTAGCATGAGGATTGATCTAAGTCTGATGACTTAGCGGGATGAGTGAACATGAGATGTTCAACCAATACTTATGATGATCTCTGCAATTTGTTCACATGGATACCAGCTAGTTGTTGATGCATGATCACCTAATTACTTGATCATGTCATTTGCATGCAAAAATTAGCTTTCTGTAAATTTACCTACTTAGGGCTATATCATGCATCATTGCTACCTTGTTCCACAACTTCGGTTGCTTGCGAGTACATTCAAAGTACTCATTGGCTTGCCACTGGTTATTTAATTGTCCAGGCATGGAAGAACAGGAGTATGTTGAAGAGTTTGTTGGACACGAACATGCGAACTAGGATGCTTCCTAGTCAGAATACCTATAGGTTAAGGCAGATGGCATGGGTTCACGCTTTCGACCAAGATTTCCACAGCTTGTTCGATTTAGGTGTTTGGCCCGTGTGGCCCTATCTATGTAAGACTAAGACCTTCGTGGTCATTATTTGTGTAAGACGTTAAGTGTGGATGTAAGACTCTTGTTATTCAGCTTCTGTGTGTTCAGCGTGCATTGATCTCTGGGATCACTATACACGTGCATTCGGTGATCACGACTTATGAGTCGGGGTCCCCACAGGTTTGAAACTCATGCGCGGGCCCCACCATCATCGAGAGAGAGAGGGAGAGGGAGAGGGGTGTGGGGATAATAAGGGAGTCCCACCTGTCATCTCCCATCTCTGGACAGGGGGTGAAGCCTACCAGCGGTGAAGGAGGGCATGACGAGGGGAGATGAGGGCGAGGATGGACTCGGGAGGCTGCCGCCGTTTGGGAGGTGCCGGAGATGGTCGATGGGGAGGAGAAGGTTGCTGCCGACGAGGTCTTGAGGCGGAGGAACTTCGGTAGGAGGTCGTCGGGGCCGTCTCGTCCTGCAAAATGGATGAGGAGAAGGCGGGCATGGATCAGAGGGGTGAGGGAGGAACTGCCGAAGCAGAAGGAGGCCCGGAGGGGCTCTGTACCCGGAGATCGACGACGGTGATGCTACGGGAAGGATCGTCTCTATCCCGAGCGCTCGAGCATGAGGAGTTGGGATCCTGAAGGACAAGTGGAAGGGAGAGGAGGGTTCCTATGGGGAGAAAGGGATGCGGGGAGGCCCTTTTATAGGCGTCTGGTGGTCCACCGAGCTCGGGTGTGCTGGCGAGCTTGGGGTCAAGGCTAGGGTTGAGCAGAGGGGGCGAGGACGCGTCTGTGGTGCTCGTGGGGTTGGTCTAGGCCAAGGGGGAAAGGAGAGAGAGGTGGGGAAGGGTGCATGTGCGAGCCCCCTGATTGGCCGAGAGGGGCGGTGTCAGCATGCGCAGAGGAGGGAGAAGGAGGAGAGAGGAGGGGCCGACAAGGTGGCGTAGTGCGGACACCGAGGGCGACCAAATCGCGCATGGGGGAGGCCCGAGGCCGCCGGAGCCATGTAGTGGGCTACGGCTACAGTGCCTATCGGCATTGTAGCGAGCTCTAGAGCACGCGTTTGTCATGCCACGGCATGCCAAAGGTGTCTACGGGGATCTAGGGGCACCTAGGCTAGGAAAAAATGCATTGGAAGCCCTGGGAGAAGGGTAGAGTAAGAGGAGAGGGGGAGAGGTGTTTTACTGCTGTCCAGGGGGTAGAAATGGGGTTTTACCCCACCCACTAATGAGATGAGGCCACACAAATGTTATTGGAGGTTACTGGTAACCCTGAGAGGTTGTGGTAAAAATTTCAGAGCAAGGGGGAGAGTGAAAGTAGTGAAAACTATAACTTTACCATTTCACCAGAAGGTGTTTGATGGATGTTTGGGCAAGATAAATTTGCCCACTTACTGTGATATTTAACAGGATCAAATGGTGGGTAAAAATGAGATGGATCACCAGGTTTGATCTCAAATGAGCAAAGTTGACAATAGAAACTTTGTGAACCTTAGAAGCTAACAAAATCAGGTTTCTATAGATCTAGTCATGTTAAGCTAATATACTTGATGCACCACTTAGTGTAGCATCATTATTTGGTCATTAGTATATGTCCACAAAGTTTGGAGTCAAGGGGAGAAACTTCACAATGTAAAGTTGTTAAATATGAATCTAGACACGGACGGGTTTGGAATAGTTTGATGAACGAAATCAACTTGGATTGAGATGAAACTTTGCAAGATCATCACCTATGATAGTGTTAACTTAAGGGAATTTTCCTGGAATTTATTGAGAATATTTCTTATAGAAATATTTCAAAAACTTGATTTGGAAAGAAAGGGTTTTGAGGGGTTTTGCCCATGAATTTGAACATGACCATGTGTTGAAACTCCTATATATATGGAAAATATATGTCCACTGAGTTTCCCTAAATTTTCTCAAATATTTTGAAAGAATTCAAATAATATTTCCCTATGAAAAAATATTTCTGGTCTTAAGAAAAAGCTTTTAAATAAAATATAAAAATGATCTTTAAAATTAATATTTGGTGGTTTTGGGAAGTCGTATATATATAGTAGGTTTGAAGTAAATCTTTTGGGGAGAAAGAATCCACCCAATTTGAGGACTTGCAGTGCAACCTCAACTCAGGGGATTTTGAAAACTTAATTTTAGTAAATCCTTTTTGGTAAAAATAATATTGGATAAAATTAGTTTGGGCACTATTCACATGGCATGATCATTGGGCAAGAAGTTTGGGTCAAGGAAGATGAATATGGAGAGGGATAGAATCTAACAGTTCCATACACCACAATCAACAAGCAAACAAGCAACATTTCAAGCAAGCATAAGCATTTGAAAAGGTTTTAATTGGCTCGAAATTTTCTAATTCCAAACATAACAAGGTGATACAAACACAGGGTGTGACATGCTCTGACTCCTAACCGTGTTAGAATGAGCACCGCCACGATCCCGCATGGGCATGCCACTCCCGCTTGCATGCTGGTCCCGTGCATCTTGGGAATGATGCGCAGGAGATTTTCTGTGGGAACTGCGAGCACCATGGCCCAGATCTCCATGCGCGTCCTGAGAAGGTCGTGGCATAGGTGCCGGCGTGGGTGCCCTGGGAGATATTCTTCTGTCCCCGGAGGCAGCACCGCTCTATCCTGAGACCCATGGGCGTGGTGGTTCCCACAGTCGCCATGGGCATCTCCGCGTTGAGCGTCGCCGCTTGCTTGGTCTTGGTCATCGGAACGTCATGGAAGTTCTGGACCTCCCCCTCATCCTCCTCCACCCGCGTACATGTCGTCTCCTGTCTATGCAGATAAACGAATGGTGGACGCGGTTGGGCTAACTGTTATCAGGCCCTTCTTCTTGGGGGCCATGGCGAGGATGAAGCTGGGCCGCAGATCACCCGAACGGGTTCACACCACTCACGCACCCCCTACCTGGCGTGCCAAAGATGTCGTGGGAATGAACAACTATGGGATCGCGGGGACCCCTTTTGGTTTGGCGGGGGGCGAGATGGCATGAAGAGCCAGTCTGGTGAGGTGCGCGCGGGGAGTTTTTACCTAGGTCCGGGCCGCACGGATGCGTAAAACCCTAATCCTGCTTGATTATATTGATTGTGTTCTAGGGTTTTGGCTACCAAGGTGCCATGAACGGCTGCTATGTGAGCTTGGTAGTCTCCAGCTGTCTAACCATCACGCTGTTCGGTTGTCTAACTGTCCAACTGTCTAAAAGGCAAAGAGCCAAAAAGTCCTTCTCTATAATGCCTTGGGCCTCCTTTTATACCTAAGGGAAAACCAAGAGTGGTGTATAGTGTGCACACAGGATGCACAATGCTACATTGCTATCATGACGGAGTAGGACAGGAGCACTAAATGCACCGTGAGGGGCCTCAGTCTGGGAGTGGGACGGGATGGGGGCCCGTCCCATTGGCGCCGCTTAGCTCCCTCCAACGTTGGCGCCGTGACACGTGTCCACGTAAATCGAAACCTGGCCTATGCGCTGGTGGTCCTTGTTGGGGCCTTGCCTTGCCGGGGGTCTGGAGGTTCAAAATCCTTCCTGGCAAGGTCGTGCCATTAGTCTCGAGTGTTCTGTGCTGTCGCTTGTCAAGTATCGTTGGGCCTTGCCGCCGAGGTGGCTACTACTGCCCATGCACGAGTAAAGGGGCACTAGATGGCCCAAAAACTCTAGTGCACTGACAATGCGATGCACGGATGGAAAGTTCTTAAATGCATCAACATGGGGGGTTTTCTCCAATTTTTATAATTCACTGGTTAATTGATAAATCGCAGAATGTAAAAAACTACAAAGGGCTGAATCTGTACACGGTCCTAAACAAAGGCATGGGCGCAACATAGGAATGCAGGGCACTGAGTGAGGTATAGGTCGGGGCGGTTATAGCATGGTGATGGGACGGATGAGGCGGGGCGAGATGGACCTGGCAGGAAGCGGCCCACCTATGGGCACTGGGGCGGCCCAGGCGACACAGCGGAGGTGGCCCTAGCGCTGCAAGTGAACCGCTCGTCCTTGCATGTCCTGCTCGAGTGAGCACAGCGGGTGGCGATGGTAGTCGTCGGGTCGGTGGCCAGCAAGGCGGCGGCCCAAACGTCGGTGGGAACGGCGGCTAGCGGCAGGGTCTGGCCGGATCTGGAGATCGGCGGCCAGATCTGGAGCACCTTGTAGCGGATCTGTTTGGCCAAGGAGAGAGAGATCCATTAGAGGAGAGGGATAGATCGGGAGGAAGGGGAAGCGCAGGGGCGAGGGGCTGGCCTCAAGTGGTCGGGTTTCGGCGGCTCGTCGCTGGTGGCGCACTCCGGCGGTGCTTCGGTGAGGCGGCGGAGTCATGCACAACACAGGGGCTTGGGGCCCCTCGGGCGCCATGGGAGGAGCTCCCGCTAGGAGCTGCGTCTCCGACAGGTGGCTCAGGCCCGAGCAGGCCTCAGATGGGCTCGGGCGGGCTGTGTGGCTGGAGGTGGGAGATATTGGCTAGGTGGTGGCTGGTGGGTGGTTTGGCACGAAATTCGAGAAGGGATTAGGGTTTGCCCAATTAGTTAGGGTAGCGTTGCTTATATAGCAAGGGAGGCTAGGTTAGGGGTGTTTGCACCATTTTCGGACCTTCAGAACTCGATCCGACGGTCCTGAAGCGGAGGGGGCTAGTAGGGCTAAGTGGGCTGTGGAGAGGGGTGTGGGCTGAGGAGAGAGGGAGATGGTGGCCCAGCAACGATGTTTTATAAACCGAAATCGACCGACAAATAAACCGATGAACGCACTACTATGACTAACCGATGGGGTATCAAACGACCTTGGAATGCGACTAAACTTGGCAGGCGGTCTACCTATACTATAACAAGACCGCACGCCAAGTTTCTACCCAATCCAAGAATATTTTTCGCGCTCTTTAAAATCTTTTTATTAAACGATGTCGCGGGCACGTGCGTGTGTGGCTGGTCTCGAAACGGGCAACGGCAAGAACGGAGAGAACCAGCGACTACGAACGGATGCAAGTTTGAAAACTCATGTTGACAAAACATCGATGCTATGCAGATGATGCAATAACCAAACGAAACACAAGATGACAATGGAATAAAAGGGCAATCTTCTGGAGCGTCGGTCCCGGGCTGTTACACCTTCCCTCGCCGGCGTACGCCCCGCCATCGGCGTTGCCATGGCCGTCGGCCCCTTCTTCCTCCAGATCCAGCCCCGTCGCCCGTTGATCCGAACGGCCCCGCGGAACCCTATTGTACATTTTGTTGAGACGGTAATTTCACTAAGTCTGAGAATTGCCCTTGTTTTGAACATGATAGCTTTTCTGACATGCATATCTTCGTATCCGTTCGTTGGCTTGCAATAAATTTTATATTTAAGGTGGTCTACATAATGTGCAGTTCATGATGGTATCATTTTCACACATGATAGGTTTCATCTACTTGCTATTATATCTGTTGCCAAAGTGCATCTCATCATTAGTTGCGAATCTGTTATTTTATTCAATGTTGTGTGGATGATTGCATCTAAACCGTATGTCTTTTGCATGTGTTTTCTTGGTGAGTATTGCCCTAGGATATGTCTACTTTGATTCCATTCCTCTGCTTGCTATGAAGTACTTCATCAACATGTTTGTTTTTTCCTCCCAATTTGCTATCACGTTAAAACTGTAAACTGTTAACGAAGAATTCTGTTTTGTGAGCATCATATAAGCAAACCATGCCTCCTTTGCATATGTGTCAAAGGTATGATTTGAAATATGTCATGTATAGTTGTTGTTAGTGTCCTTGCCATACCAATAGCTTATTTTTATGCTACTGTTATTGCCATGTAAACATGCCTAGTCAAACTGCAGTTTTGGGATATAGTTAAATTTCACTAAGTCTGAAACAGTTATTTTGCAACCATGTTGCTATGTGTTTTGCTAGTGTTCTAGTAGTGTTTTGTGGTTGCTACAAAGAAGTCTTTGCTTAAGCATGTTGTTTTCTACCAGGTTGTGCCCATTGGTTTCATTTAAAGTTGATGCATCCTAATTAATTTTGCTGTCAAACATGCTAATCTGATAAAAGTTGTTGCACATATCTACTCTAATTTTCACTATGTCCGAAAACGGCTTAGTTCTATATGCCTCTTGTGAGATCATTTCCTATTGATCCATGCTTCTAGTCAACTTGCTGTTAATAGATGAATTATTCAGAATCATGTAGGCTACATCACCATGTCCTTGTGCATTTTAGGTAGTTGCAGCTTGTTGATTTGTGGGTTGCAATACGCCATGTTGTTGTTTTTGGGCAGATTATATCTATAACTTGCATTGGTGATTGTGGTTGAACTGTAGCTCCATTTTGAACATGCATATATGTAACTTGCTTAGAATTTCCTATAGTATCATAAAATCGTGTTGCATTCAGTATTTGAAATGTTTGTGGTTGTGATTTTCATGCATTTTGCATTCATGGCATATCCATCTTGTGTTGGTCATATCCTTTAGACCGTAGCTCCATTTTAAATGTTTTATATATGTAAATCGACTAGAATAACGTGTAGAATTGCATGGTATAATTTAGTATGGTGTTTAACAAATATAAATATGATTAGATCAGATTTGGACCAATTTCGAAATTAACATATGGGGTCACTTTGGAAATACTATATGTTCTTTCCGACCTCATTTAAGATGCCTAGATGGATAGTTTACTTATGCTTGACCTCTTGACATGTTTAACAACATTTAACATTGATCTGCACCTAAACGGAAGTGAACTAAATAATTCAAAAGTGTTGTTTCGTCAATATGCAACTCGTTGCATATTGAGCTTCACTTAATGTGTAGTAGTTGATTGTTGTGTTTTGCCATGTCATGCATAACATGCATCATATTTATTTGCGCATCATGTCATGCATTTGTTGTGGTGTTTTTTTTCGTGTATTGATTGTTGGATCCGAATGGCTTCTTCTCGATAGAGTTTCAAAAGCGTTCAGATTGTGAGGATTCGTTCGTCTACTTCACGGATCGTCTTCTTCATGTACCCATTTTTCTTCCAAGCGGGATCTCACACAAGGTGAACATTTCCCTGGATACCACTAATATCATTGCAATGCTAGTTTTCTTGTTTTCTATCACTATGTCATGCTACTTACCTCTTGTTTCACAAGCCTCCTACATATGCCATGAAAAGCCTCTAACCCCTCCACATCCCAACAACCATTGTTTGGCTATGTTACTGCTTGCTCAGCTCTTCTTATAATGTTTCTAGCTGCAGGTGCAATTGCCTCCATATGACACATGAATATTTTTTTATATCACAATATTATTGCTACTTAATTTAATGCACATACATACTTGGTAAAAGGTGGAAGGCTTGGCCTTTTGCTTGGTGTTTTGTTCCATCTTTTCCGCCCTAGATACTTGTGTACCGGTGTTATGTTCCATATTGAGCGCTCGTAACATGCTCGAGGTTGTTATGGGGACCCCCTTGATTTTCGTTTTAGGATAAAGCTTGTCCGGTAAGGCCAACATTGGTACTACATTTGCCTAATAACTAATAAACCTGCATAGGGAGTAGTTAACCCGAGCATCTTTAATCAACAACCCGGTCCAGTGCTCCTCATGAGTGTTGGTCTAAACTGGGCAATGTTCGGCGCCCCTTGGTCACTAGGGGTCTCAGCCAACCCGACGTCTTGCCCATCCGGTCGTGACCTAAGAATGATATACTCGGCTTGTATCTAGATTGTCGGTACGCCGGGCGGCCTTGCTGGATTTGTTTTACCTTTCTCGAATGTCTTGTGTAAGCAATTCCAATATTACTTTGGGCTATCTCGAGGTTGTGGTTTCCCAATGGAATTGCTAAGGAAATCATGGGATTCGTGGTCGAGGTTATTCCCGCGGTGTGTGGTTAATTTGAGATGGATGAGTTCGATCACCCCTGCAAGGTTAAATCTTTCAGAAAGCCGTGCCCGCGGTAACGTGGCAACTTGGAAACTTTGTTTAACACCTGGTCATAGCAAACTTGAAGTAAACTCAAATAAAATACACCAACTGTGTGGGTAATCGTGAATGTCTCTTCTCGTGAGTCCTTATCCGGGAGAGAACACGGTGGAGTTACGTTTGACGTAAGTAGGTGTTAAGGATCACTTAGTGTTCATTATTAGTTCTTGTCCGTTATGCGTAGACCACCATACTTATTTTTCTGTACTCGTAAGTTAGCCACTCAAATAAATGCATAGTTGCTTGCTACAACCTCACCACTTAACCATACCACACCCATTATGTGTAGACCACCATACTTTACTTTCTGTATTCATAAGTTAGCCACTCAAATAAATGCTTAATCGCTTGCTGTAGCCTCGCCACTTAACCATACCTCACCCCTTAAGCTTTAATAGTCTTGATACCCTTGGAAATGAGATTGTTGAGTCCCCGTGGCTCACAGATTACTACAACAACAGTTGGAGGTACAGGTAATGTGACGCTTTGACGTGAGCGTGACGCTTGTTTTGATTTGGAGTTCTTCTTCTTCTTCATCAATCTAGAATGGGTTCCAAGCGGCAGCCTGGGATAGCAAGGATCGATGTCATTTTATCGTTTGTTTTCGTCCGTTGTCGGACCCTGCTCTTCTGTATGATGATTGAATATGTTGTTGTATTGACGTGATCTTGATGTAGCTTGTGGAGAGTGTAATCCAATTCCATATAATCATCTCTTCTGTACATGTACTTGTAATGATATCCATTCTTGCGAAGCGACCAGAAGCGCTTCTATCCTGTCTAGGCCCTCGTGACAAAATATGGATAGGATCGTATCTTGGGCATTACAGTTGTCGAGCCCTCAGGAAGCTGACCAACTCTCGCTAAGCATGTGGCGACACGATCGAAGGGAAGTTATGCTCAGTCGACATCCACCATGCAGCGTGTCATGTTCTTAAGCAACGACCAGTCAAGCGGTGGCCAGAGCTTGCCGAGAATGCACCCCCAAGCACCACCTAGGCAGGTAATCATGGTATTTTGTCCTAAATGACAGAGTTAGGTATGATAGCTCTCCTTAGCTATCTAATCAATAAATAATCTATGTTTTGCCATTGTGGCGACCCCTTGCACTATAAAAGGAGGCCACGACAACCTAGCTCAAGGTTGGCAATTCCTACCCCCGAACACTTGTACTAACACAAACGTTCCTTCCCCGGATGCAGTACCTGCCAGGATAGGAGCCCTTTGTTCTTTGTGTTCCCCCAATCAATCTACCAAAAAGTAGGAGTAGGGTTTTACGCTTAGCAGCGGCCCGGACCTTGGTAAATTGCATGTGTCCTGATCATCACACCGTCTCGTGATCTCCGCTCTTCGTGCAACATGACCCCCCTGCCGAACCACAAGGGTCCATGATCCAATAGGTGATTGAGAGCATCTGTGCCCCAACACATAGTTTTGGTATAATGTAAAAGGTATAGGACTAACACTAGCTCCAATACCACACAATCCATAGTAGCAATGATCTCCAATTTCAACTAAGACAACAGGCATGCCTACAACTAGTGTTTTTCTTCAGCTCATCTCGCTTTTTTCTAACAGGTTTGGCAGTTCTAGCAGTTTCATCATAGAAGTAAATAACCTGACCATGAATATCATCAACTAAGAGATATTTAACCATAGAAACTTTAGGCTCAACATTTATTTGTTCAGAATGTTTAGGTTCCCTAACATGACTTTTGTTAACCATAGTTGTAGCCTTAGCATGCTCTCTAATTCTTAAAGCAAAAGGAGGTTTCTCAATGTAAGCAGTAGGAACAATTGGATCAACATGGCTAACAATTACTTCTTCCTTCGTAATTTTAATATGTTTTTTAATGTTTTTCAATGGGAGGATAATACTTAAACAAATTCTCTTTGGGACTCCCAACATGAGTAGGAACTAATTCACATAAATTAGCTATTATCTGAGAGTCAAGACCATATTTATTCCTAAAGACATGAAAATCATTAGTTTCCATGTAAGAGTTAACGCAATAAAAAAATAAGCTTTATACCAGACTCTTTACCTTCTTCGAGTTCCCAATCTTCAAAGTTGCATTTCATTATTTCCAGAAGATCCCACTTGAATTCAATATTCTCCTTCATATAGGAACCAATAGCACAAGAATCGAGTAATACTTGATCATCATGAGAAAGCCGAGCATACAATTTTTGTATAACCATTTCTCTCGAGAGCTCTTGGTTGGGGCAAGCATGTAACGGCCCGGGACCGACGCTCCAGAAGATTCCCCTTTTATTCTACTGTCGTCGTGCATTTTGGTTGGTTGTTGCATTCAGCATCGCATCATTCGCATCATCTCCATAGCATTGTCACTCGTTTTCAAAACTTGCATCTATTCGTAGTCGTCGGTTCTCTCGGTTCTCATCGCTGACCATTTTGAGACCGACCACACATGCACGTGCCCGCGGCACCGATAAAATATTGTTTTCAAGTGCACATAAAATATTGTCGGATCGGGTCAAAAGTTGGCATGCGGTCTTGTTTTATTGTAGGTAGGCCACCTGCCAAATTTCGTTGCAATCAGAGGTCGTTTCTTATTCTAACGGTCAACCGTAGCAGTGCGATCATCGGTAATTCGTCGGACGTTTTCGGTCTATCAAACTCGTGTCACGGGCCAACATCTCTGTCTCATCTTGGCCCAACTCCTCTAGCACAGCCCACCTTGCCCACATAACCCAACCCCGCGACCGGAGTCGTCCGATTGCGATCACACGGCTCGAATCGGCCCAAAACAATCCCCTAACCTAGCTCCATTTCCTATTAATAGACACTTAGGCATCAGAATCAGGCAAACCTAACCCCTGCCTCGAAAACCGTGCCGCCAGCGCCTCCTCCCACCTCCTAGTGCCGCTGGCCCACTCTGGTCCGCGTGGAGCCCGCGAAGCCCGGATCTCCGCCGCTGCTGCCCGCAGATCCTCGCCGCACAGGACCAAGCACCGCGCTTGCTACCACCATGCCCCACGGCACAACTCCGGCATCCAGGCCCGAGGCCACGCCTTATCGCGCCGCCCAACCCTAGGGGCTGACACTCGCCGAGCATCGCCGCCGCCCACAGGTCCATGAGAGCCCCGCATCCCCGAGCTTTCCTCCAGGCCGCATCAACGAAGCTTCCTCTCTGCTCGAGCCCCACCGCGTTCCATTGTTCCCTAGCTAGATCTGGCCCCGCCAGACCAGATCCAGCCGATCCTCGCCCGTTCCCGCCGGTTACGCCTCGATCGGGATGGGGGACCTAGCCGTTGACCTGCGCCGAGCCGCCATAAGTTCGTATCTCGGGAGGAAAAAGAGCGCGAGTGATCGACCTGCTCTTCGCGTCGCTATTGTGGGCCAGCAGTGCTGGTCTCGCTTGCCCAAGGCCTTGGGCTGGCCACCGCATCGCCTCGCCCCGTCCCAGCGCAAAAGCCAGGCCGAGCCGCCCCAACTGGCCCATGGCCGCTAGGTTACCCCAGCCTAGCTATTCGATGTCTGAGCGAGGTTTTATTATCCTACACCCAGTGCACTGTCCAGATTCGGCCCGTTTCGTTGTTTTTTCCGGTCTGGCGAATTTAGTAATTATACCAGGAATTATTGTTTTTGCACAAAAATCCCCAAGCCTCATGCATATAATAACTTCTTAATTGTGTGTCACATGTAAAAACATTATATATGAAAAGTGCTTAGAATTTCGTGTAGATTCACAATATCCAATTCTTACATGTGTTTAAAATGTTTAAGTTGTTGTTTTCATGTAATTTGAGTAAATGCCATATAAAATGATTTATTTCATAACTAATTAACCGTAGCTCCGTTGAAAATGTTCCACATATGTAACTTGCCCGGAAAAATGTGTAGAATCACATGGTGACGTATATTTTGCTATTTAATAAATCTAAAATGGTGTTAGGACAGATATGTACCAAACATAAAATATGCATATGAGGTCGTTCCGGAATTGTTATTCGTTCCTTCCGGTCTCATTTAAATGCCTAGGTGATGTAGTTGTTAGTGCTTCACCTATTGCCATGTCTAACAACATTTTATATTGATGAGTACCTAACGAGAGTGAACTAAATAATTCTAGTGTGGAGTTTCATCAATATGCAACTCGTTGCAAATTGAGCTTCACTTTAATGTGTAGTTGTTGTTTGATGTCATTTGTCATGCCTTGCATATTTAAACCGGACATGCATCATATTTGTTTGCTCATCATGCACATGTTGTGGTGTTTTCCATGTGTTGATTTTTGTTTCGGATTGTTCCTTCTCGTTACAGTTCCGAAAGCATTCGAAGTGTGAGGATTCATTCGTCTACTTCACGGGTCGTCTAATTCATGGACTCGTTCTTCTTCCAAGCGGGATCTCAGGAAAGATGACACATTTCCCTGGATACCTCTACTATCATTGCTATGCTAGTTCTCCCACTTTTATCGTTATGTATCGCTACCTACCACTTGTTTGTCAAGCCTCCCAACATTGCCATGAAAAGCCTCTAACCCTCCACCTTCCTAGCAAACTTTTGTTTGGCTATGTTACCGCTTGCTCAGCCCTTCTTATAGCGTTTCTAGCTGCAGGTGCAATTGCTTCCATGTGGCAACATGGACATTCTTTTGTTATCACAATATTATTGATATTTAATGTAATGCACATATATACATGGTAAAGGGTGGAAGGCTTGGCCTTTTGCTCGGTGTTTCGTTCCACTCTTGCCGCCTCTAGTTACTTGTGAAACGGTGTCATGTTCCATAATTGAGCGCTCCTAACATGCTCGGGGTTGTTATGGGGACCCCCTTAATTTTTATTTTAGAATAAAGCTTGTCTGGGAAGGCCCAACATTGGTACTACATTTGCCTAACAACTAATAAAATTGCATAGGGACCCGCCGGCACTCGCGGTTCTTTAATCAACAACCCGGGCCAATGCTCCTCATGAGTGTTGGTCCAAACTAGAGCACCGTGCGGGGACAACCCGTGGCAACTTAGGAGATGTCTATCAGGCCATCGTACGCTTCTCTTATCTGTCGTGTCCAGAGAATGAGATACGCGGCTCCTATCAGGTTCCTCGACACGTCGGGAGGCCTTACTGGATTTGTTTTGCCTTTCT
Source organism: Hordeum marinum (assembly GCA_022496015.1). Lineage (NCBI taxonomy): Eukaryota > Viridiplantae > Streptophyta > Magnoliopsida > Poales > Poaceae > Hordeum > Hordeum marinum. Next base: position 131,720,036 of record CM039676.1, on the reverse strand, counting down.
CGAACGTCTTAAGTGAGGAATTCCAAAAATACTTCGAGCTATATCAAGGTGGCGGATTTCCTATGAATCCCTAGGAAGATCACGAGATCCGTGGTCGAGGTTATTCCCGCTGCGTGTGGTTAGTTTGTGATGGACGAGTTGGAGCACCCCTGCAGGGTTAAATCTTTTGGAAAGTCGTGCCTGCGGTTATGTGGCAAACTTGGAAACTTTGTTTAACACCCGGTCATAGCAACCTTGAAGTAGACTCAAATAAAATACAAAAACTATGCACGTAACGATGACTATCTCTTCTCGTGAGTCCTTATCTGAGAGAGAACATGGTGGGGTTATGTTTGACGTAAGTAGGTGTTCAGGATCATTTAGTTATCATTACTAGTTCACATCCATTATGTGTAGACCACTCTATTTTACTTTCTATATTCGTAAGTTCGCCACACAAATAAATGCCTAGTCGCTTGCTGCAGGCTTACAACTTAACCATACCTCACCCCTTAAGCTTTAATAGTATTGATACCCTTGGAAATGAGATTGCTGAGTCCCTATGGCTCGCAGATTACTACAACAATAGTTGCAGGTACATATAATGTGATTATTTAACGTGAGCGCGATGTTTGTTTGTTTTGAGTTCTTCTTCGTCCTCATCAATCTATGATGGGTTCCAGGCGGCAGCCTGGAATAGCAAGGATGGATGTCATGTTATGGTTTGATTCTGTCCATAGTCGGACCCTGCTCTTCTGTATGATGTTTGAAGATGTTGTTGTATGGATGTGACTCTCATGTAGCTTGTGGCGCGTGTAAGCCAGTTCCATATACTCATCTCTTCTGTAAATGTACTTGTAATTATATCCATTCTTGCAACACGACGAGATGTGCTTCTATCCCTGTCAAGGCCCTCATGCCAAAATAAGGATAGGATCGCATCTTGGGCATGACAAGTTGGTATCAGAGCAGTACCGACCTAGGAGTACCCCCTTGATTGATCGAACTTGGCCAAGTCGAGTCTAATGCAAAACTATTTTGAGTCTTGTTTATCGAAGGGTAGTATTCTTTTTACTCCTCTTCTATGATCTGGTGAGGAATTACGATGTAGGTATTTTCATTCTACTCCTCTTCTCGCTCAAAAAAAATTAGGATCACACGAGTATTTTGGAAACTATATGACACCGATGTGACGGAGTTCTGTCTTGGTGCCTCTTGTCTGACTTGATTTCTTCCGGGCAATTGAGCTCTAGGGGATTCTTGACACATCGTTATCGTTCAGTTTCCTTAGTATCTTAGGATGGAGGGTGTTTGAAATTGCTTCAATATTTCTCATGGCGAGATAAGGTCCTAGTCACCCAGTACTGGGGAGGCGTCCGGGGTACTGCCATGTTTGGCATCGTTGTGTTTTCGAGGGTCCGAGGTAGATGAGTTTCTGAGACCTCTGTTATATGTTGACGGATGTGTTACGTTTGAGCGTAGTATTATTGTTAGGAGTTGAATGATGGATTTTGCTCCTTGTATCCGTCGACCCAATTGCATAACTGGAAGATTTCGGGAGTTCTCATGTGGGAATTCAAGTAGTTACACACTCTATCTTCCAACAGATCATGATGTGAGGTTGGGGTTCGACATCTAGTGGTACGTTTGTTCACGACCTTTCTTACAGCAGCCTTGTTGTGGCTTGAAGAGTCCTTGTAGCTTGCTACGACTCGGGGGACAGTTCATATGTTGTGTGCACTTCCTTGTACATGATGGCTACTGTAAGTGGAGCCCGTGCGAGCCTTACCATGAAAATATCAGATGGAATCTATGTTATGCATTTGTTCTGGCTTGTCTCATAAGCCTCATCCTTTGTTTTGTTTTTAATATGGTAATCCGAGTTACTTCGATGTCAAGTGGTGATTTCATATATTTCCTAAGTGTTCTCATATGTCTGTGGGGTTGATAATTCTTTTGCCAATCAAGTTATCGTATCAATTCTTTCCATCTAGTGTGCTCTCTTCAAGTGAATTCAATCCTTTCAATAATTTCAAGATCAATCCTCATGTTTCTTTCCGGAGTTATTTTCATCCGTCCTAAGTTGTTTTTGTTTTTCCCCACCCTCCTGCCCTTTTTCTTCAATGATGAATTCTCATCCAAGTGACTTTCTATTCATGTGATGCTTCCATTATCTTTTCTTTCGTATCATATCCGATAATTCATTGTGAAGGTCCTTAAGTGCTTCAAGTTCATCCTTCTTCGTTCTTGTTTTCTTCTCCGGTGGATTCGATTCAACCTCTCGGTGTTCATCATATCCTTCCTCATTCGTTCAATGGTTTGCCTATTGTGAATTCTTATCCAAGCGTCTCTTGCTTATTCATCCCTCTCTATTTTATCCGGAGTGTTGACGATATCTCAGAAGATATTCATTTTCGTTCTTATCCTCATCAAGTTTTAATTTGTACCGGTGCTATCTCTCTTTCTAAGCATTCATTTCAATCGTGGTTTCCTTTCTGTGGGCCCATAACCCACAGGTTTCCCCGGGATCTTACCTGGCTCTTCTAATCTTTCCGGAGATGTTCTCAAGTTCTCTTCTAATATGACATAAGAATGAATTTCATCAGTCATATGTAGGCTCAACATTTCTTCTTCATTATTTCGGAGTATCTTAGTAATTCATGGTGTTGTTTTTTGTCATCATTCTCAGCATTGAAGACCGAAGGAGAGTTTCTCTTAATCGTTGTTCGTTCTTCCAATGATTCATGGTTTCAGGTTGGTGCTATCATCTCAAATTGTTTCGATCATGAGAAATTTCTCCCATATCTATTCGTAGCATTTCAAAATTGTTTTTACTTCTTGATCCTACGAAGTCCATCATTTTAGAAGATTTCTTCGTTCTCAGCTTTCAGCTTTCATTCTCAAATTCTTCTCAAGTGTTGTTCCTTTGTTCGCATCTCAATTATTGCGGTGCTTCGTTCAAGTTTTCTGCTAGGGAGATTGTGATCTCTTCGTTCTCATGTATATCAATTCATTCATGGTATCCTCATTCGTTTGTGAATTCTCACTTGGGTTCTCGTTGAAGACTTATTCAAGTTTGTGATCTATCTCTCTCTCTTCACTTCTTTGCGAGAAGAATAAGTGGTGTGCGAAATCTATTGCTTGGCATGAAGGATAAGCATAACATAAATCTTATTCATGATTCATCAAATGATTTTAATCCTTCTTCCGGAGTTGTGCATGATATCAATTCCGGGTTTCAAATGTTCTCATCTTTCCTATTCCAAAGTTCCTAGTTTTCTCAAGTATCTTGTCGCTAAGCTTCATCTAATTCATTGCAAGGCCTCAATCTTGTTCTTTTTCTACCTTCAATGTCAAGCTACATCATTTCATTCTGGAGTTCATCCCGATACTTCTTCATGGTGGTTTGTTAAGGATGTAATTCTTCTCGAATTGTTCTTCAAGATTCTTGTTGGAGGTGCTGAAGTGTTCTTTATCTTGGATTTCTATGTTCAATTCCTTCTCCATTGTCTTTTGTGATGGTATTATTAATTCTTGATTATAAGGAGTCTCGAAGCAAAATTATCAAGAATAAGATAAGTAAACCAATCTTGTATTCTCGGAGTTATCTTGGGTAGGGTTTCACCTAAAGCATTTCCTAAGGATTGTTGCTATCTTGGTGTCATAAATGATCTAAGTTTTCTCCTCTTCTTAGTGAAAGAAGTTTTCTTCTCTTTTGCTCCCAACTAGTCTTTGTTTCCGTTAGTGGCGGATTGTCACCTCAAAATTTTGAGATGTTTTCCAAAAGCCCATAACAAGCTATTCTTTTCATTGTTGGTTTTCAACAACTCCGTTCATCCTATGCTTCTCAACTTTAATGGTGGTAGAAGTTGTCATTTTATTCTCCGTTCTTTTCCCTCCATCAATCTAGCTTCTAGTCTTCCGTTCCAGAGGCTTTATGTTGTTGCTCTCTTCAATCTATCATCTTGTTTTCTCAAGATCTTGTTCTTTCCTTGCTGGTCCATTTAACCAGAGTGTTGTGATATATTTTCATGGCCCTTCCATCTTATGAAGATTTAATTCTAATCCAACCGAAGTTTGGTGTATCTGTTTCAATTTCTTTCCATCATATCAATTTTGCCTCTCTTTCCTACTGAAGTGCTACCCAAATTCCTTGTGAATTATTGCATGTTCCTCATGTTGTTCTTCATCTCTTTCCAACCTTCATGTTTCATTGGTTTCACTCATTTGTCAGAGAAGCAACTAAGTTTTATGTCTTGCTCTTTCTCTTGCTCTTCTCATTCTTAGATCTCGGGACGAGATCCTCGTGTAGTGGAGGAGAGTTGTAACAGCCCGGGGCCGATGCTCCAGAATATTCCCCTTATTTTCCATTGTCGTCGGGCATTTCGTTTGGTTGTCGCATTCATCATCACATCATTCACATCATCTTCATAGCATCGTCACTCGTTTTCAAAACTTGCATCTGTTCGCAGTTCCCGGTTCTCTGCGTTCTCGTCGCTGACCATTTTGAGACCGACCACACACGCATGCGCCCGTGGCACCAACAAAATATTGTTTTCAAGTGCGCATAAAATATTCTCGGATTGGGTAAAAAGTTGCATGTGGTCTTGTTTTATTGTAGGTAGGCCGCCTGCCAAATTTCATCGCAATCAGAGGTCGTTTGTTATTCGAATGGTCAACCATAGTAGTGCGGTCATCGGTATTTCACCGGATGTTTTCGGTTTATAAAACTCATGTCACGGGCCAACATCTCTCTCTCATCTCAGGCAAACTCCTCTAACACAGCCCACCAAGCCCACCAAACCCAACCTCGTGACCAGACTTGTCCGATTGCGAACGCACGACTCGAATCGGTCCAAACAAGTCCCCTAACGTAGCCCCATTTGCTATTTATAGACCCCTAGGCGTCCAAGTCAGGCAAACCTAAACCCTTGCCTTGAAAAAAACCCACCGCCTCCTCCCACCTTCAAGCACCGCTAACCCGCCTGGGCTCACGCGAAGCCTGGATCTCCACCGCTGCCGCCCGCAGCTCCTCACCGCACAGGACCGAGCCCCACGTCTGCTGCCACCTTGCTGCCCACCATGCCCCGTGGTGCAGCTCCAGCGTCCAGGCTCGAGGCCACCCATCATCGCGACGCCTGACCCTGGGAGATGTCGCTCGGCGAGCATCGCCGCCTCCCGCAGCTCCATGAGAGCCCCGCAACCCCGAGCTTGCCTCCAGCCGGCGTCAACAAAGCTTCGTCTCTGCTCGAGCCCCGCCGCCTGCCATCGTTCCCCGGCCAGATCGGGCCTAGCCGGACCAGATCAAGCCGGTCCTCGCACGTTCCCGCCGGTTCCACCTCGATCCAGGATGGGGGACCTCGCCGTTGACCTGCGCCGAGCCGCCGTCACTTCGTATCTCGGGAGGAAGACGGGTGTGAGTGCTCGACGTGCTCCCCGCGTTGCTAGCATGGGCCAGCAGCGCTGTCCTCGCTCTCCCAAGGCCTTGGCCGGCCTCCGCATCGCCTCGCCCCGTCCCAGCGCCAAGGCCAGGCCCAACCGCCACAACCGGCCCATGGCCGCTAGGTGAGCCCAGCCTAGCTATTCGACGTATGAGAAAGGTTTTGTTGTCCTACGCCCTGTGCACTGTCCAGATTCGGCCCGCTTTGTTGTTTTCTTGTCAGGCAAATTTACTACTTATCCCAGGAATTACTATTTTTGCAGAAAAACCCCAAGCAACATGCATATAATAACTTCTTAACCGTGTGTCACGTGTAAAACTTTATATGAAAAGTGCTTAGAATTTCATGTACATTCACAATATCCAATTCTTACATGTGTTTAAAATGCTTAAGTTGCTTTTTTCTTGTAATTTGCATAAATGCCATGTAAAATGATTTATTTCATAACTAATTAACCGTAGCTCCGTTGAAAATGTTCCATATATGTAACTTGATCGAAGAAATGTGTAGAATCACATGGTGACAATTATTTTTCTATTTACTCTAAAGTGGTGTTAGGATAGATCTTGATCAAACCAAAAATATGGATATGAGGTCGTTCCGGAATTGTTATTCGTTGCTTCCGGCCTCATTTAAATGCCTAGGTGATGTAGTTGTTAGTGCTTCACCTCTTGCCATGTCTAACAACATTTTATATTGATGAGTACCTAACGAGAGTGAACTAAATAATTCAAGCGTGGAGTTTCATTAATACGCAACTCATTGCATATTGAGATTCACTATAATGTGTAGTAGCTATTTGATGTGATTTGCCATGCCTTGCATATTTAAACCGGACATGCATCATATTTGTTTGCTCATCATGTCATGCATATGTTGTGGTGCTTTCCATGTGTTGATGGTTGTTTTGGATTGTTCCTTCTCGATAGAGTTCCGAAAGGGATCAGAGTGTGAGGATTTGTTCGTCTACTTCACGGTTTGCCTTCTTCATGGACTCGCTCTTCTTCCAAGCAGGTTCACAGAAAAGATGACATATTACCTTGGATACCACTACTATCATTGCTATGCTAGTGTCCTGCTTTTATCGTTATGTCTCGCTACCTACCACTTGTTTGTCAAGCCTCCCAACATTGCCATGAAAAGCCTCTAACCCTCCACCTTCCTAGCAAACCTTTGTTTGGCTATGTTACCACTTGCTCAGCTCTTCTTATAGCGTTTCTAGCTCCAGGGGGAATTGCTTCCATGTGACAACATGGACATTATTTTGTTATCACAATATTATTGATATTTAATTTAATGCACATATACACTTGGTAAAGGGTGGAAGGCTTGGCCTTTTGCTCGATGTTTTGTTCCACTCTTGCCGCCTCTAGTTACTTGTGAAACAATGTTATGTTCCATAATTGAGCGCTCCTAACATGCTCGGGGTTGTTATGGGACCCCCTTGATATTCATTTTAATATAATGCTTGTCTGGCAGGGCCCAACATTGGTACTACATTTTCCTAATAACTAATTAAATTGCATAGGGACCCGTCGACACCCGCAGATCATTAATCAATAACCAGGGCCAATGCTCCTCATGAGTGTTGGTCCAAACTAGGGCATCGTTCGGGGCCAACCCGGGCAACTCGAGAGATGTCTATCAGGCCACCGTACGCTTCGCTTACCTGGCATGTTCTAAGAACGAGATATGCAACTCCAATCGGGTTCTTCGACACGTCGAGTGGCCTTGCTGAATTTGTTTTACCTTTCTCGAACATCTTGAGTGAGGAATTCCGGAAATACTTCGGGCTATCTCGAGGTGGTGGAATTCCTGTGGAATTGCCTAGGAAGATCACGAGATCCGTGGTCGAGGTTATTCTCGCTACATGTGGTTAATTTGTGATGGATGAGTTGGAGCACCCCTGTAGGGTTAAATCTTTCGGAAGGCCGTGCCCACGGTTATGTGGCAAACTTGGAAACTTTGTTTAACACACGGTCATAGCAAACTTGACGTAAACTCAAATAAAATACACCAACTATGTGCGTAACCGTGACTGTCTCTTCTCGTGAGTCCTTATCCGAGAGAGAACACAATGGGGTTATGTTTGACGTAAGTAGGTGTTCAGGATCAGTTAGTGACCATTACTAATTCACGTCCGTTATGTGTAGACTACCATACTTTACTTTGTGTATTCATAAGTTAGTCACTCAATTAAATGCTTAATCGCTTGCTGCAGCCTCGCCACTTAACCGTACCTCACCCCTTAAGCTTTAATAGTCTTGATACCCTTGGAAATGAGATTGCTGAGTCCCTGTGGCTCATAGATTACTACAACAACAGTTGCAGATACAGGTAATGCGATGATTTGACGTGAGCGCAAGGCTTGTTTGTTTGGAGTTCTTCTTCATCATCATCAATCTAGGATGGGTTCCAGGCGGCACGCTGTGATAGCAAGCATGGATGTCATTTTAACGATTGATTTCGTTTGTAGTCGGACCCTGCTCTTCTGTATGATGTTTGAAGATGTTTTTGTATTGATGTGACTCGCATGTAGCTTGTGGTGAGTGTGAGCCAATTGCATATACTCATCTCTTCTATAAATGTACTTGTAAGTATATCCATTCTTGCCATATGATGAGATGCGCTTCTATCCCTGTCGAGGCCCTCGTGCCAAAATAAGGATAGGATCACATCTTGGGTGTGACAAAGCACTACTGGAATTCAATTATTTGCCGTCTACCATCTCTTTGTCTTCAGCTGGCAGACGGCAAAGAGTGTCTTTGTCGTAAGCTGTCAGCTAGCAGACGACAAAGAGTTGGCTAATGGCATAAAGCTTCTTTGCCATCAGTCAGCTCTTTGCCGTCTACTAGCAAATGGCAAAGAGCGGCACAGTAGACGGCAAAGTAACAGCTGGGCCCCACTTGACCGTGTGATGGCTAGGTTATATTTGGTGACTTCTTTTTCCGTCTGCTAGCGGACGACAAAGACTCCTAAAGTAGATAATGAAGAGGCTACCCTTTCTGTCGTCCGCTAGTAGACATCAATGCTCTAACGGTACTAACGGCCATCCCGCCCCCACCTAGGGCCCTCTCTCTCTCACTCTCACCCACTCGAACTCCCCTCTCTCCCCGGCGCCCGCTGCCGCCACCGCTGTCGTCTCCCCACCGGCCCCGTCGCGCCACCACCATCGTTGTCGTCTCCTCACCGGCCCCATCACGCCCAGCGGCCGCGTCGGGCCGCCGCCCCATCGCCCTTGTGGCACCTTCACCCACCGCCCCCACCGTGCCCCCGCCCCACCACCCTCATTGCGCCCGTCCTCCCGCCCCCTATGACGCCTCACCACCTTAGCTCCCCGCCGCCCCCAACGGAACACCACCCCCGTCGCACCGTCACTGCACTGCCACCGCCGCGACCGCAGTCCCGATGCCTCCGCCGCCCCGGCACCCCTCCGCCCCCACCGCCCCACCGCCCTGTCATCCCTGCCACCAGCTGCCCCGGCGCCCCTCCGCCCACAACGCCCTAGCTGCCCCCGCTGGTGAGTCCCCCCCCACCGAGCGCCCTTATTTTTATTTTGTTTTTTCTATTTATTTTACTTCTGTTAAATTAGTTAGGTTAGTTTATTAGTTTATTAGGTTAGTTAGGTTAGTTAGTTAGCTTGGCTTATTAGGTTACTTAGTTAGGTTAGAAGAGAAAAAAAAGAAAAGAAGAATAAGTAGCAGAAGAGGATAAAGGAAAATAGGAAGAAGATGAGGAGAGGAAGAAGAAGAAGAAGAAGAAGAAGAAGAAGAAAAATAAGGAAAGAGGAGAAAAGGAGAGGAGGATAAGAAGAATAGGAAAAAGGAAAACAAGGAAGAAGACAAAGAAGAAGAAGCAGAAGAGGTGGAGGAGGAGGAGGAGGAAGAGGGATAAGAAGAAGAAGAAGAAGAGGAAGGAGAAGAAGAAGAAGAAGAAGAAGAAGAAGAATAAAAGGAGAAGAGGAGAAGAATAAGAGGAAAGATAGAAGAGGACGAGAAAGAAGAAGAAAAAGAGTAGAAGAAGAAGAGGAAAAGAAAAGAAGAAGAAATAGAGCAGGAAAAACAATAAAATAGAAGTGCAAACGTAGTTACATATAGAGAGATTCTTCTATCGGGATTGAATATTTGTGTTGATCAAGGTTCATTTCAATGTGCAGTTGTTTCATTGGTGCGAGGGTCTGCTATTCGACGACCTCCCCGTGCGTTTAACGAGCTCCCCTCCTGTGTTTGTTGGTGAGCACAAATGACATCTCCTCCCCCGCCCCCTTAATTTGCTCAGTTCCGATCTTCGTGCCAATGAAACTTGCTAGCTATGGGTGTCTTCATTCATCAATATGCGTGACAAGTATGCGTCTCCCATTTGAAAGGGCGGCATCTATAAATATGCATGTCTTTGCATATTTATAACTGCCATCCTTTAGAATTATCCAACGTTATCCATGGACAACCTGAGTATGTGTAGATTGGGTTCGTTTTCCCGTATGCTCTGCTCCGGAACCGATGCGGAATTTCGTCAGGGCCTCCCTGTTGTTCTCCGGGTACACATCCTCTCTGCTTATTGCTGAGACGTGTATCAGGAGAACGGCTGGGAGGTGCTACCAAAATTCTATGTCGGATCCGGAGTAGTGCATGGGAAAACGAACCCAATCTACACATATTCAGGTGGGATTAGGACTATCTCTACCTATTAGCGTGTAGGTTGCATGGACGTAATAAAACTGACAAACTTGATTAACAGATGAATATAGATGGTGAATTATATATATATATATATTTCTTCTGTATTTAGTAGGTAGGAAAAATGAGTGATCGTGCTTGGATGTACACTGGTCACCCTAGTCAAAAAGAAATGACCATTGAATGGTTAACAAAAACCAAGGGGTTTCTGAGCGCCGCATTTGCAAATGGCTAGGAAATAACCTGGTGCTTGTGTGTCCGGTGCGACAACCATAGAAAGATGAAATGGGTAAACACTATCAAAAGTCGGGTTTTACACCTGATTATACGGTGTGGAGATTTCATGGTGAGTCTGAGATGGTGCAAGACTTTGATGATACTCGAGATTTAGATGAGGAGATGGAGGAATCTGCAAAGGCCTTCTATGAAATGTTTGAGTCTTCAAAACGTCCTCTCCACGAGTACACTGAGTTTTGTCAGGTGGATGCCATCGTGCAAGTAATGGCTCTGAAGGCTCAGTGCAACCTAGGGAGAGAATTCTATGACGCGATGATGATGATATTTGGACGCTTTCTACCCAAAGGCCATGTATTGCCAGCAAACCTGGACCTGTCAGACAAAATCCTCCGTGCGCTTAAGATGCCCTATGAGAAGATAGATGCATGTGAGAATGGATGTGCCTTATTTAGGCTTGAGTATGCGGGCTTGAACTGTTGTCCCATTTACAAGTCTTCCAGGTATGTTTTGGTAGACAACGGTATGGGTGAGAAGAGTCAGAACAAAATCCCAGTTAATGTTCCTAGGTATATGGCAATCATACCAAGACTCCAACGTCTTTTCACGGTCGAAGAGAAGGCCAGACAGATGACGTGGCATAAATTGGGAAAAAGAACCGAACTAGATGCAGATGGGAATCCGATGTTGGGACACACGTCAGACGCTTTTGCGTGGAAGCAATTCAATGCATTACACAAGGATAAAGTGGCAGATCCAAGGCATCCTCGAGCCACCATCAGCACAAATGGGTTCCAAGTGTTTGGTATGATGGCAACCCAATAAAATTGATGGCCTATATTTGTTATTCCACTCAATCTCCCCCCAGAGAGATTACGAAAAGAAAGAACATTTTGTTGACATTGATAATTCTAGGTACCAACTATTCGGGGAAGAATATGAATGTGTACATGCATGTGCTTAAGGATGAATTGCAAGAAGCTTGGGATAATGGGATCAAGACATATGATGCCGCTCCTAAAAAACATCAAAATGCATGTGTGGTACATGTATTCAACGCATGACTTGCCGACGTATGTGCTATTCATTGGCTGGTGTGTGCATGGAAGGTTCTCGTGTCCCACATGCAAGGCAGCTCTTGAGTTAAGTTGGTTGCAGGCGGGTCACAAGTATTCTTGCTTCGACTTGCATAGACAGTTCCTGGATTCTCACCATAAGTTCAGAAAAGTCAAGAAGAATTTAGGTAGAGTGGTCAAAAACTCTGCACCACCTGCATTGATAGGCCAACAGACCCTGGATCAGATAAAAGCTCTTGAGCCAAATCCAATACATCTAGGGTATTTCAAAGGGTATAATACAAAGCACGCCTAGACTCACAAGATATGCTTATGGGATCTGCCTTACTTTAAAGACCTCCTTTGCCCACACAACATTGACGTGATGCACACTAAAAGAATATCGCCGAGGCCCTTTTTGGTACATTTTTCGGCATAGAGGGAAAGACAAAGGATAATACTAAGGCTAGAGTTGATCAAGAGGCTCTATGTGACAAACCGTTACAAAACATGCGACAACCGTTAGGAAAGAAGAACTAGAGGAAGCCAAAGTCATGGTTCAATCTTGGAAGGCCAGCTATGAGGGAAATGCTCTTGTGGGTGAAATGCGGTTGTTCTTCTCCGATGGGTATGTAGCGAACCTAAAGAGGGGAGCAAGTCTTTACAAATTGAAAATATTTGGTCTCAAGAGTCATCATTGGCGCATATGGCTTGAGCGGGTAATGTTGGTGATGTTGCGTGGCTTTATCCCTGAGGATGAATGGATAGTATTGGTAGACCTGAGCTACTTCTTCTGTGCTCTTTGTGTGAAAGAACTATCGCCTGACGTGCTAGATGAACTCGAAGAATTGGCGTCGGAGTTGATCTGCAAGTTAGAAAAGATCTATCCACCGGGCTTCTTTAATCTAATGCAACATTTGATTTTGCATCTCCCGAACGAGGCAAGATTGGGGGGCCCATGCAAAATCATTGCTGCTTTGGAACTGAGAGGATGCAGAAGACGCTTCGACAAAAATGTCAAAATAAACGTAGAATTGAAGCATCGATGGCCGAGGTATTCATATCACAGGAGGCAACAAACTTTGTGACAGCACACTACGAAGCCAAGAATCATCATTTGCATAATCCGAAGCCTCGGTACAATGATGGTCACCTTGAAAAAGTTCGATCCAACCTCAGCCTATTCAAAGGGAAGCTCGCACCAGCCGGTGCTTCGAAGGAAATAATGTTGGATTTCGACGAATGGCGGACCATTTCGATGTATATCTTCAACAACCTAACAGAAGTGCGTCCATACATCGAGTAAGTTCTCAGTACATTGTTTCACAACTTCTAATTCCTTTGAACTTGCCTTATTCCCGAACATGTGATACAGTCGATATGTTGCCAAATTCCCGGATGGTACAGTGATCCAAAATGATTCCATCGAAGAGTATGAGCTTCTAGCAAAGCATGGAGGGGGCTATCCTGGTTTCATCTCTTGGTTAAAACAAACGGTAATTTCCAATAGACCATTTCATTTCTTCGTTTAGTTTGCGCTAATGCAACAATCCTTTCATATCAAACTTGTAGGCTAATTCAGAGTCTATGGACGCCGAATTGAGACAAGTCGCTAATGGTTTTGACTATAAGGTCTGTTCATTTGGCAAATACAACATCAACGAGTATCGATTTATTACTTTTGGCAAAGAGCTATCTATGGTCGACCAAAAGTCTACAAATTGTTGTGTCTCCTCTGTCGACGAAGGAGGTGTCGAGTATTATGGAAGAGTTGAAGCAATTTATCAACTAATATTCTTTGGTGATAACAGACCAAACGTCGTAGTCTTCAAATGTTATTGGTTCTAGCCGAAGGAGACTAGTAGGAATCTTGGACATATAGGGCTAGTCAAAATCAAACAAAGCACCCATTTAGATGTTCCTGATGTCTATATTATGGCTTAACTGGCGACCCAAGTTTTCTATCTACCGTGGGCCTACCAAACTAATCCAAATCTGAATGGTTGGGATGTTGTTTATGATGTGCTGCCACATTTTAGACCACCTCCCCTCAATGAAGATGATTATGAACCTCACATTAACCCAGACACATATGAAGGAGAATTCTGTGAAGAAAGACATCTTTCAAAAAAACGTTTCAAGAACCACTCTACTTCACACTAGAACATTGAGGTAGACAGCGACAATGACTCCCGACTTCACCCCTGAGACGGAACAAGAAGAGATAGAAGAAGAAGAGGTTAGTGCTGCGGATGACCTCTCAATGCTTGACAGATTACATAAAGGAGGCCTTCAACATGTTGCTCGCGATAGTGATGATGATGCATTTATTAATGATAGTGATGATGATGACGCATTTATTGATCCCGGAGCATATATAGAGGATGAAGATTATTATTAGTTCATGTCAGGTATACATGATGATGATACACTCAAATTATGTATATACATATTACTATTCATGTCGGTATTCAATTTTTTTATGTTGTACTAGTTTCGTTTACTCTTTGTCATGGAAGGTATTGAAATATGGTGGGCGCGGGTCGAGAGCTATCTGAGGATCCTTCATCGGTGCGTGGTGGGAGGGGTACTTCCATTCCACCCCAAACTCTTTGGAGACCGTTGTACCACAGTATTGGGTCACCTGAGGGCACTTCTTCGTCAGTGAAGTTGCCCATCGGGAGAGGAGGTCAGGGGAAGAAGAGAGCTCCTAAAGCTACATGTGTTGGCCATGGGAGAGGTACGAAGGTTGCTACACCTTCCTCACCGCTACCCCCAGCTAATTCACCAGAACGTAAGCCTGCTATGGTGGACTCGTCTGTGGTGGAGGCTACAAGGACTCCTGTGCAGGAGCCTCGGGTCGACGATCCTTCTGACCTAGACGCTTTGACCCGCGAGACTACTGTGCCAGACACCTCGTCCCGCGAGACTTCTGTGCCAAATGCTTCGTCGTACGAGACTCCACAGGCCTCCACCGGATGGGATACCTAGACGGATCTACATCAGCCGGAGCCAAGTTTCCATGCTAATGGTGGCGGGGATCGGCTTTCTGATAGCGGAGAAGACGTGGTTGAGGGCACCGTCTACCAGCGTGGGTGTACACGGCTCCCACCCGTGCCGGCGACCCGCGAGCAGAGGTGGCTGATTAAGCATGAGTCACTGAAGTAAGTGCATTTACTCTTTTTAAACCTCTTGCCTTCATGTTTCTTTACATATCTAATGCGTTGGCTTTGTCATACTGCAGGGATTGGATTCACGCCAAGGATGTCCGTAGGCCCAACTCCATCCTTGGTGTGAATTTATGGCATAACTTCCCGGGGTTTGTCACGTTGCCTGGCAAGGGTCAGCAAGAAGAGGTAGGATTGCAATTGTACTAATCAGTGTTGTCTCTGTTAATTGCAAACCTTCTATAGGTGTGAGGAGAGATACAAGGAGGCCGCGGCAAAGCTTATTGATTAGGAGTGCAAGAGCCTACTATAGAACTTATGGCACGAGGCTCGGGCACAGGTTGTTCGAGACTACTACGCCTCGCAGCATATTAAGAAGGCCAAGTTGTCGTCCCGCTGAAAGTTTCTAAACGAGAAGCAGTACATGAAGGTAATTACCTATTATTAAGGCCTTGTACTTAGTTTCCTTTGCTTTGATTCATAGGTGTAGCTCTCAAATTTCTCTTTACTAACTTATGTGCCCCCAAGATTGTGTGCGGATAAGATGGGTTGTTGGAAGGCATTGGTGAATGAATGGTGCTCTGATCAATGGTGAGTCGTCCACGATGATTCGAAGGCACGGCGTGCCCAAATGGAAGGTGTGCCACACCATCAAGGCAGCACCAACATTTTTCAGTTCGGGCGGAACTGGGTATGTGGTTTGCGTCATGATTCCTGCAATTCATTCTTGTAGTGCTAGGTTTACCCATTATTAATTCTTTGTTCCTCTCTTGTAGGCTCATCACAATAAGACGGAGGTGCCAGAAGTGTACGACCTCTATGCCATGGCCCATACTGCCTCATACAAGAAGGTCAAGGTAGTCTCTGAGTCTGACCTCAATAATCCTGCGAACTTCACCAATATCTCCTCCCACCACAAGCTTGTGAGGCACACAAATGTGGGGAAGCCGGTGAATGGGGAGGACTTCAACCCGAGCCAGCATCCTATTGATCTAGACCTGGTGATCATAGCAATAAATGGGAGGCCCCATGGCTCGATAGCCATTGGACATGGACATATATGGTCTTTGATCACTCTTCGGCAAATCAAGGAGCGCCAAACAAGCTCCTATCCTGAGATGTCGCCTCGTCCATGGCCAGTCCAGCTCGCCATTAATGTTAGTCATACAGACTAAGATAGATTTCCTCCATTACTTTATGTGTGAGAACAAATATGATTACAATGCTAACGAGGAGTTGTGTTGTAGGCTGCTCTGCAGAAAGAGAGAGAGAGAGAGAGAGAGAGAGAGAGAACCCAAGCGCTTTTGGTGGAACAGGCCCGACAGGCGGCGGAGGACAAGAGGGATCTGGAGGAGAGGATGTCTTAGTTGTTGGAGGAGGAGAGGGCACATAACGATGCATCTAATCGGTCCATGTATGAACTCATCATGGTAAGTTTCTTCTTGATATTAGGCAAATCATGCACTACATGTTCCATTCATTAAAACCAATATGATTGACTTGGCAAAACCAAATGTGCAGACTTTGTGCGAGAAGACCAGCCAGACCCCTTCGCTGATGCCAGTCATTACCACGGCTGGAACGGTGAGTTTCATTTCATTGTTCATTAGTTACTAGTCTTAACATTTCAGCGTCATCATGCTAACCCAAATGATCTTTGGTACAACATAACTCCCGAGCCGCATCGCACGACCCGAGGAACCCCGGTGCTTCACCACCGTGATGACGAGGAGGGTAAGCCCTAATATGCCACTAACTTGGCTCATTTTCTCAAACAAAGACAAACATAGCACGTAGACAAACTTAGCACTTATACAAATGTCATATTTAACCTAAGTTAGCTTTGTTTCCTCTCAAATGACATAGTAAGCTTACTTACTCCAAAATGACATGTTGTACCAAAGTTAGCTCTAAAATGACATATTGTACCTAAGTTAGCTCTAAAATGACATATTGTACCTGAGTTAGCTCTAAAATAACCTATAGTTAGCATTCTTTCCTCCACACTGACATAATAAGCTTAGTTAACTAAATATTGACACAATAGACTTGGTAACCTCATAGATGCCACAGACTTAGCTTATTTTGTTGCAAAATGACACAATAAGCTTAGTTAGGTCAAAATGTGATAATTACCTAGGTTAGCTCTAAAATGAAACAAATAAGCAATAATAATAAGAAAAATGTGAGGAGAAAGAGAAAGAGAAGACAAACGCTTCTTCTTCTTCTTGTTGTTCTTCTAGATCTTCTTCTTCTTCTTCTTGGTAACCTCGTAGATGCCATAGACTTAGCTTATTTAGTTGTAAAAAGACACAATAAGCTTATTTAGGTACAAATGTGTTAATTACCTAGGTTATCTCTAAAATGACACAAATAAGCAATAAGAAGAAGATAAACAAGAGGAGAAAGAGAAAGGGAAGAAAAACGCTGCTTCTTCTTCTTCTTCATCTAGATATTCTTCTTCTTCCTCGTAACCTCATAGATGCCATAGACTTACCTTATTTTCTTGCAGAAACACACAATGAGCATAGTTAGGTCAAAAATGGCATAATTACCTAGGTTAGCTCTAAAATGGCATAAATAAGCAATAATAACAAGGAAAACAAGAGGATAAAGAGAAAGAGAAGAAAAACGCTTCTTCTTCTTCTTCCTCTTCATCTTCTTCTACATCTTATTCTTCTTATTATTCTTCTAGTATTCTTCTTCTAACTTTCTTATTTCCCATTTTGCAGATTTGATTCACTTCACGCAAGCTTGCATCGATGGAGTACTTGTGTTTACTTTCTGTTTTGATTTTGTATCGATGAACATTGTGAAACTTGCTACCTATGGATGAAACTATTGGAATATGGATGAAACTATGCATGTATGGATGAAACTTGCACTTTTGTTTTGTTATGTTTGTTGGATGATCATATATATGTGCTTGTGATATGGCAGGGTTATAGTTTTTCTGAATTATATATATGTCATATATGTGCTTGTGAAAATGATTGGATATAAGAAAAAACAGAAAAAGGGCAAATATAGGCACTTTGACGTCTGCCACCGATGGCAAAGGGCTCTTTGCCATATGCCCCGGACGGCAAAGGTGCCACATGGTGGCCACTTGTGAAACCTGGAAGCCCAAGCTGGGGACATTTTGTCTCTTTTGCCGTCCGGGGCAGACGGCAAAGGGGGAGGACGTAGACAACAAAGATGGGGAGGGAGGCAGACGGCAAAGAAGGGGAGGGTGGCAGACGGCAAAGGCGTGGGTAGGTGGGCAGATGGAAAATGTGGGGGTAGGCGCCAGACGACAAAGGGGGCGGGGGGAGGGGGCAGACGGCAAAGTGGTGAGGTCCGTTAGCCACCTCTAACGGCGACGCCGACAGTAGTTGCCATCCATGCCCTTTGCCGTCTACAAGATGATGTCAACAATCCTTTGTTGTCCGCTGGGCCAAAGTAGACGGCAAAGAACCACTTTGCGGGAGCTAGCTGGGCCCAAATTTGTGTCGTCTGCTAGCAGACGACAAAGTCCGTTGCCATCCGCCTTTGTGCCTTTGCCGTTTGCCATGGCCGACGGCAAAGTGCTTGATTCCTGTAGTGAAGTGTGCATCATAGATTTAATCCTCCCCCAAGCTTGAGAAATACTTTCAGCTCCACGAGGCCAACAATTATAAATAAAGTTTCAATCATGCTGGACTACATGCATAAGATACAACTTCCAATGAAATTCCAGCTTCTACTGATTGCAGTCCCATGATTCAATATCATCCAATAGCCTATACCACATTAATGATTTTCCCTATAAAGATAAAGGGAATACTTTCTTCTTAAATTTGCCTCCGCATACACTTGAAATCTTAAGGAAGCCACAAATCTCACCGACATATATCAAATGGTAATCAAGATGAGTTGAACTGTCAGAGGGACTAGACAACAGTGTATCTAACATACCCGAAGGAATCTCATAATAAATATTTTCAGTAGGTTCAGCAGGTTTAGGAAAAACTTCGTCAACTTCTGTTCGAGATAAAGATGCCCCGAAAAAGCCACTCAAATGGTGACCGTTCATAGTGACAAGCAAAAGTAAGTTTCATAACATATAGAAAATCTTTTGTCACCAATTTTCGCTTACAAAAGACACTTCACTCCTTGAGAACGATGCCAATCAAGAGTCTTGATGACCCACAAGTATAGGGGATAGATCGTATTTCTTTCAATAAATAAGTGTGTCGAACCCAATGAGGAGCAGAAGGAAATGATAAGCAATTTTCAGCAAGGTATTCTCTACAAGTCATGTGAATAACTATAGTAGATAGTTTGGTAGCAAGAAAGTTCATAAAAAGTGACAGGTAACAATAGTAGCAAAGGTGCAGCAAGGTAGCCATATCTGTTTTATAGCAAAGAACAGGCCTGAAAGTATTTGTATATGAAGAAAGTGCTCACGAGGACACATGGGAATTTCTGTCTAGTCATGTTCATTATGTTGAGTTGATTCACATTCGCTACTTGGATAATTTGATAAGTGGATGGGTCGATGCTAAGATTCTGTTCTTACTTGAACGAATAACCTACTTATGATTAACCCCTCTCACAAGCATCCGCAACTACGAAACAAGAATTAAGATAAATCTAAGCATAACATGAAAGATGTGGATTCAAATCAGCTCCTTATGAAGC
The DNA here is from genome assembly GCA_022496015.1 of Hordeum marinum. Classification (NCBI taxonomy): domain Eukaryota; kingdom Viridiplantae; phylum Streptophyta; class Magnoliopsida; order Poales; family Poaceae; genus Hordeum; species Hordeum marinum. The sequence continues at coordinate 131,700,822 of CM039676.1, read as the reverse complement.
AACGGATAAACTGGTGTTTAAGCTTCTGTCACTCTAGAAACCCATCATCTACTTGTTACTGCAGAATGACTTCCCTTAGACCCATAATATGGTGAAGTGTCATGTAGTCAATGTTCACATGACACCACTAAGAGAATTAACAACATATGTATCATCAGAATATCGAACGAATACCACCTTCACAAGAATACTTATAACAAGACTTCTCCCATGTCCTCAATAACAGTAGTAACTACTCACACCTCATCAACATGTTCAATATCAGAGGTGTAGTAATAATTATTAAGGATCTAAACATAACGTCTTCCACCAAGTAATACAACAAGCATCAACTACAAGATGTAATCAACACAACTAGTAACCCATAGGTACCAATCTGAGGTTTTGGGACAAAGACTGAACACAAGAGATGAAGTAGGGTTGGAGATGACATGGTGCGGGTGAAAATGTTGGTGAAGATTGGTCCTCCCACAAACGAGGAAGCTTTAGTGATGATGATGGCTTTGATCTCCCCATCCGAGAGAGGAATTTCCCTGGCAGAATCTGACTGCCGGAGTGCAAAAGAGACTCTGCCCAGGTTTCTGCCTCGAGACGGCCGTGCTTCGTCCTGAGATATAGCTTATGATTTTTTCTAGGGTAAACACACCATATAGGAGAAGAGGGGGTCGGGAGGCCTGTAGGGGGGCCCACTAGCCTTTAGGGCGTCACGAGGGGGTGATCGCGCCCTGTTAGCTTGTGACCAGCAGGTGGTCCCCCTCTGATATATTTTTCAGCCAATAATTCTTAAATATTCCATAAAACTTCTCTGTGAAATTTCAGGTCATTTGGAGTCTGGTGATTTTTCTACCCTTTTCTTGGTTTCCCGGTCCAGAATTCTAGTTTCTAGAAATTTTCCCTCTTTGTGATGTACCTTGCATATTCAGAGAGAAAGGTCATAAGAATTGTATGATAATAGGTAATAATGGACAAGAATAACACAAATATCAATAAGAAATCATGATGCAAAATGGACATATCACTCCCCTCCTTGGAGGAGGGGCTAGGGCTGACCCCTAGCCCTCACACACCCCTAGATATGGTGGGGAGGGGGCACAAGGGCTGGACAGAAAAATCCCCACTCCCTGCGGCCTCCCCTCTCTCCCGTTCTCCCCTGTTCAAAGTTCCAGGGGCGCTTGGCGAAGCCCTGCTAGCACTGGTCCACCACCATGTGCACCATGTTGTCGTGCTAGTTGAGATGCCACCTACTACCCCGCCCTCGATCGCTGGATCGAGGAGGTGGAGACATCATCGAGCCGCACATGTGTTGAATGCAGAGGTCTCGTCCTTCGATGCTGGATTGGATTGGATAATGGTTTGATTGTGAAGAGTATGACTACATCAACTACGTTATATATGATTCCTCTTAATGATCTACAAGGGTACGAAGACACACTTACCCCTCTCATTGCTTTACATCTCCATAGATAGATCTTTCATGTTCATAGTATTTTTTTGTTTCATATGCAACGTTCCACAAATGTGACATCATGAGTTAGGTATATGCATAGATGATATGCACGAGTAGAACACAAAAGAAGTTGTGGCCGTTTATATTAAGATTGCTTACCTCCTTGGTCTTTTCTTGATTCGGCGGTATTGTGGGATTAAGTGGCTCGCACCAGGCTTACTTGTTCTCGCACAAGAGACCGGTTCCACCAACTGACATGCAACTTTTTTGCATAAAGACAGCTGGTGGGTGTCTGTCTCTCCCACTTTAGTTCAATAGGATTCAGCGAAGGCGGTCCTTGTAGAAGGTTAAAAGGCAATTTGATTATCACCGTTGTGGCTTTGCATAGGTAAGAACGGTTTTGCTAGTTGCCCATAGCAGCCACGTAAAACTTGCAACAACAAAGTAGAGGACGTCTAAATTGTTTTTGTAGGGCATGATGTGATGTGATATGTCCAAGACATGATATGATATATGTGATGTATGAGATGATACTGTTTTGTAATAGTTATCATGACTTGCATGTCGATAGGTATGGCAACCGACAAGAGACATAGGGTTGTCTTCATTTTATTTTATGCCATATGCTTTACTTTATAATTATGAGTTAGCAATAGTTGTAGAAGGAAGAGTGGGTGTGGCAACCACATGACGACATGATGAGGGAGATCATGGTGTCATGCAGGTGACGATGGAGATCATGTCGACCCTTTGAAGATGGACATTGAAAGCAGAAGATGATGATGGCCATATCATGTCACTTATTTGATTTGCATGTGATGTTTATCTTTTATGCATCTTACTTTGATTAGAACGAGGTAGCATTATAAGATGACCCCTCACTAAAATTCAAGAGAAAATCATGTTCTCCCAAAGTATGCACAGTTGCAAAAGTTTGTCGTTTTGAGCACCTCGTGATGATGAGTGTGATGGACTCTTCATTCACATACAACGGGTGTAAGCCAGTTTTGCACATGCAAAATACTTGGGTTGAACTTGGCGAGCCTAGCATGTACAAAGATGGCCTCGTAACATAGGAGACCGAAAGGTTGAACCTGAGTCATATAGTAGATATGATCGACATGGATATATTCACCATTGAAATCACTTCACCTCATTTGATGATCGGAATTGGGTTGGTGCATTTGGATCATGTCACACTTAGACAACCTCAGGGATGTTAATTTAAGTGGGAATTCATTAGTAATTTGATTAACTAAAGTAATTATCATGAACATAGTCAAAATGTCTTTGCCAATTAGGTTTTAGATCAATAGCTCTCCCTATAGATCCCCTGTATTTTGATACTTTTCTAGGCAAAATTAAATTGAAATATGATAGTAGCAATTATGCAGACTTGGTCTCTTATCTAAGGATTGTCATCATTGCTGCACAGAAGGCTTATGTCCTTGTTGCACCGCTTGGTGCGCCACCCCCTCAAGTGTTATTTATGCGTATTGTTAAGGTCTGGCAGGCACGTTCTGATGACTACTCGATATTTCATTGCGCCATGCTTTATGGATTAGATCATAGATGTTCCAAGAGCTGAAATTGGTATTTCAGGCTCATGCCCATATCGATAGGTATGAGACCTCTGACAAGTTCTTTGGATACAAGATGCATGACAACATCTCGGTTGGTGAGCAAATGATCAGAATGTCTGGGTACTACAATCGCTTAAATCAAGTGGGAGTTAATCTTCCAGAGAAGATAGTGATAGATAGAGTTCTCTAGTCGCCGCCACCATGCTATCAAGAGCTTTGTGATGAACTATAACATGCAAGGGATGGACATAATGATCCCTAAGCTATTCGTGATGCTTAAGGCATTAGAGTTAGAAATCAAGACGGAGCATCAACTACTGATGGTTCATAAGACTACTAGTTCCAAGAAGGTCAAGGGCAAGAAGGGAAACCTCAAGAATGGTAACCAATTGTCGGTCCAGGGAAGAAACCCGAGGTTGGACCCAAACCCGAGACCGAGTGCTTCTATTGTGAGGGGAACAGTCGTTGGAAGCGGAACTGACACAAATATTTGACAACTAAGAAGGCTGGCAATGTCAACAAAAGTATATTTTAGATACATGTTATTTATGTGTACCTTACTGGTGCTCGTAGTAGCCCCTGGGTATTTCTCACCTCATTCTATAAAATTCTCGTGGTTCACCCCTAGTTATGCCTGCTTCTATGAAATTCCAAATTATTCTTGCAATCTCTCGGATCTAGGCAACTCTTTATCAGTGATTTCATCGCTACCTAGCAGGTACACTCTAATGTATACATCCTTTAAGAAAATAAATCCTTCTTGTATTCTGCTGCTTTTTTATTTGTGAATTGGTTTGTCCAGAGACATAAGTTTTCATTTCTCAAAGTTTTTTGGATGCGAGACATATGTATGATAAGATCGAACCAAGCGGAAAAGTGCATCTTCATAAGATACCCTAAAGCAACAATTGTGTATACATTCTATCACGGATCCAAAGGCAAGGTCTTTGCTGCCAAGAATGGCTCCTTTCCAGAGAAGGAGGTTCTCTTGAAATAAGTTACTAGGAGGAAGGTAGAACTTTATAAGGTTATCGAACCTTCACTTGAATTGGAAAAGTAGCGCAACACAGAAAGGTGTTCATGTGATACGCAAAGCAATTAAAGAGAAAGCTAATGATGATGATCATGAAACTGGAGATGAAGTTACTACCAAACCTCGTATGATAACAAGTACATGTACTTCCCTGAGTGGTACGGTGAACTTCTCTTGGAATTCATGTTGTCTAACGATGAGCCTACAACCTATGAGCAAGCAACGATGGGCCCGGATTCTGAAAAATGGCTAGAGGACATGTAATCTGAGATAGGATGCATCTACGATAACCAAGTATGGACTTTGGTAGACTTGCCCAATAACCGACAGGTTGTTGACGGTAAATGATCTTTAAGAAGACAAAACAAACGTTGATTGTAATGTCACTATCTTTAAAGCTCAAGTTGTTGGAAAGTGGTTTTCAACAAGTTCAAGGATTTCACTATGATGAGACTACCTCACCCATAGCGATGCTAAAGTCTGTTGGGATTATGTTAGCAGTTGTTGCCTTTTTAGATTATGAAATATGGTAGATGGATGTCAAAACATCGTTTCCTTAACAGTTTCCTCAAGGAAAGGTTGTATGTGATACAACTAGAACATTTTGTTGATCCTAAGGATGCTAAAAGGTACGTGAGCTCCAATGATCCTGCTATGTACGGGTGCAAGTATCTCAGAGTTGGAATATGTGCTTTGATGAGGTGATCAACGATTTTGGGTTTATACAAATTTTATGAAGAAACTTCTATTTACAAGAAAGTGAGTGAGAGCACTATAACATTTCTGAGTATATGTGGGTGACATATTGTTGATCTTGAATGCATCAATGGTTGTTTGAAAGGAGTGTTTCAAAGGAAGACCTCAATAAAGCTACTTAAATATTGGGCATCAAGATCTATAGAGATAGATCAAGACGTTTGATAAGAGTTTTACACAGCACATACCTTGAAAAGATTTTGACGGATTTCAAAATGGATCATTCAAAGATGGAGTTTTTGCGTGTATTGTAAGGTGTGAAGTTCAGTAAAGGCTCAAAGCTCGAGAATGGTAGAAGAAAGAGAAATGACGAAGGTCGTCCCCTATGCCTCAGCCATAGGCTCTGTAATGTATGCCATGTTATGTACCAGACCTGATTTGTGCCTTGCCCTGAGTCTTGGAAGGGAGTATAAGAGTGATTAAGGACTGCATCACTGGACAACGATAAAACTTATCCTTAGGTACCTAAAGAGGACTAAGGAAATGTTTCTAAGTTATTGAGGTAATAAAGAATTTTTCGTAAAGGGTTAGATTGATGCAAGCTTTGACACCAATCCGAATGATTTTGAGTAGCCAACCGGATACATATAGTGGAGCTATCATTTGGAATAGCTCCAAGTGGAGCGTGGTAGCAGCATCTACGGTGTGACATGTAGATTTGTAAAGTACACACGGATCCGAATGTTGCAGAACCGTTGAATAAAACCTCTCTTGCAAGCTAAACATGATCAAACCCTAGAACTCATTGTGTGTGAATCACATGTCGACGTGAACAAGATTATTGAGTCTAGTGCAAGTGGGAGACTGTTGGAAATATGCCCTACAGGCAATAATAAGTGGTTATACTCATATTTCCTTGTTCATGATAATCGTTATTATCCATGCTAGAATTGTATTGACAGGAAAATTAAATACATGTGTGGAGATATCAACAACACCGTGTCCCTAGTGAGCCTCTACTAGACTAGCTCATTGATAAAAGATGGTTAAGGTTTCCTAACCATAGACATGAGTTATCATTTGATAATGGGACCACATAATAAGGAGAATGATGTGATGGACAATACCCAACCATAAGCGTAGCATTTGATCGTATCATGTAGATTGTTTCTACTGCCTTCTTCATGTCAAGTATCTGTTCCTAAGACCATGAGATCATGCAATTCCCTGACACTGGAGGAATGCCTTTCATGCATCAAATTCCACTTCGAGGGTATCTGTTGGGTTGGCATGGATCAAGACTGGGATTTGTCACTCCGTATGACGGATAGGTATCTCTAGGCCCTCATGGTAATACGACATCACAAGCAGCTTGCAAGGAATGTGATTGAGGAGTTAGTCACGGGATCTTGTATTACGGAACATGTAAAGAGATGTGTCGGTAACGAGATTGAACTAGATACGGAGATACCGATGATCAAATCTCAGGAAAGTAACATACCACTGGACATAGTGAACTACATATGGGATTGACTGAATCCTTGATATCAGGGTTCGACTAATAAAAGTTATTTGTGGAATATGTAGGAAGAAATATGGGCATCCAGGTCTACCTATTAGTTATTTACTAGAGAGAAGTCTCGGTCATGTCTAGATGATTCTCGAACTCATAAGGTACGCATGCTTAATCTTCATTGATGCTGGGTTATTGTTGGGACATGTACGTTGGTGATCGAATATTATTTCGAATCATGAATGAGATCCCAGACGTCATGAGGAGCTCCGAAATAGTCCATAGGTAAATATTTATATATGGGATGTCATATTTTGGCTACAAGAAAAGTTTAGGTTTTGTCGGTATTGTATCAGAAAGCTTTTGGAAGGTTCTAGAAGGTTTTGATAGGTTCCGGAGGAGTATGGAAGGGTCCCTCTGGAACCTAGGGAGTGCATGGGCTGTAGAGGGGGCACCCTGGCCTTATTGGGTCATGTGCCCCAGCCCCCACAAGGCCCATGCACCTAGGAAGCGGAAACCCTAAGTGGGAGTGAGTCCACTTACCTTAGGAGGCAAGTTTTCTCCCTTGGCCGCCTCCCCTCCATGGAGGAGGGGCTAGGGATGTGCCCCTAGCCCTCCCACACCCCTATATATAGTGGGGAGCAGGCCAAGGGCTGGACACAACAATGCCGATGACCTTTGGCCTCCCCTCTCTCTCGTTCTTCCTCGTTCGTAGTTCTTGGGGCGCTTGGCGAAGCCCTGTTCATGCTGGCACTACTCCACCACAATCTTGACCATGTTGTCGTGCTGGTTGAGATCCCATATACTACCCTACCCTTGCTCACTTGATCAAGGAGGCAAAGATGTCAACAAGCAACACTTGTGCTAAACATGGAGGTGTCGTCCGTTCGGTGTTGGATCGCGGTTGGATCATGAAGAGTACGACTAAATCAACAGTGTTCTATAAGATTCCGCTTAATAGTCTATGAGGGTATGTATACACACACACTCTCTCGTTGCTTTGCATCTCCATAGATAGATCTTGGGTGTTCGTAGGAACTTTTTTGTTTCCCATGCAACGTTCCACAACACCGGATAGAAGTGTGATGTGGAGTAGAATTGCATATTGAGCTCATGATTCCATGAAGTCAACTCTCTCCTTATGAAATCATCAATGCTCATCAGCCTTAAGCACTCCTGGACATGGGGGAAGTAGTCCTCATTAGCCTTGATATACTTCCAGTCAGCAAACCTCATGTCCCTCACTGTTGGGTTCTTTTCAAGCAACACAGTCTCATAGAAATCTTGTTGATCCTTGGTGTGAAAACGAGTGTCAATAGCAGTTCTTCTCCTGGTGGAGCAGGGGTCAACAGTGGTATATCTCCACTTCCTAAGCACTTGGTCCTTCCTCTCCTTACTGTTCTCAGCAATGTGATGATCATCATTGTGCTCTGGAAGGTGGGGCCTGAGCTTTTTTAGCACAGCTATATCATCATCTGCCTCATCAAGACGTGGCACTTGGCTCTTGTTCTTCTCAACAACATATATATATCTAGTGGTTTTCTTGGGCTTGGGTGCAGTTTGCGTAGCCTTGGTTGCTGTAGGCTTGGCCTTGGTGGCTGCTTTGCTAGGCATTATATCAACCAGAAGCTTCCTCTTCTTGTGAGGAGGTGGGTTTGCATTTGGTTCCTCCTCTTCTTCATCTAAGGAATCCTCAGACATGGAGGTAGGTCTTCCCACAACATGTATAGTCCTCTTCCGTTCCTTCTTTTTCCCACACTTCTTTGCAATAGACTTGTTCTGATTGGATGATTAACTGGTGTTCTATAGAGACATACCCCTTTTGGCAGCAACTAACTCAAGAATCTTTCTTGCAACCACTCTCTCCTTCTGGGTACCTGCATACTCTTTCCGGATAGGATTTCTCTTCGAGGTGACCTCATATGGAACAAAATTTGCATCCTCCTCATTAGATTTATTTTACTTTCTTGCCTTTGTGGCTTCCTTGGGCAAGCCACGAGAACTAGGTGTCGGAGATATACCCCGCAGTATAACCCGGCTGGAAGTATGACCCGGCCAGGACTTGACGACTCACTAGAGACCCGATCGAGACTTGACGATTCATTTGTAACCCCGCAGGCGGGTCAGATGGGCGACAAGGCCCAGGGCTTAGCGTGTAAGCCAGCACCAAGCGGCGCACAAGAGAAGTCCCAAAGGAGAGAAAGGATTCCCTCACAAAGGTTGGCACCCACCGTGGGGCTTGTGGATGGTGGTATTGCGTTCTTGAAGGGATATTTTCGGGATCGAGATGCTCATGATTTATTGAATGAATAGAAATCGGACGAAAGGTTCTACGTCATGGATGAGTAGTCGGAAACTGCGTGTGATGCAATGTGTGGGCTGCTGTACGCGTCCCTGTCAATCCGTCTGATCTGAAGCCAAATTATTTTTCGGTCTACCACGGTAGTAAGCCGAGACCGACAAGAGATACATCGCAACCGCTGTTTGTTCAATTCGTCGAGACCATCAAATTACGTTGCTATGCACAGGCCACAAGTCCCAAGGGTTCGGTGTCAGGTCACCGGACTGGCAATCGCTTCCTTGCGGGAAGACCAGAGCCTGATTTATCCCAAGTGGTGCTACTTCACGTGAAATCTGGACCGAGTCAAACATACAGGACTGATCAACACTTCTATGTATAAAGAGAAATAAAACGAAAGGAAGAAAAGGCCACGACCAGGAGGTGGAGGAGCATGCGAACATGGTTTCAGACTCGGACTCCATCGCCCATGCTGCTTGCTTGCCCCTGCCACCGCGGCCTTACTTAGCTTTGAGTTGAGATTACACCGGCTCGCCTCTGCCATCCTGGCTTCCACTCCTAGCCTCCATCGTAAGACCGACTCCCACCATTGAGTCACCCGCCCGTGGCCACCGCTTTTGCCCCGCCAGCCGTCGTCACGCCCATCGGCTCCACCCCACCAGACGCCGAGTCGGCCGGCTACTGCCGCAATACGTGGGTGTGTCCCTGCTCCCGTCATCGCCTTTGTCGATGTCGGGGGTGCCTCACTCCGGCCGGCTTCACCGTGCGCCTGGCTAGCCACACCTTCCTCATCACGCCTCGCCTACGTCCGCCTCCACACGCCGCTCCGGGCGGCCCCCGTCCGTGCGTGCGCCTTGCCTCCGGCCAGCTCCGCTGCGACCACGATATGCCAACTCGCGCCACGAGCCACCACACCCACCTTCGTGCTGCCCTACTCCAGCTTGCCTTGCCGTTGTGGCTCTGTTCCACCTTGCACCCACCCACCGTGCCTGTCGTCGCCACCATGGCTCATGCCACTTCAGAGTTCTTGAGTTGAAGCTTGCATCAAGTATTTTTGTGCTGGAGACACATGTTGAAGTTGGCATTAGGGACCGGTTTTCAGTTTTCGACAGTGAAGGAAACCAGCATGTTCTTGTGCCCCTATGAGACTGGGAAGGTTGAATGTGGAGCTGTTGGAAAAGAGAAGATCATGTACTACAAATTTTCTACTGAAGAAGGAGATGGGATCTAAGATCCAAGACTGCACAATACTCTTGTGGGCGGTCGGTAATGCTAAGGGAAGTGGATGGTCGTGCAATTGCTATCCATCAGAGAGGCTGATTTTTTAAACCCTATGTACTGAACCTTTGTACTGCATATATGTTGGTATTTGTTTAAAGAAAGAAGAGAAGAACTGCACCAGTATCCATCGGAGAACAAAACTCAGGTGATATCTATTCCTTTTATTTCATTAGCATATATCGGTTTATGTAAGAATAAAATACTATGGCCTGTAATATTTTTCGTAAGAAAATTGTTTAAAACAAAGGTGGTGTGGCGTCACATCACAAAGGCGGAGCTCATGCCAGCGTCCATTCATGCCGTGTCGCCCAACAGACGTGTGCAAGTCTTTGCCATCATGATCCGACCTACAAACGACACGGGCGACTCACCGTCCATGTCGGCCATCAACGCTGTGGCCATCTCTTGCGACCGCACCGGCTTACAACATCGCGTCCTCTCTCGTGACCGCACCTGCTTCCAACACCGCGACTGTCTCTCATGACTGTGTGGTCTTCAAACGCCGCGGTTGACCTCTATGTTTACATTGACATGATAGGGGCGCACAGACCAGTACGAGCCGCCCAACGGATGGTTCTGAATCGCCACCCTGCGGTCCAATCGACATTTGCATACTGGTGTTGGGCTTGGCTATACGAGCCTCCCAACAGACGCGCATATGCCGCCGCCCATAGTCTGATTCCGCGTCATCATATCAGTGCGGTGTTCGCCTGCATGAGCTGCCCAACGGACAGGCTCACAAGTCGCTGCCACTACGGTTTGGTTAACTTGAACAACTAGCCGAGATGAACCATCGACTGGATTATTGAAACAATTCATATGGAATTATCTATAACCCGCCACGGTCAACATCACCCTTTAGTGGGGATTCTCAAGTTGCCTCTTCGAGCCAACTTAAGACTCAGGGGTTATAGACACGGCTTGACACATTTGGTCGTTTTCAATGAAAACTCCGGGTCATTGCAAGAAAATTGAACCCAATCTTGGTGGCTACTACATTATTGGTGGAAGAATTAAAAGTTGCCCAAAAGGACCAGCCGCCATGATGCACCACTCAAACATGGGTGCCCTGATTTATTGAATCATCATAAAGTAACTTGAAGTTTCTGTTGTCTATGCATTTCAGGTTGTGCAAATGCAGATACTTCGACAAACCTCTTTGGTGGCTTACAACCCACCGGGTTTAGCTTGCTCACCCTCTTGATCGGCTCTTCAGCCAAGACAGCAGCATAGTACGAGGGCTTGCAAGACGGCAACTTACAAGTTGGCGGTCGACGTGACGGCAGCGTGCAAGATGGTGTAAAGGTTGGCCCTATCAACAAGGTCGTTTGGGGGCCTTCAACCTTCCGGGTTAAGCTTCAACCCTCTCGATCGGCTCTTCAACGACCGTAAGGCGGGTCACGGAACCAAAACGTTGACTCCGTCAACAAGGGTCCTTTGTGGGCTTTTAGCCTTTCGGGTTAAGCTTCAACCCTCTCGATCGACTCTTCAACCACCATAAGGCGGGTCATGGGCCCAAAGCGTTGACTCCGTCAACAACGTCGACTGGGGGCTTTCAACCCTCCAGGTTAAGCTTCAACCCTCTCGATCGGCTCTTCAGCCACCGTAACGCGGGTCACGGACCTAAAACGTTGACTCCGTCAACAAGGTCAAAAGGGGTGCAGCGAGTTGTGAACTTACCCCCTTTTTGATCCACAAGGCCAAGTTATACGTTCCTGTATGAAGTTGCCGCTCTGCGAGGGGTGCAACGAGCTGTCAACTCACCCCCAGCGAGGGCCCCATACAGCAGTGAGGGAAACTCTCTCATCTGCACGTACTCTCCGCCAAGTGGCCCATCATACTCTTAAGCAAGTGACACTGTTTAAGGTTCAAACGACAGATTTATGTCACATGAGAAGTAGATTATGAGCCTGGAGCACGCACACAACTGCAAATTCTGGTCAGTTGTGTCCTTAGCAGTTAATCTCACCTAGAGACCCTGAGCCGTTCAAGATTGACGGTCACTCTCGTTTGAGACCCTCCACTATTAGGCAGTTCAAAGTAACAGTTCCCCCCAGACGGGCCAGAAATGTGTTTTCGAAAAACGAAAAAGGAAGGAAAAGCAAGAACATCATACATTTCATCATACATGGCATCATACATTACATCATGCATTGCATACATATCATGCCGGTCTCCAAAGCCGGGTCAGAGCAAGATTATGTCTTGTCGCTTAAGATGAGCCGCCGTTAAGCATGATGAAAAAACTTCCGCAAGAACAAATAGATCTTTGATAGCCAAAGTGGTTGGATCTTCATCATGGTTTATCATAACCGGTATTAAGTCATTGGGGTTTTTCCAAACTAGATTGGAAAGTGGATTATTCTTCAAGAGCCGCCCTATCAGATATAATGTAGTGTCATTTAATTGACTGGCTCTTGCATTTCTTCAACTTGTGCTCTATAGTATACTACAACACTCATGGATCTCTCAAATATATCTTTGCTAGGTTGCACCTTAACCACGAGCAGGGATTTCATGTCAAAGACAAATGAATTATTCTAGGATATTTATTCAGGGTTATATTACAGCCATGGTCAAGGATACATTCAATAAATTTTGATGAGTCATATTATTCTCACAGTTCCGAGTCGCCGTAGGCAGATGACTCGACACTTAGGGGCTACATTATTCAAGTTCATTTTTATGTCATTATTCAAGTTCTTCTTCTTCTTTTTCTTCTTTTTCTTCTAGCTAGTCTTCTTATTCTTCTAACTTTCATCTTTCCTACTTTGCAGATTTGCTATAGATGAGGAAGCTTGCATTGATGGAGTGTACTCTTCTACTTTTGCTTCCTTTTGGTTTATGGAAACTTGTTGGAAAATTGTTTTGGATATGTATGTTGGATATGTTGCTCAAAACTTGTATATGTTGGGTATGTTGTTGGAACTTATTGTTGGTATGCTTGTTAGAACTTATTGTTGGTATGCTTGTTGAAACTTATTGGTTGTATGCTTGTTCGAAAGTTGTATTGTTGATATGTTGGATATATATGTGATATTCTATCAAATTGAATGATTTTAAGAGAAAACAGAAAAAACAGGGGCTATATAGCCACTTTGTCGTCTACTAGCGGACGGCAAACAGCTTTGCCGTCAGCTAGCGGACGGCAAAGATGCCACATGGCAGCTACCTGTGCAACCAGGGGCTGTCCTAGGTGGGATCTTTGCCGTCCGCTCGCAGACGGCAAAGAACTAGGTGTTTCCCGTCGGCCAGCGGACGGCAAAGCAAGCCGTTAAGTCCTTAACGGAGCTAAGGTGCCACGTGTGCCGTCTAGGCCCTTTGCCGTGCGCTGGCCGACGGTAAAGATTCAAAGGTCTTTGTCGTCCGCCAGCGGACGGCAAAGCGCCCTGTGTTGTGGCTTATTCAGCCGGACAGTTGGTCGTCTGCTAGCGGACGGCAAATCCTTTGCCGTCCGGGATGCATGCCGTTGCCGTCCGGGATGGCTGACGGCAAACTGCCTGATTCCTGTAGTGAACGGTGCATATATCAGTAAGAAGGATGGTAGCTCTTAGTCGAAGTCCATGCAGGAATGGGCGGCCATCATGTTGTGGCAAGGGCCTTAGTTAGCAAGGCCTTTCGGGTCGATTTCTTCTGGCCCATTGCTCGAGCAGACGCCCAGTCACTTGTCAAGCAATGCGTGGGCTATCAACTTTTTGCAAATCAAAGCCACATGCCCCCAACAGCTCTTCAGACTATTCCGATTACCTGGCCCTTTGCATTCTGGGTAATGGATATGGTCGGACCACTTAAAGGGGGGACAAAGAAGACTTAATATCTACTGGTCATGGTTGACAAATTCACCAAATAGATATAGGCAAAACCTGTCAAATCAGCTAAGTACGGACTAGTAATCGACTTTATATCTAGCGTGGTACACTGTTACAACGTCCCATGTTGTATAATAATGGACAATGGATCCAACTTTGCAGCCCAAGAGGTCACAGATTGGTGCACAAAAATGGGCATCAAGCTCGATTACGCATCGGTGTATCTCCCGCAGACCAATGGACAAGTCGAACGGCCAAACGGCCTCATCATGAGTGGTATTAAACCACGGTTGGTCCCATCTCTGCATGAGGCTGAGTGTCATTGGGTAGAGGTGCTTGACTCCGTTCTGTGGGGCCTACGCACCACCCCGAATAGATCAATGGGATAGACACCGTTCTTCATGGTCTACGGGGCAAAAGCAGTCCTCCCCTATGATATCATTCACGATGCGCCAAGGGTGCGCCTGTAATAGGAAAAGGAGGCTGAGTTAGATGGCATGATGACCTGGATGCCTTAGAAGGAGGGCGTGACATAGCCCAGACTCGTTCTACTTTTCATGAACAGCAGATCCAACGTTTCCATAGTAGGGAGGTAAGGGCAAAAGCATACAATGTGGGTCAACTCGTCTTACGGTTCCGGGAGAAGGCGAAGCATAAACTCAACCCCAAATGGGAGGGGGCCTTCATAATTGACGAAGTACTCATAGGAGAGGCTTACCGTCTTCGAAACCCATCGGATAACCGCCTTGAACCAAACCCAAGGAACCGAGTTCGTCTTCGATGCTTCTACGAATAGACTGGTGTCATCATTCTCTTTACCTTTTACTTTCTTTTCTTTCCTTTTTCTTTTTTTCCTTTCCCTCCCACCTTGATTTTTAGCAGGATTGTATTTTTTCTTTTGGTCACAATTCTATGTTCGCTTAGAGCGATCTTGTGTTAAGATTTTTGGCATACATCCTTAAAATGTTAAATCGGAACACAACACCTGGGGGCTTCTTCCCGAAGCCAATGATTTTATATTCTAAGCATCTATTCACATTCATCCTATATGCACATTTCCCTTGTCGATTTTTAAGCCATTCTATGTATCAATTTGAACTAATATTTTTGCCAAGATGGGTTGCCTCGCTCCTTTGTTTACCCTCTACGTTTCGGATTGTTCGGCTAGAGAGTAAAGGGAGCACCTCTGCGATTGTTACGACCGGGTTATTCGAATACGTACCTCAGACGGGTGAAGCCAAAACCTAGCTATCTTGAAAAGAAAATCGGTCGGCTACGACGGAAACCACGAAAATTATGGTTGTCATCACCATTACTCATGATTTTTTCAAAAAGAGCAATTAGTCGCATACTAACAGTATACAACCTTATTATCTACGATTAAGGTAGCACCCTAAATAAAGGTATCAATAGAGGTACTATTACTTTGGAAGATGTTTCTTACGCTAAAATTTGATATAACATATATCCCTGTGCATTTTTCTACCTATTTGCACCAATTGGCCAGATTGCCTGGTTCCTTGAAGGAATTCCTTCCTAGCAAGTGATATTTCATAAGGAACACTTCCAAGCTCTTTGCATGGGAGGTCGAAGCCGATGGCCAGTTAACACAGAGTTTACAACACAGATGAAGCAATTTTTGATTTAAATGTACATAGTTACATAAAATCACTCATGTGGCTGCTGGTCGAGATTGTCTATTAATGTATCTAGGGCACAATCTTCCTGAGAGAGACGAGCGGTGGGCATCACTTGGTCGTACACCAAATGAAGTCGCACTTCTTTCTCATCAGGCCCTGCTAGCCCAATGCGAGCCATATGCTCAGGGTTAAGGCCAGTATACTGAGTCTTGATCATCGCTCATGCCTCTTGCACTCCCTCTCGGCAGGCCGATGTCTTCCATAACTCGAACCGACCTCTGGCTCCCTAAACCGATCAACTAGTTCGGTCATCTCCTCTGGAGGTTGCTTGGCGGGGCATAGCGCTTTTATGATGCTCTTCATGTTATTCCGAGCCTGCTCATGAATGGTGGACAGTTCCTTCAGAAGGCTTCCCTAGTAGGATCTGATCTCTTCTTTGGGCCGTCCGATTAGGAGACCTATACATGAGACAAGGCATATCCATTAGACCTAATGTATGAGAGGTATCCTGGGATGTTATAATTGCACTTACCAAACATGCCCCTTTGTAATTTCTGGGTTGCTTCTTGGGTCTGGGCAAATTGAGCTTTTAAACTCGCAATCTCTTTGGCGTACTACTTGTTCTCCGCATGGAGGTGTTTCTTCTCTTGCAGGTTTCGTTGCAACGAAATGCACTCAGCCTCATGTTGGGACTCGGCATACCTCTAAGATTCTCGGGATGCATATAAATATTTTTGCAACTGCCCTATTGATTGAGCTGCTACAAAGTACCCTTGCATCAGCATGGGATTATATACTAAGATCAGCAGAAGAGGTATACTCACCATGCGCCTCCCGGGTAAAATTCTTCACTTGATCAATTTCAGCATTCACAGTTTCCACCTATGTTTGGCTCGCCTCCCATTCCTTGGACAGTTGTTTGTTCTGCTGCCTTGAGGCCTACATCATCAGTAAAATAATACGCGGACACTTAATTCGGTTGTTCTAACAAATTCAAGGCTCGAGGGCTACTGGGGTTACATCTGTGTTCGGATTCTTGTAGCCGACAACTCAACTACAGGCTGGACGATGTTAGATTCATGGCTTCCCCGAACACAGCTTGGACAACTCCGATGTGTGTGTTAGCCGAGCGTATAGCATTGAACTCTTATTCAGAGAATGTTGGGTGGCGCAGAGCTTCTCGTTGCCACCGGTGATTCATCGCGCTCTCTACCTCAGACTTAGTAACTGATACCGCGTCCCCGGAGTCTTCCAGGGCCAGATTGACCATAGGGACCTCCGCAGCGGGTTCATCATGGGCAGAAGATCTGGAATCATGAGCATTGCCTGATGCCTTGGAAACATCCTTTGTAGGAGATGGATAACTGGTTCCCTAAGTATTTTGACATGAGATCTCTTGTGAGGCCCTATCGATCATAACAATAAATTAAGCATACGAACAAAGTACCTTTGAGCTGAACGAGTGTCCAGGCCTGTCCCCACGACCGAGTCACTTGACGGATCCCTATTGCTACCCGGTCCGGGCATTTCCGCCGTAGTCTATGTTTGTAGCGCGGACCGACAATGCCTGGGAGCAGGAGCCGACGCATTTGGGTCGATAGAGGATACTTGCCTTTTGTGGGATGAATTTTTCTTCTTCTTGCCTATAGTAGGGGAAGGGAATGATCTGAGCTAATCAGCTATTATATCAACCTTGGAGCAGTCGAGGCTCTCTTGGTAGAAGACCCCATCTTCAAACTCGACTAATAGCTCCGGGTCATCATGACATTCTGGATCGTCATCACGAGAATAGTTCTCGGGTTGGGGGCCAGACAGTTAGTTCTCTCGACAACTCTCGTCCATCCCTATTCGCATAGATTAAAGGCTTCGGTCAAGAAGGGACAAATGTAAAACCCAAATTCGGGTCACAAAGTCAAAAAGCTCACCCATTCGATGGGATTGTGACTTGAGTAGCCCTCCTTGGTCGGTAGCCGAACAAAATCTTCTTTCTCCACTTTGTATAGGTCGGCAAGTGCGGCTGCTAATGCTGCTTGATTGGCAGGGCCCAGCCGTCCAGAGCGAGTGGTATCGCTTGTCCCGTTGTGTCGCTTGTTGCTTGTCCCACATGGGCAGCCAAGCGCTTCACTTCGATGTCATCCTCTTGGGATGAGCTCTTAGGTCGCCAGTTGTAACTTTTCTTCAAGGGGGGCATCAGAGTATTCAAGCTGGATCCAATAGGAGAATGTCCTCGATATAGAACCATTCTGAAGACCATCTTCGGACTCCTTCTTTGGTGTCCCCACTGCATCAGCTGCCCTTGAAGAAGTTGCCTCAGGGGGTTTCTCTAAGGACTTTGCACTTGAAGAACCTGGCTGTGAGGGCATATAACTTGAAGACTTTGGCCTGTTAGCCATTTTCTTCTTCTTGGCCTTCTTTGGTGCCATTCTAGAGGAAGAGGCCTCAGCAGTAGCAGCTGTAGCAGCAGCAACAAAGTCTTCATTGAACTTTGTCACTTCTTCTTTAGCAGCCTTAGCCAGTTTGGCTTAACGTTTTGCCCATTCTTTAGGAAAGTCCTCACCTCTCCTAATGCTTGAGGGACCAACTTCTTGTCCTTTAGTCAGTGGAGGTCTTGGGCAAGGAGGATTGACAGCAAATTTATTCATGTACTTGGGAGTCACATATCTTTACTCCTTCCATTCTTTACACATCTCCTCTCAATCCTCTGTATGCGAATTTTCCACTTCTCCTTGGTTTCCTTGCCGTATGTTTCTTCATTGGCATGCAATAATCAGCATAGATTTCCTTAGTGATTTCAACAGTGGTATTCTGTTCTACCTTCTCCCCTCCTTCCTGAGGTCTTTTCCCATCAACCATTTTCTTCACTTGAGGAATATGAACTTTTGAAGATTCTGAAGATGTATGCAAATTTTCTTCTAGAAACGTTGCTAATGATTTAAGTTGATGTGAACCTAGTGATTCATCAGCAGACATTTTATACTTATGAATAGAGTATAGGTGCGAAGAATTTGAAGAGGTCATATGCGTTCTCAGAAATTTTTCAAAGATTTACAAGTTTGAGGAATTTAACCATATATGTCTTGAAGAATTTCACAAAGTGTTCATGACTTAGGTTCCAGAGTTGTGCAGATTCGAAAATTCACACAATTAAGAAATCTTTTGAAGAAAATCATGACTTAGAGAAATAGATCAAGATAAATAAGTTTGAGGTGTTCCTATGGATGAACTGTTGAAGAATAACACCTTTTCAAGACTTTGAGGAAACTATACGGATCAAACACGGTAATAAAATTATATTTTATTTACCACTCATGAAGAACACGATGAACGGATAGTAAGAATAGTTGAGTTCGTTAGCCCAGATCTCCCATGCCCTAGTTTGCCAAAGGGAGTCAACTACAATGGCGGCGGAGTGAAGATTTCTGCGGCCAATGCGAGTACGATGGCAAGGAGGTAGAGGTAGTGAACCTCTTCCTCTCCAGCGATGATGAAGTTAGCGGCGGTGCTAGGTATGAGCTTGAGAGAGGAAGAGAGATCAAGCAGAGTAATGGAGACAATGAAAGGGGTGAGGGGGTATTTATAGGTACGGTGAAAACTGAATGCCCAAAGATTTTGGACAAACATGCCCCTGACCCTTGCTATCTGATCGATGCATGGCACCCACGTAATAACTTGTGGAGATAGTGGGGGTCGTGGGTTATCTAGTCATGGGAATCAGAATGGGATTGAGCGGCAACTGCCGAAAATTGATGTAGAAAATTTTAATGTATTGTTCGTAGATTCTTCAGCTAACAAAACATAGGGAAGACTTTGAACAGGTTTCAAATAGAACGCATATGAAGAAGTCCTGAACATACTGCGTTGAGTTTAGCAGAGATGGGGAACAGGTCCGATCACATTCACTTAGAAGAAAATCAACTTGAATAATTAGCAGTAAGTGAATGATGTTGAGGACATTGCAAAATCAAATATATATATATATATTAGGAATTTGAAAATCTTAGGAATTTGCAAAATGACGAAAAACTCAATTTTGAAGAATTTCAACTATGGTTGGTGGCATGACCCACCATATGAGAATGATGATTTCACACACCGCGTACAATTGTTGTAGGGTTGTGAGAATCAAAATCATCATTAATTTATTCCCACTTAGAGGGTTACTCTTCGTTGATTGAAGAAAAACGTTAATTCATGTATTGCACATCTAAGTCATGAATTTTGCATAAGGGTTAGGATGTGTGTCCTTTCAAAGAACATTTGAAGATTCTAAGATATTTAGGTCACACAACAACTTGGAAAATCATTTCTCATCCAAGGGATTAGGGAATATATCAGCTAGTTGTTCTTTAGTGTGTTCATGTGGTCGATGGAGATGTCGCCCTTCAATACATGATCTCGAAGAAAATGGTGACAAATCTGGATGTGCTTGGTCTTGAAATATCGAACTGGGTTGTGAGCAATCTTGATAGTGCTCTCATTGTAGTAGTATACAGGAACATTCTTAACATTGATGTTGTAGTCCTTGAGGGTTTTCTTCATCCATAGCAACTTAGCGCAACAGGAGCCAGCAGCAATGTACTCAACTTCGATAGTAGACAATGACACGCAGTTCTACTTCTTCGAGGACTAACAATCTATGACTCGTCTAAGGAAATGACATGTGCCTGAGGTTGACCTGTGATCCACTCGATCACAAGCATAGTCAGAGTCACAATATCCAATGAGGTGAAGATTTGAGCCCTTGGGATACAATAATCCAAGTGTTTGTGTGTGAGCTAAGTATCGAAGAATTTGTTTCACAGCCTTATGGTGTGATTCCTTTGGTGTAGCTTGGAATCAGGAAAAGATGCAAACACTAAGCTATCGGGACCCCAATCCTAAGCCATAAGAACCCAGCTTGTTACACATCACATCACTTTGCGGCCTAACGCACGGTTATCTCCACGGTTGCCACCTTACATGGGCCGGGACCGTTTGCGTCATTTCACTTACGAATGTGGATGTGACTAGTCATAGAACACAAGTGGCACATTCGTACAGGGACATGCATACGTAACCCAGCAATGCAGGTGTCGGCCTCTAGCGTGTGTAGATGAGTCATAGCAAGCTACAAGGACTCCATTACGCCATGGGACATAAATGTCATCACTACATGTAGATGAGTCGTAGTAGGCTACAGGGACTCCATTACACTACGAGACATTTCCCCGAAGGAATAGACACAGCTGCAAACAATGATACATGTCGGTCAATCAATGTGTCCGGAACAGTAGCAAGCTACCAATGCTCGGTGGAAGCACAAAGAGGCAATTCTCCATAAAGAGTACTACTAAAGGTACACAACTAGGTGTCGAATACCATACATACCTTTACATGTCACATGTATGCACGACATGCCCGATATGCATAGATACAACTATGGCATTATAGCATAACCGTACAACATACAACTTTTATTTCGAAGGCTCAGAAGAGCCAACATAGTAAGATGTTACAAACAAGGTTAAAAAGACCCAACATTCAGAGAATTCGAACAAACAAGCGGAAGTTACATGTCTCGATACATGTCTCGGTACAGACATCTACTAAAAGTGGATGGAAGAACCTGAAAAGCTACAATGACCCTACCAAAGGCACTAGACCTCTATCTGGGATTCCCAAGCTAATCCGGTCAACATCAAACTTCACGTCATAAGAATCAGTAATGAGACTAACGTCTCCTGTACAAAAAATTAAATTAAGCAATCGTGAGTACAAAGGTACTCAGCAAGACATACATCAGAACTAACTACACATGCATCAGTATCAATGAAGGGAGTTGTGGACTTTATTGCAGCAAGCCAGCTTTGACTCTTGGCTAACCTATACTACAACTACAAGTACTTTCTTTTGAGGTGGGATAGCATACACGAGTCCACATATTTTCCAAATCAATACACGACTATGGATCCACTCCCTTCTCCCTACAAGAAGGCCATCCATAGCACTCACACTTATCTTGCGTATTTTAGAGTATCCATTTCAAGTTGTCTATGTACCACATAAGCAATCTAAGTAGTTCATATCCGAGGATGCGGCTATTCGAACAGATTCAATCACCCTACAGGGGTATACTTCTTCACACACACTCTCTCCACTTATCACCGTATGCACGTCATGCATGTCGGCAACCTTCAAGTTGAAGCACTGGCGCGGGCGTTGGCCATGACCGTCAATCACACAAGAATCTAGTCCAGGTTTATTGCCTATTTGATACTGAACCCGCAAGGAAGTCTGGCTGAAGTTTCCATTACAGCCCCAAATGATGTGTACTTGGTTCCCAAGCCCATCTATTCTTGGTACACCGGGCCACGATGCATCTACCGTGCCATAGCCTACCCCTCTGGTCAGTGCTATGCACGGCCACCAGCACATCCTTCAAACACCAAAAACTAGTTGCAACTCCTAGCTAGAGATCAAGGCGATTAATAAGCCGAGAGGGTCCATTGGTTTCAGGCCCAATGCATGGTAGTATCTTGTCTTGGATAACATACACAGAACTCAGTTCCTAAGGACGGTCCCAATGAGACAACCCGCCATGTACTCCTACATGGGATCTCATCGCTACCTTTACCAAATCGTATTCACACACTTAGCTCTCACATAGTAGGACATGTTCATCACTATTCCAATTCATCACCTAGATGGATCAGACCCAACAAGACTCTAAGCATAGCAAGCAAAGTAATCAAGCATGAATGAGTAAGCACAAGAAGGCTCAATTAGTTGCTACTCATGCTAAGTGGTTTCAACTATTTACTGTGGTAAGGATAGGTCATGCAAAGGAATGGATTCAACTACCAAGCACATGTAACAGTTGAATCATGATTGTCCTAATGCGATAAAAGAGAGCAAGAGCGAGAGAGTGGGTTCATATTAGTATGCTCAAGGTGGGTTGCTTGCCTGAAAGTTCTGAAGATAGAACTTCTCTTCATTAGTGTCAATGATCATAACATGGGAACCATCGTCTACCGAGAATGAACAACAACGACAATACAAGAAAGAGACACATTCAAAGAAATGCAACAAACATGATGCATGAAATGGCATGTTAAGGTATTGAATTGACCTAAAGAAATAATTAACCAAGTTAATTGAAGTGGAATTCAAAGTTTGAATTCCAACTCCAAACGATATTTCATACATTGCCCTAATCACAAAATGTCCTACTTGGTGATGTTAACATGCTCAAACATGAATGATCATGGCATACACAGATACAATGGAATTTTTTGATCATTTTTCATATATGAATTATTTTCATCTAAGCTATGGTTGAATTTCTATGATTTTTAGAAGTTTTAATTTTCTTCTAAAATATAATAAATCCTTTAAGATTTATTTAAATCCGGAAAAGCTTTTACTATGTCAGCAATGCGTCAGGGTGATGTCATCCGGTCAACTGGGCTGACGTGAGTGTCTTAGGGTTAAACAAGGTTTAACTAAAATTAAACTACAGTTAATTAGTGAGGCGGGGCCCTTTGTCAGTGTCATAGGGGTTATATAACTACATCATTAGTCTTAAACTAAAAAGGAAACGTCATCACTGTCGGCGTCTAGCCATTGGTGACCGCACACGCGGCGGAGGGCGTCAGGAATCGTTATACGGCGTCGGTTTGGCACGCAGGATGGCGCGTTCGGGAGCATACGCTCGTGCGCATTGCTGGGAGGCCTCAGGAGTCGCCGGGCTTGGTGGAAACAGCGCAACGACGGGTTCAAGCGGCGGTGGCGCTCGGTCCAGCACGACCGAGTGGTTGCGGTGCGCTAAGGGGGCAGCTAAGGGTCTAGGCGGATCCCTGGGAATGCGGGGAGCTCGATGAGTTCCGTCGTTTGAGAAAAATGCATGGCAACGCCATGCCCATTGTCAATGGAAGCCGGAAGTGCTCGGTCAGGGGGGCATGGCTAGGGGATGCACATGTTCCAAGGAAGTGAGAGGGAACAAAGAGGAGCTCATGAGGGGGCTTCTGGTTCGGACGTCGAGGCCGTGGAGTCTCTGCAGCCGGCGAATTTGACGGAGATGCCCCCACTATCACACACATATGGATCGCTATAACCTTTTCTGTTATCTTTTCTAATCACAAATGGTTCATAAGAACAAACTGTCTGTCGTAGATCGCACAACAACTATTTTATGAATGGTATTTGATGGGTTCGCCATCGCACATAGTTCGTGTTATTGGTGAGGGAGCTGGAACTATACCGTTTGTGATTTGCGCATCACACACAGTTTCGTCGAAGGGTCTCTGATTGATGTGTCGTCTTTGGAACATCCTGTTGTAGTGCACTATCAAGGGCCCACTCAGTACTTTAGGCGTTTCATCCTGCAGATGAATTAGTACAACTTACGAACGCAACATAGTAAGTAAAGTAGTCTGAGGACGTGAGAAATGAGGAATTCATTTATATATGATTAGCTTGCGTCCTTTCAAGCATTTCCTTAGGTATCCAGCAAATTACTTGGACATTCAAGTTCGTCTGGAGACCTGACCCTGCATATGAGATTAGTTCCTATTTGTTCACCACCCAAATCTGAAGTGGTGGCAAGTTGTTTATCATTCTGCGAGCTCCATAGGAGAATGGATGCATTGAATCTAGCGCACATCGTTTCATCGGAGAGGGGTTAGAGTACTCATATGAATAAGCGAAGAAATTATTCGAGGACTTATGAACATAATGACTTGAAGAATAATGCACATATTCATAACTCTTAGATTTTCCCTACAAAACAGACGCGTTAGCATGAGAATGATATGACTTTTGACCATTTGAGCAATTTGTCGCAAGTGAAGACTTTGGTCCATATGAGGAATTTGATCTAGGGTTCATTTTGTTCATGGGTGATGTCATGAGGACATTCACTTGAAGACCTTCCGAGCAGCTCTTGGGAACCCAGATTTTTCTCATAGGCTAACCGTTCCTACAGTTAGTACCGACATATCTAGAAAATACTTCACCATTCTCATTTTTGAACAGTTTATAGTTGGAGTCAAACGACTCATCAGAGGAATATGAAGTTTCACAAGTAAATCCAGAGAAAGTGGATGGATCTATAGGGCGCCCTTTTGCAACAACTCATGAGGTTTTGGGATAGTGCTCAGGTTTCTAGTATGATCCATCAGCATTGAGTTTCCTCTCAAATGCAATACCCTCTTTCCTAGGGTTCCTGTTCCGAATCTTCTTTTTGAGCACATCACAAAGGGTTTGATGCCCTTTGAGACTTTTGTAGATGCATGTCACATACAATTTCTTCAACCCTGCATTTTCTTTAGTGACTCTTGTGATACCCTCAGATGAGAAATTTGTGACCACACAAACATTTGAAGAATTTGCAACAATAGAAGCATTTCAAACTTTCAGGTGAAGAATTGGCAATTTCACGTTCGATGCATTTTAAACAAGGTGGAACGAAATATTCCTGAGCTGTACTGATTTATTGAGCAAGTAAGGACTCGTTTTCCCTTTGAAGATCCTCATGAGACACTCCAAGTTTCTTCAGATCTTGCTTTCTTTGAAGAAATTCATAGGAAAGCTTCTCGTGGTCAACTATGAGGATCTCATGATGACTTTGAAGGTTATCATACATTGACTGAAGAGTTTTGAGATCATTAGTTAGAATTTGAGTTCGATCCATTTCCTTAGTCAACAGATCAAAGCTTTTTTTTAGCAGCTTCTGAATATTTTCCAAAGAGGACTGTTGTTTTGTGGCAATATTAGTAAGTATGGAATAGCTAGGTTTCTGATTTTCATCAGATTCACCTTCATTTTAATCAGAGAAGGAGGGATTTTTGGATACCTTAGAACTTTTTTCCATGAAGCAATAGGTGGGTGCAAAGAAAACGTTGCTGCGGTCAGATTCATTGATGTCATCATTTTATTTAGCGTTGAATATGTTCTTGCTGACAAAAGCAGTAGTAACAGCAAGGCTCGTCACACTAGAGTCTGACTCCTCCTCAAATTCCTCCTCTTCTTCATATTCTTCAAATTCTTCTTTAGAATCAATTTGCTTGCCAATGAAAGACCAAGCCTTTCTGGAACTGTTCTTGTTGTGCGATGAGTACTTTGAAGATTTCTTCTTCTTCGAGTCAACAAAACTGCCATCCTTGTATTTCTTCTTCTTTGATTATTTTTCCCAGAGAGGACAATCAGCGATGTAGTGGCCGGACTTCTTGCATTTGTGGCAAGTTCTCTTTTTGTAGTTGCTTGATGAGGATTCTGATTTCTTCATGCCACTTCTTAAAGATTTTCCAAACCGACCTCTCCTTGACTAGTTCTTCAGGATCACCAAGACTACTATCAGATTCTTCTTATTCATATGAGGAAATTGCCTTGCCTTTTGCGCATTAGATCTTCCATAGCTTGGCCCATAGAGGTCTCTTTTCTCAGCTTGTTGGAATTCATGAGTATTGAGTCTCTCAAGAATATTAACAGGATTAATTGACTTGTAGTCTCCACGCTCTTGAATCATCAAAGCCAGTGTATCGAATGAGGAATCAATAGATCTCAACTATTTTTTTACTACCTCATGTTCGCTGATGTTAGTGGCACCAAGTGCTTGAAGCTCGTTGGAGATATCAGTGAGACGATCAAAAGTTTGCTGAACATTTTCTTTGTCGAGTCTTTTGAAGTGGTTCAAGAGATTGCCAAGGACATCAACTTCGGAAGCACATTGAATTGAAACACCTTCATTGAATTGGGACACACTATCCCAGATAAGCTTAGCAGATTCCAAACCACTCACTCTGCCATACTGTCCTTTACATAGATGGCCACATATGATATTATTTGCTTGAGAGTCGAGTTGCTTGAATCTCTTCACATGAGTAGCAGAGACAGTTGGAGTGATGAAGGGAACACCATTTGCCACAATGTACTAGAGATCGTTGTCAATTGCCATAAGATGCATGTACATCTTGTTCTTCCAGTAGGGGTAGTGCGTCCCAGCGAAGGTATGATACCCCACAGAAACCTTGATCATACCTGAAGTCAGCATAACTAGAACTCTATGTGGTAAACCAAAATCACACAGAACAAGGGGGTACCTTGCTTTGATATTAAATGAAAGTGCGCTAACAGGGGAACTGAATAGGGGATTTTTATAAATTAGACACAAAGGAATTACTAATTGGGGAATTTCCTAACTGATGAACTAGTTACAGTGGAATAAGTATTCAAGTGCATGCAAAACTGAGCAATAGCTTAGTAATCATGATGAAATGAAACATGCAAAGATTACAGGTAACGTGAATCGGGATTAACAGGGGAAGAACTAGGTAACTGAAGAATTTGGGATGAGGAAATTGAGAAAGTCTTCAATCAAAATCTTCAAACAGTAATGATCAATTTCATCAATAAGTATTCAAGGAAATGAAGGAGTTGAGGAAATAGAACTAGGAGCTTGGTGAACACAATTATTTGGTAACCTAGTTCCAACTCATTAGATAGTCGTACGTCTGGTATGGAGCATCTTGGTATTTAAACCAAAGGACACACATTCCTTACCATATTCTCCTTGAGCTAAGGTCACCCAGACCTCACCCAACACTCATGGTCAGTGTTCAGGGTAGACTTCCAAACCCTCACAAAATCGGTCCCCGGCGATTCACAATTTCCTCTTGGATGCTCTGGACCATGACGCCTAACCGTCAGGAAGATGCACACTCTTCAGAGGTAATAAGCATCAGTTCCACACAGGAACAATCTCTTTAGTGATGCTCGGTCACCTTGGGTTTTTGTTGTTTTAGTTTTGGGGTTTTTCCTCACTTATGATTTTCTCTCAAAGTCATCGAGGATGGGTTTCTCCCAAATGACATTTGTCAAGTTCTCTCTCGGATCAGCCTAACACCTAGTCGTCGAGGGGCGACTATTTATAGCCTGGGTGAAACCCGACATGATAAGACATAAATGCCCGCGATGAGATGACTGTTAGGTGGATAAAATATCTGAACAACTGGTGCAAAGCACAACTACGGTCGGAATTTTGAATTATCAAATTCCTCCGGGCTTATCATATTTCTCACGGTAGGCAGTTCGCACTGGGGAACCCCTAACTCCTTAGTCAGATAAATTTCCTCAGGGACTAGAAAAACAACGTCTCTTTTACTGAAAAACTTGACTAAACTTCAAGAGGTTTCCAAAGGCATCACTCAACGGATTGGGTATGTTGAGGCTTTTGAGTTGAACATCACTTGGAAATTCTTCCGTAGTTTTCGCTTGACTCCCATTAATAGTATGGTTTTCTAATGACCCACGAGAAAGGAAATGAACCAATAAAAGCTAAGTCTTCATGCTTCAAGGTCCTCACGTAAATTACTTCATTGACACACCATTTTGTTCATTATCAAAGTCTTCAATAAAACTTCAAAGTCTTCAAATGAAGACATACATTCTTAGGGGTCAACATTCTTCGAATATATCCAACTCCTCATCAACTAATAGAACTTGTGTATACTCATGAACGCATTAGTCCCTTAGCCTATAAGTCTTCAATACACGAAAATCACTAAGGGGCACTAGATGCACTAACATGATGTTTCCCCCCAGATACTTTATTTGAAACCTATTATATATAAAACTTACCAAAACCAATAAATAATATTTTTAAAGATTGTTTTCCTATTTTACTTAAAGGGTATTTCTTAAAGCTAGAAATGGTCATAAGGAAAAATTATTTTTATGCTTTCAAAATATTTGAGAAAATTTAGGGAAAGTAAGTGACATATATTTTCCATATATATGATTTCAACACATGTTCATGTACAAAATATTGGACAAAACCATGATAAACTCTTTATGCATAATTCCTGTATTTGAAATATTTCTATAAGAAATATTCTCAAATAAATTCAGGGAAATTCCAGCAAGTCACATGCTATATGTGATGATCTTGCAAAGTTTCATCTACATCCCAACTATGTTGATTCACCAGAATATTCCAAAACCCTCTCTCTCCAGATCCAAAGTTGAGCAACTTTGCATTGTCAAGTTCTCCATTTGATCCCAAACTTTGTGGGAATACTTTAATACCCAAATAATGCCACCACACCAAGTGGTGCATCCAGGGGAGTTGTTTTGCATGTAAAGATCTAGACAAACCTGATTCCGTTGATTACTAGGGTTTACCAAGTTTGTATTATCTACTTTCTTCAAAAGAGCTTGAAATTTGTGATCAGGACCAAGCAGACTTACCAATTAATCCTGGTAAATATCAAGGCCACAGGATTCCTCTCCCTAATCCAAACAGAGCACAAACACCTTCATCCATAAGCTTGTGGACAAGAAAAGTTGACCCAAAAAGATTCCCCTTGCCCCCAACCTTTTATAAAACTGTGTTTTAATCCCAATTTACCTCGAGTAACTTTGACATGGCCTCTGATCAATTATTGGGGCGGTAGCTCCCTCATTTTCCCTCTCTTTTTACCATGGCAAGGCATGTTCTACCTCTCTCCCATCATCCAATACATGCAGATGCCCACAAACTTTAACACAACATCATTTGCATGTTAATACATCAATCCAAACCCAAATATGACATGCTCATGTGTAAAATATGAGCAAATAATCCAAACCTACTTCACGGCCGCAAATACAACTTTATACTACAAGTAACCTATTCACTTACCTCTCTTAGATAAAAATTGGTGGACATGTAGTCCTTCCATACCTAGGGCCACTAGACAAGGTTTTATCCAAAGTGCTCTCCAGTATAAACCCCTTAGATGAGCCTCCAGTTTACTGCTGCAAACTTTCTCTCTGTAAAAACTCCACCTTCACTGCTCCTACAGCTTCCAAAATTTACCATTATGCTTTACCATGCATGCCTTACCATCTAGACATCATTATCCTACCAAAAGGTAACTTTGGACACGATGTGGCATAGTGACTATGCCATTGGCATGCAACAACGCCGTGCTGCTACTATAAATTATCATGTAGCTCGCGTCTGGATGCAGCATGCTATCCACGTGTGCCAGGGGGTCCCTCACATCCTCCCACGGCACTCCTCATCGCCAGAAGCCTGTAACACCACTCAAGCATGTGTGCTCGCCGCGCCCGAGGGCATCTGAGGCGCGCCCGAGCAACCTCTACCCACCCCCGCTTAAATGCTCGTCCCCTAGGCCCCCACTTGTTCCCTATCGCTCTCTCCCTCCATTGAACTGCCCGAACCTCCCCATTCCTCCTCCCACATTCTCCTCCTCCTCCTACGGTCGGTGATGCCCATCTCGGCCTTGCCATAATTCAGGCTTCCCCGAGCCCCTCCCCTCCATTGAGCAGCACCGGGCATTCCCGTGATCTCTGCCACCTCCCTCGTGCCCTTCTTCCATAGTCGGTGGGATAAAATCCTCTCCCCGGGGCCATCGTTGTCGTCCTCCACCACAACCGAAGCCGCTCTCACCCTGGCACATCCCGGTGGGAATAGACCCAACAGGTTGTGTTGGGCCACGTTGCCAGGGAAACAAAACATTTCCTACCCTTCATCAAGATCAATCTAAGAGATGAGCATCTACGTGAGGAGAGATCGGATCCACATACCCTTGTAGATCACTCAGCAGGAAGCCCTAAGAAACGCGATTGATGTAGTCGAATATCTTCGTGATCTAATCATGAGTCGTCCCGCGATCCAATCACGGGCCATCCCGCAATCCCATCACGGTTCTTCTAATCTAGTGTTGAACGAACCACACCTCTGTGTTCTGCAAACGTACAACTCAATGACATCTCTGCCTCCTCGATCCAACGACCGAGGGTGGAGTAGTAGATGAGTTATCCGGCAACACGACAGCGTGGTGGTGGCGGTGGTGGTGCTATCTCGGCAGGCTATGCCTAGCGCTACCGAAACCGCGAACGGAGGAGAAAACCGTCTAGGTAGAGAGAGGGGTGCCAAGGGCTTCGTGTGTGATCTTCGGAGCCCCTCCCCTCTATATATAGGTGGAGGGGCATGGAGATAAGCCCCTCCAAGCCCTAGGGTGATGCCAAGGGGGAGGACTTGGACTCCTAGTCCAATTCCCTCCCTTTCCAAAACCAGGTGGACTTTCCACCTCTCCCAAGCAATATGGGCCTCGAGGGACTTGTGCGCCTGGACCAATAAGGCCAGGGCACCTCCCCTCAGCCCATGCAAACCCTTGGGACATGGTGGAACCCTTGGTGGACTTACGGACTCCTCCAGAAGTTTCCCGAACCTTCTAGAAGTTTCTCGGTACAATACCGGAAAACCCCAAAACTTTTCTCATAGCCAAAATATGACTTCCCATATATAAATTGTTCCCTCCCGACCATTTAGGAGCTCATCGTGATATCTGGGATCTCATACCGTACTCCTAACAACCTTCAGTCACCAACATAAATAACTCAACAATACCAAATCGTCACTGAACATTAGGTGTGCAGACCCCGCGGGTTCGAGAAGTAGGTAGACATGACCGAAACACTCTCTAGTCAATAACTAATAGAGGGGCCTGGATGCCCTTATTGTCTCCTACATATATAACATAGATATTTTTTCGGCCGAATCATGATGTCAAGGATTCAGGTAATACCGTATGCAGTTCAATTTGTCTAGCGGTATGTTACTTGCTCGAGATTCGATCATTGGTATCTCCATACCTACTTCAATGTCGTTACTGGCAAGTCTGTTTACTCATTACGTAATGCAAGATCCCGTGAATAACTTCTTAGTCACATTGCTTGCAATCTTGTTGTGATGTTGTATTACAGAGTGGGCCCAGAGATACCTCTCCGTCATATGGAGTGATAAATCCTAGTCTCCATATCCACGCCAACCCAACAGAAACCTTCAAAGATACCTGTAGAGAACCTTTATAGTCACCAAGTTATGTTGTGACATTCGATACACACAAGGCATTCCTCTAGTGTCAGGGAGTTGCATGATCTCATGGTCGTAGGAACAGATATTGACATGGATAAAGCAATAGCAATAAACTGACACAATCAATTGCTATGCATACGGTTGGGTCTAGTCCATCACATCATTCTCCTAATGATGTGATCCCGTTATCAAATGACAATTCATGTCTATGGTCAAGAAACCTTGACCATCTTTGATCAACGAGCAAGTCTATCAGAGGCTCACCAGGGACATGGGGTTGTCTATGTATCCACACATGTATCTAAGTTTCCAATCAATACAATTCTAGCATGGATAATAGACATTTATGATGAACAAGGAAATATGATAATAACCAATTTATTATTTCCTCTAGGGCGTATTTCCAACAGGTTGGTGTGAGTCTCTTCCCCGAGCATGCCGGCTTCCAGAGCTTGGCCGGAGATGGCCCGAGCCGCCGGGATGGTGCTGGCGAGCGCTCTGCCTCGCCTCCTGAGTCGCCCTGCTCTAGCAGGAGGGAGAGGAAGGACACGACAGACGGGCCCCTTCGATCAGTGGCCCAGCAGTTGGGCACCGCTTATTAAGAGGAAACACGCAGTCGTGTGATGCCTTTGCTCGGGGAAAGCGTACTCCCCGAGTGTTCCATCAACGTCACCTCAGCCGCCCGTCCGACCGAACCACTGGGCCGACCCATTCCTTATCCTGCGCATATTGTGCCACTTAGCCCATTCGTAAATGGATTTTTACTCTTTTTCTTTAATGATTCAAGTTCAAAAATCCATAGAAAAATCATGTTAACTCCATACTCACTGATTCAAAATGCTATGTGTTTCAAAAATCATTCTATATCCAAAATTTCAGCTCATACACTTTTCCTACATACTTTCCTCTGTAGTTGAAATTTAAAGTTGAATTTGGTATATAACGACCCCACTTAGTAAGATCCCTAGAACATCCAAATCAACTCTATATGGAGTGATTCAAATTACTAAAGGCTCTAAATACGATTCCCTATTTAGCTAGACATGGTTAACATTTTTGCCATGTCTTGTCTCTGTTGTACCTAATAAATAGCTCCCTTTCTCAATTATTTAATCTTAGGAAAATTATAGGGAATTCATCCCAACTCCAAATCCAGTGAAACCACTTTCTAAAATCTTCTAAAATGATGCCCTATTTGTTGGGTAGATCCAACCATTTTTATAAAAATGTTTTCTATAGACTTCTTATAGGATCGCCAATTCCCCTATTTCCACCATTCAAAGAGCCTCATTGGTCCAACTCCAGTAGAGACATTTTGGGTATTTTTCTTATGACCACAGATGTCTAAGAAAAATAGAACCCCTATTTATAGAGAAATTTTATTTTCTATTTGTTGTGTTGCTTATTATGGTTGTTGGCCACAACTGCATTGAATCATGATGAGTCGGTGACCACCATGGTGGGTTATCTCCGTTACTTTCCTTGTTGATACTTGCACTAAGCATGAACCTACCTTGTTACGAGGGTTGTGCGGGTGGGACGTAGTTAGGATGCTAATTAGTTGCTACGCAAGTGGGATGGGAAAATGCATGGTTCAGGTAAAGAAATGATATTAAAGACTTTTTCGAAAAACCAATCGGGTGCCATAAATGCACGAGGGACAAGATGTTGAGAAAGGTAACCACTTGCTAAAGAAGTGGTGTACCAAGACAAGTGTTATTTGTGTTTTCAAAAACGGAGAGATTTAAGGTCCGCTGACTGCCCCAACGTTACATGTACAAACACTCTACCCCTATATGGGACGGGGCTTTGTTAATTACTATGGTCGATGCTAGCAGAGAGCCCGCATTACTAGTGGCGGGAGAGTATTAGTTACTCTCTGGATACGGGGTCGTGCCAATTAGGGCGACCACGTACTATTTTATAAACATTGGGCACATCGTTGTGTCCCTTCATGGATGGTACTATGTTGAGCAAGGCTCGTGTTTGTAGATCATGAAGACGTGGGCCAACGTGTGGCATCTTTGTTTAGTGTCGTCAAGGGAGAGACATTGTTAGGGTGCTTACCTCGGGTATGTAATATACCATGAGTCGTAGATGACATGGAAGTTTCTCGAGTTTTGTGGATAAATTGTGCAACCTCTACAGAGTGTAAAACTAGTTGAATTGACGTGTCCACGGTCATGGACAGTTGGAGGTTCTACTTAAACCACGTCCGATGTTTTCATAGAACTTGGTGTGTGTGTGTGTGTGAGGGAGAGAGAGTGGGAAAGATCATAATTGAACTAAGACGGATGACTTGACATTATGACTGAACATGAGATGTTCACCCCCTCTTCTTACGATGATATCTGTAACTTCTTCATATGCATATCTGCAACCTGTTGATGCATACTTTTACATGTTGACTGAACATGTCATTGCACACAAAATTAGATTTCTGCAACTTACCTACTTAGTGTTATATCATGCATTGTTATTGCCTTGTTCCAAACAAGGGTTTCTTGCAACTACATTGAAAGTATTCATTGGCTTGCCACTGGTTATTTTATTGGCCTGACATGAAAGGACAGGATACGATGAAAAGTACCTTGGTGCGAAACATGCGAGCTAGGACGCTTCCTAGTCAGAATGCCTATAGGGTTAAACCAGATGGCATGGGTTCACACTATCGATGAATATTTCCTCTTTGAATTTATGAATACTTGACCGTGAATTCTATATTTGAGTAAAACGGAATGTAATGGATATAGACTCTTGCTATTCACTTTTCTGTGTGTTCACTGAGCATTGATCTCTGGGATCACTATGCATGTACATTTGGTGATGTCGACTTATGAGTCGGGGTCCCCATAGAGCTGGGATCAGAGCCATCCTGACTGTAGGAAGCCATTAGTTAGAAAGGACGTTAGTTAGGAGAAAACTATTTTTCCAAACCCTTCACATCACTTGAAAAACTTCTATATTTCTTATCTCTCCTAATTCTTCAAACAAACCCAAGGATTGTGCCTTAGCACTTCCACCGTTTTTCTCTTGGATCTCATCATCTCCGTTTCAAAATATTGCAAACTGTCGATAGTACCATGATGTCCCTGACCACTGGATGCCTTGTAATCCTCGTGGCTATCCTGGAAGGAAGCCACCTTGCCAAACATTCACCTACATCTTTGGAAGACCAGTTTGGCGACACCACGACAAGATCACACCAACAGAAGATACCTTCTCGAGGAAAGAATGCATCAAGACTAGGAAGATGGTGACACCGTCGATACTGCCCAAGGATGATGCAACCTTGGCCTATGATGATCAGGACATAAGATATGCGAGATCATTATATGCATCGCTAATAGAGCAATCATGTCATTACCCTTGATCTGTCGACAACCACCGGTGGATGAGAACCTCGCCATTTGGTCGGCCTCACTATAGTGAGCAGGAAAACATTTCTCGTCACCACCCCTTTCTTGATGTCGATGATATCATCAACGTGACTAGCAGCATATAAATCTACCATGTCTTCTCAATGTCATTGCATAAAATATTGCCTACCTGGATCCCTTGACGACTGGAGGACAAGAAGGTATTGGCACGATTACGAAGCCACCAATATATCCAGTCAACAACAGCCATCAGGAACCACCTCCATTGTCAACTCACAAGATGCGAAGTTGTTAAGGACACTTTAGGCACAACCAGGATAGTTTCGACGAACAATAAGAAGAGACATAGCGACACCTGAAAAAGACCCAGAAGACTGAGCGGAATCTTCTCCAAGACACGAAGCAAGTGCGACTAATGAGACCGAGAACCCCTAGGGTAGGATAGGTCGTGCCTCCCCCATGCGAAGTTGAGTCCGTGTGATAGTTAGAATGGAACCATGTTGGGTGTTGCTTGTTTTATTTGGTTCTGTTTTGGTATAGGTCGCACTTCTATCCTAGGAAATAAGTACGCGACTATATAACCTAACTCATCTTAATGTTTGTATTTGGCCTTTTTGGCACTTATTTGATTGCAGTTGCACTATACCACCACCGTAGGCACTCCTCTCTATGCTACTTCCCCTTCTCCCCTATCTCCTCAACCGAAGACCAGCAAGACAAGATGCACCAAGGATCCACCTTGACGGACATCTAGCACTAAAGACTTTTGCAACAACCTACGCACCCTAGATCAACTCAGCAAAGATATGCTTTTCCCTCAAGATTAGGAATCCCCTCCTAGACTGGCCTGGACCCCACAATTTTACCGCATGAACACCTAACCAAGATCTTAACTCGTGATCTTGAGAGAGAACCAGTTAAGCTCCAATGACCCTCCCTACTTAGCACTTGGTTCGTTATGAAACTAGTGATCATAGTGAACAGACACATTTCATCCTTAAGCCAGCACCGGAATTGTGATGCCACACGGAATTTATTTGACGATATATGACTAGGGGGAAAATGATTTGATTTAGCCACACTAGATGTCTTGAGCATATAAATGAGACTCTTTGATGGGCTACGAGATGTTCATGATTATAAATGAACTTGGTGGATCAAAGTTGATACAGTATGATAACTTGGATACCAATTAAGTAGATTGGGTTTGTAGGACAATTATGACCACAACCTGAAATTCTTGGTGATATGATAACTTGATTTTTACGATTAGTGGTCATGTATTGATGGTGTTACAATAATGGCTTGGAATAGCAATTAGGACTTCTCGTGGACTTGAGATTTAGATCTAAATAGGTGACCCTAAAAATATGATGATGACAAGTAAGTCCACATGGTTTTGAGTAAATTCGAATTGGGACGATAATCTCGATCATGATACCATGTTTCTTGGTGGATAATAATCTAGGAATATTTGGTTTTTAACAATGTTGATTTAGGAATCTATCTAAGCCTGAGCTTGGAGTTACTCAGACAAGATATTGGATATTGGTGGATATACTGTGAGAATATCCATTTTCAATGGCTTCTAGATTATATGAACTCTAGGATGGCTACCAAGCCATAACATGGTCGAATTATGACCGTAGTCTTTTCTCTAAGTCATTAGACTATGGTGAATACTCTGCCTCGACCACCACCAATCCTGTCCATGAGGGAGGTGGACACAAAGAACCAGATTACGATGGACCACAAACCCTTGGACATGTGACCATCCAGAGAAAATGTCCACTCCTCTCACATATTCCAAAAACAATGTATTTGTGTGATATTTGGGGAAATATGTTGTTGTCCTCACATGTGACATACCTATTTACCCAATGGGAGAAAGAAACACCTTAGACCTACTTGGATAAGCCCTAGAAGCATGAATTGTCATGCTTCCAAAGTGTAAGGTTTTACCTTCAAGAAGATGGACTCCCTGAAGCACCCTCCTTGCAGTAGAAGAGATTCTTGCCCAAGCAAGATGAAGAGTCACTATGGTTGGGAAGCCACGAGAAGGAAGAAGAAGCAAGAGAGGTCAAACACCACTCCTCTGCCGGCTACACCAGCTAAACTATATCAAAAAAGCACCAACATTCAAGCACGATGAAGCCCTTGGACATCAAGAGGATTAAGTTCCCCAACGAGATGCCTATGATGACACGCTTCAACAATCTCAAGGATGAAGACCACCTGCGACTGAATCTCTCTTGCTTTAATAAAGATAAGGAATTCCCCATCGACGGCAAGCTGCACCAAAACCTTGACCCTTGTATTCTAACACAAGACATCTAGATGTCACTAACCAACATGAGAAAACAAAGGACCAGCACGTAGACACACTTCTTTGCTCGCATTCTGACTTTGGAATACACATCAAGTGAGACCCTTGCTTGAACCCGTTCATCAGGCCCTTGACTCCTAGTCAGACCTAGCGCACCTCAAGAACCCGATTCACCTCTCACACAGCGTCAAACGAGGCCCTCAAAGCTTCATTATCAAGCACTTCTATATCCAGAAAGACAACCACACCGGAGTAGAAGCAGCATGGGAATGTGGAAACTACCTCAGATCCAATTAAACTTTTTGTGTGCTTGTGATGGTTGACTTGATTGTTGATTGCTTGTTTGCTTGCTTGTGTTGTAATTCGTATAATTCCTTCTACTCTCAAAACCCAACTCCTTGATCCAAAACTTTGCCCAATGGTCATGCCATGTGCATAGGATGTAAAACTATTTTTATAAAATATTCTTTAGTCCAAAAAGCCATTATTCAATTTAGGTTTTCAAACCCCCCCTAAATTGAGGTTTGTACTACAAGTCCTCGAAATAAGGTGGATGTTTTCCCCCAAAGACATTATTTGAAATCTATGATATATAAGAGTTCCCAAAACCAATAAATAATATTTATAAACATTGTTTTCCTAGTTTACTTAAAGGCTTTTTCTTGAAACCTGAAATGGTCTTTTATAGGGAAAATTATTTTAATGCTTTCAAAATATTTTAGGAAATTTAGGGAAACTCAGTGGACATATAGTTTCCATCTATATGAGTTTCAACACATGGTCATGTTCAAAATATTAGAAAAAACCTTCATAAACT
Source organism: Hordeum marinum (assembly GCA_022496015.1). NCBI lineage: Eukaryota > Viridiplantae > Streptophyta > Magnoliopsida > Poales > Poaceae > Hordeum > Hordeum marinum. The sequence continues at coordinate 131,663,136 of CM039676.1, read as the reverse complement.
CTTTCTCCATAATTCCTGTATTTGAAATATTTCTATAAGAAATATTCTCAAAGAAATTCAGGAAAAATCCAGCAAGTCACACATGCTATATGTGATGATCTTGCAAAGCTTCATCTGGATCCCAACTGTTTTCATTCACCAAAATATTCCAAAAACCTCTCTGACTAGATCCAAATTTGAGAAACTTTGCATTGTCAAGTTTCTCCATTTAATCTCAAACTTTGTGGGCATACTCCAATACCCAAATAATGCTACCACACCAAGTGGTGAATTAGGGGGAGGAGTTTTGCATGTCTAGATCTACAGAAACAAGATTCCGTTGATTACTAGAGTTTACCAAGTTTGTATTATCAACTTTATTCAAATGAGCTTAAAACTTGTGATCAGGACCAAATAGAATTACCTTTTAATCCTAGTAAATCTCAGAGCCATAGGATTCCCCGGACTTGCCCAAACACTGCACAAACACCTTCCTACATAAGCTTGTGGACAAGAAAAGTTGACTAAAAAGATTCCCCTTGCCCTAACTTTTTACCATAGTATGTTCTAACCCCAATTTACATCCAGTAACTTTGCCATGGCCTCTAATCAATTATTGGGGGGTAGCTCCCTTAGTTTCCCCCTATTTTTTCCATGGCAAGGTCTCTTCTTCCCCTCTCTCATCATTTAGTACATGTAGATGCCCCCAAACTTTACCACAACATCATATGAGCAAATCATCCAAATCCAGCTTATGGTGGGAAATACATCTTTATACTACATGTACCCTATTCACTTACCTCCCAGAGATGAAAATTGGTGGACATGTAGTCCTTACGTACCTAGGGCCACTAGACAAGGTTTTATCCAAAGTGCCCTCCAGTATAAACCCCTTATATGAGCCTCTAGTTTACTACTGCAAACTTTCCCTCTGTAAAAACCCCACCTTCACAGCTCCTACTTCTTCCAAACTTTCCCATTATCCTTTACCATGTGTGCCTTACCATGTAGACATCATTATCCGACCAAAAGGTAACTCTGGACATGGCATGGCGTGGTCACTAGGACATTGTCATGCAGTAACGGCGCTCTGCCACTAGAACGTGTCTTGTAGCTCTCACCCTTGCAGCAAGCTATCCACACACGCTAGGGGGTCCCTCACATCCTCCGATGCCAATTCCTGATGCCCAGAAGCCCCCAACGCCGCTCTGGCATGCGTGTTCACCGCGCCCAAAGGCATTCGTGGCATGCCCGAGCACCCTCTTGTCGCCCCCACCTAAAAGCTCAAACCCGAGCCCCCCACTAGTCGCCTATCGCTCTCTATCTCCCTCCATTGAACCGCCCGGACCTCCCAATTTCTCTTCTCACGTCCTCCTCCTCCGCGTCCTCCTCCGGCTGGTGATGCCCGTCTTGGCCTCGCCCAAATAAAGGCTTCCCCTAGCCCCTCCGCTTTGTTAAGCAGCATCGGGGCATTCCCCTCATCTTCGCTAGCTCCCCCGTCCCCTTTTTCTGCTTCCGATGGCCTAATATACTCTTCCTGGGGCCACCATCATCATCCCCCGACCCCGCCACAACCGAAGCCACGCTAACCCAGAGCTCCCTCGCGGGAATAGACCCCCAGGTGGGTTTGGGCGTCGGGACCCCGATCCTAAGTCATATGAATCTGGACCGTAACACATCACATCACTTTGCGGCCTCACGCATGGTAAACTCCACGGTTGCAGCATTACCTTAGCCGGGACCATTTGCGTCTTTTTGCTCACGTATGTGAACATGTTGCTGGCAATCAAACGATAGAGAACCCAGGCCGACATGACTAGTCATAGAACCCAAGTGGCACATCCGTACGGAAACAGGCATACGTAACCAGCAATGCAGATGTCAGCCTCAAGCGTGTGTAGACGAGTCATAGCAAGGTACAAGGACTCCATTACGCCGTGAGACATGAATTCCAGCACTTCACGTAGACGAGTCGTAGCAGGCTACAGGGACTCCATTACACTGTGAGACATTTCCCCGAAGGGACAGACACAGCAGCAAAGAAGGATACATGCTGATCAATCAATGTGTCCGGAGCAGTAGCAAGCTACCAGGGCTCGGTGCAAGCACAAAGAGGTAGTTTCCCATAAAGATTACTACTAAAGGCACACGACTAGGTGTCGGATCCCATACATACCGTTGCACGTCACACGTATGCATGACATGCCCGATATGCATAGATACAACTATGGCATCACAACATAACCATACAACAACACAACTTTTATTTAAGAGGCCCAGAAGAGCCTTGCATAATATGTTCTTACAGATAGGGTCACATGACCCGACACTCAAGTCATACACTCAAGTCATACACACAAGTTCATACAAACCAAGCAGAAGCATAAAGCTTTCCGAGTACAGATAGATGAAAGGGTAGAAAGGCACATGGCCTAACTATCTACAGCCCGCCATAGGGCATAAGGTCATAACTGGGACACCAGCTATTCGACATCGTCAACATCTAGACAGAACCCACCTGATGGGTCCTGAGTATCATCTGCAACATTTATTAAGCAAACATGAGTACAAACGCACTCATCAAGTCTTTAAATCAAAAGTAGACTATTCATGCTCATGTATCAACAAGGGGAGTGGTGGAGTTTATGTAGCAATGCCATCTTTGACTCATGGCTTACCTACGCTACACAATTTTAACTCTTTGTTTAGATTTTAGATATCGCACACGAGTCCACTAACTCCATAACAATACACCACAATGGATTCACTTCCCTCTCAAGGGAGAGTGTCATCCTTGGTACTCACACTTGTCTTGATATTTTTATGAGTATCCATTTGATTATCTATGAACAGCATAAGTTCTCCAAGTAGTCCATATCCGAGGATGCGGCTATTTGAATAGTTTCATACCCTGCAGGGGTGTACTTCTTCAGACATGCTCTTGCCACTTATCGCTGTGTGCTCATAAAACCATGCACCTCGGCAACCTTCAAGCGGAAGCCCAGGGATGGAGTCGACCACGACCGTCAATCGCATAAGACCTCTAGTCCACGCTATCGCCTATTTGAGACAGAACCCGCACGGAAGTCCGGCCGAAGTTTCCGCTACGGCCCCAAACGATGTGCGCAGGGTTCCCAAGCCCACCATCCAGGTGACCCTTGGTACATTGTGCCACTGCCTACCGCGTCGTAACACACCCCTAGGTTCAGCGCTACGCATGGCCTCCGGCATGCTATAAACACTAGAAACTACTTGCATCTCTTGGATTAAGGACTAAGCGATCGATAAGTCGAGAGAGTCAATTAAGTATCCCAACGTGTGGTAGTAACTAGTCTTGGATGACAAACATGGAACTCAGTTCCTAGGAACGGTCCCAATGAGACAACCCACTATTTACTCCTACATAGCCTCTCATCGCTACCTTTACCAACTAGGGTTCATAATAAGCTTATCACATCAGAACATCATTATTTCACTCCAGTTCATCACCTAGATGAATCATACATAACACAACTCTAAGCATAGCAAGCATAGCAGGCAAACTAAGCTAAGCACATCATGGCACAAGCATCTACCAGGTATGCTAGGTTGCAAGGTTTAGCTATTTACTGTGACAATGACACGTCATGCAAAAGAATAGGTTCATCTATCATGTATGACAGACAAGTGAACATTTGTCCTAATGCAATAAACAAGAGCAGGAGCAAGAGAGTGGCATGTTATCGGAATGATCAAAAGGGTTGCTTGCCTTGCTGGGTAGCGGGAAGGTTTTCTCCTTCGTTGGAATACTCGGAGGTATCCTCAGAAGCAGGGCCTACCGCAATGCACATAAATAGCAATCAATACACGCAAGTGCAACAATATGATGCATGATCATGACATGGCAGCATGGGTGGATGAGCTAATGCAACTATTGTCCATGTTAATTTGAAGTGAGTTTGAATATAGGTTCAAAGTCATTCTTCATTTCATATTTCATAAGTTAACCTCTTAATAAATGTCAATGTTCATCTACATAGGTTGCCCTAACAGGCATGATAATAGCACCATTAGATTCATTGGATTTTTCTGATAAATTTTTATATATAAATTATTTTCATCAAATTTACTGATTAATTTATATGAATTTTTGAAGTTTTAAACAGTTCCTCGAATTATTTTAAAAGTGGAAATTGAATTAGAGCGTCAGCCTGACATCACTGTGATGTCAACAGGTCGGCTGACCAGGCCAGGTCAAACCTGAGGTGCAGGGCCCGCATGTTAGTGACACAGGGCTAATCCCCGCGCTGACCAGGGTTTGACCCGCAGCTGGGGCCCAGTGTCGTCGGCTGGGGGCCTGGTTGGTAGGGTGATTAGCCCCTGATGGCCTTTCCACGTCACCCCGCCGGAGGCCAGCCGACGGCAACCAAAGGGCACGGTGGCGACTCGCTGGACTTGCTCTTCCGACGGCCATGTAGTGTGCGGAGGGCACCGGATGGTAGCAGGCACACGCGCGCATCCAAAGGGACGGCAGATGGGGCTCAACGGCCACTGGAGGTACGGCCGGCGACGAGCTGAGTGGCGGTGGGTTTCGGGCAGCAAGGGGACGGCTTCTACGGCGAGGGGCGGGTTTCAAGGATAGGGGGATCGACGCAGGGGCTCACCATGAGGTGGTTGAGGAAGACGACGAGCTAGGGGACGCACAGACGGACGCGAATCGGCGAAGAGGAGCGCTGGAGCCGGAGCTTGAAGACGACAGCAACCTCGGCGTAGAGGGGCTCCCGGCGGCTACTGGGTCCATGGGGAGGACGAGGGGGTCATGGCAAAGCTTTTGGCGGTCTCAGGAGGGCACGGGGGTGGCGTGAACTACGGCGGCGAGGCTTCGGCGCCGTCGGCCGTGGCGAGCAGAGGGGGAGAGAGCGAGAAGCGAGGGAAAGGGAGAGAAGGCGAGGCTGGCTCGATTCTGATGCCTCTCGTGGGGTCATCTATGGCGCCTCGCTGGCCAGGAATGGCCAGGCAGGCAGGAGGCATGGCGGCACACCCGCGCGCGCGCTGGCCACACGCCATGTCCACTAGCGCCAGGAGGAAGATGACCCTCCTGCCCCTAGTGGGCTGGGCCGCAGACGGGCTGCCAGGTAAGGTTTGCCTCCTCTTTTTTATTTCTTTTACTTTCTGTTTTCTAATTCTAACATTTTTTTAATTTTTGTCAGGTACAAATGCTATTATAAAATATCCCCAATATTTTATAATAATAAGTTTGAATATTTCAAACTCCTAGAAAATGTTTCAGGATATTTTGAAATCTAAAATAATGATAATGCTTTATTTGGCATTTTCAGCAGCTTTGTTATTTATTTTAAATTTCTATAAATGTTCAAATATTTAAGATGACCCATGATATATTCATGTCCATATTTATCAGACATAAGGGACATTTTAGATGACCATTTTGAATTAGTTGGTTTTCCACATGCTTTGAATTGGTTTGATTCAAATGAGGGTTTGGGGTTTCTTTTAATCCCCACTTCATCTTGATGCAAAATTGAAATATGATGCACACACATGCTGTCCTATGAAAAATAGCTAGGGATGTGACAACTCACCCCCACTCCAAAGAATCTCGTCCTGAGATTTTGAAGTCGTCGGGAAGAGCGTGGGGTACTCTAGTCGAAGACGATCTTCTCTTTCCCATGTGGCCTCCTTTTCAGAATGGTGTGACCACTGAACCTTGAGAAACTTGATGTTCTGATGCCGAGTGGTACGCTCAGCTTGATCAAGAGTACGAACAGGGTATTCTCGATGTGTAAGCTTATCTTGGAGATCAAGCGCTTCGTGGCCCACTTCACGGACAGGGTCCAAGAAGCAACGCCTGAGTTGTGAGATGTGGAAGACATCATGATCCTTGGAAAGATGCGGCGGAAGTTCCAATTGGTAGGCAACCTCTCCTCGTTTAGCAAGAATGTGAAAAGGTCCAATGTAACGAGGAGCCAACTTGCCCTTGATACCGAATCGATGGGTACCCTTCAGAGGTGCAACCTGAAGGTAAGCCTTCTCCTCAACTTCGTAGGTCACAGCCTTATGATGGCGATCATATTGGCTCTTTTGACGAGATTGGGCTGTTTTCAACTTTTCACGAATAATGCGAACTTGCTCCTCTGCATCCTAGATCATATCCGGGCCAAAGAGTTGGCTCTCTCCGGTTTCTGACCAGTTAAGAAGTGTTCGACACCTTCGTCCAAAGAGAACTACAAAACAGGCTTTGCCCAAGCTTGATTGACAACTATAGTTATAAGAAAATTCGGCAAATGGAAGACATTTCTCCCAATTCATATCGATGGATATAACACAAGCTCAGAGCACGTCTTCGGGGATTTGATTGACTCGCTCAACTTGACCACTTGATTGCGGGTGGAAAGCAGTGCTAAAGGATATATGAGTCCCCATAGCGGTTTGGAAACTTCCCCAAAATCGGGAAGTAAAGATACTTCCGCGATCTGAGTTAATCTCAAATGCCACACCATGAATAGAAACTATTCGAGAAACATATAACTCCGCTAGCTGGCTAGCAGTTATACTCTCCTGAACAGGTAGAAAATGAGCCACTTTGGAAAGGCGGTCGATGACCACAAAGATAGCATTATTCCCTCTCTTAGTCCTGGGAAATACGGTAATGAAATCCATACCGACCTTATCCCATTTTCATTCAGGAATAGCTAAAGGTTGAAGGATGCCAGCAGGCCTTTGATGTTCTGCTTTCACGCAACGATAAATGTCGCAGTTAGCAACCAACTGAGCAATTTCTCTCTTCATCCTCATCCACCAGAACCTCTGGCGTAGGTCCTGATACATCTTGGTACTACCAGGATGAATTTTAAGAGGGGAATCATGAGACACCTTAAGGATCAGCTGTCTTAAGTGTGTGCTCTTGGGAACCACCAATCGGTTCTGAAAGAACACAACACCCTCATCGTCCTTGGAGAAATCTTTAGCGTTTCCGCTAGCAATATTCTCCTCGATCCGAGATATACCCTTATCATACTTCTGGATAGCTACTATTTGATCCTTAATAGTAGGTTTTGCCACTAGGTTGGATAGGAATCCTTGAGGAATAATATGGAGGTTTAACTTTCGAAATTCCTCATAGAGAAGTGGTTGACCTTGTTGTAACATCAGGTTGGTACAATAAGACTTATGACTTAGTGCATCAGTCATGCCATTGGCTTTCCCCAAGGTGTGAGTTATCCCTAAGTCGTAATCTGTAGTCAACTCAACCCACCATCTTTGCCTGAGATTCAAATCCGGCTGGGTGAAAATATATTTCAGACTTTGTTGATGAGTGTAAATTTTGCAAAGATTGCCCAGAATGTAATGTCGCCAGGTTTTCAGTGCATGGACCATAGCTGCAAGCTCAAGATCTTGTGTTGGATAATTATCCTCATGTGGGCACAATTGTCAAGATGCGTATGCAATTACATGACGATCTTGCATGAGAATGCAACCTAATCCTTGTCGCGAGGCGTCGCAATAGATAACAAAGTCCTTAGAGAAATTTGGTGGCACCAGAATGGGAGCAGAGGTCAGTCGTCTTTTCAACTCCTGAAAATTGTGTTCGCATTGTGGAGTCCACTCGAACTTTTTATCTTTCTTGAGGAGTTCACTCAGAGGTTTCGCAAACTTGGAGAAGTTCTCGACAAAGCGGCGATAATAGCTCGCTAAGCCAAGGAAACTCCGAACTTGCTTAACCGATTCAGGTTGAGTCCAGTCAAGGACGGCCTGAACTCTCTCGGGAGTGACAGAAATACCTTTATCAGAGATCACGTGGCCCAGATAGGTCACTTCTGGACACCAACATTCACACTTGGAGAATTTGGCATACTGGCGATGCTCTCGAAGTTTCATCAACACCAGCCTTAGATGCTCGGCATGTTCCTGTCCGTTCTTCAAGTAGATGAGTATGTTGTCGAGCTAAACCATGACAAATTCATCCAAATACTCCATGAAGATTGAATTCATCAAGCGAGAGAATGTGGCTGGGGCATTGGTTAAACCGAAGGACATGACGTTGTACTCGTATTGGCCATAACGAGTAACAAAACCCGTTTTTGGAATGTCCCCATTTGTAATTCTGATTTGATGGTATCCCAACCTCAAATCCATTTTGGAAAAGATAGAGGATCCAACGAGTTGATCATAAAAATCATTGATCCTGGGGAGCGGATACTTGTTCTTTATGCTGACCAGATTCACTGGCCGACAATCCACAACCATCCGATCCGATCCATCCTTCTTCTTACGAAGAGGACGGGGCAAGCCCAAAGAGAAGAACTAGGACAGATGAAACCTTTCTTCAAAGCCTCATTGAGTTGAATCTTAAGTTCGGCTAGCTCTAAGGGTGCCATTTTATAGGGTCTTCTAGCTATTGGGACAGTCCCTGTAATGAGCTCTATCACAAACTCAACATCTCTAACAGGTGAAATTCCTGGTAGTTCTTCTGGAAAGACATCCGAAAAGTCTTGGACTATCGGAATATCTTCTAATTCTGGAAGAGGGCTAGCATTGAGAGAATAGAGTTGGCACTTGACTGCTCGACTGGAGACATTAACTATCTGACCCGAGGGATGTGTAAGTTGAACATTCCTAGTATGAGTATCAATCTTAGCATAGTGGGCTTTCATCAAATCCATGCCTAAGATGATATTGATGTCCGAAGACTTGAGAGCTATCAAAGATGCTAGGAAAACTAGCCTATTCACAAGAATCTCATTTTCATGGCTCACCCTAGAAGTTTGCCATTTTGAACCAGGAGTCTGAACTACTAAAGGACTAGGCATATCACAAAAAGACATGTTTTGCAACTGTGCATAACTTTCTCAGATGAAAGAATGAGATTCCCCAGTATCAAATAGAATAGATGTTGGATGACTATTGACAAGAAGCGTACCTAGGATAACATCATGATCCTCAAGGGCTTCCTGAGTAGAAACATAGTTCACTCGTCCACGAGCAGGAGCTGGCTACACATAGAAAGCTTTTCCCGTCTTCCCACGGCCAGCCGGCTTAGCATTGTTCTGAGGACACTAATGGATGTAGTGTCCTGGTTCCCCACATTTGTAGCAGAACACGGTGGCACGGGGAGCAACATTGGCAGGAGGACCTCCAAATGGCCTCGCTGGAGGGTTCGGTTGAGTTGGGCGAGGCGCCTGGAAGGATGGCCTCGTAGTGTACCTTGGTGGTAGAGCTTTGTTGGGCACCCACACCCGACGTTTGTTGGAGCCCGAGGTAGATGCGGGGCTGAAGTCACGGTTGTCTTTCCTAGTGGCCTCGTAGTCAGACTATCCAGTCTCGGCATTGATGGCCTTGTTGACGAGAGCCTGGAAGGTTGTGCACTCATGCAGGCGCAGTTTTCAACGGAGCTCAGGACTAAGTCCCTTGTGGAACCTAGCCTGTTTCTTGGCATCAGTTGAAACTTCCTTCGGAGCATAAGGACCAACGGAACTCACGGCTATAGGCATCCACTGACAGTCTGCCCTGGGTGAAAGCACAAAACTCCTCTCTCTTGTGATCCATTAGCCCTTCCGGGATGTGATGGGTACGGAATGCCGCGCTGAATTCCACCCAAGTTGGTGCGGGGCCTACGGGACGCATGGCTTCATAATTTTCCCACCACAGATTGGCGGGTCCTTCCAGAAAGTAAGTAGCAAAGGTCACCTTGTTGGCCTCGGATACATTGGCATCTCGGAGCTTGCGAGACATGCTGGTCAGCCAGTCATCCGCGTCGAGTGGGTCGACCGAATGATGAAACTTAGGTGGGTACAGCTTGACGAAATCACCGAGAGACATGCCATCATTGTGATCATTGTAGGGAGCACGCGCTGTGTTTTGCTCACTTCATTCCAACAGCCTGTTGGTCTCCCTTTTGTTCCGTTCAGCTTCAAGCATCACTTCTGCCAAAGAGGGCGCGTGTGGCAGGGTCTCTTGCCTTGGCTGGCTTCCTTCGCCCTGGCCAGGGGTAGGCACGGGGTTATTCCTAGTGGCCACCATCCTAGGAAACAAACCCGCAGCTTAGACATAGGGAACATCAACTCTAAGACATGGCATGCAGGGTAAACACCCAAACAACATGGTAATAACAACTGCCCTATAAACACCATGATTCATACACACCATGACATAGTTCAGTACAAGCCCAAGATGAAATACCAACTACAGAGAGATGACACGACTCATCGGAGACATTACAAGCTTCCTATACATTATCTATCTAAACCTCTGGAACTCAACTCTCAACCTCAGTCATATCCCACAAGACATGCAGGACTGTGGCGATATGACTGCTACCATACTAGTACTAACATCCACGTACTCAAGCATCGCCTTAGAATGCCTCATATAGGTTACCCTCATGGCCCAGGGGCTAAACCTGAGGATCTGGAAACACTCTAGCCTGTGATCCCTCGAAACCGTAAGGACACGGATGTGGCCTGTGTGCTAGCAGATGAGTCCGCAATGGGTTTAGCATCTCCAAATATCCATAGCCTGTCTACACGACAGGTGCCAACAGCGTCAGGGCTGTCCAAAGACGTGCACGGGTAGCATAAAGCTCCATGCAAAGGGCACGTGCATCACGATCCCAGTTCTCCAACATCTAAGCGGTCACCTGCAACCTAGGGTCCTCATGAGAATGATGATAGTAGGCTGCGCTAAGACAGCTATCCTCTCCTCCCAGAGAAGTAGGAACATAACAGAACTCTGTGTTCTGAAGCAAACCATGGTGAAACCTCATGATAGTCAGCATGGTGTAGGCGGCCTCCTAAACTGCCATGTCTATGGTAACATCTAATCCATAAGTCCATTGAACGGCTCTGCAACTCCAGGATATGAAGGATATATCTTAACAGTACACAAATACTAGCTCTGGTTGAAATCTCGATACTGTTCCTCCACTGTGTACTCTGGGTACCAACGGTATCCAGACGGACCACCTGACAGAAAGGACAAGGGGGCGTCTGAAACAAAGAATGATGCAAAGACATTAGAGACTCTACCAGAAATTGCAGCATAACGGCTGTAATTGCTCAAAAAGGAGTTTGAGACAACTGCAGAAGATTGGAAAAGCATAATCACTCGACTTTCTAGACTCAAATCTCTTCTCCAACTGTTTGTCATACCATCAATGCTCAAGTACCGACATTCACTTGCAAACAAGCTAGCTGATAGTCCATGGTTAGTAACTAGTCATCCTAAGCAATAAATGAGAAGTCTAGTTCTTATCCCCGTAGAAAATATGAGAAAGACTCAGCATAGAATAACTTGGGAAGAGGAGTAAAAAGATCCTTACATTCCCTTCCGCAATCAATTCCCCTACTTTTGTATAGTGTTTATAGACTCAACTTGGACCGGCCTGGCTTGGTAGTCCTACAGTCAGTTAGGCTCTAATACCAACGCTGTCGGGACCCCGATCCTAAGTCATATGAATCTAGACTGTAACACATCACATCACTTTGCGGCCTCACGCACGGTAAGCTCCACGGCTGCAGCCTTACCTTAGTAGAGACCCCGATCCTACGCCAGCTTTGACTCATGGCTAACCTACACTACACAATTTTAACTCTTTGTTTAGATTTTAGATATCGCACACGAGTCCACTAACTCCATAACAATACACCACCATGGATTCACTTCCCTCTCCCGGGAGAGTGCCATCCACGGTACTCACACTTGTCTTGATATTTTTATGCGTATCCATTTGATTATCTATGAACAACATAAGTTCTCCAAGTAGTCCATATCCGAGGGCGCGGCTATTCGAATAGTTTCATACCCTGCAAGGGTGTACTTCTTCACACATGCTATCGCCACTTATCGTTGTGTGCTCATAAAACGATGCACCTCGGCAACCTTCAAGCGGAAGCCAAGCGAGGGAGTCGACCACGACCTTCAATCACATAAGACCTCTAGTCCAGGCTATCGCCTATTTGAGACTGAACCCGCACGGAAGTCTGGCCGAAGTTTCCGCTACAGCCCCAAACGATGTGCATAGGGTTCCCAAGCCCACCATCCGGGTCACCCTTGGTACACCATTCCACTGACTACCGCGTCATAACCCACCCCTAAGGTTAGCGCTACGCACGGCCTCTAGCATGCTATAAACACCAGAAACTACTTGCAACTCCTGGACTAAGGAGTAAGCGATCGATAAGTCGAGAGGGTCAATTAAGTATCCCAACATGTGGTAGTAACTAGTCTTGGATCACAAACATGGTACTCAGTTCCTAAGAACAGTCCCAATGAAACAACCCTATATGTACTCCTACATAGCCTCTCATCGCTACCTTTACCAACTCGGGTTCATCATAAGCTTACATCAGAACATCATTATTTCACTCCAGTTCATCACCCAGATGAATCACACCTGACACAACTCTAAGAATAGTAGGCAAAGTAAGCTAAGCACATCATGGCACAAGCATCTACCAGGTATGCTAGGTTGCAAGGTTTAGCTATTTATTGTGACAATGACAGCTCATGCAAAAGAATAGGTTCATCTACCGTGTATGACAGACAAGTGAATGTTTGTCCTAATGCAATAAACAAGAGCAGGAGCTAGAGAGTGGGATGTTATCGGAATGATCAAAAGGGTTGCTTGCCTTGCTGGGTAGCGGGAAGGTCTTCTCCTTCGTTGGAATACTCGGAGGTATCCTCAGAAGCAGGGCCTACCGCAATGTAGATAAATAGCAATCAATACACGCAAGTGCAACAATATGATGCATGATCATGACATGGCAGCATGTATGGATGAGCCAATGCAACTATTGTCGAAGTTAATTTGAAATGAGTTTGAATATAGGTTCAAACTCGTTCTTCATTTCATATTTCAAAAGTTAACCTATTAGTAAATGTCAATGTTCATCTACATAGGTCGCTCTAACATGCATGATAATAGCACCATTAGATTCATTGGATTTTTCTGAGAAATTTTTATATATAAATTATTTTCATCTGATTTACAGATTTATTTATATGAATTTTTGAAGTTTTAAACATTTTTTGGAATTATTTTAAAACTAGAAATTGAATTAGAGCATCAGCCTGACGTCACTGTGACGTCAACAGGTCGGCTGACCAGGCCAGGTCAAACCTGACGTACGGGGCCTGCACGTCAGTGACACAGGGCTAATCCCCGCGCTGACCGGGGTTTGACCCGCAGCTGGGGCCTAGTGTCAGCGGCTGGGGGGCTGGTTAGTAGGGTGATTAGTCCCTGATGGCCGTGCCATGTCACCCCACCGGAGGCCAGCCGACGGCGACCAAAGGGCTAGGTGGCGACTCGCCGGACTTGCTCTTCCGGCGGACATTTACTGCGCGGAGAAGCGCATCGGCTCCATGATCAAGAAAGACATTGCGCTAACCAACATTGTCGAGGTTATGCTCCGGCGGTGCATCCTCCCCTGCCAGTGCCAAGATACACTCCTATGGGCCCGTCTGCTTGACGACGCGCCCATGATTCTACACCTCTTTCGCAGTACGCGAGGCAAGCTGTGGAAGACGCTTTTCAAGTCGCAAGAGGATTGGCCAGCCGAGGAGGAAGATCGGGGTCTGCACGCCGCCAAGCCCGCCTCCAAGGTACGGTATAATTTTCCTTGAGCAGCTTTATCCTTCATAGAGAAAATCGATAACATCTTTTCTGGTCATTCTTTGCAAAAATGGTTGAGCAAATCTATGAACATCGATAGTCCAATGCCTCAGCCCGAAGATGCTAGGTCCAGGGTGTTAGCGGAAAATGCTCGTCGAGAAGCCTTACGAGGCTCCCGCGGAGAAGAAGAAGAAGAAACCAGGCCGAGAAGTCCTTTGCATTGGGGACCAGCTAGAAGTTGTGTCCGAGGAAACTCATGCCTCTTCGAATCAAGAGGAGCATAAGGAGGAGGAGGAGCAGGAGGAAGAGGGGGAAGACAAAGTCAAGGGGGAGGGAAATTCCTTCCTCACAAGAAAGAGGGCGGCGTCATCGGACGCCCCGGAGGAGGTTCCTCCTCTTACCTGGAAGAAAGCACGTTGGACACACATATTCATGTCCGATGACAGTTCGGACTCGGATACTGAGTCCGATGACTACGAGACGGTTCCACAAAGGAGCCTAAGGGTCAAGCCCCCTCCTCGAAGGTTAGGATCCGAAGACTCCCTTGATTGTCCTTGATAATTTTAAATTTTACTAACACACGAGCGATTATTAACCTTGCAGCCCCCCGTGCAACCTTCCCTCCGATCAGGTATCATACGGGGAAACCCCGCCCACCGAACTAGCAGAGAGCGGGAATGCGTTGCATCCTGATACTTTGGGCACTGCGAAGGACGCCGCGGAGGTGTCTTCCCAGCATTCTCCTATGGAGCCGAGCACCAGCGGCGGGGGAGACAACATCATGTTCGAGGCTGACGCCTCAGCCACTGAAGACCAGGGCTAAACCCCACCCAGATACTGAGGAGGACGGACGACCGGCTGCTTAGTCCCCTCCGAGGACATCTCCGGAGTGCACCACGCCTCTAGAGGCAATGGTTCAAACCATGGTCGGTGATCGGGTTATCCGATCACCACTGGCGCCACCGACCAATGGGTGGCCGGTCATGGATGAGGCTCTTTCAAGCGTCTCCATCTCCGAGGAGCACCACACCCTTACGTGTGGGTGAGATGTTGCACAGCATTCAGTCCACCGAGAACGGACTAAAGGAGGCCTTTAAAGGTCTCCTAACGGGCTTTTAGGTAAACCACATACTTTGTTTGCAAAATATTGATTTGTTTTTACTATTATATACATGGCAGCCCCCGAGCCCTAGGTTATTTTGATAAAACTTACCTAGGGGTCAATCAAGGATTTGATTCCGAACTATATACAAATTATATGTTTGGAACATTAGAATAGCACCTAAAAGGGCCGGACATATGATCGGATTGATGGTTGTTTAGAGGCATTGAACGGATGTAACCTCACAAGTATTTGCGTGTTACAAGCTTCGTCATTGATGGCAGCTATGAATGGCGCTGAGCTGGACGAGCTGAATCGCAAGCTCAAAAGCTCCGAAGATGAGCTTGATGCTCTCAACAGAAGATTCGACGAGGCGCAAGGTTAGTCTAAATCAAAATTCGAACACTTTTGCTAGAATACTGTCAATGCAGTTTTCAGAGGGTTAATGATCACACAGCCTCGGCGAAGGAAGTGGAGAAGCTCAAGGCCGAGCTGCAACAGGCGAAGGACGAAACAGCGGTTGAGAGGACGGCGACCAAACAAGGGGCTACCGCACTTTAACAACCCAAGTGCTATCCTTGCCATTTTTGGTCATGTAACTCTTATGAACCTCTATGTTTGCCATGTGCCTGAATGAATATGATTTTTCTCATTGCCATTTCCATCTCATGCATCATGCATCATGCTCATCATATCATTTGCATACTTGTGTTGCTTGCTAGATTGATCATGTGTGATGTGGATATATGCAAGTGTGCTGCAACAACTCCCTCCTTTCTCCTTTCATTTTGAAAACCATGCCTAAACCATTTTATACCTTTTGCTTGCTACATGGGATTTAACTTGATAACTAAATCTACTAAAATGTTATGTTATTAGGGGATATCATATTGAGTAGGAATGTGGTGCTCTCCTTGTTGTTTAAATTTTGGACTCATGGGGTTTTATAAAAAGTCGCTATTTATTTTTATTAAGTATTTATTTTACTTATCCTAAAAATCATCTTTTTACTTTTATTAAATAGGGCATATTACTTTCAGTACCAAAGTATTTTTGTTTTAACAAAAATCCTTTTCTTTCTCTCTGGGGTTTTTTGTCTTGTTATATTCATATTGATAGAAGAAAACCTTTGTTTTTTATGTGAGTGAGCTAGCAGGTGCATGGGCCTCCCCCCCCCCCCCCCCCCGTGCGGCCCAGCTAGCCCGTGCATCCGCAACCCAGCCCGACGCTAGCGGCAACCTGCTCCTGTCACCCTTTTCCGTCAGGTTCAGTGAGAGGTGCGAGAGAGAGAGAGAGAGTGCCGAGCTAGCACGAACTTCGAGCAACACCGTGAGATCCTCCCTCCTATAAGTGTGTCGCCGCACCTCGGTTTCCGTCTTTCCCTCCTTGTCGCCGCCATCTCCCCCACCTCCTTCTTCTTCCTCCTCGGGTAAGATTCAGAGAGAGGCAAGGTTTAGAGAGAGGCAAGGTTCAGAGAGTCACCGTTGTTCCCGTCGTGCCTCCGCTTCGTCCTCGTCAAGCAGATGGTGTGGAGGTCCAGGGACGCTCCCGTGCCCCGTTCCCGGTGCTAGGGCGTGGTGAGCTCCCCTCCAATGTCGCCCCATCGTCATCGTCGCTGCATCCATAGGAGCTCCGTCGCCATCCTTTTTTGATGTCTTCTTCCTCTCCCTCGACCTCGGAGAAGACTTGCTACTCATCGACCACCCTATGAGCGCGCTATCCCTTCCTTTCCCTTGCCGTTGTCGTCGTGTAGCGCGTAGGTCGCCACCGTGCTGAATCGCTGCCGAGCTCCTGCTCAAACTCGTGCAACTCGAATGCTTCTGCATGCATGGCACCCAAGCACGGGAATGGATTCCCCTGAGGACCCCGCACCCCTGTCGGTCTTCCTCCTCGCCGGAGAGCCCCTCCTGTCGCTGGATTTTTGCCGACGTCGTCAGACTGTCGTCGCTGTTGATCTGTTTTCAGTTTCGTCAGGGAAGTGTCGCCTGTGTTAGTAGAGGCAGCGTTTCCCCCTTTGGTCAGTTGTTGGCTCGTATCACAATGGTTGATTGACTCGAGAGAGAGTAGGAGGTCGCGGGTTCGACCCCTCCCCCCGTGCCCTTTTCCTTTTTATTGTGCTTTGTGTGTGTGTTGGGACGGATCCGGTGTTGCTACACCTGGATCCCGTGTGCCTATGTGTGTGTGTGTGCGTTGTGTCCCGACGTGTGTGAGTAGTGGATTGGATCTGCTGTGGCTGGGCAGATCCAGAGTGTTCTATGTGTGCTTGTGTGTGTATGTGGTGTGCTAGTGTGTGTGAGTATGATAGTGGGCCATGGCCCACTTGTCATCCACTAGAGGGGCCCTGGTGTCTATGCCAGGTGGGCCCCTCCTACCTATTGTTTTATTATTATTCTGTTTTAGTGTTTTAGTGTGTTAAATAGATTATTTTCCTTTTCTGGTAGATTTCTAAATCTGGACATGTGCATTTTTTTCTATGAGCATTTTTAGTAAGTTTTAACTTATGGGAATGTATGTTCTTTTTTGAGCTAGTGTTGTGCTATGATGTTCCATGCAAGTATATGCGTGTGACATATGGTTTTGGGACAGAATCACACAAGGAATGCTTTGGTGCTATTAGATTTCACTTTTGAGCAAGTTCATAAAACTGCTATTTTTCTGTTCTGATGCTACCTTGTCATTTTTGTATGATTTTATCCATGCATGCTATGACATTGGTGTCAACATGGAAGTGGTAGTATTTCATGAGTAGAATGCCATGGTATTTTATATTGACATGATAAAATTGCATATAAGTGGGAACCATGATCCAAAGTGGCTATTAAAATGTTGCTGTTTTCAACATGCTAAGTATGTCTAAGTCTGAGAATCTGTTATTATTTTTATGCCATGATGAGTGGGTGCCACCAAGTGATATGTTGTGGTTTAGCTCAACTCGGTGCTAGTGTTTTGAAGTAGATGCTTCCCTCTACCATCCTGTTAATTTTCATGCCATGAGGTGGTCTCTAGCATCATTATTCATTGGTGTCAACTTGCTACCAGCTTAACTCAGATTCCAGAAAACTGTGACTTTCACCAAGTCCCTAGAATCTGTTTCATGCTTATTGCTAAGCATGTTATGTAGTTTCATTAACTCAGAGTCGAGAAAACTGGAATTTTCACTAAGTCCCAGAAAACTGTTTCATCTTGTCAACTTAATAGCTTCATGCTTATTGATGTGTGCCTCCTTTGCAGATTGTGTAGTTGGATAAGTTGATTTATATGTTATGTAGTTTCTGTCAATATCTTATTTGTGGTTGTAGTATTCCTCTAGCTCAAGTTGTGGGCTGTGTAAGTTGCTATGTTGCTGTTTTGTGGCAGATTGTTTGTTTTATTGTTGTGTGACTTGTGGGAGCTATACTCCATTGATTGATCTTTGAGTCTATTGTGATTGGTTTTTCGTTGCCTAACCACTGGCTACCCTGGAATGCCAAGAATTAGCCCATGGTATTGGTTGTCTTGTGTTTTGCCTTCGTACCTTGTCGTGAGCGTATCGTGAGGACCGTAACTCCATTTCTTGCATTCTTTATATGCATTTCTATCGATTTTGCATGATGCATCCATATTTTCCATGTTAATGCATGTTTAAATAACTTAACATGAGCTTCTGTCTAGATTCATTAATATACAAACTTTGCATGTGGAACATGACTAGTTTTGGATTGCCATGTTAAATTCTTCATAAAAGAATCATGCATCATATTGGTTGTGCATTGCAACTTGGTTGGATGTTTATTGTTGATGTTTCTATTGGGTAGACGCGAGTGTTGATATTGAGTACGAGGACCCAGGAGAGTACGACTACGAGGATCGCGCTACTTGTTTCACTGAAGAACCAACAAGCAAGATGATCGTACCCGGATCCCGATACTATTTTAGCTTGCTAGTTTCTCGTTCTTATAGTTACAATTGCGCTACCTACCACTTGAATATGAGCCTCCTAATTGCCATGAAAGCCTCTAACTCTCCACATCCTAGCAAACCGTTGATTGGCTAATTTACCGCTGCTCAGCCCCTCTTATAGCGTTCTTAGTTCCAGGTGTAGGTTGTTCCATGTGATAATATGGATTTGGATATCACCATATTATCTGTTATTTAATTTAATGCACATATATATCTTGGTATTGGAGGAAGGCTTGGCATTTTGCTACGTGCTTTGTTCCGCGGTTACCGCCATAGATTCTTGTTACCAGTGTTATGCTTCCATACTATGCGCTCCTAACATGCTCGGGGTTGTTATGGGGCCCCCTTGTTTATTCGGTTGAGATTAAAACTTGTCTGGCAAGACCCAACATTGGTACTACATTTGCTAATAACTTAATAAAATTTGCATAGGGCTTTGCAACCCCGTGGATAATTAATCAACCCCCGGGCCAGTGCTCTGCATGAGTGTTGGTCCAACCTAGAGCAGCTTATTAATGCCGCCCGGGGCAACTCGGTGATTGGCGTGGTAACCATCGCTCATCCGTCGTGTCCTGAGAATGAGATACGCCGCTCTTATCGGGTTCGTCGACATGTCGGGAGGTCTTGCTCGATTTGTTTTACCTTTATCAAATGTCTTGCGTGTGGAGTCTGACTTTCTTTGGGTTTTCTCGAGGTGTTGGAATTACTTTGGAATTACCTATGATGACCACGAGATCCGTGGTCGAGGCTATTCCCGCGGAGTGTGGTTAATTTGTGATGGACTAGTTGGAGCACCCCTGCAGGGTTAAATCTTTTCGAGAAGCCGTGCCAGTGGTTATGTGGCAACTTGGATATTTGTTTAACACCCGGTTATAGTAAACTTGAAGTAAACTCCAATAAAATACACCAACTGTGTGAGTAACCATGATCGTCTCTGCTCCTGAACATGATCCGGGAGAGAACACGATGGGGTTATGTTTGACGTAAGTAAGTGTTCAAAATCCCATAGAGACCATACTAGATTCGATAGTTCATCGTGGGCCACTCATATTTATTTTCATGTTACGTAAGTTAGCCACCATAAAAGCTTAGTGTTGCTGCAAAACTAAACACGTACCCCATCCCAACCTTTAAGCTTGAATAGTCTTGGTACCCGGGTGCTTGATTGTTGAGTCCTTGTGGCTCACAGATTACTACAACCCTCTAGGTACAGGTACAGATGAGTACGTGCAGGATGATCTAACCTAGCTCCAGTGGGAATATGATGAGGAAAGAGGCGGGGTGTACGTGACTTACCCGGATGAGTAGAGGACCATGGTCGTGATCTTTGGGATAGCGAGATAGTATCATTTGCATCTGTTTTATCATTTGATTTCATCTGTAGTTGGCCCTGTCTTCATCTTGATGATTTGAACTCTGTGTGGAATTTTAATTTAGCATGTGGCGAGTGTAATCCAACTTGTATACTCATGTCTTCTATAATGTATGATGCAATGATTCTATACTTCCGAACGACAAGATGCGCCTCTATCCCTTGCGACGCCCTTGTGTGTTAAAATGGATAGGCGCGCATCTTGGGCATGACAGATGCTCCATGTTTTTGCTTGAATTTGGCTCTATTGTGGTTGGTTTTCCATTTCCAACCAGTGGCTACCTTGGAATACCAAGGAATAGCCCATGGTCTTCATTGTCTTGTATTTTGCCTTCATACCTTGCCGTGAGCGTAGCGTGAGATCCGTTACTCCGTTTCCTACATTCTACATATGTATTTCATAGATTTTGCATGAAGCATCCATATTTGCCATGATCATGCATGTTCAAAAAACTTAACATGAGGTTCTGCCCAGAATTGTAAATAACTTAAATATTGCATGAGAAACATGACTAGTTTAGGATTGCCATGTTAAATACTTCAAATGAATCATGCATCGTCTTGTTTGTGCATTGAACCATGGTTGGTTATTTATTGTTGCTATTTCTCTTGGGTAGACGCGAGTGTTGAACCTGAGTACGAGGATCCAGGAGAGTACCACTACGAGGATCCCACTCTTTGTCCCTTTGAAGAACCAACAGGCAAGATGATCGTACCCTGATCCCGAAACTATTTTTGCTTTGCTAGATGTCTTGCTCTTATCGTTACATATGCGTTCCCTACCACTTTAATGTCAAGACTCCTACATTGCCATGATAGCCTCTAACCCCTCCTCATCCTAGCAAACCTTGTTTGGCTAAGTTACCGTTGATCAGCCCCTCTTATAGCGTTGTTAGTTGCAGGTGCAGGTTGTTTCCATGTGATAACATGGATATCTAGAGATGTCACAATATTAAGTGCTATTTAATTTAATGCACACATATATCTTCGTATGGTGGAAGGCTTGGCCTTTTGCTTGGTGTTTTGTTCCACTTTTACCGCCATAGTTTCTTGTTACCGATGTTATGTTTCCATATTTTGCGCTCCTAACATGCTCGGGGTTGTTATGGGGACCCCCTTGATTGTTCGGTTGAGATTAAAACTTGTCTAGCAAGACCCAACATTGGTACTATTTGCTTAAACAACTTAATAAAACTGCATAGGGCTTTGGAACCCCGTGGATAATTAATCAACACCCCCGGCAAGTGCTCCTCATGAGTGTTGGCCCAAACTAGAGCACTTTGCGGGGTGTGGTTAATTTATGCCGGACTAGTTGGAGCACCCCTACAGGGTTAAAACTTTCGGAAAGCCATGTCCGCGGCTATGTGGCAACTTGGATATTGTTTAACACCCGGTTATAGTTAACTGAAGTAAACTGCAATAAAATACACCAACTGTGTGACTAACTGTGATCATCTCTGCTCGTGAACATGAAACGAGAGAGAACATGGTGGGATTATGTTTGATGTAAGTAGGTGTTCAAGAACGCTTAGTGATCATGCTAGTTTTCAATCGTTTATCGTAGACCAGATATTTACATTCATGCTGTTGTAAGTTAGCCACGATACAATGCTTAGCACTGCTGCAAACTAAACACTTGCCCCCATCCAACCCAATAAGCTTGAATAGTCTTGGTACCCGATTGCGAGATTGCTGAGTCCCCATGGCTCACAGATTACTACAACAAATACAGGTACAGGTGCAGATGAGGTCGTGCCAGATGATGTGACCTAGGTCCGGTGGGAGTTTGACGAGGAGTGTGGCAGGACGTATGTAACATATCCAGACAAGTAGAGAGGGCTTGGTCGTGAACTTCGGGGCTAGCAAGACAGTTTCATCGCATCTTTTCTTGTCTGTTTTCGTCCGTATATGGATCCTGTCTTTGAATGATGTTTGAATAAACTATGTGGATTGTAATTTAGCATGTGGAGAGTTTAAGCCAACTCATATACTCCTCTCTTCATAAATGTATGTGATGATACTCAACTTGCAAAACGACTAGATGCGCCTCTATCCCTGTCGAGGACCCCGTGCCCAAATATGGATATGGGTACATCTTGGGCGTTACACACACTCTCCGACCTATGAGCCAGCAGCGACAAGCATGAGGCTCGTGTGGCGGAGATGTAGCAGGAGATCGAAGCCACTGGCCAAAAATGCAAGGTGCTTGAGCAGAAGAGCAAGGAGAACGCGGCCGAACTATCCACCCTAAGTCTGATCTCTAGAAGGAGCGAGTGGATAGGCGATTCTTTGAAGAGAAATTTCGCCAAGCGAAGGATATAACGGATGGTAAGCCATACTTATTGCAATGTGCCTTCAGGGATAGCAAGTTCAAGTTGCTTACCCAGGTGTGGCGTTCCTCAAGCGCCTCCTCCGACCTCCGGAAGAGCATAGCAGAAGCCAATCAGCTTTATGCATCACGGGAAGGAGACGAAGCTCATCTATTCTGGGCTTAGTTTGAAGCCCCTGAGTGCCCTCCTCTTCTTGCTGAGTAGCTGAAGCAGATGATGGAGATGTGCCAGATGGCGAAGCCAGACATGAAGGAACTCTGCCTCTGGATGGCTTGACGAGCCACTATCGGGCAGCTACTTCCTCCTAGTGCATGTGGGTACCCCAACTCATAAGTTGTGATCACCGAATGTACGTGCATAGTGATCCCAGAGATCAATGCTCACTCAACATACAAAAACTGAATAACAAGAGTCTTACGCCCATTACATGCTAGTTTACTCAAATATGGCCTTCATAGCCAAGCTTTCATATAATTGCAGCAGAAAACTTCAACGATAGTGTGAACCCATGCCATCTGCCTTAACCTACAAGCATTCTGATCAGGAAGCGTCCTAGTTCGCATGTTTGTCTCCAACAAACTCTTCAACATATTCCTGTTCTTCCATGCCTGGACAATTAAATAACTAGTGGCAAGCCAATGAGTACTTTGAAGCAAGCAACTCATGTTTGGAACAAGGCAATAACAATGCATGATATAGCACTAATAGGCAAGTTTTGCAAATAGCTAGTTTTGAGTGCAATGACATGATAAAGTGACTTGAGTAAACATGCATCAACCATGTGCTTGTGTTCAGAAGAACACGTCACAATCATCATCATAAGTAGGGGGTTGAACGTCTCATGTTCAACCATCACACCAAGTCCTCAGACTTGTCTCACGTACCGTCTGAACATCTCATGTTCAGTTATCATGCCAAGTCATCCGAATAGACACAACTATCATCCTTGTCACCACACACACCAAGTTTTTATAATACATCCGGACATAGTCTAAGAAGGACCTCCAACTGTCCATGACCACGGACGCGGCTATTCAGATAGTTTTACACTCTGAAGTGGTCGCACACTTTACCCACAAGACTCGGGGAACTTCCATGTCATCCACGACTCGCGGTACCTAACATACCCGAGGTAAGAACCCGAACAATGCCTTTCCCATGGTGATACTAAACAAAGACTCCACTTGTTGGTGCCATCCCTCATGATATACATCACTCGTATCGTCCATGAGGGCACGCAACGGTGTGCCCGGTGCCTGTAAAGACAGCGCATGACCTTCCACTCTCGGACGACCCCGTCTCAAGAGTGACCACTTCACTCTTCCCACTAGTAATGTGGGATCCTTTCTAGTACCAACCATAGTAATCAACAAAGCCCCGTCACATAAGAGGTATCGTGGTTGCGCATGTAAGGTGGAGATGGTCAGCAAACCTTAGAACTCTTTGTTTTTGAAAACACACACTTACTTGCTCCAGCATACCACTTCTTTCTCAAGTGGTTACCCAACTCTTCATCATCTCCCTCGGGCATTAGTGGCACCCGACAGGGTTTTCGAAAGAACTTTTGAAATCATTTCTTTCCATCACCATGCATAAGTCCCATCCCATTTGCGTAGCATCTATTAGCAACCTAACTACTCCCACCCGCACAACCCTCATATGGGGTAGGGTCATGCATGATGCAAGTGTCAATGGAGAAGTACCGGAGGCATCCCACCGAAAGGGGAACACCACAACACATGATCAAATATGATGAAAGTAAAGGGCTATATGACATGCAATATAATGGTTTCTTATCATGGTCAAAGTGCTGCTTGCCTAGCTTAGCAACGTCTTCGAGGTCTTCAAACGCTTCTCGTCCAACGCCGAGCACTCCGTGTATCTCGTTAACTACCGTCGGCAAACAACCACAATAAGCAGCACAACAAGCAGAGAAATAAATGTGCTCTATAAATAGGAGTTTTATTTTTCTAGGACATCTCTGGTCCTGAGAAAAATTACCAAGGAGGTTTTGCTGGATGTGGTACAAGGGGGAGCTTTGAAGGGTGGGAATGATGTAAATGATGATCCTTCAAGATGTCAACAGAAAATAGTTTCATAAATAGGAGTTGAGGCACCCAATAAATAGGGCGTGATTTGGGAAACATGTGGGAAGTGGATTTACCGGATTTGGAGTTGGTATGATTTCCCTATGAATTTGAGAAGTGGGTCATATATGAATAAATGGCCCAATAATTGACATGGTAGAATAAGTGTAAGGAAAAATGCTCACCACTTAGTGGATGAATTTAGATACATCTAGGAACTTGAATCACCCCATTTGGAGTTACTAATAATTTCCTAGGAATTTGCAAGGTGGGGTTCTATATGGTTCAAATTCACATTTGAATTTGAACTATCATAAAATATTTATGGAAAAAAGGTGCAATGCACAAATTTTGATAGGAAATGATTTTAGGAGTACCTGGGACTTTGAATCACTAAATTTGGAGCTATAATGATTTCTCTATGAATTTTTGAATGTGCCAGAAAAGGAAAAAGGGAAAAGGGAGTTACGCTACTAGGCTGGTCGAGCAGCCCAACTGCACAGGGAGAGGGCAACGTCGAAAGCATACTCCAGGAGTATGCTTCCTTCGCAGGGAGGCGGTACCCATGAAGGGCGCCTCCACTTAAACTGGGGGGCCGGCCTTAGGCTTGCTGACATGCGGGCCCCGAATGGCAGGGCCTCCTTCCTCCTCCCGCTCGGCTAATGAGGAGCAGGGAGGCGGACACGAGCGGCTCCGGCGCCTTCCCCCGACGGCACCAGCCGTCTTCGGCAATGTTTTGACCATCGACGCGCTCAGGGCAGCGAGCTGCTTCTGCCAGGGTAGTCCCCGAGCCCTGGGAAGGTCGGGGTCGACCGCGGCGTCGGTTGAGGTTGAGGCAGCCGACGGTGATGACGGGCGTGGCGCCATAGCTGCATAGGACAGGGAAGGAAGTGCGCGGGGAGGGGGAGAGGTGATACGGCAAAGTTAGGGCATGGAGGTCGAGTTCAGAGGGGAGAAGAGAGGCGGGCACCGCCAATTTTTGCCCAAGGCCGAGGCAGAGCCATGGCAGCCATGGTGGGAGGGGCCGGGCTCGGGAGCTCTCGTGGCTTTCCTAGGGTCATGGGGGATAGAAAAGGAGTGGACTCCGGTGTCCAAGGTGCTCAGTGGGGAGAGGTGAAGCAAGGGGCGACTTGAGGTCTCGGGCGCGCCTTGGATGCCCTCGGCTTGGGGGAGGACGTGAGCCAGGGGGTCTTGGAAGCTTGTGAGCATCGAGGAGGGGCGTGCGAGGTAAAGGGAAGATTCCTGACACACTGTGGCACTCTGTTGCTGCTGGACACAAGCTACAGGACAAGGACAACCGGCAGAACGCCGTTTCTGCATGTCGGCTGCATGGTCACCACGCCAAACCTTGTCCAGGGCATCTTTTTGGTCGGCCAAACATGTCCATCGTGTGAGGCATGCATGGTAAATCCATATGGTGAAACTTGGACCCAAATGGAGCTGGCTGAGGTTGGTTTCTACTGCAGGTAAGTTTGCAGCAGCAAACTAGGGAGTTATGTTAGGGGCTTTTCATGGAGGGCAATTAGGAAAAGAACTTGTCTAGTGTTCAAAGGTATGGAGGGACTACTAACACCCCATTTTTCATCTCAGGGAGAGAAGTATAACAGGTACTTGCAGTTCGAGGCTACAATTACTGCCCTAAACTAAGTTCAGATGGTTTTCTCATGTTTCCCACATGAGCATGCCATCTCTGGGTTAGGTTTAATGCAAATGATGCCTTGGAAATGCTTGGGGCATTTTTAGGAACAGAATAATGGGAGAGGGAAAAGAAGAGGTCTTGCCATGGTAAAAGAGAGGAAGAATGATAGAGTTACCCCCCCCCCAAATAATTTCACGAAAGGCCATGGCAAAGTTACTGGAGGGAGAAGAGAGTTATAATATGGTGTGGTAAAAAGTTGGGGGCAAGGGGAATATTTTTGGGCCCACTTTGCTTATCCATAAGTTTATGTGTGAAGGTGTTTGTGCAGTGATTGGGCTAGGCACGGGAATCCCATGAACTTGATATTTACCAAGGGTAAATGGTAAGTCCATATGGTCTTGATCGCAAGTTTTGAGATGATTTTAAGAAAGTTGATAATGTAAACTTGGTAAACCCTAGAAATGGACACAAATGGATTTCTATAGATCTAATCATGCAATCATATTCCCCTTGATGCATTACTTGATGTAGCATCATCATTGGGTTAATAGAAAGTGCCCACAAAGTTTGGGATCAATAGGAGATACTTCACAATGTAAAGTTGATCAAATTTGGCTCTGGACAAGAATGGCTTTAGGATATTTTGGTGAACCAAAGCAATTGGGATTGAGATGAAACTTGGCAATATGACCACACATATCATATGTGGCATGCTATAATTTTCCTGGATTTATTTGAGAATATTTCTTATAGAAATATTTCAAATCCTTAAAATAGGCAAAAATGGTATTGAAGGGATTTGTCCAACATTTTGAACATGACCATGTGTTGAAACTCTTATATATGGACAATATATGTCCACTGAGTTTCCCTAAATTTCTCAAATATTTTTAAAGCATTTAAATAATTTTTCCCTATAAAAGACCTTTTCTAGCCTTAAGAAAAAGCCTTGAAATAAAATATGAAAATAGTCTTTTAAAATAATATTTTGTGGTTTTCGGAAGTTATATATGTACAGTAGGTTCCAAATAAGCATTTTGGGGAAAAACTATCCACCCAATTTGAGGACTTGTAGTACAAGCCTCAACTCAGGGGGTTTTGAACACCTAATTTGAATAAATTCCTTTTGGTAAAAACAAATTTTGATAAAAATAGTTTTAAGTCCTATACACATGGCAGGGTCATTGGACAAGAGTTCTTGGTCAAGGAAAAGATTTTTGAGAGTAGGAGAGAGTTTTATGAATATAGAGCACTAGGAAGCAATCAGACAATCAGCAGTCAAGTCAAGCATAACAAGCACACAAAAGTTTTTATTGGCCTGATTTTAGAGTCATGATAACTTAGTCATGAGGAAAATCACAGGGTGTGACAGACCTACCCCCCTTACAAGAATCTCATCCCCGAGACTCCTAGGCTAGCCGTAAAAGAGATGTGGAAATTCAGAGGTGGGGTGGTCTTCACGTTCCATGCTGCTCCTGCTCTATTGTGGTTGTCCTTCTGGTTCTTGAAGTGCCTGATGATAGGCCTTCGAGTGCAGCATTGACTTGCTTGAAGGGTGAACAGGGTTTGGCAAGGGTCTGACTTGCGTGTGTATTCCAATGTCGGAATACATGGCCAAGTACTGTGTCTGTGTGCTGGTCGTGGGACTACTCATGTTGGTTAGTCATGTCTAGATGTCTTGCGTTAGAACAGAAGGGTCGAGCCTTGGTATAGCTTCTCGTTGACGAGGAAGTCTTTATCTTCCTTAAAGCAGGGGTCTTCATCCGTAGGCGGTCTCCATCCTTGAGAGTGCTGAGGTGTATCATCGTGGCTTGTCGTCGAGATCTTCTGCTTGAGTAAGCTTCCCAGGTAGATTCTTCATCCTTCTTTGGTCGTTTGTCTTCATCATCGTGGACGCACGCTCTCGAGGGTCTTAGAGCATTTGGTCTTTTCGTCACTCTATGGCAAGGTCTGTGCTGGGTCCCGCCCCTAAGACTGAGCTTAGAGACTTGGTGTCAAAATGGGTTCTACCATCTAGGAGGGTTTTAGTGAGGTTCTAGATAAGCTGACTATTCAGAGTATAGATCAGCCATCTAATCCCCAAGGTCTGGCGCTTGGCAAGAGGGGTGAACTACCCTTGACAGGGTGTTTACCATGATCGAGTCAAGTTCATGTCCCTGATTGAACCAAAAGGGGCAAGCAATGAGGTCACGACAGTCGTTCTACTCCGTCCCAGGCATCTAAAGGGAGTAGGGACGTCATGCTCAATGTACACCATCAAGGTGGTGGAGTAAGGGGGTTATCATCTCCTCGGTTCCTTCTTAGTTAGGAACTGATAGGTTATTGATAAGACAAGGGGTTCTATAACCCTGTTAATGTGCAAGGGTTTCATCATGCTTGGACGCCGGTGCTTCTTGATATAGTCTGTTTGATGTTGCCGATAGAGGAGTGGTGGTTGACTTCTTTTGATTCTCCTTTGTCGTTGTCGTGGCTCCGCAATCGTAGGAGTTCTTCATCTTGCTTGGGAAAGAAGGTCTTCTTTTGCAGGGAGGGTACTTCAAGTAGTCCATGTCCTTCAAGGTGAGACCTTATACTCGAGAGGCATGGTAATGGGTGTTCCTGGGGTTGGTCCAAAGAGGACCAAGGTGTTCCTCCTCTTATTGGGTAAATAAGTATGTCATCCCGGAGGACAACAACTTATTTCCCGAGGTACCACATAAACACCTGCTCATGGGGTATGTTAGAGGAACGGGCACTCGCCCTGGATAGTCACCAGTGTCAAGGGTTTGAGGTCCAACCTAGTAGAGGTCTTCGTGGCCAACTTCCTTATGAAAAGGGTGGGTAGTGGTCACGATAGGGTATCGGACATGGTCCTTTGAATTAGGGCCAGAGCCTATGGTATTATCTGACCATGGCATGGTCCGGTAAAGCTTCGGGGTTCAAGGAGCTTAGGATGTGAGTGAATGTCTAACACCTTATCCTCGAGTATAGTTCTTAGATGCCAATAGTACAATCAATTACTCCAAACAGAATTACTCTATAGCCTCAAAGGTTTCATCTGATATGAGTCAAATCCAGTATTGCATATGCTACTCATATCTCCAAGGTTTACATCTAGTAAGAATTCCCTACTATTTACTCCAGTCACTATCATATCACCATCAATCCAATATCAGTATTATTGCAAAAGTCAAGTCGTTATCCCCCAAGAATTTCAGCCTGTGATTACAATGGTCCTACAAAATCCAATTTTCTCAAGGTACAAGCAGGTTATGTTACTCTATCAATCTGGACCCACCAAGTTCGTCTACCAGCATTAGGCCTCGTAATCCATCAATGGGCCTGAACCGCTTGCTCAAGACATATATTATGCTTAAATCCAATCATTGTCCACAAATTGTACACCCTTAGAATGATCCTTCCTATGGCATCAAGGTTCTTGTGCTAGAGTAAGAATGAAGGATTTTTGTTCACTATGATCACTAGCTCCATAATAATCCCAGTGCAAAGCAGGGGTTATTGAAGCTCAATAAGTGCTCTGGCAATCCCGTGTATTAAACACATGATTCAGAGACTTGTGCTGGGGAGCTTGTGAGGTATAGGTTATGTCGTGGATTTATCACGGCGGATGTCCGGGTGAATGGACTTGGATTCGAGGCCATCGCTAATGGGGTGGACTCAAAGGGGTTGATCGAGACGAAAGACACGGATTTACCCAGGTTCGGCCCCTCAAGTCGAGTTAATACCTACGTCCTGCTTGTGTTTGTATTGCTTGTGTATCAATTACAAGGAGCTAGAATCTTGACCTAGTTCTCGATAACCTGTCCTCTATGTCGCCTCGGGTCTACCTTTATATAGGAGGTGAGGACCACCGGGTCGTTACAATTGTTAACCGAGTCTTATTGCATGTCCGAGTCTCTCTCTATCTTCTTGTCCAAGCTGTCTTTGAGACGACTTACATGCCCGGGTCTTCTCCGTCCGGGCCGTCGTACGACCCACACCTCGGGCCGCCTATCTTCCTGGGCCACCAGTTTTACGGCTCACCCTTGGGCCAGCTCACAAGCCAGCAACATGACCCGGAGCTCCCAGGGCGGGTCATATTGCGATGTTATATCCCCAACATTAGGCCCGAGGTTGAATTGAGCTTGCTCACTTCATCCTTCTCTTCTGATTTTGGCGACTCGCCCGGAAATGACCCGACGTGACGTCATGAGATCTGCTGACGTACCACCGAATCTTTCATTAACTGTCATCCTGAGAATCGAGGCGTCCGCCTCGGTTAAACGTTGTCGTCGCCTGGATTTTCGCGCCTTCCTCGTTCCTTCTTTAAACATGACTCGTGCGCGTCAAAGCTTTTCATCCTCCCGCTCAAAGCTTTTCGTGCGCGTCAAAACATAAACGTTGTTGCCGCCACTCCAGCGTCCTCGTCGTCCGGCGCCGTCTTTGCAGCTACACCGATCGGGCCGCTGCATCACCCTGATTCGTACCAGAGACTTTCCGCCTCCGCCGCGACATCTCCGGTGAGTTCTCCTTCTTCTTAGATCGCCCACCACCGTAGTAGGGTTTCACCGGGGCTCCGCCACCGCTGCTCGGGCTCTGGCACCGCCACCGCGAGTATATCTCGACGCCGTTGGCGCCTTTAGAGTGCGCTCTCGCCTCGCCGCTGCGTGTGGGCCGGCCGCGCGTAATGCGCGGCCCGTGATGGCTCCGATCCATTTTCTTTCTTTCCGCTGTTCATCGTTAGATCAGGATTAAAATCATTTTCTCTGCTTTTGTAGATCCGTAGCCATAGTAGTAGTTTGTGGAATCTGTTTTTTAGGACTTAGCCGATTTTCAATCTTCCTTTCCTCTATTGAGTCGCTAAGCTTCTCCGGCTCTCATCAACTGGGTCTTTCCACATTATCCGTAGAACCCTTAAACCTGTAAGCCACCATAAATATTTGCTTGTGCTTGACTCATCACGCCCTTTACCTTGCACAGTGTTTAAGCCACCAATATGTCTCGTGCGTCCAACTCATGCTACTGGGTTGGTTCTTGTGTTACGAAGGAGTGCTTAGCAGATTATGTTGAAGCGGGTACTCTCCCTCCTAAAGAGGTCCTCAACTGGCGGGTTCCGGGTAAAGAGACCCAGCCTTCTCCCCAAACAGGAGAGGTAGTAGTCTTCACTGATCACATCGAGCGAGGGTTCGTGCCGCCCGGCTCTAAGTTTTTTCGGGATGTTCTTCATTTTTACAAGCTGCATCCTCAAGACTTGGCACCCAACACCGTCTCAAACATCTACAACTTCCAAGTTCTCTGCGAAGCTTATCTGCAAACTAAGCCGTCCGTGGGGTTATTTCGAGAGTCTTCTATGGCAACCGCCAAACCGAAATGAAGGGTGGTCCGAGTCTGGAGCTGGGCAGCATTTCTATTCAACGCCGCCAAGACATCATCTTTTCTGCCACTCCAATGCCGAGTCACCCAAAGGATTGGAATAAGACATGGTTCTACTGCCAAGAGACCTCTCCTGAGAAAGAGCACTCATTGGCGGGTTACCGCCCCTCCCGGCTTAGGATGGACACAGAGCTTCCTGGCCGGCTCTCAGCCTCGGAGCATGCCAGATACGAGCCGTTCCACGCCAAGATCAAAGTGGTCCTGGCCAACAGTTTAATAGGATTGGATTTGATCCACTGCTGGATTTCCTGGCTGCTCATGCCTTTAAGCCGTAGAAGTCAGCTTATGTGCGAGTACGAAGGCAAATATGAAAGCTCATTGTGCTTCATCAAGTCAACACTGTCAGAGGATGATATTACCTCTACCATCTGGAGCCTTGTCCACGAAGCCTCCAGCTCATGCACTGCCATCGGCCTAGCGCCTTTTCTACGTCAATAATCCGGCTCCCGATGTAAGTTAATCTCTTCCCATCCATCTCTTAGATGTTGCTTGTACTTTGTTGATTTGCTATTCATTCTCTGGGTCATTCCTGTAGGCCGACTCAGACTTCTGGAAGAAGGAATATGTTGCCCCTCCAAAGAAATCCAGGAAGACGGGCGCGACCAAGAGGGCTAAAAAAGATACCCCGCAAGAGAATTTTTTTGACCCGCCACCATCATCCAGCTCAGAGGTAATACTTTAATTGCTTTGCTTGAAATTTTGCCCTGCTGATTTATTAATGCTTGTTTTACTCGCAGGATGAAGTGGAAACCAGCCGCGCCAATGCTCCTGAGGTAAATTATGTTTCTTCCGGCTCAGAATGTTTCGTCCCCCGAAAGCCGCGGCGGGTTATTAGAAAAGTTCCTCTTTCTCACCCTCTTGCTCACCTGGCTCCCGATTTTCTCTTGAAAAAGCAACAGTAGGACGAGTGTCGACAGACTCGAAGCACCGGCTCTACGGAGCTCGTGTCCGGGTTACCAAATTCTCCGGCTCCAAAGAAACGCCCCGCAGAGGTTTATGTCTCTACTTTTCCTTTGACTTTCCATTGTAAACTTGACACTTTCTCATCTTTCTGTTTTATTCTTTTTAGAAATCCCCTTCCTCCGGCGACTCTTTGGCGTCAGTTCTACCACTACCCAAGATCAATCCACTGTAAGCATTCCTTACTATGATATCCGGACATTCGGCTCTTAATATGATAGCAACATCTTTGACTGCTGATCCTTCTATTTTGCAGTGCTCAAGCCAAGCATCGCAAGACAAACAAGCCCTCCCCCAGCCCTGTTATCCAAGAGCCAGAGCTCGAACAACTGGAGGAGGCTGAAGTAGAAGAAAATCCACCAGCTGCCTCCACAGAACCGGCTGCTGTCGATGTCATCATGGAGAGCCCTCCGAGGGCTCCTTCAAAACCGGCGACTCCTGTCAAGACCCCTGCAACTCCAGATGTTGTTGTCACCGGGTCTGGTCATTAAACTCCTCTGGCTCATGTGCTGACCAAGCATACAGAGCCGACTGAGGCCTCGAAGAAGCTGAACTTTGACTCTTCATACGAAAAGATGACAGCCGAGGAGCTCCACGTCGGGTATATAAACCGGGTTACCACCAGCCGGGATCTGGAACTTCGACTGGTCTCTTTAATGAAGACAAAATACGAGGTACTTTTCTTGTTGCCATACCCTTGCTTAGCCCCCAAGGGCCGGTTCAATGTACTCAATTGTTGAACCGGGTCTTTGTTTAACTTTCTGTTAGAAAAATTCATAGCCATTGTCCCCTATAGTCGGCTTAATTTGCCAAAATTGAGTCAGATCTTCCTTTAGATAACTTAAACCACCAATCGTAGCCCCCAAGGGCCAGCTCAAGCTTGATAAATTTGAGTCGGATCTTTAGTGTAGATATCTTGAAGAATCGCCTGCAGCCCCCAAGGGCCGACTCAAAACTTAACAAAGTTTGAGTCGGGGCTTCCATTAGAAGTAAAGTGAAGAGCCATAGTGTAGCCCCCAAGTTCCGGATTAACTTTGAAGAAGATGAACCGGAACTACATTGCATAGTCAAAGATCAACCATACATTAGCCCCCAAGTGTCAAATATATTGCTTGCAATCTGTTTGAGACTTGCATAATCTTTGCTGTCAACACTCATCATTTGATATGACCTTTCCTTTGGCGGCTTATCCTATATTTTGATGTTTTGCAGAAAACTTTAAGCGAAGCCGCATTTCAATTGGCGGATCTGACGGCCAACTTGGCGGCTTAGCAAAGAAGCCCGAAGCATTGCTGACGAAAAGTGTCGGCTTCTCTCTGAGGAGCTAGCCAATGCCACTGCTGAGCTTACCTCTTTGAAAGAAACGATAGAATTTGAAAAGGCCGCTCTAACCAAACGGGCGGACGACGCCGACCAGCGGCTTATAGCTTAGGCGGAGGAACTCCAGGGCCTGAAGCAACACATAGCAAAGATGTCAGCTGCCCTATTTGGTAAGCTTCTGTTTTACTTTGTATTTTAACATTGCTATTGAAAATACTGGAGACTCATTAGCTTTATCCGGCTTATCCAGGTCCCAGGAGCCGGCAGTTGGCTTCTGATAGCCTTCTACCACTAAAGGCCATCTACACCTTTGTGGAACAACTATACTGCGGCGCCATCTTCACAATCAAGAGTGTTCAATATAAGGAGAAGATCCCCACCACTCTGAAAGGGATCTTGGAACTCTTCTCCACCATGCCAAAACAGATTGAAGAACTGAAGAAATCAGGTTTTCGTCAAGGAGCAGTCGCCGGATTGAGCTAGGCTCTGGCCTTCACCCCTGAGCTGACGCAGGCTGAAATGATGGATGGCTATCCATCGAAAAAAGACGACGGCTCAGAATTCACAGAAGCGGACTACATCCAGTGTGTCAAGGACTCCCGTTTCTTGGCGTCTATACTTGCAGATGAAGCCAACTTAAATGTCTACCAGGCGGCTTATGATGGCGAGGATAAGAGGATCCGCGGGCCTCTCTACGAGTGGAAATCTCAAACACCCGCTCGCGGTAAGGAACTCTTTCCTAATGATCTCGACACGTCTCCCTTTTTGAGGAAGGGTCCTTCGCTGCGCTGGCTGACTACAACTGGGATTTGGAAACTCTCCAGATGAAGCCAGTAGAAGAGATGGAGCAGGATGATCCGGTCGTCTGACTTTGCATTTTGTAACCTTCTGAGCGATGGCTCATGCAATGACCCGCTTTG
This sequence comes from Hordeum marinum, assembly GCA_022496015.1. Taxonomy (NCBI): domain Eukaryota; kingdom Viridiplantae; phylum Streptophyta; class Magnoliopsida; order Poales; family Poaceae; genus Hordeum; species Hordeum marinum. The sequence goes on along the minus strand of CM039676.1, from coordinate 131,628,467 downwards.
GGCGGTAGAAACTTGGTAATGCCTTTGCTCCTTCTAAGAGCAACTTTTGTAATAGCTTAAGGATGACTCTGCCGTTCTAAAGATAGTGTCGGCTGTATGTATTTCCATCTCTTTGTGTATACTTTCGGTCTCTCCGTGTTTCAATTTGATGTGTTGCTGGATCTCCATTGATTGATCGCTCCTTTGCATAAATATACCTTGAGCTTTTCTGATGAGGGGTGTTTGTCTTTGAAGACGTCGTTCCTTCTCCAGAAGATTAGAGCCGGATAATATCTTTGTCAACTGGAGCAACATGGCTCCGGCTCTTGTCGGTTGAATCCATTAAGGAGCCGGTTGTCTTAGGATAATGTAAGCTATACCTGATGGTAAGAAGCCTCTATCGACAACTACGGCTATTGATGAACCGGAAGCGGCCTAAAGCCGGCTGTATGAAGGGTAATGTAAGCTATATCTGACGGTAAGAAGCCTCCTTTTAACAGCAAATGTTGTATGCACGAACGCCGGATGTTGATGGGAGATGTAAGCTATACCCCAAGGTAACAAGCCTCCATCGACAGCCGCGGCTAATAATTAGCCTGAGACAGCATAAAGCCAGCTGTTTGAAAGGAGATGTAAGCTATACCCGAAGGCAAGAAGCCTCTTTCAACAGCTACAGTTCATAAGCAACTGAGTTTTGGCGTAAACGCCGGTTGTTAGGGTGAGATAAGCGAACCCGTTGGTAATAAGTCCCCTTCGACAATCGTGGTTAATAAGTAACCGGAAGTGGCATAAAGCCGGCCATTAGGGTGAGATAAGCGAACCCGTCGGTAAGAAGCCCCGTTCGATGGCCGCAGTTGATAAGCAACTAGAATTTGGTGTACACGCTGTTGTCTTAGGGTAATGTAAGCTGTACCAAAGGTAAGAAGCCTCCATCAACAACAGCGCTCAATGTAACCAAACTAGGCATAAAGCCAAATGTGCAAGGGAGATGTAAGTTATACCCGAAGGCAAGAAGCCTCCTTGTAACAGTTTAATAATAGGTGGTTGTGCACAGGAGATGTAAGCTATACCCGAAGGCAAGAAGCCTCTTTGCAACAGTGCTTAATTGGGCATAACGCTGGCTGTGCAAGGGAGATGTAAGCTATACCCGAAGGCAAGAAGCCTCCTTGCAACAGCATAAAAGCAGACTGTGCAGGGGAGATGTAAGCTATACCCGAAGGCAAGAAGCCTCCCTACAACATCGCTTGATAGGGCATAAAGCCGGATGATAGATCAGCCGTTTTGACGGCAAGAAAAATCACTTCAACTCAAATTTTTGAGCCGGAAATTTTTTTATCTTGATTGCACAAAGACATACATAAGAGCAGAGGCCCCAGTCTTTGTGGGGATGCTAGCTTTACTCATGTAAACATGATATATACAATGATAGCGGCTTTCAACGCCTGCTAAGTAGAGTATGGTCGCAGATGTGCGATATTCCATGGCCGCAAGGTCTCTTGACCCGCGGTTTCCGACTCATCTTAGATAACAATGAGGTAATATGACCCATTGTTAAGGTTTCTGCTAATCACAAAAGGCCCCTCCCATGGTGGAGATAACTTATGCATTCCAGATTGGTCTTGAATCAGCCGGAGCACCAGGTCACCTTCCTCGAACGTCTGGGTCTTCACCCTGCGGCTATGATAGCATCACAGGTCTTGTTGATAAATTGCTGACCTGGCTGCTGCTAACTCTCGTGCTTCATCCAAGTCGTCCAAGGCATCTTGGCATGCTACCTCATTGTCCGTCTCAACATAATTCGCCACCCTTCGAGAGTCGTGCCGGATATCGCTGGGTAGAACCGCCTCAGCACCATACACCATGAAGAAAGGCGTGAAACCTGTAGATCTGTTAGGGGTAGTTCTGATGCTCCATAAGATGGAAGGCAACTCCTCAACCCAACATCCGGGTGTCCACTTCAAAGGAACCATGAGCCGTGGTTTGACTCCTCTTAAAATTTCCTGATTGACTCGCTCCGCCTGACCATTAGACTATGGATGTGCCACGGCTGAAAAATCCAGCCGGATATGCTCCTTCTCACAAAACTCTTTCATAGCTCCCTTGGATAGATTTGTTCCATTGTCCGTAATGATACTATGCGGGTAACCAAAGTGATAAATCAGCTTCTTAATAAATTGAACCGTTGTATCTGCGTCATATTTACTGACCGGCTCTACCTCTACCCACTTAGTAAATTTATCAATCGCCACCAGAAGGTGTGTTTTCTTATCCTTGGATCTCTTGAAAGGTCTTACCATATCAAGCCCCCAGATCGCAAATGGCCAAGTGATTGGTATCATCCTCAACTCTTGAGCCAGAACGTAAGCACGCCGGCCGAACTTCTGACAGCCGTCACACTTACGGACTAAGTCTTCTGCATCCTTGTGAGCCGTCAACCAGAAAAACCCATGTCGAAAAGCCTTGGCCACTAAAGATTTTGACCCGGCATGATGTCCGTAGTCGCGAGCATGAATTTCACTCAAGATCTGCTGGCCCTCCTCCAGTGAGACGCAGCGCTGAAAGACACCCGTCACACTACACTTATGTAACTCACCATTGATAATCGTCATAGACTTAGAATGCCGGGTGATCTTCCTGGCCAGATCCTCCTCCGTGATAAGGCATCAGCCGCCTCATTCCTGCGACGATCAATATGATCCACCTGGTACCCTTTGAAGTGACCGGCAATGATATCAACCGTCTGTCGATAAGACGCCATCCACGGATCCTTGGAGTCCGAAGTACCTGAAACTTGCTGAGACACAAGATCTGAGTCGCCTAAACATCTAACCCAGCATAAGTTCATCTCTTTAGCGACACTGAGACAATGGAGCAATGCCTCATACTCAGCCGCATTGTTAGTGCAAGGGAACATCAGCCGGAGCACATAACAAAACTTGTCACCCCTTGGGGATGTCAGGAAAAACCCTGTGATAGAGGCAAAGTTGTCCCTGACTTTCGATGAGATGGTGTCTATCGTTTTTGGTGGAGTAGACTTTGACGATCTGACTACGAACGTGTGATGACGTCGCGCCTTAGCAATCGCTAAACCAACTACGAGAGGTTATTGACCATGCCGGAGCACGATCAACCTAACCACGATGGTCTGTTTCCTACATGCAAACGAAGAACAAGCAAGAAACTAAGATTGCAATCTGGATATTGTGAATATAAGAGGAAAGCTTTATTGATGAAGTGGGGTTCTGTGACGCCTTTGTCTGGTCGTGGAACACAAACGAAGAACGCGAAGTTGCAGCTATGGCAAACTTGTAATCTAAACAAAACCCAACCCTAAAACGACGCCCTAAGGGCTGTATATATGGGGTAATAGAGGGGAATTTCGTGGCCCCTTGGAGGAGTGGTCCGAAACAGACCTTATCTTAGTTTCCCCATACATACGGACTCTAGAAACAGCCTATAATATGGTATTTCAAAATTACATGGGCCTGGCCCAACAATAAGGTGGCGCAGCACCTATATTAGCCTAGGGTCGAATTTTGTAAGTAGCATCATGCATATTTCGTCCAAGGCTTCTTGCTCCCATTATGGTGGCTTCAAAGTGCGAAAATCATCACTAGAAGCTCCATTGTTCTTCCCGCGCGCGCACCTTCTTCTCCATGCTTGATCCCGCTCCCATGGTCATCCTTCTTATCCATGCTAGGTCCTTCATGCATAAGTAAAACAAAAGTATCTAATTTAGGCAGCATCATATGTTCATGAACATTAGAAGGATTTGCAAGAAACGAAAGTACCTGGTAATTCAATTGACGTGCGCGAGCTCTAGTAATTGGTCCTGTATGTATAGCACTCGGAGATGTGGGTGTAGCATTAGCAGGGATGTCCTCATCATCCTCCCCTTCTTGAACTGTAGTCGTCCTCGATGGAAGCTCATCTTCCTCACCCAAATAAGGCTTCAAATCTGCAATGTTAAAAGTGGGGCTAACCCCAAACTGTATAGGCAGCTCAAGTTTATATGCATTATCATTTATTTTCTCTAACACCTTAAAAGGACCATCAGCACGTGGCATTAGCTTTGACTTGCGCAAATCAGGAAATCTATCCTTACGCAAATTTGACCAAACAAGATCTCCAGGTGCGAAGACAACATGTTTTCTACCCTTATCTCCAGCAATTTTGTATCTAGCATTCATAGGCTCAATGTTTTCCTTCGTTAACTCGTGCATCTTTAATATCAATTCAGCACGTTCTTTAGCATCAAAATTAACCTTCTCCGAAGATGGAAGAGGCAACAAATCAATAGGTGCACGAGGTAAGAAACCATACACAACTTCAAAAGGGCACATCTTAGTGGTAGAATGTAGCAAACGATTATAAGCAAATTCAACATGAGGCAAGCATTCTTCCCACATTTTCAGGTTATTCTTCAAAACAGCCCTAAGCATAGTAGACAATGATCTATTGACTACTTCAGTTTGGCCATCAGTTTGGGGATGACATGTAGTACTAAAAAGTAGTTTAGTCCCCAACTTAGCCCATAAACATCTCCAAAAGTGGCTATGAAATTTAGCATCACGATCTAAAACAATTGTATTTGGCACACCATCCAACCGAATAATTTCACGAAAGAACAAATCAGCAACATGAGCAGCAGCATCACTTTTATGACATGGTATAAAGTGTGCCATTTTGGAAAATCTATCCACGACAACAAATATTCTATCCCTCCCCTTCTTAGTTCGAGGTAAACCTAAAACAAGGTCCATAGATATATCCTCCCAAGGAACACTAGGTATAGGCAAAGGCATATATAAACCATGAGGATTGAGTCATGACTTAGCTTTTTGACATGTAGTGCAACGAGCAACAAAACGCTCAACATCCCGTCTCATCTTTGGCCAAAAGAAATGTGTAGAAAGTATGTCCTCCGTTTTCTTCACGCCAAAGTGTCCCATTAATCCTCCTCCATGTGCCTCCTATAACAACAAAAGACGAACGGAGCTAGCTGGAATGCATAGCTTGTTAGCACGGAACACAAATCCATCATTAATAACGAACTTGTTCCATGTTATCCCTTCTTTACAATGCTGCAACACATCTCTAAATTCAGCACCATGCACATATTGATCTTTGATGGTCTCCAAAACAAATATTTTAAAGTCAAGTTGTGAAAGCATAGTATATCGACGAGACAAAGCATCAGCAATAACATTTTCTTTACCCTTCTTGTGTTTAATGACATAAGGGAAAGTCTCAACAAATTCAACCCATTTAGCATGTCTACGATTCAGTTTTTCTTGACTTTTAATATGTTTCGAAGATTCATGATCAGAATGTATAACAAATTCTTTGGGCCATAAATAATGTTGCCATGTTTCCAAAGTCCGAACAAGAGCATATAATTCCTTATCATAAGTAGAATAATTCAGACTAGGCCCACTCAGTTTTTTAGAAATGTACGCAACAGGTTTACCATCTTGTAATAACACACCTCCTAACCCAATTCCACTAGCATCACATTCAAGCTCTAAAGTCTTATTAAAATCAGGAAGTTGGAGTAAAGGAGCATGTGTTAACTTATCTTTCAAAACCGTGAAGGCTTCTCCCTGTGCGGTACCCCAAGAAAAAGGCACGTCCTTCTTTGTAAGATCATTGAGAGGCGCAGCAATGGTGCTGAAATCTCTCACAAAACGCCTATAGAAACCAGCGAGGCCAAGAAAACTCCTCACTTGTGTGACCGTTTTGGGCTGCGGCCAACTCTCAATGGCTTCAATCTTGGCTTTATCAACTTCAATTCCCTGTGGAGTAACAACATAGCCAAGAAAAGATACTCGATCGGTGCAAAAGGTGCACTTCCCAAGGTTACCAAACAAACGTGCATCACGTAGAGCAATAAAAACAGCACATAGATGTTCCAAATGTTCCTCCAAAGATCTACTAAAAATCAATATATCATCAAAATAGACTACCACAAATCGTCCAATGAAACCACGTAAAACCTCGTTCATTAATCTCATGAAAGTGCTAGGTGCATTAGTTAACCCAAAAGGCATGACTAACCACTCATATAATCCAAACTTAGTTTAAATGCTGTTTTCCATTCATCTCCCAATTTCATACGAATTTGATGGTATCCACTACGCAAATCAACTTTGGAGAAAATTGTAGAACCACTTAATTCATCAAGCATATCAACTAGTCTAGGAATAGGATGACGATAACAAATAGTAATATTATTAATGCCTCTACAATCCACACACATGCGCGATGTACCATCCTTTTTAGGCACTAGAATAATAGGAACAGCACAAGGACTAAGGGATTTGCGTATATAACCTTTGTCAAGCAGCTCCTATACTTGACGCATAATCTCCTTTGTCTCCTTTGGATTGGTACGGTATGGCACACGGTTGGGTAGGGATGCACCAGGAATTAAGTCAATCTGATGCTCAATCCTGCGAATAGGTGGTAATCCCGGTGGCACGTCTTGTGGGAAGACGTCAGTGAACTCCTGCAAAATGTTAATGACCGCAGGAGGCAAAGAGGGAGGCATGTCCTCGAATGAAAATAATACCTCTTTGCATACAAAAGCATAGCAAACAGATGTAGCATCATCCAAATCATTAATATCAGATTTAGTAGCAAGTAAACATCCACTCTTCAATTTTATTTCGGATGCAACATTAGATGATGGTTTATTTTGCTTATGGTGTTGCTCAAATTCCTGTGCTACAATCTGATTTTCACTCTTATTTTTTTCCTGTTTTGCTTTACTAGCTCTAGAAATGTCATCTTTCATAATATGTTCTGGAGACATAGGAAGCAAAGTGATATTTTGATCCTTATGAACAAGAGTATACTGATTTGTCCTACCATGGTGTACAGAATTTTTATCAAACTGCCATGGCCTACCATGTAAAACAGAACATGCTTGCATGGGTACCACATCACAATCCACATAATCAGAATATGTAGCAATGCTAAAATGCACTCGAACAGTACGTGTTGCCTTAACCTTGCCACTATTGTTGAACCATTGGATGTAATAAGGATGAGGATGTGGTCTGGTGGTTAGAGACAACTTCTCCACCATCTCCATGCTAGCCAAGTTATTGCAACTCCCTCCATCGATGATGACACGAACAGAACGCTCCTTCACAACTCCCTTTGTGTGGAACAAATTGTGCCTCTGATTTTGCTCAGCCTGTGTAACCTGCACACTGAGAAGACGTTGAGCAACTAAACTTTCATACCTATCAGCATAATCAGCAGCCATGTAGTGTGTCTCTGGTTCTGCATCCTCGCCACCCTGTTCTTCACTTGCAATGAGAGCCAAAGTTTCCTCATCATAATCACTAGCGGACGCATATCCACCATCCTCAGTAACAATCATTACACGCTTGGAAGGGCATTCTCTCGCAAAGTGACCTCCACCCTTGCAACGACGGCATATAACCTCATGTGTTTGCCTTGTGGATGCAATAGATGAAGAAGAGCTCTGTGCAGGCCCAGAAAGTGTGCTCTTCGTAGAGGGTGGATTAGGAGCCTGTTTTCTGGTATCGTGGTTGGAGTTGGAGGCGGGAGTAGGTGGTATTGCAGCAGGACGTGCGGAAGTAGAGGAGGTACGTGGTGTCCATGATGAAGTGCGACCTGTAGAAAAAGGAGTTCTCGCCATTGCCTGTCGATCCTGCACTTCAAATTCAGCTTTGCAAGCAAGATGAAATAAACGAGTGATAGTGTTATACTCCTTATACTCTAGAATAGTCTGAATCTCTCTATTTAATCCACCCATAAAATGTGCAAGCATAGCTTCATTCTCCTCAACAATACCACATCTAATCGTGCCAGTTTGTAATTCCTGATAATATTCTTCTACAGAATTTTTTCCTTGTCTTAAACGCTGCAAATTTTGAAGCAATTCACGTTGATAATAAGGTGGCACCCAATGATTACGCATAGCAGTTTTCAAAGCAGCCCAAGTAGTTGGAATATTCACATGGTGTATTCTACAATGTTCTGACCACCAAACATAAGCAAAGCTAGTGAATGAACAAACAGCAGCAGCAACACGTCTATCCTCAGGAATTTGTAAGCATGTAAAACGTTGTTCTGTTTCTAACTCCCATGTAAGATATATATCAGGAACATATCTACCCTCAAACGTCGGAATATTCAATTTAAGTTTAGGGAGATGGTCATGATCCCGTACATGAGGGGGTGGTGTAGCCCTACCGTTACGGTTGTAGCCATGTGGTCGACCGGGTGCGTATCGTGGTGGTTGCCCCTAAGGCTGATCTGGAGCAACCTCTCCCTCATCATCATAATCACCATCATAATCGTCAACTTGCTCAATGACAGTAGCAGCAAGAGCCACAAAAGTAGCAGCAGTATCAACAGTACCAGTATGCTGGCCTTGGCCGAGAGGCACACGTCGCACTCGTCGTTCAAAAGGGATAGGAGCTGCAGCTGGTGGTGGTAGACGGGCAAGCACCTCATTGAACTTGGCGTCCAGCTTGGTGTCGAATGTCTTCTCCAAAGTTGGTCATGAAATCTTGTACCTGGTCAGCCATCATTTGCTGAAATTTATCATAGAGCGCTTTGTTGGTCATGATCTCCCAGTCGCTCTCGTCGTCGTGTGATCCTGACATGCTTAGCAGAAATAGGAAACACACAAGAATATGAAACCTACAGACTACTGGGACATAGTGGTGATGTTGGTGGTGTGTCACAAATCCTTTAAGAGAATCTCAAATTCTTACCAGTTCTTACCCAGCAGCAGGCGGTGATCGGCAACCGTTGTAGTCAAACTCTCAAAGCTTGGATAGAGCGATTGCCAGGTGGTGTCAAACACATGACGTAGATGTATGTGGAGCTGGGATGGCTTATAGTATGGTAGCAAAAAGGGTTAGCAATAATCAATTCAGACATGCAAGGTTGAATAAACGCTCAACGACGGTACTGTGATGGTCCTAGGCCAGACTGTACTAGAGACGCGAGCCTAAAACGCCAACAAAATCACGACGCTACACATAATCAAGGAAAAAGCACACTCTGAATTTTTTTGGTTATTTTGGTTTTTATTCTTTTTTGGCGCCTCTTTTTTTTGCGTTCTTTTTTTTGCTCAAAAAAATCACTATAATGGCGAGTGTCTCGAAACTCTTCCCACGTCGTATAAGCAAGATGGGCACGAAATTTGTTGGACTATTTTTTTTTCGGGAGCAATCCAGGGGCTGCGACGACCAAATTTTTCGACCAAAATCACTATGATGGCAAGTGTCCCAAAATGCTCCGAAGAACCTAAAACCAAGATAGGGAAAAAATATTTTCAGCCGAAAAAAAAATTGGGCCAAAACGTGCTCTGCAATTTTATTTTTTTCCGATACCTACGCAGGTAGCAAAACATGAATCCGAAATCAAAAGGATCTCGAAACTAAACCTAAAACGAGCTGGACTCGGATTGGTGGAGGATTTGTGGTGATATATATGGACACCAATGGATAGTGATGAGTGATGGTGATATATGGCAGCGGTGATGATGGTGCTGGTATATGGCAACAATGAAGACGATGCGGTGGCGGCGTGACAACCTGTGAAAAGAACTCGAAACTCTAAAGGACTAGACACTAAGACCAGCAACTCGACACGATGATGCAACTGCAAATTCAACAAAGAAAAATACTGAAAAGACTATGCAAAGGCTCAGATTGGTTCGGATATGATGATCTAACCCTAATCTTTTTTTGTGGCTTTTTCGTGGACTAAAGGTATGAAGAACAGATGCGATCTAAACTATGAAAACTGGTAAAATCTCACCGAGCAACCTGGAAATCTAATACCACTTGATAGAGGCGAAGTTGTCCCTGTCTTTCGATGAGATGGTGGCTATCGTTTTTGGTGGAGTAGACTTTGACGATCCGACTATGAACATGTGATGATGTCGCGCCTTAGCAATCGCTAAACCAAGTCCGAGAGGTTATTGACCACGCCGGAGCACGATCAACCTGACCACGAGGATCTATTTCCTGCACGCAAACGAAGAACAGGCAAGAAACTAAGATTGCAATCTGGATATTGCGAATATAAGAGGAAAGCCTTATTGATGAAGTGGGGTTCTGTGACGCCTTTGTCTGGTCGTGGAACACAAACGAAGAACACGAAGTTGCGGCTATGGAAAACTTGTAATCTAAACAAAACCCAACCCTAAAACGACGCCCTAAGGGCTGTATATATGGGGGAATAGAGGGGAATTTTGTGGACCCTTGGAGGAGTGGTCCGAAACAGACCTTATCTCAATTTCCCCATACATACGGACTCTAGAAACAGCCTATAATATGGTATTTCAAAATTACATGGGCCTGGTCCAACAATAAGGTGGCGCAGCACCTATATTAGCCTAGGGACGAATTTTGTAAGTAGCATCATGCATATTTCGTCCAAGGCTTCTTGCTCCCATTATGGTGGCTTCAAAGTGCGAAAATCATCACTGGAAGCTCCATTGTTCTTTCCTGCACGCGCACCTTCTTCTCCATGCTTGATCCTGCTCCCATGGTTATCCTTCTTATCCATGCTAGGTCCTTCATTCATAAGTAAACCAAAAGTATCTAATTTAGGCAGGAGCATATGTTCATGAACATTAGAAGGATTTGCAAGAAACGAAAGTACCTGGTAATTCAATTGACGTGCGCGAGCTCTAGTAATTGGTCCTGTATGTATAGCACTCGGAGTTGTGGGTGTAGCATTAGCAGGGATGTCCTCATCACCCTGCTCCGGACCCCTCTAGCTACTTGGACCCATCAAAGTGTATAGTCCAATATGTGTTATCCAGCTTCTCTTCGGGAGCTTGACATTTTTTCAATCATTCATGAAATCCACCAAATCTTGAGACTTTATTGATGTACGAGGAACATATTTGATGTTAAGAGGACCCAGCTCCAAGGCCCACTTGGCAATCCTCCCTGCGGCTTCTCTATTTTGAATGATATCTCCCAACGGGGCAGAACTGACCACGGTTATCTGGTGCCCCAAAAAGTAGTGTTTTAACTTGCGGTTAGCATCGAAAACTCCGTATACCAGCTTCTGCCAATGTGGATACCTCTGCTTAGACTCTGCCAAAACTTCACTGATGTAATAAACCGGCCTTTGCATAGGATAATCCTTCCCTGCCTCCTTGCGCTCAACCACAATTGCTACACTGACCACTCTGTTGTTTGCCGCCACATAAAGGAGCAACGGCTCTTTCTCAACCGGAGCGACTAACAATGGCGGCTCAGTCAACTGTTTTTTAAGAGCTTCAAGTGCTTCAGCCGCTGCCTTGCTCCACTTAAACTTGTCTGTCTTCTTCATCATTTGGTATAAGGGAATGGCCTTCTCCCCAAGTCGGCTTATAAACTGGCTCAACGCAGCAATCCGTCCTGCAAGGCGTTGAACGTCATTAATGCACATCGGCTCTCCTAAAGAAGTGATAGCCTTAATTTTATCTGGGTTAGCCTCGATGCCCCACTCAGAGACCAAGAAACCCAAAAGCTTTCCTGCTGGAACACCAAAAAACACACTTCGTCGGGTCAAGCATCATCTTGTAGACCCGTAGATTGTCAAAAGTTTCCTTCAGATCCTCTAGGAGAGTTTCTTTCTTTCTGGATTTAACCACGATGTCTTCTACGTAAGCATGAACATTTCTGCCAATCTGACTGTGAAGGCAGTTCTGCAATCATCGTTGGTAAGTCGCCTGGGCACTCTTGTGCCCGAAAGGCATGGAGACGTAGCAGAACGCCCCAAAGGGTGTAATAAACGCCGTCTTCTCCTGATCTTTCATTGCCATCTTGATCTGATGATAACCTGAATATGCATCAATAATCTGATCGATATGAGGGAGTGCAAAAGGGTCAGCCGGGCAAGCCTTGTTAAGGTCCGTGTAATCTATACACATACGCCAGGTGCCGTTCTTTTTGAGCACTAGCACCGGGTTAGCCAACCACTCCGGGTGAAAAACTTCCACTATAAAGCCTGCACCCAAGAGCCGGGCAACTTCCTCCCCAATAGATTTACGTCTCTCTTCGTTGAACCGTCGTAGAAACTGTTTAATCGGCTTATACTTCAGATCCACATTAAGGTTGTGCTCAGCAAACTCTCTCGGTACATCCGGCATGTCAGAAGGCTTCCATGCAAAGATGTCCCGATTCTCACGGATGAATTCGATGAGCGCGCTTTCCTATTTGGGATCCATGTGAGTCCCAATGATGAACTGCTTGGATGGGTCACCCGGATTGAAATCTACTGCCTTGGTATCATCCGCTGAAAACTTGAGTGGTGGCTCAATTTCCGTTGTAGGCTTCTTCAGCGGGGTCATATCCTCCGGGTCAACGTTCTCCTTGTAGAACTTCAGCTCCTCCTGGGCACAACTAGACTCTGGATACGCCGCATCTCCTTCCTCACACTCGAGAGCCGTTTTCCGATTACCGTGAACGGTAATTGTACCATTTAAGCCGAGCATTTTGAGTTGTAAATAAACATAGCACGACCTAGCCATAAATTTGACATAAGCCGGCCTCCCAAACAGTGCATTATAGGGAGTTTTGATTTTAACCACCTCAAACCACAAGGACTCCACCCTGTAATTATACTCATCGCCAAAAGCCACCTCCAAAGAAATCCGGCCCATCGGGTATGCCGACTTACCCGGGACCACACCATGAAAGATGATGGAGGAAGGTTTAAGGTCTTTGTCCAGCAACTTCATTCGCCGAAAAGTGTCGCAATAAAGGATGTTGATACTGCTGCCTCCGTCCATGAGCACCTTGTTCACCATATAGCCATTCACTTGAGGGGCCACAACTAACGCCAGCCGGCCCGGGTCATCTACCCGCGGCGGGCGATCCTCCCGGCTCCACATTATGCCATAGTCAGACCATGGTAAGTACCGCGGGAGAGCCGGAGCAACTGCATTAACCGCTCGCCTCCGCAACTTCTCGTCTCGTTTACTGTGACCGGTCATGAACATGTGATACTATCTAGGACTGAGCTGCTTTGGGTTACTCTGAAACCCGGATTGATTGCACTGTTGCTGATTGTTGTTATTGATGTTGTTGCCAGGATGCTGCTGGTGCCCCCCTTGGTTATTCTGACCTGGATGCCCGGCTCCTGAACCGCCGGCGCCGAATCCAGCCCCTGATCCGTCATGCCCTGAGCCGCCAGGAGGGCCACCGCCCTGGTTATTGTGTGGTTGGGAATACTTGTTTTTAATCTCTCCATGATAAAGCAATCACCCCACGCATGTAACGCCGGCCTATCAGGCGTGCCGTGCTCCGGACAAGGCTTCTTAAGCACTTCTTCTAAATTGAAAGGACCTCTGTTCCTTTGGCGAAACGACCTGAATTTTTCGTTCCCCTTGGGATGGTTCTGTTCTGTGTTGGTGTTTGCCACTAGCTCTGACCCGCCATCACCGTTCTTCCATTTATTCTGATTCCCATTGTTCACAAAGCCTTTGCCTTGATTGTTCTTCTTCACTTGATTGGCTTTCTCATCATCCGAGCCTGGATCCTTGGTGTTATCTAAGTCGGCATACTTTGTCAGGGCCGTCATGAGCTCTCCCATATCCTGACACGTGCGCTTGAGTCGGCCGAGCTTCTATTTCAATGGAACAAAATGATAGTTCTTTTTCCATAATAAGCACCGGTTGAGCCGCCGTGATCTGCTCTGAAGAGTGAATAATGGTTGACGCCCGCCGGACCCAATGATGGGCTGACTCATTCTCCTGTTGAACACAATGGTCCAAGTCTACAATGGTCATAGGTTGCTTACAGGTCCCCTGAAAATTCTTAATAAACTTCGCTCTCAGCTCCGCCCATGAACTTATCGTGTTAGGCGGTAGACCTTTCAACCATGTGCGAGCCGGACCCTCAAGCATCATGATGAAATATTTTGCACATACAGCTTCACTGACGTCCAGCATCTCCATGGCCAGCTCATAACTCTCAACCCAAGCCTCAGGGGGTAGATTAGCTGTGTAATTCGGAACTTTCCGTGGCCCCTTAAAATCTTTCGGTAGTCGTTCACTTCTCAGAGCCGGAGTTAAACATGTCACCCCTACGGCTCTGGTACTAACTACTCCCATTGAGATGGAAAGCGGTGACTTTGGACGGGTTGCCACTATCTCCGCCTCTCGCCTGTTCCTCGCCCGGTCCGCGAGGGCTTGTGCATCTAAAGCTGCCTCATCCTCCGGTGGTCCCCGTCTTGGATGACTGCTGGAACACGCCGGCGACTCGTAGCGCCGGCTGAAACATCGACTGGGAAGGGGGGTAGAGTGAACCCGCCTCCGGCTGTGAGCATATCTCTCTTGCTGAGCCATGGCCATCTGTAAATATCCAATGGCATTTCGCACGTCCTCCGCAAAGGGTGCTTCATCTGGGATGGGAATCGTCCCAAGCCGGGTGGCCGCCGCCACCATGTTCTCGGCTGGGTTAGAGTAATGACCCGCCGGTGTCGGAAAAGCTCTAGGTGAAGCTTGGTTATGCTGGGGTGGATGAGTTGCCGGGCGTTCCATCGGACGGCTTTCCGGCACGCCTGCAACCCGCCCCACACCAGGGGTATTAAACAGGTTCCTTGCTTCATAACGTTCTGGCAGACGGGTTTGATGCCTCCTCCGGTGCACCGCGGCTGCTGACCTTTGTTCCAGCTCCGAATGGAAAGCATCTGCCTTGATATGCTCCGCTTCTTCCTCCATCTGGGTCTTCAGCTCAGCCATCCTTTGTCGTTCCTCTGCCATCCGGCCCTTGATCCGTGCCACCTCTAGATTCCGGGATGCTTGATTATCCGGTGTTACTTCCATGGCCATGAGAGCTGTAAGCTCATCCATCAATTCCACTAGAACCTGAGCCGACGGTGGCGGGCTATCACCCGCTGCGGTGGCTCCTGCAGCTGTATCACCGGCGGCTAGAGCCGAGTCTGCCATGAACACCACCGCATCAACCGGGGGTCTCGGAGCATCCGACTCAAAGCCCTCTACCTCAGAATAGGTGTCGTAGTAGCCCCCAAGGCCACCATTATAGAGCCGATACACTGACTCTGTATCCCCACTTGAGGACTCATCTTCTGAGCAAACAAGAGTTCCCTGTGACCCGGATGCTTCCAGGCCCATACCTTGAGTGAAGCCCACGAGAACATGCCTCTGACCTGGATGGGCACGAGCAGGCCACACACCACTCGCAGATTGGAGACGCCGAGCCGGCTCGACGATGTTGGTGCAGATGTCCGGCCCGGGTGTAGATCCATCAACTTTTCCAATGAAAACCTGGATCCTGCCAAACGGAACCCGGAATCGAACTCCACAAAATCAGCATCAAGCCCCCAGTTGGCGTCGTCGATGTAGAGCCGGCCGCGGCGACTCGTGCTCATCCTTCCAACCATGTATCCCTCGAGCCCTAGGAGAGAGCCCTTTGAGAACTCAACACCACCAAGCACTAGCCCCACGGTGGGCGCCAACTGTCCTAGATTTATCAGGGCAGATGTCCGGGTGAATGGACTTGGATTCGAGGCCATCGCTAACAGGGTGGACTCAAAGGGGTTGATCGGAACGAAAGACACGGATTTACCTAGGTTCGGCCCCTCAAGTCGAGGTAATAGCCTACGTCCTGCTTGTGTTTGTATTGCTTGTGTATCGGTTACAAGGAGCCAGAAGCTTGACCTAGTTCTCGATAACCTGTCCTCTAAGTCGCCCTGGGTCTACCTTTATATAGGAGGTCAGGACCACCGGGTCGTTACAATTGTTAACCGAGTCTTATTGCATGTCCGAGTCTCTCTCTATCTTCTTGTCCAAGCTGTCTTTGAGACGGCTTACACGCCCGGGTCTTCTCCGTCCGGGCCGTCGTACGGCCCACACCTGGAGCCTCCTATCATCCTGGGCCACCAGTCTTACGACTCACCCTTGCGCCGGCTCATGAGGCAGCAACATGACCTGGAGCTCCCAGGGCGGGTCATATTGTGGGGTTATATCCCAAACAGGTTAGGTAAGGGAGTGGTTTCCCATCTTGAGGGAGAAGCATAACTCTATGGGGTTACGTCTTGTTGAGTTTGTTGTAGTCATAGTCTTCAACACCAGCTGTCCGTGGAGGTGGATCCTTGGCTCATCTTGTCTTGCTGGCCTTCAGTAGATGAGAGGGGGGAAGACGGAAAGTAGCATAGAGAAAAGTGCCTAAGGGGGCGGTATAATGCAAGTGCAATCAAACAAGTGTTGAAAAGACCAAACACAACCATCAAGGTAAGGTAGGTGGTATAGTCGTGCGCTTGTTGCCTAGGGCAAAAGCATGACTTACACCAAAGCACAAAAATTAAAAACAAGCAACACACATCATGGCTCAATTTGAACCATCATATGGACTCGACTTTGCATAGGGGTCACACGACCTATCCTACCCTAGGGGGTCTCGGACTCATTAGTCGTGCATGCTTCGTGTCTTGGAGAGGAGTCCGCTTAGTCTTCTGGGTCTTCTTTGGGTGTCTCTATGTCTCTAGTTGTTGTTCACAAAAATAATCATGGCCGCACCCGAAGAGTCCTTGACGACTTCGGGTCTGTTGAGTTGACGACGAAGGTGAATCTTCACAACAGTTGTTGACAGGGTCTTCTGGGGTCTTCGTAGTTGTGCCGGTGTCTTCTAGTCTTCTGAGATGTCGAGGGTTCCAGGTAGGCAACCTTTTATGCAATGACATTAACAAGGCATGGTAGAGTTGTATCCTGTCGGTCTCGTTGATGATATCATCGGCACCAAGAACGGGGGATGAAGAGAACCGTTTTCCTACTGACTATAGTGAGGCGGACCAAATGGCGAGGTTGTCCTCCACCGGTGGTTACCGATATAACAACGAAAAGGACATGATTGCTATATTAGCGATGCATATCATGACATTGCATGTCTTGTGCCCTAGTCTTCGAAGGCTAGGGTGGCATCATCATGGGGCAGCATTGAGGGTGTCATCATCTTCTGAGTCTTGGTATTCTCATTCTGCGGGAAGGTATCTTCTGTTGGTAGCTCCTGGTCTAGTGACACCAACTTGGGTCCAAGATATGTCGGCAATCGTCTGGCAAGGTGGCTTCCTTCCAAGTCACACACGAGGCTTATAAGGGATCCTGTGGTTAGGGGCACAAGGGTAGTAGCGACCATTTGCAAAGTTTTTGAAGAGCAGACGAGGAGAGCTAAGAGAAAAGTGGTGGAAGTGCTAAGGCAAAAACCTTTGCTTCCCATGGAATTTTAGGAGAGGCGAGAAATAAAGAGGCTTTATAAGTGATTTTGAAAGGTCCGGAAAAATAGCTTTGTACTAACTACGTCCATGCTAACTAAGGGCTTCCTACAGTCAGGATGGCTGTGATACCAGCTCTTGTGGGTACCCCGACTAATAAGTCGTGATCACCGAATGTACGTGCACAGTGATCCCAGAGATCAATCCTCACTGAACACACAGAAACTAAATAACAAGTGTCCTACACCCATTACATTCCGGCTTACTCAAACATGGCCTTCATAGCCAAGTCTTCATATAATAGCAGCAGAAAACTCCAATGATAGCGTGAACCCATGCCATCTGCCTTAACATACAGGCATTCTGTCCAGGAAGCGTTCTAGTTCGCATGTTTGTCTCCAACAAACTCTTCAACATACTCATGTTCTTTGATGCCTGGCCAATTAAATAACCAGTGGCAAGCCAATGAGTACTTTGAATGTACTCACAAGCAACCCATGTTTGGAAGAATGCAATAACAATGCATGATATAGCACTAATAGGCAAGTTTTGTAGAAAGCTAGTTTTGAGTGCAATGACATGATCAAGTGACTTGAGTAAGCATGCATCAATCATGTGCTGGTGTTCAGAAGAACACATCACAATCATCATCATAAGCAGGGGGCTGAACGTCTCATGTTCAACCATCACACCAAGTCCTCAGACTTGTCTCATGTACCGTCTGAACGTCTCATGTTCAGTCATCATGCCAAGTCATCTGACTTGACTCAAATATCATCCTTGTCACCACACACACACACCAAGTTTTTCGAGAACATCCGGACGTAGTCAAAGAAGGACCACCAGCTATCCATTACCGCTAACGCGGCTATTCGAATAATTTTACACTCGGCAGAGGTTGCACACTTTACCCACAAGACTCGGGGAACTTCCATGTCATCCACGACTCGCGGTATCTAACATACCCGAGGTAAGCACCCGAACAATGCCTTTTCCATGGTGATACTAAAGTAAGAGTCCACTTGTTGGTGCCATCCCTCATGATATACATCACTCGTATCATCCATGAGGGCACGCAACAGTGTGCCGGGTGCCTGTAAATACAGCGCATGACCTTCCACTCTGGGACGACCCCGTCCCAAGAGTGACCACTTCACTCTTGCCACTAGTAATGTGGGCTCCTTGCTAGTACCAACCATAGTAATCAACAAATCCCCGTGCCATAAGAGGTATCGTGGTTGCACATGTAAGGTTGAGATGGTCAGCACACCTTAGAACTCTTCGTTTTCAAAAACACACACTCACTTGCTCCGGCATGCCACTTCTTTCTCAAGTGGTTGCCCAACTCATCATCATCTCCCTCGGGCATTAGTGGCACCTGACAGGGTTTTCGAAAGAGCTTTTCAAATCATTTCTTTCCGTCACCATGCATAAGTCCCATCCCATTTGTGTAGCATCTATTAGCAACCTAACTACTCCCACCCGCACAACCCTCATAAGGGGTAGGGTCATGCATAATGCAAGTGTCAATGGAGAAGTACCGGAGGCATCCCACCGAAAGGGGAACACCGCAACACATGATCAAATATGATGAAAGTAAAGTGCTATATGACATGCAATAAAATGGTTTCTTATCATGGTCAAAGGGCTGCTTGCCTGGCTTAGCAACGTCTTCACACGCTTCACATCCAACTCCGAGCACTCCGTGTATCTCGTCAACTACTATTAGCAAACAACCACAATAAGCAACACAACAAGCAGAGAAATAAATGTGCTCTATAAATAGGAGATTTATTTTTCTAGGACATCTCTGGTCATGAGAAAAATAACCAAGGATGTTTTGGTGGATGTGGGACAAGGGGGAGCTTTGAAGGGTGGGAATGATGGAAATGATGATCCTTCAAGATGTTAATAGAAAATAGTTTCATAAAAAGGAGTTGAGGCACCCAATAAATAGGGCATGATTTTAGAAACATGTGCGAAGTGGATTTACTGGATTTGGAGTTGGTATGATTTTCCTATGAATTTGCAAAGTGGGTCATATATGAATAAATTGGCCAATAATTGACATGGTAGAATAAGTGTAAGGAAAAATGCTTACCACTTAGTGCATGAATTTAGATACATCTAGGAACTTGAATCTCCCCATTTGGAGTTACTAATAATTTCCTAGGAATTTGCAAGGTGGGGTTCTATATGGTTCAAATTCAAAATTCAATTTGAACTATCAAAAAAGATTCATGGAAAAATGTTCAATGCACAAATTTGGATAGGAAATGATTTTAGGAGTACCTGGGATTATGAATCACTAAATTTGGAGCTATAATGATTTCTCTATGAATTTTTGAATCTGCTAGAAAAAGAAAAAGGGAAAAGGGAGTTGCCCAAAGGCCTAAATGGCGCACCGGGCGAGGGTGCGCTACTGGGCCAGTCGAGCAGCCCAACTGCACAGGGAGAGGGTGACGTTGAAAGCGTACTCCACGAGTACACTTCCTTCGCAGGGAGGCGGTACCCATGAAGGGCACGTCCCCTTAAACTGGGGGCCCGGCCTTAGGCTCGCTGACATGCGGGCCCCACATGGCAGGGCCTCCTTCCTCCACCCGCTTAGTTATGAGGAGCAGGGGAGGCAGACCCCAGCAGCTCTGGTGCGTACCCCCGGCGGCATCAGCCGTCTCCAGCGGTGCTCCGACCACTGACGCGCTCGGGGAGGCGAGCCGCTTCTGCCTGGGCGGTCCCCGGGCCCTAGGGAGGTCGGGGCCGACCGTGACGTCGGTCGAGGCAGAGGCAGCCGACGGTGATGACGGGCGCAGCACCATAGCTGTGGAAGAGAGGGAAGGAAGTGTGCGGGGAGGGGGAGAGTTGATGCGGCGAAGCTAGGGCATGGAGGTGGAGTTCAGAGGGGAGAAGAGTGGCGGGCACCGCCAATTTTTGCCCGAGGCCGAGGCGGAGCCATGGCAGCCATGGTGGGAGAGGCCAGGCTCGGGATCTCTCGTGGCTTTGCTAGGGTCCTGGGGGATGGAAAAGGTGCGGACTCTGGTGTCCAAGGTCCTCAGGGGGGAGAGGTGAAGCAAGGGGCGACTGGAGGTCTCGGGCGCGCCTCGGATACCCTCGGCTTGGGGGAGCACACGAGCCAGGGGGTCTTGGAAGCTTGTGAGCGTCGGGGAGGAGCTTGCGAGGCCAAGGGAAGATGCCTGGCATGCTGTGGCACTCTGTTGCTGCCGGACACAAGATACAGGACAAGGACAAGCGGTAGAGCGCCATTTCTGCATGTCGGCTGCGTGGTCACCACGTGAAACCTTGTCCAGGGTGTCTTTTTGTTCGGCCAAACATGTCCACCGTGTGAGGCACGCATGGTAAAGCCATATGGGGAAACTTGGACCTAGATGAAGTTGGCTAAGGTTGGTTTCTACTGCAGGTAAGTTTGCAGCAACAAACTAGGAGTTATCTTAGGGGCTTTTCATGGAGGGCAATTAGGGAAAGAACTTGTCTAGTGTTCAAAGGTATGTAGGGAGTACTAACACCCCAAGTTTCAGCTCAGAGAGACTAGTATAACAGGTACTTGCAGTTCAAGGCTACAATTATTGCCCTAAACTAAGTTCATATGGTTTGCTCATATTTCCCACATGAGCATGCCATCTCTGTGTTAGGTTTAATGCAAATGATGCCTTGGAAATGCTTGGGGGCATTTTAGGAACAGAATAATGGGAGAGGGAAAAGAAGAGGTCTTGCCATGGTAAAAGAGAGGAAGAATGGGAGAGTTACCCCCCAAATAATTTCATCAGAGGCTATGGAAAAGTTACTGGAAGTAGAAGAGAGTTATAATATGCTGTGGTAAAAAGTTGGGGGCAAGGGGAATCTTTTTGGGTCCACTTTCCTTGTCCACAAGTTTATGGCTGAAGGTGTTTGTGCTATGATTGGGCTAGGTAGGGGAATCCCATGACCTTGAGATGATTGGGCTAGGTAAGTCCATTTGTTCCTGATCACAAGTTTTGAGATGATTTTAAGAAAGTTGATAATGTAAACTTGGTAAACCCTAGAAATGGACACAAATGGATTTCTATAGATCTGATCATGCAATCATATTCCCCTAGATGCACCACTTTATGTAGCATCATCATTTGGTTAATAGAGAATGCCCACAAAGATTGGGATCAATAGGTGATACTTCACAATGTAAAGTTGATCAAATTTGGCTCTAGACAGGAATGGCTTTAAGATATTTTGGTGGACCAAAACAATTGGGATTGAGATGAAACTTGGCAAGATGACCGATATATCATATGTGGCATGCTAGAATTTTCTTGGATTTTTTTGAGAATAGTTCTTATAGAAATATTTCAACTCCTTGAAATAGGCAGAAATGGTTTTGAAGGGATTTGTCCAATATTTTGAACATGACCATGTGTTGAAACTCTTATATATGGACAATATATTTCCTCTGAGTTTCCCTAAATTTTCTCAAATATTTTTAAAGCATTAGAATAATTTTTCCCTATAAAAGACCTTTTTAGCCTTAAGAAAAAGCCTATAAATAAAATATGAAAACAGTCTTTTAAAATAATATTTAGTGGTTTTGGGAAGTTATATATAGTAGGTTCCAAATAAGCATTTTGGGGAAAATGTATCCACCCAATTTGAGGACTTGTAGTACAAACCTCAACTGAGGGGCTTTTGAAAACGTTATTTGAATAAATTCCTTTTGGTAAAAATAAATTTTGATAAAAAATAGTTTTAAGTCCTATATGTACGGCAGGATCATTGGACAAGAGTTCTTGGTCAAGGAAAAGAACTTCCAGAGTAGGAGAGAGTTTTATGAATATAGAGCACTAGCAAGCAATAAGACAATCAGCAGTCAAGCCAAGCATAATAAGCACACAAAAGTTTTTATTGGCCCTGAATTTTGAATCATGATAACTTAGTCATGAGGCAAATCACAGGGTGTGACAGTGCACAAGCGGATTGATGCTTTGCCCCGCCTCGACGTGGCGAGGCACTCCTCCTACATCAAGGGAGCTTGGATGGCCTTTGCAAAGGCCAAGGTGCACCAGTCGGGGCTTGATCCGCTGAAGATAGCCACCTCCCCTCCGCCTCCTGGGAAGGAACATTGGCGCCCCGAGTTGTACTTCACCACAGTGATGGAAGGTGCTTGGGTGATAGCGTTGCAATGTTCGAAAGATAACATGCATGAATAGGTAGTAATGTGTCCGAAGACATTTTAAAGGTTTAAATGTTATAATTTATCATGCTTTCAATGTTTTGCATTCCTTTATAACTCATGTGTGGCCGTTGAAACTGAAAGCGGCGAGTTGTCGGCTTCAGCCCCCTTGTAGATACTACATGGGGTGTCACTGCCAATGCATTGTGTCCCTTAGCCGAATTATTGGAACCTGAAGGTGGTAGATTGCAGCGGACCAGTCAATCATACCATAGTGCTTTATTGCTTTCACTTAGACGTAGGGGCGTGAAAAGTACTGCTGGCGGATAATGACTGGCCCCGGAGTGGTGTGATGTTCGCAGGAACCGCGGCTAAGACCAGCATCACATGGTTTGCATGAAGAACAACCCCCTTGTATAACACAGTATGTCCTCTGAAGAGGATTTAAGTATAACACTTGAAGCTCGGATTCACATACCAGTTCTCGCATACTATGACGGTCAGTTTTCGGCTTTCTCCCCTGAGGTGCTTGACCAGACAATCCAAAAACACAATCGCAGTTGTTCTCCCTTTTCCCTTTTAGCAGAACGAGCGGAACGTAAAGGGGCAAGCACAAGAGTTGGGCAACCCAACTATTGACCCAAGACATAGTTCGGAACCTATGCATATAAAGTGAATTCCAAGACACCAAATGCTTAATAAGTTGTACATAAGGCAATTTTTCTAAACTGGATCCCCCGGTCTATTAGCCGGTTTCATCGCAACATACCGAATAGTTTCACGAGAAGAGGGAGAAAGAGAAAATATATGCCAAAAAGAACACACGAGACAAACATGTGTGACGCTGTTATATTTTTCTCAACAATTCTTATTACTCGGATTGCAGAAGCAACTGTTACATGTTTTTGAAAAAAGAAATTTTACAGGAGTGGTTGTACTAGGGGTCTTCGATAGGTGACCTTACGTCCTCGATGTGCCCAATTGCTAGTCTACTCCTGCTCTTCGATGCACCTCAATGGGTGGTACTCTTCGGCGAACGGATCTTGCAAACAAGGTCTTGAGAAGTCGCCAAATTGTTGATGAGCTTTACGCCTTTGGCAGGCCTTTTCATGGTACCTCCATTATGTCCAAAGACATGTTGATGGTAGTAGTTCGGTCCAGCTGGACATCCACTTTATTTCCCCACCGCTACCCATGGAATTTTAAGTGCAAAGTTGTGCTTCCTTGGCACGTACTTTGCAGGTCCTTGGCAGAGAGATGCGGGGAGAGTCCCTATTTAGGGTGAGGGGAAGGTTCCAAGAGTTCAGACTGGAGCTGCGCTCACTTCCCAACCTTGTGTGCCTTTACGGCAGATGTTGAAGCTTGCCGATCGTCTTCATAGTTGAATTCCTCCGCAAGGGCCAACGCATGTTCCTCAGTTCAAAGAGAGCGCTCCGTGTTGCCGTTTGCAGTGATGACCTCCTTGGGGCCAAGCATCTTGATTTTGAGGTATGCATAATGCGGGATGGCATTGAAACAAGCAAACGGTGTCCGACCGAGCAGGGCATGATAGCTACTGCGGAGGGTACAATGTCGAAGATCAACTCTTCACTACGAAAGTTATCGGGCGAGCCGAACACTACTTCCAGCCTGACAGAGCCCGTGCACAGGGCCTCGACACTTGGAACCACTCCTTTGAAGGTAGTGTTACTGGGTTTGATCCTTGATGGATCTATGACCATCTTTTTCACCGTGTTTGAATAGATCAGGTTAAGGCTACTTCCTCCGTCGATTAGGACTTCTCTGAGGTGATACCCATCTATAATGGGGTCTAGGACGAGGGCCTCCGAACCCCCATGACGTATACTGGTCGGGTGATCGCACCGATCAAAAGTGATCGGATATGCCGACCATGGGTGATACTTCGGGGCTACAGACTCTATGGCGTAGACCTCTCAAAGGGCGCGCTTCATCACCTTCTTAGGTATATGGGTGGCGTATATCATGTTTATTATTTTGTCTTCTGGAGGAAATTTCTTTTGTCTGCCACCAATCGGGCCCTGAGCCTCATCCTCACCCTCGCTGGGAGAGCTCTTGCCTTGGTCCTCGGGTGCGAGCTTGCCGGCTTATTTGAACACCCAAAAATTATGGTGTGTGTGATTGCCGGGCTTCTCTTGAGTCCCATGGATTTGGCAAGGCTTTTCCATTATCTTCTCAAGCAGGGTGGGTTCGCCGTGATTGCCTTTAGGAGGCTTCTTCCGCTGCCCAGGTCAGGAGTTGCGGAAGCCGGCCTTAACAGTCGTGTCATCGGCAACCCTATTATTGTGCCGAAGCTTGTTCTTATTGCACTTTGGTTTCCCGTTGCCATCCCGAACTTCGGAGGTTTCGAGGTCTTCGAGTTCTGGCTGCGTCTTGCTAGCCAGTTATCTTCACCTGCATAAAAGCGGGTCATGAGGGATGTGAGGGCAGTCATGGTTCGAGGTTTATCCTGGCCGAGCTGGCGAGCCAGCCATTCAACTTGAATATTGTGCCTGAAGGAGGCTATTGCCTCAGCGTCCAGGCAATCAATGATCTGGTTTTTCATTGTCAAGAACCGATTCCAAAACAACCGCGCAAACTGTCCGGGCTTCAGAACGACGTTGCTTAGGTCGAAGGAATCCGGCGGCCGAACACAGGTTCCCTGGAAGTTAGAGCGGAATGCATCCTCCAAGTCTTCCTAGCATCCAATGGAGTTTTCGGGGAGGCTGTTTAACCAGTGCCGAGGTGGCCCCTTGAGTTTGAGGGGGGGATATTTGATAGAGTGGAGATCATCTCCTCGCGCCATGTGGATGTGGAGGACGAAGTCCTCAATGCGTATAGTTGGGTCAGTTGGCCCATCGTATTGTTCTATATTCACGGGTTTAAACCCCTCTGGGAACTGATGTTGCATCACCTCGTCTGTGAAGCACAGGGGGTGAGCGGTGCCTCTGACCCGAGCTATGTCATGCCTGTATTCGGCGTATGTTCTTGCCTGGTTGCGTTCCTAGCCTCTGTTGTTTCATTCGAGCATGGTATGTACCTATCCCGTCTATGGGGTGACTAATCTCTGGATCCGTAGATGGATCTTGTATGACCCGCTCTATGATCTAGGTCGTCTCACAGGTCAAACCTATCATTGGGATCTACTGGCTCCTTTCCCCATCTTTGCGGCATCGCCGGTCTATAACCGGTGTCATCAGCCGTCCTATCATTCCCGCGAGGTGGGCGGTTCGTCTTGTCATATGGGGTGTGTTTGGGAGACGGAGTATCAATGAGCTCGTCATCAAATTGCGACAGCAGCCTTCTCCATGGATAACAGTTGGTCTGACTGACCAATACCATATCCTTCATTAGCTGAGAGGACTCTCGTCCATCGATCATTGAGGTCGTCTTGTTCGGCTTTAAATTTCCATTCCTTTGCTTTTAGGCTGCAGGCCGTTGCTACGAGGTGTTGTCTGAACAGTTCCTGATCTTCAGGGTTATCAGGAATGTCTAAGTCATAGGCTTGCGTGATGTCCTCCCCCTCGACAGGAGGGAGGTAGTTTTCGTCCTCGGTATCGTTGAAATCATCAGGGTCGCGCTGGTCTTCAGGCTACTCCTGACCCTCTAGCGGGTGTTCGGGGATATCAGAACCACCACGGTCCTCCTGGGTATCTCCGTTCCCAGTGCCGATGATAGCTTTCCTTCCCTTTTTGCCTTTTGACTACTAATGCAGATGTCGGCGCCTTGACGACGCGTCGCCATTGTTATTAGGCGTTTTGTCACCATTAGAACTAGGAGTATCAACCATGTAGACATCGTATGTGGAAGTGGCGTCCCATCGCTCGGTGTTAATGGGGGTGGGAGCATAGTTGTATTCACCCATGTATTCTGCCTCCTCGGAGGCATAGTCCAGCATGTCGGTTAAATCTTTGACTATGGCTATAAAGTGGGTGGTGGGTGGGTCGAAAAATTCGTCCTGGCCCGCTCTATAACCGATCTGAGCACAGATCGGGGTTGGATCATCGGCAATCTTCATCGACAAGATTAGATCTAGGGCCTCATTGAACGACAAGAGCTCGATCGGATCAAACTGCTTGTAGCTTCCGGAGGTGACCTCCGATGTGTCCGAGCGAGTGGAGTGTTCGCCAAGAACGAGTATCTGGTTCTCTGACACTATGGTCAGTTCCAGACTAGGAATCAGACCATCGCCAGGGTTAACCCCGTGGGCGTGACCGAAAAATGTGCTCAAGGGTAAAACCTCAGAGTCTTCTAGCGTGGAAGGCAAAACTACAAGCTCGGTTAGTGACATGTCACCCCGAGAATCTACAAAGAACTCTAGGTTCCCGAATCTGACCTCTCGATCGGGAGAGAAGCTTTCGACACGGCCTAGATGGCCAATCGGGTCGGCGTGCAACACTACGCTGCGAAAGGCGAAGATCTGTCCGGGAACGAAAGTGTCCATGTTGCGGACCTCTTCGTTGATAACAATCCAGACATCAATTCGTTGGGCGCTCGCAGCAGGAATCTCAATGAAAGAACCTATGTCGGTGTCAAAACCGACGGATCTCGGGTAGGGGGTCCTGAATTGTGAGACTGGAATCAATGGTAACAGGAGACGAAGGGGACATGGTTTTACCCAGGTTTGGGCCCTCCTATGGATGTAATACCCTACGTCCTTCTTGATTGTATTGATAATGTGTGGGCTACAGAGTTGATCTACCTCGAGATCGAATAGCTAACCCTAGATGAGTTCTCCTATGCCTATAACCTAAAACCCTTCGGCTTATATTGACGCTGACGGTACCTAGGGTTTACACATGGTCGGTTACATGCCGAAGAGATAAACATGCCTATTCTCCACATCAAACGTGGAGGACAAGCCGTGATTCCCGGAGCTCCCAACTTGGAGAAAGGGCCTTCAATCGATCCAGTGTTTGGTTAGTGGTCCATATAGTCCGGCCCATAAAAATAGGTCGGCCTCCCGAGGACCCCTTAATCTAGGATTCCCTCACAAGTGGGATTGGAAAATGCATGCTGTTGGAAAAGAAATTATTTCAAAGACTTATTTGAAAACCCCATCAGGTGCCACTAATGTATGAGGGAGAAGATGTTGAGCTAGGTAATGACTTCATAAAGAAGTGGTGTACCGAGGCAAGTGGTGTGTGTGTTTTTGAAAACGGAGAGATATAAGATCTGCTGACCGCCCCAACCTTACATGTACAACCACTCTACCCCTCTATGGAAAGGGGCTTTGTTGCTTACATTGGTCGATACTAGCAGAGAGCCCACAGTACTAGTGGCAGGTCAATATGAGTTACTCTCTCGATATAGGGCCGTGCCAGGTAGGGCGACCACGTACTATTTTTACAAACAACGAGAACATTTTTGTGTCCCTTGATGGATGGTACTATGTTGAGCAAGGCTCATGTTTGTACATAATGAAGACTCTTTGTTTAGTGTCGTCAAGGGAAAGGCGTTGTTCGGGTGCTTACCTCGGGTACGTAATATACCATGAGTCGAGGATGACATGGAAGTTCCCCATTTCTTGTGGGTAAAGTGTGCAACTTTTGTAGAGTATAAAACTACTTGAATAGTCGTGTCCACGGTCATGGACAGTTGGAGGTCCTGCTTAAACTACGTGTGATGTTTTCACAAATCTTGGTGTGTGTGTGTGTGTGTGAGTGGGAAAGATCATCCTTGATCTAAGTCGGTTGACTTGATATGATGACTAAACATGAGATGTTCAACCCCCTCTACTTATGATGATATCTGCAACTTGTTCATATGGATATCTGCAACCTGTCGATGCATACTTTTACATGTTAATTGAACATGTCATTGCACACAAAATTAGCTCTCTGTAACTTACATACTTAGTGCTATATCATGCATTGTTATTGCCTTGTTCCAAACATGGCTTGTTTACCAATACTTTGAAACTACTAATTGGCTTGCCACTAGTTATTTTATTGGCGAATCATGAAAGGACAGGAAATGATGAAGAGTACCTTGGTGACGAACATGCGAGCTAGGACGCTTCGCAGTCAGAATGCATGTAGGGTTAAGGCAGATGACATGGGTTGACGCTATCAATGAAGATTTCCACTGTGACTTTATGGAGACTTGGCCATAAATGCTATAGAGGAAAATGGTACGTAATGGATACAAGACTGTTGATATTGACTTTTCTATGTGTTCAGTGAGCATTGATCTCTGGGATCACTATGCATTTACATTCGATGATCACCACTTATTAGTCGGGGTCCCCACAAAATACCATGTCAGCTATATGATCATGCAAAGCAATATAATGATGAATACACAAGTCATGTGATGTAACAATGGAAGTTGCATGGTAATATATTTCCGAATGGCTATGGAAATGGAATAATAGGTAGGTATGGTGGTTGTCTTCAGGAAGATATAAGGAGGCTTAGGTGTGATAGAGCATATCATAGCACGGGGTTTGGATGCACCGATGAAAGCTCCACCGATCCTTGAGGTGAGAAATAGCAATGTATGGTACCGAAGAGGCTACCATTATATGGAAAGGTGAGTGTGCGTACATCCATGGATTCACATCATCTAGTAATATCTTAGCATTCTCAAAGCTAGTTTGCTCAAACCCTTCTTTATTCTCTCTCACTATACAAGAATATTGCTTATTAATAGCATTGAAAACTTGTTGGATAATATGTATAGGAGGAACTTCCTTCTTGTTATTTTCATCGAAAGTATGGTTACCACGAAACACATACCCCATCATACAGTCTTCGTTATATTGAATTTCATCTATCACAGGATTCTCACGACTCACATTATAGAAATCAAAGATCTCTCGAGCCCCTCGCACCATATAATCAAATTCATTCATGAGATTAAGAGTGCCTATCTTCTTAATCCTATGGTTATTTACAACAAATAATTCATAGAAAATCCTTTGCAAAGTAGGATGAATGCGCATAAATCTTCTTTCAAGTTTAAGAACAAGTGTGGAATATCATCAGCACACCTATTGGTTCTTTTAAGAATAGGTGTGTCATTGCAAAACAAAGTACGCCTAACATTTAAAGAATTTTGTAATAATGCTTTTCCCTGTGATATTCCCCTTCCGGACAATAAGAGCTTTCACATCTCGTTTTGGGCGAGTTTCCTCTTTAGGGATTTTACCATCCTCAGTTTTCTCAATGATAAACTCGGATATGATAGCAAATATAAATATGTTTATAGATTTCTTTACAAAGCAAAATATAATAGCAAATAAAACGAAAAACATAACAACAAATGAAAAGTAGAACAAGTGAATGATAATTTGTGCGAAGGTACTTGATAAGAATTTGGTGATACTCCCCGGTAACAACGCCAAAAAAGACTCTTGATGACCCATAAGCATAGGACATTAATCGTAGTCCTTTCTATAAGTAAGACTGTCGAACCCAACATCCGTAAGTCCTGTAAGTAACAATAATAGATAGTTTTGTAACAAGATAATTCGTAACAAGTGACAAGTAATAAAAGTAGCTAATATGCAACAAGGTACCCAAATCCTTTTTAGAGCAAAGGACATGCCTGAAATTTATCTTATATGCAGCAAGGTGCTCTCGAGGACACATGGGAATTTCCGTCTAGTCACGTTCACCATTTTAGTTGATTCACGTTCTCTACTTTGGCAATTTAATATGTGGGTGTACCAGTGCATGGATGCTTTGCTCCTAGTGTTGGTTTAGCGATTGTTAAGGCGCAATGTCATGCACGATTGTAGTCGGATCGTCAAAGTAGTCTCTGCCAAATCGATAGTTATCATCTCATCGAAAGATCGAGACCCTCACCTCTATCAGACCCTCTGCCAATTTTCTAAAATGAATTTGGAACAAATTTGTGTTTGAACCCAAATTAAAATTATAATGGGAAAAAGAACTATAGAAATTGTATGTCAAAATTTCCCAAATAAAATGTCCACAAAATCAAAATATTCATATTTGAATTTAAGGCAAGTTTGTTTTCAAAAGAAAAATCAAATCCAAAACATAATGTAATTAACAAAATAAATAGAAATAGAAAATAGAAAACAGAAAAGGGTTAAAACAGCAAGAGGAAAAAGGAAAAGATCCCCTGCGGGTAGCAGGCCCAGGAGCGCTCGCACCAGCCTAGCTTCCTAGACGCGCTCTCTACCCTCCTGTGACACTGACCAACGGGCCCCATGCATAGGACACATTATCGTCTTCCCCAACTGCTTGCCGCCCAGGAGGCACACGTCTGGTTCCCATGTTCTTGTCACCACCGCCTCTCCGGCCAGGCCAAGCCCTGGGACCTCTTGTTCCACCCACTCAATTCGACAGAACGATGTTAGGATGTGCATTGGCGAGCCCCCAAGCTTTCCCTCTAACCTAGCCTCATCCGACCAGTTTCTAGCCATCACAAGCCTTCCCGAGATCTCCCACTACCACCACTCTCCGGTGAACTTCCTAGACATATTCACCGAGCCCACAAGCCCTTGGAGCACAAGGAACTTTGTGAGTCGAAGCTCATCGTAGCCGACCTTGAATCTCCAATGATCTCAACGGCCCATGCATCATCACCAGAGAGCTCCTCCGCTTGGAAAACTCTAGCAAGCAGCTCCCTTGCCCATTGTCTTCGTCCTCGGGACTCACTGACGGAACCCTCGACCTCGCTATGCCACCTGGCGTTCGTCCATGTTGCCTGCACCACAAGAGCACTACAAGAGAAACCAGAGCATCCACACCCGAGCACAGCTCCACAGGCCGTTGTCATCCCAGTCCTCTTCAACCATTTCTGGGTGACCTAGTGTTGCCCCCTCGGTGAGCTTCAAATCCTAGACGTCCATCTCCGATTAACAACTCACACGCACATACACACTACTGCAGAAAGGTCCAAAGACGACACATCAATCTGAGACCCTTCGACCAAACTGGGTGTGAAGCATGAATCACAAACAATATAGTCCCAGCTCGATCACCAATAATGTGAACTGTATGTGATGGTGGATCCATCTATAGATTCTTAAAAAAGTTGTGTGTGCAATAAGTGGCAAATACTTGGAACTCATGAACTGTTTGTTATTACTCCAAACAACACAAATGGTTAACCAAATACGAATGTGTGTGATGTACCACATATAGTTCACTCAGATAATATGTTTCCACTTATCCAGCAGAACACATACGATTCCCTAGATGATCATGTGTGCGATAGACAACATATAGGTCACTCGGATGAACTATTTCTGATGAGATAAAATAACACAAACTGTCACACGGATCAAGATGTGTCTGATAGAAAACATACAAGTCACTCAGATGAAGTGTGTGTGATGAGCCAAAACAACACAAACAATTCCGCATGACAAGATCTGTTGATACCCAGCAAAGAGGTTAGTTACGTGAAACGTGCGTGAAGACCGATAAATAGCATACATATCACTTGGATGAACTGTATGCGATGAGCCAAAATAACAAAAAAAGTTTCTGCTAGTAAGGTATGTCTGCTGCAGGCAAACGCTTGCTGGTGAATAATTGTCTGTGATTGTTTAAATCAACACGGTCGTGTTGGTTGGTTTAGTCATTTGTGATGTGATTTCCATTGTCTACAGAACAACAAGATATATGCTTATAAATACAAGATGCGTGACCAAATTAAACATGCACTTACATAACATTTGCACACCAATATAAACAATTTAAATGCATAATAAAGTAGGAGAAACCACGAAACCGGCCCTAGTACAACCGTTAATGGCATGCACCAGCTGGTACCAATGAACGCAGACGCCCAACTACGGAAATTAATTGCGATATATGTGTGTCCTGCAATCCACGCCAACGCTTCCCTCCTCTTCCTCCATTGGTTTCCCGCCACCACTAAGTGGCTAGCTCTATATGACCCTTGCGGCAACGCACAGACACAATGCGCAGAACTAGTCCACCCCTATCTTCCATTAATTACTCCAACCATGTCGGGCAACCAAAGCTCAGAGGTTGACGGCGGCCCCATTACAGGTAGCCATCACTTCCTTTTAGCCTATTTTATTATAATTGAATTGAAATGTCGCATATCGACATTTTTGTTAGTAACTAATCAATTACGTTAGATAAATGTAAATCCATGTTTTCAAGGAGATCATATTTTGGCAACCGCCTCCTTTGTAACCGCCTTGTAATGAGAAAATAAATACCCAATCTGTAATCAATGAAACAATTGTTCCCTCATTCGCTCCTCTCTCTGACGGGGTTATTACCCCTAGGCAGGCCAAAGCAACGGGTTTCTCTCCCCCGCTTCAAGAAAAAACACATAGATGGCTGCTTCTTGACCGGCTGGCACGCGGACGGCAGGTACGTTGCCGTCTGGCTCGAGGTCGGCTGTCTAGGGAGCCGGCTTGGCCCCGGTCAGCTAGGCATGGCCGGCTGCCTTTAGACCGGCTCCTCCGTTGACCCCTGTACAGAGAGGCTCCCGTCCCATCCCTCTACACGCGGGTACGACGACAAGATGAGACCCCCACGACGAGCCCGGTGTGGCCACAGTGACCGCTGACACATGGGTGCACATGGCTACAGTTCAGCCGGTCATACCGCTGATAGATGGGGGAATAGTGCCGGCACGCCTCCGCTCACTCCATTACCTGCCCCAGCGTGGCTATAGTGCAGCTGGTCATACCGAAGACTTCTTGCCGTAGTAGGTGCGGGCGAGCCAATCGCGGAGCTGGCTGCCGGGTCCAGTGGGCGACGGGACCACGCAGCCGGTGGACCCTACGGACGATGAGACGGCTCAAGAGGCATGACCCCCTGGCCAACTAGAGAATCTGCCAGCCGGGTCCCCCCACTCTGTACCTTAAGGATATTGTAAGCCGGGTGGTTGACCTATAAAACCCCCCAAGCCCGCCATGCAACAGGGATGACAGAGTCTCGCACACACACCCACGGGACACTTCCCACACATCTGCCCACGTAGCGAGGACGGCGAGCCGGCTGCTCCCTCTTCCACCTCTAGACATCAGCTCTAGTAGCAACCTTGTAGCCATACCCGTCTATCAACTAGACCAAGCAGGACTAGGGTTATTTCCTCCCACGGAGGGCCATGAACCTAGGTACATCCTGTGTCGCCCCCTCTTGTGCCTAATCCTGCACCCGGAGCCTGTCAGCGTCCTCCGGCCCCAACCACCCTCGATAAGCCAATCCATGGGATATGTCATGAGAAAACGATGACACTCTCTCTCTCTCGTATTTCTCTTCCCAATTTTAAGTTGCTAATTTCATGTAAAACTGACAAAAATTGTCCAACTTATATGAAGTAACAACATTCCTTTGAGCATTTTTGTCTTTCACTGGAACATGCCCATACGTTGGACGGGTGGAAACAATCACTTTGTTATAAAAACTCAAGGATATCAGCAAATTCATTGAAATCTCCACAGGAAAAACAACATGATAAGTGTTGTTGCGTAAAAACATAATGATTGGATGATTTTTGAAGTGTCACTACTAGTAAAAACCTTACTAGTAGCGGCAATTTTTATCGTACCACTAGCGCAGTGACCCGTGCTACTGCTAAGGCGCTACAAATAATATTTAGTAGTAGCACATTTCATAGGCCTCACTACTACTAATGGTGATAGCAGTAGCGCATGTTTCACAAGCGCTACTACTAAGTAGCAACAACGCCTATTTCTCTCCAGTGCCACTACTATGTATTCATATTATTATTTTTATTTATGCATCGTTATACAAGTTTTTACACATCAGCAATGAGGAGGTAGTGAATGAATCACCGATTAGATTACATTGGATGGATCCAATTAACCAAGTTGGATTAGTAGGACGATATGATGTTGGGCACACAAGTTTCGAATGATAAGCACACTTGTGTGCCGTCCCAACACATATCGTTCTACTCATTTAACTTGGTAAATTTGACCCATCAACTATATTCTAATCAATGTTTTTCCACCCAATGATGTAACAACTCATCATTATCATAACTCGTCATCATATTGTCCTAACTCATCATCTAACATATCACAAATTACCAACACTAACTATTCGTTATAATATTGTCGGGCCTCTTGGACTAGGGGAATCGAGGCCCGTATGCCTGTGGCCCAGGAAGTAGAGGCTGCCTTAGGCGCTAGTTGGCCCACCTACGAGATTCAAGAACAAGGTCCTCGTGAGGTGCCACACATCATGAGGCACACGGCGGAATCACCAACAAGGGCCTCATGAGGACAATCTCCAGGGCGAAGCCCAACGCCCTCAGGAGGCGGGTCTGTCTGGAGTTGGCCTGACGAGGCCTTACACCCCTGCGCCTACACATGGGTGATGCGCACCGTGCCAAACGGTGCCAACAGTCATACCAGCGGGTGCGTATAGAGAGGTTTTCCTCATTGGTGATAGAGGAGTAGCGCCAGATCGTGGGTTCCAAAAGCAACCCCCAAAGGTTGCCCTTTTGGTGCAAGAAGACCGGGACCAAGGGCTTGGTAGGACGGAGGTCATCCCTGAGCCTAGAGGCGCATCACAACAAGGAACTTTAGCAGGCGAAGCCACCTTTTGTCAGGATAGGCTGCAACCTTATCCCCCTTCAAGCTGGACGTTTTCGCAACCCTTCCCACCTAATATTTTCTAGGGATGAGGACAAGGGCCAATATAAGGAGGGATCCTACTACAACAGAAAAGGACAAACCTGGGCTGGGAAGAACACGCCTTGTACTCATCTCCTCCCTCAAGTAATCCACCAAGCAGGAGTAGTGTCTTACACCGTGAGGTGTCTGATGTCTACTATGCAACTTTATTCTTGTAGACTCATGTTGGGCCTCCAAGCGCGGAGTTTTGTAGGACAGTAGCAATTTTCCCTCAAGTGGATGACCTAAGGTTTATCAATCCATGGGAGGTGTAGGATGAAGATGGTGTGATACGGGGCAAGACCCGTGGGAGTCGATCGTTCACGAATTGGAGGGGAAAACACGAAGAACATGGGAAACAACAAGAGAAACACTCAAAGAACAAACTCCAATGACACATCTACTAGATCCATGATCATCACAAGAGTTACAAAGATCCGAAATCAAAAGTAGAGTTCTCTCACTCTGGAGGAGGAGACTTGAATCCACTAGGGATATTCCCTCTAGAGGGGCATTTCCATCACTTGGATATACTCCCAACGCAGGATAAGCCCCACAAGAGACACAAGTAATGGAGCTATGCTCACAAAGTATATGAAAAAAAAATCTAACCCTAAATTGAGTCCCAAAGACCAAATATATAGGTAGCAAGAGGTAGGGGACGAAGAGGGGTCGAAGTGGGGTGAGATGGGCCGAATGTCTCGGCTGGCCTGGGAGACCCGTCCGCACGGCCTAAGCGAGCCCCGTGTGCACTGGGGGCGTGGGCACGGGAGACGGCCATGCGCACGGGTTCCCCGTTGTAGCTTCCTAGGAGGCCCATGTGCACAGGTTCTTCTAGGCCCGTGTGCATAGGGTTGTCGCTGTAGCTCATGGGAGGCCCGTGTGCGTAGGGTCTTTTGGGCCCGTGCGCACGGGGTCTTCTCTTATCACTCGGTTACCCTCGTGCGCACATGGTCGGCTGTAGCTAGCCTGCTTGTTTGCAATAGGGTCTCCATCTTCCGTGCATCCTCGTGGTTCCTCCCCTTGGTCTTGGAAGTCTTCCTCGTACCTAATGATGCATAGTGTCTCGAGGTTAGGTAGCATCCAAGTTCCATTAGCATTCATTTCAAGCTCAAAGAGGAGTGAGTTCACCTTAGCTTCTATTGCGTGTGCATGAGCTCTTGTCATAGGGCCACGCGTGTCTTTTGGAGATGGTGTAGGCTTCATGGGGATGAGTGAGGGATGTTCCGCATCAACCCGCCCTCATTGGGGAAGGTCCGTCCTCGGCTCAAGATCTTCATCACCATGAAACAGGGAGAGCTTGGTGACATTGAAGGTGTCGCTCATGTTGTACTTGTCGCGTGGAATGTCCATCTTGTAGTCATTGTTGTTGTAGAGTGCCAACACCTTGAATGGGCCATCAGCACGAGGTAGTACTTTGGATTTGTGCTCATTGGGAAAATGCTCCTTTCAGAGATGTATCCACACAGGGTCACCGGGCTTGAACACCATGAGGTGTTTGTTGGCCTTGCGCTTGGCTATGATGTATTCCACTTGACGCTCGATTGTGTGCCTTGTATCTTCGTGCATCTTCTTGATGTAGCTTGCCCTTCCACTTGCATTCATGTTGATGCGCTCTTGTAGTGGTAGCAAGAGAATGTCCAATGGGGACAATGGGTTGAAGCCGTAGACCACCTCGAAAAGAGAGTTGTTTGTGGTGAAGTGTCATGCGCGATTGTAGGCCTACTCGGTGATGGGGAGGCAATGGGGAGGCAATCTTCCCATTCCTTGATGTTCTTCTTGATCAACACACGTAGGAGAGTTGCAAGCGTCCGATTCGTCGCCTCCGTTTGGCCATCGGTTTTTGGGTGGTAGGACAAAGAGAATAGTAGTTGGATGTCGAGCTTGGCGCAAAGAGTCTTCCAAAAGTAGCTCAAGAACTTGACGTCACGATCCGAGACAACGGTCTTGGGTACTCCATATAGGCGTAAAATGTCCCTACAAAAGAGATTGGCAATATGTGAAGCATCATCTATCTTGTGACAAGGTATGAAATGGAGCATTTTGGAAAAGCGATACACAACGACAAAAACGGAATTATGGCCATTTTTTGTGCATGGAAAACCAAGCACAAAATCCATAATAATATCTTCCCATGGTCAAAAAGGTATAGGAAGAGGCATGTAAAGACCATGGGATCGAGCTTTAGACTTAGCTTTGCGGCATGTACCGCATTAGTTGGTGAAGCGTGCGACATCATGAAGTATCTTTGGCTAATAGTACTTGTTGGAGAGTGTGGCATATGTCTTGTCGCATACAAAGTGACCCATTAGTCCTCGACCCCGAGCCTCTTTAAAAAGCAAAAAATGAAGAGAAGACTCGGCTATGCAAAGTTTGTTAGCACGCATAAGATATCCATCTTTTATATAGTAGTTCTCCCACCAAGTTTTGACTTGGCAA
Organism: Hordeum marinum; assembly: GCA_022496015.1. Taxonomy (NCBI): domain Eukaryota; kingdom Viridiplantae; phylum Streptophyta; class Magnoliopsida; order Poales; family Poaceae; genus Hordeum; species Hordeum marinum. Next base: position 131,591,061 of record CM039676.1, on the reverse strand, counting down.
TTGTCATAAGGAGTAGCAAAAGAAACATCATGCTCATACAAGTAATTTATGTGCTCAAAACTAGTAACACTCAATTCAAGTTGAGTAACGAGCATGCATTTGCAGGAAAGACCATCCGCCACAAAATTTTCTTTGCCCTTAATGTATTTGATGACATAAGGGAAAGACTCAATAAATCCACTCCATTTAGCATGTCGTTTTTTGAACTTTGTTTGACCCTTGAGGTATTTGAGAGTTTCATGGTACTATGAATGAAAAATTCATGTGGTCGCAAATAAAGTTCCCAAACGCATAACACTCTCAACGATGCATAGAATTCTTTGTCATATATGGGATAGTTGAGTTGAGCACCGAAAAGTTTCTCACTAAAATATGCAATTGGGTGCTTTTCTTGCATAAGCACGCCACCTATGTCATTACCACTAGCGTCACAATGCACTTCAAAAGTTTTATCAAAGTTAGGCAAGGGAAGCAAAGGCGCATGAGTGAGAAAAAAATTAAGTTAATGGAAAGCGGTGTCTTGGGATGGTCCCCAAACAAATGGTGCATTTTTCTTGCTGAAAGCATGGAGGGGAGATGCCATAGTTGTGAAGTCTTTCACAAACCGATGGTAGAAACCAGCTAGTCCTCAGAAACTATGCACTTGTTGCAAAATGGTGGGTGTTAACCATTTTTTAATAGCATCAATCTTAGTTTCATCAACATGGACACCCTTATACGAAACCACAAATCCTAGGAAAATTACCTTTTTAACACCAAAAATACATGTTTCCATGTTCGCATAAATTTTTTCTTTCTGAAGAGTTTGCAAGCGTCCCTAACATGTGAGGCGTGTTGTTCTAGAGAGTCGCTAAAAACAAGGATGTCATCAAAATAGACAACAAGACACTATCCAATGTAGGGGCGCAATATATGATGCATCATTTGCATAAATGTTACCGGTGCTTCGGATAAGCCCATGGGCATCACTAGCCATTCATATAGACCAAATTTAGTTTTGAAAGCCATTTTACACTCATCACCCTCTTGGATGCGAATTTGGTAGTAACCACTTTTTAAGTCAATTTTGGAAAATATAATGGCACCACCAAGTTCATCTAGCATGTCATCTAAGCGAGGAATAGGGTGGCAATGTCTAATGCTGATAGCATTTATAGGTCGACAATCAGAACACATGCGCATACGTCCATCCTTCTTAGGTACTAGGATCATGGGAACCACACAAGGACTCAAACTCTCACGTACATGCCCTTTATCTAGGAGTTTTTTGACTTGCCTTTGTATCTCCTTTTTTCATTGGGGTTGACGCAGTAGGGTGCCTTGTTAGGGAACGGTGCACTGGGTATGAGGTTGATGCGGTGTTCTATCCATCATTTTGGTGGTAGTCCCGGAGGTAGCTCATCGGGAAAATATCTTGAAATTGCTGCAACAATTGAGACACCACAAGAGGAATATGTTGTGAAGGGTTAGGCCAGACGACATCATCCTTGCACACTATCACGTAGTGAAGGATGGTCGATGGGTCCCACTCACATCCCTCAAATCTCTTTTTGTGGCAAAAAGTACTAGGTCACTCTTGTCCCTCATCGCAGATTCACTCAATTTTGCCTTGTGGTGCTCACTCGCTTTGAGGTGAATCACTCTCTCACTTTTCTCTCCATGATGGGATGAAGGTTTCTTGTCGGCAGTCACTTGACTTGGAGACATAGGTCGAAGAACATATTGGTTGCCCTTCATTTTGAAGCTATAGTGATTTGTCCACCCATTGTGGATGAATCCACGGTCGAATTGCCAAGTCTCCCACGGAGTATGTGGCCAACAGACATGGGTAATACATCACACTCCATGGTGTCTTCGTAAGTGCCAATCTTGAAGGAAACTTGCATGGTGTGGTCGACTTGTATAGTGTCGGAGTCACTTAGCCAATGGACCTTGTAGGGGCGAGGATGCTTTTTCATGACCAATTGCAATTTGGAGCAAAGTTCCTCACTTGCCAAATTGTGGAAACTTCCTTCATCAATGATGACCTTGACAAATCTTCCTTGGATACCGGCTTTGGTGTGGAAGATATGAGAATATTGGTTCTCGTCTTGTTGTTGTAGTAGTCTCAAAACCTTTCAGACAACAAGAGCGGGCCTCGGGTCATCATCACAAAAGATTTGAGAATCCTCATCGCCATTGACTTGTCGGTGCATGGCTAATTTTTACAAAGCTTCCATCTCATCTTCACTCATGAAGTCATAGGTGTCATCATCTTGAAGGATCATCCACCTTGTGGGACACTCGTCAGTCTTGTGTCCTCGGCCTTGGAACGTGAAACACTTGATGGAGCTTGTTTTTGTGGCATCCTGTGTTGATGTAGAGGATGGCACTCTTGGTTTGCTTGTAGTAGCGGTGCATGTTGACGAAGACGTTTGTCCTTGTAGCTTGACTTGTCATCTTTTGTCATGGAGGTTCTTGTAGAGGAAGTTGTCGTGGATGGAGAAGCTTGAGTACTTGCACTGTAGGTCTTGTAGGAGGTCTTGGTGTACTTGTAGTCCTCTTGAACTTGACGTTCCTCCTTGGTGGCTTCATGCACTAGTTCGAGCAAGTTGGAGTATGGTTGGAAATCCGCAATTTTCATGAGTTGGTAATTGAGACCATTCAAGAAACGCGCCATAGTTTGCTCATCGGCTTCCTTGACATTGGCTCTTCTCATTGGTATCTCCATTTCTTGGTAGTACTCCTCCACCGACTTGGTACCTTGCTTCACTAGTTGTAGCTTCTTGAAGAGATCACGATTGTAGTGTGTTGGGACGAAACAATCTCGCATGAGGCCCTTCATTTGTGCCCAAGTTGTGGTTGGAGTTTCACCTCTTTATCTTCTCTGATCAATCACTTGTTCCCACCAAATGAGAATGTAATCTTGGAACTCGAGGGAGGCCATGGCAATCTTCTTCTCCTCTTCATAGTTGTGCAACTAGAATAACTTGTCAACCTTGAATTCCCAAGAGAGATTGTCTTCGGGGTCATTGCTTCCGAAGAACTTAGGCATATTCAACTTGATCTTGCCGAAGTGAGTTTCCTCATTGTTGTTGTGATGGTGGTATCCTTGTTGTGGGTAGCATAGTTGCCTTGTTGACGTTGGCCTTGCATTGGAGCTTGATCATCCTCGTGGTCAACGGGATTTGCTTGAGGTTGCTCGACGGGGTTATTACCCCCAGGTATGCCAAAGCGAAGGGGTCATTCCCCTCCAAGATTCGAAGAAAAACTACGCGGCCGGCTGATCGTGGCTGACTGGAGGGCGTCCGGCTCCAGCTGACGCCGGCTGGCGCTCCTGACGGCTGGTCAAGGAGGCGACTCGACCCTCGACCAGTCAGGCACGGCCGCCTGCCTCTAGGCCGCCTCCCCCGTTGACCCTGGGACGGACATGCGACGTCCCGTCCCTCTGCATGGGTATGACGACACGACGTGACCGGCACGGGGCGGCCCTGTGGCTATAGTGGCCGCTAATGCACTGTAGCGCATGGCTACAGACCGGCCGTCCTGGCCGCTAACTTCGGCGAGCACGACCGGCGAGGGAACAGTGTCGACACGCCCTCAGCCACTCGATTACCTGCCTCGACGTGGCTACAGTACTGCCGGCCGTACTAGAGACCTCGGCCAGCTGCCGCTAGACGACGCCTCCCAGGCGACCCGTGCCATGGCAAGTGAGCGAGAGCCAATCAAAGCACCGACTGGCGGGCCCCAGCGGGGGACAGGACCGCTCAGCTGGTGGACCCCATAGACGATGAGACGGCGCAAAGGATGGGACCCCTTGGCCAGCCGGAGAGACTGCCAGCTGGGTCCCCCCATCCCTGTACTTTAGATATATTGTAGAGCCGGGGGGTTGGCCTATAAAAACACCCAAGCGCCCCATCCAATGGGGACGGATGATCACACTCGCACACCCGCGGAACTCCCAAAACCCCTCTAGTAGCAGAGGAAGACGAGTCGGCTGCTCCTTCTTCCTCCTCTAGACATAGCTCCAGGAACTTTTGTACACATACCCATCCATCCAACTAAACCAAGAACGACTAGGGGTTTTACCTCCCTCGGAGGGCCCCGAACCTAGATACATCGTGTGTCATCGTCGCTTGTGCCCAATCTCGCACCTGGAGCCCGTCGGCGTCCTCCGACCCCGACCACCTACGATAAGCCACCCTATGGCATCTGTCGTGAGAAAACAACGACATCGCTCTTCTTGTCGTCGAGGGGCATTGTTGTCATGTTGATGTTGTCCTTTCCTTGGCACGGGATCATCAATGTATTGCTCTTATTGCCTTGGGTGCCATTGACGTGATGGTCACATCCGTTGTTGGCGTTCTTGGTGCTCCTCTTGACGTGCGGTTCCTCTTGGCATTCTCAACTTAGTGCTTCGTGTTCCTCGCTAGCTTGAAGGTTGCGTTCTTGCAAGGCATATGTTGAGTCGCGAAGCGTGCGATGTGCCTCATTTGCTTGTTATTCACGGCGCCGGTCTTCTTCACAGCGGTGATGTTGTTGTTCTTGATCATATGCATCTTGCTCTTGTTGGTCACGGTGGTCACGCTCACAATGTCGACCTTGAGGATCATTGCCATGGAAGGGGTTGCTCGAGTCTTGAGAAAGGCAACGGTCATTAAGTTGTGGTGGTCGAGCTCGAGGAGGAGGACTCTCCCCGGAGGAGTCCTCGGAGGAGTGGCGACTTGATGTGCACCGTGGAATTGATGTAGAAGTTGATGAAGTGCGGTTCAACATCAAGGTGTGGAGCTCCTCGTAAATCTGTATGTTGGTGGCGAGGTGCTCGATGCGGTCTGTGATGACATCTTGTGCTTGGCCCATTTCTTTATGTGCATTGAAGAATCGTCGTCGCGCTCCTCGAAGGCTGGGTTCGTCATAGTAGTCCTATCCATAGCAATCAAGTAGATGTATGTGGGAGAATGAGAAAAACACAATACCAAATACCATTTCAAAGGTTGAAAGAGGATCAATAACTCAATGTGAAATCGTGGAAATAGTAGAACTGGTACCGGAGTTTTTCCTTCTCACACCTACACAAAGTAATGCTTTCAAGAGTAGCTTGCTTAGGATGAGTGGCACAAAATTTGAGCAATTGCGAACCAGGATGTTGTAAATGTTGAGTAAGATTCACAAAATAGCAATACAAAGCAAATAGACCAAAATCTTTCGAGGTACTAGGGACTAGGAACGCACACACAAATAGATATAATGGGATCCGCGCAACCAAGGAATGAGCAATATGAAAGCTCTGCAAGGCTCGTGTTGCACGGATACAGGAGAGACAGTAGCTCAATTGCTCTAATGGGCTAGATCCGCACTTGTGCACCAACCTATGAGACTAGCCGTGCCGTCTTCAATCCCAAGTATCTAGTATGTATGCGAAAGGATATGATGATATGTCTTTTGTTACAAGCTCTTTGGAATCTTTCTCTTTGCTTAAAAGCTTTTGTTTCCTCTCTTTTTTCTATGCTTGATTCGCGAACCAAAATATGAGATAAGTATGATGGATATGCAAGGGAGAGACCTATGGCACAAAGTAGACAACAATGTAGGTGCATGCTAAACTAGCACAAGTAACATGGCCCGGCAATTCTCAACTTGCTAGTCTTGATGGGTAAGGTACGCAAAGAGGCTCGGAGCTATCAATGCAATGGCAAGGAATGGACCAAGATGTCGTTGAAGTTACCATCCTTGCTTACGATTGAAGGTGGCCGAAGTCGAAGTCGAGGCCGGTGATGATGAATGGTTGTGGTGATGACCTCTAATCATCCCTAAGTAGCCGAAACACCTTAGGAAACAGAAACTACAAACTCAAAATCACGAAAAAAAATGTCGATGGAGCGGAAGGATGTGTGTGTGTGTGTTGGAACCAAATGGTGGGAAACAGAAAAAAAAATTGTTGTTCTGTATAACCAGTGCGCACGGGGTTTAGGCTCCGTGGACACGGGGTACGGAAATTGTTTTGGTTTGAGCAAGAATTCAGTGGTTTTCGGAAAATTTTATAGGATTCTTTTGGATAGAAATCAAGATCCACTTGCTAAGCATCTATTCCATGGATCAAAACCAACAAAAAATCACACGATTCAACAATTGGTATTGCTATTTTGGTGGGGATTTTCGGATTACGATGAAAGCCAACAAAAATAGGCTAGAAAATGAAGGGGTAGAGTTGGAATTTGTGATCAACGTGTCTCATGATAACATATGATATGAGGAAAGACCCTTTCCCCGTGGGAGTCGATATTTCAGGAATTGGAGGGGGGAAACACAAAGAACACGGGAAAGAACAAGAGAAACACTCAAACAACAAACTCCAATGACACATTCACTAGATCCATGATCATCACAAGACTTACAAAGATCCCAAATCAACCAACGATACAAGTAGCGGTAGTGTTCTCTCACTCTGAAGGAGGAGCCTTGAATCCACTAGGGATCTTCTCTCTAGAGGGGCCTTGGCATCACTTGGATCTACTCACAATGGAGGATAAGCCCCACAAGAGAGACAAGTAATGGAGCTATGCTCATAAGGTTTATGCAAAACAATAGCTAACCCTAACTAGAGTCCCAAGGACCAAATATAAAGGTAGCAAGAGGTAGGGGATGAAGAGGGGTCGAAGTGGGGCGAGATGGGCCTAATGGGTCGACTGGCTTGGGAGGCCCGGCCGCACAACCTACCTAAGCCCTATGTACACGAGGGGGGGCACGGGACATGGTCGTGCGCATGAAATCACCGTTGTGGCTTCCTATGAGGCCAGTGTGCACGGGGTCTTCTAGGCTTGTGCCATAGGGTCGTTGTTGTAGCTCCTGGGATGCCCGTGTGCATGGGTTCTTCTGCTGTCACTCGGTTACCCTCGTGCGCACGGGGTCCAGCAAGCCCGTGCGCATGGGGTCGACTGTAGCTGGCCATCTTGTCTGCAGCAGCGTCTCGATCTTTCGTACTTCCTCGTGGTTCCTCCCCTTGGCCTTGGATGTCTTCCTTGTACCTAATGATGCATAGTGCCCCGAGGTGAGGTAGAATCCAAGATCCATTAGCATTCATGTCAACCTCAAAGAGGAGTGAGTTCAACTTAGCTTCTATTGCACATGCGCGAGATCTTGTCATAGGGCCACTTGTATCTTGTGGAGATGGTGTAGGCTTCATGGGGATAAGTGAGGGATGCTCCGCATCATGGTCTCCCACAAATAACCCTGCAATCAAATACAACAAATCTCTTGTGTCCCCAACACACCCAATACAATGGCAAATTGTATAGGTGTACTAGTTTGGTGAAGAGATGGTGATACAAGTGCAATATGGATGATAGATATTGTTTTTTATAATATGAGATTATAAAAACATCAAGGTAGAAAGTAAAAAAACGTGAGCAAAAACAGTATTGCAATGCTTGAAAATAAGGCCTACGGTCCGTACTTTCGCTAGTGAAATCTCTCAACAATGTTAATATAATTGGATCACATAACTATCCCTCAACGTGCAACGAATAATCACTCCAAAGTTCTTACCTAGCGGAGAGCATAAGAAGGAAAAAATTTAGGGTACGAAACCACCTTAAATTTAACCTTTCCGATCGATCCATCCAAGGGTTCATACTAAAATAACCAAGGTATCCTTTCAGATCTGTCTATCTAAGAGTTCATACTAGAATAACACCATATTGTACGCATCAACCAACTCTAATGTCACCACAAGTATACATTAGTTAATTATTTGATACACAAAAAATAATTTCAGATTCATAATACTCAGTCCAACACAAATAACCTCAAAGAGTGCCCAAGATTTCTACCGGAGAAACTAGGACAAGAACGTGCATCAACCCCTATGCATACATTACGCCAATGTCACCTCGGGAATCCGCAAGTTGAGTACCAAGAGATAGATCAAGTGTTCTCAAATCCAATATTGAACCCAACATAATGAAATCTCAAAGGTAAAACTCAATTCATCAGAACAAGATAGAGAGGACAAAACACCATGTGATCCAACTTTATTAACAAAGCCTGTGATACATCAAGATCGTGCCATCTCAAGAACACGAGAGAGAGAGAGATTGAACACATAGCTACTAGTACATACCCTCGGCCCTGAGGAGGATTACTCACACATTGTCATGGTGAGAAAGAGAGATTTGTTGATGGAGGTGATGGCGGCCATGGCACCGGCGACGGGTAGTGGCGTTGGCGACGGGCGGTGGTCCCCTACCCGTTCTTCCTCCTTGGTCTTTGTGCTGCAATGTAGGGTCCTATACCTTTCATGGTGGCTTCCAAAGGAGAGGAAAATTCGTGTCTCTAAGTGGCTCTCCGAAATTAGGGTTTTCCTCTCCTTCTATGTGTTTTGTGGTGCTCTATGGCCCTTCAATGGATGGACCCTTGATCCAATGGCTCTTATGCATCTCTAGAACCTTCCTGGGGGCTCCTCACAGACCTCATGAGTGCCCAAAGTCGTGTCTTTGCCGAATATATCAGATATGGTAAGAGTTGGACTCAATCACGTCATTAATTCTGGTGATCCCGTAATCACATATTTTTCTTCAGTAAAAAGAGTCTCCAAATCGCATCTGAACTACGGTTTGGACCAATTTGTAGTCCAGAATCATTGCCATAAAATTCGCTGCACTTTCCTAGTTTTAAGTTTTTCCATCTAATGTCATCTTCGGAGGTCAAAATGACAATCGTTAAAAACTGTTTGTGGACAGATTTTAGGAAAGTCAAAGTCCTCCTCCAACAAGGCTCCTTTTGCGGTTTTTTTTCCTATTTCCAATTAATTCCTACACATTAAAGTGTGAAGCAAGAACTTGTGCACTTTTGCAACTATTAATAGGTTAATCCCAATAAATCAGAAAACCATAGTAAAACATAGGTAAATATGACATGAATACTTCATAAATTATCGATACGTTGGAGACGTATTAGCATCTCCAAGCTTAATTCCTACTTGTCCTGGTGTAGGTAAATGATAAAAGATATAATTTATGAAGTGTGAATGCTAGCATTGTGCAAAAGTTTGATCATATATCTAATCATTATATGAATATGAAGACATGAGTGATTCAAAGCAATAGTCTATAATTTGGCATAAAGACGTTAATACTCACGCATACCGACAAACTATCATGTCTACCAAAATAGCAAGGCTAAAGAATGCTATCCCTACGAAATCATATAGCCTTGTCATGCTCTATCTTCTTAACACAAAGTACAAATCATGTACTACCCCGGTGTCAGCCAAGCAATTGGTTCTTACTTTTTAACACGCTTCAGCATTTTCATCCCTAACGCAATACATAAGCGCAAGCCACGGATATAGCACTATGGATGGAATAGAATATTATGATAGGGGTAAATATAGATAAGACAAAATGATAAGAAAGTATCACATTGATGTGGCTAACCAACGGGCTACGGAGGTGCCTATCAATTGATATCAATGCGAGGAGAAGGGATCAACATGCAACGGATGCACAATGAGCTATAAGTGAAAGAAGCTCAATATGGAAAGTAAGTGGGTGTGCATCTAACTCTATAATGAAAAAATCCCACTAGTATATGAAAGTGACAACATAGGAGACTCTCTATATGAAAAACACGGTGCTACTTTGAATTACAAGTGTGGAATTGGCATGCCCCTTCTACTTCTTTCATTTTTTTCATTTCTTTTTTTTCTTTGTTTTCCTTTTTTCTTTTCTTTCTTTCTTTTCCTTTGTCCGGAGCCTCATCCCGACTTGTGGGGCAATCATAGTTTCCATCATCCTTTCCTAACTGGGACATGCTCTCACAATGAATAATGATGATCATCACACATCTATTTACTTATAACTCAATATTAAAACTCGATACCTAGAACAAAATATGACTCTATATGAATGTTGTGCAATGATCTAGCATAGCAAAGATATCAAAAATGGACAAGCCATGAAAACGTCATGCTAGCTATCTTACGATCATGTAAAGCAATATTAGAATGAATGCGTAAGTCATCAAAATGTAAAACGTGAATGTTGCATGGCAATATATCTCGAAATGGCTATGGAAATTCCATAATAGGTAGGTATGGTGGCTGTTTTGAGGAAGATATAATAAGGCTTATGTGTGATACAGCGTATCATATCACAGGGTTTGGATCCACCTATGAAGTTTGCACCGACTCTCGAGGTGAGAAAGGGCAATGCACGGTACTGTAGAGTCTAGCAAATTGCTGAAAGGTAAGAGTGCATATAATCCATGGACTCACATTAGTCATAAAGAACTCACATACTTATTGCAAAATTTTATTATCCCTAGAAGCAAAGTACTACTAGGCATGCCCCTAGGTGGGAGGTTGGTAGGAGTTAACCATCGCGCGCCCCCGACATTCACACAAAGATTGAAAATCAAGGATAAATTGTGCTCCAACTTTCATTGCATAACGGGAGACTATACATTCATGCTTCGGGAATCACAAACCCTAACAACAATATTCCTACTAATCCACAACCATTTACTTAGTACCTCCCACATATTATCATCTCTATATCGCAAAACTATTGCAAGGAATCAAACATATCATATTCAATGATCCATAAGTTTTATGTAGAATTTTATTAATAACCATGCAAATTTCCAATTCTTTTTGACTCTCTAAATATATATAAGTGAAACAAGAGATTTTAATTCTTTCTATAAAAGACCATGCTCTAATAAATACAAGTAAATCAAAAGAGCAAACAATCAAACTACTCTCAAAAACTATAAGTGAAGATCAATGACTAGGTAGACAATCAAGTAGCTATGCGAGGGATCTCTCTCTCAATAAATATTTTAGGATCTGAGTATTTCATTTAAACAACAAGCAAAATAAAAATAACACTCCAAGAATAGCACATATCACTTGGACAAATAAAATTTAGGCTCAACATAGGCTATGATGAAGCGAGATAGCATCCCCGAGCTTAGATGCTTGATACATCTTGAAATATTTACTTGGGGTGCCTTGTGCATACCCAAGATTGATATTTTTTATCCCGTTCAATCCTCTCACATACCGGTCTCACCTATTCTTTAAAACTTCATCCAGACAAAACATGAAAAGAACTCGTGAGATAGGTTAATGGACATAATAATAAATAAACTCTTTATGTACTGCCAACACAAGTTGCATAATAATTTTAAAAAATAATATATTGTTTACTATAATTTCCACAATTTATATCTACCAATATAGCCTATGGAAACTATAGGATAAGTAGATAACAAAACTATGACAACAATCTGTCCAAACAGAACAGTCTGTAGAAATCTGTTAAACCAGTGTACTTATGTAACTCAAAAAAATATGAAAATTTATTAAATGCTACTAAATTTATATTAAAATTCTATGTAAAAATGTCAGAAACTTTCCACGTTCCAATAAAATACGAAAATTCAAACACTACAACAAAAGTTTCTGTTTTTACACAGCACATATCAAAACATGCAATGCAAGCATCCTAATGCAATTCTTGGAAATTCTTATTGAAAAACAATAATATTAATAACAGATAAAAGATAATAAAAAATTATAATGATGCTCCAAGCAAAACACATATCATGTGATGAATAAAAATATAGCTCCAAGTAAGATGTACCGATAGTGTTGGAGACGAAAGAGGGGATGCCTTCCGGGGCAACCAAGCTTAGGCACTTGAGTCTTCCTTGGATATTACATTGGGGGTGACTTTGGCATTACCAATATTAGTTACTTTCTGCTGATTGTTCACCCCATATCGTTATCTCACCCAAAACTTGAAAACTTCAATCTTAGAAAACTTAACGGAACTTCGTGAGATGGGTTAGTGTAGTAAAGATACATCATTCACTTAGGTACTGTCAAGAAAAGATTCATAATTGTTCTCACATAATACCTACTGTACTACATCATTCCCACAATTTATATCACCAAATAAAAGTGATGGAAACACTTGAAACAAGCAAACTATGCATGTAAAACAGAATATGTCAAAAATAGAACAATCTGCAAAGATCTGAGTGATCACCATACTTACCTGAATCTAAAAATTCCGAAACGTTAGAAAAACGCATAGAATTTGCATAGAAATTTTTTGTAAAATTTTTAGAATATTTTGATGCTCCATAAAAATCAGATAATTCATATACTGGACGCAAAACTTTCTGTTTTTGCACAGAATCGGACAAGGAAGTATCCACACTATCCCAAAGGCTTTACTTGGCACTCTATTGAAATAAGATACACAAAACATGATTACTACAGTAGATAAATCATTTTTAAAGACAAAAACATAAAGAAAAAGTGTTGAGTTGTCTCCCAACAAGCGCTTTTCTTTAAAGCCTTTTAGCTAGGAATGATGATTACAATGATGCTCACATAGAAATATTATTTGAAACATGCAAAAGAGCATCATGGATCACATGACAAGCACATTTAAGTATAAGACAGTTCCTATGCATATGGAATTTCAATAAAAAAACATATAAACAAGAATCAACTAGCATATGAAGGCAAAACAAGCATAACTTCAAAATTTTGAGCACATAGGGAGGAAAGTTGATATTATTGCAATTCCTACAAGCATATGTTCCTTTGTCATAATAATTTTCAGTAGCATCATGAAGGAATTCAGAAATATAACTATCAAATACATCATTCTTTTCATGATCTACAAGAATAGAAAATTTATCACTCTCCACATAAGCAAACTTCTTCTCATTCATAATAGTGGGAGCAAACTCAACGAAATAACTATCATGATGTACTTGATTAGCATAATCACTTTGAATATTAAAATTATGATGACAAGTTTCATGGTTGTCATTACTCTTTATAGCATACATGTCATCACAATAATTATCATAAATAGGAAGCATGCTATCGTCATAATGGTTTTGCTCATCAAACCTTAGGGCGCTAAAAATATCATCTTCATCAAACATAACATCCCCAAGCTTGTGGCTTTGCATATCATTAGCATCATGAATATTTAGAGACTTCATACTAACAATATTTATATCATGATCATAATTAAAGTAATTCCCATCAAGTATTTTCATAAATTCTTCTTCTACCAATTGAGCACAATTTTCCTTTCCATCAGTTTGACGAAAGACATTAAAGAGACGAAACAATTGATTCAACCTAAAATCCATTTTTTATAGTTTTCTTTTATGAAACCAAACTAAGGAGAAAAAAGAAACTAAAAGATTTCATTGCAATATGTAAAGATATACCTTCAAGCACTCACCTCCCTGTCAACAGCGCCAGAAAAGAGCTTGATGTCTACTACGCAACTTTATTCTTGTAGACTCGTGTTGGGCCTCCAAGAGCAGAGTTTTGTAGGATAGTAGCAATTTTTCCTCAAATGTATGACCTAAGGTTTATCAATCCATTTGAGGTGTAGGATGAATATGGTATCTCTCAAACAATCCTACAATCAAATTCAATAAATTTCTTGTCTCCCCAACACACCCAATATAATGGCAAATTGTATAGGTGCACTAGTTCAGCAAAGAGATGGTTATATGAGTGCAATATAAATGATAGATATATGTTTTTATAATCTGAAGTTATAAAAACTGCAAGGTAGGAAGTAACACAAGTGAGCACAAAAGGCATTGCAATGCTTGAAAACAAGGCCGACAGTCCATACTTTCGCTAGTGCAATATCTCAACAATTCTAATATAATTAGATCACATAACCATCCCTCAGCGTGCAACAAATAATCACTCCAAAGTTCTTATCTAGCGGAGATCATAATAAGGATTGTTTGTAGGGTACGAAACCACCTTAAAGTTTGAATGTGCTTGTTATCGACTGGAGGGGGTGTCAAAAGGCGATTTTTATGAAAGTCTTCGAAACAATGAATGTATTCGATTATAGCGGAAACGTAACCAGGATCAGGTAGGGATGGTAATCAAGAGTCTAGTCTAGGCATGCAACACAGTGAACACATAGAGACAAATTAGGCATCACTATCATGCATACTAAGATGAGTCGAAGACAAACTTAGACAATATGAAGATAGACAATGAATATGAATGTCTTCGGAGAAAGTCTTCAAGCAACATACAAGCAATGACTTCACAATTTAGAATAGGAATTCAAGAGAGTGAAGGATAGAACCAGTTTCTTGACAAAGGCACAACATTTGTTGGACCAGTTCCAATTGCTGTGACAACTATACGTATGGTTAGGGAGGCTGAGATTGAACTCAGAAGACCTCGTTTTCACCTTATTCCGAGCCGAAGTCACTTAGACATCGCTCACTCACTCAGGTAAGTCTTCACGGGAGACTTTCGAAACCCGTACAAACTTGGTCACTCGGTAGTCCACAATGACTCTTGGATGCTCTACATCCAAACGCCTAACCGTCTCGAAGATCATAGTCTTCAAGTGTAATAAGTCTTGAGTTCTCTCAGAACAGTAAGTCTTTGGTGATTCTCAAATACTCTAGCTCTAGGTGTTTAGGTGTATACTTGTAGGATGTGCTTCTCTCAATGTCATCGACGTGGGTTGCTCCAAAACAACAACAGCTGTATCCCTCTCTAAGCAGCCACCTTCTCATGATGGAGCGGCGGGCTATTTATAGCAACACGCAACCCGGCCTGGTTTGACAAAAATGACCCTGGGTCAATGGCCAACCGACGAGTGTCACAACAGTCGGATTTTGAATGCACGCGACAACATTACTTGGGCTACAAGTAAAGATGACTCAACTAGGTCTAGAAGAGTTTTCCTCGCATTGTCTTCATCGAAGACATAGGTATGGGTTGAGCATCACGTCAGCATCTGACTTCAATCAGATCGACCCCGCTTAACAGTGAAGTGGTTCCTATGACACAGGAAAGAGGAAACAAAACAACCAAAAGACTTTATCTTCGCGTTTCATTGTCTTTGAACGAATGTCTTCCTCCACCACCAATGGCTTCATCCGTCATCAATGTCTTCGGACATTTTTAGGGGGTTGTCTTCGATGGCTAAACCGAAACTCCAAGGGCTTCTCTCGCTGTTAACCTATGAACTCTCACAAACACATTAGTCCCTGAACCACGTTTGTCTTCAATACTCCAAAACCAAACAAGGGTGGCACTATATGCACATACAAATTTATCCTTTCCGATCGATCTATCCAAGATTTTGTACTTAAATAACCAAGTTATCCTTTCCTATCAAACTATCTAAGAGTTCATACTAGAATAACACCACATGATACACATCAACCAACTTTAATGTCACCAAGATACTCCAATGTCACCACAAGTATCTATGAGTTAATTATATGATACACATCAATCAATTCAGATTCGTAATACTCAATCTAACACAAAGAACCTCAAAGAGTTCCCCAAGATTTCTACTGGAGAAGCTACGACAAGAACATGCAACAACCCCTATGCATAGATTACCCTAATGTCACCTCGGGAATCCGCAAGTTGAGTACCTAGACATAGATCAAGTGTTCTCAAATCCAATATTCAATCCAATTTAACAAAATCTCAAAGGGAAAACTCAATTCATTAGAACAAGATAAAGAGGAGAAAACACCATGTGATCCAATTATATTAACAAAGCCTGTGATACATCAAGATTGTGTCATCTAAAGAACACAAGAGAGAGAGAGAGAAATTGAACACATAGCTACTAGTACATACGCTCAGCCCCGAGGAGGATTACTCAGACATTATCATGGTAAGAAAGACTGATTTGTTGATTTAGAGGTGCACCCCGAAGAGATGGCGGCGATGGCAGCCATGGCACAGGCGCCAGGCACCGACCCCTTGCCACTCCTTCCTGCTTGGTCTTGGTGCTGCAATGGACGAGCATCTCCCCTTCTTGGCGGATGCCAAGGAAGAGGCTAATTCGTGGCTCTAGGTGGCTCTCCGAAATTAGGGTTTTCCTCTCCTTATATGTGCATTTGTGATGCTCTATGGCCCTCCGATGCAGGGACCCTTGATCCAATGACTCTTGGGCGCCTCTAGAACCTTCCTAGGGCCTCCTCACAGCCCCCCATGAGTCCCCAAAGTAGTGGCTTGGCCGAATATATCTGATATGGTAAAAGTTGGAGTCAGTCACATCATCAATTCTCGTGATCCCGTAATATGATATTTTCCTTCAGTAAAACGGGTCTCCAGATCGCATCCGAACACCGTTTCAGACAAATTTGTAGTCCGGAATCATTGGCATAACATTCCCTACAGTTTCCTAGTTTTAAATCTTTCCATTTAACGCCATCTTCGGAGATCAAACCAACTATCTTTAAAAACTGTTTGTGGACAGATTTTTGGAAAGTTAGAGTCCTCCTCCAACAAGGCTCCTTTTGCGTTTTTCCGCCAATTTCCAATTAATTCCTACACACCAAAGTGTGAAACAATAAATTGTGCACTTTTGAAAATAATAATAATAGGTTAGTCACAATAAATCATAAAACCATAGTAAAAACGTAGGTAAATATGAAATGAATACTTCATAAATTATCGATACGTTGGAGACGTATTAGTGGCCCGAACATGGGTAAACTGTGTGCATTCCATGTTCATCTTCCTTAGAGTGAGCCGCTGTCAGGTCGTTGTGAGGTTGTGAAATAAAATATGGACGGAGAGTGAGCGCACCAGAGAGTTTGAACTTTCTTGGTTCTGCGGAGCCCCGATTCTGACATTTGGTGTAATAGGTAGGGGTGTGCTTCCCCTTTCTAGCTCCGTCTCAGCTTCACCTGTGTCGACCCAATGGTTGACACCCGCCTCGCACGCGACAAGCGCCCAATGCTGAGTGGTCACCGCGGCCGCATTGCCGTGCCCGCTCTGGCCTGCATTCATGTGAGGGACCTGACCGCGCAGGACGCACTACTCGTGGTGAGTGAATTGCTCCACCACCACCCGACGGCCGGGGGATACGACTCCTGGGCGGGTCACATTGTCGAGCTCGTTACCGTCGCCATAAGGGCTCTGGATCCCTACCGCCCGCTCCGACCCCCGACGCCGGGGGTTGGGGATGTAGGCGGCGGCGGGCCTCTCCCACCGCCGAACGATGACCCCATCGGGCCCCAACCTGGCGAGCCTTAACAAGGCCCACCTCGCGCCATCCGCCTCCACCTCTGGGTCCCAGTGACCCGCTTTGGTTCCTCGTCCGACCCCGTCGGTGACCCACCCGGAGAGGGTGGACACAACATGCGCACTCACGACATGGGATACTATCGGGATTCAGGACTTCCTATAGCGATCGCGCCGGCCATCACTCGTGTCGCGATGCCTGCAGCGCCGGTTGCGAAGGTGGCCATAGTGGCAGTAGAAGGGGTAACTGCAGTAACGACCCCACCAAGGCCAGCGTGAGCAGCCTCGGAGTGACAACAAGCATGGTCGGCCCGAATAGGACGCTCAGTGCAGGCGGCCTTGTGGGGCGCGCCCCTAGGATATCGAGGCCTTGCCTCCACCACCACGGCCGCCCATTAGGGGTGACAGCAGCTCGGGTGATGAAGGGCATTAGGGAGACCAATGATCTCACATGGTGGCCTGCATCCTTTGTGGGTCCCAAGCCTTCTTTTCCAACCAATGACCCGGGCACCTCCCTGGTGTGGCGAGTGGTGCCCTCCGAGGATAGGAGGCCGCGCGCCCTTTGAGGCCGTCTCGGCACATCGTCTCCTTCAACTCTAGAGATGACTCGAAGTCGACGACCACTACAGGGCGCGCTCCACCTGGAGTGTAAGGGGGCGCCGACCTTAACATGCTCTCCGTGAAGACCTTTGAGACCCTCCAGGTGCTATACAGTCAGTTAGCGCCCACCGAGCCATTCTACGGTGCCACCCGCGATCCTACTGTTCCCCTGGGGCAGGTCCTCCTCCCCATCACCTTCTACACGCGAGACAACTACCGTATCGAGCTCATCAACTTCGACATATCCCGCATCGAACTCCCATACAATGCGATCCTAGGATACTCGGCCCTAGCTAGGTTAATGGAGGTTATCCACCATGGTTACAATGTCCTCAGGATGCCGGGCTCTAGCAGCATCATCACCATCGTCTGCAACGAGAAAGACGTACTCTGTTCCCTTGGGTGGGCCTACAAGGTTGCCACAAGCGAGCATCCTGACCATAAGGGGAATGTTGGGCATCCTAAAGCCGCTTCCCTGAGGAAGAGGCAGCTGCTACCCGCTCCATCTCCCGCCATGGTGTAGAACGTGTCACCAAGCACCAGTGGCATGAACCCCAGGCCGGATGCTGACGTCAGCCTCCTCTCGACGTAGGAAGTCATGCTCGACACCCCCTAAGGCGGGGCTCGAAGGCTTCCGCCTGATAAGCACTTAGCCTAGCCGGTAAGACGAGGGGGGTGCACGGTCCCCACTTGGAGGTGTGCCCTGACGCACGCACATGCAAGCAGGGAATATGGTGCCAGGCTCTAGTGTCGCGGGAGATCATCGTCGGAAAAGCGGCAGGGGCGTGAGGACATTGACACCACAAGACTCAACAGCACGGGCTCTCGGGGCCTTCCGGTTCTTCGCTCGTCACTACCGACCGCGCCCGCGCTTGCTGCCTCGCCGGGGTAATGCGGGCTTCACCTCCCAGGGGCTGGTTCGATTCTCGATGGCGCCTCGTGAGGCGCCAGGACCTCACGAGCCCTCAAGGCCTCGGGAGTTGGCCGACCCCTAAGGGTTCACCCCGAGGCACGCCTCTTCGAGCAACTTGAAGCTTCCGCAGGAGCATAGCTGCCAAGTGATTTTATGGTTTGTTCAGGTTAAGCGGACCTTCACCCCTCTTGTATTGTGCATTTATCGAAAGCTGGGACTCCCTATTTGTTTAATAGACTTTATTAACCTCTATCTTTAGGTCATGTTGTTTGATTAAGATTTAAACGCCTCATCATCGCTTGGGATCTTTGCGCCCCCACAACCACCCCTTGGATGGTTCCATGTAGAGGGTTGGACACGGCGTCTGCGCTAGGATTCGTCCTTGAAGTGCTGACAAATCCAAGTGACCAAGCTCTGGATCATGGGCTGGCCCCCCATGCAAGCCATCTCTCCAAGGTCCTTGGTGTCCTGCCCTCCGAAAGAATTGTCGCGGGCGGGCAGTGGGAATGCGACACAGCTTGTGCTGCCGCCGGGTGGGCACCTCATCTCCCTTGACGCCCAGCCCCGGCAACCGCACGGCACGCTCTGCACCCATGTTATGGGTCGCAGGAGAGCGTAACCACGAAAAAAGCATGGCATAAAATCGCCAATAGAATGGGGGAGGGTTTCCCAAGCCTAGTGCTTGGGACGCCTGACCCCTCCTTTATTACCGCCCGTGACACTCTCACGTAATAACGAGTTTTGGGTTGTACACGTCCCAGAGCCTCCTGACCTGTCAGGTTCTGTCCTTGGGAGGACTCCGCCCATGCCAAAGTGGAAGCCCCATGCTCCACGCTGGAAGAATAACTGTCGAACGGCAACTATGCCCATGCCCAGTGGAAGCCCCTTGATCTGTGCTAATGGAGAAGACAAGCAAAGAACCTCCCCTATAGGGCCGTAATAACCTATAAGTGAACGTCCCACACCTTGGCAGCCGCTGCCCCCCTCCCCGCGGCATGTGCACACCGGCTCTCCCTTGGGCCTCACCTGCGCGAGGGCTGGGCATGGTGCCTGTGCTTGGGCCTATCCTAGCAGTGCTGGAACCTAGAGGACTTGGTTCTGCCTGCGGACATTCCCACGTGCACATTAGCTTACCAAGGGCCTTGGTGTCTGTTCTCCTCATGCAATGCCCAAATGCAAATTAGTAAGCACATACCTCTCAAAGACTAAGTATTTTCACGCAGGACCTCTCCCTAGGGTGGATCCCCAAAGTGGCCTCGCGAGGCGAGCCCAAGTGACCCCCTGAGCACCATGCATCAGGATCCTTTGCACCAGCGATGGCTGGATCATGACTACGGGGCTAATCCCTAGCAACGCAGAGTGTCAGGGTGGCTTCAGAAAGGGGGTACAAGATCCACAAAGAGTGCTGAAAAGAAACTCGTTTTTATCCAAATTAACATTTCGCATAGAACATGGAAGACAACATGACCCCTTTTCTACATACTCCCGTGGGGTCAGCATGGTTCGTTACAGGAAAGGAAAGACAACATACAAATAAGGAGGATTAGGCTCCCATAGTGTCGCCTCCGGAGGCCCGGATTCTGGCGCCACTGCACCTAGTAGAGTCCATATACTTGACGCAAGCGCATGGGGAGCCGTCGGAGTCGCTGTGGATGCCACTTCCCTTGAGATGAAGAACTATCGCTGCCGCTATTGCCCTGTTGTCGCTCTCCATGCAGAAGTCCAGGCGATCGCGGCCTTCCCAAAAATCTTCATGATGAGCGTGGAGACCCCATCAAACTTGATGTGGAGGACGTGCCACTCCTACAAGCCACGGGCAAGGGCGAATGACTGCCACCCACACTTCAAAAACATGAAGCCGAATCGGTTGAACTCCCTCGCCACCCAAGAAGACCCGTTGCTGGCATCGTCTATGGCTGCCTCGCCCGTGCCCGCGAGCAGATTCTTCCACGACTGCTCGATCCGACTTAGGGCTCCGGCGGGATTTGCCCGCACCGTCAAGGAGACGCGTCGAGCATAGCGGCGGCTGCATGGGGATGACCACTGCCCCTCGCAGGCCTCGACGAGGTCTCCTCGTCCATCACTGCCTTCTCCTTCTCAGCGGTGGAGAGCTTCCTCACGGGATCCATTGCTACTACATTGGGGGATGGCGATGGAGGTCAAGAGCTAGGAGGTTGGGCCAAGGGACTCCTCCCCTCTCCCTTAGATAAATCGTTGATGGATGCCCAGCCTACGCCCCTTTCCTTCGTTGGGCCGACGCAGGATTAAGAGGAGCAATGATGGCCCCAGGCCACGCACATGCTTTATGTCAGCACTGGGCAGTTAAGAAGGCATTGTGGGGATTGGTGGGCCCCATGTCTCATCATGCGCCACGTGCGGCGCTCGGCTCCCAGCCGACGGGGCCCTCGTCGCTCTGGTCTCCTCCTACTTGAGGGGCCATGACCACCGTGCACCCATGGATTGCACCGCCAGACCTGCCGGATCGGGAATACAGGCCCAGACGTCTACAGCCCAAGGCACCACAAGCACCATAGTGCAGGCTTGGCCTCCAACAATCCTCGTGGAGTGGGCCTACGCCTAGGGGTCACCCTTTCATACGACGAGAATGTCTCGTCACCGCACAAGGTCCTCGGGTAACAGAGTTCCTCGCACGGAGCCCGAGCACAAGCTAATGGGCGCGAGGAATCCTGGGCAGGACATCCTGTGGGAGGGTTTCCCCAGGAAGGACAAGCGAATGATGACGGTCTGGAAAGGCATGAGCTAGGTACTATATGCCTTGGGGCCTGTCACCCGGGGTCAGGTCTCGCATCAAGGGCAGGAACCTCGGGCGTTGTGCATCATGGGTTTTCACCAGCATCGTGGGTCCCTGCCCCTAGCACGGGGGCTCATACTGGGAGGAACCTTATCAATGGTGCAAGGCTTGCCGCGATTGCGTCCCCCCAGCCAGCTAGGGCATGGGGGTTACGTAAAGGAAAACAAAGGACCCCGCGAGGGGACAAAGGGCGTCCAAAGCACGATAAGTAATTACTAGTTAAGAAAATGTAACTTGCAACGTCTTACGCTCGCTCGGGGCCTATTGGTTCATATAATTACAGGAAGGAAGCATAAAAACTTAGATAGAGGAGGCGTCATCTTCGTCATGGGCGCCGACAGATGCAGCGCCGAGATTCCGGCTTTCCCCGGGAGGCTCATCATGGGTGAACCGCTCGACCAACGACTCCACATGCTCGCGCACCTCCTCCCTGAGGGGGATCCAGAACTCCTCGAGCACTGGGTCCATCAAGCTGGAGAGGTCGAAGGCAGGATCATGGAGGTTGCGTGCGCTTGACTCGATGTCCTCCACCACCTTGGAGATGCATGACTCCAGCGCCTCCACCACCTTCGAGAAGAAGTCGACATAGCCACCATCACTATGCACATGCAGTAGCTCTAGGACGTCCTCGACAAAGCGACTGAGCGCGCTGCCCACGTGGCAAGTGAGGCCTAAGAACTACCCCACACGCTGCGCCTCCATCATACGTGCCCGCGCCGCGTCACCTTGGGCCATCTACACGGCATCGGCAGCTTCACCGACCTGAGTTTATAGTGATGCTCGCTCCACCTTTACGCCATCCTTGCTCGCGAGGGCGCCCTCAAGGTCGGCCTCAATGCTCTGAAGCCGGGCTCGGAGCGCACTCACCCCCCCCCCCTTGATCGCGTCAAAACGGACCTGGAGACTGGCCTCTTGTCGGGCCAGCTCGCCATGGTATTCCACCAGGGCAGCTTCCCGCTCACGAGCCACCCATGCATCGCCGTCGGCATGAGCCTCCTTGCGCACCGCCACGAGGCTGGCCTCGTCGGCAAGGAACCGACCCTCCAGGGTCTCGAGGCCCTCGCGCTCCACCTCCTGGTCTAAGGCAGTCTGATTAGCCTCCCTCTCATGGAGAGCCACATCGGCGTCCCGCTGGACGATGACCGCTTCCCGATGGGCCAGCTATGCCTCACGCTCAACGCCTGGTGTGGCATGGGCAGCGGCGCGCCCTCTGGGCCCCGCCAAGCCAAGAGCAAGAGAGGATGCCTCACCAGAAGGCAGTGCGCGGGAGGAGGCCCTAGGCGAGGCCTCCCTCCGCCTCTTGAGCGTGGGCTTGCTATAAATCTCGGTGCTCATGTTCGTCGACCAGGATGGAAATGCAAGAAGAGGATCAGCGACGAGGCACTTACTCGTCATTCACAGCCTAGCGCCGCCGCGCTAGGGACGGTATTGAAGGCCTTGCGCATGCTCCGGCGCTCGAGGTGTCTTTCCAATCCACCATGGGGGAGAAGCAGGAAGATGGAGATGAAGTTCCTGGAGGGAAGAAGGAGCGGAGATGTGGGATGAAAGAGGGAACTACGTAATGGTGGTTCCGCCGTTGGGTATGAGGGATTTCTAGGTGGAGGATTCTCGAGGCATTGTGGGGGAGTGGAGGCGACGTGCGCCTCAGCGCGTACCACGTGTCTAGCCTGGCCCAGAGGTGGTTAAGCCTCGTGTCGCTTCGCCCTCCCAAGAGGCCGCACTGCGTTCGTCGTGGGCCCGGGGGCTACTATTGGGTCTCTAGGACCGAGTGTACCCAGGCCCGTTTGCCTCTGGCCCAGGAAGTAGGGGCTTCCCTAGGCGCTAGGTGGCCCACCTACGAGCTTCAAGGACAAGGTCCTCACGAGGGGCCATGCCTCGCAAGGCGCAGTAGCATCACCAACAAAGGGCCTCAGAAGGACTCTCTACGAGGCTGACCCCAATGCCCTCAGTAGGCGGGTCTGTTTGGAGTTGGCCCAATGAGGCCTTACACCTCTACACCCGCACATGGGTGACGCGCACCAGGCCAAACTGTGCCAGGATCGTGCCAACGGGTGCGGACAGAGAGGTTTTCCTCTTTGGTGATATAGGAGTAGCGCCAACTTGCGTGTTCCCAAAGCAACCCCCAAAGGTTGCACTTCTGGTGCAAGAAGACTAGGACCAAGGGCTCCATAGGACGGAGGTCATGTAACTGTTGGAAATATGCCCTAGAGGCAATAATAAATTACTTATTATCATATTTCCTTGTTCATGATAATCGTTTATTATCCATGCTATAATGGTGTTGATCGAAAACTCAGATACATGTGTGGATACATAGACAACACCATGTCCCTAGTATTCCTCTAATACACTAGCTCGTTGATCAAAGATGGCTATGGTTTCCTAGTCATGGACATGAGATGTCATTTGGTAATGGGATCACATCATTAGGAGAATGGTGTGATGGACAAGACCCAAACTGTAAACGTAGCATATGATCGTGTCAGTTTATTGCTACTGTTTTCTGCATGTCAAGTATGTGTTCCTATGACCATGAGATAATGCAACTCACTGACATCGGAGGAGTATCTTGTGTGTATCAAACATCGCAACGTAACTGGGTGACTATAAAGGTGCTCTACAAGTATCTCCGAGGGTGTCTGTTGGGTTGTCATGGATCAAGACTGGGATTTGTTACTCCGTGTGACGGAGAGGTATCTCAGGGCCCACTCGATAATACAACATCACAATAAGCCTTGCAAGCAATTTGACTAATTGTTAGTCACGAGATCTTTTATTACGGAACAAGTAAAGAGACTTTCCGGTAACGAGGTTGAACTAGGTATGGAGATACTGACGATCGAATCTCGGGCAAGTAACATACCGAAGAACAAAGGGAACATCATACGGGATTAACTGAATCCTTGACATAGAGGTTCGACCGATAAAGATCTTCATAGAATATGTAGGAACCAATATGGGCATCTAGGTCCCGCAATTGGTTATTGACCGTAGAGTTGTCTCGGTCATGTCTACATAGTTGTCAAACCCGCAGGGTCTGCACACTTAAGGTTTGGTGACGTTTCGGTAGTATAGAGTTATGCATGGTGGTGACCGAAGGTTCTTCAGAGTCCCGGATGAGATACCGGACGTCATGAGGAGCTCCGGAATGGTCCATAGGTAAAGATTGATATATAGGAATTCCTATTTTGGTCACCGAAAAAGTTTCAGGCTCATCGGTAGTGTACCGGGAGTGCCGGTAGTATACCAGGAGACCATCGGGAGAGGTATTTCGACCCAAGATGCTACATGGTCCGTGGGAGAGTGAATACCAGCCCTTGGTGGGCTGGTTGAAGTCCCATAAAGGGCCCATGCGGCGGGGAAGAAAATTCCAAGGAGAAAAAGGTGGAAAAATGCAAAAAGTCTAAATAAGGAAGGAGTCCTGATCCTAAAGGATTGGAGTAGGACTACTCCACCTCCAATTTCGGCCAGATCTTGAGGGTTTGAGGCTGCCAACTCCCCTCTCTCCCTCCTATATATACTAGAGGATTTAGAGGGAAAAGCTAACCCTAATAGCCACGTGCTACCTCTCCTCTACATCGCAGTTTCTCCTCTAGATCGGTTTTCAACGGTGCTTAGGCAAAGCCCTACTGGAATAGCTCCACCACCATCGCTGCAACGCCCTCGCGCTGCCAGAGAACTCATCTACCTCTCCACTCCCTCTTGATGGATCAAGAAATCGGAGATCGTCATCGAGCTGTATGTGTGCTGAACGTGGAGGTGTCGTCCGTTCGGCGCTATATCGGAAGGACCGTGATCAAGATCGCGAGACATTTCATGATTGGATCGCGGGACGGATCGTGATGAGATCACGGGACGGATCATGATGAGATCGCGGGACGGATCGTGATGGGATCGCGGGACGCTCGGCGATTTGGATCGCTAAGACGTTTGACTACATCAACCGCGTCTCTTAACGCTTCCCGCTTAGCGATCTACAAGGGTATGTAGATCCACTCTCCATCTCGTAGATTCTCATCACCATGGATAGATCTTGTGTGTGCGTAATTTTGTTTCCCATGCAACATTCCCCAACAGTAATAGCCCAGGACCGACGCTCCAAAAGATTCCCCTTTTATTTCCATTCCCGTTTGTGTTTCGTTTGGTTGTTGCATTCATCATCGGATCATTCGCATCATCTGCATAGCATCATCACTCCTTTTCGAAAACTTACATCTATTAGTAGCTGCCAGTTCTTTTCGATTTGTCATTGCCCATCTCGAGACCAACCACACATGCACACGCCCACGACAACATTTAAAAAAACGTTTTTAAAGCGCGCGTAAAATATTCTTGGGTTGGGTCCAAACTTGGCATGCGGTCTTGTTATATTGTAGATGGACCGCCTGCCAAATTTCATCACATTCCGACGTCATTTGATACGCCATCGGTCAGTACGTAGCAGTGCGTTCATTGGTTATTCGTTGGACATTTTCGGTGTTTTAAAACCTCGTGTCACGGGACACCACTTCCCTCTCATCCCCACCTAGCCCACCTACACAGCCACCTTAGCCCACCTATCCCCCCTTCGCTTCCAGGCCGTGCGATCAAGATCGAACGGTCCGAAAACAGACGAATTCGGCTAATCCTAGCCCCCTTGCCTATTTAAACAGCCTCCCTTCCTAATTTGGACAAACCCTAGCCCTTCCCTCGATTTTTGCGCTGGATCAACCCCCAGCCGCCACCCAGCCTCCTGTCTCCCTCCTCCTGCCGCTAGGGCCCGCCTAGGCCCATCTGGAGGCCGGCCTAGGCCCGAGACGCCGCCGCCGCCGCCCAAACTCCCTGCGGCCTCCCCCGAGCTCCGTGTCCATCCCCGCTGGAGCCTCGTCGGCCGGTCACCGGAGCCAAGTCAGACCTCACCGCGTGCTCCTCTCTCTTCTCTCTCCCTTCATTTCTCTCTCTCTCACCCCGTAGCCTCTCTCTCTTGTTTGTAGGAAGTAGCCATGGCCGTCCCGAGCTCGTCAGGCGGCCGGCTGCCTTGCCGCCTCGCCGCCGCCCAGATTCGGCCGGGGATCACTGGATCCGGTCGCCCCCGGCCCGATCCCGACCGCCATGTGCCCCCCAGTGTCGGCCAGCACTGCCCCTTGCCGGCGGTCGCCGCCATGGACTCTGCTGTGAGGAGCAGGGAGCCAAGCACCCAATCCCGCTCGCCTCGTCGACCAACGCCAAGGCTGGCCAATTATCGCCTCTGCCTCCCCTACCGACGGGCCTCAGGCCCATGAGGTGAGACCCTAGCCCAGCCCCGCTCCTGTTGCCCTATGCTCCGCCCCGTGCGAGATTTACTATCTTGTGCCCATGTCATGTTCGGCCCGAGAGCAGATTCGGCCATAGTCGGTTTATCCCGGTGATTTTTTGCTAATTACGAGTGATTATAAATTGCCGATTAGACCCCGAATTTAATGCATTTAATAACTCCACTTCCGTGCATCGAATTAAAACAAATTATATATGAAACTTGAATAGAATTTCGTGTAGATTCATAATTTCAAACTTTCACACATGTTTAAAATGTTTAATCTTGCTGTTTGCATTGATTTGCATGATTGCCATGCTAAAATGATTTATTCAATAACTTTTGAACCGTAGCTCTGATGCAAATGTTCCATATATGTAACTTGACTAGAAAAACGTGTTGAATCTCATGACACAATTTAGTTCCATATTTAATAAAAATAAAACATGTTTAGTAAAAATATGGACCAAAATCTTAAATTGCATATGAGGTTGTTTCGGGAATGCTATATGATGCTTCCGTCCTCATTTAAAATGCCTAGAAGTTGTAGTTTTTCTGTGCTTCACCATTTGCCATGTTAAAGAAAATTTAATATTGATGAGTACCTAAACAAGAGTGAACTAAATAATTCGAACATATAGTTTTGTCAATATGCAACTCGTTGCATATTGAGCTTCACTTTAATGTGTAGGAGTTGTTTGATGTGAATTGTCATGCCTTGCATAATTAAACCGGACATGCATCATATTGGTTTGTGCATCATGTCACGCATATGTGTGGTGTTATCGTGTGTTGCTTGTTTGTTTCGGATTGCTTCTTCTCGATAGAGTTCCGAAAGCATTCAGAGTGTGAGGATTCATTCGACTACGTTGGCTCATCTTCTTCATGGACTTGTTCTTCTTCTGAGCGAGATCTCAGGAAAGATGACACATTTCCATGGATACCACTACTATCATTGCTATGATAGTTGTTCGCTTTTATTGTTATATCTCGCTACCTACCATTTGTTTGTCAAGCCTCCCAACATTGCCATGAAAAGCCATTAACCCTCCACCTTCCCAGCAAACCTTTGTTTGGATATGTTACCGCTTGCTCAACCCTTCTTATAGCGTTTCTAGCTACAGGTGCAATTGCTTCCATGTGTCAACATGGACATTCTTTTGTTATATCACAATATTGCTTCTATTTAATTTAATGCACATATATAGTTGGTAAAGGTGGAAGGCTTGGCCTTTTGCTCTGTGTTTTGTTCCACTCTTGCCACCCTAGTTACTTGTAAACCGGTGTTATGTTCCATAATTGAGCGCTCCTAACATGCTCGGGGTTGTTATGGGGACCCCCTTGATTTTCGTTTGAGGATAAAGCTTGTCTGGCAAGTCCCAACTTGGGTACTACATTTGCTCAATAACTAATAAAATTGCATAGGGAGCTGCCGGCACCTGCGGATAATTAATCAACCCCCGGGCCAGTGCTCCTCATGAGTGTTGGTCCAACCTGTCAACCGCCGGTGGCTACTAGGGGCAACTATGCAACTGGCCTACCGGAAGTTTGGACAATCCTCGTGTCCTGAGAACGAGATACGCGCCTCCTATCGGGATCGTCGACACGCTAGGCGGCCTTGCTGGACTTGTTTTACCTTTCTCGAACGTCTTGAGTGAGGAACTCTGATCTTCTTCGGGCTATCTCGAGGTGTCGGATTTCCCTTGGAATTGCCTACGATGATCACAAGATCCGTGGTCGAGGTTATTCCCGCTGCATGTGGTTAATTTGTGATGGATGAGTTGGAGCACCCCTGCAGGGTTAAATCTTTTCGAGAAGTCGTGACCGCGGTTATGTGGATGACTTGGATACTTTGTTTAACACCCGATCATAGCAAACTTGATGTAAACTCTAATAAAATACACCAACTGTGTGTGTAACCATGACTGTGTCTTCTCGTGAGTCATTATCCGAGAGAGAACACGGTGGGGTTATGTTTGATGTAAGTAGGTGTTCAGGATCAGTTAGTGATTATTACTAGCTCATGTCCGTTATGCGTAGACCACCATACTTTAATTTCTGTACTCGTAAGTTAGCCACTCAAATAAATGCTTAGTCCCTTGCTGCAGCCTCACCACTTAACCATACCTCACCTATTAAGCTTTAATAGTCTTGATACCCTTGGAAATGAGATTGCTGAGTCCCTGTGGCTCATAGATTACTACAACAACAGTTGCAGGTTTAGGTAATGCGATGATTGACGTGAGCGCGATGCTGTTTCATTTGGAGTTCTTCTTCTTCTTCATCATCAATCTAGGATGGGTTCCAGGCGGCAGCCTGGGATAGCAAGGGTGGATGTCATTTTATTGTTTGATTTCGTCCATAGTCGTACCCTGCTCTTTTGTATGATTGTTGAGTATGTTGTTGTATTGATGTGAACTTGTTGTAGCTTGTGGCGAGTGTAAGCCAATTCCATATACTCATCTCTTATGTACATGTACTCGTAATGATATCCATTCTTGCAACATGACGAGATGTGCTTCTATCCCTGTCAAGGCCCTCGTGCCAAAATGAGGATAGGATCACATCTTGGGCATGACAAGTTGGTATTAGAGCCTGTACCGACCTAGGAGCCCCCTTGATTGATCGAACTTGGCCGAGTCGTGTCTAGTGAATAACTATTTTGAGTCTAGTTATATTGGAGAGTAGGATTCTTTTTACTCCTCTTCTATGCTCTGGTGAGGAATTATGACTTAGGAATTTTTGATTCTACTCCTCTTCTCGCTCAAATTTTTTTAGGATCACGCGGGTATTTTGGAAACTATATGATGCCGATGTGACGGAGTTCTGCTTTGGTGCTTCCTGTCTGACTTGATTTCTTCCGGGGAGTTGAGCTCTAGGGAATTCTTGGCATATTGTTATCATTCAGCTTCCTTAGTATCTCGGGACAGAGGGTGTTCGGAATTGCTTCAATACTTGTCATGGTGAGATAAGGTCGGAGTCACCCAGTACTAGGGAGGCATCCGGGGTACCACCATGGTTAGTATCGTTGTGCTTTCAAAGATCTGAGTTAGATGGACTTGCAAAAGCCTCTAGTTATGTGTTGAAGAATGGATATAGTTGTGGTGTAGGTTTGTTAGTTGTGTGAGATATTTCCTCCTTGTATCCCCCACACCAGATTGCATAACCAGAAAGTTTTCGGAAGTTCTTAGGTGGGAATTCAAGTAGGTACCTAGGATTATCTTTCCAACAAGTGCATAGTGGGTATGTATTTGTTCTGTCTTGTTTTGTAAGCCCCATCCTTTGTTTTGTTTTGCATATGGTAATTCGAGTTGCTTCGATGTCAAGTGGTGATTTCATATCTTTCCGAAGTAGTGTTCTCATATTTTTATTGGATTGCTAATTCTTTTGCTCAATCAAGTTATCATATCAATTCTTTTCATCCGGTGTGCTTCTCTTCAAGTGAATTCTATCATCTCCAATGTTGCAAGATCAATTCTCATTTCTTTCCGGAGTTCGTCTCATCTGTCCCAAGTTTCTTTCTTTTCCCCACCCTCCCGCCCTTTTTCTTCAATGATTAAATTCTCTTCCAAGTGTCTTTCTCTTCATCAATGCTTCCACTTTCATTTCTTCATTTGTATCCGGTGATTCCTTGTGGAGATTCCCAGGAGTTTTAATTTCAAGATCTATCCTCATTTTGTTTGTTCTTGTTGTTATTCTTCTCTGGTGGATTCAATTCAAGCTTCGGTGCTCATCTTATCATTTCTCATTCGTTCATTGGTTTCCATGTGGAATTCTTATCCAAGCCTCTCTTTCTTATTCATATCTTTATTCTATCCGGAGTGCTGAAGATATCTTAGAGATTCATGTTTCTTTCATTCCTTCCAAATTATTTCGAGGTTCTCACTTCATCAAGTTCTTAATTTGTACCGGTGCAATCTCTCTTTTAATCAGTTATTTCAACGGCGGTTTCTTTTGAGTGGGCCCATAACCCACAGGTTTTTTTCCCAGGATCTTACCTGACTCTTCTACTCTTTTCCGGAGATGTTCTCAAGTTCTCTTCTAATATGACGTAAGAATGAATTTCATCAGTCATGTGCCTTCTCGAAGATCGCTTCTAAATCATTTTTATTGTTGGCTCAACTTTTCCTTGTTCATTGTCCCGGAGTGTCTCAATAATTGATGATGTTGTTTCTCACCATCATTCTTAGCGTTGAAGACGAAGGAGTGTTTCTCTTAAATCTTTGCTCATTCTGTGAATATTTATGGTTTCAGGTTGTTGCTATCATCTCAAATTATTTTGATCATGAGTTATTTTCTCCCATATCTATCCGGTGCATTTCATAATTGTTTTCATTTCTCGATCCTCCGAAGTCCATCATTTCAGAAGATTTCTTCGTTCTCAGCTTTCAGCTTTCGTTCTCAAATTCTTCTTAATTGTTGTCCCTTCGTTCGTATCTCCATTTTTCCAGTGCTTCATTCAAGTTTTCTATTAGGTGGATCATGCTCTCTTTGTTCTCATGTTATATCATTCATTTGTATTATCCTCTTTAGTTTCAAATTCTTATCGGTGTTCTCATTCAAGATTTCTACAAGTTTGTGTTATATCTCTCTCTTCAATCTTTTCAAGAAGAATAAGTGGTGTGCGAAATCCGTTGCTTGTCATCAATTTCACTTGATGAACGATAAGCATACCATAATTCTTATTCTTGTTGGTCAAGGTGATTTCAATCATTCTTACGGAGTTGTTCATGATATCAAATTCCTTATCCCAAGTGGTCATCTTTGTTTTCCGAAGTTCCTAGTTTGTCTCAAGTAGCTTGTCGTTAAGCTTCATCTAATTCATAGCAAGGCCTCAATCTTGTTCTTTGTCCATCCTTCAATTCTTTCTATAATCCATTCGCTTCATAGTTTTTCCGGAGGTTCTTCATGGTGGTTCATCAAGATTTCTTTCATTTTCAAGTGTTCTTCAAGATTCTTGTTGGAGGTGATCAAGTGTTCTTTGTCGTGGTTTTCCAAGTTCAATTCCTTCTCCATTGTATTTGAGATGGTATTATTAAATTCTTGATCATGAGGAGTCTCGAAAGAAAATTGTCAAGAATGAGATAAGTAAACCCATCTTGTCTTCTCGGAGTTATCTTGGATTGGAT
Source organism: Hordeum marinum (assembly GCA_022496015.1). Taxonomy (NCBI): domain Eukaryota; kingdom Viridiplantae; phylum Streptophyta; class Magnoliopsida; order Poales; family Poaceae; genus Hordeum; species Hordeum marinum. The sequence goes on along the minus strand of CM039676.1, from coordinate 131,559,276 downwards.
TTAACCTAAAGCATTTACTAAGGATTGTTGCTATTAGGGTGTTATAATGATTCAAGTTTTCTCCTTCTCCTCTTGGTGAAAGAAGTTTTGCATATCTTGTAGTTCTCAAGCAATCAATTGTTCCTGTTGTGGCAGGTTGTCACCACATAATTTTGAGTTGTTTTCCATAAGCCCATAACAAGATATTGTTTTCATTGTGGATTCTCCATCGAATACGTTCAACCATGCTTTTCAAATTCAATGGTGGTAGAAGTGTCATTTTGTTCTCCGTTCTCTTCTCTCCAAAGATCTAGCTTCTATTCTTTTGTTCCGCAGGCATAGTGGTGTTGCTCTTTTCAACTCTCATCTAGTTTGATTAAGATCATGTTCTTCCCTTGCTTTTCCATTAACCAGAGTGCTGTGAAATCTTTTCCTGATCCTTCCATCTTTTGAGGTTTTGATTCTAATTCAACCAAAGTTTGGTGTTTCTCCTTCAATTTCGTTCTATCTTACCAAATTTTCCTCTCTGTCCTATCGAAGTGCTGCCGAAATTTCTTATGAATTCTTGCTTGTTCCCATGTTATTCTTCATCTCTTCCGACCTTCTTGTTGCCACTGGTTTCACTCGTTTGTCAAAGAAGCAACTAAGTTTTACCTTTTGCTCTTTCTCTTCCCCTTCTCATTCTAGATCTCGGGACGAGATCCTCGTGTAGTGGAGGAGAGTTGTAACAGCCCGGGACCGACGCTCCAGAAGATTCCCCTTTTATTTCCATTCACATATGTGTTTTGTTTGGTTGTTGCATTCATCATCGGATCATTCGCATCATCTGCATAGCATCGTCACTCCTTTTCAAAAACTTGCATCCGTTAGTAGCTGCCGGTTCTTTTTGTTTTGTCGTTGCCCATCTCGAGACAAACCACACATGCACACGCCCGCGACATCATTTAAAAAAACGTTTTTCAAGCACGCGGGAAATATTCTTTGATTGGGTCGAAACTTGGCATGCGGTCTTGTTATATTGTAGATAGATCACCTGCCAAATTTCGTCGCATTCCGAGGTCGTTTGATACCCCATCGGTCAGTCCGTAGCAGTCCGGTCATTGGTTATTCGTCGGACGTTTTTGGTGTTTTAAAACCTCGTGTCACGGGCCACCACTTCCCTCTCATCCCCACCTAGCCCATCTACATAGTCACCGTAGCCAACCTAGCACCCCCTCCGCTTTCGAGCCGTCCGATCGAGATCGAACGGTCCGAAAATAGACGAATTCTGCTAATCCTAGCCCCCCTTGCCTATTCAAACAACCTCCCTTCCTAATTTGGACAAACCCTAGCCCTTCCCTCAATTTCCCTGCCGGATCAACCCCCAGCCGCCACCCAGCCTCCTTTCTCCCTACTCCCACCGCCAGGGCCCGCCCTGGCCCATCTGGAGGCTTGCCTGGGCCCGAGATGCCACAGCCGCTGCCCGAGCTCCCTGCGGCCTCCCCCGAGCTCCTCCCATGGAGCCCGAGCCTCCCCGAGCTCCCTGTCCATCCCCGTTGGAGCCCCATCGGCCGGTCATCGGAGCCAGGCTGGACCTCGCCGCGTGCTCCTCTCTCTTCTCTCTTCCTCCATTTCACTCTCTCACCCCGCGGCCTCTCTCTCGTTCACAAGAAGTAGCCATGGTCGTCCCGAGCTTGTCAAGCCGCCGGCTGCCTTGCCGCCTCGCCGCCGCCTAGATCCGGACGGGGATCACCGGATCCGGTCGCCCCTGGCCCGATCCCGGCCGCCCTATGCCCTCCCGTGTTGGCCAGCGCTGCCCCTTGCCATCGGTCGCCACCATGGACTCTGCTACGAGGAGCAGGGAGCCGAGCGCCCGATCCCGCTCGCCCCGTTGACCAACGCCAAGGCCGGCCCAGTATCGCCTCTGCCTCCCCTACCGACGGGCCTCAGGCCCATAAGGTGAGACCCCAGCCCAGCCCCGCTCCTGTTGTCCTATGCTCCGCCCCGTGCGAGATTTTACTGTCTTGTGCCCATGTCATGTTCATCCTGAGAGCAGATTCGGCCATAGTCATTTTTTTTCCTGTGATTTTTGCGAATTACCGATGATTATAAATTGCACATTAGACCCCGAATTTCATGCATTTAATAACTCAACTTCTATGCATCGAATTAAAACAAATTATATATGAAACTTGACTAGAATTTCATGTAGATTCATAATTTCCAACTTTCACACATGTTTAAAATGTTTAACCTTGCTGTTTTCATTGACTTATGTGATTCGATGCTAAAATGATTTATTCAATAACTTTTGAACCGTAGCTCCGATGCAATTGTTCCATATATGTAAATTGACTACAAAAACTTGTAGAATATCATGCCACAATTTATTTCAATGTTTAATAAAAATAAAACATGTTTAGTACAGATCTGGACCGAAATTTTAAATTTCATATGAGGTTGTTTCGGGAATGCTATATAATGCTTCCGTCCTGATTTAAAATGCCTAGAAGTTCTAGTTTTTTTGTGCTTCACCGTTTGTCATGTTAAACAACATTTAGTATTGATGAGTACCTAAATGAGAGTGAACTAAATAATTCGAACGTGGAGTTTCGTCCATATGCAACTCGTTGCATATTGAGCTTCACTTTAATGTGTAGTAGTTGTTTGATGTGAATTGTCATGCCTTGCATAATTAAACCGGGCATGCATCATATTGGTTTGCGCATCATGTCATGCATATGTGTGGTGTTATCGTGTGTTGATTGTTTGTTTCGGATTGCTTCTTCTCGACAGAGTTCCAAAAGCGTTCAGAGTGTGAGGATTCGTTCGACTACGCTGGCTCGTCTTCTTCATGGACTTGTTCTTCTTCCGAGCGGGATCTCGGGCAAGATGACACATTTCCCTGGATACCACTACTATCATTGTCAAGACTCCCAACATTGCCATGAAAATCCATTAAGCCTCCACCTTCCCACCAAACCTTTGTTTGGCTATGTTACCGCTTGCTCAACCCTTCTTATAGCGTTTCTAGTTGCATGTGCAATTGCTTCCATGTGTCAACATGGACATTCTTTTGTTATATCACAATATTGCTACTATTTAATTTAATGCACATATATACTTGGTAAAGGTGGAAGGCTTGGACTTTTGCTCCGTGTTTTGTTCCACTCTTGCCGGCCTAGTTACTTGTGAACCAGTGTTATGTTCCATAATTGAGCACTCGTAACATGCTCGGGGTTGTTATGGGGACCCCCTTGATTTTCGTTTGAGGATAAAGCTTGTCTGGCAAGGCCCAACTTTGGTACTACAGTTGCTTAATAACTAATAAAATTGAATGGGACCCTCCAGCACCCTCGGATAATTAATCAACCCCGGGCCAGTACTCCTCATGAGTGTTGGTCCAACTTGTCAACCGTCAGTGGCTACCAGGGGCACCTCTATGACTGGCCTACCGGAAGCTTGGACAATCCGCCGTGTCCTGAGAACGACATACGCGGCTCCTATCGAGATCGTTGACACGCCAGGCGGCCTTGCTAGACTTGTTTTACCTTTCTCGAACATCTTGAGTGAGGAACTTTGATCTTCTTTGGGCTATCTCGAGGTGTAGGATTTCCTTTGGAACTACCTAGGATGATCACGAGATCCATGGTCGAGGTTATTCCCGCTGCATGTGGTTAATTTGTGATGGATGAGTTGGAGCACCCCTGCAGGGTTAAATCTTTTCGAGAAGTCGTGCCCGCGGTTATGCGGCAGACTTGGATACTTTGTTTAACACCCGGTCATAGCTAACTTGAAGTAAACTCTAATAAAATACACCAACTGTGTGCATAACCGTGACTATCTCTTCTCATGAGTCATTATCCGAGAGAGAACACCGTTGGGTTATGTTTGACGTAAGTAGGTGTTCGGGATCAGTTACTGATCATTACTAGCTCACGTCCATTATGCGTAGACCACCATACTTTAATTTCTGTACTCGTAAGTTAGCCACTCAAATAAATGCTTAGTCGCTTGCTGCAGCCTCACCACTTAACCATACCTCACCCATTAAGCTTTAATAGTCTTGATACCCTTGGAAATGAGATTGCTGAGTCCCTGTGGCTCACAGATTACTACAACAACAGTTGCAGGTTCAGGTAATGTGATGATTGACGTGAGCGCGATGCTTTTTGATTTGGAGTTCTTCTTCTTCATCATCAATCTAGGATGGGTTCCAGGCGGCATCCTTGGTTAGCAAGGGTGGATGTCATTTTATCGTTTGATTTCGTCCGTAGTCGGACCCTGCTCTTCTGTATGATGTTTGAGTATGTTGTTGTATTGATGTGAACTTGTTGTAGCTTGTGGAGTGTAAGCCAATTGCATATACTCATCTCTTATGTACGTGTACTCGTAATGATATCCATTCTTGCAACATGACGAGATGCACTTCTATCCCTGTCGAGGCCCTCGTGCCAAAATGAGGATAGGATCGCATCTTGGGTGTGACAGGTCATCTCTAAGCCCACAGGCGCTTCACGATGAGGAACCTTAGCAGGCGAAGACCACCTTTTGTCAGGATAGGCTGCAATACTGTCCCCCTTCAAACTGGCCGTTGTGGGAACCCTTCTCGCGTGATATTCTTGGGGGATGAGGACGAGGGCTAATATAAGGAGGGAGCCGACTACAGTAGAAAGGGACAACCCTGGGCTCACAAGAACACACCTTGTACTCATCTCCTTCCCAAGCAATTCATCAAGTAGGAGTAGGGTCTTACACCACGAGGTGGCCCGAACCTGGGTAAACTGTGTGTGTTCCCTGTACATATTGCTTAGGGTGAGTTGTCGTTGGGTGGTTGTAAGGTTGTGAAGTAGAATAGGGCAGGAGAGTGAGCGCACCCCAGGGTTCGAACTTTCTTGGGTGTGTGGAGCCCCAATTCTAACAAATACTAGTTAAATAACTCATCATTATGACTAGTGCTAGATGAGTATAATCTAGAACCTACTACTCTCTCCTAGGTAAAATAGCATAAAATGGTAAACTCCTCCATCTCCCATATGAAGAATCAAGATCAACCTATCTCTAACTTGTGGCTTGCGCAAATCCTTATTGTCGTCGCCAAGTGGTTGTTTGCGTGCTTTTATTGCTTTGCTTCATCCTTTGATTTTCAGAGTTTCATCCCTTTGAGACATCGAGTATCTACTTGGAAAGGTCTTCGATAGAATTTGTCGTAAGCTAACGATATCCAAATACCCTTCGGTTAACATCACGGTAAGTACAATATCTGGCGAGAGTACCTATTGAAGAACATAACAGTGACACGGTTAGCAAACTAGTTTTGCTGAAGAAGAATGTATGCAAAATATGGACTAGTGACACAATAGTTAAAAAAATCTTACAAAGATGTCTGGAGTGATGTTAACCTGGTTCAACTCGTACACTAGTGGCATTTTTCCAGTATAATTGTCTCCAATTAGGTAGTTGGTATTAAACTGCTCAATCATTAATAAATGAGATTAGATGATTTTTCTCTAAGAGCCATAACTCTAATAGTTCCGGTTAAATATACGTCATCTGTTTTTTAGAGAAGAGCAACAAGCTAACTATTCAAAATAAACAAGTTTAGTCGGGATAAGTATGAAATACTTTTCAATAAAAATATAAATTACTTGACATTTTTTGTCAAACTCATATGGAGGTAGAACTGGAGTCATGTGATCCACATGCACCCAAATTTCGATATTATTTTCATGATCATCTTCATCACAAAGATCGAAGGATATTTGCATTCCCTTCTAAAACCCATGAGGCTTGCACAGTGCTCAGCAATTGGAACAACAAAAATATGTATGACTACATTATTTAAGAGCTTTGCATGAGAAGTGAAATGTTCGTGCTTAGATGAGCTCTATAACTTTTGATTGTTCCAACGTATTTATAAATTTTGATTGTTCCATGCTATTATATTACCATTCTAGGATACTTTTTAGTAACTTACTTGTTGTTTTACATTATTTTTTAGCACTAACCTATTAACCTAGTGCCAAGTGTCAATTGCTTTTTTGCAGGTTTTTGGCTTTTTCGGGAATACTACACGAAATGAAGTCCAAATACCTCAAAACTTTTTGGTAATTTTTTTGGACCAAAATAAGACCTGGAAGCTTTGGAGGAAGACCGTAGGGCACATGAGGTGCCCTCGAGCCATTAGGACGCGCCTAGGGGGTGGCGGCACCTTGACAGCCTAGGGCCACCTCCCTGCTCTCCTGGCCCTGATCTTTAGCCTATAAATTCTCTAATATTCTAAAAACCCTAGAGATCCTCCTGAAATCGTTTTTGTTGCCACAAGTCTCTATTCCATCATGTGTCCATCTGGAGCACTATTTCGGTGCTCTGTCGGAGGGGAGATTGATCACGGAGGGCCTGTACATAAACCTTGTTGCTCCCATGGTGATGTGTGAGTAGTTCATCGTTGACCTATGGGTCCATAGTTAGTAGATAGATGGATATATCTCTCTGTATGCTTTGGATTTCCAAGACCATCGCGATTCTCGCGGTGACCTATCTTGTGTAATCGATCTTTGTGGTGTGTTTGTTGGGATTCAATGAACTATGGGTTGATGTTCAGATTATTCATTAGAAGATATTGAACACTTTCTGGTATTTTATTTGCATGATTGTGGGAGTGGTGCGTTGTGGCAGGTTCAATATTGCGGTGCTCAATGCTAGTAACAGAATGGACATGGCACGTATTGTATTGCTACCACTAAGGTTAATAATATGGGGTACATTCATATTAATTGGATTTACTTTGTCTACATCATGTCATCCTCCTCCAAGCGTTACTCCGTTTTCACTTAATTAATACTCTAGATGCATAATGGATAACCGCCAATGGGTGGAGTAATAGTAGTAGATGCAGGCAGGAGTTAGTCTACTTGTTTATGGACGTGATGTCCATATACATGATCATTGTCGTTGATAAATATTGCATAAATATGCGCTTTTCTATCAATTGCCCAGCAGTAATTTGTTAACACACCGTCTGCCTTCTTCGAGAGAGAAGCCTCTAGCGAACACTATGCCCCCCGGGTCTCCTCACAAATATACTTTCAAAAAATATAAATACCCTTATGCCATTATTTACTTACTTTTTATTTTCAATTTACATTTCTCAAATTGGCTATCCATCACTACCTATCACTCGGATGTAACGAGTTCAAGGGGATTGACAACCCTCTTGCCCACGTTGGGCGCAAGTGTTTGCTCTTTTTTGTGTACACGCTGAAGATGGGAGTTTGTGTGGTTCTCCTATTGGTTCATAACCTTGGTTCGTGTTGAGGGAACTATTTACCTTTGTGTTGTTGCATCATCTCCTCCTCTTCGAGGAAAATCCCAACGCATTTTATAAGTATCAGGAAGGATTTCTGGCGCCATTGTCGGGGAGCATCGTCAAATACCTATGAAGTACCTTCTCACAAATTATCATTCACCTGTTCCACTTTTTTATGTTTTATTTTGCTTGCTATAAAAAATATAAAATTATTCCTATTTGCTTGTTTGCTTAATTATCTAGTTTACTCGTTTGCTTGCTAGTTTATTTGTTTCGACACCATGTCTCCAGACCCTTCTAAATTGTGTGATTTCTCACATACTAAGAATAATGATTTTATCAGTACACCTATACCACCTGCCACTAGAGCAGATTTTTTACGATATTAATGCTGCATTGCTAAATCTTGTGGTGAAAGATAATTTTTTGGGAAGTCCTAAGGAGGATCCCGCTTCACATCTATTAGTAGCGTTGGGTGGAAAGCCCATCTCTACTGCTATATTTTACCAATAGCGTCTGCTTTAGTCCAGTGCTACTACATTAACAGTAGCGAAGGCTTTTATACACAAAAGATTAAACTTGAAATACTATCGGAATCAATTATCATTTAAAAAAATCGCTTCAAAGTGTCACAACTACTCGTCTACTAGTACTGAACATCCACGCATGGGGATTTGTCTAGTCTCACCTTGAGGTTGGAGCGGGTCGGCGATGGGGACGACAGCGGGAACGACAGCTGGGCAAATACTTGATTTCTCTAGGAATAAAATATAAAGAAAACATTATCATGCTGATTTGAGGAATTAGTGAAACCCTAGAAGCTATTAACTAAACCCTAGAAGTATACTCAATCAATGTGTTATATATCAACCAAATCTCTTAACTATGTCTAAATTGTAACTAATTCAAATAATCATACCAAATCTAATTCTGGTAGGAAGATGCAGGATTGAGGAGGGGGAAGCAGGAGGATAGAGGAGGGGGAGGGAGGAGCATGGGTGGCTGGCTGTGCATGGGGGAGGGGGAAGAGCGGGAGCAACTGGAGGGGGAGGGTGTGGGAGGAGGAGGGCCGATTAGAGGAGAGGGAGGAGCAAGGGCCACTTGAGGAGGAAGGAGGATGGAGGAGGGGCGGATAGAGGAGAGGGAGGAGCAGCGGCTACTGGAGGAAGGACGAGGGAGGAGGAGGAGAATATTACCAAGGCCATGTGATGGTAGCGACGACTGCGGCGATGGCATGGGGAGAACATGCATTGGTGAGAGAGTGAGCACAGGGAGATTGAGGAACGGGTTACGGGGAGGATAAAGCTAGATTAGTAGAAGTGCAAGCCATGGGACGGCTCTACTGCTAAACCATTAGCTATAGTGCGGGAGCCAGGCCGGCGCTACTGCTAAGATCGGATGGGCAGCTGGGACCGGGTTGGCAACACTAGAAACACGGTTCATGGGCCGACGCTACTGTACCCGTTAGCAGTAGCACGGGCCCGTGGACCGTGCTGCTATTGTGTCCACCCCGTGGGGCAAGGCGTGCCCCCATAGTATTATAGCGCGTCCGGCTTGACCGCGCTACTACTATACCGCACCGGCAGCGCGTGCACCTTGCCCGCGCTACTGCTAAGTGGTGGTAGCGTGACCCTCTAAACATGCGCTACTGTTAAGCCTCTACCTATAAGGTTTGCCTAGTGGTGTGTATTCAGGGAGTTCTAGAGATCAGTAACATGAAAGAAAATAGCATATTTGAAATATAGACATTTTTCTAAGTGATTTCCATACATAACATGTCACATTTAGAGTTAGGGCTTGAAAAAAAATTAAAATTTAAAAGGCATTTGAATTTACAAAAAAAGGAAATGACAAATAAAAATATTTAGAGTTAGGGTTTGAAATATAATAATATTTTAAATTGCATTTGAAATTACAAAACAATGAAAAATAAAAAAGGTGTTGGTTTGGGATTGAACTCAAGTCTATTGCATGGTGAAGTAAGGCTTTGGGAAGTGGAATGAATCCGTTGTTATGTTCAATTTGGGGCCACACATCAAATAAACTAGAGGGAAATTCCCATGTGTCATATCGAACCGTTTGTTCACTTACGGGGGCACCCATGAAAAGCATGTTGGCCCATCGATGGGGCACGACCAGGATGTGTGGACCATGTGTGATAGTGGGCGAACACGTTCAGATCTGAGAACGCGGGCCCATCCCACATGGTTTCTGAACTGTTTCTGGCTTCAAAACGAAAACATTCAATAAGTTGTAAGCTTGTCTCCCTTCACCTTCTAAATTACCCCACTATAATTCATTGCAAATAGGTTCACACCTAACAAACCTAAACATGTTCCAACTTAGCACTTGTTTGCGAGTAGGCTATATACCAACCTAATCGAAAATCACCCCAAAAATACGTCTTTCTTCTTAGTCATTCCTTGCATCTGCAATGGCCGGTAAGAGGAGTTCTATGTGGAGATATAACCACGCATCCAAGGCCGCGGAAGCAACAGACAGGTTCTACCGCCTAGCCGTGTTAGCCACATCAGAGATGACCAAAGGCGCCACGGAGGCCTCAAGTGATCTCTGACAGAGAGGCGAGGGCTCGCACAAGCGCATATGCCTCTGAGGCCTGTTGGATGACATGGCCGTGTTGGATTCCTCAGCCAGCGACAACATGCACACTGAGCTCGATGAGAAGGAGGATGTGATCACCGGCTTGGTGAAGCTACTGGAGAAGACCAATGCCGCGCTTAACAAGGTGACCTACTTCATCGCCAAACTTATGGGAGAGAAGCCGAAGCTCCACAATGAGCGCGACAAACACAAGGAGTTGACCATCAGCTAGAAGAAGCTGCATGAGGAGAGCAGTGCCTCGACGAAGAAGCTGAAAGGACTCATCGAGGTACTTATGGATGACTTAGAAAGCTCCATCCAGCACGAGTAGTTGGTGTAGGAATCCTTGGCTTCAGCCAAGCAAAGTCATGTGTATGTGAAGGAGAGCATCGAAGCTCTTGAGCAAAAATCATGCGCCATGGACGCAATGCAGAAGATGGGGGAGGAGAGGCGACTAGACATGGAGGTCATGGAGGCATTAAGGAGGTGATGATCTTCTTCTAGTCCTTCTCACTTTATCTTCAATGACACACCAACAAGTCGGTCCGCAGGGTCCATATCCCTATTGACCGACCACAACAGGCACTAGTTTGACGAAAATTAAGGTATAGATTCTTTTGGTTGTTTTACGACAAGACGTGCATATCTAAATGTGAGACAAAGTTTGAGCTAGGTCATGCGTTCATAGGATTCCCTCCTACGACACATAGTGGAAGGGCCAATACCCTCTGATTAAGTCATGAACCCTTTTGTGTCACTCTCTACGCTTATAGGCATATTTATGCATGCATATGCATTATGTGCCACATAAAAGTTGTGCATTTGTAATTGGGATAATTAATTTAGTTCCCTTAGTTGTGTCTCACTTGATAGTTTTACCCCTAATTTCCAAAAACCCTCGGTTCTGCCCAAGTCATTTTGCTCCTCTTATGCTTTTGCTCTTTGACCATTTGACCATCATTCTCAAAACTTCATAAAAAATTATACTAACTCGGAAAAATTCAACAAAGATATCAAAATGTTCGGAGAAACACCACCTATATGTGCATGTCATTCGCATTCATGACAAAAATGTTGGAAAGTCCCCATCTGAGTTTCAGCTATCATGTGCTATGGGGACTTTCCAACATTTTTGTCAAGAATGCAAATTGCATGCATATATAGGTGATGTTCTTATGAACATTATGATATCTTATTTGAATGTTTCTGAGTTAGTATGATTTTTTTATTAAGTTTTGAATGTGACGGTTAAATGGTCAAAGGGCAAAAGCATAAGAGAAGCAAAGTGGTTTGGGAGGGACCGAATGTTTTCAGAAACTAGGGGTAAACCTGCCGAGTGTGACCCAACTAAGGGCGTAAAATCAATTGTCCCTTTGGAATTTGAGCATGACACCAACCTGTTCATACATATATATTTGGGCAACTAGCTAGTGGGGTTGTGTATTATCCCTAGCTCATGTTTTTTTTGTTTTCCCAAATGATGATATATATAAATAGCAAATGAAACTCTTTGTGATTGTATCCACATCAGACACCGGTGCACCAGACTAACCTTGTGCGATGTCCGTGTCCTGGGGTAATGTGCATAGTAAAAACCCAAACCTGATAATGACCTATAAACGATCCCATCGCCAGTGGCTCTCAGCTTATTCTTTCCATCGATAGCTCGCCACCATGACCTCACACACCATATGGAACCGATGCTCAACCATGGAGATGTGTATGGTGCCGACCTAATAGTTTTGGACGATGATGTGGTAGAGGATTTCGATGCATTGACTGCCATGGCTGGTAGCCAACCGCCATCTATGTCGGCCGACTACGACGGGATAGAGGATTCTGATGAGCTGGCTTCAATGTCGGTCAATGGTCAGCCACTGAAAATGTGGATGAACCATGTGCCATGAACCAGAATGTGGGACACAAAAATTTCCACCTTCATTAGAAGTAACCCACCTTGAGAAATCTCAAAAAAGCTACCCGCCTTTAGCTATGCAAAAATTCAAGGTTTCGCGGCATTTGTTTACAGTGTACACACTTATTTTGTTTGGGCCGTGTACGATGTTGGTTGATCCCGCCCTGCTTCAACTCCTTTACCCAAATTTAAGTGGCGTCTGTATTTCAACCGTCGCCCTCCCTCGTCCACCACCGCCCTTATAGTAAACTTTTAGTTGCCTAGGCATTTGAACCATTGCCATCCCTCGTCCACCACCATCTCCACCCATAGGCCTGCTATTGGTTATATTCTCGATGATCTGAAGGGCATAAGCCCTGCTCTATGTCTGTACAAGATTATTACGGAACCAGATGCTAAACCTGTTATTGATCACCAACGCCGCTAAGATGAAGGAAGTTGTAAGAACTGAAATACTAAAGGTTCAAGAGGAAGGTATAATCTATCCTATTACTGATAGTAGGTGGGTAATTCCTATTCACTGTGTTCCTAAGAAGGGTAGTATTATTTTCGTCCCTAACAATAAAAATGAGCTTATTCCACAAAGAATAGTAACAGGTTATAGGACGGTAATTGATTTTAGGAAAATAAATAAAGCTACTAAGAAAGATCATTACCCCTTGCCTTTTATTGATCAAATGCTAGAAATATTATATAAGCACACACTTTTGCATTCTTGATGAATATTCTGGATTTTCTCAAATACATGTGTCAAAAGAAGATCAAGAGAAAACTGCCTTTACATGTCCTTTCGAAACTTATGCTTATAGGCGTATGCCTTTTGGTTCATGCGATGCACTTGCTACATTTCAAAGATGTATGACTGCTATATTCTCTAATTTTTATGCAAAAGATTGTTGAGGTTTCATAGATGATTTTTCCGTTTATGGGTCTTCTTTTGATGATTACCTGGGGAAACTTGATCGAGTTTTCTAGAGAAGTGAAAAAACTAGTCTTGTCTTAAATTGGCAGAAGTGCCACTTTATGGTAAATGAAGGTATAGTGCTTGGGCACAAAATTTCTGAACGTGGCGTTGAGGTGGACAAAGCTAAAGTTGATGCAATGGATAAAATGCCATGCCCGAGAGATATCAAAGGTATAAGAAGTTTCCATGGTCATGCTAGTTTTTATAGGCTTTTCATTAAAGATTTCTCAAAGATTTCTAGGCCGTTAACTAATATTATTCAAAATTATGTTTCTTTTGTTTTTGATAATGACTGCGTAGAAGATTTTGAAATACTTAAGTAGGCTTTAATTTCTGCATCCATTGTTCAACCACTTGATTGGAACCTACCATTGCAAATTATGTGTGATACTAGTGATTATGTTCTTGGCGTTGTTCTAGGGTAAAGAGTAGACAAAAAATTAAATGTTATCCATTATGCTAGCGAAACTCTGTACTCTGCTCAAAGGAAGTATGCCACCACTAAAAAGGAATTTGTAGCAGTTGTTTTTGCTTGTGATAAGTTTAGACCTTACATTGTCAATTCCAAAGTGACTACTCACACCGATCATGTTGGTAGTAAATACCTCATGTAAAAGAAAGATGCTAAACCTAGACTCATTAGGTGGGTGCTTTTACTTCACTAGTTTGATTTGCATATCATTGATAGAAAAGGTGTTTAAAACCCCGTAGCAGATAACTTGTCTAGGATGTAAAATGTCTTGATGACCCACTTCCTATCGATGATAGTTTTCCCGATGAGCAACTTGCTTCTATAAATACTTCATGTAGTGCTCCTTGGTATGCTGATTGTGCTAATTATATTTTTTCTAAGTAAATTCCACCTTGCTTCACCTATCAACAAAATAAAAAAATTCCTCTATGATTTACGACATTGCTTTTGGGATGACCCACATCTTTACGAACAGGGAGTAGATTGTATTATTAGACGATGTATAACTAAGCATGAACAGGAACATAATCTTTGGAAGTGCCATTCTGAAGCTTCTCGAGGACACCATGCCGGTGACAGAACTGCACACAAGGTATTACAATCTGGTTTCTATTGGCCTACTCTTTTCAAAGATGCTCGTAAGTATGTCCTTTCATGCAATGAATGCGAGGGAGTTGGTACCATTGGTAAGTATCAGGTAATGCCTATATAATATTCACTTGCTATTGAACCATTTGATGTTTAGTGTTTTGACTTTATGGGACCATTTCCTTACTCAAATGGGTATGCTCATATTTTAGTTGTTGTTGACTATGTTACTAAGTGGGTAGAGGCTATTCTAACTAGTAGTGTTGATCATAATACCTCTATTAAAATGCTTAAAGACATCTTTTTCCCGAGGTTTGGAGTCCCTAGATACTTAATGACTGATGGTGGTTCACATTTTATTCATGGTGCTTTTCGTAACCTCTTAGCTAAATTTGATGATAACCATAGGATTGCATCTTATTATCGCCATCAGTCTAGTGATCAAGTTGAAATGAGTAATGAGAAATAAAATTAATCTTGCAAAAGACTGTTAATAGATCTAGGAAGAATTGGTCTAAGAAACTAGATGATGCACTATGGGCTTATAGAACTGATTATAAGATTCCTATGGGTATGTATCCATACAAAATGGTCTATAGAAAGGCTTGTCATTTACCTCTCAATCTAGAACATAAATATTATTGGGCAACTAAACTATGATTTTAAACTTGCCAGTGAAAAGATGTTATTTGACATTATCTCACTTGATAAATGAAGAACGCAAGATTATGAAACTGCTAAGATATGTAAAGAAAAGGTAAAAACATGGCATGGCAAAAGGATTCAAAAACGAGAATTCAATGTAGGAACCTTAGAGGTTTTGTACAACTCCCATTTAAGATGTTTTGTAGGAAAACTTCTCTCAAATGGGAAGGCCCATATGTTGTACAGGAGGTTTATCACTTTGATGGTATAAAAATCAATAACTCCAAAGGCAAGAACCCGAGAGTGGTGAATGGGAAACTAATCAAGCATTACATTTTAGTTGCACCCATTAACCAAGAAACAAATGTCATCAAAGTTATGATAGTGGAAGGACACATCAAGGAGGTCTTCTGAAACCCTCTAGAAACCTGAAAAAGGTGTAGGTATGTCGTACGGTAAGTAAACCGACTCAAAAATTTCCAAAATAATAATTTCTATCAATTTTGGTATTTTAGAAAAATGAAAAAAATAAAACGGAATTAGGAGGACCCACGAGGGAGGCACAAGCCAACAGGGTGCACCTCCCCTGGGATGCACCTTGATGGCTTGTCGAGCCCTCGTGTGCCCTCTGATCTCCGATTTGTTTGAGAAAACGTATTCTGACCTAGAAAAAATCTTTATATATACTCCCGTATGTTTTGACCACCACATCATGAGTTTCTCCTCTTTTCTTGTTTCGAGCTGTTTTTTGGCAGATCGTAAAATATGGCGTTCCAAGATTCAGATGGAGAGAGCTATATCTCCCACTATTTTGCAAACAAAATATTTTTGGGGATATTTACCCCTACCTATGGTCCACGAATGAGGAAGAAGACACCAACTTGGAGGAGATAGAGGATGCCAGTTCGGATGCTAGTTCAGATCAAGGTGAAGATCCACTACCTCAGCCTGGAGATATGCATGTGGAATTAAAGAAGTCAAGCCTCCCTAATGGAGGGAACAAACCGAAGCCAATTTATCCCTTGTCGATTTCTGCAGGAGAGCAAGGAAGCTTTATGCAAAAGGATACTGAAGCTTGAACAAGAGAACGATGATCTAAGGGGAGAAAATTTCATCCTCAAGCGTAAATTAGAGAAGAAGAATACTACTACAACAGCACCGCCATCACCGAAGAACACTTGAGTACATGGGTATGGGCACCACCCTTGGCTTGTTCCAAGCTTATGGGAGGTGCCCCGGTATTGTATCACCATCAGTTTTTATCACCACTATCTAACTTAGTTTGGTCTTTAGTTTTTCGTGATTTAGAGAGTTAGAATTTAAGATTTTCTTTGTTTGTAGGTTTTTTCTTTGAGTTCTACATATCCTTATAACTGATTGTGAGAGTTAATAAAGTTAGTTGAGTTCGTGTGCCTCACCTTCACTTGCACCCATCATCTTGGCATGGAAATAAAAGGGATAAAAAAGATCTTATGCTTACCTCATGAGAAGTAATGACTTCACATAGGAAATAGGTATAAGCAATAAAAAGTGTTGAAAACCAACAAACATAATGTTAGTAATTGGTATGATCTATGCAAAAGTATAGTAGAGAATAGGATATTTACATATAAATACACTATCTTGAACACCTTCTATGATTGTGAGATTTCAAGAAAATATTACATAATGACAAAGTGTTGAAGTGGGACACGGAAGACAACGTAATGATCATGGTTCTTTACATTTGCATAGAAGTTATATTGTATGGGATCCCTTAACATGTGATGCTTGCTTAAGATATTTTGCTAGCCAAAAGATTCGCACTAAGTAGAGATACTACTTGTGCATCCATAACCTTTAAACCCGGTTTCTTGCCATGAGAGTCCACCATACCTACCTATGGATTGAATAAGATCCTTCAAGTAAGTTGTCATTGCTGCACAAGGAAATAAAAATTGCCTCTAATCTGTAAGATCTTTTATTGTAAGGGAAAGTAAGTTTTGTATGATCTTGTGATGGTAAAGAAATAAAAGCGACATAGTTCATAATAAAGTTTGCTATCACAAGGGGCAATATGAAGTGATGTTCTTTTTCATTAAGAGATTGAACATACCAAACAAATAAAAGCTCATGACAACCTCTGCTTCCCTCTGTGAAGGGTCTATCTTTTACATTCTTAAAAAAATCATGCAAGAGTCGATAATATTTCCTCTTATTCCTATTCTTCAAATCTTTAGTGGCAAGAATTATGTGCTAAGGAAGGATTGAAACAAATATATCCAGTTGAATGTAGATGGTCATGCTCTATTATTGTTGAAATTATCCTTGAGGTAAATAAGTTGGGTGGCAAGAACAATAAAGCCCCCATCTTCCTATGTGTCCCACAGAATCACTTGTTCCAAAAATATGCAATGTGTGTTAACAATCATAGAAGGCTACCTTATAGTTGAATATGTGAACTTGTTAGAAATACAAAGATCTTACATAGACTCTTCTCTCGATTACAAAAGCTATGATTATCTCAAGCACTAATTGCATTGCTTGTTGGTTCTCAATAAAGATTATACTTCATATTTATTTAGTACTGAATAGATTGTTACTTGTTTATGAGAATTTATATGATGAAAAGCTTGCTACTATAATGATATTCATGATGCTCTCATGTCCGCATTCCATTTTTACACCTCTCTCTCAAATTATGTGTTCATTATTTTAGAGTTCGGCTTTCGCCTGAGGACAAGCGAGGTCTAAGCTTGGGGGAGTTGATACATCCATTTTGCATCATGAATTCTTATTAATATTTAATTCATTCTTGTCCATTATTCCACATTATCATACAATTCTTATATCTTTTCTCTCTGAATATGCAAGGACACCACCTGGACGGAAATATCTGGAAACCGGAATTATGGACCAGAAAACCGAGAGAAAGGCAGAAAAATCACCAGACCCCAAACGACCTGAAACTTCACAGAGAATATTGTTGGAATATTTAAGAAATTCTAGAACCAAAATATACTAGAGTGGGGCCACTACCAGGGCACAAGCAAATAGCCCCCCCCCTCGAGCGCGCCCTGATGGCTTGTGGCCCCCCTGCTGGTCCTCTGATGCCCCAATTCTCTTAAATGGTGTGTGTTACCCTAGAACAAAATCATAAGAAACCTTTTGGGACAAAGCGCCGCCGTCTCCAGGAGCAAACCTAGACAGAAGCCCTAGACGGGGAAATTAGATTCTGCAAGGGAAATCCCTCTCCGACGGGGAGATCAAAGTCGTCGTCATCACCAACGTTTACTCCTTCGTGGGAGGACCAATCTTTATCAACATATTCACCAGAACCATCTCATCTCCAACCATGGTTCATCTCTTGTATTCAATCTTTGTCCCAAAACCTCAGATTGGTACCTGTAGGTTACTAGTTGTGTTGATTACATCTCGTAGTTGATGCTTGCTCAATTACTTGGTGGAATAAATTGTGTTCAGATCCTTAATCATCATTATTACACCTCTGTTATTGAACATGTTGATGATGTATGAGTAGTTACTATTGTTCCTGAGGACAAGGGACAAGTCTTGTTATAAGTAATCTTGTGAAGTTGGTCTGCGTTCGATATTTTGATGATATGTATGTTGTGACTTCTCTTAGTGGTGTCATATGAACATCGACTACATGACACTTCACCATGCTATGGGCCTAAGGCAAGTCATTGTGGAGTAAAAAGTAGATGATGGGTTGTGAGAGTGACAGAAGCAGAAACCCCAGTTTACGCGTTGCTTCATAAGGGGTTGATTTGGATCCACATGTTCCACGCTATGGCTAGGTTTATCTTAATTCTTCGTTCATAGTTGCCAATGCTAGCGAGAAGGGGTAATAATAATTAGGTTGTTAGTTCAAGTAAGAACAACACCTTAGCACCGGTCCACCCACATATGAAATTATCAAAGTAGCGAACAGAAATTCCTATGTGTCCTCGAGAACAGTTGCTTAATATAAGAGTAGTTTCAGGCATGTTCTTTGCTACAGAAAGTATTGGGCTACCTTGCCGCACCTTTGTTACTATTGTCGCTTGTTACTTGTTATGAATTATGTTGCTACAAAACTATCTACTATTGTTACTCACAACACCTATAGAGAATACATTGCTTAAAAGCGCTTGTCATTTCCATCTACTCCTTGTTTTCTTCGACACTCTTACTTATCGAAATGACTATGATTGATCCCCTATACTTGTGGGTCATTGGTGCGGGCATGCACATGGGGACCGGTCAGGCATTTTCAGGGGCGTGCACGAGCACAAGCACAAGAGGAGGCGCTAGCGCTTGCACGTACACAAGCTCGAGCAGGTCTACGAAGACCTGGCTGATGCCCACGTTTTCCAGCTCTACAATGATGCTTGACAACGATCCCATCAATGCCACGGGGATGGTTGTTGGCACAGGCACGGGGATGGTTGCTAGCAAGTGCACGGGGGCAGCATCCTTTGCGGCCTGAGCTTGTTTAGGTCAATGTTCGTGACATCCCATTCATCTTTATGTTCTATGTCCTCCATCTCGGGGTCAAATTCACCAAATTGGAAGACTAGTGGAATGTGATCCTTCTGCACCATGACGTAGGTGGAGGTCTGGATGATAGAGGGGAATGAGAGACGAAGAGAAGGATTGTGAGTGAGTGGGCAGTAAGGACATGTATTAAACAATGGCTCGGGCAACATTGATAGACTAGCGGAAGCAAGGCGGGTGAATATGGAGGTCAAAGGGTTTTCTTCCAAGTGAGCGTGCAACATACTGCTCGCATGCCTCCTAGTGAGCCTGTGCAGTGAAGGCGAGCTCGCCCGCCTCCCATCTACTCAAACAGCTGCTCGCACAACACCTCCTGGCCAATAAAGAGTGATGTGGCATCACATAAATGTGTAGTAGAGTGCGCATGATCTATAAATAATAGAACTGTTTGCGATGGCAGCGTTTCTTGAATTTTGTGTGAGTTTTAAATTTACTATAATTTAAATAAATATTCTCATTGTTATCTTTAGAAGAAAAAATATATCTAAAACGTGTCTCAAATAGGAAAAAAATATCCTACAATGCCTTTATGTGCCATGTCAATGCACCATGCCAAGTTTCATGAATTTCTGATGAGTTTTTGATTTACAGCAATTTAGAAACCAAGTTTCTCAAGTTTGTGGACTATCTAAGACGCTGAGATGTTTGAAATTCATTCTCGTTTATTGCATGGGACCTAAACATATATGCAGGGACACGCATATGATTTTTCAACACATTTTGGTACACCGAACCTTGTGATCGTAGTTCAAATCGGAATCACAAAGCTTCTTGTGAGAAGCTCATGTTTGTAAGGGCCTTGTGCCAAATTGTACAATTTGTTTACCACCTCACATATGTGCCATGTCATCACACCAAGCCAAGATTCATGAATTCTGACAATTTTTTGATTTAGGTTTGAAAACAAAATTTGTCAATGTTTGTGACCGAGCCAAGACACCAAGATGTTTCAAATTCATTCCCATTTTTTGCATGGGACCTAAAAGTTTAGCCAGGGACACATATATGATTTTTCAACGCATTTTGGATCGGATCATCAGACCTTGTGATTGTAGTCCATATTTTGTATGCACATTAAATGCCACGAAAAATCAATTAATCTATATAAAAGGCCAAACAAATGCTGAATAACTCCATATTTTAGCATGACACTCCTATTGGTCTATGTTGCCTCTAGAAGAAATTCATGGCGAGGAGATGCAATAACGGTCATTTAGTCTGTAGAAGGTGACACGTTCCCTACCGGAACCACAAAGCTTCTTGTCAGAAGCTCCAGTTTATAAGGAGCTTGAGCAAAAACTTATCCCAAATTGGACAATTTTTTTACCACGACACATATGTGCCATGTCATGACACCATTCAAAATTCAAGCATTTCTGACGAGTTTTGGATTTACAGTAATTTTAAAACCAAGTTTCTCAATGTTTCTGGCATACCCAAGGCCCCGTGATGTTTGAAATTCATTCCCATTTCTTGCATGGGACCAAAATGTGCAACTATGGACACATATTTGGTTTTTCAACCCATTTTGATTCACCAGACCTTGTGATTGTAGTTAAAATTTGAATTATGCACATTAAATGCCTATAAAACTCAATTAATGTATAAAAAAGGCCAAAGGAACCCTGATTAAATCCATATTTTCTCATGGCACTCCTATTGGTGTATGTTACCTCTATAAAAAGTACAAGCCGAGAAGAGGCAGTCGATGTCGTCTCGCCCACATAAGGTGACAAGTTCCCTATTAGAACCATAAAGATTCCTATGAGAAGCTCCGATTTGTAAGGGGCTTCTGCCAAAACTTGTCCCAAATTGGACTTTTTTTACCACGACACATATTGCCATGTCATGACAACATGCAAAGTTTCATTTATTTATGACGAGTTTTGGATTCACAGTGATTTAAAAACCAAGTCTCACAATGTTTGTGATCGATCCAAGATGGTGAGACGTTTGAAATTGACTGTCATTTCTTGCACAAAACAAAAAGATGCAGCCATCAGCATTTATATGATTTTTCATCCCATTTGATGCACCAGACCTTGTGATTGTTGTTCAAATTGGAATTATACGCATTAAATGCCTAGAAAACTCAATTTATATACAAAAGGTCCAAACGAACCCTGAATAATTTCATGCTATAGCAGGACACTTCTACTAGTTTTCGTTCACCTCATATCAATTTTATTACAATCCAAACACCGTCCTTTGCCAATGTAAGCTCATTTTTCATTTTAAAAATGGTATGAAAATCAAGTATATCACAAACAGTTCATGGTCATGAATCGTGCGTGACGCAGTACAAAATATCTTGGGCTAATCCTCATATATGTCTTAGGCCGGAAGCATCGTCGGCCATAGTCCACCTCCAACGCGTCAACCTACTAGCTCCCCAGACCCATTGTATTGTTCAATCTTCGCTGATGAAAGATGGGGACATGGATCCCCGTCTTGAGGGCAACTTGGGTGACCCACTCCGGCCCGAGCATGGCCGCATCAGCCATGAGCGCACTCACAACATGCATGAGGGTGAACGCAATCCATGACATGGCGAATGCAGCAGCTGCAGCAGTGAGAGCGACAGGAAGAACTGTGACTAGGATAGCAAATGGCGAGAATGACATAGCAACTACAGTTTCCAGGTGGTCGTCGTAGCCCTGATGGCGGCCAACCACGCCCATCTCAAGGCTGCCCATGCCCAGCTCGTGTCGGTCACTCCAGAAATCACAACAGCCTTTTTGGACAACGGTCGACAACCCACGTCCGATGAGTTGGCAATCAACGAGAGAGCTTGAGCAGGCGTCTGTTCGTCGGCGGCCTCCCTGGCCATGATGGTGGCCGTCCATGCCCAAACTAAGGCCACACATGCCCGAGTCGTGGCGGCCTTATCCAAAGAGATGTCATACAAGGGTTGTGAGATGCTGGTGGAGTATGTGGCAATGGATGCCATGGAGCCCCTTCACCTATAGGTCCTCAACCTCAAGCTGGTCATGGAGGAGGTGGCAGAGATTGACGAGCACCAGGAGGAATATTAGTCTTTTTTAGAGTGTTTTTCTTTTGTTAAAGTAATTTTTAGGTCAACTAGATTTGTTCAATTGCTCGATTAAGTAAGTTGTGTAGTACTCAAATTGCAAAGTGATGTTAAATTATAAAATGACATGGATGACCATTGTAACGAGGGAAATTCAGACCAAAATTTGTCGTAGTATCCCAATTTTGTCTTCCAAATGAAAATGAAATGCAAGTACTGTGTGCAATGCAATATCCACTATCTTACGCCAAAAGCTTGGAGACTAAAATTTCCACGTTCAAACTCATCACACACGGGGTAAACTATAGGATTCATTTGTGATGATTAGATATCGCACACAATTCTAGTTCTCGGATTTCGGGCTCCGCAAAACCCTCGAGGTTCCAACACATGGGCGTGTGGGAATATCCCCTATAGCTTCGCCCTACCCAGCTCGCTACACGATGGTTACTACAGTGAACTCGCACAAGGAAGAAGATGAACACGGTGGTTTACCCAGGTTCGGGCCGCTGGAAAGCATAATACCCTACTCCTACTTTTGTGGATTGCCTCTTAGGGAGGTGTAGTGGATGAATTAGTACAATGGTTTCGATCCTCGCGAGGGGGCTCTAGTGGTGTTCTTAGCTCTCTGCCTTGTGTGGTGGTTCGTCGGGTTGTTCTCCTATGGATCCCCTCTACGGTGTGACCTAGCCTCTATATATAGTAGTGGCCCGGGTCCTCTTCCCTTATCACAATGGCGGGAAGGGATCCCACAATGGCCAAATTTGAAGGGGGACAGGAGTACATCCGTGCCCTATCCAAATGTGGTCTTTGCTTGCAAAGTAGTTGTTGATAACAGCGTGGTGGGCTCGGCAATGACATCCGCCCTGCGGGACTCGTGGTCGTGGTCTTGTGGCACTAGAATAGAAACCTCTTGGGAGACGCCTCGGGAACCTGTGTACCGCCTGGCGCGTTGGCGCCCACCTATCATACACTGCGTCATCTTTCACTCCTGAGGCCGGGCTCTGCATAGAGATCTCTGCTGCTCTGGAGGGGGCCTGAGGAGGCCCGCCCTTGATGGTCTTGGTGTCGTTTTCCTCGCGAGCTTGGAGTCCTCACGAGGGCCTTGTCTCGAGCGGGGCTGCGCCAGGCCGTGTTTGACTGATGAGGTGGGCCATATCCTGGGCCGCAGGCAGGCAGGTTTGGGTAGCACCGTTCCTAGAATGCCTACACTAGTAAACTGATTGTGTCTAATGTGACTTTGCGCCCTTGTTTTTTGCTACATCGAATGGAAATTATGGGCTGCCGTGCAGATATCTACCTCCCCCATCCCTTGTACCAACCAAAAGCCATATTGCCCCCCTACTTCCTCCTTCCTTTCCAAGTTCAAACCATCATTGATTGCTTGCAGTACCACCTCCACGTCGGTGATGCTCCTTCTTACTGCTCTACCTCCTCCATTCAGTTAGGTAATCCACACCTTCACCATAGCCCTCCCCCTGCACCCCCGACTACCGGTGTGACACCTTCCACCAAAATCAACGTCCTATGCCTCGAATAATTGTTGTCGAATGAAATGGTGCATGCAGTATAGCCAGGATCTCAAGGAGCATCTGGCAGCGTAGAAGCAAATGTGGGCCGCACGCGTGGATGAGATCACGATAGCTACCAGGAGTGCTAACCTCAGATCTTGGAGCATCACCACGTTGTTGAGGCCACCATCAACTCGCGGACGAACGCCGACATGCGGTTGTCTTCTTTTGACGTTAGCTCTAGTGTTTTCTCGAGGGCACTGTCGGTGCCATCGACGAAACTACGAGGTAGTTTCTTAGCGTGCCCGTTGTTTCCTCAACTGCTGAGCAGATGGTGGTCGGACAGGCATAGGCCACTCATGACTATGAGGAGGCACCCATGATATGGAGGCCGCACCTTCTTACAAGTTAAATGATCCCATCATTATCGATATCTCCGACGACAAGGAACAGCTTGTTTTTAGCTTAATTACTAAGGACCTATGCTCAGCTATCTACATCGGTTAAGAATTTTTGGTTTACCTGTTGCATGTCTTGCTCCTGCATTTCCTTGAGAAATTCTAGTGAAATGTCCCATGTAATGCTACTATGCAATCTGACCATCAAGTATGTTCTAGTGTGCAATGTGGTGCTCACTTAAGTGTTTGTTCCATTTATCGTGGTGATCACTTAACCGTTTGGTTCAATTATGGAATGTGATGTTTGATTGTTGTTGGTACAATTTTGTATTGTTATGCATGTGAGAAGTAAATCAAATTTGAATGTACTACATACATGTGAAGCATATACAATTGTTATATTTGATAGTTCTTAGCACACTTGGCTTTTACATGTGGCTCGAATTAACATGTTGGACCTAAAATGTATTTATTTTTCATTAACATATTTTACTGATAGCAAGCCAAATATCATTTATAACATGATCAATATCTATCTTAAATACATTGAAGGGGGAAACAATGGAAGACACTGAAGTTTACAATCGAGGTTTGCACATGCATGATCCTTTGGCTAATAGCACATTATTGTGCAATTGCATGAACCATTCTAATATTTAGGTTTCTAATAATTTGGTCTTTCACATGTAGGTCCTACTGTAAGAGTTTTAGACCCACTATTCGACCCATTTTGCATGTGGAGAAATGAGGTGTTTAGGAATATCAGTCAAATCAAGAAACTCAAAAAGATTTTAATATAATAAAGAAACTGGCGACGAAAAACAATGAGATGTTTGTTTGCAAAAATAAGGTGTAGTGACCCGACCCAAATGGATTGGTGCCTTTGTACTTTTTGTGCCATCCCTAAATCAGTATCCTAGCACATACAATACTTTAATGAAATGCCATAACATCACATGCAAAAGAAATATCGTAGATGCAGAGTATACCTTATATATCATAGTGGAAACAAATCATAATGGTGTGGAGTCCCATCAACGCCGATAGCAAGTTGAGTGTAGACGGTAACCCTGTACCGTAACTCTTACTCTTGTTGAATACCTACAACATGATACGTTGCAACTGTGTAGGTCAATACATTGAATGTACCGGAAATATCACAATAGAAGCAGATGATAAAGACTATTCCATATGCAATAAGGCTTCATTGTTCTGTGTCTGAGTTTTTTTTTGCATAAAAGCTGGTTTTATTTTCCCTACATTAAAAGAATATCAGGAGACTTCACTACAAATTTATCTACCGTGACATGGTTCTGCCAACCAATGTCTCATAGCCCACATGTATCATAAGTTGCCCACATGATGAGGACATCCTTACTAGTGTTACACCCACATCCCCACCAGCTACACATATTGGACCAGTTACTAGAGCTCGTGCACGCCAACTAAATTATTAGGTATTGTGGTTTCTTGCAAATCCTTATAATGTTCATGAACATATGATGCTGCCAAAATTAGATACTTTTGTTTTACTTATGAATGAAGGATCTAGCATCGACAAGAAGGATGGCAATTGGAGCGGGATCAAGTATGGAGAAGAAGGTGCACGCGCGCGGGAAGGAACAATGGAGTTTCCAGTGGTGATCTTAGCACTTTGAAGCCACCATAATGAGAACATGAAGGCTTGGACAAAATATTCAAGACACCACTTTATATTTCGTCCATAGGCTATTATAGGTGCTGCGCCACCTTATGTTTGGGCCAGGCCCATGTAATTTCGAAATACCATATTATAGGGTGTTTTTAGAGTCCGTATGTGTGGGGAAACTGGGTTAGGGCTGGTTTAGGACCTCTCCTCCAAGGGACACAATATCACCCTCTCTTTCCCCATATATACAGACCTTTGGGTGTCATTTTAGACTTGTGTTTTGTTTAAATTACAAGTTCGCCATAGCTGCAACTTCACATCCTTCATTTGTGTTCCACGATTAGACAAATACGTCACAGAACCCCACTTTCATCAATAAATATTTCTTCTTATATTCATAATAACCAGATTGCAATCTCATTTTCTTGCTTGTTCTTCTTTTGCGTGCTAGAAACAGACCCTCGTGGTCAGATTGATCGTACTCTGGCATGATCAATAACTTGTCGGAGTTGGTTTAACAATTGCTAAGGCCCTACATCCTCGCATGTTCGTAGTCGGATCACCAAAATCGACTCTACCAAAAACGATAGCCACATCTCATCGAAAGACATGGACAACTTCGCCTCTATCAAGTGCCACACTACAAGAACCTGTTAACACATGACATTTTCAGTCTGTCACAGGTCAGCACAAAACCGTCGTGGAGGTTCATCTGTGACGGACTTAAAATCCGTCATGTATATCGCGTCATAATTTGATCATCGTCCACTCCATGACGAACAACATAATACGTCATGGATCTATGATAACATGCCTGCCACGTTATCATATGATATGACTACCAACATGGATCTGACGTGGCAGCCCATGCGATAATTGGGCCATGTAGAATTTTGGGCCATGTCAATTTCGGACAATTTGATAATCGGTCCAATAGATGTCGGCCCATTAGTTTTATTTTTGGCCCAAGTTCTCAACTGCCTGATTGGACATTTGTAGGTTCAGACGTGTCACTAGCCCAGTAATTATAGTCCATAATAAATGCCCATTAATTTGGATCTATTATACAATTTTGAGCACATATAGTACGTTCCTAAAAGATTTTTGGTCATATGACCATTTAACTATAGAAACTACGCTAAATACATTATAAAGACAAATATTACAACCAAAAACAAAAGCAAAGAAGACCACACTAAAAGATAAATTACAAAGTTCATAAATCCCCTCCGGACCGATTGACAGCGGCATCTTCCTGTGCCGGCCAGTGCTTATCGGAGGTCCTCCCTAGGGTATCAAACCTTGTGGCCGGCACGACTCCGGTGTCCTCGAGGACGGCGCTTCGCTAGATCCTAGCTCGCGTGCGATGCCCATGGACTATGGACGTCCAACGGCGCAGAGAGATCTTGAGCATGTCGGCGCCGTACGAATTGCCTTGGCAACCTCAACCCCACACGGGGAAGCAACACAGCAGGTCCGACTCCGTCCTGGCTCAACTGGAAGCCATCCTGCGATGGCGTAGTCCCCGGTCGGGGCTCGACGGGAAGCCACCCCGCTGGCGACGTAGCCCCCGGTCGGGATTCAACGGGACGCCATCAAGCTGGCGCACCGGCCGCCGTTGGTACATAAGTGGAGGTCGTCGCACCTTTTGGCCTTTGGTGGAAACATCCGCCATGACGCAGCTTGTGGGCGGCCGGTCGACGGAAATGACTGGCGGCCCAGCGCGGCACAAGCAAAAACATTACGCAGAAGCCGGTGTGGTGGAGCTGCGTTTCGGCCAGGGGATGGAGGAAGGAAGATGAGGCAGAGGAGTCGGCGATGGGGTAGAAGTGTCCAGATGCTCGTGGATGTTCAACCAGCGGTTCCTCTTGGGGAAGAAAGAGTGAGGACAAGGAACTAGTGTACCACCGTTGGATTAGAGAAGATGTGATGGCTGGGACTGGCGATCCGTGTGAGCGTCGATTTAACTAAACAAGGAGCCACGATTTTCCTCACACAGGAACCCTAATGGGCCTTTGTTGATCTCAGCCCAGTTCCAAGCAAGACATCCGAGATTTTAAAGTGTTCTTGTTTTCTATTGGAAATAACTAAGTAAGGCACTCTTGTCATGTATAATTTGCATAAAACTTTATCTAAGATGCCCTAGCACACTTTCTAGATCTAACATACCACATATATTTGTTACTTTTTTGGAGGTTTAATAATTTTGGAAGTGATTTCTAATTTTCAATAGTGTAAATGAATTGTGGGTTCTTACTAAGAGCAAATTCAGTTTTAACTAAATGTATCTCAAATCAAATATATTTTAGAAATTATATTTAGTGAGATTACCTTATATATTGAAATTACCTTACAGCTTGTTTGGCTCCCTCCATTTCAATTCATTTGTTGAAATGAAATGAATGGAATGTAGGTCAAGGTTTCATTTGGTTGATTCTGAATTATAATTCCAAATTTCACGTTTGGCGGCCATTTTATTATAAAAAAATAAATTCCAATTGAAAAATAAATATGAAAGAAAAAAGGAAACATGTGTGATATGCCATTTAGAACATGAAACCATGGAGAAAAACTACAAGTGTCAGACTATAATTACTTCCAAAATAGTCAACAGTTAAGAAGTCAACTAGGGGGGTGAACTTAATTTCTAGGGACAAAGTTAAAGAAACAAATCACATGCAGTGGGTGTGCTATGTATTCGATGTAGGATCTACAATGCAAGCAAAAGATTTTAGCACACTTTTCAACAAAATATGACATATGGTCTATTTGCTTAGTTAATCTGTTAGAAAAAAATGATATGCAAAAACTCATTATCATGATATATTCGTGCGATCCAACTTCAAATGTCATGTAATGGATCTTCATGCGGACTTAGCATAACATGATGGTCTGACCAGGTCATAATTTCACAACCAGTTCACAAATAAGACTAGATAATTAAGGTTTCTCGCAACAGTAAAATGAATAGTTGTAATATAGAGACCGTCTTTGCACTCGTTGCATTGAGCTTCTACACATTTTCATCTCAAAAGATCACACGAGAAGCAACCATATGTTGCCTCTTTGACTGCATTGTCGGGGATGGGAGGATCGGTAAAGGAAAATTGATATGTTATTTAGTTATTTATCTTAAGTATGTTTGGTATAACTCGGGGCAAACTTTGAAGTTATAAAAATATATTTACACGTGTCTTAACGTTTTCATTTTTTATATAAATTTGATATGGTATTAAAAGATTTTTTGTCTATATTCATGGAGTTCCTAACCCAAGCTGTTGTAGAACATTCCTTCTACACTATATGAACATTGTCTTGTTATGTGAACATCTTATCTACATTATATTAGCAAGGTTATAAAATGTCACACAAATACGTTGGAACATATGAACATTCTTTAAATCTCACGCAGATTTTTGGAATGGTACGACACATTATTTTGAATTTCATAGACATTTTTCTTATATTTAATGAAAGTGGCTTACACATGTTTTTCGAACACGTGAATATTTTCTTAAAATATTACTTACACTTTTTTGAACAATACAAAACATTTTTTAAATTACATAAATATATTTATATTAAATAAAAAAATTAAATATGCATGAATACTTATTTAAATGCACGAAAAACAATTTCGTGTAAATAATACTTTTGTCAATGCAGTTAACATTTTTGAACAGTTGTGCGACCATTTCTGTTACATCTCATTGACAATTTTGAACATGCGGGGAAGGTTTTTAAAAACGTGAAGAAACTAATTCTTGAAGTACATATGTTTAGAATATTTTGAAGTATATGGAAAAATAAAAAAATAAACAAAACTACGTCCCTACGCCTACGTGATCGATAGGTACAATGTTTTAGCACGTCAGCCTCACAACTAAGTGTGCATGGGACAATTGGAAATTTGACACACCAAATTTGAACTAATGCTACAAAAGTCATTTTAGCGGAGTTGGAAGGCATTAAATATAGCATTATTATAACTCTAGTATCATTAAACCTGTTATTTCGTTCTTTGGCCTAAATAGAATAAACAATGTTGTTCCTAATCATTCAGATATGTGGAGAATATGTTTTGGCTTTTCCAGATATGTTACCATGTTTTTTTAGTATACATCGATTAGTTGTGTTAAAAAAATAAAAAATATATTATGATGTTTTTAAAAGTATTTATGAATTTTAGTTAGGTGAATAAACATTTGTTACTCACTAGTGGCCTAGCCATGCAGTTAATAAAGTCGACAGTGTGGGAAACACGTTAGGAACATAATTTTGAAACACGTGAATATTTCTTAATGGTAAAGTATGATCTTTTGAATAGTACTAAATTATTTCTTGAATTTATACCTTTTTTAAATGGCATGAACATTTTTTTCTTGAATGCTATCAACACTTTCCCAAAGTTGCACGAAAAATATTTTCACGACGTTAACAATTTTTTAGCGCACGGTGAACATTTTTCAAAATTAAGTACATATTTTTATTTTTTATATAATATTTCGAAATATGCACAAAATAAAAAGGGGATGCAAAAACAAAATGGAAACTAGCATGCATGCATGCGTCGACCCCTTGCTTCCAATCTTTTGTCCTATGGTTTTCTTATATTTTTGCTATAGGTAAAGTATAATAGCACTAAAAATGCTCCTATCTAGTCAAAATTCGGGCTCTAGGTTGGTGGTTAGTTGTTTGCCCTTAATGGAAGAGGTCAAAGGTTCGAGTGAGCATTCAAATGCCTCCTTTTTTAAATTAATAAATCCACAGTTATGTGTTCGTAAGCACCAGCAGTCGTGAACATATGGTCTTGTCAGATACATATATGACAGAAGGCTCTCCCTTTACACATAAGTAGCAAAAGCAAATCCGTGATGGTTCGACGCGTGAAAGAAAAACAAGGCCTTAGGTGCTCTATAATCCTATATATAATCAGTATATGTGTCTTAGACTAGTGGAAAATTTCTAGTTCGGGATACCCGAAGCCTATTGTTCAATTTTTAGCAGCTAGAATTTTTCTTATTAATTATATATATTATGACTTCATGCGACTAACATGTGGGCCAAATAAGAACTATGTATGACACGTCAGCAAGAAGCATCCATAACTGCATGGATGAAAAAAGGCAAGACCTAGTTGGTCGATTTGTGACGGTATTCATGGCGGTCCTTCCATGTTCGTCATCTCGGTGACATCATTGTGAGGCTCATTCTCATCTTACAGATCCATGACGGTATCCGTCAGCAAGAAGCATCCATAACTGCATGGATGAAAAAAGGCAAGACCTAGTTGGTCGATTTGTGACGGTATTCATGGCGGTCTTTCCATGTTCGTCATCTCGGTGACATCATTGTGAGGCTCATTCTCATCTTACACATCCATGACGGTATCCGTGACGAACCAAAAAAATCCGTCATTGATAGTGACGGTTTCTAAGAATGTCACCTGAAGTTCGTCATGGATTAACAATTTCATTGTAGTTCCATTAGATTTCCAATTTTTCGTAGTTAGATCGTATTTGTTCTTCGTACCTATAGTCCACGAAAAAACTACAAAAAAGGCTTAGTTCACCATATTCGAACCAATCTCAGCCTTTGCATAATCTTTTTAGTGTTTTTGCCTTTTTGAATTTGCAATTGCATAGTCGTGTTGAGTTGCTGGTGCTAGGGTCTAGTCCTTTAGAGTTTCGATTTTTGTTCACAAGTTATCATGCCGCCACCACACCATCTTCATTTCTGCCATATGGAATCACCCACCACCATCATCATCGCTTCCATATACCATCACCCAACATCATCGTCATCCTTGCCATATTTCACTACCCACCATCACCATCCATCTGTGTCCATATATAGCACCACAGACCGGCCACCAATCTGAGTCCATCACATATTAGGTTAGATTTCAAGATCCCTTTGTTTTTAGTTTCGGGTTTCCTTGCCTGAGTAGGTTTTGAAAAAAAGAGTCTGGAGAACCCCGGACAGTTTTTAGACGAAAATTCCAACGGGTGAAAATATTGTTTCCCTATCCAGTTTTTAGGCTTTCCATAACGTTTTGAGACACTCGCCATCATAGTGATTCTTTGTCACAATTTTTGGTCGTCGCAGCCTCGAATCGCTCCTGAAAAAAATAGTCAAACTTTTGTTGTGCCTATTATGTTTATACATCTTGGCAAGAGTTTTGAGACACTCTCCATTACAGTGATTTTCTAAAAAAAAAGCGCACACAAAAATAGGCGCCAAAAAAGAGATTTTTTAGAGTGTGCTCTTCCCTTGATTACATGTAGCGTCATGCTTTTGTTGGCGTTCTAGGATCATGTCTCTAGAAGAGTCTAGCCTAAGACGAGCACAGTACAGTCATCGAGCGTTTATTCAATTTTCAATTGATTATTGTTGACCCATTTTTCTACCATATTATAAGCCATCCCCCTCCACATACATGTACGTCGTGTGTTTGGGACCACCTGGCAATCGCTCTATCCAAGCTTTGAGACTTTCGACTACAACGGTTCTCGATCACCACCTACTGTTGGGTAAGAACTGGTAAGAATTTGAGATTTGCTTGATGGATTAGTGACACACCACCACCACCACCACCACTTTCTAGTAGTCTATAGGTTCACATTCTTGTGTGTTCCTATTACTACTAACCATGACAGCATCACAAGCTGACGAGATCAACTGGGACGGCATGACGAACAAGCAGATCCATGATAAATTTCAGTAGATGATGGGTGAATAGGTGCACAACTTGGCGACGAGCCTTGGAGAGGCTATGGAGAAGCTAGATGGTTTGGAGAAGATGGTCAACGCCAAGCTTGATGCTAAATTCAATGAGCTTCTTGCACGTTTACCTCCAGTAGCTATACCCGTCGTACCTCGGCAACAACAACACCAACAACACCCAAATTTCACTGGACGAGTGCGATGTGTGCCTATAGACCAAGGCCAAAATTTTGGTGCCATTGCTAGTGCCGCAGCTTTGGTGGTTGTTGTTCCTGTTGCTATTGTTGTTGAGTAGAATGAGGATTATGATGGTGATTACAATGATGAGGGAGAGGTTGCTCCAAATCAACCCTAGGAGCAACCACCACCACACGTACCAGGTCGTCCACATGGAGCCATTCACAGCAATAGGGCTCCATCACCCCCTTAGGTACGGGATCATGACCATCTCCCTATACTTCAATTTAATATTCGGACATTTGAGGGTAGATATGTTCCTGATATATATCTTACTTGGGAGTTAGAAACAAAACAATGTTTTACATGCTTACAATTTCCTTTGGATAGACGTGTTGTTGCTACTGTTTGTGCATTCACTAGTTTTTCTTGTGTTTGGTGGTCTGAACATTGTAGAATACATCCTGATTATGTCCCTACTACTTAGGCTGCTTTGAAAGCTGCTATATGTAATCGTTGGTTCCACCATATTGTCAACGTGAATTGCTTCAAACTTTGCAACGTTTAAGACAAAAAAATTATGTAGAGGAATATTTTCTATAATTACAAACTGGCATGATTAGATGTGGTATTTTTGAGGAGAATGAAGCTATGCTTGCACGTTTTATGGGTGGATTTAATAGAGAGATTTAGACTATGCTAGAGTATAAGAAGTATAACACTATTCTATCTTGCTTGCAAAGCAGAACGTGAAGTGCAGGATCGACAAGCAATGGCGAGAACTAATTTTTCTATAGGTCGAGCATCATCATGGATACCACGTACATCATCTATGTCAACATGTCCTACTACCGCACCACTTACTTTAGCCGCCAACTCTACAAATATACAAGAAAACATGCACCGCCACCAGCCTCCAGCAAGGGCAGACATTCGGGGCCTGCATAGAGCTCTTATTCATCCATGGCATCTATAGCGCAACACATGAGGTTATATGTTGTCGTTGCAAGGGTAGAGGTCATATTGTGAGAGAATGCACATCCAGGTGTGTGATGATTGTTATGGAGGATGTGCTTCCGCTAGTGATTATGATGAGGCAACTTTGGCTCTTATTACAATTGAGGAAAAGGGTGCCGAGGATACTGAACAAGCGACACACTACATGGCTGCTGACTACGCCAACAAGCATGAAAGTTTAGTTTCTCAATGTGTTCTCAGTGTGCAGGTTACACGGGCTGAGAAAAATAAGAGGCACAACTTATTACATACAAAGGGAGTAGTGAAGGATCGTTCTGTTAGCGTTATCATTGATGGAGGGAGTTGCAACCACTTGGCTAGCATGGAGATGGTGGAGAAGCTGTCTCTAACCACAAGACCACTCATATATCCATTTTGCATCATGTTTTCCTACTATTATTTATAATGTTTTTTTGCATAATAATGCTTTATGGAGAATACGAGCAGCTAAAATTCTGGACCTAAAAAAGCATACCAAAGATACCTATTCTGCACATATTTAAATGAGTTGAAACTTCATGGAGATTTATTTTGGAATATATAATAAATATTGGAGCAAATATCTACCGGAGGGGGCCACCCGGGTGAGCACAAGACACCAGGGCGCACCAGGCCCCCCAGGCACGCCCCGATGGGTTGTGCTTAGCATGGCCCACCTCCGGAGCCCATCTTTTGGTATATAAGGTGTTTTGACCTAGAAAAAAATCAGGAGAGGACTTTCGGGACTGAACGCCGCCATCTCTAGGCGGAACTTGGGCAGGAGCACTATTGCCCTCTGGCGGAGCAATTCCGCCCAGGGAACTTCCCTCCTGGAGGGGGAAATCGAAGCCATCGTCATCACCAACAACCCTCTCATTTTGGGAGGCCATTCTTCGTCAACATATTCAACAACACTATATCCTCTCAAACCCTAGTTCATCTCTTGTGTTCAATCTTTGTACCAGAAGCTCAAATTGATACCTTTGGGTGACTAGTAGTGTTGATTACCTTGCGTAATTGATTACTATATGATTTATTTGGTGGAAGATAGTATGTTCAGATCCATTATGCTATTCAATATCCCTCTTATATTGATCATTAATATTATTTGTGAGTAATTACCTTTGTTCTTGAGGTCAGGGAGAAGCCATGTTGCAAGTAATCATGTGAATTTGATATGTGTTCGATATTTTGATGATATGTACAATGTGATCCCCTTAGTGGTATCATGTGAACGTTGAATACATGACACTTCACCATCCTTGGCCCTAAGGGAATGCATTGTGGGGTAGTTATTAGATGATGGGTTGCTAGAGTGACAGAAGCTTAAACCCTAGTTTATGCGCTACTTCGTAAGGGGCTGATTTGGATCAACATGTTTAAGGCTATGGTTAGATGTTATCTTAATACTTTTCTCATAGTTGCGGATGCTTACGAGGGTGTTAATAATAAGTCAGAGATTTTTTCAAGTAAGAACAACACCCAAGCACCGGTCCACCCACATATCAAATTGTCAAAGTAGCGAACACGAATCAAACCAACATTATGAAAGTGACTACATGAAATTCCCGTGTACCCTGAAGAACACTTTGCTTATTATAAGAGATCATTTTGGCTTGTGCTTTGCCACAAAAGTGGTGGACTACCTTGCTGCATTTATTTACTGTTACCATTACTTGCACGTTACCAATTATCTTGCTACCAGACTACGTGCTACTTACAGTTTTAGTGCTTGCAGAAATTACCTTGCTGAAAACTGCTTGTCATTTCCTTCTGCTCCTCATTGGCTTCAACACTCTTACTTATAGAAAGGACTATGATTGACGCCCTACACTTATGGGTCATAAACCACATCCTCATCCATATTACTTCCAAGGGTTCAACAATAGTGGCAATGTTAAGATAACACATGCAGTGAGTGTGCACATTCACATTGCTACATATTTTGATTATGTTGATTGTTATGTGGTACCCATGCAAGAATGCTCCGTTTACTTGGTAGATCATGGAAATTTGATAAAATTTATGTACACCATGGTAGGACAAATCAGTATACTCTTGTTCATAAGGATAAGAATATAACTTTGCTTCCTATGTCTACTGAACATATTATGAAAGATAGCATTGCTAGAGCTAGTAAAGAAAAACAAGAGCAAAGTGAGAGTGACAATCAGATTGTGGCAAAGGAATTTGGGCAACATAATAATCCTAATAAACAATCATCTAGTGTTGCATCTAAAATAAAACTGAAGAGTGGTTGTTACTACATCTATTTGCTATGCTTTTGTGGGGACCCCGACTCATAAGTCGTGATCACCGAATGTACGCGCATAGTGATCCTGGATATCAATGCTCACTGAACACACAGAAACTGAATAACAAGAGTCTTACATCCATTACATACCAGTTTACTCAAATATGGCTTTCATGGCCAAGTCTTCATATGATTGCAGTGGAAATCTTCAACGATAGCGTGAACCCATGCCATCTGCCTTAACCCTACAGGCATTCTGACTGGGAAGCATCTTAGCTCGCACATCCGTCACCAAGTTAATCTTCATCATAACCCGATCTTTCATGCCTGGCCAATAAAATAACCAGTGGCAAGCCAATGAGTACTTTGAATGTACTCGCAAGCAACCCATGTTTGGAACAAGGCAATAATAATGCATTATGTAGCACTAATAGGTAAGTTTTGTAGAAAGCTAGTTTTGAGTGCAATGACATGATCAAGTAACTTAATTGAGCATGCATCAACCATAGACACGTGTTCATAAGAACACGCCATAGTCATCATCATAAGGAGGGGGTTGGATAGCTCATGTTCAACCATCACACCAAGTCCCCAGACTTGTCCCATATACCGTCCGAACATCTCATGTTCAATCATCATGCCAAGTCATCCGACTCGACTCAAGTATCATCATTGTCACCACACACCCACACCAAGTTTTGAGGAAACATCTGGACATAGTCGAAGCAGCACCACCCAACTGTCCTTGACCGTGGACACGGCTATTCGAATAGTTTTACACTCTGTAGAGGTTGCACACTTTACCCACAAGACTCGGGGAACTTCCGTGTCATCCACGACTCGTGGTATGTAACATACTCGAGGTAAGCACCCGAACATTGCCTTTCCCCTGGCGATACTAAACAAAGAGTCCAATTGATTGGTATCCAACCCTCATGATTTACATGACACGAGCCTCGCTCTAGATCGTACCATCCATGAGGGGACCAGCGGTGTGTCCGGTGCCTGTAAAGACAGCGCATGATCGTCCATTCCGGTATGACCCCGTATCAAGAGTGATCACGCCACACCTGCCACTAGTATTGCGGGCTCCTTGCTTGTACCCACCAAGCTAATCATCAAAGCCCCTTCCCATATAGGGGTAGAGTGGTTGTACATGTAAGGTTGGGACGGTCGACAAATCTTAAATCTAATCCGTTTTCGAAAACCACACACACTCACCTACTCCCGTACACCACTTATTTGTCAAGTGCCTACACAGCTCATCATCATCTCCCTCGGGCATTAGTTGCACCCGACGGGGTTTTCGAAAAGTCTTTGAAATCATTTCTTCTCCATCACTATGCATAAATCCCATCCTGCTCGCGTAGCATCTACTAGCATCCTATCTACACCCACCCGCACAACCCTCATAAGGTGGTAGGGTCATGCATGATGCAAGTCTCAATGGTAAGGGTATAGGAGGCAACCCACCGAAGGGGGATACCACATCATGATCAAACATTAAAACGACAAGTGTCATATGTCATGCATAAAAAGTTTCTTAACATGGTCAAAGGGCTGCTTTCCTGGCTTAGCAATGCCTTCGAGGTCTTCACACGCTTCTCGTCCACTCCAAGCACTTGGTCTACCTCGTCAACTATCATCGGAAACAACCACGATAAGCAACACAACAAACAGATAATAAAAGTGATCTATAAATAGGAAAAATATTTTTCTTAGACCTCTCTGGTCATGAGAAAAATATATAAAATGGTTGAACTATAGTTGGATCAACAATGATTTTGGAATGGAGGAATGGAGGAATTCATGTCCCGATAAGATGTCTATAGAAAAGATGTTTACAAATATGGGTGAAGGCACCCATTTAATAGGGCATGATTTTAGAAACATCTAGGAAGTGGTTTTTCTAGTTTTGGAGTAGGTAAGAATATCCTAGGGATTTTGAAAGTGGTCTATACATGAATAAGTAGCTCAATTATTTGGGTGGCAGAGAGGCACCAGGAAAAAATGTTCCCTATATAGGGCATGAATTTTGACACACATAGGAACTTGAATCACTCCATTTGGAGCTATAAAGGATGATCTATAGGTTTTACAAAGTGGTCCTAATAGTTCAAATTTGGATTTAAATTTGAACATGACAGAAAGGTGTGGAGGAAAATAATGAAGGTGACACCATTAAATAGGTGGCATTTTTAGAAGGATGCAGAAATTTGAATCAACAAATTTGGAGCTAAAATGAATTTAATATGGATTTAACAAATTCTGGAAAAACAGAAATTGGGAAGAAGGGGTTTTACCCAATGGGCCATTTACGCACTGGCGCAAGATAGCCACTAGGCGCACTGGGCCGGCCCAGACGCGCACGCCGGGTGCCACGTCGATGGCGCATTCCGCAGAATGTGCCTTTGGTCAGAGAAGGCACCATTCCCTAGGGCCGTCTCCACTTACCCCGCACGGGCCCAGCCTCTGTGCCGCTTATAGGTGGGCCCCACCGATCCCTTCCCTTCTCTCCCTCCCATCCCCTTCTTCTTCCTCGTGACAGGTTAGAGAGGGGCGTCGGCCATCATGGTTCCGGCCGCCTTGCCGTAGCGGGTGCTGAGCCGGCAGTCTGGGCAGACGCCCGACTCCATGCCGCGCCCAGGGGTAGAAAACTTGTTGTCTTTGCACATGGAGATCTTGTTCGGTTGAATTTGTGTAAGGATAGATTTCTTGGTTTGCGCAAGTCAAAGGTAATGCCACGTGTTGATGGTCCTTTTAAGGTTTTAGAGAAAATAAATGATAATGCATATAAACTTGAGCTTCCCGTAGATTTTTGGGTTAATCCCACATTTAAAATTGCAGATTTGATGCCTTATTTGTGCGAGGAATCTGAGCTTCCATTGAGGACGACTTTATTTCTAGAAGGGGAAGATGATGAGGAAATCCCACCTCCCCACGAGTTACACATATTGGACCAGTTACTAGAGCTCGCGCACACACCAACTAAAGCATCAGCTACTTTCATTTATTGCAAATCCTTCTAATGTTCATGAAAAATATGATGTTGCCTAAATTAGATAATTTTGTTCTACTTCTAAATGAATGACCTAGCATGGATAAGAAGGATGACCATTCGAGTGAAATCAAGCCTGGAGAAGAAGGCGTGCATGTAGGAAAGAACAATGGCGTTTCCAGTGCTAATTTCCGCTCTTTGAAGCCACCATAAGGAGTGCTTGAAGGCTTGGACGAAATATACAACATGTCATATCATAAATTTCGTCCATAGGTTATTATAGGTGTTGCGTCACCTTATTTTTGGGCCACGCCCATGTAATTTCGAAATAAAACATTATAGGCTTTTTTTAGAGTCCGTATGTGTGGGGAAACTTAGTTATGGTTGGTTTCGGACCCCTCCTCTAACGGGCCATGAAATCCCCAACTATTCCCCCATGTATATAGCCCTCAGGGCGCTGTTTAGACTTGGGTTTTGTTTAGATCACAAGTTCGCCATAGTTGCAACTTCACATCCATCGTTTGTGTTCTTCGACCGGAACAAGACATCACCAAACTCCACTTTCATCAATAAACGTTTCCTCTTATATTCGGAATATCCACATTGCAATTTCAATTTATCTTTTTTTACATGCAGGAAATAGACCTTCGTGTTCAGGTTGATCATGCTTCGGCATGGTCAATAACCTCTCAGAGTTGGTTTAGCGATTCCGAAGGCGCGATGCTTGCACGTTGGTAGTCGGGTAATCAAAGTTTACTCCACCAAAAAATGATAGCCACCATCTCATCGAAAGACGGGACACCTTCGCCTATATCAAGTTGGGAGGGTTTAATCATCGCATGACCCCAGCCAGACAACAATCGATGTTTTCAATCAAGGAGACAAAATGCTCCAACTTCCTTTTCATGCAATTGCCGATATTTTAATGAATAGTGGATCACAAACCTTACTATCATTATTCTTACTAATGAATTTCCACAAGATAACACACCCCCATATCAGAACTGCAATACCGTTGATCATGCATTTCTCATTTAACATACTAGTTTTTATTATATCCCTCTTATATACCTATCATTTTCTGACTGGCCATATAACCCATGGAAACTACCACTTCCTATTTCAGAATCTCAAAAATATTTAAGTGAAGCATGAGAGTGATAATGATTTCTACAAAATATAATTTCCACCATCCTCTAAAGATATAAGTGAAGCACATGAGCATAATTGCCTTAACTCAAAAGATATGAGCAAATCATAATGAGCATTCTAAAAGATATGATGAATGTGTGTCTGTCCGATTTCGGGCTCCGCAAAAACCTCAAGGTTCGAACACAGGGGCATGTGCGAAGATCCCCTGCATCCTCGCCTAACCTAGCTCGCCACTCGATGGTTACTACGACAAAGTCACACGATGACGAGGAAGAAGATGAACACGATAGTTTACCCAGGTTCGGGCCGCTGTGAAGCATAATACCCTACTCCTGCTTTGGTGGATTTCCTCTAGGGGAGGTGTGGTGGATGAACTAGTACAATGGGCTCGAGCCTCGCGAGGGTGCTTAAGTGGTGTTCTTGGCTCTCTGCCTTGTTGTGGTTTGACTAGTGGCTAAGTGGTGGATCTGATCCCCCTCTACGGTGTGGCCTAGAACCTATATATAGTGGTGGCCCGGGTCCTCTTCCCTGATCAAAATGGCGGGAAGGGATCCCACAACAGCCAAATTTGAAGGGGGGCAGGAGTTCATCCGCCCCTGTCCAAAGGTGGTCTTCGCCTGCAAAGTGGCTCTCTATGATGCTTTGGTGGGATCGACAATGACATCTGCCCTACGGGGCTCACGGTCGTGGTATTCTTGCACTAGAATGGAAACTTTTGGGGCGGCGCTTTGGGAACCCACGTGCGTCCTTTCTCCCTTTGCTCCTAAGGGGAAACTGCACCGCTAGGTGTGCTGGCGCCCGCCTGTCCTTCATTGCGTTACCTTTGACTCCTGAGGCCGGGCTCTGCATAGATATCTCCACCATTCAGGAGGGGGCTTGAGGAGGCCAATCCTTGCTAGTCTTGGTTCCATTCTTCCTTGCGAGCCCAAGGTCCTTGCGAGGGCCTTATCTTGAGTAGAGACGCGCCAGGCCACGCCTGTCGGACGTGGTGGGCCATGCCCTGAGCCACAGGCAGGCAGGGCTGGGTACCCTTGTTCCCGGAACGTCGACAGTATCCCCCGGGCCCAAGGCGCGCTCGAGGCGGCTTCTAGGCGAAGGTGTCGAATGTGGCCTGAAGCGTTACGGGCTACAAACGCCTGCGGGCCAGACTTTACACGCGTCAGATGTCTGGGCGGCAATGCCCCCGCTCCCCGAAGGCATTAGGAACCACCCCAAGTCAAACCAATGTGACGCCTCTACACAACACCGACCATCATTACCCTTCCTTGAATGCTATCACTCCCTTGGGTCTCCAACCCTCGGGCCACGCATATGGAACCTGATAGTGCCAGGCGAGGCGACATGAGGCACGGTTGCGCGCCGAACAAGCCGGCCTTTTCGGCGCCCGAGGGGCACACATCGCCTGCTCTCCAACAACACCTCAGGGCCTCGAGCACGCTTATAAATCCGCCTTCCCCAGGGGGAAACTTGCCATCTTGAAGCGCCCGTTTGCTCCCGTAGCTCCAGAGAAAACCCTCTCCCTCTCCTTTGCTTCTCCCTTTCCTTAGCTTCTCCCTTTCCTCATGATGTCTGGAGGAAGCGCCGCCTGTGCAGGGCCGCCAGACCCCGCGCTCTCCTCCAGAGGCAGTGGCGGGGGGCCCTCGGGGTCGGCGCTAGTTCATCGGCGTTGGACCATGGTGGATGAGTGAGTGTTCCGCCGCCTCCTTCTTTCTTTGCTTGGCATGTCCAATGTACCGAGCTTGATCATCTCCCCCTTCCAGGGCATCAGCGGCTAAGAAGCACAAGCATGGAGCGCTCCACGAGGAGGTGGACGTGCTGCGGGCCTAGGTGGCGACCGCCGATGCCGCCTTCGAAGCCACCCTTAGAGGCGAAGTGGAGGCCAGGGCAGAGCTGGCGTCTCTCCAGGCCCAGGTCCAGGAAGCAGCCGACGCTGTGCAGGTCGCGTAGGAGGAGGAGGCTTACGCCAAGATGCTGAAGTCCCAGCATGCCAGGGAATACCTCGACATCGTCCACTGCGTGGCCGGCGCAGTGATCCGGTTTGTCGGGGAAGCCCCCGCCCTTCCCAACGTGTAGGGCAACGGGGGCAACCTCGACTTCTTTCATCGGGTGGTGGAGACACTGGTGTCGGTGTCAAAACCGGCGGATCTCGGGTAGGGGTCCCGAACTGTGAGACTAGATCCGATGGGAACATGAGACGAAGGGGACATGAATTTACCCAGGTTCAGGCCCTCCTATGGAGTTAATACCCTACGTCTTGCTTGGTTGTATTCATGATATGGGGGTTACAGAGTTGATTTACCTCGAGATCGAATAGCTAACCCTAGATGAATTGCTCTGTATCTACAACCTAAAACCCTCCGGCTTATATAGATGCCGAGGGTATCTATGGTTTACACATGGTCGGTTACAAGCCGAAGAGATAAACATGACTATTCGCTAGATCAAACGTGGAGCACAAGCCGTACTTCCCGAAGCTTCCATCTTCGAGATAAGGTCTTCAATTAATCTTGTGTTCGGTAAGTGGCCCATATAGTCCGCCCCATAGAAATAGGTCGGCCTCCCGAGGACCCCTTAATCCAGGACTCCCTCAGTAGCCCCCAAACTTGCATCCAATGCCAAGGGTCTCAGCTTCAATTGCTTCACACGATCAAAG
The DNA here is from genome assembly GCA_022496015.1 of Hordeum marinum. Lineage (NCBI taxonomy): Eukaryota > Viridiplantae > Streptophyta > Magnoliopsida > Poales > Poaceae > Hordeum > Hordeum marinum. Next base: position 131,516,741 of record CM039676.1, on the reverse strand, counting down.
TCTTCGGCTTGCGAGGTGAGTTCTTCCCACCGAACTCAGTTCAGCGTCCGATGACAACTAGCTTTCTGCATAGTGGCGCGTACGAACACCGTAAATAGGATAGCCTTGAAATCCAAACATCGAGGGGTAAAATAATGTACCCCTGGCAGCCTCTTTGACAAAAAGTTAACGGCCCACCATGACCACCAGACCAATTACAAAAGCTTGATTCGCGGTTCGAGGCCATTTTAATCAACATGATCTATCAATGTGCTGATCGTGACCCGTTTTACATGGGATATGTTGAATCACGCGTGTGCAACGGCTCGCACGTCTCGGGAAGCGGAGGGATTCACGGCGCAGCAAGGGGAGACCGAATCAATAAGCCTCATAAAAGGGGAAGAAAACCCCAAAGCCTATTCACGCTCCCCATTCGCCTTGTCTACCTTCCATTCCTCTGCGCCTCCGAAGCACAGATCTAGGTCTTCCCCAACCTCAAAGCTCATCAATAGCGGGCTCCGGCTCCAACGGCCAATGGGAGGCCTCCACGGTGACCGACCGGGACATCCTCGACCTAAAGAAGGCTGGCTACCTCTCCATTGACATCCCTCACCATGCAGCAGAGGAGGGACAAGTGATCCCCACTCCCCAGTAGGGCGAAAGGGTGGTCTTCCTCCCCCACTTCATCAAGGGGTTGAGCTTCCCACACCATCCCTTCGTTAGGGGGCTGATGTTTTTCTACGGCCTCGACTTCCACATCTCGGCATTCATCCTCGTCTGCGAGGCTTTCCTGCAAGTAGAGACGCACTTTGGGCTATGGCTCAAAGTGTTCAATGTCAAGCCGAAGTGCGTCAAAGGTAAGCATGGAGACTTCAGCGGAGCTGTCATCGGCAAGCTTACCCGCGTCGTATGGCCATCGAGCACCTTCATAGACACCATCAAGGTTTGGCAGATGGAGTGGTTCTACATCACTAAACCACGAGAAGAAGGTCAGATTCCCCCTACCGAATTCAGATCCAGTCCCCCACCAAATTAACTTCATGGCTTGAAAAGGACCTTAGATGGGGACCAAACAATGAGGTGAGTGACGTGGAGGAGCACGTCAGCTCCAAAGTCGAGAAGGGAATCACGATGACCAATGTGGTCGAGGTCATGCTCCGAAGACGCATCCTCCCCTGCCAGCGTTGGGATACCCCCTTGTGGTCTCATCAGCTCGACAACGCGCCCACGATTCTGAACCTCTTCCGAACTATGCGGGAGAAGCTGTGGAAGGTGATCTTCAAGTCACAAAAGAGCTGGCCATCCGAAGAAGAAGACAAGGGTCTACATGCCACAAAAACCGCCTCCGAGGTATGGAATTACTTTTCTTGGTTGGCTTTATTTTCCATAGAGAGGATTTATAACATTCTTTACGATCACCCTTTGCAGTCATGGCTGAAGAAGGCCATGAATATCAAAAGTCTGGCACCTCAGCCCGAACACGCTAGGTCCGGGATGTTAGCGGAGATGCTCATGGTGAAGCCATATAAGGCCCCTGCGAAGAAGGAGAAGAAGAAGAAATCAGGACGAGGTGTCCACCGCATTAGGGACCAGTCAGACACTACGTCCGGGGAAACTCATGCCTCCTCTAATGAAGACGAGCATGAGGAAGAAGAAGAAGAAGAAGAAGAAGAGGAGCAGGAGGAAGAGGAGGAGGACGAAGTCGAGGGGGATGGTAATTTCCCCTCACAAGAAAGATGGCGGCGTTATCGGACGCTCCAATGGAGGTACCCCCTCCTGCCCAGAAGAGAGCATGTCGAGCATAGGTGGTTCTGTCCGATGACAGCTCGGACTCGGACACTGAGTCCGATGAGCTCGAGGAGGTTCCACGAAGGAACCTAAGGTTCAAGCCCCCCGCCCGAAGGTTAGGATCCAAAGACCCCTTGTTCGTCATTTAACAGGTTTCGAGTTTATTAACACACAGGTGCTTATGAACTTTGGAGCCCCCCGCGCGTCCTTCCCACGTCAAATATTAGACGGGGAGACCCCACCCGCTGAACTAGAGGAGAGCAGGAATGGCTCGCCTCCCGCCAATCCAGGTGCCGCGAAGGACACCATGGAGGTGCCATCCCAGCATGCTCCTATGGAGCCGGGCATCGGTGGCGAGGGAGACGACATAATGGCCGAGGCTAATACCTTGGTTACCGAAGACCGGGCGGAGGTACCCCACCCAGATACTAAGGAGGTCGGACGAGCGGCCGCTCAGTCTCCTCCGAGGGCTTCTCCAGAGCGCACCATGCCTTAGGAGGTACTGGTTCAAACTTCAGTTGGTTATCGGGTAATCCGATCACCGCCAGTGCTATCGACCAATGGGTGGCCAGTCATGGAGGAGGCTCTATCGAGCGCCTCCATCTCTGGAGCGCACCAAGCCTTATGGGTGCAGTACTGCAGAGCATTCAGTCCGTCGGCAACGGACTGAAGGAGGCCATCAAGGGTCTCCTGACGTGTTTTCATGTAAGTCACATGATACTCTTATTTGCAAAGTTTTTTTTATTACTATATACATGGTAGCCCCCGAGCCCTACGTGAATTTGAAAAACTTACCTAGGGGTCAATCATGGATCTGATTCCTGACTAGATGCAAATTATGTGTCCGGAATGTTAGAATAGCCCCTAATGGGGTCGAACATATGATCGAATTGAATATAGTTCGGAAGTGTAGAACCCATTTAACATGTCAATTGTATGTGTAATGCAGGCTTCATCATCGACCGCGGCCATAAATAAGGCCGAGCTAGACGAACTGAATCAGAAGCTCAAACGCTCCGAGGATGATGTTGATGCCCTCAACAGAAGATTCGATGAGGCACAAGGTAGGTCAAAACAAAATCCGGATACCTTTGTTCGAACACCTTTGCCCGAACAATGTTAATGCAGGTTTTCATAGTCTTAATGTTTACACAGCTTCAGTGAAAGAGATGGAGAGGCTCAAGGGCAAGCTCGAACAAGCGAAAGACCAAGCAGCCATCGAGAGGGTAGTGGCCAAAGAAGCGGCTACTGCTCTCTACGCCCTGCGAGCCACCAGCGACAAGCATGAGGCTCGTGTGGTGGAGGTCTAGCAGGAGCTCAAGGATGCCAACTAGAAGTGCGAGGCCCTTGAGCATAAGGGCAACAAGAGCGCAGCCAAACTGTCCACCCTGAAGACCGACCTTCGGAAGGAGCAGGTGGACATGCGGTTCTATGAGGAGCGGGTCCGCCAAGTGAAGGACATAATGGATGGTAAGCCATACTTACTACAATGTGTCTTCGGGGATAGCAAATTCAAATTGCTCACCCAGGTGTGGCGTTCCTCAAGCGCTTCCTCCGATCTCCAGAAGAGCGTAGCGGACGCCAATTAGATGTTCTCCTCAAGGGAAGAAGAGATGAAGCTTGTCTGTTCTGGGCACAATTCGGAGCCCCCGAGTGCTCTCCTCTTCTTGTGGAGCAACTGAAGCAGCTAATGGAGCTGCACCAAATGGTGAAGCCAGCCATGAAGGACCTTTACATCCACATATGTCCTGGAGAGCTGCTGCCAGGCAGCTACTTTGGCCTCTTGCAGAAGTTAATTGCTGCTTCCACCCATTGCGACACCATGAAGCACTCCTCCTACATCGAGGGAGTCTGGTTGTCCTTGCCAAGGCCAAGGTGCACTGGCCCGGCCTGGATCCAATGAAGGTAGCCACTGCCCCACCGCCTCCCAGGAAGGAGCATAGAAACCCCGAGCTGTACTTCGCCGGAGTAATGGAAGGTGTTCAGGCGATGGCATCTCAGTGTTCAGGCGATAATGTGTTTGAATGAGTTGTAATGCATCCAGTGACTTTTGAAAGTTTTAATTTTATACGTTATTATGCTTTTATGTTTTGTGGTCCTTTATAACTCCTGTGTGGCCGTTTGAAATTGAAAGATGCGAGTCGTCGGCTTCAGCCCCCATGTAGATACTACATGTGGTGTGTCTGCCAATGCACTATGTTCTTTAGCCGAGTGATCAGAACCCGAGGGCGGTAGTGCGGCGGACTAGGCAATCAGACTATAGTTCTTTATTTCTTTCACTTAGCCGTAGGGGCACGAAAAGGACCGTGGGGCGGGGGGCTAAAGACTAGCCCCCAAAGTGTTGTGATGTTCGGATGAACCGCAGCTAAGGCCAACATCACATGGTTGGCATGGAGAAAAACCCCTCGCACAACGTGGAATATCCTCTAACAAGGATGTAAGTATAACACTTCAAGCTCGGATTCACAGACCGACTCTCGCATACCATGACGGTCAGTTTTTGGCTTTCTCCCGTGAGGTGCTTGACCAGACTATCCGGAAACACAATCGCAGTGGTTCTCCCTTTGCCCTTTTAGCCGAATGAGCATAACGTAAAGGGCAAGCACAGGAGCTGGGCAATCCAACTATTGACCCAAGACATAGTTCGGAACCGATGCATATAAAGTGAACTCCAAGACGCCGAACACATAATAAGCTATACGTAAGGCGATTTGTTTGTAAGCTCGAGCCCCCGGTGTATTATCTGGTTGCATCGTAACATATCGAATTATTTTGCGAGAAGAAGGAGAAAAGGAAAATATGTGCCAAAAAGGACAACCAGACATACATGTAAAATGATGCTATATTTTTTCTCAACAACTCTTATTATCAGAGTGCCGAAGCAACTGATTACATGTATTAGAAGAAAGAGATTACGGGAGTGGTTGTACCTGGGTCTTCGATTGGTGGCCTTATGTCCTTGATTTGCCCTATTGCTAGTTTACTCCTGATACTTGGTGCACCTTGATGGGTGGTATTGTTCGGCAAACGGATATTGCAAACAAGGTCTTGAAAAGTCACCGAATTATGGATAAGATTTATGCCATTGGTGAGCCCTTCAAAGGTCCCTGCATTGTGTTCGAAGACATATTTAATGGTAGTAGTCCGGTCCAACCGGACTCGCACCTTTGTTTCCCCCCGCCGCCCATTGAGTTTTTAGTGCAAAGTTGTGCCTTCTTGGCATGTACTTCGCTGGTCTTAGGGGCGTGCGATGGGGGGCGAGTCCCTATTTGAGGGGATAGGAAGGCTCTGAGAGTTTGGCATGCAGCCGAGCTTGCTTCCCAACCTTGTGTGTCTTTACGATCGATGCCACAACTTGTCGATCATCTTTGTAACTAAATTCGGCCGCTAGGGCGAGCGCATGTTCCTCAGTTCATAAAGATCGCTTTGTATTGCCGTTAACAGTGATGACCCCTTTGGGGCAAGGCATCTTGAGCTTGAGGTATGCATAACGCGGGACGGCGTTGAAACGAGCAAACGCTATCCGGCCGTAGGGCGTGATAGCTACTACGGAAGGGCACAATGTCGAAGATCAAGTCTTTGCTGCGAAAGTTATCGAGCGAGCTGAACACAACTTCCAGGGTTACGGAGCTCGTGCATCGGGCTTCGACAGCTGGAATCACCCCTTTAAAGGTAGTGTTACTGGGTTTAATTCATGATGGATCTATGCCCATCTTTTTCACTGTGTCTGAGTAAATCAGGTTAAGGCTACTTCCTTTGTCCATTAGGACTTTTGTGAAGTGATACCCATCGATAATGGGGTCGAGGACGTGTGCGGCCAAACACCTCTGACGGATACTGGTCGGGTGATCGCGCCGATCAAAGGTGATCGGATATGCCGACCATGGGTTATACTTCGGGGCCATGGGCTCTACAACGTAGACCTCTCGAAGGGCGCACTTCCTCTCCTTCTTGGGTATATGTTTGGCATATATCATGTTTATTGTCTTGACTTTCAAAGGAAATTTCTTTTGATTGCCACCAATCAGACCCCGAGGCTCATCCTCATCCTCGCTTTGAGGGTTCTTGCTTTGATCCTCAGGTGGGAGCTTGCCGGCCTGCTTAAACACCCAACAATTGCAGTGTGTGTGGTTGTCAAGCTACCCTTGAGTTCTGTGGATTTGGCAAGGCCTTTCCATAATTTTTTCCAGTGGAGTGGGTCCGTCGCGATTGCCTTTAGGAGGTTTCTTCCACTTCATAGGACAGGAGTTGCAGAAGCTGGCGTTAACAGCCATATCATCGGCATCACAATTATTGTGCCGACTCTTGTTCTTGTTGTGCTTGGGCTTCCTGTTGTCATCCCAAACTTCAGAGGTTTTGTACTCCTCGGAGTTGTGGATGCGTCTTTCTAGCCAATTGTCTTCGCCCATGCAAAAGCGGGTCATCAGGGAAGGAAGGGCAGACATAGTCCGAGGTTTATCCTGGCCGAGCTGGCAGGCCAGCCATTCATCCCGAATATTGTGCCGGAAGGAGGCTATTGCCTCAGCGTCCAGGCAGTCGGCAATCTGGTTCTTCTTGGTCAAAAACCGATTCCAGAATTGCCGAGCAGACTCTCCGGGCTTCTGAACGACGTTACTTAGGTCGGAGGAATCTAGCGGCCGAACATAGGTTCCCTGGAAGGTAGAGCGGAATGCATCCTCCAGGTCTTCCCAGCATTCGATGGAGTTTTCAGGGAGGCTATTTAGCTAGTGCCTTGCTGGCCCCGGGAGGTATTTGATGGCATGGATATCATCTCCTCGAGCCATATGGATGTGAAGGAGGAAGTCCTCGATCCGTACGGTTGGGTCAGTTGTCCTATCATACTGTTCGATGTTCACGGGTTTAAACCCCTTCGGGAACTGGTGCCGCATCACCTCATCTGTGAAACATAGCGGGTGAGCGGCACCTTGAACACGAGCTATGTCGCTCTGGTAATCATCGTCCGTTCTAGCTCGGTTACATTCCCAGTCTCTATTAACTCTTCGGTCGAGCCATGGTTTATATACATGTTGTTTATCGGGTGAGTATCCTATGGATCTGTAGATGGATCTTGTATGGCCAGCTTTGTGATCTAAGTCATCTCGCAGATCAAACCTATCATTGGGCTCTAGAGGCTCCTTTCCCCGTCTTTGGGGTATTGCCACTCTATAACCGGTGTCGTCAGCCGTCCGAGCACGCTCGTGAGGAGGGCGGTCTGGCTTGGCGTATGGAGTATGTTTCGGAGATGAGGTATTAGTGAGCTCGTTGTCAAATTGGGGAAGCAGCCTTCTTTGTGGATAGCTCTTGGGCTGGTCTGACAGACCGGTACCATGTCCTTCCTCTGCTAAGAGGACTCTTGTCCATCGACCATTGAGGCCATCCTATTTGGCTTTAAGCTGTCATTCCTTAGCTTTCAGGCTACGAGCCGTCGCTATGAGGTGTTGTCTAAAAATTTCTTGATCTTCATGGATATCAGGGATGTCCAAGTCATTGGTTTCTGGGATATCCTCCTCCTCGACAGGGGGGAGGTAATTATCGTCCTCAGAACCGTTGAAGTCATCGGGGTTGCTCTGGTTCTCAGGCCTTTCTTGACCCTCTAACGGGTGTTCGGGGATATCAGGGTCACTGCGGTCCTCGGGGGTAACTCCGTCCCCGGTGCCAATAATAGCTTTACTTCCCTTTTTGCCTTTGGTCCTCTTATGCAGTTTCTAGCTCCTTGATGGTGCGTTGCCCGACTTATCACCATCATTATTAGGCTTTTTATCTCCATTGGGAGTGTCCACATGTAGACGTCATACCTAGAAGTGGCGGCCCATCGCCTGGTGTTAACAGGAGTGGGGGCGCAGTCCTCTTCATCCATGTATTCTGCCCCCTCGGAGGCATAGTCCAGCATGTTGGTTAAATCTTTGATTGTGTCTATCAAGTGGGTGGTGGGTGGGTCTAAAAATTTCTTTCGGCCCGTACTATAACCGATCTGAGCGTACATCAGTGCTGAATCGTTGGAGATTGCCATCGACGAGATCCGATCTAAGGCTTCGTCGAATGCCGCGGGCTCGATTGAATCATATTGTTTGGAACTTTCGGAGTTGACCCCCGATGCGTCCGAACGAGAAGGGTGTTCGACAAGAACGAGTGTCCGGCCTTCCGACACCATGGTCGGATCCGAACCAGAAGTGGGAACACCATCATGGTTGACCCCGCTAGCGTGACCGAAGAAGGAACTTGACGTCGAAGCCTGAGAGTCTTCGGGCATGGCAAGTGAAGTCACAATCCCGGTTAGGACAAGTCGCCGAGAGTCCACGGAGAACCCTAGGTTCGTGAATCTGACTTCTTGGTCAGGGACGAAGCTCTCGACGCGACCTAGATGGCCAGTCGGGTCGGCGTGTCGCACAATGCTGCCGAAGGCAAAAATTTGCTTGGGGACGAAAGTGTCCATGTTGTGGACCTCTTCATTAATGACAAGGCGAGACATCGATTCCTTGGGTGCTCACAGAGGAACTTTGAATGAAAGCACCAATGTCAGTTTCAAAATCGGCGGATCTCGGGTAGGGCGTCCCAAACTGTGAGACTAGAACCGATGGTAATAGGAGACGAGGGGGACACAGTTTACCCAGGTTCGGGCCCCCCTATGGAGGTAATACCCTACGTCCTGCTTGGTTGTACTAATGATATGGCGGGTTACAAAGTTGATCTAACTCGAGATCGAATAGCAAACCCTAGATGAATCGTGTTGTATCTACAACTTAAAACCCTCTGGCTTATACAGACGCCGAGGGTATCTAGGCTTTACACATGGTCGGTTACACGCCGAAGAGATAAACATGCCTATTTGCTACATCAAACGTGAAGCACAAGCCATACTTCCTGAAGCTTCCATCTTGGAGATAAGGTCTTCAATTAATCATGTGTTCGGTAAGTGGCCCATATACTTCGGCCCATAGAAATAGGTCGGGCTCCCGAGGACCCCTTAATCTAGGACTCCCTCAGCTCGAGACCAGCGTCCCCCGCATGAACATGGACAGCGAGGCCGACATGCGTGACCTCCTCGAGCTTGCCTTGATGCACGTCTTCTCCAACTTATGCTGCCTCGTCCCGGAGTTCGACCTCCAGCACATCATGGAGCGGGTGCCCGAGGCTCTCCAGAGGCCACTCAGGGACGAGGTGCGCCCGCACATGGAGTCCCTGGTCAAGCGGTTCATCCAGGTGCCCGCTCCTAGAGGGCACGGTGGCCCCGGCGCCGTGGCGGCCGGCGACTCGGCCGGCAACAACGACTCCTCCGCCTGGACTCCCCTGCCTCCTGTTCCTAGTACCTACAACAGTTTAGGAAGAACCCGCCCCTGTGGGCATTAATCTTTTGCGCATTACCTTCACATATGTTTCTTGTCTGTGAATCACGGACGACTGCTTGTAGCTATGCGATTTTAGTTTTCTCACGCAAAGCTTGGTACTGCCGTCGATGCGGCTTGGTGACGATGGCAGGCTGGTTCCTCGCGAGGTGCCTCCTCCTAAGGGGCAGCCCGCAGCTGCCAGCCCTGGGTTCGTGGCCTTGCAACCTTTTGCTGCTGGCCTCTGTCCTCATGTTGTTCCCCTTCCTCTTTAGGCCTCAGGGCTGCTAGTAGTCACACGTAGTGGCTCGTAGTACCTGCATCATCATATTAGTGGGCACAACCCTCGCTGCATCCTCGGGACGCCGTTAGATCAAGAGACTCTTGCTTGGTTCGGTAGTGTACTTAGCTTGTGGTCCATTGATGATCTCGAGGCACGGTTTGGTTGTCCATGCAATGCGCTATTCCGCTTGGGGCTCTTCTCCCTTGCTTACGAATGGGGCGTGTTGGGGGCCCTTTTGGCTCTCTATGTCTATAGGTCCCAGTCCCGCACATTTCCCTACCACCGCAGCTCCGTGTGGACAAGGACGCAACCACAGGGTGAGGCCTCGACACCCTCTATGCTAACCGGATCACGAAGGACAACATCGAGGCTACAAGTGGCTATATGACCGGTAAGGCTCCTAAGGCACACTGCTCAGGATCCCCCTTTGACGCTCAAGCAGCTCTACGTCGGCAAGTCCTAGTCCCACACATTTCCCTACCACCGTGGTATACGACCGGATCACCAAGTACGCAACCACGAGGTGAGGCCTCGACACCCTCGATGCCGACCGGATCACCCAGGACGGCATCGAGGGGTGTGTGTCTAAGTGACCGGTAAGGCTCCTGAGGCGCATAACTCAGGAGTCCCCCTTGACGCTCGAGCAGGCCCCATTCCGCCCTATCGGGTTCTACCTCAGGAGGCCCAAGCACTGGGGCCTCCCGAGACTCCATGCCGTTGTGCCATGCCGCGGTCGGAGCCCCCGTGTGGGGGTCGGTTGCCAAAAGATGCAAGCCCCTAAGGCGACAGGGCCTCGCTATCCAGGTCCTAGGTGCCCCGGAGAGTGTCGTAACGCGCAGCCTCTTGGAAAACACTGATCCAGAAAAAGGAGAACTCAAGATTGGTAAAAAGTGAGTGCAGTGAGAGAAAAGTCCTGACCCCTTTTTCTTTTAAATATCGAACTCTGAACACTTCAAACTTCATGCCAAAAAGTGCCAATTCGAACACAAAAAGAAGCAAGCAAACGCTGCGTCCAGCACCTAGGCTAGTCTTCGTCTTCCACCAGCACTGAGCGTAGGGCATCCACATTGCATGCGCATAGCCATTGATGGGCAGTGTCGACTTCTCCGCCAGCGTGAAGCATGGGGCTGCCACATTGCATGGGAGGAACCCCTCCACGTCCTTAGGAGGCTCGAGGCGTATACAACCCACTCATTATTATGTGAGAGTGTCATGGCTGTAGATAGCTGGGAAAGCCCTCAAGCGCTCGGCCCGATTGCTCCCAACTCTGTTAAGAGCCACCCCGTGCATTTATGCTCGGTTGCATGCCCGTATGACCCAAAACTGAAAGCATTGTTCCCCGTGTAGCTACATGATTGTGCTCTCGTCGCCCAAACATGAGCACAATGCATCTGGCGTAGCCATAAGGGTGTTTTGTCGATGAAGCCACCTCGTGAGGCATTGGGGCGGTGACTGTACATTGCCTCGAGGGCCTTGCAAGGCCTAGCCTCCCGAGGCTGCGCCCGCATTCTAGTTGTCGCGGGTGGCCCACGTTACATTTGCCTTACTGCCTTTCCCCCAATGCATCCTCCCTGAAACCCCGGGCTTGGCTCGACGATGCTTGCTTGCGAGGGTGACAGTTTGCGCCATGCCCCCATGGGCCAGGGGGTGTCCTCCCTCTTTATCCTACTTGCGTCTTCCAAACTTGGTGCTTCGTCAGGGGAAGCCCCCAAGCCGGGCTCAGGGAGGACGTCCGGGGCTTCCCTTTCCTTAGGAAGCGCAGATGCCTATGGCAGGCGCCTGGTCTGGGACGGTATCCCTAGGCACGACATAGCATGGTACATAGGGCTCCACATAAGGGCGCGATTCTCCTCCTGAGCCATCCGGCGGGACGCCGGTGACGGTCCCTCCAGGTGGCGGTGGGCATCGCCCTATGCGCGGAGCCCGTAGACCCTCCTGTGTCGAGCCTTAGAGCAAAGTTGCTTACCTCTGCCGCCGCCGCTGGGTGGGATGTATGCCTCCTCGACGATCCAATGTGTCTTCACTGTTGTTGCATGTTTATCTGAATGATGCGCCATTTGATCCCTGCGCAGGATGGCACGCTCTTGCCTGGTCAAACCGGGTTGTTGGAGGTCCACTGGGTCGTGGGGGCGCGCATTAGTGCGTGCGTGGGGTGCCCCATTGTTTCCTTTGCTAGCTCGGTCGTCGTGGCCAGGACGTGCCCCAAAATCGGATGCCAGAATTCGAAGGAGAAGGAGCACGGCTCGCCTAGGGCTGGAGGGGGCGTGCCGTTGGAGGGTTGGGGAATAGGCGCACCGAACGGGCTCTTAGCACCCGGAGAAGAGTGAAGAGTCGTGGCCCTCCGCGCGACAGCGACTTGCTCCACGACATGGTCGACACACGTGTCGAAGCCCTCGTGCATTGAGTGGTGGCGGACCATCTCGCTTGCCAGCAGCAGCATATCGTGTGCATCGAGGTCCCCCACGTAGGTGCGGCGCGACGCAAATTCTGAAGGTGCCGCCCGCCCGTCGTGTGCTTGGGCGGCGCGAGCGATGGCGACGGTGGAGGCGAGACTGGCAGCCTGATATTGCCCGCCCAGGACTATCCCGCTAGGGCGTGGGTCTCTGGCGGTGGTGGTGGGATTGACGGTAGCTGGGCCGCCGCGGCCGGGGAAGCTTGTTAGGTGCCGCCAAGCAGAGTGATGGAGCAAGGGAAGAGCGAGGCTTGAAGAAGAATATGACATGCCCCTACCTGGTGCGCCAAATGTCGGATTTTGGGCTCTGCAAAACCCTCAAGGTTCGAACGCAGGGGCATATGCGAAGATTCCTTGCAGCCTTGCCCAACCTAGCTCGCTACCTGATGGTTACTACGGCAAACTCGCACAATGACGAGGAAAAAGATGAACACGGCAGTTCACCCAGGTTCTGGCCGCTATGCAGCGTAATACCCTACTCCTTCTTTGGTGGATTGCCTCTTAGGGGAGGTGTGGTGGATGAACTATTACAATGGCCTCGAGCATCGCAAGGGTGCTCACGTGGTGTTCTTGGCTCTCTACCTTGTCTTTGTTCGTTGAGTGGCTAAGTGGTGGAACCGATCCCCCTATATAGTGTGGCCTAGCCTCTATATATAGCGGTGACCTGGGTTCTCTTCCCTTATTAAAATGGCGGGAAGGGATCCCACAATCGCCAAATTTGGAGGGGGACACGAGTACATCCGCCACTGTCCAAAGGTGGTCTTCGCCTGCAAAGTGGCTGTCGATGATGAAGTGGTGGGCACGGCGATGACATTCGCCCTGCGGGGCTCGCGGTCATGCTCTTGTTGCACTGGAATGGAAACCTTTGGGGAGGCACTTTGGGAACCCGCGTACGTCCTTGCTCCCTTTTCTCCAAAGGGGAAACTGCACCATCCGGCGCACTAGCGCACGACTATCCTTCCTTGCGTCACCTTTGACTCCTGAGGCTGGGCTATGCATATAGATCTCCGTCATTTAGGAGAGGGACCAAGGAGGCCCATCCTTTCTAGTCTTGGTGCCTTTCTTCCTCGCAAGCCTAGGGTCCTCGCAAGGGCCTTGTCTTGAGTAGAGCCGTGCCAGGCCACGCCTGGCGGACATGGTGGGCCATGCCCTAGGCCACAGGCAGGCAGGGCTGGGTACCCCCGTTCCCAGAACGCCGTCAGTCTCTGTAAAAAATTTTGTCCAATAAAAAATATCGTGGCGAACTAGAAAGAAAAAAGAATAATAATACATAATTCTCCAAGCAAACTCATATCATGTCATGAATAAAAATATAGTTCCGAGTAACATACCGATGAATTCTATACGAAAGAGGGGATGCCATCCTGGGATTGAATATTAGCTTGTGTTACCTTGGGCATCCCCATGCTTAGGGTCTTGATGCTCCTTATTCCTTTATCCATCGTGATCTCACCCAAAACTTGAAAACTTCAGCACACAAAACTCAATAGAAACCTCATGAGATCTGTTCGTATAATAATAAAAAATCTGAAGTATTGTCATAAATAGATTCATAATTGTTCTTTCAGAATACCTATTGTATTCTAACTCTCCCCATGACATATACCCCCCGATACAATCCATAGAATCCTTAAAACAAGCACACTATGCAAGTAAAAACAGAATATGTCTAAAACAGAACAGTCTATAATGATATGTACTGACACCATACTTCTGTAAATCGGAAAATTATGAAACATTAGGACAACATGTCAAATTTTTATCTCAATACTTCCATTTTTAGCAAGTTATTATGTTCCATTAAAAAACAAATACAAACATTGGGCATAAACGTTTCTCTTTCTGCATTGTATCAATTCAACTATCAACGAAACCATCCCAAAGGCTTTACTAGGCACAAACACTAATTGAAAGATGACAAATAATTATTACACTAGAAACAATAATGTTATCACACGAGAACATAGATTAAAATGCAAATAAGACAAATAATAGCTTGACTCCAAACAAGTGCTATTGTTTTATGCCCCTAGCTAGGCATAATGCATAGTTTCAAGTTTTCTCATTATCATGTAATTCCTCGATGAAGCGAAGATACTTCTTAGGTGGCCTAGCATGCCTATTTTGAATCATGAAACTTTTGGGTATAACATGCAGGAATTGTTTGTCAAGCATAGGTTCCTTATCTTGTCAATATAGTTGGCGTGAACACTAATCATTTTTAAATCCTCATTTACTTTGCTAGATCACCCAACACTACTGCAGGAAGGTCCTAAGATGACACTGGATCAGAGACCCTTCAATGAAACTTTATGTGATGCAGAATCAAAGACAATATATTATAGAACCACCAATAAAAGGAACTATGTGTGATGGCTTGTCCATGAAGCATGATTTAGATAAGAGGTGCGTGTGCGATACATGGGATACAAATGTTCCATATGAGCTATTTGCGATGATCCAAATAACGCAAATGGTTAACCAAATACAGATGTGTGCGATGAACACATACAATTAACTTGGGTAAATTGTTTGTGTTGATCCATCAGAACACAAAACAATTAGCATAAGAATACGTGTGTGATACCTGACAAACATGTCAGTAATCAGAATCGTCTGCGAACAACAAAAGTAATATAGACGATTCCTGCTAACAAGATATGCGTGTTATGGGCAAATGCTTACTGGTACAGAATTTTGTCTAGTTGATGAATTCATTATTGACGCTATGTAGGCAACAACCATTTGCTATGTATTAAAATAATAGACATTTTTATTATTACCCGTCTACCTGCGTGTCATCATGTCCTCCTCTAGCATATATTGTCACTTCGTTCCAGCCGAAGGATTCTAGTGCACACTTGAGAACCGCATAGGTGTTTTGTTTGGCCGCACGTTAGTGAGCCCATTCTGAAACCGTGTAGGTTCTCGCGCGCAATCACACAAGCTGCCTGCCTAGCTCGTAGAAATCCCCCAAAATCCATCCTAATCGAGCTTCCTTCTCTCCTACGTTTTCCATTGATGGCGTTATCTGAACACGCCACCGTTTTCCTCCACATCCCCATCGGTTTACGGCCACAAATGATTGAGCGCAATCCTAGGCGGAGCGCGACACACGCGGGGGCACACCTAGTGCATCTTAGCCCCACTACCATTCCCATGCATGCCAACCCGACAAAGCATCGTCTCTAGCATCAACCTCTTTAATGACGAAATTGATCTAGTGTAGGCGCAATGGCCCATTGAGGTCAAGGGACTCCCCGAGAACATGCTAGGCATGTTGTGATGTTCGTCATCGCCAGGGTTGAGATGACCCTTGGCGCAAGGCGCAACAGAGCCATAGAGCAACATAGGCGCATAATTACAGAGAGGCTGTAGTGCGCCACATGACAAGATGATCAATGGCGCTTCATAGAGCAAAACATGCACGACCAGGCTAAGATGGCAAGGTACGGCACAACAAGATTGATGGAGGTCCATAGAGCATGAGTGCGGGGCGCGACAGAGCAAGAGCGGATCCATCCCCTCTTGCTTGTTATCCCACCTAACATGATGTTGCAGCTATGTCCACGGCTTGTTAGTAGCCCGCTTTCTCACCAGGAAAGGCCAGAAGTCGTCTACGCTGTACTTGCACCAGAGCCTGGCCACAACGTACTACCGATTGCGAAGTTCGAATGGGTCGCACCATTCACCTTGTCCACAACCCCCTCGATGTAATGCGCTGGTCAGTAGACTTGAGCACCTCCTTGGCCTCGGTGTGCAATGAGAAGTAGTAGAAGAACATGGCAGTTGCATCCAAAAGTAGGTAATCTCTAATGAAATAGCTAGCTTGGAGCTCGAGTTTGCGCTGAGTCTGTACCGTGAGTGTGTCAACCACTTGGACGAACACTTACATGAGTTTAGGTAGATACAAGAGCTTTCGTAGGTAAGGGTGATAATCATGGACATGTTTTATTTTGTTGAATCATTTTGAGGTCGACCACAATGTTTGCACAACAATCATAATACCGTTGTCTTTCAAAGTGTGAATGATTTTTGTTCTATTCTTATGTTTCAATACGTGTAACAGCTGGAGCTATAGATGACTATCAAAACGGGTATAAAGTGAAATTAATAATATATATTAGTTGTTCAAAGTTAATGCAGATATAATATATCATCCCATATACGTGATGATAGTACTTAACTACTGTGTACAATGAATAAAAAATAAAGATGAACAATAGTAAAAAACTAATAATCCTCCATCTTGAGGTGGCAGCAGTATTCTGACAATCGCTCGCTAGTAGCTCCTTGGTGCTCGGCGGTTACCCAACATAGAGGGAGTTCGTCACCTCCTCCTCCTCGGAGTGCTCGACATCTTGACCAGCCTCTTGCTGGTGGAGTTGCCAAACCATGCCATCCATTTCACTAGACACCGACAGGAGCTCTTTTTGCTATGGCACGCTCGAGCTTATTGTCCACCACCACGCAGCGATGTGGTGCCTAGGTTTCTGGCCCTCATTGGATGGTATGAACCATTTTCATACACCTCCTCCTATTGTTGAAGGGCCAGCCACCAAAGCTCGAGCTCCTCTTTTTTTGATGCGGTACTACGGGCATTCCAAACCGCAAGATAACTAACACGCACCTCCTCCAACTCCTTCTTGAACGCCACCTGCCTCTCTCTCTCAGTCTGGAGCAAAACCGTCCACATAGCCAGATGGCACAGGCCCCAAACCACTCTTATGTTGGGGTGTCTATCGCGACCTCATCTAGCAGGCGTAGGGGTTCTGCTCGTCGCTTTTCTATGCCCTGACATCATGGAAGGGTGGTGCCTCCTCCTCTGCTTGAGGACAGATCAACCGCACCATGGCAGAGTTTTATGTCAGGGGTGAGGGTGGGGTGAGCAAGGAGAGAATGCAGGCAGGATGATGTCTCAGTGGGTAGCATTTATAGGTGGTTGTAATCTTGATCAACACGAGCGGTGAAATGGGGGAGACTGCAGTGGACGCATCGGGACGAAATTGAATGTCTTCAATTACACGGGATTGCCGAGTCAAAAGCTATGTGTGACTTAATTTGACCAATGGTTCTGAATGCATGACCGTGTGGGACTCAAAGCTAATGAAACCAGCCTTCCAAAACTTCAAACGCGGAACAAAGTGAAAATCATGTGGAACCCGGTTGTCTTGCCTAATATTTAAATTTTCTTGCCAAATGTATTGCATGTGTGAGATTGTGTTACTAACTTACTATACTCCGAAATTTTTGTAAAGCGTAATAAATAAATACTTTTGTATTACTCAAATTGGAAGAACAAAATACCATGGCATCTTGGTTCCATGTATTCCAAAGCATTTTACAATTATCTCAAATTTAAATACCTAGATTATCAATGTTGTGTCCTAACCAATACTCCAATATGTTTGAATTCCTTCCTATTTATTGCATGGGGCATAAAGACAAACACAAGGACAAAGATATTATTTTTTTAACCATTTTTGGTTTCATCTTGCATGTTCATGTACTTCAGAATATAATTATGGATATTAAAAGGCTAGAAACTAACTAAATGTCTTCAAACGGCCAAATGAACCATGCCAAGTTAATCAATCCTACACCCAATGTTCGAAGAGGCGACAAAGGTGATGGCGAAGATACAAGGTGAAGTTACGGAGATGGAGGTCATGGAGCCCCTTCCCCACGAGCTTGCTGAGTGGTAGCTGGATGTAGGAGCCAACAAGGCAAAGCTCTGGCAGGACCCGGCAAGGCGAAGACCCGGCAAGGTTAAGCCTCGGCAAGGCCCCGCCAGTGCACATAACAGGTGTCGCCTCGCCCAGGCACATGTTGCGACGCCGACGATGGAGGGGCTAAGCGGTGCCGATGGGATGGGTTCCTGTCCCGTCCCATAGACAGTCAGAGATGCCTGACGGTGCATGAAATACACCTGTCCTACTCTGTTAGTGTTAGGTATGATAGCACTATAGCTCTGTACACCCCATGTACATACTATCCTAAAGGAGGCCGAGGGTGTTATGGGAGAGGATTTCTGACTCTTCGACCTTTTCGGACTCCTAGGCTTTCAGAGCTCCTCTAGCCCGTTCTGCATGAGAAGCAGCTGTGTACTATAACGCTCCGAGAACCTGAGCTAGAATTCATCCAATATAACCAAGCAGGAGTAGGGTTTTACGCATCTCTACGGCCTGAACATGGGTAGATCCCCGTGCGTTGTTTATCAGATCTGCTCTTTGTGCGAGCCTTCTTCCCCGCCGAACCGTAAAGGGATCCCTCCGATCCCATAGGTGTCGCGTCCCCCGACAGATAGTAAGTGGGTAAGTCCTGTTCATTGTGTTCCTAAGAAAGGTAGTGTTACTGTCGTCCCTAACGATAAAAATGAGCTTATTACACAAAGAATCATAACAAATTATATGATGGTAATTGATTTTAGGAAATTAAATAAAGCTACTAAGGAAGAACGTTACCCCTTGACTTTTATTGATAAAATGCTAGAAATATTATCTAAGCACATACACTTTTGCTTTCTTGATGGTATTCTGGATTTTCTCAAATACATGTATCAAAAGAAGATCAAGAGAAAACCGCCTTTACATGTCCTTTCGGAACTTATGCTTATAGGCATATGCCTTTTGGTTTATGCAATTCACCTGCTACATTTCAAAGATATATGACTGCTCTATTGTCTAATTTATATGTAAAGATTGTTGAGGTTGTCATGGATGATTTTTCCGTTTATGGGACTTCTTTTGATGATTGTCTGAGCAACCTTGATCGAGTTTTGCAGAGATGTGAAGAAACTAGTCTTGTCCTGAATTGGGAGAAGTGCCACTTTATCATAAATGAAGGTATAGTTCTTGGGCAAAAATATTCGGAACGAGACATTGAGGTGGACAAAGCTAAAGTTGATGCAATACAGAAAATTCCATGCTCGAGAGATATCAAAGGTATAAGAAGTTTACTTGGTCATGCTGGTTTCTATATGCGTTTCATTAAAGATTTCTCAAAGATTTATAGGTCATTAACTAACTTTTTGAAAAAGATGTTCCTTTTGTTTTTGATGATGATTGCGTAGATGCTTTTCAAATACTTAATAAGGCTTTAATTTATGGAGCCATTGTTCAACCAGCTGATCGGAACCTACCATTTCAAATTATGTGTGATGCTAGTGATTATGCTGTTAGCGATGTTCTAGGGCAAAGAGTAGACAAAAAATTAAATGTTATCCCTTATGCCAGTAAAGTTGTAGACTCTGCTCAACGGAATTATGCTACCACTAAAAATGATTTTTTATTAGTTGCTTTTGCTTGTGATAAGTTTAGACCTTACATTGTCGATTCCAAATTAACTATTCAGACCGGTCATGTTGCTATTAAATACCTCATGGAAAAGTAAGATGCTAAACCTGGACTCATTGGGTGGTTGCTTTTACTTCAAGAGTTTGATTTTCATATCATTTATAGAAAAGGAGTTGAAAACCCCGTAGCGGATAACTTGCCTAGGATGGAAACTGTTCTTGATGACCCACTTCCTATCGATGATAGATTTCCCGATGAGGAACTTGCTGCTATAAATACTTCATGCAGTGCTTATTTGTATGCTGATTATGCTAATTATATTGTTGATCAGTACATTCCACCTAGCTTCACCTATCAACAAAAGAAAAAATTCTTCTATGATTTACGAGATTATGTTTGGGATGAGTCGCATCTTTAGAAAGAGGAAGTAGACATTATTATTAGATGATGTATACCTGAGCATGAAGAGGAACAATTTGTTTGTGTGTGCCATTCCTAAGATTACGGGGGACACCATGCCGATGACAGAACTGCACAAAAGGTATTACAATATGGTTTCTATTGACATACTCTTTTCAAAGATGCTCGTAAGTATGTCCTTTCATGCAATGAATGCCAGAGAGTTGGTAACATCGTTAAGCATCACGAAATGTGTATGTACTATTCACTTTCTATTGAACCATTTGATGTTTGGGGTTTTGACATTGTGGGACCTTTTCCTTCCTCAAATGGGTATACTCATATTTTAGTTACTGTTGATTACGTTTCTAAGTGGGTAGAGGATATTCCAACTAGTAGTGGTGATCATAAAACATCATTTTCCCGAGGTTTGGAGTCCACTGATGGTGGTTCACATTTATTCAAGGTGATTTCCATAAACTGTTATCTAAATGTGATGTTAACGATAGGATTCCATCTCCTTATCACTGGTCAAGTTGAATTGAGTAATCGAGAGGTAAAATTAATCTTGCAAAGGACTGCTAATACATCTAGGAAGAATTGGTTTAAGAAACTAGATGATGCGCTATGGGCTTACAGAACTTCTTATAAGAATCATATGGGTATGTCATTGTACAAAATGGTCTATGGAAAGGCTTGTCATTTACCTCTCGAGCTTGAACATAAAGCTTATTGGGCAACTAAAGAACTTAACTATGATCTTAAACTTGCCAGTGAAAAGAAGTTATTTGACATTAGCTCACTTGATGAATCGAGAACACAAGTTTATGAAAATGCCAAGCTATTTAAAGAAAATGCTAAAAGATGGCAGGATAAGAGGATTCAAATGTGAGAATCCAGTGTAGGACACTTAGTGCTTTTGTACAACTCTCTTTCAGATTTTTTTGTAGGAAAACTTCTCTCCAAATGGGAAGGCACATACGTTGTTGAGGAGGTTTATCACTTCGGTGCTGTAAAAGTCAATAACTTCTAAGGCAAGAACCCGAGAGTGGTGAATGGGCAAAGAATCAAGCATTACATTTTAGGTGCACCCATTAATGAAGAAACAAATGTCATCCAAGTTATGAGATCGGAAGAACACATGAAGGAGGTCTTACGGAACACTCCGGAAACCTAAAAAAGGGTAGTTATGTGGTACGGTAAGTAAACCGACTCCAAAACTTCCAAAAAAATAATAATTTCTATCGTTTTTGGTATTTTAGCAAAATTACAAAAATAAAACGGAGTCAGGAGGACCCACGAGGGAGGCACAAGCCAACAGGGAGCGCCTCCCCTAGGGTGCGCCCTCATGGCTCGTGGGGCCCTCGTGTGCCCTCCGAACTCCGATTTCTTAGAGAATACATATTCTGACCTAGAAAAATCATTGTATATACTCCATATGTTTTTACCACCGCATCATGAGTTTCCCCTCTGTTCTTGTTTTGAGTTGTTTTGTGGCAGATCGGAAAATATGTCGTCCCAAGATTCACATGGAGAGAACTATATCCCCCACTATGTTGCACACCCAACGATATTTGGGGGGTATTTACCCCTACTTATGGTCCATGGATGAGGAACAAAACACCGACTTGGAGGAGATAGAGGATGGCAGTCCGGATGCTAGTTCAGATGAAGATATGCACATGGAATTCAATAAGTTAAGCCTCCCTAATGGAGGGAACAAAACCAATACCTAATTTATCCCTTCTCGATTTCTGTAGGAGAGCAAGGTTATATTACAAAGGATATTGAAGCTCGAACAAGAGAACAATGGTATAAGGGAAGAAAAAATCATTCTCAATTGTAAATTGGAGAACAAGAATACTACTAGAACACCACCACCATCACCGAAGAACACTTGAGTACATGGGTATGGGCACCACCCTTGGCTTGTTCCAAGCTTAGGGGAGGTGTCACACCCTGTGTTTTGCCTCATGACTAAGTTAACATGACTCAAAATTAGGGCCAATTAAAACTTTTTGTGTGCATTTGAATGCTTGACTTGTGTATTATTTGCTTGCTAGTGCTCTATAATTCATAAAACATCCTCCTATTCTCAAGAACTCTTTTCCTTGATCCCCACTCTTGTCCAATGATCATATCATGTGAATAGGACTTAAATACATTTAAAAATAATATTATTTTGGCCAAAAAGCATTTATTTAAATTAGGTTTTCAAAACCCCCTGATTTGAGATTTGCACTACAAGTCCCCAAATTGGGTGGATCCTTTTTCCCCAAATGCTTTATTTGCAACCTACTATATATATAACTTCCCAAAACACCAAAAATTAATTTTATAGATTATTTTACTATTTCATTTAAAGGATTTTTCTTAAGTCCAAAAATGCTCTTTTATAGGAAAAATTATTTAAATGATTTAAAAATATTTGATAAAATTCAGGAAAACTAAGTGGACCTATATTGTCCATATATAAGAGTTTCAAGACATGGTCATGTTCAAACTACTGGACAAAACCCTTCCAAACCATTTCTGCCTATTTCAAGGATTTGAGATATTTTTATAAGAAATATTCTCACATAAATCCAGGAAAATTCTAGAGTGTCACACATGATATATGTGATCCTCTTGCCAAGTTGCATCTCAATCCCAATTGTTTTGGTGCACCAAAATATCTTAAAACAATTCCTGTCAAGAGCCAAATTTGATCAACTTTACATTGTGAAGTTTCTCTTATTGATCCCAAACTTTGTGGACATGTTCTAATCCCCAAATAATGATGTTACACCAAGTTGTGAATCAAGGAGATTAGTTTAACCCAACTGGATCTACAGAAACCTGATTCTGTTGAATCCTAGGGTTTATCATGTTTACATTGCAAACTTTCAGAAAATCATCTCCAAACTTGTCATCAGGACCAAATGGAATTACTGTTTATCCCTGGTAAATCTCAAGGCCATAGGATTCCCTGGCCTAGCCTAGTCACAGCACAAACACCTTCAGCCATAAACTAGTGGACATGCATAGTTGACCTAGGAAGATCCCCTTGTCCCCAACTTTCTACCATAGTATATTCTAACCCCAATTTACCTGCAGTAACCTTGCCATGGCCCCTAATCAATTATGGGGGGGGGGGGTAACTCTCTCTTTTCCCTCTCTTTTTACCATGGAAAGGACTATTCTTCCCCTCCCCCACTATTTCATTCAAGGTATTCTCCCCAAACTTTTCTACAACCTCATTGGCATACTAATGGACCTTGGCACAACCAAATATGCCATGATCATGTGGAAAATATGAGCAAACCATCTGAACTTTGTTTAGGGCAGTAATTGTAGCCTTGAACTACAAGTACCCGACAAAATTTTCTACCTGAGCTAAGAATTGGTAGTCATGTAGTACCTCCATCCCCATGAACACTAGACAAGGTATTTTCCCTAATGCTCTCCATTCGAATCCCTTGATATGACTCCCAAGGTTGCTGCTGCAAACTTACCTATAGTAGAAACCAACCTTAGCCAACTCCTTTTACATTGAAACTTCACCAGTGCTATCCTTGATGTGTGCCTCAAATGCCAGACATGTTTGGCCGACCCAAAGTTCACTCTAGACACGGTGTAGCATGGTGACAACGCCATTGACATGCAACAACGACGCTCTTCCACTTGACCTCGTCGGTTAGCTCTTGTCTGGCCTCAACAGGATGTTCCCGCATGCCAAGAACCTCCCCTCGACCTTCCATGCCCCTCCCCGACGCTTGCAAAGCTCCAAGAAGGCTCTGGCACACGTGCTCTCCTCACTCGAGAGCATCCGAGGCCACCCGAGCTCTCTCTGGCCGTCCCCATTCTTAAGATCGTTCTCGAGCCCCCCTCTTGTCCCACTTGGCTCTTCCTCTCTCCTTTGGACCTCCCCAGACCGAGCCCCCTTGATACCGTGCCCTCCTCCTTCGCCCATGAAAGCCATGGCGCCGCCCCGAGCACCCTAGCACCGCCACAAACCCCCTCCGCTCACAAATTCTTCCCCTCTGCAGCTACCGCACCATGCGTGTCGCCGCTGTCGGTCACATCTGCCGTGGCCGAAGCCTCCCTCGCCCTCGGCTTCTCCCAGGACCAGGAGCCCACCAGGCGAGTGCGGTCTGGCGCCCGGAGCCCTCCAATGGCCAGAGCGCCCCCGGAGGTGGTCGGAGCCACCGGGGCGGGCGCCAGCGAGCGCTCGGTCGGGCTCCTCCGCCCTCCCCTGTGCTGGCGTGTAACATCCCAAAATTTCATTTTGGAATGTTATGATTATAGCTATGCATCTAGCAGCATCATTGCTTGAATGTATGTGTTTGTTGAAATGTCTCTTCCGGATTTCAGAAAGCTCTTTCTACTTTTCCCTAAGTTGCTTTCACCTATTTGAAATTTTGGTTAAACCTTCAAATAAGAGAGGAGTAACATGACACTCCACACCAGGGACTAATTGGTGATATATTTGAACAATAATAACCAGGAGTTATTTTCAAAATATTTGCAAAAGGGTTTAAAAACAATTAGGCAATTTCTGAAAATAATAATTTTTTCAAATTGTTCAAATGACAGAATAGAAATTTTCATTGAATAGAATTTATTATTCTGTTAATTTTGATATATAATACCCCTATATTTAGAGACGATTTGAATGCTTCAAAAGCTTTTGAATGTCTCTGGAAAATTATTAAAAAGAAACGGTAACCGTTTCCGGTATTAAACGGGCCGGCCCATGGCAGTTATTCGCGCATTTACTACCGACCGGCCGACCGCGCGTAACGGACACACCCTCCTCTCACTGACGCTGGACCCCACCCGACCGACCGTTTCACCGAACGGTCATCTTCTCCCTCCCCCGCACGCGCCGGAGACTCGCCGGCCGTTTCCTCCCCTCGCCGGATCTCTCTCCTCTCTTAACTCCCCGCACCCTCGAGCACCTATATAAGAGCCCCACAGCCCCGCCTTTCATTTTCCCCCGAGCCCCCTCTGTCCCTTGCCGGAAGACCGCGCAATTGCTCTCCGGAGCTCCCACCCCCACCGGACCTCCCGTCGACCGTAGCCACCGATTCCGTCCACCTCTCGCCCAACCGACCTCACCAATCGACTCCGAAGAACCATCGCCATCGCCCGGACCACTTCCCCGTCTTCCCCGACCATCGGAGCACCAACGCCGTCGTCTTTGCCGTTCCGGACTCGCCGGAGATCTCCGACGCCGGCGACTTTTCCCCGTAAGCTCCCCTCGACCATCGGATCCTGAATCAACGACCGAGATTAGAACGGATTTAAATCCGAACCGGTATCCTCTACCGACCGGTCGCCCGCTCTAAATCACCTACCGCACGCGCTCGCTAGCCAATAGGATTGCGCCACGTAGCCCCCTGGCCGTTGCAAAGTCAGGTTTCTTTTTCAGTTTTGTTTTAATTAACAAAATGTTTTCAAAATTTGTTTTAGCTATATCTTTTAATCTATTTAGTGTTTTGAGTTGATTCCTTTTTGCAATAGCTCACATTTTTCATGTAGTTTCGCCCTGTACTTTTAAATTTCAAATTTGAACTATTAAATTTGAATTTAATCAAATTTGCTCAAAATCTTCAAATCTGAATAACTAGAGTTTGAAAATAGATTTTGATATGATTCTTTTTGCTACTGTTTGATATTGGTTAGGACTATCTCCATGTTTAGTTTGAGGATTTTTAGGATGATTTTGAATAGTGTTTTAGCTATAAACAGAATCTTCTTAGTATTATAATATAGTTTTATAAACTCAATCTTAATTAGTTTGATTTAGATTTGGTTTCATTTGTTTATTAGGTCCTGTTAATAAACATTTAGTGTTTTCACTCACTGTTAATAAAAATATAAATTTTCTTAGTTTAATATTATTTAACATAGGAATCAAAACTTCTTTTCAAATAGGTTAATTTGATTAAAACAACTAGTTAGTAATAGTTTTGTTTTGTTCTCTTGTTAGTAAAACTATATTTGTTCCATTTAGTGTTTATCAAAACTTTTACAAACTTTACAAAAGTTTTCTCAACAAACTTAGATTCAAAATAGTTTTATTAAGATAGTAGTGTTTTATCAATCACCTCCTAGTAAACAAAACTTTGTGTGTTTTCTTACTTGAGATTTGTGCATTGTTTTGTCTTGATTGTTTACTAGTTCTTGGTTGATGTTTGTGAGTTACAATATTTTGTTGTATGCTTATTGAGTGCTTGTTTGCTTCATTAGATTATCCGGAGTGCGAAGCTTGTTACTTAGAGTCACTCACGTACGAAGATCATCAATCAGGCAAGTCACTTTGACCATGTTTACCCATGTTTTATATGCATTAGTTCTACCATCTCCCCAATTGCATGCAAGATAGGTTAGTTGGAAACTTGGTTACATTGTAGTAGTATCATGTGGTAGGTACCCCCCTCAACCTCTTTGACACATTGGCCCCGGGAAACGTTGTTTTACCTTTTGCTATGCTATTAGTAGACGGGGTTGGTTGTGTGATTCATGAGAGTTGAGAGAGTTAATAATTTCAAGACCTACATAATGATCAAGATTTAAGACTCCGAGTTTTCAACATACCTCTGGGTGGATGATGGTTGAACGGCACCCTGGAGAAACCAGTGGATTTGCGTAGGTGATGCTGGAGATGGCCAGTATTCACGCGGAAAGGTCCACCCAGGCACAAAGAGATGGATGGGTGCTTCAAGACCCAAGGCTTACCTGCACAGCCACAAGTCATTATGGGCTCTGGCTTGGTTGGATATCGTGGTGACCCTGGACAGGCGGTGCTACGAGAGGTAGAAGAACGGTAGGAAAGGATGGGCACCGACAGAGTCGCAGGGAAACCCTTTGGAAGACCATGTTTTAGTCATCCGTTTCTCAAACACCCTGAAGTGCGAGAAATCAAACGGAGGCGATCAAATCTTGTGGGGAACGTGTGCAAAACTATGCAGAGTATTCAAAACCTAATCGATTAGCCGTGTCCACGGTCATGGACAACTTGAGCCAAAGGAATTGAAACTTCCGGAACTCTCAACACAATTAATATGATGATGTGGGTATTTAATAATTTTGGGTATGAGAAATGGTTGGTGGAACCATCTCATTAATCAACCAACTTAGTAATATTTTGCTTAGCCCTTTCTTGATGTAGGAAAAATTGGCTTTACGCAAAACTTACCACCCCACCTGCCATATATGCATATAGACTAGATGATTATCTTTTCACCCTTCTCTTGTGACTTTGCCGGCATATTCCATATGCTGACCTACATGGCTGCAATGTATCATGTTGCAGAGTACTTTTCCGACCAGGAATGAGGACACGTTCTATGCTCAGTGAGATGCCCTTGGAGTCAGATGGACTCACCTACCTTCGACGCTTCCGCAAGACTTAGTTATTCTCATGAGTTGGCCTTCGGCCACTTTATTGTAATCTTTATTGTAATAAAGGACTCGATATGAGATTTTGATTAATACAATGCTGTGTGATTTCCCTTTGATATATACATTGATGTACTGTGTGTGTACCAGCATGATCTTGGGATGGTACGGAAACACCGGAGACTTGACCTTTTAGGTTGGGTCGTTACATGGCGGGAGGTGGAGGGAGACCCTGCCAGCGGGGCCCACCGGTCAGTGGCTAAGGCCCGGGGCCCCCTATTTAAGTAGAGGCGCCCCACCTCTTTTCGCCTCCCTGCGGAGGAGACGTACTCTGCGAAGTATGCCTTCGGTGTCGCCCCAATTGCCAGGCCAAGCAAATGGGCCGGCCCATTTGTTATCTTACGCACTTAGCGCAAATTGGCCTCCTGGTGAGCCCTTTTCCTTTTTCTTTTTTGCTTTCATTTTCAGTGGCACTAATTAATTCATAGAAAATTCATATTACCTCCAATTTAGCTAATTTAAATTCCTAAAAATTCCTCAAATCATTTCCTATTCAAATTTGTGCAATGCACATTTTTCAATAAATCTTTTCTGATAGTTCAAATTCAAATTTGAATTTGAACCATATAGAACCCCACTTTGCAAATTCCTAGGGAATTATTATTAACTCCAAATGAGGTGATTCAAGTTCGAAGATGTATCTAAATTAATTCACTAAGTGGTGAGCATTTTGCCTTACACTTATTTTGCTATGTCAACGAATGGACCATTTATTCATATCTGACCCACGTTGAAAATCCATAGGAAAATCATGCCAACTCCAAATCTAGTGAAACCACTTCCCTCATGTTTCTAAAACATGCCCTATTTGTTGGGTCCATCCACTCCTTTTTACAAAAATATTTTCTATGGAAATCTTGTAGGATCATCATTTCCTTCATTTCCACCAATTCAGGACTCCCCCTTGATCCATAACCAATGAAACCTTGTTTGTTATTTTTCTTATGGCCAGAGATGTCTAGGAAAAATAACACTCCTATTTATAGAGCACTTTTATTTTTTTGCTTGTTGTGTTGCTTATTGTGGTTGTTTACCAACGGTAGTTGATGAGATAAACACAGTGCTTGGAGTGGACGAGAAGCATGTGAAGATCTTGAAGACGTTGCTAAGCCAGGCAAGTAGCCGTTTGACCATATTAAGAAACCATTTTCATTGCATGTCATATAGCACTTTACTTTCAATATACTTGATCATGTGGAGTAGTGACCACTTCGGTGGGTTGCTTCCGACACTTTTACCGTTGACACTTCCATCGTGCATGACCCTACCACCTTATGAGGCTCATGCGGGTGGGTGTAGACACGATGTTAGTAGATGCTACACAAGTGGTTTTGGGATTTATGCATGGTTATGGAGCTAATGAGAAGATTCCAAAGACTTTTCGAAAACCATGTTGGGTGCCACTAATGCCCAAGGGAGATGATGATGAGTTGGGTGACCACTATAGAAATAAGTGGTGTGCCGGAACAAGTTGAGGGTGTGCCACTAAACGGATTGGTGTAAGTTGCGACCGTTACTCCAACCTTACATGCGCAACCACGATACCCCTGATGGGACAGGGCTCTGTTGATTACCTTTGTGCGTACTGGCAAGGAGCCCGCATTACTAGTGGTGGGAGTGGTGTGGTCACTCTCGATACGGGGTCGTGCCGGTATGGACGATCATGTGTTGTCTTCACAAGCACCGGGCGCACCGTTGGTCCCTGCATGGATGCCAGGAGTGATGTACGTCATGTGGGCTAGGTACCAATCGAGTGGAATCTTTGTTTAGTATTGCTAGGGGAAAGGCATTGTTCGGGTGCTTACCTCGGTTATGTTATATACCATGAGTCCTGGATGACACGGAAGTTCCCTGTGTCTTGTGGGTAAAGTTTGCAACCTCTGCAGAGCATAAAACTATTCGAATAGCCGTGTCCACGGTCAAGGACAGTTGGATGACCGCTCTTGTGCTACGTCTAGATGTTTTTCGCAAACTTGGTGTGTGTGTGTGTGTGTGGATGACACAAAGGTGATACTTGAGCTAAGTCTGACGACTTGGCCTGATGGTGAACATGAGATGTTCAACCCTTTCTTATGATGATTCTGTAACTTGTTCATATGGATATCTGTGAAGTGTTGATGCATGCTTACCTAGTTACTTGATCATGTCATTGCATTCAAAACTAGGTTTCTGCAAAATACCTACTTAGTGCTATATCATGCATTCTTATTGCCTTGTTCCAAACATGGGTTGCTTGCGAGTACATTCAAAGTACTCATTGGCTTGCCACTGGTTATTTTATTGGCCAGGCATGAGAGATCAGGTTATGATGAAGTGTACCTTGATGACGGACATGAGAGGTACGATGCCTCCCAGTCAGAATGCCTATAGGGTTAAGACAGTCAGCATGGGTTCTCGCAATCGTTGAACATTTCCGCCGCAATCATATGAAGACTTAGCCATAAAGGCCATATTTCAGTAAACCGGTATGTAATGGATGTAAGACTCTTATTTTTCAGTTTCTGTGTGTTCAAAGGGAATTGATCTCTGGGATCACTGTGCACGTGCATTCGGCGATCACGACTTATGAGTCGGGGTCCCCACAGAGTTGGTATCAGAGCCGACCTGATTGTAGGAAGCCCTTAGTTAGCTTGGACATTAGTTAGGACAAAACTATTTCTCTAGGCCCATCAAAATCCCTTACAAAGCCTCTATATTTCTCTCCTCTCCTAAAATTCCAAGGGAAGAAAAGGTTTTTGCCTTATCACTTGCACCATCTTCTCTTAACTCTCCTTGTCTACTTTTTCAAACTTTGGAAATGGTCGCTACTACCCTTGTGCCCCTGACCACGAGATTCCTTGTAATCCTCATGGGTAACCTACAAGGGAGCCATCTTGCCAGACATTTCCCCACATATCTTGTACATAAGTTTGCGGAATTAGACAAGGATCTACTAGCAGAAGATAACTTCTCGAAGGATCAAGGCATCAAGACTAGGAAGATGGTGACAACCTCGACATAGCCTTAGGATGATGCCACCCTGGCCTTCGATGACCAGGGCACAAGACATGCAATGTCATGATATGCATCGCTAATAGAGAAACCATTTCCTTTTCGTTGTTATATAGGTAACCATCGGTGGATGAGAACCTCGCCATTTGGCCCGCCTCACTATAGTGAGTAGGAAAACGGTTCTCATCATCCCTCGCTCTTGGTGCTGATGATATCGTCAATGAGACCGACAGGATACAACTCTACCATTCCTTGTCAATGTCATTGCATAAAGGATTTCCTCCCTTGGACCCTCAACGTCTCAGAAGACAAGGGGGCATCGTCACAATTACGAAGACACCAGAACACCCTGTCTACAACAGCTGTGAACAATCACTTTCGTCGTCAACTCACCAGACCCGAAGTCGTCTAGTACTCTTCAGGTGCAAACATGATCATTTCGATGAACAACAACCAGAGACATAGAGACACATGAAGAAGACCCAGATGACTAAGCGGACTCCTCTCCAAGCAAAGAAGCAAGCATGGCTACTAAGTCCGAGAACCCCTAGGGTAGGATAAGTCGTGTGTCCCCTATGCGACGTCGAGTCCGTATGGTGGTTTGAATGGAACCATGATGTGTGTTTCTTGTTTTTCCTGTTTGTTATTTGGTGTAAGTCACACTTTTGCCCTAGGCAACAAGTGTGCGACTATATCACCTACCTTACCTTGATGTTTGTGTTTGGCCTTTTCGGCACTTGCTGGATTGCACTTGCACTATATCATCCCCTTAGGCGCTACTCTCGATGCTACTTTCTCTCCCCAATCTCATCAACTAAAGACCAGCAAGACAAGGTGCACCAAGGATGCACCTCAACAAGGAACCGACATTGAAGACTTCGACTACAACGTACCCAACCAGACACAACCCCATAGAGTTATGCTTTTCCTCAAGATTGGAAACCCCTCCCTTTCCCAACCTAGACCTCACAAGCTTCTCCAACACAAGCCTCTTATCCCGTGTTTAATATGCGGTATTTCCAGAGCGCTTTTTGAGCATCAATAACCCCTGCTTAGCACTGGGTTCATTATGGATCTAGTGATCATAGTGAACAAACATCCTTCATTCCTACACCAGCACTATAACCTTGATGCCATAGGAGGCATCATTCTAAGGGTATACAATTTGTGGATAATGATTTGATTTACCCACAATAGATGTCTTGAGGAAGCAGTTGAGACCCTTTAGTGGATTACAAGGCTTAATGTCAGTAGACGAACTTGGTGGATCAAGATTGATTGAATAGCATAACTTACGTGTCCCTTGAGCAAATTGGATTAGTAGGACAATTATCATCACATGCTGAAACTCTTGGTGGACCAATGACTTGACTTTGGCAAGTAATGTAGATAGTGGATTGATGGTGACATGTTAGTGACTGGATTAACTAGTAGGGAATTCTTACTAGATTTAAACCTTGGATTTAAATAGGTGATTCCAATAGGTTCTCGAGATCAATTAAACCACATGGTTCGGAGTAACTTGGATTTAGTTCAATGATCTTGATCATGATACCATGTTTCTCGCTGGATGATACTAGAAGGAATTAGATGAAGTTAGGGATAATTTAGGTATCTATATAAGCTTGACCTTGGAGTGTAGTTGGCCATGAGGTTGGAAGTTCATGATAATAGTCCTTGCAATGATATGTGGATTGAATGAACTCAAGGAGATTATGTTGGAAACCATCGATGCTGGATTTGTAGCAGTAACGAATCAGGTAATAGTGGATGATATTCGAGGATCGGTTAATTGGATTCCTAGGAGGGAAACAAGATCTTGGATTGGTTTATTACGTGTTTCGTTAGCATAGGAATGCAGTACCTTAGACCTTTGATAGGTCAGTAGGGTCAGTAGGACACTTGGATTGGTAGTGTCATGACCAATCTTAGCGTCTTGTAAATTATACCGAGGATTTTTATATAGGGATACATGCGAGTTAGCTATAGTATACATATGAGATTTTCGGTATAGTCCTTCTCTGAAAACCTATGGGATATGAGTAGCATATGTAATATTGGAGTTGATTTATATGAGATGATACCTTGGTTGATATAGGGTGATTTTGTTTGGAGTAATAGGCAGTACTATTGGCATCAAATAGTTGTGCTGAGGATAAGATGTTAGACATTGACTCACATCCTAAGCTCCTTGAAACTCAAAGCTTTATCGAACCATAATATGGTCTGATTATGACCATAGGTATTGGGTGTATGTCATCTGACTATGGCCAATACTCCACCCCGACCTCCCACACATGTTCATATGGAAGGTGGCCACAAGGACCTGTATTAGGTTGGACCACCACCCAGAACAAACGACCGCCTCTCTCACACATACCTTGAGCAATGTCTTTATGTGGTATTTGGAGGAATATGTTGTTATCCTCATGGATGACATACTTATTTACCCAACGAGAGGAAGGAACACCTTAGTCCTGTTCGCACAAGCCCTAGGAACACACATTACCATGCCTCTCGAGTATAAGGCCTCACCTTAAAAGAGTTGGACTTCACGAAGCACCCTCCCTACAGAAGAATACTTTCTTGCCCGAGCAACATGAAGAACCACTATGATTGCGAATCCACAACAACGATGAAGAAGAATAAAAAGAAGGAAACCTCCACTCTTCTGCTGGCTATATCAACTAGACTATATCAAGAAGCACCGATGTCCAAGCATGATGAAGCCCTTGGACAGAGAGAGGGTTGAAGAACCCCTTGTTATGACTAGTCATCCATCAGTTCCTTACTAAGAAGGAACCGAGGAGCTGATAACACCCCTTACTCCACCACCTTGATGGTGTACGTTGAGCATGACGTCCCTACTCCCGTCAGATGCCTGGAACGGAGTAGAACGACTGTCATGACCTCGTTGATAGCCCCTTTTTGGTTCAGTCAGGGACATGAACCTGACTCGATCATGGTAAACCCCATGTCAATGGTAGTTCACCCCTCTTGCCAAGCATCGGACCTTGAGGATTAGATGGCTAATCTATACTATGAATAGTTAAGCTTATTTGGAACCCCACTAAAACCTTCCCAAATGGTAGAACTCACTTTGACACCAAGTGTCTAGTCTCAGTCTTAGGGACGAGACTCAGCGTAGACCTTGCCACGGAGTGACGAGTAGATCAAACACTCAAATACCCTCCAGAAACATGCGTCCATGATGATGAAGACAATCGGCTAAAGAAGAATGAAGAATCTTCCTGGCAACTTACTCAAGCAGAAGATCTCGACGAGAAGCCCACGATGACGCACCTAAGCACCCTCGAGGATGGAGACCACCTATGACTGAAGACCTCTTGTTTTAAGGAAGATAAGGACTTCCCCGTTAACAAGAAGCTACACGAAGACTCGACCCTTCTATTCTAAACATGAGGCATCTAGATGTCACTAACCACCATGAGCAACCCCAGAACCGACACTCATACACACTACTTGGCCACATATTCTGACTTTGGGATACACGCGCAAGCCAAGCCCTTGCAAGGAACCCGTTCCCAGTTAGACGAAGTCAATGATGCACACGAAGACATGCCATCAGGCACTTCAAGATCCAGAAGGACAACCACGCCGGAGCACAAGCAACGTGGAGCGTGAAGACTATCTCACCTCTGGATTTCTGAATCTTTCCCACGCCTAGCCTAGGAATCTCGAGGACGAGATTCTTGTAAGGGGGGTAGGTCTGTCACACCCCGTGTTTTGCCTCGTGACTAAGTTAACACGGCTCAAAAATTAGGGCCAATTAAAACTTCTTGTGTGCATTTGAATGCTTGACTTGTGTATTATTTGCTTGCTTGTTTGATTGCTTGCTAGTGCTCTATAATTCATAAAACATCCTTCTACCCACAAGAACTCTTTTCCTTGATCCCCACTCTTGTCCAATGCTCATACCATGTGAATAGGACTTAAATACATTTTTACAAAATATTATTTTGGCCAAAAAGCATTTATTTAAATTAGCTTTTCAAAACCCCCAGATTTGAGATTTGCACTACAAGTCCCCAACTTGGGTGGATCCTTTTTCCCCAAATGCTTTATTTGGAACCTAATATATATATATAACTTCCCAAAACACCAAAAATTATTTTACTATTTTATTTAAAGGCTTTTTCTTAAGGCCAGAAATGGTATTTTATAGGGAAAAATATTTAAATGATTTAAAAATATTTGAGAAAATTTAGTAAAACTAAGTGGACATATATTGTCCATATATAAGAGTTTCAACACATGGTCATGTTCAAAATACTGGACAAAACCCTTCAAAACCATTTCTGCCTATTTCAAGGATTTGCGATATTTGTATAAGAAATATTCTCAAATAAATCTAGGAAAATTCTAGAAAGTCTCACATGATATATGTGATGCTCTTGCCAAGTTTCATCTCAATCCCAATTGTTTTGGTTCACCAAAATATCCTAAAATCATTCTTGTCCAGAGCCAAATTTGGTCAACTTTACATTGTGAAGTTTCTCTTATTGATCCTAAAATTTGTGGACACGTTCTAATCCCCAAATAATGATGTTACACCAAATTGTGAATCAAGGATATTAGTTTAACCCAACTGGATCTACAGAATCTTGATTCTGTTGAATCCTAGAGTTTACCATGTTTACATTGCAAACTTTCAGAAAATCATCTCCAAACTTGTGATCAGGACCAAATGGAATTACCGTTTATCCCTGGTAAATCTCAAGGCCATAGGATTCCCTGGCCTAGCCTAGTCACGGCACAAACACCTTCAGCCATAAACTAGTGGACATGCATAGTTGACCTAGAAAGATCCCCTTGTCCCCAAATTTTTACCATAGTATATTCTAACGCCAATTTACCTGCAGTAACCTTGCCACGGCCCCTAATCAATTATGGGGGGGGGGTAACTCTCTCTTTTCCCTCTCTTTTTACCATGGAAAGGACTATTCTTCCCCTCCCCCACTATTTCATTCAAGGTATTCTCCCCAAACTTTTCTACAACCTCATTTGCATACTAATGGACCTTGGCACAACCAAATATGCCATGATCATGTGGAGAATATGAGCAAACCATCTGAACTTTGTTTACGGCAGTAATTGTAGCCTTGAACTACAAGTACCCGACAATATTTTCTACCTGAGCTAAGAATTGGTGGTCATGTAGTACCTCCATCCCCATGAACACTAGACAAGGTATTTTCCCTAATGCTCTCCATTAGAATCCCCTGATATAACTCCCAAGGTTGCTGCTGCAAACTTACCTGTAGTAGAAACCAGCCTTACCTAACTCCTTTTACATTGAAACTTCACTAGTGCTCTCCTTCATGCATGCCTCGAATGCCAGACATGTTTGGCCGACCAAAAGTTCGCTCTGGACACGGTGTAGCATGCTGACCACGCTGTTGACATGCAACAACGGTGCTCTGCCACTTGACCTCGTCGGTTAGCTCTTGTCTGGCCTCAACAGGATGTCCCTGCATGCCAAGAACCTCCCCTTGACCTCCCACACCCCTCCCCGGAGCTCACAAAGCTCCAAGGAGGCTCTGGCGCGTGTGCTCTCCTTGCTCGAGAGCATCCGAGGCCACTCGAGCTCTCTCTAGCCGTCCCCGTCCCGGAGACCGTTCCCGAGCCCCCCTCTTGTCCCCCTTGGCTCTCGCTCACACCCTTGGACCTCCCCAGACCGAGCCCCTTGCTCCTGTGCCCTCCTCCTTCTCCCATGAACGCCATGGCGCCGCCTCGTCCTTCGGTGAATTCGTGCTACCCCGCCTCTCTCCTCTCCTCTAGACGGCCCCCGAGCACCCCAGCGCAACAACAACCCCAACTCCGCTCACCATTTCTTCCCCTCCGTAGCTACCGCTCCATGGGCGTTGCCACCTTCGGTCACCTCCACCGTGGTAGAAGCCTCCCACGTCCTCGGCTTCTCCCTGGACCAGGAGCCAACGTGGCGAGTGCGGTCGGGCGCCCGGAGCCCTCCGGTGGCCGGAGCACCCCTGTTGGTGGCCGGAGCCAGCGGGGCGGGCGCTGGCGAGCGCACGGTCGGGCTCCTCCGCCCTCCCCTATGCTGGCGGGAGGTGGAGGGAGACCCTGCCAGCGGGGCCTGCCGGTCAGTGGCTAAGGCCCGGGCCCCCCTATTTAAGTGGAGGCGCCCCACCTCTTTTCGCATCCCTACGGAGGAGACGTACTCTACAGAGTACGCCTTCGGCGTCGCCCCAACCGCCAGACCAAGTAAATGGGCCGACCCATTTGCTATCTTGCACACTATGCATAGATTGGCCTCCTGGTGAGCCCTTTTCCTTTATCTTTTTGCTTACTTTTTTAGAGTCACTAATTAAAATTCATATGACCTCCAATTTAGCTGATTCAAATTCCTACAGATTCCCAAAATCATTTCCTATACAAATTTGTGCAATGCACATTTTTCCATAAATCTTTTCTAATAGTTCAAATTCAAATTTGAATTTGAACCATACAAAATCCCACTTTGCAAATTCCTAGGGAATTGTTATTAACTCCAAATGGGGTGATTCAAGTTCCTAGGTGTATCTAAATTAATTCACTAAGTGGTGAGCATTTTTCCTTATAGTTATTTTGCTATGTCAGTTATTGGGCCATTTATTCATATGTGACCCACTTTGAAAACCAATAGGAAAATCATGCCAACTCCAAATCCAGTGAAACCACTTGCCTCATGTTTCTAAAATCATGCCCTATTTTTTGGGTCCTTTTTACAAAAATATTTTTTGTGGACATCTTGTAGGATCATCATTTCCTTCATTTCCACCAATTCAAGACTCCCCCTTGATCCACAACCCTAGCAAGTGTCTTAGATTGGTCTTGTGCTTGCATCATCATTCATCATCATTGCATTAAGTTGAAATGGGGAGAAGGAAACAAACCCCAAGCACCTAATGACATAAGGTAATTCAACTTGATGGATTTTCAACAAATCCAAAATGCCCATTAAAAATGTTCTCCATGTATGATAATTATGGGCAAACATGTATCAGGGGTCATTCATGTTATTTGAACTTCAAAAATAATTTAAAACCAATGATTAAAGCCCCTGAAAATGATAAATAATTCATTATTAACATTTTTCTTCTCAAAATAATTTGAAAATTCAGTCACAAGTTTGAAATATCCAGACTACTTTTTAGAAAACATTTGGGGACATTTTGAAAGTTAATTGAACCTGGAAATAAATTAAACACATGTCAGAAAAATAGAAAACAGAAGAAAGGAAAAAAAGAGAAAAAGAGAGAGGGAGCTTACCTGCTGGCCCATCTGGCCCAGGAGGGTCTTCTTCCTCCTGGCGTCCAGTAGGCGCGGCGTGTGGCCGCCATGCGCTCACGCCGGTGGCGCCACACAGCTGCCTGCCTGGCCCCTCCCTCGCCAGCGCGACGACGGGTATAAGCCCCGAGACGCTTCCCCACCGCTCTCTCCCTCCTTTTCCCCGCTCTTCCCCCTTCTCCTCTCGGACCCGCCATGGCCGCGCAGCTCCTCGCCGTCGTGCCGCCGTTCTAGCCCCCCTGAGCCCCCCTGACCCAACCAGCAGCTCCGCCCTGAGCCCCTGAAGCCCCTCGATGGAGGAATCGAGTCGGGAGCCCTCTGCTTCGCCGTCATCGCCGAATCCCCTCCGCCGGTGACCGTCGGTCCTCGCCGTCGTTTGGAGCCGTCCGGTCGTCCCCGAGCCTCCCGAGCCCCCCCTGCAACCTCCCAGTGAGCACCCCGTCCTCCTCGCTCTCTTCCCTAGCTTCCCTGTGCTCCCTGGTGCTCCTCGCCGTAGTGGCCGATCGGGCGCCGCTGTGGAAGGGCTCCCCGGCGAGCCTCCGGTGATCGCCGGTCCCCCCTGACTAGCCCAATCGATGCGGTCGAGCATGGGCTTTGTTCCAGTGCCTTCCCCGCGTCGATCCGACCCCTCAAATGGCTTCCGGCGAGCCTCCGCCGTGTCGGATGGTCGTCGGCGACCTCCCTCCAACAAGTGCCAGCGTGGCGACGTCATTAGTGTCTAATGACCGTGCTAACAAACCCCCCCAAGACGCTGACAGTGGGCCCTGGCCCGAGTCAAACCTCGGGTCAACTCGGGATTAACCCGTGAGTCACTGACTACAGGGCCCACCTGCCAGTGACACTAGCCAGTCCTGAGAGGTTGACAGGCGGGTCCCACTGGTCAGGTTTGACCTGGACCTGGCCTTGTTGACTGCTGACGCAAGCATGACATCAGGCTGACGCATTTAATCATTTTCTTAATAAAAATAATTCCAGAAAATGTTTAAAACTTTGAAAAATCATCTAAAATAATCTGTAAGTCAGATGGAAATAATTTATATATGAAAATTTATCAGAAAAATCCAATCAATCCAACGGTGCTATTCTCATGCATGATAGAGCAACCTAAATAGGTGAACATGGACATTTTAGCATTAGGTCTATATATAGAATTTGAAATGAGAACAACTTTGAACCTATATTCAAACTCATTTCAAATTGATATGATCACTAGTTACATTAGCTCACTTATGCATACTACTATGCCATGATCATGCATCATATTGTTGCATCTGCTTGTATTAAATGTTTTTATTTGCATTGCGGTAGGCCCTAATCCGGAAGATACCACTCCGTACCCCGACGAAGGAGAGAACTGCTCCGCAACCCAGCAAAGCAAGCAACCCCATTGATCATGTCGATAACATCCCATTCTCTCGCTCCTGCTCTTGTTTATTGCATTAGGACAAACGATCACATGTCGGTCGTACACGGTAGATGATCCTATTCTTATGCATGACCTGATCTTGTCACGTAAATAGCTAAACCTTGCAACCTAGCATACCTAGTAGATGCTTGTGCCATGACGTGCTTAGCTTACTTTGCCTGCTATGCTTGCTATGCTTAGAGTTGTGTCAGGTCTGTTTCATCTGGGTGATGAACTGAGTGAAACAGTGTCGTCCAATGTGATGAGCTCATAATGAATTCGATTTGGTAAAGGTAGCAATGAGAGGCTATGTAGGAGTACATAGTGGGTTGTCTCATTGGGACCGTTCTTAGGAACTGGGTTCCGTATTTGTGATCCAAGACGAGATACTACCACATGCTGGGCCCTGAAATATGACCCCACTCGACTTATCAGTCGCTTAGTCTTTGGTCCAGGTATTGCAAGTACTTTCTGGTGTTTATAGCATGCTGGAGGCTCTGCGTAGCGCTGACCCTCGGGGTGGGTTACGACGCGGTAGGCAGTGGCACGGTGTACCAAGGGTCACCCGAATGGTGGGCTCGGGAACTCTGCGCACATCGTTTGGGACCGTAGTGGAAACTTCGGCCGGACTTCCGTGCGGGTTCAGTGTCAAATAGGCGGTAGCCTGGACAAGAGGTCTTATGTGATTGACGGTCGTGGCCGACTCCCTCGCTAGGCATCCTCTTGAAGGTTGCCGAGGTGCATGGTTTATGGCACACAGCGATAAGTGGCGAGAGCGTGTGTGAAGAAGTACACCCCTGCAGGGTATGAAACTATTCGAATAGCTGCGTCCTCGGATATGGACTACTTGGAGAACTTATGCTGTTCATAGATAATCAAATGGATACTTCTAAAAATCTCAAGACAAGTGTGAGTACCGTGGATGGCACTCTTCCGGAAGGGGAAGGGGAGTCCATGGTGGTGTATTGAGATGGACTTAGTGGACTCGTGTGCGATAAGTAAAATTGTAACAAAGAGTGTTAAACTGAGTAGTGTAGGTTAGCCATGAGTCAAAGCTGGCTTTCTGCATAAACTCCACC
The DNA here is from genome assembly GCA_022496015.1 of Hordeum marinum. Taxonomy (NCBI): domain Eukaryota; kingdom Viridiplantae; phylum Streptophyta; class Magnoliopsida; order Poales; family Poaceae; genus Hordeum; species Hordeum marinum. The sequence continues at coordinate 131,476,994 of CM039676.1, read as the reverse complement.
ATCCCTTTGATGATACATGAGCAAAAATAACTAGTTCTGTTTTAAAGACTTGCTGAGTACGATTGTACTCATCCTTGTTTTATTAATGTTGCAGAAGAAAACGAGGACCCATCAGGTGGGTTCTATCTAGACGTTGACGATGCCGAATAGCTGGTGTCCCAGCTACGATCTTGCCCGTGTGGTGGGCTGTAGATAGTCAGGCCATGTGCCTCTTTTATATTTTGCCGTCTATACTCAGACAACTTAAGTTTCCGCTGGTTTGTATGACTATGTTTGTATGACTTGAGTGCCGGGTCATGTGACCCCTATCTGTAAGAACATATTATGCAAGGCTCGTCTGAGCCTCTTAAATAAAAGTTATGTTGTTGTATGGTTATGTTGTGATGCCATAGTTGTATCTATGCATATCGGGCATGTCATGCGTACGTGTGATGTGCAACGGTATGTATGGGATCCGACACCTAGTCGTGTGCCTTCAGTAGTACTCTTTACGGGAAACTGCCTCTTTGTGCTTCCACCGAGCCATGGTAGCTTGCTACTGCTCCGGACACATTGATTGACCGACATGTATCCTTCTTTGCTGTTGTGTCTGTCCCTTCGGGGAAATGTCTCGCAGTGTAATGGAGTCCCTGTAGCCTGTTACGACTGGTCTACATGCTGTGATGACATTCGTGTCTCGCGATGTAATGGAGTCCTTGTAACTTGCTATGACTTGTCTACACACGCTTGAGGCCGACACCTCAGTGCTGGGTTATGTATGCCTGTTTCCGTACGGATGTGCCACTTGGGTTCTATGACTAGTTATGTCGGCCCGGGTTCTTTGTTGTGTAATTGCCAGTGACATGTTCACATGCGTGAGCCAAAAGACGCAAACGGTCCCGGCCAAGGTAAGGTGGCAGCCGTGGAGTACCGTGCGTGAGGCCGCAAAGTGATGTGGCTTGTTACAGTATGGAATCATATGACTTAGGATTGGGGTCCCGACAGCGCTGGTATCAGAGCCTGACTGACTGTAGGACTACCAAGCCAAACCGGTCAAAGTTGAGTCTAGAAACACTATAGATAAGTAGGGGAATTGATTGTGGAAGGGAACGTAAGGCTCTTTTTACTCCTCTTCCCAAGTTATTCTATGCTGGGTCATTCTCATCTTTTCTACGGGGATAGGAACAAGGATTCTCATCTATTGCTTAGGATGACGAGTTACTAGCCATGGACCAATAGCTAGCTTGCTTGTGAATAAGTGCAGTTATTTTAGTGTTGTTGGTGTGACAAACAGATGGAGAAGAGATTGAGTCTAGATAGTCGAGTGGTTATGCCTTTCCAATCTCTTTTCAATTGTCTCAAAATTTTGGTTGAGCAATTACAGCCGTTATGCTGTCCAATTTCTGTTAGGATCTCTAATGTCTTTGCATCATTCTCTATTTCAGATGCCCTCTCGTCCTTTCTGTCAGGTGGTCCGTCTGACCAGGTGCATCGATGTGTCGGGTCACACGGCCATGTTGGTTAGAGTGATGATGGAGGCTGGATATTGCTGGTACCCAGAGTACACAGTGGAGGAGCAGTATCGAGATTTCAACCAGAGTCAGTATTTGTGTACCGTTAGGATATATCCTTCATATCCTGGAGCTGCAGAGCCGCTTCACTGGACTCATGGATTGGGAGTTACGATAGATATGGCAGTTCAGGAAGCTGCTTACGCTATGTTGACTATTATGAGGTTTCACCATGGTCTGCTTCAGAACACGGAGTTCTGCTATGTTGCTGCTTCCATGGGACGAGAGGATGGATATCTCAGTGCAGCCTACTCTGACCATTCTCATGAAGACCCTAGACTGCAGGTGACTGCTCAGATGTTGGAGAACAGGGATCGTGATGCACGTGCCCTTCGCATGGAGCTCTATGCTACCCGTGCCCGTCTTTGGACAACCTTGACGCAGTTGGCACCTATCGTGCAGATAGGTTATGGAGATATGGAGATGCTGACTCCATCGCGGACTCATTTTCCAGCACACGTAGACTGGCCTGATGTTGGAGGCATCACACCTCTTCGAGGACCGCTGTTGCCGCCGACAAGGGGACCAAGGCCACACCCATGTCCTTATGGTTTCCAGGGATCCCGGGCTAGAGTGTTTCCAGATCCTCAGGTTTAGCTCCCGGGTCATGGGGGTAACTTGTACGAGGCATTCTACAGTGACGTTTGAGTGCGTGGATGTTAGATCTAGTATGGTAGTAGACGTATCGCCACAGTCCTATGTGTCTTGTGGGATATGATCAAGGTCAAGAGTTGAGTTCCGGAGGTGTAGATAGATTATGTATAGGATGCTTGTAATGCCTCCGATGAATTGTGTTATCTCTCCGTAGTTGTTTTCAGCTTGGGTTTGTACTGAATTAAGCCATGGTGTGTATGAAACCTAATGTTCATATGGTAGTTGCTTTACCATGTTGATTGGTGTTTATCTTACATGCCATGTTGATCAGTGCATTCCTTAATTCATGTCCTAGAGTTGTTGTTCTCTGTGTCTAAGTTATGGATTGTTTTCCTCAGGATGGTGTCAACCAGGAACAACCCCATGCATGCTCATGAGCAAGGCGAGAGTAGCCAGCCAAGGCAAGAAGAGCTGCCACGAGCACCATCTCTAGCGGAGGTGATGCTAGAAGCTGAAAGGAATAAGAGGGAGACCAACAGGCTGTTGGAGAGGATTGAACAGAACACCGCTCGTGCTCCCCGCAATGATCACCATGATGGAGTGTCACTTGGTGACTTCATTAAACTGTGTCCGCCTAAGTACCATCAGTCAATCGATCCCCTCGATGCGGATGATTGGCTGACCAGTATGTCACGCAAGATTCGAGCTGCAAATGTTTCAGAGGCCAACAAGGTGACCTTTGCGACATACTTTCTGGAGGGACCTGCCAACCTGTGGTGGGAAAGCTATGAGGCTATGCGTCCCCAGGGACCTGCACCAACCTGGGCAGAGTTCAGTGCCGCATTTCGTCTCCATCACATCCCGGAAGGGCTGATGGACCGCAAGAGAGAGGAATTCTGTGCCTTCATACAGGGCAGATTGTCAGTGGATGCAGACAGTGGTGAGTTTGGTAATCTTGCTCACTATGCTCCAGAGGAAGTCTCAACTGATGCCAAGAAGCACACTAGGTTCTGCAAGGGACTTAATGCTGAGCTTCACCGAGATCTTCGCTTGCATGAGTGCACCACCTTCCAGGCTCTCGTCAATAAGGCCATCAATGCTGAGTCCGGACAAACTGACTACGAGGCTACGAGGAAGCATAACCGTGACTTCAACCCTGCATCGGGTTCAGGCCCCAATAAACGCCGAGTGTGGGTGCCCAATGCAGCTTTGCCGCCAAGATACACTATGAGGCCATCTTTCCAGGCACCTCGTCCAGTTCAGTCCAACCCTCCACCCAGACCATTTGGAGGACCACAAGTAAATGTTGCCCCTCATGCTACAGTGGTATGCTACAAGTGTGGAGAATCGGGACACTATTCTCGTGAGTGTCCCCAGAACAATGCTAAGCCCGCTGGACGCGGAAAACCAGGGAAAGCTTTCTATGTGAAGCCAGCTCCTAACCGTGGGCGAGTTAATTATGTGTCTGCTGAAGAAGCTCTTGAAGACCCTGATGTCATTCTAGGTACGCTTCTTGTTAATAGCCATCCAGCATCTGTTCTATTTGATACTGGGGCATCTCATTCATTCATCTCAGAAAGTTATGCACAGTTGCATAACATGTCTTTCTGTGACATGCCCACTCCTTTAGTAGTTCAGACTCCTAGTTCAAAGTGGCAAACTTCTAGAGTGAGCCATGACAATGAAATTCTCATAGATAGACTAGTATTCCTAGCATCTTTGATAGCTCTTAAGTCCTCGGACATCAATATCATTCTAGGTATGGATTGGATGAAAGCCCACTATGCCAAGATTGATACTCATTCTAGGAATATTCAACTTATACATCCCTCAGGTGAGATAGTTAATGTCTCTACTCGAACAACCAAGCGCCAACTCTATTCCCTAAATGCTAGCCCTCTCCCCGAGCTAGAAGATATTCCTATAGTCCGTGATTTTCCGGATGTCTTTCCAGAAGAACTGCTACGTATTCCACCTGTTAGAGATGTTGAGTTCGTGATAGAACTTCTTCCAGGGACAGTCCCAATAGCCAGAAGACCCTATAAGATGGCACCCTTAGAACTAGCCGAACTAAAAACCCAACTCAATGAAGCTTTGAAGAAAGGTTTCATTCGTCCTAGTTCTTCTCCTTGGGCTTGCCCCATCCTCTTCGTCAAGAAGAAGGATGGATCGGATCGGATGGTTGTGGATTACCGACCAGTGAACTTGGTCACTATCGAAAACAAGTATCCGCTCCCTAGGATCAACGATTTGTACGATCAACTCGCTGGATCCTCCGTCTTTTCCAAAATGGATTTGAGGTTGGGATACCATCAAATCAGAATTAGAAACGGGGACATTCCAAAAACGGCTTTTGTCACTCGTTATGGCCAATACGAGTACACCGTCATGTCCTTTGGTTTAACCAATGCCCCAGCTACCTTCTCTCGTCTGATGAATTCGATCTTCGTGGAGTATTTGGATAAACTCATCATGGTTTACCTCGACGATATACTCATCTACTCGAAGAATGAACAAGAACATGCCGAGCATCTAAGGCTGGTACTGATGAAACTTCGAGAGCATCGCCTATATGCCAAATTCTCCAAGTGCGAATTCTGGTTGCCGGAAGTGACCTATCTGGGCCACGTGATCTCTGGAAAAGGTATTGATGTCAATCCTGAGAGAGTTTAGGCCGTCCTTGATTGGACTCAACCTGAATCGGTTAAGCAAGTTTGGAGTTTCCTTGGCTTAGCGAGCTATTGTCGCTGCTTTGTTGAGAATTTCTCCAAGGTTGCAAAACCTCTGACAGAACTCCTCAAGAAAGATAAAAAGTTCGAGTGGACCCCACAATGTGAGCATAGTTTTCAGGAGTTGAAAAGACGACTGACCTCTGCTCCCGTTCTGGTGCCACCAGATTTTTCTAAGGACTTTATTATCTACTGCGACGCCTCGCGACAAGGATTAGGTTGCATTCTTATGCAAGATCGTCATGTGATTGCATACGCATCTCGATAGTTGCGTTCACATGAGGATAATTATCCAACACATGATCTTGAACTTGCAGCTGTAGTCCATGCACTAAAGACATGGCAACATTACCTTTTGGGTAATCGTTGTGAGATATACACCGATCACCAAAGTCTGAAATATATCTTCACCCAGCCGGATTTAAATCTCAGGCAAAGACGCTGGGTAGAGTTGATTACAGATTACGATTTAGGGATAAGTTACACCCCGGGGAAAGCCAATGTCATGGCTGATGCACTAAGTCGTAAGTCTTATTGTAACAATTTGATGTTACAACAAGGTCAACCGCTTCTTCATGAGGAATTCAGGAAGTTAAATCTTCACATTGTTCCTCAAGGATTCTTATCCAACTTGGTGGCGAAACCTTCTCTTAAGGATCAAATCATAGCTGGCCAAAGGCATGATAAGGGAATTTCCCGGATCAAAGAGAACCTCGTTAGCGGTTGCGCTAAGGCCTTCTCTATAGATGATCAAGGTGTAGTGCTTTTTCAGGGCCGTTTAGTGGTTCCTAAAAGCCAACATCTCAGGAAGCTGATTCTTAAGGAGGCTCATGATTCTCCTCTCACAATTCATCCGGGTAGTACCAAAATGTATCAGGACCTACGCCAGAGGTTCTGGTGGACTAGGATGAAGAGAGAAATTGCTCAGTATGTGGCTAATTGCTCCGTTTGTCGTCGTGTGAAAGCAGAGCATCAAAGGCCTGCTGGCACCCTTCAACCCTTAGCTATTCCTGAATGGAAATGGGATAAGGTCGGTATGGATTTCATCACTGGTTTTCCCAGGACCAAGAGAGGGAACAATGCTATATTCGTAGTCATTGATCGTCTTTCCAAAGTGGATCATTTTCTTCCTGTTCGGGAAAGCATTACTGCTAGTCAGCTACCAGAGTTATATGTTTCTCGAATAGTTTCTCTTCATGGTGTTCCCTTGGAGATTAACTCAGACCGCGGAAGTATTTTTACTTCTCGATTTTGGGAAAGTTTCCAAACCTCTATGGGGACTCATCTATCCTTTAGCACTGCTTTCCACCCTTAGTCAAGTGGTCAAGTTGAGCGAGTCAATCAAATTCTCGAAGACCTGCTCCGAGCTTGTGTTATATCCTTTGGTATGAATTGGGAGAAATGTCTTCCATTTTCTGAATTTGCTTATAACAATAGTTATCAATCAAGCTTGGGCAAAGCCCCTTTTGAAGTTCTCTATGGATGAAGATGTCGAACACCTCTTAACTGGTCAGAAACCGGAGAGAGGCAACTCTTTGGCCCGGACATGATCCAGGATGCAGAGGAGCAAGTTCGCATTATTCGTGAAAAGTTGAAAACAGCCCAATCGCGTCAAAAGAGTCAATATGACCGTCATCATAAGTCTGTGACTTATGAAGTTGACGAGAAGGCTTACCTTCGGGTTACACCTCTAAAGGGTACCCATCAATTCGGTATCAAAGGCAAGTTGGCTCCTCGTTACATTGGACCTTTTCGCATTCTTGCTAAACGAGGAGAGGTTGCCTACCAATTGGAACTTCCTTCGCATCTTTCCAAAGTTCATGATGTCTTCCACGTCTCTCAACTCAGGCGTTGCTTTTCGGACCCTGTCCGAGAAGTGGACCACGAAACGCTTGATCTCCAAGATAACCTTTCATACCGAGAATACCCCGTTCGTATTCTCGACCAATCTGAGCGTACCACTCGGCGTCGGAACATCAAGTTTCTTAAGGTTCAGTTGTCGCATCATTCTGAAAAGGAGGCGACATGGGAAAGAGAAGATCATCTTCGACTAGAGTACCCCACGCTCTTCCCGACGACTTCAAAATCTCGGGACGAGATTCTTTTGAGTAGGGGTGAGTTGTCACAACCCTAGCAAGTGTCTTAGGTTGGTCTTGTGCTTGCATCATCATTCATCATCATTGCATTAAGTTGAAATGGGGAGAAGGAAACAAACCCCAAGCACCTAATGAAATAAGGTAATTCAACTTGATGGATTTTTAACAAATCCAAAATGCCCATTAAAAATGTTCTCCATGTATGATAATTATGGGAAACATGTATCAGGGGTCATTCATGTTATTTGAACTTTAGAAATAATTTAAAACCAATGTTTAAAGCCCCTGAAAATGATAAATAATTCATTATTAACATTTTTCTTCTCAAAATAATTTGAAAGTTCAGTCACAAGTTTGAAATATCCAGACTACTTTTTAGAAAACATTTGGGGACATTTTGAAAGTTAATTGAACCTGGAAATAAATTAAACACATGTCAGAAAAATAGAAAACAGAAGAAAGGAAAAAAAGAGAAAAAGAGAGAGGGAGCTTACCTGCTGGCCTATCTGGCCCAGGAGGGTCTTCTTCCTCCTGGCGTCCAGTAGGCGCGGCGTGTGGCCGCCGTGCGCTCACGCCGTGGCGCCACGTAGCTGCCTGCCTGGCCCCTCCCTCGCCAGCGCGCTGACGACGATAAGCCCCGAGACGCTTCCCCGCCGCTCTCTCCCTCCTTTTCCCCGCTCTTCCCTCTTCTCCTCTCGGACCCTCCATGGCCGCGTAGCTCCTCGCCGTCGTGCCGCCGTTCTAGCCACCCCTGAGCCCCCCTGACCCAACCAGCAGCTCCGCCCTGAGCCCCTGAAGCCCCACGATGGAGGAATCGAGTCGGGAGCCTTCTGCTTCGCCGTCATTGCCGAATCCCCTCCGCTGGTCACCGTCGGTCCTCGCCGTCGTTTGGAGCCGTCCGGTCGTCCCCGAGCCTCCCGAGCCCCCCCTGCAACCTCCCAGTGAGCACCCCGTCCTCCTCCCTCTCTTCCCTAGCTTCCCTGTGCTCCCTGGTGCTCCTCGCCGTAGTGGCCGATCGGGCGCCGCTGTGGAAGTGCTCCCAGGCGAGCCTCCGGTGATCGCCGGTCCCCCCCTGACTAGCCCAATCGACGCAGTCGAGCACGGGCTTTGTTCCAGTGCCTTCCCTGTGTCGATCCGACCCCTCCAGTGGCTTCCGGTGAGCCTCCGCCGTGTCGGATGGTCACCGGCGACCTCCCTCCGGCAAGTGCCAGCGTGGCAACGTCATTAGTGTCTAATGACCGTGCTAACTAACCCCCCCTAGACGCTGACAGTGGGCCCTGGCCCGAGTCAAACGTCGGGTAAACTCGGGATTAACCCCTGAGTCACTGACTATAGGGGCCCACCTGCCAGTGACACTAGCCAGTCCTGAGAGGTTGACAGGCGGGTCCCACTGGTCAGGTTTGACCTGGCCCTGGCCCTGTTGACTGCTGACGCAAGCATGACATCAGGGTGACGCATTTAATCATTTTCTTAATAAAAATAATTCCAGAAAATGTTTAAAACTTTGAAAAATCATATGAAATAATCTGTAAGTCAGATGGATATAATTTATATATGCAAATTTATCAGAAAAATCCAATCAATCCAATGGTGCTATTCTCATGCATGATAGATCAACCTAAATAGGTGAACATGGACATTTTAGCATTAGGTCAATATATAGAATTTGAAATGAGAACAACTTTGAACCTATATTCAAACTCATTTCAAATTGATATGATCACTAGTTACATTAGCTCACTTATGCATACTACTATGCCATGATCATGCATTATATTGTTGCATCTGCTTGTATTAAATGTTTTTATTTGTGTTGCGGTAGGCCCTAATCCGGAGGATACCACTCCATACCCCAACGAAGGAGAGAACTCCTCCGCAACCCAGCAAGGCAAGCAACCCCATTGATCATGTCGATAACATCCCATTCTCTCGCTCCTGCTCTTGTTTATTGCATTAGGACAAACGATCACATGTCAGTCGTACACGGTAGATGATCCTATTCTGATGCATGACCTGATCTTGTCACAGTAAATAGCTAAACCTTGCAACCTAGCATACCTGGTAGATGCTTGTGCCATGATGTGCTTAGCTTACTTTGCCTGCTATGCTTGCTATGCTTAGAGTTGTGTCAGGTCTGTTTCATCTGGGTGATGAACTGAGTGAAACAGTGTCGTCCAATGTGATGAGCTCATAATGAATTCGATTTGGTAAAGGTAGCGATGATAGGCTATGTAGGAGTACATAGTGGGTTGTCTCATTGGGACCGTTCTTAGGAACTGGGTTCCGTGTTTGTGATCCAAGACGAGATACTACCACATGCTGGGCCCTGAAATATGACCCCGCTCGACTTATCAGTCGCTTAGTCTTTGGTCCAGGTATTGCAAGTAGTTTCTGGTGTTTATAGCATGCTGGAGGCCGTGCGTAGCGCTGACCCTCGGGGTGGGTTACGACGCGGTAGGCAGTGACACGGTGTACCAAGGGTCACCCGAATGGTGGGCTTGGGAACTCTGCGCACATCGTTTGGGACCGTAGTGGAAACTTCGGCCGGACTTCCGTACGGGTTTAGTCTCAAATAGGCGGTAGCCTGGACTAGAGGTCTTATGTGATTGACGGTCGTGGCCGACTCCCTCGCTGGGCATCCGCTTGAAGGTTGCCGAGGTGCATGGTTTATTGCACACAGCGATAAGTGGCGAGAGCATGTGTGAAGAAGTACACCCCTGCAGGGTATGAAACTATTCGAATAGCCGCGTCCTCGGATATGGACTACTTGGAGAACTTATGCTGTTCATAGATAATCAAATGGATACTTCTAAAAATCTCAAGACAAGTGTGAGTACCGTGGATGGCACTCTTCCGGAAGGGGAAGGGGAGTCCATGGTGGTGTATTGAGATGGACTTAGTGGACTCGTGTGCGATAAGTAAAATTGTAACAAAGAGTGTTAAACTGAGTAGTGTAGGTTAGCCATGAGTCAAAGCTGGCTTTCTGCATAAACTCCACCATCCCTTTGATGATACATGAGCATAAATAACTAGGTCTGTTTTAAAGACTTGCTGAGTACGATTGTACTCATCCTTGTTTAATTAATGTTGCAGAAGAAAACCAGGACCCATCAGGTGGGTTCTATCTAGACGTTGACGATGCCGAATAGCTGGTGTCCCAGCTACGATCTTGCCCGTGTGGTGGGCTGTAGATAGTCAGGCCATGTGCCACTTTTATATTTTGCCGTCTGTACTCAGACAGCTTAAGTTTCCGCTGGTTTGTATGACTATGTTTGTATGACTTGAGTGCCGGGTCATGTGACCCCTATCTGTAAGAACATATTATGCAAGGCTCGTCTGAGCCTCTTAAATAAAAGTTATGTTGTTGTATGGTTATGTTGTGATGCCATAGTTGTATCTATGCATATCGGGCATGTCATGCGTACGTGTGACGTGCAACGGTATGTATGGGATCTGACACCTAGTCATGTGCCTTCAGTAGTACTCTTTACGGGAAACTGCCTCTTTGTGCTTCCACCGAGCCATGGGTACATTGATTGACCGGCATGTATCCTTCTTTGCTGCTGTGTCTGTCCCTTCGGGGAAATGTCTCGCAGTGTAATGGAGTCCCTGTAGCCTGTTACGACTCGTCTACGTGCAGCGATGACATTCGTGTCTCGCGACGTAATGGAGTCCTTGTAACTTGCTATGACTTGTCTACACACGCTAGAGGCCGACACCTGCATTGCTGGGTTATGTATGCCTGTTTCCGTACAGATGTGCCACTTGGGTTCTATGACTAGTTATGTCGGCCCGGGTTCTTTGTTGTGTGATTGCCAGCGACATGTTCACATACGTGAGCCAAAAGACGCAAACGGTCCCGGCCAAGGTAAGGTGGCAGCCGTGGAGTACCGTGCGTGAGGCCGCAAAGTGATGTGGCTTCTTACAGTATGGAATCATATGACTTAGGATCGGGGTCCTGACATGACCGCTCTTGTGCTACGTCCAGATATTTTTCGCAAACTTGGTGTGTGTGGATGACACAAAGGTGATACTTGAGCTAAGTATAATGACTTGGCCTGATGGTGAACATGAGATGTTCAACCCTTGCTTATGATGATATCTATAACTTGTTCATATGGATATCTGCCAACTGTTGATGCATGCTTACCTAGTTACTTGATCATGTCATTGCATTCAAAATTAGCCGTCTGCAAATTATGTACATAGTGCTATATCATGCATTGTTATTGCCTTGTTCAAAACATGGGTTGCTTGCAAGTACATTCAAAGTACTCATTGGCTGGCCACTCGTTATTTTATTTGTCAGGCATGGGTGATCATGTTATGATGAAGAGTACCTTGGTGATGAACTTGTGAGCTAGGACGCCTCCCAGTCAGAATGCATGTAGGGTTAAGACAGACGGCATGGGTTCTCGCAATCGTTGAAGATTTCCACTGAAATCATAGGAAGACTTAGCCATAAAGGCCATATTTCAATAAAATGGTATGTAATGGATGTAAGACTCTTGTTATTCAGTTTATGTGTGTTCAGTTAGCATTGGTCTCTGGGATCACTATGCACGTACATTCGGCGATCACGACTTATGAGTCGGGGTCCCCACAGGAGGTGCCCAAGTATCGTATCACCATCACATTTTACCACCACTATGTATTTTAGTTCGATCCTTGGTGTTTCAAGATTTAGAGGGTTATAATATCAGATTTGCTTTGTTTAGAGTTTTGTGCTTTGAGTTCTACCTATCATTGTCACCTAGTATTTGAGTTATATAATAAATTTAGTTGAGATCGTGTGCCTCACCCTCACTTGCACCCATCATCTTAGAATGAATATAAAAATAATAGAGAAAATATCATATGTTTATCTCATGAGATATAATGACTTCACATAGAAAAGAGGTATAAGAAATAAAAAGTGTTGAAAACCAGCAAACATAATGTTAGTAATTGGTATGATATATGCAAAAGTATAGTAGAGAAGAGGAGATATACATATAAATACACTATCTTGAACACCTTCTATGATTGTGAGTTTCCATCAAAATATGACATAATGACCAAGTGTTGAAGTGGGACATGGAAGACAATGTAATGATCATGGTTGTTTGCATTTGCATAGAAGATATATGGTATTGGATCCCTTAACATGTCATTATTGCTTAAGATCTTTTGCTATCCCAAAGATTCGCACTAAGTAGAGATACTGTTTGTGCATCCATAACCTTTAAACCCAGTTTCTTGCCATGAGAGTCCACCATACGTACCAATGGATTTAATAAGACCCCTCAAATAAGTTTTCATTGCTAAACAAGGCAATAAAAATTGCCTCTTATCATGTAAGATGTTTTATTGTAAGGGAAAGTAAGCTTTGTACAATCTTGTTGTGGTGAATAAATAAAAGCAACAGAGTGCATAATAAAGTTTGATGTCATAAGGGGTAATATGAAGTGATGTTATTTTGCATTAAGAGATTGAACATATAAAAGAAGTAAAAGCTCATGACAACCTTCGCTTCCCTCTTCTAATTGTCTATCTTTTACATTCTTACAAAAACAAATCATGCAAGAGTCAATAATATTTCCCCTTGGTCCTATTCTTGAAATCTTTAGTGGCAAGCATTATGTGTTGAGGAAAGATTCAAACAAATCTTTTCATCATGCTTCATTATTGTTGACGTTATCCTTGAGGTAACTAAGAACAATAAAGCGCCCATCTACCTATGTGTCCCGAATAATCACTTGTTCCAAAAATATGCAATGTGTGTTAAAAATCATAGAAGGCTACATTATAGTTGAATATGTGAACTTGCTAGAAATACAAAGCTCTTACATAGACTTCTCTTTCGATTACAACTAATTGCACTGCTTGTTGGTTCTCAATAAAGATTATGCATCTTATTTCTCTAGCTGTGAATAGATTGTTACTTGTTTTATGAGAAGTTATATGATGAAAAGCTTGCTGCTATAATGATATTCATAATGCTGTCATGTACATATTCTGTTTTTATTGACACCTCTCTCTAAAATTATGTGGTCGTTATTTTAGAGTACGACTTTCGCTTGAGGACAAGCGAGGTCTAACATTGGGGGAGTTGATACGTCCATTTTGCATCATCAATTATTATTACTATTTACTTCATTCTTGTCCATTATTCCACATTATCATACAATTCTTGTTCCTTTTCTCTCTGAATATGCAAGGTACACCACATGGAGGAAACTATCTGGAAACTGGAATTCTAGACCGAAAATACGAGAAAAAGGCAGAAAAATCACGAGACCCCAAATGAAATGAAACTCCATGGAGAATATTTTTGGAATATTTAAGAATTACTGGAACCAAAATATACCAGTGGGGGGCCACCAGCAGGGCACAAGGGAACATGCGCCCCCAGGTGCATACCCTGATGGCTTGTGGGCTCCCTACTGGTCTTCTCCTATATTTTGTGTTTTACCCTAGAAAAATCATAACCAACCTTTTGGGACAAAGCGCCGCTGTATCGAGGCGGAAACCTGGGAAGAGGCCCTTTTGCACACCGGCAATTAGATTCTATCAGGGAAATCCCTCTTTGGGAGGGGGAGATCAAAGCCATAGTCATCACCAACGCTTCCTCCTTTGTGGGAGGACCAATCTTCATCAACAACTTCCCCAACAACATCTCATCTCCAACCCTAGTTCATCTCTTGTATTCAAATTTTGTCCCAAAACCTTAGATTGGTACCTGAGGGTTACTAGTTGTGTTGATTACATCTCGTAGTTGATGCTTGTTGGATTACTTGGTGGAAGATATTATGTTCAGATCCTTAATCATCATTATTACACCAGTGATATTGAACATGTTGATGATGTGTGAGTAGATACTATTAAGGACATGGGAGATGTCTTGTTATAAGTAAACTTAAGTTTCTATGCATTTGATACTTTGAAGATATGTATGTTGTTACTTCTCTTAGTGTTGTCATGTGAATGTCGACTACATGACAGTTCGCCATGCTATGGGACTAAGGGAAGTCACTATGGAGTAACAAGTAGATGATGGGTTGCGAGAGTGACAGAAGCTTAAACCAAAGTTTATGTGTTTCATCATAAGGGGTTGATTTGGTTGCACATGTTTCATGCAATGGTTTGATTTACCTTAATTCTTGTTTCGTAGTTGCGGATGCTTGCGAGAGGAGGTAATCATAAGTAGGTTGTTAGTTCAAGTAAGAACAACACCTTAGCACGAGTCCACCCACATATCAAATTATCAAAGTAGCAGACACGAATCAACTCACATGATGAACATGACTAGATAGAAATTGCCATGTGTCCTTGAGAACACATGCTTAATATAAGAGTACTTTCAGGCCTGTCCTTTTCTAAAAAAGGATTGGGCTACCTTGCTGCACCTTTCTTACTATTTTTACTTGTTACTTGTTACTTGTTACGAATTATCTTGCTACAAAACAATCTACTATTGTTACTCACAAGACTTGAATAGAATACCTTGCTGAAAACCGCTTGTCATTTCCTTATGCTCCTACTTGGGTTCGACACTCTTACACTAACAAAAGGACTATGATTGATCCTCTATACTTGTTAGTTTTCAGTGCGAGGACGCACATAGGGACCAGTGGGGTGGGCGTAGGGGTGTGCACGAGCACAAGCATAGGAGGAGGTGCTGGCACTTGCACGTACACAAGATCATGTGGGTCTGTAGAGACCTGGCCGACATGGTTTCCATCCCTATGATGATGCTCGGCGACCAGCCCATCAATGCCACGGGGACAGTTTTTGGCACAAGCGCGGGGATGGTTGCTAGCGAGTGCACTCGGGCAGCATCCTCTACGGCCTGCGGCTCATTCAAGGCCATGTTCATGACGTCCCATATATTTTTATGTTATATCTCCTCCGTCTCGGGGTCGACTTCACAAAACCGTAAGACTAGTGTCATGTGATCCTTGTGCACCATGACGTAGCTAGAGGTATGGATGATAGAGGTGAATCAGAGGCGAAGAGTAGGATTGTGAGTGAGTGGAAAGTAAGAACATGTATTAAACAACACATGCACCATTGATAGACTGGCAGAAGCGAGGTAGACAAATATGCAGGTCAAAGGGCTCGCTTCCAAGTGTGACTGCAACACATTGCTCGCATGCCTGTTGGTGCGCCTACGCAGTGGAGTCTAGCTCGCGTGCCTCCCATCTATTCAAACAGCTGCTCGCACAACACCTCCTGGCCAATAAAGAGTGACACATGGTAGCACATAAATGTCTATTAGACCGCCCATGATCTATAAATAATACAACCGTTTGCGATGGCAACGTGACAGTTCTTTGTTCCAAAATACATTTGTTGGCTATTAATGTGTGCTCCTTTTCTCAAAGTGGAGAAGAAAATACCACAACATATTTGTGCTATATCATGACGCCTTGCCCAATTTCTTGAATTTTGTGTGAGTTTTAGATTTACTATAATTTAAATAAATATTCTCATTGTTGTCTCTAGAAGAATAAATATATCAAAAAATGTGTCTCAAATAGGAAAACAAAATCCTACGATGACTTTGTGTGCCATGTTAATGCACCATGCCAAGTTTCATAAATTTCTCACGAGTTTTTTATTTACGTTAATTTAGAAACCAAGTTTCTCAATGTTTGTGGACAATCCAAGACGTTGAGATGTTTGAAATTCATTTTCACTTCTTGCATGGGACCTAAACATATAGCCAGGGTCATGTATATGATCTTTAACCCATTTTGGTACACCGTACCCTGTGATTGTAGTTCAAATCGAAACCACAAAGCTTCTTGTGAGAAGCTCATCTTTGTAAGGGGCTTGTACCAAAACAGGTCCCAAATTGGACAATTTTTTTACCACATCACATATGTGCCTTGTCATGCCACCAAGCCAAGATTCATGAATTTCTGATAAGTTTTTTATTTACATAGATTTCAAAGCCAAATTTGTCAATGTTTGTGACCCAACCAATATACCGAGATGTTTCAAATTCATTCCCATTTTCTTTCATGGGAACTAAACATGTATCCAGGGACACGTATATGATTTTTTAACCATTTTTGGATCACGGAACTTGTGATTGTAGTTCAAATTTTGTATGCACATTAAATGCCATGAAAAATCAATTAATCTATATAAAAGGCCAAACAAACCCTGAATAACTCCATATTTTAGCATGACACTCCTATTGGTCTATGTTTCCTCTAGAAGAAATTCATGTTGAGGAGATGCAACAAAGGTCATTTAGTCCGTTGAAGGTGACACGTTCCGTACCGGAACCACAAAGCTTTTTGTGAGAAGCTCCGGTTTGCAAGGGGCTTGAGCCAAAACTTATCCCAAATTGGACAATTTTTTTACCACGACACAAATGTGCCTTGTCATGACACCATGACAAATTTCATGATTTTCTAAAGAGTGTTGGATTTACAGTAATTTAAAAACCAGGTTTCTCAATGTTTGTGGAAGATCCAAGGTCCCATGATGTTTTAAATCCATTCCCATTTCTTGCATGGGACCTAAATATGTAGTCATGTACATTTCTATTTTTTCAAACCATTTTGATGCACCAGACCTTGTGATTGTAGTAGACATTTTAATTATGCACATTAAATGCCTATAAAACTCAATTAATGTATAAAAAAGGCCAAATGAACCCTGATTAATTCCGTATTTTCGCATGACACTCCTATTGGTCTATGTTACATCTAGAAAAATTTCAAGGCGAGAAGAGGCAACTGTCGGTGCACTAGAGTTTTTGGGCCACCGCATTCCTAAAGTACTAGGAAGACCTCACCTTGTTCTACAAGGGGGCGATGCGCCAGCGAAGAAAGTCAGCCCTATCTTCTCCACGGAGAGGCTGGTGTCCCTGAGGTGATGGATCCTGGAGGTTGCGACCATGAGCTTCTCATCCCAAGGGTTGAGGGTGCACCAGTCATCGCCGCGCAGCATCTTGGTTTGCCACGACATACATGATGGTTGGGGTTTCTCCTCTCGGAGCCAGCACCACTTGCCCCGCCACTCGTCCCACCTATCGCAATAAGCCCCTTTAGGAGTAGGTATACTTGGTTCCTGGCTGAGGAATCCAAGTGACGGCCCCAGAAAGGGCTCCTCCTTGCTGGATGCGGGGGTTGAAATAATGGCGGAAGAGAGCGATGCTGGGGGTCAGTCCAGCAAAGTTTTCGCAGAGGTGTGTGAAAACCGCCATGGATGTCACAGTGTTCGGCATGAAATCTAGGAGTTGGAAGCTGTAAGTAAGCATAAGGTCGATGAAAAAGTCCGAGTAGGGGGGTACAGCCCACAATAAAACTAATCGGCGAAGAAAGGGTATTTGCCTGGACCTTCATCGGAAGGACCCGGGCTCACGCAAGTGGTGGGGTGCCCTGACATTGTCGTCGCCCACATCCACCAGTCCTGCCTCTTGAGGACGGCCACGCTGAGCCCTGGCTGAAAAACAATGTGCTTCCTCCGAATCTTCGCCGCCTTGTTCTCTGAGACAACCTCCGTGTCCTTGCCCTTGCTGGCTTTGGGCGGCATGATGATGGTGGGGATGGAGACCGAGGACAAAGAGGGGTGCGGGTGCGCTAACGGATGCAAGAGGCTCTGCCTTGGGCTTGAGGAGGAAAACAACATCGATTCTCAGATTGCGAAAAGCGAGAGGTAAATGGGCATCAGCTCTGCAAACTCCTCTTTATGGGGAAGGCACGGAATGGTCTCTTTTTACCAAAAACAAGATAATACAGAAATGTTCCATAGGCGCACTGCTGTAACGGCCACACTGCGCACGTATCCCACTACATGCATTCAATGGGCATCGCGGGGAAGCGCAGCGAGTGCAATGATCACAACTGCGAGGCCATTCCACGCGTCCCCGTGCATTGTTTGGGCCTATCCCAACAATGCCTCGCGGCGTGTATGGCCCATGCCCGGGTGCTCTCGTCGGAGTACTAGTGTTGTTGGGCCATCTAGTGCCCCTTTACTTGTGCAAGGCCCAGCGAAGACTTGTCAAGCACCAGCACAGAAGACTCAAGACTACCGGCAAGTCCTTGCCGGGAGGGCTCTTGGGCCTCCAGACCCCCGACAAGGCAAGGTCCCGACAAGGCAAGGCCCCGGCAAGGACCGCCAGTGCACAAGCCAGGTGTCGATTCACCTGAACGCCTGTCGCGGCGTCAACGTTGGAGGGAGCTAAGCGGCGCCGATGGTATGGGCCCCCGTCCCGTCCTACTCATGGACTAAGGCCCCTGACAGTGCATTTAATGCTCTTGTCCTACTTTGTCATGGTTAGGTACGATAGCATTGTAGCACTGTGCATCCCGTGTGCACACTGTATGCCACTATTGGGATCCCTTTAGGTATAAAAGGAGGCCCAGGGTGTTATACAGGGGGGACCTTTGGCTCTTTGGCATTTAAACAATTGGGCAGTTAGACAAGCGGACAGCCCGACAGTTAGACAACTAGAGAGTACCAAGCTCGCGTAGCAGCCGTTCATGGCGCTCCTATAGCTAGAACCCTAGAACATGATCAATACAATCAAGCATGAGTAGGGTTTTACGCATCTGTGCGGCCCGAACCTGGGTAAAAACTCCCCACGTGTTGCTCACTAGACCGGCTCTTCGCGCCATCTCACTCCCCCCCGCGGCGAACCGTAAGGGATCCCCGCGATCCCATAGGTGTTCGTTTCCACGACATCCTTGGCGCGCCAGGTAGGGGACGCGTGAGTGGTGTGAACCCGTTCTGGTGATCTTTCCCCCAACTTCATCATCGCCATGGCCCCCGAGATGAAGGGCCTGATAGCAGTTGGCCCATCCGCATCCGCCATTCTTGTATCTGCACAGACAGGAGACGGCGTGGATGCGGGTGGAGGAGGAGGAGGCGAAGGTTAGGAACTTCTGTGATGCTTCGGTGACCAAGACCAAGCAAGCGGCGGTGCTCGCCGCGGAGACGCCCATGGCGATAGTGGGAACCCCCATGCCCCTGGGTCTTAGGATAGAGCGGTACCGCCTGTGGGTGGTATGGTGAATTCCAAGGGCCGAAGAGTATCTCCTACCGCACCCACGCCTGGGCCTATGCCACAACCTTCTCAGGATGCATGTGGAGAGCCGCGCCACAACGCCTGTAGTTCTCAACATCCCCACGGAAAAGCTCCTGCGCATCATTCCCAAGATGCGCAGGACCAGCACGCAAGTGGGAGTGGCATGTCGACGTGGGATTGCAACGGTGCTCCTTCCAACATGGTTAGGAGTCAGAGCACCTCGCGTTCCTCGTGTCGCTCGCTGCCCTCCATGGCGGAGGAAGCGATGGCGCGAGCGCAGCTACTCCTGAACTTGCCTCCTACTAAGGAGAAGCTCAATGAATGGAGATCCGCCATTTAGAGCCTCCTCAGCCTCGCAGATAAGATTCTACCCACAGGGCCGCCTCAGACCATAGGCTAAGCACCCAGAGTTGGCGTGACCTCGGCACACTCTCCTTCGTGTCAGCATCACCGGTCGCCGACCCGACGGACTGACGCCTACGACGGTTACTCGATGGCATCGTCTGACCCACCAACACGGCGCGATCAGCATCATGTTCTTCAAGAACATGGCAAGGAGGATGCCCGCGCGCCTCCATTTGGACAAGCATGTGGGGCCCACTGTAGAAAAGTCCGCGTCGGGGTATCCTGTCAGTCTACCTTACGAGGCGGGTTGTCCATCGTTTACCCTTGAGATGCAACAAGTCCAGTGGACCAATTCCCGCATGTTCAAACATGAAGTCCCGGAGAAGTATGATGGCAAGACCCATCCGTCAGAATTCCTGAGCGTCTACACCATTGCGGTGCAGGCTACTGGGGGCCGTGATGACAAGATATTGGCCAACTACTTCCCGTTGGTGCTTAACCCAACGTCAGGTCATGGCTGATGCACTTGCCGGAGAGGTCCATCGCCTCCTGGGCGGACCTGTGTCACGAGTTCGTTGGCACCTTCATCGGAGGCCATCAAGCTCCTGGCCAGGAGAGCGATCTGCACATCATCCCCTAGAAAGAAGGCAAAACTCTGTGCAAGTACATCCAGAGGTTCATCCTTGTGCACCACAACATCCCATACGTTCACCCTGCCACTGTTATCAGCGCGTTCCATTAGAATGTGTGCAACCGCAAGATGCGAGAAGAGCTAGCGATGAACAGAGTCAAGGACATCGCCGGGCTTAATGCTCTAGTAGACAAGTGCGCTCGGGCTGAAGAAGGGAGAAGACTCCCCGACGAAAATGTCAGCGTGGAGGTCAACTCTGAAGATGAGGATATTGCCATCCCGAGAAAGAAGGGTCGGCGATGGAACAAGAAGCGCAAGGGAAAGACCGTGCTTGCCGTAGAGGCATCCAGCAACCCCGACACCGCCAAGAAAGGCAAGGTCGACAACCCCAGCAACGATGTTGCCAGGTGCGCCTCCTTCCTTGCCCTGGCGGCTGCCGGCAATTCAGAAGACTCCGGCAAGCAGTATTGCAAGATCCATCACACTAAAGGCCATGACCTGCAAGATTGTCGGCAAGTTGAGCAGGTTGCCGAGAAGTAGAGGGCCGAATATGAGAGGCGAGATAAGGAGAAGGGTCAGGATGGTGTTGAGGGGTCCGGGAAGAAGTGTGTTGGCCGAGGAGGCCGTCGCGGCAAGCCCATGCAACAGAAGGATCGGCTCACCCGTGGCCGCGACAAGCAAGAAGGAAATGATGATGATGTCGAAGAGGACGACGAGTACAGTGATCATGAGTTTCAGGGAGGCCACGGATATGATGTGCATAGAAGGAGGGGCCTCGTCACATTCCTCTCACTACCAACTTAAACAATGGGCGCACGAGGTTAATGCGACAGAGCTCTATATCGATGCACAGAAACCTCTGAAATGGTCCAACACTCCTATTATCTTCGACGCCAAGGATCACCCTGATCGCGTGACTGTGGTCGAGTGTCTTCTGTTATTGGTCTCACCAACAATCCGCAACCTCAAGGTGACGAAGATGTTAGTCGACAATGGGGCCAGCCTGAACCTGATCTCGCCCAATGTCATTCGGAGGCTGTAGATTTCCGACGAATATCTCGAGTCGATAGGCGCTTTCCGAGGGGTCAATTCGGGAAGGACTCAGTCGAAAGGCAAGGTCACGCTACCGGTGACATTCGACAGCGATATCAACTTCAGAACGGAGAAGATCGTCAATGACGCTGCCGAGATCTCATTACCATCCAACGGCATTCTCGGGCGTCCGGTACTGCCAAGATGATGGAGGCCACCCACATCGCTTACAACGTGTTGAAGATGCCCAGACCAATGAGCGTCATTACCATCAACTCCGACAAGAAAAGCGCAATTATCTGCGCCAACCAACTCTAACAGGGCGCAGTCACAGCACCTGCCGCCAAGGCACTTGCTCCTGCCGCTAAAGCTCCCGGGGGGAAGAAGACCGGCAAGGCCTCTGGCGCACATTTTGGCAAGCGCACCTCTTCGGAGTGTTGCGCTACTATTGATGATTTGCCAGAGAGCTCCACCGGCAAGAGCAAAATGTCCAAGGCTGCCCCGTCAATCACCAAGAAGGTGCCCACAAAGGAGGATGGCACGGGGGGAACTTTCACCATAAGTTCCACCCTTGACAACAAATAGGAAAGCACGCTTGTCACCTTCCTACGGGCGAAAGTCAATGTGTTTGCATGGCAACCATCTGATATCCCCAGTGTTCCGAGGAAGGTGATTGAGCACCACCTCGCCATCCGTCCGCACGCCCGGCCTATCAAGCAGAAGGTTCGGAATCAAGCTCTATAGTGGCAACAATTTATTGCCGAAGAAATCAAGAAGTTGGAAGCGGCTGGCCTGATCAGAGGAGTACTCCATCCTACATGGTTGGTCAATCCAGTAGTAGTACGCAAGGCGAAGGGGAAGTGGAAGCTATGCATTGATTTCACAGACATCAACTAGGCCTGCCCCAAGGATCCTTTTCCCTTGCCGCACATCGACCAGATTGTGGACCCCACTACCGGAAGCGACTTATTGTCTTTCCTTGATGCCTATTCCTGTTATCATCAGATTTTTACGGCCAAGGAAGACGAAGAGAAGACCATGTTTATCACCCCATGTGGTACATACTCCTTTCTGTGTATGCCTTTCAGGTTGAAAAGCGCTGGTTCTTCCTTTACAAGAGCAGTCCAGATTGGTTTTGAGCCCTAGCTACATAGAAATATCGAGGCTTATATGGACGACATAGTGGTCAAAACCAAGGACAAGGCCACGCTCATCTCAGACCTTGAAGAGACATTCGTCAATCTACGTCAGATCAACATGAAGGTCAACCCCAAAAAGTGTGTGTTCGGCGTCCCATCCCGCAAGCTTCTCAGGTTCTTTGTGTCTGAACGAGGAATCAAAGCAAATCCCGACAAGATCAAAGCAATTGAGCAAATTGAGGCGCCAAGGCGAGTCAAGGACGTGCAATGCCTTGCCGGCTGTATTGCTGCTCTGAGTAGGTTCATCTCAAAATCTACTGAGCGCGGCCTCCCCATTTTCAAAATCTCGAAGAAGGCAGGTCCAATGAAATGGACCCCAGAAGCGGAGGCAGCACTGCGGGATTTGAAGAAGTACCTTTCCTCTCCACCAGTCCTAGTCGCGCCAAAACCTCAAGAGCTATTGTTGTTGTACCTGGCGGCAACGAATCAAGTGGGGAGTGTTGTGCTAGTGGATGAAAGAGAGGTTGACGAAGAAGCAACAACAATAGCAGGGGCACCAAGCAACGAGCCAGGGCATTCCTCGGTAGGATCTGGTGCCGGCAAAGAAGGATTTGTGTAGTTGGAAGGGATAGTCCCGAAGAAGAAAGTGGTGCAGCGACCAGTCTATTTTTCAGCTCCTTGTTGCAGGGGGCTAGATCAAGGTATTCTAGCATGCAAAAATTGCTCTTTGGCCTTCTTATGGCCTCGAGGAAGTTGTGACATTACTTCCAAGCACATGAGATCACCGTTGTCACCCGCTTCCCACTACAATAGATATTGTCAAACCCAGAAGCTACCGGTAGGATTATGGAGTTGGCTCTGGAATTATCAAGCTTTGGTCTTAATTTGAAAGTACTTCGACCATTCAGAACAGGACCTTGGTGGAGTTCATTGCACAATGGACCCCAACACCCGATGAAGAGATTCCAGAGTCAACTCCCCCCGTCAAGGAAACCGATCAAGAATGGGTTATGTATTTTGATGGAGCTTTCTCGTTGCAAGGAGCCGGTGCCGGAGTGCTGCTTGTCGTACCCACCGGAGAATATCTCAGATATGTGGTCCAAATGCACTTTCCCCAGGAGAGGTCAACGAACAACACTGCTGAGTACGAAGAGGTGCTTGCCGGTCTGAGGATCGTGATGGAACTTGGGATCAATAAACTTATTGTTAGGGGTGATTCTCAACCTGTCGTCAGGCAAGTGAACAGAGATTACCAGAGCCCGTTGATGGAATCCTATGTAGATGAAGTGAGGCAGTTGGAAGAACGTTTTGACAGCCTACAAATGGAGCACATTCCACGTGCAGAGAACAACGTTGCCGATGGTGTGTCAAAATGTGCTGCCCATAAGTTACCTGTGGAACCAGGAACTTTCATGCTCCAACTTACTCAACCCTCCATGACACCATCAACTAGACAAGAGAAGAGAAGAAAGTTAAGTTCCGGCAAGTATTTTCCGGCAGAGCCTCGTGAAGCCACAAGTGAGAAGATTGCAAAAGGGAACGACATGCTTGTTGGTGATTACTCTGCTCCGGCAGGGCCCCTGGCTCTTGCCGTAGAAGTATACGCTCCCGCCAGGCTTGTCGGGGCGCAGCAGACTCCGGCAGGCTCAGGCCCTTTCCGTCGAGGAAAATGCTCCCTCAACAGAGGATATGCCTTTAGTCCTTGTTGTCGAGCCCCAGGCCCCAAGAAGGGCACATCACATTGTCTAATTCCTTCAAACAGGAGAACTCCCCGAGGAACAGGAGGAAGCATAAAAAGTAACCCACCGGTCTCATATGTACCTGTTCCTAGACAACGTCCTGTATAGAAAGTGACCGAATGGCATGAAACTCAAGTGCATTTCTCGGGAGGATGGACTGGAGCTGTTGGCAGAGATACATAGAGGCATATGTGGCTCCCACATAGGATCAAGAGCACTTGCCGGAAAGCCATTCCGGCAAGGTTTCTTTTGGCCCACTGCCCTCCAGGATGCAACTGCGTTAGTAACCAAGTGTGAAGCATGCCAGTATCATTCGTATGTCAACAAGCTCAAGCTCTTGAAACAATCCCTCTCTCCTGCCCATTTTTGGTCTGGATGCTCGACATCTTGGGCCCCTTTCCTCGCGCTGCCGGGGGCTTTGAGTACTTGTACGTGGCAATTGACAAATTGACAAAGTAGCCGGAAGTGGAAGCAATGAGGAAGGTGACAACACAGTCAGCCGTCAGGTTCTTTAAGGGACTAGTTTGCCGGTTTGGTGCTCCCAACAGGATCATTACTGACAATGGCACACAGTTTACAAGCCGCAGCTTCATGCCGTATGTCCAAGATGTTGGTAGCAAAATATGTTTTCCTTTTGTTGCCCACCCGAGGAGCAACGGCTAATCGGATAGGACTAATGCTGAAGTGCTGCAAGGTCTCAAGAAAAGAACTTTTGATAGGCTTCTCAAGTGCGGAAGGAACTGGATTGATTAGTTGCTGGTGGTTCTTTGGTCAATAAGGACGACACCAAATCGAGCTACCGGCCAGACAGCCTTCTCCCTTGTCTATAGGGCGGTGGTAGTTCTCCCCACAGAACTCACATACGGGTCTCCTCGAGTGCTCGCTTATGATGAGCTCAAGCAAGAGCAGTTGCGGCAAGATGATACGACGCTCCTTGAGGAAGACCGTCTTCAGGCTGCTGTGAGAGCTATGCGCTACCAGCAAGCCTTGCACCGCTACCATAGCCGCAAGGTTAATGCCAGAATTCTTGAGGAAGGCAACCTTGTTCTTCAATGAGTTCAGTCCACGAAGAATCCAAACAAGTTGACGTCAAAGTGGGAAGGCCCTTATCGGGTAGTATGAGTCACTAGGCCCGGCACAGTCCGTTTGGAGACCGAGGATGGCGTTCCGGTGAGCAACCTCTTGGAATATCGAGCATCTTCGAAAGTTCTACCCATGAGCCACGGTTGCTAGACCAGCCCCGACAACCATATTTTGTACAAGTATCGCCGCTGAATCATGTAATCCTTGGTACAAACCCAGGCTCAGACCCTATGCGTAGATAAATAAAGATAAGTGTTCTGCAATCCTGTTCAATTATCATGTTTCCTCATGTGCATGTTTATCTGAAGTGTTGCATTGTACTTAATTCTGGCAAGGACTAACGGACCGCCAAGGTTCCATATACATAATTTCTCTTCTTTCTTTTCCGAAGGATAGAAGGATCCCTCGCGTGTAGCTTTGCCGTGGGGGGAATGATGGTATAGATACCTATGAGCGATGCTCCAAAAAAACTTGCCGAAAGGAGAAAGGCAACAAAAAGACAAGTTGCGAAAACCCCATGAGAATCCTTACTGTAAAGTTATTTTCCTTGAGCGATTTCGACTTTTGTATGGAAAACCTGCACGCACGGGAACCTTGCCGCGATCGGATACGCCATCACTGCGTTCAGGACCGCTCAATGGCTTAAGTGGCTTCGCCCATGATCCTTGTTTCGTTTCGAGTCCGCTCAACAATCCAAGTGACAGCGCTCGCGCCCTTATCCCATTTTCGAGTAAGGCCGATGCCTTGAATGTCCACACCAAGGACGCCAAGGTGTCTTGCCGACAGTGGCACCGCCAGCATGCTGCTAAGGACCCATTGCTCAAAGCGCTTGCGGTAGGACTACACACGCCGACAAGATTCTTCCAGAAAGGGCATAGGGAAAATTCCATACACAAAATATGTTTAACAAGGAAAATAACATAGAAATCGTCCAAGGCATAAGCAGATAGCATTGCAACGGCCTTGTCGAGACTATAACATGAAATAAATTGTTCATGACATGTGCAGCGAAGAGGAGCAAGACAACTAATCTCGGTGGTCGCCCTCGACCCACTTGACCTGACTCACCTACTCAACGATGGGCGCAACGAGTTCCTCGAGCACCTGGACGTCCACACCCTTCGGCAAATGGTCAAGGATGTTGTCCAGGTTGAGGCCGGGATTCTTATATGCCACCTTGACAAGCACCTTGCGAAGGACAGCCTGGTAGAGCTTGGGTGTTTCATTGGCCAGGTGGGCCGCCCGGTCGGAGTGAAGCTACTCAAGGGCCCCGACTAGGCTGTCGAAGAACATGGTCACCTTGGCGCTTGTGGGGACCCTGTCGTCAAGAGAATACGATAGGCCCTCTAGGCCCATGGCAGACAGTTGTTCGGCGAGCTTCCCCACGACGTCGATGAGCTTCTTAGTCCAGACTTCCACCCAACACACATAGCCGTTGTGGGAGACGGCGGTGCTCTTGACACGCCGCTTCTCGTCGTGGAGCTCCTTGACCAGAGCCTTCTCCCGAGTCTTGGCCTCCTCGAGAGTACCAGTCAGCATGGCCAGCATCAAGGTCAGGTCATCAATGGACACGTTGACCACGGAGAGCTGCTTAGCCTTGTCAGAAGTGGCGACTTGTGCCTCCAACAGACTGGCAACCTCCATCAGACTGGCCCGACACAGTCCGCTCGGCCTCAAGTGACGATACCTTCGCTCCTTGATCTTCAAGGGCCACCTCCAGTTCCTTCACCCTCTCCTCTAGTGAGCTTTTAGTGGTCTCCACAGTCTCAGTTGCATCGACGGTCTCCTTCAGCTTGCCGGCATGTTCTGCCGCCAAGGCTCCAAGTGCTTCCTTGTGCCCCCGCTCCAACACCTGGGTCCGCCGCGCGATGAGGTCCTCGAGCTCCACTTCCTTGCCATGGAGCTTGTCGACGAGTGCCTTCTCACGAGCGATGATGTCTTCCTCTTGGGCATCAAGCAAGATCCGACGCTCCATCAAGCGAGCGTCCTCTGCGGTGGCCCGTTGCTTGGCCCCCTCCTGCGCCTGTTCAGTGTCAAACTACTGCATGTAGAGTTGCCTCAAGCCTTCACTCCGTTGCGACTGGCCAGTCTACAAATCCTTGGAGGCTTGGGTGTAACAAGCTTGGGTCTCCCCGACGTGTTCCTGGAAACTGCCCTCGGCAGCTTCAATGACCGCAGCCCTGGAGTCGAGTTCTCCTTCCGGGCATGGTGAAGCTCCTGGAGATTCTGAAAACCGTCCCCATGGACTGGAGGATCCGCTACTCTCGGGATTTGCTGCCCGCATTTGGCTCGTCAATGATGTTGAGCCCGACGGCGATGATGGCCTCCTCAACAAGGACTGCCTCCTTAGGCGACATCCCAACGCTTACCGCGCCGGGATTACTGACGAACAGGTTGTCGTTGACCTTGAAGTACCTGCTCGACGAAGGGGCATCAGAAGCGGATGGCTGGCCCTTGATGACCGTCTCCCCTCCGGCCTCCTCGCCAGCCCGCTCCGCAGACTTCTTGGCCTCCTCCTCCTCTTGCACGGCTTTGGGTTCCATGATGCTCGTGGCCTCGGTGGCAGCGTCCCTCGTTGTCTCCTCGATGAAAAAATTGACGTTCATTCCCTCCGCCATGGGGATGTCTGAAGATCAAGGAGGCGAACCCAGAAAAGCTAAGGAGGAAGTTCAAGAAGACAAAAAAAGAGAGAAATAGCGAGAAAAAGGGGAATACCTTCACTTACGACGATTACCAGCGGAGGCCCTCTAGTACCTTTGCTTGCCGGCCCTCCCTCTTCGCGATAGAGCACACTGGAAGAAGTCCTGGCTAGAGAAAAGTCCCTAGGCGGTGAATCCGGGGCAGTCGTGTAACACCCCAAAAATTTCACCATGTTTTCTTAATTAAATTTTTGCCAGGAAATGATTTTTTTATTTTCTATATCAACTATTGAGTTCAGAATCACTCCTTTCTTCTGAATTGTGGATTTTTCCCTCCAAATAGAAACTTTTCAAAATTAGTGTTGGACTTGAGTATCAGCTCAAACATACATTTCATTTTATTTGGTATGATCAGTGAAAGCCTTTTTATATTTTTTTCCAACACTGTATCTCTTTTAAAATGGCATTTTCATTCTTTTCTGAGTCTCTTTTGCACTACAACCATTTGATAAATTCAATTAAAAATTCCACAAAACTTTGGGAATGACATGTGATGTCCCAGATCACTTTAGTGCAAAAACCTATCTTAGTCTTTTGAAGATTTTGAGCCCTACCTCAAGTTTTCCACTCTGGTTCAGTTTGTAGTTTGCACTACAACCTATTTAAATATTACCTTAAACATTCCATGAAAATTTGGAGATGTCAGTAGATGTATATAATTCATTTTTATAGAAAAACCCATTTCTGTTCTTTGGAAAATTTGAGCAAACCATCCTCTTTTCCTTTC
Source organism: Hordeum marinum (assembly GCA_022496015.1). Lineage (NCBI taxonomy): Eukaryota > Viridiplantae > Streptophyta > Magnoliopsida > Poales > Poaceae > Hordeum > Hordeum marinum. The sequence continues at coordinate 131,448,602 of CM039676.1, read as the reverse complement.
TGGTCCAGTTTGACGATTCGTACCGCAACCCCATTCTATCTTCCTCCAATGCCCATGGGATTTTTCCTACTCTTTGTCCTCCCTACCAAACCCTTAAGTCCAGGAGTTGAGGTCTAGTGGAATAAGTTTTGACCATGCTATAGCCCCATCTACTTTTTGTCCAGAAACTAACTTTTACAAAACTTGCATTAGCAACATTCTTGTAATCATAAAACAATCATGCCATCATCACCAGCATCTAGAGAGACCCCAACCTATTCCCACTAGCATAGACCTGTTATTTTGTATGGGCATCAGTAGGTTTTTTCTCGCCCTGGCATTTTCTCAAACACCTCCAGCGCATGCCGAGAGCGCGAGTAGAGCGCGCCAGTTATAGCCGTCCGCTCGAATCGCCACATCCCACCTACCCCTCCCTGGCCTTTCCCTACCTGTAGGGACACGCCCCCGACCCCCACAGCGCCGTAGAGCCACTCAGCCATCCCTTCCCATCTCGCAACGCCACCGTCAGAGCTCGCCAGTGGCTAGCCTACGGCCGCTACCGTTCTTCCATGGACGGTGCCTCCCAAGCCACAACAAGGCGCCAGCTGCCCCCGGGAACAGGCCGAGCTCATCCACAAGCTTGTTGGTTAGCTCCGACCAGCGCCACGTCGCCCCTAGCAATAGAATAGCGGTTCACCGGCGTTCTTATCCTCGGAGATGTGGGAACCGACCCTCCCTGGCTATAAATAGCCCCAGGACCTCGTGAGCTCGTCAGCACCATGAGAGAAGCAGAGCGAAGCCTCCCCTAGCTCCATTTTAGTCGGGCGCTTCCGTCTTCCCCAACCCCGGTGACTTCAGCCGCCGACGTCCCTCAGCTAGATTAGCCACAGCCAGAGCGCCCCATCTTGCCCTATTGCCAGCATCCAATCCCCCTCGACCCCATGGAGCCACCCCTCCACTCAGCCTCGATCGAGAGCCACCGTAGCCCAAACCCCCCTTTACTCCCGAAGCCGTCGTCCGGACCAAAGCTCGCCGCTGGCTACCCTGCCCTCCCCTCCGGCCATGGCCACCACCGGGAGAACCGCAAGGACCCTGTGGACTCGTTCCCATGCCTAGGACCCCACGAGGAGCCGTCGTTCGTCGACGACGTTCGCTGGAGACCTCTCCACCCCTCGGCTGGAGGAGGGAGACGACCGGTTTGACCATAGTCAAACTTGTCCGAGGGGCCCCGCTTGTCAGCGACAGAGATGAGCCGGAGCTGTCTTTAGTGAAAGCATAAACCTCAGAGTACGTCTTCTTTTCCCGAAAGCGTATTTCTTCATAATCGTTTTCTTTTATATGTTCTATTAAAAATATGCATTAGCAACTTTCTTGTAATCATAAAACAATCATGCCATCATCACCAGCATCTAGAGAGACCACAACCTGGAGATTTTTACCACCAGAAGAGTTGTCTTAATGCCCATAGCATTTTGTCGAGCACCTAGTGTGCCTGAACAGAATTGGCACTCTTATGAACTTGCATTGTGGACTTGTCCCCGTGGCCAAACAAGCATGTCCCATAGCTTTCCTATTCCCACTAGCATGGACCTGATATTTTGCATGGGAATCAGTAGGTTTTTGCTTGCCCTAGCATTTCGTCGAACAGCTCGGGTGCATGCCCAAAGCGTGAGCAGAGCGCTCCAGTTGCAGCCGCGCGCTCGAATTGTCGCACCCCACCTACCCCATCCCTGGCCTTTCCCTGCCCGTAGGGACACGCCCCCGACCCCCTAGCACCATAGAGCCACTCAGCCATCCCTTGCTGTCTCGCAGCTCCGCCATTAGAGCTTGTTGGTGGCTAGCCTGTGGCCATGCTGTTCTGCCATGGACGGCACCGCTCAAGCCACATCAACGCACCAGCTGCCCCCGGCAACAGGCCGAGCTCATCCGCAAGCTCATCGGTTAGCGTCGATCAGCGCCACGTCACCCCTAGCAACAGAATGGCGGTTCACCGCCGTTCTTATCCTCGGAGCTGCGGGAACCGACCCTCCCCAGCTATAAACAGCCCCAGGACCTCGTGAGCTCGTCAGCACCATGACAGAAGTAGAGCGAAGCCGCCCCTAGCTCCATTTTAGCCGAGCGCCTCCGTCTTCCCAAACCCCGATGAATTCGGCCGCCGCCGTCCCTCGGCTAGATTAGCCACAACCAGAGCGCCCCAGCTTGCCGTGTCACCAGCATCCAATCCCCCTCGACCCCATGGAGCCACCCCTCCACTCAGCCTCGATCAAGAGCCACCATAGCCCGAACCCCCCTTTACACCCGAAGCCGCCATCCGCCCCAAAGGTCGCCGCCGATGACCCTTCCCTCCCCTCCGGCCATGGCCACCACCAGGACAACCACAAGGATCCCGTGGACTCGTTCCCATGCCTAGGTCCCCGCGAGCAGCCGTCGTTCGTCAGCGACGGTCGCCGGAGACCTCCCCTCCCCTCGGCTGGAGGAGGGAGGCAAACCTGTCCGGAGAGCCCCGCTTGTTAGCGACAAAGACGAGCCGGAGCTGTAGTTAGTGAAAGCATAAAACCCCGAGTACGTCTTCTTTTCTCGAAAGAAAGTGTATTTCTTCAGAATTGTTTTCTTTTATATGTTTTATTAAAAACAAAACTTTGACTATTCTTTGACTAGCTATAACTTTTAAAATATAACTCCAATGGGCCTGATTCTTTTTCTATCGATTCTCAAATTTCATCTAGTTTATTTTCATGTTTATTTGAAATTTTTCCAAGACAACTTTTTGTACTATTTTTGAATTGTGTGTTAATTAGAATATTTTTAAATACGAATTTGGAGTGAAGAGAATTTTTTGGAGTGCACCTCAATTACATACACATTGAAGGCAAGCATTGATGGGAATATAACATTGAGTTGACCAGAAGTATGCATGATGAAAATCTCTTGCTGTTGGAATTAATATGCTTGTGAAAGTATTCACCGTCGTGTGTCGTTCATGCCTACCCAATGGAATCGAGAGAACTCTCTGTCTCGGGTTGACACGAGCTTAGTGCTAACATCTCGTTGGAGCGAGAATGGTCAGTAAGGCATCAAGGGGTATGTTGAGTGGTGATTATGTCTAATGTCGTGAAATTTATTTGTTGTGCTAACCATGCAGAGAATACACAACCTCCTGAGTCGACCATAGATCGAGTCTTGTTCCCGTTCTCCTTCTTTTCGTACTGCCACATGTTTTCTACAAAGAATACGGTTTAGTAAGTTGCAAACCTCTTTCCAGGTACACACCAAATAGAGGGGCCGCGATGAGGGTTACATGGCCATGGATTAAAGCCCGTCATTCAGTCATGGGGCATGGGTGTTTCCGGTTGGGACCGAGAGGGGGGCACCCCTTAGAGTGCGCAATATAAATTTGATCCCATGCTATTCGAGGTGGTGGCCTCCCGTCTTAATGTTTTTCCTGAATGTTGCCTAGGGTGAACCTGGCATCGGGATGAGAAATGGGTATGTACTGGTTAGGTGTGTTTTCTTCTAAAATACCGTAGACGGAACTAGCCCTTTGTGACTACTGAAATACGTCGTTTATGGGTAAAGAGTACACCCTCTATAGAGTTCATATCTATTCGAGTATCCGTGTCCGCGGTTAAGGAGTACAGTCTGGGGTGGGTCAAGTGTCTGTCCTAGTGTCGGTATTCAGAGGAAAACTTCTAAACCGGAACATTGATCATGACATGTGGTGTGTGATCATTATAATTATTATTATTGTCGACTAACCATTTATATTACCTGAATTGTTGAGTGTCCCTGGGATGGTTCTACCTCCTGGATATTCATTGTGATTATTCCTTTATAAGCCCTTTACATGGTGTCGCTCAGACGCCCGACTGTGGGATGCTTGTTATTTATTTCCTTTATAAGCCCTTTATGTGGTGTCGCTTAGACGCCTGACTGTGGCACATTTGTTATTTACTTTATTTATAAGCCCTTTATGTGGTGTCGCTCAGATGCCCGACTGTGGCATGCTTGTCGTTTATTTTCCTTATAACCCCTTTATGTGGTGTCGCTCAGACGACCGACTGTGGCATGCTTGTCGTTTATTTTTGTTATAAGCCCTTTTTGTGGTGTCGCTCACACACCCCACTATGGCACGCATATTATTTTTTCCTTATACGCCTAGCGTCATGGATTCTATTTGTGGCTAACTAAGTGATCGTTGATTACTTCAGTACATGAGTATCATCTGTTATGTTATACATATTTTTGTAATGTTTGCGAGTACATTCAAAGTACTCACTGGCTTGTCCCTGGCTATTGTCTTGGCCAAATTATGCATGTGGAGAGGGCATTATGACGATAACCCGGGAACTTAGGCACCGAAGATTGCAGCCACGCGAAGATAGGAGTTAACTAGGTCAGCTGTTCCTGTGGGAAATGGAGTCCCATAGACGCTGATGACCCCAAACCGCTTCCGCCACCAACCTCTAGAAACCTTTTGTTGTACTCATAGACCATGATGGTCTTGTAATACATATTTTTTTGTATTCTGCTTGGAATTTCTATATCAAGATTGTGTCTCGTCAGCTAACAGTAATCCTAGGGCTCGTGAGCACAAGGGCCATTTATAGGGAAATTAATATCCTTGAAAACCGGTCTTGACAACCTTGGTATTAGAGCCAGACTGTCCATTGGCTAATCCTATCTTAGCCAGGTCGATAAACCTAGGTAAACCACCCACCAAGACTTTAACCTAACTGTAGCCAAGCCTATCCTATCAGGTAGCCACACAGTGACCCCGACACCTTTCGATAGTCGGTGCCCAACCTATCAGCCTAGCCTATCGATCACGCGTCGTGACCGAAACCTAAACTGTCCCTTTCGCAAGTGTGCGAAGGAAGACTCCTTTTTCTTCTATAAAAGAAAACGTTTTCCCAAACCCATCACACCATAGCTAACCATCCAAAATACAAGCCAAGATGCCTGGCGCCATTGTTCACAATGAGACCACCGCAAACAACCTTGGAGGTTTTGTGACCGTCCTAGCTAACCTCATGTGACAGCCCAAGTGTTGTCCCTACCTTTTATGGCATGTGTCTTGTATGAACCTTGTTTCCATGAGATTAATGAAGTGATTTTGCACCTTGATATATGCCATGTCTTGTTCTTGCATTCATGCATCATAGCATCCATCATGCCATGTCCTTGCTTGTTGTGGTTGAGTATGTCTTGTGTTGTGTGGTGTGTTGTGGTCCGAGTCATGTGCTGCATCTCCTTCTTCTTCCCCCTCTTTTCCCTTTTACAACAAACCCCCACCGAAATACCTTTCCTTCTATGTTATTTTATCAGAAGTTTTAAGTTGCTATTTAAATTGATTAAAAATGTTCAAGAGGTGGCCTATAATATTTTATTATTGTGTGTGTGGTCCTTTTGTTGTTTTTATATTTAGGTATTTGGGGTTTTAAATAATAAAGGTTCTGTTGCTTTTAAAAGCCATTTTAAATAGTTGCTCTAAAAATCTTCTTCTCATTTTTATAAAATGGGGGGTTTCTTCTCATCTCTAAAGTAGTTTTGTATGGTATTTATTCTTTTCCTTTTTCTCTAATAAGATTTCTTCTTCTCTCTTTTATTTAAAAGGATAACTCTGTTGTTGTTTTTCTGCGAGAGAGAGAGGTGGGAGTGTTACCTCCCCGGCCCACACGGCCCAGCAGGTAGCTGGCGGCTACCTGCTCCGTTACCTCTGCCATCAGGTTCAGAGAGAAGAGAGAGCGAGAGTGCGCCGCCGTGAACTTCAGACGTCGAGGCACCATCATTCCGAGCCTAGTTAATCCCCTCGGCATCCGTGCCGCCCCATAGGGTTCCCTCTCCCTCCTTGCGCTGCGGCCCTCCACCTCTCCTCCTCTTTTTGTCTCAGGTAAGGATGGGTTCAGAGGGTTCAGAGAGAGTTCAGTGAGGTTCAGTAGGAGCTCGTCATCGCGGGAGCTTCTCCGGCGAGCCTCTCGAGCAGGCGACCATCGGGATCGCTTCGCCAGCGCCGTCTGCTTCCCCGACGTCCTCTGCATCCGCATGGGATGCCAAGGCAGCACCTCTGCTTCGTCTTCTTCCCCTCCGGTCGAGCTCTTCCGCCGTGGCAATTCTCCGTCGTCATGCTCCCTCAATCTCAATTGGTTGGGCGATCATTTCTCGGTCAGCTCATCGTCCATCCTCGCTAGATCCCAAGTCTTCTAGCTTCATGTAGTGCATGCCCACGTATAGTGCGTTCCACTGCCGTCGGACCTCGTCTCCGACGAGTGCTCCGTCGACCTCATGCTTCCGTGCGTAGCGTGCGAGTTCCTGCTTCTCACAGGGGTCCGTTTTCGCTCCGCCCTATCTGGTTCCTTGTCTGGGTCATCATCGTGCGTGTATTAGTGTGCAGGTGCCCCTCTCATGTTAACTACTGCGTCGATAGCCTAGTGGCAACCGGCTCGAGAAATGACCAAGTGGTCGAGGGTTCGATCCCGAACCCCTCCCCCCTTTTGCTTGTTTTTCTTTCTTTTCTTTTGTTTTGTTTTTCCCTTTTTGCTATATGTATGTCTGTGTGTGTAGTTAATAAAACCAGCATGTTTTATTTGTTCTTTTATGTTATATATATTTATGTGTAGGTGGTGTATGTGTAGGTGTGAAGCATATATGTGTGCATGTGTATGTGAGTGTGTGTAGTGCATGTGTGTGCACTTATGCATGTGTGTAGTCAGAGTGTGTGTGAGTGTGTAGTCATATGCATATACATATGCATATATGCCTTGTGCATATATGTGTGCATGTGTGTGTGGATGAACACCCCCACACACATGAGCATGTGTGTGAGTGTGAGTGGCCATGTGCACTTGTGCATGTGAGGTGGTGTGTGTGTGCCTATATGCATTATGCATATATGGTCATGTGAGTGTGTGTGTGGATGAACACCCCCTCTTGTGTGGTATGTTCATGGGAGGTTTGTGCTCATATGCCCTTAGGCATATGGAGCATGTGTGTGTATGCTTTTGTAGTGTGTGTGAGTAGAGTGTATGTGTGTGTGTGGGGACTAGTGGGTTTCCCCCACTTGACATACCTCCCCTTTTTGTTGTAGATATGCATGTTTTGTGAATTGTTAGCTCATTTCCAATTCTAGATAAGTTTCCAAATCTGCTTATGCCCATTTATGCTCATGTCCATTTAGAGTAAGTTTTAACTTATATGAGTAGGTGGTAGTTTTGCTAGTTTAGTTGTGCCATGATGCTTCACATGAACATATGAGTATTACACATGTTTTTTGGGTAGAAAGAGCCAATGAATCCATCGGAGCTTTCAAATTTCACTTTTGAGCAAGTTTATAAAACTTTCATTTTCAGCTGTGATGCTACTTGTCATTTTTGCATGATTTAATCCATGCTTGCTTTGGGGCATGTGCCAACATGGAAGTGCTAGTGTTTTATGTCTATTATGCCATGGTATTTTTGTTTAACATGAGAATCACCCATATAAGTGGGAAGAATGTTGCAAAGTAGCTAACTTGATGTTTCTGTTTTCACCATGCTAAATATTTCTAAGCTGAGAATCTGCTGTTATTTTTATGCCATGAAGAGTGGTTGACATCTAGTGATATGTTTAGAATTAGCTCATGCTCAGTGCTAGTATTTTGGAGTAGATGTTGTCTACTACCATCCTGTTAATATTCATGCCAAGAGGTGGTTTCTAACACCTTTAACTTATGCTGTCAACATGCTACCAGATTATCTCAGATTCCAGAAAACTGTTATTTTCACCAAGTCCCAGAAAACTGTTTCATTATGCCAACTTGATAGCTTCATGCTTATTGATGTGTGCCCCCTTTCCAGATTGTGTAGTTGGATAAGTTTATAAGCATGTTATGTAGTTTCTGTAATGCCTTGTTTGTGGCTGTAGGATTCCTATAGCTCAAGTGGTGGGCTGTGTAAGTTGCTATGTTGCTGTTTTGTGGCAGATTGTTTGTTTTATTGTTTTGTGACTTGTGGGAGCTATACTCCATGGAATTGCTTGATATTTGACTCTATTGTGGTTGGTTTCTCATTGCCTAACCAGTGGATACCTTGGAATGCCAAGAATTATCCCATGGTCTTGTTTGTCTTGTGTTTTGCCTTTGTACCTTCTTGTGAGCGTATCGTGAGAACCGTAGCTCCGTTTCTTACGTTCTTCATATGCATTTTCATCGTTTTCACATGATGCACCCATATTTGTCTTGTTCATTCATGTCTAAATAACTTAACGTAAGGTTCTGTCCAGATTCATTAATATCCAATTCTTGCATGTGAAACATGACTAGTTAGGATTGCCATGTTAAAACTCTTCACCTAAGCATGCATCATTTTTGTTTGTTCATTGCACCATGGTTGTTTGTTTATTCTTGCTGTTTATTTTGGGTGGATGAAAACGTTGAACCTGAGTACGAAGAGTCAGGCGAGTACAACTACGAGGATCCCGCTACTAGTTCCACTGAAGAACAACCAGGCAAGATGATCGTACCCGTATCCCGATACTATTTTTGTTTGCTAGTTTCTCGCTCTTATCGTTTCAATTGTGCTAACTACCACTTTAATATCAGCCTCCTAATTGCCATGATATCCTCTAACCCCCACATCCTAGCAAATCATTGATTAGCTAAGTTACCACTGATGAGCCCCTCTTATAGCATTCTTAGTTGCAGGTTCAGTTTGTTCCATGTGATAACATGGATTTGGATATCACCATATTATCTATTATTTAATTTAATGCACATATATATATTGGTACTGGTGGAAAGCTTAGCCTTTGCTAGGTGTTTTGTTCCGCTCTTACCGCCATAATTTCTTGTTACTGGTGTTATGTTTTCCATACTTTGCGCTCCTAACATGCTCGGGGTTGTTATGGGGACCCCCTTGTTTATTCGGTTGAGATAAAAACTTGTCTGGCAAGACCCAACTTTGGTACTACATGTGCTGAATAACTTACTAAAATTTTCATAGGGCTTTGCAACCCCGTGGATAATTAATCAACCCTCGGGCTAGTGCTCCTCATGAGTGTTGGTCCAAACTAGAGCACCGTGCGGGGCCATCCCAACGCAACTCGAGAGATTTCTATCAGGGCACCATACACTTCGTTTATCCGCCGTGTCCTGAGAACGAGATATGCGGCTCTTATCGGGTTCGTCGACACATCCGTGGTCTTGCTGGATTTGTTTTACCTTTATCGAATGTCTTGCATCTGGACTCTAACTTTCTTCGGGTTATCTCGAGGTGTTGGAATTCCTTTGGAGTTACCTATGATGATCACGAGATCCATGGTCGAGGCTATTCCCGCGGAGTGTGGTTATTTGTGATGGACTAGTTGGAGTTCCCTCCCCTCCCGCCATGGCCACCACCGGGACAACCACAAGGATCCCGTGGACTCGTTCCCATGCCTACGTCCCCGCGAGCAGCCATCGTTCTTCAGCGACGGTCGCCGGAGACCTCCCCTCCCCTCGGCAAACCTGTCCGAAGGCCCCCGCTCATTAGCGACAAAGACGAGCCGGAGCTATCGTTAGTGAAAGCATAAACCCCCGAGTACGTCTTCTTTTCCTGAAAGAAAGCGTATTTCTTCAGAATCGTTTTCTTTTATATGTTTTATTAAAAACAGAACTTTGACTATTCTTTGACTAGCTATAACTTTTGAAATATAACTCCAATGGACCTGGTTCTTTTTCTGTTGATTCTCAAATTCCATCTAGTTTATTTTCATATTATTTGAAAACTTTCCAAGACAACTTTTTGTGCTGTTTTTGAATTGTGTGTTAATTAGAATATTTTCAAATGGGAATTTGGAGTGAAGAGAAAGTTTTGGAGTGCACCTCAATTACATACACATTGAAGGCAAGCATTCTGAACCCTCGTATAATATTTGTCGTGTGTTGCTTGATGTGACTATAACATTGAGTTTACTTGAAGTACGCATTATTTCATATGATGGTGTGATCATGTTTACAAATGCATGATGAATAACTCTTGTTGTTGGAATTAATATGCTTGTGAAAGTATTCACCCTCGTATGTCGTTCATGCCTACCCAAAGGTATAGGGAGAAGTCTCTATCTCGGGTAGACACGAAATTAGTGCTGACATCTCATTGGAGCGAGAATAATCAGTAAGGCATGAAGGGATATGATGAGTGGTGATTTTGTCTAATGTCGTGAAATTTATTTGTTGTGCTAACCATGCAGAGAATACACAACCTCCCGAGTCGACCATAGATCAAGTCTTGTTCCCGTTCTCCCTCTTTTCATACTGCCACATGTTTTCTGCAAAGAATACGGTTTAGTAAGATGCAAACCTCTTTCCAGGTACACACAAAATAGAGGGGCCATGATGAGGGTTCCATGGCCATGGATTAAAGCTTGTCATCCGGTTAGGGGGCATTGGTGTTTCTGGTTGGCACCGAGAGGGGGCACCCCTTAGAGCGCGCGATATAAATTTGATCCCATCCTATTCGAGGTGGTGGCCTCCCCGTCTTAAAGTTTTTCTTGAACGTTGCCTAGGGTGATAGCTAGCATCGGGATGAGAAATGGGTGTGTACTGGTTAGGTGTGTTTTCTTCTAAAATACCGTAGACGGAACTAGCCCTTTGTGACTACTGAAATCCGATGGCTGTGGGTAAAGAGTACACCGTCTACAGGGTTCATATCTATTCGAATAGCCATGTCCGTGGTTAAGGACTATAATCTGGGATGGGTCAAGTGTTGGTCTTAGTCTCGGTCTGCGGAGGAAAAATTCTAAACAGGAACATTGATGATTATGATTATGATTATGATTATTGTGGACTAACCATTTATATACTTGAATTGTTAAGTATCCCTAGGTTGGTTCTACCTCCTGGATATTCATTGTGATTATTCCTTTATAAGCCCTTTACGTGGTGTCGCTCAGACGCCCGACTATGGCATGCTTGTTATTTATTTCCTTTATAAGCCCTTTCTGTGGTGTCGCTTAGACGCCTGACTATGGCACGTTTGTTATTTACTTTCTTTATAAGACCTTTATGTGGTGTCGCTCAGACGCCTGACTGTGGCATGCTTGTCGTTTATTTTCCTTATAAGCCCTTTATGTGGTGTCGCTCAGACGCCCGACTGTGGCATGCTTGTCGTTTATTTTCCTTATAAGCCCTTTATGTGGTGTCGCTCACACGCCCGACTATGGCACGCATATTATTTAATTTTCCTTATATGCCTAGCATCATGGATTTCATTTTGTGGCTGACTAAGTGATCGGATTACTTTAGTACATGATTATCATCTTTTATGTTATACCTGTTTTCGTAATGTTTGTGAGTACATTAAAAGTACTCACTGGCTTGTCCCTGGCTATTGTCTTGGCTAGATTATGCATGTGGAGAGGGCGTTATGACGACAACACAGGAACTTAGGCACCAAAGATTGTAGCCACGTGAAGATAGGAGTTAACCAGGTCAGCTGTTCCTGTGGGAAATGGAGTCCCATAGACGTTGATGACCCGGAACGGCTTCCGCCACCAACCTCTAGAAACCTTTTATTGTACTCATAGACCATGATGGTCTTCTACTACATATTTTTTGTATTCTATTTGGAATTTCTGTATCAAAATTGTGTCTCATCAGCTAACAGCAATCCTTGGGCTGGTGAGCACAAGGTCCATTTATAGGGAAATTAATATCCTGGAAAACCGGTCCTGACAGGTCGCCGACGACTCCCCCTGTCACCATCCTCCCCCCGCACGTCCGGTGATGTCAGCAGTATAGATACGCACCCCATCGCCTACTAGTGGGAAACTAGTGAACTCATGCTGGGGGCTCTGCCAGGGACTGAGTCAGGGGCTGTGATGCGGGCTAGTCTCCGAATTGGTGGTGGTTGTCCTTGGCGCGCCTGAAGGGCTTGCCGGCGACCCCTCAACCGTCAAAGTCTTCGCCCTCTTCGCAACATGCTGCGCCAGCGTTTCCGCGTCTCTGTGGTGAAAAACCAAGACGGATTAGCAAGTACGGAAAGAGAGCCGAGGATTGCAAAAATGCGGTAGGATCCTTACTCTTCTTCTTCCTCCATCGAACTAAGGGCAGAAAGGTCGAAGGCGACCTCTACCATGGAGCCTCTAGGAGGAGGTGGAGGGGTGCTCCTGGATGCCTTGGCCGTGGCAGGCACGGGCTACCGGTGGACTTTGCGTCACCCACGCAGCCTTGTTGGCTGCCCCCTTGTCGGGGGCTACGCTACTCGAAGAGGCTTGCCGGGTTAGGAGCTTGGAGGCAGCGTTCCTGAGAACGCACCTATTCCTTTGAACGACGTGCGGAACCTCCTTGAGCGGCTCCTCTTCGGATGCATCTCCAGCAAGGTGGCCCGTGGTAGATGTGTCGCCTCGCTCCTCGGTGATCTTTCCCTACCCGGCAAGATTTTCGCATGGCGGCACTTCCCCTTTCCCGGCTTCATCTTCCAAGAAGCCAACGCTGCTGGCCTCCTCGGCAAGTGCCGCTTCTTCCACCCTACTCGCGATGTATGCCAGCTCCTCTTCGGTGGTGTCGTGGACGAGGCCCTCCTTCTTGCGGATGGCCGTCTCCGACAGGTTATCAAAAAACTCTTGCACTGCCTCCGCGGACGACTCCATCCAAGTTGCATCAAGGCTATGGGCATCGAGCACCGGCCTCATAGAAATGATTCTGCCCAAGGCCAAATTATTGCACAAGGGGATTACGCCCGTCGGTAGCTCGATCGCCGAGATGGTCCTGAACAACTTCTGGCAGAGGGCCCCGTGTTGCATGGCGGTCAGGTTGTGGTTTAGCCCGGGGGGAAACCTCATAATGTCCGCCACATTCCTAAAGTCCCAGGCAGGCCTCCCCTTGTTCTACGAGGGGGCGATGCACCGACAAAGAAACTCAGCACCTATCATCTCCACGGAGAGGCCGGCGTCCCTGAGGCGGTGGATCCTGGTGGTCACGACCGTGATCTTGTCATACCAAGGGTTGAGGGCGCTCCAGTCATCACCACACACCATCTTGGGCTGCTGTGGCCTATAGAAGGGCTGGGGCTTCTCCTCTCGGAGCCAGCACCATTTGCCCCGCCACTCATCCCACCTATTGCAATAAGCCCCTTCAGGGTAGGTATCCTTGCTTCTTGGCCGAGGAATCCAAGTAACGACGCTAGAAAGGGCTCCACCTTGCTGGATGTGGGGTGTGAAATAATGGAAAAAGAGAGCAGTGCTGGGGTCAGTCCGACATGGTTTTCGTAGAGGTGTGCGAAAACGCCATGGATGTCACATCGTTCGGCGTGAAATCTAGGAGTTGGATGCCATAAGTAAGCATAAGGTCGATGAAAAAGTCCGAGTAGGGGGGAAGAGCCTGTAGTAAAAGTAATTGGAGAAGAAAGGGTATTTGCCTAGACCTTCCCAGGAAGGACCCAGGCTCACGCAAGTGGCGGGGTGCCCCGCCGTCGTCGTCGCCCACATCCACCGGTACTGCCTCTTCAGGATGTCCATGCTGAGCCCCGACTGAAAAGTGACGTGCTTCCTCCGCATCTTCGCCGCCTTATTCTCCGAGACGACCTCCATGTCCTTGCCCTTGCTGGCTTTGGAAGGCATGGTGATGGTGGGGATGGAGAACGAGGACGAAGAGGGGGGCGGGGGCGCTAACAGATACAAGAGGCTCTACGTTGGGCTCGAGGAGGAAGACAACAACGGTTCTTAGAATGGGAAAGCCGAGAGGTAACTGGGCATCGGCTCTGCAAACTCCTCTTTATGGGGAAGGCGCGAAACGGTTTCTTTTTACCAAAAACAAGATAATACAGAAACGTTCCGCAGGCACACTGCTGTAACAGCCGCACCGCGCACATAGCCCACTACCCATATTCAATGGGCATCGTGGAGAAGCGTAGCGAGCGCAATGATCACAACTGCAAGGCCATGCCATGCGTTCCCATGCACTATTTGGGCCTAGACCAACAATGCCTCACCGCGTGTATGGCCCAGGCCCAGGGGCTCGTATCGGTACACTAGAGTTTCTGGGCCATCTAGTGCCCCTTTACTCATGCATGGGTAGTAGTAGCCGCCCCGATGGCAAGATCCAGTGAAGACTTTTCAAGCACCAGCACAGAAGACTCAAGACTACTGGCAATACCTTGCCGGGATGGCGCTTGCGCCTCTGGACCCCATGAAGGCAAGGTCCCGACAAGGCATTATGGGACGGGCCCCCACCCCGTCCGACTGACGGACTGAGACCCTGGACGGTGCATTTAATGCTCTTGTCCTACTCCGTCAGGGTTAGGTACGATAGCACTGTACCACTGTGCAACCCATGTGCTCACTGTATGCCATTGTTGGGTTCCCCTTAGGTATAAAAGGAGGCCCAGTGCGTTACGGAGGGGGACTTTTGGCTCTTTGGCTTTTAGATAGTTGGGAAGTTAGACAACCGGACAGCCCGACGGTTAGACAACTGGAGACTACCAAGCTCACATAGGAGCCATTCATGGCGCTCCTGTAGCTGGAACCCTACAACACAATCAATACAATCAAGCAGGAGTAGGGTTTTACGCATTAGTGCGGCCCGAACCTGGGTAAAAACTCCACACGCGTTGCCCACCAGACCGGCTCTTTGCACCATCTCCCCCCCCCGCCGACCCGAAAGGGATCCCTCGATCCCATAGGTGTTTGTTCCCACAAGAGTAGCAGATGTCATCACACCCACATAAGGTGACAAGTTCCCTATCAGAACCACAAAGTTTCGTGTGAGAAGATTCGATTTGAAAGGGGCTTCTTCCAAAACTTGTCCTGAAGTGGACAATTTTTTTACCACGGCACATATGTGCCATGTTATGAAAACATGCCAAGTTTCATTTATTTATGACAAGTTTTGGATGTACGTTGATTTAAAAACCAAGTTTCTCAATGTTTGTGGTCGAGCCAAGATGCCGAGATGTTTGAATTTGATTCCCATTTCTTGCATGGGACCTAAAGATGCAGCCATTGACACTGATATGATTTTTCAACCCATTTGAAGAACAGAACCTTGTGATTGTAGTTTAAATTCAAATTATAGACATTAAATGCCTAGAAAACTCAATTGATGTACAAAAAAGTCCAACCGAACCCTGAAGAATTTCATACTATAGCACGACACTTCTATTGGTGTGTGTTCACCTCATATAAATTTTATTGCAATCTAAACACCGTCTTTTGCAAAAGTAATCTCATTTTTCATTTTAAAAATAATATGAAAATAAAGTATATGACAAATAGTTCATGATCCTGAATCGTGCGTGATGCAATACAAAATATCTTGGGTCAATCCTCATAAACGTCTTAGGCGGGAAGCATCGTCGGCTATAGTCCACCTCTAGTGCGTTAATCGTACTGGCTCCTCAAACCATTGTATTGATCAATCATCACTGATGAAAAGATGGGGACGTGGATCCTCCTCTTGAAGGCAACTTAGATGACCCACTCTGGCCAGAGCGCGGATGCATAAGCCATGAGCACGCTCACAACATGCATGAGCGTGCCCCTATCTATGAGAGGATGGATTCAGCAGCTAAAGGGGCAGCAGCTACAGTAGTGAGGGCGACTGGAAATCCTGCGATAGGGATAGAAAATGACGAGAACGACATAGCAGTTGTCAGTTTCTTGACAGTCGCCATAGCCCTGATGGCGGCCAGCCACACCCATCTCAAGGCCTCCCATGCCCATGTCGTGTCGGTTACTACAAAAATTACAACAACCTTTTGGACACCGGTCGGCAACGCATGTCCGATGAGTTGGCAATCGCCAAGAGAGCTCGAGCAGGCATCCGTTCATCGGCAGCCTCCCTTGCCAAGATGGTAGCCTCCATGCCCAAACTAAGGTCACACACGCCCATCTTGTGGTGGCCTTATCCAAAGAGATGGCATACGAGGACTGTGAAATTCTAGTGGAGTATGTGGCATTGGATGCCATGGAGCCCCTTCACCTAGAGGTCCTCAAGCGCAAGCTGGTCATGGAGGAGGTGGCAGAGATCGACGAGTACCAGGAGCAATACTAGTCTTTGTTTAGAGTGTTTTTCTTTTGTTAAAGTAATGTTTAAGTCAACTAGATCTTTTTAATTTCTCCATTAAGTAAGTTGTGTCATACTCAAATTGTCAAGTCATGTTAAATTATGCAGTGACATGGATTACCACTGTGACGTGGCAAATTTGTCATAGTATCCCAATTTTGTCTTCCAAATGAAAATGAAATGCAAGTATTGTGTGTAATGTAGTATTTAATATCTTACGCAAAAGCTTGGAGACCAAATTTTTGAGGTTCAAACTCATCACTCATGGGGTAAACTATAGGATTCATTTGTGATGCTTAGATATCACACACAGTTCTGGTAAACGGACTGTGTCCGATATGACTTTGTGCCACACTTTTTCGTTGCGCTGAATGAAAATTTTGGGCTGCCATGGAAATATCTGCCTTCCGCATCCCTCGTACCAACCAGAATGCATATTTCCCCTGCTTCCCCCTTCCTTTCTAAATTCAAACCTTCATTGCTTGCTTGAAGTGCCACCTCCATGACGGTGATGCTCCTTCTTACTCCTCAGCCTCATCCATCTAGTTAGGTAATCCACACCTTCACCATACCCCTCCCCCTCCACCCCACCGGCGGTGTGACACCTTCCACCAAAATCATTATCCTATATCTCGAATAATTGTTGTCAAACAATATGGTGCATGTAGTATAGCCAAGATCTCAAGGAGCATCTTGTAGCATAGAAGCAAATCATGACCGCACGCGTGGATGAGGCCACAATGGCTACCATGTGTGTTGACCCCCAGATCTTGGAGCAACACCTCGTCGTTGAGGCCACCATAAACACCTCGCGCATGGATGGCAACACGCAGTTGTCTGCCTTAAACGATAGCTCTAGTGTTTTATCGAGGGCACCACCGGTGCCATCAATGAAGACCATGAGTTAGTTTTTTAGCGTTCCCGCGATTTCCTCAGCTCTCGAGCTAGCAGGATGGTGCCCCGATAGGCTCAAGCCACTCATGACTAGGAGGAGGCACACACGATATGGAGGCCTACCCTCTTCCAAGTTAAAGGAGCCCATCATTATCGATATCTCCGATGACGAGGAATAGCTTGTTTTTTTCGCTTCATTACAAAGGACCTATTGTTGGGGCTGGATACACACGATCACCTATGGGGCCATTGGCCCCTGTGCTGTTCAGTGGCAGCGTGGACGTAAGCACGAAGGGCAGAGATAGGGAGACAACGCGGCGATTTACCCAGGTTTGGGCCGCTGTGAAGTGTCAAACCGTACTCCCACCTTCTGGGTGGATTGATCAAGGGAACAAGAAGAGCGCGCAACACTCCTTCCCGGCAAGGGATGCCTTCGGGGGAGCTATTACGTGCGTACAAATGCTCAAAAGTCTGCATCCACAACTAGGTTTGCTTGGGCCTCCTTTTATAGGGCAAGGGGCAACCATAGTGGCAAAACAGATAATTTCTAGTGATTAGATAGCTAGAAGAGCTTATCATACCTAACTCAAGCATTAGAGACAAAATACAATCATTGCTAGTCTAGGGGGTGTGCAAGGGTGCATCGCCGACAAGCTTGTACCACCTCTCTAACTAACCGTTGTTTCCACCTCGACACGTCTCGGGATGGGTGTCAAGGAGAGGTAACCTTCCTTCCAGTGTGTCGCCACATGCGTAGTGAGAGCCTTTTAGCCACCTGGGGGCTCGACACCGCATTGAAAAGTGACTAGCCTTGTGATGAGGTGGAGCGGTGACAGGTTGGCTCACGCTTGTCGGGGGATGACTTGCCGGGGCTTCGAGAAGGTGCGTATGTCCTGATCTCCGGCAAGCGATGAGAGACTACTTGGCGGCAATAGTCCTAGGGTTGGGTCACTGCGTACAGCTCGGTGTATTCCGTTGTGATCATTGCCGGGTGGTCTTGGTGTGTATCCCTGACAGGTACTAGTTCTCGTGCCAGTGTCCTTATCGTCCGTGCACAAGTCAAGGGAAAACAAATACCCATGTTTGTATTGCTGGAAATATGCCCTAGAGGCAATAATAAATTAGTTATTATCATATTTCCTTCTTCATGATAATCGTTTATTATCCATGCTATAATTGTATTGATCGGAGACTTAAATGCATGTGTGGATACATATACAAAACCATGTCCCTAGTATGCCTCTAATAGACTAGCTCGTTGATCAAAAGATGGTTAAGGTTTCCTAGCCATGTACATGAGATGTCATTTGATAACGGGGTCACATCATTAGGAGAATGGTGTGATGGACAAGACCCAAACTACAAACGTAGCATATGATCGTATCAGTGTATTGCTACTGTTTTCTGCATGTCAAGTATATGTTCCTATGACCATGAGATCATGGAACTCACGGATATCGGAGGAGTGCCTTGTGTGTATCAAACGTTGCAACGTAACTAGGTGACTATAAAGGTGCTCTACAGGTATCTCCGATGGTGTCTGTTGAGTTGGCATGGATCGAGACTGGGATTTGTTACTCCGTGTGACGGAGAGGTATCTCCGGGCCTACTCGGTAATACAACATC
The DNA here is from genome assembly GCA_022496015.1 of Hordeum marinum. Lineage (NCBI taxonomy): Eukaryota > Viridiplantae > Streptophyta > Magnoliopsida > Poales > Poaceae > Hordeum > Hordeum marinum. The sequence continues at coordinate 131,430,088 of CM039676.1, read as the reverse complement.
ACAATGAGCCTTGCAAGCAATGTGACTAATTGTTAGTTGCGGGATCTTGTATTATGGAACGAGTAAAGAGACTTGCCAGTAACAAGGTTGAACTAGGTATGGAGATACCGACGATCGAATCTCGGGCAAGTAACATACGAAGAACAAAGGGAACGTTATACGAGATTAATTGAATCCTTGACATAGAGGTTCGACCGATAAAGATCTTCATAGAATATGTAGGAACCCGCAGGGTCTGCACACTTAAGGTTTGGTGATGTTTCGGTAGTGTAGAATTATGTATGGTGGTGACCGAAGGTTGTTTGGAGTCCCGTATGAGATCCCGGACGTCACGAGGAGCTCCGGAATGGTCCGGAGGTAAAGATTCATATATAGGAAGTCCCAGTTTGGTCGCCGGAAAAGTTTTGGGCTCATCGGTAATGTACCGGGAGTGCCGGTAGTGTACCGGGAGACCTCCGGGAGGGGTATTTCGACCCCAGAGGGTCCATGGGCTGTGGGAGAATAATAACCAGCCCTTAGTGGGCTGGTGGAACAGACACAAAAGGCCCATGGCGCAGGAGAATAAATGCTAAAGGAAAAAGTGGAAAATCAGCCCATAGGGAGCAATCCTAGTCCAACTAGGATTGGAGGAGAAGTAGGATTCCTCTCCTCCTTGGCGCACAAGGCTGGTTGGCTGCCTTGTGCACCAGCCCCTCTTCCTCTCCTCTCCTCCTATATATACTAGTGGAATAGAGGGGTTTTGCACAGATTTTACGGCCACATGCTACCCGTTCCACCGGTGCTCCTCTAGATCGGATTTCTACAGCGCTTAGGCGAAGCCCTGCCGGAATTGCTTCACCACCACCATCACCAGAGCACCGTCACACTGACGGTGAACTCTCTCTCCTCTCCACCTCCTCTTGCTGGATCAAGACGGTGGAGATCGTCATCAAGCTGCACGTGTGCTGAACGTGGAGGTGCCGTCCGTTCGGCGCTAGATCAGAAGGACCGTGATCGAGATCGCGAGACGGATCGTGGGACGGATCGTGATGAGTTCACGGGACGGATCATGATCGGATCGCGGGACGGATCATGATGAGATCACGGGACGCTCGGCGATTTGGATCGCGAAGATGTTCGACTACACCAACCGCGTTTCTTAACGCTTCCCGCTTAGCGATCTACAAGGGTATGTAGATCCACTCTCCCTCTCGTAGATGCTCATCACCATGGATAGGTTTGCGTGTGTGTAGGAAATTTTTTGTTTCCCATGCGACGTTCCCAACAGTGGCATCATGAGCTAGGTTGACGGTTTGATGAGATCTCGAGTAGAACACAAAAGGTTTGTGGGTGTTGATGCTTAGATTGCTTCCTACCTTGGTCGTATTTTGGTTCAGCGGGATTGTGAGATGAAGCGGCCCGGACCAACATTACTCGTACGCTTACGATAGACCAGTTCCCTCGACGCAACTTGTTGCCTAGATGGCTTGCGAGTGACAGTTGTTCTCACTTTAGTTGGATCGGATCCGACAAAGGCGGTCCTTGAGAAGGTTGAAAAGCAACTAGTGTATCACTGTTGTTGTTTATGCGTAGGTGAGAATCGTTCTTGCTAGATACCCGTAGCAGCCACGTAAAACATGCAACAACAATTAGAGGACGTCTAACTTGTTTTTGCAGGGTATGTTGTGATGTGATATGGCCAATTACATGATGTGATATATGTGATGTATGAGATGATCATGTGATGTATAGAATTTCACGACTTGCATGTCGATGATTACGGCAACCAGCAGGAGCCATAGGGTTGTCTTTAATTATTGTATGACCTGCGTGTCAATCATTAAGCGCTATGTAATGCTTTACTTTATCGCTACGGTAGCAATAGTAGTAGAAGCATGCAGGGCGTGACAACCCCGATGGCGACACGTTGATGGAGATCAAGATGATGGAGATCATGGTGTCATGCCGGTGATGATGGAGATCATGCCGGTGTTTTGAAGATGGAGATCTTAAACACAAGTTCATGGCCATATCATGTCACTTATGATTTGCATGTGATGTTAATCCTTTTTATGCACCTTGTTTTGCTTAGAACAATGGTAGCATTATAAGGTGATTCCTCACTTAATAGTTCGTCGTGTTGAGACACCACGTGATGATCAGGTGTGATAGACTCTACGTTCACATACAACGGGTGCAAGCTAGTGTTGCACAAGCAGAACACTCGGGTTAAACTTGATGAGCCTAGCATGTACAGGCATGGCCTCGGAACACAAGAGACCGAAAGTTCGAACATGAGTCATATAGTAGATATGATCAACATAATGATGTTCACCATTGCAGCCACCTCAACTCACGTGATGATCAGACTTGAGTTGGTGAAATTTGGATCATGTATCACTCGAATGATCGGAGGGATATCAATTTGAGTGGGAGTTCTTAAGTAATATGATTAATTGAACTTATTATCATGGACATAGTCAGTAGTGACTTTGCAAATTATGTTGTAGATTATTAGCTCGCGCTGTAGCTCCCTTAAATTTTTATATGTTCCTAGAGAAATAGAGTTGAAAGATGTTGGTAGCAATATTGCGGACTGGGTCCGTGATCTGAGGATTGTCCTCATTGCTGCACAGAAGGCTTATGTCCTTAATGCACCGCTCGGTGTGCCACCCCCTCTAGCGTCGTCTGTAGATGTTGTGAACATCTGACAGGCATGTTTTGATGACTACTTGACAATTTAATGCATCATGCATTACGGCTTAGAATTGAGGCTTTGAAACATTTTTGAACGTCACGGAACATATGAGATGTTCTAAGAGCTGAAATTAGGATCTCAGGCTCGTGCCCGTGTTGCGAGATATAAGATCTCTGACAAGATTATTTGCCTGTAAGATGAACGAGAATAGCTCAATCATTGAGCATGTGCTCAGATTGTCTGGGTGCTACAATCACTTGAATCGAGTGGGAGTTGATCTTCCAGATAAGATAGTGATTGATATAGTTCTCCAAGTCACTGTCACTAAGCTACTAGAACTTGGTGATGAACTATAGGATGCTAGGTATAGAAGTAATGATCCCTGAGCTGTTCGCGATGTTTGACACCGCAAAGGTAGAAATCGAGAAGGAGTGTCAAAGTGTTGATGGTTAGTTAAAACCACTAAGTTTCAAGAAGGGCAAGAGCAAGGAGGGAAACTTCATGGATAGCAAGTCAGTTGCAGCTCCAATGAAGCAACCCAAAGTTGAACTCAAACTCGAGACTAAGTGCTTCGATTATGAGGAGAGTGGTCGCTGAAGTGGAACAACCCTAGATACTTGGTAGATAAGAAGGCTGGCAATGTCAACATAAGTATATTTGATATATGTGTTATTGATGTGTACCTTGCTAGTACTCCTAGTAGCACTTGGGTATTGGATACCGGTTCGGTTGCTAAATGTTAGTGACTCGAAATAAAAGCTACGAAATAAACGAAGAACTAGCTAAGTGTGAGGTGACGATGTGTGCTGGAAATGTTTCCAAGGTTGATATGATCAACATCGCACGCTCTCTCTACCTTCGAGATTAGTGACGAACCTAAATAAATGTTATTTGGTGTTTTGCATTGAGCATGAACATGATTAGATCATGTTTGTTATACGGTAATTCATTTAAGGTAGAGAATAATGGTTATTCTGTTTACATGAATAATACCTTCAATGGTCATGCACCCAGTGAGAATGGTTTGTTGAAATCTTGATCGTAGTAATACACATGTTCATAACATTGATGTCAAAAGATACAAAGTTAAATAATGATAGTACCACATACTTGTGGCACTGCCGCAAAATGTCATATTGGTATAAAGCACATGAAGAAACTCCATGCTGATGGAAATTTGGACTCATTCGATTTCGAATCGGTTGAGACATGCGAACAATGCCTCTTGGGCAAGATGACTAAAGGATCCCGTTGGATGGAGCGGGCAAGTGATTCATTGGAAATGATACATGTTGATGTATGCAATCTAGTGAGTCTTGTAGCGTGAAGTGGATATCGTTATTTTCTTACCTTCACTGATGATTTGAGTAGATATAGTGTATATTTACTTAAAGAAACACAAGTCTGAATCGTTTGAAAGGTTCAAGCAAATTCAGAGTGAAGTTTTAAGATCATCGTGACAAGAAGATAAAAATGTTTGCGATATGATCGTAGAGGTGAATATCTGAGTTCCGAGTTTGGCATACAACTTTAGACAATGTGAGAATTGTTTTCACAACTCACGCCACCTGGAACACCATAGTGTGATGGTGTGTCCGAACATCATAGTCATTCTCTATTGGATATGGTGCATGATGTGATGTCTCTTATCGTTTTACTACTATAATTTTGGGGTTATGCATTAGAGACACATTCACTTTAAATAGGGCACCATATAAATCCGTTGAGATGACACCGTGTGAATTATGGTTTGATAGAAACCTAAGCTGTCATTTCTTAATGTTTGGGGCTGCGACGCTTGTGTGGAAAATGTTTTCGCCTAATGAGCTCGAACCCAAAGCGGACAAATGTATCTTCATAGAATACCCTAAGAACAGTTGGGTGAACCTTCTATCTCAGATCCAAGCATAAAATGTTTGTTGCTAAAACTAGGTCCTTTCTCGAGAAAGGGTTTCTCTTGAAAGAATTGAGTGGGAGGAGGATAGAACTTGATGAGGTTATTTGAACCTCTGCTTCAACCAGAAAGTAGCGCAGCGCAGAAAGATGTTTCTGTGAAGCCTACGTCAGTTGAAGAGGAAGTTAAGATGAGGATCATGAAGCTTCGGATCAAGTTACTATTGACCTATGAGGAAAATAGAACTTGATGAGGTTATTGAACCTTCACTTCAACCAGAAAGTGGCGCAGCGCAGAAAGATGTTTCTGTGAAGCCTACGTCAGTTGAAGAGGAAATTAATGATGATGATCATGAAGCTTCGGTTCAAGTTACTATCAAACTTCGTAGGTTGACAAGGATGTGTACTGCTACTGAGCGGTACGATAGACCTATCTTGGAAGTCATGTTGTTGGACAACGATGAACCTACGAGCTATGGAGAAGCGATGATGGGCTCGGATTCCAACAAATGGTTGGAGGCCATGAAATCCGAGATAGGATCCATGCATGAAAACCAAGTGTAGACTATGGTAGACTTGCTCGTTAGACGGCAGATCGTTGAGTACAAATGGATCTTTAAAATGAAGATAGACACTAATGGTAAATGTCACCATTTATAAAGCTCGACTTGTTGCAAAGATGTTTGTGACAAGTTCAAGGAGTTGACTTCGATGAGACTTTCTCACTCGTAGCGATGCTAAAGTTTGTTGGAATTATGTTAGCAGTTGCTGCATTTTCAATTATGAAATCTGGCAGATGGATGTCAAAACATCATTTCCTTAACGGTTTACTTGAGGAAAGTTTGTGTGTGATACAACCAGAAGGTTTTGACAGTCCTAAGGATGCTAAAAGGTGTGCAAGCTTCGGTGATCCTTCCATGGACTGAAGCAAGCATCTCGGAGTTGGAATATACACTTTGATGAGGTGATCAAAGTTTTTAAAGTCTGTACAAAGTTTACGAGAAACTTGTATTTGCAATGAAGTGAGTGGGAGCACTATAGAATTTTTGATAAGTATATGTGGATGACATATTGCTATTCGGAAATGATGTAGAAATTCTGGAGAGCATAAACGGATGTTTGAAAAGAGTTTTTCAAAGGAAGACCTGGATAAAGCTACCTAATTGTTGATCATCAAAATCTGTAGAGATATATCAAGATGCTTGATGAGACTTTCAATGAGTGCATACCGTGACAAGATTTTGAAAGAGTTCAAAATGGATCAGTAAGAGAAAGAGTTCTCGCCTGATTTGTAAGGTGTGAAAGTTGAGTGAGACTCAAAGCTCGACAACGGAAGAAGAAAGAGAAAGGACAAACGTCGTCCCCTATGCCTTAGCCATAGGCTCTATATTATGACATGATGTGTACCGCACCTGTGTGTGCCTTGCCGTGAGTCTGTCAAGGGGTACAAGAGTGGTTCAGGAGTGGATCACTAGTCAGCGGTCGAAATTATCCTTAGTAGCTTACATACTAAGGAGATATTTCTCGATTATGGAGGTGATAAAGAGTTCATCGTAAAGAGTTACGTCGATGCAAGCTTTAGCACCATTCCGGATGACTAGTAGTAGCAATCTGGATACATATAGTGGAGCAGCCATTTGGAATAGTGCCAAGTGGAGTGTGGTAGCAGTGTTTACAGTTTGACATAGGGATTTGCAAAGTACACACGCATCTGTATGTTACAGACCCGTTGACTATAAGACCTCTCTCACATGCAAAGCATGATCGAACCCCAGAACTCATTGGGTGTTAGATTCATAACAATGCGAATCACATGGTGATGTGAACTAGATTATTGACTCTAGTGCAAGTGGGAGACTGTTGGAAATATGCCCTAGAGGCAATAATAAATTAGTTATTATCATATTTCCTTGTTCATGATAATCGTTTAATATCCATGCTATAATTGTATTGATCGGAGACTTAAATGCATGTGTGGATACATAGACAAAACCATGTCCCTAGTATGCCTCTAATAGACAAGCTCGTTGATCAAAAGATGATTAAGGTTTCCTAGCCATGGACATGAGATGTCATTTGATAATGGGGTCACATCATTAGGAGAATGATGTGATGGACAAGACCCAAACTACAAACGTAGCATATGATCGTATCAGTTTATTGCTACTGTTTTCTGCATGTCAAGTATATGTTCCTATGACCATGAGATCATGCAACTCATGGATATCGGAGGAGTGCCTTGTGTGTATCAAACGTCGCAACGTAACTGGGTGACTATAAAGGTGCTCTACAGGTATCTCCGATGGTGTCTGTTGAGTTGGCATGGATCGAGACTGAGATTTGTTACTCCGTGTGATGGAGAGGTATCTCAGGGCCCACTCGGTAATACAACATCACAATGAGCCTTGCAAGCAATGTGACTAATTGTTAGTTGCGTGATCTTGTATTACGGAACGAGTAAAGAGACTTGCCAGTAACGAGGTTGAACTAGGTATGGAGATATCGACGATCGAATCTCGGGCAAGTAACATACCGAAGAACAAAGGGAACATTATACGGGATTAACTGAATCCTTGACATAGAGGTTCGACCGATAAAGATCTTCGTAGAATATGTAGGAACCAATGTGGAAATCCAGGTCCCGCCATTGGTTATTGACCGTAGAGGTGTCTTGGTCATGTCTACATAGTTCTCGAACCAGCAGGGTCTGCACACTTAAGGTTTGGTGACGTTTCGGTAGTGTAGAGTTATGTATGGTAGTGACCGAAGGTTGTTTGGAGTCCCAGATGAGATCCCGGACGTCACGAGGAGCTCCGGAATGGTCCGGAGGTAAAGATTCATATATAGGAGGTCCCAGTTTGGTCGCCGGAAAAGTTTCGGGCTCATCGGTAGTGTACCGGGAGTGCCGGTAGTGTACCGGGAGACCTCCGGGAGGGGTATTTCGACCCCATAGGGTCCATGGGCTGTGGGAGAATAATAACCAGCCCTTAGTGGGCTGGTGGAACAGCCACAAAAGGCCCATGGCGCAGGATAATAAATGCTAAAGGAAAAACTGGAAAATCAGCCAATAGGGAGCAATCCTAGTCCAACTAGGATTGGAGGAGAAGTAGGATTCCTCTCCTCCTTGGCGCACAAGGCTGGTTGTCTGCCTTGTGCGCCAGCCCCTCTTCCTCTCCTCTCCTCCTATATATACTAGTGGAATAGAGGGGTTTTGCACAGATTTTACGGCCACGTGCTACCCGTTCCACCGGTGCTCCTCTAGATCGGATTTCTACAGCGCTTAGGCGAAGCCCTGCCGGAATTGCTTCACCACCACCATCACCGGAGCACCGTCACGCTGACGGTGAACTCTCTCTCCTCTCCACCTCCTCTTGCTGGATCAAGACGGTGGAGATCGTCATCAAGCTGCACGTGTGCTGAACGCGGAGGTGCCGTCCGTTCGGCGCTAGATCGGAAGGACCGTGATCGAGATCGCGAGACGGATCATGATGAGATCGTGGGACGGATCGTGATGAGTTCACGGGACGGATCATGACCGGATCGCGGGATGGATCGTGATGAGATCGCGGGATGCTCGGCGATTTGGATCGCGAAGATGTTCGACTACGCCAACCGCATTTCTTAATGCTTCCCGCTTAGCGATCTACAAGGGTACGTAGATCCACTCTCCCTCTCGTAGATGCTCATCACCATGGATAGGTTTGATGTGTGCGTAGGAATTTTTTTGTTTCCCATGCAACGTTCCCCAACATGTATACCCCAATAGAAGCCCCAGGCCTGAGTTGTACATGTCGCTTGGCACGTCAGGTTAGGCCCCAAACAGTGCATGGGCATGCGTCGGATAAAAACAGCACATCTGCCCCATGTCCATTCTGCATAATTATCACAGTCCATGGGGGCGTGGAATATTAGTCGTTGGCGAAACAACAAAGAACTACCTATAAAGAAATGGAAGTTTCCCCGAGAAAATAGCGAAGAGCCAGTTGATACGTCTCCAACGTATCTATAATTTATGAAGTATTGATGTCATTTTACAACAATTTTATATGGTCTTGTATGATTTGATTAGAACTAACCCGGACTAACGCTGTTTCAGTAGAACTACCATGGTGTCGTTTTTTTGTGCAAAAATAAAAGTTCTCGGAATGGGCTGAAAGTTTACGGTGATTTTTTATGGACAAAAAGAGACCTTGCACAAGAGCTGGTCCAGGAAGTGGACGAGGAGGCTACAAGCCCTCTAGGTGCGCCCTACCCCCTAGGAGGGTTCTTCAGGCTTGTGGGCCCCTCGAGCACCCCCTTGACATGAGACCAATGCCAAAAATTCTTATAAATACCCAAGCCTACGAAAAGAACCCGAGATCAGAAGTTCCGCTGCCGCAAGCCTCTATTGCCACGACGAATCAATCTAGTCCCTCTCTGACACCCTACTAGAGGGGGCCATCATCACCGGAGGCCATGGAGGAGGAAGTCGGAGGGGTCCATGATCACCATGGAGGCCAAGGACTAGAGGGAGAACCTCAACTCATCTAGGGGAGGCCACGGAGGAGGAAGCGCAAGGGGAGACCCTCCCCCCTCAATCTTGGTGATCATCTTCATCAACATCACCATCTTCATCTCTTTTAAGCGGTCCAATCTCCCGCATCCGGCTATAATCCCCTATGTGAACATGGTGCTTTATGCCACATGTTATGACCAATGATGTGTTGCCATCCTATGATGTTTTGAGTAGATTTCTTTTGTCTTTTGGGTTGATTGATGATCTAGATTTGTTTGAGTTGTAAGTTTTATTTTGATGTTGTCCTATGGTGCCTTCCGTGCCGTGCACACATGATGTATTATTGTTATAGGGTGTTGCAACACGTTCATGATTCGCTTATAGTGGGTTGCTAGAGTAACATAAGGTTAAACCCAAGTAAGGTTTTTTTTGCGTGTGGCGTAAACAGGACTTAATACTTTAATGCTATGGTTGGGTTTTACCTTAATGATATTTATTAGTTGCGGATGCTTGCTAGAGTTCCAATCATAAGTGCATATAATCAAGTAGAGAAAGTTTGTTAGCTTATGCCTCTCCCTCATATATAATTGCAATAATGATTACCGCTCTTGTTAACAATTGCCTGGGATAATTCCGGACACCGATCCATCATTATTCCACACTCGCTATTTATAATATATAGTAATATATTCTAAATCTATGTTAATATCACCTATTTTAATTTTTTAGTTCTCCTATATCATGCAAAGCTATCCTCTTCATACCCACAACATAGTTTATTTCTTGTGTCTAGATGGAAGCAAATGTTCGGTGTACGTAGAGTCATATCAGTGGTATATTAGACTTGAGGGAATATTGATCTTACCTTTAGCTCCTTGTGGGTTCGACACTCCATACTTATCACTTCCACCTTTGGAAATTGCTATGATGATTCCTTACACTTGGGGATTATCAAGCTCTTTTCTTGCACCGTTACCGGGGAGCAATAGCATGGGGTTGATATTCTCGTGGGTGCTTGTTTGCTTTCTTCACTAAGTAGATTTTGTTTTTGTTTTGTTTAGTTGTGGGTGAAACAACAAAAAATAAAAGAATGCAAAATACAATATTTTTTAGCGTCTTATTCCTAATTTGTTTTTCAAAAAGAGAAGTGATTGGAAGGTTATGCATTCGAGAAGTGAGGGTCAACATTGAACACTTGTGTTCATGCTCAGGGAAACAATGTAGAATTTTTCATGGAAGTTTCTCACAAATAATTATGCCATTTTATATATACATTTTATTACAAACATAATGTGCCAAGATTTGACTTTAGGATGATTAGATTGCTTATTTGCTATGTGGGGTGCAAAAACAAAAACATTGGTTGTAGTGTGTGAATTAACATTTTTCAATGAAACGCCAAAAATTTCTGAAATTTTTACAAAATACTTCTATGCAATATTTTTAATTTTTCCTAATTTTGCTGAATTGTTAGAGTTATATAAGTATGGTAAATGTTAATAAAGCATGGTGAATCTATAGGTTGATGAATCTATAGGTTGTATCGGGGGGTATGAAGCATGGTGAAGTTGTAATATAGTAGATATAATGCTAATATCAAATTGGAATGAGTTTACAACAGTACCTAATGGTAGTGATTTAGTTTAGTATACTCAGGGATCTCACGAGGGTTTTGTTAAGTTCTATGTGGATGAAGTGTTCTAAGATCAAGGAGTTATTGATATAAGAGGAATAAGTAGAGGCAATAGTTCAAGCTGAGGGATGCCAAAGTCACCCCAAGTAAATATTTTATAGATACTCAAGCATGTAAGCTTGGTGAGGCCCCGGTTGGCATCCCATCTTTCTTCTTCAGCAATTATTGGTATGTCTTGGTTTTTGTTTTGTTCACATGATATGTGTCTTTTGTGTTTTTTTTCTTTTACTTTATGCACCATGCTAGTATGATATAGTCCTTCATGGATTTATAGAATGCTTCATGCGCTTCACTTAAATATTTTGATATGGCCTTATAGAATGCTCTTTGTCCTTCACTTAAATCTTTTGAGTATGGCATTATAGAATGCTTTGTGTGCTTCATTTATATATTTTGAGCTTGGATATTGGTAAATATATATTAATTTTAGAATGCTCTATGAATTTAACTTAAATATTTTAGAGTATGAATAAAATTATCATCAAAATTAGGCTTGGAAAAGTCTCATTAAAATATCATGCCTAACTAAACAGTCACTAAAGAAATAGCGCTTGTTGGGAGACAACGCAATATTTACCCCTACTGTTTTTGTGTGTTCTCATGATTATGATACTGTAGTAATCTTGTTTTATAGTTTTTTTAATAAAGTGCCAAGTAAGACCTTTGGTATGATCTATGGTCATAATTGACTTGTTCTATGCAAAAAGAGAAACTTTCGCGCTCATTGCCAGAATTTTTAAAAATCATAGAAGCGTGTTTTGGATCTGAATTTTATACAGAAGGTTGACGTACAAATTCCCTTGGTCTTCCTAAGTTTTAATAATTTTTGGAGTAACATAAGTTTCACTAGTATTCAGATCATTACAGACTGTTCTGGTTTTGACACATTCTGCCCTTAATGCATAATTTGTTTGCTTTATAGTTTCTATGGCTTATATTCCTTAATATAAACCATGAAAATTGTGCAGTACAGTAGGAATGATGTGGAAAAATTATGAATCTTGTCATTGACAATACCAAGTGAATGATTTGTTTTATTATACTAACACATCTCACAAAGTTCCATAAAGTTTTGTGTGATTGAAGTTTTCAAGTTTTGGGTGAGATATCGATATGAGGAGAATAAGGAGTGACAAGACCCTAAGCTTGGGGATGCCCAAGGCACACCAATATAAAATTCACAGAATATACAAGCAACTAATCTTGGGGATGCCCCGGAAGGCATCCTCTTTTTCGTCTTCAAAATTGTCAGTATACCTTATTTGGAGCTATAATTTATTCGTCACATGATATGTGTTTTGCTTGGAGCATATTTTGATTTTACTAGCTGTTTGATAAAATCATTGGATCTGAAATCTTTAATGAGAGAGAGTCCTCACATGGCTATTTGGCTACTTGACTACGCATTGATCTTCACTTATATCTTTTTGGAGTAGTTTTTTCATTTACTCTGGTGCTTCGCTTATATCTTATGATTAAATGGTTGAATGAATTGAATATCATAAATCTGAAATTAAATATGTTTTATATCCTTATCCCGTGGGGAGTAATGACTTCGCATATAAGAAGTATAGGTGGTAAAATTTATTGAAAGTTAGCAAACACCGCATTGGTCACATGAACAATTTTTGAAAGAATATTGAAGGAAGGGAGATTTCACATACAAATATACTATCTTGGACATCTTCTATGATTGTGAGACCCATTAATTATTTTCAAACTTGAGCAAATTAGTTGAAGTTGTACAAGGAAGACAACATAATGAGATATGCTTGGATATATTTGTATAGAAGTTATATTGTTATGGATCCTCCAACATGTGGTGCCTTCTTAGGATCTTTTGCTAGCAAAAATTTTGTACTAAGTAGAGATACTACTTGTTCATTCAAAACCATTAAACCCAGTTTCTTGCCATGAGTGTCCACAATATCTACCTTGGATTGAATAATATCCTTCAAGTAAGTTATCATCAGTGCAAAAAGCAATAAAATTGCTCCTAAATATGTATGATCTTTTATTGTAAGGGAAAATAAGTGTTGTATGAACTTGTGATCTTAAAGATATAAAAGCGATGGACTGCATAATAAAGGTTGCTATCACAAAGGGCAATAGAATGTGACGTTCCTTTACATTAAGCGTTTGCACATATAAAATTAAAAAGCACAAAGAAGAGCCTAGCAAACTTCGCTAGTGGAGTTAATGTACAACCCAGCCACCTAGGTTCAAGTCCTCACAGGCGCAAATTTGGGTTCTTATTATTAAAAAAACTTGTTCTGGGGGCTTCCCTTACAGATTTCCTTCAAAATATAAATTAAAAAGCGCATGACAGCTTATGCTTCCTTCGGCGAAGGCCCTATCTTTTACTTTCATGTATTTACTTTTATGCAAGAGTCAATAATATTCCTTCTTAGTTCAACCTAAATTATTCCTTAGTTGGAAAGCATCATGTGGTGGGGAAAGATCCTTGCCTATATGCATTAAAATATATTTGATCATTAATTATTATTGTTGACAATTATCTATATGATAAATAAGTTGGGAGGCGAAACATTAAGCGCCTATCTTTCTTTGTGTTCGACGGATGCCATTTGCTCTAAAAATATGCTTTGAGTGTTAGCAATCATGGAAGATTATATAATAGTTGATTATGTGGAATTTGCTAAATCAAAGCTCTTACATAGAGCCTTCCTGAAAATAAGATGAATTGCAATTGTTTGGTGACTGAAAACATAGCTTGTTAGTTTTCAAGAAACTTTATGGTCTATACTTTAACATGTGAATAGTTTGTTACTTGATCATGAGATGTTTTATGAGATAAGAAACTATTTATGTTATATAATGATGCTAGAAAAAGTGTTTGGAACTATCATTGATCAAATTTATGCATTATGCAAGCATTAACACTTCATAAATTATTTCTTTTATCATTTACCTACTCAAGGACGAGTAGGAATTAAGCTTGGGGATGCTGATACATATACAATGTATCTATAATTTATGAAGTATTCATGCCATGTTTACAACAATTTAAATGGTTTTTTGATTAGAACTAACCCGGTCTGACACTGTTTCAGCAGAACTACCATGGTGTCGTTTTTTGTGTAGAAATAAAAATTCTCGGAATGGGATGAAAGTTTACGGTAATTTTTATGGACCAAAAGAGACCCATGAAGCACAAGAGATGGGCCAGGAGTGGATGATGAGGCCACAAGCCCTCTAGGCACGCCCTAGCCCCAGGGAGGGTGCTTCGGGCTTGTGGTCCCCTTGGGAACACCCTTGACATGAGACCGAGGCCTAAAATTCTTACAAATACCCAAACCTCTGAAAAGAACCCAAGATCGGAAGTTCCTCCGTTGCAAGGCTCTGTAGCCACAAACAATAAATATAGGCCCTCGCCGGAACCCTGCCGGATGGGGTCATCATCACCAGAGGCCATGCAAGAGGAAGCCGGAGGGGGACATCATCACAATGGAGGCCAAGGACCAGAGGGAGAACCTCTCCCCATCTAGGGGGGCATGGAGGAGGAACCACAATGGGGAGACCTTCTCCCCCTCACTCTTGGTGGTGCTGGAGTGCAGCAGGGGGAACCATCACCACAGTGATCGTCTTCATCAACATCACCATATTCAGCACCTTCCTCATCTATTTTAAGCGGTCCACTCTCCCTCACCCCATTGTAATCCCCTACTTGAATATGGTGCTTTATGCCACATATTATGATCCAATGATGTGTTGCCATCCTATGATGTTTTCAGTATATTTCTTTTGTCTTTTGGGTTGATTAATGATCTATATTGGTTTGAGTTGGAAGTTTTCTTTTGGTGTTGTCCTATGGTGCCTTCCGTGCCGCGCACACGTGAAGGATTCCCGTTGTAGGGTGTTACAATACGTTCATCATTCGCTTGTAGTGCGTTGCTAGAGTAATAGAAGCTTAAACCCAGGTAAGCGTGTAGTTGCGTACGGGATAAAGGGGACTTGATACTTTAATGCTATGGTTGGGTTTTACTTTAATGTTGTTTAGTAGTTACGGATGCTTGCTGGAGTTCCAATCATAAGTGCATATAATCCAAGTAGAGAAAGTATGTTAGCTTTTGCCTCTCTCTCGTAAAAATTGCAATAATGATTACCGATCTTCTTAACAATTGCCTAGGATAATTTCGCACACCAATCCATCATTATTCCAGACTCACTATGTGGGGACCCCGACTCATAAGTCTTGATCACCTAATGCACGTGTACAGTGATCCCAAAGAGATATGCTCACTTAACACATAGAAGCTGAATAACAAGAGTCTTAAATCCACATTTAGCATCTTATAGAAATAAGACCATGAAGGTCTACTATTACATAGATAGGGCCACAAGGGCCAAACACTTAAATAGAACAAGCAGTGGAAATCTTGGTCGAAAGTGTGAACCCATGCCATCTGCCTTAACCTACAGGCATTCTGACTGGGAAGCGTCCAAGTTTGAATGTTCGTCACCAACGAACTCTTCAAGATACTCCTGTTCTTCCATGCCTGTCCCATTAAATAACTAGTGGCAAGCCAATGAGTACTTTGAATGTACTCGCAAGCAACCCAAGTTGTGGAACAAGGTAACAATGATGCATGATATAGCACAACGTAGGTAAATTGTGGAAAGCTAATTTTAAATGCAATGACATGATCAAGTAACTTGTAAGCATGCGTCAATAATAGGCAATATCCATATGACCAAGTTACAGATATCATCATAAGTAGGGGTTGAACACCTAATGTTCAGTCATCATGCTAAGTCATCGGATAGTTCAATACCCATGCTAGGTCATCGGACTTAGCTCGTGTGACCTCTTGTCACCATCACATCCGTACTCACACCAAGTTTTATGAAAACATTTAGGCGTGGCTTAAGCAGCACCACCCAACTGTCCTTGACCGTGGACACGGCTATTTGAATAGTTTTACACTCTGAGAGGTTGCACACTTTACCCACAAGACTCAGGGAACTTCCATGCCATCCACGACTCGTGGTACATGAAATACCCGAGGTAAGCACCCGAACAATGCCTTTCCCCTAGCGATACTAAACAAAGAGTCCACTCGATTGGTACCCAGCCCTCACGATGTGCATCACACGAGCCTCGCTCTCAATCATACCATCCATGAGGGGACCAACGGTGTGCCTGGTTCCTGTGAAGATAGCGCATGATCGTACATACCGGTACGACCCCGTATTGAGAGTGACCACGCCACTCCTGCTAGTAGTAATGCGGGCACCTTGCTAGTACCCACCAAGGTAATCAACAATGTCTCGTCCCATAAGGGGTATCATGGTTTCGCATGTAAGGATGGGACGGTCAACAAATCTTAAACTCTCCATTTTTGAAAACACATCATCATCTTGTTTCGACACACCACTTCTTTCTCAAGTGGTCACCCATCTCATCATCATCTCCCTCGGGCATTAGTGGAACCCGACGGTTTTTTTGAAAAGTCTTTGAAATCATAGTTTTCCTTTCCATCACCATGCATAAAAACCCATCCCACTTGCGTAGCATCTATTAGCATCCTAACTACTCCCACCCACATAACCCTCATAAGGTGGTAGGGTCATGCCCGATGCAAGTGTCAATGGCAAATGTATCGGAAGCAACCCCACCAGAGGGGTCACAACTTCACATGATCAAGTATATCAAAAGTAGAGTGCTATATGTCATGCAATGAAAACGGTTTCTTAACATGGTCAAAGGGTTGCTTGCCTTGCTCAACAAAGTCTCCGGGGTCTTCGAAGTCTTCGGGTCCAACTTCTTCGTCAACAACGCAATCTATCATCGCGAATAAAAGCAATAAAAATAGGCATCACACAAAAACAGAGCACTCAAGCCACTAATAAAATGCTACCCTACTCTGAAAAATACTAAAGACTATATTAAAAATGTTTGTTTAATAATTTGTTATGGAAAATATTTTTGAAAACTATTAACCACAGGGAGATAATGCCAAATAGTTTTTTTTAAATAAAACAGTACATAAAATGTTTTCAAACATTCTTACAAATGGCACTAATAAATTCTATGGGATATTCTAAGATATTAGGTGGAAAAATATTGGTCATTGAGTTTATCTTTAATCCTGTGGGATTTTTAGAAAAACCCACAGAAAAGGCAAAAGAAAAAGGCCTCAGAGCCAACTGGGCCAAAATAGACCTAGTTGGGTCGGCCTGCGGCCGAGCCCGGCCTGGGCAAACCGGGGCACGCGCGTCGTCTTGGTTCAAACCCGACAGGTGGGCCCCAGGCGCTAGCGAGAGAGAGGGAGGCGGGAGAGGTGTGAGGAACTGACGACCTGACCCCACTGGCAGATCGTCGTCTAGCTCTGGCCGGGGGCTGGCGGAGCTCACTGGCTGCGAAAGGAGGTGCGGCGAGGGAATCTGGAGGTAGGAACGGGCTAAGCATCGAGCCGCCAGTCTTTGGGAGGTGGAAGGGCGGCCGGAGGTGGTCGGAGTCATTGGCGGGGAGAACGTCACAGCGGAGCCTCTTCGTGTGGGGGTCGCCGGTGTCACCTCTTGCAACAAATTGGTCGAGGAGGAAGGGGGAAAGATGCGGGAGCTCTCTGTGGGCTTAATGTAGGTGGAAGGAAGGCCAGAGCGGGCCGGTAGCCCGACATCGATGAAGCCCCAACGCAGGGTGCCTCGGTCGATCCCGAGCATAGGGGCTCTGGGCGGTCTCTAGGGTGGCTCATGGGAGGGATTGAGAGTGGAAGGGGGCTAGGGGAGGAGAGAGGAGGTGCTCAGGGCCCTTTAAATAGGCAAGGGCGGAGTCAGGGGAGGTGACGAGCGCGGGAGAGATCGGGCGCTCGCCGGTGAGCCACGACAGGCCAAGAAGGGGGCACAGGGGGTCCACAGGAGATGCCCTAGAGGGTGCGGACAAGCAAAGAAGGGAGAGGGCATCGCGCGTGCTAGCCCGGGCACTGGCCGAGAGGTACGTCCTTGTCGTGCATGCAGGGGTCCGCTGGAGAGGGAGAGAGGAGGGTGAGATGACCGGCAGGGAGGTGCGGACGTCGAGGGGGCTCGGTGGCGTGCTCTCCTGACCCGGGGCGGTCGGGGCATCGGGATGGCGGGCAGCTACAGTGCGGGAGTGCACTGTAGCGCTCTACAAAGTGCCTAAATGGCTTGCCATTGGCATTTTGGGCGCGGCCACTTGTGTCCAGAGGCTTTAGGCGGGGGGAATAGGTGGATAGGGCATTGGATGCCTTGGGATGACTTAGGAGAGAAGAAAAGTTGAGAGGGAGAGAGGGAAAACTCCTGTCCAGGGGGTAAAATGGGGATTTTACCCCACTTACCTAAGGAGACTTGGCCAGGGAGAGTTACTAGAGGTACAAGGCATCCACATGTGGTTGTGGTAAAAAGTTGGGGGCAAGGGTAAAAGAGGAAGGGGTAGAAATAGTGGTTTTACTAAATCACCAGAAGGTGTTTAATAAGGTTTTGGGCAAGAAAAAGTTACCAACTTGCCGAGATATTTACCATGGTCATATGCTAGGTAAAAGTGAGAGTATTCACCAAGTTTGAGCTCAAGTGGGAAAAGTTGACAATGGAAACTTGACAAACCCTAGAAATTAACAGAATCAGGTTTCTGTAGATCTATTGATTCTAGGCTTGTACCCTTGATGCACCGCTTAGTGTATCATCACTATTTGGCCATTAGAGCATGCCCACAAAGTTTGGGGCCAAGGGGAGACACTTTACAATGTAAAGTTGTTTAAATTTGATTCTAGACAGGAATGGGTTTGGGGTGGTTTGATGAACCAAACCAACTTGGATTGAGATGAAACTTTGCATGATCATCACTTCTGATAGTGTTGACATGCTGAAATTTTTCCTGGAATTTATTGAGCATAATGTTTGATTTGAACAGAAAGGGTTTTGAGGGGTTTTGCCTATGATCTGATCATGCCCTGGTGTTGAAACTCATATATATCTAAAATACTCCAAAAGTTTGATTTGAACAGAAAGGGTTTTGAGGGGTTTTGCCTATGATTTTATCATGCCCTTGTGTTGAAACTCATATATATATGTAAAATATATCTCGAGTGAGTTTCTATAAAGTTTCTCAAATATTTTCAAAGCATTTAAATAGTTTTTCCCTAAGAAAAACCATTTATGGTCTTAAGAAAAAGCCTTTAAATAAAATATAAGAATAATCTTTAAAATTATTATTTGGTGGTTTTGGGAAGTCATAAATATAGTAGATTTGAAGTCAAGTTGTTAGGGAAGAAGATTCCACCCAATTTCAGGGTTTGTAGTGCAAACGTCATTTCAAGGGTTTTTGAAAACCTAATTTGGAATAATCATTTTTGGGTAAAATAAAATTTGATAAAAATAGTTTTGGCCACTATTCACATGGCATGATCATTGGGTTAGAGTTTTGGGACAAGGAAGATGAATATGAAGTGGAATAGAATCTAGGAGTGCCATATAACAGAATCATCAGTCAAGCAACATCACTACAACAAGCACACGCACTTTGAAAAAGTTTTAGTTGGCTCACATTTTTATAAATCCAAACATAGCAAGGTGATACAAACACAGGGTGTGACATACCTTCCCCTTACAAGAATCTCATCCCCGAGATTCCTTGGCTAAGTGCTAAAAAGATAAGGGAACTCATATCTAAGATAGTCTTCACGCTCCTAGGTTACTTTAGCTTCAGTATGGTTGCTCCACTGGTCCTTGAAGTACTTGATGGTGCGGCTTCGGGTGCAGCGCTCGGCTTCATCCAAAATGCGAATGGGCCTCTCATGATAAGTGAGGTCTGGCTAAAGATCGATGGCTTGATGGTTGATGTCCTTGTAGAGGTCATGGTGGTTGGGAACTTGAAGACACTTCCATAGTTGTGACACGTGAAAGACGTTGTGCACATCCGACAGCTCGGAAGGTAGCTCTAGCTGGTAGGAAACTTCTCCTCGCATTGCGATGATCTTGAAGGGGCCGATGTATCATGGCACCAGCTTTCCTTTGATGTGGAAACACTTGGTTCCCTTGAGAGGCGTGAGCCAAAGGTAGACGTGGTCTCCTACATAGAAGCTTACTTCTTGGCGGTGGGAGTCAGCGTAGCTCTTCTGTCTTGACTTGGCAGTCTCAAGGTGCTCTCGGACGAGTTGTATTTGCTCTTCGGCTTTGTGAAGGATATGTGGTCCAAAAACTAATACTTCTCCGGTCTCTGACCAGTTGATGGGAGTACGCCACTTGCGTCCATACAACACCTCAAATGGGGCCATCTAAAGACTCGACTCATAGCTGTTGTTATAGGAGAACTCGACGAATGGTACGAATCTTCCCACTTGGATCCATATACCAAAACACAAGCGCGTAGCATATCTTCGAGTATCTGACTTACTCGTTCTGTTTGCCCATCGGTCTGGGGATGGAAGGCGGTGCTGAAGGAGAGCTTGGTTCCCATAGCTTCCTGAAACTTCTTCCAGAACCTTGAGGTGAATTGGGTTCCCCGATCCGACATGATCTCCTTTGGAACTCCGTGAATACTCACAATGCGTTTGATGTAGAGGTTTGCGAGCTGGCTCCCATCATAGGTGGTCTTGACAGGAATGAAGTGGACTACCTTGGTTAGGTGATCAACAATGACCCCAATGGAATCATGTCCTTTGCTTGACCTTGGCAATCCGGTGATGAAATCCATCCTGAATTTGTCCCACTTCCATTCAGGCACTTTGAGAGGTTGCAATAGCCCAGCGGGTCACTGATGCTCAGCTTTACCTCTCTAGCATATGTCACAATTAGCCACGAACATGCCTATCTCCCGTTTCATGTCATGCCACCAGAATCTTGTCTTGAGGTCTTGATACATCTTGGTTCCTCTAGGATGGATGGAGTATGGAGTGTCATGAGCTTCTTGCAAGATCAAGTTCTTGAGCTCCTCCTTGTTGGGTATGCAAATGAGATTCCTGAACCATACAACTCCATGTTCATCCACCGAGAATCCTAGGGCCTTGCCTGCCTTGATCTTCCTCTTGATGCCTTCAATGCTTTTGTGTCCCTTCTGAGCTTCTTTGATATCATCCATCAAGGTAGGCTTTGCTTTGAGATTGGCGAGGAATCCCGGTGCAACTAGTTCCAAGCCGAAGCTCTCAAGTTCTTCATACAGGGCAGGTAGCATTTCCTTAATCACGACATTCAAGGAACAAGTCTTTCTGCTTAAGGCGTCGGCTACCACATTGGCCTTTTCGGGGTGGTATTGAACACTGAGGTCGTAATCCTTGATCAACTCCAACCATCTTCGCTGCCTCATGTTATATTCGTTTTGAGTGAAGATATACTTCAAACTCTTGTTGTCTATGAATATCTCACATTGCTTCCCCAGAAGGTAATGTCACCATGTCTTCAAGGCATGAACGACGGCTGCCAACTCGAGATCATGAGTTGGGTAGTTCTCTTCATGAGGACGTAGCTGTCTGGATAGATATGCTATGACTCTGCCTTATTGCATCAGAACACCTCCAAGCCCGGTTCTTGATGCATCACAATAAATCACAAACTCCTTGTGAATATCAGGGGTGACCAAAACTAGGGCTGTGGTCAATCTCTTCTTGAGCTCCTGGAAGCTTTCCTTGCACTTAGTTGTCCCTTTGAACTTCTTGTCCTTCTTCAAAAGCTGGGTCATGGGTTAGGCAATGCTTGAGAACCCTTCCACGAACTTGCGGTAATATCCTGCGAGTGCGAGGGAGCTCCTGACTTCCTTCACGGTGGTTGGGGTTTGCCATTCAGTCACGGCTTCAATCGTTGCAGGATCCACTGATAATCCTTCCACAGTCAACACATGAGCCAAGAATCCAACTTCATGCAACCAGAATTCACACTTGTTGAACTTGGCATAAAGCTGGTGCTCTCGAAGCTTCTCTAGGACCAATATCAAGTGTTCCTCATGTTTTTCTTCAGACTTGGAGAAGACGAGTATGTCATCAATGAAGACAACAACGAACATGTCCAAGTAATCCATGAAGACCTTATTCATGAGGTACATTAAGTAGGCAGGGACATTGGTTAACCCAAATGATATGACTGTGTATTCATACAGGCCATACCGGGTTGCAAACGCTGTCTTCAGGATGTCTTGGGGTCTGTTCTTCAGCTGATAGTACCTAGACCTGAGGTCAATCTTGGAAAACACCTTGGCTCCATTCAACTGGTCGAACAGGTCTTCAATCTTGGGGAGTGGGTACTTGTTCTTTATCGTGACTTCATTGAGATAACGGTAATCGACACAGAGTGTGATAGTTCCATCCCTCTTTGACACAAATAGACCAGGCGATCCCCAAGGAGATGCACTGGGCGAATGAATTCGTTTCTAAGCTGCTCTGCTAGTTGCTTTTTCAACTCAGCTAACTCTTCGGATCCCATCCTGTAGGCCTTCATATAGATGGGCCTTGATCCGGGCATAAGCTCAATGATGAACTCAATGTCGTGGTCAGGAGGCATTCTGGATAGCTCATCAGGGAATATATCCGGGTACTCACATACCACTTTCACTTGATCCAACTCAACTTCCGATAGACAGTTGGCCTGAGGGGCTTGATTGGAGGCGGGGTTGGGAACATACTTGACTTCCACTCCCTGGCTATTGGTCATGGCGACAATCCTTTTGGCACAGTCTAGCATGCCTTTGTGCTTGGTTAACCAGTCCATGCCTAGGATCACATCCAAGCCTTCTGACTTTAGGATGTTAAGATATGCTAGGAAGTCTACCCCGTTGATGTTAACCTCAACTCCCTTACAACCTATCCCAGACTTCATAACTGATCCTAGGATTCGTATCAACATACGACTACCCAGGGGTGTAGGCTTCATGCCACTCTCTAGTGCAAACTTTTGAGTGACAAAAGAATGCGAAGCCCCCCAATGAAACAATGCTGTTTTCGGGGTTGAGTTGACGAGGAACGTACCTAGTATGATGTCCTGGTCTTCCTGGGCTTCCTCCGTGGTGACGTGATTCACACAACCCTTTCCATTGTTGGGCTGGTTGCAGGGAGTGGGGATCCTTGGTGGTGCTCCACGAGCTTGACCTTGAGCGGGCGCATTAGGGCACGGTGCATCTATCTTGTTGTTGGGACACAGCCTAGAGATGTGTCCTGGCTGACCACATCCAAAGCAAGCGACTTGTCCAGGGTTGTTGTTGTAGTTCCTGCCACCGTTGTTGTTGGGGTTGTTGTTGTAAGCTGGCCTGGGATTGGCATACTGTTGAGGCTGGTAGCTCGAACAAGGTACAGGAGGTCTAGCTTGTTGTGGCTGATAGGTTGTCTTGGCTGGCGCTGGCTGCCAGGGGCGAGGCTTCTGGTTGCTTGAGCTACCCTTGCTGATCATCTTGTGCTTGCGAGTGTCATCTATGGCACGACACTTGTCTTCTAGCACGAGGGCCTCTTTCACCAAGTCTAAGAAGGTACGATAGCCGCAGACGATGAGCTGATAATGCAGGACCTGTTGAAGTCCTTCCATGAAACGTTCCTTCTTGGCCGCCTCTGTGATGACATCTTCAGGCGCATTCCTCGACACCAGGTTGAACTTCTGCAGGTACTCCTTGACAGAGCCACTTCCTTGGTTCAACGCTCGGAATTCTATCTTCTTGATAGCCATGAACCCAGAAGGAATGTTGGCAATGCAGAATCCTTCCTTGAAGTCATTCCAAGTGATCACACACTCTCCTTGCATGACCTTGAATCCACCCGACCAAGCTTGGGTGGTACCACCGAGGCAGTCAGAGGCATAGAGCTCCTTCTCACGGTCCCCATTGCAATTGGCCAAAGCAAGGACGTCCTCGATGGTGCGGATCCAGTCATAAGCATCGAATGGTTCAGCAGTGTCTGTGAAGGTTGGGGAGAATTCCTCATGAAATCAGACGGTGTGGAGCGGCCATTGCCGTTCCTGCCTTGTTGCGGGTTGTTTACAAGGGCCTGGGCCATCTGCTGGATAGTAGCATTGTTACTTGGTGCTCCTCCCGAAGAACTTGTAGAAACTGCGCTATGGTCATGTTCTCCGGTCGAGGTGGTGGCAGGGGAATGTTGCCTTGTGGCCGCTCCTAGTGTCCTCCAACGTGAGCAGCCCCTCCAGCTCCCTGTTGTTGGATTGAGTTGCTGGCTTCAGGGTTGGTGAAGGAGCTGTTGCAGGTAGCAGTCACCATCCTGTTTGGAGCAGCCAAGTCAACTAACTGGGATAGACGAGAGGAAAAGGAACAATGGAAAAGCGCGCCTAAGGGGGTTGGTCGAGTGCAAGTGTGTTAAAACAAAGGTCAAAAGACAAACATATATTAAGATAGACGATGGAGTCGCTTACATGTTGCCTAAGGCAAAAGCACGACTTGCATCGGAACACAAACAACAAGCATACATGGTTTCATATGAACCATTACACGGACTTGACTTCGCATGAGGGGTACATGACTGATCCTACCCTAGGGGTTCTCGGACTCAGGTGGTGGAGTGCTTGGTCTCGTAGTCATGCTCCTCTAGGTCTTCCTCCTGTTCATCATCTGAACGGGCATCATTCCTAGTTGAAGGGGTCGGGGAATGAGGAGGTCCATCCCGATGATGCTTCGCAGGCGGGTCGGTGAAGAGCGCATGGTACTCTATCGCACTCATGCGATGACGACGTGTGGATGCATCACTAGCTTAGGGTACTCCTCCCCGATAAGCGACAGCTGGTCGTCCTTCAAGGGCTCCATCCTTCTTGATCTTGTCTGGTTTCATCTTGGCTTGCCTAAGTAGCTCTCAGGTATGGTGAAGTTCCTCGCGGAGCTTTACAGACTTCTTCATCAGGTTATGAACCAGGCTATCGGCGGAGAGGCTGAAGAAGGTCTGGAACCTGAGTGGTATGCCATCTTCCTTGGTCAGAATCCACGTCCAACTCTCGCCACGGTCATCCTTCCTAAAGGGAAGGTAGCGAGTAGCCGGCTCGTTAGCCATCTCTAGAATGATGTCTCGAAGGTGTAGGAGTGCCTTGCGTGCAGCTGTCTTGACCGCAAGTATCATGGTCTCCATCAGTGGTCCTTCAAAGAACCAACTAGTCAGGGAATTTTTTGCCTTCACGACCACATCCACGTGGTACTCCTTCGTGACGGCATCAACCCAGTACTCGTGGTAGAGGAAAATGGGTGGTTGGCGAAACTAGCACTTCTCCAGGCTATCCCCAAGGAGTAAGGGAAAGCCAGATGTAAGGAAGGCTTTGGGTACGACGACCATCTACAAAGGTTTGAAAGGAGGAGAGTCAGCAGAGTGTTGTGTGAAGAATAGAAGAGGTAAATAGTGCAGAATTCCTAAGTACAAATGCTAGGTGTAGTTTTGTAAATGGTTTTGTCCTGACTAACATCCATGCTAACTAAGGGCTTCCTATAGTAAGGATAGCTCTGATACCAGCTCTATGGGGACCCCGACTCATAAGTCATGGTCACTGAATGCACGAGTATAGTGATCCCAAAGATCAATGCTCACTTAACACACAAAAGCTGAATAACGAGAGTCTTGCATCCACATTTAGCATCTTACACAAATAAATACAATGAAGGTCTAGTCTTACATAGATAGGGCCACAAGGGCCCAACACTTAAATAGAACAAGCAGCGGAAATCTTGGTCGAAAGCGTGAACCCATGCCATCTGCCCTAACCTACAAGCATTCTAACTGGGAAGCATCCTAGTTCGCATGTTCGTCACCAACGAACTTTTCAACATACTCGTATTCTTCCATGCCTGGCCAATTAAATAACAAGTGGCAAGCCAATGAGTACTTTGAATGTACTCGCAAGCAACCCAAGTTGTGGAACAAGGTAACAATGATGCATGATATAGCACTAAGTAGATAAATTGTGGAAAGCTAAATTTAAATGCAATAACATGATCAAGTAACTAGTAAGCATGCGTCAACAATAGGCAATATCCATCTGATCAAGTTACAGATATGATCATAAGTAGGGGTCGAACACCTTGTGTTCAGTCATCATGCTAAGTCATCGGACTTAGTTCAATACCCATGCTAGGTCATCGGACTTAGCTCATGTGAACTCTTGTCACCATCACATCCATACTCACACCAAGTTTTACAAAAATATTTGGACGTGGCTTAAGCAGCAGCACCCAACTATCCTTGACCGTGGACACGACTATTCTAATAGTTTTACACTCTGTAGAGGTTGCACACCTTACCCACAAGACTCGGGGAACTTCCGTGTCATATACAACTCATGGTACGTCACATACCCAAGGTAAGCACCTGAACAATGCCTTCCCCCTAGCGATACTAAACAAAGAGTCCACTCGATTACCCAGCCCTCACAATGTACATCACACGAGCCTCGCTCTAAATTGTACCACCCATGAGGGGACCAACGGTGTGCCTGTTGCCTGTGAAGATAGCACATGATCGTACATACTGGTACGACCCTGTATCGAGAGTGACCACGCCACTCCTGCCACTAGTAATGCGGGCTCCTTGCCAGTACCCACAAAGGTAATCAACAAGGCCCCATCCCATAAGGGGTATCGTGGTTCCGCATGTAACGTTGGGATGGTCGACAAATCTTAAACCCTCCATTTTTGAAAACACATCCTCATCTTGTTCTGGCACACGAGTTCTTTCTCAGGTGGTCACACATCTCATCATCATCTCCCTCGGGCAATAGTGGCACCCGATAGGGTTTTCGAAAAGTCTTTGAAATCATAGTTTTCCTTTCCATCACCATGCATAAAAACCCATCCCACTTGCATACCATCTATTAGCATCCTAACTACTCCCACCCGCATAACCCTCATAAGGTGGTGGGGTCATGCCCGATGCAAGTGTCAACGGCAAATGTATCGGAAGCAACCCCACCGGAGGGGTCACAACTTCACATGATCAAGTATATCAAAAGTAGAGTGCTATATGTCATGCAATGAAAAAGGTTTCTTAACATGGTCAAAGGGTTGCTTGCCTGGATCAACAAAGTCTCCGGGGTCTTCGAAGTGTTCGGTTCCAACTTCTTCGTCAACAGCGCAATCGATCGTCGCGAATAAAAGTGATAAAAATAAGCATCACACCAAAACAGAGCACCCAAGCCACTAATAAAAAATGCTACCCTACTCTGATAAATACTAAAGACCATATTAAAAATGTTTGTGTAATAATTTGCTATGGAAAACATTTTTGCAAATTGTTAACCAGAGGCAGATAATGCCAAATAGGGGCTTTTAAAATAAAACAATACATAAAATGTTTTCAAACATTTTTACAAATGGCAGTAATAAATTCTATGGAATATTCTAAGATTTTAGGTCGAAAAATATTAGGCATTGAGCTTATCTTTAATCCTATGGGAGTTTTAGAAAAACCCACGGAAAAGGAAAAAGAAAAAGGCCTCAGAGCCAACTAGGGCAAAACAGACCAAGTTGGGATGGCATGCGGCCGAGCTAGGCCTAGGCGAGCCGGGGCGCACACGCCGTCTGGGTTCAAACCCGACAGGCGGACCCCATGCGCTAGTGAGAGAGAGGGAGGCAGGAGAGGTGTGAGGCACTCATGACCTGGCCCCACTGACAGGTCGTCATCCACCTCTAGCCAGGGGTTGGCGAGCTCACCGGCGGTGAAAGGAGGTGCGGTGAGGGAATCTGGAGGCAGGAACGAACTAGGCGTCGAGACGCCGGTTTTCTGGAGGTGGAAGTGTGGCCGGAGGTGGTCAGAGTCGCCGGCGGGGAGAAGGTCACCGTGGAGCCGCTTCGCGTGGGGGTCGTCGGCGTCGCCTCTTGCAACAAATCATCAGGGAGGAAGGGGGAAAGATGTGGGATCTCTTTGGGGGCTCAATGAAGGTGGAAGGAAGGCCGGAGCAGGTCGATAGCCTGAGATCGACGAAGCCCGACGCGGCTGTGCCTCGGTCAATCCCGAGCACAGGGGCTCCGTGCGGTCTCTAGGGCTGCTCAAGGGAGGGATTGAGAGTGGAAGGGGGCCAGAGGAGGAGATAGGAGGTGCACGGGGCCCTTCAAATAGGCGAGGGTGGAGGCATGGGAGGTGGCGAGCGAGGGAGAGCTTGGGCGCTCGCCGGTGAGCCATGACAGACCAAGGAGGGGGTGCAGGGGGTCCACAAGAGATGTCTTGGAGGGTGCGGACAAGGGGGGCGGTCGTGTCACGCATGCGGGGGGGGGTGATGGAGAGGGAGATAGGAGGGGGAGATGACCCGCAGGGAGGTGGGGATGTCGAGGGGGCTCGGTGGCGTGCTCTCCTGGCCCGAGGCGGTCCAGGCATCAGGATGGGGGGCAGCTACAGTGCGGGAGTGCACAGTAGCGCGCTCCAGAGCGCCCAAATGGCATGCCATTGGCATTTTGGGCGAGACCACTTGATTCCAGAGGCTCTAGGGGGAGTAAAATAGGTGGATAAGGCATTGGATGCCTTGGGATGCCTTAGGAGAGAAGAAAAGTTGAGAGGGAGAGAGGGAAAACTCTTGTACAGGGGGTAAAATGAGGATTTAACCCGACTTACCTAAGGAGCCTTGGCCAGGGAGAATTACTGGAGGTATAAGGCATCCACAGGAGGTTGTGGTAAAAAGTTAGGGGAAGGGTAAAAGAGGAATGTCGGGACCCCGATCCTAACTCATATGAATCCAGACTGTAACATATCACATCACTTTGCGGCCTCACGCACTGTAAGCTCCACGGCTGCAACCTTACCTCAGCCGGGACCGTTTGCGTCTTTTGGCTCACGTACGTGAACATGTCGCTGGCAATCAAACGACAGAGAACCCGGGCCGACATGACTAGTCATAGAACCCAAGTGGCATATTCGTACGGAAACAGGCATACGTAACCCAGCAATGCAGGTGTCGGTCTCAAGCGTGTGTAGACGAGTCATTGCAAGCTACAAGGACTGCATTACGCCATGGGACATAAATGTCATCACTGCACGTAGAAGAGTCATAGCTGGCTATGGGGACTCCACTACACTGCGAGACATTTCCCCGAAGGGACAGAGACAACAACAAAGAAGGATACATGTCGGTCAATCAATGTGTCCGAAGGAGTAGCAAGCTACCAGGGCTCAGTGGAAGCACAAGAGGCAGTTTCCGTAAAGAGTAATACTAAAGGCACATGTCTAGGTGTCGGACCCCATACATACCGTTGCACGTCACATGTACGCACGACATGCCCGATATGCATAGATACTACTATGGCATCACAACATAACCATACATCAACTCAACTTTTATCTAAGAGGCTCATAAGAGCCTTGCATAATATGTTCTTACAGATAGGGGTCACATGACCGAACACTCAAGTCATACAAGCAAGTTCATACAAACCAAGCGGAAGCATAAAGCTGTCCGAGTACACACATATGAAACGGTAAAAAAAGGCACATGGCCTGACTATCTACAGCCCGCCACATGGCATAAGGTCGTAGCTGGGACACGAGCTATTCAGCATCGTCGACATCTAGATAGAACCCACCTGATGGGTCCTGAGTCTCATCTGCAACATTTATTAAGAAAACATGAGTACAAACGTACTCAGCAAGTCTTTAATGCAGACCTACACTATTCATGCTCATGTATCAACAAGGGGAGTGGTGGAGTTTGTGCAGCAATGCCAGCTTTGACTCATGGCTAACCTACACTACACAATTTTAACTCTTCGTTTAGATTTTAGATATCACACATGAGTCCACTAACTCCATAAAAATACACCACCATGGATTCACTTCCCTCTCCTAGGAGAGTGCCATCCACGGTACTCACACTTGTCTTGATATTTTTTTATGAGTATCCATTTGATTATCTCTGAATAGCATAAGCTTTCCATGTAGTCCATATCCGAGGGCGCGACTATTCGTATAGTTTCATACCCTGCAGGGGTGTACTTCTTCACACACGCTCTTGCCACTTATCGCTGTGTGCTCATAAAACCATGCACCTCGACAGAGAACCCTCGACCGTCAACCACATAAGACCTCTAGTCCAGGCTATCTCCTATTTGAGACTGAACCCGCATGGAAGTCCGGCCGAAGTTTCCGCTATGGCCCCAAACGATGTGGGCAGGGTTCCCAAGACCACCATTCGGGTGACCCTTGGTACGCCGTGCCACTGCCTACCGCGTCATAACCCACCCCTAGGGTCAGGGTTACGCACGGCCTCCAGCATGCTATAAACACTAGAAACTACTTGCAACTCCTGGACCAAGGACTAAACTATTGATAAGTCAAGAGGGGTCGAGTTACCGAAACCCAATGTGTGGTAGTAACTAATCTTGGAACACAAACACGGAACTCAGTTCCTAAGAACAGTCCCAATGAGACAACCCGCTATGTACTCCTACATAACCTCTCATTGCTACCTTTACCAACTCGGGTTCATCATAAGTTTATCACGTCAGAACATCGTTATTTCACTCCTGTTCATCACCCAGATGAATCAGACCTGACACAACTCGGAGCATAGAAAGCATAGCAGGCAAAGCAAGCTAAGGACATCATGGCACAAGAATCTACCAGGTATGCTAGGTTGCAAGGTTTGGCTATTTACTATGGCAATGACAGGTCATT
Organism: Hordeum marinum; assembly: GCA_022496015.1. Taxonomy (NCBI): domain Eukaryota; kingdom Viridiplantae; phylum Streptophyta; class Magnoliopsida; order Poales; family Poaceae; genus Hordeum; species Hordeum marinum. The sequence continues at coordinate 131,399,792 of CM039676.1, read as the reverse complement.
AAAAAGAATAGGTTCATCTACCGTGTATGACAGACAAGTGAACGTTTGTCCTAACGCAATAAACAAGAGTAGGAGCGAGAGAGTGGGATGTTATCGGAATGATCAAAAGGGTTGCTTGCCCTGCTGGGTAGCGGGAAGGTTTTCTCCTTTGTTGGAATACTCGGAGGTATCCTCAGAAGCAGGGCCTACCGCAATGCATGTAAATAACAATCAATACACGCAAATGCAACAGTATGATGCATGATCATGACATGGCAGCATGTATGGATGAACTAATGCAACTATTGTCTATGTTAAATGAAGGAAGTTTGAATATAGGTTCAAAATCATTCTCCATTTCATATTTCGTATATTGATCTATTAGTAAATGTCAATGTTCATCTACATAGGTTGCTCTTACATGCATGATAATAGCACCATTGGATTCATTCGATATTTCTGATAAATTTTCACATATAAATTATTTTCATCTGATTAACAGATTAATTTATATGAATTTTTGAAGTTTTAAACATTTTCTGGAATTATTTTAATTCAGAAATGTCCTTACTGCATCAGCATGACATCACTATGACGTCAGCTAGTCAACAGAACGTTGACAGGTCAAACCTGATGAGTGGGGCCCACTGGTCAGTGACCGAGTCACTAACAAAGTTAATTAATTAACTAATTACTAATTAGATTAGGGTAGGGCCCACTGGTCAGTGGGTCATTAGCTTAATTAAATTAATTAATTAAATTATTAATCAGGGTTTAATTAACAGGGCCCGGCCCCACTTGCCAGTTGACCTGGGCTCAAACCCCTATGGTCAACTCTGGCAAGACGCACCGGCGTTGAGCCACCGGTGGCTCCAGAGACGGCAGAGGGGTCAGGATCCCTCCTCCGGCGACCAAAAGGACGGCGGAGGGCACCAAACAGAGCTATGCTCACGCACGCGTCCATCCCAACACCTCTCAGGGGCTGAGATGGCCAGGATCGATGCCGGCGACGAGCTCGGCGGCTGCCGGAGTTCGGGCGAGCATGAGCTCGACGAACCAGGGCGCGACACGGCCGGAACTTGGCACCGACAAGCACTACGCGGCCCCACGAGTTTGATGGTGGTCTCTAATGGACCAACTGTTCACCGGAGCATTGCCGCCGCCGAGCTCATGCGGCGGGTCATTCGGGAGCCGATGCAATTGGGGCCTACAGAGGGGGAAAAGGCCGGGGAAGAGAGGGGAAAGAGCCGGGAGCTCACTATGTGTTTAGAGCCATCGAAATCTTGCTCGGGGAGCGCTCGGAGATGATGAATCAACGGCGGTGAGGTTCGGGTCCGAGGAGGAAGACGAGCTCGGGGACGGTGCTTCTAGTCTCCTGGCAACGCATGGCTCGGTGCAGAGGACAGAGACATCGTAGCGGAGCCTTTGGTGGTCTCAGGGGGGCGCGGGGACGGCTTGATCTACGATGGCAAGCTCTCGGTGCCGTTGGCCCATGGCGAACCAGAGGAGGGAAGAGGGCAGGAGGGCGAATCCGAGAGAGAGAGAGAGAGAGAGAGAGGGATGGGGACAGCAACGGCGTCCTCATCCTCTCGCCAGCGCGGCAGGGGGACGCATGCATGTAGAGAGCTGCGTGGCAGCTCCGGCGTGCGCGCGCAGCGAGCACACGCTCGTCCTCCTGGCCGCCAGGAAGACGACGATGGTGCTCGGCCAGCTGGGCCGGCCCAGGTTCTGCCTCCTATTCCTTTCTGTTTTTATTTCTTCTTTAATCTAAATTCTGATATTGGTTTTATTTATTTTCAGGCACAATTGTGAAGTACAAAATATCCCAAATATTTTATAGCACCAAGTTTGAATATTTCAAACTCCTATAAAAAGTAACAAAATATTTTGAAATCTGAAATATTGATATTGCTTTATTTGGCATTTTTAGAGGCATTATTATTTATTTTTGAAATGCTAAAACTATTCAAATATTTAATTGACCCTTGATATATTCATGTCCCTATTTATCAGACATAGGGAACAATTTTTATGGGCATTTTGGATTTGTTGGTTTTTCACAAATTTTAAATTAGTTTGATTCAAATGAGGGTTGGGTTTTCTTTTAATCCCCATTTCATGTTGATGCAAAATTGAAATATGATGCACACACATGCTGTCCTATGACAACTAGCTAGGGATGCGACAAGGAAGAGGTAGAAATAGTGATTTTACTAAATCACCAGAAGGTGTTTGATAAGGTTTTGGGAAAGAAAAAGTTACCAACTTGCTGAGATATTTACCAGGGTCAAATGCTAGGTAAAAATGAGACGATTCACCAAGTTTGAGCTCAGGTCGGGAAAGTTGACAATGGAAACTTGATAAACCCTAGAAATTAACATAATCAGGTTTCTATAGATCTATTGATGCTAGGATTTTACCCTTGATGCACCACTTAGTGTATCAACACTACTTGGCAATTAGAGCATGCCCACAGAGTTTGGGGCAAGGGGAGACACTTTACAATGTAAAGTTATTTAAATTTGATTTTGGATAGGAAGGGTTTTGGGGTGGTTTGATGAACCAAACCAACTTGGATTGAGATGAAACTTTGCATGATCATCACTTATGATAGTGTTGACATGCTGGAATTTTCCTGGAATTTATTGAGAATATTTCTTATAGAAATACTCCAAAAGTTTGATTTGAACAGAAAGGGTTTTGAGGGGTTTTGCCTATGATCTCATCATGCCATTCTGTTGAAACTCATATATATGTGAAATATATGTCCACTTAGTTTCCCTAAATTTTCTCAAATATTTTCAAAGCTTTTAAATAATTTTTCCCTAAGGAAAACTATTTCTAGTCTTAAGAAAAATCCTTTAAGTAAAATATAAGAATAATCTTTAAAAGTAATATTTGGTAGTTTTGGGAAGCCATAAATATAGTAGATTTGAAGTAAAGCTTTTGGGGAAGAAGATTCCACCCTATTTGAGGGGGTTTTGAAAACCTAATTTGAAATAATCATTTTTGCTTAAAACAAAATTTGATAAAAATTGTTTTGTGCACTATTCACATAGCATGATCATTGGGGAAGAGTTTTGGGACAAGGGAGATGAATATGAAGTGGAATAGAATCTAGGAGTGCCATATAACACAATCATCAATCAAGCAACATCACTGCAACAAGCACAAGCACTTTGAAAAAGTTTTATTTGGCTCAAATTTTTATAAATCAAAACATAGCAAGGTGATACAAACACAGGGTGTGACACGCTATTTATAATATATAGTAATATACTCTAGCTTTATGTTAACAACACCTATATTAATATTTTAGTACTGCGTTATCATGCAAAGCTATCCTCTTCATACCACCAACATAGTTTTATTTCTCGTTTCTAGATGGAAGCAAACGTTAGGTGTATGTAGAGTCGTATCGGTGGAAGATAGGGCTTGAGAGGATATTGATCTTACCTTTAGCTCCTTGTGGGTTCGACACTCCATACTTATCACTTCTACCTTTGTAAATTGCTCTGATGATTCCTTACACTTGGGGATTATCACCAGCCCCCGTACGGGCCCTCCATATAAAAGGGGAAGGTACCCATAGGTGATGCTCATGTACATCCGCATCTCCGCCCTCCATTTTCCACCTCAAGTGACAAAGAACTGCTCCAGCCGTCGCCACAACTCCAAAGAAAACTGCCTGGATCACCCCTCACTTTCCTTAAGCCCAAGGATGGGGAAGAAAATTGATGTCGATAAGGGGAAGCAGGTGGCTGCATTTGCAGAACCAGTGGCCCAAGATAGGAAGAGAAGGGTGTTAGTGTCAAAACTGGCGTTTCTCGGGTAGGGGTCCCGAGCCGTGAGACTAGAATCGATGGTAACAGGAGACGAAGGAGACGACGTTTTACCCAGGCTTGGGCCCTCCTATAGGGGTAATACCCTACGTCTTGGTTGATTGTATTGATAATATGTGGGTTATAGAGTTTATCTACCTCGAGATCAAATAGCTAAACCCTAGATGAGTTATCCTCTATCTACAACCTAAAACCCTCCTGCTTATATAGACGTCGAGGGTACCTAGGGTTTACACATGGTCGGTTACACGCCGAAGAAATAAACATGCCTATCTACGGTCGCCAACTTGGAGGACACGCCATGGCCCCTTGAAGCTTCCACCCTAGCGACAGGGCCCTTGATCATCCAATTCTCACCTTGCAACCCATACAGTCCGGCACATAAGAGACAGGTCGGCTATCGGAGGACCCCTTAATCCAGGACTCCCTCAGTAGTCCCCGTACTAGCCTTCAATGCCGATGTAAATCCGGATAATCTTCATGTGTCTTAATCTTTGGCATGCGAGGCGAGTCTCTTACTCCTTCTTGCTCGATAACCAACCAGTCATCAGTGAAATCCCAAGCGTCACAAGCTCGCCAGGTCCATTATAATATCTATCAGCGTTCCTTGACTTCCGCGCATCATGGGGAGACAAGCGGTTCAATGAACCCCTAGAGGAAGACCACCACGAAAAACATGGCGAGCGCCCCCAGCTCTTCCACGCGCCCCCACGGCTTCCATCCCGGGGATTGGACCAGTTACTCCTGTCGCTCCTGCAGCTGCAATCTGGAGACCCAGGGGTACCTCCCTTCTTCGGATCTAGCGGTGACCCACGCATGTTTATCCTCCTACGACAACGAAGTTTTCACGGAGAATTTCCCCAATCCTCAAAGGGGGTAACGTGTATGATTCGTGCCCTTTCTTCTACGGGGCTTCCGGTTTCCCATTCACCCATTCTTGGGAGGGTTGCTGGGATTTTATGGGATCCAGCTCCACCACCTCACCCCGGGTCTATCCTACACATCTCGGAATTCGTAGCCCTTTGCGAGATGTTCCTGGGCTGTGAGGCGCATTTTGAACTGCGAAGGAAGTATTTCTGCCTTGTCCCTCTAACTCGGGATAAGACAATCTTGGAGGTCAACGGAGCCGAAGTATGCCGCATAGCGGGAACGGGATATCCGGTGGGAATATCAAAGGAGTCTGAAGAATGGTCTTCAAAATGGTTTTATATCGAAGACGTCCACTAGTTTGATCCATCTCGGAGGGGTCTGCTCGAGTACTCTCACGCCTCTTGAAGAAAAGGTACAACTGGCAACCGAAGAGTTCGTCCCACGAGTACAGCATTGAAGAGCAACGCTTGGCAGCCCGGGTGAGTTACTTGCCCACCACAATGTGACCAATATCGATGTCATGGACGCGGCCAACCCTCAGTGCGTGCAGCCTTTTCAACAGAGGATACATCCCTTGTGGCATTACAACAGGACAAGCAACACTACACGCTCCCGAATATTGGGTCCTGCCGATCAGACTATGTTGGCCGCCACACTTGCCAACCTATACAAAGGAGAGCAAGAAGATTTTATTTGATGGTTGACCAAGGAGGGATATTTGTCGACGTTCTAGGAACGGGGGTACCGATACCTACCTGCCCATGGCCCATGGGACCGGGCGAGACCCCACTCAAGACAAGGACCTCGCGAGGGCCCTAGCATCACGAGGAAGAGCATCGACAAAACCCGCGAAGGATGGGCCTCCTCAGGACCCTCCTGAGCGGTCGAGGTTCCAATGCAAGGCCCAGCCTTAGGAGACAAGGGTGACGCAAGGAACGATAGGCGGGCGCCAGTGTGCCAGGCGGCGCAGTATCCCCTTTGGTGCAAAGGGACCAAGGACCTACGCGGGTTCCCAAAACAGCCCCAAAGGTTTCCATTCTAGTGCAAGAAGACCGCAACCACCAGCTCTGCAGGAAGGACGTCATCGCTGAGCCCGTCCCTGCGGCATCGACAACTACTTTGCAGGCGAAGACCGCCTTTGGGCAGGGCAAGCACGAACCCCTGTCCCCCTTCAAAATTGGCCATTATGGGATCCATTCCTTCCACTATGATAAGGGAAGAGGACTCGGGCCACCGCTATATATAGAGGGTAGGCTGCTTCGTAGAGGGGGATCGACCGATCCAAACCCAATCGACCAACTCAACCACTCACCAAACCACAATGAGCTTCGAACACCATTGAGAGCCCTCACGAGGCCCACTGTACTTTTTCATCCACTTCACCTCCTCGAGAGGCAATCCACCAAAGCAGGAGTAGGGTATTACGCTTTGCAGTGGCCCGAACCTGGGTAAACTTTCGTGATCATCCTCTTCATTGTCGTCGTGCAAGTTCTTTCTTGTGTTCATCGAGTAGGGAGCTAGGTGGGGCCGGGTCGCAATGGATCTTCGCACACGCCCCTGTGTTCGAATCTTAAGGGTTTTGTGGAGCCCGAAATCCGACATTTGGCGCGCCAGGTAGGGGCTTGTCGGAGCTTCCCCACTTGCGGTGAACGCCAAGCCCTGACCCAGCAACTCCATGGAGGGCGTGATCCGTGACGACCGCCGGCCCCTGGCGCGAGATGGTGTTTGGGCGCATAGGGCCGCCCATGCGGTCACCTGTATCCTCGGTGGGTCGCAGGTGCCACCCTCCGTCCGCCATGTCAAGTGCTTCCTACGACACGTGGGAGTAGTTCAACCACGGCTCGAGCCCGCAGAGAGCTGCACGTGGCCGAAAATCGACATCACCTTCGGCCCCGACGACCACCCCAAGACCACGTCGGCCGCTGGGGCGCTGCACATTCTGTGCACACAGACCATACGCGGCGTGGCCATCTCCAGGACCCACATCGACGGCTTCTCCGTCCTCAACGTCATCTCCGTGGAGGCCTTCGAGGCGCTGCAGTTGCCCCACGAGCAACTCGCACCTTCAAGGCCCTTCTTTGGAGTGGTGGATTGGTTCGTCGTTCCCGTGGGGCGGGTTCGCCTTCCCGTAACCTTCGGCACCCACTCCAACTTCCGCACTGAGTAGGTTGACTTTGATGTCGCTCACATCCTCCTGCCGTATGACGCGATACTCGGCTACCCCGCCCTCGCTCAGTTCATGGTGGCAACGCACCCGGGCCACAACGTCGTCAAGATGCCCAGGAGCGGCGATGTCCTCACTATCGTGGGAGATATCAAAGACGCGCCCCACATACTCAAGCTCTCGTACAAGACCACGGCCGCGGCACGCACCAACGTCTTGGGCGCAGCGCCACCCCGGAGGACCTCGGAGGCATCCCTGACGCCGCGCTCAGGAAGAACAAGTGGCTATTCTCCCAGAACTGGGAAGAAACGAAGCAAGTACTGGTGGATGAGGGAAGCCCGGGCCCAACTTTCACCATCAGCGCCGACTTGCCTCAAGACCAAGAGGTGGCGTTGGTGACCTTCATCAGGGCGAACAAAGACGCATTCGCGTGGAGCGCAACCGACTTGGAGGGGGTCCCGAGGGAAGTAATTGAGCACCACCTCATGGTGTGCCCCGAACGCGCACTTGGTGCAGCAAAAGGCAAGGAGGTAGGCTCCGGAGAAGCAGGCATTCATCGCTAAGGAGGTAGGCAAGCTGAAGGAGGCAGGGGTCATCCGGGAGGTGTGTTACCCGGAGTGGGTGGCCAACCCGGTGGTCGTCCCGAAAAAGTGCGGGAAGGAGCGTATGTGCGTCGATTTCACGAGCCTCAACAAGGCTTGCCCTCAGGACCCATTCTGACTGCCACACATTGACCAAATCATGGACTCCACCGTAGAGTGCGATCTCCTAGTCTTCCTGGACGCCTTATCGGGCTACCACCAGATCAATATGGCGGTGGAGGACGTTGAGAAGATGGCCTTCCTCACGACGTGTGGGGTATTCTGCTACACGTGCATGCCTTTTGGGCTGCGGAACGCTGGGGCAACCTGCCAGCGACTGATGCACATCGCCATGGGGTCGTAGCTCGGGAGGAATGCATAGGCCTACGTCGACGACATCATAGTCAAGTCTAGGGCGGTCAAGACCTTGGTAGATGACTTGGAGGAGACTTTTGCCATCCTGAGGGAGGTAAATTTGAAGCTCACTCCCGGAAAGTGCATCTTCGCAGTTCCCTTGGGCGAGCTGCTCGGTTTCCTGGTGTCGCACCGGGGAATCGAGGCCAACCCACAGAAGATCAAGGCCATAAACAAGATGAGCGCGCCCCAAACTCTCAAGGAAATGCAAAAGATGGCGGGGTGTGTGACCACCTTTGGGCGTTTCATCTCCAAGCTTGGCGAGTGGGCATTGCCTTTCTTCAAGATCATGAAAAGGAAGGGCTCTTTTGATTGGACCCCGGAGGTCGACGCAGCCTTCGAGGAAGTCAAGCGACACCTCACGAGTCCACCGGTCATGGTAGCGCCTCACCCGCGAGAAGCCTTGTTGCTATACTTGGCTCTCACCCCCCACTCTGCCAACACCGCATTGGTGGTAGTCAGGGAGGAGCAAGATGGAGCACGTACCACATCGAAGGGCTCCGACTGGCCCCGCATGCGGGGCCAGGGAGCTCGCACGATGAAAAAGAGACAACTCCTTCTCAAGATGGGGAACTCGAAGCCCAAGCCGCTCTGACGAGCCAAGAAGCGCCCAACCCTCTTGAGGACCTAGCTTCTTCCACAGACCGCGAAGCACCCAACCCTCCCAAGGCCCTGGCTTCTTCCACGGACCGCGAAACACCCAACTCTCCTGAGGCCCTGGCTTCTTCCATAGACCACGAGGTGTCCAAGCCTCCTGACCCTTCAGCGGGGCAGGACGCCTCTGGACGCCTCACCCTCGTCGAAGACCCGTTATACTACGTCAGCACGGTGTTGCAGGACGCGCGTTCGTGTTTACCCATGCAACAGAAGCTTCTCTTAGTGCTCCTTGTCGCTTGAAGGAAACTGCACCGCTACTTTCAAGGGCATCCAATCAAGGTCGTCTCTGCTTACCCCTTGGAGAAGATCCTGCACAACCCCAATGCGATGGGGAGGGTTGCCGAATGAAACATCGAACTGTAGGACTTCAACATAGAGTTCAGCATGGCTAGGGTCATCAAAGGAGCAGCCCTAGCGAACTTCATGGTGGAATGGATGGACGCCCTGGACCGGGGGATGGCAGGGAGCCAGTCCTTGCTCCCGGTGACGAAGCACCCGAAGGATTGACCATGCATTTTGACGGACCCTTCACGCGCAAGGGAGCGGGAGCTGGGGTCGTGGTCACTTCCCCGATAGGAGAAAATCTCAGCTATGCTATGCAGCTCTGCTTCCAGCATGGGGAGAAGGTCTCCAAGAACATCACGGAGTATGAAGGCTTCATCGCAGGCCTCAAGGTGGCGGTGGCCTTGGGGGTTCGGTGCCTCACCGTCATGGGCAACTCCTAGCTCCTCGTCAACTTCTCCAATAAAGAGTATACTCCAAAGGATGAGCACATGGAGGTGTATCTAGAAGAAGGCAGATGGCATAGCCAAGAGAGCTTCGCGACACGAATCTCAGGATCCAAGCATCTTGGATGAGCAACTCTTCAAGCCCTCCGCGACACCGCCTACTGAAGGTCTGGCGCCTTAGAGTGAGGAGCTTCCCCCCACACCACCCTCGGGGGCTCCAGACTATGGCCAGGCCTCGAGGGCTCGACTACTCAAGGCCTTGGAGCCCCAGGCCGAGAGTTGGTTGTAAGAATTTAGGGTGTACCTGCTCCACGGCACGCTACCAGAGAAGAAGGAGGACGCGGAGTGTGGGCCCCGACAAGCCACAGCCTACAGCTTGCAAGACGGCGAGTCATACCGCTGGTGCCCGAATGACGTCATGTTGTGATGCATTTCCAAGGAGCAAGGATGCAAACTTCTAGCTGAGATCCACGCAGGAGACTACGGGCATCACTCTTCCTCGCGCACGCTTGTAGGGAAGGCATTCCGATCAGGCTTCTACCGGCCTTCAGCACTCAACGACGCCATCAAGCTGCTTCCGTCTTGCGAGGCCAGCCAATTTCATGCCAAGTAGATTCACCATCCCGTGCAGGGCCTCCAAGCCATCCCACTCTCCTGGCCCTTTGGGTCTGGGGGCTGGACATACTCGGGCCTTTCCCACGAGCAGCGGGCGGGTACCGCTACCTCTACGTTGTCGTCGACAAGTTCACCAAGTGGGCGGAGGTGGAACCCGTGCACACCATCCCAGACGGGTCGGTCATCAAGTTCATCAAGGGCCTTGTGAGCCACTTCAGCGTCCCCAACTACCTCATCACCGACAACGATTCGCAATTCACAAGACAACTCTTCAAGACTTATTGTGCTAACCTTGGAATGCAAATATGTTATGCTTCGGTAGCCCACCCGCAGAGCAATGACCAGGCGAAGCGCTCCAACGCGGAGGTCCTGTGAGGCCTCACGGCTAGGAGCTTCAAGAATAAGCTTGAAGCTTGAAGAAGGGGTTGGGTCGACCAGATTTAGTTAATGATGTGGTCCATCCGCACCACCGCGACTAAGCCCATTGCCGAAACCTCGTTCTTCCTTGTCTATGGAGCCGAAGCACTCCTTCCCCATGAAATCAAGCACCAATCCCCACGGGTCTTGGCATTTGACGAGGAGCATTAGGAGACTGCGCAGGGAACAGACCTTGTGCTCAGAGAGGAGGCGCATCGTCGGGCCTCGCTCTAAGCTGCGCGGTATCACCAAGCCTTATGGCGCTACCACTGCCGCAACATCTGCTCTAGGACCCTCGAAGTCGGTGACCTTGTCCTGAGGCAGGTTCTCTCTAGGGAGGGCTTGCACAAGCTCTCGCCCATGTGGGAGGGCCTGTTCAAGGTCGTTCATGTCACCAGGCCTGGTGCCGTGTGCCTGGAGACTCAGAATGGGGTCCGCATCCAGAACGCCTGCAACATCCATTACCTCCGGAACTTCTACCCGTGACACTCTCATGTAATAATGAGCAGGCTTTACATGCCCCACCCCCCGAGGACACGGAGGGGTCCCTCCCACGCAATGTGGCAGCCACAACCCAGAGCTGGCGCAGAAGACAACACTGTCCATTAGTGGCTATGCCCATGAAACATGGATGCCTTACGCTCAGCGCTGAGGGAAGACGAAGGCCAATCTAAGTGCCGGACGCGGCCGTGATTTGCATTTCTTTTGTTTGGATTTCCCAGCTTTTATGAAATCAAATACGGGGTCTCTCCAAATCGTGGTCTTAGTCAAAAAGGCCAAAGTTTTGTTTTCTTGACATCTCTAATGTTGTTCTATTCCTCCAAGTTAAGTATTCACTTGCTCTCCTCCCCCTCGTACCCTGCGAGTGGAGGCTGGGGGCACGATGCTTACACCTCGCCAAAGCCTTGGCGCCTGGATACTCGCATGGTACTCACGGGTGGGTTAGTAGGCGCGTGTTGCCTCATACTCACCCAGAGGCTCCATTCTCACCCCGACGCGCCATCTTAGAAAGGAAACAAATTTTTCTTCAGACAACTTCAGCGTATAAGGGGGCTCCTAAGCATCGAGCCTCACGAGCCTTACCGGTCACAATGCCACTAGACCCTCCTAGTGCACCAGGAGTGTCGTGGCCTCGCCCCATGAAGTGCGTCCTTGGTTTCCGGTCGTACCTAACATGGTGGGGAAATGCGCGGGACTGGGACCTGTCGATGCAGGGCTACTTGGAGTACAACTACAAGCCTCAGGAAGCGTCAAAAAGCCCGGCCTTCTCGGAGCAGGAAGCAGAATTTTCGGAGGGGGTCGCTTCATCGTCTAAGGGGGCTCCTGAGCATCATGCCTCACGAGCCTTACCAGTCATAATGCCACCCGACTTCCCGGTGCCGTCCTTGGTTTCCGGTGAGCATAAGGAGTACCGAGGCCCTGCCTCCTCGGGAATGACCATGGTAAGATCGTCATACCCCGCGATGGTAGGGAAATGCGCGGGACTAGGACCCTATTGATGTAGAGCTGCTTGAGTGTCAAAGGGGGTTCCTAAGCATCGTGCCTTAGGAGCCTTACCGGTCATAAGGCCAGTCGACCCCCTGGTATCGTCATTGGTTTCCGGTCGGCATCAGGTGTGTCAGGGCCCCGCCTCGTGAGGAGCATCCATGGTAACATGGTCGCACCCCATGATGGTAGGGAAATGCACGGGACTGGGGCTTGCAGACAAATGGCATCGTCAGAGCTCCCAACTCACCTCACTTGCAAGAAGAAGAAGCCAACTGAGCGAACGGACCCCCCGGGCAGCACAGCCAAACCCCCGAACCCGAAATCCTACTGTGGACCAATCAAGCTAAGTATCCTAATTGCGATCGGGAGGCAACACTAATTGAAGAAATACAGAAGATACTAATAAAGAAGGTAGACGCCCGAGTGCATTCCACGCCCATAGGGCCTCCCCTAATTCTTGTGTTGCAGGTGCAAAAGAAAAGGAGGCGAAAGAAAGTGAGGAGTCGCACGGGAGCTGTTGCCTTAGGATCCCGACGCCGGAGCACCGATGTTCAGTCGGTGTCCTCCTCCTCCTTCATGGCCCCACGGAAGCGCACCGGAGCGGACGTCCCCAGATCGGAGAACGGCGCCGCAGCGGTAGACTACCCCTCCCCCCCCCACCGACATGCGGGTAGGTCGGCGTGGCAGTGCGCCACAGCTGTTGTCGTTGTTGTCCCTCGGGCTTCCTTTGGATGGGGTGTTGCTGCTAGAGGCGCGACGCCCGTCATGAAGGGCAAACTTGTCCCCAGGATCGCCACGGCGAATGTCCTCCGAGCAGCACCCCAGGCGCTTGCCCTCACTCCCAAAGATCCTAATGAAGAGCATCGCCTCACCGTCATACTTGAAGTGAAAGTCGCGCCTCCCCCTCAAGCCATGGGCGTGGGAGAACGTTTGCTATCTGCGGTTCAAGTACGTGTAGCCTTCATGGGCGACCTCGAGCTCTGCCCAGGATGCCCTGTTGCAGCAGCTGTCGTCCTGCAGCCAAAGGTTGGCAAGCCCTCCGGCCAGTAGGGCCATCACGAATAAGTTCGGGAGCTGGAACCAAGCGGCTTCTGGCATATCCGCCCATGTCACAAATTCCACAGCCGAGTCGTCCGAATGAAGCTACGGGAGCGGCGGCCGCGTGGCTATCGCCGACCTTCCACCTCGGCCACCACCGCATTCACCGTCGCGGTCGCCCGCGCTGGATGGCGATCCCTCGCTCTTGCCGTAGCTCGGTGAAGCGCGGCTGCGATTGCCGGGAGCTGCCCCCGGTGCACGACATATTTCTGGGGTTAACCGCAGCCCTTTCGAGGCGGCAGGGCGACAGGGCCATCCCTGGGAACCTTCCCCTTCTCTACAACAGAAAACTTCCTCATCGGCGCCATTGCTGGGAGGGTACGGTTCGAGAGGTGTGGAGACAGAGAAGAGAAATATGGATGAGGGTTTTCTCACCCTCGCTTCTTTATATACAGACAGAGGCCGCCCGACGCCCCACCGCATACCCGGGGCATGCGGCCCGTCGAAGGGTCACATCCGTGTGGCCCAGGGCAGCAGCAACATTTAATGGGAAGAAATGATGACCGGCGCTATGCCCAGGTGTCACATCGGTTTGACTGGGTATGGTTCTAGACGCCCTCGGGGAGTGGACGCGCCGCCGCCAAGGCGTTTGACGTGTGCCAAGCCTGCCCGCAGGCGTTTGGGGGCCCGCGACACTTCAGGCCGTCCCCTAGGCTTTACCCGTAAGCCAGCTCGAACGCACCTTGGGCCCGGGGGCTACTGTCGGCATTCTGGGAACGGAGGTACCCAGACCTGCCTGCCCGCGTCTCAGGGCATGGCCCACTTCATCAACCGAATGGGACCGAGTGAGGCCTCATTCAAGACAAGGCCCTCGAGAGGGCCCTAGCCTCGCAAGGAAGAACAGTGACAAGACCCGCGAAGAATGGGCCTCCTCAGGACCCCTCCCGAGCGGCAAAGGTTCCTATGCAAGTCCCAAACTTAGGAGTCAAGGGTGACGCAAGGAAGGACAAGCGGGCGCCAGTGCGCCAGGCGGGACAGTTTCCCCTTTGGTGCGGTGGGAGCATGGACGTACGTGGTTTCCCCAAAGCACCCCCAAAGGATTCCATTCCGGTGCAAGTAGGCCACAACCACCTGCTCCATAGGACGGACATCATCGCTGAGCTCATCCCTATGGCATCGACAACTACTTTGCAAGCGAAGACCACCTTTTGGCAGGGCGAGCACGAACCCATGTCCCCCTTCAAAATTGGCTGTTGTGGGATCCCTTCCTACCATTGCGACAAGGGAAGAGGACCTAGGACACCACTAGATATAGAGGGTAGGCTGCTCCGTAGAGGGGGACCGACCGATCCAAACCCATTCAACCAACTCCACCACTCACCAAACCACAAGGAGCTTCGAACACCATTGAGAGCCCTCAGGAGGCCCTGAAACATTGGTACTTGTTCATCCACCTCACCTCCTCGAGAGGAAATCCACCAAAGCAGGAGTAGGGTATTAAGCTTCGTAGCGGCCCAAATCAGGGTAAGCTGTCGTGTTCATCTTCTTCCTCGTCATCGTGCGAGTTCTTTGTTGTGTGCAGCTATATATGTTACCAGATCAGAAGTAGGAAGCGCCAGAAATCATCGGCGACGATGAGAGGACCTGCATCACCCGGTATTCTCCGAACAAGAGTTCGGCGCTCTATGCACGACAGACACGCACATCGGTACTGCCCGAGCTTGGTTTGGAGAGGCCATGAAATTGATAGCGGCCAACATGTAGGTAAGTAATCGGTTTTGTACAGTCCGAACACTCACGTAAACCTAGTAGCCCCTGAGCCTTAAATTGGTTCGAAACGACCAAATTAAGGGTCCTTGTGTTGTTTTATTTCTAATGCAGGCCTCGAAGCAGTAGAGCGAGCAACTGGCCAAGCAACTATAGGACAGCCAAACACAGGTGGAATCTATGAATGCCAAATTGGAGCAAGTGAAGAGCTTTACTTGAGAGGCACATGGTGAGTATATCTATGCTGATATTCTTAGTATATTCCCATGCAGACGCAAGGATACTCTTTAGCTGCTGAATTAATAGGGAAAACACAAAAGGAGTTGGATGTAGCCCAAGACTCTCAGCGATACGCAGAGTTCCAGCACGAGGCCGACTATCGTGTTTTGAACCATCTCCAAGCAGAGAATAAACAACAGGCCAAAGAAATTGTGAGTTTAAGAACTCAATTGGCCTAGGCTCAAGAAGAGAACCAAAAACTACAGAGGGGCATGTTCGGTAAGTGCGATTCTACCATCAAGAAGTACTTCTTATAAATGAAGCATAATGGGCATGCCTTTGACTCATGTGTAGGTCTTCTAACTAGGCGACCCGACGAAGAGATCGGATCCTACAGGAGAGTCTTCGGAAGGAGCTTTCCGCTTTGCATGAGCGGTCTCTCAAGGCCATGAAAGGCATGGTAAAGGTGCTATGGCCCGCCGAGCAACCTCCTGAGGGGATGACCGAACTAATCGATCGAGTCAAGAGGGTCCGAAGTAGGTTCGAGCTATGGAAGACATCGGCATGTAGGGCGGGAGCACGAGAGGCGCGGGAGATGATCAAGACCCGATATACTAGACATAACCCCGAGCATATGGCTCGAGTTAGGCTAGTGGGGCCAGATGGACAAGAACTGCCGCTTCACCTGGTGTACGACTAGGTGATGCCTGTCGCCCCTCTCTCACAAGAAGACTGCTCCCAAGACACCATAATCCACAATCTTGATCAATAACTAAGTGTATAATTACATATAACTATGTAAGAACAATCGAGTTGTTGCTCCATCTATGTTGGAAACTTTGTCTTAACCGCCCATCAGCTTCTACCTCAAGAGCGAAGAGCTCGAGAGTGTTCCATGTAATTTATCACCGTAAAAGAGCGAATTATGTTCGAGGAACCAGACAATCTGGCCATTCGATGCGAACAGATAGAAAGCACACATGGAGATATGTTATATTACTGCTTAGCATAAGAAGCATCTTCCAAGGAAAATGGTACCTCTATCGATACCTTTCTTCCGGTTTCTACGAAGATCGTAGGTAGAAGGCCGTATACTGCTAGTATGCGGCTAAGGGCTTTTGACAGAAAAGAAGCCCAAGTAATTGTGATAACAACCATAGTCGTATTAATTGCTTCCGTCATGGCCAACCAATTGTCTACTTAAGATAGCTAGATTTTGGCTTCACCCATCCGAGGTACATATCCGGATGTCCCGGTCGTAAGAATCGCACAGGTGCTCCCTTTACCCTCTAGCCAAACAATCAGGAACGTAGAGGGTAAACACATGAGCGAGGGGACCCAACTTGGCAAAATCTTAGTTCGAATTGATAGATATGATGGCTTAAACACGACAAAGGAAACGTGTGTACACAATAAGTGTGGGTAAATGCTTATAATATAACAGTGTTGGCTTCGGAAAGAAGCCCACAGGTGTTGTGTTCGGATTTAGCACTTAAGGGTGTAAGCCGATAGTCTTAGTACAAGATCGAATGAACGGAACATAGGAAGAAGATGGAAAAAAATCAATCCGATCAAACAGCGGAGTGGGAGGGGAAGGAAAAAGAGAAAAAGAGAACAAACAAAAGGGTTAAAGTGTGTGACGACACTAGTTTATCCATATAAGTGCCAAAGACGAGCCACGTTCCATGGGTTTGGTTCAAGGCAGTTATCTGATGGGTTCTGAAGAAGGTAAGTTCCTCCTGCGAGCTCTTCGTCGATTATGAATGGGCCCTCCCATTTGTGGTTGAGTTTGTGCTTTTGCTTCTCTGGGAGCCGTATGTCACACCTTGTGATTGTAGCACATTGTTATGATTGGGTTTATAAAATTTGGAGCCAACTAAAACTTTTTCTATGTGTTTGTGCTTGCTTTCTATGTTGTTTGCTTGCTTGTTGACTGAGTTTTATGGCACTACTAGGTTCTATTCCACTCCATAATCATCTTCCCTGATCCAAACCCCTTGCCCAATGATCATGCCATGTGAATAGTGCCCAAAACAATTTTTATCAAATTTGTTTTAACCAAAAATGATTTATTTAATTTAAGTCCCCAAATCAGGTGGACCCTTCTTTCCCAAAGGCTTTATTTCAAACCTACTATATATATGACTTCTCAAAACCAGCAAATTTTAATTTTAAAGATTAATTTCACATTTTATTTTAAGGCTTTTTATTAAGGCCAGAAATGGTTTTTCCTAGGGAAAAATTATTTAAATGCTTTGAAAATATTTGAGAAAATTTAGAGAAACTCAGTGGACATATATTTTCCATATATATGAGTTTCAACACAAGGGCATTATCAGATCATAGGCAAAGCGCCTCAAAACCCTTTCTGTTCAGATCAAACTTTTGGAATATTTCTATAAGAAATATTCTCAATAAATTCCAGGAAAATTCTAGCAAGTCAACACAATAATGGGTGAAGATCTTGCAAAGTTTAATCCCAATCAAAGTTTGTTTGGTTCATCAAACCATCCCAAAACCATTCATGTCCAGAATAAAATTTGAGCAACTTTACATTGTGAAGTGTCTCCCCTTGGCCTCAAACTTTGTGGGCATGCTCTATTGGCCAAATAGTGATGATACACTAAGTGGTGCACCATGGGATCTAGAGAAATCAGTTTCTACCAATTTCTAGGGTTCACCAAATTTCCACTGGCAACTTTTTCTCCTTGAGCTCAAATTTGGTGGAGCATCTCATTGTCACCGAGCCTTTGACCCTGGTAAAAATCTCAATAAGATGGTAATCCTTTCTTGCCCAAAACCTCATCAAACACCTTCTGGTGATTTTGTAAAACCAACATCCTCACCTCTTATCCTTTTACCCTTGGCCCCAGCTTTCTACCATAGTCTCTGTGAGTTACTAGCTACCTCCAGTAACTTTCCCTAGCCAAAGCTCCATGCGGAAGTGAGTAAAACCCTCATTTTCACCTCTGGACAATAGTTTTCTCCCTCTCTCTTAGCCTCCCTTCTCTCCTAAGGCAACACCAGAGGATCCAATGGCATATTCCCTATTTGTTAACCCCCTCGATCCCCCTAGGCATAGCCGCCCATGCAGAAGACGCTATTGGCATGCCATGGCATGCCAAACACACGCTTTGGAGCCCGCTACAGTGCTGACATGCACTGTAGCCGCTGGCCACTACATGGCTCCAGAAGCCTTGGGCCTCCCCCTTGCGCCACTTGGTCCCCCTCGGCGTCCGTGCCATGCCACCCTTGTTGGCCCCTCCTCTCTCTCCTTCCTCCTCCCTCCCACACATGTCGAGCGCCGCCCGGCTCGGCCAACCCGTGACCTCACACACACGCCCTCCTCTCTCTCTCCCATTGCTCCTGCTCGGCGTAGAGCAGCCCTAGGAATGCACCCGAGCAGTCCCGTGAGGCTTCCTCTCCCTTTGGCCTTGGCCACGAGCTCGCCGGCGCACAGCGTTCGGTGGACTCATGCCCCCTCTATAAAAAGGGCCTCCCGAGCCCCTCTCTCCCCTCTGCTATCTCTCTCCTCTCCCCTATGGCCCTCCTGCGCGCTTCGAGGACGTCCCGTAGCTCCTGCACTCGTAATCAGGCCGAGGACCGTCGTGGCAACCTCATCGTCGATCTCCAGGTACAGAGCCCCTCCGGCCCCCATTCTTCTCCCATTGGTCCTCCCTTGCTGCACTGATGCTTCCTCCTCTTCCTCCTGTCCTTTTTGCAGTACCGGACAGCTCCGGTGACCTCTCCCGAAGCGCCTTCCGCCGCAAGGGCTTGTCGCCGGCAACTCCGGCCACCTCAGGCCTCCGTTCCACCTCCAGAGGACCGGCGGGTCGACGCTGAGCTCATCCCCACCTTCGCCTGTCGTTGCCGTGCCCTCCATCATCCCGGTGAGCACGCTGGCCACCCTGTCACGAGGTTGGAGATGACAGGCAATCCCTTCGCATCTCACAAGCTTAGACTATGCCTGCCAAGCGATGGAAGGCTATGGGGGTAGATCCCAGCCCCCCGTCAAGCCTCACCACTCCGCCAAACTCCCTCTACCAGAGGTTTCGGCCCCTCCGATAAGCTCCACTCCCCAACTTTGAAGAGCAGTAGATTAACTGTGCCACCCACGTCGTATGAGTTGGGATCCATGTTCACGGCTTTGGAGTAAGTTTCCTTAACTCATTCTCGAGTGAAGCCTTTTCTTGATCTGTTTTTTAATTTAGCTCGAATGATCATCTTCTGACAGGGACGAAGGCGAGGACCCTTTGGTGCACCAGGCCAAATGAACCAAGTCCTTGGCAGGGCTACAATGTGTGGAGGGCATGAACCCGACAAGGGATGCAAAGGATAATCTCATGCCCAGCACCCGGTCAAGTCGCCATGCGAGGCCCAGGAGCAAGCTTCCCTCATACACAAGGACAAGGAACGTCCCCTTATGCCTGTCAAGGAGAGGGGGGAGCTCCATCAAATGGAGGTTTCCCTGGAGGAGGCCCCTTCTTAAGATCTCTTGTCTACGACTCCTTGTGAACAAGAACTTACGGCAAGGGCTTCTGCCAAGGAGGTCTCCTGCGCCGAGGATATCACTGCCGATGCGGCAACAGACCATGCGCTAACAACAAACGTTGCCGGGGAAGGTTATGCTCTTCCGCGGTCATTTCTGCAGGGAAAACTGACCTGTCTTTATTTCCATCTTCTTATTCTTTGCATGATCTGATCGATTTTGGAATCGCATCATTCCATGTGTTTCTTTGGGTTTTGCAGCCCCGCTTCTTGAAGAGCCCAAGCTGCTTGAGGAGGTCGCATTTATCGATAAGGACGCAGCTGAGGAGCCCACGAAGATTGCCGCTGCGAAAGGTCGTGAGTTGGTTGCCGGGCTACTTTAGGAACCAGTGGAAAGGCTGGAGCTAGACTCCGGCAACCTAATAAGCCCAGAGGTACTCGTCGAGGAAATTCTGTTGGGGAACGTTTCATGGGAAACAAAAAATTTCTTACTTACACAAAAGTTCTATCCACGATGCTGAGAATCGAGGAGAGGGAGAGTGGATCTATGTACCCTTTTGGATCGCTAAGAGGGAAGCGTTAAGAAATGCGGTTGATGTAGTCGAACGTCTTCGCAATCCAAATTACAAGACGTCCCGCGATTCGAACACGATCCGTCCCGATCTAGCACTGAAAGGACGACACCTTCACGCTCAGCACACGTATAGCTCAATGATGATCTCTGCCTTCTTGATCGAGAAAAAGGGAGCGGAGAGGTAGATGAGAACTTCGGCAGTGCGACGATGGTGGTGGAGCTATTCCAGCAGGGCTTTGCCTAAGCACCATCGAAAATAGAGGAGGAGAAGATCTAGTGGGGCAGAGAGGGTGTACCGTGGCTTGGGGTGCGGATGCCCTCTCTCCCCTCCAATATATATAGGAGGGAGAGGGAGGGGCTGGCGCCCTAGGATTCCTCCCCTAGGGCCGGCCGAACCAGGAGGTGGAGGAGTCCACCTCCAAGTAGGAGGTCGGCGTGGGAGGAGTTCTCCGTTTAGGACTCCTCCCGCTCTCCTTGTTCCCCTGCGCATAGCCCCTCTTCGGCTCGACGCCTAGCACATCAGGGGCTGGTGAGCCACCACTAAGGCCTATGTGGCCTCTTGGGTTGTGTGGGCCCCACTTGGTGCATCCCCGAAACCCATTCGTCACTCCCGGTACACTGCCGGAAATGCCCAAAACTTTTCCGGAGTTCAAACTCCACTTTCCTATATACCAATCTTTACCTCCGGACCACTCCGGAGCTCCTCGTGAAGTCCAGGATCTCATACGGGATTCCGAACCACATTCGGTCACAACAATAGATAACTCAATACTCCCAAAACATCATCGAACGTTAAGTGTGCCGACCTTGCGGGTTCGAGAACTATGTAGACATGACCGAGACACCTCTATGGACAATAATCAATAGCGGTACCTAGATGCCCATATTGGTTCCTACACATTCTACGAAGATCTTTATCGGTTGAACCTCTATGTCAAGGATTCAGTTAATCCCGTATGTTCTTCCCTTTGTTCTTTGGTATGTTACTTGCCCGAGATTCGATCGTCGTATCTCTATACCTAGTTCATTCTCATTACTGGCAAGTCTCTTTACTCATTCTGTAATACAAGATCTCGTGGCTAAATCTTTAGTCACTTTGATTGCAAGGCTTGTTGTGTGTTGTATTACCGAGTGGGCCCTTGAGATACCTCTCCGTCACACGCATTAACAAATCCCAATCTTGATCCATACCCACTCAACAGACACCCTCGGAGATACCTGTAGAGCATCTTTATAGTCACCCAATTACGTTGCAACGTTTGATACACACAAGGTATTACTCTGGTGTTAGTGAGTTGCATGATCTCATGGTCATAGGAACCAATACTTGACATGCATAAAACAATAGCAATAAACTGACACGATTAGATGCTACATTCATAGTTCGGGTCTTGTCCTTCACATCATTCTGCCAATGATGTGATACCGTTATCAAATGACATCTCATGTCTATGGCGAGGAAATCTTGACCATCTTGGATCAACGAGCTAGTATACTAGAGGCATACTAGGGACACATTGTTGTCTATGTATCCACACATGTATTTGTGTTTCCAATCAATAAAATTATATCATGGATAATAAACGATTATCATGAACAAGGAAATATCATAATAACCACTTTATTATTGACTCTAGGGCATATTTCCAACAGTATCCCACTTCCACTACAGTCAGTAATCTAGCTCACATCACTATGTGATTTACATTGTAATGAATCTAACACCCATATAGTTCTGGTGTTGCTCATGTTTAGCCCTTGGAAGAGGTTTAGTCAACCGGTTTGTGACATTCAGATTCGTTTCCACTTTGCAAATATTTATGTCCTCCTCCTTGATCTAATCGCGGATGGAATTGAAGCATCTCTTTATGTGTCTGGTTCTCTTGTGAAACCTTGGTTCCTTGGCCAGAGCAATGGCACCAGTGTTGTCACAGAACAGAGTCATTGGGTTCAATGCACTGGGCACTACTCCAAGATCTGTAATGAACTCCTTCATCTAGACACCTTACTTTGCCGCCTCTGAGTCGGTGAAGTACTCCACTTCGCATGTAGAATCAGCTACCATGCTCTGCTTGAAACTGCGCCAGCTTACCGCTCCCCCATTGAGAATGAATACATATCCGGTTCGAGACTTGGAGTCATCCGGATGAGTGCCAAAGCTTTTATCGACGTAACCCTTTATGATGAGCCCTTTGGTCACCTCCATAAACGAGAAACATTTCCATAGTACTTCTTAGGTAGTTAAGGATATTCTTGACTGATGTCTAGTGTTCCATTCCTGGATTACTTTGAAACCTTCCGGCCACACTTATGGCAAGGCTGACATCGGTTCTTGTGCACAACATTGCATAAATGATCGAGCCTATGGCTAAAGCATAGGGTATGACACTCATCTTCTCTCTATCCTCTAAAGTCACTCGGCATTGAGTCTTACTCAACTTCACACCTTGCAATACAGGCAAGAACCCATTCTTGGACTGATCCATTTAGAAATTCTTCAAAACTTTGTCAAGGTATGTGCGATGTGAAAGTCCTACTAAGTCTCCCGATCTATTTCTCGAGATCTTGATGCCTAATATGAAAGCAACTTCTCCTAGGTATTTCATTGAAAAACTCTTGTTCCTTCATGCTTACCAATATTTCTATATTGAGTAAAAACTTCAGACTCATTTGACGCTTTGAAACAATTAGAAAATTCTTGGACTAAGTGCAAAAGTTTCTGTTTTTCAGCAAGATCAAATCAACAACTACCATAGATCACCCCAAAGGTTTTACTTCTCTCAAACACTAATTAAAACACAAATACACAATTTCCACAGAAGTAATAATGTGGGAAACACTCAAAAACAGAAGCAAAAATAGAACACAAAAATAAATTTGTCATCTTTGGTACGCAATCCTAAAGTACCCCTCCTTATAGATTCATAAGGAAATCGTATTTTCTTTCTAATAAAGTGTTCCATGCCTTTCCTTAATGGAAATTGGAATCTAATGTTTCCTTCTTTCATGTCAATAATTGCAACAATCGTTCTAAGGAAAGGTCTACCAAGAATAATAGGAAATGTAGAATTGCAATCTATATCAAGAACAATGAAATCTATGGGCATATAATTCCTATTTTCAACTATAATAGCATCATTAATCCTTCCCATAGGTTTCTTAATAGTGGAAACCGCAAGATGTTAGAGAGTAATCATCAAGATGATGCTAACCTAGCACATCACATAAAGTTTTCGGAATCGTGGATACAATAGCACCCAAATCACACAAAGCATGGCACTCATAATCTTTGATTTTAATCTTTATAGTAGGTTGTTACTCATAATGAAGCTTTCCAGTAATAGAAACTTCTAACTCAAGTTTTTCTTCAAAAGATGTCAACATAGCATCAACTATATGTTTAGTAGAAGCCTTATTTTGACTATAAGAATGAGGAGAATTCATCATAGATTTTAAAAAGGAAATAAAATCAATGAAAGATAAACTATCATAATTAAAGTCCTCGAAATCCGAAAGAGTGGGTTCATTGTTATTTAAAGTTTTGACCTCTTCAATACCACTTTTATCAATCTTAGCATTAAGATCTATAGATTCCTAATCATTGGGATGCCTTTTAACTAAAGTTGACTTATCTCCAGTCCCATCATTATCAAGATTTTATATTGGAGAACAAAGATTCAGTAGGAGTCACATCAATCACTTTAAGATCTTCATCATTATTATCACGAGAACGCACTTTTTGAAGCCATTCATGCTTAGCACGTATTCTAGCGGTTCTTTCTTTACTTTCATCCATAGAAATGTCATAGATTTTAGAGCCTCATTAATATCATGCTTAGGTGGAGTTGATCTAACTTTCAAAGAATCAATCTCAAGCAAAATTCTATCAAATCTCCTAGCCAAACCTTCAATCTTGAGCACCTTTTCTTCAATAGTAGCATTAAAAAATTGTGAACTAATAAACTCTTTAACAATATTCACAAGATCAGAGGGAATCTTATTATAATTTCCATAAGAATTTTTGTTGGAATTACCATAATTATTAGAGGAATTACTAGGAAACGGCCTAGGGCTTAAATTACCTCTATACGCGTTATTACCAAAATTGTTCCTACCCAAAAAATTCACATCCATAGAGTCATTATTATTTCCAATCAAAAAAACAAAGGAAAATCATTAGGATCAATAGGAGCACTCTCATCTAGCAAAAAAATTCATCATTTCATCCATCTTTTCACTCAAAGTATTTATTTCTTCTACAACATGCACCTGTTTACTAGTGGTAGTTCTTTTGATATGCCATTGAGAGTAGTTTGTCATAATATAATCTATGAGTTTAGTAGCTTCACCTAACGTGATTTCCATAAAAGTACCACCCGCGACGGAATCTAAATGAGTCCTAGATGCAAAATTCAATCCCACATAGAAAATTTGTATAATCATCCATAAACTCAAACCATGTGCGGGGCAATTCCTAAACATGCATGCTCATGATTAAGTTGCTTAAAATTCATTATATCATTCCTAAGGGAGATGATCCTAGGGGGCGGAAAGTAATTGGAAATAAAACCATCTTTACACTTATTTCAAGAATCAATACTATTTTTAGGCAAAGATGAAAACCAAGTTATAGCACGATCTCGTAGTGAGAATGAAAATAGCTTCAATTTCACAATATCATTATCCACATCTTTATTCTTTTGCGTTTCACACAACTCAGTGAAAGTGTTTAGATGGGATGCATCATCTTCACTAGGAAGGCCAGAAAATTGTTCTTTCATCAAAAGATTAAGCAAGGCAGCATTGATTTCATAAGATTTCATTGAGTACTAATAAAATCATTATTATTAGTATTGTAAAATTCACACAACTTGGTATTCTCACACATCTTGACAAAGCAAGCAATCAAGCACACAAGCAAACGAAAGGCAAACGAAAGAAGGGCGAATGAAAAGGAAAATCTTTTTGGTATTTTCAGAAAATCGTTTTTCAAGTGGGGGAGTTTGAGAGGAAAATGGAAAATAATATAAATACAAGAGATGAGTTTGTGATGGGTACTTGGTAGGCTTGATGTGTATACTCCCCGGCAACAGCGCCAGAAATCCTTCTTGCTACCTCTTGAGCGTGCGTTTGTTTTCCCTTGAAGAGAAAAGGGTGATGCAGCGAAGTAGATAAGTATTTCCCTCAGTTGTTGAGAACCAAGGTATCAATCTAGTAGGAGGAGCAAGCAAGTCACCAATGGATGCACCTACACAAACAATCAAACTCTTGTACCCAATGCTATAAAGGGGTTGTCAATCCCTTCACGATTATTTGCAAGGATTAGATGTAAACAAGAACTAAAAGTAAAAGGTAAATAAATTGCAGCCAAGTATTTTTGGTTTATAGATCTGAAAGTATATTATGGAAACTAGACCCGAGGGGCGTAGGTTTCACTAGAGGCTTCTCTCTTGAAGGAAAATATCATGGTGGGCAAACAAATTACAGTGAAGCAATTGATAGAAAAGTGAATAATCATGTATTTATCCAAGGCAATGATCATGCATATAGGCATCACGTACGTGTCAAGTAGACCGAAACGATTCTGCATTTACTACTATTACTGCACACATCGACCGACTCCTGCTTGCATCTAGGGTATTAAATTCATGAAGAACAGAGTAACGCATTAAGAAAGATGACATGATGTACAAGGATAAACTCAAGCAATATGATGAAAACCCCATCTTGTTACCTGATGAGGATATGTACCTAGGGTAGGGTCCTAGGCCTGAACTACATAACCTACCTAAGGACACTATGTAGGAGGACTTAAAGAATACAAGAGAGATTCCAACTAGATTCACCATGATGCTGAAGTCAGTCGACATTTATCCACTCGAAGCTTCTCCCTCCACACGACAGTAACCTGTCACTCGGAAGACCTCACTTCTAGTCGACGCCAGAAGACCAGAAGCCAACCCAGGGAGGCCAACGGGCAGGCGTTAGGCCAGTCATCATTAGTAGCAATTATGATGTACGTTACTAGTAACGTTCGTCTTTATACCCACGATGGAACCGTTGGACACCTCGGACTTATGAGGGGCAGCGAACTCTATATAAGCAGCCCCTCCCCTTTGGCACAAGGGTTCGCAACCTCTATAACTCACAATCTCCACACGACAAAAGCTCCCGAGAGGGGCCTGACCTCATACATCCGTGTGTACATCCTCGTCGTAGCTAGGACTCTTCCCTCTCCTTTCATACCCCTAACTTCTACTGTCAGACTCGTTTCCACGACAGTTGGCGCCCACCGTGGGGCAGGCATCTAAGGGAATTCCGGTGAGGTTGCATTTTTCCTCCTTCGTCATGTCTTCCGGCGGTGTTTTATCCCTGGTCCACGATATCCATTTCGGAGCGCTCACCTTCATCGCCGAAAATTCGGCATGGCTCCAAGAAGCGCCTCTCGATGTCGAGGCGCTCCTAGTCCGCGGGGCCACGCACTTTAGAACGAGCTCCTGCGGTGTGCTTCCGTGGCAGTCGTCCACTTCGTCCTCTTCGTCTCTCCCCGTTGTTCGCCGTCACAAGCGATCTGGTCGCTCATGGCTCTAACGCTGGGTGAGACATGCAGCGACCCACCAAGTTTTGTCTCCGTAGATTGCAGCGATCGAACCTGCCAAGTCTCTTCAAGGCGTGTTCGAGTTGGACTCCGATCAGTCGGACGTTCGCTCCGAGTGCTAAAGCTGCGATCCTGCAGTGGAGCTTCTTATGTCCGGTTCTCACAAGAGCCCATCGCGAGGCTTTGGCCATGGTATGCGTGAAGATGGTGGACCGTAGAATGAGCAACCATGTCGAGATGAGGATGTTCTCCATACTCCCATCGTTGGTGCGACCGCTGAGTTTAGGCCTTGGAGGCCACACGCATCCGGCTCGAAGAACTCCAGAGAGAACTCGATGAGCGCTCGCCACCGTCCACCAGCTCCCAGTCGACGTCAGCGACAGCTATTTCCGAGTGGTTCACATAACAATGTTGAGGTATACCGTACTCCAATTTTAAACATTGTAGCTGCAGCTAGGATAGCAGATTCCATTCATCCGTCACGATTAGAGGCTAGGAGAGGGTTGCTATAGACTAGAGCATTGCTTGATGCAGCTCAACGCCAGAATTTTGTTGTTTCACAGTCGCGCAATAGGATTCACAGTAATTCACCAAAAGCACAGACTATTCAGTTGGCACATAGTATTGGATCGCCCTTGCGCCGCAGGGGCGAAGGTTTTCGTGAGTATCAGTATAGAGATCAGTTTCACCATGATGACCACCGTCGAGTGCCCACCCCTCCGCTGGGTGGTCCACATGTGCCCCGGGAACAGGACGAAAGGCGTTCGTTCGGTGATGAGCGGAATGTAGGGTTTGATGCTCGAGACCTCCTCACTGAAAGGCGGATCGAGATTGGAAGAGCCCACAGGGATGGGTATGACAGAGATTTTCTGAGTGGAAGCACCGCTGTTATTTCTGGTCCTGAGTGCTTTAGCAGGGCTATTTGTTCTCCAGAGATTCCCCCCAACTTTAGGTTGGTGGCCGGGATCGGCAAGTTTTCTAGCGAGTCAATGCCAGAAACATGGTTGGATAATTATCGGGTGGTTGTTCAGCTTGGTGGTGGTAATGATAACATTGCAATGAAGCATGTGTCCTTGATGTTAGATGGTTCAGCTCGTGCATGGCTGAATCACTTGGCTCCTTCTAGCATGCACTACTGGGAAGATCTGGCCTGAGTGTTCATCAGAATGTTCGAGGGCAACTGCAAGTGTCCTCCAAGTCTGATTGATTTTCAACATTGTGTTCAGAAGCCCAACGAGACTTTGAGAGATTACATTCAGCGCTGGTCTACTCTGCATCATACAGTGGAAAAATTTCCGAGCATTAGGCTGTTTGTGATTTGAAGGTTGAAGTAAAATACAGAGAGCTCTATCTGAAGTTTGGGTGAACAAGTGACATCTCACTAAGTAAAATGATGGAAATCGCCACTTGGTATGTCAATGTTGAAGAAGAAGGCCACGTCCGCAGTAGCAAAGCAAACGCAGTCAACTATGATGCCGACGGCAATTCCAGTCGGAAGTAGAAGTGGAAGGATGATGTCCCTGTTCAGGCAGAGGCAGCCGCCCTAGCAGCCCAAGGGAAAAAGAAGGGGATGTCCAAGGGACAACAAGAGTTGACTGAAGGTCATAAGCAGGAAAGTCAACATGGCCATGCCCACAACTCCCACTTACCTCAAGTGGTCTCAGTATGCCATCACATCTGATCGGATGGATCATCCTGCTCATGTGGCCACTCCCGGTCGGCAGGCTTTGTTGGGTGATCCTGTTGTGGGGGGCACTCGACTGCGCAAGGTCCTTATGGACGGTGGTAGCGGTTCGAACATTTTTTATGCATATACACTTAAAGGGATGGGCATTCCAAGGTCCTGACATAGTGAGAGCAACATGCAATTCCACGGAGTCATCCCAGGGAAGAAGGCCAAGTCACTCGGCCAGATCGCATTGGATGTGACATTCAGGATGGATAAAAAAATCACAAGGAAAAATTGACGTTTGAAGTTGTGGACTTCCAAAGCGTGTACCATGCCATTCTGGTTTGGCCAGCATATGCTCATTTCATGGTCCGTCCGCGTTACATGTATCTCAAGATGAATTTTCCTAGGCCCAAAGTTGTGATCACAGTCACTGGCAATCGACAGTGGGCTAAGGAGCGCCTCCAGCTGGGCTCCAAAATTGTCGATCATCAGATGGCTATGATTGAGCTGGACAAATACAAGAAGAGCACTGACCTTGCGGATATGCTGCGTGCTAAGAAGCCTGCTTCCGAGTCAGCTTATATTCGGCAGGGGGAAGTGAAGAAGGTGCACATTCATTCGACAGATTCGACTGCGGCGCCGACCAACATATCGTCAACACTCGACAGCAAATAGGAAGCCGAGCTCATCCAGTTCCTCCATGAGAACTGGTACATCTTTGCATGGAAGCCTGCTGACATGCCGGGGGTTCCCAAGGAGCTGGCTGAGCACTGACTGAGAGTTCATCTGAAGGCCAACCTATTGAAAGAGCATTTGTGTCGATCGGCGGCAGAGAAGCGTAAAGCAATCGGTAAAGAGGTAGCTTGTATCTTGCAAGCCAAGTTAAATCGGGAGATTTACCACTCTGTGTGGCTCTCAAATGTTGTCATGGTCCCCAAGAAGGACAAGTCACTACGTATGTGTATCGACTTCAAGCATATCAATTGGGCCTGCCCGAAAGCTCATTTTCCGCTCGCTCGCATCGATTAGATCGTTGAGTCGACTGCGGGATGCAAGCATTTATTGTTTCTGGATGCTTACTCCCCTTACCATCAGATCCGTCTGTTTGGTGCAGATGAAATAAAAAGAGATTTGATCACCCCATTCGGGTGTTTTTGCTATATCACCATGCCATTTGGTTTGAAGAATGCCGACGCTACTTTCATGCGCACGATTCAGAAATGTTTACTCGACCAGATCCCTCGAAATGTTGAGGTGTGCATGGACGATATCGTCGTCAAGTCCCACAAAGGTTCCGACCCGCTAGCTGACTTGGCCGAGACTTCTGCAAATCGAAGGAGGTATGATATAAAGCTGAATCTGTCTAAATGTACGTTCGGTGTCCCTGGCGGCAAGTTACTCAGTTTTCTCGTTTCTGAGCGAGGGGTCGACGTCAACCCTGAGAAAATCAGTGCCATTACCCAAATGAAAAGTCCCGTGCGAGTGCACGGTGTTCAGAAGCTCACATGTTGCATAGAAGCATTGAGTCGATTCATTTCTCATCTCAGTGAGAAGGCATTGCGTTTATACCGACTGATGAAGAAGTCCGACACGTTCGAGTGGACTCCAGAAGCTGAAGAAGTGTTTGTCGAACTCAAAGCCCTGCTTTCCACCCAGCCGGTGCTCGCTGCTCCGCGCAGCAAAGAGCCTTTGCTTCTGTACAATGCGGCCACTAATCAGGTCATCAGTACAATTTTCACTATCGAGCAGGAAGAGGAGGGCAAGGCCTACAAAGTCCAACACCCAGTCTACTACATTTCTGAAGTGTTAACTCCTTCGAAGCAATGGTAACCGCATTACTAGAAGCTTGTCCATGGCGTTTATCTGTCAGCGAAGAAGGTACCACATTATTTCCAAGACCACTCGATTTCAGTCGTCAGTGATGCTCCGTTATCTAAGATCCTCAACAATCGAGACGCGACTGGTCAGCTGGGTAATTGGGCAATTGAACTCCTATACTTTGACATCAAGTTCGAAGCCAAGAAAGCGATCATGTCTCAGGCACTTGCCGATTTTATGGCCAAGTGGATTGAGTAGCAATAGCCAATCCAGATTCACACGACACACTGGACCATGTTCTTTGATGGCTCTAAAATGTTGAATGGATCCGGTGCTGGCGTTGTCTTGGTGTCTCCAAAAGGCGACAAACTCAGTTATGTTCTGTAGATTCACTTCGATTCCTCCAACATGAAGCAGAATATGAAGCACTCTTGTATGGTTTGTGCATGGCTATTTGACTCAGCGTCAAGCGCCTGATGGTTTATGGAGACTTGGGCTTGGTGGTCAATCAAGTGATGAAAGAGTGGGATGTTCGGAACCCCGCTATGAAAGGATACTGCAATGCTTATAGAAAGCTCGAGAAGAAGTTTGAAGGTCCGAAACTCCGTCATGTTCCCCGCGTGAAGAATCAAGCGGCTGATGAGCTGTCAAAATTTGGATCCACTCGACAACTTGTCCCCAACAATGTATTCTTGGAGCACCTTGACACTCCTTCGGTGCAGGAGGATCTTTTCATCGAAGAGCCACCGCAAGCTATGAGCACCACTGATCGGACTGAGGTTGATGTTCCAGTAGTTACTCATTTGGTCATGGAGATTCTGGTCATCATTCCCGACTGGACAGTGCCCTATATTGCATATATTCTGAGGCAGGAACTTCCTGAAGATGAGACTGAAGCACGGCAAATCATGCGCAGATCGAAAGATTTTACTATGGTCGATAATCAGCTGTACAGAGAAAGTGTGACTGGTGTGATGGAGCGATGCATTTCCACTGTAGAAGGCCGAATGATCCTGGATGAAATCCACTCGGGAACTTGCGGCCATCATGCGTCCTCACAAACAATCATCGCTAAAGCAGTTTCTTCTGGCCACGAGCCAATGAGATGGCAAAGGGCATTGTCGATCATCGTGAAGGTTGCTAGTTCTACGCAAACTTATCTCACAAACCTACTTCTGCTCTGAAGACTATTCCCCTTGCTTGGTTATTTGCTGTCTGGGGTCTGGATATGGTTTGTCCCTTTCGGACTGGGCAAAGTGGGTTTATTCATTTGCTTGTTGCTGTCAACAAGTTTAAAGTGTATTGAGGCCAAGCCAATAAAGAAATTGAACTCTCGTACTAGAGTCAAGTTCATGAGAGAAATAATCTACCGGTATGGAGTTCCCCATAGCCTCGTCTCGGACAATGGCACAAACTTTGATTCAGAAGAATTCAGGCAATTTTGCTTTTCTCAAGGCACTCGAGTGGAATATGCCTCCGTTCCACATCCTCAAACCAATGGTCAAGTTGAGTGAGCTAATGGCCTCATCTTACAAGATCTGAAGCCTCGTCTCGTGCAGGACCTAGAACATGTTGCCAGATCCTGGGTGTCCGAGTTGCCATATGTTTTATGGGGATTGAGAACAACACCTAATCGTTCGACTGGACAAACTCCTTTTTTCCTAGCCTATGGATCCGAAGTTGTCCTACTGAGAGATTTGTTTCACAATTCTGCTTGAGTGGATCTTTATTCTGAAGCTGAAGCGGAACATGCAAGATGGGATGGCATAGATCTCCTGGAGGAAGAGCGAGAGATGGCTTTGATTCCTACCGCGACATATCAGCAAGATCTGCAACGCTTCCGTGCCAAACATGTTAAGAGCCGGTTGTTTCATGAGGGTGACTTGGTGCTCTGAGTGGATCAACAGTGACCCCACAAGCTCTCCCTAGCGTGGGAAGGTCCTTTTTTCATCACCAAGGTGTTGAGCAACGGATCTTATCACCTGTACAACCTAAAGAAGCAGATTGACGAGTCATGATCCTGGAATGTAGATCTGCTCCGATGTTTCTATACCTAAAAACATAGTGGTGTTGATGTAATAAAAGTATTTCAGGCAATCTCATTTATCAAGTATGACTTTTGTAGTCTTTCATCGATTCCAATCATACAATTTCTCACTTGGGAACACTCCGAGTGGCGAGCAATCCTCGCACTCGGGGGCGTAGCTACGAACATGCTTTCGCCTAAGTTAAAAACCCTGTCGAGTGGAGAGGAGTCCATTCACTTGGTGAATTAGCTGCGAACTAGTCTTCATCTATGTTCAAAACCACTCCAAGTGGTGAGCAATCCTCGCACTCGGGGGCTTAGCTACGAACATGCTTTTGCCTAAGTTAAAAACCCTGCCGAGTGGATAGCAGTCCATTCGCTCGGTGACTTAGCTACGAACCAGTCTTCGTCTAAGTTCAAAACTTATCCGAGTGTTGTGCAATCCTCACACTTGGGGTCTTAGCTGCGAACCAGCCTTCTCATAAGTTAAAAATAAATTCCGAGTGGATTACTATCTATTCACCCAAAAACTTAGTTCAAAACTTCCCCGAGGGTTGAGCAATCCTCACACTCGGGGGCTTAGCTGCGAACCAGTCTTTGTCTAAATTCTAAGATTTTCCGAGTGTTGAACAATCCTCACACTCGGGGGTCTTAGCTGCGAAACAGCTTTCGCCTAATTCAAAAACGAATTCAATCAAGCAAATGATTGAAAACCAAATACGGATACATCCAAATGTTTCAGCATGGGTAAAGGTTCTGTGCGCAAGCAAAGGTTCTCAGGCCTAAGGCCTGAATGAAGTTTTAAGACTGATAAATTTTCACTCAACAT
This sequence comes from Hordeum marinum, assembly GCA_022496015.1. NCBI lineage: Eukaryota > Viridiplantae > Streptophyta > Magnoliopsida > Poales > Poaceae > Hordeum > Hordeum marinum. The sequence continues at coordinate 131,367,008 of CM039676.1, read as the reverse complement.
TCTGAGGCAAATGAGGTCTTCTCTGCAAATCAAATTTTTTCAAGCGCCAGACAGACTTGCTGGCTCGACAAAGGTGTCCAAGTCGATCCCATGTGCTATCCTAGTGGCTGCGTCAATGAAGGTCTCCATGAATCCTTCAAACTAAAGCCTCTTCGTGTTCACCACTCGGAGATCCTTCAAGTTGTCCTCCCTTACCTCCTTCCAATGGACTATGACAAGGGAAAGCACCACACTGGCTCCTCATCAGGCGGCTGACTTCTTCCAAGCTTGAACTCGACTAGGGATATCATTAAGATGGGCCATCATGGATGCAAGATCAGTCTAAAGGGTGTCTTCGGGCCATAGCTCTTTGTCGATCTTCCCCAGCATAGCTTTTTGTAGAAGGATATATGCTTGGACGCCCTTGAGTCGAACGTTGAATCAGAACAAGTTCATGGCCACGACATCACCGACGGGTGACTTGGTGGGATCCAGATTGGGCTCGATTTCTTTGGTCTCTTTTCCGAGGTCTTGGAAGAATTCTACATGGAAGAAGGAATGGGAAAATTATCACATTTTTAACCAGTGGGAATTGAAGAAATTCATTCGACAAGGACAATTACCGTCGAACATGATGCACATCTTCCTCGCGAACTCCCCCAAGTGCTTCTCCAAGCTATTGCTCCTCTTGGTCAACTGCTCGGCCGTCTTGATGAGTTCACCTCGTTCCAGTTTAAGCTTGGAGTTCTCCTCCTCTATCTTCTTGGCAGCAGCCAACTTCTTCTCGGCGGCTTTAGTTTTCTCCCTCGCCATATTTTGGGTATCAGCAAGCGCCTTTTCTTTTTCCTCCAGCGCCTTCTTCATGGTATCTAAAGAAATAGCATTCTTGAGTCGCACTTGGAGTCGATGATTTTCATCACATACGCCTGTTCGAGTGAGAGCACTCGGTTCAAAGGATGGAAAGTGAGAGTAACAATGCATTGGGTCGACTAAGGTTACCCCCAGAGTCTTCAATTCAGTCTACGAGTGGTCCAACCTGTTCTTTGAGACCTCCAGATCCAGTCGCAGCTGGTTCCTTTCCTCCTCCAGGTCCTTGTACTGATTGCCAAATTCACAAGCTCTCTGAAATCAACAAAAAACAAGGTCAGTCGACATGGAAATTCCTCCACTCCTGAGTGAAGAATGTTAAGAATAGTGGACTAGATGGTGGCGCCCGCCCCACCCCTCCCCTAAAATAGTGTCATATCATGGTTGATGGAAATAATATCCATGAAACCTACATTTAGGAGAGGAAGAAGTAAAGGAGAAGAGTCCACTCAACACATCGAGTGGCACATATACTCTGCCTATGACACAGAACCCTGAGTTCATGTTCCTAAGACTACTGCTCATTGTCAACGATCAACAGTAGTCTCGGGGTGTAACACCCCGTTACTCCTGGCGGGATCTAGACTGGCCCCATAGACCAACACCAGTCTTTCCTACGCACTTTGTCCTCACTCGTGCGCACCCGGGACCAACTTCCCGGCCAGTCACCCATCCTAGAATTGCTCCAAGCCAAGCATGCTTAACTTTCGAGTTCTTTTCGAATGGGCTACCAGAAAACAAGGAATTCCTTGTTGATATGAGTAGTCTATCATTCCTATTAAACCAGGCTCTCACATGGGGACTACACGCAGTAGTGCACTCAGCGTGCCCCCATTGGTTCTTAAATTAGTCGACAACGTCTACTCTGTCCAACCACAAAATGGTCCCTATCAGACCCCCGCTAGTGCAAAGCACTTGACGATGATCTCGGGGATTACACCCAGTGGGTGCACTCAGCGTGCCCCCATTGGACCTGCTAACACTCGATCTGTCGAGTGGCCCTTGAAGAGCCCTCCACCCCACCTCGCACCCCTGAAGTAGCATCATATCATGGTTGATGAAATGATGTCCGTGAAAACTACAAGGTAGCTTTGGATTTGTATGGCTAAAATTACTCGACAAGGTCTACCCTGTCTGAGTACAAGATGGTTCTATCAGACCCCCGCCAGTGCAAGCACTCGACGACAGTCTCGGGGACTACACCCAGTGGGTGCACTCGGCATGCCCCCACTGGACCGAAATTTACTCGACTAAGACCTAGTCTATTTGAGCAGAAATCTGACAAATATTCTACGTAACAAAGACACCCAGTGGGTGTACAATAAAAGAAGACAAGAATTCAATCGGAAATACAGTTACAATCGCACTTACCTGGACGTTGGTACGAAGCGCCGCGCTGGCATCATAAGCCAACTTGCTGGCCTCGTATGCCTCCTTGGTGCGCAGCATTATTAGCTCGGCCTGGATCATGGCTTCCTTTGCAACCTTAGTTTGGTCTCCTAGGACGTGGTGCAGAGGAAAGGTAGTCACCGGCGGGAGTGATGTTGCAGCTAGAGAAGTTGAGGCAGTCTGAGTTTGTCCAATCAGAGTCGACGCCACAATGGTCGAAGGAGCTAGGGGAGCACTCGACAGTGGAACCGTGAGTTCGGTTTTGGCTCGTGACGAGTCACTCATCCGCTGGGATGATCCAGTAGTCGACTGCTGAGGCGTTTGTGCTGACGGCGTTCTGTGGGCGTGGACACGCGGGGTGCCTATGGTCTCACCTTCACCTCCCATATCCCGAGGTTGTTCTTCATCATCTTCCAGTTGAATGATGTGTACAAATATTAATCGGCAACGTTAAATCTTGCAATCGACGAATCATATTCAAGAAACAGAGATGAGTGCAGATTTATTTAACTCTTTGGGAAGTGGACGCGTCAGCAGTATCCACATCCATTTGCCCCTCTTCGTCCTATGGAGGCGACATCACTCAGGTAGCGTCCTTGGTAGACCAAATTCCACTCAGCAGCAAAAATTCAAAGTCGCAGTCGAGAGCGGAAAATGAAAGCAAACACTTACGTCAAGACAATAGGCACAACTATCTTCATGCGGGGTAGAGCTTTGCGAGGTTTCGGCGCATTGGTCTTGGGTTGCTTGGTGGCTCGTTCACTCAACTCAACAGTCGAAGTTCGGTCCCGTTTCGGGTTCCTCTCACTCGACACCAAGGCCTTGCCCACAGCAGTCGCTGGGTCCTAACGCAGCTTGGAATGATGTTTCCATGCGTGGAGGGTACTCGACTTCCTCCTCGTCCTCGTCGGTGGCTTCGTACTCAACCTTGCTGTTGTCGGCATAGTCGACGTCCATGTTCTCGCCCTCGCTCTCCCCACCATCTTCAGGATGGTTCCCGTTGGGTAGAAGCGAGTGCATGTACGTCCATTCCTACGAAGTTCAAACGGTGAAGTTAGTGAACATATAAACCCGTCACTCGATAAAATAGTATGACAGTCGACAAGATGCAGTTTACCAAATTCTTTGGCGGATTCTCATAAGAGTAAGGTCTAATCCTCTTGTCCCCCGGGGGTTGTCGTAGGCTCCAGTGATGCTTCGTAGCCACTTCTTGACAGTTTTTTGTGAAACCTGTTTCGGGTTCGTCTGGGTCGTGTCCTCAGGGCCTGCATAATGGCACATAGTGTGGTCCCTCACTTGGAGTGGTTGGATCCGTCGACTGAGGAACATCTCCAGGAGGTCCATGCCAACACTCCACTACGGACAAGGAGCACTACGACATCCACTAGGATCCCCACTTGGACTTTTTCCCCTTTTGAAACTTTCAAGGATTTGGGAACGGCAGGACGATCTAATGAGAAAGGAGAAAGGCTAGTCGACATATTGGGAGAGGCTATATACTTGTAGTAAAACCATGTCGACTGCCAACCCCTCACACATTCCGGGAAAGTCATGGAAGGCAAAGAACTCGTAGCTCTCTTCTGAATTCCTAAGCCCCCACACAGATGGACTAGATGAGTTTCATCATCCTCGGGGTTGGCCTTTTTGACCGAATGAGATCTAATAGTGAAAATGTGTTTGAACAGACCATAGTGGGAACAACAACCCAAGAAGCACTCGCATGGAGTGATGAAAGCAGAAAGATAGGAGATAGCATTCAGGAGGAAATGGTGGATTTGGGCTCCAAAAAAATTCAAAAACCCTCGAAAGAATGGATGGGGAGGCATGGAGAAACCTTTGTCGATGTGGCTGAGGAGGAGGACCCGCTCCGCCTCGCGTGGCTCTGGCTCGGGCTCCCCCTCCGACAGCATCCATGAGCCATCCGCCACGAGTCCGTCGACGACAAGATTATCGACGTCCGCGGCGGTAACCGTCGACGGGAGGAAATCCCCCTGGATTTAGCCTGGCGGCGCGATGAACCATGCGGTCGATGGCTTCTGGGCCTTTCCCTACGCTGCAACCTTCTTGGCACGCTCCAACTTCTCTGTCTTCCCCTTCATCATCGCAGTGTCGATGCTCGTCGGCGCAACGCAGAGTGGCACGCTAGAAGCAAGGGAGGCGGAGGAAGAGAGGAGATTCGGGGGAAACGTACTGTTCAGACTACGACACTCCGGGATTTATACCCCATCGAATGTCTCGCTGGCTCGTGGGCCCACGGTATCCCCACATATCTTAACCGCACACGTCGTCTAGTACGTGGCGAAATGAGCGGCACGAGAATCGAGGCGTCATGCCCCCACTCGCCCCAGTCGTGGCGGCATCATCACACATGCGCGTGTGCCACACCCTTTGTTTTGCCTCATGACTAGGTTAACACGACTCAAAAATTAGGGCCAATTAAAACTTTTTGTGTGCATTCGAATGCTTGAGTAGTGTGTTATTTGCTTGCTTGTGTGATTGCTTGCTAGTGCCCTATAATTCATAAAACATCCTCCTACCCTCAAGAACTCTTTTCCTTGATTCCCACTCTTGTTCAATGATCATGACATGTGAATAGGATTCAAATACATTTTTACAAAATATTATTTTGGCCAAAAAGCATTTATTTAAATTAGGTTTTCAAAACCCCTTGATTTGAGATTCGCACAATAAGTCCCCAAATTGGGTTTATCCTTTTTTCCCAAATTCTTTATTTGGAACCTACTATATATATAACTTCCCAAAAACACCAAATATTATTTTTAAAGATTATTTTACTATCTTATTTAAAGGCTTTTTCATAAGGCCAGAAATGGTCTTTTATAGGGAAAAATTATTTAAATGCTTTGAAAATATTTGAGAAAAATTATGAATACTCAGTGGACATATATTGTCCATATCTAAGAGTTTCAACACATGGTCATGTTCAAAATACTGGATAAAACCCTTCAAAATCATTTCTGCCTACTCCAAGGATATGAGATATTTCTATAAGAAATATTCTCGAATAATCCAGGAAAATTCTAGAGTGTCACAATGATATATGAGATCCTCTTGCCAAGTTTCATCTCAATCCCCATTGATTTGGTTCACCAAAATATCCTAAAACCATTCTTGTCCAGAGCCAAATTTTATCAACTTTACATTGTGAAGTTTCTCTTATTGATCCCAAACTTTGTGGACATGTTATAATCCACAAATAATTATGCTACACCAAGTTGTGAATGAAGGAGATCAGTTTAACCCAACTGGATCTATAGAAACCTGATTCTGTTGAATCCTAGGGTTTACCATGTTTACATTGCAAACTTTCAGAAAATCATCTCCAAACTTGTGATCAGGACCAAATGGACTTACCATTTACCCCTGGTAAATCTCAAGGTCATAGGATTCCCCTTCCTAGCCAAACAACATCACAAACACCTCCATCCATAAACTCGTGGACAAGCATAGTTGACCCAAACAGATTCCCCTTGCCTCCAACTTTTTACCACAATATATTCTAACCCCAATTTACCTCTAGTAACCTTGCCATGTACTCTGATAAAATTATGGTGGGGTAACTCTCTCATTTTCCCTCTCTTTTTAACATGGTAAGGCCTCTGTTCCCTTATTCTATTCATAAGAATGCCCCAACTTTTTCCATGGCACCTATATTATGCTAATGCATCTTGCCACACCCAAAGGTGGCATGCCCACGTGGAAAATGTGAGCAGTTCATCTAAACCAACATTATGGCAACATATGTGGCTTTATACTACAGGTACCTGTTATACTTGTCTCCCTGAACTGAAACTTGGGGTCTTAGTACTCCTTCCATACCTAAGAAACCCAGACAACTTCTTACCCCATAATGATTTCAATAAAATCCCCTGAGCTAGCCCCCAAGTTTGCTACTACAAACTTGACCTTAGTGGAAAACCTCCCCTTCGAGATTAAGAAATGAAACCCCACCAGTGCTCTCCTGCATGCATGCCCCACACCCCAGACAACTTTTGCCGACCAAATTGTCTCCCTGGACAGGACTTGGCATGGTGACCACGCATCCGGCATGCCAAACCGGCACTCTACCACTTATCGCCGCCAGGTAGCGTGTGTTCAGCAGTGGAAAGATGCCCACGCGCATCGGGCATATTCCCTCGGCCTCCCCACGCCCCTCCCCGACGCTGGGATGGCTCGAAGCCACTCTGGCGCGCGTGTTCTCCATGCCCAAAGCTCACCCGGTGGTCACTCGAGTCCCCCTATCACCCTCCTATATCCTACTTCACCAAAGCTCCCTAGAGGTCCTAGTGCACTTATCCCCCTCCTAGACACCCTCCGAGCATGCCTGCGAACCTCTAGAGCCCTCTCCCTTCCCCCACGGCCGGCGATGCTCGCTTCAGCCTCTGGCTAAATTTGCAAAGCCCGGTCGCCCTCCTCTCCTCCGAGACTCGCCGCAGACTCCCCTGTACCTCCACGCTCCTCCCTGCGACCCCCTCCTACGTCCTCATGGCTATGGCGTTGTGTCTGTTGTCACCATCGGCCTCCTCCGTTGGGTCGATGCAGTGCCCGGGCTGGGTCTCCCACAGGGCAAGAAGACCACCCAGGTGGGTGCGGCAAGTCTCCCCAAGCTCACCATTGGCTGGAGTGCCGCCCGAGGAGGCCGAGGCCACCGGGGCAGCCGTCGGCGCATGCTCGGTCAGGCTCCTCTGCCCCTCCCCTATGCTGGCGGGAGGTGGAGGGAGACCCTGCCAGCGGGGCCCCCGGTCAGCGGCTAAGGCCCGGGCCCACAGTTTAAGTGGTCACGCCTATTGGGTATGCGTTTCCGCGCGAAGAAAACGGCTTCCGAGTAATGCGCCTTCGGTGTGCCCGCTGTGTGGGCGCGGCGGTGTTGCTAGGACAGCTAGTTCGCTACACGACGCCTGTGCGCAATATACCCCCTTTTTGGTATAATCCTTTTTTTAATTTCTTAAGAACTAATCAATTCATAGAAAATTCATATGACCTCCAATTTAGCCGATTCAAATTCCTACAGATTCCTAAAATCATTTCCAATCAAAATTTGTGCAATGCAATTTTTTCGATAAATCTTTTCTCATAGTTCAAATTCAAATTTGAATTTGAACCATATAGAACCCCACTTTGCAAATTCCTAGGGAATTATTATTAAATCCAAATGGGGTGATTCAAGTTCCTAGGTGTATCTAAATTAATTCTCTAAGTGGTGAGCATTTTTCCTTACAATTATTTTGCTATGTCAATTATTGGGCCATTTATTCATATTTGACCCACTTTGAAAATCCATAGGAAAATCATGCCAACTCTAAATCCAGTGAAACCACTTCCGTCATGTTTCTAAAATCATGCCATATTTGTTGGGTCCATCCACTCCTTTTTAGAAAAATATTTTCTGTGGACATCTTGTAGGATCATCACTTCCTTCATTTCCACCAATTCAAGACCCCCCTTGATCCACATCCAATCAAACCTCCTTTTTATTTTTCTTATGGCTAGAGATGTCCAAGAAAACTAAAACTCCTATTTATAGAGCACTTGTATTTTTCTTCTTGTTGTGTTGCTTATTGTGGTTGTTTACCGACAGTAGTTGACGAGATAAACGGAGTGCTCGGAGTGGATGAGAAGCATGTGAAGACCTCAAAGACATTGCTAAGCAAGGCAAGCAGCCCTTTGACCATGACTATGAACCCTTTTTATTGCATGGCATATAGCACTTGACTTTTGTTATACTTGATCATTTGGAGTAATGACCACTTCGGTGGGTTGCTTCCGACACTTTTACCATTGACACTTGCATCGTGCATGACCCTACCACCTTATGAGGGTTATGTGGGTGGGTGTAGATAGGATGCTAGTAGATGCTATGCAAGTGCGTTTGGGATTTATGCATAGTGATGGAAAGGAGGAAATGATTTCAAAGACTTTTCGAAAACCCTGTCGGGTGCCACTAATGCCTGAGGGAGATGATGATGAGTTGGGTGAGCACTTGAGAAAGAAGTGGTGTACCGGAGCAAGTGAGTGTGTGTGGTTTTCGAAAATAGATTGGTGTAAGTTGCGATCGTTATTCCAACCTTACATGTACGACCACGAAACCCCTTATGGGACAGGGCTTTTTTGATTACTATGATTGGTGCTAGCAGGGAGCCCGCATTACTAGTGGAAAGAGTGAAGTGGTCACTCTTTAGATGTGGTCTTCCCGGAAGTGGAAGGCCATGTGCTGTCTTTAGAGGCACCGGGCACACCGTTCCGTGCCCTCCTGGATGATACGTGTGATGTATATCATTAGGGATGGCACCAATGAGTGGACTCTTTGTTTAGTATCACCGTGGTAAAGGCATTGTTCGGACGCTTACCTCGGGTGTGTATATGCCGCGAGTCGTGGATGATGCGGAAGTTCCCTGAGTCTTGTGGGTAAAGTGTGCAACCTCTGTAGAGTGTAAAACTATTTGAATAGTCATGTCCACAGTCAAGGAAAGTGGGATGACCGCTCTGGTGCTATGTCCGTAGTTTCTAAACTTGATGTGTGTGTGTGTGTGGATGACACATAGATGACACTTGAGATAAGTCAGATGACTTGACGACATGAGTGAACATGAGATGTTCACCCCTCCTGTTTACGGTGATATCCATAACTTGTTCATATGGATATTTGCCAACTGTTGATGCATTCTCACACATAGTTGCATGATCATGACATTGCATTTAAAAATTAGTTTTCCGCAAAATACTTACTTAGTGCTATTTCATGCGTTCTTATTGCCATGTTCAAACATGGTTTGCTTGCGAGTACATTCAAAGTACTCATTGGCTTGCCACTGGTTATTTTATTGGCCAGGCATGAAAGATCACGTTATGATGAAGATTACCTTGGTGACGGACATGCGAGCTAGGATGCTTCCTAGTCAGAATGCTTGTAGGGTTAAGGCAGGTAGCATGGGTTCATGCTATCATTGAAGAATTTCGCTGTAATCATATGAAGACTTGGCCATAAAGGCCATATTTGAGTAAACCTATATGTAATGGATGTAAGACTCTTGTTATTCAGTTTATGTGTGTTCAGTGAGCATTGATCTCTGGGATCACTGTGAACGTACATTCGGTGATCACGACTTATGAGTCGGGGTCCCCGTAGAGCTGCTATCAGAACCATTCTGACTGTAGGAAGCCCTAAGTTAGCATGGACGTTAGTTAGGACAAAACCATTTTTCCATACCCTTCAAAATCGCATACAAAGCCTCTATATTCCTCGCCTCTCCTAAACTTCCAAGGGAAGCAAAGGTTTTTTCCTTAGAACTTCCACCACTTTTCTGTTAGCTCTCCTCGTCTGCTTTTCAAAAACATTGCAAATGGTCGCTACTATCCTTGTGGCCCTGACCACGGGATTCCTTGTAATCCACATGGGTAACCTGGAAGGGAGACACCTTACCAAACGATTGTTGAGATATCTTGGACCCAAGTTGGCGACACTAGACAAGGAACTACCAATAGAAGATACCTTATCAAAGGATGAGGATGTCAAGATTTAGATAATAGTGACACCCTCGACACAGACCCAGGATGATGCCACCCTGGCCTTTGATGACCAAGGCACAAGACATGCAATGTCATGATATGCATCGCTAATAGAGGACCCCTGTCCTTTTCTTTGTTATATCGGTAACCACCGGTGGATGAGAACCTTGCCCTGTGGTCCGCCTCACTATAGTGAGCAGGAAAACGGTCCTCATCATCCCCTGCTCTTGGTGCCGATGATATCGTCAACAAGATCGACACGATACAACTATACCATGCCTTGTCAATGACATCGCATAAAGGATTTCCTCCCAAGAACCCTCGATGTCTCAAAAGACAAGGATGCATTGTCACGATTACGAAGACACCAGAAGACCCTGCCTTCAACAGCTGTGAAGAATCACCTTCGTCGTTAACTCACCAGACCCAAAGTCGTCCAGTACCCTTCAGGCGCAACTAGAATCATTTCGACGAACAACAATCGGAGACATAGAGATACATTTAGAAGACCCAGAAGACTAAGCGGACTCTCCAAGACAAGAAACAAGCACGGCTACTAAGTCCGAGAACCCCTAGGGTAGGATAAGTCGTGTGTCCCCTATGCGAAGTCGAGTCTGTATGGTGGTTCGAATGGAACCATGATGTGTGTTGCTTCTTTTTCCTTTTTGTTCTTTGGTGTAAGTACCACTTTTTTCCTAGGCAACAAGTGCGCGACTATATCACCTACCTTACCTTGATTGCACTTGCACTATACCACCCCCTTAGGCAGACCTCTCGATGCTACTTTCTCTCCCCAATCTCGTCAAATGAAGACCAACAAGACAAGATGCACCAAGGATGCACCTCGACAAGCAACCGACACCGAAGACATCGACTACAACGTACCCAATTAGACACAACCCCATAGAGTTATGCTTTTCCCTCAAGATTGGAAACCCCTCCCTTTCCCAACCTAGACCTCACAAGCTCCCCTAGCACAAGCCTCTGATCACGTGTTTAATACACGGATTTGCCAGAGCACTTATTGAGCTTCTATAACCCCTGCTTAGCACTAGGTTCATTATGGAGCTAGTGATCATAGTGAACAAACATCCTTCATTCCTACGCCAGAAATAGAACCTTGATTCCATAGGAGGGATCATTCTAAGGGTATACCATTTGTGGATAATAATTTGATTTACCCATAATAGATGTCTTGAGGAAGCAGTTGAGACCCTTAAGTGGATTACGAGGGTTAATGTTGGGACGAACTTGGTGGATCAAGATTGATAGAGTAGCATAAATTACTTGTCCCTTGCGGAAATTGGATCAGTAGGACAATTATGACCACATGATGAAACTCTTGGTGGACCAATGACTTGACTTTGGCAAGTAATGTAGATACTGGATTGATGGCGACATGTTAGTGACTGGATTAACTAGTAGGGAATTCTTACTAGATGTAAACCTTGGATTTAAATAGGTGATTCCAATAGTTTCTCGAGATCAATTAAACCACATGGTTCGGAGTAACTTGGATTTAGTCCAATGACCTTGATCATGATACCATGTTTCTCGCTGGATGATAGTAGAAGGGATCGGATAATGTTAGGGATAATTTAGGTATCTATATAAGCTCAACCTTGGAGTGTAGTTGTCCATGAGGTTGGAAGTTCATGATAATAGTCCTTGCAATGATATGTGGATTGAATGAACTTGAGGAGATTATGTTGGACACCATCGATGCTGGATTTGTAGCAGTAATGTATTAGGTAATAGTGGATGATATTCGAGGATCGGTTAATTGGATCCTTAGATCTTGGATTGGTTCATTACGTGTTTACTTAGCATAGTAATGCAGTACCTTAGACCTTGGATAGGTCAGTAGGGTTAGTAGGACACTTGGATTGGTAGTGTCATGACCAATCTTAGCGGCTTGTAAATTATCTCGAGGATTTTTATATAGGGATATATGGGAGTTAGCTATAGTATACATATGAGATTTTCTGTATAGTACTTCTCTCAAAACCTTGGGGATATGAGTAGCATATATGTATATTGGAGTTGACTTATATGAGATGATACCTTGGATGATATAGGGTGATTTTGTTTGGAGTAATACATAGTACTATTGGCATCAAATAGTTGTGCTCAGGATAAGATGTTAGACGTTCACTCACATCCTAAGCTCCTTGAAACTCCAAAGATTTATCGAGCCATAATATGGTCGGATTATGACCGTAGGTATTGGGTCTACATCATTTCACTATGGCCGATACTCCACCCCGACCCTCCCACACATGTTCATATGGAAGGTGGCCACAAGGACCTGTATTAGTTGGGACCACAAACCCATGGACATGTGACCACCCGGAACAAACGGCCGCTTCTCTCACACATCTCTTGAGCAATGTGTTTATGTGGTATTTGGAGGAATATGTTGTTATCCTCATAGATGACATACTTATTTACCCAATGAGAGGAAGGAACACCTTAGTCCTGTTCGGACAAGCCCTAGGAACACCCACTACCATGCCTCTCGAGTATAAGGTCTCACCTTAAAAGAGTTGGATTCCATGAAGCACCCTCACTACAGAAGAAGACTTTATTGCCCGAGCAAGATCAAGAACCACTACGATTGTGAAGCCACGACAACGATGAAGAAGAATCAAAAGAAGTCAACCTCCACTCCTCTGCCAGCTACATCAACTAGACTATATCAAGAAGCACCGATGCCCAAGCATGATGAAGCACTTGCACAACAAGAGGGTTGAAGAACCCTTGTTATGACTCGTCATCCATTAGTTCCTGACTAAGAAGGAACCGAGGAGCTGATAACACCCCTTACTCCACGACCTTGATGGTGTACATTGAGCATGAGGTCCCTACTCCCTTTAGGTGCCTAGAATGGAGTAGAACGACTGTCATGACCTCATTGCTAGCCCCTTTTTGGTTCAATTAGGGATATGAACCTCACTCGATCATGGTAAACCCCATGTCAAAGGTAGTTCACCCCTCTTGCCAAGCATCGGACCTTGGGGATTAGATGGATGATCTATACTCTCAATAGTCAAGCTTATCTAGAACCCCACTAAAACCTTCCCAGATGGTAGAACCCGCTTTAACACCAAGTGTATAGTCTTAGTCTTAGGGATGAGACTCAGCGTAGACCTTGCCATGGAGTGACGAGTAGACCAAACACTCAAAGACCCTCCAGAAATGTGCGTCCATGGTGATGAAGACAAATGACCAAACAATTATGAAGAATCTACCCTTGCATCTTACTCAAGCAGAAGATCTCGATGAGAAGCCCACTATGACGCACCTCGGCACCCTCGAGGATGGAGACCACCTACGATTGAAGACCTCTTGCTTGAAGGAAGTTAAGGACATCCCCGTTAACAAGAAGCTACACCAAGACTCGACCCTTCTATTCTAAATGTGAGACATCTAGATGTCACTAACCACCGTGAGCAACCCAAGAACCAACACTCATACACACTGCTTGCCCACATATTCCGACTTTGGGATACACGCGCAAGCCAAGCCCTTGCAAGGACCCCGTTCACCCTTAGACAAAGTCAATGATGTACTTGAAGACATGTCATTAGATATTTCAAGATCCAAAAGGACAACCACGCCAGAGTAGAAGCAACGTGGAGCGTGAAGACTATCTCACCTCTCGATTTCGGCATCTTTCCCACGCCTAGCCTAGGAATCTCGAGGACGAGATTCTTGTAAGGGGGTTGGTCTGTCACACCATGTGTTTTGCCTCATGACTAAGTTAAAATGACTCAAAAATTAGGGACAATTAAATTTTTGTGTGTGCATTTCAATGCTTGACTTGTGTGTTGTTTGCTTGCTTGTCTGATTGCTTGCTAGTGATCTATAATTCATAAAACCACCTCTTACCCTCAAGAAATCTTTTACTTGACCCCACTCTTGTCCAATGTTCATACCATGTGAATAGGACTTAAATATATTTTTACAAAATATTATTTTGGCCAAAAAGCATTTATTTAAATTAGGTTTTCAAAACCCCCTGATTTGAGATTTGCACTACAAGTCCCCAAATTGGGTGGATCCTTTTTTCCCAAATTTTTTATTTAGAACCTAATATATATATAACTTCCCAAAAACACCAAATAATATTTTTAAAGATTATTTTACTATTTTATTTAAAGGCTTTTTTCATAAGGCCAGAAATGGTCTTTTATAGGGAAAAATCATTTAAATGCTTTAAAAATATTTGAGAAAATTTAGGAAAACTCAATGGACATAAATTGACCATACATAAGAGTTTCAACACATGGTCATGTTCAAAATACTGGACAAAACCCTTCAAAACCATTTCTGTCTATTTCAAGGATTTGAGATATTTCTATAAGAAATATTCTCCAATAAATCCAGAAAAATTCTAGAGTGTCATACATGATATATGTGATCCTCTTGCCAAGTTTCGTCTGAATCCCAATTTTTTGGTTCACCAAAATATCCTAAACCATTCCTGTCCAGGGCCAAATTTGATCAACTTTACATTGTGAAGTTTCTCTTATTGAATCCAAACTTCGTGGAAATGTTCTAATCCCGAAATAATGATGTTACACCAAGTTGTTAATCAAGGAGATTAGTTTAACCCAACTGGATCTACAGAAACCTGATTCTGTTGAATCCTAGGGTTTACCATGTTTACATTGCAAATTTTCAGAAAATCATGCCCAAACTTGTGATCAGGACCAAATGGACTTACCATTTACCCCTGGTAAATCTCAAGGTCATAGGATTCCCTTCCTAGCCCAATCACAGCACAAACACCTCCATCCATAAACTAGTGGACAAGCATAGTTGACCCAAATAGATTCCCCTTGCCTCCAACTTTTTACCACAGCATATTCTAACCCCAATTTACCTCTAGTAACCTTGCCATGTCCTCTGATACAATTATGGTGGGGTAACTCTCTCATTTTCCCTCTCTTTTTACCATGGTAAGGCTTCTGTTCCCTTATTCTGTTCATAAGAATGCCCAAAGTTTGTCCATGGCACCTATAGTATGCTAATGCATCTTGCCACACCCAAAGGTGGCATGATCATGTGGAAGATGTGAGTAGTTCATCTAAACTTACATTATGGCAACAAATGTGGCTTTATACTACATGTACCTGTTGTACTTGTCTCCCTGAGCTGAAACTTGGGGTGTTAGTACTCCTTCCATACCTAAGAAAACCAGACAACTTCTTACCCCATAATCCTTTCAGTAAAATCCCCTAAGATAGCCCCCAAGTTTGTTGCAACAAACTTGACCTTAGTGGAAAAACACCCACCAGTGCTCTCCTGCATGTGTGACCCACACTCCAGACAACTTTTGCCGACCAAATTGTCTCCCTAGTCAGGAGTTAGCCTGGTGACCATGCATCCAACATGCAAAACCGGTGCCCTGCCACTTCTCGCTATCAGGTAGCTTGTCTTCAGCAGCAGAAAGATGCCCACGCACACCGGGCACATTCCCTTGGCCTCTCCATGCCCCTCCCCGACACTGGGATGGCTCCAAGCCGCTCTGGCATGCGTGCTCTCCATGCCCGAAGCTTACCTGGCAGCCACTCGAGTCCCCCTTTGTCACCCTCCTATATCCTACTTCACTAGAGCTCCCTGGAGGCCCTAGCACACTTATCCCCCTCCTAGACACCCTCCGGGCATGCACGCGAGCCTCTAGAGCGCTCTCCCTTCCCCCACGACCGGAGGTGCTCGCTTTGGCCTCCACCTAAATTGGCGAAGCCCGACCGCCCTCCTCTCCTCCGAGACTCGCCGGGACTCCCCTGTACCTCCACACACCTATCTGTGACCCCCCTCCTTTAGCCTCATGGCTATGGTGCTGTCTCCATCGACACCATCGTCCTCCTCCACCGGGGCGATGTAGTGCTCGGGCCGGGTATCCCATGGGGTACGAAGACCACCCAGGCGGGTGCGGCAGGTCTCCCCAAGCCCACCAGTGGCTGGAGCGCCGCCGGAGGTGGCCGGGGCCACCAGGGCAGCCACCGGCGGGCGCTCGGTCGGGCTCCTCTGGCCCTTCCCTTGTGCTGGCGGGAGGTGGAGGGAGACCCTGCCAGCGGGACCTGCCGGTCTGTGGCTAAGGCCCGGGCCCCCAGTTTAAGTGGCCGCGCCTTCTCCGTGTATGTGTTTCCCCGCGGAGAAAACGGCTTCCGGGTAATGCACCTTCGGCGTGGCCGCTATGCGTCCGCCGCGGTGTTGCTGGGCCGGCCCGTTCGCTACCCGACGCCTGTGCGCAATATAGCCCCTTTCGGTATAATTCTTTTATTTTTTTATTATTTCTTCAGAACTAATTAATTCAAAGAAAATTCATATGAACTCCAATTTAGCTGATTCAAATTCCTACAGATTCCTAAAATCATGTCCTATCCAAATTTGTCCAATGCACATTTTTCCATAAATCTTTTCCGATAGTTCAAATTCAAATTTGAATTTGAACCATATAGAACCCTACTTTGCAAATTCCTAGGGAACTATTAATAACTCCAAATGGGGTGATTCAAGTTCCAAGGTGTATCTAAATTAATTCACTAAGTGGTGAGCATGTTTCCTTACACTTATTTTGGAATGTCAATTATTGGGCCATTTATTCATATCTGACCCACTTTCAAAATCCATCAGAAAATCATGCCAACTCCAAATCCAGTGAAACCACTTCCCTCATGTTTCTAAAATCATGCCCTATTTGTTGGCTCCATCTACTCCTTTTTACAAAAATATTTCATGTGGACATCTTGTAGGATCATCATTTCCTTCATTTCCACCAATTGAAGACACCCCTTGATCCACATCCAATGAAAATTCCTTTGTTATTTTTCTTATGGCACGAGATGTCCAAGAAAAATAAAACACTTATTTACAGAGCACTTTTATTTTCTACCTGTTGTGTTGCTTATTGTGGTTGTTTACCGACGGTAGTTGATGAGATAAACAGAGAGCCCAGAGTGGACAAGAATTATGTGAAGACCTCGAAGACGTTACTAAGCCAGGAAAGCAGACCTTTGACTATGACTATGAACCCTTTTTATTGCATGGCATATAGCACTTTACTTTCATATACTTGATCATGTGGAGTAATGACCACTTCAGTGGGTTGCTTCCGAGAATTTTACTGTTGACACTTGCATCGTGCATGACCGTACCACCTTATGAGGGTTATGCAGGTGGGTGTAGATAGGATGCCAGTAGATGCTATGCAAATGGGTATGGGATTTATGCATAGTGATGGAAAGGATGAGATGATTTCAAAGACTTTTCGAAAACCCCGTCGGGTGCCACTAATGCCCGAGGGAGATGATGATGAGTTGGGTGACCAGTTGAGAAAGAAGTCGTGTACCGGAGCAAGTGAGTGTGCGTGGCTTTCGAAAACGGATTGGTGTAAGTTGCGACCGTTATTCCAACCTTACATGTAAGACCACGATACCCCTTATGGGACAGGGCTTTGTTGATTACTATGGTTGGTGCTACCAGAGAGCCCGCATTACTAGTGGCGAGAGTGACGTGGTCAGTCTTGAGGCGAGGTCATCCTGGAAGTGGAAGGCCATGCGCTATCTTTATCGGCACCGGGCACACGTTGCATGCCACCATGGATGATACGTGTGATGTATATCATGAAGGATGACACCAACGAGTGGACTCTTTTTTAGTATAACCATGGGAAAGGCATTGTTCGGGTGCTTACCTCCGGTATATATATACCGCGAGTCATGGATGACATGGAAGTTCACCGAGTCTTGTGGGTATAGTGTGCAACCTCTATAGAATTTAAAACTATTAGAATAGCCATATCCACGGTCAAGGACAGTTGGATAACCACTCTTGTCCTGCGTCCATGGTTTCTAGACTTGACGTGTGTGTGTGTGTGTGTGTGTGTGGATGACATACAGATGACACTTGAGATAGGTCAGATGACTTGACGACATGAGTGAACATGAGATGTTCACCCCCATGTTTACGATGATATCCATAACTTGTTCATATGGATATCTGCCAACTGTCGATGCATTCTTACACATAGTTGCTTGATCATGACATTGCATTAAAAAATTAGCTTAATACCTACTTAGTGCTATTTCATGCGTTGTTATTGCCTTGTTCCGAACATGGGTTGCTTGTGAGTACATTCAAAGTACTCATTGGCTTGCCACTGGTTATTTTATTGGCTGAGCATGAAAGTTTAGGTTATGATGAAGATTACCTTGGTGACGGACATGCGAGCTAGTATGCTTCCTAGTCAGAATGCCTGTAGGGTTGAGGCAGATGGCATGGGTTCACGCTATCATTGAAGATTTCCACTGTAATCATATGAAGCCTTGGCCATCAAGGCCATATTTGTGTAAGCCGGTATGTAATGGATGTGAGACTCTTGTTATTCAGTTTCTGCATGTTAAGTGAGCATTGATCTCTGGGATCACTATGCACTTACATTCTGTGATCACGACTTATGAGTCGGGGTCCCCACAGCATGCTTCTCAAATTTTCATATCTCGCAAAATCTAGGCCTCACAAAGCAATCCGTCATGTCCGAAGATCCCTGTAGGTCACTCGGAGTAGAATTGACATTGAGAATTCACTCAGGCACTTTCAAGACAGAATCGATCCGGCCGAATGGCAAAGAGTTCAATCGATGCAAGTTTCATTGAAGCCCCAAAATTCATTCGGAAGTTTGGTGCTTTTTTCAGAATTGGCATCGACCCCCTTTTGCACTCGAACCATGATCCATTCGGGGCATAATGACGAGGATATGTACCTAGGGTAGGGTCCTAGGCCTGACCTACATACCCGACCTAAGGACACTATATTGGAGGACTTAAATACTACAAGAGAGATTCCAACTGGATTCACCATGATGCTGAAGACACTCGATATTTATCCACTCAGAAGCTTGTCCCTCCACTCGACAGTAACCTTTCACTCGGAATACCTCACTTCCAATCGACGTGAGAAGACCAGAAGCCATCCCAGGGAGGCCAACGGGCAGGCGTTAGACTAGTCGTCATTAGTAGCAATTATGATGTACGTTACCAGTAACGTTCATCTTTATACTCACCATCGAACCCTTGGATGCCTCGCACTTATGAGGGGCAGTGAACACTATATAAGACACCCCTCCCCTCTAGCACAAGGGTTCACAACCTCTGTAACTCACACTCTCCACGCGACAAAAGCTCCCGAGCATTGAGACATAGGGATGTTACCTCCATGAGAGGGGCCTGAACTCATACATCTGTGTGTACATCCTCGTCATAGCTAGGACTCTTCCCTCTCCTTTCATACCCCTAACTTCTACTGTCAGACTCATTCCCACCACATTACCCTTGATGGAAACAATACAATACGTGCCTCATTGGCCCTACTATCTCACTGGGTTAGGACACCGCCATATTGAACCCAAAACCAAGCACTCCTCCCATTGCAAGAATTACCAATCTAGTTGGCCAAACCAAACCAATAACTTGAGGAGACTTACAAGGATATGAAATCATGCAAATAAGAATTCAGAGGAGATTCAAATAATATTCATGGATAATCTGAACATAAACTCACAATTGATTGGATCTTGACAAACACACCACAAAACAGGATTACATCGGATAGATCTCCATGAAGATCATGGAGAACATGGTATTGAAGATCAAAGAGAGAGAAGAGGCCATATAGCTACTGGCTATGGACCCGTAGGTCTGTGGTGGACTACCCACACATCATCGGAGGGGCAATGGTGTTGATGTATATGCCCTCCGTGATCGGAACCCCCTCCGGCAGATTACCATAAAAGGCTCCAAGATTGGATCTCTTGGGAACGGAGGCTTCTGGTGACGGAAAGTATATGTGTGGCTCGTTATGATGTTGGGGGAATATTTTGGTATTTAAAGGCCAAAAATTAGGGTTAGGAGACCTGCCGGGAGACGACAAGCCTGCTAGGCGCGAGCAGGGGGGGCGCCTAGCAGGCTTGTGACGTCTGGCACAAGACCTGGCATGCACTCCAAGCCTGGTTGATTTGTTTCCTTCTAGAAAAATTGCTTCCAAAGGTTTTATTCTGTTTGGACTCCATTTAATATTCCATATCTGCAAAACTCAAAAACAAGGAAAAAACATAAACTCGCAATAGGCTCTAGATTAATAGGTTAGTCCTAAAAATAATATAAAATAGCATGTTAATGCATATAAAACATACCAAAGAGATAATATAATACCATGCCATCATCAAAAATTATAGATACGTTGGAGACATATCAGGGTTCCTCCCCTAGGATTGGCCAAACCAGGAGGTGGAGGACTCCACCTCTAACTAGGAGGTGGGCGTGGGAGCAGTCCTCCTCCCCCTCTCCTCTTTCCCTTGCGCGTAGGCCCTCTTGGGGTGGTCGCCCAACCCACCAGGGGCTGGTGCGCCACCACTAAGGCCCAAGTGCCCCCTTGTGGTGTGTGGGCCCAACTTGGTGGACCCCCTGAACCCATTCGTCACTCCCAGTAGATGGTCGGAAATTCCCAAAATATTTCCAAAGTTCAAACACCAATTTCCTATATATCAATCTTTATGTACGGAAAATTTTGGAGCTCCTCGTGACGCCTAGGATCTCATCCGGGATGCCAAACAACCTTCGTTCACAACCATATGTAACTCAATACTACCGAAATGCCATTGAACGTTTATTGTGCAGACCCTGCTAGTTCGAGAACTATGTAGACATGATCGAGACACCTCTACAGTGAATAAACAATAGAGGGACCTGGATGCCCATATTGGTTCCTGCATATTCTACGAAGATCTTTATTGGTTGAACCTCTATGTCAAGGATTTAGTTAATCCCGTATGGTGTTCCCTTTGTTCTTCGGGATGTTACTTGCCTGATATTCGATCGTCGGTATCTCTATACCTAGTTCAATCACATTACCGTGAAGTCTCTTTACTCATTCCATAATACAAGATCCCATGGATAGCTCTTTAGTCACTTTGCTTGCAAGGCTTATAGTGATTTTGTATTATCGAGTGGGCCCTTGAGATACCTCTCCGTCACACAGAGTGACAAATCCTAGTCTTGATCCATGCCCACTCAACAGACACCCTCAGAAATACCTGTAGAGCAACTTTATAGTCACCTAGTTACGTTGCGATAGTTGATACACATAGGGTATTCCTCCAGTGTTAGTGAGTTGCATGATCACATGGTCATAGGAACAGATACTTGACATGTAGAAAACTATAGCAATAAACTGACATGATCATATGCTACATCCATTGTTTGGGTCTTGTCCATCAGATCATTCTCCCAATGATGTGATCTTGTTATCAAATGACATCTCATGTCTATGGCTAGGAAACCTTCAACATTTTTTATGAACGAGCTAGTCTACTAGTGGCATAATAGGGGCACACTGTTGTATATGTATCCACACATGTATTTGTGTTTCCAACCAATACAATTATAGCATGGATAATAAACGATTATCATGAACAAGGAAATATAATAATAACCACATTATTATTGCCTCTAGGTCATATTTCCAACAAAATCCCCACTCCAATCCATGGGGCCTCTTTCTCCCAGCTTTCCTTTGGCGTCTTCATTGCAAACTCCGCTGACTCAACTAGTGTTGGTTACCACACATCTGTATCCAATGATTGCTGGTGCCCCTTTCTCAGCAGGCACAGATATTAATGAAGAGATCACATGCATACTAGCTCTGGTTCTTTAGAGAGTCAAGGAGGCTAATGATTCTAGGGACAGTGCTCGGGACTTGGCTTTCTTAGATACCATGGTGACCGGCATCAACGATGTCCATAACAGGTACCATCACAGGTGGTAGTACATCAAGGAGTAGCATGTGCAAGTTGGACTCGCGGAGTAATAGTTGAGCACCAAAGGAAAGGATTTGCAAAACTAGTATAACCAATAGATCTATTCCCTCGAGGGAGAGCACGAGAAGTTTTCCACTTCTCAGGCAGAGGAAGTAGCTGAGAAGACTCATCTAGTGGAGCGCAAGGCGCTTCTGGATGCTAGAGAGACAGAAATCTCTTCCCCAGAAGAAACCCACAATGCTTCCCTTCGCAGAAAAGAGGATGAGCTGGAGGACCGCCTCGTGCAGCACATAAAAGATTTGGAAGATGGCCATCAGGACGCAATCGACACATTGTCTTTGGAGGCCGCAAATCAGCTGAAGAAAGTTTCTAACGACCTCGCCGTGGCATCTGCCGCCAAGACCACCCTTGAAGCTCATCTGAGAAAACTGACACAGGACCTCATCAATAGCCACAACGAGATTGGAGCCCTCAAGAAGGAAGCACAGAAAGTGCAAACCAGGTTGGATATGGTGCAAACACAGCTTTCCTCCAAGGGTCAAGACCTAGAGGCGGCTAACAGCGCCATTTATGACCTTAAGTCCAATCTTGCCTCTTTGGATAAAGACATCGAGTCTGCTGACGACATTGAGAAACTGTTACAAACCAGCCTGGCCGATGCTCAGTCCCTCCGGGAAGAAGTCGAGGATAGGCTGAATAACCAAGTCGAAAAGCGCAACCTCTAGATTAAGAATCTAATCCATATTGCTGAGTGTCTCACCACATAGATCTCGAGCATGAACATGAAGAGCTTGGCTTTCTTCGTCAACCAACATGAGGTCACAAGAGTCAAGCTGACACTCTTCTTTGAGGGCTTGATCGAGGGACTGAAAGAGTATGAGGGTGACAGAGATGGCTGCTTTGCAGATGAATCCCGGAAGCTGTGCCATAATACCCTCTGGTTTTGAGCAATCTGGAATACTTCTATACGGAGCTCGACCTCTCTATAGGCTTGAAGAAGCTATCGCCGGGTACTCATGTTTCTGCTACCGAGGAGAAAGCTACTCCTCTCACCCACAGAGTTCTTTCAGTCTGGATGGTAGAGGGGAGCCACCGGAAGTACTCTTGGATTGTTTCAATTGCCGCACTATCCTGTATTTAAGACACAATATGTATCTCGTATCAGACCATGTACTATTTTTGGTTTGATGTTGTTGAACTGTTGTCTTTATGTAATCGTGTGTGATCCCCCCTCTTGTTTCCTTCTTAGTATTTGTATGTTTATTTTCTTTACATTCTTTTGTCGCCCACCAACAACATGTTGCCGTGATCACTTTGAGGAATGGGTCCTTAGCGCTCAACTGACAAGGGCACGTTGCCGGCGAGTTTTTCCTTTTCGTTCTTTGACGCTGCCACACGCTTCGTTGAGTAGGCTCGAAATGAAACGAGCACGCAATCAGAAGATGGTGAGGTCCCATCGTGTGTAAGATTCGCCATACGATACCCTTGGTAACTAGGGGGGTTACACGAATGGAAATTCTAATGCGAGTTGATATCGTGTCAACTTAGCTTTCATTGTAGATATTTTCTTCGCTTTCACACGCGTTCATCAAAGTGCATCGTCCCTTCCTCTATGCGCGATTGCTTCCCCCCTTCGGGGTTCCCACCGAACACATGTATACGCATCCACATTCATCTTGGGAAGAAAAGGGAAAACGGACAGGGGCACATGGAGAAACTAAGGAAACTCATTAGTTATGAGCATAACCTTCGACATGGATCTGCCGAGTCAATATGTACATTCATAAATAATAGCTGATAAGGAGGTATCGTGACTAATCTAGTTTCCTTTATCTTGATTCCTTCCCTTTGCATCCACTGTCCTTGTAATGACCAACATGACAAAGGAATTGGTGAACGAGACCTTGTCATGGCTCGCTTGCCGGGGCTATCTACCACTGGATTTTGCTCTAGTGTTTGTCTTGGGAATTACCCCTTTTCGAAAGGTGAATTCAGGACCGAGCCTTATACGAGAACATCAAAATTAGCAACACCACCATTTAGCTGAATTGCTCATGGGCGGAGGAAGAAATGAAGAGGAGGAGCGGAATCAAATACCTCCTTCGTGTGTCTTGCAGGCCAAATCGCGCCCTTCTAGGATTAAGTGCGCTCGATGATCACGATGGGGATAATGCCAAGATCCGGCTTGTTTCTTCCTTGATCACGGGCATGATGCTCCATCCATGGTGAATATATCGAGTGGCGTGCCACTTCCGATCTTACGTTCGCACTCAAGTTGTGCCCTACCGTGCATGCCAAAGATGTCGGGGCTGGATACACATGATCACCTATGGGGCCATCGACCCGTTTGTAGTTTGGTGGGGGGCATGGACGCGAGCACGACGAGCGAAGATAGTGAGACGACAGGGTGATTTACCCAGGTTCGGGCAGCATGAAGGCTTGGATAAAATATTCACGTACCACTTTATAAATTTCGTCCATAGGCTATTATAGGTGTTGCGCCACCTTATTTTTTGGCCAGGCCCATGTAAATTCGAAATACAATATTATAGGTTGTTTTTAGAGTCCGTATGTATGGGGAAACTGGGTTAGGGTTGGCTTAAGACCCCTACTCCAAGGGGCCATGATATCACTTTATATTTCCCCATATATACAACCCCTAGGGCGTCGTTTTGTAATTGGGTTTTGTTTAAATTACAAGTTCGTCATAGCTGCAACTTTGCGTCCTTCATTTGTGTTTCACGATCAGACCAAGACGTCATAGAACCCCACTTTCATCAATAAAGCTTTATTATTTTGGTGTCAATAACCAGAAGGCAATCTCAGTTTCTTGCTTGTTCTCTGTTTGCATGCAAGAAACGGACCCTTGTTGTTAGGTTGATCGTGCTGTGGCATGGTCAATAAGTTCTTAGGGTTGGTTTAATGATTGCTAAGGCCATACGTCCTCATAGTCATATCGTCAAAGTCGACTCTACCAAAAACAATAACCACATCTGATCGAAATTCAGGGACAACTTTGCCTCTATGAAGTGGTATCATATTTCCATTTTTCGTAGTTAGATTGCATCTGTTCTTCATACCTATAGTCCACGAGAAAGCCACAAAAAAGGGTTAGTTCATCATATCCAAACCAATCTGATCCTTTGAATAATATTTTTAGTGATTTTTCTTTGTTGAATTGGCGGTTGCATAGTCATGTTGAGTCACTGGTCTTAGGGTCTAGACCTTTCGAGTTTCGTGTTCTATTCATAAGTTGTCATGCCGCCACCGCACCATATTCACCGCTACCATATAACATCACCAACCACCATCATCACCGCTGCCATATACCATCACCCACCATCGTTGTCATCCTTGCCATATATCACTACCCACCATTACCGTCCATCTGTGTCCATATATACCACCAAAGATCGGCCACCAATCCGAGTCCATCACATATTATTTCTGATTTCGAGATCCCTGTGTTTTCATGTTTAGGTTTCCTTGCCTGCGTAGGTTCATAAACACAAAAGTCTGGAGACCCCCACACAGTTTTTATACCAAAATTCCGACGGGTGAAAATATTGTTTTTCCCTATCCTATATTTAGGCTTTCCAAAGCGTTTTGAGACAGTATCCGTCATAGTGATTTTTTACCGCAATTTTTGGTCGTCGCAGCCCCAAATCGCTCCCGAAAAAATATTCATTTTTTCTACCTATCATGTTTATACATCTTGGCAACAGTTTTAAGACACTTGCCATTGCAATGATTTTCTAAAGAAGTGCAAAAAATAAGCGCCAAAACAAAAGAAGAGATTTTTTAGAGTGTGCTCTTCCCTTGATTACGTGTAGCGTCGTGCTTTTGTTGGTGTTCTAGGCTCGCGTCTCTAGTAGGGTCTAGCCTAGGACTACCACAGCACGGTCATTGAGAGGTTATTCAACTTTGCATCCCTGTATTGAGATAACATGTTTTGCTACCATATTATAAGCCATCCCAGCTCCACATATATCTACGTCGTGTATTTTACACTACCTGGCAATCGCTCTATCCAAGATTAGAGAGTTTTGTTTACAACGGTTGCCGATCACCACATGGTACTGGTTAAGAACTGGTTAGAATTTAAGAATTGCTTGATGGATTTGTGACACACCACTACCACCACTTCCTATTAGTCTATACATTCATATTCTTGTGTATTCCTATTGCTGCTAACCATGACATGATGACAAGCCAACGAGATCAACTGGGATGGCATGATGAACAAGCCAACGAGATCCACGATAAATTTAAGAAAATGATTGGTGAGCAGGTGCATGACTTGGTGAAGAGCCTTCGAGAGGCTATGGAGAAGCTAGATGGTTTGGAGAAGACGGTCAACGCCAAGCTTGATGCTAAATTCAATGAGCTCCTAGCACGTCTACCTCCATCAGTTGTACCTGTCATACCTCGACAACAACAACACCAACAACACACAAATTTCGTGGGATGATCATGACGTGTGCCTATCGACCAAGGCCATAATTCTTGTGCCATTGCTAGTGCTGCAACTTTGGTGGTTGCTGTTGCTACTGCTACTATCGTCGAGCAGAATGAGGATTATGATGGTGATTACGATTATGAGGGATAGGTTGCTCCAAATCAACCACAGGGGCAACCACCACCACTCGCACCAGGTCGTCCACATGGCTACAGTCGCAACGATAGGGCTCCACCACCCCCTCATGTATGAGATCATGACCATCTCCCTAAACTTAAATTGAATATTCGGACATTTGAGGGTAGATATGTTCCTGATATATATCTTACTTGGGAGTAAGAAAGAGAACAATCTTTTACATGCTTACAATTTCCTGAGGATAGACATGTTGCTGCTGCTCGTTGTGCATTCACTAGTTTTGCTTGTGTTTGGTGGTCTAAGCATTGTAGAATACATCATGATAATATGCCTACTACTTGGGCTCCTTTGAAAACTGCTATGAGTATTCGTCGTGTTCCACAATATTAACAACGTGAATTGCTTCAAAATTTGAAGTGTTCAAGACAAGAAAAAATTCTTTAGAGAAATATTACCAAGAATTACAAAATGGCATGATTAAAAGTGGTATTGTTGACGAGAATGAAGCTATGCTTGCAGATTTTCTGCCTGGATTGAGTAAAGATATTCAGACTATTCTAGAGTATAAGGAGTATAACACGATCACTTGTTTATTCCTTCTATCTTGCAAAGCTAAACATGAAGTACCAGATTGACACGCAATGGCAAGAACTAATTTGTCTGTAGGTCGAGCATCATCATGGACACCACGTATATCATCTACATCCGCTCATCCTACTACCACACCACTTACTTCAGCCGCCAACTCCAACAAAGATATAAGAAAACAGGCACCGCCACCGGCCTCCAGCAAGGGCACACCTTGGGGGCCTGCACAGAGCTCTTCTGTATCCATGGCATCTATAGGGAAAACACATGAGGTTATACGTTGTCATTGCAAGGGTAGAGGTCATTTTCTGAGAGAATGCACATCCAGGCATGTGATGGTTGTGATGGAGTATGGTAGATATGCCAACTCTAGTGATTATGATGAGGAGACTTTGGATCTTATTAGAAGTGAAGAATAGGGTGCCGAGGATACTGAAGAAGAGACACACTACATGGCTAATAACTACGCGGACAAGCATGAAAGTTCAATTGCTCAAGGTGTTCTAAGTGTGCAGGTTACATAGGCAAAGCAATATCAGAGGCACAACTTGGTCCATACAAAGGGAATTGTAAAGGATCATTCTGTTCGCGTCATCATCGACGGAGGGAGTTGCAACAACTTGGCTAGCATGGAGGTGGTGAAGAAGTTGTCTCTAACCACCAGACCACATCTCATCCATATTACATCCAATGGTTCAACAATAGTGGCAAGGTTAAGGTAACACGTAATGTTTGTGTGCACTTTTGCATTGCTACATATTCTGATTATGTTGATTGTGATGTGGTACCCATGCAAGCATGCTACATTTTACTTGGTAGTCCCTGGCAATTTGATAAAAAATGTATACACCATGGTAGGATAAATCACTTTACTCTTTTTTATAAGGAAAAAATATAAATTTGCTTCCTATGTCTCCTGAACGTATTATGAAAGATGGCATTGCTAGAGCTAGTAAAGCAAAACAAGAGCAAAGTGAGAGTGGCAATCAGATTGTGCCAAAGGGATTTCAGCAACATAGTAAGCCAAATAAACCATCATCTAGTGTTGCATCTGAAATGAAACTAAAGAGTGGTTGTTTACTTGCCGCTAAATATGATATTACTGATTTGGATGTTACTACATTTGTTTGCTATGCTTTTGTGTGCAAAGAGTTACTATTTTCATTTGAGGACATGCCTCCCTCTTTTCGTCCTGCTCTCACTAACATCTTGCAGGAGTTCGCTAACGTCTTTCCATAAGACGTGCAATCGATATTACAACCTATTCAAGGGATAGACCATCAGATTGACTTACTTCCCAGAGCATCACTACCCAACCATGCGCCATACCATACAAATCCAGAGGAGACAAAGGAGATTATGCATCAAGTACAAGAGCTTCTCGACAAAGGTTATGTACGATAATCCCCTAGTCCTTATGTTGTTCCTATTATTCTATTGCCGAAAAGGATGGTACATCGCGTATTCTTGATAACCCACAAGTATAGGGGATCGCAAGAGTTTTTGAGGGTAGATTATTCAACCAAAATAGATTAGACACAAGGGGAGCTAATGAATATTTACGAGTATTAGCAGTTGAGTTGTCAATTCATCCACACATGGAGATTAAATATCTGTAGAAAAGTGATCAATAGCATCGTAATACGATAGTTTGATAGTAGTGGTAACACCCACAGTAACGCTAACAGTGATAACAATGGTTTTGTAGCAAGTGCAATAGTGACAGCAACAATAGTAACTTGGCAAGAATAATAAGTGGAAAACTCGTAGGCACTCGATTGGTTTATTTGTTGTATGATATTCATCAATAAACAGTCATAAACTAGGGAAACATAGAAATACCAGTTCATAAATATAATGTAGGCATGTATTCCATAAATAGTCATACATGCTTATGGAAACGAACTTGCATGACATCTTTTGTCCTACCCTCCCATGGCAGCGGGGTCCATAAGGAAACTAAGGGATATTAAGGCCTCCTTTTAAAAGAGAACCAGAACAAAGCATTAACATGTAGTGAATACATGAACTCTTCAAACTACGGTCATCATCGGAAAGTATCCCAACTATTGTCACCTTCGGGTTTACGGATCATAACACGTAATAGGTGCGTATGAGTAGCAAGATCGTATCAAGAACATAGATATAATAGTGAAAACATAAATGGTTTAGATCTGAAATCATGGCACCAGGGCCCTAGTGACAAGCTTTAAGCATGGCCAAGTCATAGCAACATCAATCTTAGAACATAATGGATGCTAGGGATCGAGCCTTGACAAAACTAACTCGATTACTAGATGAATCTCATCCAACTCCTCACCGACCAGTAAGCCTACGAAAGAATTACTGAATCCCTATGGGGACCATCATGGAATTGGTGATGAAGGAGGGTTAATGATGACGAAGACCAAAGATTTCCCTCTCCGGAGCCCCAAACGGGCTCCAAATGTGGCCTCCCTATGAAGAACAGGAGATGGCAGCAGCTCTGTCTCGTGAAACACGATAAAACTTCCTCTCCTATTTTTTATCCAAAAATAGGAATTTATAGTGACGGAATTTGGGTCAGCGAGGCCACGAGGTGACCACAACCCACCAGGGCATGTTTGGAGGGCTGGCGCGCCCTGGTGTATCATGTGTCACGCATACTATTCCGAAATAAATCTCCCACGAGTTTCATACAATTCTGAGAACTTTTATTTCTGCACAAAAACAACACCATGGTAGTTCTGCTGAAAACACCGTCAGTCCGGGTTAGTTTCATTCAAATCATGCAAATTAGAGTCCAAAACAAGAGCAAAAGCTTGGGAAAAGTACATACGATGGACACATATATCGTATGTGTGGTGTTTTGTAGAGGCATTTATAATATTAATATTCTTTATCATCATCGTATTTCTAGGCTAAATGATATGCTTGATGAATTAAGTGTCTCTGCAAATTTTCTCGGAAGTTCATTTGTGTAGTGTATACCATCAAATTCGTATGAAATTGGGAGATGAATGGAAAACATCATTTAAAACAAAGATTGGTTTATCTAAGTGGTTAGTCATGCCTTTTATGTTCACTAATGCACCTTGCACTTTAATGAGCTTAAAGAATGAGGTTTTACGTGCTTTATTTTGACGATTTGTGGTAGCCTATTATGATGATATACTGATTTATAGTAGATCCTTGGAGGAACACTTGGAACATTTATGTGTTGTTTTTATTGCTCTATGTGATGCACATTTGTTTGGTAACCTTGGGAAGTGCACCTTTTGCACCTACCGAGTATGTTTCCTTTGCTCTGTTGTTAGTCCACGAGGAATTGATGTTGATAAAGCCAAGATTGAAGCTATTGAGAGTTGGCCGCAGCCCAAAACGGTGTCACACCCTGTATTTTGGCACATTGTGTTTGGTTTTATAAAAATTTGGAGCCAACTAAAACTTTTTGAGTGCATGCTTGTTTGATGTGATGCTTGTTTGAATTGCTTGTGTGTTCAAGTTTGGCACTGTTAGGTTCTACTCCACTCCACCTTCATCTTCCTTGATCCAAACTCCTTGCCCTATGATCATGCCATGTGAATATAGCTCAAAAATATTTTTATCAAAATTTATTCTCACCAAAAAGGATTTATTCAATTTAAGATAACTAAAACCCTTGAATTGAGGTTTGAACTACAAGTCCTCAATTTATGTGGATCCTTTCTTCCCAAATGCTTTATTTGAAACCTACTATTTATATGACTTCTAAAAACCACCAAATATTATTTTTAAAGATTATTTTCATATTTTATTTAAAGGCTTTTTCTTAAGGGCAAAAATGGCTTTTCCTGAGGGAAAAATTATTTAAATGTTTGGGAAATATTTGAGAAAATTTAGAGAGACTCAGTGGACATATATTTTCCATATATATGAGTTTCAAAACAAGGTCTTGATCATAACATGGGAAAAAACCCTCAAAACCCTTTGTGTTTAGATTGAACTTTTGGAATGATTCTATAAGAAATATTTTCAATAAAATTCAGGGAAATTCTAGCAAGTCAACACTATTACAAGTGGTGATCTTGCAAAGTTTCATCCCCATCCAAGTTGGTTTGCTTCATCAAACCAACCCAAATCCATTTCTGTCTAGATTCAAATTTTGACAACTTTACGTTGTGAAGTGTCTTCCCTTGACCTCAAACTTTGTGGGAATGCTCTAATTGCCAATTAGTGATGATCCACTAAGTGGTGCATCAAGGGTTAAAGCCTCACCCCTTTGAATGTATAGAAAACAGATTCTGTCTATTTCTAGGTTTTCCCTAGGTCCCATTATGAACTTTCTTCTCATAAGCTCAAACTTGGTGATCACTCTTGTTTTCCATCAAACCTTGACCTTGTCAAATCTCAAGATGATCCAAGTTCATTTGACCCCCCTAAACATCATCAAACACCTTCTGCCAGAAATGTAAAACTGGCATTTTCACCTCAAATCCTTTTACCCTTGTCTCCTCCTTTTTACCACAGCTCCACCCATACCCCCAGCACCTCTAGTAGCAATCCCAACAGCTAGCTCCATGATTGAGATGGTGAAAACCCCCATTTTTACCCTCTGGTCCACCTGGCAGGACCTCTTTTCCCTCTCTCCCTCTATTCTAATCCCTTCCCAAAGCATCCAAGGGCCTAGCCCAGCTGGTTTTCTTCCCCTGGATCCCCTGGACATGGGTGGATGCGCAGAAGGCGCCAAGGGCATGCCATGGCCTGCAATAGCCGCGCTCCAGAGCGCGCTACAGTGCCGACCAGCACTGTAGTTGCTGGCTACTGCATGGCCCTGGCGGCCTTGAGCCTCCCTCTGGCGCCGTCTGGTCCGCCTCGATGTCTGCAGCCCTGCAGGCAGTCGGCCCTCTCCTCCCTCTCTCTCCTTCCCCCTCCTCCGTGCGTGCCCGCCACCGCCCGAGCCGGCCAATGCGAAAGCTCACACGCGCGTGCCTCCCCTCCTCTCTCCTCTCTCCCCCTGGCATGGACTGACCCCAGGAAGACCCCTAGGGCCTCCCCTCTCCCTCCCGTGGCCCGTGGTGAGCACCCCGTGCTCACCGGCGCACGGCGCCCTCGGTGGACCGGGCCCGCCTATAAAAGGCACCCCGAAGGCCTTCTCTCCCTTTTGATCTCTCTCCACCCCAATAGGCTGCCTGTGAAGCCTGAGCCCTTCCCACTCTCTCTATGCTCGGGATCGAGCCGAAGCTCGCCGTGGCAGCTTCGCCGTCGATCTCCGGGTACGGCGCCACTCCGGACCCCATTCTCCTCCCTCTGGTCCTCCCGTGCCCTCCTGAACCGATTCCCCCTCTCTCCCGTCATTGTTGCAGGCTAGGACGGGCGTTTGAGGACGGTCCCAAAGCTCCTCCGCCATGGCCTCCTCATCGCCGACGACCCCGGAGCTCCTCCGCTATCCGCTACACCTCCAGAGGACTGGTGGGTCCTCCCCGAGACCGTTCTGACCCTCTCCTCCCGTCGCCGTGGCCTCCCTCGCCGTCGGTGAGCCGCTCCCCTCTCGGACGCGAGGAGGAAGACGGACCTGACAGGTGGTCCCCACCTGTCAGTCGCTCCTCCCCTCGCCCGCGCCCTCTCTCCTCTCCCCTGAGCCCCTGGCAGCCAGGCCCCGCGCGTCAGGTTTGAACCTGACTGGACGCGTGGCCGGCCGGCTAACCAGATGGGCCGGCCCAGCACCTGGCCGCCCCTGGCTCAGGATCTGGTGCCCTTTTTCCCGTTTTATTTTCTGGTGGGTTTTGCAAAAATCCCACAGGACTAAATAATTGCCCAATGCAATTATTTTTTCCACCATAAATCTTAGAATATTGTATAGAATTTAATAGTGCCATCTGTGCAATTTACTGAAAGAGTTTTTATTGCTAGTTTTATTTAAAACCTATTAAAAGCACCTTTTTAGCCTCTGTTATTGTGTTTCGAATATAGTATTCATAGATAAATTTATTGTAAATATTTTTAATATGACTTTGGATATTTAACAGAATAGTTGAACATTTTTGATAGGTAGATTGAGTGCTCTATTTGCATGCTTGTTTATTTATTGTTGCTATTTCCGCATCGATAGATTGCGCCGTTGACGGAGAAGTTGGACTCGAAGACTTCGAAGACCCCAGAGAATTTGTCGAGCCAGGCAAGCAGCCGTTTGACCATATCAAGAAACTATTTCCACTTCCATGTAATATAGCACTTTACTTTCGGCATTATTGATCATATGATGTGGTGGTTTCCCCTTCGGTGGGATGCCTCCGGTGCTTTCCGTTGATACTTGCATCGATCACGACCCTACCACCTTATGTGGGTTGTGCGAGTGGGAGTAGATAGGTTGCTAGTAGATGCTATGCAAGTGGGATGGGACTTATGCACGGTGCTACTGAGAGGTGTGTGTTTTCAATACTCTTTCGAAAACCCCGTCGGGTGTCACTAATGCCCGAAGGAGATGATGATGAGTTGGGAGACCACTTGAGAAAGAAGTGGTGTACCGGAACAAATGGGTGTGTGTTTTCGAAAATGGATTAGATTTAAGGTCTTCTGACCGTCCCAACCTTACATGCACGACGATGATACCCCTTATGGGACGGGGCTTTGTTGATTAGCTTGGTGGGTACAGGCAAGGAGCCCGCATTACTAGTGGCAGGAGTGGCGTGGTCACTCTCGATACGGGGTCGTACCGGATGTACGATCATGTGCTATCTTTACAAGCACCGGGCACACCGTTGGTCCCCTCATGGATGGTACGGTTTGAGCAAGGCTCGTGTGATGTACATCATGAGGTTTGGGTACCAATCGAGTGAACTCTTTGTTTAGTATCGCCGGGGGAAGGCATTGTTCAGGTGCTTACCTCGAGTATGTATATACCGCGAGTCGTGGATGACACGGAAGTTCCCCGAGTCTTGTGGGTAAAGTGTGCAACCTCTTGAGAGTGTAAAACTATTCGAATAGCCGCGCCCGCGGTCATGGACAGTTGGAGGTACTTCTTAGACTACGTCCGAATGTTTTGTAAAATATTGGAGTGAGTATGGGTGTGTTAGTGACAAGAGGTCACGTGAGTCCAGTCCGATGACTGGGCATGAAAAATGAACTAAGTCCGATGACTTGGTGTGAGCAGAAGGTGTTCAACTGATACTGTGATGGTATCGGCAATGTGTTATCATGAATACTTGGTTATTTGTTGATGCATACTTACTATTACTTTATCATGTCACTTGCATACAAAATTAGCTTTCCGCAAGTTACCTATAGTGCTATATCATGCATCATTATTGCTTCGTTCCGCTCTTGGGTTGCTTGCGAGTACATTCAAAGTACTCATTGGCTTGCCACTGGTTATTTAATTGGCCAGACATGGAAGAACAGGAGTTTGTTGAAGAGTTCGTTGGAGACGAACATGCGAACTAGGACGCTTCCCAGTCAGAATGCCTGTAGGTTAAGGCAGATGGCATGGGTTCTTGCTTTCGACGAAGACTTCTGCTGCTTGTTCTAGACTTAGTGTTTGGCCCGAGTTGCCCTATCCTTGTAAGACTGAGACCTTTGTGGTCATCATTTGTGTAAGACACTTAATGTGGATGTAAGACTCTTTTATTCAGCTTCTATGTGTTCATTGAGCATTGATCTCTGGGATCACTGTACACGTGCAATCAGTGATCTCGACTTATGAGTCGGGGTCCCCACAAACAGTCACACAAATGTGGTGTTTTCTTGGCCACATTTGTTTCTATAGGCTTTTTGTGAGAGATTGCGGCACCATTGTTGCACCTCTCAATGAGCTTACGAAGAAGGATGTGCCTTTTGCTTGGGCTACCACGTAGGAAGAAGCCTTCACGGTATTGAAGGATAAGTTAACACATGCTCCTTTACTCCAACTTCCTGATTTTAATAAGACTTTCGAGGTTGAATGTGATGGTAGTGGAATTGGATTAGGGTGTGTGTTATTACAAGATGGTAAACATGTTGCATAATTTTTTGAATAATTGAGTGGGACTAGTCTGAATTATTGTACTTATGATAAAGAATTATATGCTCTTGTTCGGACTTTGGAAACATGGCAAAATTATTTATGGCCGAAAGAATTTGTTATACATTCTAATCACGAACCGTTGAAACATACTAAAAATCAAGCAAAACTGAACTGTAGACATGCTAAATGGGTTGAATTCACTGAGACTTCCCTTCTGTCATTGAACACAAGAAGGGTAAAGAAAATGTTATTGCTGATGCATTGTCTCGTCGTTATACTATGTTGTCACAACTTGACTATAAAATATTTGGTTTGGAGACCATCAAAGATCAGTATTTGCCTGATTTTTAATTTAAAGATGTGTTTTAGCATTGTAAAAAGGGAGGACATGGAACAAGTTCGTCATTAATGATGGATTTGTGTTTCGTGCTAACAAGCTATGCATTCTAGCTAGCTTTGTCCTTATTTTGTTTTTGCAGGAGGTGCATGGAGGAGGATTAATGGGACACTTTGGCATGAAGAAGACAGAGGACGTACTTGCTACATATTTATTTTGGCCAAAAGATGAGAAGGGATGTTGAGCGTTTTATTGCTCGCCCCACTACATGTCAAAAAACTAATTCACGACTGAATCCTCATGGTTTATATATGTCTTTGTCTATACCTAATGTTCCTTGGGAGTATATGTCCATGGACTTTATTTTAGGTTTACCTCAAAGAAAGAAGGGCAGGGATAGCATATTTGTTGTTGTGGATAGATTTTCAATAATGGCACACTTTATACCGTGTCATAAAAGTGATGATGCTGCTAATGTTGCTGATTTGCTCTTTCGTGAAATTGTTCTCCTGCATGGTGTGCCAAATGCAATTGTTTCAGATTGTGGTGCTAAATTTCTTAGCCTCTTTTGAAGGTGTTTATGGGCTAAGTTGGGGACTAAACTGCTTTTTATTACTACATGTCACCCCCAAACTGATGGACAACCTGAACTAGTCAATTGATCATTGTCTAATATGCTTAAGGATGTTTTGAAGAATAACCTGAAATTTGGGAAGAATTCTTTCCGCATATTGATTTTTGTTATAATCATTCATTACATTCTACTAGTAAGATGTGTGTATGGTTTCTTACCTCGTGCACCTATTGATTTGTTGCCTCTTCCATCTTCGGAGAAGGTTAATTTTGATGCTAAAAACGTGCTAAATTGATATTAAAAATGCATGAGTTAACTAAGAAAATCATTGAGCGTATGAATGCTAAATATAAACTTGCTAGAGATAAGGGTAGATAACATGTTGTCTTTGCACCTGGAGATCTTGTTTGTCTACGTTTTTGTAGGTATAGGTTTCCCGATTTGCGCAAGTCAAAGATAATGCCACGTGCAGATGGTCCTTTTAAGGTGTTCGAGAAAATAAAAGATAATGCATATAAGCTTGAGTTGCCTGCAGATTTTGGGTTTAGTCCCACATTTAACATTGCAGATTTGATGACTTATTTGGGTGAATAAGCTGAGCTTCCGTCGAGGATGACTTCATTTGAATAAGGGGACGATGACGCGGACATCTCTACTAATGTTACACCACATCCCTACCAGCTACACATATTGGACCAGTTACTAGAGCCCGTGCATGCCAACTAAATTATTAGGTACTTTCGTTCATGGAAATCCTTCTAATATTCATGAACATATGATGATGCCTAAATTAGATACTTTTGTTTTACTTATGAATGAAGTATCTAGCATTGACAAGAAGGATACCATTGGAGCGGGATCAAGCATGGAGAAAAAGGTGCGCGGGCGGCAAGGGACAATGGTGTTTCGAGTGGAGATTTCGCACTTTCAAGCCACCATAATGAGAGCATGAAGGCTTGGGAGAAACACTCAAGATGCCACTTTATAAATTTCATTAATATGCTATTATACGTGCTGCACCACCTCATTTTTTGGCTAGGCCCATGTAATTTTGAAAAACCATCTTATAGGCTGTTTTTTAGAGTCCGTATGTGTAGGGAAATTGAGTTAGGGTTGGTTTTGTACCCCTCCTCCACGGTGCCATGAAATCCCCCTCTCTAGCAAAAATAATTAACCAAATAAAAAGCTTTTATAAAACTCTATGTATGGCCTATAAAAGTTTCTAATAGAGAACAAAAGCAAAAGGAAAAATTTAAATACTTACGAAATTGACCCAAAGTGTCTACTAATGCCGACCAGAAACATAAATTAATTTGTCAAAATCGACAAAAAGAAAATACTTACGAAATAAAAGAAACTACTCTTCCTTTTAAATAAAACCAAATAAACAAGTCCGATTTGAATCCATCTCAAACAGAAAGAAAATTAAAAAAATAATAATTTTATTGCTCCTCTAGATAAATAGCTCAACTACAAAACATGAGTACAAATACTTAACTAAAAACCTATTTTAACTAAAACTTATAAGCCAAATAGTGATTTTAACACATGGCATCAAATTCAAAATTTAATTTTGTTCAAACTTGGCTCAAACCAAATCTATAGAAACTAGATGAAAAAATAAATCTAAAGGAAAAAAAGAATCCCTCAATCATTTAAATAACCTAATAGATATATAATTTAAAAATAGAAAACAACATGTAAAATAAAAAAATAAAAAGGAAAAAGGAAAAACTCTACGTAATGGACATGGGTACATGTGGCGCAACACGATTGGCCGATGGGTTTGCGCGCTAGATCTCAACGGGTGGATGGCCGTACATTACAGAAAAACGGTTCGACGTTTAATTAAAACAGAGAGTAGCTAGTTGGCCGTTCGATCGAGATCTAAAGGCAAATGAGATGTCCCATGCGAGGGACAAAGGCAAGCGATCGATGCCTTATAGCGAGTCATCCCCGACGATGTGGCGATATGAGCGAGGTTAGGGACGGTATTTTGGGCGTCGAAAATGTCCTTGGAGTGGATGGGGCGATGCATAGAAGCAAGGGGGCCTCAACAATCGGCTCAAGTGGCATCCGAGAGGTCGAAAGAGCTCGGGGAAGCGGCAATGGTGTGGCGCCGGCTTCGGGCTCCGTCGACAAATAGTGAGAGATGGAGGGGTTTAGGGTTAGGGGTTTAGGGATGATATGTTCATTTTGCATCATGGTTTTATATTGATATTTATTGCATTATGGGTTGTTATTACACGTTTTGGTACAATACTTATGCCTTTTCTATCTTATTTTACAAGGTCTACATGAAGAGGGAGAATGCCGACAGCTGGAATTCTGGACTGGAAAAGGTGCAAATCAGAGATACCTATTCTGCTCAACTCCAAAAGTCATGAAAATATTAGGAGAATTATTTTGGAATATATAAAAAATAATGGGCGAAATA
This sequence comes from Hordeum marinum, assembly GCA_022496015.1. Taxonomy (NCBI): domain Eukaryota; kingdom Viridiplantae; phylum Streptophyta; class Magnoliopsida; order Poales; family Poaceae; genus Hordeum; species Hordeum marinum. Next base: position 131,328,929 of record CM039676.1, on the reverse strand, counting down.
AATACATTAGGGGCCCCACCAGGGAGCCACAAGCCTGCTGGACGCAGCCACCCCCCTGGCCGCAACCCTGGGGCTTGTGGCCCACCTAGCAGCCCACCGATGCCCATCTTCTGCTATATTGAGGGTTTCGTCCTGGAAAAAATCATATCAGATCTTTTAGGATGAAGCACCGCCGTCTCAAGGCGAAACATGGGCAAAACCAATCTAGAGCTCCGGTAGGGCGATCGTGCCGGTGAAACTTACCTCCGAGGGGGTCAATCTCCAAACCCTACTTCATCCTTTGTATCCGATCTTTGTCCCAAAACCTCAGATTGGTACCTGTGGGTTGCTAGTAGTATTGATTACTCCTTGTAGTTGATGCTAGTCGGTTTACTTTGTGGAAGATTATATGTTCAGATCCTTGATCATCACTCATACTCCTCTGATTATGGACATGAATATTTCTTGTGAGTAGTTACCTTTGTTCCTGAGGACATGGTATAAGTCTTGTCATAAGTAATCATGTGAATTTGGTATTCATTCTATATTTTCATGAGATGTATGTTGTCTCTCCTCTAGTGGTGTTATGTGAACGTCGACTACATAACACTTCACCATCGTTTGGGCCTAGAGGAAGGCATTGGGAAGTAATATGTAGATGATGGGTTGCTAGAGTGACAGAAGCTTAAACCCTAGTTTATGTGTTGCTTCGTAAGGGGCTGATTGGGATCCACACATTTCATGCTATGGTTAGATTTATCTTAATTCTTTTTTCGTAGTTGCAGATGCTTGTGGGAGGGTCAATCATGAGTGGGAGGCTTGTCCAAGTAAGGAAAGCACCCAAGCACCAATCCACCCACATATCAAATTAGAAAAGTAGCGAACGAGAATCAAATCAGCATGATGAAAACTAGCTTGACATAAATTCCCATATGTCCTTGGGAGCGCTTTGCTTTATATAAGAGTTTATCCAGGACTGTACTTTGCCAGAAAAAGGATTGGGCCACCTTGCTGCACCATTGCTACAATTGTTACTTGCTATCCGTTACAAATTATCTTATCACAAAACTATCTGTTACTGATAATTTCAGTGCTTGCAGAGAATACCTTACTGAGAACCGCTTGTCATTTCCTTCTATTCCTCATTGGGTTCGACACTCTTACTTATCGAAAGGACTCCGATAGATCCCCTATACTTTTGGGTCATCAAGACTCTTTTCTGGCGCCATTTCTGGGGAGTGAAGTGCCATTTGTGAGTGCAAATTGCAAGGAAAAATTTATGTGTGCTGAAATGTACTGTCACTTGTTACTATGGAAAGTAATCCTTAGAGGGCCTTGTTCAGGGTATCTTCGCCTCGAACGGAAACACAAAGAGTTGTCCCTCAACCTACTGAACCTACTGAAAATATTTATTATGAAATTCCATCGGGTATGATAGAGAGACTGCTAGCTAATCCTTATGCAGGAGATGGAACACTACATCCTGATTTCCATCTAATCTGTGTAGATGAAGTTCGTGGATTATTTAAGCGTGTAGGTCTGACCAAGGCTCACGTCAAGAAGAAGGTCTTTCCTTTATCTTTGAATGAGAAGGCATTGACATGGTATAGGCTATGTGATGATATTGGATCATGGAGCTACAATCGACTGAAAATGGAATTTCATCAGAAGTTCTTTCCTATGCATCTAGTTCATCTTGATTGGAATTATATTTATAATTTTTGTCCTCGTGAAGGAGAACTAATCGCTCAAGCTTGGGGGAGGGTTAATTCAATGTTATATTCATTTCCTAATCACGAGCTATCGAGAGAAATTATTATTCAGAATTTTGATGCTCTGCTTTCTCGTAATGATCAATCCATGCTCGGCTTGTGTTGGTTCTTTTATGAAGAAAGATATTGATTTCAAATGGAATTTATTGGAAAGAATTAAATGCAACTCTGAAGATTCAGCACTTGATGAAGGTAAGGAGTCGGGTATGAATCTTAAGTTTGATAGTGTTAAATCCTTCGTAGACACCGATGCTTTTCGTGAATTTAGCAATAAGTATGGACTTGACTGTGAGATAGTAGCTTCTATCTTTGAATCTTTTGCTACTCATGTTGATCTCCATAAGGATAAGTGGTTTAAATGTCATCCTCCCGTTGAAGTGAAAGTAATGGAACCTATTAAAGTTCAAGATAAAATTATTACTTACAATGTTGATCCTATTATCCCTACTGCTTACATTGAGAAACCACCTTTCCCTGTTAGGATAAAGGAACATGCTAAAGCTTCAACTGTGGTTCATACGAGTTGTATAAGAACACCTACACCCTGTGTAAAAATCAAAGTTGAACCTAGTATTGCTATGGTTAAAGATCTCTTGGTTGATAATATTGATGGGCATGTTATTCATTTTTTTGATGAAGCTGCTAGAATTTGTAGACCTGATACTAACCATAAACATAGACCAGTTATTGGCGTTCCTGTTGTTTCTATTAAAATAGGAGATCATTGTTATCATGGCTTATGTGATATGGGTGCTAGGTAAGTGCAATTCCTCATTCCTTACACAAAGAAATCATGCATGATATTGCACCAGTTGAACTAGAGGATATTGATGTTACTATTAAGCTTGCTAATAGAGACACTATTGCACCAATAGGAATTGTTAGAGATGTTGAAGTCTTGTGTGGGAAAATAAAGTATCCTACCGATTTAATTGTTCTTGGTTCCCCATAGGAAAAAATTTGTCCCATTATATTTGGCAGACCCTTATTGAATATTGTTAGTGCTAAGATTGATGTGAGAAGGAAATATTACTGTGCTTTGGGGATGTGTCCCATGAGTTTAATTTCTCTAAATTTCATAGATAACAACATGACAAGGAATTTCCTAGTAAATATGAAATTATTGGTCTAGCTTCTATTGTTGTGCCTCCTACTGATCCCTTAGAACAATATTTGCTAGACCATGAAAAAGATATCCATATGAATGAGAGGAATGAAATAGATGAAATTTTCTTTGAGCAACAGATTATTTTGAAACATAACTTACCTGTTGAAATACTTGGGGATCCTCCTCCACCCAAGGGTGATCCCGTGTTTGATCTCAAGCAATTACCCAATACGTTGAAATATACTTATCTTGATGAAAAGGAGATATATCATGTTATTATTAGTGCTAACCTTTCAGAGCATGAAGAAAAGAGGTTATTGAAAACTCTAAGGAAGCACTGTGCTGCTATTAGTTATACTCTTGTTGATCTTAAGGGAATTAGTCCCACTCTATGTCAGCATAAAATTAATATGGAGCCCGATGCCAAACTAGTTATTGATCACCAACGACGATTGAACCCTAAGATGAAAGAAGTGGTAAGAAAAGAAGTACTAAAGCTTCTGGAGGAAGGTATACTTTATCATGTTGCTTATAGTAGATGGGTAAGTCCCGTCCATTGTGTCCCTAAGAAGGGAGGTATTATCGTTGTTCCTAATGATAAAATGAATTGATCCCATAAAGAATTGTTACAGGCTATAGAATGTTAATTGATTTTTGGAAATTTAATAAAGCTACTAAGAAAGATCATTACGCTTTACCTTTTATTGATCAAATGCTAGATTATCCAAATATACTCATTTTTGCTTTCTAGATGGTTATTCTTGTTTCTCTCAAATACCTGTATCAAGCCAGGATCAAGAAAAAACCACTTTTACTTGCCCTTTCGGTACCTTTGCTTATAGATGTATGCCTTTTGGTTTATGCAATGCAACTGTTACCTTTCAAAGATGTATGATGGCTATTTTCTCTGACTTTTGTGAAAAGATTCTTGAGGTTTTCATGGATGATTTTTCTGTTTACGGAACTTCATTTGATGGTTGTTTGAGCAATCTTGATCGAGTTATGGAGAGATGTGAAGAAACTAATCTTGTCTTGAATTGGGAAAAGTGCCACTTTATGGTTAATGAAGGTATTTTCTTGGGGCACAAGATCTCCAAAAGAGGTATTGAAGTTCACACGGCTAAAGTTGATGCTATTGAAAAAAGGTCGTGCCCTATGGATATCAAAGGTATAAGAAGTTTCCTTGGTCATGCTGGTTTCTATAGGAGGTTTATCAAAGATTTCTCTAAGATTTCTAGGCCTCTCACAAACCTTTTGCAAAAATATGTTTCATTTTTTTTTCATAATGACTGTGTATAATCATTTGAAATTCTTAAGAATGCCTTGATTACCGCACCTGTTGTTCAACCACCTGACTGGCACCTACCTTTTGAAATTATGTGTGATGCTAGTGATTATGCTTTTGGTGCTATTCTAGGAAAAAGAGTCGATAAGAAACTAAATGTTATCAATTATGTTAGTAAAACCCTAGACAGTGCTCAAAGAAACTATGCTACTACTGAAAAGGAATTTTTAGCAGTCGTGTTTGCTTGTGATAAGTTTAGACCTTATATTGTTGATTCCAAAGTAACTGTCCAGACCGATCATGCTGCTATCAAGTACCTTATGAAGAAGAAGGATGCTAAAACTAGACTTATTAGGTGCCTCCTTCTGCTACAATAATTTGATTTGCATATCATTGATAGAAAGGGTGTTGATAACCCTGTGGCAGATAACTTGTCTAGGTTAGAAAATGATCTTGATGACCCACTACCCATTGATGATAGCTTTCCTGATGAACAATTAGCTATCGTGAATTATTCACAGAATGCTCCTTGGTATGCTGATTACGCCAATTTCATTTTTGCTAAATTTATACCTCCTAGTTTCATATACCAACAAAAGAAAAAGTTCTTCTATGATTTAAGGCATTACTTGTGGTTTACCCACATCTTTATAAAGGAGGAGTAGATTGTATTATTAGACGTTGTGTACATGAGCATGAATAGGAATATATCTGACGCAAGTGTAACTGAAGCCTACAGAGGACATCACGCTGGAGATAGAACCACACACAAGGTACTACAATCTGGGTTTTATTGGGCTATTGTCTTCAAGGATGCAAGTAAGTTTGTCTTATCATGTGATGAGTGTCAAAAAATTGGTAATATTAGTAGACATCGGCAAATGCCTATGAACTACTCTCTTGTTATCGAACCATTTGATGTTTGGGCTTTGATTATATGGGGCCTTTTCCACAATCTAATAGGTACACTCATATTCTAGTTGCTGTTGATTATGTCACTATGTGGGTAGAAGCTATTCCAACTAGTAGCGCTGATCCTAACACTTCTATTAAAATGCTTAAAGAAGTTATTTTCCCTAGATCTGGAGTCCCTAGATATTTGATGACTAATGGTGGTTCACATTTTATTAATGGTGCTTTCCGTAAATTGCTTGCTAAATATGACGTTAATCATAGAGTTGCATCTCCTTATCATCCTCAATCTAGTGGTCAAGTAGAATTGAGCAATAGATAGATTAAATTGATTTTGCAGAAGACTGTTAATAGATCTAGGAAGAATTGGTCTAAGAAACTCGATGATGCATGGTGGGCTTATAGCACTGCTTACAAAAACACTATGGGTATGTCTCCGTATAAGATGGTTTATGGTAAAGCATGTCACTTACCTCTAGTACTAGAACATAAGGCTTATTGGGCAATCAAAGTGCTCAATTATGATTACAAACTTGCTGGGGAGAAGACGTTATTTGACGTTAGCTCACTTGATGAATGGAGAACCCAAGCCTATGATAATGCTAAGTTGTTTAAAGAAAAGGTTAATAGATGACATCAAATAAGGTTACAAAAGCGTGAATTTAATGTAGGTGATCATGTCTTCCTATACAATTCTCGTTTAAGATTTTTTGTAGGAAAACTTCTCTCTAAATGGAAGGTCCTTACGTCATTGAGGAGATGTACCTTCCGGTGCCATCAAGATTAACAACGCAGAAGGCACAAACCCGAAGGTGGTGAACGGTCAAAGAATCAAACATTATATCACAGGTACTCCCATAAATGTTGAAATCAATATCATCAATACCATTACTCCGGAGGAGTACATTAGGGAGGCTTACCAAAACGTTTCAGATTCCGAAAAGGAATAGGTAGGTGGTACGGTAAGCAAAAAGACTCCAAAACTTTTTCAATGGCAAATTTTATCTGTTTTGGAACATTTAAAAAATTAGGAAAATTTAAAGTAGTCCGAATAGTGCACAAGGAGGTGACAAGCATGCTGGGCGCGACCACTCCCTGGCCGCGCCCTTGGGGATTGTGGCCACCTTGTGCACCACCCGGACTCCGTATTCTTGTGGCATACTCCTGATATAATCTCCCGAAGGTTTTGACTCTCGTATCACGACAATACCTCCCGTTTTGTTTTTGAGTTGTTTCTGCAACAGGTTTGGATCAACATGGCGTCCCCAAGTGTTTCGAAGGACAAGTTCTCTGAAAAGGTCATCAACCTCAACCTTGCGGAGGTGCTGCAACACCCTCAAACCATTGAGGTGCGTCAGGGGGTTGCTGCACATCCGTGATGTGGAAGGGCCAAAGAAAACCAGAAGCATGGAGACAAGGCTCGAAGCAATGGAGCAACAGGTCTTCAAGTGCCAAGGGATGGTGGAACGGGGACTCAATGCTAATCAGATGATGATCATGGAGTTTTCCCATAAACATAAGGTGGACGCCAAGGACGTTGTGGACCACATCTTCAAGCTTTACGAGAGAATCGAGCACCTCCAAGCCCACATCTACGACCTGCAAAACCAAAACTATGAGTATGAATACGGTTTTAAGAGAATGAGTTTGGCAGTAGATTTGAGGATTCCGGAGACTCATTCATCCTTTTATGATGATGATCCTATGCCTTGGAAGATGGAGGACAAGCTTCCAACCTCATCAACAACTCCCACATCATCACCTCTTAAGCAATACAAATAAACACATTTCTACATGGGTATGGGCACTCCCCTTGGCTTCTGCCAAGCTTGGGGACGTGCCCCGGTATCGTATCAGCATCACATCTTTTGTTTTTATTTTCATCATCTTTTCTTAGTTCAATCCTTTTGGTTATATCTTGATCTATTAGAATAAAGTTTTCTTGTGATCAAGCTTTGTGTCTTTGCTTTATGATTCCTCATATGTAAGCAAGTCCGTGAGTTATATAATAAAAAGTGCTTTTGCATTGAGGGTTGTGCTTGTTGGTAAGATCTTTATCTTGAGAAAGATAAAGTAGAAAGAAGTATAGAATAAAACCACAAAGTACATATGAAAATCTTATGGGGAGTGATGACTTCACATATAAAAAGTATGTCGATTGAAACCTGTTATGGGTTGACAAACATAGTTGTTGGTCATTGGGGCAATTAAAAGGAAGTAATAAAGAAAGAGAGGTTCACATATAAATACATTATCTTGGACATCTTTTATGATTGTGAGCACTCATTAAAATATTATATGCTAAGAAGTGGATGTTGGACAAGGAAGACAACATAATGGTTTATGTTTGCTTATTTCCGAATAAAAGTTATATTGTTATAGATCCCTCAACATGTGTCGCTTGCTTCCACCTCATATCAGCCAAAACTTCCGCACCAAGTAGAGATACTACTTGTGCATCCAAACACCCTTAACCCAGGTTTTCCATGAGAGTCCACCATACCTACCTAAGGATAGAATAAGATCCTTCAATTAAGTTGTCATCGGTGCAAGCAATAAAAATAGCTCCCTAAATATGGGTGATCTATTAGTGTGTGGTAAATAAACTTTATACGAACTTGTGATAGGGAAGAAATAAAAGCGATGGACTGCATAATAAAGTTCCCTATCACAAGGGGCAATATAAAGTGGCGTTCTTTTGCATTACCATATAAAAGGGCATGACAACCTCTGCTTCCCTCTACGAAGGGCCTATCTGTTATTTTTATTTTCTAGTACTTACCTTTATGCAAGAGTCGTGGTGATCTCCATCACCTTCGCTATATTCGCCTTTATCTTCTGGCAAGTGTCACATGTTGGCTAATGATCTAGGCACATATATCCACTCAGAAGTGGATGAGCATGAGTTATTACTATTGACATTACCCTTGAGGAAAATAGTTGGGAGGCAACACTATAAGCCCCTATTTTTCTCTGTGTCCCATTAAAACTTTGAACTCATAGGTACCTCATGAGTGTTAGCAATTGTGAAATACCAAAAGATGATTGAGTATGTGGGTTTGCTCTACAAGCTCTTATATCGATTGTTTCCTATGTTATGATAAACTAGAATTGCTTCAATGATTGAGATCATAGTTTGTCAGTTCTCAATAGAGTTCTTGATTCATACTTTACCATTGTGAATGAATTGTTACTTTAGCCTAAGAAATTGTATGTCAATACATGTTGCTATTCTAAAGATGATCATAATGCCTTCATGTCCGTATTTTATTTTATCGACACCTCTATCTCTAAACATGTGGGCATATTTATTGATTTCGGCTTCCGCTTGAGGACAAGCAAGGTCTAAGCTTGGGGGAGTTGATACGTCCATTTTGCATCATGATTTTATATTGATATTTATTGCATTATGGATTTTTATTACAGGTTTTGGTACAATACTTATGCCTTGCCCTCTTATTTTAGAAGGTCTACATGAAGAGGGAGAATGTCGGCAGCTGGAATTCTGCACTTGAAAAGGAGCAAATCTGAGATACCTATTCCGTGCAACTCCAAAAGTCGTGAAAATCTACGGAGAAGTATTTTGGAATATATAAAAAATATTGGGCGAAAGAAATACATCAGGGGCCCACCAGTGAGCCACAAGCCTACTAGGCAAGGCCACCCCCTGGCCGTGCCCCTTGGGCTTGTGGCCTACCTGGCAGCCCTCCGATGCCCATCTTCTTCTATATTGAGGGTTTCGTCCTAGAAAATATCATATCAGACCTTTCAGGACGAAGCGCCGCCGTCTCGAGGCGGAACGTTGATTTAATTTTGCTATGCTATTAGTAGACAGGGTTGGTTGTGTGATTCATGAGAGTTTTGAGTTAATAATTTCAAGAACTACAAGATGATCAAGTCTTCAAGACTCCGAGTTTTCAATATACCTATGGGTGGATGATGGTTGAACGGCGCCTTGGAGAAACCAGTGGTTAGCCTAGATGTTGCTGGAGAAGTGCTAGTATTCATGCGGAAAGGTCCACCCAGGCACAAAGAGATGGATGGATGCTTAAAGACCCAAGGCTTACCTGCACAGCCACAAGACATTATGGGCTCTAGCTTGGTTGGATATCGTGGTAACCCTAGATAGGCGGTGCTACGAGATGTAGAAGAATAGTAGGAAAGGATGGGCACCAACAGAGTATTGGGGAAACCCTTTAGAAGACCATGTTTTGGTCATCCATTTCTCAAACACCCTAAAGTGCGAGAAATCCAACGGAGGCGATCAAATCTTGTGGGAAACGTGTGCAAAACTCTGTAGAGTACCCAAACCTAATCGATTAGCCGTGTCCATGGTCATGGATAGTTTGAGCCAAAGGAACTGAAACTATCTGGAACTCTCAACACAATTAAATACATTGATATGGGTATTAATGTCAACTTGGGTATGAGAATTGGTTGGTGGAACCATCTCATTAATCAACCAACATTGTAGTAATAATTTTCTGCCCTCTCTTGTTGTAGGAAAAAATTGGCGTTATGCAAAAACATACTACCCCACCTGTCATACATGCATATAGACTAGATGATTATTTTACCCCCCCCTCTTTTGTGACATTGCCGGCATATTCAATATGCTGACCTACACAGCTACAATGTATCATGTTGTAGAGTACTTTTCCGACCAGGAGTGAGGATACGCTCTACGCTCGGTGAGATGCCCTTGGAGTCAGATGGACTCAACTACCTTTGAAGCTTCCTTAAGATTAGTTATTCTCATGAGTTGGCTCTTAGCCACTTTATTGTAATTCTTATTGTAATAAAGGACTCGATATGAGCTTTTTCGATTATTAAAGTTGTGTGATTTCACTTTGATATATACATTGATGTAACGTGTGTGTACCACATGATCTTGGGATGGTACAGAAACATCGGAGATTCGACCTTTCAGGTCGGGTCGCTACAGAAATGGTATCAGAGCACACGCTGACCGTAGGACGTAACCTCTAGGATTGGAAAAGCCTTAGGATTTATTTCTCTTTTGTCTTTAAAATTCTTATAATCTCATCTACTCATTTCTGACTTCCCTCCGATTCAAAATTTAAAGATGGCCACCTTCATCCCAGTTTTGATCACGGAGTTTTGTCAGCCTGACGCGATGATGCCCTTTGGCAAGGAGCTGATGAGGATCGTCAGGGACGTAAGGATTGTGTTGCCTTGCATCACCGAGACTCCTATAATGTCTTTTCCACAAGACGGTCGCTACAGGATCGAGGTGCACATCCCTGGGAAGACCTTTCGAAATCGTAAGGAACCCATCGACTTCAAGTTTGTGGCACCCAGCTGGATACTTGGGAGAGACATGGAAATTCACTGTGCCCTTGGACGTATTCAGGAGGAATACAGGGCTGGACCCATTTCACCAGGACTCAACGTGGTTTGTCGTAGGGATGCCAATGGAAATATCATAACCAGTCCCACTGAAGACACCACCATTTCCTATATCCAAACTTTGGAGACGCACATCAGGACCTTGGAACTTTGGGTATGTGCCAACACGAAGACGATCAAGAGGCTGATGAACCGCGAGATTGACCTCGAAGCTGACCTACGGGAAGCGAAGTACGAGCATGAGTCTGAAGTGAAGGATCTCTTAGAGAGGATCGATAAGCTGAACACTTGCATTGCAACTCTGGAGGAACAGTTAAACATGGGGGAAAATCTTCATCCAGAAGGAGACATGGCTCCCTTGATCAGCAACCATGATGACTATGAGGAGAGCGTCACCGGAGGAGGCCACTTCACCATATACTTTTGAGGAGAACTTTAGTTATGCCCCCATGTATCTTTATTTTCATCGTTAAAGCGTAGGTCGATGCTTTGTTTGATTTGGAGATTTGTATCTCGATGTTTGAACCTTGAGTTGAATAAATGAATGAGTATTTGGTGTGATATGTTTTTTGCATTGCATATGGGTAGTGAATTTCCTTTTAGGTCCTTGTTCTATTCTAATTCTCACCCCTCTGAAAATAGCAAGATGCCTCTGCGACGTGAGCCGACTTCACTTTCCCACCGGAACTCACACAACTTCTCCAGCAGCAGAATGCCCTGATGCAGCTGTTGATTCAGAAACAGACAAACAACCACAACAACCACCCTCCACCTCAAGGCGACAACCTCACCCATTTTCTGAGGCCGAATCCACCAACTTTCTCCAGCAGCACTAAGCCCATTGTGGCAGATGACTGGCTCCGCAAGATGGAGAGGGAACTCACCACCGATGTATGCACTGAGGCTGAAAAGGTGCGTTTCGCCACCCATCAACTGGAGGGACCAGCAGCTTCATGGTGGGAGAACTACATCACCACGTACCCTATTGCTGGTGTGACTTGGGACCAGTTCAAGCTAGCTTTCCTCACTGCTCATGTCTCGGCTGGAGCCATGAGTCTGAAGAAGCGTGAGTTTCGCAACTTACGCCACGGGAACCGTTTTTTGGCCCAGTATGTGGATGATTTTAGCACGTTGGATCGTTATGCACCAGGAGATGTGGCCGATGATGCAGCCAAACAGGAGAAGTTCTTGGAAGGACTCAACGATGAGTTGAGCATGCAGCTGATGGTGGCTACTTTCAGCAACTAGCAGGAGCTGGTAGACAAGGCCCTAATCTTGGAGGGGAAGTAGCAGCAAATCGAAAACCGCAAGAGGAAGTATGGACAGGGGAAGTCTCACTTTGGAGCTCAACAGAAGCCCCGATACTCCCCGTACTCAGGAAATACCGGATCAGGGACTGGTAAGTATGGAGGACACACTCATCACGAGCACAACCATAGAGGCCATAACCATGGAGGAAATGCGAATAATCGTCCCAACAATGGCAACTTCAAGAATGGTAATGGAAGTGGGAATGGCAACCAACATCGTTCTGCTCCAGCTCAGAAGGATCTGAACCACATCACCTGTTTCAAGTGCATGAAGACAGGGCACTTTGCCACTGAATGCCCTCTGAACAAGCAAGGAAATGGAAACGACAAGAACGACTGCAACTCCGCAACTAAGAAGCCAAATCCTTTTCCTCGTGCTCAGGTGAACCACCTTGATGTGGAAGAAGTCTATGATCAGCCTGAGACTGTGGTTGGTCAGTTTTAATTGCATTCACGTCCAGTTATGGTACTTTTTGATTCTGGTGCAACTCATTCATTCATATCAAGGGTAGTTGTGGAAAAGTATGGTTTACCCACCCAAACCCTTAGTCAGCCCATTAAGGTTAATTCCCTAGGAGGTATGCTGATGGCAGGGATAGGATGCCATGCCTTGAAACTCCACATAGGAAACATGTTTTTCCTACCGACCTCATCGTATTAGAATCCCACGGATTGGATCTAATCCTAGGCATGGATTGGATGACCAAGTATGAAGGAAACCTTGATTGCCCCAGCAAGTCTATTTCACTCAACACTCCGGAGAACAAGGGGATTAAGTATGTATCCCGACGCAGACAGATGAGTGCTCGGTTAAATTCCCTCATAGGAGTTGTTCAGGAGGAAGTGCCGGTTGTACAAGACTTTCCAGATGTATTCCCGGAGGAATTACCAAGCATGCCACCAGATAAAGAGATTGAGTTTCTGATAGAGCTACTACCAGGAACCGACCCAATTTCCAAGACCCTATCGGATGCCCAAAAAATGATTTAGTAGAAATCAAGAAGCAGATAAAGGAGCTATTGGATAAGCGATACATTCGCCCAAGTTCTTCACCTTGGGGAGCCCCAGTTCTTTTGGTGGAGAAGAAAGATAAAACCTTGAGGATGGTGGTTGATTATCGTGCATTGAACGAAGTGACTATCAAGAATAAGTACCCTCTGCCGATGATTAATGACCTGTGTGATCAGCTAGTAGGTGCCAATGTATTCTCCAAGATCGATCTTCGATCAGGGTATCACCAACTGAAGATTCGTGAATAGGATATACCCAAAACATCATTCACCACAAGGTATGGCTTATATGAGTATACGGTCATGTCCTTTGGTTTGACAAATGCTCCTGCCTCCTTCATGAATATGATGAGCAAGGTGTTTACGGAATATTTGGACAAGTTTGTTGTGGTGTTCATCGATGAAATTTTGATATTCTCCAAGGGCGAGGAAGAACAGAAGGAACAGTTGCGTTTAGTTCTAGAGAAGCTTAGAGAGCATCAGTTGTATGCCAAGTTCAGTAAATGTGAATTTTGGCAGACGGAAGTCGGACTCCTTGGACACATTATTTCCGAAGAAGGAATAGCAGTAGACCCCGCTAAGGTTGAAGCAGTCACTGAGTGGAAGTCACCCACCTCTGTTAAGGAGATACGCAGTTTTCTCGGACTTGCCGGATATTACCGGAGGTTCATTGCGAATTTCTCAAAGATTGCCAAGCACATGACAGAGTTGTTGAAGAAAGAGTCTAAGTATATCTGGACTGAGGAATGTGAGGCCAGTTTCTAGGAGTTGAAGAAATGTTTGGTCACAGCCCCAGTGTTGATACTGCCAAACATTCGGAAGGACTTCCAGGTTTATTGTGACGCATCACGTCAAGGACTTGGAGGAATACTCATGCAGGAGGGAAAAGTTGTAGCCTATGCATCCAGACAGCTACGACCCCATGAGTTGAATTATGCCACCCGTGATTTGGAACTAGCAGCCGTAGTGCACGCACTCAAGATCTGGAGACATTTCCTTATCGGAAATAGTTGTGATGTTTACACTGATCATAAGAGCCTGAAGTATATCTTCACACGGAAGGAATTGAACCTCAGGCAGAGGAGATGGTTAGAGTTAATCAAGGACTATGACATGAGACTGCATTACCATCCAGGAAAGGCAAATGTTGTGGCAGATGCTTTGAGTCGGAAGAGTTATGTTAACACACTCATAGCCGGAGGATTACCCCAGGAGTTAACCGATGATCTCAGAGAGCTTCGGTTAGAGATAGTTCCAAAAGGATATGTTGCCACACTAGAGATTCAGTCCACCTTGACCGAAAGAATTCGTGAAGCCCAGAAATCGGACAAGGAGATAGCTGAGATAAACCAGAGAATGAAAGAAGGAAAAGCTAAAGACTTTCGTGAAGATGAACAAGGTACTCTATGGTTTGAGAACCGAATCTATGTGCCCAATGACCCAGAGCTTAGGAAGTTGATACTTCAAGAAGACCATGATTCACCATACTCGATACACCCAGGCAACACCAAGATGTAGCTAGATTTGCAGGAAAGTTAGTGGTGGACAGGAATGAAGAAGGATATTGCCAAACATGTTGCGGTATGTGATGTTTGCCAACGAGTAAAGGCGGAACATTAGAAACCAGCAGGGTTACTCCAACCTTTGCCGATACCCGAGTGGAAATGGGAGCTTGGTATGAAATTCATCACAGGATTACCTAGGACCTGTTCAGGTTATGATTCCATCTGGGTAGTGGTCGATCGCTTGACCAAGGTGGCTCATTTCATTCCAGTGAAGACCACCTATACCAGTCCTAAGTTAGCCAAGATATATATGACCAGGATCGTATGTCTGCATGGAGTTTCGAGAAGTATCGTATCAGATAGAGGAACACAATTTACCTCAAAGTTTTGGCATTAGTTACATGAAACTTTGGGTACAAGGCTGGAATTCAGTACAGCTTTTCATCCACAGACCGATGGACAAACCGAGAGAGTCAACCAGATCTTGGAGGACATGTTGAGAGCTTGTGTGCTAAACTATGGGTCCAGTTGGGACGACAACTTACCTTACGCAGAGTTCTCGTACAACAATAGTTATCAGACTAGTTTGAAGATGGCCCCTTTTGAAGCTTTATACGGAAGGAGGTGTAGAACACCATTGACGTGGGATGGTGTTGGAGATCAAAAACTCTTTGGTCCCGATCTTATCCAAGATTCTGAAGAAAAGGTCAAACTGATTCGAGACCGACTCAAGATAGCTCAATCCAGGCAGAAGAGCTATGCTGATAACAAACGCAAGGAGGTGACATATGAAGTGGGAGATCGAGCATATCTTCGTGTGTCCCCACTTCGAGGAATCAAGAGGTTTGGTGTTAAAGGAAAGTTAGCACCCAGATTCATAGGCCCCTACAAAATTCTTGAACGTAGAGGTGAAGTTGCATACAAGCTGGAATTGCCGGAAGGACTGCCTGGAGTTCATGATGTTTTCCATGTTTCCCAGCTGAAGAAATGCCATGCTGAGATGGCTGATATTCCTTTGAGAGACACAGTGCCCCTAGAGGCCATACAACTTGATAGTGACCTGACCTACGTGGAGAAGCATATCAAAATCCTTGAGACTACCAATAGAGTTACCCGAAGCAAGACCATCAAGTTCTGTAAGGTTCTGTGGAGTCACCACACCGAGGAAGAAGCCACCTGGGAACGCGAAGAAGATCTTCGTCGAGACCACCCGCACCTATTTTCTAGCCAACCCGAATCTCGAGGGCGAGATACATCTTAAGGTGGGTAGGTTTGTAACATCCCAAAATTTCATTTTGGAATGTTATGATATATAGCTATGCATCATCTCATTGTTTGAATGAAATGAATTGTTGAAGTCTTCTTTTGAAATTCGGAAAGGCCATTTCAATTTTTCCATGTATTTGTTTCTCATATTTGAAAACCTTTGGTAATGTTCAAAGAAAGAGAGGAGTAACATGACACTCCACACCAGGGGCATCTTGGTGAAATATTTGAGCAATAAAACGAGGGGTTATTTGAAAGTTTATCTCAAAAGGATTTAAAATCAATTAGGCATTTTTCTGAAAATAAATTTTAAAAAGATATTCAATATGACAGAGGAAAAATGTTCATTAAATAGCATTTAATCCCCTGATCATTTTGATATATACATTTCCTATGTTTGGAAAAGAGTTGAATGCATTAAAGATGTTTTAAAGGCTCTGTAAATAAATAAGGAAACGAATTAAACAAAACTGGGCCAGCCCACAGCCTTTAAGACCCGAAATCAATCCAGGCCGGCCACCGACGCACAGATCCCGCGTCCCACCATCACTAACGCGCGGGACCCACCGTCCGACCGCGGCGATAGCGGCTCGTCTCCTTCATCGCGCCTCCAACGTCGGTGGCGATCTCTCCCCACAGATCTTGCTCCTCTCTCCCTCCCCGACCACCGCACCACCCCTATAATAACCCCCCGTCCCTCCGCTCTCTGTTCCACCCCGAAACCCCCTCTACCTCACCAAAACGCTACCGCACGACCTTGCGGGAGTTCGGACATCAACCGAATCTCCCCGAGCACGAGGCCGTCGCCTCCGTCGTCCCCAGCCCCGGCCGACGCCACCAATCGACGCCGGAGCTTCGCCGCCGTTGCCTGATCACTTCGGACGCCGCTCCCGACCACCGCACCATCATCTCGAACCACCTCCGACGTTCGGCCGCCATCAAACCTTGCCGGAACCCTGAACCCCTCCTCTGTAAGCCGCCACCTCCACCCACATCCGTTCGATCTAGATCCAACGCGCCAGATTAGAAGCTTTATAAAACGACTCGGTACGCGTTAAGTTTCTGTCGTCCGCTCACTAGATACCGCATGCACACTCTCTCAACCAATCACCACATGCCACGTAGACCCTGTCCGTTCGATCATATTTTTTGCTTTTCTTTTCTGTTTTAGAAAACAGAATATTTTCTGTTTTTATTTTGGTCATAACTTTTAAACTAATTAGTGTTTTTAATTGATTCGTTTGGAATTAGGTCACAAATTTCATCTAGTTTCATCCTGTAGCCTTAGACTTCAAATATGAACTTTTAAATTTGAATCTAACCAAATTTGCTTAAATTACTAAAATCTGTATAACTAGAGTTTAAAAATATATTTTTGAGTGAATCTTTTTGCCACTATTTTGTATTAGTTAGACCTATCAACCTACAAAGTTTGAGAATTTTTAGGATAAATTTGGTTAATCTTTTTAACAAAAACAGAATCTATTTAGTCTTAATAGATTTTAGTTAATTTGATTTTTGTTTAGTTTGAATCTGAGTTAGTTTAACTTTTGTTGTTAGATTTCATTAGGTTCTGTGGTTTCAACATCAGGTGTATTATTTTCTATTAATAAAAATGTATTTTTAATTTGTTTTGTGCTCTAGTTTGAATAGGTACATCTTATTTTCACCTTTAGTATTGTTTAGAAAAAAGTTTTGTAGTAACTCTTTTTGCACAAATTTTTTATAATGAAATACTTTCTTTTTCCAATAAAACTTTTGTATTTACTTTTCTGTTATCTAAATGCCTAGTTGTTCAACCCAAATTTTTGACTTGTTATGTCTTTGTAGAGTTTTGACACCAACATTTTTAGAGTCTTATACTTTGAGTGATTCTTTCCTTTTGATTGTGCTATTGTTTGTTGAAGTATTTGTTTACCTTGCTGTTGTATGAATTGTATTGTGTTTATGCTTATTGTGTGTTTTGTTTGATTCGTTAGATCATCCGGAGTGCGAAGCTTGTTATCTAGAGTCATTTGAATACGAGGATTGTCAGCAAGGCAAGTCACTTTGACCATGTATACCTATGTTTTTATTGCATTAGTTCTACCATCTCCCCAATTGCATGCAAAGTAGGTAATTTGGAAACTTGGTTACTTGATGTAGTATCATGTGGTAGGCACCCCTCAACCCTTTGACACATTGGCCCCGGGAAACGTTGATTTAATTTTCCTATGCTACTAGTAGACGGGGTTGGTTGTGTGATTCATGAGAGTTGTGAGTTAATAATTTCAATACCTACAAGATGATAAAGTCTTCAAGACTCCGAGTTTTCAACATACCTCTGGGTGGATGATGGTTGAACGGTGCCCTGGAGAAACCAGTGGTTAGCCTAGATGTTGCTGGAGAAGTGCCAGTATTCATGCGGAAAGGTCCACCCAGGCACAAAGAGATGGATGGATGCTTCAAGACCCAAGGCTTACATGCACAACCACAAGCCATTATGGGCTCTGGCTTGGTTGGATATCGTGGTGACCCTGGATAGGCGATGCTACGAGATGTAGAAGAACGGTAAGAAAGGTTGGGCACCGACAGAGTCTCGGGGAAACCATTTAGAAGACCATGTTTTGGTCATCCGTTTCTCAAACATCCTGAAGTGCGAGAAATCCAACGGAGGCGATCAAATCTTGTGAGGAACGTGTGCAAATCTCTATAGAGTACCCAAACCTAATCGATTGGCCGTGTCCACGGTCATGGTCAGTTTGAGCCAAAGGAACTAAAACTATCTGGAACTCTCGACACAATTAATTACATTGATGTGGGTATTAATATCAACTTGGGTATGAGAATTGGTTGGTGGAACCATCTCAATAATCAACCAACACTGTAGTAATAATTTTCTGCCCTCTCTTGTTGTAGGAAAAAATTGGCTATACGCAAAAACTTACAACCCCACCCGCCATATATGCATATACACTAGATGATTATTTTACCTCCCTCTTTTGTGACATTGCCGGCATATTCAATATGCTGACCTACATGGCTGCAACGTATCATGTTGCAGAGTACTTTTCGACCAGGAGTGAGGATATGCTCTACGCTTGGTGAGATGCCCTTGGAGTCAGATGGACTCAACTACCTTTGAAGCTTGCGCAAGATTAGTTATTCTCATGAGTTGGCTTTTAGCCACTTTATTGTAATTCTTATTGTAATAAAGGACTCGATATGAGAGTTTTTGATTATTAAAGGTGTGTGATTTCACTTTGATATATACATTGATGTACCGTGTGTGTACCAGCATGATCTTGGGATGGTTCAGAAAAACCGGAGATTCGACCTTTCAGGTCAGGTCGCTACAATACGTGTGGTTCATCAAGGGACAAAACGAGAGAGAGCCTTAGCTTTTTATAGCGAGGGTGTCTTGGAGAGGAGGTTAGCGTCTGGGAGGAAGCAGGTCGAACGATCTCGTGGTTAGCGGCGAGGATCTCGGTGGTCGAATCTGATGGTCGCGACATGATTCGGTCGGCTAGTTGGGCCTGGCGTCAACGAGATAATAGAGAGGGAAACAACTCGCTCAACCGATCAAGAGGAGATTTAGTGTCTCGGACGAGAGGAGTGGGTTGGGGTGTTTGTGGGCCTTGCTGGCTAGGCTAAAGGCTTCGACCATTTTCTTTTCTGAAAATAAAAATAAAAATAAACAAGGAAAACAAAACTATATTAGAAAATGAATAGAAGTTCAATATATGTATATTAGATATCAAAACATTTAGGACAAAATTTTCTAAAACATGAACCTATTTTCAAGGCAAAAAATAGGCAAAAATTCAAATAATGCAAACAGTGCTATTGTTGCATTAAAGATTATTTTAAATTACCAAAATGATTTAAAATTTATTTTTCTCCAATTTTCTGTTGAAGGTAATCATTTTACCTTAATTTTCATATATTTTATTTTGTGAGATTTTTTTAATAAAAACGAAATAACTCCTAAGTGGTTTCGAATTTGAATTTCAAACTACTTTCAAATCTTTTTTCTGCTTTTTATTGGCCAAATATATATCAAATGTGTTTGAATATTTTAAGTGTCATGTTCCTTATCTTATTTTGAACATCTCTAGAGGATATGAAATTTGGAAATTAAAATAACATCAAATGGAAAAGTGGAATTCAAGTAACTTCAAAAGGACTTCCAAAATGATTCTTTGAAACTCCAAAATTTGTTTCTCAAAATTTGAAGAAGTCATTTATCTTCTCTCATGAAAAACAATGAGTTGCATAAAGTTTCTGAATTAGAAAAGAATTTCAAATGCAATTCAACCATTTTCAATCTCCCATTTCCTTCCTTTGAATGAAAGAAGTCATGCCATCTTCACTCTAGGGTTTTCTATAACAATTGAATTGAATTCATTGAAACCCAATGCTAAATTGAAAGTTTGGGAAAGTCCATTTATTCCCTCTCATTCAACTTTCAATAGTATCAATTTCCACTCAATTTCACACAAGCAATCAAACATCAATTAGGCAAATAACCCTAATTGTTTATTTAATATGATATTCCAAAATTTAGAATTTTGGGATGTTATAGAAGGAGACATTAGTCAACTATAGGATGGTACTATATCTTTAAGCTTTATTATTCCTTTTGTGCCATTTCAAGTTTTAGAATAAATATTTATGCATATCGTTGCGTCCAGTCCTTTCCAAAGTGGTTCATCAATGATTACGTCTCAACCCATCTTTATGTTGAAGAGGTGAGGAAGGTATTCATATAATCTTGAAGTATTCCTTAAGAGGATGATGGATGGGAGGGCAACCATCCACATGCACTAGCCTAAAGTTGCAAGGACCTTCAACATCAGTGAAGGTTAAATATTCGCCTTTCCCTTCAACAACTTTCTAGATGAGACTCATATGTCTATTTACCGTCTATGATGCTACTTTCCAAAGGTTTTAAATGTTGCATGTGAAACTTGGTCATATTGTTGTTGTTGGGTAGCTAGGTAGATGCACATATGGTGTAACTAAGTGTTGATGCTATATAATGTTGGACTCTAATGTGATTTCAATTATGAAATCATGGTTGTCGTAATACGAATATGAAATATATTGTGTGCTTGATCTGAAATGACAATTTGATTACTAAATTGATTAGAAATAATATGGCAATTACTATGCTTAATCTATATTTTTATCATAGAGGGTTACTCAGACAACAACATGGGTGATGACCTCAACAAACCCACATGGTTTCTAGAAAGTTGACTTGTTAGAGCAGTGAACAATAACACACGACTTCTGGCCATGAGTTGTGTGCGTTAGGCCACCAATCACAAACATTTTCACATAAAAGTGTGTGTGATGGTCAAGCATATGACAATAGTTTCCTCTAGACATCACTTCGTGGTGTATTGAGGAACACAATAGATAGAACGACAACAATCATGTGTGATGGTCAGACCTATCAGAGACGGTGTTCCGCAAAACATTGTGTGTGATGTAGCATATGAATGAAATGTATCGGTGGGATTCACTGTGTGGGATGCCAAGGGCATCTCACATGACTTCTACAATATGTTTATTTATGATGGGTCTAACAACCGCACACAAGCTCTTTTTGTCGAAGGTGTGTGACGGGAGGAGGCATCAATGGCGATTTATCTGTGTTGTGTGGGACAACGCCCCTCCCCTCGCCCCTATCACAGTCACATACAAGGTAAAGGTTTAAAACTATGTCACGGAACGGGGTTAAAATTGTTTGTATAGCAGCCGTCTGCACTAGTGTTTGCGATGTATTTGTTGGGATGTGATGAATTGTGGGTTTATGATAAGATTATTCAATGAAAGTAATTCAGTCTTTTATGCACTTTATTAAGAATGATTTTGCAACTTTGTAATTCTCGCCGATCAATTCATTTCGTTTGGCCAAGTAGCTTGATTTATCTTCAGTGGGAGGAGTGCATTGTAATGTTGTACTCTATATCCCACTGATAAAAGGGGATCAGACACATATTTTATTGTTTCAATTCAGGATACAACATTGGGTTATCAACATATTGCTTATCTTACTTTGTCTACATCATGTCATCTTGCTTAATGTGTTACTGTGTTTGTCATGAACTTAGTACCACAGATCCAGACAGGAGTTGGTCGATTGGTGGAGCAATGGTAGTAGATTTAGGATCGTTTTGGTCTACTTGCCACATATGTTACTCCTATATACATGATCATTGCCATGAATAACATCATAACTATGCACTTTTCTATCAATGGCCAACAGTAATTTATTTACCCACGGTATGCTATACATTCGAGAGAGAAGCCTCTAGTGAAAACTGTGGCCATTGGGTCTATTTAAATCAAGTCTCTAAAACCATAAATACCTTGCTGCAACTATTTTATTTTTAATTCTTTTTACTTTTGATATATCTATCTCTATCACAAGTAATCCTTGTAAGTAACGAGTTCAACGGTATTGCCAATCCTCTTTCCCGTGTTAGGTGCAAGCATTTGGTTTTGTGTGCGTAGTTGCTGACAACGGGAGTTTTCCTTTATTCTCCTATTGGTTCTATAGCTTTGGTTCTCACTGAGGGAAATACTTATCGCTACTATATTGCTTCACCCTTCCTCTTCGGGTAAAACCAAATGCATCTCACAAGTAGCATAAGAATTTATCGTGTAGTTGCCGGGGAGATATCATCAAATTCTCATCATTTCCCTTCATACAAACTATCATTCACTTATTGTACTTTTTATTGCCTATTTTATTTTGCCTTATAGTTGCTGCTATAAAAAATACAAAATACAAAAAGTTTCTTTTTGCTCATTTGCTTCTTAATTTTCTTGCTTGTTACTATGGCTAGTTCTTAAAAAATCAAAAATGAAGTGCTTAATTTTGGAAAAAGGGGAGGAGAAACTTTAAAAGATGCTTGGTATAGGATTTCCGATGCTCAAAATAGGACAACATGTAAGCAATCCACTACTATTCTAAAAGGGCAGCCCAGTGCATGTAGCTCCCACTTGCGCAGGGTCCGGGGAAGGGTCTAACCACTTTGGGTATATAGTACGCAGCCTCATGGTCACAACTTCTATTCTGCTTCATAATTTTTATATGAATGTCACTACTTGGTATTAATTTGTGCTTGACACTATTACTGGAGGAAATTTCCTCATGTGTCACACTATGGATACTTTCCATGCTATGGGAAATTTAGTGGGATCACAACCTATCACTATTAATAAAACTATATTTACTTTGGAAGATGTTATGTGCAAGCTAGAAGCTATTGAGAATAAACATGCCTACCATAGAGCATATTGAAAATTTAGAAAAAAAGATCCACAATAATGTCAATCAAGTTGGTTTGAAAGTATGAATTATTCAAAAGATGCTAAAAGGGAATGAACCAATGATTAGTGAACGATTAGAACAAAGTCTATCTAGAATCGATAAGTTGGAAGAAATCATTAATAATCCAGGTTCCGCTTTTCCTTCTGCTAAAACTATCGATAGGGCTCCTCCGAGTAAGAAACCAAAGGTTATGTACATCCCCAAGAATAGAAGTGCCACATATCATAAAGGGAACGAGGATCTTAAAATGATTAGTGTGCACCCAAACTTCATATATATAACAAAGGAACCTATCATTAAAAGCAAACCTCCTCATTTCATTCCTAGGATAGTGATTATTAATAACATGTATGCTAAAACTCCTAGGAAGCATGGTTGCATGATTGAGGAACTGGATATGACGGATGACACTACTTGAAACAATGTATTATGCCTAACTAGGGGCATAAAACAATACCACTGGTTGAGAGAATGATGGATGAAGGAATAAGTAGAGGCAAGACCCTAAGCTTGGGGATGCACAAGGGAACCCAAGGTAACATTCAACGAAGACCCTAGCATCCAAGCATGGGGTGCTCCAAATGTCATGCCCTCTTCCGTCTTAATCTATCAGTATGTCACTTTGAGCTATATTTTTATTCATCACATGATATGAGCTTTTCTTGGAAATTCATGTATTATAGTTTATTTTCCTTTTAGTTTGCAAAAATGATTGTTTGCTGGAAAGTCCTTTGTAGAGAGATACATTTTCATCATAATTTGTGAGAATACTCTATGTGCTTCACTTATATCTTTTGAGCTAGGCAGTTGTCGTGGGAACAAACACCTATGGGATCATAGGGATCCCTTTCGGTTCAGCGGGGGAAAGGCTTGTACAAAGAGTCGGTCTGATGAACAACATGCGAGGATCTTTACCCAGGTTCGGGCCGCACGGATGCATAAAACCCTACTCTTGCTTGGTGGTATTGAGAGTGTTCATAGGGTTCTTGCTACAGGGATGCTACAAGCAATTCCCACGTGTGTGTGCTAGAGTCCTAGAAGTCGAAAAGTCCTCTACCGTATCACCCTGGGCCTCCTTTTATACTCTGAAGGGGATCCCAAAAGTGGCGTACAATGCGTAGACGGGGTGTACAGAGCTACAATGCTATCATACCTAACACTGACGGAGTAGGACAGGCGCATTTAATGCACTGTCAGGCATCTATGTTCATTAGTGGGACGAGACGGGAGCCCATCCCATCGGCATCTTTTAACCCCCTCCAACGTCGATGCCGCGACATGCGTCCAGGTGGATTGACACCTGGCCCATGCACTGGCAGGGTCTTGTCGGGGCTTCACCTTGCTAGGGCCTTGCCTTGCTAGGGCCTAGCTTTTCCTAGGGGTTCAATAGCCCTCCCGGCAAGGCCTTGCCGATGGTCTTAATTCTCCTGCGTTGGTATCTGGCAAGCTCCTACTGGGCCTCACTGCCACGGTGGCTAATACCTGCCCGTGCATGAGTAAGGGGCGCTGGAGAGCCCAAAACTCCAGTGCACCGACAACAGTTGTTCTAGTGCTGTACTTTTATCTTTTAGAGCAGGGAGGTGGTTATATTTAATAGAAAATAGTTGCACTTTCATTCTTCAATTAAATATTTCTAAGGGAATAAGAAATATGAATTGTAATTTGCACGTGTTATAAGACTAGTCAGAAAAGGATAGGTATTCGAGTGGGATATGATAAAAACATTCATTTAGCTCACCAAATAAGAAAGACTCCATTTAATTATATTGATGTAGTAATATGAAAGGATATAGATTCATGATCATTGGTTAGAAGAAATATCACTAATAAAGTTCCTTATTTATTTTGTCATCTAAATATTTGTCATGGCATTGTGATGAGGTGTGAGCATGTTGTTTATGTCTGAAATGAAATCTGGTCATGTTGTTCGAATCGGGGCACGTGATGGTTAACTCCTCCCATCCTCCTCCACATGGGCATGCAATGGTACTATGCTTAGAGAGTGTTAATAAGGCTTTACAATAAGTGTATGACTTATTTATGACTAATATGAGTCCATGGATATACACACTCTCACTGTTCCGTAATTTGCTAGCCTCTTTGGTATGGTGCATTGCCCTTTCTCACCTCGAGAGTCGGTGCAAACTTCGTCGGCGCATCCAAACCCCGTGATGTGATACACCCTATCGCACATAAGCCTCCACATATATCCCTCAAAACAGCCAACATACTTACCTATTATGGCATTTCCATTGCCATTCCCAAATATATCACCATGCAACTTCCACCATTCCTTCACATGACTTGTGTGTTCATCATTATATTTCTCTGTAATGCTCAAACAGAGATGACATAGTATTTTTGGCAAAGTCATGATTCATCTTTGATCAGATGTTATGCTATATCATGCACATCCTGGTACACTGCCAGGGGCATTCATATAGAGTCATTTTGTTCTTTATATATTTGTTAGTAAATAAAAGTGTAATGATCATCATTATTACAATATTTTCTCGGTGAGGAAAGGATGGTGGAGACTATGATTCCCCCTGTCAGTGCACTAGAGTTTTGGGCTCTCCAGTGCCCTTACTCGTGCACAGGCAGTAGTAGCCACCCTGGCAGCAAGGCCCAGCAGGGACTTCGTAGATAAAAACATAGCAGAATCAAGACCATCGGGAAGGTCTTGCTGGGAGGGCTATTGAATCCGCAGGCAAAGCAAGGCCCCGGCTAGCCGAAGCCCCGTCTAGGCCCCGCCAGCGCATGGGCCAGGTGTCGATCCACCTAGATGCATGTCGCGGCATCGATGTTGGAGGGGGCTAAGCGGTGTCGATGGGACGGGCTCCCGTCCCGTCCCGTTGATGGACAGAGATGCCTGATGTTGCATTAAATGCGCCAGTCCTACTCCGTCAGTGTTAGGTATGATAGCACTATAGCTCTATACACCCTGTGTACACACTATATGCACTGTTGGGATCCCCTTCAGAGTATAAAAGGAGGCCCATGGCGATACGGTGGAGGACTTTTCAACTTTTGGGACTTTCTAGCTCACCCGCATGGCAGCTACTCATAGCGCTCCTGTAGCTTGAACCCTAAGAACACTCTGAATACAACCAAGCAAGAGTAGGGTTTTACGCATCCGTCTGTCCCGAACCTGGGTAAAGATCCCCGCGTGCTATTCATCAGACCGTCTCTTTGTACGATCCTTTCCCCCGCCAAACTGAAAGGGGTCCCTATGATCCCATATGTGTCCGTTCCCATGACATCTTTGGCACTCCAGGTAGGGGGAAGGCTAGGACGTGCAAACCCGTACTGGTAATCCGCGCGCCAGTTCCTTCATATTCTTCATCGCCATGGCCCCTAAGAAGAAGGGCCTGACAGCAGTTGGCCCATCGACATATGCCTTCCTTGTATCTGCATAGACACGAGGTGACGTAGACGCGGGTGGAGGAAAACGAGGCGGAGGTACGGATCTTCCGTGGTGCTCGGGTGATCAAGGCCAAGCAAGTGGCGACGCTCGCCACGGAGACACCCATGGCGGCAGCGGGAACCCCCGTGCCCCTAAGTCTCAGGATGGAGCGGTGTCTCCTGCGGGTGGTAAGACGAACTCCGAGGGCGGAAGGATATCTTCCAAGGCACCCACACTAGCACCTACACCGTGATCTTCTCAGGACGTGCGTGGAGAGCCGCGCCACCGCGCCCGCAGTTCTCAACGTCCCCACGGGAAAGCTCCTGCACATCATTTCCAAGAGGCACGGGACCAGCATGCTCACTAGCATGCAACCGAGAGCAGCATGCTGACGCGGTACGGTGGCGGTGATCCTTCTAACACGGTTAGGAATCATAGCACCTCGCGTTCCTCATGCAGTTTGCTACCGACCATGTCGGAGGAAGTGATGGCATGGGCACAGCTACTCCTAAACTTCCCTCCTGCTGTGGAGAAGGTCAACGAATGGAGAGACACCATTCAGAGCCTCCTCAGCCTTGCAGATAAGTTTCGGTCCACCGAGCCGGCTCACGCCAATGGTGAGAGGGCCGAAGGCGGCACGACTTTGGTGCGCTCTCCTCCACAGCAACATTGCCGGTCATCGACTAGAGAGATTGACACTTATGATGGTTACTCGACGACGTCGTCTAACCCATGGACACGCGGCGATCAACGTAAGATTCGTCAATAACGTGGCAAGCAAGACACTCGAACAGCTATCTAGCGGCGGCGAGAAGCGCACCTCCAGTCTGATAAGCGTGCGGGGCCCACTATAGACAAGTCTGCGTTAGGGTATCATGTCAGCCTACCCTATGAGGTGGGTTATCCAGCGTCCACCTGTGAGCTGTGGCAAGTCCAGTGGCCCAAATCCCGCACGTTCAAGCTAGAAGTCCCAGAGAAGTATGACAGCAAGACTCATCCATAGGAATTCCTGAGCATCTACACCATTGCGGTACAATCTGCCAGGGGTCGCGACGACAAGATACTCACCAACTACTTCCCGTTGGTGCTCAAGCCCAATGCCAAGTGATGGTTGATGCACTCGCCAGAGGGTTCCATCGCCTCTTGGGTAGACTTGTGCCACCAGTTTGTTGGCGCCTTCACAGGACGTCATCAAGCTCCTTGCCAAGAAAGTGATCTACACATCATCCCTTAGAAGGAGGGCGAAACTTTACGCACGTACATCCAAAGGTTCAACCGCGTGCATCATAACATCCCAGACGTTCATCCTGCCGCTGTCATCAGCGCATTCCATTAGAACGTGCGCAATCGTAGGATGCAGGAAGAGCTATCGTTGAATAGAGTCAGGGATGTCGCCGATCTTTATGCTTTGGCAGACTAATGTTCTTGGGCCAAAGAAGGGAGGAGACTCCCCGGCGAAGACGCCGGCGCAAGGGTCAACTCTGAAGATGAAGACATCGCTACCCTGGCAAAGAAGGGTTAGTGACGGAACAAGAAGCGCAAGGGCAAGACCGTACTTGCCATCGAGGGATTCGACAACCCTGGCACTACCAAGAAGGGCAAGGTTGATGACCTCGACAATGATGTCACCGGGTGCGCCTCCTGCCATGCCCTGGCGGCTGCCGACAAGCCAGAAGGGTCCGTCAAGCAGTATTGCAAGATCCATCGCACCAAAGGCCATGATCTCTAAGACTGCCGGCAAGTTGAGAAGATTTCTGAGAAGCAAAAAGCTGAGTACGAGAGGTGATACAAGGAGAAAGGCCAGGATGGTGCCGAGGGGTCCAGCAAGAAGCGTGTCGTCGAGGGGGTCATCGTGGAAAGACCAAGCAACAAAAGACCGGCCCGCCCTTGGCTGCGACAAGCAAGAGGGAGCTGATGATGATGTCGAAGAGGACGACGAATCCAATGAGCATGAGTTTTAGACTCCTACAGAGATGATGTGCATAGAGGGAGGTGCCTCGTCGCATTCCTCTCACCGCCAACTCAAATAGTGGGCGCACGAGGTTAATGCGGCAGAGCCCTCTATCGGTGGGCAGAGACCTCTAAGGTGGTCTATCACTCCTATCATCTTCGATGTCGTGGATCACCCTGATCGCATAACTGCGGTCCGGTGCTTGCCGTTGTTGGTTTCGCCAACAATCTGCAACCTCAAGGTGACGAAGATGTTAGTCGACAGTGGGGCCAGCCTCAACCTAATCTCACCTGATGTCATTCATAGGTTGCAAATTCCTGACGAAGATCTCAAGACGACAGGTGCTTTCCAAGGGATCAATTCAGGAAGAACTTAGCCGAAGGGCAAGGTAACGCTACCAATGACGTTTGGTAGTGATATCAATTTCAGAACAGAGAAGATCGTTTTTGACGTTGCGAAGATCTCGTTGCCATACAACGACATTCTTGGTCGCCTAACACTAGCCAAGTTCATGGTGGCCACCTACTTCGCTTACAACATGCTGAAGATGCCCGGGACAATGAGCGTCATCACCATCAACTCCAACAAGAAAAGCGCACTTATTTGCGCCAACCAACTCTACCGGGGTGCAGTCGCAGCACCTTCCACCAAGGCACTTGCTCCTGCCGCTGAAGCACTCGGGGAGGAGAAGGCCGACAAGGCCTTTGGCGCATATTCCAGCAAGCGCGCCTCCTCGGAGTTTTCGGCTCCCGTTGACGATGTGCCAGAGAGCTCCACCAGCAATAGCAAAAAGTACAAGGCTGCTCCACCAGAGACCAAGAAGGTGCCCGCCAAGGAGGATGGCACGGGGGGAACTTTCACCATAAGTTCCACCCTTGACGACAAATAGGAAAGCGCACTCGTTGCCTTCCTACGGGTGAATGTCGATGTGTGTGCATGGCAACCATCTGATAATCCTGGTGGTCCCAGGGAGGTGATTGAGCACCACCTTGCCGTCTGCACACACGCGCGGCCTGTCAAGCAGAAGGTCGGGAAGCAAGCTTTGGAGCAGCAACAGTTTATTGCCGAAGAGATTAAGAAACTATAGGCAGCTGGCTTGATCAGAGGAGTACTCCATCCAACGTGGTTGGCCAATCCAATCGTAGTGCTCAAGGTGAATGGAAGATGGAGGTTGTGCATTGATTTCACAGACATCTACAAAGTGTGCCCCAAGGATCCTTTTCCCTTGAGGCGCATCGACCAAATTGTGGACTCCACCGCTGGTTGCGAGTTATTGTCTTTCCTTGATGCCTATTCCGGTTATCATCAGATTTTGATGGCTAGGTAAGACGAGGAGAAGACCGCATTTATCACCCCATGTGGTACGTATTGCTTTTTGTGTATGCCTTTCGTGTTGAGGAGTGCTGATTCTACCTTTGCAAGAGCGGTCCAGATTTGTTCTGAGCCCCAGCTACATAAAAATATGGAGGCTTATAAGGATGACATAGTGGTCGAAACCAAGGACAAAGCTACGCTCATATCAGACCTAGAAGAAACATTCGCCAACCTGCACAAGATCAACATGAAGCTCAACCCTGAGAAGTGTGTGTTCGGTGTCCCATCCAGCATACTTCTTGGGTTCTTTGTATCTCAACGAGGAATCAAAAAAAATCCCAACAAGATCAAAGCAATTGAGCAAATTGAAGCACCAAGACGAGTCAAAGATGTGCACCGTCTTGTCAGCTGCGTTGCCGCTCTGAGTAGGTTCATTTCAAAATCTACCGAGCGTGCCTGTCACAGCCCTAGAATTTGTCTGCAAACAATTTTTGTTAGTTGCATTTGAGGTCATCATGCATCATATTTAAATTCCACTGAAGTTGAAATGGGGATGTCAAACCCTAGCACCTCATTAAATAAACAAAATTCCAACAATTGAATTTTTCAATGATGTGCTTTTCAAACATGTTCCCCCTCTCTGATAAATGTTGGCAACAACATATTAGGGGACATATTAATTTTCAAAACAAACATAGCATTTTAAAATTCACATTACTGCTCCTGAAATCAATTAATAAAGTTTTATAAATATGACAGTTGCCTAAAAATGCCCAAATCTTTTGTGTAAATTTGAAACAATCAGACTATGTTTAATAAAATATTAGGTAATTTTGTACTATGTAGTTTGGCCTTACATAAATAAAAGAAGAATGTCAGAATAAAGAAAACAGGAAATAAAATAGAGAAGGAGGGGCTTACTTGGCTTACCTGGCCCAGGAAGGAGATGGCCAAGCCCACCAGGGGCCAAGAGGTGATCTTCAACCTCTGCCAGTAGGCAGAGGCGAAGTGACGCACGCGCGCGCACGGAGGCCGCCACCTCCTGCTTCGTCGTGGCACTCCCCGGCCTCCCAAGACGCGACGAGGACGCCCAGAGACCTCCTCTCGACCATTCCTCCCCCTGCTGCTCTCTCTCTCCCTCTACCCTCTCTTCCTTCCGGACCCGAGCGCCATGGTCGCCGTCACTCGCAACCACCGCGGCCACCGGCCTCCCCTCGCCTCTCCAGCCAGTCTTGCTGCTCCGCCCCGACCTGCTGCCCTTCCCCGCCGAAGGAATCGAGGCCAACAACCCCGAGGCGTCGTCCCCATCGCCGTTTTCGTCTTCGGGTGCCGAAGATCGCCGACGACCCTGCGCTCGCGTCGCCGCCTCCCCGAGCCGCCTTTGACGCCAGCGAGCTCCCTGTGAGCCTCCCCGTCCTTCTCTCCCTCTCCCCGTGGCTCTCCTCGCCCTCTAGCTGCCATCCCCGTCGTTGCCGAGCTCCGGCCGCCGCTCAAGTTGTCACCGCCGTGGATTTAGGCCTCCCTAGCTGCTGCCGTTTACTGCGTTGGACGTGCGCGAGCCTCAGCATCCCGTAGGTGGTCTCCGCCGCTCAAATGGTCGCCGGAGGGCCATTTCCGGCGACCCCCGCTGTCTCGGCTCGCCGCCGACGGCCTTCCTTCGGTGAGTGCCAGCGTGGCCGGTGATTAGCCGCTAATCCCCCCTCTAGACACTGACCAGAGTGCCCCACAGGGGGTCAAAGCCCCATCAGCCTTAGCTTTGACCGGGAATTAGACCCGGGTCAATGACAGGTGGGGCCCAGCCCTGTTTAAATCTGGATTAGATTAAAAATAAGCAATTTGCTTAATTAACTTAGTTAGACACTGACTGGTGGGCCCTGATGTGTTAATTAACATTAGGAGATAAAACTAAAATCTATTAGTGCCTGTGTCACTGACCAGTGGGTCCCACTGGTTAGGTTTGACCTAGACCTGGTCCAGTTGACTTGCTGACGTAGGCACGACCTCAGCATGAGATAATAATAATTTTCTGTAATAAAAATAATTCCAGAAAATGCTCTAAACTTCTAAAAATCATAGAAAATAATCTATAGCTCAGATGAAAATAATTTATATATGAAAAATGATCAGAAAAATCCAATGAATCTGTTTATGCCATGATCATGCATGTTTGAACAAGTTAACATCACCAAGTAGGACAATTTATGATTAGGCCAATATATGAAATATCATTTGGAGTTGGAAATTCAAACTTGTTTGAATTCCACTTCAACCAATTTGACTAACCACTCCTCTAGGTTAGTTAAGTACCTCAATATTCCAAGTCATACATCATGATTGTTGCATTGCATTGAATATATTCTTTCTTTCGGTTTGCCGGTGGTTGTTCCCTCTCGGTAGACGATGATTCCGACGATGTGAACGTTGACACTAATGAAGAGAAGTATATCTTCAGGATTGTCAGGCAAGCAAAACCCCCTTGAGCATATTGATATCAACCCACTCTCTCGCTCCTGCTCTCTTTTACTGCATTAGGACAACAACAATTCAACTTTTACATGTCATCGGTAGTTGAACCCATTCCTTTGCATGACCTGTTTTTGCCACAGTAAATAG
Organism: Hordeum marinum; assembly: GCA_022496015.1. Lineage (NCBI taxonomy): Eukaryota > Viridiplantae > Streptophyta > Magnoliopsida > Poales > Poaceae > Hordeum > Hordeum marinum. The sequence continues at coordinate 131,296,801 of CM039676.1, read as the reverse complement.
TTGAAACCACTTAGCATGAGTAGCAACTGTTTGAGCCTTGTTGTGCTTACTCATACATGCATACTTATATACTGTGCCTGCTATGCTTAGAGTCGTGTCGTGTCGGGACTGATACATCTGAGTGATGGATCGGGATGGCAGTATACATGTCCTGCTGAGTGGAAGTTAAAGGTGTGAATACGATTTGGTAAAGGTAAAGATGAGAGGTCATGTAGGAGTACATGGCGGGTTGTCTCATCGGGACCGTCTTTTAGAACTGAGTTCTGTGTATGTTATCCAAGACAAGATACTACCACACATTGGGCCCTGAAATATGACCCCGCTCGACTTATTAATCGCCTAGACCTCTGTCCAGGAGTTGCAACTAGTTTCTAGCGTTTGTAGGGAAAGTGTTGGCGGCCGTGTATAGTGCTGCCCGACGGGGTGGACTATGATGCGGTACAGACACAGTGGCACGGTGTACCAAGTGGCACCCGAACGGTAGGCTTTGGAACCCTGCGCACATCGTTTGAGGCCATAGCGGAAACTTCGACCGGACTTCCGTGCGGGTTCAACCTCGGATAGGGGATAAACCTGGACTAGGGTTTTGTGTGGTTGACGGTCGTGGCCGACGCCCACGGCAGTGCTTCCGCTTGAAGGTTGCCGAGATGCATGACGTGCATATGGTGCTAAGTGGCGAGAGCGTGTGTGAAGAAGTATACCCCTGCAGGGTGAAATAATCTGTTCGAATAGCCGCGTCCTCGGATATGGATTACTTGGAGAACTTATGTGGTTCATAGACAACTTGAAGTGGATACCCTAAAATGCGCCAGATAAGCGTGAGTGCTATGGATGGCCTTCTCGTAGGGAGACGGAAGTGGATCCATAGTGGTGTATTGATTGGTGAATATGTGGACTCGTGTGCGTTACCCCACCTCAAAGAAAGCACTTGTAGTCATAGTATAGGTTAGCCAAGAGTCAAAGCTGGCTTGCTGCAATAAACTCCACAACCCCCTTCATTGATACTGATGCATATGTAGTTAGTTCTGATGTAAGTCTTGCTGAGTACTCTTGTACTCACATTTGCTTAATTTATGTTTTTGCAGAGGAGACGTCAGTCTCATTAGTGGTATTTAGGACGTGAAGTTCGATGTTGGCCGGGTTAGCTTGGGAATCCCAGACAGAGGTCTGGTTCCTTTGGTAGGGTCGTTGTAGCTTTTGAGGCTCCTCTAGCCACTTTTGTAGATGTCTGTACCCAGACATGTTTAACTTCCGCTTGCTTGTTTGAATGCTCTGTATGTAGGGTCTTGTGACCTCTGTTTGTAACATCCTATTGTAATGGCTCTTCCGAGCCTTTTAAATAAATGTTGAAATGTTGTATGGTTATGTTGTGATGCCATAGTTGTATCTATGCATATCGGGCATGTCGTGCGTACGTGTGACGTGCAATGGTATGTATGGGATCCGACACCTAGTTGTGTGCCTTTAGTAGTACTCTTTATGGGGAACTGCCTCTTTGTGCTTCCACCGAGCCTTGGTAGCTTTCTACTTCTCCGGACACATTGATTGACCGACATGTATCCTTCTTTGCTGCTGTGTCTGTCCCCTCGGGGAAATGTCTCACAGTGTAATGGAGTCCCTGTAGCCTGCTACGACTCGTCTACGTGTAGTGATGGCATTTATGCCCCACGGTGTAATGGAGTCCTTGTAGCTTTCTATGACGCGTCTACACATGCTAGAGATCGATACCTGCATTGCTGGGTTACGTATGCCTATCCCTGTACGGATGTGCCACTTGGGTTCTACGACTAGTCATGTCGGCCCGGGTTCTTTGACATTTGAATGCTAGCGACATTATCACATACGTGAGTCAAAAGACGCAAACGGTCCCGGCCCAGGTAAGGTGGCAGTCGTGGAGATAACCGTGCGTGAGACCGCAAAGTGATGTGATGTGTTACATGCTGGATTCTTATGGCTTAGGATCGGGGTCCCGACAGCTTTGGTATCAGAGCTTGACTGCCTGTAGGATTACCAAGCCAAACTGGTCGATGTTGAGTCTAGAACTGCTTTAGGTATATAAGGGAATTGATTGTGGAAGGGAACGTAAGGCTCTTTTTACTCCTTTCCTTCTGTCATTCTAATTCTAAGTCACCCTCTTCTTTATTCTACGGGGATTAAGAACTAGGCCTTCTCACCTATCTATTAGGAGGACGAGTTACTATGTTGGAGACCTATGGGGAAAGATGTTGTCTTCTAGGTCGATGTCTCTTTCAGAATTCAATGTCATGTCATCAGTTGTCTTGCAGGTTGCCTCATATTTCATGCCCGTACAGTTGTTATGCTATCCGAGTTATCCAAGGTTTCTAAATTATCTGATGCAATTGCAAAAACTCTTTCATCTCGAGTCAATGTCTCTTAGGCCAGACAAAGCACACTAAATTTTGAGTGGAGGTACTCTATTACCTCGACGTGTTTGATGAAGGTGTTTAGGAAACCATGTTGTTTCAGTGAACCACCCAATAGTCTAGTGGTGTCTTTTGTTTCTAGTGTGATAATTCTGGCCATCATTATCAAAAGCATGTTGTGATGCTACTTAGTCAATAGGTATTCTGTATCCGGGTTCTTGAACCCAAGGACCATTCTGCTCATTCCCGTTGATAGTATTTGCTCGTTCCTTTAGGATATTAGTAACCTTGTTATAGTCCTCAAGAATTGTGGTATATCATTCTTCCACTACCATGAATCAGTTATGGCAGAAGTTCTGTGTGAACAGAAGATCACGACATGAGTGCTCCTGATGAGTTCTCCATTTCCTAGTTGTGACTCTGCCAATCCTTCATTTCTGCATGGACTGTCTGGAAGAAACATGTTGAACTATGTTCGACATATTCAATCTATGCATCTACACTGAAGAAAAATCATGTGCTCTTGAGTTACCCCTCTTCAATTGCATTCAGACATTTATCTATCAATGGATAGTCAAGAGTATATCATGCATTGAGTTACCAATGTCATCTATTCTTGTGGTCTATCAAGCCATTCTGTTCTAGAATGACTAGGAGAAGCAAACTCCCGTACCTCGTCCATTTTTTTGGATTGGGTCAAAGCCGTTGTGTTCTGTGGATCGAAATGATAATTCAGCTTTTGCTCTATTCTACCTTGAGGTATTACCCTCTTCATGTCAAGATTGTCACGAGAATTGTACTCCCTCTTATGAAATCTCGATGTAGTAAAACTTCTCGCTATCATCATTCATTTCCCGGTCTCTGTGTTGTTGAAACCAGAATACCGACAAGTGAGTCGTGATGTGTGTAATCAATACTCCTAGCAACTTTGTTACTTGGTAGTTAATGGACAATAATCTCACTCTTGACATGATGATCATTGAATTGTCATACTAAGAATGATCGTGCCACCTAGCCCATTTTCCATGGTGCACTTTTCGATCAATGAGTTATAGCATTGTATCAATCTTTCGCTCTGTTGGTCCTATCGTCTTGTCTTGAAAAGCAAGATTGTTCTCGAGCTTGATAACAGATTGGTGGATCGTGATTTGCCTATTATCTTCTCGGAAGTATCACCAAGGTGTTCCTTGACCGTTATGCTGAGTTCGTGATCAAGGTAGTTTTTCTATAAACCATCCCATCTTCAAGAATCCGTGCTGGATATCCCAGAACTAATTGGTTAAGCTAAACAACAACTTGGAGAGTTGGAAGATAGAAGCTTGATCTAACTTAACTCATGATAAAGGGATATCTTGTGTCTTTGTGCTTGTATGTGTAGAAGAAAGGTGATATCTTCATCGATTGATCCTTGTGACCAATTGATGCACCTATCAACTTGTACAACCATTGATTTGAGTTTGGGCTATCGTCAAATCAAAATCAGAACCAAAGATCTTCCTAAATGTTGTCTTACTCGTGAATGTATCCTCGAGCATACACCATTATATCTTTCGGTCTGACCAATGCTATCACCTTGTTTCCATAAGTTGTTGAATTCCATCTACATGGATAATTCGATGAATTGTTGTTAAGCCCATTGACAAACATTTTCATCCCTTCCATGACTCATGATGAACATGGGGCTAGTGTTGGAAACTTTGTAGGCATATATTCGTGTCTTGTACATGAATCTTATGCATGGTGTAAGAAGTGACTTACTCTTGGTTCATGTGCTTACGGTGCAAGTTGCCGTCATGAACTTGAGAAAGGTCGTTTTGTTTTCATCGGAATCATCCCAAGTCAGTGATGCACGTGCAAAGTATTCTATGGTTGGTAGACTGATCATCTCCATTCCACATGCAACCCCTAGCACACTAAGCCACTGATTGAGTTGTTCAAGAAAAAGAAGTTCTTTCTTAAGAGCTAATCCGGACTTATGTAAGAACTTCGCTAATTCCTAATGATGGTTCCTAACCAGAACTCAGAGGTGTTTTGTTGTAATGTTATGTATCTTTCAATCCAGCTCATGTTTTGGAGTTGGCTTCCGCAGATCTCCTGAGAATCTCGCAACATCATCTCTTCGATTTGTGTTGCAACCTTTCATTTTTAGACATGCTGAGTCTGGAATATCGTGACACCAACCATATCTGAATCTCAGGTAGATATGATGGTTGGAACATTTCCCAAGAAGTATAATAATGGTCTCTCTGTAACCCGGCAAAGGAATGTTGTGGCTAACATACCTATCCGGAAGACCTACTATTATGATATCTTGAATCAGCAACCGTAGCCACTTCCCCCTGAGGTCCTCATATGACTTTTTAAAAGTTGTTTCTCATGGACCCTTTGAGATCCCAAAGTCCGACCTTTACTTGATGTCCTAGATAATAAACCTGATCTACGATTGGGGTTTTGCTAGTACGTCAAGGAGAACATTAGAAGCGGAGTGCTAAATGTCTCTCGCTCAATTATCCAGATTTCGCTCCCCTGGCATAGCTAAGGTGAAATCTGAGAAAGTGTTGTCTTCCTTTGCTTCTGCATCCTCCGTCATTATTCATCGTTGTAGTAAGATGTGTTGCCAGGATCCTTGGCACGGATGTTGGTAAAATTCTGATGAATATGGAGATGCTCAAGTTCTTGAGAGCACGCTCAGACACTGATTTATACTCTTGGTATTACTTGGAATGTGCCTTCCATCACTGAGTTGTTTTATAGCTCTAGCTTCCATTTCAATCTGAGTATGCCATTCTTTGAATTCCTTCAAATGATCGTTGTGAATTGCCTTAGGAAGGTATGAAGAGTTTCAATGATCTCTGGATCAAAAGTAATTCTTTTTGCCACCTAAGGGATAATCCTACGAGTCACCTTTTCTTAGGTGTCCGTAATGGTATTATGGCAGTTAATTCCTCGCTACTTTCAAAACCTCCTCACCATCTGTTTAGCATGGAATTGTTGCCTACCAATTGAACCTCCGTCATCTGCTTCATTCATTGTTCTTGATGTGTGTTTTGTGTCTCAGCTCGAGAGATGTTATCACATCTCATTCTACGAGTTGATCATGGGTGCTCGATCTTCGGGAAGATCGAATCTTGTAGAGCTCTCTATCCATGTTGTCTTTCTGCTGGATGAAGATCCCGAAGACAAAGATGTCAAGATCAGCAAGATGTAATGAATCAACATCTTCGAGAAGAGTAACTGGATCGTGAAGGTTGTGGTAGTTAGTGCCCCTTTGTCCACATACCCTACGCCTGAATCTTGGGACAAGATTCTTGTTTAGTGGGGGGTGAGTTGTCACAGCCCTAGAATTTGTTTGCAAACATTTTTTGTTAGCTGCATTTGAGGGCATCATGCATCATATTTAAATTCCACTGAAGTTGAAATGGGGATGTCAAACCCTAGCACCTCATTAAATAAACAAAATTCCAACAATTGAATTTTTCAATGATGTGCTTTTCAAAAATGTTTCCCCTCTTTGATAAATGTTGGCAGCAACATATTAGGGGACATATTAATTTTCAAAACAAACATAGCATTTTAAAATTCACATTAATGCTCCTGAAATCAATTAATAAAGTTTTATAAATATGACAGTTGCCTAAAAATGCCCAAATCTTTTGTGTAAATTTGAAATAATCAGACTATGTTTAATAAAATATTAGGTAATTTTGTACTATGTAGTTTGGCCTTACATAAATAAAAGAAGAATGTCAGAATAAAGAAAACAGGAAATAAAATAGAGAAGGAGGGGCTTACCTGGCTTACCTGGCCCAGGAAGGAGATGGCCCAGCCCACTAGGGGCCAAGAGGTCATCTTCAACCTCCGCCAGTAGGCAGAGGCGAAGTGACGCACGCGCGCGCACGAAGGCCGCCACCTCCTGCTTCATCGTGGCACTCCCCGGCCTCCAAAGACGGGATGAGGACGCCCAGAAACCTCCTCTCGACCATTCCTCCCGCTGCTGCTCTCTCTCTCTCCCTCTGCCCTCTCTTCCTTCCGGAGCCGAGCGCCATGGTCGCCGCCGCTCGCAACCACCGCGGCCACGGGCCTCCCCTCGCCTCTCCAGCCAGTCTTGCTGCTCCGCCCCGACCTGCTGCCCCTCCCCGCTGAAGGAATGGAGGCCAGCAACCCCGAGGCGTCGTCCCCATCGCCGTTTTTGTCTTCGGGCGCCGAAGATCGCCGACGACCCTGCGCTCGCGTCGCCGCCTCCCCGAGCCGCCTTTGACGCCAGCGAGCTCCCTGTGAGCCTCCCCGTCCTTCTCTCCCTCTCCCCGTGGCTCTCCTCGCCCTCTAGCTGCCATCCCCATCGTTGCCGAGCTCCGGCCACCGCTCAAGTTGTCGCCGCCATCGATTTAGGCCTCCCTAGCTGCTGCCGTTTGCTGCGTTGGACGTGCGCAAGCCTGAGCATCCCGTAGGTGGTCTCCGCCGCTCAAATGGTCGCCGAAGGGCCATTTCCGGCGACCCCCGCCGTCTCGGCTCGCCGGCGGCGGCATTCCTCCGGTGAGTGCCAGCGTGGCCAGTGATTAGCCGCTAATCCCCCCCTCTAGACGCTGACCAGAGTGCCCCACAGGGGGTCAAAGCCCCATCAGCCTCAGCTTTGACCGGGAATTAGACCCGGGTCAATGACAGGTGGGGCCCAGCCCTCTTTAAATTTGGATTAGATTAAAAATAAGTAATTTGCTTAATTAACTTAGTTAGACACTGACTGGTGGGCCCTGATGTGTTAATTAACATTAGGAAATAAAATTAAAATCTATTAGTGCCTGTGTCACTAACTAGTGGGTCCCACTGGTCAGGTTTGACCTGGACCTGGTCCAGTTGACCTGCTGACGTAGGCATGACCTCAGCATGACATAATAATAATTTTCTGTAATAAAAATAATTCCAGAAAATGCTCTAAACTTCTAAAAATCATAGAAAATAATCTGTAGCTCAGATAAAAATAATTTATATATGAAAAATGATCAGAAAAATCCAATGAATCTGTTTATGCCATGATCATGCATGTTTGAACAAGTTAACATCACCAAGTAGGACAATTTATGATTAGGCCAATATATGAAATATCATTTGGAGTTGGAAATTCAAACTTGTTTGAATTCCACTTCAACCAATTTGACTAACCACTCCTCTAGGTTAGTTAAGTACCTCAATATGCCATGTCATACATCATGATTGTTGCATTGCATTGAATATATTCTTTCTTTCGGTTTGCCGGTGGTTGTTCCCTCTCGGTAGACGATGATTCCGACGATGTGAATACGATTTGGTAAAGGTAACGATGAGAGGTCATGTAGGAGTACATGGCGGGTTGTCTCATCGGGACCGTCTTTAAGAACTGAGTTCTGTGTATGTTATCCAAGTCAAGATAGTACCACACATTGGGCCCTGAAATATAACCCCGCTCGACTTATTAATCGCCTAGACCTCTGTCCAGGAGTTGCAACTAGTTTCTGGCGTTTGTAGGGAAAGTGTTGGCGGCCGTGTATAGTGCTGCCCGACGGGGTGGACTATGATGCGGTACAGACACAGTGGCACGGTGTACCAAGTGGCACCCGAACGGTGGGCTTGGGAACCCTGCGCACATCGTTTGAGGCCGTAGCGGAAACTTCGGCCGGACTTCCGTGCGGGTTCAACCTCGGATAGGCGATAAACCTTGACTAGGGTGTTGTGTGGTTGACGGTCGTGGCCGACGCCGACGCCAGTGCTTCCGCTTGAAGGTTGACGAGATGCATGACATGCATATGGTGCTAAGTGGCGAGAGCATGTGTGAAGAAGTATACCCCTACAGGGTGAAATAATCTGTTCGGATAGACGCGTCCTCGAATATGGACTACTTGGAGAACTTATGTGGTTCATAGACAACTTGAAGTGGATACCCTAAAATGCGCCAGATAAGCGTGAGTGCTATGGATGGCTTTCTCGTAGGGAGACGGAAGTGGATCCATAGTGGTGTATTGATTGGTGAATATGTGGACTCGTGTGCGTTACCCCACCTCAAAGAAAGCATTTGTAGTCATAGTATAGGTTAGCCAAGAGTCAAAACTGGCTTGCTGCAATAAACTCCACAACCCCCTTCATTGATACTGATGCATATGTAGTTAGTTCTGATGTAAGTCTTGCTGAGTACTGTTGTACTCACGTTTGCTTAATCTATGTTTTTGCCGAGGAGACGTCAGTCTCATTAGTGGTATTTGGGACGTGAAGTTCGATGTTGGCCGGGTTAGCTTGGGAATCCCAGACAGAGATCTGGTTCCTTTGGTAGGGTCGTTGTAGCTTTTCAGGCTCCTCTAGCCACTTTTGTAGATGTCTGTACCCAGACATGTTTAACTTCCGCTTGCTTGTTTGAATGCTCTGTATGTAGGGTCTTGTGACCTCTGTTTGTAACATCCTATTGTAATGGCTCTTCCGAGCCTTTTAAATAAACGTTGAAATGTTGTATGGTTATGTTGTGATGCCATAGTTGTATCTATGCATATCGGGCATGTCGTGCGTACGTGTGACGTGCAATGGTATGTATGGGATCCGACACCTAGTTGTGTGCCTTTAGTAGTACTCTTTACGGGGAACTGCCTCTTTGTGCTTCCACCGAGCCTTGGTAGCTTGCTACTGCTCCGGACACATTGATTGACCGGCATGTATCCTTCTTTGCTGCCGTGTCTGTCCCCTCGGGGAAATGTCTCGCAGTGTAATGGAGTCCCTGTAGCTAAAAGAGAAGTTGATGAGGAAGCAGCGGCAACGGCAGGGCCGCCAAGCGATGAGACAGGACATTCCCCCGTAGGGTGTGGTGTCGGCGAAAAAGGATCTGCGCAGTTAAAGGTGACAATCTAGAAGAAGAAGGTGGTGCAGCAACGAGTCTATTTTGTTAGTTCCTTGTTGTAGGGGGCTCGGTCGAGATATTCTGGTGTGCAAACTTTGCTCTTCGGCCTTCTTATGGCCTCGAGGAAGTTGCGCCATTACTTCCAAGCACACGAGATCACGTTTTCACCTGTTTCCCGCTGTAGCGAGTCTTGCGGAACCCAGAAGCTACCGGCAGGACTGTGGAGTGGGCTTCGGACCTATCAAGCTTTGGTCTCAAGTTTGCGGATCATCTTGCGCTTGTGAGTGTCGTCTATGGCATGACGCTTGTCTTCCAACATGAGGGCCTTGTTTACCAGGTCGAAGAACGTGTGACAGTCACAGACAATGAGCTGATATTGTAGGGTCTGTTGAAGTCCTTCCATGAAGCATTCCTGCTTGGTAGTCTCCATGTTGACATCTTCAGGTGCATACCTGGACAGCTGGTTGAACTTCTGCAGGTACTCCTTGACAGAGTCACTTCCTTGCTTTAGCGCTCGGAATTCTCTCTTCTCGATAGCCATGATCCCAGAAGGAATGTGGGAGGTGCGGAATCCTTCCTTGAAGTCATTCCAAGTGATCACACACTCACCTTGCATGACCTTGAACCCTTCCCACCAAGCTCGGGCAGTACCTTCGAGGTAGTGAGAGGCATAAAGCACCTTATCACGGTCCTCATTGCAATTGACCAGTGCAAGGAGGTCCTCGATGGTGAGGATCCGGTCATTAGCATCCAATGGTTCAGCAGTCTCGGTGAAGGTTGGGGGCGAATTCCTCATGAACTCAAACAGCATGGAGCGGCCATTGCCATTCCTGCCTTGCTGCTAGTTGTTCACAAGGGCTTGAGCCATGTGCTGGATAGCAGCATTGTTGGCTTGACGCTCCTCCTGAAGAACTTGGAGAAACTGAGCTATGGTCATGTTCTCCGGTGGAGGTGGTGGCGGAGGAATGTCGCCTTGTGGTTGCTCCTGGTGTCCTCTAGCGTGAGCAGGCCAACCAGCTCCCTGTTGCTGGCTTGAGTTGCCGGCTTCAGGGTTGGTGAAGGAGTTGTTGCGGGTAGCAGTCACCATCCTGTTTGGAGCAGCCAGGTCAAACAACTGGGATAGACGAGAGGAAAAGCAATAAAGGAAAAAAGCGCGCCTAAGGGGGTTGGTCGAGTGCAAGTGTGGTAAAACAAAGGTCAAAAGACCAACATATATTAAGATAGACGATGGAGTCACTTAGATGTTGCCTAAGGCAAAAGCGCAACTTGCATCGGAACACAAACAACAAAACAAACAACAAGCACACACGGTTTCATATGAACCATTACGTGGAATCAACTTCGCATGAGGGGTATAGGACTGATCCTACCCAAGGCATTCTCGGACTCAGGTGGTGGAGTGCTCGGTTTCGTAGTCATGCTCCTCTGGGTCTTCCTCCTGTTTGTCACCCGAACAGGCATCATTCCCAGTCGAAGGGGTCGGGGAACGAGGAGGTCCATCCCGACGATGCTTCGCAGGTGGGTTGGTGAAGAGCTCACGATACTCCTTCACACTCATGCGATGACGACGTGTGGGTGCATCACTAGCTGGGGGTACTCCTCCTCGATAAGCGACAACTAGTCGTCCCTCGGGGGCTCCATCCTTCTTGATCTTGTCTGGCTTCATCTTGGCTTGCCGAAGTAGCTCTCGAGTGTGGTGAAGTTCCTCGCGGAGCTTCGCCGAATCCTTCATCAGGTTATGGACCAGACTATCAGCAGAGAGGCTGATGTAGGTCTATAACCTGAGTGGTGTGCCACCCAACTTTCACCAAAATCATCCTTCCTGAAGGGAAGGTAGCAAGTAGCCGGCTCGTGAGCCATCTCTGGAATGATGTCTTGAAGGTGTAGGAGTGCTTTGCGTGCAACTGTCTCGACCGAAAGTATCATGGTCTCCATCCGTGGTCCTTCAAAGAACTAACTAGCCAGGAGGTCGTTTGCCTTCACGACCACATCCACGTGTGGTACTTCTTCGTGACGGCATCGACCCAGTGCTCGTGGTAGAGGGAAATGGGTGGTTTGTGAAACTGGCACTTCTCCAGGCTATCCCCAAGGAGTAAGGGAAATCCGGATGTCAGGAAGGCTTCGGGTACGACGGCCAACTACAAAGGTTTGAAAGGAGGAGAGTCAGCAGAGTGTTGTGTGAATAATAGAAGAGGTAAATAGTGTAGAATTCCTAAGTACAAATGCTAGGTGTAGTTTTGGAAATGGTTTTCATCCTAACTAACGTCCATGCTAACTAAGGGCTTCCTACAGTCAGGATGGCTCTAATACCATCTCTATGGGGACCCCGACTCATAAGTCGTGATCACCAAATGCAAGTGTACAGTGATCCAAGAGATCAATGCTCACTGAACACACAGAAGCTGAATAACAAGAGTCTTACATCCACATTTAGCATCTTACACAAGTAGAGACCATGAAGGTCTAGTCTTACATAGATAGGGCCACAGGTGCCAAACACTTAAAATAGAACAAGAAGTGGAAATCTTGATCGAAAGCGTGAACCCATGCCATCTGCTTTAACCTATAGGCATTCTGACTAGGAAGGGTCCTAGTTCGCATGTTCGTCACCAACGAACTCTTCAACATACTCATTTTCTTGCATGCCTGGCCAATTAAATAACCAGTGGCAAGCCAATGAGTACTTTGAATGTACTCGCAATCAACCCAAGTTGTGGAACAAGGTAACAATTATGCATGATATAGCACTAAGTAGGTAATTTGTGGAAAGCTAATTTTAAATGAAATGACATGATCAAGTAACCAGTAAGCATGCGTCACCAATAGGTAGATATCCATATGAACAAGTTACATATATCATCATAAGTAGGGGTTGAACACCTCATGTTCATTCATCATGCTAAGTCATCGGACTTAGTTCAATTCCCATGCTAAGTCATTGGATTTAGCTCATGTGACCTCTTTGTCACCATCACATCCATACTCACACCAAGTTTCATGAAAACATTTGGACGTAGTTTAAGAAGGTCCTCAACTGTACATGACTGCGGACACGGCTATTCGAATAGACTTACACTCTATAGAGGTTGCACACATTACCCACAAGACATGGGGAACTTCCGTGTCATCCACGACTCGCAGTATGTAACATACCCGAGGTAAGCACCAGACAATGCCTTTCGCCTAGCGATACTAAACAAAGAGTCCACTCGATTGGTACCCAACGCTCATGATGTACATCACACGATCCTCGCTCTAATACTACCATCCATGAGGGGACCAATGGTGTGCCCGGTGCCTGTGAAGACAGCGCATGATCATACATACCGGTATGACCCCGGATCGAGAGTGACCACACCACTCCCGCTACTAGTAAGGCGGGCTCCTTGCCAGTACCCACCAAGGTAATCAACAAAGCCCCGTCCCATAAAGGGTATCACGGTTGCGCATGTAAGGTTGGGACGGTCAGCAGACCTTCAAACTCTCCGTTTTCGAAAACACACACTCACTTGCTCTGGCATACCACTTCTTTCTCAAGTGGTTACCCATCTCATCATCATCTCCCTCGGGCATTAGTGGCACCCAACGGGGTTTTCGAGAAGTCTTAGAAAACATTTCCCTCCTTTCCATCACCATGCATAAACCCGAACCATTTGCGTAGCATCTACTAGCATCCTAACTACTCCCACCCGCACAACCCTCATAAGGTGGTAGGGTCATGCACGATGCAAGTGTCATTGGCAAAGTTTCAGAAGCAACCCACCGGAGGGGTCACTACTCCACATGATCAAATATGACAAAAGTAAAGTGCTATATGTCATGCAATGAAAATGGTTTCTTGACATGGTCAAAGGGCTGCTTGCCAGGCTCAACAATGTCTCCGGGGTCTTCGAAGTCTTCGGGTCCAACTTCCTCGTCAACCGTGCAATCTATCATCACGATATAATAGTGATAAAATAAGCATCACACAAAAGAGAGCACACAAGCCACTATTAAAAAAGTGCTATCCTACTCTGATAAATACTAGATGTCATACTAAAAATATTCTCCTAGGGTTTTGTTGTGAAAAATATTTTGGAAATTAATTATGAGAGGAAAAAAGTTGCCTAAATATAGGTTTTAAAATAAAATAACATATAAAATATTTTCAAACATTTTTACACATGGCACTAATAAATTCTATGGATTATATCAATATTTAAGGTGGAATAATATTTGGATTTAGATTAATATACAAATCTGTGGAATTTTTAGAAGTTTAAACAGAAAAATAAAAAAATAAAAGGGGTATTGTGCCCTCTCGGGCTAAAGTACCGGAGCCGATCCGGCCCAAGGGGAGATCCGGCCCAGGCTGAGGCGCTGTGTGTGGTAGGTTTAATTTTAAACCTGCCCATGGGCCCTCTTCGCCATCGAGAGAGGAGGGTGCGAGGGGATGACTGGTGGGCCCCACCTACCATCCCTCTCCTCACGACAGGGACGGGAGGGAGCTCACTAACGGTGTCTCCGGCCATGACGGTCCCGGCGAGGGCACCGGCGCGCTCAGTGGGCTCCTCCGTGTCGGTGGGTGGCCGAGGGGGTCGCCGGGGTGAAGGGAATTGCCGATGAGGGGAGGCCCTTAAATAGGGGTCCGCTGGCTCACCGTGGAGGCAGTGCGCTGGTGAGGACCAGGGCGTCGCCTCGGTCCATGAGGGGAAGCTGGGCCGTGTCACGGGGGTTGTGGACGCGGTATTCATCTAGGGAAAGAGAGAGAGAGAGAGCAGGGGAGGGTGTGCGTGCGAGCTCCGTAGTTGGCCAAGCAGCAGTGCTGGACACCGCGCAGGAGTCGCCGGGGAGAGAGGGAGGAGGGGTCCGACCACGTGGAGTATTGAGGACGTCGAGGGGGACAGGTGGGACAAGATGGGAGCCGAGGCTGTCAGGAATGCTCGTTGGGCAGCGCTACAGTGCGGGTGCACACTATAGCGCGCTCCAAAGCACGAGCTCTACATGCGAAGCCATGCATTTGGCACTTTGGGCGTGTCCACTTCTGTCCTAGGAATCTAGGCGGGGTTTAAACAATGCACAGAGGCTAGGGAGGCATCTTGATGATCCACTTAGTGTGGCATTACTATTTGGTCATTAGAACATGCCCACAAAGTTTCGCGTCAAGGGGAGAAACTTCATAATGTAAAGTTGCTCAAATTTGAATCTAAACAGGAAGGGTTTTGAGGGGTTTTGCCCATGATTTGACCATGCTCATATATATGGAAAATATATGTCCACTGAGTTTCCCTAAATTTTCTCAAATATTTTGAAAGCATTTAAATAATTTTTCCCTATGAAAAACCATTTCTGGCCTCAAGAAAAAGCCTTTAAATAAAATATAAGAATAATCTTTAAAATTAATATTTGGTGGTTTTGAGAAGTCTTATATATAGTAGGTCTGAAGTAAAGCTTTTGGGGAAGAACAACCCACCCAATTTGAGGACTTGTAGTGGAAACCTCATCTCAGGGGGTTTTGAAGACCTAATTTGAATAAATCATTTTTGTTTAAAACAAAAATTGATAAAAATAGTTTTGGGCACTATTCACATGGCATGATCATTGGGCAAGAGATTTGGGTCAAGGAAGATGAATATGAAGTGTAATAGAATCTAGGAGTTCCATAAATCACAATCATCAAGCAAGCAAACATTATTTCAAACAAGCACAAACACTTAGAAAAAGTTTTAGTTGGCTCCAAATTATATAAACCGAAACATATCAAGGTGATACAAACACAAGGTGTGACACACATCTTGTGG
Organism: Hordeum marinum; assembly: GCA_022496015.1. NCBI lineage: Eukaryota > Viridiplantae > Streptophyta > Magnoliopsida > Poales > Poaceae > Hordeum > Hordeum marinum. The sequence goes on along the minus strand of CM039676.1, from coordinate 131,281,784 downwards.
AAAGACGTCAGCGAACTACTGCAAAATGTTAATGATAGCAAGAGGCATGTCCTCGAATGAAAATAATACATCCTTGCATACAAAAGCATAGCAAACAGATGTATTAACAGCAAAATCATTAATATCAGATTTTGTAGCAACTAAACATCCACTCTTCAGTTTTATTCCAGATGCAACACTAGACGATGGTTTATTAGGCTTATGGTGTTGCTCAAATTCCTATGCTACAATCTGATTTTCACTCTTATTTTACCCCTGTTTTGCTTTACTAGATCTAGCAATATCATCTCTCATAATATGTTCACGAGACATAGGAAGCAAAGTTATATTTTGATCCTTATGAAAAAAGAGTATACTAATTTGTCCTACCATGGTGCACAATTTTTTTTATCAAATTGCCATGGTCTACCAACTAAAATTGAACATGCTTGCATGGGTACCACATCACAATCAACATAATCAGAATATGTAGCAATGCAAAAATGCACACGAACAGTGCGTGTTACCTTAACCTTGCCACTGTTGTTGAACCATTGGATGTAATAAGGATGAGGATGTGGTTTCATGGTTAGAGATAGCTTCTCCACCATGTCCATGCTAGCCAAGTTGTTACAACTCCCTCCATCGATGATGACGTGAACGGAATGCTCCTTCACAACTCCCTTTGTATGGAACAAGTTGTGCCTTTGATTTTGCTCAGCCTGTGTAACCTTCACACACAGAACACGTTAAGCAACAAAACTTTCATACCTGTCAGCGTAGTCAGCAGCCATGTAGTGTGTCTCTTATTCAATATCCTCGGCACCATGTTCTTCACTTGCAATAAGAGCCAAAGTCTACTCATCATAATCATTAGAGGAGTCGTATCCACCATCCTCTGTCACAATCATCACATGCTTGGATGGGAATTCCCTCGCATAGTGACCTCCACCCTTGCAACAATGACATATAACCTCATGTGTTTGCTCTGTGGAAGCAATGGATGAAGAAGATCTTTGTGTAGGCCTGGAAGGTGTGCTCTTCGCAAAGCGTGGGGCTGGGCCCCGTTTCCTGGTATCTCTGTTGGAGTTGGAGGCTGAAGCAGGTAGTGCTGCAACAGGACACGTGGAACTAGAGGAGGTACGTGGCGTCCATTATGAAGTGCGACCTACAGAAAAATTATTTCCTGCCATTCCTTGTCGATCCTGCACCTCACGTTCACCTTTGCAAGCAAGATGGAATAAACGAGTAATAGTGTTATGTTCCTTATACTCTAGAATATTCTGAATCTCTCTATTTAATCCACACATAAAATGTGCTAGCATAGCTTCATTCTCCTCAACAATACCACATCTAATCATCCCAATTTGTAATTCCTGATAATATTCCTCTATAGAATTTTTTGCCTATCTTAAACACTGCAAATTTTGAAGCAATTCACGTTGATAATATGGTGGAACTCAACGATTACGCATAGCAGTTTTCAAAGCAGCCCAAGTAGTAGGGATATTATCATCATATATTCTAAAATGTTGAGACCACCACACACAAGCAAAACTAGTGAATGCACCAACAACAGCAACAACACGTCTATCCTCACGAAATTGTAAGCATGTAAACGTTGCTCTGTTTCTAACTCCCGAGTAAGATATATATCTGGAACATATGTACCCTCAAATGTCAGAATATTCAATTTAAGTTTAGGGAAATGGTCCTGATCCCATACCCGAGGGGGTGGTGGAGCCCTATGGTTGGGAATACAACCATGTGGACGACCTGGTGCGTGTGGCGGCGGTTGTCCCTAGGGCTGATGTGCAGAAGCCTCTCCCTCATCATCGTAATCTCCATCATAATCCTCAATGTGCTCAACGACAGGAGCAGCAACAGCCATAGAAGTAGCAGTAGTACCAATGGCACCAGAATGTTGGACTTGGTTAAGAGGCACATGTCGTGCTCGTTGTTCGAGACGTACATGATCTACAACTGGTGGTGGTAGATGAGCATGCACATCATTGAACTTGGCATCCATCTTGGTGTTGAATGTCTTCTCCAAACCATCTAGCTTCCCCATGACCTCTCCAAGGCTGGTCACGACGTCTTGTACCTGGTGAGACATCATTTGCTAAAATTTATCATGGAGCTCTTTGTTGGTCATGCTCTCCTAGTTCATCTCGTCGTCTTGTGATCCTGGCATGGTTAGCATCAATAGGAAACAAACAAGAATATGAAACCTACAGACTACTAGAAAGTGGTGGTGGTGGTGGTTGTGTGTCACAAATCCTTCAAGCGAATCTCAAATTCTTACCACTTCTTACCCAACAGTAAGCATTGATCGGCAACCGTTGTAGTCAAAACTCTCAAAGCTTGTATAGAGCGATTGTCAGGTGGTGTCAAACACACAATGTAGATGTATGTGGGGCTGGGATGGCATGTAATATGGTAGCAAAAGGGGTCAGAAATAATCAATTTAAAGATGTAAAGTGGAATAAATGCTCAACGACAGTACTGTACAGGTCCTAGGCGAGACCGTGCTAGAGACGCGAGCCTAAAACACCAACAAAATCACGATGCTACACATAATCAAGGGAAGAGCACACTTTGATTTTGTTTTTCATTTTTTGGTGCCTATTTTTGTTGCCTTTTTTGCTTAGAAAATCGATATAATGGCGAGTGTCTCAAAACTCTTTCGAAGGCATATAAACAGGGTAGGCACAAAAAAATGACGATTTGTTTTTCTGGAGTGATTCGGGGCTGCGATGACCAAATTTTTTGAGAAAAATCACTATGATGGCAAGTGTCTCAAAACGCTCTGGAAATCCTAAAAATAGGATAGGGAAAAATATTTTTACCTGCGAAAATTTTGGGCCAAAACCTGCTCTGAATAGCATGCAAGACTTTTTTCCGAAACTTACTCAGGTAGGAAAACACGAAATCAAAAACAAAATGATCTTGAAACTAAACCTAATATGTAAAAGACTTGGATTGGTGGTGGATTTGTTGTGGTATATATGGACACAAGTGGGTGGTGATCGTGGGTGGTGATGTATGGCAAGGTTAACAATGATGGTGGTGGATGATGGTATATGGCAGTGGTGAAGATGAAACGATGGCGGCGTGACAACTTGTGAACAGAACTCGAAACTATTAAGTACTAGACTCTAAGATCAGCAAGTTGACACGACGATGCAACTACAAATTCAACAAAGCAAACACCAAACAGAAAATTGCAAAGGCTCCGATTGGTTCGGATATGATGATCTAACCCTAATTTTTTATGACTTTTTCGTGGACATTAGGTATGAAGAACAGATGTGATCTACCTACGAAAAACTGGAAAATATCACTGAGCAACCTAGAAATCTGATACCAGTTGATAGAGGTGAAGTTGTCCCTGTGTTTCCATGCGATGGTGGCTATCATTTTGATGGAGTAGAGTTCGACGATCTGACTACAAACGTGTGAGGACGTCGCACCTTAGCAATCGCTAAACCAACGTCGAGAGGTTACTCACCATGCCGGAGCATGATCAAACTGACCACGAGGGTATGCTTCCTGCACGCAAACGAAGAACAAGAAAGAAACTGAGATTGGAATTGGGATATTGCGAATATAAGAGGAAAGCTTTATTGATGAAGTGGGGTTCTTGGATGCCTTTGTCTACTTGTGGAAGACAAAAGAAGAATGCAAAGTTGCAGCTATGGCGAACTTGAAATCTAAACAAAACCCAAGTCTAAAATGACGCCCTAAGGGCTGTATATATAGGGGAATAGACGGGGATTTCATGGCCACTTTGAGGAGGGGTCTGAAACCGACCCTAACTCAGTTTCCCAATACATACAGACTATAAAAACTACCTATAATATCATATTTCGAAATTACATGGGCCTGGCCCAAAAATAAGGTGGCGCGGCACCTATAATAGCCTATGGACGAAATTTATAAAATGGCATCATGTATATTTCGTCCAACCTTTCTTGCTCTTATTCCGGAGGCTTCAAAGTGCAAAAATCATCACTCGAACTCAATTGTTCTTTCCCATGCACGCACCATCTTGTCCATGCTTGATCCCGCTCCAATGGCCATCCTTCTTGTCCATGCTAGGTCCTTCATTCATAAGTAAAACAAAACTATCTAACTTTGGCAGCATCATATGTTCATTAATATTTGAAGGATTTCCAAGAAACGAAAGTACCTGATAATTATTTGGCATGTGCTGACTCTAGTAACTGGTCCAATATGTGTATCTGGTGGGCATGTGGGTGTAACATTAGTAGGGATGTCCTCACGACCGTTCCATCCGCAAAGACTTCACCTTGCAATCCAACATGAAAATAGCCCAAACGGCAGGGTTATGACCAAGAATATGCATTTTCATTTTGTTTTTCCAACTAGGAAAATTTGTGCCATCGAAGTATGGACCTCTATGGTGATAATTTCCCTCGCTAGATGCCATACTCTCCTAGGTTTTGAAACAAATGCAATGGAGACCAAATTTGTGATACCACTTGCAGGATCGAAAGTATATATAGAGGGGGGTGATTAGACTACTTGACCAAATAAAAGTTCTACCTTTTCCAAATTTTAATTGTTGGCAGATTTTAGCATTGATAGCAAGTGAACACCCTACACATGCATGTCTACGAGTATAGAAGCAGAAAGTAAATACAACTCTAAGTAGTAAAGGAAGAGTTGGAAGATCAAACACAATGTGGAGACACGGATATTTTTCCTGTGGTTCCGATAGGTGGTGCTATTGTACGTACACATTTATGGAGACTTCAACCCATGGAGGGTAATAGCCGTGAGAGTTCACGAAGGGCTCTACCCACGGAGGGTTCCATGAAGAAGCAACCTTGTCTATACCATGATCGCCTACGTCCACGAAAGACTAGTCTAACTCGGGGTAGATCTTCACAAAGTAGGGGAACTCCTTGCCCTTACAAACTTCTTGGTTCACTCCACAACACGAAGTAGGAGGCTCCCAAGCGACACCTAACCAATCTAGGAGGCACCACCCTCCAAAAGGTAATGGGCTCGATAATGTCGATGAACTCCTTTCTCTTGTGCTTCAAGATAATAGACTCCTCAACACTCAATCGCTCTCTCACAGATTTGGCTTTTGGTGGAACAGATTGATTGGGTGGAAAGCAACTTGGGGAGGCTTGAAATCAGGAATCATATGGTTGGAATGGAATGGCATAATCTCAACACATGAGTAGGTGGCTCTCTCTCACAAGATCGGATGGGATAAGTGGGGATCTGTTCTGAGTGATTACCTTGCGAGTTAGTGGTGGTGGATAGGTATATATAGGCTTCTCCAAATATCCAACTATTACATCCAAAGTGACAAACTGGGTGACACCGATGTGTGAATCTTGGTGGTACCAAGTTGCTCCAAAGGTAGCAACTTTTGAATTTTGGTGGACCGATATAGGAATGTCGGTGGTACCAATCAGGTGTCCAACCATCAGAATCCAAATCTCGGTGATGCCGATCCAAAACTTGAAGCTTCCGATTTTGTGAATCGAGGTAACAAAAAGTTGGCAAGCTGAACTCGGTGGCACAGAAGGGGGATCGGTTACACCGATGTGCTAGGGTTTGGTAGGATTCTGTCCGAGTTTGGGAATCGGTGGGACCGAGTGGAAATTGTTGGCTTCACTAATTTTCATGAATGGCTTAGACACAATTTGTAGAAGAGTTTGTGGGTGTTTTTGGTGACTATCACTTGATCATATGGAGCATCTTGTTCACCAGTAGTACCTTACCCCCTTTTAATAGTATTGGCTTTTCCTATGGACTCAAAGTGATTTCTCACAAAGTAATATGTAGAGTCATCTTTCTTGAAGCTTTTGCCAATCCAAGTCCTTGCATCTAGGGGTTTATGCACAATCCTTTTGCCAACCCATCATTGAACTTTTCCTAAAATATGCTTGGTGGAAATATTTGTTCAATGATATATATGTTGTTATTAATTATGAAAGCCGCCAAGGGCGCAAATGTGCTTTCAACACCGCACACCGGCCTCCCTTAATCCCCTTATCCCCCACCATCACAGATCTCCGCGAGGACACCTCCCAGACCTCCTCTCTGTGGCCATCTGCTCCCACGCCGCCCCTCCTCCCTACGGCTAGCGGATGTCTCTTCTCCACCGTCTCCCACCGTCTCTTCCTACGAGTGGCTGGCGGCTGCTCTCCTTCGACTGCTGCCTGACTGGGGTCAACCTCTCTACCTCCCCTCTATGATCCTTGATCATCACTATGCTCCCTGTTCCTCTCTTGTTCATGCTGCTAGTCACATACATGGATCAATGGATGTTGTATAGACGGATGTATGTGGATGTTAGGTACTAGTAGATTGTTTTCTTGATGGATGGATGAGTGGTGCTAGGTGCTTGTTACATGGATTGATGAATGGCGCAAGTATGTAGAATTTTTATTCTTTTGCTATTGTGAAGTGTCAATGCTACTGTAAACGGTGGTAATTGGCTCTCTATTGTTGTTGTGAAGGGTAGCAATTGGCTCCCTTTTAGGAATCATAATGGGGGGGGTTGACAATAATGTTGTAATATTACTTTGAATTCTGAAATAAATTAGACAATATTAGTCTAACTAGGCATCCAATAAATAAACAGAGAAAAGGGAAATTAGAACAAGAAGCAGAAGAACAAGAGGAAAAAGGAAATTGGAAGAAGAACAAGAAAATTAGAAGGAAAAGAAGAATAGAAGAAAGGAAGAAGGAAAAGAAATTAGAAGGAAAATAAGAAAATAAGAAAAGATGAAGGAAAGGAGGAATGAAAGAAGAAGGAAAAAGGAAAATAAAATAATAATAATAATAATAATAATAAGAAGAAGAAGAAGAACAAGAAGAAGAGGCGGAGGACGATAAGATGAGAAGAAGAGAGAAACAGAGAAGAACAAATAAGAAGAAAGAAAAGAAGAAAAAAGGAAGAAGAAGAGAGGGGAAAAAGAAGAAGAGGAAAAATCGCAGGAGAAGAACAAGAAGAAGAAGAGAAGAAACAGAAGAACTAGATGAGAAGAAGAAGAAATAGAGGAGAAAAAGGATAAAATAGAAGTGGAAAAGTTGTTCTATATATACCTATTAATAAAGGGACTATTGCTTCTTACCATCGCATTTTCGTGCATGTTTTCGTCCATCCGTCCATCCCACCTCAGACAATCTTCTGAGTTCTTCTATGGTCTATATCCTAGGCTCAATGTGGGTCCATCAATTTTTTCCCGCAGGCACGCCACTGGGCCCTCAAATTGATGCACCCTTGATATTTTATAATGGGTGGCGGATGGCCTTTTCTCAGTCACGCAAAAATTTCACAAATATCTGGGTTCAGACTATATTACAAGTTCACCTTAACCACCTATATTTGTCATTGAGTGCTGCAGCAACCACCTTAACCACCTATATTACAAGTTCAATAATCCTACCTCGGTATTTTAGACATCTTTTAACCATTTTATAGGACCGCAACTTCCCTGAAGTATTAGCAGGGCGTCCTAAAAAGGTGAATGGCAATGGACTAGGGGCTAAAGGAATTGTGGGCTGTCTTTCATAGTATTAAAGGAAGGACTTTTGATTTCCATAGTTTATTGGAATAGTAGGATCTCTTGGTGCTATTAAAAAGGAAGGATGAATCCCAACTATTCTTGGCGCAAACAGGAACAGTGGTGTGCCTCACCCATTTATCAAGGAAGACGAGTTGGAGGACCGGCGTTCGAGTGAGGGGGGCGGGGCGGCAATCTTGATAGATGAGGGCATGAGGTGGTAGGTGCCAATGGTGACGCAGGCGAGGAAGATGTCTTCTTTAACCAACGTAAAAACAGAGTCTTGGGCACACTCACCGTCCACCATGGCGACATAGGGAGGAAAAAACTCCCGTAGGGCGTCCTTTGCCCAACTGATGATCTGCCTAGCTAAATCGCCCAACACGAACCACGCGGTGACGTCCTAACTACAATGAATTAGAAGCAGATACAGTTGCAAATGTGCGGAGGCATTCATAGGTTCAGGTCGCACAAGCATAACAAAGGAGCAGAGGAGTTTATGTCACTAATTTTTCCTCTTCGAGGGATTTTGTGGCCCTTCTTGCTATGTCCAATGGTGCGTCATTGTCAAATTGCACTTTAAACTAATAACTTTGCGGTATAAGGAAGATTTTCATGATAACTGGTTTATTAATAATTTCACTAAGAAAACTAAAATTTTGTATTTCCTAATATCATTTTGGTCTTGCAGATAGGATCCAAACATGGCCAATCCTCTCAAGCTTCAATGGAGTCTAATGTTGTTCATCACTCTTCTTCACTAATGCCTACGTGCTGCAGTTGTTCATGAGTAACTCAGAGGTATCAACATTTGTCCATAGTATAATGTTCTTCTGCTCTGTACTTTGAACATAATGCCTCCGTCCAAAATAGCAAGGGGCACATGAATTTTTTCAACAGAATGTTCAGTGTACAACTGATACCATTTGATTCATATTAAAAACACTTTTTTCTCATCGATTTGGATCACATAATGCACACATATCTGCAGTTGCCTCTTTGTCTTTCAGGGTATTGGTGCCAATGCGCCGTTTGGAGTGGGAGAGGCCTAGTACAGTTGGGAAGAGACAAATGGTCTCCTCCAGCCGTAGGTTACTCTCTCTATACTTACTGCCTTCGATTTGGGGACCTTGATGATCTACTCGACTATAATACTCTTAATTCATGTGCACAACATGAGTTTGTTTAATTTTCCTCAATTGCCTTTCCAGTCTAAGTTTGTTGACCAAGTGGGACCTTTTATTTCTTCACAAGTGTTGCCCAACCGACCAACCCACCAGCCCAAGTATGTGTAGATTGGGTTCATTTTCCCATGCTTTCCTCCGGATCCAATGCAGAATTTCATCAGTGCCTCCCTATTATTCTTCGGGTACATATACTCTCTGTGCAATGCTGAGACATGTATCAGGAGAACAACAGGGAGGTGTTGCCAAAATTCTGTGTCGGATCCAGAGGAGAGCCTGGGAAAATGCAACCCATCTACACATACTTGGGTGGGATTAGGACTTATCTTTACCCATTAGAGTGTAGGTTGCGTGGACATAATAAAATTGAAAAACTTAATTAACTGATGAATATATATACTGAGTTTTATATATGTATATATATATATATATTTCTTGTGTGTTTAGTAGCTTGGCAAGATGAGTGATCATGCATGGATGTACACTGGTCACACTAGTCAGAAGGACATGACCAATGAATGGTTAACAAAAACCAAGGGGTTTGTGAAAGCTGCATTTGCAAATGGCTACAGAAACACTTGGTGCCCCTGTCGTGGGTGCGACAACTTTAAACCGCAAATAGAGGAATGTAATGGTAAACACTTGTAGAGGATGGGTTTTATGCCTAATTATACGGTGTGGACATTTCATGGTGAGTCTCCCCAATACACCAGAGATGACGTGGTTCGTCGTTGCACCGATAAGCATGGTACCGGGTTCGAAGATATGGTGCAAGACTCTGATGATGGTCGGGATTCGCACGATGAGATGGAAAGTCGTTCTATGAGATGTTGGAGTCTTGAAAACGTCCTCTCCATGAGAACACTAAGCTTTATCGGTTGGATGCCATCGCACAACTAATTTCTCTGAAGGCTCAGTTCAACTTAGGCAGAAAATGCTACGACGCAATGATGACACTATTTGGATGCTTTCTACCCAAAGGCCATGTCATGCCTGCAAACTTGTACCACTTAGACAAAATCTACGATGTACTTAAGATGCCCTATGAGAAGATAGATGCCTGTGAGAATGGATTTGCCTTATTTAGGCTTGAGTATGCACACTTGAACTATTGTCCCATTTGCAAGTCTTGCAGGTATGTTTTGGTAGACAACGGTATTGGCGAGAAGAGGCAGAACAAAATCCTAGTTAATGTTCTTCGGTACATGCCAATCATACCAAAACTTCAACGACTTTTCATGGTCGAAGAGATGGCTAGACAAATGACATGGCACAAATTGGGCAGGATCGACATGCATTGGTCACGACTAATTTTTCTGTAGGTCACAGTTCATCATTGACGCCACAGACCTCATCTACTTCCACACGTCCTGCTACAGCAGCTCCTACTTCAACCACCGACTACAATGGTCATGCATGCATTTTTAAATTCTTTAAAAATGAAATGAGGAGTGATCAAGCCTCACTTTGCAATTTTTTGTCAATAGGCAATATAAAAAATCCTTCAAATAGATCTAAGAAAATGTCCCTGGGTTTCTAATAAAATATTGGCATGAGGTAAAATTGCCAACCAATATTTTGGAACCACAGAAACATTTTATATTTATTGGCGTTCTAGGAACGGGGGTACCCAGTCCTGCATACCTGCGGCCTAGGACGTGACCCACATCGTTAGCCAGGAATGGCTTGGCGTGGCACTACTCAAGACCAGGCCCTCACGAGGACCCTAGAATCACGAGGAAGAACTGAATCAGGACAAGCAACAATGGGCCTCCTGAGGTCCTCTCCTGAGTAGCATATATCTCTATGCAGGGCCCGGCCTAAGGAGTCAAGGGTGACGCAAGGAAGGAATGGAGAGCGCCAGCGTGCCACGCGGCGCGGTTTCCACTTTGGTGCAAAAGGAGCCAAGGATGTATGCGGGTTCCCAAAGAACCGCCCAAAGGTTTCCTTTCTGGTGCAACAAGACCACGACCACAAGCCTCGTAGGACGGATGTCATCGCCGAGCCCACCACTACATCACCAACAACTACTTTGCAGGCGAAGACCACCTTTGGACAGGGCACGGATGTACTCCTGTCCCCCTTCAAATTTGGCTGTTGTGGGATCCCTTCCCGCCTTTGATATAAGGGAAGAGGACCTGGGCCACCACTATATATGGAATCTAGGTCACACCGTAGACAGGACCGATCCAAAACTTAGCCACTCAACACAGCATCGCGAAGGCACGGAGCCAAGAACAATTCCTGAGCCCCCTCACGAGGCTCAAGCTCATTGTACTAGTTCATCCACCAAAACCTCCACAAGAGGCAATCCACCCGAGTAGGAGTAGGGTATTACGCGTCACAGTGGCCCGAAACTAGGTAAATTGTCATGTTTATCTTCTTCCTCATCATCGAGCAAGTTCGCCATAGTAACCATCGAGTAGCGAGCTAGGTTGGGTGAGACCACAGGGAACCTTCGCACACATCCGTGTGTTCGAACCTTGAGGGTTTTGCGGAGCCCGAAATCCGACATTTGGCATGCCAAGTAGGGGCATGTCGAAGTCTCCTTCAAGCGCCGATCTTCTCCGCTCCAGCACTCTGATAGGTGACGCCCAGCAAGCTTCTCCTGGCCGTGGCGGACCAGCTTCCGTTAACTCCACCGCCGCCACTAGAGGCTCACGCCTCTGCGGAATACTGCTGGGCGGGCAATATCGGGCTACATGCTTCGTCTCCACCATCGCTCCCCTCGCGTCGCCAAAGAACACAACAGGGGGGCGGCACCTTCAGCATCTACGGCGCATCGCACCTACGTGGGGGGCCTGGATGCGCCCGATGCACTGCTGTTGGCAAGTGACCTGCTCTGCCGTCTCCCGACGCTTGGGGGCTTTGACGCGTGGGCCAACCACATCACGGAGCTGCTCACCGTTGCATGGGAAGCCATGACCCCTCACTCTTCATTAGGTGCTAGGGGCTCATTCATCACACCTGTCCCCTGGCCCACCAACGGCACAGCCCCTTCAGCCTCGGCCGAGCCCAGGTGGGGCCCACCACACTCCATACTCCTTCTCCTATGAATTCTGGTAACTGATCACGGGGCACAGCCAAGCCACGATGATCGGGCTCGGGAAGGAGACGATGGGGCACCCCACGTGCGCACCAACGCGTGCCCCCGCGACCTAGCGGATCTTCAGCAACCCGGATTGTCCAGACGAGATCGCACCATCCTGCACAGGGAGCAGATGGTGTAGGCGTCCGGGTAAACACACAACAATGGTGAAAGCGCGTGGGTTCATCGAGGAAGTAACCCACGTTAGGATACGTGCCACCTCCCAAGTGGTGGCGGCAGAGGTAGGCAACTTCTCTCTAAGGCTCGAAGGAGAGTCTGTGGGCTACGTGCGCAGGGCGGCGCCCCACAGCCGCCTTGGGGGACCTTCCTTGGAGTCCCACAGGACGGTTTAGGAGGACAACCGGGCCCTTATGTGGAGCCCAACGTACCATGCTACGTCCTGCCTAGGGAAGACGACCCGTATCGGGTGCCCGCCGCAGGCGCCGGCGCCCCCGAGGATAGGAGAAGCCCCGGGAATTATCCCTGAGCCGGGCTTGGAGGCTTCCCCCGAAAAAGCGCCAAGAGAGGACAATCCCACCGGACCCGTGGGGGTGTGGCGTGAGCTATCGCCCCCGCGGGCAAGCATCGCCGAGCAGGATCCTGGGGTGTCAGGGATAACTCCATGGGGGAAAAGGCAGCAAGACAAAGGTAACATGGGCCACCCGCGGCAACTGGAACATCAGCACAGGCTCGGGAGGCCGGGCCTCATGAGGCTCCCAGGGCGGTGCATGGTCGTCACTCAAATGCCTCCCGAGGCAGCTTCATCGAAAAAAAACACTTACAACTGCACTGAATGCATTGTACTCATGTTTTGGCCACGAGAGCGCGATCGTGCGGCTATGCAGGGAACAATGCATTCGGATTTGGGTCGTACGTGCTCACGACCAAGCAGAAATGCATGGGATGGCTCTTGGCGGAGTTGGGAGCTAGCGGGCCCTGCGCCCGGGGGCTTGACTAGCTATCTATGGCCGTGACACTCTCAGATAATAAGGAGCGGGCTGTATATGCCCGAAGGCCCCCCACCCCACCCCTAAGGACACGGAGAGTTTCCCACCCATGCAATGTAGCAGCCACAGCTTCGTGCTGGTGGAGAAGTCAACACTGCCCATCAATGGCTATGCCCATGCAACATGGATTCCCTACACTTAGCGTTGGGGGAGACGGAGACTAGCATAGGCATCATACGTGACATTTGCTTGCTTTCTTTTGGTGTTCGAGTTGCCAACTTTTGAAACTGAGTTTGAAGAGCTCAGATCTCTAAATTTAACAGAAAAGGGGCAGGGACTTTTCTCTTGTTGCTTTCTCTTTCACCAATCTTGAGTTCTCTTTCTTTATGATCAATGTTTTGAAAAAGGCCACACGTTGCGGCCCTCTTTGTGACACCCCGAACCTGGGAAGCGAGGCCCAGTCGCCTCAGGGACTCGCAGCTTTTGACGACCGACCCCGACTTGGGGGCTCCGGCCGCAATGTGCCACTGCAACATGGAGTCTCAGGGGGCCCTAGTGCTTGGGCCTCCTGGGGCAAAACCCGGCAGAACGGAATGGTGGCCGCTCGAAAGGATGGCTCCTGAGTAGTACGCCTCAGGAGCCTTACCGATCATAAAGCCACTTGGCAGCCTCGACACCGTCCTTGGTGATTCGATCAGCGTCGAGGGTGTTGGGGCCTCACCTCGTGGTTGCGTCCTTCGTGATCCGGTCGTATACCACGGCGGTAGGAAAATGTGCAAGACTGGGACTCATCGACACAGAGCTGCTTGAGTGTCAAAGGGGGCTCCTGAGTAGTACGCCTCTGGAGCCTTACCGGTCATATAGCTACTCAACACCCTCGATGTCGTCCTTGGTGATCCAGTTGGCATCGAGGGTATCAAGGACTCACCTCATGGTTGCGACCTTGTCCAGTCGTAAACTACGACGGTAGTGAAATGCGCGGGACTGGGGCCTGACTACACAAAGCACAGAAAAGGCCCCAAGCACGCCCCGTTCGTCGACAAGGAAGAAGCGCCCCAAGTGGAGTACCGAAGTGCCTGGCAACCCAGCCACGCGACAAGGTCATCCATAGCCCACAAGCTAAGCACACTATCGAATCAAGCATCAGCTTCCTGATCTAACGATGCCCCAATGGTAAGGCAAAGTTTGTACATGCTAATGTGAGGACGTAGGTACTACGGGCCAACCGCGCACAATTACTAACACCCTAGGAGCATGGAGCGGCAAGGGAGGCAACATTGGAATAGAGGCTCAGCGGCGACGGGCTGCTAGGCCATGGGCCCACGGCTGGTGGCCACGGGATGCCCCTCATGAGGGGGGACTTCACAGAAACCCGACTAGCCACAGTCATCAGGCCATATCAACGGCGATGCCAAGCTGGCACAAGAAAACTGAATCACATAACTACGAGCGGCCGACAGTCAATCAAGGGCAAGGAGAAAAAACATAGGTAATGCGCAAAAGGTTAACGTCCATGGAAGCCAGGTTTGTTCTAAGCTATTATAGGTACCATGAGGAAGAAGCAGGGGGAATCTAGCTGGAGGAGTCACTATCACCGTCCGAGTCGACGGCCGCCATGGCATGGGGGCCGTCTTCTCCCTCGGGAGGGGGCGTATGGATGAACAGCGCGACCAGGGCGTCCATGTGCAGGTGAACCCCGTCCCGGAGAGTCCTTAGGAGCCCCTTGGGCTCCCGCACCACCACGTGCTGGAGGTCGAGCTACGGGACGACGCAAGCACCAAGAGATCCCATGTGCTGGCCTCGCTGCCCGCGTTCACGTGGGAGACGCCGGTCTCCAGCGTCTCCACCACCCGGTGCAACAAGTTGAGGTAGCCCCCGTCGTCCTGCACGTTGGGGAGGGCGGGGGCATCCCAACCAACCGTTCCACCGTGTCGACCGTGTGGTGGGCAATGCCGAGGTACTGCTTGGCTTGTTGGGACTCCAGCATCTTGGCATAGGCCGCCTTGTCCCGCGCGGCCTGCACAGCGTCAGCTGCTTCTTAGACCTTGGCCTGGAGAGCCGCCAGTTGCGCCCTTGCCTCCGCCTCACCCCTGAAGGTGGCCTGAAATCTGGTGCCGGTGGTCACCAGCTTGGCGCGCAACGCGTCCGCCTCTTCTTCGAGCTCGGCACGCTTGCGCTTCTTGGCTGCCGGCGCCCTAGGAGGACGAGACAATCAAGCCTAGCACATTGGACACGTCAAGCAAAGAAAGAGGGACACGATAGAACACTCACTCTCCCACCATGGTCCAGTGCGAGCGGATCTGGGTCAGCTCCGATGCCGCCCCATCGTTGCTGCCGGAGGATAGTAAGGGGGCTGCCGGACCCGCGCACTCCGTCATGAAGGAAGGGGGACCCCCTACACCAGCGGCGCTTCCACCAGACGCCATGAAGGAAGGGGGAAGCTAAGGAAAGGAAGATGGTTTTCTCTGAAGTTGAGGGAGCTGGTGGATGCTTCGAGATGGCTAGGCTCCGTCGTGAGGAGGCAGATTTATAGGCGGGATCAAGGCAACAAAGCATCATGGGAGGGTCGGCAACATGCGCCCCTCGGGCCCCTAAAGGGTTGGCTTGATCGACACGCAACCCTGCCGGACATTGTGTGGGGACCCCGACTCATAAGTCATGATCACCGAATGCACGTGTACAGTGATCCCAGAGATCAATGCTCACTAAACACATAGAAGATGAATAACAAGAGTCTTATATCCACATTTAGCGTCTTACACAAATAAAGACCATGAAGGTCTAGTCTTACATAGATAGGGCCAAACACTTGAATAGAACAAGCAGCGGTAATCTTGGTCAAAAGTGTGAACCCATGCCATCTACCTTAACCTACAGGCATTCTGACTAGGAAGCGTCCTAGTTCGCATGACCGTCACCAATGAACTCTTCAACATACTCTTGTTCTTCCATGCCTGGCCAATTAAATAACCAGTGGCAAGCCAATGAGTAATTTGAATGTACTCGCAAGCAACCCAAGTTGTGGTACAAGGTAACAATGATGCATGATATAGCACTAAGTAGGTAGACTGCGGAAAGCTAATTTTAAATGCAATGACATGATCAAGTAACTAGTAAGCACACGTCAACAATAGGCAATATCCATATGACCAAGTTACGGATATCATCATAAGTAGGGGTTGAACACCTCGTGTTTAGTCATCATGCGAAGCCATCGTACTTAGTTCAATACCCGTGCTAGGTCATCGGACTTAGCTCATATGACCTCTTGTCACCATCACATCCATACTCACACCATGTTTTACGAAAACATTCGGACATGGCATAAGCAGCACCACCCAACTGTCCTTGACTGTGGACACGGCTATTCAAATAGTATTACACTCTGCAGAGATTGCACACTTTACCCACAAGACTCGGGGAACTTTTGTGTCATTCACGACTCGCGGTACATGACATACCTGAGGTAAGCACCCAAACAATGCCTTTCCCCTAGCGATACTAAATAAAGAGTCCACTAGATTGGTACCTAGCCCTCACGATGTACATCACACAAGCCTTGCTCTAAATCATACCATCCATGAGGGGACCAATGGTGTGCCTGGTGCCTTTGAAGACAGTGCATGATAATACATACCGGTACGACCCCCATATCGGGAGTGACCACGCCACTCCCGCCACTAGTAATGCGGGCTGCTTGCCAGTACCCATCAAGGTCATCAACAAAGCCCTGTCCCATAAGGGTTATCGTGGTTGCGCATGTAAGGTTGGGATGGTCGACAAATCTTAAACCCTTCATTTTTTTAAACAAATCCTCATCTTGTTTCGGCACACCATTTCCTTCTCAAGTGGTCACCCATCTCATCATCATCTCCCTCGGGCATTAGTGGCACCCGACGGGTTTTTTGAAAAGTCCTTGAAATCATAGTTTTCCTTTTCATCACCATGCATAACGACTCCCACCTGCATAACCCTCATAAGGTGGTAGGGTCATGCCCGATGCAAGTGTCAACGGCAAACGTATCGGAAGCAACACCACCAGAGGGGTCACAACCTGATATTATCAAGTATATCAAAAGTAGAGTGCTATATGTTGTGCAATGAAAAAGGTTTCTTAACATGGTCAAAGGTCTGCTTGCCTGGCTCAACAAAGTCTTTGGGGTCTTCGAAGTCTTCGGGTCCAACTTCTTCGTCAACAGCGCAATCTATCGTCGCGAATAAAAGCGATAAAAATAAGCATCACAAAAAAAATAGAGCACTCAAGCTACTAATAGAAAATTCTAACCTACTATTATAAATACTAAAGACTATATTAAAAATGTTTGTTTCATAAATTTTTATGGAAACCATTTTTGAAAACTATTAAATAGAGGCAAATAATGCCAAATAGGGTTTTTAAAAATAAAACAGTACATAAAATATTTTCAAACATTTTTACAAATGGAACTAATAATTTCTATGGAATATTCTAAGATTTTATGTGGAAAAATATTGGGCATTGAGTTTATTTTTAATCCTGTGGGATTTTTGGAAAACCCCACAGAAAAGGCCATAGAGCCAACTCGGCCAAAATAGACCCAGTTGGGCCGGCCTGCGGCCGAGCCAGGCCTAGGCGAGCCAGGGCGCGCGTGCCAGGCCTAGAGGAGTATGGCTTCAAACCCGACAGGCAGGACCCAGGCGCCAGTGAGAGACAGGGAGGCGGGAGAGGTGTCAGGGACTGACGACCTAGCCCCACTAGCAGGTCATCGTCTACCTCTGGCTAGGGGCTGGCGGAGCTCACCGGTGGCGAAAGGAGGCGTAGCAAGGGAATCTGGATACAAGAATGGGCTAGGCATCGAGCCATCGGTCTTCTCGAGTTGGAAGGGCAGTCGGAGGTGGTCGGAGTTGCCGGCGAGGAGAAGGTCGCAACGGAGCTGCTTCGGGTGGGGGTCGCCGGCGTTGCCTCTTGTAGCAAATCGGTCGAGGATGAAGGGGAAAGATGCGGGAGCTCTCTAGGGGCTCAATGGAGGTGGAAGGAAGGTCGGAGCGGGTCGATAGCCTGAGATCGACGAAGCCCCAACGCGGCGGTGCCTCGGTCGATCCCGAGCACAGGGATACGGGCGGTCTCTAGGGCAGCTCAAGGTAGGGATTGAGAGTGGAAGGGGGCCAGGGGATGAGAGAGGAGGTGCTCGGGGCTCTTTCAATAGGCGAGGGTGAAGGCAGGGGAGGTGGCGAGCGTGGGAGAGCTCGGGCGCTCGCCGGTGAGCCACGACAGGCCAAGGAGGGGCCTCAAGGGTTCCATAGGAGATGCCCTGGAGGGTGCGGACAAGCAGAGGAGGGGCAAGGGCGTCGCGCGTGCGAGCCCGGGCAGTGGTCGAGAGGGGCGACCGTGCCGCGCATGCGGGGAGGCCGCTGGAGACGGAGAGAGGAGGGGGAGATGACCGGCAGGGAGGTGTGGACATCGAGGGGACTCGGTGGCGTGCTCTCCTGGCCCGAGGCGGTCGGGGCATCGGGATGGGGGGCAGCTACAGTGCAGGACTGCACTGTAGCGCTCTCCGGAGCGCCCCAAATGACATGCCACGGCATGCCATTGCCGTTTGGGGCGCGACTACTTGTGTCCAGAGGCTCTAGGTGGATAGGGAATTGGATGCCCTGGGATGCCTTAGGAGAGAAGAAAAGTTGAGATGGAGAGAGGGAAAACTCCTGTCTAGGGGGTGAAATGAGGATTTTACCACACTTACCTAAGGATCCTTGGCCAGGGAGCCTCATTTTAGCCGACTTACCTAAGGAGCCTTGGCCAGGGAGAGTTACTGGAGGTACAAGGTATCCATAGGAGGTGTGGTAAAAAGTTGGGGGCAAGGGTAAAAGAGGAAGGGGTAGAAATAGTGATTTTAGTAAATCACCAGAAGGTGTTGGATAAGGTTTTGAGCAAGAAAAAGTTACCAACTTGCTGAGATATTTAGCAGGGTCAAATTCTAGGTAAAAATGAGAGGATTCACCAAGTTTGAGCTCAAGTGGGAAAAGTTGACAATGAAAACTTGATAAAACCTAGAAATTAACAAAACCAGGTTTTTGTAGATCTATTGATGCTAGGGTTTTACCCTTGATGCACCACTTAGTGTATCATCACTATTTGGCCATTAGAGCATGCCAGAAAGTTTGGGGCCAAGGGGAGACACTTTACAATGTAAAGTTGTTTAAATTTGATTCTGGACAAGAAGGGTTTTGCGGTGGTTTGAGGAACCAAACCAACTTGGATTGAGTTGAAACTTTCCATGATCATCACTTAAGATAGTGTTGACATGCTGGAATTTTCCTGGAATTTATTGCGAATATTTCTTATAGAAATACTCCAAAAGTTTGATTTGAAAAGAAAGGGTTTTGAGGGGTTTTCCCTATGATCTGATCATGCCCTTGTGTTGAAACTCATATATATGTAAAATATATGTCCACTGAGTTTCTGTAAATTTTCTCCTATTTTTAAAGCATTTAAATAATTTTTTCTTAAAATAAACCATTTCTGGTATTAAGAAAAAGCCTTTAAATAAAATATAATAATAATCTTTAGAATTAATACTTGGTGGTTTTGGGAAGCCATAAATATAGTAGATTTGAAGTAAATCTTTTGGGGAAGAAGATTCCACCCAATTTGAGGGTTTGTAGTGCAAACTTCATTTCAGGGGTTTTGAAAACCTAATTTGAAATAATCCTTTTTTGTTAAAACAAAATTTGATAAAAATAGTTTTGGGCACTATTCACATGGCATGATCACTGGGCAAGAGTTTTGGGATGAGGAAGATGAATATGAAGTGGAATAGAATCTAGGAGTGCCATATAACACAATCATCAAGCAAGCAACATCATTGCAACAAGCACAAGCACTTTGAAAAAGGTCTAGTTGGCTCAATTTTTTATAAATCCAAACATAACAAGGTGATACAAACACAGGGTGTGACACATTGCCTCGCCTGACGTTGTCGGGTCACATCTATGTGGCCAAAGAGTTGGAAACCCAAGGAGTCGACGACATTCAAGAAAAGGTAATGATGGCCGGCGCTGGCACAGGGATCACGCCGGTTTGACTTGAGTTGTTCCTAACGCCTTCAGGGAGTGGGGGCGTCGCCACACGGGTGACCGATGCATGTAAAGCCTGGCCTACAGGCGTTTGGGGCACGTGGTGCTTTGGATCGCCCACAAAGCTTTGCTCCAAAGCAAGCTCAAGAGTGCCTTGGGCCGGGGGCTACTGTCGGTGTTCTGGGAATGGGGTTACCCAGTCCTGCCTGCCAGTGGCCCAGGACGTAACTCACTTTGGTAGCTAGGCATGTCCTAGAGCGGCACTACTCAAGAGAAGGCCCTCGCCAGGACCCTGGACTCGTGAGGTAGATCTGTATCAAGACCAGCAACAATGGGCATCGTCAGGTCCGAGCGGTGGAGATCTCTATGCAGGGCCCGGCCTCAGGAGTCAAGGGTGACGCAAGGAAGGACAGGCGAGCACCAGCATGCCAGATGGCGTAGATTCCTCTTTGGTGCAAAGGGAGCAAGGACGCATGCGGGTTGCCAAAGCACTGTCCAAAGGTTTCATTTCCGGTGCAACAAGACCACGACCACAAGCCCCATAGGACGGATGTCATCGTCGAGCCCACCACTCCTTCACCAACAGTTACTTTGGAGGCGAAGACCACCTTTGGATAGGGCACAGATGTACTCCTGTCCCCCTTCAAATTTGGCCGTTGTGGGATCCCTTCCCGCCATTGAGATAAGGGAAGAGGACCCGGGTCACCGCTATATATAGAAGCTAGGTCACACCATAGAGAGGATCCGATCCAACACTTAGCCACTCAACACACCACCGCAAGGCAGAGAGACAAGAACACTTCTTGATCCCCCTCGCGAGGCTCAAGCTCATTGTACTAGTTCATCCACCAAAACTTCCACGAGAGGCAATCCACCAAAGCAGGAGTAGGGTATTACACTTCACAGCGCCCCAAACCTGGGTAAACTATCGTGTTCATCTTCTTCCTCATCATCAAGTGAGTTCATTGTAGTAACCATTGAGTTGCGAGCTAGGTTGGGTGAGGCCGCAGGGAACCTTCGCACACGACTCTGTGTTCGAACCATGATGGTTTTGCGGAGTCCGAAATCCGACAATATTGGGCATATGAATTAATCCAATAAATAATTCCATTGGATTTATATTTATTATATATAAAATATAAGTTCAATAATACCAAAACCTTTTGTGTGGCACTAGTTATTTATACCTAGCCCACATGACAATTTCCAGGATTTTTACAAATGCTAGATATTTTACCAAAGCCAAAACAAATGTTAGAAATAGAAAACAGAAATAAAAAGCAAAAGGCAAAGGGGAAGCGGCCTAGCCCAGCGGCACCGTCGTCTTCCACATATGCTAGTAGGTAGAGGGAAAGACGAGCATGGCCAGCCACCGCTTCAGCTCCTACTCGCGCTCGCGGCCTGCCCTGCGTCCCTATCCGCGCTAGATGTCCACCTGGCCCCCTCGAGCTCATGCCCCCTACTACTCTCTCCCTCGTCGGTCAAAAGTTTCTGCCGCCGTTGCCGCCGCCGCCCGCATAGCTAGGGCCTGCCCCTTGCTCGGCTATTTCCCCTCCGACCTTCTATACAACCCCCTCGACCTCGCCATAGATCTAGGTGTCACCTGGAGCACCACAACGTCGCGACCGCCGCCGTGTTCTGCACCTCCGACCGCCGCCTTCCTCGTCGATTCATGCCAGCCCGTGCCTTCTCGGACTCGCCAGCAGCACCAGAAGCACTGGGTGAGCCACTGATGTGCCTCCCCTCTTCCTGTGGTCCTTCCCGTCCTCTAGCCGCTGCCCTACCATGAGCTTGAGATCCCTAGCTATCGGCAATGGCGTGGCCGTGGCCACAACAACTATGGCTCGCGCCCGAGCACCCCTACTTGCTCCTCGAGCTCTTGCGAAGCAGCCTAGCCATTTTTCTTGCTCGCTCGTGCCTCGCAGCCATGCGTGCGCCTTGCCTGGGCTCTGTCCGCCCCCAAGCCCCCTGACCAGGCCCACTCGACACGGTCAAGCACAGGCTCCATCCCAATACCTCCAGCGTGCCAAACCGATCCCCGTAGTAAAATTCCGATGAGCCTCCACCACGGATTTGGTCCCCGCCAGCCAACTCCGGTGACCACTCACATGGCATTGTCAGCCCTCAGCCACTGAAAGTGGGCCCAGAATGGGTCAAAACCACGGTCAGCATGGGATTAGTCCCTGGGTCACTACTAGTGGACCCCACTTGTCAGGTTTGACTTGGGACCAGTGTTGTTGACCTACTAACGTCAGCTGACGCAATTAATAATTTCTAGAATAAAAGATATTCAGGAAAACTAGAAAATGCCCAAACTTTGGAAATTCATAGAAATTAATCCATAGCGCCAAATGAAATAAGTTATATATGAAAAATTAGCAGAAAAATCTAATGAATCTGATGGTCCCGTTTTCATGCATGTTCAAATAACTTAAACTTTCTAGATAGGACAATTTCATTAAAGGACTTATAATGCTTATCACATGGAGTTAGAATGGCTCTATATTGGTTAAATGAATCCCATTTAACTTGTGGCCACTTGCATTAGCTCAAACCAGCAACATGTTAACTTGTCATACTCATGGATCATAGTGAAGCATTTTATGTGTTTAAATTGTTCCTTGTTTCACTTTGTCGATAGACTTGCGAGACGTAGTTGTCGACGACATCGAAGAACAAGTGAGTTCTTCTGATGAACAGGAAAGCAACCCCCCTTGAGCATTTCTATATGATCCCGCTCTCTCTCTCTTGCTCTCATTTCAATGCATTAGAACAAATGATTCAATTGTTACTTGTGTTCCATAGATGAACCCACCCCTTTGCATGACCTTTCATTGTCACAGTAAATAGGTAAACCAAGCAACCGGGCATACATGTTATATGCTTGAGCCATGTTGTGCCATAAACCTGTTATGCTTCCTACACTTAGAGTTGTGTCAGGTCTGATTCATCTGGGTGATGAGCCGGAGTGATATGCATGTGTTCTAATGAGGAGAGTTAAGTGTTGAACCTGTTTTGGCAAAGGTATCAGTGAGAGCCATGTAGGAGTACATGGTGGGTTGTCTCATTTAAGCCGCTCATAGGATCTGAGTTTCGTGTTTGTGTTCCAAGACTAGCTAGTGCCACACATTTGCCTTCGGTAACTCGACCTTTCTCGACATATCAACCTATCATGTTCTCAGTCTAGGAGTCATAGTAGTTCGAAACGTTGATAGGTGGCACGGCCTGCGAAGTGGATGAACGACCCGGTCGGGACCGGCTTGGGGCCCCACTGACAATGATTGAGGCCATGTTGACTTCCATGATGGGTTCCAAATGAGATAGGCGACTGCCTTGGACGTGAGTCACTGTAAGTTAGCGTTCGTGGCCGACTCCCTCGCTAGGCTTCTGCTTGAAGGTTGATGAGGTGACTTTTTACTCCAGGGTAATCTATCTATTAGAATAGTCGCGTCCGCGGATATGGACTACTTGGAGACTTGCATTATTCATAGATAACTTTAAATGGATACTCTAAAATGCTCCAGATAAGTGTGAGTGCTATGGATGACCTTATCATAAGAAGATGGGAGCGGATCCATATGTGGACTTGTGTGCACTCTCTCATAGGGAGATGAGAGAAGAATGATGCATTGGCTACTTGTCATAGTCTAGCTTAGCCAAAGGTCAAAGATGGTATTCTACAATAAACCCCACAACTTTGTTCATTGATACATGATGCATAAATAGATAGTTCTGATGTAAGACTTGCTTAGTATTTTCATACTCATTGTTTCTTATTTATATTTTTGTAGAGATAAACGTTCTACACTTTATGTTTCTTCTTGACGTTGGCATCGATGGTATAGCTAGGAAACCCAGGCAGGAGTTTGGACCCTTTGGTAGGGTCATTGTATCTTTTCAGGCTCTTCCAGCCGCTTTTAGTAGATGTCTGTACCCATACATGTAACTTACACTTGTTGTTTGTATGCTCCGAATGTTTGGTCACGTGACCCCCTCTGCTTGTAACATTAGACTATGTTGGCTTTGGAGACTTCTAATTTTTTTTATGTTGTAGAGTTTTGTTGTGATGCCATGTTGTATCTATGCATATCGTGCATATTGTGTGTATGTTTGAGATGCATTGATATGTGTGGGGTTATACTCCTAGTTGTGTGTGCCTATCACAACCCTCCTTACAGGAAAATGCCTCTTTGTGCTTCCATCGAGCCTTGGTAGCTTGCTACTACTCCGGACACATTGATTGACCGGCGTGTATCCTTCTTTGCTACTGTGTATGTCCCTTTGGGGAAATTTGTCGCAGTGTAATGGAGTCCATGTAGCCTGCTATGAATCATCTACGCGCAGATGATGACAGAGATGTCTCACGGTGTAATGGAGTCCGTGTAGCTTTCTATGACTCGTCTACATAGGCTGATGACCGACACCGGCATTGTTGCGTTACATATGCTTGTTGATATACGGATGTGCCACTTGGGTTCTACAACTAGTCATGTCTACCTGGGTTCCGTAACATTTGAATGCCAGCGACCCATTCAGATACGTGAGTTAGAAGACACAAACGGTCCTGGCCCATGTAAGGTGTCAACCGTGGGGATAACCATGCATGAGGCCGCAAAGTGATGTGATGTGTTACATGCTAGATACTTATGGCTTAGGATCGGCGTCCCAATAAATGGAGATACCAAGAAACATGCCCCTACCCCACCCTCCACCAAGAGTACACCTTCCAGGATTGCATAGAGATCTTCTTCATCCATTGCATCCACAGGGCAAACACATGAGATTATATGTCGTTGTTGCAAGGGTGGAGGTCACTATGCGAGAGAATGCCCTTCCAAGCGTGTGATGATTGTTATTGAGGATGGTGGATATGACTCTGCTAGTGATTATGATGAGGAGAGTCTGGCTTTTATTGCAAGCAAAGAAAATGGTGTATATGACACTCAACAAGAGATACAATACATGGCTGCTAACTATGCTGTCAAGACCGGTTTTCTAGGATATTAATTTCCCAGTAAATGGCCCTTGTGCTCATCAGCCCCAGGATTACTGTTAGATGATGAGACACAATCTTAATACCAAAATTCCAAGAAAAATTACAAAAGCTGAAGTACAAGACCACCATGGTCGATGAGTACAACAAAAGTTCTCTAGTGGTTGGTGGCAGAAGGGGTTCGGGGTCATCAGCGTCTATGGGTCTCCATTTCCCACAGGAACAGCTGACCTGGTTAACTCCTATCTTCGCATGGCTGCAATCTTCGATGCCTAGGTTCCGGGGTTGTCGTCATCATGCTCCTCTCCACATGCATAATCTGGCCAAGACAATAGTCAGGGACAAGCCAGTGAGTACTTTGAATGTACTCACAAACATTATGAAAACAGGTATAACACAGCAAGTGATAATCATGCACCGAAATAATCCACGATCACTTAGGGTGTGTTTGGTTTCAGTCATTGGATGGAACGGCACAGGTCCAACCGATCCCTGGGTCGTGTTCTCGTGCTTGGATTGAGAATGACCTGGAACCCACTCGTTCCCACAAACAGAATATTCGGCTCCGATCCGTCATGCACTCGTTCCTCAAAATCGGTGGAACAACGTAGAGTGGCTCGTCGCTCTCTTGTTGCCTCTCTCTCTCTCCGGCACGAGTCCCTCGCTTGTTCTGCACCGCTGCTGCTCCTGTCAGTCAATCTACGCCGTTGGCTTCCCTTCTAGCTTGATCCGTGTAGCAGCTGCTGCTGTCGCTCGATCAGCGCAGCCGCTGCTCCTCTCCCTCATCTCGTCCTCTCTGGACTACGAACTGACAATGAGCAGTTGCGGGGCGGCCTTGAAGCCGCGCGAAGCAAGGCACGAGCAGGAAATCGTGCAGTGCGCTCGCTGTCGCTGCTGTTGCTACCTGCCACCGATTAGTCGGGGCGATTTTGGTGGGGCCATGACTTGCATCGTGGTAGATTTGGGCAGCGACCTGGACTGGCGGTGGGGTGATTGCCAACGACTGCCAGTGATTTGGGTAGTTTCGTGGAGGAATCGATTCCCCAATACTGCCGTCCACCCTAGTGTATATTCATATAGTGCTGCATTACCTTGCCAAATGATTCTTAGTATAATTAATCCAAATTTAGTAGTTGCCAAATGTTGTTTACTACCGGTAGTCTGGTACTAGCACTTGAAAATAATAATTCATTGTGAATTTGAGTGATACATATTACAACCTACCCCTCCAACCAAACGTTGAGACATAACCATTCCATTCCGTCTTATTACCTATACAAAACACAAGGATGGAATTATTCCATTCTAGCGGAATTGAACTATTACATTCCATTCTACTTGGTTCTACAACAAAACGCACCCTTAGCCAGTCACAAAATAAAATTCATGATGCACGCAAGAAGGTCATTCATTTCAAACAGGAATAAGCAATCAGAGAACGAAAATAAACCGATCGGGTGTCTGAAGCGACGCCCCGAAAGGATAAAAATATAAGGCATGCCTCAGTCGGGCGTCTGAGCGACACCACATAAAGGGCTTATAAAGAAAGTAAATAACAAACATGCCATAGTCGGGCGTCTGCGCGACACCACATAAAGGGCTTATAAAGAAAGTAAATAACAAATGTGCCATAGTCGGGCGTTTGCACGACACCACATAAAGGGCTTATAAAGAAAATAAATAACAAGCATGCCACAGTCGGGCATCTGAGCGACACCACGTAAAGGGCTTATAAAGGAATAAGCACAATGAATATCTAGGAGGCAAAACCATCCCAAGGATACTCAACAATTCAAGTAACATAAATAGTTAGTCCATAATAATAATAGTCATAATCACCACATGCCACATGTCATGATCAATGTTCTGGTTTAGAAGTTTTCATCCGAAAACCGACACTAAGGCCGACACTTGACCCATCCTAGACTATAGTCCTTAACCGCGGAGACGGTTATTCGAATATATGTAAACTCTTTAGAGGTTGTACGATTTACCCACAACCGACGGATTTCAGTAGTCACAAAGGACTAGTTCCGTCTACGGTATTTTAGAAGAAAACAGACCTAACCAGTACACACCCATTTCTCATCCCGATACGAGATATCATCCTAGGCCACTTTCAAGAAAAACTGTAAGACGGGCAGGCCCACACCTCGAATAGCATGGGATCAAATTTATATGATGTGCTCTAAGGGGATCCCCCTCCCGGTCCCTACCGGAAACACCCATGTCCCCCTGACCGGATGACTGGCTTTAGTCCAGATCCATGGAACCCTCATCCTGACCCCTCTATTTGGTGTGTACATGGAGAGAGGTTTGCAACTTACTAAACCGTATTCTTTGCAGAAAACATATGGCAGTACGAAAAGGAGAACGGGGACAAGAGTCGATCTATGGTCGACTCAGGAGGTTGTGTACTCTCCACATGGTTAGCACAACAAACATATTTCATAATATTAGATAGAGTCACCACTCATCATACCCCTTCATGCCTTACTGACCATTCTCGTTGCAACGACATGTTAGCACCAAGCTCGTGTCTATCCGAGACATAAACTTCTTCCGATTCCATCCGGTAGGCATGAATGGCATATGAGGGTGAAACCTTTCACAAGCATATCAATTCCAACAGCAAGGAATTTTTGTCATGCATTTGTAAACATGATCATACCATCACACGAAATAATGCATACTTCAAATCAACTCGATGTTGTAGTCACATCAAGCAACACACAACAAATATTATACCAGGGTTTAGAATGCTTGCATTCAATGTGTATGTATTTGAGGTGCACTCCAAAAATTTCTCTTCACTCCAGATTCCTATTTGAAAATATTTTAATTAACACACAATTCAAAAGCATTACCAAAAGTTTTCTTGGAAATTTTTCAAATAAATATCAAAATAAACTAGATGGAATTTGGGAAACAACAGACAAAGAGTCAGGTCCATTGGAGTTATATTTTAGAAGTTAGAGCGAGTCAAAGAATGGTCAAAGTTCTATTTCCAATAAAACATTTAAAAGAAAATGATTTGGACGAAATATGCTTTCAGGAAAAGGAGACATACTTTCAGATCCATTGTGTTTACGCCTGCACTTAAAACTGCTCCGACTCGTTTATGTCGCTGACTAGCGGGGCCCCTCGAACAGGTTTGACTGAGGTCAAACCGGTCGTCTCCCTCCTCCAGCCCAGAGGAGGAGAGGTCTCCGGCGATCATTCCCGGTGGCACAGGCCACCGTTCAAGGGGCTCTGGACATGGGGGTGATCGGGAGGAGTCACCGCATCCATTAGCGGCGGTTAGGAGCACAGGGGAGCTCGAGGTTGAGCAGACCGTCGTCCTATGGAGGATTTAGGAGGAAGGGGCTTTGGGGAGGTTTCCTCCTATGGAGGATTTAGGAGGAAGGAGGGAATGGGAACGGGTCCTGCACAACTCGAGGACTCGGTTGGGAGGCACTACGCTAGGAGGAGGGCACTAGGGGCTCTGGATTTGACCACGGTGGTGGCGGCTGCATCCTGGCCAAAGGCGGGGAAGACGGCCTCCCTTCGTCGATTGCTGGCTACGGGTGCTCTAGACGGATGGCATGAGGTCACCTGATGGTCTAGTTGAGCTCGGGGGTCTCCTTTTATAGCGAAACTAGGTTGGTTCCATCGACGGCCGAGGATAAGATCACCGGTCGTCCGCGTCTGCTGCTAGCCGGATGATGTGGCGGCGATGGGCGCTAGCGGACAAGGTCACGGATGAGCTCGCCCTGTTGCCGGGGGCAGCTGGCGCACTGGCGAGGCTCGAGCGGCGCCGTCCATGGCAGGGCAAGGACGCAGCCGCGGGCTAGGCACCAATGGCCTCTGACGGCGGCGCTACACAGCCCCAGGGGCGGCTCCGGCAGCTAGGAGTGGACGAGGGTCACGACTCTGCACGAGGAGGAAAAGTTGGGACACGGCGGCTCAGTTGTGCATGTGTGCAAAACGTGCACTCTGGCCACGCATGCCGGGCGTTCGACATAATGCCAGCACATGCAAAAACCTACGGATAAGCACCAAAATTAACAGGTCTATGCTAGTGGGTACAAGGGAGCTAAGGGACATGATGGTTTGGCCATAAGAGTAGGTCCACAATGCAATCTTATAATCATGCCAATACTTGTCAGACCTACACGGTGCTCGACAGAATGCCTTGGGCATCAAGCCAATTCTTCTGGTGGTCAAAATCTCTCGGTTGGGGTCGCTTTAGATCCAAAAGAATATGGCATGGTTAGTTTGAGGAAAACAGAAACTTGTTAGTGCAAGTTTTTGAGAAAACAAAATCTGGTCAAGAAGTATAGGTCAATATTGCATGTGCTTAAAATCTACTAATGGTTCTGATCTCATGGACTTAAGAGTTTGGTAGAGAGGACTATTAGCAAGAAAAATCCCAAGGTCACTAGAGCAAAATAAAATAGGGTTGCACTACAATTCACCCAATTGGACCAGAATACAAATGTGGATCATTTGCTCAAATTTTCCAAAGAACACAAATGGTTTTTTTTATAAAATGCATTATATACATCTACTTACATCTCCAAATTTTCATGGAATTTTTGAAGTATTATTTAAATAGGTTGTAGTGCAAACTACAAACTAAACCAGATTTGAAAACTTCAGGTAGGGCTCAAAATGTTTAAATGACTAATTGAGGTTTTTGCATAAAAGTGATGTAGTAACCTCACAGGTCTTATACAATTTTGTGTAGAATTTTTAAGTGAATTTATCAAATGGTTGTAGTGCAAACGAGGCTCCAAAATTTATGAGAAACCATTTAAAAATGAATACAACTTAGAAGAATAATTATAAAAAAATATTTCCACTAATCATACAAAATGAGAGTAATTGTTCTTGAGGAGGTATTCAAGTTCACCAATTATTTTTGAAAAGTTTCTACTTGGGGAGAAAACTCCACAATTCAGAAGAAATGAATGATTCCGAACTCAAAAGTTGATCCAGAAAATAAAAATTTAATTTCCTGGAAAATTTTAATTAATAAAACATGTTTAAAATTTTTGGGGTGTTACAACACTACCCCCCTTAAGAAAAATCTTGTCCTCGAGATTTGCTAAGGACGGTTTCAAAAATATTACTCCTGCTAACATGCAATAATAATTCTAAAATTAAAGACGCTGCTTACACAATTTGACGTGGCTACAGCGAATAGTCAGATAATTGGGATAACTACAGTGGGGTATTGGCCTTGCGTGAATTTAAATCTATGTCATGAAAAAAAATATTTGTCGTAATTGCTCACCTCGAGATTTACGGAGAGTGAAAAATAGTTGATCAAAAATTACAACATTAAAAATTACTCACACATATTCTAAATCAAACAATTTATTCATAGCCCAATCTTACGACATAATGCAGTCAATAATTAATTGAAAGCTAACAAACAAAACATGGGTTGTCTACGGCGCAAAAGCAAAATATGCAGGCTCCTAAGGAAATGTCTCCGGTACTGGAGCACATTCTTCCTCTTCTGGGGAGAGCGGATGGACTAGTCGAAGAACGCGCCTTCCTGGTCTGGCCTTAGTTGTCTGCCAATGGCGATTCGAGGATTTAACGCTGCGAGATTCTAGAGGCAATCCATTACTCGCTGAGTCAAATGCTCTTGGGAGATGACGTACTAGATAAGGTAGGCCAGTACTGGGTCTCTCTCTATTCGTCCCCGGGAAAAGATTCCTCTTCTCCGGGTGTTGCATAGCTCGGGAAGTCATAATACCCACTTTCGTTGGCATAGGGTACTGCGAATCGAAGGCGGGTAATCGCTTCGTACGCAGCAACTTCCAAGGCCATTTGCGGAGTCGGCATAGATTTCCCCACGAAGGAGACTTCTGTTGGGTCTTGGTTTGGGTTCACAGGTGGTATGTGCACTACTGCCCAATATTTTGAGGCAAATGATGTCATCCTCGATTTGAACATCTCGTACTGGGGTGGATGGGGAGTACCTATGGCACTACGGGTAAAGTCCCACAATATCTTGGAAAAACTACCTGAGGTCATATCTGGGGTTCTCCGATGAATCATGGGGTTAGGCATGCCAAAACAATGGATGTGAGGGCAGTGCATAAAGTGAGGGATGCTTGGTAAGGTCACGGGATGGCCTCTTATATAGCATCTGGGCTGTGGTACCTATTGCGGTGTGTGGGCAACCTTTGTTGTCGGTTCTTCTCTATGGGGTTAATGCCACAAATATACACATCTCACAAAAGTGACGTATTACTGTTGGTTCACGGCTCGGGGGTGGTTTTTGATAGCTACACCCAAAATTTTTAATATGGAACCAAACGCCAAAATCTTATTTATGTATGGATACTCGTAGTACTGTTTACAAATAATGGCATACAAGAAACATGCATTTTATTCATGGCAATACAAGGTCACACTATTACTTGGCATAGGAATACAAAAACTCGGCACTACTCGAGTGGCTTAGTCTACCTCGTTAATATCTAGTCGAGTGTGCCTTCTGGAGGCCGAGGCCTCTCCTTGGGCTTCACCGTCGGGGTTTGCTAAATCAGGGAGATGGTTTGCAGGGTCGGGTTAGCGATGATGACCATCACGGGGGTTGGTGGCCACAATCCCATTGGAGTGAGTCCCCAAAAGGCGATGAAGCTCCTCCAGGGATACAAACACATTCCGGGCGGTTGTAGGGGCAGGCCTTAACGACTCGATTGGTCATCCGAACAACACGATGGGGTTGTCGGCGTCAGGCGCCACTTCTCTTCTTGGTGGGGCTCGACGAGCAAGTTCTCCACGAGCTGCGATCAGATCAAGAGTGACCTGATCGAATAGTGTCTCTAGTGCGCTGAGGTAGCACACAAGATGCAGCAGTGCGGGTTTCTCGTGGTCTCCGTTGGCAATCTGGGTTGGCGTGCTATACCCTTCACGACTGGGGTAATAATAGAACGAGCGGTAGTTAACTCTTCATGACAGGTGCCAGAGTTGAACTATAGCCTCTCGAGATGCTAGCTGGACGGCTTGTGGCTCAAAGGAAGTTGACCTTCCAGTGAACCTGTAGGGGCGTTCTGGCGAGATGCCACTACTATAGATGTGCACCATGGCCCAGAAGTGACGACTCTCTTCACTCGTGCGCTCCTGGTAAACAACATATTCTGGGGGCTCTTGTAATGCAAAGGCACGACGGGTGAGGTTAGCTAGGACGGTCACAAAACATCCATGGTTGTTTGCGGTGGTCTCATTGTGAACAATGGCACCAGGCATCTTGTCTTGGTTTTGGATGTTTGGCTATGGTGTGATGGGTTTGGGGAGAACATTTTCTTTTATAGAAGAAAATAAAGTCTTCCTTCGCATGCTTGCGAAAGGGAAAGTTTAGGTTTCGGTCACAACGCATTATCGATGGGCGAGGCTGATAGGTTGGGCACCGACTGCCGGAAGGTGTCGGGGTCACTGTGTGGGCTATCGGATAGGATAGGCTTGGTTGCAGATAGGTTAAAGTCTTGGTGGGTGGTTTACCTAGGTTTATCGATCTGGCTAAGATAGGTTTAGCCAATGGTCAGACTGGCTCTGATACCAAGGTTGTGAGGACCGATTTTCTAGGATTTTAATTTCCTAGTAAATGGCCCTTGTGCTCATCAGCCCTAGGATTACTGTTAGCTGATGAGACACAATCTTGATACAAAAATTCCAAGAAAAATTACAAAAGCTGAAGTACAAGACCATCATGGTCTATGAGTACAACAAAAGGTCTCTAGTGGTTGGTGGTGGAAGCGGTTCGGGGTCATCAGCGTCTATGGGACTCCATTTCCCATAGGAACAGCTGACCTGGTTAACTCCTATCTTAGCGTGGCTGCAATCTTTGATGCCTAGGTTCTGGGGTTGTCATCATATTGCTCCTCTCCACATGCATAATCTGGCCAAGACAATAGCCAGGGACAAGCCAGTGAGTACTTTGAATGTACTCGCAAACATTATGAAAATAGGTATAACACAACAAGTGATAATCATGCACTGAAATATTCCATGATCACTTAGTCAGTCACAAAATAAAATTCATGATGCACGCAAGCAGGTCATTCATGTTAAAGAGGAATAAGCAATCAGAGAATGAAAATAAACCGATCGGGTGTCTAAAGCGACGCCTCGAAAGGATAAAAATATAAGGCATGCCTCAATCGGGCGTCTAAGCAACACCCCATAAAGGGCTTATGAAGAAAGTAAATAACAAACTTCCCATAGTCGGGTGTCTACGCGACACCACATAAAGGGCTTATAAAGAAAATAAATAACAAGCATGCCACAGTCGGCCGTCTGAGCAACACCACATAAAGGGCTTATAAATGAATAATCACAATGAATATCCAGGAGGTAGAACCATCCCAGGGATACTCAACAATTCAAGTAACATAAATAGTTAGTCCACAATAATAATAGTCATAATCACCACATACCACATGTCATGCTCAATGTTCTGGTTTAGAAGTTTTCCTCCGACGACCGACACCAAGACCGACACTTGACCCATCCCAGACTGTAGTCCTTAACCGCAGACACGGCTATTCGAATAGATGTAAACTCTTTAGAGGTTGTACTATTTACCCACAGCCGACGGATTTCAGAAGTCACAAAGGACTAGTTCCGTCTACGGTATTTTAGAAGAAAACACACCTAACCAGTACACACCTAACCAGTACACCCTAGGCACCAATTACTCATCCCAATACCTAGTATCACCCTAGGAAACGTTCAAGAAAAACTTTAAGACAGGGAGGCCCGCACCTTGAATAGCATGGGATCAAATTTATATCGCGCGCTCTAAGGGGTGCCCCCTCTCGGTCCCAACCGGAAACACCCATGCCCCCTTACCGGATGACTGGCTTTAATCCAGGGCCATGGAACCCTCATCCCGGCCGCTCTACTTGGTGTGTACATAAAAGGTGGTTTGCAACTTACTAAACTGTATTGTTTGTAGAAAACATATGGCAGTACAAAAAGAAGGAGAATGGGGACAAGACTCGATCTATGGTCGACTCAGGAGGTTGTGTACTCTCTGCATGGTTAGCAAAACAAACATATTTCATAACATTAGATAGAGTCACCACTCATCATACCCCTTCATGCCTTACTGACCATTCTCGCTCGAACGAGATGTCAGCACCAAGCTCATGTCTACCCGAGACAGAGACTTCTCCCGATTTCTTCCGCTAGACATGAATGGCATATAAGGGTGAATACTTTCACAAGCATATCAATTCCAGCAGCAAGGAATTTTTGTCATGCATTTGTAAACGTGATCATACCATCACATGAAATAATGCATACTTCAGGTCAAGTCGATGTTGTAGTCACATCAAGCAAAACACAACAAATATTATACCCGGGTTTAGAATGCTTGCCTTCAATGTGTAGGTATTTGAGGTGCACTCCAAAACTTTCTCTTCACCCCAATTCCTATTTGAAAATATTATGATTAAAACACAATTCAAAAAAAGTACAAAAAGTTGTCTTGGAAATTTTTCAATTAAATATGGACATAAACTAGATGGAATTTCGGAAACAACAGAAAAAGAATTAGGTCCATTAGAGCTATATTTTAGAAGTTATATCCAGTCAAAGAATGGTCAAAGTTCTATTTTTAATAAAACATTTAAACGAAAACGATTTGGACGAAATATGCTTTCAGGAAAAGGAGATGTACTTATGTGTTTACGCCTTCACTTAAAACCGCTCCGGCTCGTTTCTGTCGTTGACGAGCGAGCCCCCTCGGACAAGTTTGACTGAGGTCAAACAGGTTGTCTCCCTCCTACAGCCAAGGGGAGGAGAGGTCTCCGGCGATGATTCCTGGCCGCACAAGCCACTGTTCAAGGGGCCCTAGACATGGGGGTGATCGGGAGGAGTCACCGCATCCATTCGCGGTGGTTAGGAGCACAGGGGAGCTCGAGGTTGAGCAGACCCTCGTCCATGGCGGAAGGGGCTTCGGGATTTGGGGAGCTTTCCTCCAATAGAGGGTTTAGGAGGAAGGAGGGAATGGGAACGGGTCCGACGCAACTCAGGGACTCTGTTGGAAGGCACTAAGCTAGGAGGAGGGCACTAGGGGCTACGGATTTGACCATGATGGTGGCGGCTGAATCGTGACCGGAGGCGTGGAAGACGGCCTCCCTGCATCGATTGCTGGCTACGAGGGCTCTCGAGGGATGACATGAGGTCGCCTGATGGTCTGGTTGAGCTTAGGGGTCTCCTTTTATAGCAAAACTAGGTCAGTTCCATCGAAGGCCAAGGATAAGATCGCCGGTCGTCCGCTTCTGCTGCTAGCAGGACGACGTGGCGGCGATGGGCGCTAGAGGACGAGATCGCGGATGAGCTCGGCCTGTTGCCGGGGGAAGCTTTCATGCTGGCAAGGCTCGGGCAGCGCCGTCCATGGCAGAGCAAGGACGTGGTCGCGGGCTAGCCTCCAATGGCCCGTGAAGGCGGCGCTACACAGCCCTAGGGGGCGGTTCTGGCAACTAGGAGGGGACGGGGGTCGCGACTCCGCACGAGAAGGAAAAGTCAGGACGCGGCGGCTCGGTTGTGCGTGCGTGCAAAACATGCACTCTGGCCACGCACGCCAGGTGTTCGACATAATGCGAGCGCGTGCAAAAAGCTACGGATGCCCATCAAAATTAATAGGTCTATGCTAGTGGGTATAAGGGAGCTAAGGGACATGCTGGTTTCGCCATAAGAGTAGGTCCACAATGCAATCTTATAATCATGCCAATACTGGTCAGACAGAATGCCTTGGGCATCAAGGCAATTCTTATGGTCGTCAAAATCTCCAGGTTGGGGTCTCTTTAGATCCAAGAGAATATGGCATGGTTAGTTTGAGGAAAACAAAATCTGGTCAAAAAGTATAGGCCAATATTGCATGTGCTTAAAATCTACTAATGGTTCTGATCTCCTGGACATAAGAGTTTGGTAGAGAGGACTATTAGCAAGAAAAAATCTCAAGGTCACTAGAGCAAAATAAAATAGGGTTGCAGTACAGTTCACCCAACTAGACCAGAATACAAATGTGGATGGTTTTCTCAAATTTTCCAAAGAACACAAATGGGTTTTTGCATAAAAATGCATTATATACATCTACTGACATCTCCAAATTTTCATGGAATTTTTAAAGTAATATTTAAATAGGTTGTAGTGCAAACTGCAAACTGAACCGGATATGAAAACTTGAGGTATGTCTAAAAATCTTCAAATGACTAAGTGAGGTTTTTGCATAAAAGTGATGTAGTAACCTCACAGGTCTTCTACAAATTTTTGTAGAATTTTTAAGTGAAGTTATCAAATGGTTGTTGTGCAAATGAGGATCCAAAATTTATGAGAAACTATTTAAAAATGAATAAAGCTTAGAAGAATGATTATAAAAAAATATTTCCACTAATCATACAAAATGAGAATAATTGTTCTTAAGGAGGTATTCAAGTTCAATAATTATTTTTGAGAAGTTTCTACTTGGGGAGAAAAATCCACAGTTCAGAAGAAAGGAATGATTCTGAACTCAAAAGTTGATCCAAAAAATAAAAATTTAATTTCCTAGCAAACTTTTAATTAATAAAAGATGTTTAAAATGTTGGGGGTGTTACATATGCCGACAAGTATGGAAGTTTAGTTGGTTAACGTGTTTTATGTGTGCAGGTGACATAGGTTGTGCAAAATCAGAGGCATAATTTGTTCCATACAAAGGGAGTTGTGAATGAATATTTTGTTCACTTCATTATCAATGTAGGGAGTTGCAAAAACTTTGCGAGAATGGAGATGGTGGAGAAGTTTTCTCTCACCACGAGACCACATCCTCATCCTTATTACATCTAATGGTTCAACAACAGAGCAAAGGTTAAGGACACAAGTACTGTTCATGTGCATTTTAGCATTGCTACATATTCTGATTATGTTGATTGTGATGTGGTACCCATGAAAGAATGCTTTGTTTTACTTGGTAGACCGGGGAAACTTGGTAAAAATTATGTACACAATGGTAGGAAAAATCAGTATACTATTGTTCATAAGCATAAAAATATAACTTTGCTTGATATGTCTCCTGAACATATTATGAAAGATGACATTGCTAGATCTAGTAAAGCACAAAAGGAGCTAAATAAGAGTGAAAATCATATTGCGGAAAGGTAATTTGAACAACACAATAAGCCTAATAAACCACCTTCAGGTGTTGCATGTGAAATAAAATTGAAGAGTGGAAGTTGGCTTATTACTAAGTCCGATATTACTAATCTGGATTTTACTACATCTGTTTGCTATGCATTTGTGTGCAAAGAGGCATTATTTTCATTCAATGACGTGCCTCTCTCTTTGCCTCATGCTGTCACTAACATTTTACAGGAGTTCGCTGACGTCTTTGTACAAGATGTGCCACTGGGATTACCACCTATTAAAGGGATTGAGCATCAAATTAACTTAACTGCCGCTGCATCGCTAGTCAAACGTGTGCCATACCATACCAATCCGGAGGAGACGGAGGAGAATATGCATCAAGTACAAGATTTTCTCGAAAAAGTTTATATACATGAATCCCTTAGTTCTTGTGCTGTTGCTATTATTCTAGTGCAAAAAAAGGATGGTACTTCGCGTATGTGTGTTGATTGTGGAGGCATTAATATTATCACTATTCGTTATCGTCATCCTATTTTAGGCTAGATGATATACTTGATTAATTAAGTGGCTCTACAATTTCCTCCAAAATTAATTTTCGTAGTGGATACGTGCAAATTCGTATGAAATTGGGAGACGTTTGGAAAAAAACATGTAAACCTAAGTTTGGTTTATATGAGTGGTTAGTCATGCCTTTTGCGTTAATTAATAAACCTAGTACTTTCAAGATATTAATGAATGAGGTTTTACGTGCTTTGATTGGACGGTTCTGGTAGTCTGTTTTAATCATATACTGATTTATAGTAGATCTTTGGAGGATTACTTGGAACATTTACGAGATGTTTTTACATGATGCACATTTGTTTGGCAACTTTGAGAAGTGCACCTTTTACACCAACTGAGTATATTTTCTTGGATATGTTATTACTCCAAAGGTGAGTGATGTTGATAAAGCCATGATTGAAGCTATTGAGAGTTGGTCGGAGCCCATAACGGTCACACAAGTGAGGAGTTTTATTCGCCTCGCTAGTTCCTATAGACATTATGCGAGATATTTCAACACCACTGTTGCACCTCTCAATGAACTTACAAACAAGGATGTTTATTTTACTTGGGGTACCACACAGAAAGAAGACTTCACGGTATTGAAAGATAAGATAACAGATGCTCCATTACTCCAAAATCCTGATTTGAATAGGACTTCCAAGCTTGAATGTGATGCTAATGGAATTGGATTAGTAGGTGTGTTATTATAAGTTGTCAAACCCGTTGCATACTTTTCTAAAAAAAATTGGGTGGGCCTAGTCTGAATTATTCTACTTATGATAAGGAATTATATGCTCTGGTTTGGACTTTGGAAACATGGTAACATTATTTATGGCCCAAAGAATTTGTTATACATTTTGATCATGAATCTTTGAAACATTTTAAAAGTCAAGCAAAACTGACCCGTAGAAATGCTAAATGGGTTGATTTCATTGAGACTTTTCCTTATTTCATTAAACATAAGAATGCTAAAGAAAATGTTTTTGCTGATGCATTGTCTCGTCGTTTTAGTATGCTTCCACAAGTTGAGTTTAAAATGTTTGGTTTCGAGACCATCAAAGATCAATACATGCATGATGTTAAATTTAAAGATGTGTTATAGATTTTTAAAGAAGGGAGAACATGGAACAAGTTCGTCATTAATTATCTATTTGTGTTCCGTGCTAACAAGCTATGCATTCTAGGTAGCTTTGTTCGGCTTTTGATGTTGTAGGACGCGCATGGAGGAGGATTAATGGGACACTTTGGCGTCATACTTGCTACACATATCTTTTGGCCAAAGATGAGATGGGATGTTGAGCATTTTGTTGCTCACTTCACTACATGTCAAAAAGCTAAATTATGACTCAATCCTCATGGTTTATATATGCATTTGACTGTACCTAGTGTTCCTTGGGAGGATATATCTGTATACTTTGTTTTAGGTTTACCTCGAACAAAGAGGCGAGGGATAGCATATTTTTTGCGTGGATAAATTTTCAAAAACGGCACACTTTATACAATATCATAGAAGTGATGATGCTACTAATGTTGCTGATTTGTTCTTTCGTGAGACTATTCGCTTGCATGGTGTGACAAATACAATTGTTTCAGATCATGATGCTAAATTTCTTTTCCACTTTTGGAGATGTTTATGGGCTAAGTTGGGGACTAAGCAGCTTATTGGTACTACATGTCACCCCCAAACTGATAGATAAGCTGAAGTAGTTAATAGATAATAGTCTACTATGCTTAGGGATGTATTGAAGAATAACTTAAAAATATGGGAAGGATCCTTGCCTCGTATTAAATTATCTTATAATCATTCATTGCATTCTACTACTAAGATGTGCCCTTTTGAAGTTTTGTATGGTTTCATACCTCATGCGCCTATTGATTTGTTGCCTCTTCCATCTTCTGAGAAGGTTATTTTTGATGATAAAGAATGTGTTGAATTAATATTAAAAATGCATGAGGTAACTGAAGAAAACATTGAGCGTATGAATGCTAAATACAAACTTGCTGGAGAAAAGGGTAGAAAACATGTTGTCTTTGCACCTGGAGATCTTGTTTTGTTGCATTTGCATAAGGATAGATTTCCTGATTTGCACAAGTAAAAGTTAATGCCACGTGTTGATGGTCCTTTTAAGGTTTTAGAGAATATGAATGATAATGCATATAAACTTGAGCTGCCCGTAGATTTTGAGGTTAGTCCCACATTTAATATTACACATTTGATGCCTTATTTGAGTGAGTAATACGAGCTTCCGTTGAGGACGACTTCATTTGAGGAAGGGGAGGATGATGAGGACATGCCTACTAATGTTACATCCACATCCCCACTAGTTACACATATTGGACCAGTTACTAGAGCTCGTGCATGCCAACTAAAGAATCAACTACTTTTGTTTCTTGCAAATCCTTCTAATGTTCATGAACATAAGATGATGCCTAAATTAGATACTTTTGTTCTACTTCTGAATGAATGTACTAGCATGGATAACAAGGATATACATTGGAGTGAGATCGAGCTTGGAGAAGAAGGTGCACATGCGCGAAAGAATAGTGGAGTTTTCGGTGCTGTTTCTCACACTTTCAAGCCACCATAAGGAGTCTTGAAGGCTTGGACAAAATATACAACATGTCACATCATAATTTTCATCCATAGGTTATTATAGGTGTTACATCACCTTATTTTTTGGCCAGGCCCATGTAATTTCGAAGTACAACATTATAGGCTATTTTTAGAGTACGTATGTGTGGGGAAACTAAGTTAGGGTTGGTTTCGGGCCCCTCCTCGATGTAATTCCGAAATCACCTTCTACCCCCATGTATATAGCCCTTAGGGTGCCATTTAGACTTGGGTTTTGTTTAGATTACAAGTTCCCCATAGTTGCAACTTCGCGTCCTTCATTTTTGTTCTACGACCAGACTAAGACAACATAGAATCCCACTTTCACCAATAAATCTTTCCTCTTATATTCGCAATATGTAGAATGCAATTTGAATTTCATGCTTGCTCTTCATTTGAATCCAGGAAATAGACATTCATGGTCAGGTTGATCATGCTCGGGCATGGTCAGTAACCTCTTAGAGTTGGTTTAGCGATTCCTAAGGCGCGTCTTCCTAGCACGTTTGTATTCAGGTCGCCAAAGTCTACTCCACCAAAAAAGATAGCCACCATCTCATCGAAAGATGGGACACCTTTGCCTATTTCAAGTTGGCATGGTTTAATCATCATGGGCCCTCAGCCAGACAACACACGAGGTTTTCAATCAAGGATACAAAACACTCCAACTTCCTTTTCATGCCACTTCCAACATTTTAAACAATAGTGGATCAGTAACCTTAATATCATTATTCTTAATAATCAATTTCCACAAGATAGTACACCCCCATATTATAACCACAATACTGTTGATCATACGTTTCACATTTAACATGCAAGTTTTTATTATATCCCTCTTGTATACCTAGCATTTTGGGATTGTACATATTACCCATGGAAATTACCACTTCCTATTCAGGGACTATCAAAAAGATTTAAGTGAAGCATGAGAGTGCTAATGATTTCTACAAAATATAATTTCGACCATCCTATAAAGATATAAGTGGAGCACATGAGCATAATTGCCTTTAGTAAAAAGATATAAGAGAATCATATTGAGCATTCTAAAAGATATGATGAATGTGTGTCTCTCTCAAAATGCATGTCCAATAAAATAATATTTTGGCAAACTAGAAAGAAAAGAAGAACAATAATACATGATGCTCCAAGCAAAACTCAAATCATGTGATGAATAAATATATAGTTCCGAGTAACATATCAACGAATTGTAGACAAAAGAGGGGATGCCATCCTAGGCATCCCATAGCTTAGACATTGCATCTTCCTTGAATATTAAATTGGGTTGCCTTGCGGATCCCCAAGCTTAGGGTCTTGATGCTCCTTAGTCCTTTATCCATGGTGATCCAAAGCTTGAAACCTTCAGCGCACAAAACTCAATAGAAACCTTGTGAGACCTGTTAGTATAATAATAAGATAGAAAACCTTAAGTATTGTCATAAATAGATTCATAATTTCTTATTTCATAATAACTATTGTATTTTAACTCTCCCATTACTTATACCCCCCGATACAATCCATTGAATCCTTAAAACAAGCACATTATGCAAATAAAAATAAAATATGTCTAAAACAGAACAGTCTATAAAGATATGTACTGACACCATACTTCTGTAACTCTGGAAATTATGAAAAATTAGGACAACGTGGGAAATTTGTATCTCAATACTTCATTTTTAGCAATTTATTGCTTTCCATTGAAAAACAAGTACAAACATTGGGCATAAATGTTTCTGTTTCTTCATTGTATCAATTCAACTATTAACCAAATCATCCCAAAGGCTTTACTTGGCACAAACACTAATTAAAAAATAAAAAATAATTATTACAGTAGAAACAATAATGTTATCACACAAGAACATAGAATAAAATGCAAATACGATAAATATTGCCTTGCCTCCAAACAAGCGCTATTGTTTTATACCCTAGTTAGGCATAATGCATATTTTCACGTTTTCTCATTATCATCTAATTCCCCGGTCAAGCAAACAGACTTCTTAGGTGGCCTAGCATGGCTATTTTGAATCATCACACTTCTAGGTATAACTTGCAAGAATTTTTTCAACATAGGTTCCCTTATCTTGTTAATATAGTTGGTGTGAACACTAATCGTTTTTAAATCCTCATTTACTTTGCTAGATGAGCCAGCACTATGTAGGAAGGTCCTAAGATGACACATGGATCGGAGACCCTTCAACAAAACTTTATGTGATGCACGAATCAAAAACGGTATAGTTATAGAACCACCACAAATATAAGGAACTATGTGTAATACATGGGATACATATGTTCCATACGAGATATTTGCGATGATCCAAAACAACGCAAATGGTTAACCAAATACATATGTGTGCGTTGTACGCATACAATTCCCTCGGGTAAATTGTTTGCACTGATCAAGTAGAACACAAAAAAATAGCATAAGAAGATGTGAGTCATACTCGAGAACATTACTACAGGAATCAGCTTCTATGTCGTCTGCCATGGCGGACGACAAAGGAGCAGTCCATGAACGGTAGACATCTTTGCCGTCTGCTGGCTGATGGCACCAGCTTCGGCACTACGGGTGCCGACAATAAGCTTGTTTGCCGTCAGCCAGAGCAAAGCGGACGACAAAGATGCTTTGCCTTCAGCTGGAGGATGGCAAAGGCCATGGATAGTAATGTATGGTTGTTAGTCCCATTAGGTGGCTAACAGCATACTTTGCCGTCAGCCAGCTAATGGCAAACTTTGTCGTCTGCCGGTTGACGTCATCAGTCCGGCGGCAATAGTCACCCCATGCCCAAACTTTGTCATCTTCCTGACCTATCTTTGCCGCCTACCAATAGATGGAAAAGTTAACAAATGGGTCAGACCTGGTGCTCCCAGGTTGCACATGTTGCTGCCACGTGGCACTTTTGCCATCGGCTGACAGACGACAATGGGCTTTTTCGTCGGATGGCAGATGACAAACTACCTGTATTGCCCCTTTTTTGTTTATTTTCTATTATTTCCCGTCATTTGCACAGGACATTTATCATATACATAGTTTCAGAAAGAGGCATAGGCCAT
This sequence comes from Hordeum marinum, assembly GCA_022496015.1. Lineage (NCBI taxonomy): Eukaryota > Viridiplantae > Streptophyta > Magnoliopsida > Poales > Poaceae > Hordeum > Hordeum marinum. The sequence continues at coordinate 131,238,653 of CM039676.1, read as the reverse complement.
GTATCCAACATCATCATTAAATATTTAACAAGAAATAGGCTAGCAAAATAAATAGTTTCACATTGTTCATCCATATATACACACATAGTTTCACATTGTTCATCAAATCTACTATCTTCCATCAATGAAAACAAAAAGTAAACACTAGTAGTCCATCAATGATAGCTTCCAAGTGAATCAAATCTGCAAAAAATGAAGTAATTAAGACATTTAAAATAAGAAGAAGAAGAAGAAGAAGACTAAAAGAACAATAAGAAGAACAAGAACAAGAACAAGAAGACTAGAAGAAGAAGAAGAAGAACAAGGACAAGAAGGAGTAGAAGATGGAGATAAAGAAAGAAGAGCAAAAAGGAAGAACAAGAATATATTTTCTTCTTCTTCTTCTTCTCTCTTCTCTCTTTTTATCCTTTTCCTTCTCCTTCTTCTTCTTTTATTCTTTCTCTTTCTTCTCCTTCTTCTTCTATTCTATCTTTTTCTCTTCTTCCTTGTTTTTCTTCTTCTTATCCCTTATTTGTGTCATGTTAGACCTAACTAAGCTTATTATGTAATTTTGGAGGAAAATAGGGTAAGTATAGGTCATTATTAAGCTAACTGAGGTAATTATGCTATTTTTGAGCTAACTACACTTATTATGTCAATTTGGAGGAAAACAAGCTAAGTATATGACATTTATGACCTAACCGACGTTATTATGCTATTTTTTACCTAACTAAGCTAATTATGTCATACATGAAGTAAATAAGCTAATTATGTCATTTTGGAGGATAACTGGCTAAGTATGTCTTTCTTTTGAAAAATGAGGCAAGTATGTGGCATATTAGGGATATCTAGCATGTACAAAGCTAAGTATGCATTTTTAAGCAAAACAATAGAGAAAATTTACCGTCCTCGTAATCACGAAGGTGAAGTACCGGGGTCGCTCGGGCCTGTTTCATTAGCATGTAGAAGGAGGCCATGTAGAAGGGTTGTGCGATGCGGCTCGGGAGTTATCCAGCACCAAAGATCTTTTGCAATGTATCATTAGCATGATGACACTCAAATGTCAAGACTAGTAGCTAATGACCATTCAAATGAAACTTGTTGTTCCTGCCGCGGTAATGACTGGCATAGGTGGAGAGGTCCGACCGGTCTTCTTGCACATATACTGCACATTTGGTTTTGATAAGCCTATCATATTAGTTAGTAATGAAACGAACATTACATGCATGATTTGGGTAATATGAAGAAGAAACTTACCATGAAGAGATTGTACATGGCCCGGTGAGACGCCTAGTTCCGTTCCCTCTCCTCCTCCAACAACCGAGCCATCTTCTACTCCGTGGTTAGTTGCTGCTCCACCGACAACCGGTCCCTCTCCTCCATGAGCACTTGGGTTTTCGCCCTCTCTCTCTGAATAGCAGCCTTCAACACCACTCCTCGTTAGCATTGTAATCATCGATGGTCATAGACACAATGTAATGAAAGAAAGATAGTCGAGTTTGTATAACTCGATGGCATGAGCTCATTTGGCGTGGCTTGATATCCGGGAGAGTGAAAGGACAATGTATTAGTCCATCGCTATCAAGCCATTGGGCCTCTCGCTACCAAATACCATCACCAGTTCTGGATCCAAAGGATGCTTGCATGGGTTAAAGTTCTCCCCTTTCCTCGCCTTCCCTCCTAGTTATACCTCATGAGGTTGTGGTGGGAGGAAATGTCGGTGAACTTTTCCGGATGACCAAGGTCAGACTCAGAGAATGCCTTGGCCTTCTTGTACGGGGCATTATGGGTCGTGGTATAGAGGACGTACACCTCTGGCACCTCCTTGTTATTGTACTTCACCTAAAAGGGAGGAACAAAGTGTTAGTAAAGGGCTCAAGCTAGTATGAAGAATGAATTGCATGAAAAATGAAGCAAACCACATACCTAGTTCCGCCCGAACTGAAAGAAGTCGGTGATGCCTTGATGGTGTGGCACACTAACCATTTGGGCATTTCGCTCCTTCGCATTGTCATCGACGACCGGCCATTGGCCTGCGCACCACCCATCCACCTACGCCTCCCGACAATCCATCTTATCCGCACATCATCTCGGGGGCACCTAAGTTAGTAAACAGAAATTTGAGCGCTACGCCTAGGAATCAAATCAAGGAAACTAAGTACAAGTCATTAAGAGTAGGTAATTACCTTCATGTACTGAGGCTTCTTGAGCAACTTATTACGGCACGAGGACTTGTCCTTCTTCATCCCACACATGGTGTAGTAGTCTCGAATAGCCTACACACGAGTCTTGTTGTGTATGTTTTCTAATAGGTGCTTGCACTCGATATGGATAACAATTGTAGCGGCCTGCTCATATCCCTCCTGTAGAAGGTCTGCAATTAGACGGGACACCACTTAATAGTACAATAACTAGATATTTTTACTTTTTAATTGCGTAAAGGAGAAATTGCCAAAAAGCTATTGGTCACCATGTCGAACCTCGTGTGGCACAAGACATCGTTGATCACCTCCCCCGGCGGGGCCTAGGAATCCTTTTGGTGCTCCTAGCTCCATCCTACCTCTGGAAACTGACCCTCACCAGGCAACTTGACAAACCCTAGGAAATTTTGCCGGCAAAGCACACAAAGGACGGTGTTGGGCCTGCAGACTCCATTGGCGTAATGCCAACCCCTACAGTATGACAAGGCCATCGCATTAGATATTTGAAGAAACGTGAAGGCAAAAGGTACAAAAAGAGTAAATGCACTTAATTCTCCCCATCTGGCCTAATCACTGGCCTCTTCTCATGGGTCGCTGGTAGGGGTAGGAGCCATGTAAAACCATAGTAGTACACATTCACCCCCTCAACAATCTCGCCCTCACTATAAGTAGACTCAGCCCCGCCATCATTAGCATGGCCACCCGGCCCCTTAGGAAAATCCGGCCAGGTATCCCATCCGGACGTCTGCTGGGACATAGCCCCTATTTCCGGAGTCTCGTTGGCCGAAGCCTCTGGGACAGGAGTCGCCTGGGACATTGCTCTTCGAACCGAACTCTCGTGGGCCGCAGCCCGTGGGACCAGAGTCTCATGGGCCAAAAGCACGTCGAGCCGATGCTCGTGGTCCGGAGTGCTCATAGCCTCCACCTCAGATGGGTCCACCCTAGCAGTCCTGTGCTCGGGTGAATGAGCTGGGGGTGGCGTGAGTAAGGCCTATCAGTCAGCCTACCTCTCCCACGGCCACTTCTTGTACCTATCTTCTTCCCTCCCCCACCTCCTCTCCCAGTGGTCGACAACATTGTCGACGAAGAAGAGCATGTCTATGTCCCCATACTGTCCACCAATGCTCTTCACAAAGTTTGTGGTGGAATGGAAGTAACCCTTGCGCAGGTCACCACCCTCTTTGGACCTGCTCCCACCATCTTTCAACACCTGCCATGACAGAGAGTAAACAAAATTAGTACAACATAAAAAAGGAATACCTGACATTAATAATAAAATGTACATAATTAAAGTTGGGATGCATATGAAATAATAATAGTCTAGATGATCGTCATCAATAAATGCATCATCATCACTATGACGCGTGTCGTCATGAATGTCGTGCTCATCGTGTTAAGTGGCATCAACATGTGGAAGGCCTTTTTACAATCGGTCAAGCATTGACAGGTCATCTGTAGCAGTAAACCCTTCTTCTTCCACCTCTTCTTTTTCCGGCTTAGAGGTGAAGTTGGATTCACTAACAATGTCTACATCCATGTTCTGGGGAAAAGTTGAGTGGTTTTTGAAACATTTTTTGGAAACACGTGTTTCTTCAAAGAATTCTCGTGCATATGTGTCTGGGTTAATGTGAGGTTCATGATCCTCTTCATTGGGGGGGAGTTGGTGTAGCATGTGGCGGCACTTCATACACGACGTCCCAACTATTCAGATTTTTATTAGTTTGGCATGCCCACAGTAGATAGAAAACTTGGGTTGCCTATTGAGCCATAATATAAACATCGGGAACATCTAAATAGGTGATTTATTGGATTTTGACTAGCCCTATATGTTCATGAGTCCTTCTAGTCTCCTTCGTCTGGAACCAATAACATTTCAAGACTACGACATTCGGTGGGTTTTCACCATATAGTAGAAGTTCATAAATTGCTTCAACTCTTCTATAATACTTGGTACCTCCTTCGCATATAGCACAGACACCACAATTTCTAGTTTTTCGATTGGGCATAGATTGCTCTGTTCCAAAGGTACAAAAGCGATACCCGTTGATGGTGTATTTCTCAAATGAGCAGACCTTATAGTCAAAACATCAGTGGCTTGTCTCAATCAGTGTCCATAGACTCGGAATTAGCCTACATGTTTAATACGAAACGATAGTTCTATTAGCTCCAAATTAGACCAAGAAATGAAATGTTCTATTAATGGTAATTACCTTTTGTTTGAACAAAGAGATAAAAATAAGATAGCCGCCTGCATGCTTTGCCAGAAGCTCAAATTCTTCGATGGAATCCTTTTGGATCACCACTCCATCCACGATTTTGGCGACGTACCGACTGTATCCAATATTCGGGAATAAGTGCAGTTCAAAGAAATTAGGAGTTGCAAACCAATGTATCGAGAACATACTCGATATACAGACGCACTTATGTTAGGTTGTTGAAGATATAAAATGAAATGGCTCACCATTCTTCGACATCCAACACTATTGGTTTCCAAGCACCGGATGGTGCGAGCGTCCCTTTGGACAGGCTATGGTTGGATCCACCTTTTCTAGGATCGTCAGCATTGTACCCATGTTTCAGATTATGCAAATGACGATATTTGGCTTCGTAGTGTGATGTTACAAAGTTTGCCACCTCCTTAATAATGAATGCTTGACACATCGGTGCTTCAATTCTAAGTTTATTTTTACATTTTGCTTGATGCGTCTTCTGCATCCTCTTAGTTACATCAGACCAATGATTTTGCACGCCCCCCCAATCTGTCCTCGGTTGAGAGATGTAAAAGCAAATGGTGCATTGGATTAAAGAGGCCTGCTGGAAAGATCGTCTCTAACTTGCAGAGAAACTCTGGTGCCAACTTTTCCATGTCATCTAGCACGTCAGGCAATATGTCTTTCTCACAAACAACACCAAAGAAATAGCTCAACTCAGCTAGTACTAGCCACTCAGCCTTGGGGATAAAGCTACACAACATCATCGGCATTACCCGCTCAACCCATGTGTGCCAATCATGACTCTTGAGACCAAATATTTTCAATTTTTCAAGACTCAATCCCCTCTTTAGATTCGCTGCATACCCATCGGGGAACACCAAGTCAATTTTCACCCACAAGAGAATTTCCCTCATAGCTCCCCTTGCAATATTAAACTAGGCCTTTGGCTACAACCAGTTCTTCTTTCCTTTCGGTAGTCGGATGTTCTGTGAAGGTCTCTCACATAGAGTCTCCTGATCAACTCTAGCCTTAAGATTATCCTATGACTTCTCCTCTATGCCAAAGAATGTACCAAACAGGGCCTCTCTAATATTCTTTCCAGTTTTTATCACGTCGATGTTGTGTGGAAGAAGGAGGTCTTTGAAGAAAGGCAGATCCCACAAGCATTTCTTGTGTGTCCAGACGTGTTCCGAATTATACCCCTTGAAATACCCTCGACATTGTGGATCAAGCTCAAGAGCGTTTAACTCATCCAGGATCTGTTGGCCTGTCAATGCAGGTGGTGCAGAGTTTTTGATAACTATATCTTTGATGTAGTTCTTCTTGCCATTTCTGAACTCATGGCGAGGATCCAGGAACTGTCTATGCAAGTAGAAGCTACAATACTTCCGACCAAGCTGTAGCCAATGAACCTTCTATGTGTACTCCAGCCAGCAAATAGCACATACCCCAGCCAGTCATGCATCGAGTACATGTACCAGACATGCATTTTGAAGTTTTCTTTTCTAGCAGCGTCGTATGTCTTGAACCCACTATCCCAAGCTTCTTGCAATTCTTACTTAAGAGGTTGCATGTACACATTCATATTCTTCCCCGAATAGTTGGCCCTGGAATCATCAACGTCAGGAAAATCTTCTTTCTTTGCATAATTTGTCGGGGGGGTGGGGAGATTGAGTGGGATGACAAATAGAGGCCAACAACTGTATTGGGTTGTTGTCATACGAAATGGATTGAACCATGTGTGGCAACGCAAAATCAAGAATGCTTTGGATCTGCCGCTTTATCCTCATGTAATGCATCGAAGTGCTTCCACGCAAAAGCATCCGATGTGTGTACCAACATCTGATTCCCATCGGTATCTAATTCGGTTCTACACTTCCTGTTCGGTTTTGCAAGCAAGATGGAATAAATGAGTTGTAGTATTATACTCCTTATACTCTAAAATAGTCTGAATATCTCTGTTTAATCCACCCATAAAACATGCAAGCATAGCTTCAGTTTCATCAACAATACCGCATCTAATCATGCTAGTTCGTAATTCCTGATAATATTTTTCTACATAATTATTTCCTTGTCTTAAAGGCTGAAATTTTTGAAGTAATTCACGTTGATAATATGGTGGAACCCAACAAGTATGCATAACAATTTCAAAGAAGGACAAGTAGTTGGAATATTAGCATGCCGTATTCTACAATGTTCAGACAACCAAACACAAGCAAAACTAGTGAATGCACAAATGTCAGCAACAACACGTCTATCCTTAGGAAATCGAAAGCATGTAAAATGTTTTTTTTGGTTCTAACTACCAAGTAAAATATATATCAGGAACATATCTACCATCAATTGTAGGAATATTCAATTAAAGTTTAGGGAGATGGTCATGATCCTGTACCCGAGGGGGTGGTGCAGCCCTACCATTGTGATTGTATCCAAGTAGACGACCAGGTTCTTGTGGGGGTGATTGCCTTGATTCTAATTTGGAGCAACCTCTCCCTCATCATGGTAATAACCATCATAATCCTCATTCCGTGCAATGATAGTAGGACCAACAGCAGCCACGGAAGCTTCAGCTGTAGCAATAGCAACCGATTTTTGGCCTGGGTCGATAGGCACACATCACACTCGTTGAGTGAAATTAATCTCTTGTTGGTGCTATTGTTGTCAAGGTATGACAAGTATATTTTGTGGTGGTAGAAGTGCAAGCACCTCTTTGAACTTATCTTCCATCTTGGTGTCGAATATCTTCTCCAAAGCATCAAGGTTCTTCATAGCCTCTACAAGGCTGGGCACAAAGTCTTGTACCTAGCCAGCCATCATTTGCTAAAATTTATCATGGAGCGCGTTGTTGGTCATACCCTCCTAGTCAATCTCATTAGCTTGTGATCCTGACATGGTTAGAAGCAATAGGAAACACACAAGATTATGAACCTACAGGTGACTGTATTATGGTGGTGACGGTGTGTCACAAATTCATCAAGCAAACCTCAAGTTCTTACCAGTTCTTACCGAGTTGCAGACGGTAATCAATAACCGTTGTGGTCAAAATTTTGAAAGCTTCGACAGAGCGATGGCCAGGTGGTGTCAAATAGATGGCATAGATGCTTATGTAGCTAGGAAGTCTTATAATATGGTAGAAAAAAGGGTCTGCAATAATCAGTTCAGAGATCCAATGTTGAAAAGACGCTCAATGACGGTATTGTGTTGGTGCTAGGATAGACAATTGTAGAGACACAAGCCTAGAACACCAAAAACATCACAACTCTACACATAATCATGGGAAGAGCACACTCTGGAAAAAATCTCTTTTTTGCGCTCTTTTTTTCTGCCGAGAATCACTATAATGGCGAGTGTCTCAAAATTCTTCCAAATGTGTATAAACGGGATAGGTGTCGGTGTCATAACTGGGGGTTCTCGGGTAGGGGGTCCCGAGCTGTGAGACTTGGATCGATGGTAACGAGGGACGAAGGAGACGATGTTTCGGGCTCTCCTATGGACGTAAAACCCTAGGTCCTTCTTGATTACATTGCTGATATTAAGGTTACAGAGTTGATCTACCTCTAGATTGGATAGCTAAAACCCTAGATGAGTTTCGCTGTTGTACAATCTAAAACCCCTCATCTCATATAGACGTCGTAGGTAGGTTGCACATGAAAGGGAAAAACACGCCACGACTCCTGAAGCTTCCTCCCTGGCGGCGGGGCCTTGATCATTCCAATGCTCAATACGCGGCCCATGAGTCCTACCCATAAGAAATAGGTCGGCCATCCAAGGACCCCTTAATCCAGGACTCCCTTAGTAGCCCCCGCACTAGCCTCCAATGCCGAGGTATTCTATTCGTACAATCTTGCGGGTTGAAGTCCTTGGGTTGCGAGGCGAGTATCTCCATCCCTTCTTGTTCGGCAACTGTCCTGTCATCGGCGAAATCTCAAACGTCGAGAACTTGCGGGACCCATTGTAATAACTTTAGTGCTTCTCAATTATCGTGCGCCTAGGGGATACGAGTGGTCCGGCAGTTTTTTACAAGACTGCCATTCCAACAAAAGAGTCACCACCCATTTAAGCATGATGAATCGTGGTCTGGGCCACATCTTCCCCTTCTTCCCCATCAAAAAAAGCTTCAAGCGAGGGATCACCACGAAAACATGGCGAGCGCCCCTAGCTCTTCCTCGCATCCTTACGATTCTCGTCCTAGGGATTGGGCAAGCAGCTCCGTATCTCTCCTTCGGCTTCGCGACCTCAAGACTCAGGGTTATCTCCCTTCCTCGGATTTAGCGGCTAACCTTGCCGGTTTTACCTCATTTAATAATGAAGCCTTCGCAGAGAATTTCCCTAATCCCCATAAGGGAGAGCGGGTATGCCTCATGCCCTTCCTCTTGCAAGGCCTAGGGTACCCCATTCATGCCTTCCAGAGGGGATTATTGGAGTTCTATGGGGTCCAGCTCGGCCATCTTAGCCACGGGTCCATTCTGCATACATCTCAGGCTTTGTTGCTCTATGCGAGATGTTTCTGAGCTACGAGGATCATTTTGGAAATGGAGGAGGTACTTCTGTCTTGTCCCCCATACTCAAGGCGAGACATTTCGAGAAGTCGAAGGAGCCGAAGTATACCGCATAGCTGAGATAGGTTATCCAGTACGAACGCCGAAGAAGGAGTCCAGAGAATGGTCCTCAAAATGGTTTTATATTGAGGATGTCCCCCTATTCGATCTAGCTCGGAGGAGTTTGCCCTAATACTCCGAAGCCCCTTCGAAGAAAAGGTACAACTGGCAACCGAGGAGTTCATCCCAAGAGGATGTTGCTGAGGTGTAGTGCTTGGCCACTCACGTGAGTCTAGTAGCTCATCACAAGCTGAACATGATCGATTTAATGGCCACCGCCATCACCCAATGCATTCAGCCTCTCCAACAAAGAATACACCCTCTGTGGCATTAGAGCCGGACTAGTGACAACACTCGCTCCTGATGACAGGGCCCTGTTAATCACGCGGCGTTGGCTGCCGCACTTCCCGACCTGTACAAAGGGGAAAAGTAAGACTCTGGTCGACTGCCGGTTAAGGAGGGTTACTCAAGCTACAAACCCATCGAATGGGTAAGCCTTTCGATCCTATGACCCGAGTTTGGTCTTTTTACTCCCACCCCTTCTTAACGGGAGCTTTTAATCTGTGTGAACAGGAACGGAGGAGCTTTGTCGAGACAGTCAATTGTCTGCCCCCCAACCAGAGAACTATGCTCGTGATAACAATACAGAATTATCAAGCAAGTTTGAAGACTGAGTCTTTTACCAGGAGAGCCTCAATCACTCCAAGGTGTCTATCATAGCCAATCACCCTGGATTACTCCCCTCCCCCATTACTGGCAAGAAGAAAAATTCTCTCGTTAAAGGGAAGCACCCTCCGTTGACCCGAACGCGCTGGCCTCATCTCCCAAGCGTCATCGGTCTGCACGATGAACGTCGGCTAAAGCAGAAAGCCCAGACCGGACATCAACAGGAATACTTCCAGTGAACCGGCAGTGTGGACACCTAGGACCACTCGTTCCACCAAGAGGTGCTCAGTTTGTTCGCTTAATCTATTGTTATCATGATCGCCAAGATTTCACATAGGATCTTATACCGCACTATTTAGGAAGCAAGTACATCCATTTTCCGCCAAGAATGCTGCCGAGGTGCCTGCCAATATCCATGAGCCAAGATCTTCTGCTAATGCTGAAACCGTTGCGGAGGCACCTATGGTCAATCCGGTCCTCGAAGATTCTAGGGACGCGGTATCGGTCACAAAATCTGAGGTGGAGAGTGCGATGAATCACCGGTGGCAGCGAGAAACGCTATGCCACCCGGCGTTCTCCGATCAGGAGTTTAACGCTCTATGTTTGGCAGACGCGCATATTGGAGCTTCCCGAGTTGGGCTTGGAGATGCTGTGAAGCTGATATCATCCAGCCTAAAGGTGAGTGATTGGTTTTAATAATTCGTACACATATGTAATATCACTAGCCCCTGACCCTTGAATTGGTTGGGACGATCGGGTTAAGGAACCACATAACATTTTGATGATATAGGCCTCAAGGCAGCAGAACGAGAATTAGCCATGGAATTGGAGGCGGGCCAAACATAGGTGGAAGACATGTAGATCGAGGTAGAACAAGTAAAGAATTTCACCCGAGAGGCGCATGGTAAGTATATCCATTCTGTTGATCTAAGTGTACAATCTCGTGCTGACGCAAGGTTACTTTATAGCAGCCGAGTCTATAGGACAACTGCAAAAGGATTTAGATGCAGCCCGAGAATGTCAGAGGTATGCTGAGTTGTAGCATGAGGCCATCTGCCTTTCATTGCAACGAAACCTTGATTAGAAGAAATGCCTCCATGCGGAAAACAAGCAACATGCCGAAGAAATTGAGAGTTTAAAGACTTAATTGGCCCAGGCCCAACAAGAGAACTAGAAATTACAAAGGGGCATGTTCGCTAAGTGTGATTAAGACATCTAATGTTACTTCTTATACATGAAGTGTAATGGACATGCCTTGTCTCATGTATAGGTCTCCTGACCGGGCGGCCTAAAGAATAGGTTGGATCCTACCAAGGAAGCCTTATGAAGGAACTATCTGCCGTTCATGACCGGGATCGAAAGGCTATGAGGAGCATGATAAAAAATCTATGGCCTACCGAGCAACCTCCGAAGGGCATGGCCGAACTATCTGATCGGTTCTTGGGAGCCCGGAGTCGGTTCAAATTATGGAAGACATCGGCCTGTCGGGCAGGAGCACGAAAGGCGTGGCCAATGACCAAGACACGCTATACCGGCCTTAATCCCGAGCATATGGCTCGGGTTGGGCCAGCAGGGCTGGATGGGCAAGAAGTGCCACTTCATTTGGTGTACGACCAAGTGATGTCAGGCGCTCCTCTCTCGTAGGAAGTTTGTGGCCTGGATGCCTCAATAGACAATCTCGATCAGCAGCGAGATTTATGATTTTATGTACCTATGTACTAATAATAATAAAATTGCTCCGTCTGTGTTGTAATCTTTGTCTTAACCAGCCATCGGCTTCGGCCTCCCACGCTAAGAGCTTGGGAGTGTTCCTTGTAAAGAATCCCAAGATAAGAGGGAATTATGTTGAGGAACCAGGCAATCCGGCCATTTCGGTATGAACACACAAAGGGCGCACAGGGAGATATGTCATATTACTGCTTAGCGTAAGAAACATCTTCCAAAGATAATAGTACCTCTATCGGTACCTTCCTTCAGGCTACTACGTAAATCGTAGATAGTAAGGCCGCATACTGCTAGTATGCGACTAATGGCTCTTGCAAGAAAAGAAGCCCGGGTAATGGTGATAACAAACATAATTTTATTTATTGCTCGCGTCGTAGCCTACCAATTTTCTTCTAAAGATAGCTAGATTTTGGCTTCACCCCTCTGAGGTACGTATCTAGATAACACGGTCATAACAATCGCATAGGTGCTACCTTTACCCTCTAGCCCAACAATGGGGAACGTAGAGGTCAAAGCACAATGTGCTCCCTTGTTGGTTTTGATAATTCTTGACAACATACATTGTCTCTTTGACTAATACTTTCATCTAGTGTGTTTCAGAAAAAGTTTATAGAGAGATGGGTAGACAAAAAGGATTGTGGAGAGTATCCCCATGAAGAAGAAGGAGAATGAATAGCATTGGCAAAGATTCAAGGAAAAGGGTTCTACATTTTACTTTGCAAGAAATCACTTTGAGTCCATAGGAAAGCCAATACTATCAAAAGGGGGTAAGGTACTGTTGGTGAACAAAATACTCATACGTGCACAAGTGATAGTCACCACATACACCCACAAGCTCTTCCACAAAAGTCTGTCCAAAGAAAACTACTCAAAATTGGCGCAACCAACACTTTCCACTCGGTGCCACCGATTCTTAGCCTCAAACAGACTTAGCCAAACCCTAACCATTCGTTGCAACCGGTTCTGATTCAGTGCCACAAGATTTGGGTTGCCAACGTCCTGTTATGCAAATTCACAAAATCGGTACCATCGAGTTTGTTGGATTGGCGTCACCGAGTTTGGCAATCTGACCGTTTGTCACCTTATCATTGCAACCGAGTTTTATGTATCGGTCTCACGAAGATTCAAAAGTTGCTACCTTTGAGGCAACTCGGTACCACCGAGATTAACATATCGGTGTTACTTAGTCTTACTTATTAGGTTTAGCAGTTGGATTTTTGGAGATTGCTATATATACCCCTCCACCACCACTAACTCACAAGATAAGCACTCAGAACAGATCCCAACTAATCCCAACTGATGTTCTGAGAGAGAGCCATCTACTCATATGTTGAGATCATGCCATTCCATTCCAACCATATGAATCTTGATCTCTAGCCTCCCCAAGTTGCTTTCCACCCAATCAATCTCTTCCACCAAAGCCAAATGTGTGAGAGAGTGATTGTGTGTTGAGGAGTCTTTCATCTTGTAGCAGATGAGAAAGGAGTTCATCGACATTATCGTGCCTATTACCTTTTGGATGGTGGTGCCTCCTAGATTGTTTCGGTGTTGCTTGGGAGCCTCCTACTTCGTGTTGTGGAGTTAACCAAGAAGTTTGTAAGGTCAAGGAGATCGCCTACTTCGTGAAGATCTACTAATAGTGAGGCCAGTCCTTCGTGGATGGAAGTCGTTATGGAATAGTCAATGTTGCTACTTCGTGGACCCTTATGGGTGGAGCCCTTCATGAACTCTCGCAACTGTTACCCACCATGGGTTGAACACTCCATAAACATGGACGTACGATAGCAGCACATATTGAAACCACGGGAAAAATCTTCATGTCCTTCATGCATTTGATCTCCCTAACTCTACTCCTTACTTCCATGTGCAATGTATTTACTTTTTGCTGTTATACTTGATGACTTCCATGTCTAGGGTGTGGTAGACTTTCTATATATGCTAAAATCTGCCAACACATAACTTTGCACCTTGTGTAGATTTTAAATTCCTGCTAGTAGTCTATTCACCCCCTCTAGACATACTCTTCTAGTGATCCCGCAATTGGTATCAGAGCATTGGTCTCTATTTCTTTGGTTTCATCACCGTGGAGGAAGATGAATGTGTCTAGTGAGGAGAGTTTGTATTTTAGAGTGCCCATTATAGATGGAGAGTACTATAGTCGATGGAATAATGCCAGGATTGATCTATTTGACTAATTTCACTTGACAAAACATATTGAAAATCCCTATGATCTCCCCATTGATGAATTACATCCCACACACGAAGAGGAAATTCACATGATGGATAACCTTAGAACTGTCAATCTTATTGTTAGAGGCTTACCAAGATTCGTGCTTTATCAATTGAAGAACTTCGCATGTGCTTATACTTTGTGGACCGATTTGGAGAAACGATATCCAAATCTTACATTAGGTAATCTTGATGAAATTCTTCATAAAATTGTTGCTTTCACAAAATGAAGCCTAGTGATCCAAACCTTGATAAATGCCTATTTGAGCTCTCTGTTCTCATGCGTGGTAAAGGAGATGTCACAACTATCAATAACATTATTATTGAAGCCATTCAGATTCATAAACTTGAACATTGTCATGGTTATGATTCTAACGAGTCTCTTGGTTTGTATGACGAGGAGATTCCACCAAATGATGACAATGAAGAACATGGCTACTATGATGAAGATGAGTTGTTCCACATCGAGCATGAAAAGATCATGAAAAATCTAAGTCTAATGGAAAACTTCAAGGATTACATGTGTGGTGGAAAAGAGTGGATTCTAGACAGTGGGTGCACGGATCACTTGACTGGTGATAAAGACATGTTCCAAGAGATCATGCTAAATCAAGGTCCTTGGAGGTATGTGACCTTTGGAGACAACTATAAGGGTAAGGTACTTGGACTTGGTAAGGTGGTCATATCTCATGATAGCTCTATTCAAAATGTGATCCTTGTTGAATCCCTTGGCTACAATCTTCTTTTTGTATCTAGACTAGCAGACTTCGGTTTCAATGTGCTATTTATCAAATTAGGAGGCCAAGTGTTTTGATTTGATAATCATAAAAATGTCTTTACGTGTATTCATAGAGGTGATCTATACATTGTCGATTTCACTAAAAAGGCCCAACCTCGTACATGTCTCATTGCAAAATCTTCTAAAGGTTAGCTATGGCATAGAACACTAGGAAATGTGGGCATGCACAATCTAGATAAGATTATCAAGGGCGGTCACATTCTTGGTGTTAAAGATGTTACATTTGACAAAGATAGGCTTTTTAGCGCTTGTCAAGCAGGAAAGCAAGTAGGTGGAAGTCATTCGGTCAAGAACATTATGACCACTAGGATACCACTCGAGTTACTTCATATGGATCTTTTTGGTCCCAATGCTTACAAGACTCTTGTTGGAAACTCTTATGGTCTAGTTATAGTAGATGATTTTCCAGATTAATGTGGGTATTCTTTCTTGATGATAAGTCGTAGGTACAAAAGATCTTCAAGAACTTTGCATGCAAAGCGCAAAATCAGTTCGAAGTGAAGATAAAGAAGGTTCGAAGAGATGACATATCGGAGTTCAATAACACCCATGTGGATACCTTTCTTGATGAAAAGCGTATTTCACATTATTTTTCGGCTATGTACACGCCTCAACAGAGTAGAGTTGTTGACAGAAAGAACCGAACCCTCATTGAGATGGCAAGAACGATGCTTGACGAATACAAGACACCAAGACACTTTTGGGTAGAAGCCATGGAAACAGCACGTCATGCCACAAACCGACCCTACTTGCACAAGCTTCTCGATAAAACGGCATACGAGCTTCTCACCGGTAACAAACCCCAAGTTGGATACTTCGGGTATTCGGCTCCAAGTGTTACATTCTTGATAAGCATCATCATACTAAATTTTCTCCCAAGTCTCAAGAAGGTTTCCTACTTGGTTATGGATAGAACTCTCACACCTACCGTGTCTACAATAACTTCACTCGAAAAGTTAAAGAGATGGTAGATGTGAAGTTTGATGAGTCCAATGGTTTGCAAGTCGAACAATTGCCAAATGATGTAGGTGTAAGATCCTTCGAAAGCTATCGAAGATTTGCCCATCGGCAAGATTCGTCCCATGGAGGTGAAGGAAAGTACCTCATCAACCCAAGTGTAAGCTCCTACTTCGGATCAAGTCTACCGACAAAATGACATGGAAGCATCCACAAGCGACACACAACAAGATGAAGAGGAGGAGTAAGTACATCATGAAGATCCACCACAACCTCCTTCACCACCACCTCAAGGAGATGGCCACTTGAACAACAACGGAGATGAAGCAGATGATGAAGAAGAAGAAGCCCCTCCAACTAACAAGACAATGCTACCGCCAGTTTGATCTCAAGTGACAAAGAACCATCAGCTAAACCAAATCTTTGGTGACATACAAACAGGGAGGATCACTCGCTCTAATATCACTTGGCAAACTTTTGTCAGCATTATTCTTTAATCTCTAGTATTGAACCGTTGAAGGTTTAACAAGCTCTTGAAGATGTGGATTGGGTGAACGCTATGCATGAAGAGCTTCACGACTTCAAAAGGAAAGAAGTGTGGACACTCGTGGAGAAGCCCAAGGATGAGCAAAACATCATCAGCACGAAATGGGTATTTCGAAACAAGCAAGATGAAGATGGTCAAGTCGTTCACAACAAGGCTCACCTCATAGTGCTAGGATATATGCAAGTCTAAGGCATGGACTATAGTGAGACCTATGCCCCCGTTGCTAGACTAGAAGCCATTCAAATTCATTTTCTTATGACAATCACCATGATATCACGCTTTATCAAATGAATATTAAAAGTGCATTATTAAGTGGTGAGGCTGAAGAAGAAGTCTATGTTAAGCAACCACCTGGTTTCTTAAATCCTAAGAAACCTGACCACGTTTACAAATTTCACAAAGATTTATATGGTCTTAAGCAAGCTCCTCGTGCTTTTTATAAATGCCTAACGAAGTTTCTCATTGAAATAGGATTTGAAATTGTTAAAATTGATGCAACCTTATTCACAAAGAGATTTAATGGTGAATTATTTGTGTATAAAATTTATGTGGATGATAATATCTTTGGATCTACTAATCCACAATTTAGTGAGAAATTTGGAAGGTTGATGTAAGAGAATTATGATATGTCTATGATGTGTGAGCTAAAATTCTTTCTTGGTCTACAAATCAAGCAAACTAGAGAAGATATGTTCATATCTCACACCAAGTACACCAAGGACTTAATCAAAAAGTTCAACATGCAAGAGTGCAAAGGTATGAAAACTCCCATTCCCACTAGCGGACACGATGATCTTACTAAGGAGGGTGAAGCAGTTGATCAACACGATTATTGACAAATGATTGGTTCATTTGTTTATCTATGTGCCTCTTGTCCTGATATTACGCTTAATGTTCACATGTGTTCTAGATATCAAGCTGCACCCAAATAATGTCATCTTAAGGTTGTGAAATGCATTGTGAGATACTTGATACATACACCAAACTTTGGCATTCGGTATCCCAATGGATCTTACTTTAATCTTGTTGGCTACTCCTACTCGGACTATGCCTAAGAAAAGGTTCATAGAAAATCAACCTCGGGTAAATGTTACTTTATTGGTAGATCTCCCGTGTCTCTGTCCTCCAAGAAATAAAACTCAGTATCTCTATCTACTGTCAAAGCGGAATACATTGCCATTGTATCATGTTGTCCGCAATTGTCATGGATGAAAAAAATGCCTAAAGATTATGGAATCTATGTGAAAAAATTGCCATTACTTTGTGACAATCAAAGTGCTATTTATATTGGTCATAATCAGGTGCACCATTCTCGAACAAAGCATATTCAAGTTCGACATCATTTCATTCGTCGTCATGTTGCCAAAGGAGATATTAATCTTAGACATGTTCGTACTAACAAGCAATTGGCCTACATATTTACTATGCCACTTGATTAAAACGTGTTTTGTCATTTTAGGAGTGAGTTGAACATCTTTCATGCTTCAAACTTGAGCTAAGCTCACTCGGATGCATGCAAGGGGATGAGCTTTATTGTCTATTCCATGCTAATATTACCTTGAATATCATATCTTGGAATTCTATGCTCCCTTGTCTTGCATCTAACCCTTTTGTAGGTACTTGGAATAACAACACTCCAAAAGATTGCCATCAACTCGTATGTTAAGCAATCTTGTCATGACCAAGTATCCACTACCTCGATTTGATGATCAAAGGAAGAAGACAACAAAACATATCCTTGACATATATTCCTCATTTGGTATCAACTCATAATTGTATCAAGTAATTTAGATATATCATGTTTTTCCTTGCGTGACTAATCTATGTAGGTGAAAAGTGAACGAAAACAAAAAGGATTGCTCCCAACTCAACATGAACTTCATGAACTTCGAGCATCCTCATAAAGTTCACCTACAATCTACGTAAACAACATCACTCAAAGTATGTATTCATGTCCTTGAAAAAGGCTTTACTCCCAGTCATGAGATAAAGCAACTCAAGTGATATGAATACATGAAAATGCTTAATCAAAAAATGGTATGTCGGGACCCCGATCCTAAGTCATATGAATCGAGACTGTAACATATCACATAACTTTGCGGCCTCACGCATGGTAAGCTCCACGGCTGCAGCCTTACCTTAGCCGGGACCGTTTGCGTCTTTTGGCTCACGTATGTGAACATGTCGCTGGCAATCAAGCAACAGAGAACCCGGGCCGACATGACTAGTCATAGAACCCAGTGGCTCATCCATACAGAAATAGGCACACGTAACCCAGCAATGCAGGTGTCGGCCTCAAGCATGTGTAGACGGGTCATAGCAAGCTACAAGGACTCCATTACGCCATGGGACATAAATGTCATCACTTCACGTAGATGAGTCGTAGCAAGCCACAGGGACTTCATTACACTCCGAGAAATTTCCCCGAAGGGACAGACACATCAGCAAACAAGGATACATGTCGGTCAATCAATGTGTCCAGAGCAGTAGTAAGCTACCAAGGCTCGATGGAAGCACAAAGAGGTAGTTTCCCATAAAGAGTACTACTAAAGGCACACGACTAGGTGCGGGATCCCATACATACCGTCGCACGTCACACGTACGCATGACATGCCCAATATGCATAGATACAACCATGGGATCACAACATAACCATACATCAACACAACTTTTATTTAAAAGGCTCAGAAGAGCCTTGCATAATATATTCTTACAGGTAGGGGTCACATGACCCGACACTCAAGTCATACATGCAAGTTCATACAAACCAAGAGGAAGCATAAAGATGTCTGAGTACAGACAGATGAAAGGGTAAAAGGCACATGGCCTGACTATCTACAGCCCGCCGCAGGGCATAAGATCGTAGTTGGGACACCAGCTATTTGGCATCGTCGACATCTAGAAAGAACCCACCTAATGGGTCCTGAGTCTCACATGCAACATTTATTAAGCAAACATGAGTACAAACATACTCAGCAAGTCTTTAAAACGGACCTAGTCTATTCATGCTCAAGTATGAACAAGGTGAGTGGTGGAGTTTATGCAGCAATGCCAGCTTTGACTCATGGCTAACCTATACTAGACAATTTTAACTCTTTGTTAAGATTTTGGATATCACACACGAGTCCACTAACTCCACAGGAATACACCACCACGGATTCACCTCCGTCCTCTACGAAAGTTCCATCACGGTACTCACACTTTTCTTGATATTTTTATGAGTATCCATTTGATTTTCTATGAACAGCATAAGCTTTCCAAGTAGTCCATATCCAAGGACGCGACTATTCGAATAGGTTCATACCCTGCAGGGGTGTACTTCTTCACACACGCTCTCGCCACTTATCGCTGTGTGCTCATAAAACCATGCACCTTGGCAACCTTCAAGCGGAAGCCCAGAGAGGGAGTCGGCCACGACCGTCAATCACATAAGACCCCTAGTCCAGGATATCGCCTATTTGAGACTGAACCCGCACGGAAGTCCGGCCGAAGTTTCCGCTATGGCCCCAAACGATGTGCGCAGGGTTCCCAAGCCCACCATTTGGGTGACCCTTGGTACACCGTGCCACTGCCTACCGCGTCGTAAGCCACCCCTAAGATCAGCGCTACGCACGGCCTCCAGCATGCTATAAACACCAGAAACTATTTGCAACTCCTGGACTAAGGACTAAGCGATTGATAAGTCGAGCGGGGTCATATTTCGGGGCCAAGCATGTGGTAGTATATGGTATTGGATTACAAACACGGAACTCAGTTCCTAAGAACGGTCCCAATGAGACAACCCGCTCTGTACTCCTACATAGCCTCTCATCGCTACCTTTACCAAATCGGGTTCATCATAAGCTTATCACATCAGAACAATATTGTTTCACTCCAGTTAATCACCCAGATGAATCAGACCTGACACAACTCTAAGCATAGCAAGCATAGTAGGCAAAGTAAGCAAAGCACATCATGGCACAAGCATCTACCAGGTATGCCAGGTTGCAAGGTTTAGCTAGTTACTGTGACAATGACAGGTCATGCAAAAGAATAGGTTCATCTACCGTGTATGACAGAGAAGTGGACGTTTGTCTTAATGCAATAAAAAAGAGCAGGAGTGAGAGAATGGGATGTTATCGGAATGATCAAAGGGGTTGCTTGCCTTGCTGGGTAGCGGAAATGTTTTCTCCTTTGTTGGAATACTCGGAGGTATCCTCAGAAGCAGGGCCTACGGCAATGCAGATAAATAACAATCAATACACGCAAGTGCAACAATATGATGAATGATCATGACATGGCAGCATGTATGGATGAGCTAATGAAACTATTGTCCAAGTTAATTGAAGTGAGTTTGAATGTAGGTTCAAAGTCATTCTCCATTTCATATTTCATAAGTTAACCTATTAGTAAATGTCAATGTTCATCTACATAGGTTGCTCTAACATGCATTATAATAGAACCATTGGATTCATTGGATTTTTCTCATAAATTTTCATATATAAATTATTTTCATCTGATTTACAAATTAATTTATATGAATTTTAGAAGTTTTAAACATTTTCTAGAATTTCCTGATCTGTTTTTATACTAAAAATTCATTTAATACGACAGCCTGACATCACTGTGAAGTCAGCAGGTCAACAGACCTGGCCAGGTCAAACCTGATAGGGTGGGGCCCTCATGTCAGCGTCAGGGGCTAATTCCCCACGCTGACTAGAGGTTTGACCCTCTGTGGGACCCGCTATCAGCGGCTAACGGCTTAATTAGCTGGGCTGATTAGCACTAATCAGCCGGCCACATCGGCACCCACCGGAGCGAGGCCGGCGGCGACCAAACCCGCGGAGGAGGGTCGCCGGAGTTGGTCATAACCGTGTCAGAGGGCTGGTCAGGGTTGGTCATAACCGTCGAGTGGGGCTGGTTAGGGGGCTCGACGTCCCGAGAGGGCTCGCCGACGAGCTATTCCACGGCGGCGCCCGTTTAGCCACGACGGGGAGGGCAGCTAGAGAGCGGGAATAACCACAGGGGGAGGGGAGAGGGACGGCGGGCTCATAGGGGGCTGCAGGGGAGGCTCAGCGGGCTCGGGGACGACCGGCAGCCGGCGAATCGACGACGGGGAGAGGCCGCTGGAGGCGAGGAAGAATGGCGATGGCTCGACGCAGAGGGGATCTCGGCGGCTTGTAGGTCCACGGGGAGGACGAGGGGGTCACGGCAGAGCTCGGAGGCTACTCAGCGAGGCGAGGGAGCGGCTGGAGCAACGGTTCTATCGCGGCGATGGCTTCGGCCATGGGGAGCAGAGGAGGAGAGAGAGAGGAATGGCGGGGAGGAGAGGTCCAGGCGGCAGCTGGGGTCTATCCCCTTGCCAGGGCGAAGAGGAGGAGGCCAGGCAGGCAGGGAGGAGGTGGGCGGGCGCGTGGCCACGGCCGGCTGCGGTGGAGGCACGCAGCTGCTTCTCCTCCTGATAGGAGGAAGAAGACGCTACTGGCCCCCATGGGTTGGGCCTCTTCTTCGCAGGTAAGGCCGAGGTGGATTTTCTCCCCCTTTTTCTTTATTTGTTTTATTTTCTAATTTCAGACATTAGTTTTATTTTATATTCAGGCACAATTGCTGAGTAATAATATCCCATATATTTTATAGCATTAAGTTTGAATATTTCAAACTTCTGTAGAAAGTTTCAGGATATTTTGAGATCTAAAATAATGATAATGCTTTATTTGGCATTTTGAGAAGCTTTATTATTTATTCTTAAATTGCTATGATGTTCAAATATTTAAGATGGCCCCTGTTATATTCATGTCAATAATTTCAGACATAGGGGACATTTTAGATGGGCATTTTGAATTTGTTGTTTTTTCACTAACTTTGCATTAGTTTGGTTCAAGTTGATGCAAAAATGAAATATGATGCACACACATGCTGCCCTAGGAAGCTAGCTAGGGATGTGACATGGTATCCCCATTTTGAGCTTAACGATGAGTATGACCTATGATCAAGTATTCTTGCTTGGCTCCTAGGTAAATATGCTCTAATATAGGTGACCTAGTCACCGCCCATCATCTAGTGAAGAATCTTGGTTGGTTCATTCTCTATTGAACAATTTCTTGGAACAATTCAAATCTTTTCTAGTTGTTACATCTTTGTAAATGAAATGCAGATAATTTACAAATCGTTTTGAGACTTTGTTACAAATTTTCACATATTTGCAAGTTTCTCAAACTTTGCCAATTTTGTGTTTTACGCTCGAAGCCTCCGATTCAAAGGACTCGGTTCTACCGATTCAGCAGATAAGCTGCACAACATTAGATCGGTTCCCCTGACAAATTTGTCTCGGAGCCACCGACTTTCTATCGTATTTCAGTCTGTGTTTGTATCTGTAAATTTGTGTTCCTTCTGTGATTTCTCTATTCTTCGATGATCCCTTATTATTAAGAAAAGGGGGAGGGGAGAAGTACATTCAAGGATCCCTGACCCAATGGAGGAGAAGTTCTACAAATTTTAAGTTTAGCAAAATGGAGACTAATTATTTTGAATGATTCCCTCGTTTTTCTCATGATTTTCATATTCTATGAATCCTACATTCTATGGCCCTTGTTCTTTAGGATCCCTTCTTAATCAATGATCCCAGTGTCTAACCATATATATGACCTTTTTGGAAATTAATGCCAAAGTGGGAGAAATACCAAAGCTTCAAAGCTAAAGGGGTAGATACATGCTTATTCAAAGGGGTAGATATAATTGAGGGGGAGAGGAAAATATCTAAGTTTATACTTATATAGACAAGGGCACAATAAGTAGGGGGAGAAAATATGTTTTGGAAGAGAATGCTTTTATTATGTGTTTATTGCATTTGATTTTTCATGTTAAAATTTTCTCACCCTATCCAATCCCAATATCTACATGCTAAGATTCAGGGGGAGAGGATGTCCTACATTTTCATATATAAAGGGGAGAAAGTTCTAAATGATCTTGGAGACATGTCAATCCTAATGAATACTACCTTCTCTATGTTCTCCATATCTTGGTACTTTTGAGTTATATTGCTTTTGATTGGTAGAATACTCTTGTAACATTGTTTTCTCAAGTGTATCTCTACTACTAGAATGCTCAAGAACTAAGGCTAAGTATATGCATCATACCCTTGATAAGGATGATCTCCTGCTTCTTGCACATATTGTTTGCAAAAGTGAAGTCTTGAACAAGGATACACCTCATTCATATATATTTGATGCATATAGCCAAGATACGCATGACTTATTATATCTCTTGTACTATATGTGTGTCCATGCATTCCAAAGCAACCATCCTTTAAAGGGATTGCACACATTTAGGGGGAGCAAGTCTAAGTCATGTGGCTCTCAAAGTTTTCATTATATACATGCATATCTTTAGTTATAGAATTGATTGTATGTTATCATCAATTACCAAAAAGGGGGATATTGAAAGCACAATGTGCTCCCTTGGTGGTTTTGATAATTCATGACAACATACATCGTCTCTTGGACTAATACTTTCATCTAGTGTATTTCAGATGAAGTCCATATAGATATTGGTTGGCAAAAAGGAATGTGGAGAGTATCCCCATGAAGAAGAAGGAGAAGGAATAGCATTGGCAAAGCTTCAATGAAAAGGATTCTACATTTTACTTTCTGAGAAGTCACTTTGGATCCATAGGAAAGCCAATAGTATCAAAAGGGGGTAAGTTACTGTTGATGAACAAAATGCTCATACGTGCACAAATGAGAGTCACCACATACACCCACAAGCTCTTCCACCAAAGTCTTTCCAAAGCCAAATACTCAAGATCGGTGCAACCAACACTTTCCATTCGGTGCCACTGATTCTCAGCCTCATACATACTAAGCCAAACCATAACTAGTCGGTGCAAACGATTCTGATTCGGTGCCATCGAGTTTGGGTTGCCAACATTCTTTTAAGCAAATTCAAAAAATCGGTACCACCAAGTTTGTTGGATCGGCGTCACCGAGTTTGGCAATCCGACCGTTGGTCACCTTATTGGTGCAACCGAGTTTTTTATATTGGTTTCACCAAGATTCAAAAGTTGCTACCTATGAGGCAACTCGTTACCATCGAGATTAACACATCGGTGTCACCAGTCTTACTTATTAGGTGTAACAGTTGGATTTTTGGAGATGCCTATATATACCCCTCCATCACCACTCACTCGCAATAGAAGCACTCAGAACAGATCCCCACTCATACCAACTAATTTTTTGGGTGAGAGCCACCTACTCATGTCTTGATATCATGCCATTCCATTCCAACCATATGAATCTTGATATAGAGCCTCCCCAAGTTGCTTTCCACCCAATCAATCTCTTCCACAAAAGACAAATATGTGAGAGAGTGATTGTGTGTTGAGTAGTCTATTATGTTTAACCACAAGAGCAAGGAGTTCATCGACATTATCGAGCCTATTACATTTTTGAGGGTGGTGCTTCCTAGATTGGTTAGGTGTTGCTTGGGAGCGTCCTACTTCGTGATGTCGAGTGAACCAAGAAGTTTGTAAGGGTAAGGAGATCGCCTATTTCATGAAGATATACACTTAGTGAGGTTAGACCTTCGCGGACGGAAGCCATTATGGAATAGTCAAGGTTGCTACTTCATGGACCCTTATGGGTGGAGCCCTCCATGGACTCTTGAGACCGTCACCCTCCGTGGGTTGAAGACTCCATAAACATGGACGTACGATAGCACCACCTATCTGAACCATGGGAAAAATTATCGTGTCCCTCATGCATTTGATCTCCCTATCTCTACTCCTTACTTCCATGTTCAATGTCTTTACTTTTCGCTGCTATACTTGATGACTTGCATGTATAGGATGTGCTAGAATTCATATATATGTAAAATCTGCCAACACATAACTTTGCACCTTGAATAGATTTTATATTCCTCCTAGTAGTCTATTCAGGCCCCTTTAGACATACTCTTCTAGTGATCCCACAAGAGGGTAAACACAGGAGTGAGGCAACCCAGCTTGGCAAAAATCTAAGTGTGAATTGATTTATAAAATGGCTTAAAAATCGACGAGGGAAACGTGCACACACGATAAAGATGCTTAGAGTATAAAAATCATCGCCTTCAGGAAGAAGCCCCCAGGTGTTAAGTTCGGATTTAACATTTGAGGATGTATGCCGGAAATCTTAGTATAAAATTGGTTTAGCCAAACATAGACTTGCGAACAAAAAATCCAAACCTGCCCAAATCAAGGTGGGAGCGAAAGGAAATAAGAAAATGGATTAAAATAAAAAAGGAGGGTAAAGAGTGTGACGACACCGGTCTAGCCGTAGAAGCGCTGAAGACGAGCTGCATTCCATGGGTTTGATTCGAGGTGGTTATCTGACTTGTTTCGAAGAAGGTAAGGCCTTCCTACAAGTACTTCGTAAATTATGAAGGGACACTCCCATTTTGGATTGAATTTATGCGTCTGCTTCTCCGGGAGCCGTAAGACGAGTTCACCCACATTATACGCTTTTGTGCTGACCTCCCTACACCGGTAATGTCGGGCCTGCTATTGAGAAAAAGTACAACGAGCCCGAGCTATGTCACGCTCTCCTTCTAAGGTATCGAGGTCGTCCTACCAATCTAGCTCGACCTCCTTTTCTTTGTACATGCGCACCGTTGGTGCGTCGTGAATAATATCACAAGGAAGGACTGCTTCTGCCCTGTAGACCATGAAGAACGGTGTGTATCCCGTTGATCGATTCGGGGTGGTATGCAGGCCCCACAGAACGGAGTAGAGATCCTCTACCCAATGGCAGTCGGACTCATGCAGAGATCGTACCAAACGTGGTTTAATACTGCTCATGATGAGGCCGTTGGCCCGTCCGACTTGTCCATTGGTCTACGGGTGATACACCGATGCGTAATCGAGCTTGATGCCCATTTTTGCGCACCAGTCTTTTACTTCTTGGGCTGTGAAGTTGCATCCATTATCTATTATTATACTATGCGGGACGCCGTAACAGTGTACCATGCTAGATATAAAGTCGATTACAGGTACGGACTTGGCTGATTTGATAGGTTTTGCTTCTATCCATTTGGTGAATTTGTCAACCATGACCAGTAGGTATTTATTCTTCTTGGTCCCCCCTTTAAGTGGTCCGACCATATCCAGCCCCCAGACCGCAAACAACCAAGTAATTGGAATAGTCCGAAGAGATGTTGCGGGCATGTAACTTTGATTTGCGAAAAGTTGACATCCGATGCAATGCTTGACAAGCGATTGGGAGTCCGCTCAAGCAGTGGGCCCGACGAAACCAGCCCGAAAGGCCTTGCTTACTAAGGCCCTTGTCGCGGTATTATGGCCGCCCATTCCTGCGTGGACTTCGGATAAGAGTTGGCGTCCTTCTTCCTTAGATATGCACCGTTGTAGTACTCTGGTAGTGCTTTTCTTGGATAACTCATCATCGTGGATTTTATAGGCCTTGTATTGCCGAATTATGCATCGCACCTCTGTTTGATTGTCGGGGAGTTCTTTGCTAAGAAGGTAGGCAGGGAAGGGCTCGGTCCATGGCACGGTTACTGCCATGATCTCATGAGACGAGGGCGTTTCGTCCATTATGGACCCTCCTATTATTTGGTCATCTTGTTCGTTTATATGGGGAACAACCTCTTCCGTGCTGATGAGTCCAGGGACCTTATTATCATCCTGCCAAACCATTAATGGCTTAAAAATCCATTCCAAGCAAATGGTTTTTGGGATAGGGTCACGTTTGGCCCCCATGTGGGTTAGTATGTCAACGCCTTGGTTGTTGTGACTAGCGACATGATGGAATTCTAGCCCCTCGAATTGTGCGGATATCTTGAGGACGACGTTTCTATATGCCGCCATCTTCGGATTTTTGTCATCGAATTCGCCGTTGATTTGGGAGATGGGCAAGTTGGAGTCTCCCCATACCTCCATCTCTTGTATGCCTATTGAAGCTGCCATCCAAAGACCGTGCAAAAGTGCTTCATATTCAGGTGCATTGTTGGAATTGACATACATGATTTGCAACACGTATCGGACGTTGTTTCCCGTGGGGGATGTGAGAATAACTCTAGCCCCTAGTCCGGCCAATGTTTTCGATCCATCGAATTACATCGTCCAATGGGAGTATGGACTATATTCCCTAGGGAGCTCGGCCTCTGTCCATTTGGCGAGGAAATCTCCCAGCACCTGATATTTAATAGCTCGTCGTGGATTGTAGACAATTTCAAAAGGAAGGATCTCAATGGCCCATATATCTATGAAGCCGGTGGCTTCCTTATTGTTTTTTATGTCATTCAGGGGTACTTCGGATGCAACTGTGACCAAACACTCTTGAAAGTAGTGTCATAGTTTGCGTGATGATCGAAATATTGTAGAGGCTACCTTCTGGTAATGCGGGTATCTAGACTTGCACTACGTTAGTACTTCTGACATGTAATAGACCGACTTTTTTATCCAGAACTTATGTTGCTCCTCCTCTTGTTCGACAATGAGCACTGTGCTAACGACTTGGTTGGTGGCCAATATGTACAATAACATTGGTTCACCAGCGCCTGGTGCTATGAGTATGGGGTTGCTTGCCAAAAATGTTTTAATTTATTCTAACGCAACCGCTGCTTCATCGGTCCATTCAAAATTGTTGGTTCATTTTAGCAACTTGTAGAGCGGTAAAGCGCTTTCACCGAGGCAGGAGATAAAGCGGCTTAACGCTGTCACGCAACCTGCAACCTTTGGACATGCTTTCGCTCTATGGGAATTGCAAGTTCCGATATGGTGCAGATCTTAGCCGGATGCGCCTCTATTCCTCCATGGGAAACAAATAATCCGAGCAGTTTACCGGCGGGAACTCTGAAGACACATTTCTCTAGATTGAGTCGGATATCGTACTCATGTAAGCTGCCAGAGGTTTGCGATAGGTCATCAATCCACTGGCTGACATGTTTGGTTTTGAGAACCACATCATCCACGTATGCTGTTTTACCGACCTGTTTTGCTAGACAAGTCTGGATCATGCGTAGGTACTTAGCCCCTGTGTTTTTTAGGCCAAAAGGCATTTTGTTGAAGCAGAATGGCCCGTAAGGGGTGATGAATGTGGTTGCGGCTTGATCGGATTCCCTCATTTTGATATGATGGTATCCAGAATAAGCATCGAGGAAACACAATGAGTCGTGTCTGGCTGTGGCATCAATAATCAGGTCTAGGCATGGTAAGGGGAAGTGGTCCTTAGAGCAGGCCATGTTGAGGTCTTTGAAGTCGACGCAGAACCGCCAGGATTTCTCTTTCTTTGGTACCATCACCAGGTTTGTCAACCATTCGAGGTTCTTGATCTCCCATATTAATGCATCCTCTAGCAATTTGGTAAATTCTTCACCCATAGCTTGCCGCTTGGGCTCGGAAAAGCGGTGTAGAGTTTGCTTAATGGGCTTGAAGCCTGCGATGATGTTCAGACTATGTTCTTCTAGCTGTCATGGTATTCATGGCATATCGGAAGGATGCCAGGCGAAGATATCCCAGTTTTCTCATAAGAATGCTCGTAGCGCCTCGTCCACCATGGTGTCCAGCTGAGCTCCGATGGATGTTGTCTTATTGGGGTCCGTTGGTTGTACCTGAAATTTAACAATTTCATCTGCAGGTTTAAAGGACCTGGGTTTGGGCCTTTTACTAAGGATCACATCGTCCTTGTCTACTGTTGACCGGAGTGCAGTCATTTTCTCTACAGCAAAGGTCTCAGCTAGTGCCTTGAGGGCGAGCATTGCTGTTTTGTTTTCAGCTCGAAGGGCTATATTCAGATCACTACCAATAGTGATTACCTCGTTGGGGCCTAGCATCTTGAGCTTCATATACCCGAAATGTGGTATAGCCTAGAATTTTGTGAAGGCGTCACGCCCCAACAGGGCGTGGTAACCACTGGTAAAGGCCACGGTATGGAAGAGAAGTTCCCCAGATTGGTAGTTTTTGGGCAGTAGTACGTCCGGAACAACGTGTCTCTTTCCCAGGAATGATCCCCCGGAATGTTGTGTTGCTATGCTCGATGCGAGATCGGTCGAACTCCATTTTTTCCAGGTTTTGTTCGTAGGTAAGGTTTAAACTGCTACCGCCATCCATTCGCACTTTTTGTAGCCTGATGCCATCGACTATGGGGTTTAGGTCAAGTGCGGCCGGTGTATGACCGGGACGGATGGTTGGTTGGTTAGTATCTCCGAAGGTGATGGGTATGTTCATCCGTGAACTTGTTGCTGCCACATGATAGACCTGTTCGAGTTCTCTAAGATCTCTTTTCCTCCTATTCCTTGAGGGAAAGGTTTTGTAGATTGTCAGGACTTCACTGTTATATTCTGGTGGCGATGTGTAGCACATGTATGGCGGTAGTCCCTTGAGGATGGCTTCGCCACTTTTTGTGACCCGCCTGACGACCTAGCAAGCAGTAAGGCTGTGAGTCGGCCTTGTGTTCAGCACTACGGAATGTATAGGGCATGGTTTATCCAATAGTCCGTCAAGGAAAGCTCTGACCCCCATAGGGAAACTATTTCTCTTTTCGGCGGGTTCGAGTTCGGCTAGCCGCTTTGGAGATATCCGCTTTCTCTGATCTCCTTTAGGGTATTTGGTAAAGATTAGTTCCGAAAGTAGTCGTTCGGCCATCTAGGTGCTCTCGATGGCATAGTATTTTTGTACCAAGTCTGATAGCTTGGTGAAGTCACGAATGTGGTGACGAGCCAGTGCATTGAGGATCCCTTCTTCATGACAATTGCGACTGAAAGTTGCCATTATTTCCTAGTCATAGAACCACGTAATTTGTCTCTAACAAGGAGGAGTCTATGTAGGATCGAAAGTAGTGCTAGAGGGGGGTGATTAGACTACTTGACCAATTAAAAATCTACTTTTTCCCAATTTTATGTCTTGGAAGATTTTAGCATTCATTGCAAGTCAAGTACACCCTACACATGCATGTCTACGAGTATTACACTGGAAAGTAAAGTCAATCATGTAAGTAAAGGAAGGGTAGGAAGATCAAACACAATTGGTGACACGATGATTTTTCTCGTGGTTCCGATAGGTGGTGCTATGGTACGTCAACGTTTATGGAGAATTCAACCCACAAAGGGTAACGGTCACGAGAGTCCACAGAGGGCTCTACCCACGGAGGGTTCCACGAAGAAGCAACCTTGACTATACCATGATGGCCTACGTCCACGGAGGACTAGCCTAACTCGGGGTAGATCTTCACAAAGTTGGAGATCTCCGTGCCCTTACAAACTTCTTGGTTCACTCCAGAACACGAAGTAGGAGGTTTCCAAGCAACTCCTAAACAATCTAGGAGGCACCACTCTCCAAAAGGTAATCGACTCGATAATGTCGATGAACTCCTTGCTCTTGTGCTTCAAGATGATAGACTCCTCAACCCGAAATCACTCTCTCACAGATTTTGCTTTGGTGGAAGAGATTGATTGGGTGGAAAGCAACTTGGGGAGGCTATAGATAAAGATTCATATGGTAGGAATGGAATGGCATGATCTCAACACATGACTAGGTGCTCTCTCTCAGAAAATCATTAGGTATGAGTGGGGAAATGTTCCGATTGCTTCTCTTGCGAGTGAGTGGTGGTGCAGGGGTATATATAGGCATCTCCAAAAATCGAACTGTTACACCTAATAAGTCACACTCGGTGACAACGATGTGTTAATCTCGGTGGTACCGAGTTGCCTCAAAGGTAGCAACTTTTGAATCTCGGTGAGACCGATACATAAAACTCAGTTGCACCGATATGGTGACCAACGGTTAGATTACCAAACTCGGTGACGCCGATTCAACAAACTTGGTGGGACCTATTTTGTGACTTTGCGTAATAGGAAGTTGGCAACCTAAAGTCGGTGCCACCGAAATGGAGTTGGTTGCACTAAAAGTCTAGTGTTTGGCTGAGTCTCTCTGAGGCTGAGAATCGGTCGCACCGATTGGAAAGTGTTCGTTGCACTGATTTTAGATATTTAGCTTTTGGATAGACTTTTGTGGAAGAGCTTTTGGGTGTATATGGTGACTATCACTTGTGCATGTATGAGCATTTTGTTCACCAATAGTACCTTACCCCCTTTTAATAGTATTGGCTTTCCTATGGACTCAAAGTTATTTCTCACACAAGGTAAAATGTAGAGTCCTCTTGCTTGAACCTTTGCCAATCTATTTCATTGCATCGGGTATTCCACAATTCTTTTTCCAACCCATCATTAAACTTTTCCCGAAACATGCTTAGTGGAAACATTAGTTCAATGAGATATATGTTGTTATTAATTACCAAAACCACCAAGGGAGGAAATGTGCTTTCATTCTCCCCCTTTTTGGTAATTGATGACAACATATAGGTCAAAGCTTCGACATACGATATAATCAATGAATATAATCGTCGCTTTGAGAAGCATGTGATAAGCAAGAGGTCCCCCTAAATTTGTGCATTATTTTCAAATTTGCGTTTGAATGCAAATGCAAAATCGATTAGGTACATGGGGCACTTCTTACATGTCACATACATCTTGGTGGTGTGCGAGAGTAATAAGAGTTAACAACATAGCACAACCTGTCAAGCAAAGTGAATGATCATCACATAACCATCAAAAGGATACGAAATAGTAGCAACACATGTTAAAGTGTATGATCAAACACAACCAAAAGTATCTCACATCTAAACCAAAATACCAAACAAATGTTTTTTAAAACAGCGATAAAAACCAAATGCTCTCTCACTCGAAGCCTAGATCTATATACAACTTCTCCCCCTTTGGCAACAAGTTACCAAAAATTTCAAAGAGATATAGATAATCGACCTTCTGCGGCTGATCTCCTCTGGTAGTCGATGTCGGAGTCGAGAGAACTGCGTCGGCGAAGACCTCTGCTGATGTCATGGACGGAGTTGGAGTAGTCACTGGAGGCACTGGAGGAGCTGATGGAGCTGTAGTCACTATGGCTAGAGGCAAAAATGAAGGTCTCGTCTCTGGAGTTGGCACTATCCGGCCGTAGTCCTGAACTGGGCAATCGTCCTGATAGGTGCACTATCCTCATCATCATCAGAAGACTCAGACTCTGAAGAAGTGCGACGGATAGGAGCTTCATCCACTTCCTTCTTGAGCTCATTGACGGACTTTGTCAGCCCATCCAGCTTGTCAGTAAGAGTTTTTGCACTATCCTAAAAGATGTCCACAAGGCTCTCCTGACTATCCATAATGGTTTTTATGTCCTGCTCATGTCCATGATAGTAGATATCAAGAGATACATCTACTCGTTCCTAGATCTGGGGACCTGAGCACTAGTGGCTCTAGCTACCTCTGCCTCTACCTGAGCTGTAGCTGATGTGGGATTTTCTGGGTTCATCACCACAACATTGTCCTTGAGATCAGGCTGTATTGGCAAGTGGGGTCTATCAAGAGCAAAGATGTGCTTCTCAAATTTGGAGTTGATAAGCATCTGAATGTAGGGTGCATAGCAACATGAGCGCTTGTGGTCAGTAGCAACCCTCTTCATAGTTTCTACAATCAAGTCCATCTCTCGAATCCTGGTATGACTATCAAGATGGATCAGTATGTTGATGTAGTAGCCACATATCATCTTCTCATCTCCAGACTTAGGCATCAATGTATGCCTCAAGATGGTGTTCATGGTACGGAGGCCAGCCTGGAGGAAGTAAATAGATCCTAACTTGTGTGATTTCAAGTTAGCAGCAGGGATAGCATTGTACATATCCTTCATAGCATTATGGCTCTCCTTGGATTCAGAGTAGACATCCTAGTCACCATATTGTACCTCTAGGACTCCTAAGATGGTATCCCATTCATCAACTGTAGATTCGTATCTAGCACCCTCAATCAACCACACTATCCTGCCATCTCCATACAAGTGAGCAGTGGAGTAGAATTCCATAATCATCTCGTCATTCCAAGCAATGAACTCTCAGCCAAAAAACTGATCAAGACCAATGTAGTGAAAGTTGTCTTGAACACATGGAAAATAATTCTCATTCTCCCAGATGTACTTCCAGTCAATGTATCTCATAACACTGATAGCTAGACTCTTGTCAAGCAAGATTGTCTCATAAAAATCTTATTGTTCCTTGGTGTAGAACCTGTAGTCCACAACAGTTTTTCTCCTCTGGGCATATGGATCAATAGCTCTCCTTGCCCTCAAACCATAATCCTTCCTCTTCTTCATATCCTTAGTAATTGGATGGCTGATATTGTGTTCAGGAAGGTGAGGTCTAAGCTTCGTCAAAGCTGTCATAGCATCATCATCATCAGCTTCTCTGAAAGTTCATCATTTGTTTGGATGTCCTCTTAGGCTTCTCTACACCACCCTACTTGGGTGAAGCCTTGGTGCTCTTGGAGGGACCTGGCTTAGGCATAGCATCTACAACAGCTTATTTTGTTTCTTATTGGGAGGAGCCTTGACACCTTGCTCTTCCTCCTCCTCCTCCTCAACAGCAACGTTAACAGTCTCCTCTGGATCCTCAAGCATAGAGGTAGGCCTGCCAATCACATAGATAATTCTCTTCTTGGCTTTCTTCTTCTCTCCTGCCTTCTTAGGCAAAGACCTCATTGGGGGCTTAATAGTCATGGTAGCCCGAGCACTCCCAGGTGCTCTCATAGTCTTTAGATGTGCATAAGTTTTGCTGACCACCCTCCTGGATGGGGTGGCCTCATTGGATGACTTCTTGGTAGCATTCTCTTGCTTCTTAGAAAGAACCTCCTCTGGCACAAAATCTGAATCCTCCTCACCAGAATTCAGCTTATTCCTGGTCCTTGTAGCAGCTTTAGGCAACCCATGAGAACTGGGAGTGCCGATTCAACAAACTCGGTGGAACCGATTTTGTGAATGTGCGTAACTTGAATTTGGCAACCTATACTCGGTGGCACCAACATTGAATCGTTTGAACCGAAAGGCTAGGGTTTGGCTGAGTCTGTCTGAGGCTGAGAATCGGTGGCACCGAGTGGAAAGTGTTGGTTGAACCAATTTTGGATATTTGGCTTTTGGACAGACTTTTGTGGAAGAGATTGTGTGTGTATGTGGTGACTATCACTTGTGCACGTATGAGCATTTTCTTCACCAACAGTACCTTACCCCCTTTTAATAGTATTGGCTTTCCTATGGACTCAAAGTGATTTCTCACACAAGGTAAAATGTAGAGCCCTCTTGCTTGAAACTTTGCCAATCTATTTCCTTGCATCTTGGGGTATTCCATAATTCTTTTGCCAACCCATCACTGAACTTCTCCTGAAACCTACTTAGTGGAAAAAATAGTTCAATGACATATATGTTGTTATTAATTACCAAAACCACCAAGGGAGCAAATGTGCTTTCGGTCTAGCCCAAAAGTGATGAACTGAACCTACTGTAACTATTTAACATTCTGTAAGTCCTAAGACTTGGACTCTCCTATGATGCTTGAGTGCTTGACTTGGGTGGTGGGTGGGAAAAACTTTGGTTCCACGCCATTATGTGAGTCCCAAATCATGGGTTCCCAGTTGCGCGCTACATCAGGGACCGATCCTGATCTATTTCCGCAATGAATTCCTAGGTCTGGGTTGCAAGCGAGGTCTTGATGATCGGAAATTGGGTATGAACCATTTTTAATTCTAGTCAGTGGGGGGACACTCAATGGTGGCTACTAACTGAGTGACCAAGTTGGTGCGAATCTCCCTATCGTCGGGTTTAATCCTGATCTGGTCATAGATAGGGGTCTAGTCTTCAGTCATATGCATAGTCTGAATCCAATCAAATAGCTCATTTAGGGACGAGGCATCGGTAGGACACGTTTCGCTGAAGAGCGTGGGGCCGATCTGTGGCGTTGTGGTCCCAGGGTCGCTTGACAGCGAATCCAGGTCATGTTCGGCCGCAGAGGATCTGGGCACAATGACTGGATTGGGCATTCGAGACAGCCCGAGGGTGAAGGCCAAGTTAGAGGTGGGCTCCTCCATGAGAGCTGAGGGTTCCTTCAAGACAATCTGTCCCCATGAATCTGTGATGAACTCTAGGGTTCCGAATAGGTTTTCTTGATCAGGGCAAAGCTTTCGTTACGGCCAAGATGGTCGGTCGGTTCGACACGTGACAAGACGTCACTGCCTATGCAGATCTAACAAGGGATGAGGACATCCTGGCTGCAGATCTCATTGTTTATGACAAGGCGAGCCATCGATTTCTTTGGCGATCACAGCAGAACTCTCAATGAAAGCACCAATGTCGGTGTCAAAACCGGCGGATCTCGGGTAGGGGGTCCTAAGCTGTGAGACTAGGATCAATGGTAACAAGGGATGAAGGAGATGATGTTCACCCAGGTTTGGGACCTCCTATGGAAGTAAAACCCTACGTCCTGCTCGATTATATTGATGATATGAAGATTACACATTTGATCTACCTCGAGATTGAATAGCTAAAACCCTAGATGAGTTTCTCTGCCCTACAATCTAAAACCCCTCGGCTTACATAGATGTTGTAGGTCGGTTGCACATCAAAGGGAAAAAACAAGCCTATCTATTATAACAAACTTGGAAAACATGCCACGATTGCTGAAGCTTCCTCCCCGGTGACGGGGCCTTCGATCATTCCAATGCTCTATAAGTGGCCCATTAATCCGGCCCATATGAAATAGGTCGGCCATGCGAGGACCCCTTAATCTAGGACTCCCTCAATAGGCAAAAAAAAATTGACAATTTTATTTCTAGAATGATTTGTGTTGCGACGACAAAGAAATGCGACAAAAAATCACTGTGGTGGCGAGTGTCTGAAAATGTTGTGCAAAGCCTAAAAACAAGATAGGGAAATATATTTTCAACCTTCAAATTTTGACCTTAAAATTGTCCCGGGGTCTCTAGACTTTTTTTCTGAAACCTACTCAAGCAAGAAAACACGAATCTGGAAACAAAGGGATCTCGAAAACAAACCTAATATCGGATGGACTCCGATTGTTGGCTGATAGATGGTGGTATATATATATGGACACATATTTGGCAGATATATATTGGTGATATATGGACTCGGATTGGTGGCTGATAGGCGGTGGCATATATGGACAGATATTGATCACAGATATATGGTGGTGATATATTGACCCGGATTTGTGATGATGATGGTGGATGATGGTATATGGTAGTGGTGATCATGGTGGTGGGTGATGGTATATGGTAGCGGTGAAGATGATGGTGGATGGCAGCAAAGTTGAAGATGGTGCGATGGTGGCATAACTACTTGTGAAGAAAACTCGAAACTCTGAAGGACTAGACCCTAAGACCAACAACTCGACTTGTCGATGTAACCACAAATTCAACAAAGCAGAACACTGAACAGAAAATTACACAAGGCTCAGATGCATTCGGATATGATGAACTAACCCTATTTTTGTGGCTTTTTTCTGGACTATAGGTAGGAAGAATAGATGCGATCTAAACTATGAAAAACTAGAAATTATCACCAAGCAACCTAGAAATATGATACCACTTGATATAGGCAAAGGTCTTCCATGTTTCAATGAGACGGTGGCTATCATTTTTTAGTGGAGTAGACTTTGACAATCCGACTACGATCGTGCGAGGATGTCGCACATTACCAATCGCAAAACCAACTCTGACAGGTTACTGACTATGTTGGAGCATGATCAACCTGACCATGAAGGTCTATTTCCTGCACGCGAATGAAGAACAAGAAAGAAATTGAAATTGCAATCTGGATATTGTGAATATAAGAGGAACGCTTTATTGATTAAAGTGGGCTTCTGTGACGTCTTGGTCTAGTCGTAGAACACAAACGGAGGAGAGAAGTTGCAGCAATGGCAAACTGGTAATCTAAACAAAATTCTAGTCTAAACGGCGGCGTAAGGGCTGTGTATATGTGGGAAGAGTGGGGGATTTCATTGCCCCTTGGAGGAGGGGTCTGAAACTAACCTTAACTCGATTTCCACACACACATGGACACTAAAAACAGCCTATAATGTTGTATTTCAAAATTACATGGGCCTGGCCCAAAAATATGGTGACACAACACATATAATAATGTATGGAAGAAATATATGATGTGACATGATGTATATTTCGTCCAAGCCTTCAAGCACTCCATATGATGGGTTCAAAATCAAAATTAATAACTGGAAACTCCATTGTTCTTTCGCACGCGCGCCCTCTTCTCCAGTCTTAATCTCACTCCTATGGCCATCCTTCCTATCCATGCTAGGTCCTGCATTCATAAGAAGAACAAAAGTATCTAATTTAGGCAGCATCATATGTTCATGAACGTTAGAAGGATTTGCAAGAAATGAACGTACATGATAATTTAGTTGGCATGCGCGAGCTCTTGTAATTGGTCCAATTTGTGTAACTGTTGGGGATGTGGGTGCAACATTAGTAGGGATGTTGATGTGGAGCATCCTATGGACATCACGATGGCAAGAGTCCCTTTGGCAAGTGACACATGCCACATCTACTCCACATACATAAAGGAGAATCATCTCCTTTACACGTGTTCACTTGACCCCTTCGAGGATGGTATACTACTTAACATTCCTCTCATGTGCATGCATAGGTATTGTTGGAGCTTCACGGATGACGAGGAGGAGTGCCAGCACCTATGTACGACCACACCATGCACGAGGGAAGCTTGGAAGAGACAGAAGAAGAAGCAAGGACGACATTCTGGAAGTCCCGGACCTTCCGGCCTTCTTGGAACCTCTGGACCCCGAACCTTCCAACTGGCCCGGACCATCCGGCCTCCGGCAACAAGAGCAGCTCCCAGACCTGCAAACACTGTGGATAGCCCATACCCTGCCCAGACCTCACCAGAAACCTAGGATGACATGGAACTAGCTTATAGATAGTTGAGCCATGCTCCTTCCACTTCCTCCTCCCATGGAGATGACCACCTCTATGTGAGAAGATCCAAGTGGATGTCAAGACCCCTCATGTAGGGAAGATCCTCCGGGATATCAAGGCCCCACCTCCCCATGGGATTTGGGATGAACTCTATCACATATCCTTCTTTCCCTTTATTGATCATGTCCCTTGTGGATCATGTGTGTGGTGAGTCTAGTGGATGTGTGATTGGACTTGTTCTTGAGTGTTTCCTCTTGTGATTTTCCCCCTCGCGTTCTTTGTGTTCTTGAGGTTTCCCCGTCCAATTCATGAAATATCAACCCACATGGGCTTGCCTGTATCAGATGTCCTCATCGCAACCTCCTTCCTAGGGGCATGAGATAAGTTCTTTGTTAGAAGAGATCTAACAGAGGACACAATAAGTATCTAAGTTCCTTGTGTAAAATTTGAGTTTGTGGACCATAAGGACTTCCATCCTTTCCATATCTTGCTAGCCTCTTCGGTGTCGTGGATTGCCCTTTCCCACCTCGAGGTTTGGAGCATAAGTCGCCATTGCATCCATCCCCATGATATGCTACACTCTATCACACATAAGCATCCATATATCATACCTGAAAATAGCCACCTAATAACCCACAAGTATAGGGGATCACAACAGTTTTGAGGGTAGAGTATTCAACCTAAATTTATAGATTCGACACATGGGGAGCCAAAGAACTTTTGAGAGTATTAGCAGTTGAGTTGTGAATTCAAACACACCTGAAGTTAAATATCTATTGCAAAGTGATCAGTAGCACAATAATATGATAGCTTGATTGTAGTAGTAACAATAACAATAATAGTAGCGGTAGTAGTAGTAGTAATAGTTTTGTAGCAAGTGCAATAGTAACAACATCAGTAGTAACTTAGCAAGAGAAATAAGTGGAAAACTCGTAGGCACTGGAGCGGTGTATTCGTTGGATGATATTCATCATATAACATTCATAACCTAGGACGACACAGAACTAGCTCAAGTTCGTCAATGTAATGTAGGCATATATTTCCTATATAGTCATACGTGCTTATGGGAAAGAACTTGTAGGACATCTTTTGTCCTACCCTCCCATGGCAGCTGGGTCCATAAGGAAACTAAGGGATATTAATGCCTCCGTTTAATAGAGAACCAGAACAAAGCATTAACACATAATGAATACATCAACTCCTCAAACTACGGTCATCACCGTGAAGTATCCCAAATATTGTCACTATGGGGTTAACAGAACATACCACGTAATTGGTGCATATGACTAGGCAAGATCGGATCAAGAACATAGATATAATGATGATAACATAAACGGTTCAGATCAGAAATGATGAGACTTGGGCCCTAGTGAAAAACATTAAGCATGGAAAAGTCATAGGAACATCAATCTTAGAACATAGTGGATACTAGGAATCAAGCCCTAACAAAACTAACTCGATTACATGATGAATCTCATCCAAAACCTCATCAACCAGAAAGCCTATGAAGGAATTAGTCACTCTCGATGGGGAGCATCATCAAATTGGTGATGAACGAGGGTTCATGATAACGAAGACCAAGATTCCCCTCTCTAGAGCCCCGAATGGGCTCCAGATCTGGCCTCCCGATGAAGAATAGGTGGCGGCGTCCCTATATCGTGTAATGTGATCAAACTTTCTCCTTGATTTTTTTTCTAGAAAAACATGATTTTATAACGCTCGAATTAGGATGGGGGGCATGAGGTGAGCACCACCCGCCAGGCCGCGCCAGGGGGCTCGCGCCCCTTGGTGTGTGTTCCTCACCCTGGCCCTCCTCTCTGGTGTTTTTTCTCCAATGTTCCTCAAATATTCTGAAATAATTCTCCAAATTTTTTTGTTCCATTCCAATAACTCTTATTTCTGTACAAAACAACACCATGGTAGTTCTGTTGGTAAAAGCATCAATACGGGTTAGTTTCATTCAAATCATGCAAATTAGAGTCCAATACAAGGACAAAAGCGTTAGGAAAGTAGATACGTGGAGATGTATCAACTCCCCAAGCATAAACCCATGCTTGTCCTCAAGCAATTCAGTTGACAAAGTGAAAGTGAAAAACAAAAACTTTTACGAACTCTTTTGCTGTTGTTTATATACATATGCTTACATAGCACCCAAGTTTTAAGCAAAGATTATGACTAACCATGTCAACAATAACTCTTAAGGATTATATTAACACATATCAATGACACAAGCAACTAGCGAGGAATAATAAAATATCTCAAGTGCAAACATTTGTCAAAACAATCATGATATAATATGACAATAGTGGTATCTCGCTAGCCCTTTCTGAGACCGCAAAAAATAAATGCAGACCACCTCCGAAGTTCAAGAAATGACTAAACATTGTAATTCATGGTAGA
This sequence comes from Hordeum marinum, assembly GCA_022496015.1. Lineage (NCBI taxonomy): Eukaryota > Viridiplantae > Streptophyta > Magnoliopsida > Poales > Poaceae > Hordeum > Hordeum marinum. Next base: position 131,198,532 of record CM039676.1, on the reverse strand, counting down.
AAACATCCAGTCATGATGCATCCAACATTCACTATACACAATGCATCAGGATGACAATAGTGCTCTCAGATCTGGCGCTTATTTGAGAAGGTGATGACTCAACATTAAAGTAAATAGATAGTCCATTCATAGAGGGACGCATGGATTCGCAGAGGTGGTAGAGATCAAAGATTAAATAAGATATAAGTATAATTTGGGAGCTACACCCTTCCTGTCAGCGTTATGACCAAGATCTATCAATATCTTCCATGCTAAACAAATTAGCAGAGGTTCCCAAGCGGTAAAGTAAAGGTTTACTCCTCCCCCAACAACAAACACACTCCATGGCGAGCCAAATCCATGGGTACCGTCCAAACCAAGAACATTCCTAGGGAGATTTGTTTAATTATTTCCATTTCTTTTTATTTTGGGGTTGGCAATCCCTATTACCGTCCCTCTCGTGTAAGGACAAGTGAATAAACACTCATAATTAGAATAATCCACTTAACATGGAAGATACTAGCTATCCCTTGTCGCTCCATGAGTGGTCTAGGCACATAAAACATATGCTCATTTGAAATTTTAGAGGTGGCACATGCAAATTTACTTGGAACAACAAGGTAATACCACACATTGGTAGATATGGTGGACTCATCTGGAAAAACTTTGCTTTCAGGATTTTGATGCACAAGCAGTATTCCCACTTAGTACAGGTGTAGGCTAGCAAATAGATTGAGAAGCGGCTAGTTAGAGAGCGAAGACGGTCATAAACACGCATTACAAATAATAAACATTGAAAGTTATCATCAGTAGGATATGGACACCAAGAACATAAATATCATGAAGGCTATGTTAGTTTTGATTCAACTACATGTGCAAACATGTGCCAAGTCAAGCCACTTGAAACATTTAGAGGAAGATACCATATCATTATACTACATCACAACCATTTTAGTGCATGTTGAGATCTAAGATAAATCATTATCCACTCCTAGCTACTTGAGCATGGAATGAGCAACTATAATCTCTAATTATCATTGTAAACTTGTTTGGTCATAATATGGTGAATCATGGATACTAGGTTTAACATATTTACAAAAACAAAAACAAGTTGAGTTCATACTCACTTCTCTCTGCCATGTCCAATTCTTGAAATGTCATCATTATTGCCTTTCACTTGCACGATCCAATAATACGAAAATAATAATAGTGCAAGAGTGTCGTGGAGTAAGCTGGAATCTACAAACATTTTATTCAAGAGTAGAAGACAAATTAGTATAGTCTCTTTGTTAGATCAACAGTAAAGCATATGAGAGTAACTCAACATTTTCATCGCGGTAATCTCCTTGGTATGGCTCGATAAAAGAAAGAGAATTTGAGAGAAACGCACTAAAATATTTTTGGAATTTTTTAGTTTTTCATGAAGAAAAAAAAAGGAAAAAACGAGAGAAACTATTTACAAGGGAGAATTCCCAATAAGAAAAACAAGAAATGAAAAATCTATTTGGATTTTCTTTTAATACTACAACTAACTAAATTGAAAATAAAGACCGAAAAGAAGCAAGAAGTATTTTTGGATTGTCTCAACGTTTTTCAAACTTAAAAGAAGGAAGCAAGAAAAAAATCTAGCATGGATAATACAATGAAAAAATGTGAACACTAACAACTGGAATGAAATGCGTGAATATGAATATAATGGCGGTGGAAACACGTACTCCCCGAAGCTTAGGCTTTTGGCCTAGCTTGGTAATCAACCTAGATAATAGTCTTAGTCGATACGAGGTGGAGGTGGCACCTGAGAGTCCCACTCCTAGGGCATCTCCTCAGCTGCTGCTAGGCTGTTCCGGTAGGCGGTGATGTCATCTGGCATAATTCGGTATCCGTTCCTAGCAATACAATCAAACAAGGAAGGTGCAGGCAACGGGATAACATCATAGGTTATGATTCTGAATACTTAATTGTAGAAAATATTATGAAGAGATCAGCTTCGTCATTCAATTGGTGATGCAGCAACGTCGTATGATCTAGATAAACCTTGGGAAAAAGATAATCTTGTGGGCGTATCTGAACTTTAAAATGAGTCGCTAAACGAGTAGCATAAATGCCATCGTGTATCTTTCCCTTAATCTTGTTAAGGTGTAGGCATCGTGCAATAATAGATCCTACGCTAAAAGTATGATCATTGTGTCATGCACGGCATAAAATGGCAAGGTTAGGGGCACTGAGTGCACCGACCTTTTCCTTCGCAGTTAAACACTTCATGATGAATGGAGCAAAGTAGTGCAAAGAAAGAAACTGCAAACTGGTAGCACTCGCTTTTGACACACCTCTTTCGTCATCCACTGTTAAAGTGAGGAGAAAGTCCTCAAGCTCTATGGGTCTAGGATCTCTTAATTCCCCATCAGAAGGAAGCATACATATGTCACAAAAGTTGGCAAGTGATATCTTATAAGTTTCAGCATAAAGATTAAAATGCGCCTCAGGAGGATTATTCTTACTCAGAATTTGAAAACTTTGCACAAAGGAATTTGTAAGGATGTGGTATTGGTCACACTCATCTGCGAGGAAGTTAGTCAGCCCAGCATTTGCGATGAATTGGGCAAACTCTTGAAGGAATCCAGCCTCCTCCATAAAAGGATTATGTGGCCATTCGCGTGGCCACACTTCTGCCTTCCTTGGAGTGTTGAGGTCAATGTCCGACAATTCCCTAGTTACTCCTTTATCATTATTCTTGGAGGAGTACTTCCTAAAGAAATTCAGCTTATTGTCTGCAAATAAATTTCTGAAAATCTTAGTCCAGAAATTGTTTTTCAACCAAACTTAACAAGATTGATAGCAACAACTCCTAAGAATGAGTAGTGTCCATACCAAGCATTCAAACCACTTAGAACTCTTAGAATTCAACATGCAAGCTCATATACAGCAGCACCACGTATTATGAAAATAAACCAGAAAATCAAAAACTAATTGGATCAATGGGAGAGTTACATACCAAGAAGCAATCCCCTAAAACTATTTCGAAAATGGAGCTTCGATCAAAGAGATTGAAATCCTTGGGTTTGTGAGCACGGACACGAGAGAGATAGAGAGAGAGAGAGAGTAATGGTGATTTTTTCTGGGGGTAGGGGACGACATTGGCTAAGGGAATAAGTGAGGGGACCCACGTCGTATCCACCACCCACCAGCGCACTCACACGCTTGCTGGCATGCCCTGCTATCGTGGGCACCAGGTGCAGACCCCTCTGATGTTATTTATTTGAAAAAATCAAAAAACATCAGAAAACAGTCATGTTAAATTTTCAGGACATTCTGAGAACTTTTATTTTTGGTTCATTTTTTTACTACACGGGAAATTCAGAAAACAAGATAAGCATGCCATTTTGTTTTATTAAACTAATATAAAAAGAAAATAAAAAGTGGATACAGAAAGTTGTGTCTACTAAATTCATCAATTTCATACCTCTCAAAAATGATCCATTAATAAGGTTGATCAAGTTTTATTAATAACCACCTTTGATTAGCATGAAACCAAAGAACTTTCGTAAAACACTAAGTTACTTCAACGGGGTTATGCATATCCCGAACTATAATTATATAATATTTCCTTCTGGCAGTAGGTAGACGTAGATGAAAGCTTCCAATAGTAAGTGTTCGAGAGTTTTCAATAACATTGACACCATTCACTTGGAATTGCTTCTTCGGAAAGTGCACCGTATGCTCATTACCATTGATATGAAAAGTGACTTTGCTTTTATTCCAAGCAATAATAGACCCTGCGGTATTCAAAAAGGGTCTACGAAGGATAATCAACATGTTTTCATCCTCGAGCTTCCTAAGAATAACAAAGTCCGTTAAGATAGTAACATTTGGAACAACAACGAGCACATCCTCACAAATACCGATAGGTATGGCAGTTGATTTGTGAGCCATTTGCAATGATACTTTAGTAGGTTTGAGTTTATTCAAATCAAGTCTTTTATATAAAGAGAAAGGCATAACACTAACACCAGCTCCCAAATTACACAAAGCAGTTTTGACATAATTTCCTTTCATGGAGCAAGGTATAGTAGGTATTCCTAGATCTCCATTTTTTAGGTACTCCATCCTTAAAAGAATAATTAGCAAGCATGGTGGAGATTTCAACATTAGGTATCTTTCTTTTATTTGTGATGATGTCTTCCATGTATGTTGCATAAGGAGGCATCTTTAAGATATCAGTTTAGTGGGTACTTAAAAGACTGGCCTAATAATTCCAGCAAAGCATTCAAATTCTTCATCATCCTTTTTCTTAGATGGTTTAGGTTTCTGAATCCATGGCTCTCTTTCTTTACCATGTTCTCTAGCCACAAAGCCATTTTTGTCATACCATTTTTTAGGTTGTGGATTATCAAGAACAACAATGGGTTCTATTTCTACATCATTATGTGGTTTGTTATCATTACTAGGTTGACTATCCTCACGAACATAACTATCATTATCTTATCACTAGGTGGATCTTCACTACCAGATTGAGTTTCAGCATCAGAAATTGAAAGATCATTATTATCATCAGGAGGTTTTTCTATCCCAGGTCCTATCATTTTTCTTTTTCTTTTTCTTTTTAGAAGTACTATATGTATGAGCATTAATTCCTAGAGAGTCTTGTTCAATTATTTTAGGATGTCCTTCAGGATAAAGAGGTTCTTGGGTCATTCTACCTCCTCTAGTTACTACTCTAGTAGCATGATCATTCAAACTATTATTCATTTCATTAGGAAATTCTTTTGAGATTTAGCAACTTCTTCTAACTGAGTTTGAACCATAGAGGCATGTTTTCGTACACCTCTAACATCATTACGAATTCTAAATAACCAGTCAGTCAAGTGAGCAATCATATCGTAATTATATTTTAATTGTTTGAGACATTTGCATTGAAGTGATCTTGTTTCCTAATGTAGTTATCAAACTCATGTAAGCATTGAATAGGATGGTTATTGTAAGGAATATAACCTTCATCAAAATTTAATTAAAAAATTACCTCGACCACCTATGGAGGAGGTCGTGTGTTAAGTCCATCTATTTCTTCAATAGGTGGTAAATTCTTAATATCCTCAGCATTGATACATTTTTCCTTCGTACATTTCTTTGACTCTTGCATATCTTGAGGACTAAGAAATAATATACCCCTCTTCTTCGGAGTGGGTTCAAGTGGTGGTTCAGGGAGAGTCCAATCATATTTTTTTATATTATTCAATAGTTCCTCCCCTTTTCAACAGTTCGTTCCCTAAAAACACAACCAACACAACTATCTAGGAAGCCCCTAGAAGCATCAGTTAGTCCATTATAGAAGATATCAAGTATTTAATTTTTCTTAAGCGGGTGATCAGGAAAAGCATTACATAATTGGAGAAGCCTACCCCAAGCTTCTGGGAGACTCTCTTCTTCAGTTTGCACAAAGTTAAATATTTCATGTAAGGCAGCTTGTTTCTTATGGACAGGAAAATATTTTCCAGCGAATTAGTTAACCATATCCTGGGGACTACACACACAACCAGGAGTAAGCGTACTGTACCATATATTAGCATCACCCTTTAATGTGAATGGAAATAATTTGAGAATATAATAGTAGCGAATATTCTCATCGTGAGCAAATAGGGTTGCTATATCATTCAGCTTAGTAAGATGTGCTACCACAATTCCAGTTTCATAACCATGAAAAGGATCAGATTCAACCCAAGTAATTAACTCTAGGTCGACAAAGAATTTATAGTCCTTATCGGTAACAAAGATAGGTGAACTAGCAAACTTAGGATCACATTTCATTTTAGCATTCAAAGTCTTTTCTTTATACTTGCATAGTAGTTTCTTAAGATCATTTCTATCCTTACAAGCAGGAATCTCTCTAGCTATTTCTCCATCCAAAGCATAACCTTAAGGTATATTAGGCATTTCAAATCTTGGAGATCTAAGACTGATAAGTGTTTCATAAGTATCAATTTCAAAGATCTCATCAGTTTCAGTCGTTTCATCAGTTTCGATGATTTCATTCTATCTATCTCTAGCAATTAGTTTATCAAGAAATTCACCTAGTGGCACATTATCATAAAACATGGTACTAGAATCATCATAAGCATCATTCATAGTAGAAATAGAATCATCAATATCAGGATTAATAGCAGGTGGTGGTGTTGCAAGTTTACTCATACCAGAAGGTGAATCATGTATAGAGTGTGATAGCAATTCCTTACCTCCCCTCGTCGTAGAGGGAAAAATCTTTGTTTTAGTGTCTGTAAGATTCCACATAGTGATAGATTGATATAAATCCCAAGTGACTCAACAAATATATCTATCCTCCCCGACAACAGCGCAACAAAAAGGTCTTGATAACCCACAAGTATAGGAGATGACAACAGTTTTTGAGGGTGGAGTATTCAACCCAAATTTATAGATTCGATACAAGGGGAGCCAAAGAATACTTGAGAGTATTAGCAGTTGAGTTGTCAATACAGCCACACCTGAAGATAAATATCTACAGCAAAGTGATCAGCAACAAAGTAATATGATATTTGATAGCAGTAGTAACAGTAACAATAGCGGTAAAATTAGCAGTAATAGTTTTGTAGCAAGTGCAATAGTAACAACAACAATAGTAACTTAGCAAGAGCAATAAGTGGAAATCTCATAGGCACTGGATTAGTGTATTTAGTTTGTCAATGTAATAGTCATAACCTAGGATGACACAGAACTAGCTCTAGTTTGTCAATGTAATGTAGGCATGTATTCTGTATATAGTCATACGTGCTTACGGAAAAGAACTTGCATGACATCTTTTGTCCTACCCTCCCGTGGCAGTGGGGTCCATAAGGAAACTAACGGATATTAAGGCCTCCTTTTAATGGATAACCGGAACAAAGCATTATCACATACTGAATACATGAACTCTACAAACTACGACCATCATTGTGAAGTCCCCAAATATTGTCACTATGGGATTGACGGATCATAACACGTAACAGGTGCATATGACTTGGCAAGATCGGATCAAGAACATGTATATAATGATGATCACATAAATGGTTCAGATCTGAAATCATGGCACTCAGGCCCTAGTGACAAGCATTAAGCATGGCAAAGTCATAGCAACGTCAATCTTAGAACATAGTGGATACTAGGGATCAAGCCCTAACAAAACTAACTCGATTACATGTTGAATGCACTACTCGAAACAGCAAATTTTCCATCTGCCATTTCTTTGCCGTCAGCTGCCAGATGGCCAAGCAGCTATTTGCCATCAGTTTTGAGTAAACAAACGACAAAGAACTAGTTGACGACGAAGAAGCTCTTTGCCTTCAGCTAGTTCTTTGCTGTCTACCAGTGGACGGCAAACTAGCTTTGCCGTCAGCTAGCAGACGGCAAAGAGGAAGGGTGGCCCACTAACGGGTATCAGCTAACTAACATTTTCTTTGTCCTCTGGTAGAGGACGGCAAAGCTTCTTTGCCGTTTGCTAGCAGACGACAAAGAAGTAACGTCCGTCCCCCCAGTCCCACCCCACTAGCTAGTCTCTTTGTCGTCTGCTAGCAGACGGCAAAGAGATTAACCTACCTAACCACCGTGCCCCACCCCGGTCTCTCTCCCTCACCTCACCCATGCCGTCCTCGGTTGCGTGAGCCGCCACCGCCCCCGCGCTACCCCCGGAGCAGCCACCGCCGCCGGCAAGCCCCGCCCCTCGCCGCCCGCCCCGTCGCCCCACCCCTCTCTCTCTCCCCTCACCTCACCAGCCCCGCCCCTCTCCGCCCACCCCGTCGCCTCACCCTGAGCTGCCGCCTCCCACCCACCACCCCCCGGAGCCCCCGCCACGACTGGCCAGCCCCGCCCACCGGTGCCCACCTCGTCGCCGGCCGGCCGCCCGCCCTGCCCCGGTCGCCCCTCCCAGCAGACACAGGTAGCGCCCACCGTGCTGCCCCGCCCCACAGCCGGAGTCGCGGCGCCCAGCCCTGCCCTGCCGCTGGAGCCGCACCGTCAAACCCTAAGGTGATTTTTTTTCTGTTTTTCTATTTATTTATATGTAGTTTAGCTAGATTTAGATTTAGTTCAGACTTAGTTTAGTTAGGTCGAGGATCAAGGGGAAAAGGAGTCGAGGGTCGACCCCGACACGACACCACCGACACCCCGACCCCCGACATGACACCCCAACACCCTGACACGGCACCCCCGACCCCGACACGACACCCCTGACACCCCGACCCCGACACGACACCCCCGACATGCCGACCGTGACACGACACCCTGACCCCCGACACGACACCCCGACACCCTAACACAGCACCCCCACCATGACACAACACCCCTACCCTGACACGACACCCTTGACTCCCCGACCCCGACATGACACCCCCGGCACCGCCGACACCCCCGAGACCCTGACACCCCTAGATTTAGTTTAGGTTTATTTAGATTGTTAGGGGTCGAGGATCGAGGGTAAAAGGAGTCTAGGATCGACCCCGACACGACACGGCCGACACCCCGACCCCCGACACGAGACCCCGTCCCGGCACCCCCTACACTCGACCCCGACACGACATCCCCCGACACCCCGACCCCGGCACGACACCCGACACCCTGACATGGCACCCCCCACCATGACACAACACCCCTACCCTGACACAACACCCTCGACTCCCCGACCCCGACACGACACCCCCGACACCGTCGACACCCCCGAGACCCTGACACCCCTAGATTTAGTTTAGGTTTATTTAGATTGTTAAGGGTCGAGGATCGAGGGTAAAAGGAGTCGAGGATCGACCCCGACACGACATGGCCGACACCCCGACCCACGACACGACACCCCGTCACGGCACACCCTACACCCGACCCCGACACGACACCCCCCGACACCCCGACCCCGACCCGACACCCGATACCCCGACACGGCACCCCCAACCACGACACAACACCCCTACCCCGACACGACACCCCCGACACCCCGACCCCAACACGACACCCCTGACCCCCCGACCCTGACACGATACCCCCGACACGACACCCCCGACACCCCGACACGACACGGGTTATATATTTGTGAATTATGAGTTAGGTCATATATCTTTTGATTTTTTATACAAAACATCATATTTATGTTGATCAGGTGGATTTAAATGTGCAGTTGTTTCGTCGCTGCGAGGGTTTGGTGTTCGATGACCACCACGTGCGTTCGACAAGCTCCGCCCCTACGTTCATGGGTGAGCACAAATGACATCTCCTCTTGCCCCCTTCATTTCCTTTGTTCCGGTCTTCGTGCCGATGAAACTTGCTAACTATATGTGTCTTCAATCATCAGTATGCGTGACCACTATGCGTCTCCCATTCGAAAGGGTTGCATCTATAAATATGCTTTCATTAGCATATTTATAACCGTGATTCTTTCGAATTGTCCAACGTTATCCATGGATAGCCCGAGTATGTGTAGATTGGGTTCGTTTTCCCATATGCTCTGCTCCGGATCCGATGGAGAATTTTGTCAGTGCCTCCCTGTTGTTCTGCGAGTACACATCCTCTCTGCTTATTCCTGAGACGTGTATTAGGAGAACAACGTGGAGGTGCTGCTGAAATTGTGCGTCGCATCCGGAGCAGAGCATGGGAAAACGAACCCAATCTACACATACTAGGGTGGGATTAGGACCTATCTTTACCTACTAGCGTCTAGGTTCCATCGACGTAATAAAACTGACAAACTCTATTAACTGATGAATATCGTTTGCTGAATTATGTATATATTTTTTGTGTCCAGTATCTAGGCAAGATGAGTGATCATGGGTTGATGTACACCGGTCACACTAATGAGAAAGACATGACCCGTGAATGGATAACAAAAACCAAGGAGTTTCTGAGAGACACATTTGCAAATGGACAGAAAACAACCTGGTGCCCTTGTGTCGATTGCGACAACTATAAGAAGAAGTCAGAGTTTGAAATGATAAAACACTTACAAAAGTGGGGTTTTACGCCTATTTATACAGTCTGGATATTTCATGGTGAGTTTGCCCAATGTGCAAGAGCTGAGGTGGTTCGTCGTCGCACCGACGAGCATGGTACCGGGATCGAAGACATGGTGCAAGACTTTGATGATGCTCGGGATTTAGACGATGAGATGGAGGAATCTGGAAAGGCCTTTTATGAAATGTTGGAGTCTTCAAAACATCCGCTCCAAGAGCACACTGAGCTTTGTCAGCTAGATGCCATCGCGCAAGTAATGGCTATGAAGGCTCAGTTCAACCTGGGTAGAGAATGCTACGACGCGATGGTGATGATATTTGGACGCTTTCTACCCAAAGGCCATGTATTTCCACCAAACCTGTACGAGTCGGATAAAATCCTAAGTGCGCTTAAGATGCCCTATGAGAAGATAGATGCCTATGAGAATGGATGTGCCTTATTTAGGCTTGAGTATGCGGGCTTGAACTATTGGACCATTTGCAATGCTTCCAGGTATGTTCTGGTAGACAACGGTATGGGTGAGAAGAGTCAGACCAAAATCCCCATTAATGTTCTTCAGTATCTGCCAATCATACCAAGACTTCAATGTATTTTCATGGTCGAAGAGACGGCCAGACAGATGACATGGCATAAATTGGGCAAAAGAACAGAACTAGATGCGGATGGGAATCCAATGTTGGGACACACTTCAGACGCTTTTGCATGGAAGCACTTCGATGCATTACATAAGGATTAGGCGGCAGATCCAAGGCATCCTTGAGTTGCCATCAGCATGGATGGGTTCCACGTGTATGGTATGATGGCAACACAATACGATTGTTGGCCTGTATTTGTCATTCCACTCAATCTCCCCTGGAGATATTATGAAAAGAAAGACCATTTTCTTGACGTTGATAATTCTAGGGCCCAAATATCCGGCGAAGAATATGAATGTGTACATGCAACCTCTTAAGGATGAATTGCGAGAAGCCTAGGATAATGGGATCAGGACATATGACGCCGCTACAAAAAAGAACTTCCAAATGCATGTGTGGTACATGTACTCGATGCATGACTTGCCGGCGTATGTGATATTCATTGGCTGGTTTGTGCATGGAAGGTTTCCGTGCCCCACAAGCAAGGCAGCTCTTTAGTTCCGTTGGCTGGAGGCGGGTCGCAAGTCTTCTTGCTTCGACATGCATAGCAAGTTCCTCGATCCTGACCACAAGTTCAGAAAAGACAAGAATAATTTCATCAAAGGTAGAGTTGTCAAAAACACTTCACCACCTGCGTAGACACGCCAACAGATCCTGGATCAGATAAACACTCTCAAGCCGGATCCAGATCGTCCAGGGTATTTCGAAGGGTATAATACGGAAACACGCCTAGACTCACAAGATATGTTTGTGGGATCTTCCTTACTTTAAAGACCTCCTTTGCCCACACAACTTCGACGCGATGCACACTGAAAAAAATATCGCGGAGGCCCTTTTTGCTACATTGTTTGACATAGAGGGGAAGTCGAAGGATAATCCTAAGGCTAGAGTCGACCAGGAGGCTCTATGTGATAGATCGTTACAAAACATTCGACAACCGAAAGGAAAGAAGAACTCGAGGAGGCCAAAGGCGTGGTTCAATCTTGGAAGGCCATATATGAGGGCAATGATCTCATGGGTGAAAATGAAGTTGATGTTCCCCGATGGGTATGCAGCGAATCTAAAGAGGAGAGCGAGTCTTGACAAATTGAAAATATTTGGTCTCGAGAGTCATGATTGGCACATATGGCTTGAGTGGGTAATGCCGGTGATGTTGCGTGGCTTTATCCCTAAGGATGTATGGCTAGTACTGGCAGAGCTGAGCTATTTCTTCCGTGCACTTTGTGCGAAAGAACTATCGCCTGACGTGCTATACGAACAGGAAGAGTTGGCACCGGAGTTGATCTGCAAGTTAGAAAAGATCTTTCCACCGGGCCTCTTTAATCCAATGCAGCATTTGATTTTGCATCCCAACCGAGGTAAGATTGGGGGGGCATGCAAAATCGTTGGTTCTTCACAACTGAGAGGATGCAGAAGATGCTACGAGAAAAATGTAAAAATAAACGTAGAGTTGAAGCATCGATGGCCGAGGCATTCATTACTAAGGAGGCGGCAAACTTCTTGACATCACACTATAAAGCCAAGAATCATCATTTGAATAATCCGAAGCCTCGGTACAATGATGGCGACTGTGAAAAAGGTCGATCCAACCTCAGCCTATTCAAAGGGAAGCTCGCACGAGCCAGTGCTTCAAAATAAATAGCATTGGATGTCGAAGAATGCCGGACCATTTCGTTGTATATCTTCAACAACCCAATAGTAGTGCGGCCATACATCGAGTAAGTTCTTGGTACATTGTTTTGCAACTACTAATGCCTTTGAAATGCTCTTATTCCCGGATATGTGATATAGTCGATACGTCATCGAATTCTCGGATGGAGTGGTGACCCAAAAGGATTCCATCAAAGAGTATGAGCTTCTGGCAAGGCATGGAGGCGGCTATCCCGGTTTCATCTCTTGGTTCAAGCAAACGGTAATTTCCATTAATTATATGATTTCATTTCTTCGCCTAGTTTTCAGCTAATGCAACAATCCTTTCGTATTAAACTTGTAGGCTAATGCAGAGTCTATGGACTCTGAATTGAGACAAGTCGCTAATGGTTTTGACTATAAGGTCCGTTCATTTGACAAATACAACATCAACGGGTATCGCTTTCATACTTTTGGCAAAGACCTATCTATGGCGGACCAAAAGTCTACAAATTGTTGTGTCTCTACTGTCGGCGAAGTAGGGGTCGAGTATTATGGAAGAGCTGAAGAAATTTATGAACTTACATTCTTTGGTAAAAACCCACCAGACGTCGTAGCCTTCAAATGTTATTGGTTCCAGCCGAAGGAGACTAGAAGGACTCATGAACATATAGGGCTAGTCGAAAGCAAACAAAGCACCCATTTAGATGTTCCCGATGTCTATATTATGGCTCAACAGGCGACCCAAGTTTTCTATCTACCGTGGGCCTGCCAAACGGATCCAAATTTGAAAGGTTGGGATGTCGTTTATGATGTGCCGCCACATTTTAGACCACCTCCCCTCAATGAAGATGATTATGAACCTGACATTAACCCAGACACATATGAAGGAGAATTCTTCCAAGAAACACATGTTTCTAAGAAAGGTTTCAAGAACCGCTCTACTTCACCCCAGAACATTGAGGTCGACAGCGACAGTGAACCCGACTTCACCCCTGAGCCGGAACATGTTTATGCAAATTCTTGACCGATTACATATGGGCATTCCACATGTTGATGCATTTATTGATGATGCTGATGAGCACGTCATTACTGATAGTGATGATGATTATGCATTTATTGATCCTGGAGCATGTATAGACGATGAACATTAATATTAGTAAGCTAAGGTATTCAATTATTATTATGTATGTATATATTATTAATTAGTTCATGTTATTAGGTATTCAATTTTTTTATGTTGAACTAATTTCGTTCATTCTTTGTTATTGCAGGTGTTGACAGATGGTGGGCTCAGGTAGAGAGGGCTCTGACCATCCTTCCTTGGCGCGTGCTGGGAGGGGTGCTATTATTCCATGCCAGCAACATGGGAGAGCGTTGGTACACTTCATGTAGACACCGGCGGGCACTTCTTCTTCGACCGGGAGAGGTCGGGGAAGACGAAGAGAGGTGCTAGAGGTAGGAAGGCTGCTGCACCTTCCTTGTCGCCACGCCTAGCTGATTCTCCCAACCACAAGACTGCTCCATCTCAGGTGGACCCGTCTGACTTGGACCCGTCTCGGACTCCGGTCGACGAGCCTCGGGTCGACGAGCCTCGGGTAACCGAGCCTTCGTCCTACAAGACTCCGGTCCCAGAGTCTTCGTCCCAAGAGACTCGGGTCCTAGAGTCTTCATCCCACGTGACTCCAGAGGCTAGTGTCCAGGCTGATGGTGGCGAGGACAACTTGTTTGAGGACACTATAGCGAGAGCGAGCTGGTTGAGGAGGGCAAGAAGGTTTACCAGCGTGGTTGTACAAATCTCCCGCCCGTGCCGACGACCCGTGAGCAGAGGTGGTTGATTGTGCCTAATGTTGAGAAGTAAGTGCATTTACTCTTTTTTAACCCTTTTCCTTCAGGTTTCTTCAAATTAATATCTAATGTGTTGGCCTTGTCATATTCTGGGGGTTGGAAACACGAGCATGGTGTCCGCAGGCCCAACCAGGTCCTTGGTGTGCTTCTCTGGCACCACTTCTCAGGGAAGGTCCAGTTGCCTAGTGAGGGTGAGGCTCCATAGGTAGCACCAACCTGGGAGATGTACATGGCTGCCTCGGCCCCGCTAGTGGAGATGGTCGACGATGTCTTGTGCGAGATGGTGGCTGACATTGTGATTTGTTGCTTTTGGGTAATTTCTCCTTTACAGACCTTCTACAGGTGCTTGAGAAATACGAGGCGAAAGCGGCTATTGTTCTCGAAGCCGAGTGCAAGCGCCTACTTCAGAACTTATGGCATGAGGCTTGGGTGTGGGCTATTCGAGACTACTACGCCTCAACTAACATTAAGAGGGCCAAGAAGAAGTGTCGCAAAAATTATCTGAGTAAGGAGAAGTTAATGAAGGTAATTATCTATTGTTAAGGCCTTGTACTTAGTTTCTTTGATTCGATTCGTAGGAGTAGCGCTGAAATTTCTCTTGTCTAACTTAGGAGCCCTTCAGATGGTGTGCGGATAGGACGGACTGTTGGGAGGCATTGGTGGATGAGTGGTGCTCTCCCGAATGGCTAGCCGAACACAACAAGGCGAAGGATAAGCGTGCCCAAATGAGAGGTGTGCCACACCATCAAGGGAGCTCCAACCTGTTTGAGTACGGGGATCACTTGGTATGTGGTTTGCTTCATGATTCATGCAATTTCATTCTTCATGCTAGCTTGAGCCCTTAACTAATATTTTGTTCCTCTCTTTTAGGCACGAGAAAACAATAAGGAGGTGCCACCTCTGTTTGACCTCTATGCCATGGCCCATACTGCCTCGTACAAGAAGGCCAAGGTATTCTTTGAGGATGACCTTGATTATCCAGAGAGCTTCAACAACATCTCCTCTCACAACAAGCTCGTGAGGTATAAACATGAGGGGAAGGCGAGGAAAGGGGAGGACTTGAACCCGACCCAGAGTCCTTTTGATCCAGATATCGTGATGATATCTAGTGCTCGACAGCCATTGGGGATGGACTGATGCGTTGTCCTAGAACTCTCCTAGAGATCAAGAAGCGCCACACGAGCTCTCATCGTGAGATAAGGCCTCGTCCACGGCTAATGGAGCTCACCATTGAGGCTAGGGCCCAGGAGCTTCTGGCGGATGCAAACAGGCAGGCGGCATAGAGGGAGAGGGACATGGAGGAGAGTATGCCTAGGCTCTTGGAGGAGGAGAGGAACCGGAACGACGCGTCTCATCGGGCCCTATACGAGCTCCTCGTGGTAAGTTTCTCCTACATATTAGCCAAATCACGCACATAATGTTCGTTTCATCAGTAACTAATATGAATGACTCATGAAAACAAAATGTGCACACCGTGTGCCAGAACAATGGTCAGACCCCTCCGTCGATGCCCCATATTGCTATAGCACCCATGGTGCGTTTCATTTGAATGGTCATTAGTTACTAGTATTCACATTTGAGTTGCATCATGCTAAGGAGACATTTCTTGCAAAAGATCTTTGGTGCAGCGTGCCTCCCGGCAAGCATCGCCCGATCCTTTAGCGTCTGCCGCAACACCGACCGGTCCTTCTACGTCCAACCCTGGCGCAAACCCGACCGGTCCTACACCTCCGTCATGATGGTAAGTTTTCCCAAGTGGTTTGCTTAAAAAATGCATACTTAGCTTAAGAATGACCTAATTAGCTCCAAAATGACCTATACTTAGCTTATTTTCCTCAAAAATGACATAATAACCTTACTTATCTCCAAAATGATATATTCTACCTAGGATGGCTATAATATGACATATACTTAGCATTTTTTCCTCCAAAAAGACTTGATATGCTTAGTTAGCTAGAAAATGGCATAACTACCTAGGATAGTTCAATAATGATCTATAGCTAGCTTAGATAGTTCATTTATGACATAATTAGCTCACCTAGGTCCAAAATGGCATAACTACCTAGGATAGCTCAATAATGATCTATAATTAGCTTAGCTAGTTCATTTATGACATAACTAGCTCACTTAGGTAAAAAATGGCATAATAACCTTGGTTTACCTCCAAAATGACCTATACTAACTTATTTTCCTCAAAAATGACATAACAACCTTACTTAGATCCAAAATGATATATTCTACCTAGGATAGATATAAAATGACCTATAATTAGCATTTTTTCCTCCAAAAAGACTTGATATGCTTAGTTAGCTAGAAAATGGCATAACTACCTAGGATAGCTCAATAATGATCTATAGCTAGCTTAGCTAGTTCATTTATGACGTAATTAGCTCACTTAGGTACAAAATGGCATAACTACCTAGGATAGCTCAATAATGATCTATAATTAGCTTAGCTAGTTCATTTATGGCATAATTAGCTCACTTAGGTAAAAAATGGCATAATAACCTTGATCAGCTCCAAAATGACATATACTTAGCTTATTTTCCTCAAAAATGACATAATAACCTTACTTAGCTCCAAAATGATATATTCTACCGAGGATAGCAATACAATGACCTATACTTAGTATTTTTCCTCCAAAATGACTTGATATGCTTAGTTAGCTAGAAAATGGCATAACTACCTAGGATAGCTCACTAATGATCGATAGCTAGCCTAGCTAGTTCATTTATGCCATAATTAGCTCACATAGGTACAAAATGGCATAAGTACCTAGGATATCTCAATAATGATCTATAATTAGCTTATCTAGTTCATTTATGACATAATTATCTCACTTAGGTAAAAAAATGGCATAATAATCTTGGTTTAGCTCCAAAATGACCGATACTTAGTTTATTTTCCTCAAAAATGACATAATAACCTTACTTACCTCCAAAATGATATATTCTACCTAGGATAGCTATAAAATGACCTATACTTAGCATTTTTTTCTCCAAAATGACTTGATATGCTTAGTTAGCTAGAAAATGGCATAACTACCTAAGATAGCTCAATAATGATCTATAACTAGCTTAGCTACTTCATTTATGACATAATTAGCTCAATTAGGTACAAAATGGCATAACTACCTAGGATAGCAAAATAATGATCTATAATTAGCTTAGCTAGTTCGTTTATGACGTAATTAGCTCACTTAGGTAAAAAATGGCATAATAACCTTGGTTTAGCTCCAAAATGACCTATACTTAGCTTATTTTCCTCAAAAATGACATAATAACCTTACTTACCTCCAAAATGATATATTCTACCTAGGATAGCTATAAAATGACCTATACTTAGCAATTTTTCCTCCAATTTGACTTGATATGCTTAGTTAGCTAGAAAATGGCATTACTACCTTGGTGAAGAGGAGAGGAGAGGAGAAAAACAAAGAGAACATAAATTATTCTTCTTCTTTGTCTTCTTGTTTTCCTTCTTTTTCTTCTAGCTAGTCTTCTTCTTGTTCTAACTTTCATCTTTCCTAATTTGCAGATTTGCTATAGATGAGGAAGCTTGCATTGATGGAGTGTACTCTTCTACTTGTGCTTCCTTTTTGTTTATGGAAACTTGTTGGAAACTTGTTTTGGATATGTATGTATGGATATGTTGTTGGAAACCATTGTATGTTGGATATGTTGTTGGAAACTTGTATGTTGGATATGTTGTTGGAACTTACTGTTGGTATGCTTGTTGAAACTTATTGTTGGTATGCTTGTTGGAAACTTGTATTGTTGATATGTTGGATATATATGTGAAATTTTGTCAAATTGAATGATTTTAAGAAAAAACAGAAAAAACAGAGGCTATATAGCCACTTTAACGTCTGCTGGCAGACGGCAAAGAGCTTTGCCATCTGCCAGAAGACAGCAAAGCTTCCATGTGGCAGCTACCTGTGCAACCTAGGGTAGCACTAGGCCGGCCTAGGTGGGTTCTTTGTCGTCCGCTGGTAGACGACAAAGATCTTAGTTCTTTACCGTCTGCCAGCGGGCGACAAAGAACCCACCTAGGCCGACAAAGAAACAGGTGCTTTGCCGTCAGCTGGTAGACGGCAAAGAACTAAGGTCTTTGCCGTCTGCCAGCGGATGGCAAAGCATGCCGTTAAGCCCTTAACTGAGCTATGTTGCCACCTGTGCCGTCCATGCCCTTTGCCGTCCGTTGGCAGACGGCAAAGATGCAAAGGTGTTTGCTGTATGCCAGCGGACGGCAAAGCGCCCTTTACCATGGCTTATTTAGCCGAACAGTTGGCCGTCTGCTGGCGGACGACAAAGCCTTTGCCGTCCGACATGAATGTCTTTGCCGTCCGGGATGGCTGACAGTAAAGTGCCTGATTCCTGTAGTGATATCATCCAACTTCTCACTGACCAGCAAGCCTACAAAGGAATTACCTACTCACAGTAGGGAGCATCATGGTAACAGCGGTGAAGAAGGGTTTATGATGATGAAGACAAAGATACCCCTCTCCGGAGCCCCAAATGGGATCCAGATCTAGCCTCCCGATGAAGGGCAGGAGGTGGCGCTAGAATTAGGGTCGGGGGCCCACAAGGTGAGCACCACACATCAGGCCGCGCCAAGGGGGCTGGCATGCAGTGGTGGGTGTTCCTAAACCTCCCCTTCTATTGTTATTTGTCTCCAATATTCCTCAAATATTCTGAAACATTTCTTCAAAAAGTTTCGTTCCATTCCGAGAACTTTTATTTCTGCACAAAAACAACACCAAGGTAGTTCTGCTGAAAACAACGTCAGTCCGGGTTATTTTCATGTAAATTGTGCAAATTAGAGTCCAAAACAAGAACAAAAGCATTGGGCAAAGTATACGGTGGAGATGTATCACCACCATACCTAATATTATGGCTATTCCATAGTCATTTAGAGATATAATGCCATGCAACTTCCACTGTTTCGTTTCATGACAAGAGTGTTCACCATTACATTGGTTTGCATGATCATATAGAGATAACATGATATTTGTGTCAAAGCCACCATTCATCATTATAATACATGTTATGCTAGATCATTGCACATCCTAGGACACTGCTAGTGGCAATCATATAGATTCATATTGTTCTAGGTTTATTGAGTTGTAAGTGAATAAAAGTGTGATGATCATCATTATTAAAGCTTGCCCCTACATGTGAGGATCAAACAAAGAGAAAAAGAGAAGGGGGGAATGCTACTATCATTTACTACAATTTTGCTTCAAAGTAGCATCATGCTCTTCATGTAGAGAGTCTCGATATTTTGTCACTTTCATATACTAGTGGGAATCAATATAAGACTTAGCTTCCATACTTTATTTATGGGTTGCTCAATTCCCACGAGTTCTTCAAGATGCATTTAAGTATATGCACACCCACTTAGTTTCAATAGGGAGATTTCATAAACTTATAGCTCAAGTGCATCAAAACTTGCATGGCAATCCCTACTCCTCACATGGATATCGATTGGAAGGCATCTCCATAGCCTCACAATCTACCTAGTTGGTGTGAGACTATCCAAACTTTTGTATTCTCCTATTTATCCCTCCCATTATTCTATTCCACCTCCAGTGTTGAAAGTCCATGGCTCATGCTCACATATTCAGTGAAGTTGAAAAACCTCAAGTGCGTGAAAAAGTATGAGTAAAGTGCTAGGTTAGGCATCGGGGTGATCATGATTTATACTTGACGATAGGAAGACATAATTATGCCATTTCTTACTTGATTAGATCAATTTCGGGATAATGTTCATTAGTGTTGTTATTTTGAAAAGAAATTATCACTAGCTGGTATTCGTCTTTATTACCTTTCAATATTTACTAAGTCATCGTTTGTCAACACTAAACGATACTAAACGGTACTAAGTGCTAGTTCCTATTTTTGTCTATTTTCTTGTTTCAGAGGAAAACGAAACTAAACAATATCCAAATGGAACAAAACTTCACAATGATTTTATTAAGACCAGAAGGGACCCTAGAAGCATTGGGAGGAGGCTAGATGCGAGACGAGAGAGCCACAAGCTCACATGGCGCGCCCGTAAGGGGCGTGCCGTCTGATCTTGCAAGCCCCACGTAGGTCTGGTCGACCTAATTCCACTTTTACAAATCCCCATAAATCCAAAATCCACAAGAAGGAGACTCGAACCAATTTTTCCGCTGCCATAAGCTTGTGTTCTTCTATGATCCCATCTAAAGGCCTCTGCTGGAACTCTACTAGAGGGGGAACCAATGATGGAGGCCATCTTCATCAACCTTATTGCATCCATAATGTTGTGCGAGTAGTCATCCACAGACATATAGGTGCCAACAAATTAGCTAGTGGCTTTCCCTCTCTCTCCCTCTCTCTCTCTTTTATCTTCAATACAATGTTCTCTTCGGAGATCGATATGATGTAATCATGTTTTGTGGTGTGTTTGTTAGGATCTGATACATTATGGCATGATGACTAAGTTATTCATTGAAAGTAATTGAGTCTATTTTGAACTCTATTATGTATTATTGTTATAGCTATGTATGCTTTCCGATCTATGAGTGCTTTGGCAAACTAGATGAGTAGATGATCAGAGGGAGTGCTACATAGTAGTAGGTTCAATCTCGCGGTGTCCTCACATCATGACATAAGGGGTGGTGAGGCACCTATTTGTAGTATTGCTACTAAGGATAAAAGGGTGGGGTTAGAACATAATAGTTGTTTTTATTTTTTCTATGTTATGTCATTTTGCTTAAGGCATTACTATGTTTGTTATGAACTCAATATCATAGATGCATGCTGGATAACGGTCCATTGGTGGAGTAATACTGGTACATGTAGGCAAGAGTCGGTCTACTTCCCACAGATGTAATGCCTATATACATGATGATGCCAGGAATAACGTCATAACTATGCACATTTGTACCCATCGTTTCCTATGTTCTTGAGAGGGATGCCTCTAGTTAAAACTGTGGCCCCGGGTCTGTCACACCCTATGTTTTGTATCACAACACTATGTTAATAAATCTCAAAAATCTTTATTAACAATTTTGTGTGTGTGTGGATATGAGGCTTGAATGATTGCTATTGCTTGCCTTTTTGAGTGTGCTCCTAATTCACAAAAACTCTGCTAGAATCATAACTCTTCTCCTTGATCCAAAAGCTTGCCCAATGATCACACCACGTGTATAGGACAAAAAACTATTTTTATACAAAATTATTTTGGCCGAAAAGAATTTATTAAATTTAGCTTTTACAAAAAATACCGAGTTGATACTTGAACTACAAGTCCTTAAATTAGGGCTTATAAATTCTTTCAAAAATTATATTTGAAAAATATATATAAGATTTCCCAAACCACATAAAATTATTTTCAAAGGTTATTTTTGTATTTTATCTAAAGCCTTTTTCTTAAAGAAGGAAATGGTCTTTTGTAGGGAAAAAATATTTTTATGTTTAAAAAGTATCTAAGAAAATTTAGGGAAACTAAGTGGACATATATATTCCATAACAAATACCTCCAAAACTCTTGATGGATATTAAAAGTACCTGAAATATTTCTATAAGAAATATTGTCATATGAATATAAGAAATTCAAGAAAGTCATATATACCTCATATGATGAGCTTTCCAGGTTTCATACCAATCAGAATAGTTTTGGTTCACAAAAGTACCCCAGAACACTCTATGTCCAGATCCAACTTTGATTAACTTTGTATTGCCTACTATCAGCAATTAATCTCAAACTTAGTGGACATGTTCTCATCCCCTAATTATGCATCTATACCAAGTGGTGCATGAAGGAGAACAGTGTAGCTTATCTAGATCTAATCAAAACCATTTCTGCCATTTCTAGGGTTTGCAATCATTACATTGGCCACTTTCTCCCAATGAGCTAAAAATTTGTGGAAATGACCATTTGGTTCTAAGTCTCATTCCTGTTTAATATAATAGCAAGTGCAACAACTTAGCTAGCTCAAAACCATGTCAAACACCTTCTGGTGCATTCCTGAGATCAATCATTGGAGATCCAAATGAGCTCTCCTTGAGATGAGGTTTTTACCACAGCTCCACTAGGTACGTCCCCTCCTCATGTAAAATTTCCTGCACTTAGCTCCATGATTGAGGGGGTGAAAACCACACTTGGACCCCTCGACAACAGCAATCTCACTCCTCTCGGCTCTACTCCCTACCATATCTTCTATCTTGCACTTTTCTTAGTTCCTATGCCATCCAGGGCATCTCTAATAGCACCAGACACAAAAAGACAACATGTGCACGAGAAGACACGCGATGCCGGCCAAACGGGTGCTCTAGAACGCATAGCCGAGCTCGACAGGATTGACATTGCAGCACAGACGAAGTGTCTCAACTTCCATAACACGCCAGCGGAACGGGTCCCCCTTCTCTCTCTTCATTGACATTTGTAGTGCGTGCCTAAAGCCGCCCGACTCGTCTAGTGAGCATGCATTATTGGAGCCCACTAGGAGCGATCCTTGATCTCCCTCTCCTTCTCCTCAACCCAGGACCGTGTCCACAAGCGCCCTAGTCACGCCCCAGAGCGCTAGCGTGGCCTCTAGCGAAGCCCTCAACCCACCTTGCACTTTTTCCACGGCGAGCTCTGGCCACGGCTATACAAAGGGCCCCCGGTCCTCCCTCACCTCTTGTGTCATTATCCCTCACACCTAGTAGAGCTCCTACTCCACCCAAACCACTATCGGTACCCTCTTTGCTCAAGATAGAGCTCAATGCCGCGGCCCCGAGTCACTGGCATTTGCGTTGTAAGAGCCTCATTCGGTGAGCCTCATTCGGTGTTCCCTCCTTCGATCTAGAACCTCTGATCAATCTTCCCCCACTCCTGCACCATTTTGCAGGCCGAGGCGTCCAATTCATGCTCCACCTGACGCTCCTCTACTGTGGTGTCTCATCACTGGTGAGCGGCTATAATCCGGCACATCTCTCCACCTCCATCTAAACAACGGTTGCCTGCCAGCCTCCCGCGCCTCCCTCTCTTTGAGTCCGGGCCCTGCCCGTTAGGTATGAACCTAGCTAGCGCACGCGGCTCGGCTCGCGCGGCCTTTTGTAGCCTAGGACAGGCCCAGCTATAGTCAATCAGGCCTAATGTCTCTATTTTCCTTTTTCTTTTTTCCTTTAGGGTGCACTTCCACAATTTCCAAAGATTAAAATAGCTGTCCAAATCCAATGATTCAAGTGTATAAAATCTTGTTTAAATCTCACCTATTTAATTGTCCCACTTCCACTCCATTTGGACCACCTTTTTGTATTGTTCCTATTTAAATCAATATTTTGGTATTTAAATCCACTCTTAAAAATCAATATCTATGTTTCTGTGATTCCAACACCAAAACCTAGTTTCTAACTAGTATTCCAACTCCAACTCCAACTCCAAAGTCAGTATCCATTTGGACCATAGATAAGTGTAGTATTTTTAGTTTCTAACTAGTATTTTTTTAAATAGGTTGACATTTTCTGAGTGCCTTTTTGCCAGTGATGTTATGGCCTTATTTGTGCCCATTATTTTGTGATGTTAGACAACATGGTTTACGAAGGAGTTGGACAACAAGATTTTGAAGACCTTGAAGAGTTTGCTGAACCAAGCAAGCAACGCTTGGACCATGTTGATGAAACCATTTAATGCATGTAAATATTGCACTTTATTTGTTGCATTAAAAACCATGGTGATATGGTGACAACCTTTCTAGGTTTATCTCCATTGCATTCCTCGTTGATACCTGCATCGTCGTGACTCTATTCTCCGCTTAGAGTTATCTGTGAGGGAAGTAGATACGATGGTGAGTAGTTGCTATGCAAGTGGTACAAGGATATGCATTGAGATGGAAACAAAGTATTTTATCAAAGACTTTCAAAAAACCCAATAGGTGCCACTAATGCCCGTGGGAGATGATGAGCTAGGTGACCACTTGATAAAGAAGTGGTGTACCGAGGTAATTTAAGTGTGTTGTTCTTGAAAAAGGATTTAAGTTGCGATCGTTACTCCAACCTTCCATGTACAAACACTCTACACCTTAAGGGACGGGGATTTATTAAGTACCTTGCTCAGTACTAGCAGAGAAACCGCATTGCTAGTGGGGGGAGTGGCGTTGTGACACCCTGGATTTTGGCGTTGTGACACCCTGGATTTCTTTTTCTGTTGCTCTTTGGTCTTGAAACGTAGGAATATCATATTTTATTATTCTTTCAAGTGGTTCATCTCGCTAAAATCCTTCCCATTATTATTTCATTTCCATCCTAGCCCAACCCCAATATTTATTTCCTTGGAATATTCCTTTTTGTATTATAGGAATAACCCTGCTTGCCCTAGATTGTGAAGGAACATATATTTGGGTGTTATGATAAATTGCCACAAAATTCTCAAAATTAATTCGACTTATATGATCCTTGGATATGTAAAAATATTCAAGATTCCATGCTCATGGTGAGCACACAATCTAATCTTTGTTTCTGGTTATGATTTCAGTTTGTGAAGCAACTATATTATATCTTGCTCCATAATTAATGAAATTATAACAAGACCTTCTACGACCAATATATGAACATTTCAAAAAACGTGGGCTCATTTCATGTAGCCAATTTGTTTCAACAATTCCCCTGCGTTTCTGCCTAGAATAAAGCACTGTGAAGGAAGTACCATTTTTATTTAATCAAACGGTATGCAATTTTTATATTATCTTCATGTGTCCACATCATCATACTCCACCAAAATTTAGCTCAATCCAGTCATCTTTGTGGGTGCATCTTCAATATTATTATTTCTGTCCAGATTGGCACTTTGTGAAGCAAGTCTAGCTAACTTCATCTTTTGGAGCTGAAAATTTGCATCGGTGGCCTTCTTAGTATATTATCACTCCTAGAAACAGATCAAAATCTTTCCCCAAGTGAATCTTCCCCACTCTAGTTCAAACACCTTCTTGTAGAGTAGGCTTTGTGCTCACTTTGGTCGGATATGTCCATTTTGCATCATGATTTCTTAATGATATTTATGTTATTCTTGTCCATTATTCCCTATTATCATACAATCCTTATGCCATTTCTCTTTGAATATGCAAGGTACATTGGAAAGAGGGGAATATCTGGAAATTGGAATTCTGGACCTGGAAACCAAGAAAAGGGCAAAAAAATCACCAAATCCAAATGACCTGAATTTTCAAGGAGAATTTGTACGGAATATTTGAGAATTATTGGGCCAAATATATACTAGAGGGGGCCACCTATTGGCCATAAGCCAATAGGGTGCTAGCCCCCTAGGGGCGCCCTGATGGCTTGTGGGGCCCCAACAGGTCTCTTGACCCCCCCCCCCTCTTCTTCTATATGGTGTGTGTTACCCTAGAAAGAATCATAAGCAATCTTTCGGGAAGAAGTGCCACCATTTCAAGGCGGAAACCTGGGCAGAGGCCCTTTTGCACTCCACCAGGCTGTTTCCGTAGAGGAAATTCCTCTTCGGGAGGGGAGATCAAAGCCATCATCATCACCAATGCCTCCTCCTTCGTGGGAGGACTAATCTTCATCAACATATTCACCAGCACCAACTGATCTACAACCCTAGTTCATACCTTGTATTCAATCTTTATCTCAAAACCTCACATCGGTACCTATGGGTTGCTAGTAGTATTGATTACATCTCGTAGTTGATGCTTGTTGGTTTACTTGGTGAAAATTATTATGTTTAGATCCTTCATATCAATTATTATACCTCTGATCTTGACCATGTTCATGTGGTGTGAGTAGTTACTATTTTTCCTGAGGACATGGGAGAAGTCTTGAAATAAGTAATCATGTGCAGTTGGTATTCATTCGATATTTCGATGATTTATATGTTGTTACTTTTCTTATTGGTGTCATGTGAACATTGACTACATGACACTTAACCATGTTAATGGCCTAAGGGAAGTCATTTTGGAGTAACAAGTAGATGATGGGTTGCTAGACTAACAAAAGCTTAACCCCAACTTATGCATTGCTTCATAAGGGGCTGATTTGGATCTACACGTTTCATGCTATGGTTAGATTTATCTTAATTCTTCTTTGTTATTTGTGGATGCTTGTGAGAGGGGGTAATCATAAGTAGGTTGTTTATTCAAGTAAGAACAACACCTTAGCACCGATCCACCCACATATAAAATTATCAACGTAGGAACGCGAATCAACTTCAAATGATGAACATGACTAGATGGAAATTCCCATGTGTCCTCGGGAGTGCTTGCTTAATATAAGAGAACTACAAGTGCGTTATATCAACTAGAGGGGGGTGAATAGGTGATTTTTAAAAATTCATCACTTGAGGAATTTCAACTTGAGGAATTTGAAATGTGATGAATAACTAGCAACGGATTAAGTACTCAGGTGCATGAGAAGCATAGCAACAACATAGTCATCATGATGAAATGAAACATGCACAGATTACAAGTAGCATGATACATGATAAGGAGGTGAGGAACAAGGTAACTTGAAGAATTTGGGGTGAGTAAATTGTGAAAGTCTTCAGTTAAATTCTTCAAACAGTAAAGATCAATTTCATTAACAAGTATATGAGGAATAGAGGAGTTGAGGAAATAGAACCAGGTAGCTCGATGAAGATAATGATTTGATGACCCAGTTCCAACTGTTGTGACAATCGTACGTATGGTTTGGAGCGTCCTGGTATTTAAACCAGAGGACACATAGTCCTAAGACACACAGTCCTTACCGTATTCTCCTTGAGCAAAGGTCACAAAGTCCACACCCAACACTCGTGGTAAGTCTTCAGGGTAGACTACCAAAACCCTCACAAACTGGTCACCCGGCGATCCACAATTTAGTACTGGATGCTCTAGACCAAGGTCACTCCATGATCCCCAATTGACTGCAGGATGCACAAGACCATGACGCCTAACCTTCTGGAGGATACATAGTCCTCAAAGGTAACAAGCGTCAGTTCCACATAGGAACAATCTCTTCAGTGATGGTCAATCACTTTGGGTTTGGTGGTTTGGATTTGGGTTTCTCCTCACTGATGATTTTCTCTTGAAGTCCTGGACGATGGGTTGCTCTCAAATGACAAGTGTCAGTTCTCTCTCGGAGCACCCAACCAACTAGTGGTGGTGGGGGTGGCTATTTATAGCCAGGGTGCAACCTCACATGATAAGACATAAATGCCCTAATGATATGACCGTTATGTGGATATTATGATTGGGGACAGCTGGCGCTAAGCACGATAACGGTCGGAATTTCGAACGATGAAAGTCCTCGAACATATCATGTTCCTAACTTGTAGGCAAATTGCACTAGCGAAATCCTAACTCCTCAGTCAGATCAATTTCATCAGAGACCAGAAGAACATCGTCTCTGTCACTGAAGAAATGGAATGAATTGCAAGGGATATCCAAAGGCTTCACTCGAAGGATTGGATAGGTTGAGGCTTTTGGAGTGGAGCATCAGTTGGAAATTTTCCTTAATATTACCTCGGCCCCATTTAATAGTACGGTGTTTCCTATGACTCAAAGAAAGGAAATGAAACTACGAAAACGGAAGTATTCACACTTCATAGTCCTCGTACATATCTTCAAGGTCACAACAACTTCTTCGTTTTCAAAGTCTTCAAGGAATACCAAAGTCTTCAGCAATGTCTTCACGAAAGTCTTCACCAAAGTCTTATGTTGAACACATACATTTTAGGGGTCAGTAATCTCCGAATATATCAAACTCCTCATCGAATTATAGTGCCTGTGTACACTCACAAACACACTAGTTCCTTAACGTATAAGTCTTCAATACACCAAAATCACTAAGGGGCACGAGATGCACTAACAATCTCTCCCTTTTTGGTGATTGATGACAAATAGGTTAAGTTTTCAACGGGGATAATACTATGAAGTGTAAATACTGAGTTTAAGGAATTTGATTGCAAGATATAAGAGAACTCCCCCTGAAGATGTGCATATTTGAGGAATTTTCTTCGGACTGCAAATGCACATGGTAGGTTAAAAACATGGAGAACTCCCCCTATATGTTGTAATTCATACATGCAATTAACATATGGTATGAAGAATTTGAAATGCATGATGAAAATGGTGTGTGACGAAATTCAGCATGCATGCATTAAGGTACTTGAGGAAATAAGCATGCGAGGAAACAGTTCAAAAGAGTCAGACCACCATCGGACTTAAGTTTACAACTCAACCAACAAAAGCTTCAGAAGAGAGAGAGTTGTAACTTAAAGAAAAATAGCCCATATATATTCACCCGCTTGAAGACTAACTTAATTTTTCTCCCCCTTTGTCATCGAAGACCAAAAGGGATGAAAAATTGAGGACTAACGCCCCTTGAAGAATTGCATCTTGTTGGTGAGGAAGGAGCGCCAGCATTCTCGGGGTAATTTGTTGATGCAGGGCCCGCCGCAGTGTCGTTAATGTCCTCAGGTTCATCGGTCTCACGTGATGAAGAATATGAACTTGTTACCAGCTGAGGAACTTGAACTTTCTTGAATTTCTTCTGTGGTGGACGCGCCCAGTCAAGAGTTTCCTCAAGATCCAGCTCCTTCAGTTCTTCAGGAGTCTTGTGGTGAGACAGAATGGCCCAAGTGCGATTGAGGACTTCATGCACGTAGTAGTGATTTTTCTTCACAGAGTTCTGCGTCACAGTCATGTTCTGAAGAATTGAAGCAAGCTGAAGCTTCACCCACTTGTGATTGTGATCAACCTTCTGATGAAGACTTATGAGAAGCTCTCGATCAGTCATAACACGAGGGACAGACTCTTGAGGCTTTTGTGTGGAGGCCTTTGCAGTAGAATCCTGGGTTGCAGTGTCATAATTGGTGGAGAAAGATGCAGCTTTGCAAAACTGACCATCCAATGGACGAGTGCCTTCATCAATGATAGCTTTTCCTTTTCCTTCAACTAAGGCAATTGTGCTCTTGAGGACTTCAATCGGGGGCAAGAAGCTGAAGTGATTCTGGAAGTTTGCCTTGAAGGGAACTAAAGACTTTGATCTGATGAACTTCATCATCCAGGGTGGATAAGGCTTCAGTTCAAATGGGGCTAATGCTGCATTCGCCAATTACTCATGAAGAAATCATGGAAGTTGATGGGAATCCCATCAATAATGTTGAATAGCATGTTCTTCATGACTCCCTCCACTTCTTCTTCTTCAGAGTTGTGTCCCTTCTGAGGACGTAGGGTGTTGGTGAGAATGCGGTAGACCGTCCTGGGCACATAGAGCAAATCCTTCAGTAGGAAGGTTGTTCGTTGAGGTTTTCCAGGAGCCAATGGCTTCATCAGCACTTGCATCAGTTGGTGTGTTAGAGTAGGTTCATCAAACAGGTAGCGTGCTTCTTTTGAAGGAATTGGGACAAGGACTGACCGAAGCAATCCAGATACTGGAACAGTGAAGTGACTAGATCCGGTCATCTAGTCCAAGATCCAGGAGTTAATGTTAGAGGTATCACTTGTGATGTGCAGTGTGGCATAGAATTGAAGAATTAGCTCTTCATTCTAATCGCAGAGGTCCACACAGAAGGGAAGAATTCCAGCATCGTGAAGAACTAAGAGCAATAGCGTGAAGGATGGAATTGTTTCCATATCAGCATGAGGAATTTGATGGTTCTCGAAAACTTTCTTCTCGTCAAACAGAACTGATGCATAGTAATTAATCTGAGTTGGTGTCTAGAATCTGGTGCGACTGGCCCTTGCTGAGTCATATGGATTAGGCCTAGTGAAGAAAATGTGCTCGTTGAAGAATTTGACTTGAGGAATTTGGGGCACTTTGAGCCTTTGAATGGTATCCTCAGCTTTGGCTGAAGGTTTGGCTTGAAGCGGCCATTAATCTCCTTAGACATAGGAGGAATTTATTCAGACTAAGGAATTGACGGAATTTCCTCAGTGACAGTTGGAGCAGCAAAGTCTTCAGCTGATGCAGCTGGAATTTCTTCAGTGGCTGGAGCGGTCATGTCATCAAATTCTTCATGAATTTCTTCAGTCTGGGCTAGGGACTAACGAACATGTGAGAGAGGAGTGGTCATTGGGTAATTTGGGTGAGCAGCTCCCCAATATTCATCATTGATGATAGGTGTTGTGTTGCCAATGTCCAGGTCCTCATCAATTTCTTCAACGTCGGCCTCTTCAACAGTAAACTGAGGTTGAGGCGATGATACCTGTGGATTTGAAGCTTTTGCTTCCACTTCAATTTCTTCATCAATCTGCTCTGTTGAAGCAGCACAATGATCTTCTTCATCTTCATCATCTGGCATGACATAGTCAACGCCAAATGGAATTATCTCATAGGCTGGTGCTAAGGAGATTGGAGTGACATCTAATGGTTCAGTTGAAGGTTTTGGTAGAGTCTTCAACTTCTTCATGGCTGAGGAATCTGAAGTTGAAGCATTTATCTTTAGTGTCTTCTTCTCAGCAGCCTTAGTTTTCTTCAGTTCTGATAAAGAAGGAAGGTTATTTCAGCTGAAGGTGAAGGTGGTACATTTTCTTCAGGCACGACTGATGCAGTCACCCTTGAGGTATCAATTTCATCACGCACAGCAAAAGCTTCAGCTGGCCTGTCAGTTTCTTCAGGCTCGACAGTGGAGGTTGTCCTGGTATGTTCTTCAGCAGTCTAACTTTCTTCAACGGTGCTTGCATTTTCTTCAGCAGGCTGAGTAGATTCATCAACCTGAGGAATTAGTGGTTGCGATCGAGTTGCAACCTTGGTGTTATGGTCCTTAATGATTTTATCAGCCACATTGACAAAGCGAACCTTGGCGCCTTGCCAATCATCATAGTATGTATTGAATTCCTCACTCAGGTTTTTGATCTCAGACCGCATCTTCACAAGTTCCTCAGGAGATAGGTTCAGGACATTTTTCTTCAAGTAATGCTCTTTCTTGTACCGAGCCTTCTTGGTTTGTCTGGCCTTTTCATACTTCCATTTTTCTTCAGCTATGAAAGCTGTGAGAACATGATCAGGACCAGGAGGCAGCTTCAAGTCATCAATGGGCATTGTGGGATCCTTGTGCCAGATGTCAATGAAGTTCAGCACAATTTTGGATCGAGCAGAAGAGGAATTTGAGTGCCCTTTGCTTGATCCACTCGTTATTGCTTGTTTCGGATGATTTCAGCCAGTTCTGGATCATCAGCTTCATCTGAGGAATCTGATGGTATTGTGAACGCCACCTTCTTTGGTTGGGGACTTGGTCGAATGCCTCAGCCAGCAGTTGCTTTCTTTTTCCATAGGGAAGGACTACTTGAGGAATGTGCTTGGGCTGAAGAACTTTCTGATGCCCCTGAAGCAATTAAGAATCCCTCTGCCCTCTGACAAGATGCAAGATGCACAAGAGTTGAGGACTTTGCAGTAGCAGTTGAGGACTGGGCAGCAATAGTACCAGCGGCTGAGGCCTTTGAAGCCTAAGGCCTTTGAGCTTGAGGAATCTGTTGTGATGATTTTGAAGTTGAAGAACGTGAATTCACAAAAGATCAAACAATCATAGTAAAAATAGCAATAATATTGTGATAAGAAAAGAATGTCCATGTTGACACATGGAAGCAATTGCACCTGCAGCTAGAAACGCTATAAGAAGGGCTGAGAAAGCGGTAACATGGCCAAACAACAGTTTGTTGGGATGTGGAGGGGTTAGAGGCTTTCATGGAAATGTTGGGAGGCTTGACAAACAAGTGGTAGGTAGCATGACATAGTGAAATAAAACGAGACATCTAGCATGGCAATGATAGTAATGGTATCCAGGGAAATGTGTCATCTTGCCTGAGATCCCGCTCGGAAGAAGAACGAGTCCATGAAGAAGACGAGCCAACATAGTCGAACGAATCCTCACACTCCGAACGTTTTTGGAACTCTATCAAGAAGAAGCAATCCGGAAACAACAATCAACACAAGATACAGCACAACATATGCATGACACGATGCGCAAACAAATATAATGCATGTCCGGTTTAATTATGCAAGGCTTGACAATTCACATCAAACAACTACTACACATTAAAGTGAAGCTCAATGTTCAGACGAAACTCCACGTTCGAATTATTTAGTTCACTCCCGTTTAGGTACTCATCAATATTAAATGTTGGTTAACATGGGTGGTCATGGCATAAGGCGAAGATGGAATTAAGCTATTTTAAATGGAGAGGGACAACATACATATAAAAAAATAATAACTCTCCATATTATGAGAAAGTGGTTAATGTTGGTTATCATGGCAAGAGGTGAAGCATGAACAACTATCTTGTCTAGGCATTTTAAATGAGTCCGGAAGCAATATATATCATTTCCGAAATAACCACATATGTATATTATGCATTTGGTCCAGATCTGTACTAACCATATTTTAGAGTTGTTAAACAATAAAATAAATGTCACCATGAGATTCTACACATTTTTCTAGCCAAGTAACATATATAAAACATTTTAAACGAAGCTACGGTTATTTAGCTATGTAATAAACCGTTTTAACATGGCATTGATGCAAATTAATGCAAAAACTAAGTTTAAGTAAATTATCATGTGTGAAAATTGGATATTATGAATCTACTCGAAATTCTAGTCAAGTTTCATATATAAAGTTTTTACATGTGACGCACGGTTAATTATATATGAGCATTTTTAAAATAGGTTTTTTTTGCAATTTTACAATTCTAACGTAATTGGACAAATTCGCAGAATGGAAAAAAACGCTAATGGGCTGAATCTACGAGCTGGCCCAGCACATGGTTGAGCGTCATATACTAAGTTGTGCCCTGAGTGCCACATAACGACAAGGAAGGGGGGCTGGCTCACCTTGGGCCTTGGGCCGACCGGTGCGGAGGCGGCCTGGCAGCTGGAGGCTCGCCGGGCCTTGCACGCGCGTGGCCCACATGGGCAAGGTCGGCCCAGCTCACGGGTCAGCGACACTCATGCTCACCCCTAACCTTTGGACGCATGCGAGGCAAGGAACACGGCGGCGGTGGCTTCCTGTGTTGGAGGCCATGGCGACGCGACATGAGGACGACAATGACATGGATCTGGCGGGGCTGGACCAGATCTAGGCTCGGGCACCCATTTCCGGCGGTAGAGGTGCGGGATCCGGTGAGGCTCCATGGACAGCGAGCTCCGGCTTCCTGCAGCAACGAGGAGAGAGAGGGAGCTCGGTGAGAGAGAGGGAGAGAACCGAAATGCAGAACGGGGAGGAACGGGCCCGGCCTGTTGCTTGCCAGCGGCGGGGCTCCGGCCTGGTTGTCAGGCGGCGGTGGGGTCGGGCCAGCAGGCAGCGCTGTTGGCTGCGGGAGCCCCTGGCTCGGGAGCGAGCGCTTCGGGGGCGAGCGGCGGCGGTGATCCGGGCCCGGCGCGGGCCTAGATGGGCTTCGGCGGGGCTGGCGGCTAGGAGGAGAGAGGCTACGGCTGGGTGGCGTCTGGTGGGTGTTTTGGCACGGGATTCAAGGAGAGATTAGGGTTTAGGACAAATTAGGCACGTGGGGGTCTATTTATAGGTTTAGGGAGTAGGGGATGGTTTTCGGAGCCGATTTCGGCCGTGCGATCGCAATTGGACGGCCGGATCGGGGCAAGGGTGGTGGCTGTGTGTGGAGTTGGCTAGGAGGAGATGAGAGGGAGGTTTGCGGCCCGTGACAAGAGGTTTTAAAACACTCAAAAACGTCTGACGAATAACCGATGACCGCACTGCTACGACTGACCGACGGGGTATCAAACGGACTCGGAATGCGACGGAATTTGGCAGGCGGCCTACCTACCCTATAATAAGACCGCATGCCAGGTTTCAACCCAATCCAAGGATATTTTAAAGGCACTTTAAAAATAATATTTGTATTGATGCCACAAGCGCGTGCATGTGTGGTTGGTCTCGAAATGGGCAACAGCAAGAACGGAGAGAACCGACGACTACGAACAGATGCAAGTTTTTGAAAACGAGTGACGATGCTATGTAGATGATGCGAATGATGCGATGATGAATGCGACAACCACACGAATCACAGACGAGAACGTAAATAAAAGGGGAATCTTCTGGATCGTGGGTCCCAAGCTGTTACAGCTAGCTCCTGACTTATTTCTTTCGGATCACCAAGTCTACTGTCAAAATCTTCGTCTTCGGATGAGGAAATTGCTTTAGCTTTCAGAGCACGAGATCTTCCATAGCTTGTCTTGTAGAGGTCTCTCTTCTCAGCTTGTTGGAATTCATGAGTATTGAGTCTCTCAAGAATATAGCAGGATCAAGTGACTTGTAGTCTCCACGCTCTTGAATCATCAAAGCCAGAGTATCGAATGAGGAATCAAGAGGTCTTAGTAGTTTCTTCACCACATCATGGTCAGTGATATTAGTGGCACCCAGTGCTTGAAACTCAATGGAGATATTAGTAAGACGATCAAAAGTTTGCTGAACATTTTCGTTATCAAGTCTCTTGAAACGGTTGAAGAGATTGTGAAGAGCATCAACATGAGAGTCATGTTGAGTGGAAACACCTTCGTTGACTTTGGATTTCCTATCATAGATAATCTTAGCAGTCTCCAAAGCACTCACTCTGCCATACTGACCTTTGTTCAGATGGCCACAGATGATATTCTTCGCTTGAGAATCGAGTTGCTTGAATCTCTTCATATCAGTAGCAGTACCAATTGAAGAAATGCGGAGAACACCATTTTCCACAACGTACCAGAGATCGTGGTCAACTGCCTCAAGATGCATGCACATCTTTTTCTTCCAGTAGGGATAGTCTGTCCCATCGAAGGTAGGACATCCTGCGGAAACCTTGATCATACCTGTAGTCGATATAACTAGAACTCCAGGTGGTTAAACCAAAATCACACAAAACAAGGGAGTACCTTGCTCTGACACCAATTGAATGTGCGTTATATGGACTAGAGGGGTGTGAATACGCGATTTTTACAAATTTATCACTTGAGGAATTTCAACTTGAGGAATTTGAAATGTGATGAATAACTAGCAGCGGATTAAGTACTCAGATGCATGAGAAACATAGCAACAACATAGTCATCATGATGAAATGAAACATGCACAAATTACAAGTAGCATGGTACAGGATAAGGAGGTGAGGAATAAGGTAACTTGAAGAATTTGGCGTGAGTAAATTGGGAATATGAGGAATAGAGGACTTGAGGAAATAGAACCATGTTGCTCGATGAAGACAATGGTTTGATGACCCAGTTCCAATTGCTGTGACAGTCATACGTCTGGTTTGGAATGCCCTGGTATTTAAACTAGAGGACACACAGTCCCAGGACACACAGTCCTTACCGTATTCTCCTTGAGCTAAGGTCACATAGTCCTCGCCCAACACTCGTGGTAAGTCTTCAGGGTAGACTTGCAAAACCCTCACAAACTGGTCACCAGGCAATCCAAATTTTACTGCTGGATGATCTAGATCAAGGTCACTCCATGATCCCCAATTGACTGCAGGATGCACTAGACCATGACGCCTAACCATCTGGAGGATACACAGTCCTGAAAGGTAACAAGCGTCAGTTCCACACAGGAACAATCACTTTAGTGATCCTCAATCACTTTGGGTTTGGTGGTTTCGATTTGGGTTTTTCCTCACTGATGATTTTCTCTCAAAGTCCTCGTTGGATGGGTTGCTCTCAAATGACAAGTGTCTGTTGGCTATTTATAGCCAGGGTGCATCCTGAGATGATAACACATAAATGCCCCCAATGATATGACTGTTATGTGGATATTATGATTGGGGACAGCTAGGGCTATGCACAACAACGGTCGGAATTTCAAACAATGAAAGTCCTCAGACATATGATGTTCCTCACTTGTAGGCAATTCGCACTGGAAAAATCCTAACTCCTCAGTCAGATCAATTTCATCAGAGACTAGAAGAACATCGTCTCTGTCACTGAAGAACTTGTCTAAACTGCAAGGGATTTCCAAAGGCTTCACTCAAAGGATTCGATATTTTGAGGCTTTTGGAGTAGAGCATCAGTTGGAAATTTTCCTTAGTATTACCTCGTCCCTCTTTAATAGTACGGTGTTTCCGATGACTCAAAGAAAGGAAATGAAACTACGAAAACAAAAGTCTTCATGCTTGATAGTCCTCGTTCATATCTTCAAGGTCACACCAATTTCTTCATTTTCAAAGTCTTCAAGGAATATCAAAGTCTTCACCAAAGTCTTCAGTTGAAGACATACATTTTTAGGGGTCAGTAATCTCCGAATATATCAAAGGAAGCATTTTCGATAGTGCTGAAATTTACTGTTTCTTGTAAATATGACGGTCACCATTTCAGTGGTTTGTTCAGAGCATCTTTGCCTCGAACGGAAGTTGAAGAAGTTGATCGTCAACATAATGAACCTAGTGAAAATATTTATTATGAGATTCCTTTAGGTATGTTAGAAAAATTTATATGTAATACTTATGATGGTACGACTCATCTGATTACCATTTCATATTTGTCGATGAGGTTTGTAGATTATTTCAGCTTGCAGGTTTGTTTGGAGATAAATCTAAGAATAAGGTTTTCCCTTTATCTTTGGAGGGAAAGTCTTTAGTGTTGTATAGGTTATTGGATGATGGGACTCAAACCGCTTGAAGCTGGAATTTCATCAAAAGTTTTATGATATGCATTTAGTCTATCGTGATCGGAACTTCATTTATAATTGTTGGAGTCGTGAAGCTGAAAGTATCTCTCAAGTTCTGGGGAGAGTTAAATCTATTATGCGGACTTGCCCCAACCATGAGCTCTCGCCATAAATGATCATCCAAAAAAGTATGCTCGACTTTCTCATGATGATCATGTATTACTTGATTATTGTGCTACTAGTTCCTATATGAAGAGGACTAATAAATTCAAGTGAGATCTTGTGAAAAGAATTAAACGCAACCCTGAAGATTGGGAAGTCGGCGAAGGTAAACAGTCAGGTAGAAAGCTTAATTTTTATTTTGTTAAATCGTTTATGGAAACAGATGCTTTACATGAGTTTAGCAATAAATATGGTCTTGACTCTAAGATAGTAGCTACTTTCTATGAATCATTTGCCAGTCATATTGATCTCTCCACAGATAAGTGGTTTAAATATCATCCTCCCATTTAAAACCCATTAGAGGGACCTATTAAAATTAAGAAGGAAGAAGGTATTGTTAGCCACATTGATCCAATTATTCCTACTGCTTACATTGAGAAACCTCATTTACCTATTAGGATTAGGGAACATCCTAAAGCTACCACTGTGGTTAATAAAATTCGTGTTAGGACAACTAAATGTTGAGCCTAATGTTGGTATGGTTAAATAACTCCTAGTTGATAATATTGATGGTCAGGTTATTTACTTCTATAATGAGGTTGCTAGAATTGCAAAACCTATTAGTAACAAACTAGATGAACTTGTGTAGCGACCCGACCTGGAAAGGTCAAGCCTCTCTGTGTTCTATGCCATCCCTGCATCAGTATGCTGGCACACACAATACATCAATGTATATATAAAAGTGCAATCACATGTAATTAACGTAAAACTGATATATACCTTAAAATCTCAGCGGAAACAGTCAACGAGAGTGGAGTCCCAATAACACCAACGGCAGGTTGAGTGCAGACTGTAACCCTGAATCGTACTCTTACCCGTCGTAGAGCTTATTTGCAACATAAGACGTTGCAGCAGTGTAGGTCAGCATTTTGAATATGCCGGCGAGACACAAAAGAGGGGTGCAAAATAATCATCTATACTATATGCATATAAGGTAGGTGGGGCTATAAGTTCAAGTTTTTGCGTAAAGCAAATTTTTCCTACAACAAGAGAGGGGCAAAACAGAAGTTATTACTACAAGGTTGGTTGATTAATGAGACGGTTCCACCAACCAATTCTCATACCCAAGTTAACAATAATACCCTCGTCATTATAATTATTTGTGTTCAGAAATCCAGCTAGTTTCAGTTCCTTTGGCTCAAATTGTCCATCACTGTGGACACGGCTAATCGATTAGGTTTGAGTACTCTGCAGAGTTTTGCACACGTTCCCCACAAGAGTTGATCACCTCTGTTGGATTCCTCGCACTTCAGGGTGTTTGAGGAAAGGATGATCAAAACATGGTCTTTTAAGGGGTTCCTCTAAGACTCTGTCGGTGCCCATCCTTTCCTACCGTTCTTCTACATCTCGTAGCACCGCTTGTCCAGAGTCACCACAATATCCAACCAAGCCAGAGCCCATAATGGCTTGTGGCTGTGCAGGTAAGTCTTGGGTCTTGAAGCATCCATCCATCTCTTTGTTCCTGGGTGGACCTTTCCGCGTGAATACTGGCACTTCCCCAACAACACCTAGGCTAACCACTGGCTTCTCCAGGGCACCGTTCAACTATCATCAACCCAGAGCTATGTTAAAAGCTTGGAATCTTGAAGTCTTGATCATCATGTAGGTCTTGTAATTATTATCTCACAACTCTCATGAATCACACAACCAATCCCGTCTACTAATAACATAGCAAAATTAAATCAACGTTTCCCGGGGTCAAGGTGTCAAAGTGTTGAGGGGTGC
Source organism: Hordeum marinum (assembly GCA_022496015.1). Taxonomy (NCBI): domain Eukaryota; kingdom Viridiplantae; phylum Streptophyta; class Magnoliopsida; order Poales; family Poaceae; genus Hordeum; species Hordeum marinum. The sequence goes on along the minus strand of CM039676.1, from coordinate 131,159,983 downwards.
CTACCACATGATACTACATCAAGTAACCAAATTTCCGAAATTACCTACTTTGCATGCAATGGGTGGAAGGTTGAACTAATGCAACTTGAAAAACATAGGTAATAACATGGTCAATGTGAACTTGCCTGGTATTACTTGATGAAGATAGTCGCTCTCACAATCTGGATAATTCTACTCGTCACACTCCGAGAAATCTATCGTAAGTAAATAACATTCAATAAACATTCATGCCAAAACAAAGAACTGAAAAACGCAAGAACAAAACATGTCTTGGTGCGAAAATAACAACATACTAAGATTAAATAGGAAAAGATAGGTTCTAGCTGTGTTGTAAGGTGAAAGTGGAGGAATCAACTCAAAAGAGTTAATGGATGATGAACTATTGCTATATAAGCTTAGGTTGGAGAGACTACGAAAGACAATCCAAAGTATGGGAGAACAACATGAACATTGTTTGACAAATAGTATAAGTAATAAGAATTTATTTGTAGAAAAAATTTAATTGAAAAGGTCAAAAGAAGTTGAACTGTAAATTCAAGTATGAATTGAATCTGAATTCACAAAGGTCAAAAGAAGTTGAACCAAATTACGATGGTTATGAATAGAAATATATGACACGAGTATTTAGGGGCAAAATGAATCAATTGAAAAGGTGTTACAGTTTGCAAGATATGATCAAATGAAGGTTTGGATTCAAATTGAATTGCTCAAATTTGAAAGGTTTAAATATTGAAACTAATGATGTTACTATATATGGGAAGTCAATATGAACGTGTATAAAAAAGAATTACTAGGTTCAAAATGACGGATCAAAAGTTATAAGCAATTCAATATGGTATTGAGTTAGCTTACTACGGTGTGTGAACACATTTTGGGGACTAATAGAGAAGTATGAGCAAGATCAAAATTATATGTTGAAACAATAACACTAATGATGTGAACAGAAAGATTACTTCGATACAAATCCGATGCAATTGGATTCATCAAAAACAGAGGTACGGATCAAAAGATGTGATCAAATGAAGTTTGAATATAAATCTGAATAAATTTCGAAATTTGAAAATTTGAAAAAGTTGACGTGATAGGTTGATAGGATAGGTGAGGTCAAGACGAAAATATAGGCGTTGGCTTCATCTAATTTGAGTGAATGAGTTAAAAGTTATGGCCATTTGAAAAATCAGGGCCAAGATGTTTTACGGAAGAAAAAGTGCTATGTCTAAAAGAATTCTAATAGTAATGTGTAAATACGGAGACTAACTAATAATCTAATTACTCTACCGTATAGTAGTATAGAAATACTAGTCTAGGGATATTAAACTATAGGAGTATAAAATAAAATACGAAGAGAATACCTTCAAAATGCAGAGAAGATATAAATCCAAAGAGGAGACGACTTCCAGAAATCCGCCGGAGAGAAGAAAGTATTTTTATTTTAATAAACCTAGTCAAACCGAAACGATTCGATTCAACCCGAAGTGGATGATTTTTGGGTTCACCTATGAGTCTATATTTATAGATGAAAGGGAGGATTAGAAGTCAAAGGCTAGGCAATGTGGGACTAAACAAATAGACTAGAAATAGACAAAATGAAAAGAAAAGAGTGAGGGCCGCATGGGCTGGTTCAGCCGGCCGCCCACATGGGCGCTGCCCAGTTTTTTCTTTAAAAACAGCGAACAAAAGCAATTAAACAAAAATAGAAAAACATTTTATATAGACATATTACATATCTAAATTTTCAAAAAAATAAACTCTAAAACATGACATATTTTTAAGAATTTTTCGAATACTTAAAAAAATCATTTTTTAATAACTCCAAAATGAAAAGGAATTTGAATTTCAAATAAATGGCAAATAGTTTTTATTTTAAAATTTGAGTCAAAACATTGTATCTGATTTTTTAGTATTATTTACCTCCTCTCATATGATTTTTTTTATAAGATAGTTTTGAAAATATTCGAACTCAAAATTGAAGAGGGATTCAAACTAGAAACTTTGGGAAAGTCATTTTATTCGCTCTCATTAAAATTTCAAAAGTTTCAAAATTCCACTAAAGTTCACACAATCAATCACACTACATTCAAGCAAACAATCCTAGTTATCTATTTAATATAACATTCCAATAGAATTTTGGGATGTTACAACTTGATAAAAGCAAACCAATTGTAGGAATGCATGTTGTTTCAGTTCAAAATGGAGATCATTGTTACCATGGCTTGTGTGAGATTGGTTCTAGTGTTAGTGCTGTACCTTTTACATTATATCAAGAAATTATGCATGACATAACACCTTATGAGATAAAAGATATTGATGTCACTATTAAACTTGCAATTAGAGATACTATTATACCACTTGGGATTGTTAGAGATGTTGAGGTTTTGTGTGGAAAAGTAAAGTACCCCATATATTCTTAGTACTTGGTCCTGAACAAGATAACTTTCATCCCATTATATTTGGTAGACCTTTCTTGAATATTGTTAATGCTGAAATAAATTGTGCTACTGAGAAGGTCAATGCAAGTTTTGGTGATGTGTCTCAATAATTTAATTTCTCTAAGTTTAGTAGAAAACCACATTAAAATGAATTTCCTAATAAGGATCAAATAATTGGTCCTGCTTCTATTTTTGTACCTCCTACTGATCCATTAGTACAATATTTGCTAGACCACGAAAATTGTATGAATGAAACAAAGGAAATAGGTGATAGATTTCTTAGACAATCACCAATTCTTAAACACAACATGCAGTTGATATTTTAGGGGATCCCCCTCCACCCAAGGGAGATCCCATGTTTGAGCTAAAGACATTGCCCGATACTCTGAAATATGCTAATGTTGACGAAAAGAAGATATATCATGTTATTATCAGTGCTAACCTTTCGGAGCATGAAGAAAAGATATTACTTAAGACTCTAAAGAAGCACACGACTTCTATTGGATATACTATTGACTATCTTAAGAACATAAGCCCCACTTTATGTCAGAAAAAGATTAATACAGAACCGGATGCTAAACCTCTCGCTAGTTATCAACATCGTCTAAATCACAAGGTGAAGGAAGTGATAAGAAATGATATATCAAAGCTTCCAGAAGCAGGTATAATTTATCATATTGCTAATAGTAGATGGGTAAGTCCAATTTTTTCATTGTGTTACTAGGAAAAGATGTATAATTGTTGTTCCTAATTATAAATATGAGCATATTCCACAAAGAATCGTAACTAGTTATATGATTGTGATTGATTTCAGGACATTGAATAAAGGTACTAGAAAAGATTAGTACCCCTTACCTTTTGTTGACCAAATGTTACAGAGACTATATAAGCCCACACACACACTTTTGTTTTCTTGATGGATACTCTGTTTTTTCACAAATACTTGTGTTGAAAAAGGACCAAGAAAAATCTACCTTTACTTTCCCTTATGGAACTTATGCCTATAGGCGTATGCCTTTTTTGTTTATGCAATGCACCTGCTACCTTTCAAAGATGCATGACTGCTATATTCTCTAACTTTTGTGAAAAGATTATCGTGGTTATCATGGATGAATTTTCTATTTACGAGACTTATTTTGATGATTGCTTTAGCAACCTTGATCGAGTTTTGCATAGATGTGAAGAAACTAATCTGGTCTTGACTTGGGAGAACTATCATTTTATGGTGTATATTACTTGGCACAAAACTTCTAAATGAGGCATTGAGGTAGACAAAGCCAAAGTTGATGCAATAGAGAAAATGGCATGCCCAAAAGGTATCAAAGGCATAAGAAGTTTCCTTGGTCATGCTTGTTTCTATAGGGATTAGATTAAAGATTTCTCAAAGATTTCTAGGCCATTGACTAATCTTCTTCAAAAAGATATCCCCTTGGTTTTTTGATGACGATTGTGTAGAAGCCTTGATTTCTACACATATTTTCCAACCACATGATTGGAACTTACCATTTGAAATTATGTGTGGTGCTAGTGATTGTGTTGTTCATGCTGTTCTAGGGTAAATAGTAGACAAGAAATTTAATGTTCTTCATTGTGCTAGTAAGACCCTAGACACTTCTCAAAGAAATTATGCTACTACTGAGAAGGATTTTTTAGCACTTGTTTTTGCATCTAATAAATTTAGACCACACATCGCTGATTCCAAAGTAACTTTTCACACTGATCATGTTGTTATGAAATACCTTATGGAAAAGAAGGATACTAAACCTAGACTTATTAGGTGGGTGTTTTTCACTTCAAGAATTTTATATGCATATCGTTGATAGGAAGGGAGCTGAAAACCATGTAGCACATAACTTGTCTAGGATGGAAAATGTTGTTGATGACACACTACCTATTGATGATATTTTTCGTGATGAGGAACTTGCTATTATAAGTGCTTCATGCAGATTATGCTAATTACATTTTTGCTAAACATATTCCGCCTAGCTTCACCTATCAACAGAAGGAAAAATCGTTTATGATTGACAAAATTAGTTTTGGGATGACCCGCGTCTTTATGAAGGAGTAGATGGTGTTATTATATGTTGTGTACCTGACCATGAACATGGAAATATTCTAAGGAAGTGCCACTCCGAAACCTACGGAGGACACGATGCTGGTAACAGAACTACACACACAAAGTTTTACAATTTGGTTTCTATTAGCCTACTATTTTTCTCTTTCCTTGTGATGAATTATAAAGAATTAGTAACATTGGTGGACATCAAGAAATTCCTAGCTATTGAACCATTCAATGTTTGGGGCTTTGTTTGTATGAGACCTTTTCCTTCCTATAATGGTTATGCTCATATTCTAGTTGCTATTGATTACGTTACTAAATGGGTAGAAGCTATTCCAACTAGTAGTGTTGATCATAACACGTCTATTAAAATGCTTTAATACGTTATTTTACAAAGGTTTGGAGTACCTAGCTATTTAATTACTGATGATGGTTCACATTTTATTCATGGTGCTTTCCATAAACTTCTAGCTAAGTACGATGTTAACTAGAGAATTGCGTGACCTTATCATCCCCAGTCTAATGGCCAAGTTGAATTGAGTAACCGAGAAATAAAATTAATTTTGCAAAATAGTGTTAATACATCTAGCAATAATTGGTCTAAGAAACTCGATGATGCTTTATGGTCTTATAGAACTGCTTATAAAAATCCCATGCGAATGTTTCCCTATAAAATGGTCTATGGAAAAGCTTTTCATTTCCTCTTGAGGTAGAATATAAAGCTTATTGGGAAATTAAAGAACTTAATTACGACTTTAAACTTGTCGATGAATGGAGGACCTAAGCCTATGAAAATGCCAAGTTATTTAAAGAAAAAGTTAAAAGATGGCATGACAAGAGGATTTAGAAACTAGAATTAAATATAGGAGACCTAGATCCTTTATACAATTCTTATTTCAGATTTTTTACTAGTAAGCACCTCTCCAAATGGGAAGGCCTGTATGTTGTCGAGGAGGTTTGTTGCTCTGGTGCTATAAGGATTAACAAATTCGAAGGCAAAAAATCTAAGAGTGGTACATAGGCAAATAATTAAGCATTACATATCGGGAACGCTAATTAATGTTCAAACTAATTTTATTCAAGTGATAACACTGGCAGAGCACATAAGAGAGACCTTCTCCAACACTCCGGAAACCTGAAAAAGGAGTAGGTACGTAATAGTGTAATTAAACCGACTCCAAAACTTCCAATGGAATATGTTATGTTGGTTTTGGTATTTTAGAAATATTCTAAAAATAAAAAGGGTCAGGGGACCCACGAGGGAGGCACAAGCCAAAAGGGCGCACCCAACTCCCTTGGGTGTGCCCTGATGTCTTGTGGGGCCCTCGTGTGCCTCTCGAACTTTGTTTTCTTCCCAAGCATGTATTCTGACCTAGAAAACATCATTATATATACTACCATATGTTTTGACCGCCGCATCGCAAGTTTCTGCTTTGTTCTTCTATCGGGATGTTTTTCTGACAGATTTCTCAAGAGGTAGAAGCTATGTCCTTGGCGTCCTCCAACAACATTGATAGACAAGCCAGGCTATTACAGATGGAACTTGAGAATGAAGGATCCAAGGAAGTTATCTCGGGAGAGGAGCCTATGAACTCTTTGGAAGTGCATCACCCGGCTTCCGGTTTTGGGATGCTAGCAGGAATCTCCACTTCTCCAAACCCTTGGCCTCCAATGGGGACGAAAGATCAGTTAGCTCAAGAAGCACAATGCGAATCTATCCTGTTGGAGGCCTCTCATTAGGTTACATGAAAACTACTTGCACAATTTGATTCACAATTATGGAGTTTAAAATATTTCTCGCTCGCATATACTGTCCAACTGGGACATCTCTTGTCCAAGTGAAAGCGATGCAGGAAAAAGCTCATGATGGCCGGAGAATAAGCATATTATGGTGGAAATACGAAATAAAGAACCATGCAATGATCCAGAAACTACTCTAGGAGATGAGGTAAATAAGGGTATCCTTCTATCTATTGCAAAATATAAGCCTACTACATCATCACCATCATCACCCAAGAGGGACGCTTGAGTACATGGGCATGGGCAACGCCCTTAGCTTGTCCCAAGCTAGGGGAGATGCCCCGGTAAGGTATCACCATCGGTTTATCATTACTATCTGTCTTAGTTCATCCCTTAGATATTTCGTGATTTTAGACAAATAAAATTTCAGATTTTCTTTGTTGAGATTGTTTTGCTTTACGATCTATCTATCCTTGTAATCGATTGTGAGAGTTATATAATAAAGACTAGTTGAGTTTTTTGTGCTTTACATTCAGGCTCCTATCATCATATCATGGCAATGAAAGAAATAGAAAATATGAAATGCTTATATCATGAGGAGTAATGACTTAACACAGAAAAGGTGTAAGTGATAAAAGATGTTGAGAACTAACAAACATAACGTTAGTAATTGATATAATCTATGCAAGCTCATGATAGAGAAGAGGACATTCACATATAAATACCCTATCATGGACACCTTTTATGATTATGAGCCCTCATCAAATATTATACAATGATTGAGTGTTAATGTTGGACATGGAGGACAACACAATGATCATGGTTGTTTAAATTTGCATAGAAGTTATATTCTCATGGATCCTTTAACATGTCATGCTTGCATTAGATCTCTTTGCTAGCCAAAGATTTTCGAAACAAAGTACATATACTACTTGTGCATTGATTATTCCTTTGTACCCAGTTTCTTACCATGCGAGTCCACAATACCTACCTATGGATTGAATAAGATCCTTCAAGTAATTTGTCATCGGTGCACAAAGCAATAAAAATTGATTCTAATTATCTATGATCTTTATTATAATCAAAAATAAGTTGTGTGTGATCTTTTGATAGGGGGGAAATAAAAGCGTCAGAGTGCATAATAAAGTTCACTATCACAAGGGGCAATACAAAGTGACCTTCCTTTGCACTAATAGTTTGCACATTCAAACAAACAAAAGCACATGAGAACATCTTATTCCCACTATGAAGGGCGTGTCTTTTATCTTCTTACCAAAAAAAATTGTGCAAGAGTCAATAATATTTACCCTTGTTCTGACCTATTAACTCTTTAGTCGTCAAGCATTATGTGTTGAGGAAAGATCCAAAGAAGTATATCATGTTGAATGTAGTTGATCATGATTCATTATTGTTGACATTTTCCTTGAGGTAAACAAGTTAGCTAGCAAAGATGATGAAGCCCCCATCTTCCTATGCGTCTCACGAAAACATTAGCTCCACAAATATGCAATGTGTGTCAACAATCATAGAAGGCTAAAACATAGTTGAGTATGTGAACTTGCCAGAAATAAAAGATCTTACATAGACACTTCTCTTCAATATCATGGATTATGATTATGTCAATTACTAATGGCAGTGTATGGTGGTTGTCAATAAAGTTTATGCTTCATACTACCTTCGTTGTGAACAGATTGTTACTGGTTTATGATAATCTATATGACGGAAAAATTTGCTTCAATTCTTATATTCATTGTGCTCTCATGTTCATATTTTCGAGCTTGGCTTTTATTTGAGGACAAGCGAGGTCTAAGCTCGTTGGACTTGATACGTCCATTTCGCATCCGGATTTCTTAATGATATTTATGTTATTCTTGTCCATTATTCCCTATTTTCATACAATCCTTCTGCCATTTGTCTCTGAATACACAAGATAAATCACAAAGAGGGAAATATCTGGAAACTGGAATACTGGACCAGGAAACCAAGCAGAAGGCAGAAAAATCACCAGACTCCAAATTACCTAAAACTTCAGGAGAATTTTTATGGAAAATTTAAGAATTATTTGGTCAAAATATCCTAGAGGGGGCCACCTGCTGGCCACAAGCCAACAGGGCGTGCCCAACCCCTGGCGTGCCCTGATGGCTTGTTGGGCCACTGCAGGTCTCTTGACTCCCCTATTCTTATATATTATGTGTTTTAGCCTAGGAAAAATCATAAGCATCACCCGAGCAGAGGCCCTTTTGCACTCTGGTAGGCTGATTCTTCCAAATAAATTCCGCTCCGAGAGGGGTACATCGAAGCCATCGTCATCGCCAGTGCCTCCTACTTCATGGGAGGACCAATCTTCAACAATATATTTACAAACACCATCTCATCTCCAACCCTAGTTCATCTCTTGTATTCAATCTTTTCTCAAAACGTGAGATTCGTGCATGTGGGTTGCTAGTACTATTGATTACATCTCATAATTTTTGCTCGTTGGTTACATGGTGAAAGTTATTATGTTCAGATCCTTAATCTCCATTATTATACCTATGACCTTGAACATGTTCGTGAGGTGTGAGTAGTTACTATTGTTCGTGAGAACATGGGAGAAGTCGTGATACAAGTAATCATGTGAAGTTGGTATTCATCTGGTATTTTGATGATATATATGTTATCACTTCTCTTGCTCGTGTCATGTGAACATCGATTACATGAAACTTTACCATGTTATGGGCCTACGGGAATCCAATGTGGAGTAACAAGTAGATGATGGGTTGCTAGAGTGACAGAAGCTTAAACCCCAGTTTATCCATTGCTTCATAAGGGGCTGATTTGGATCCACATGTTTCATGCTATGGTTAGATTTAACTTAATTCTTCTTTCGTAGTTGTGGATGCTTGAGAGGGGGGTAATCGTATGTAGGTTGTTTGTTAAAGTAAGAATATCACCTTAGCACCGACCACCAACATAAAAAATTATCAAAGTAGCGAACGCGGTTTAGCGTGACATGATGAACATGACTAGATGGAAATTCACATGTGTCCTCGAAAGTGCTTGCTTAATATAAGAGAACCTTAACGCCTGTCCACTGCTATAAAAAAGATTGGGCTACCTTGCTGCAACTTTGTTACTATTGTCACCTGTCACTTGTCACGGATTATGTTGCTACAAAACTATCTATCATTGTTACTCATAGCACTTCCGGAGAATACCTTGCTGAAAACTTCTTATTATTTCCTTCTGCTCCTCATTGGGTTCGACACTCTTACTTATCAAAAAGACTACAATTGATCCCGTGTACTTGTGGGTCATCATTGTCACATAGTGGCCATGGTTCTTGGTTCTTTGCTATTAATGTCTAGTGGGGGAGTGTTTAACTGATGAGACATGCTTGGGCCACCCAGAGTGTGTGGCGTCGCCATGGCCACGCGCTGACCACACGGCTGGCGTGTCAATACTCGTTCTATGGACATTGGGACCGTCAGCCTCATCCGTTTTCTCGAGCTCTCGCCATCATACCATTTCCAGAAGCTTAACCCTTGCCACACGCTCGCTCTAGACCCCTCGCCCCTCCTCTTTCTAACCCAACGCACCACGACAGCCGAGCCCGTGCTCTGACCGCCGCCCCCACCATCGTGGCTGGTTAGCCACGAGCTCACCCGACTACATATAGTTGTCCTCGAGTCCCCTAACACCCCAGTGAGCTTGCCCACAACCCTCAGCTTTGTCGACCCCTTTCCTCCGAGCCTCAGAGCTCCTTCCCCGTACACCATTGCTGCCATGACCATCGCCAGCCTCAGCCTAAATTAGGGCAAGCCTGACCCCTTCTACTCACCTACCCAACACGAGAGCCCCTAGATCCCGAGAGCCACCGTCCTGTTCAACTTAGATGCAGGAGCCCCATCGGTGCGACTCCCGTGCAGCCCTTTGGCTGCCGCGGCCATGCTAGCGGCGAGGATGCAATAGGCTACCCGAGGCTAGCCCACGACCACCTTCTTGTCCTCGACCCCTTTCCCTCGAGCCTCAGAGCTCCTTCCCCGTATGCCATTGCTGCCATGGCCATCGCTGGCCTCTGCCTAAATTCAGGAAAGCCTGAGCCCTTCTCCTCATGTACCCACCACCATAGCCTCTATACCCTCGAGAGCCACCGTCTTATCCAACTTCGATGGAGGAGCCCCATCGGTGCTGCTCCCATGTAGCCCTTCGGCCGTTGCGACCATGCTAGCGGTGAGGGCGCAATAGGCTGTCCGAGGCCAGCCTACGGCCACCTTCGGGCGGGGCACGGAGCGGTGGAGCCCCCTCTCCCAATGGCATCATTGGCAACCAGCCCGCACCTGTGCTTGGTTGAGATGAAGAAGGAGAAGCTAGGAGGAGAGAGAGATCCGGTAAGGGTCGCTCATCTGTGACCAAAACCCAGGCCTGTAGGGTTTAAAGTGAAAGTGTACTTCCTAAAATGCGCTTCCATGTTCAGAAAACATATTTTTGCTTCTTCCATGGGCTAAAAATACACTATTGGTGCAGGGAAAACGTATTGTGGGAACGTGCACTTTTAGTGTCTCTGTCCCCGGTCGGAACCTTTAATTTGTGGATGTTTCTCTACCTAACGAACGTATGGCCATATCTCCACAACCGTAACTCTGATTCAGGGGTTTCAAAAGCCCACGTTCTCTATTCGTTGATAATGTTCTGCTGGTATCAATTCCGCTATGTTGTGACATATTGAAAATGACCAGTTTTCCAATTCCATTAATAAGCCCCCTTAGGGAGAGAAACTCCACTAGCAAATCTTTTCACGAGTTCAACGCACTTCTTACAAATGACTTCATCATCTCTAGGAAAGCCACAAAAGCTAGTTCATGAGGGCATTGATATAGCCATGGTTTCCACTTGAATTTTCAAATAGTTGTTTGTTTATTTAATGATTTTATTAATACTTTGAATATGCTTGATAATCCATTCTTACACCATTCTCTCATGCTTCATTGATTATTTTCTAGCTTTATTATTTTCATGTTTGATTCTTGCAATTATCTCATATGCTAATGATATACTCATATGCATTATTAGCGTTTGTTATGCAAATACTTGTCATACGCATGATCATCACTATGCTATGCTCATTTGCATCTCGTAGAATAAATAATGTATGGTTGTAGATGTTATGATTCATTTGCGAAATTGTTATGTTGCTCATACATGTTCATGTTGGCATCATGTTCATATGCATTATTATTTCGTGGTGTTGTTATGGCTTAGCTCATCACTATTCAAGTTGAAATGTCACTTTAACCAATCTTCAACAAATATGTTGGTTGAGTCATCGTGCCACCGAATCAAGCTCACTAGTGCAACCAATCGTGCCTGGATGGGAGGCCTTAATGTGGATTATTGCCATGACACTTGTCGGTGCCTCCAACTAAGGAAGGTTATGCGCCTGCACTACCTTGGCCTGGTGGGCAAGCATAACCTTGTGTGCCCGAGTTGTGTTGTACCCGGGTGTCCATGTTTGGGATGAGTTTGTTTTTCCACGACGGTGGCGGCCAAAAAGGTGGTGGATGTCATGATATGATATCCGGGCCACCCATGACATAGATCAATGTGGTGTTTATTGGAGTGGCTGGGAGAGTGTCATGTAATACATCAATTTTGTCAAAATGTTGTTGGTCCACCCGAATGGGACCACGAGGTCATGACTTTCGTGGTGTGGGTACAGTGTACTAACCTATGCATAATTTATAATCTATCGATTGTGCACTTATGGACATAGTTCATTGTTGGTCACACTATGGGTCAAAAGTAATGGTAATCTGGATAATAACCATCCCGGTTTAGTGAGAAAATAACTAACTAGGTTAGGTTATGTGCATGTGCTACCCCAGCCCAGTGGGCTGGCATAACCTTGTGCGCCTGAGTTGGGTTGTACCCGGGTGTCCCCATTTGGGACAAGTTTGTTTTGCCACAATGGTAGCAACCACAAAGGTCACAGATGCCACGAGATGACATCGGGACAGACATGACATCACCTAAAAGGGAGTTTGTCCGAGTGGTTGGTAGAGTGTCATGCAATAGACCGGTTTTGTCGGAATGTCATTGGTCCACCCAAATGGGAGAACAAGGCCACAATTTCCGTGGTGTTGGTGTAGTGTACTAACATTTATAGAGTGTATAATCTATCGACAGTCACGTCCTCGGTTATGGACATAGTCCCTTGTAGGTCACACTACGGCTCAACAATAATAGTAATCTAGATAATAACCAACCCCGGATCAACGAGAAAAGTAGTTGGTCGATCTTTCTATGATTATGCGGTGATCACAGGTAAAGATCAAGCTCTTTGCGGTCACCTGTTGATCATGATGGTATTGTGGATACCGAGCTAGGTTGATCCTGAGGTAATCATGTGATGTTCACAATGGTAAGTTTAATGGTGGTTATGAAGTAACCCCCAGAAGAGTAAGTTCGTCCATGATACCTTAAATATTGTCCCCCCTCTCATGCTAGTATCATCATGCATAATATTTTCATGCCATTATCATCTCATGTTGTTATACTAGTATCATGCTCCTCGTTAATTTACTTGTAAATGCCGTGTTATTTCTTTTCTTGATTGCTTTGGTTGATGTGACCTTACGAGTACATTTGAAGAACTCACCTGGCGTGTCATGTCAGGTTGCAGGTGATAACATGTTTGACTGCTTATCGAGGATCCCGAGTTTGCACTCTAGGACGTGTCCTAGATAGAGTCCCTACAGAGTGGAGTTCATCAGCGTCGTCATTGTTTTGCTGCTACAAGTTATCCCACCATTACGGTTGTTCCACTGCTAGCATAGAACTATCTTAGTAGGTGTAGTGTCGCAGTGCCCTTGTAATCCTTTATTATACATGAACCCTCGTACCCAGATTATTTGTAATAAAGATCTAATTATTCTATGCCAAGCAGTGTCGTATTCTAGAAGACTTGATCTTTGGGATTGAATACTGGGTGTTCCTGTTCCTCTCAACCAGGGTGGCAGAGGTGTGGTCACTCTTGATATGGGGCCATGCCGGAATGGACGACTATGGTTGTTTTTATGGACAATGTGCAAACCATTGAGTCGGCTTGTGTAGTTGTGATGTTGACCAATTACGTTTATCCTCTTGCTTGACGCCTATATTTGTCCTCTTGGGTGAGGCTCTGGCACGAGGGCTAGGTACAAATGTGCGCACTCTATGTTAGTGTCATCTAGGGAAAGGTACTATTCAGGTGCTTACCTAGGGTACTTAATGTATCATGAGCCCTGGATTGACATGATGATTCCCCGAGTCCTGTGGGTAAACAGTGCCACCTCTATAGAGTGTCAAACTATTCGAATAGTCTGTCCATGGTCAAGTATAGTTGGATAACTGGTCTTGGGGTACGTCCATTGTTTTACCAAACTTTGTGTGTGTGTGGGAAAGAAATACCTGAGCTAAGTTAGATGACTTGATGAGATGATTAAACTTGAGTTGTTCCAACTCTGCTTATATTGATATATGTAACCACACTATGCATGATTTACAAAATGTAGGACATTATATTGCTCTCAAAACTAGCTGTCCGCGAAAGAACATACTTGATGCTATACCGTGTATTATCTACTATGGTCCAAATATGGGTTGCTTGTGAGTACATTCAAACATACCCATTGGCTTGTCTCTAGTTATTTAATTAGCTAGGCATGTAACAACATGAATTTGGTGAAGAGTTATTTGGAGATCAACATGCGAATTAGGAAGATTCCCAGTCAGAATGCCTGCAGGGTTAAGGCAGATGGCATGGGTCTTAGTTATTGTCGAATATTTCCATTATGAGTGTTTACTTATTGATTGTCCTTCATGGCCCTATATATGTAAGACTTGACCCTGATGGTCATAATTTGTGTAAGACGGTGTGAAATGGATGTAAGGATCTTGTTATTAGTCGATGTGTGTTCGGTGATTTGGACTTATGAGTCGGGGTCCCAGCAGAGGTGGTATCATAGCCATCCTCACTGTAGGAAGCCATAGTTCACAAAGACGTTTGTTAGGACAAAATTATTTTTCCAGACCCTTCAATTCACTTGAAAAAACTTCTATATTCCTTACCTGTTCTTAGATTTCAAAGAAACCAAAGATTTTTGCCTTAGATCTTTACCATTTTTGTCTTGTCTCTCCTTATGTGTTTTTTCAAAACATTGCAAATAGTTGCTACCACCCTTATACCCCGGCCACTAGATTCCTTGAAATCCTCGTGCATAACTTTGGAGGAAGCCACCTTTCTGGATGTTTGCCCACATCTTTTGAACACTAGGTTGTTGACACAACGACATGTCTTCGAAACAGGATAATCATGCCGAGTAACAAAACTCCTCACAGCTGGATCTTCATCAGACCTAGATGACGATGACGCAAGCAACAAGTGAACCAGACACTTGTTGACGCCACTCAAGAGGACCTGCATAGAGAGGATCACATCACATCCTCCTTGCAAGTTACGGTATTCCTCTTTGATTTAGGCAGGCTCACTCCCTATCAAGCTACATGTCTCAACCACCCCTACAAGGGACGTGAAGACATCAACAACATGCAATACTTTCTTGAGGAATGGGTATGTTCAGACTCGGAAGATGGTGACACCCTCGACACTGCCCGCGGATGAAGCAATCTTGGACTACAATGCCGAAGCCGTAAGATAAGAAAGATCCTGATAAAGATCGCTAATAGAGACACCCTATTCTTACCCTTTTTTTTTGTCGGCAACCACTGGTGGATGAGAACCTCGCCAATTGGTTTGCCTCACCATAGTGATCAGGAAAATTGTTTTGTTCATCCCCTGCTATTCGTGTCGATGTTGTTATCAACATAACTGATAGGTTGGACTTCAACCATGCCTTGTTAATGACATTGCATAAAGGTTGCCCACCTGGAACCCTTGACACCTTAGAAGAAAGAAGGCCTTCTCATGATCAAGAAGACAATAGAAGACCAAGTCAAAATCATCAAATTGAGGAACTTCAGGAAGCCTGCAACCAAGCCCCGTGCAGAAGCATAGGAACGAATTTCCATATCCACCACGTGGATGACCATCGCCAGACCATCGATGACCTAACCCAAGGATGATTAGCAGTTGCTCTAATCATGTCACATGTTTCAAATATGGGGACTTTGGGTAACATGCCAAAGTGGTGTCCCCAAAAGCAATTGGTTGTCGCATGCCCACTCATACCACCAGGAGGACATAGAAGTTGAAGATCGCGTGTCCTTCTTTCTGGGACAAGAAGCTAGGCATGGCTACTAAGTCGGTGCACCCCTAGGGAAGGATGAGTCATCTATCCCCTATGCGAAGTCAAGTCCATGTGATGGTTTAGATAAAACCATGTTGTGTCTTGATTGCTTTATTTGTATCTGTTTATAAGTCACACTTTTCCATAGGAAACATGTACTCCACTATATCACCTATCTTATCTTAACGAATGTGTTTGGCCTTTACAACTCTTATTTGATTACACTTGCACTATACGACCCCCTTTAGGCACACCCCACTATGTTGCTTTTCCGTCTCACCTATATCATCATCTGAAGACCCAAAGGACCTGATGTAACAAGGATCCCACCTCGACCAACTACGAGCACTGAAGACTTTTGGCGACAACCTACTCAATTAAGTGAAATCAGTGGAGTTATGCTTCTCCCTCCAGATTGGAAACCATTACCTAGGCTAATCTAGACCTCACAAGTTACCCCATCTCAAGCTCTTAACCACGTGCTTAACATATGAGGTTGCAAGAGAACCATCTAAGCTTTGATAACCTTTGTTGATCACTGGTTTAATTATGGAACTAGTGATCATAGTGAACAAATACATTACATTCTTAAGCTAGCACCAGAATCAACGATGCCATAGGAAGGATCATTTTGAGGATATATGATTAGTAGACAAATGATTTAATGTGGCAATGATAGATATCTTGAGGAAATATCTGATACTCTTTGGTGGATCATGACACTTTCATGATCATAGATGAACTTGGTGGGTCAAGTTAATAGGTGTAGCATTACCCTTGAGGAAAAATGGATTTAGTTGGAAAATTTTGATCACAATGTTGAGATTCTTGGAGGAGCAAGAATTTGATTTGATAAGGTGATATTGATAGGTGTCGAGGTATGGCAATCTATGGGACATGCAAGGCCCCTTTGCGGTTCAACTGTGTGGATTTGCATACACAAAGAGGAAACCCAATCTAAGAGCACACGAGGGTTTAAGCAGGTTCAGGCCACCCAGAAGTCTAATACCCTATGTCCTGTGTAGTGGTTTCCCAGAGTACAAGCAGCACAACAGCCGGGCAAGACTGCTCGAGAGTGATGGTACACGTGCAAATGGTCAGGATTTCAACCCTTGTAAAGGTAGCCATGGATCTCCTTTTATATTCTCAAGGGGTTACCACAGTGGCCAAAAAGGTAATTAGATGAGGGTAAATAGTGAATGTAACAGTGATCAAACTGCTAACACTTGCTATAGTGGGAAATACCTAAAACTGATGGATTAGGATAGGCTCATAAAATGCGTTATGAGGTGTCGCGCAGGCGTTGCTCCACAGGAAGGATCGTCTCTCCTTCGGCGTCGTTTGCCCAGGTACCGATTATTCTTGCATCTCGCCATTAGGATGGGTGTCATTAAAGCTAATGTGATCGCTCCGTGCTCTACCATGCGACCCGACAAGCTCTACCTAACCGTTTGCCCGCTCGACACCTAACTGATGGAGACAATCAGATCGATGCTACCGAGTCTTCTCACCGGCAAGGAGGCTTGCTGGTGGCTTGGTCTTTGCTTGACCCTGTCTTGAGTGCAATAACTCCTCGACAAGGCTTGCTGGGCCGGAGGCTGCTGTCTATGCACAAGTATGGGTGCTAAAGCACCCAGTCTTTAGTACACCGATAGGAGCCACTAGGCATGGGTTACACTTGAGTCCATGACATTGTTGGGCTAGGCCCAAAGCAGTGCATAGGAACACATGGCTGATCTTTACTACAAATGTAATGAAGACTTTTACTAACCCCACAACGTGCATTAAATGTGGGACTTGGGAGGGGTGGATTGAAAAGGCACTAGAGGGGCGGCTATGTCGGAAGGGGAGAGGCGGCCTCTGCGAATTCCATCCTTATAAGAAGGGGATTCACAAGGGTGCTGGTCATCCCTACCCAACCTCCTTTGCTCTGCCGCCTCGTCTATTTTCTCCTTTGTGAAACACAGAGCCCCCACACTACTCTTTTCTCTTTGTTAACCATCCATCTACAAGCTTTCCACGGTTCCAAAGAGGGCATCATCCATTGCTCCCTCTAGTCCGGCAAGAGGGCTAAAAATGCGATCGACCCTGACGTGGAAGCGAGGAAGGAGGCACTGGCAGCGGCGCAAAGCAATGGCATGGTCTTCTACCCCTCCATGCTAATGAGGAGCGACCTAAACTCGAGGTATGCCTTGATGTAGGGAAAAGAAACCTCGACGTATCTCACGCCAGTGGTGATTACCGGTGACTCCCGGCCCAACGCAGTGAAATGCCCATTCTTCATAGCGTACTTCTACAGTGGGCTGGTTCCCCGCTTTTCCGCTTTCTTGACTGAATTGATGCTGACCTTTGGCATCAAGTTGCTTGGCGCACCCTGTGATTTGCCTCACAACTAAGTTAACATGACCCAAAAATTAGGGCCAATTTAAAACTTTTTGTGTGCATTTGAATGCTTGACTTGTGTGTTATCTGTTTGCTTGTCTGATTGCTTGCTAGTGCTCCATAGTTCATAAAACATCCTCCTACCCTCAAGAACTCTTTTCCATGATCCCAACTCTTGTACAATGATCATTCCATGTGAATAGGAAATAAAATTATTTTTACAAAATTTTATTTTGGCCGAAAAGTATTTATTGAAATTAGGTTTTCAAAAACCCTAATTTGAGTTATGCACTAGAAGTCCCCAAATTAGGTGGATACTTTTTCCCCAAATAATTTATTTGAAACCAACTATATATAAGACTTCCCAAAACCACCAAATATTTATTTTTAATATTATTTTCCTATTTTATTTAAAGGCATTTTCTTAAGGCCAGAAATGGTATTTTATATGGAAAAATTATTTAAATGCTTTAAAAATATTTGAGAAAATTTAGGAAAACTTAGTGGATGTATATTGTCCATATATAAGAGTTTAAACACATGGTCATGTTCAAAATATTGGACAAAACCCTTCAAAACCATTTCTGTCTATTCCCAGAATTTGAAATATTTTGATAAGAAATATTCTCAAACAAATCCAAGAAAATTACTAGAATGTCACACATTATATATGTGATCATATTGCCAAATTTCACATAAATCCCAATTGTTTTGGTTCACCAAAATATCCCAAAACCCTTTGTGTCTAGATCCAAATTTGAGCAACTCTACATTACCAACTGTCTCCCCTTAAGCTCAAACTTTGTTGAAACGATATAATCCTCCAATAATGCATCCACCCCAAGTGGTGCATCAAGGAGAACAGGTTCACTTGTCCAAATCACCCCAAACCCCTTCCCGCTGATTTCCAAAATTGGGAATGCTTGCATTGTTAAGTTTTCCCAATTGGTCCCAAACTTTTTGGGCATGCTCTAATATCCAAATAATGACACCACACAAAGTGGTGCATTAAGGAGAATAGCATAGCATGGCCAGATCTATAGAAACCTATTTGTGTGGATTTCTAGGGTATACCAAGTTTACATTGGCAACTTTCTTCAGCTAGTCTCAAACTTGGTGATTAGCCCTAGTTTTGACCACCATTTGGTCGTGTTAAATCTCAAGGCTATTAAAATTCATTTACTTGGCCAAATCACCATCAAACACCTCTACAACAATTTCGTGATGAATGATTGGAGCACCATGTGAGTTCTTCTACGGCCTAGATTTTTACCACATCCTTCCCTCATTCTGCTCTACCTCCAGTAACTATTTCATGTGCATAGATCAATTATTTGTGGGGTAACAACCCCATTTTACCCCTCTGGATGGTAGTTTCCCCCTCTCCCCGCTTCTCTCCTCAACCAAGGAACCCCCAGCAGCATCCAATGCTTTCTCCACTTTGCACACTCCCTGCTACATGCCCTAGACACCAATGATCGCACCCTACATGTCAAATACATGCATGGGCATGCAAAGCTCGCGCTCTGGAACACACTATAGTGCTACCCCGCGTTGTAGCTTTCCCAATCCGAGCCTCCCAACAACCTTGGGCCTCACGATGGTGTCTCCCGAGGTCGCCTCAACGTCCTCAACACGCCACACTATTGCGCCCATCGTCCCTTGCCCTCCTCTTTCCCCGATAGAGCACGCCCGAGCACCCCCATGGACATGGTCCATGGTTTGCTTCGGACTGGCTATAAGAGCACCCCTGGAGTGCCCCTCTCATCCCCCTTAGACCGTCTATCTCCCATAGACCCCTGGACTGACCCGTTTGCCCTCCCGTGTCCCCCATCCATATCCATTGCCAGAGCATTCCGCCACGGCCTCGCTCGGATTCGAGCTCCTCCCCGATGCTCTCCTCCTCTAGGCCTCACCTGGGAACCGCCAGCATCACTGCTAGCTTCCCCCGCGCCCCTTGTTCCTTCCCTTAATGGCGGGAGCATCACTGCTACAGCCGCCATCGTAGGCCTCTACCACGGTCGACGTTCCTCTTCCTCGACGTGCCCCGGCGAAGATAGGACCCCTAGGAAGGTGCGACTATTCGCCTCGATCACGCCGGTGGCTGGAGCTCTGTCGGAGGCGCCCTAAGTCGCTAGAACGGCACCGACGCATGATCAGACCCGCCTCCCATGTCTCCCCTGTTCGAGCGGGAGGTGGGGGATGATCCTAACTAGCGGGCCCCACCTGTCGGTCAGTCGAATGGCCTGACTGGTGGGCCTGGTCCCTTTTGGTGGAAACGGCCCTAGCCTGGAGCCGCTTCCTCATGGGGAAGATGTATTCCCAGAAAACCGCCTTCGTGTGGGTGCTTCGCTGGAGAAGTTGGCCTGATGGGCCGGCCCAGTGCTGAGAGCATGGTTTAGCCATTTTTGGTAATATCTTTTTGCCTTTCTGTTTTCTTCAGAGAAGCAAACAATTCAAAATAAATTCATATCAACTCCAAATCTGATGATTCAAAGTCCTAGTTGTTCCAAAAATCATTATTCCAGATAACCTAATCATTTTTCGAGATAACATTTCTATTGTGTTCAAATTCAAATTTGAATTTGAACAATAAAAAATGCCCCACTTGTAAAATCCATAGAGGACTCAAATCAGCTCCAAATGGAGTGATTCGAATTTCCAGAAGTTCTTAATGTCATTCGCTAATGTTATAGACATGTTGAACATTTTTACCATGCACCTACTTTGGAAAATCATAGGAATTTCATGAGAGAGTTTTTACCATGCACCTACATTTTTACCATGACCAAGTTTCCATTTATTCCATCTTTGGAAAATCATAGGAGTTTCATACCAACTCCCAATCCAGTGAAACCACTTCCTGCATGTTTCTAAAATCAGGCCCTATTTGTTGGGTGTATCCATCCATTTTTATAAAAAGGCTTTATGTAGACTTCTTGTAGGACCACCAATTCCCCTATTTACACAATTCAAAACTCCCCTTGACCCACATCCAATAAAACCTCATTTGTTATTTTTCTTACGACCAGAGATGTCCAAGAAAAATAAAACTCGTATTTATAGATACCTTTTATTTTCTGCATGTTGTCTTGCTTATTGCGGTTGTTTCCACCGATAGTTGATGAACTAGACGAAGTGTTCGGAGTGGACAACAAGCATGTGAAGACCTTGAAGATTTTGTAGATCTAGGCAAGCAGCGCTTTGACCATGACTATGAAAACTTTTATTGCATGGCATATAGCACTATATTTCATTGTATTGATCATGATGATGTGGTATTCCCCTTCGGTGGGATGCCTCTGAATACATTCTTGTTGATACTTGCAGCGTAAATGACCCTACCTCCTTACGAGGGTTATGCGGGTGGGAGTAGTTAGGATGCTAGTAGTTGCCACACAAGTATGATGGGAATATGCATGGTGATGGAAACATAGTGTTTTGGAAAACCCCGTCGGGTGCCACTAATGCCTGAGGGGGATGATGTTGAGTTGGGTAACCACTTGAGAAAGAAGTGGTGTACCGGAGCAAGTGAGTGTGTGTGGTTTCAAAAACGGATTGGTGTTGCCTTGTTCAAAACATGGGTTGCTTGCGAGTACATTCAAAGTACTCATTGGCATGCCAGTGGTTATTTTATTGGCTAGGCATGAAAGATCAGGTTATGATGAAGATTAGCATGGTGACGTACGTGCGAACTAGGACACTTCCCAGTCGGAATGCCTATAGGGTTAAGGAAGATGGCATGGGTTCATGCTATCGTTGAAGTTTCCCGCTGCAATCAAATGAAGGCTTGGCCATAAAGGCCATATTTGAATAATCCGATACCTAATGGATGTAAGACTATTGTTATTCAATTTCTACGTGGTTGAGCATCGATCCCTGGGATTACTGTGCATGTACATTTGGTGATCACGACTTATGACTTGGGGTCCCCACAAAGCTGGTATCAGAGCCATCCCGACTGTAGGAAGCCCTTTGTTAGCATGGACGTTAGTTAGGTCTATTTTTCCAAACCCTTCAAGATCACTATAAGATCTCGATATTTCTCACATTTCCCAAAATTTCAAAGGAAGCAAAGGTTTTTGCCTTAGCATTTGAACCAGCTTTCTCTTAACTCTCCTCGTCTACTTTTTCAAAAACTATGCAAATGGTTGCTACTACCCTTGTGCCCCTAACCACGGGATTCCTTTTAACCCTCGTATGTAACCTGGAAGGAAGCCACCTTGCCAGAAGATTGCCGACATATCTTGGACCCAAGTTGGCGACTCTAGACAAGGAGCTACCAACAGAAGATACCTTCTCGAAGGATGAGGGTGTCGAGACTTAGATGATAGTGACACCCTCGACATAGCCCGAGGATGATGCCACCCTGGCCTACGATGACCATGACACAAGACATGCAATGTTATGATACGCATCGCTAATAGAGCAACCCCATCCTTTTCGTTGTTATATCGGTAAGCACCGGTGGATGAGAACCTCGCCATTTGGTCCGGCTCACTATAGAGAACTGGAAAACGGTCCTCATCATCCCCCGCTCTTGGTGCCGATGATATCGTCAACGAGACCGATAGGATACAACTCTACCATGCCTTGTCAATGTCATTGCATAAAGGATTTCCTCCCTGGAACCCTCAACGTCTCAGAAGACAAGGAGGCATTGTCACAATTACGAAGACAACAGAAGACCCTGTCTACAACAGCTGTGAAGAATCACCTTCATCGTCAACTCAACAAAACCGAAGTTGTCAAAGACTCTTCAGGCGCAACCAGGATCGTTTTGTAGAAAAACAACAAGAGACACAGCAACACCTGAAGAAGACCCAGAAGACTAAGAACACTCCTCTCCAAGACACGAAGCAAGCATGACTATTGAGTTCGAGAACCCCTAGGGTAGGATGAGTCATGTGTCCCCTATGCAAAGTCGAGTCCATATGGTGGATCATATAGAACCATAATTGTGTGTTGCTTGTTTTTGCTTGTTTGTGTTTTGGTGAAAGTCGCACTCTTGCCCCAGGAAACAAGTGCGGGACTATATCACCTATCTCTCCTTGATGTTTGTGTTCGGCCTTTTCGGCACTTGCTTGATTGCACTTGAACTATACCACCCCTGTACGCACTCCTCTCGATGCTACTTCCCCTCCCCCATCTCATTAACTGAAGCGCAGCAAGACAAGATGCACCAAGGATGCACCTCGACAAACAACCGACACCGAAGACTTCGACTACAACGGACTCAACAAGACACAACCACATAGAGTTATGCTTTTCCCTCTAGATTGGAAACCCCTCCCTTGCCCAACCTAGACCTCACAAGCTCCCCCAGCACAAGCCTTTGATCACGTGTTTAATACATGGATTTGCCAGAGCACTTATTGAGCTTCAATAACCTCTTCTTTGCAATGGGTTCATTATGGAGCTAATGATCATAGTGAACAAACATCCTTCATTCTTACGCTAGCACTAGAAGCTTGATGCCATAGGAAGGACCGTTCTAAGGGTATATGATTGTGGATAATGATTTGATTTAGCTAGAATGAATGTCTTGAGGAAGTAGTTGAGACCCTTTTGTGGATTACGAGGTTTAATGTTGGTATACAGCTTGGTGGATCAAGATGGATAGAGTGGCATAACTTACTTGTCCCTTGACCAAATTGGATTAGTAGGACAAATATGATGACAAGCTAAAATTATTGGTGAATAAATGACTTGACTTTGGCAAGTGGTATTGATAGTGGATTGATGGTGTAACGTTTTATAGTAACGGGAGTATAATGATCTTGATCATGATACCATGTTTCTTGATGGATGATAGTAGAAGCAATCAAATGATGTTAGGGATCTATATAAGCTTGACCTTGGAGTTTAGTTGGCCATGAGATTGGAAGTTCATGGATATACTGTGATAATAATCCTTGCAATGATATGCGGATTATATGAACTCGAGGAGATTATGTTGGACACCATCGATGCTAGATTTGTAGCAGCGATGGGTCATGTAATAGTCTATGATATTCGTGGATCAATTAAGTGGGATTCGTAGGAAGTAAACAAGATCTTGAATTTGTATATTACGAGTTCCCTTAGCATAGTAATGCAGTACCTTAGACCTTGGATAGGTCAGCAGGACACTTGGATTGGTAGTGTCATGATCAGGCGTAGCACCTTATAAATTATCCCAAGGATTTTTGTATAGGGATACAGGTGAGTTAGCTATAGTATACACATGAGATTTTGGGTATAGTCCTTCTCTCAAAACCTTGGAGATATGAGTAGCACGTGTAATGTTGGATTTGACTTATATCAGATGATACCTGTGAGGATATAGGGTGATTTTGTTTGGAGTAATAGGCAATAGTATTGGCATCTAATAGTTGTGCTCAGGATAAGATGTCAGACATTCACTCACATCCTAATCCCCTTGAAACTCCGAAGCGTTACCCAGCCACAATGTGGTCAGATTATGACCATAGGTCTTGGCTCTAAGTCATTTGACTATGGCCGAAACTCAACCCCGACCTCCACAAGGCATGTTCATATGGAAGGTTGCCACAAGGACCTGTATTGGGTTGGACCACAAACCCATGGACAAGTGACCACCCGGAACAAACGACCGCCTCTCTCACACATCCCATGAGCAATGTGTTTATGTGGTATTTGGAGGAATATGTTGTTATCCTCACGGATGACGTACTTATTTACCCAATGACAGGAAGGAACACCTTAGTCCTATTTGGACAATCCCCCAGGAACACCAATTACCCTGCCTCTCGAGTATAAGGTTTCACTATAAAGGAGTCACACTCTGCAAAGCGCACTCCCTACAGAAGAAGACTTTCTTTCCCAAGCAAGATGAAGAACCGCTACCATTGCGAGGCCACGCCAACGACAAAGAAGAAGCAAAAGAAGTCAACCACCACTACTCTACCGACTAAATTAGCTAGACTATATCCAGAAGCACCAACGATCAAGCCCGATGAATCCCTTGGACATTAAGAGGATTAAGGAGCCCCTTGCTTTAAGTAGTCACCTATCAGTTTCTGACTAGGATGGAACTGAGAAGTTGATGGCATCCCTCACTCCACCACTTTGATGGTGTACGATGAGCATGACATCCCTACTGCCTTCAAATGCCTGGAATGGGGTGGACGACTTTGTTAACTTCGTTATCATCCCTTTTTAGACAATCTAGGGCGTAAACCGTGACTCGATCATGGTAAGCCACCTGTCGAAGGTAGTTCACCCCCCCTCGCCAAGCGTCAGACCTTGGGGATTAGATGGCTTATCTATACTCTGAATAGTCAGCTTACCTACAACCCCATTGAAACCTTCCCAGATGGTAGAACCCGTTTGACACCAAGTCTCTAAGATTAGTCATAGGGCAAGACACAGCACAGACTTTGCCATGGAGTGATGAATAGACCAAACACTCGAAGACCCTCTAGAAACGTGCGTCCATCATGATGAAGACAAACGACCAAAGAAGAATCAAGAATCTACTTGGGCAACTTACTCAAGCAGAAGATCTTGACAAGAAGCCCATGATGATGTACCTAAGCACTCTCAAGGATGGAGACCACCTACGGCTGAAGACCTCCTGCTTTAAGGAAGATAAGGACTTCCCTGTCGACAAGAAGCTACACCAAGGCTCAACCCTTCTATTCTAACGTGAGACATCTAGATGTCACTAACCAACATGAGAAACCCCAGGACCATCACGCAGACACACTACTGGCCAGGTATTCCGACTTTGGGATACACACGCAAGCCAGGCCCTTGCTAGAACCTCGTCCACAAAACCCTTAACCATTAGGAAAGCCTAGTATATTGCAAGAACCCTGTTCACCCTTGACAAAGTCAATGGTGCACTCGAAGACATATCATGAGGCACTTAAAGATCTAGAAGGACAACCACGCCGAAGAAGAAGCCACATGGGAACATGAAGACTACCTCCCTCCTGGATTTTCACATCCTTTCTACACCTAGCCTAGGAATCTCGGGGATGAGATTCTTGTAAGGGGGGTAGGTCTGTCACACCCTATGATTTGCCTCATGACTAAGTTAACATGACTCAAAAATTAGGGCGAATTAAAACTTTTTGTGTGCATTTGAATGCTTGACTTGTGTGTTATTTGCTTGCTTGTCTGATTAATTTCTAGTGCTCTATAATTCATAAAAAATCCTCCCACCCTCAAGAACTCTTTTCCTTGATCCCAACTCTTGTCCAATGTCATGCAATGTGAATAGGACATAAAAATATTTTCACAAAATTTTATTTTGGCCAAAAAGCATTTATTTAAATTAGGTTTTCAAAACCCCCCGATTTGAGTTTTGCACTACAAGTCCCCAAATTAGGTGGATACTTTTTACCCAAATAATTTATTTGAAACCCACTATATATAAGACTTCCTCAAACCACCAAATATTTATTTTTAATATTATTTTCATATTTTAGTTAAAGGCTTTTTCTTAAGGCCACAAATGGTCTTTTATAGGGAAAAAATATTTAAATGCTTTAAAAATATTTGAGAAAATTTAGGAAAACTTAGTGGACGTATATTGTCCATATATAGGAGTTTAAACACATGGTCATGTTAAAAATATTGGACAAAACCCTTCAAAACCATTTTTGCATATTCAGAGCATTTGAAATATTTCTATAAGAAATATTCTCAAATATGTGATCATCTTGCCAAGTTTCACATAAATCCCAATTGTTTTGGTTCACCAAAATATCGCAAAACCCTCTGTGTCTAGATCCAAATTTGAGCAACTCTACACTACCAACTGTCTCCCCTTCAGCTCAAACTTTGTTGACATGATATAATCCTCTAGTAATGCATCCACACCAAGTGGTGCATCAAGGAGATCAGGTTCACATGTCCAAATCACCTGCAACCCCTTCCTGCTGAATTCCAAAATTGGGAATGTTTGCATTGTCAAGTTTTCCCAATTGGTCCCAAACTTTTTGGGCATGCTCTAATATCCAAATAATGAAAACACACAAAATGGTGGATTAAGGAGAATAGATGAGCATGACCAGATCTATAGAAACCTATTTTTGTGGATTTCTAGGGTTTACCAAGTTTACATTGGCAACTTTCTTTAGCTAGTCTCAAACTTGGTGATCAACCCTAGTTTTGACCACCATTTGGTCCTGTTAAATCTCAGGGCAAGTAGAATTCATTTACTTGGCCAAATCACCATCAAACACCTCTGCAACAATTTTGCGATCAATGATTAGAGCAACTTATGAGTTCTCCTTGGGCCTAGATTTTTAAAACATCCTTCCCTCATTCTCCTCTACCTCCAGTAACTATTTAATGCGCATAGATCAATTATTTGTGGGGTAACCACCCCAGTTTAACCCTCTGGGCAGTAGTTTCCCCCTCTCTCTCCGCTTCTCTCCTCAACCAAGGAACCCCCAGCGGCATCCAATGCTTTCTACACTTTGTACACTCCCTCCTAGATGCCCTAGACACCAATGGCTGCGCCCTACATGTGAAATACGTGCATCGGCATGCAAATCTCGCGCTCTGGAACACACTATAGTGCTCCCCCGCACTGTAGCTTGCCCAATCCGAGCCTCCCGACAACCTTGGGCCTCACAATGGTGTCTCCCGAGGTCGCCTCGACGTCCTAACCATGCCACACTGTCGCGCACGTCGTCCCTTGCCCTCCTCTTTCCCCGACAGAGCACGCCCGGGCATCCCCGTGGACATGGTCCATGGTGCGCTTCAGACCGGCTATAAGATCCCCCCTGGAGTGCCCCTTGCAGCCCCCTTAGCCCCCTCTCTCTCCCATAGACCCCCTGGACAGACCCCTTTACCCTCTCGTGTCCCCCATCCATCTCCATGGTCGGAGCCTTCCACCACGGCCTTGCTCGGATTCGAGCTCCTCGCCGATGCTCTTCTCCTGGAGGACTCACCTGCGAACCGCCAGCATCACCGCTAGCTTCCCCGCCCCCCCTCTTCCTTCTCTCGATGGCCGGAGCATTGCTGCCACAGCCACCAGCGTAGGCCTCTGCCATGGTCGAGGTTCCTCTGCCCTGACGCGCCCAGACGAAGATAGGACCCCCAGGAAGGTGCGGCTATTCGTCCCAATCATGCTAGTGGCTAGAGCTCTTTCGGAGGTGCCCTGAGTCACCAGAACGCCACCGGCACATGATCAGACCCGCCTCCCTTGTCTCCCCTGTTCGAGCGAGAGGTGGGGGATGATCCTGACCAGCGGGCCTAGCCTGTCGGTCAGTCAACCGTTCTGACTGGTGGGCCTGGTCCCTTTAGGTGGAAACGACCCTAGCCTGGAGCCGCTTCCTCACGGGGAAGATGTATTTCCAGAAAACCGCGTTTGCGTGGCTCCTCCGCGGGCGAAGTCGGCCTGCTAGGCCGGCCCAAAGCTATCTCGTGCTCAGAGCATGGTTTAGCCATTTTTGGTAATATCTTTTTGCCTTTCTGTTTTCTTTAGAGAAGCAAACAATTCATAATAAATTCATATCAAATCCAAATCTGATGATTCAAAGTCCTAGTTTTTCCAAAAATCATTATCTATCCAAAGAGATATCCTAATCATTTTTCCAGATAACATTTTTGTTGTCTTCAAATTAAAATTTGTATTTGAACAATAAAAAATGCCCCACTTGTAAAATCCATAGAGGACTCAAATAAACTCCAAATGGAGTGATTCAAATTTCCAGAAGTTGTTAATGTCATTCCCCAATGTTATAGGCATGTTGAACATTTTTACCGTGCACCTATTCTATTGGATCTAATAAATGACCTAGTTTCCATTTATTCCATCTTTGGAAAATTATAGGAATTTCATACCAACTCCAAACCCAGTGAAAGCACATCATGCATGTTTCTAAAATGAGTCCCTATTTGTTGAGTGTATCCCCCATTTTTATAAAAATGTTTTCTATTGACTTCTTGTAGGACGAGCAATTCCCCTATTTCCACCATTCAAAATTCCCCTATTTCCACCATTTAAAACCTCCTTTGTTATTTTTTTATGACAAGACATGTCCAAGAAAAATTAAACTCGTATTTATAGAGGACTTTTATTTTCTACTTGTTGTGTTGCTTATTGCGGTTTTTCCGGCGATAGTTGACAATTAGACGAAGTGTTCGGAGTGGACAAGAAGCATGTGAAAACCTTGAAGCTTTTGTAGTGCCAGGCAAGCAGCCCTTTGACCATGACTATGAAAACTTTTATTGCATGGCATATAACACTTTATTTCCTTGTATTGATCATGGTGATGTGGTATTCCCCTTCGGTGGGATGCCTCTGAATACATTCTTGTTGATACTTGTAGCGTACATTACCCTACCTCCTTATGAGGGTTATGCGGGTGGGAGTAGTTAGGATGCTAGTAGTTGCCACACAAGTGTGATGGGAATATGCATGGTGATGGAAACATAGTGTTTTTGAGAACCCCATCAGGTGCCACTAATGCCCGAGGGGGTTGATGTTGAGTTGGGTAACCACTTGAGAAAGAAGTGGTCTATCGGAGCAAGTGAGTGTGTGTGGCTTCAAAAACAGATTGGTGTAAGTTGCGACCGTTACTCCAACCTTACATGCACAACCACTCTACCCCTATATGGGAAGGGGCTTTGTTGATTACTACGGTTGGTGCTAGCAGGGAGCCTGCATTACCAGTGGCGAGAATGAATTTGTCACTCTTGAGACGGGGTCGTCCCGGAAGTGGAAGGCCATGCGCTGTCTTTACCAGCACGGGGCACACCGTTGCATGCCCTCATGGCTGATAGGTGTGATGTATATCATGAGGGATAGCACCAGCGAGTGGACTCTTTGTTTAGTATCACCATTGGAACGACATTGTTTGGGTGCTTACCTTGGGTACGTAATATACCGTGAGTCATGGATGACACGAAATTTGCCTGAATCTTGTGGGTAAAGTGTGCAATCTCTACAGAGTGTAAAACTATTCGAATAGCCATGTCCATGGTCAAGGACAGTTGGATGACCGCTCTTGTGCTACGTCCAATTGTTTACTAAACTTGGTGTTTGTGCAGGTGGATGACACAGAGGTGATACCTTAGATAAGTCAGATGACTTGACGTGATGACTAAACATGAGATGTTCAACCCCCTGATTGTGATGGTAGCTATAACTTGTTCGTATGGATATCCGGCAACTGTTGATGCATGCTTACATAGTTACTTGATCATGTCATTGCATTCAAAATTAGCTTTCCACAAAATACCTACTTAGTGCTATTTCCTGCATTGTTATTGCCTTGTTCCAAACATGGGTTGCTTGCGAGTACATTCAAACAACTCATTGGCTTGCCGCTAGTTATTTTATTTGCTAGGAATGAAAGAGCAGGATGTGATGAGGATTAGCATGGTGACGTACGTGCGAGCTAGGACGCTTCGCAGTCGGAATGCCTGTAGGGTTAAGGCAGATGGCATGGGTACACGCTATCGTTGATGTTTTCCGCTGCAATCATACGAAGGCTTGGCGATAAAGCGCACATTTGAATAATCCGGTACCTAATGGATGTAAGACACTTGTTATTCAACTTCTGTGTATTCAGTGAACATTGATCTCTGGGATCACTATGCACGTACATTTGGTGATCACGACTTATGAGTCGGAGTCCCCACATTGTTAGATTTCACGCCAAACTCCATGAACACCCTCTCGTTCTTCATGCATTTGTGAAAAAGCTTCATAGGAGTTGTCCCTAGTGTTTCTCTTTTCCGCAACTTCTATTATCCATGCATAGAATGGGATGCTTGCTCCGGCAGCATCACGTGGATTCCTCAGACCACTCACAAGGAGGTGTATCCTCCCCACAATTCGCATAAGAAGTGGGGGGACTGGCAGGTGGAGTAGTGTTACATCATGGACAAGGATCCCCTAGTGTTCTACAAGATTCGGAAATCTAAGCTGATCCATGACAAGCAGTGGAAGACCCTCGCTCCCGACAACAAGAAGCGTGATATTGTCAGCATGCGCATGCTCCGGCTGAAGGCTGTCAGGCTCACAATGGAGAGGGTGGGCACGGATTTCCTTGATAGTTGCATCGCCCCCTGACACGATAGGGGACGCTTCAGGAGAAGACCAGAAGCAGCACGAGGGAGGCACAAGCCAACAGGGTGCACCTAAGGGTGTGGTGGCGCCCTGATGGCTTGTCCCTCCCTGGTGGCCCTCTTGACACCGTTCTTTGGCCTATACATTCACATATATTCGAAACACCCTAGACGGAACCTTGAAACACTTTGTTTGCCGCCGCAAGTCTTTGTTACGCCGCGATCCCATTTGGAGCTTCGTTCCGTCACCCTGCTGGAGGGGGGCTCGATCATGAAGGGCCTATTTATTGACCTTGATTCCCTCATGATGATGTGTGAGTAGTTCACCGTATATCTACGGGTCCATAGTTAGTACCTAGATGACTCTCTCTCTCTCTCTTTCTCTCTCTCTTGTTCTTCAATACAATGATCATCGCATCTTTGCTTTGATCTGACCGATGTAATTCTTTTGTATGGTGTGTTTGTTTGGATCCGATTAATAGTGGGTTTATGTTTCATAATATTCATGAAAATTATTTGAGTCAAACCTAAATGTTAAGATTCTTATTTGCATGATTCATAATTCTCTGTGATCTATTGAAATAGTTTGGCTAACTAGAATGATATTTCTTCGGTGAGAGAGGTGTGTTGTAGTGGGTTCAGCCTGACGTGTTTCTATATCCTAGTGATAGAAGGGGAAAAGATACTTCTTTGTGTTGTTGCCAAAAAGGACAAAACAATGGGGTTAGTTCATATTAATTGAATTCTCTTTGTCTACATCATTACTCTGTTTGCCATGAACTTAATACGTACAGAGGCAAGCATAGAAGCGCTCTTGAAGTGGAGTAGTAGTAATAGGTGTAGGCAGGAGTTGGCCTATTTGCTTATGGACATGATGCCGATATACACATGATCATTTTTGTCAACATCGCATAACTATGCGGTTTTCTATCAATTGCCCAACAGTAATTTGTTTCTCCCTCATATGTTGCCTACATGATAGATGCCACTAGGTAAAACTATGGCCCTGGGTCAATTCACTTATATGTTTACCAATCCTACAATTACCTTTCTGCAATTATTTACCTTTTATTTTATTTTGCAATTTACATTTATCAACTATTCTCTACACACTTCAATTTCTTGCAAATAATGAGATCAAGGGGATTGACAATCCTCTTGCCCGCATTGCAAGTTGTTTGCTCTTTTTTGTGCAGCTGGTGAAGGCGGTTGTGGATTGATATGCCTATTGGTTTGATAAACCTTGATTTCCTAACTAAGGGAAATACTTACCCGTATTGTGTTGCAATTACCCGTTCCTTCATGGAAAAATCAACACACACCACAAGTATCACTCGCCGCCATGGACTTCACGGAATGCGCCTTCTCCAATGACGACAGGGAGGTGTCGAGCGTCAGGTTGTACCTCTTCTTCTAGAGCTTGTCGGGGCACTGGCGAAGTACGAAGATGACTAGGTCGGCAAGTTCATCAAGGGGTCTCGTGACCTATACCGTGGCACTCTCCACAAGGTCTTTGTGAGGATCGCCTACCGCAACCCTGGCATCAACCTAAGAGGATCCTTCTGCAAGCTGCCCAAGGATTTCGACACCACCAAGCTCGACTCTCTTGTCGCTCCAATATGCGACGGGTTCGGTTCTATTACTATGAAAAAGTAATTTCTTCGTTGATGTCTTGTTGCATGTATCAAAACAATTGCTTCGATTAGCACTGCAACTTTACATTTTGAATGTATTATACTTGTTTGCTGAAATGAATGGTTGATTTACCCCATATCTAGTCCCAGACTTGTATGTTTTCAACTCCTATGTTTGTTGGAAATGCCTGTCGGTGTGCACGCCTTTACCATGAGCGCTTTACAAAATGGGTCTTTAGCAACATGCTAGTGATGGCACTACCAACGAAACCACCGTGCTATCCTTGTTGTAGCTACTTTCATTGTCGAGCGGACTCAAAACAACTCAAGAGTGCGAGCAATTCTTACAAGGGTCCTTCATGTGTAGGTTTCTCATACAATGTTGAAGTCGTTCAAGAGAAAATAGCTTATAACAAAGAACTTTTTAAAGACATTTGTAACTTAGCTTTACTTTGTTGTACTTCTTCCCATGAAATCATCATCCTTGAATGCATTTGGGTATCCACACCCTGACTGCCCCTAGGAATATTTGCATGCGGGGAGCGCTTTTGTCCTTTGAGAAAATGAAGTAGATAAAGAAGAAGAGGCTGGCAACCTTGTTGGTTCAATAATCATCTCACATAGTTTATAGTGGTCACAACATTTTTATGCAAAAAACACAAAATAAATATGTACTTTGACAAAAAGTTGTAGAACGCTTAGCTTTATTGATTATGGACAGGTTCTTCGCCTTGCTTTGTACAAAGGATTACATGCTTTGCTGGCTAACTTGTAAAAAAGAGGCTGCTGGGTAGCCCAACCACCACGCCACCTAGGTAGAACTTGCGATCATCACCATATTCCATGAGTTTTCCATCGGGGTGCTATCTTCGGTTGCTAGGCGGACGCGACAGGCCTAGTGACTCATACCACCTGGTAAGGGCCTATCACAGCCCTAGATTTGACTTTGCTTGTCTTTGCATTCATGCATGCATTTTTTATTTCTTTTTAGAATGAAATGAGGAGTGACCAAGCCTCATTATTCAAATTTTTCTACAACAAGCAACATAAAAATTGCTTCAAATAGATCCAAGAAAATGCCCCAGCTATTCTGTGAAAAGATTGGACTGAGATTAAAATGTCACCCAATATTTTGGAATAATAGAAACATTTTATTTTGGGAATTTGAATTAATTCTAACCCTATTTGCATTGGATATATATTTTCTATATATAAAATATATGTCCAATAACCCTGAGGATTATTATGTGGCACTGGATAATTCCATTTAGTCCATAGATATATTTTCAAGACTTACTAAAATGGTTATCTATTTTTGTAAATCAAAACAAACTGCAAAAAAATAGTAAATGAAACAAAATGGAAAAAGGGCAGAAAGCCAACCTGAGATTACCTGGAGTTCTGGCCCAGCCCGCCAGGGGTGAAGCAGTCATCTTCAACCTCTGTTAGAAGGCAGAGGCGTAGCGACGCGCGCACACTCGGGAGCCTCCACCTCCTTCCTGCCTGCCTGGCCCCTCCTGACGCACCTAGGGACGCCACGCATGTCCATGAACATGACTTGCTCACTCTCGCTCTCTCCCTCCCCCTCTGGATCTCGCTCTCTCGCCGCCCGAGCATAATAGTCGCCGCCGCTCACAGCCACCACGGCCACCAGCCTCCTCCAGCCCCTCCAGCGAGCCAAGCAGCTCTGCCTCGCTGTTGTGGAGCGCCAAGACGAAGCACGCAACCACGGGAGGCCGGCAAAGTCAGAATCGAGCTCATCACCCCCGCCTCGGTCGCCCAAGCTGCACCATCGATTTGCTCTATCTCGGTCGTCCCCAAGCCTGCTGTATTGCTCGTCTTCCTCCCTGTGAGCTCCCCTTGCTGCTCCCCCTAACCCCATCGCCCCGCTCGACCTGTAACCACGTTTTCCACCACGATCGAATTCCGCCGCCGCATGGGCTCGTCGCCGGCCTCAACTCTAGTGGACCCTAGCCTCTCTAGTTGCCCCGACGGGATGCACACGTGCGCAGGATACCTCTCCGTGCCCTCAGTGCAGCAGATGGCTGCTAGAAGCGCAAATCCGGTGAGCCACCACCGAGTTCTGTGGTCGCCGCCAGCTGATCTCCAGCGTGGCGACGTGGCAGGGCCATTAGTGGCTAATCAAGACACAAACTAACCCTCCATCCAATAACAGTGGGCCCTGGTCCGAGTCAAACCCCGGGTCAACTCAGGATTAATCCCTAAGTCACTAACAACAGGGTCCCACCTACCAGTGACACTAGCCAGCCCTAAGAGACTGACCAGTGGGTCCCACTGGTCAGGTTTGACCTTGGATGACCCTGTTGACCTGCTGATGTCATCCTCACATAGGGATAACAGAGTAAATCTTTTCTAGAAATTTAAATAAATCTAAATGATTTATTTATTTTCAGAAAATGTTTAAAACTTCTAAAAATCATAGAAATTCAACCGTAACTCCGAAGAAAATAATTTATATATGAAAAATGAAAAATAATTTAACTATGCTTAGAGTCGGGTCGTGTCGGGTCTGATCCATCTGGGCGATGGATCAAAATGACAGTGTTCATGTCCTAGTGTGTGAGAGCTAAGTGTGTGAACACGCGTTAGTAAAGGTGTCGATGAGAGGCCATGTAAGAGTACATGGCGGGTTATCTCATTGGGCCCGTCCCTAAGAACTGAGTTTTGTGTTTGTGATCCAAGACAGTTACTACCACACGTTGGGCCCTGAAATATGACTCCGCTCGACTTATTAATCGCCTAGATCTCTGTCCAGGAGTTGCAACTAGTTTCTGGTGTTTGTAGGAAAAGTGTTGGCGACCGTGCATAGTGCTGCCCGACGGGGTGGATTGTGATGCGGTATAGGCACAGTGGCATGGCGTACCAAGTGGCACCCGAACGGTGGGCTTGGGAACCCTACACACATCGTTTGATTTCGTAGAGGAAACTCAAATAGGCGATAAACGTGGACTAGGGTCTTTTCTGATTGACTGTCGTGGCCGACTACCTCACTGGGCTTTCGCTTGAATGTTGTCGAGGTGCCTTTTATTTGCACATGGCGATAAGTGGCGGGAGAATGTGTCCTCGGATAGCTGCGTCCTCGGATATGGACTACTTGGAGAACTTATGTGGTTCATCGACAACTTGAAGTGGATACTCTAAAATACGCAAGATAAGCATGAGTGATATGGATTGCCTTCTCGTAGGGAGACGGAAGTGGATCCATAGCGGTGTATTGATTTGATGAATATGTGGACTCGTGTGCGCTATCTCACCTCAAAGAAAGCACTTGTAGTCATAGTATAGGTTAGCCAAGAATCAAAGCTGGCTTGCTACAATAAACACCACAACCCCCTTCATTGATACTGATGCATATGTAGTTAGTTCTGATGTAAGTCTTGCTGAGTACCCTTGTACTCACGTTTGCTTAATTTATGTTTTTGCAGAGGAGACGTCACACTACAGGAATCTGAGAATTTGCCGTCCGCTATGGCTGACGGCAAAGGGGGGAAACACGGACGGCAAAGGCTTTGCCGTCAGTCAGCTCACGGCAAACTAGACAGCAAAAAAATATCCGGTGAAGAGGTTATTTGTCGTCTGCTTTTTGTAAGGCGGACGACAAAGAATCTTTGCCATGAGGGGTGGACGGCAAATAAAATGAGACGGCAGATCGACAGGCTGTCCCATTAAGTGCTAACGGCAGGCTTCTCCTCTTTGCCGTCTGCCCTTACCCACCTTTGCTGTCTGCCCCTCATGGCAAAGGGGCACCCAGCCCCTCTCCCTCACCCCTTTGCCATCTTCCCTCAGGGCTTTGCCGTCTGCCCTTTCCCCCCATTGCCGTCTTCCCCCTCATGGCAAAGGGCGCACCCAGCCCCTCTCCCTCATCCCTTTGCCGTCTGCCCCCAGGGCTTTGCCGTCTGCCCTCACCCATTTGCCATGAGGGGGCAGACGGTAAAGGGGCACCCAGCCTTTCTTCCTCACCCCTTTACCGTTTGCACCCTGATGGCAAAGGCTCAAAACAGCCCCCTCACCTATTTTATTTTCTATTATATCCAGCAATTTTCACAATAATCAGGATATATATATTTGACAGAAATAAATTTGTTTCCGTACTCATAACCATATTAAAATAACTTTCATCCATAGTAAATACATATTATTCAAATTGCATCCGTACCAAACCATATATTACACCAGTTTCATCCATATGCATACAAAGTTTCATATATATCCATATACTACAATAGTTTCAATACAAGCTTTCGTGAAGCCATGGTACAAGAAATCATATTCAAGCATTCCATCAATATAATCCAAGCTTCCCGTGAAGTGAATGTAATTTGCAAAATGACAAATAAGAAAGTTAGAAGAAGAATACTAGATGAATAAGTGAAGTATATATAGGTTATTTCGTAGAGAACTTAGCTAAGTATAGGCCATTTAATAGCTAAGTTAGGTGGAATAGGTCATCTTGGAGCTACATAGCCTTATTATGTCATTTAGGAGAGAACTTAGCTAGGTATAGGTCATTCTAGAGCTAACTTGGATAAAATATGCCATTTTGTAGTCAACTATGATTATTAAGTCCATTTTGACCTTATTATGTCATTTTGGAGCTAAATTAGTCATTTTAATGAGCTAACCAAGGTTCTTATGATGTTTTTACCTAACTATGCTAATTATCTCATTTTGGAGGATAATTAGCTAAGTATGTCTTTGTTGGGGAAAATAACCTACGTAGAAGAAGAAAGAGAAGAAGCAAGAAGAGAAGAAGCAAGAAGAGAAGAAGGTCAAGAATAAGGAGAAGAAGGAGAAGAAGGAGAAGAAGGAGAAGAAGAAGGAGAAGGAAGAGGAGAAGAAGAAGAAAATAAGAAGGAGAAGAAGAAGGAGAAGAAGAAGGAGAAGGAGAAGAAGAAGGAGAAGGAGCTTCTCTCCTCCTTCTCCTTCTTCTCCTTCTTCTTCCTCCTTCTCCTTCTCCTTCTCCTTCTTCTTCTCTTCTTCTTCTTCTTCCTTCTTTTCATTTTTCCTCTTTCTTCTCCTCTTGTCCCCTTCTTCGGGCTAAATTAGCTAATTATGCCTTTTTGGAGCTAATTATGTCATTTTGGAGGATAAATAGCTAAGTATAGGTCATTTATTATTAAATAGGGCATTTTGGAGCTAACTAAGCTAATTCTGTCATTTTGTTGGATAATTAGCCAATTTAGTCTTTGTTGGATGAGTCTAAGCTACGTAGAAGAAGAGAAAGAGAAGAAGCAAGAAGAGAAGAAGAAGGAGAAGTAAAATAAGAAGGAGGAGGAGAAGGAGAAGGAGAAGGAAGAGGAGAAGAAGAAGAAAAGAAGAAGGACAAGAAGAATGAGAAGAAGGAGAAGGAGCTTCTCTCCTCCTTCTTCTCCTTCTTCTTCCTCCTCCTTCTCCTTCTCCTTCGATGGTCGGTGGTATCGGGGGTCGAGGGTCGGTGGCATCGGTGCTCGGGGGTCAATGGCATCGGGGGTCGGTGGCATCGGGGGGTCGGGGATCGGGGGTTTGGGGTCGATGGCATCGGGGGTCCATAGCGTCGGGGTTCATTGGGGTCAGTGTCGAGCTATTTCCTTTTTTCCTTCTTATTCTTCTTGTTCTCCTCCTCCTCCTCTCTTCTTCTTCTTCTTTTCCTTTTTTCCTTGTTCTACTTATTCTTCTTCTACTACTTTTTATTCTTTTGTTCTACTAAACAGGAATCTAACCTAAGACTAAAACTAAACTAAACTAAAGAAAAACCTAAACTAAACTAAAACTAAACTAAACTAAGGAAAAACCTAAACTAAACTAAAACTAAACCTATACTAATACTAAACCTAAAGCACAACAAAACTAAAACCTAAAACTAAACAGAAATAAAAAAACAAATGTCCTAAACTAAACTAAAACTAAACCTAAACTAAACTAGAACTAAAACTATACTAAAACTAAACCTAAACCAAAAAAAAAACTAAAACCTAAAACTAAACAGAAAAGACAAAAAACACATGTCCTAAACTAAACTAAGTAACACTAAACCTAAACCAAAACAAAACTAAAACCTAAAACTAAACAGAAAAAACAAAAAAATGTCACTTACAGAGTGGGGGAGGCAGGCCAGAGCGGGGGAGGCAGGCCGGCGTGGGGGCTTGGGGATGTCGGGGGCGCTTGCTGGGAGGGGGTCGCCGCCGCAGGGAGGGGGGCGCCGCCGCGTGGTAGTGAGGGTGCTGCCAGGGGAGGGTTGTCCGGTGCGCACCTTGCGGGGAGGGGCGGCGAGCAGGAGGGGGAGGGGCGGCGTGAGGGGGTGAGGTGGGGGGGGGGGCGGCGCAGCGGAGGGGCGGCGAGCGGGAGGGGGAGGGGCGGCGCAGGGGAGGGGCGGCGAGCGAGAGGGGGAGGGGCGGCGCGGGGGGTGAGGTGGTGGGGGAGGCACAGGGAAGGGGCGGCGAGCGGGAGGGGGAGGGCCGGCGCGGGGAAGGGGCGGCAAGGATGGCACGGCGGAGGTGGCTGGCGAGCGGGGAGGGGGGAGCAGGTGCGACGGTGGGGGACGGCGTGGAGAACGGGGGTTGTGTGTGGGTGAGAGGCCGGGGGTGGGAGGAGAGCGTGGGAAGAATTGGGCCGGAGGGAAAACTGCCGTTAAGGGGCATCCCCTTTGCCGTCCGCTTGTGGACGACAAAGCCGATAATGGCAGACGGCAAAGATCAGGCGTTAAGTGGACCTGTGTAGCCTCTTTGTCGTCTGCCTTCAGGGTCTTTGCCGTCCGCCAGCAGACGGAAAAGGAACAACAGAAGGCAAAGAGAACCATTGCCATATGCCAGCTCTTTGCCGTCTGCTTGATGGCAGCGGACGTCAAAGACCTTTGCCATCTGCCAACGGACGGCAAAGACCTGGCACATGGAAAATAACTGAATTCCAGTGGTGTCAGTCTCATTAGTGGTATTTACGACATGAAGTTCGATGTTGACCGGATTAGCTTGGGAATCCCACACACAGGTCTGGTTCCTTTGGTAGGGTCATTGTAGATTTTGAGGCTCCTCTAGCCACTTTTGTAGATGTCTGTACCCAGACATGTTTAACTTCCGCTTGTTTGTTTGAATGCTTTGAATGTTGAGTCTTGTGACCCTTGCTTGTAACATCTTATTGTGTTGGATCTTCCGAGCTTCTAGAGAAATGTTGTAATGTTGTATGGTTATGTTGTGATGCCATAGTTGTATCTATGCACATCGGGCATGTCATGCGTATGTGTGACGTGCAATGGTATGTATGGGATTCGCCACTAGTCGTGTGCCTTTAGTAGTACTCTCTACGGGGAAATGCCTCTTTGTGCTTCCACCGAGCCTTGGTAGCTTGCTACTCCTCCGGACACATTGATTGACCAACATGTATCCTTCTTGCTGCTGTGTCTGTCCTTTCAGGGAAATGTCTCACAATGTAATGGAGTCCCTGTAGCCTGCTATGACTCGTCTATGTGAAGTGATGACATTTATGTCCCACGGTGTAATGGAGTCCTTGTAGCTTGCTATGAATCGTCTAGACATGCTAGAGATCGACACCTCCATTGCTGGGTTACGTATGCTTGTCCCTGTACAGATGTGCCACTTGGGTTCTACGACTAGGCATGTCATCCCGGGTTCTTTGACATTTAAATGCTAGCAACACATTCACATACGTGAGTCAAAAGATGCAAACGGTCCCGGCCTAGGTAAGGTGGCAGCCGTGGACATAACTATGCATGAGGCCGCAAAGTGATCTGATGTGTTATAGGCTGGATTCTTATGGATTCGGATTTGGGTCCCGACAGCTTTGGTATCAGAGCTTGACTGCCTGTAGGATTACCAAGCCAAACTGGTCGATGTTGAGTCTAGAAATGCTTTAGTTACATAAGGGAATTGATTGTGGAAGGGAACATCGGATTCTCTTTACTCCTTTCCTCATGTCATTCTAATTCTGAGTCACCCTCTTCTTTATTCTATGGGGATTAAAAACTAGGCTCTCTCATCTATCTATCATGATGTCAAGTGTTATGTTGGAGACTTATAGGAAGGTTGATGTCTTTCTGGATCGATATCTCTATAAGAATTCATTGTTATGTTGTTAGTTGACTTTCAGGTTGCCTCATATTTCATGCCCGTCGTTTTGCTGTCTGAGTTATCCAATGTTTCTAAATTATCTAATGCAATTGCAAAACTCTTTCATCTTGAGGCATTGTCTTTCAGGCCAGACAAAGCACACTAATTGTTGAGTTGAGGTACTCTATTACCTCGACATGTTCGATGAAGGTGTTTAGGAAACTGTGTTATCTCAGAGAACCACCCAATAGTTTAGTTGTGTGTTCTGTTACTAGTGTGATAATTCTGGTCATTGTCATCAAAAGCATGCTGCTACTTAGTCAATAGGTATTCTATATCTGGGTTCTTGAACCCAATAATCATTCTGCTCACTCCCATTGATAGTGTTTGCTCGTTCCTCTAGAATATTAGTAACCTTGTTATAGTTCTCAAGGTTCATTGTGTGTCATTGTTCCATTACCATGAACCAATTATGGCAGAAGTTCTTTGTGGACGAAAGATCACAATTTGAGTGCTCGTGGTGAGTTCTCCATTCCATAATTGTGACTCTGCCAATCCTACCTTTCTACATGGGTTATCTGAAAGATTCATGTTGAACTCGTTCTACATGCCAACCTATGTATCTACAACTCAAAAAAATTAGGTCCTCTTGAGTTGTCCTTCTTCAATTGTATTCTGACCTTTATCTATCGATGGATACTCAAGAGTATGTCATGCATTGTGTTATCGATGTCGACTATTCTTGTGGTTTGTCAAGCCATTCTATTTTAGAATGACTAGGAGAAGCAAACTCCAGTACCTCATCCATTTCTTGGAATGGGTCAAAGCAGTTGTATTCCCTAGATCAAAATGTTGATCCAACTTTTGCTCTATTCTACCTTGAGGTATTACCCTCTTCATGTCAAGATTATCATGACAAATGCACTCCCTCTTATGAAATCGTGATGTAGTAGTACTTCTCGCCATCGTCATTCATTCCCCGGTCTTTGTGTTGTCTGTAACCAGAACACCGACAAGTGAATCGTGATGTGCGTAATCAATACTCCTAGCAACTTTGTTGCTTGGTAGTTAATGGACAATAATCTCACTATTGGTGTGATGGTAATTGAATTTTCGTACTAAGATTGATCGTGTTACCTAGTCCACTTTCCATGGTGCACTTTTCGATCAATGAGTTAGGATTGTGTCAATCCTTCGCTCTGTTGATTGTATCATCTTGCCTTGAAAAGCAAGATTGTTCTTGAGCGTGATAACATATGAATGGATCATAATTTTCCGAATATCTTCTCGGAAGTATTACCAATGTGTTCCTTGACTGTTATGTTGAGATTGTGATCAAGATGGTTTTTCTATAAACCATCCCTTCTCCAAGAATCTGTGTTGGATACCCCCAAACTAGTTGGTTAAGCTAAACAAAAACTTGGGGAGTTGGTAGATAAAAGATTGGCGTGACTTAGTTATTTCCAAAGGGATATCTTGTGTGGGTGTCGAAGAAAGATGATATCTTCATCAATTAAACCTTGTGATCAATTGTTGCATCTTTTGTCTTGTTCAACCTTTGGTTTGAGTATGGGGTATCGTCAAATCAAAATCAGAACCAAAGATCTTCCTAATGTTGTTTTACTCATGGATGTATCCTCGAGCATACACCATTATATCTTTTGGTCTGACCAATGCTATCACCTTATTCTCATAGTTGTGGAATTCCATCCATTTGGATACCTCGATGAATTGTTGTTGAGCTCATCGACAATATTCTCGTCTATCCCATGACTCATGATGGACATTAAGCTGGTGTAGGAAACTTTGTAGGCAATATCCTCGTGTCATATACATAAAGTATATGTTTGGTGTAAGAGGTAACTTACTCAAAGTTCATGTGCGTTGATGCAAGTTGCCACCGTGACTTTAGGAAAAGTTATTTTGTCTCCTCTGGAATCATCCCAAGTCAATCCAGCATGTGCGAAGTATTCTATGGTGTTATAGGCTCGCTACCTCCATTCCGTATGAATTTCCTAGCACATCAAGCCACTGATTGTCATGTTAAGGAAAATAAGTTAAAGTGTTATTCTTGAAGAGATCAGACGGACGGACACAAGACTTCGTTACCCCCCAATGATGCTTCCATCCAGAACTCGATAGTTTTTGTTGTAAGCTCTCCATACGACCACAATTTTCTTGGACACCGTGTTCATGTGGGTCTTGCAATCCAGCTCATGTATTGGAGTTGGCTTCCGCAGTTCTTTTCTCGAGAATCTCGCAACGGCATCTCTTCGATTTGTGTTGCAACCTTTCACTTTCAGACATGCTGAGTCTGTTATATCTTGACACCAATCATCTCTGAATCTCTGGTAGATATGATGGTTGGAACATTTCCCAAGAATTATAATATTGGTCTCGCTGTAACCGGCAAAGTGATGTGATGTGTTACAGGCTGGATTCTTATGGCTTAGGATCGGGGTACCGAAAACTTTGTCATAGCCCTAGATTTGACTTTGCTTGTCTTTGCATTCATGCATGCATTTTTAATTTCTTTTAAAAATGAAATGAGGAGTGGCCAAGCCTCATCATTCAAATTTTTCTCAAACAAGCAACATAAAAATTGCTTCAAATAGAACCAAGAAAATTCTCCAACTATTCTGTGAAAATATTGGACTGAGATTAAAATGTCACCCAATATTTTGGAATAACAGAATTTTTTTATTTTGGGCATTTGAATTAATTGAAACCCTATTTGCATTGGATATATATTTTCTATATATAAAATATATGTCCAATAACCCTGAGGATTATTATGTGGCACTGGATAATTCTATTTAGTCCACATATATATTTTCAGCATTTACTAAAATGGTTTTCTATTTTTGTAAATGAAAAGAAATTGCAAAAAAATAGAAAATGAAACAAAACGGAAAAAGGACAGAAAGCCTCCCTGAGCTTACATAGAGTTCTGGCCCAGCCCACCAGGGGTGAAGCGGGCGTCTTCAAGCTCTGTCAGAAGGCAGAGACGTTACGATGCGTGCACACCGGGGGGCCTCTACCTCGTCCATGACTGCCTGGCCCCTCCCCGACGCACATTTCGATGCCACGCACATCCATGAACACGACCCGCTCACTCTCGCTCTCTCCCTCCTCCTTTGGCTCTCGCTCTCTCGCCGCCCGAGCACCACGATCGCCGCTGCTCGCAACGACCATGGCCACCGGCCTCCTCCAGACCCTCTAGCTAGCCAACCAGCTCATCCTCGCTACCATGGAGCTCCGAGATGAAGCACGCAACCGCGGGAGGCCTGCAATGTCGCCATCGAGCTCATCACCCCGCCTCGGTCGCCGGAGCTTCACTGCCGATTTGCTCCGTCCCGGCCATCCCCGAGCCCGCTGTCTAGCTCGTCTGCCTCCTTGTGAGCTCCCCTTGCTCCTCCCCCTAACCCCGTCGCCCCACTCGACCCGCATCCACGTTTTCCACCACCACCGAATTCCGCCGCAGCATAGGTTCGTCGCCGGCCTCAACTCCGGTGGCCCCGAGTCCCCCTATTTGCCCCCACTAGATGTGCATGTGTGTGGGGTACCTCCCGGGGCCCTCGGCGCACCAGATGGCCGCGTGTCGTGCAAGTCCGGCGAGCCACCGCCGCATTCTATGGTCGCCGCCTACTGATCTCCGGTATGGCGACATGGCAAAGCCATTAGTGGATAATCAAGCCACTAAGTACCCCTCTAGCCACTGACAGTGGGCTCTGGCCCGAGTCCAACTCCGGGTCAACTCGGGATTATACCCTGAGTCACTGACTACAGGGTCCCACCTGCCAGTGACACTAGCGAGCCCTGAGAGACTGACCAGTGGGTCCCACTAGTGAGGTTTGACCTTGGAAGACCCTGTTGACCTGCTGACGTCATCTTGACATCAGGCTGACGCAGTAAAGTTTTTCTAGAAATTTAAATAAATCTAAATGATTTATTTATTTTCATAAAATGTTTAAAACTTCTAAAAATCATAGATATTCAACCGTAACTCAGACGATAATAATTTATATATGAAAAATGATCAGAAAAATCCAATGAATCTATTTATGCCATGATCATGCATGGTTGAACAAGTTAACATCACCAAGTAAGACATTTTATGATTAGGGAAATATAGGAATTATCATTTGGAGTTGGAATTCAAACTTGTTTGAATTCCACTTCAATTAACTTGGCTAATTATTCCTCTAGGTTAATTCATTACTTTGACTTGTCATATCATGCATCATGGTTTTTGCATTGCCTTGGATGTGATCCTTTCTTGTTTTACCGGTGG
Organism: Hordeum marinum; assembly: GCA_022496015.1. Taxonomy (NCBI): domain Eukaryota; kingdom Viridiplantae; phylum Streptophyta; class Magnoliopsida; order Poales; family Poaceae; genus Hordeum; species Hordeum marinum. The sequence continues at coordinate 131,115,063 of CM039676.1, read as the reverse complement.
TGGTCCTTCCCAGTAGACGAAGATTCCGACGTTGAGATCGTTGTCATCGGTGAAGACTCATTGTTATATTCATAAGTGTCAGGAAATCAACCCGCCTTGAGCATACTGCTAGGAACCCACTCTCTCGCTCCTGCTCTCCTTTATTACATTAGGAGAACAACAATTCAACTATTACCTATTCTCGGTAGAGGAACCCATTCCTTTGCATGACCTGTCTTTGCCACAATAAATAGTTGAAACCATTTAGCATGAGTAGCAACTGCTTGAGCCTTGTTGTGCTTACTCATCAATGCTTGTTTACTATGCCTGCTATGCTTAGAGTCGTGTCGTATCGGGTTAGATCCATCTGGGCGATGAATTGGAATGGTAGTGTTCATGTCCTACTGCGTGAGAGCTAAGTGTGTGAACACGAGTTAAAGGTATCGTTGAGAGGCCATGTAGGAGTACATTGATTGTTGTCTCCTTGCGACCATCCTTAAGAACTTAGTTTTGTGTTTGTGATCCAAGACAGTTACTTCCACACGTTGGGCCCTGAAATATGACCCCGCTCGACTTATTAATCACCTAGATCTCTGTACAGGAGTTGCAACTAGTTTCTGGTGTTTGTAGGAAAAGTGTTGGCGGCCGTGCATAGCGCTGCCCGACGGGGTGGACTGTGATGCGATATAGATACAGTGGCACAGTGTACCAAGTGGCACCCGAACGGTGGGCTTGGGAACCCTCCGCACATTGTTTGAGGCCGTAGCGGAAACTTCGTCCGGACTTCCATGTGGGTTCAGTCACAAATAGGCGATAAACCTGGACATGGGTCTTGTGTGACTGACGGTCATGGCCGACTCCCTCGCTGGGCTTCTGCTTGAAGGTTGCCGAGGTGCCTTTTATGTGCACATGGCGATATGTGGCGGGAGCATGTGTGAAGAAGTACACCCCTGCAGGGTTATGAATATGTTCAAATAGCCGCGTCCTCGGATATGGACTACTTGGAGAACTTACGTGGTTCATAGACAACTTGAAGTGGATACTCTAAAATATGCAAGATAAGCGTGAGTGCTATTGATGGCCTTCTCGTTGGGAGACAGGAGTGGATCCATAGTGGTGTATTGATTTGGTTAATATGTGGACCGTGTGCGCTATCCCACCTCAAAGAAAGAACTTGTAGTCATAGTACAAGTTAGCCAAGAGTCAAAGCTGGCTTGCTACAGTAAACTCCACAACCCCCTTCATTGATACTAATGCATATGTAGTTAGCTCTGATGTAGGTCTTGCTGAGTACCCTTGTACTCACGTTTGCTTAATTTATGATTTCGCAGACGAGACGTCAGCCTCATTAGTGGTATTTATGACGTGAAGTTCGATGTTGACCAGATTAGCTTGGGAATCCCAGACAGAGGTCTGGTTCCTTTGGTAGGGTTGTTGTAGCTTTTCAGGATCATACAACCACTTTTGTAGATGTTTGTACCTAGACATGTTTAACTTCCGCTTGTTTGTTTGAATGCTCTGAATGTTGGAGCTTGTGACCCCTGCTTGTATGATCTTATTCTTTTGGCTCTTCCGAGCCTTCTAAATAAATGTTGTATGGTTATGTTGTGATGTCATAGTTGTATCTATGCATATCGGGCATGTCATGCTTATGTGTGATGTGCAACGGTGCGTATGGGATTCGACACCTAGTTGTGTGCCTTTAGTAGTACTCTTTACGGGGAAATGCCTCTTTGTGCTTCCACTGAGCTTTGTTAGCTTGCTACTGCTCCGGACACATTGATTGACCGGCGTGTATCCTTCTTGCTGCTATGTCTATCCTTTCGAGGAAATGTCTCGCAATGTAATGGAGTCCCTGTAGCCTGCTACGACTCGTCTACGTGCACTGATGACATTTATGTCCCACAGCGTAATGGAGTCCTTGTAGCTTGCTATGACTCATCAACACATGCTAGAGATCGACACCTGCATTGCTGGGTTACGTATGTCTGTCCCTGTATGGATGTGCCACTTGGGTTCGACGACTAGTCATGTCAGCTCAGGTTCTTTGACATTTGAATGCTAGCGATACATTCACATACGTGAGTCAAAAGACGCAAACGGTCCCGGCCTTGGTGAGGTGGCAGCCATGGAGATAAACGTGCGTGAGGCCGCAAAGTGATGTGATGTGTTACAGGCTGGATTCTTATGGCTTAGGATCGGAGTCCCGACAGGGCCTTCCCACTTTGGCGTCAACTTGTTTGCCCCCTTCGCGGACTGGATTCGTCCAAGGACAAGTTCGCCTTCCTCAATGATTCTGGATTGTACCTTGCGGCTATGATAGCGGTGCAAGGCTTGCTGGTATCAAGAAGCTTGTGGGGTAGCCTGAAGACGATTTTCCTCGAGGAGTGTGGCATCATCTTGCCACAATTGCTCTTGCTGATCCTCATCAAAGTATTGCACTTGAGGTCACCCGTATGAGAGTTCAATGGTGAGGACAGCTTCTGCACCATAAACTAGGGAGAAAGGTGTCTCACAAGTGGATCAATTTTGTGTAGTCCTGATTGACCAAAGAACTGTCGGAAGCCCATCAATCCAGCGCCTTGCCAGCTTGTGTAGCTTGTCGAAAGTCCTTGTCTTGAGGCCCAACAAGACTTCATTCTTCCCCCTTTCTACATGGGTACTGCTCCTGTGGTGGGCTACTGAGGCAAAGAAAATCTTGGAGCCGATATATTCCCAGTATTGTATGAAGGTATTGTTGGTGGGCTACATGGGTACTTTGTGTCGTTGTCGGTGATGATCCTGTTTGTTACCCCGAACCAGAAGACTATCCCTCTATTAATCTTGATTGATGCTTCTGTCGTTACCTTTCTCACCTGCTCCACTTCAATACACTTTGTAAACTTATCGATTGCAATGAAAAAGAAGAAAAATCCCTCAGTAGCACGGGGGAAGGGGTCGATGGTGTCAATCCCCCATACTGCAAATGGCCAGAAGAGCGGTATGGTATGAAGGGCTTGTGCTGGTTGACATATTTTCTTGGGGTGGAATTGGCATGCTGCACATGTGGTTACTACTGCCAAGGTGTCTTGAAGGATTACCAGCCAATAAAATCCTTAACGGCATGCCTTGCTGACAAGCGCGTAGGATCCGATGTGGTATCCACATATCCCTTTGTGTATATCTACCAACAGCTTCTGTTGTGACATCCTAGATTTTCGTACTTTGTTTTTTTCTAGTTTTATTTTAATTTTGCTTTGGACTTCTTCTTTTGTCTCTATGGTCTTGAAACTAGGGAAAAACATCTTCTCTTCTTCTCTAAAGTGGTCCATCTCTCTCTCTAACCCTTCCCAAGATGATTTCATTTCCATCCTAGTAGAACCACAATATCTATTTCATTGGAATATTCCTTTTCTATTAAAGGAGTAATCCTACTTGCCCTAGGTTGTGAGGCAACCTATGTATTTTTGTCTTGCCATAAATTCCCATACAATTGTCAAAATTACTTTGGACTATATGAACATTGGACATGTAAAAATATTCAAGATTCCATACTCATGGTGAGCAAAACACCCAATCTATGTTTCTAGTACCGATTTCAGTTTGTGAAGCAACTATATTTTATATCGCTTCTTAATTTGAGAACATTTACCACAACATTCTCCAACCTATATAGTCACCCTCCAAGAAATTTGGGCTCATTCCATTTAGCCTTTTTCCATCAACAATTTCCCCAAGTTTCTGTCCTGAATAAAACACTATGAAGGAAGTACCATTTTCATTTACTAAAATTGTACGAAATTTTTACAGTGCCTTCATATGTCCAAATCATCACCTTGCACCAATTTTTAGCTCCATCCATAATACTATGTGCGACCAGCTTCAACATCTTTAGTTTTGTCCACTGGGGTAGTTTTAGAAGGAAGCACTAGCTAGGTCCCACCTCTTGAGCTATATTTTTGCGACAATGGTCACATTTATGGATCATTAACCTCCAAATCTCAAGCCAAGTGGATCTTAGCATTGCACTAAGAATCTATCAAACATGTTGCTATTAATCTAGGGTTGAGCTTGGTTTAGTTCCTTCTGGTGACTCTCCTATTGTCTTCTTATTCCTAGGAGCTAGTGGGGAATGCTCTACGAGCAAGACATGCCTGGCCTAGCCAGAACACATATCTATGTCGTGGCACGTGGTGACCACGTGGCTGGCAGGCCAAATCTCACGTTCTAGCAGTTGGCACCCCCTCCCGCTTGCACGCGTCGAGCTCTCACCTTAGCACCACGTCCAGGAGCATTCGCTTTTCCATGCCACAGCTCTCGACCCATCCCCCCCTCGGCTTTCTTGCCCAACACCCCATGACGGCTCTTTCCGCATCTGCTCCACCATGGATGGTCGACTGTGTCATTACAAGGCCTTCCACGTGGCCACTTATGGCATGTGCGAGCTCCTGTGCAAACCGCAGCCCCCTCATCCCTCTCCAATGAGCTCTGGAGCCCCTCCTCCTAGCCCACAACCTCCAAGGTCGTTGGCAGACTTCGACTAAATTGGCTGAATGCACCACTAGGAGAATGCTTATAAATGGAATCTTACTAGTAGCACAGGGTAGATGGGAGCCGCTACTGCTAATTAGTAGTAGTGCGTCACAGGGATAGGTGCTACACATAGTAATATAGTAGTAGCATGTGCCTCCAACCAGACACTGCTGCTATGTGGACCCATCGTCACGCATCGGGGCTGCCCATAGTAGTAGTGTGGGTCCTTAACCAGAGCTACTGCTAAGCTATATAGTAGTAGCGCGTATCAGTGGACCACTACTACCGCTATTTTTCCACACATGCTAGCAAGTGGACCCCACTTAGCAGCAGCACCGTGCAGCGACATGTGCTACTGCTATAGAGGGTAGTAGTAGCGCCCTTGGACGCCCCGCGCTACTGCTAAGTAGCGCCCTTGAACTTCTCTTCTTCCCTTTGCCCCTCACTCCCTGCCTCCTCACACCCTCCCTCTCTACTCTCTTCCTCGCACCGGCGCTCCTCCCAACTGTCCGCCCAATGCAGCGGTCCTCCCTTGCCTCAATACTTCCCCGTCCCAGCCATCCCCCGCGTCGTTCCCCATGCAGCCACCTCCTCTGTCCCGGACATCCACCGCTGGAGCGAGGCCCCGCTGCCTCTCGCCGTCGTCGACCCGCTCCGCAATCCTAAGTCCCCTTCGCTGCAGAAATCCTCTATTATCTTCCTCTCTTCTTCTTTGTTTTAATTTCCAAGGTTCATATGGTAGATAGTTTATAGGTAGGATTTAGTTTTTGCAGGGATTTAGGTTATAGGTAGATAGTTCATTCTAAATTCATTAGCTATTTCATAAAAATTATATGAACATTTTAGGGGAATTATTGGGTGAAGTAAAATCCAACAAATGTTGAATTGAAATATGTGAGGCCTTTTTTATGAAACAAAAATATGAGCTATGTATTTTTTTGAAATGAAAATGTGATGATAGGATTTTTTTGAACATGTGAAGAAATTAAAATGAAAATGTGAAAAAATGAAGCTAGTATTTTTGCAATGAAAATGTGAAGGACTAAAACCTCCGAGTGGGCTATGTTCTACGAGAATGTTGATTTATTTCTGTACGAGCAAATTGCCGGCGCTCGATATGTTCCGTTTTTTCAAAAGGTTATGCCGAAATTTTGTCAAAATAGGAATTAGATGACATTCCGGCAAAACATAGGCCATGCATTTTTATGTAGTTACTCCATAATGTTTTCTTACCGGAGTAATGCTTATAGGGTTGATTTTCAGTCTGCCAGAGCTCCTTGTGTGACTTTCAGTATGTTCTTAATGGAGCAATACCGACTGTTGTTGTGGGGTTCGCTTCCTCGTCTTCTCTTCTCATGATATATACCTTAGGACAATGCGTGAGAAGAGAAGAAGAGGTCCGACCATCACCAACGGTCGAAATATTTGTGTGAGGGAGTGTCCACCAACATATACACCACCATATCTGGCTGAGAGAGTGTACACCATATACACAATGAGATATGAGAGTTTTTCAAGGAAGTATTAATAGACTGAAACTCAACCCATGTCGAATAGTTCCTTGTATAGTTGTCATCAATTATTAATCCTTGAATCATGAACATAGGAAATGTCTGACAATGATAGGATCCTTGAGTGTGGTAACTGCGGCGAGGACCAGGGTTTGTGTGACAGGGCTCACCCGCGAAACGATAGGTTCTATACCATAAAGCTTGAAGAGACCTTTGATGTTTTTATAATACGCAACAGTGACAACTAATTTTTCGTAATTAATCATGACTTTGTGTTTATTTGCTTCAAGGCGTAATTTTTGTTTTTTTACAATTTGACTAGTGCATCGCCTGCCATGCAAGACGGTATGTCTTCAAGAATATGGAGAATTGTCAGGATCCCGATCCTAAGCCGTAAGAACCAAGCCTGTAACACATCACATCACTTTGTAGCCTCACTAACGGTTATGTCCACGGCTGCCACCTTACCTAGGCTGGGACCATTTGCATCTTTTGGCTCACGTATGTGAGTGTGTCACTAGCATTCAAATGACAGAGAACCCGGGGCAACATGACTAGTCACTGAACCCAAGTGGCACATCCGTACAGGGACAAGCATACGTAACCCAACAATGCAAGTGTTAATCTCTAGTGTGTGTAGACGAGTCATAGCAAGCTACAAGGACAACGTTACGCCGTGGGACATAAATGTCATCTTTACACGTAGACGAGTTGTAGCAGGCTAGAGGGACTCCATTACACTGCGAGACATTTCCTCGAAGGGACATACATGGTAGCAAAGAAGGATACATGTCGGTCAATCAATGTGTCTAGAGCAGTAGCAAGCTACCAAGGCTCGGTGGAAGCAGAAATAGGCATTTCCCTGTAAAGAGTACTACTAAAGGCACATAACTGGGTGTCGAATCCCACACATACCAGTGCATTTCAAACATACACGCAATATGCATGATATGCATAGATACAACATGGCATCACAACATAACTCCGTGACTCAAGTATTCATTAATGACTCATAGGAGCCAACATAGTGTGATATTACAAATAGGGGTCAGATGACCCTACACTAAGGTCATACAAGCAACAATAAAAAGCAAACATGTCTGGGTACAAACATCTACTAAAAGTGGCTCGAGGAGCCTAAAAAATTACCATGACCCTACCAAGGAACCAGACCTCTGTCTAGGATTCCCAAGCTAATCCGGTCAACATCAAAGTTCACCTCATAAGTACCACTAATGAGACTGATGTCTCCTCTGCAAAAACATAAATCAAGCAAACATGAGTACAAAGGTACTCAGTAGGAATTACATCAGAACTAACTACGTATGCATCAGTATCCATGAAGGGGGTTCTCGGGTTTATTGCAGCAATCCCGCTTTGACTCTTGGCTAACCTGTACTACAACTACAAGTAGTAGCTTTGAGATGGGATAGTGCACAAGAGTCCACATATTCACCAAATCAATACACCACTATGGATCCACTCCCGTCTCCCTACGAGAAGGCCAACCATAGCACTCACATTTATCTTGCGCATTTTGGAGTATCCATTTCACTTTCCTATGAACCACATAAGTTCTCCAAGTAGTCCACATCCGAGGACGCGGCTATTCGAACAGATTTATAACCCTACAGGGGTGTACTTCTTCACACATGCTCCGCCACTTATCGCCATATGCATGGAAAAGGCACCTCGGCAACCTTCAGGCAGAAGCCAAGCAAGGGTGTCAGCCATGACCATCAATGACACAAGACCCTAGTCCAGGTTTATCGCCTATTTGAGACTGAACCCGCACGGCAGTCCAGCCGAAGTTTTAGCTACGGCCTCAAATGATGTGTGCAGGGTTCCCAAGCGCACCATTCGGGTGCCACTTGGTACACCATGCCACTATGTCTATACCGCATCACAGCCCGCCCCGTCGGGTAGCGCTATACATGGCCGCCAACACTTTTCCTACAAACACCAAAAACTAGTTTCAACTCCTGGACAGAGATCTAGGCGATTAATAAGTCGAGCGGGGTCATATTTCAGGGCCCAACGTGTGGTAGTAACTGTCTTGGATTGCAAACACAGAACTCAGTTCTTAAGGACGGTCCCAATGAGACAACCCGCCATGTACTCCTACATGACCTCTCATCGCTACTTTACCAAATCGTGCTCACACACTTAGCTCTCACAAAGTAGGATACGAACATTGCCATTCCGATTCATCACCCAGATGGATCAGACCCGACATGACATGACTCTAAGCATAGCAGGCATAGTAAGTAAGCAAGCATGGATGAGTAAGCACAAGAAGGCTCAAGCAGTTGCTACTCATGCTAAGTGGTTTCAACTATTTACTGTGGCAAAGACAGGTCATGCAAAGGAATGGGTTCAACTACCGAGGACGTGTAATAGTTGAATCGTTATTATCCTAATGTAGTAAAAGAGAGCATGAGCGAGAGAGTGGGTTCATATAAGTATGCTCAAGTGGAGGGGGGGCGTTGCTTGCCTGACACTTCTGAAGATAACAATGACTATTCATCAGTGACAACGATCTCAACGTCGGAATCATCGTCTACCAGGAAGGAGCAACACCGGCAAACAGAGAAATGAACACATTCAATGCAGTGCAACAAACATGATGCATGATATGGCATGTTAAATCATTGAATTGACGTAGTGCAATAGATAGTCATATTAAGTGAAGTGGAATTCAAATATATGCTAAATTCCAACTTCAACACTATTTATTACTTTACCCTAATCATGAAATGTCCTACTTGGGGATGTTAACTTTCTGAAACATGCATGAACATGGCATAAACAGATTCATTGGATTTGTTTGATCATTTTTCATATATAAATTATTTTCATCTGACTTACGGTTGAATTTCTATGATTTTTAGAAGTTTTTAAAATTTTCTGGAATTTCCTGAATTATTTTATTACTAGAAAATTAATTAACGTGTTAGAAATTCGTCAGCACTGCGTCAGTAGGTCAACAAGGCTGGTCCGGGTCAAACCTGACTAGTGGAGCCTACTAGTCAGTGGCTCATTGACAACTATAGTGGCTGACTGGTGGGACCAGTCAACCCTGACGTGGCCAGGTCAAAGCTGACATGTGGGGCCCGTCAGTTAGTGATTGTAACTTTATTAGCTTGTTTTAGTTTTTAAGCAGAGATTAGTTAGACCGTGGGGTCCATTTGTCAGTGATGCAAATGGCTAATTAGGGGCATCATTAACCGCCAATGATGTTGCCCCATCACACCCACCGGCGGCTAAACGCCGGCGACCATCCACGACACCGGAGGTGCTCGGCATCGAGCTACGGGCCATTGTTTCGAGTGCACTTTGTGGCTATGGCTTCCTGGCACTCGCTCGCATCCATTGGAGGCCATGAGAGGTTGCGGGGTGGTCGGATTCGAGCATAGCTCGACTGCGGTGGCGGCCGGAGCTCGGCCGAGCTCGTGATTGGTGACATGACGGGTGGATCAAATAGCTGAAGGCATCTATGTGCTCTACGCGTGCATACGAACTATTTGGCTCAGTAGTGTGGCCAACGGGCACCACAGTGGTCCCGACGATGAGCTCATGCGGCAGTGGTCCTCGGGCTCGCATCGATTCGGCGCCTAGATCTCGAAATCGAGCTTGCGAATAGGGGGGAATATCTGTCGCCTCACCTAGATTTCGTAGTTGTGCTTAGCGTTCTTGGTGAAGCTCTGGTTCGTTGGCAAGCTTCGAGTCTTCACCGGTTGCTGGAGGTTGAAGGAGTCGAGTCGACGCTGTGGAGCTTCTCTAGTCGCGTGGCTCGGTGGGGAGGAGCTTCAACTTGAGGCAGAGGTCATGAGCTCAGCATAAGAGCGAGAGGGGCACGGTGTCTAAGCGGCAACGACGACGAGCTTACGGTGCGGTCGGCCATTGCTAGCAGGGTGAGGAAGAGAGCGGGAGGGGGGCAAATGGTGGCTAGCGCGATGAGGACGGATCTCCCGAGCCTATCCCACTCACCAGATGGGCGGGGAGGCCAAGCAGGCAGGTGGCATGGCGCCCCTGGCCGTGCGTCGTGCTCAGTCTCTCCTCTGCCAGTGGGTAGAGGAAGAAGACGACCCTTCCCCTGGTAGGCTGGGCCTCTTGTCCAGGTAAGCCCAGGTAACCTTTTTCCTCTTTATTTTCTGTTTTCTATTTTTTGTCATTTTTTGTATTTATTGCTTGGGCATAAATACTCAGGCAAAAACCCTAGGATAATTTATGGGTCATGAACTAAATATTTCAAAGTCCCACAAATAATTTTAGAATATTTGGAGTCACTAAGATATTTATAGTGATTTATTAATTGAACTCGGTCACATTAAAGGATTATTTTAAAATGCTATAATTTTTGTGAAAATAAAATGTCCCCTGATATGTTGTTACAAATATTTATCAGAAATAGTGAACATTTTTGAAGGCATTTTGGATTCATTGAAAATTCACAAGTATTTGAATTGTTTGTTTAGGTGAAGTGCTAGGGTTTCTGTTAATCGCCATTTCATGTTGAAGAACATTAAACATGATGCCATGATGGTTAATGCAATGACAAGCAATGGCTAGCTAGGGTTGTGACAACTCACCCCCACTATACAAGAATCTCGTCTCACGATTCAAGCATAGGGTAACAAGATAGAGGGGACACTACTATCACAATCTACGTGATCCAATTGCTCTTTTAGAAGATGTCAATTCTTTGCATCATGGTGATCTTGACATCTTTTCCTTCGAGATGTTCATCCAACAGGACAACAATGGGAAAAGGAAAGCTCTACGAGATTCGATCTTCTAGAAGATCAAGCAACACATGATCAACTCGTAGAATGAGATGTGATAACATCTCTCGAGCTCAGACACAAAATACACATTGAGAACATTGGGATGACTCAGATGATGGAGGTCCAATTAGTAGGCAACAATTCCACGCTAAAGCATATGGTGATGAGGTTTCAAAGTAGCGAGGAGTTAGTTGCCCTTCATACCATACGGGCACCTTAGGGAAGGTGACTCGTAGTATTATCCCTTAAGTGGCAAAAAGAATTACTTCTGATCTAGAGATCATTTAAACTCTTTATGACAACCTAAGGTAATTCACTAACGATCATTGGAAGGAATTGAGAGAATGGCATACTCAGATTGGATGGAAAGTAGAGTTATAGGATAGCTCGGCAATGGAAGGCACATTCAAATTGATATCAAGGGTCTAACCTAGTGTGTGAGCATGCTCTCAAGAACTTGAGCATTTCCATATTCATCAGGGTGTTACCAACATCCATGCCAAGGATCATGGTGACACATCATACTACCATGATGAATAACAATGGGGGATGCAGATGCAAACACTACTGGAATCAGAAGATTTGTCGTCAGCCACATCTGTGCCGTCTGCTAGCGGACTACAAAGAGTGGCTTCGCCATTAGCTAGCCAAAAACGGACGTCAAAGAGCTAGTAGACGGCAAAGGGTGGCTTTGCCATCAACAAGTTCTCTCTCTCTCTATGTGTGTGTGTGTCTCCCTCACCACACCCCACCGCCGCCCCCGGCCGCACTCTGCCACCACCCCGACCCCACGTGCTCTGGTCCGCCACCCGCCGCCACCGATGCACCGCCGCTGCCGTACCCCCCCCCCGGCCGCCCCGACCCCCACCAGTGAGTTTAATTAGGTTTAGATTTTTTCTGTTTTTTCTGTTTTTTAGATTTTTCTGTTTTTTAGATTTATGTTTAATTAGTTTGTTTATTTTAGTATGTTATAAAAAAATAAGTTAGTTAGTTAGTTTTTCTATTAAGTTAGTAAGTTAGTTAGTTAGTTAGGAGGATGAGGAGAGGAAATGAAGAAGAAGAAGAAGAGAGAAGAAAAAGAAAACAAGTAGAAAAGAAGAAGGAGAAGAAGAAGAAGAAGAAGAAGAAGAGGAAGAAGAAGAAAAAAAGAAAAAAAATGAGGAGGAGGAGGAGGAGGAGAAGAAAAGAAGAAAAACAAGAAGGAGAAGAAGAAGAGGAGGAGGAGGAGAAGAAGAAGGAGAAGAAGAAGAAAAGGAGGAGAAGAGGAGAAGAAGAAAAGGAAAAAGGAAAACCGGGTCGAGGATCGGCGACGGAGTGCGTTGGTTCCGACGTAACCGGGTCGAGGATTGTCGACACGACACCACCGACACACCGACCCCCGACACGACAATCCAACACCCCGACACGGCACCCCCGACCCCGACACAGCACCCCTACCCTGACATGACACCACCGACACCCCGACACGGCAGCCCAGACCCCGACAAAAGACCCCTACCCCGACATGACACCCCCGACACCCCGACCCCGACACGACACCGCAGACACCTCGATCCCAAAAAAGGTGCTCTTCGGCCTTCTAGAGGCCGACGGGTCATATATTTGTGAATTATGAGTTAGTTCATATATTTTTTGATTTTGCTATACAAAACATCATATTTCTGTTGATCAGGTGGATTTAAATGTGTAGTTGTTTCGTCGCTGCGAGGGTCTAGTGTTCGACAATCTCCCCATGTGTTCGACAAGCTCCGCCCCGGCGTTCGTGGGTGAGCACAAATGACATCTCCTCCTCCCCCCTTCATTTCATCTATTCCGGTCTTCGTGTCGATGAAACTTGCTAGCTATAGGTGTCTTCAATCATCAGTATGCGTGACCACTATGTGTCTCCCGTTCGAAAGGGTTACATCTATAAATATGCATTCATTAGCATATTTATAACCGTGATTCTTTAGAATTGTCCAACGTTATCGATGGACAGCCCGAGTATGCGTAGATTGGGTTCGTTTTCCCATATGCTCTACTTCGGATCCGATGTAGAATTTCGTCAGTGCCTCCTTGTTGTTCTCTGGGTACACATTCTCTATTCTTATTGTCGAGACGTGTATCAGGAGAACAGCGGGGAGGTGCTGCCGAAATTGTGCGTCAGATTCGGAGCGGAACATGGGAAAACGAACCCAATCTACACATACTCGGGTGGGATTAGGACCTATCTCTACCTACTAGCGTCTAGGTTGCATTGACGTAATAAAACTGACAAACTCTATTAACTGATGAATATGGTTTGCTGAATTATGTATATATTTTTTGTGTGTCTAGTAGCTAGGCAAGATGAGTGATCGTGGGTGGATGTACACCGGTCACATTAGTCAGAAAGACATGACCCGTGAATGGATAAATAAAACCAAGGAGTTTGTGAGAGTCACATTTGCAAATGGACAGAAAATAACCTGGTGCCCTTGTGTCAATTGCGACAACTTTAAGAAGAAGTCGGAGTTTGAAATGATCAAACACCTACAGAAGTGGGGTTTTACGCCTAAATATATGGTCTGGACATTTCATGGTGAGTCTGCCCAACGTGCCAGAGCTGAGGTGGTTCGTCGTCGCACCGACGAGCATGTTACCGGGATGGAAGACATGGTGCAAGTCTTCGATGATGCTCGGGATTTGGACGATGAGATGGAGGAATCTGCAAAGGACTTTTATGAAATCTAGAGTCTTCAAAACGTCCTCTCCACGAGCACACTGAGCTTTGTCAGCTGGATGCCATCGCGCAAGTAATGGCCCCGAAGGCTCAGTTCAACCTGGGCAGAGAATGCTATGGCGCGATGATGACGATATTTGGACGCTTTCTACCCAAAGGCCATGTATTGCCAGCAAACCTGTACTAGTCGGACAAAATCGTACATCCACTTAAGATGCCCTATGAGAAGATAGCTGCCTGTGAGAATGGATGTGCCTTATTTAGGCTTGAGTATGTGGGCTCGAACTGTTGCCCCATTTGCAATGCTTCCAAGTATGTTCTGGTAGACAACGGTATGGGCGAGAAGAGTCAGAACAAAATCCCCATTAATGTTCTTCGGTATCTGCCAATCATACGAAGACTTCAACGTCTTTTCATGGTCGAAGAGACGGCCAGATAGATGACGTGGCATAAATTGGGCAAAAGAATAGAACTAGATGCAGACGGGAATCCGATGTTTGGACACACTTCAGATGCTTTTGTGTGGAGGCACTTCGATGCATTACGTAAGGATAAAGTGGAAGATCCAAGGCATCCTCGAGTTTCCATCAGCACAGATGGGTTCAATGTGTATGGTATGATGGCAGCACAATATAGTTGTTGGCCTGTATTTGTCATTCCACTCAATCTCCCCCGGAGAGATTATGAGAAGAAAGAAAATTTTCCTGACATTGATAATTCTAGGGCCCAAATATGCGGGGAAGAATATGAATGTGTACATGCACCTGCTTAAGGATGAATTGCAAGAAGCCTGGGATAATGGGATCAAGACATACAACGCCGCTACCAAAAAGAACTTCAAAATGCATGTGTGGTTCATGTACTCATCACATGAATTGCCGGCGTATGCGCCATTCGTTGGCTGGTCTATGCACCGAAGGTTCCCGTGCCCCACATGCAAGGCAGCTCTTGAGTTCCGTTGGCTGCAGGTGGGTTGCAAGTTTTCTTGCTTTGACATGCATAGACAGTTCCTGGATCCTGACCATAAGTTCATAAAAGACAAGAAGAATTTCATCAAAGGTAGAGTTGTCAAAAACATTGCACCACCTGCGCTGATAGCCCAATAGATCCTGGATCAGATAAATGCTCTCGAGCCAGATCCAGATCGTCCAGGGTATTTGAAAGGGTATAATATGGAACACGCCTGGACTCACAGGATATGTTTGTGGGATCTGCCTTACTTTAAAGACCTCCTTTGCCCACACAACATCGACGTGATGCACACTGAAAATAATATCACAGAGGCCCTTTTTGGTACATTGTTCGACATAGAGGGGAAGTCGAAGGATAATCCTAAGGCTAGAGTCGATCAAGAGGCTCTATGTGATACACCGTTAGAAAACATACGACAACCGAAAGGAAACAAGAACTGGAGGAAGCCAAAGGCATGGTTCAATCTTCGGAGGCCAACTATGAGGGAAATGATCTTGTGGGTGAAAATGCAGTTGATGTTCCCCGATGGGTACGCAGGGAATCTAAAGAGGGGAGTAAGTCTTGACAAATTGAAAATATTTGGTCTCAAGAGTCATGATTGGCACATATGGCTTGAGCGGGTAATGCCGGTGATGTTGCGTGGCTTTATCCCCGAGGATGAATGGCTAGTACTGGCAGAGCTGAGCTATTTCTTCCGTACACTTTTTGCGAAAGAACTATCACCTGACGTGCTAGACGAACTGGAAGAATTGGCGCCGGAGTTGATTTGCAAGTTAGAAAAGATCTTTCCACTGGTCTTGTTTAATCCACTACAGCATTTGAATTTGCATCTCCCGACCGAGGCAAGATTGGGGGGCCCGTGCAATATCGTTGGTGCTTCGCAACTGAGAGGATGCAGAAGACGCTTCAAGCAAAATGTAAAAATCAACGTAGAGTTGAATCATCGATGCCCAAGGCATCATTACTGAGGAGGTGGCGAACTTCGTGACAACACACTACAAAGCCAAGAATCATCATTTGCATAATCCGAAGCCTCGATACAATGATGGCAACCGTGAAAAAGGTCGATCCAACCTCAGCCTATTCAAAGGTAAGCTCGCACCAGCCGGTGCTTCGAAAGGAATAGCATTGGATGTCAAAGAATGGCGGACCATTTCGTCGTACATCTTTAACAACCTAACAGAAGTGTGGCCGTACATCGAGTAAGTTCTTGGTACATTGTTTCGTAACTTCTAATTCCTTTGAAATGCTCTTATTCCCGTAAATGTGATACAGTCGATACGTCGCCAAATTCCCGGATGTAGTGGCGATCCAAAAGGATTCCCTCGAAGAGTATGAGCTTCTGGCAAAGCATGGAGGCGGCTATCCCGGTTTCATCTCTTGGTTCAAGCAAACGGTAATTTCCATTAGACGATTTCATTTCTTCGCCTAGTTTGCGGCTAATGCAACAATCCTTTCATATTAAACTCGTAGGCTAATGCAGAAACTATGGACTCCGAATTGACACAAGTCGCTAAGGGTTTTGACTATAAGGTCCGTTCATTTGACAAATACGACATCAGCGGGTATCGCTTTCGTACTTGTGGCAAAGAGCTATCTATGGCCGACCGAAAGTCTACAAATTGTTGTGTCTCCGCTATCGGCGAAGGAGGGGTGGAGTATTATGGAAGAGTTGAAGAAATTTATGAACTTACATTCTTTGGTGAAAACCCACCAAATGTCATAGTCTTCAAATGTTATTGGTTCCAGCCGAAGGAGACTAGAAGGACTCATGAACATATAGGGCTAGTCGAAATCAAACATAGCACCTACTTAGATGTTCCCGATGTCTATATTACGACTCAGTAGGCAACCCTTGTTTTCTATCTACCGTGGGCCTGCCAAACGGATCCAAATCTGGAAGGTTGGGATGTCGTTTATGATGTGCCGCCACATTTTAGACCACCTCCCCTCAATGAAGATGATTAGGAACCTCACATTAACCCAGACACATATGAAGGAGAATTCTTCAAACAAACACGTGTTTCCAAAAAGACGTTTCAACAACCGCTCTAGTTCACCCCAGAACATTGAGCGACAGCGACAGTGACTCCGACTTCACCCCTGAGGCGGAAAAAGAAGAGACGGAAGAAGAAGAGGTTACTGCTGCGGATGACTTGTCAATGCTTGACCGATTACATAAAGGATGCCTTCCACATGTTGATGCATTTATTGATGATGCTGATGAGCATGTCATTACTGATAGTGATGATGATTATGCATTTATTGATCCCAGAGCATATATAGATGATGAAGATTCATATTAGTAATGTGAGGTATTCAATTATTATTATTAATTAGTTCATGTTATTAGGTATTCAATTTTTTTTATGTTGAACTAATTTCGTTCACTCTTTGTCATTGCAGGTGTTGACAGATGGTGGGCGCGGGTCGAGAGCGCTTTGAGCCTCCTTCCTCGACGCGTGTTGGGAGGGGTGCTATTATTCCACCCTAGCAACTCCGGAGAGCACTGGTACACTGTATGCAGACACCGGCAGGCGCTTCGTCTTCGATCGGGAGAAGTCGGGGGAAGACGAAGAGAGGTGCTAGAGGTAGGAAGGTTGTTGCGCCTTCCTTGCCGCCACCCCCAGTTGATTGTCCCGACCACTAGAATGCTTCGTCTCAGGTGGACCCGTCTGACTTGGACCCGTCTCAGACTCCGGTCGCCGAGCCTCGGGCCGAAGAGCCTCGGGTCATCGAGCGTTCGTCCTAGGAGAATCCAGTCCTTGAGTCTTCCTCCCAGGAGACTACGGTCCGAGAGTCTGCGTCCGACATGACTCCGGAGGCTAGTGACCATGTTGATGGTGGCGAGGACAACTTGTCTGAGGATGCCTATAGCGAGCGCGAGCTGGTTGAGGAGGGCAAGAAGGTCTACCAGTGTGGCTTTACAAAGCTCCAGCCCGTGCCAACGACCCGCGATCAGAGGTGGTTGATTGAGCCTAATGCGGAGAAGTAAGTGCATTTACTCTTTTTTAACCTTTTGCCTTCATGTTTCTTCAAATTAATATCTAATGTGTTTTCCTTGTCATACTACAGGGGTTGGAAGCCTGGTGAGGGTGAGGTTCCATTGGTAGCATTGACCTCGGAGCTGTACATGGCTGCCCCGACCCTACGGGAGGAGAGGGTCGATGCTGTCTTGTGCGAGATGGGGGCTGACATTGTGATCCGTCGGTTTTGGGTAATTTCTCCTTTACAGGATTAAAAATCAACAACACCTAGTGATTGTACTAATCAGTGTTGTCTTGTTGTATTGTAGACCTTCAACAGGTGTCTTGAGGAACACGAGACGAAAGCGGCTATTGTTCTCATAGCCGACTGCTAGCGCCTACTTCAGAACTTATGGCACGAGGCTCGGGTGTAGGTTGTTCGAGAATACTACGCCTCGACTAACATTAAGAGGGCCAAGAAGAAGTGCCGCAAAAATTATCTGTGTAAGGAGAAGTTAATCAAGGTAATTATCTATTCTTAAGGCCTTGTACTTAGTTTCCTTGATTTGATTCGTAGGCGTAGCACTGAAATTTCGCTTGTCTAACTTAGGTGCCCCAGAGATGGTGTGCGGATAGGATGGACTTTTGGGAGGCATTGGTGGATGAGTGGTGCTCTCCCAAATGGCTAGACGACCAAAACAAGGCCAAGGATAAGCATGCCCAAATGAAAGGTGTGCCACACCATCAAGGGAGCTCCAACCTATTTGAGTACGGGGATCACTTGGTTTGTGGTTTGATTCATGATTCATGCAATTTCATTCTTCATGCTAGCTTGCGCCCTTAACTAATATTTTGTTCCTCTCTATTAGGCGCGAGAAAACAAGAAGGAGGTGCCACCGCTGTTCGACCTCTATGCCATGGCCCATACTGCCTCATACAAGAAGGCCAATGCATTCTCTGAGGATGACCTCCATCATCCAGAGAGCTTCAACAACATTTCCTCCCACAACAAGCTTGTGAGGTACAGAGATGAGGGGAAGGCGAGGATAGGGGAGGAGTTCAATGGCTTTTGATCCAGAGATCGTGATGATATCTGGTGGTAGGAGGCCCCATGGCTTGATAGCCATTGGGGATAGACTGATACGTTGTCCTAGAACTCTTCCGGAGATCAAGAAGCGCCAGACGAGCTTTGATCCTAAGATAAGGCCTCGTCGATGGACAATGGAGCTCGCCATCGAGGCTAGGGACCAAGAGCTTCTGGTGGAGGCAAACAGGCAGCCAGTGCAGAGGGAGAGGGACATGGAGGAGAGGACGGCTAGGCTATTGGAGGAGGAGAGGAACTGGAACGACGCGTCTCACCGTGCCCTATACGAGCTCCTCATGGTAAGTTTCTCCTGCATATTAGCCAAATCATGCACGTAATGTTTGTTTCATCACTAACTAATATGACTGACTCCTGAAAACAAAATGTATAGACCGTGTGCCAGAACAATGACCAGACCCCTCTGTCGATGCCCCATATTGCTATAGCACCCATGGTGAGTGCCATTTGAATGGTCATTAGTTACTAGTATTCACATTTGAGTTGCATCATGCTAAGGAGACATTGCAAATGATATTTGGTGCAGTGTGCCTCCCGACAAGCATCGACCTGTCCTTCTGCGTCTGTCGCAACCCTGACCAGTCCTTCTCCGTCTCACCCTGGCGCAAACCCAGCCGGTCTTTCACCTTCGTGATTATGGTAAGTTTTCCCAAGTGTTTTGCTTAACAAATGCATACTTAGCTTAAGAAATGACCAATTTAGCTCCAAAATGACCTATACTTAGCTTCTTTAGCACATTTATGACATACTAAGCATAATTAGGTATAAAATGGCATGATAACCTTGGTTTAGCTCCAAAATGACATAGACTTAGCTTATTTCCCTCCAAAATGACAAAATAACCTTACCTACCTCCAAAATGACCGATTATAACTAGCATAGCTCAAAAATGACGTACACTTGCCATTTTGTCCTCCAAAATGAGTAAATATACTTAGTTAGCTAAAAAATGGCCTAACTACCTAGGATAGCTGAATAATGATCTATACTTAGCTTAGCTAGTTCATTTATGACATAATTAGCTTACTTAGGTAAATAATGGCATAATAACCTTGGTTTAGCTCCAAACTGTCATATCATTAGATTATTTTCCTCCAAAATGACAAAATAACATTACCTAGCTCTAAAATGATTGATTATAACTAGGATAGCTAAAAAATGACCAACACTTACCATTTTGTCCTACAAAATGAGTAAATATCCTTTGTTAGCTCAAAAATGGCCTAACTACCTAGGATAGCTCAATAATGATCTATACTTAGCTTAGCTAGTTCATTTATGGCATAATTAGCTTACTAAGGTAAAAAATAGCATAATAACCTTGGTTTGGCTCCAAACTATCATATCATTAGTTTATTTTCCTCCAAAATGACAAAATAACCTTATCTAGCTCCAAAATGACCGATTATAACTAGGATAGCTCAAAAATGACTTACCCTTGCCATTTTGTCCTCCAAAATGAGTAAATATGCTTAGTTAGCTCAAAAATGGCCTAACTACCTAGGATAGATGAAGAATGATCTATACTTAGCTTAGCTAGTTCATTTATGACATAATTAGCTTACTTAGGTAAAAAAATGGCATAATAACCTTGGTAGCTCCAAACTGTCAGATCATTAGTTTATTTTCCTCTAGAATAGTAAAATAACCTTACCTAGCTCCAAAATGATCGATTATAACTAGGATAGCTCAAAAATAACCTACACTTGCCATTTTGTCCTCCAAAATGAGTAAATATGCTTAGTTAGCTCAAAAATGTCCTAACTACCTAGGATAGCTCAATAATGATCTATACTTAGCATAGCTAGTTCATTTATGACATAATTAGCTTACTTAGGTAAAAAATGGCATAATAACCTTGGCTTAGCTCCAAACTGTCATATCATTAGTTTATTTTCCTACAAAATGACAAAACAACCTTACCTAGCTCCAAAATGACCGATTATAACTAGGATAGCTGAAAAATGACATAATTAGCTTACTTAGGTAAAAAGGACATAATAACCTTACTAACCTCCAAAATGACCTATTTACCTTGCTTATCTCTAAAATGACCCACACTTAGCATTTTTACCTAGCTTAGCTAAAAAATGGCATTTTTACCTACCATAGTTAGAAGAAGAAGAAGATAAAGAAGAAGAGAGGAGAAAAAGAAAGAGAAAAAAAATGCTTCTTCTTCTTCTTCTAGCTAGTCTTCTTCTTCTAGTCTTCTTCTTCTTCTTCTTCTAGCTAGTCTTCTTCTTCTAGTCTTCTTCTTCTTCTTCTTCTTCTTATTCTTCTAACTTTCTTCTTTGCCATTTTGCAGATTTGCTTTCGATGAGGAAGCTTGCGTTGATGGAGTCTACTCTTCTTCTTGTGCTTCCTTTTTGTTTTCATTTTGTAGGATGAACAATGTGAAACTTGCTACCTATATATGTATGTATGGATGAAACCATTGTATGCTTGTTGTGGGATAAGTTGCATACGGACTTTTCATTTGGTAAGTATATATATATGTGTGTGTTGGATGATCGTATCCATATGGCAAGGATATGATTTGGTATGTATATGTGTTGTTACGCTTGTTGAAAGTATTTTCAGATGTGTATATATGTATATATGTGAAATTCTGTGAAATTGAATAAATTTAAGAAAAAACAGAAAAAACAGAGACTGTACAGGCTCTTTGTTGTCTGCTGGTTGACGGCAAAGAGCTTTGCCGTCAGCCAGGAGACGGCAAAGCTGCCACGTGGCAGCTACCTGTGCAACCTGGGGTGGCACTAGGTTGGCCTATGTGGTTCCTTTGCCGTCTGTTGGCATACGACAAAGAACTTTGCATCTTTGCTGTCAACGAGCTGACGACAAAGAAACCACATATGTTGGCAAAGAAGCAATTGCTTTGCTGTCCGCTGGCAGACGACAAAGAACTTTGCATCTTTGCCGTCTTCCAGCCGACGACAAAGCACACCATTAACCCCTTAACATTCGTAAGCCGCCACGTGTGCCGTCCATGGTTTTTGTCGTCCGCTGGCAGATAGCAAAGACCTAAGCATCTTTGTCGTCTGCCAGCGGATGGCAAATCGCCCTTTACCGTAGCTTATTCATCCGGACGGTTGGCCGTCTGCTGGTAGACGGCAAAGCCTTTGCCGTCCGCCATGCATGCCTTTGCCGTCTGCTATGGCTGACGGCAAAGTAGCTGATTCCTGTAGTGAAAGGAAGACAACACCATCTCAGATTTCACCTTAGCTATGCCAATGAAATGAAATCTGGATGATCGACCAAGAGACATTTAGCACTCCGCTTCTAATGTTCTCTTTGATGAAATAGCATAGCCAAATATCGATAATGCTTGGTATCTAGAACATCAAGTGAAAGGTCAGACTTCAGAATCTCAGAAGGTCCATGAGGAATGACTTATAAATTAAGTCATACAGAATCCTTATTGATAAGTGGCTAATTTGCTAACACAAGATACTATAATAATAGGTCCTCTGGCTAGGTGTGTTAGACACAACATCACTTTACCAGTTACAGCGAGACCAATATTATTATTCTTGGGAAACTTCCCAACCATTGTATCTGCCTGAGATTCAAATCTGGCCGGGATACTCTACACTCAGCATGTCCAAAGAGGAATGTTTGCAGCACAAATCGACGAGATGACATTGCGGAATTCTCAGGGGATGAACTACGGGAGCCATCTCCAAAACATGAGCTGGATTGCAAGGCACAGGTGAACACGATGTCCTAGACAGGCTTGACCACATGGTCTTACAACAAAACACTACCGAGTTCGGGTTAGGAACCATCATTTCGGATATCATAGACGGGTGCAAGTCTGTCTGGTACCTTCGGGAGTAGCACTTAACTTCTTTTCCTTGAACAAGTCAATCAGTGGCTTGGTGTGCTAGGGGATACATATTGAATGGAGGTGGCGAGCCTATCAAACCATAGCATACTTTGCACATGCATGACTGACTTGGGATGATTCCAAAGGAAGCAAGATAACTTTTCTCAAATTCACGCGGCAACTTACACTAAATGCATGTGAACTCTGAGTAGGTCACTCCTTACCTCAAACATATACTTCATGTACGAACATGAAGATATTGCCTACAAAGTTTCCAACACCAGCTTAATGTCCATCATGAATCACGGAATAGACGAGAGTGTTGCCGATGAACTCAACAATAATTCATCGATATATCCAAATGGATGAACTTCAACAACTATGAGAACAAGGTGATAGCAATGGTCTGACCAAAGATATAACGGCGTATGCTCGAGGATACATCCACAAGTAAAACAACATTAGGAATATTTTGGTTCTGATTTTGATTTGACGATAGCCCATACTCAAACCAAAGGATGAAGAAGATAATAGGTGCAACAGTTGATCACAAGGATCAGTCGATTATAATATCACCTTTCTTCAACACACACACACACACAAGATATCCCTTTGGAAAGAACTAAGTCGGGCAAAGCTTTTATCTTCCAACTCTCCAAGTTGGTGTTTACCTTAACCAACTAGCTCAGGGGTATCTAACACATATTCTTGGAGAAGGGTAGTTTATAGGAAAACCATCTAGATCATGAACTCAACATAACGGTCAAGGAACACCTTGGTAATACTTTTGTGAAGATATTCGGAAAATAACAATCCACCGATATGTTATCAAGCTCGAGAGCAATCTTGCTTTTCAAGGCAAGACGATATGAACAACATTGCGAAGGATTGACACAATCCTAACTCATGGATCTGGATGTGTGCCATGAAAAATGGACTATATAGCATGATCAATCTTAGTATGATAATTCAATGACCATCACACCAAGAGTAAGATTATTGTCCATTAACTACCAAGAAACAAAGTTGCTAGGAGTATTGATTTCACACATCATGATTTGCTTGTTGGTATTATGGTTGCAAACAACACATAGACTGATGAATGAATGATGATGGCGAGAAGTATCACTATACCGGGGAGTGATAAGAGGTTGTTCAATTATCATGACAATCCCGATATGAAGAGGGTAATACTTCGAGGTAGAATAGAACAAAAGCTGGATTGACATTTTGATCTGCAGAATACAACTGCTTTGACCCAATCACAGATATGGATAAGGTACTTGAGTTTGTTTGTCCTAGTCATTCTGAAATAGATTGGCTTGATGGACCACAAGAATAATATGCGTCGATGAAAATGGATGCACCACTACTCTTGCCTATCCATTGATAGATGAAGGCCAGAATACCATTGAAGAGAGGCAACTCAAGAGCACATGATTTTCTTGAGTTGTGGATGCATGGATTGAATACGTCAAACAAAGTTAAACAAGTTTCTTCCAAATAACCCATGTAAAAAGGAAAGGATTGGCAGAGTAAGAACTATGAAATGGAGGATTCATCAAGAGCACTCATGTTATGATCTTTCGTTCATGAAAAACTCCTGTCGGGGATCCTTCATTGTATTGGAAGAACAACATAACACAGACCTTGAGGACTATAATAAGGTTACTAATATCCCAAAGGAACGAGCAAATACCATCAACAGGACATAGGCAGAATGATCCTTGGATTCACGAACCCAGAAATAGAATACCTACTAACTAAGTAGCATCACAACAAGCTTTCGATAATGATGGCCAGACTTATCACACTAGGAACAGAAGACACAACTAAATTGTTGGGTGGTTCACTTAAATAACATGGTTTCCTAAAGAACTTCATCAAACACGTCAAGGTAATCGAGTACCTCAACTCAACAATTAGTGTGCTTTGTCTGGCCTCAAAGACATTGACTCAATACGAAAGAGTTTTGCAATTGTATTAGATAATTTAGAAACCTTGGATAATTTGGACATCATAACAGCTGTAGGGGCATGAAATATGAGGCAACCTACAAGACAACTACAACATAACAATGAATTCTTATGGAGACATCGATCGTAGAAGACAACAACTTTCCTATAGGTCTCCACAATAGTAACTCGTTATCCTGATAGATAAATGAGAAAGCCTAGTTCTTAATCCCCATAGAAAATAAGAGTGTAACTCATGATTAGAATGACACAAAGAAAGGAGTAAAAAGAGCCTTACGTTCCCTTCCACAATCAATTCCCTTATATAACTAAATCAGTTCTAGACTCAACATTGACCAGTTTGGCTTGGTAATCCTACAGACAGTCAAGCTCTGATACCAATTGTAACACCATGTTACGCCGGGGGGGATCTAGACTGTCCCCATAGACAAACACTAGTCTTCACTGCGCACTTTGTCCTCACTCGTGCGCACCCTCAAACACTAGTCACCCATCCTAGAATTGCTCCAAGACATGCACGCTTAACATTCAAGTTCTTTTCGAGTGGGCACCCGGAAAAGAAGGAATTCCCTTCTGATATGAGTAGTCTATCATTCCTATTAAGCCAGGCTCTCACATACACCCCTACTCAAAGGAAACGATGTCCTCTTCGGCCCATCAGGAACGTTCCCTCTTGGCACACGTATGCGCGTCTAGTCCGACACATGTGCCATGCCGTGTGCCACGACGGGCCAAACACACCATGCGCGACATGCCCGTGCATGCCTCTGTAACTACAAGGGTCGGCTCTGATACCAATTGTAACACCCCGTTACACCTGGCGGGTGCTAGACTGGCCCTACAGACCAACACTAGTCTTTCCTACGCACTTTGTGATCACTCGTGCGCACCCGGGACCAACTTCCCAGTCGGTCACCCACCCTAGAATTGCTCCAAGACAAGCACGCCGAACTTTGGAGTTCTTTTCAAATGGACTCCCAAAAAATAAGGAATTCCTTGTTGATATGAGTAGTCTATCATTCCTATTAAGCCAGGTTGTCACAGAACCCTACCCGTGGTGGGTTGGGCCTCTTCTACGGGTAAACCCAGGTAACCCTTTTCCTCTTTATTTTCTATTTTCTATTTTGTTTTCCTTTTTGTATTTATTGCTTGGGAAAAAATACTAAGGAAAAAACCCTAAGATAATTTATGGGTCATGATCTAAATATTTCAAGGTCCCGCAAATAATTTCAGAATATTTGGAGTCACTATGATATTTATAGTGCTTTATTAATTGATTTGAGTAGCATTAAAGGATTATATTAAAATTCTATAATTGTTGTGAAAACAAAATTTCTCTGGATATGTTGTGTCCAACATTTATTAAAAGTAGTGAACATTTTTGAAGGCATTTTGGATTCATTGAAAATTCACAAGTATTTGAATTGTTTGGTTAGGTGAAGTGCTAGGGTTTCTGTTAATCCCCTTTTCATGTTGAAGAAAATTAAACATGATACCATGATGGTTAATGCAATGACAATCATTGGCTAGCTAGGGTTGTGACAAGAATATGGAGAGAGGAAAGCTCACATGAGGACTAAACATGGTTTCACATTTCAGGTTGAACTATACAATGCACTTAATGACTCGCATTTTGGTTGCTCAAATTGGGAATCTCTAGGCAAGGCATATGGATTTCAGGAGGATATGGAAAAAAACATTCGCTATTCGTCCTAAAGATGATATTGAAGGTAATATCAACATTTGGCTAGATGTGTGTATGCTCCCAGTTTAACCTCTGTGTGAGTTTGTACACAATATATGTTAAGTACATGTATTGTATATTTATAAATAGTTCGTGTTAATCCTTACTAAACTTGCTTATTTATAACTTATAGCTTATTTCTTTTCTTCGAGTGAAACACGAAAGAAAGTAGACAGGACACACTATACTTATGGATCACGTCTAACTTGGGAGGAGAAGGATGTTCTTTTCACCTCTGTTAATGGTGTCCTGTCTTCTAGGGACGGCATGTATAATGGACCTAGCTACCAATGGTGCATAGGTTGAGGGATGATGGCATTTGAGTAGATATGTTGGTTATAGTTGCTCACTACACTACTATTACGTAAATTACATTGCTAATTATGCCACTATTATGTAAATTACATTGCTAATTAGGCTACTATCATGTTCTTTAACAGAAACTGACAAATGGGGTTGTGCCTCAGTTGATGCATGTCAAAGGTAATATGACAATTAAAAGACCTACAAGGTCCCATATCGCTTTTCCATACTTGACTAAGCGCAAACCATAGGGAAAAAACTAAATTGAAGCATGGGAAGAAATATAGAAGGATGCAAACCACAAAATGGAGACCATTGGATCTCTTTGCTTCATCATGGAGACACAAGTGTTATTTTGTTTTATGACATTTTACCTAGGAGAGAGGACTATCTTAGGTCCTATGAGAGAGGAGTTATTCTGGTTTATATGACATATATTAACTTGGCATCATCGATTAGGATGATGGTTATCATGGTGTTTTTTTGTTTTATGACCTTTTAACTTGGTATGATTAATGTGATGATGAGTTGTTAGATGATTAAGAGGATGATGAGTTGTTAGATGGTTAAGAGGATGTTGAGTTGATAGATGATTAAGAGGATGATAAGTTATATGACATATACTCGATTAAAGTGGAAGGATGCAAGTGACCAAGTTGAATTAGAGGAGAATATGAAGTAGCGATTTGCAACATCGTATTTTTCTAATTCAACTTGATCACTTGCACCCATTCAGTTTAATCTAAATATTGTTTTTGCACATTTATTATCGATGTCGTACATTAATATGTATAACCGCGTGTAAATATAATACAAATATAAAAAGTAAATACATGTGTTTAGTAGTGGTGCAGGTTGCAGAGCCTCGCTATTACTAATGCAACATTAGTAGTAGCGTTGTTTACAATAGCGTGCTACTGCTACGTAAGGATAGCAGTAGCATGTGCACAATCAGTTCGCTGGAGCGTCGTATCAGTAGCGCGGGCCCCATCTCTACTGCTAATCCAAAAACCCATCCTAATACTAGGATTTTCCCTAGGAGTGATGTCGGCCTCCCCCTCTCCTTCTTTCTCGACCTTTGCAACCCCCAAAGACCAGCGAAGCCCTCCCGACATATTTCCTGGCTTCCGGAATGTCGTATCACCGACATCTCTTTGCCCGAGGCCTACTTCTGCCATGGCCGACGACACGCTTGCTCCAACTCAACTTGACGAGAGTATGTCGTCCAGGCAGGAGCGCCTCAACCTCCCAGTCACCCCGCTAGTCTGGGCTCCGGTCGAGGTGACTGGAGCCGCCCAGGCAGGCCCCCGGAGCACGCATTCCTCTCTGCCCCGTAAGCACCCATGCGAGGAAGAAGAAGGGTGACCTACGGGTGAGCCCCACCTCCCCTTAGGCCCAATCGTAAGACAGACGGGGGCATTGACCCCGAGCCCGCGTGGATAATTGGAGGCACTTTTCTAAAAATGCGCTTTCGCCACTTTCAAAGCATATTTTGTTCTTCTTCAGCCATGAATGTGCTTTCCCTTTTGCAGAATGCATGTTTCCTGAAAATTTGCTTTCTATTTAACCCCATTCTCTGTTGGAACACGTGGTACGTTACAAATAAAAATTTCTACCATGCACGCAAGAACATGCTACTAGAAATAGATCATGGGACCGGGTTTATCACTAGTGATACGTGTAGTCATTTAGGCAAGTCGTCTCCCATGAGCAGTGATCTCCCATGAACAATTACTCATGAATCCCTTGAACGGTTCGTCCAGTCACCCCAGATGCGATGCCTCAAAGGTATCCACATGTACGGGGCCAGCGTCAGGCGGCGGACTGCTAGGTCCGATTGCACGACATGGTGGCGTGAGGAGTGCTGGTGGCTATCGAGGGGAAAAATGGGATCAACCCTGAAAGGTTTGCCCACTCCCCTTTATATGAACCTCCGAGGTGGGTTCAACACTTGAGGCCCAGGACGAGTCTAGTCCCATCTTCCATTCGGATCCAATCCGAATGGGCTTCAATCACTTAAATGTGCGACCCTATAGGTTCACGTACACATGGAAACGACCCGAGTGGATAGTCCATAGTGGCTCTAAGCAAAATGTGCCAACTCCCATGTGTGCACAAAGTCATTAGACGAACCTCAATGATCTGTCATATACAACATTCCCTTTGCCTCATGATGTATGTTGTCGAGCTCAAGGCGAGTACTTCTCACCCCTTGTGGTAGCAAGACATGTGTTCTTGAAACCGTGATGCACTTTCCTGAACCGGGTTAACAATTATCCCGTGTCACATGGACATGATTTATGAATCTCATGACTCAAGATGGCCCCAAGAATATCTCTCCTTATGGAGGGGAAATCCTATATTGATCAACCATGTCTCGTGGCTTGTCTCATGACTCACCCTAAAGCAACCTTTATAACTACCCAGTTACGAAATAGCGTTCGATAGACCCTATGTAAGTCAATCCTCATCCTGAGAACATGTGAGGACCTCAAGTCTAGGAAAGGGCATATACATTGTACTTGAGACTAATAGATGACAATACATCGTTGCATCTTAAAGTGGGTCTGTCGGACTTGGTGAGGTCAATCCGCGAGTCCATACTATCAATTTAACATCTCTATGCACATGACTTGTGAAACATAGTCATCAACTGGATCATATACTAGTAAAGGATATGTGCCCGCATAACCTTAACAAATAGGGACTAATAGAACAATCATCGTACAATATATAGTCTCACAAATAAGACACATACTTATTGACGATGTTCAAGGACAATAAAAAATCATGAATACATAGGAAAGGAAATCATCACATGATTACATCTAAGGCATATCTCAAATAGTCTTCCACTTGCATTAGAGTCAATCATGTAGGCATCGTATTCCCTTGGACCTCATGTGGACCTCATTCTTTGACTGCACGAGAGGCTTCATTACTGGATCTACAATATTTGCATTCGTGTGTATCTTGCGTATGTTTACATCGCCTCTCTAAACAATGTAGCGAGTAGGTTAAAACGCCTAAGTATGTGATGGGTTTTATGATGTTTCTGTGGTTCCTTGACTTGTGTGATAACATTGTCAGTGTTCTGGGAATGGGGGTACCCAGTGCTGCCTGCGGCCCATGACGTGACCTACTTCATCAGCTAGGCATGGCCTGGCACGACACTACTCAAGACAAGGCCCTCGCGAGGACCCTTGACTCGCGAGGAAGAACTGCATCAAAACCAGCAACGAAGGGCCTCCTCAGGTCCCCTCCTGAGTGGTGGAGATCTCTATATAGGGCCTAGCCTCAGGAGTCAAGGGTGACGCAAGGAAGGACAGGTGGGCGCTAGCGTGCCATGCAACGCAGTTTCCTCTTTGTCGCAAAGGGATCAAGGACATACACGGGTTCCCAAAACACCGCCCAAAGGTTTCCTTTCCGGTGCAACAAGACCACGACCACGAGCCCCCCACTTCAACACCAATAGCTACTTTGTGGGTGAAAACCGCCTTTGGACAGGGCATGGATGTACTCCTGGCCCCCTTCAAATTTGGCCGTTGTGGGATCCCTTCCAGCCATTGTGATAAGGGAGGAGGACCCAGGCCCCCGCTATAAGTAGAAGGTAGGCCGCACCGTAGAAGGGATCTGATCCAACACTTAGCCACTCAACACACCACCGCAAGGCAGGGAGGTGAGAACACTTCTTGAGCCCCCCGCGAGGATCAAGATTATTGTACTAGTTCATCGACGAAAACCTCCACGAGAGGCAATCCGCCAAAGAAGGAGTAGGGTATTACGCTTCACAATGGCCCGAAGCTGGGTAAACTATCGTGTTATTCTTCTTCCTCGTCATCGAGCGACTTCCCTGTAGTAACCATCGAGTAGAGAGCTAGGTTGGGTGAGGCCGCAGGGAACCATCACACATGCCCCTATGTTCGAACCTTGAGAGTTTTGTAGAGCCCGAAATCTGACATTTCGTGCGCCAGCTAGGGTGTGTTGGAGTCTCGTTGAAGCCCCGCTCTTCCCCGCTCCAGCACTCCAATGGCCGATGCCCAGCGGGCTTCTCCCAGCCGCTGCGGACCACCTTCCATCGACTCCACCACCGCCGCCGGAGGCTCGTGCCTCAGCGGCATAGTGCTGGGCGGGCAATATCAGGCCGCCAACATCATCTCCGCCGTCGCGGCCCCTTTGGCCGCCCAAGCACACGACGGGCGGGTGGCACCTTCAGCATCTGCGTCGCGTCGCACCTACATGGGGGACCTAGACGCGCATGATGCGCTGCTACTGGCAAGCGAGGTGCTCCGCCACCTCTCGATGCTCGAGGGCTTCGACGCGTGGGCCGACCACATCACGGAGCTGGTCACCATCGAGCGGGGAGCCGCGGCCCCTCACTCTTCATTAGGTGTTGGGGGCTCGTTCGTCACACCTGTCCCCCGGCCCGCCAATGGCATGCCCCCTTGATTCCTGACCGAGCCCGGGCAGGGCCTGCCGCACACTATACTCCTTCTCCTGCGAATTCTGATAACTGATCTCGAGGCACAACCAAGCCACGATGATCAGGATTGCGAAGGAGATGACATGACACATGTCACACCCTGTGTTTGTATGACCTTGTTATGTTTGGATTTATAAAATTTGGAGACAATTAATTTTTTATCAAATGCTTGTGCTTGCTTGAAATGTTGCTTGTTGCTTGTTGATTGTGGTGTATGGCACTCTTAGATTCTATCCCTCTCCATATTCATCTTCATTGACCCAAACTTCCTCTCCAATGATCATGCCATGTGAATAGTACCCAAAATTATTTTTATGCAATATTATTTTGACCAAAAAGGATTTATTCAAATTAAATTTTCAAAAAACCTTGAGTTGAGGTTTGCACTGCAAGTCCTCAAATTGGGTGGATTCTTTCCCCCCAACAGCTTTACTTCAAACCTACTATATATATGACTTCCCGAAACCACCAAATATTAATTTTAAAGATTAGTTTTATATTTTATTTAAAGGCTTTTTCTGTAAGTTATTTGAATGCTCTCAAAATATTTGATAAAATTTAGGGAAACTAAGTGAACATATATTTTCCATATATATGAGTTTCAACACATGGTCATGTTCAAATCATGGGGAAACCCCTCAAAACCCTTTTTGTCCAAATCAAACTTTTGGAATATTTCTATAAGAAATATTCTCAATAAATTCCGAGAAAATTCCAGCAAGTCAACACTATCATAGGTCATGATCTTTCAAAGTTTCATCCAATTCAAGTTGATTTGATTTATCAAACTACTCCAAACCCCTAAATGTCTAGATTCAAATTTGAACAACTTTACATTCTGAAGTTTCTCCCCTTGACCATAAACTTTGTGGACATGTTCTAACCACCAAATAATGATGCAACACTAAGTGGTGCATCAAGCGTATTAGCTTAACATGACTAGATCTACACAAACCAGATTTTGTTGATTTCTAGGGTTCCCAAAGTTTCTATTGCCAACTTTGCTCGTTTCAGATCAAATCTGGTGATCCATCTCATTTTTACCCACCATTTGGTCCCGTTAAATATCACAGTAAGTGGGTAAAGTTATCTTGCCCAAACATCCATCAAACACCTTCTGTTGAAGTGGTAAAGTTACTATTTTCACAACCTCTACTCTTCCCCTTGCCTCCAAATTTTTACCACACCCTATTGCAATGCTCAATCACCTCCAGTAAAAATACCACTCTCTCAGCTCAATAATAGTGGGGTAAAAGCCCCATTTTTACCTTTGTTTCACCATTATAGGAGCTTCCTCTGCCCCATTTCCTTTCTTCCTAGCTCACCCTTGCTCCATAGCATCCAAGGGGCATCTCCAGACCCTCCAGGAGCTATTAGACAAGGTGGGGCACCCAAGAGTGCGCGGGAAACAACAGTGCCGGCCATTTGCATGCTCTGGGGCACGCTACAGTGCGCTCCCGCACTGTAGCCGCCGCCCAATGGGCGCCCCCGACCACCTTGGGCCTCCCCCTCATGTCCCTCAAGATGCCCTCGGCATCCATGGCACGCCACCTTGTCGGCCCCCTCCTCTCTCCTATGCACCCTCTCACACGTGTCGCGGCCGCCCGAGTCGGCCAACCGCGGGGCTCACACGCGCGCGCTCCCCCGCCTCTCTCCTCTCTCCCCTTGGCCTAGACCAACTCCACAAGCACCCCAGACACGGTCTCTCCCTCTCTCGCGCCCTGAAGTGAGCGCCATGACCTCGCTGGCCCACCAGCCCTCGGTCGACTCGCATCCACCTATAAAGGCCTCCCCCAAGCCTTCTCTCCCCTCTGGTCCCTCTCTCCCTCTCCCAATAGATCTCCCATGCCCCATCCCCTTCATTTGGGGCTCAGGCACTCGGGATCAGCCGGAGGATCGCCGCGGCACCGCCACCATCGATCTCGAGGAAGAAAGCCTCTCCGGCCCTCCTTTCTCTTCGGTTGTTCCTCCCTGATCATTCTGACGTGATTCCCCCTCGTTCGTGTCTTCTTTACAGCACGAGACGGACCCGACAACCCTTTCCTGAAGCTCCTCCGCCACGGCCTTCTCACCACCGGTGAACCCGGCCACCTCCGATGCTCCCTCCATCTCTAGGGGACTGGTGGCTCAACCCCGAGCCCATCCCCGCGCTCGCCCATCGTCGACGTGCCCTTCGTCGCCGCTGGTGAGAGCCTCCCCTCTCTGCCTCGAGGTAGGAGAAGGATCCGACAAGGGGGTCCCACCTGTCGGCCTCTCATCTCCCCCTCCCACGCTCTCTCTCTCTCCCCTCGCGGTCGCCGCCAGCTGGGCCCCGCGCATCAGGACCTGACCGCGCGCGTGGCTAGCTGGCTGGCCAGCTTGGTCGGCCCAGGCACATAGGCCCTCTTTCCCCTTTTTCTTTTTCTTTTTGAGTGGATTTTTCTAAATCCCACAGATTAGAAAATAATTGCAATGACAATAAGTTTTCCACCTAAAATCCTAGAATATTCCATAGAGTTTTATAGTGCCATTCGTGAAAAATGTTGGAAACTTTTTATGCACTGATTTAATTTAAAACCTATTTTTGGCACCTTTTGCCTATGTTAAATAGTTTTCAAAAATATTTTTCATAGCAAAACCTTAAGCAAATGTTTTTATTGTATCTTTTAGTATTTATTAGAATAGGGTAACATTTCTAATAGTAGCTTGTTTGCTCTGTTTTTGGGTGATGCTTATTTTTTATCAATATTTACCGCGACGATAGATTGCTCTATTGACGAGGAAGTTGAACCCGAAGACTTCGAAGACCCCAAAGACCTTGTTGAGCCAGGCAAGCAGCCATTTGACCATGTTAAGAAACTTTTTCATGCATGACATATAACACTTGTTGTTTTGATGATTGATCATGATGTGGTGTTGCCATTTTGGATGGATGCCTCTAATACTCTACCTTTGATACTAGCATCGTGCATGACCCTACCATTCTTATGAGGGTTGTGCGGGTGGGTGTAGATAGGATGCTAGTAGATGTTATGCAAGTGGGGTGGGAATTATGCATAGTGATGGAGATGAGGCAATGATTTTAAAGACCTTTAGAAAACCCCGTCGGGTGCCACTAATGCCCGAGGGAGATGATGTTGAGTTGATGGGTTACCACTTGAGAAAGAAGTGGTGTGGCAGAACAAGATGAGGATGTGTTTAGTATCGCTAGGGGGAAAGGCATTGTTTGGGTGCTTACCTCGGGTATGTTCTATACCGCGAGTCGTGGATGACACGGAAGTTCCCCGAGTCTTGTGGGTAAAGTGTACAACCTCTGCAGAGTGCAAAACTATTCGAATAGCCGTGTCCATGGTGAAGGAGAGTTGGGTGGTGCTGCTTAGACTATGTCCAGATGTTTTCGCAAACTTGGTGTGTTTGTGTGAATGGGAGACAGGAGTATGATACTTGAGTCAAGTCTGAAGACTTGATGTGATGATTGAACAAGAGATGTTCAACCCCTCCTTATGATGATATCTGTAACTTGCTCATATGGATATCTGCCAACTGTTGATGCATGCTTACACATACTTACTTGATCATGGCATTGCATTTAAAACTAGCTTTTTGCAAAAATACCTACTTAGTGCTATATCATGCATCATTATTACTTGTTCTACAACTTGGGTTGCTTGCGAGTACATTCAAAGTACACATTGGCTTGCCACTTGTTATTTAATTGGCCGGGCATGGAAGAACAGGAGTATGTTGAAGAGTTCGTTGGTGATGAACATGCAAACTAGGACGCTTCCCAGTTAGAATGCCTGTAGGTTAAGGCAGATGGCATGGGTTCAGGCTTTCGATCAAGATCTCCGCTGCTTGTTCTATTTAAGTGTTTGGCCCATGTGGCCCTATCCATGTAAGAATATACCTTCATGGTTCTTATTTGTGTGAGATGCTAAATGTGTATGTAAGACTCTTGTTATTCAGCTTTTGTGTGTTCTGTGAGCATTGATCTCTGGGATGACTATGCACGTGCATTCGGTGATCACAACTTACGACTTATGAGTCGGGGTCCCCACAGAGCTGGTATCAGAGCCATCCTAACTATAGAAAGCCCTTAGTTAGCATGGATGTTAGTTGGGATAAAGCCATTTTGAAAACTACAATTAGCACCTATACTTAGGAATTCTGTACTATTTACCTCTTCTATTCTTCACACAACACTCTGCTGACTCGCCTCCCTTCAAACCTTTGTAGATGCCCGTCATACTCGAAGCCTTCCTGATATCCGGCTTTCTCTTCCTCCTTCGGGAGAGCCTGGAGAAGTGCCAGTTTTGCCAACCACCTGTTTTCCTCTACCAAGAGCACTGGGTCGATGCCATCACGAGGGAGTACCATGTGGATGTGATCGTGAAGGCAAACGACTCCCCGACCAGTTGGTTCTTTGAAGGACCACGGATGGAGACCATGATATTCATAGTCAAGTTAGCTGCACGCAAGGCACTTCTGCACCTACGGGACATCATTCCAGAGATTGCTAATGAGCCAGCTACTCGCTACCTTCCTTTCATAAACGATGATCTTGGCGAGAGTTGGACACTTGTTTCGACCTAGGAGGATGGCACACTACTCACGTTCCAGACCTACTTCAGCCTCTCCGTCGATAGTCTGGTTCACCACTTTATTAAGGAGTCCTTGAAGCTCCGCGAGGAACTTCAC
Source organism: Hordeum marinum (assembly GCA_022496015.1). Lineage (NCBI taxonomy): Eukaryota > Viridiplantae > Streptophyta > Magnoliopsida > Poales > Poaceae > Hordeum > Hordeum marinum. The sequence continues at coordinate 131,079,521 of CM039676.1, read as the reverse complement.
CACACCCGAGAGCTACTTTGACAAGCCAAGATGAAGCCAGACAAGATTAAGAAGGATGGAGCCCTCGAGGGACGATCAGCTATCGCTTACAAAGGAAGAGTACCCCAAGCTTGAGATGCACCTACACGTCGTCATCACATGAGTGTGAAGGAGTACCGTGAGCTCTTCATCGACCCGCCAGCAAAGTGTCGTCGGGATGGGTCTCCTCGTTCCTCGACCCCTTCGACCGGGAATGATGCTCGTTCAGATGATGAACAGGAGGAAGATCCAGAGGAGCATGACTATGAGACCGAGCACTCCACCACCTGAGTCTGAGAACCCCTAAGGTAGGATCAGTCATGTACCCCTCATGTGAAGTCGAGTCCATGTAATGGTTCATATGAAACCATGTGTGCTTGTTGATTGTATTGTTGTTTGTGTTCCGATGCAAGTCGCGCTTTTCCCTTAGGCAACATGTAAGCAACTCCATCATCAATCTTATCTTAATATATGTGTTGGTCTTTCGAACTTTGTTTTACCATACTTGCACTCGACCAACCCCCTTAGGCGCGCTTTTCCATTGTTGCTTTTCCTCTTGTCTGTCCCAGTTGTTTGACTTGGCTGCTCCAAACAGGATGGTGACTGCTACCCGGAACAACTCCTTCGCTAACCCTGAAGCTGGCAACCTAAGCCAGCAACAGGAAGCTAGCGGGACTGCTCAGGCTAGAGGACACCAGGAGCAGCCACAAGGCGACATTCCCCCGCCACCACCTCCACTGTAGAACATGACCATAGCTCAGTTTCTCCAAGTTCTCTAGGAAGAACGCCAAGCCAACAATGTTGCTATTCAACAGATCGCTCAGGCCCTTGTGAACAACCAGCAGCAAGGCAGGGACGGCAATGACCGCTCCGCTCTTTGTGAGTTCATGAGGAATTCGTCCCCAACCTTCACCGACACTGCTGAACCTTTGGATGATGACGATTGGATCTGCACCATCGAGTACCTCCTTGCACTGGTCAATTGCAATGAGGACCGTGAGAAGGTGCTTTATGCCTCTCACTGCCTCGGAGGTACTGCCTGAGCTTGGTGGGATGGATTCAAGGTCATGCAAGGTGAGCGTGTGATCACTTGGAATGACTTCAAGGAAGGATTCCAAACTGCCCATATTCCTTCTGGGATCATGGCTATCAAGAAGAGAGAATTCCGAACGCTGAAGAAAGGAAGTGGATCTGTCAAGGAGTACCTACATAAGTTCTACCTGCTGTCAAGGTATGCAGCTGAAGATGTCAACATGAAGGCTGCCAAGAAGGAACGCTTCATGGAAGGACTTCAACAGACCCTGTAGTATCAGCTCATCGTCTGCGACTGTCGTACCTTCTTCGACCTGGTGAACAAGGCCCTCATGTTGGGAGACAAGCGTCATGCCATAGATGACACTTGCAAGCACAAGATGATCAGCAAGGGTAGCTCCAGCAACCAGAAGCTTCGCGCCTGGAAGCCAGCCCTAGCCAAGCCGACCTATCAGCCGTAGCAGGCTAGACCTCCTGTGCCTCGTCTGAGCTACCAGCCTTAGTAGTATGCCAATCCCAGGCCAGCTTACAAAAAACCCAATAACAACAACGGTGGTAGAAACTACAACAACAACCCTGGGCAAGTTGCTTGTTTTGGATGTAGTCAGCCAGGGCACATCTCTAGGTTGTGTCCCAACAAGAAGCCAGACGCCCCGCGCCCGAATGCGCCAGCTCAAGGTCAAGGCCATGGAGCACCACAAAGGAACCCAGCTCCCCGCAACCAGCCCAACAATGGCAATGGTCATGTGAATCACATCACCGCAGAGGAAGCCAGGAAGACTCGGACGTCATGCTAGGTACATTCCTCGTCAACTCAACCCCAACAATAGTACTGTTTGATTGTGGAGCTTCCCATTCTTTTCTCACCCAAAAGTTTGCACTAGAGAGTGGCATTAAGCCTACACCCCGGGATTAGTTATGAAGTCCGGGATAGGTTCTAAGGGAGTTCAGATTAACATCAACGTGGTAGATTTCCTGGCAGACCTTATCATCCTGAAGTCAGAAGGCTTGGATGTGATCCTAGGAATGGACTATTTAACCAAGCACCAAGGCTTGTTAGACTGTGCCAAGAGGATTGTTACCACGACCAATAGCCAAGGAGTGGAAGTCAAGTATGTTCCCAACCTTGCCTCCACTCAAGCCCCTCAGTCTAACTGTCTATCGGGAATTGAGTGGGATTAAGTGTCAGTGGTATGTGAATACCCAGATGTACGTCTTGATGAGCTACCCGGGATGCCTCCTGACCGCGACATTGAGTTCATCATTGAGCTTATGCCTGGATCCAGGACCATCTTTAAGAAGCCCTATAGGATGGGGTCCGAAGAGTTGGCTGAATTGAAGAAGCAACTGGCAGAGCAGCTCGGAAAAGGATTCATTCGCCCTAGTGCCTCTCCTCGAGGATCACCTTTTCGATTTGTGTCAAAAAGGGACGGAACTATCAGACACTGCGTCGATTACCATTCTCTCAATGAAGTCACAATAAAGAACAAGTACCCCCTTCCCAACATTGACGACCTGTTCGATCAGTTGAACGGAGCCAAGGTGTTCTCCAAGATCGACCTCAGGTCTGGGTACCATTCTGAAGACGACATTTATAAACCGGTATGGCCTGTATGAGTACACGGTCATGTCATTCGGGTTAACCAATGCCCCTGCCTACTTCATGTACCTCATGAATAAAGTCTTCATGGAGTACTTGGACAAGTTCGTCGTTGTCTTCATTGATGACATACTGGTCTTCGGCAAGTCCGAAGAAGAGCATGAGCAACACTTGAGATTGGTCCTAGACAAGCTTCGAGAGCACCAGCTTTATGCCAAATTCAGCAAGTGTGAATTCTCGATGCATGAAGTTTGATTCATGGGTCATGTGTTAACTGCAAAATGATTGTCAGTGGATTCTACCAAGAGTGAAGCTGTGACTGAATGGCAATCCCCAACCACAGTGAAGAAAGTCAGGAGCTTCCTCGGACTCGCGGAATACTACCGCAAGTTCATGGAAGGGTTCTCGAGCATTGCCCGAACCATGACCCAGCTTTTGAAGAAGGACAAGTTCGAATGGATACTAAGTGCGAGGAAAGCTTCCAGGAGCTCAAGAAGAGATTGACCGCAGCCCCAGTTTTGGCCACCCCCGATATTCACAAGGAGTTCGTGATATATTCTAATGCATCGAGTACCGGGCTTGGAGGTGTTCTGATGCAAGAAGGCAGAGTGGTAGCATATCTGTCTATACAGCTACGTCCTCATGAAGTGAACTACGCTACTCATGATCTTGAGTTAGCAGTTGTGGTTCATGCCTTGAAGACATGTCGACATTACCTTCTAGGGAAGCGATGTGAGATATATACAGACCACAAGAGTTTGAAGTATATTTTCACCCAAAGGGAATTGAACATGAGGCACCGAAGATGGCTGGAGTTGATCAAGGATTATGACTTCAGTGTTCAATACCACCCCGGAAAGGCCAACGTGGTAGCAGAAGCCTTAAGCAGAAAGGCTTGTTCCTTCAATGTCATGATTAAGGAAAGGCTACCGGCCCTATATGAACAGGTTGAAAGCTTCGGCTTGGAACTAGTTGCACCTGGATTCCTCACCACCCTCAAAGCAAAGCCTACCTTGATGGATGATATTAAGGAAGCTTGGAAGCGACACGAGGGAATTGAAGGTATCAAGAGGAAGATCAAGGCAGGCAAGGCCCCAGGATTGTCGGTGGAGAAACAAGGAGTCGTATGGTTTGGGAATCGCATCTACGTACCCAGCAAAGAGGAGCTCAAGAACCTGACCTTGCAAGAAGCTCATGACACTCCATACCCATCCATCCTGGAGGAACCAAGATGTATCAAGACCTCCAGGCAAGATTCTTGTAGCATGGCATGAAACGGGAGATATGCACCTTTGTCACCAAGTGTGATATATGCCAAAGAGTCAAAGCTGTGCACCAGCGGCCCACTGGGCTATTGCAACCTCTCAAAGTGCCTGAACGGAAGTGGGACAACTTCGGAATGGATTTCATCACCTGTTTACAAAAGTCAAGTAAAGGACATGATTCCATTTGGGTCATTGTCGATCACCTGACCAAGGTAGCACATTTCATTCCCGTCAAGACTACCTAGGATGGAAGCCAACTCGCAAACCTCTACATCAACCCCATCATAAGTATTCATGTAGTTCCAAAGGAAATTGTGTCGGATCGAGGAACCCAGTTCACCTCAAGATTCTGGAGAAAGTTTCAAGAAGCTATGGGAACTAAGCTCTCCTCCAGCACTTCTTTTCACCCCCAGACCGGAGGACAGACAGAAAGAGTAAATCCAATACTCTAAGATATGCTCCGCGCTTGTGTTTTGGCGTATGGACCCAAGTGGGAAGATTGCCTACCGTTCGGCGAGTTCTCCTACAACAACAGTTATCAGTTGAGTCTTCGGATGGCACCATTTGAGGTGTTATATGGACGCAAGTGTCGTACTCCTCTCAACTGGTTAGGGACCGGAAAAGGGTTAGTCTTTGGACCAGACATCCTCCGCGAGGCAGAAGAGCAAGTTCAACTCGTCCGAGAGCGCCTTGAGGCCGCCAAGTCCAGATAGAAGAGCCATGTTGACTCTCACCGCCGAGAAGTGAGCTTCGCCAACGGAGATCATGTCTATCCTCGAGTCACACCTCTTAAAGGAACCAAGCGTTTCCACGTCAAAGGAAAGCTTGCACCCAGATACATCGGCCCCTTCAAAATCACTGCAAGACGAGGAGAAGTTTCCTATCAACTAGATCTACATTCCGAGCTATCACATGTGCACAATGTCTTCCACGTGTCACAACTTCGGAAGTGTCTCCAGGTTCCCAACTGCCCCGACCTCTACAACGACATCGACCATAAAGCCATCGATCTTCGGCCAGACCTCACTTATTGTGAGAGGCCGGTTCGCATTTTGGATGAAGCCGAGCGCTGCACCCGAAGCTGCACCATCAAGTACTTCAAGTTCGAATGCAGCAACCACTATGAAGCCAAAGCAACCTGGGAGCGCGAAGACTATCTTTGCAACCTAGGATGAAATTCTTGTAAGGGGGGTAGGTTTGTCACACCCTGTGTTTGTATCACCTTGTTATGTTTGGATTTATAAAATTTGGAGCCAACTAAAACTTTTTTCAAATGCTTGAGCTTGCTTGAAATGTTGATTGTTGCTTGTTGATTGTGGTGTATGGCACTCTTAGCTTCTATCCCTCTCTATATTCATCTTCCTTGACCCAAACTTCTTGCCCAATGATCATGCCATGTGAATAGTTCCCAAAACTATTTTTATCCAATATTATTTTGACCAAAAAGGATTTATTCAAATTAAGTTTTCAAAAACCCCTGAGTTGAGGTTTGCACTGCAAGTCCTCAAATTGAGTGGATTCCCCCCCCCAACAGCTTTACTACAAACCTACTATATATATGACTTCCCAAAAGTACCAAATATTAATTTTAATGATTATTGTGATATTTTATTTAAAGGCTTTTCCTTAAGACCAGAAATAGTTTTTCATAGGGAAAAAAATATTTAAATGCTTTCAAAATATTTGAGAAAATTTAGGGAAACTCACTGGACATATATTTTCCATATATATGAGTTTCAACACATGGTCATGTTCAAATCATGGGCAAAACCCCTCAAAACCCTTTCTGTGCAAATCAAACTTTTGGAATATTTCTGTAAGAAACATTCTGAATAAATTCCAAGAAAATTCTAGCAAGTCAACACTATCATAGGTGATGATCTTGCAAAGTTTCATCCCAATCCAAGTTGATTTGATTCATCAAACTAATCCAAACCCCTCCCTGTCTAGATTCAAATTTGAACAACTTTACATTGTGAAGTTTCTCCCCTTGACCCGAAACTTTGTGGAGATGTTCTAATCACCAAATAATGATGCTACACTAAGTGGTGCATCAAGGGTATTAGCTTAACATGCCTAGATCTACAGAAACCAGATTTTGTTGATTTCTAGGGTTCACAAAGTTTCTATTGCCAACTTTGCTCATTTGAGCTCAAATCTGGTGATCCATCTCATTTTACCCACCATTTGGTCCTGTTAAATATCACAGTATGTGAGTAAAGTTATCTTTCCCAAACATCCATCAAACACCTTCTGGTGAAATGGTAAAGTTACTATTTTGACCACCTCTACTCTTCCCCTTGCCTCCAAATTTTTACCACACCCTATTGCAATGCTCAATCACCTCAAGTAAAAATCCCACTCTCTCAGCTAAATAATAGATGGGGTAAAAGCCCCATTTTTACCTCTATTTCACCATGACAGGAGCTTCCTCCCTCCCATTTCTTTTCTCCCTAGCTCTCCCTAGCTCCATAGCATCCAAGGGGCATCTCCAGACTCTCCAAGAGCTACTACAGAAGGTGGTGCACTCCAGAGCGCGCAGACAACGGCAATGGCGGCCATATGCACGCTCTACAACACGCTACAGTGTGCTCTCGCACTATAGCCACCACCCAATGGGCGTGCTCGACCACCTTGGGCCTCCCCCTCGTATCCCCCGAGACGCCCTCAGCGTCCGTGGCATGCCACCTTGTTGGCCCCCTCCTCTCTCCTCCTCCTTCTCCCTCATCTGGCCCCTCTCACACGTGTCGTGGTCACCCGAGTCGACCAAGCGTGGGGCTCGCACGCGTGCGCTCCCCCTCCTCTCTCCTCTCTCCCTGGCCTAGACCGACTCCACAAGCACCCCAGACACGCTCTCTCCCTCTCCCGCGCCCTTCAGCGAGCGCCACGACCTCGCCGGCGCACAAGCCCTCGGTGGACTTGTGTCCACCTATAAAGGGCCTCCCCCGAGCCTTGTCTCCCCTGTAGAAAGCTCTCCTGCCCTCCTTTCTCTTTGGTTGTTCCGCTCTCATCATTCTGACGCGATTCCCCCTTGTCCCTGTCTTGTTTGCAGCACAAGATGACCCAGGAAACCCCTTCCCAAAGCTCCTCCGACGCGGCCTTTTCATGGCAGGTGACCTCGACCACCTCTAGTGCTCCCTCCACCTCCGGGGGACCGACGACTCGACCCCGAGCCCATCCCCGCACTCGCCCGTCGTCGTCGTGCCCTATGTCGCTGCCGGTGAGAGACCCCCCTCTTTGCCCCGAGATGGGAGAAGGATCCGATAGGGGGTCCCACCTATCGGTGTGAGAGCCCGGCTTAATAGGAATGATAGACTACTCATAACAATAAGGAATTCTTTCTTTTCCGGGAGCCCACTTGAAAAGAACTCCAAAGTTAAGCGTGCTTGGCTTGGAGCGATTCTAGGATGGGTGACCGACCGGGAAGTTGGTCCCGGGTGCGCACGACTGAGGACAAAGTGCTCAGGAAAGACTAGTGTTGGTTTATGGGGCCAGTCTAGATCCCGCCAGGTGTAATGGGGTGTTACAATTGGTATCAGAGCTGACCTTTGCGGTTACATGGGCATGCGTGGTTAGTCGCATGGGCATGTCGCTCATGGCGTTTGGTGCCCGTCATGGCACATAGCATGGCACATGTGCCGGACTAGACGTGCATACGTGTGCGAAAAGGGAACGCTCCTGATGGGCCGACGAGGACGTCGGTTCCTTTGAGTAGGGGTGTATGTGAGAGCCTGGCTTAATAGGAATGATAGACTACTCATATCCGGGAGCCCACTTGAAAAGAACTCCAAAGTTAAGCATGCTTGGCTTGGAGCGATTTTAGGATGGGTGACCAACTAGGAGGTTGGTCCCGGGTGCACACGAGTGAGGACAAAGTGCGCAGGAAAGACTAGTGTTGGTCTGTGGGGCCAGTCTAGGTCCCGCGAGGCACAACAGGGTGTTACATTCGGCCTCTCATCTCCCCTCCCGCGCTCTTTCTCTCCCCTCGCGGTTGCCGATAGCCGGGCCCCGCGCGTGAGGTTTGAACCTGGCCACGCGCGTGGCTGGCTGGCTGGCCAGGTGCGCCAGCCCAGCTGCTGGCCGCCTCTAGCCCGGGCATAGAGGCCCCTCTTTCCCCTTTTTCTTTTTCTTTCTGAGTGGATTTTTCTAAAAATACCATAGATCAGAAAATAATTCCAATGAAAGTAATTTTTTCACCTAAAATCCTAGAATATTCCATAGAATTTAATAGTGCCATTTGTGAAGAATGTTGGAAACTTTTTATGCACTAATTTAATTTAAAACCAATTTTGACACCTTTTTCCTCTGTTAAATAGTTTTCTAAAAATATTTTATCGTAGCTTTTAGTATTTATCAGAATAGGGTCTCATATTTAATAGTAGCTTGTGTGCTCTGTTTTTGGGTGATGCTTCTTTTTTTATCTCTATTTATTGCGAAGATAGATAGTGCTGTTGACGAGGAAGTTGGACCCGAAGACTTCAAAGATCCCAAAGACCTTGTTGAGCCAGGCAAGCAGACCTTTGACCATGTTAAGAAACTTTTGCATGCATGACATATAACACTTGTTGTTTCGAGGATTGACCATGATTTGGTGTTCCCCTTTTGAAAGGATGCCTTAGATACTCTACCTTGGATACTTGCATCGTGCATCACCCTACCATTTCGATGAGGGTTGTGCTGGTGGGTGTAGATAGGATTCTAGTAGATGCTACACAAGTGGGGTGGGAATTATGCATGGTGATGGAGATGAGGCAATGATTTCAAAGACCTTTCAAAAAACCTGTCGGGTGCCACTAATGCTCGAGGGAGATGATGATGAGTTGATGGGTGACCACTTGATAAAGAAGTGGTGGGCCGGAACAAGTTGAGGGTGTGTTTTCGAAAACGTATTAGATTTAAGATTTGTCGACCATCCCAACCTTACATGCGCAACCACGATATCCCTTATGGGATGGGGCTTTGTTGATTACCTTGATGGGTGCTAGCAAGGAGCCTGCGTTAATAGTGGTGGGAGTGGTGTGGTCACTCTCGATATAGGGTCGTGCCGGTATGGACGATCATGCGCTATCTTCATAGGCACCGGGCGCACCGTTGGTCCCTGCATGGATGATACGTGTGAAGTAAATCATGTGGGATGGGTACCAATCAAGTGGACTCTTTTTCTAGTATTATCAGTGGTAAGGCATTGTTCGGGTGCTTACCTCGGGTACGTTTTCTACCGCGAGTCGTGGATGACACGGAAGTTCCACGAGTCCTGTGGGTAAAGTGTGCAACCTCTACAGAGTATAAAACTATTCGAATAGTCATGTCCATGGTCAAGGACAGTTGGGTGGTGCTGCTTAGACTATGTCCGGATGTTTTTGCAAACTTGGTGTGTGTGTATGGGAGACAGGAGTATGATACTTGAGTCAAGTCTGAAGACTTGATGTGATGATCGAATAAGGGATGTTCAACCCCTGCTAATGATGATATCTGTAACTTTCTCATATGGATATCTGCCAACTGTTGATGCATGCTTACACATAGTTACTTGATCATGGCGTTGCATGTAAAACCAGCTTTTTGCAAAATACCAACTTAGTGCTATATCATGCATCAGTTTTACTTGTTCCACAACTTGGGTTGCTTCTGAGTACATTCAAAGTACTCATTGGATTGTTATTGGTTATTTAATTAGCTAGGCATGGAAGAACATGAGTATGTTGAAGAGTTCGTTGGTGACGAACAGGCGAAGTAGGACGCTTACCAGTCAGAATGCCTGTAGGTTAAGGCAGATGGCATGGGTTCACGCTTTCAATCAAGATATCCGCTGCTTGTTCCATTTAAGAGTTTGGCCCTTGTGGCCCTATCGATGTAAGACTAGACCTTCATGGTTTTTATTTGTGTAAGACGCTAAATGTGGATGTAAGTCTCTTGTTATTCAGCTTATGTGTGTTCAGTGAGCATTGATCTCTAGGATCACTATACACGTGCATTCGGTTGTCACGACTTATGAGTCAGGGTCCCCACAACACCCCACGCGGGCACCTACACGCTCCCCCACAACCCAGCGGATCTTTAGCAACCCGGATTGACCAGACGAGATCGCTCTATCCTACGCAGGGAGCAGATGGTGTAGGCATCTGGGCAAACACGCAATAACGGTGAAGGCGCGCCGAATCATCAAGAAAGCAATGCACATCATGAGACGCACGACCTGCCAAGCGGTGGTGGGAGATCTAGGCTACTTCGCTTTGAGGCTCGACGCAGGAGAGACTATGGGCTGCGCGCGCAGGGCAGCGCCCCACCACTGCCTGGGAAACTTCCCCGACGTCCCGTAGGACGACTCAGGAGGAAAACCAAGCCCTTATGTGGAGCCCTGCATACCATGCTATGTCATTCCGAGGTAAGATGGCCCGGATCGGGCGCTCGCCGTAGGCGCTAGCACCCCCAAGGATAGGGGAAGCCCCGGGCGTTCTCCTTGAGCTGGGCTTGGGGGCTTCCCCAAAAAATGCGCCAATAGCGGACAAGGTGAGCTAGAGAAGGAGGGAGGACGTCACCGGACCTGTGGGGGTGCGGCGTGAGCTATCGCCCCCACGAGCAAACATCGCTGAGTAGGTTCCTGGGGTGTCAGGGATAACACCCTGGGGGAAAGGCATTAAGAAATAGGTAATGCGAGCCACCCACGGTAACTAGAACATCAGCACAGCCTCGGGAGGCCAGGTCTCACGAAGCTCCTGAAGCAGTGCACGGTAATCACTCGAACGCCTCACGGGACGGCTTCATCGACAAAACACCCTTACGATTGTGCCGGATGCATTGTACTCATGTTTGGGCCGCAGGAGTGCAATCCTACGGGTATGCGGGGAACAATGCATTCGGGTTTGGGTCTTAGGGGCGTCCAACCAAGGAGAAAATGCACGGGGTGGCTCTTGGTAGAGTTGGGAGCTACCGGGCCAGGCGCCCGGGGGCTTGTCCAGCAATCTCCGGCCATGACACTCTCGAGTAATAATGAGCAAGTTGTCTACACCCGGAGCCCCCTGAGGACGTGGTGGGGTCCCCAACCATGCAACGTGTCAGCCACAGCACTCCGTGCTGGTGGAGAAGTCAACACTACCCATCAATGGCTATGCCCATGCAACATCGATGCCCTACACTCAGCGATGGGGGAGACGAAGACTAGCATAGGCGCCGGACGCGGCATTTGCTTGCTTTCTTTTGGTGTTCTAGTTGCCAACTTTTGAAATGAAGTTTGAAGAGCTCAGTTCTCTAAATTGAGAAGAAAAAGGGTGGGGACTTTCCTCTTGTTCTTTCTCTTTCACCAATCTTGAGTTCTGTTTCTTCTAGATTGGTGTTTTGCAAAAGGTTGCACGTCGCGGCCCTCTCCTAGGCACCCCGGACCTGGATAGCAAGGACATGTCGTCTCAGGGACTCGCATCTTTTGACGGCCGACCCCCGCCCGAGGGCTCTGGCCGGAGCACGACACCACGGCATGGAGTCTCGGGGGCCCCAGTGCTTGGGATTCCTGGGGCAAAACCCAACAGAACCGAATGGGGCCGCTCGAGTGTCAAATGGGGCTCTTGAGGAGTACGCCTCAGGTGCCTTACTGGTTATAAAGCCACTTGGCAGCCTGGATGCTGTCCTTGGTGATCCGGTCGGCATCGAGGGTGTTTGGGCATCACCTCGTGGTTGCGTCCTTGGTGACCCGGTCATATACCACAGTAGTAGGGAAATGTGCGGAACTAGGACTCGTTGACGTAGAGCTACTTGAGTGTCAAAGGGGGTCTTGAGCAGTATGCCTCAGGAGCCTTACCGGTCATATAGCCACTCAACAGCCTTGATGTCGTCTTTGGTGATCCGATCGGCATCGAGGGTATCAAGGCCTCACCTCATGGTTGCGACCTTGGCCAGTCGTAAATTACGGCTATAGGGAAATGCGCGGGACTGGGGCCTCCATACGCAGAGCAAAGAAAAGGCCCCCGGCTCACACCATCCGTCGGCAAGGTAGAAGCACCCAGTCAAAGTAATGGAGTACCTGGGCAACCCAAGTACACTACGGAATCAAGCATGAGCTTGCTGATCTAATGGCACCCCAAGGGTGAGGCAAAGTTTTTATGTGCTAATGTAAGGACGTAGGTACTATGGGCAAACAGGGCGATTACTAACACCTAAGGAGCCCGGAGCGGCACGGGAGGCAACATGGTAATAGAGCCTCAGCGGTGACGGGCTGCTAGCCCATGGGCACGAGGCTGGCAGCCATGGGCTGCCCCTCAGGAGGGGGACTTCGTAGAAACCCGACTAGCCACCGTCATCAGGCCGTATCGACGGTGATGCCAAGATGGCACGTAAAAACTAAATTGCACAACTACAAGCGGCGGACGGTGAATCGAGGGCAAGGAGCAAAAACATAGGTAATTTGCAAAAGGTTAACTCCCATGGGGTCCAAGTTTGTTTTAAGCTATTACACGTACCAGGAGAGAGAAGCATGGGGAATCTAGGCAGAGGAGTCGTTATTGTTGTTCGAGTCGATGGCCGCCGCGGCACCATGGCCACCCTCCCCCGGGAGGGAGCACCCGGATGAACTGCACAACTAGGGTGTCCATGTGTAGGTGCACCTCGTCCTGGAGAGGCCTCAGGAGCCCCTTGGGCACCCGCTCCACCACGCACTAGAGGTCGAGCTGCGTGACGAGGCGGTGCAGGTTGGAGAAGACGTGCGTCGACGCAAGTGCCATCACATCCCGTGTGTTGGCCTCACGGTCTGTGTTCACACGGGAGACGCCGGTCTCCAATATCTCCATCACGTGGCGGAAGAAGTCGAGATAGCCCCTATCGCCATGCATGTTGGGGAGGGCCATGGCATCCCCAACGAACCTTTCCACCATGTCGGACGTGGGGTGGGCAATGTCGAGGTACTGCTTGGCTTGCTGGGACTCACACACCTTAGCGTAGGATTCCTCGTCCTGCATGACATCATCCGCTTCCTGGATCTAGGCCTGGATTGCCGCCATTTTTGCCCTTGCCTCACTTTGGACGCCATGACAGCCAGGTGTGACCCACTTTGTCAGCCAGGTGTGGCCAGGCGTGACACTACTCACGACAAGGCCCTCGCGAGGAACCTGGACTAGCAAGGAAGAACTGCATCAAGACCAGAAACGATGGGCCTCCTCAGGTTCAATCCTGAACGGCGGAGATCTCAATGCAGGGCCCAGCCTCAGGAGTCAAGGGTGACACAAGGAAGGACAGGCGAGCGCCAGCGCGCCAGGCGGCGCAGTTTTCTCTTTGGTGCAAAGGGAGCAAGGACATACATGGATTCCCAAAGCGCCACCCAAAGGTTTCCTTTCCGGTGCAACAAGACCATGACCAAGAGCCCCACAGGACGGATGTCATCGCCGAGCCCACCACTACATCACCAACAGCTACTTTGCAGGCGAAGACCGCCTTTGGTCAGGGCACGGATGTACTCCTGTCCCCTTCATATTTGGCCATTGTGGGATCCCTTCCTGCCATTGTGATAAAGTAAGAGGACCTGGACGCCCGCTATAAATAGAAGCTAGGCCGCATCGTAGAAGGGATCCAATCAAACACTTAGCCACTCAACACACCACCGCAAGGCAGAGAGCCAAGAACACTTCTTGAGCCCCCTCGCGAGGATCAAGCTAATTATACTAGTTCATCCACCAAAACCTCCACGAGAGGCAATCCACCAAAGCTGGAGTAGGGTATTACGCTTAATAATGGTTCGAACCTGGGTAAACTGTCGTGTTCATCTTCTTCCTCGTCATCGAGCAAGTTCGCCATAGTAACCATCGAGTAGCAAGCTAGGTTGGGTGAGGCCGCAGGGAACCTTCAGACACTCCCCTGTGTTCGAAGCTTGAGGGTTTTGCGGAGCCCAAAATCCGACAAGCACAACTATTATCACAACAAAGGTCCAATGGATTGGATGATTCTTGAACCACTCAATGATCAGAAATAAAATTCTTCACCCAAGCACACTCTTTAGCAGCTTCAGAAGCCACAATGGACTCAGCCTCTGTTGTAGATTCATCAACTGTATCTTGCTTGGAACTCCTCCAACTCACTGCTCCTCCATTCAGAATGAACATAAACCTAGATTGCGATCGACTATCATCCCTTTCGGTTTGGACACTATCATTAATGTAACCCTTTACAACGAGCTCATCCTCAGCTCCATAAATGAAGAACATTTCCTTTGTCCTTCTCAAGTATGAAAGGATATTAATTACCATTGTCCAGAGAATCTCACCTGGATCAGTCTAGCATCTGCCCACTATGCTTAGAGCAAAGCTAACAACAGGACGAGTACATACCATAGCATACATGATGGACCCGACAATCGAAGCATACAAAATGCCACCCATGAGTCTTCGCTCATCAGGTGTCGAGGGACTCTCAGTCTTGGTAAGACTAAGGCCATGTGACATGAGCAAGAATCCTTTCTTGGCATCTTGCATGTTGAATCGCTTCAACACCAAGAATATGTACATACTTTAGCTTAATCTAATAAGCCTTCTCGATCTATCTCTATACATCTTGATTACCAGAATATAAGCTGATCCCAAGTCTTTCATCGAAAAACTATTTTTCCATGAGTCCTTGCTAGATGCAGGCATTTGAACATCATTTCCAATCAACAATATGCCTTCCGCATATAGGATCATATATGCGACTGAGCACCCACTGACCTTCTTGAATACACAATGATCATAGTCATTCTTAATGAAGCCGAACTCTTTGACCGCTTCACTAAAACGAATGGTCCAATTCTGGGATGATTGCCTCAATCCATAAATGGATCTCTGAAGCTTGCATAATATGCCCATCGGTGTTCTGGGACTGGGGGTACCCATGCCCGCCTGCGTGTGACCAGCACGTGGCCCACCACAATGACGAGGTATGGCCAAGCGACAAATTTCCCAAGGCAAGACCCTCGCGAGAGCCCCCCTCGTCGCGAGGAGGACAACGTCAAGACCTACAAAGAGTGGCATTCCCTAGGCTGCCTCTCGAGGAGCGGATATTCTATGCAAGTGCCCAACCTCCCAAGGACGGGATGATGTGGGTTCTGACGGCAAAGCCAAGTGGGTGCCTGCAGGTGCAGGAGGAGGACAGTATCCTCTTTCGTGGTAAGGAGACAAGGACATACACGGGTTCCCAAGGAATCTCCCAAAGGTTTCCTTCCCGGTGCACTGAGGCTGAGACCACGATCTTCGAAGGAAGAATTTCATCACCGAGCCGACCACTGCATCACCCTTCAAAGCTTTGCAGGCGAAGACCACCTTTAGTCAGGATAAGTTGTACCTCATGCATGTCCCCTTTCAAATTGGGCCATTGTGGATCCATTCCCACCTGTGCAATGAGGGAAGAGGACCGTGGCCCCTATTAATAGCCACCGACTCCCATCGCAAAAGGCATGTTGAGTAGACCTAATTCATCACCACAAAGGGTCCTCATGAGGCACCCCACCACTTTATTAGTTTATCCTTACCCTCCTCGTGAGGCCAATCCACCACAAAGGAGTAGGATTTTACACTGCAAGGTGGCCCTAACCTGGGTAAATCTCTGAGTACACTTTCTTCCTCGCTTGAGACCTTGAGCCAGTTAAGATCCTCGCACACGCCCCAGTGTTCGAACCTTGTTGGTTTTGTGGAGCCCCGATTCCGACATTTGGCATGCCAGGTAGGGGCGTGTCAAAATATTCTCCGGTTCAGCCCCATCTCCGTCCTGTCGCTCCCATGCCCGAAGCCCGCCGAGTTTGCACCGAGCACTAGGCCGCCCGCTCCGCCCTGGCGCTGCCCATGGGCCGTGGTGTCCTGTGCCGCTTCATCTCTCCGGAAACCAACGCTGCTACTGGTACGTCTACTCTAGAGCAGCAGGACCTGTCACAACCATCCACCATACAACATGGCGATCGCCCCGCTTTCTTGGCCCCCACTTCGGCCGCGGCGTAAACCCCTCGCCCTTGCCCCGAGCTAGCAAGAACATAGGTCGCGCTGCTCAAGGCGTGTAAAAGGCCTCGCATACTTCTCGTCACACGTCTCGTGGCCCCTGGGCCTCGCGCAGTTGCTCGCATCCTTGGTGGGTCACAGGCGCCCGTGTCCGACCGTCATGTCAAGTAGCTCCTTCGGCTAGCGGTCGTAGTTCAGCCGCATCTTGGGGCTCTATAGGGTGAAACAAGGCGAATGGCCAACATCACCTTCGACTCTGGGCACCATCCCAGCACTACGGTCGTCACTGCATGATGTACGCCCCCACCATAAGCAACACCACGGTTACTAAGACACTCAGCAAGGGTGGCGACAGCCTCAACGTTCTCTCATGGAGACCTTCGACGCAGTCCAGGTGCCCTATGACCGGCTTGTGCCTACCAGGCCTTTCTCGAGGGTGGCTCAAGGCTCAACCATCCCTTTGGGGCAGGTGCGCCTCCTGGTCACCTTTGACAGTTGGGACAACTAGCGGACCGAGATGATCAACTTCGACGTGGCCCATATCGGGCTCCCGTGCGACGCCATCTTGAGGTACCCGGCCCTTGCCAAGTTCATGGTAGCAAGATGCATCATCTCAGTGGTTGGGGGCACCAAGGATGTGGTTCAAGCCCTCAGGGTCGCCTACAAGGTGGCGGCGAGCGCATACCCTAGCACAAAGAGTGCCTCCCAAGCACTAGGGGCTGCGGCGGCCCCACCCCTCGACGATGAGGGCAACAGTTCCGCTCCCGAGGCTAAAGCGGCCATGAGCCCTGGAACGGAGGGAGAGATACAGGCTCCGTAGGCCACGCCCAAAAAGAAAAAGAAGTTGTTCTCTCTGGACCGAGCTGAGACGAAGCATGTGTTTGTTGACGGCGGGCGCTCGAGCCCCACCTTCACCATCGGCACGGGCCTTCCTCCAGAGCAAGAAAGGGCGTTGGTAGACTTCCTCCACGCGAACAAGGATGTGTACGCTTGGGAGACATCCGATCTAGTGGGCGTCCCAAGGAGCATAATCGAGCACCACCTGCTAATGTGCCCCATGCACGCCCGGTGAAGCAGAAAGCAAGACGACAGGCGCAAGAAAAGCAAGCTTTCATCATCATGGAGGTCTGCAAGCTACAGGAGGCTGGCATCAATCAGAAGGTGTGTTACCCTGATTGGATACCGAACCTCGTGATTGTCCCCAAGAAAGGAGGGAAGGGGCACATGTGCTTCAATTTCACGAGTCTCAATAAGGCCTGCCCATGGGGTCCCTTCATGCTCTCGTGCATCCACAAGCTCATGGACTCCACCGCCGAATGCGATCAGCTATGCTTCATAGATACCTTCTCGGGTTACCACCAAATCAAGATGGTGGTGGAAGATGTCAAGAAGAGGGCATTTTTATTCCCATGTGGTGCGTATTGCTACACATGCATGCCCTTTGGGTTGCGGAATGCTGGCACGACCTTCCAACGGTTGATGCACATTGCCTTGGGACCAGAGCCCAGGAGGAATGTTGAGGTTTACGTAGACGATGACGTGGTCAAGTCATGGGGGGCGACGACCTTGATCGAGGACCTGGAGGGGACATTTTCCAGCTTGCGTTGGGTGAACCTGAGGCTCAACCTCTACAAGTGCATTTTGGGGTCCCCTCCGGCAAACTACTCGGTTTGTTGGTATCGCACAAGTGGATTGAGGAAAACCCTGAGAAGGTAATGGAAATTGAAAAGATGCACCTACATCAGACCCTAATAGAAATGCAGAAGCTGGCAGGCAGTGTGACCGCCTTGGGACGCTTCATCTCCAGGCTCGGCGAGCATGCCCTCCTCTTCTTTAAGCTCATGAACAGGAAGAACCCCTTCGAGTGGACCCCGAAGGCAAAAGTGTCTTTCCAAGAATTCAAGTAGTACCTCACAAACTGTCCCATCATGGTTCCGCTAGGGGCTCATAAGCCTTTGATGCTCTACTTGGCGGCAACCCCACATTCAGCCCATGCAAAGCTTGTGGCAATCCGGGAGGAGCGTATCAGCACAAACACGAGGGGAGGTGGTTCGCAAGGAGCCGCACAACATTCACCACCTTAGGACGATGCTCCTGATGGCCTCGCCACCTCACCGACTCTTGAGGCACCTGAGTCCTTCACGCTCACTAAGGAGCAGGGTGACGCTGATACCCCACGCATTGTCGAGCACCTGGTGTACAACGTCAGCACCATGCTGCGGGACGCGTGCCACTACCTCATGAAGTAGAATCTCCTTCTCGCAGTCCTTGTTTCCTCAAGGAAGCTACATCACTACTCCCAAGACCACCCCATCAAAGTTGTCTCTTCGTGCCCCCTGGAGAAGGTTCTACGCAACCCCAATTCTGTCAGAAGGGTAGCGGAGTGGAATATCGAGCTGCGGTCCTTCCACCTGGAGTTCTGCACAACTAGAGTCATCAAGGGCACGCCCCTCACGACTTCGTGGTGGAGTGGACGGATGCCCACGACTGGTGGCTGGATGAGAGCCAGTTCCTCACGCCCGGTGACGAAGCCCCCGAAGGCTGGGTCATGCATTTTGATGGCGCCTTTGCAGCAGAGAGCACGGTGGCTGGAGTCGTGCTCATCTCGCCAACACAGGACAAGCTCTACTACGCCGTACAACTATGCTTCCTGCACGACAAGAAGGTATCCAACAACATCACCAGGTATGAGGGCTTTATAGTGGGCCTTAGGGCCATTGCAGCACTGGGGATCAGGTGCCTCACCATCAAGGGAAAACTCCCAACTCCTCGTCAACTTCTCCAACAAAGAGTACAAGCCGAAGGATGAACACATGGAGGCGTACTTGGAGGAGGTGCATAAGATGGAAAATCGCTTCCAGGGCCTAGAACTGCAGCACGTCCCACACAGTGCGAACACGGAGGCAGATGACATCGCCAACAGGTCATCACGCCATGAGCCTTAGGAGCTTGACGTCTTCGAGGAGAGGCTCTTCAAGCCATCGACAGTGCCCCCCGGACGTCGACCTGATGTCATCTTCGGAGGAGCTACTGCTGGCCCCACCCTCAGGGGACTCGATCGGCGGACCAGCCTCAAGAGCACGCTTGCTCCTGGTACTGGAACCCCTAGCCAATGATTGCATCGAGGAGTTCAAGGTGTACCTACTCAGCGGCGCCTTGCCAAAAAAGGAAGAGGACGCTGAACGCATGCCCCGTTAGGCCACCGGCTACCACCTGAAGGACGGCGAACTATACCGCAGGCGCCCGAACAACATCTTGCTGCAGTGCATATCTGAAGAACAGGGGTGCGAGCTGCTGGCCGATATCCATGCAGGCGACAATGCGCACCACTCCTTGTCTCGCACCCTCATGGGAAAGGCATTCCGCAATGGTTTCTACTAGCCCATGATGCTAAATGACGCCACCGAGCTCGCCAAATCCCACGAGGCCTGTCAGTTCCATGCCAAGCAGATTCATAAACCATCGCAAGGCCTCTAGACTATCCTGCTATCATAGCCCTTCGTGGTCTCGAGGATGGACATACTAGACCCCTTTCCTCGGGCATCCGGAGGCTGCTGCTACCTTTACGTCGCCATCGACAAGTTCACCAAGTGGGCGGAGGTGGAAACCGTGCGACCATCCCTACCGGCTCAGCAGTCAAGTTCCTACAGGGCCTTGTGAGCCGCTTCGGGGTCCCCAACCGTATCATTACTGACAATGGCTCATAGTTCACAATGAACATCTTTAGAGAATATGGTGCTAATTTTGGTACGCAGATATGTTACGCTTCGGTGGCACACCCGCGGAACAACGGCTAGGCCGATCGCGCCAACACGGAGGTCCTGAGGGGCCTCAATGCGAGCATCTTCCAGAAGAAACTCGAGGCCTACGACAAGGGTTGGCTCGCTGAGCTTCAGTATGTTTTGTGGTCCATCCGCACCACCGCTACTAGGGCCACTAGCGAGACCACATTGTTCCTCATCTACAGAGCTCAGGTGGTCCTCCGACACGAGGTCATGCATCGCTCCTCGTGGGTCTTGGCATTTGACAAGGAGCATCAGCATGATGAGCACAGGAAAGATCTTGTGCTGGGGGAGGGGGCCGTCGCCAGGACTCACTCCGCCCCACGAGGTACCTGTAGGCTTTGCGGCGATACCATTGCCGCGTCGTCCGCTCTAGGACCCTCGAAGTCGGACACCTTGCCCTGAGGTGGGTCCTCTCTATCGAGGGCTTGCACAAGGTCTCGCCCATGTGGGAGGGTCCGTTCAGGGTCGCTTGTGTCTCTAGGCGTGGCACAGTGCGCCTGGAGACTCTGGATGGGGTCCTCATCCAGAATGCATGGAACATCCATCATCTCCGCAAGTTCTACCCGTGACACTCTGACGTAATAATTATTGGGTTGTATACACTCGGAGCCCCCAAGGGTGCGTAGGGGTACCCACCCACGCCCAAGTGGAAGCCCCAAGCTCCGCGCTGGCGGACGACACTGTCATTCAATGACTATGACCATGTCAAGTGGATGCCCCATGGTCTGCGTTGGGGGCAAGACTAGTCTAGGCATCGAGCGGGATTGTTATTTTCTCTGTTTTGTAACCAAAATTTCCACCTTTTGGAATGAAGTTTGGAGTTTTCGTGACTTATTCAAAAATGGGTCAGGAATCTTCTCCTTGCACTATTTTCTCGTTTTGAACTCCTTCTCAAGAGTTCGACATCGCCAACTCTCTCTCACTCACCCCGCAAGCAGGGGCTGGGCACGGTTCATTATGCAGGCTCCGGGCCATGCACATACCCCACCAAAACTTTGAGGTCCTAATCCTCGCGCGACGTTCTCGAGGCGAGCTAGCGCACAGTATCACCCCCGGCTGCAGGAGGGCCCCATTTCCTGGCCTCTTCGGGCATCATGACCCGACAGTCTCGTAGTGTCTGGCCCTTGCAAGGGGGTTCGGGGGATCTACGACTAAGAAAAGAAGCTCCGCGGCAGCCATAGACCCTCTCAAGGGGGCTCGGGGCTCGATGGCTAAGAAAAGAAGCTCCGGAGGGACGCGACCCTACGGCATAAGAGCCTACCACGGGCGCGCCTAGCTAAGTTATCCAAATCACAAGTTACCTAATCACAACAAGCAGGAACATTTCAATGTGCAGCAGCGAAAAAACTGGGATGTGAAATGAAAAATGCTAACATAAAAGGTGCAAGCACCACAGTTCATTACAAGCCTCCGCGGGGCCCTCTATGGTTTTTGGTGAAGGAAGCAAAAGAAAAATACGACCTCCTGAGGACCATCGCTCCAGAGGCAAGGCTCCCACCTGAATCAATCGGAGTCCTCCTGCTCCTTGACGTAGGCGCAGTGACGTGGTGACTCGATGTCCTCCTGAGCGGACCCATGCCGCTACGATGGCTCCTCATCCCCCCTGGTCCAGGCGTGGTGGCGTGGTAGCTCGTCGTAGTCGTTGTCACTCGAGCTTTCCCTGGACGAGGTGTCATCGCCGCTGGAGGAGCTGCGGCTATCACGAAGGGAAAGTTCACCACCAAAGGTGCCACCATCGCAACGACCATCTCCAGAGGGAATACGGTCAATGATGTCATCATCGCCCTCTATGCAGCAACCCAGGCACCTTTCGTCTTGTCCGAAGATCTTGACGAAGAGCGTCCCCACCCTGTAGTGCTTGAAGTGGAGGGTGCACCTCCCCTTCAGGCCGTGGGCAAGGGCAAACGCCTACCATTCGCACGTCAAGAGCAGGTAGCCCATAGGGGTAACCTCGACCTCCACCTACAAAGCCGCGCTGCAAGAACCATCGGCCTGCAGCCATAGGCCAAATAGCCCCCCCAGCTGGAAGCGCATCCACAAAGAAGTGTGGGAGCAAAAACCAGGTGATTTCCATCCTTTGTACCCATAGCACGAACTCCTGGACTATGTCCGCCTTGTGGAGTCGAGGGCTTGGGTGGCCGGACGGCCTCCAGAGGCCTCCCCCTCGGTCATAGCCACCACGGTCACTACGGCCACCAGCGTGGGAGGGAGCTCATGCACGACCACCAGACATGGCGCCGACATGTATGGGAGTGCGCCCGTGCCCTTGATGGGCCAGTGTCGGCGTCGCGACATACTTCTAGGGGCGGTCGGGACCCTTCCTAGGTGGTGGCGAGTCCGTCTCCTCAAGGGGGGCCTTCCCTTTGTCAGCGGTGGAGAACCTCCTCACGAGCACCATTATTATGGAGATGGAGGATTGAACGAGGGATGCGAGAAGATGTGGACGGGCTAAGAGCTTTGCCTCCCTAGTTCATTTATAGCAGGTTAGAGGCCAGCCAACACCACTCCACATCCTAGGAAATGATGACCTCGTGGCACGTGCCAGCCCGTATTAGCTAGGGCGGTTACCGAGGAAGCATGGGGAAGTGGAGGCGTTTGCGCTTCATGATGCACCATGCATCGATCCTGGCCCACGGGGGGGGGGGGGGGGGTAGGGCCGTAGCGCCTCTATCTTTCCCCTTGGCTTCGCCTTGAAGCTAGCATGAATAAGCCTTGGGTCGGGGGCTGCTGTCGATGTTCTGGTAATAGGGGTACCCAGGCCTGCCTGCCTAGGGCCCAACGCATGGCCCACCACAACAGCGTAGAGGACAATGACAAAAACCCCAAGGCAAGACCCTCATGAGAACCCCCACTGCCCGCCTCACAAGGAGGACAACATCAAGACCTCCTGAGAGTTGGATTCCCCCTAGGCTGCCTCTCAAGGAGCGAAGATTCCTATGTAAGCGCCCAACCTTCCGAGGACAAGATATCATGGGTTCTGACGGCGAAGCCAGGTGAGCGCCAGCGGGCGCAGGAGGAGGACGGTTTCCTCATTCATGCTAAGGAGACAAGGACATATGCGGGTTCCCAAGGTATCTCCCAAACGTTTCCTTCCCGGTGCAATGACCCAAGACCACGAGATCGACATGATGGATCTCATCGCCGAGCCCACCACTTTGTCACCCTCCGAAGCTTTGCAGGCGAAGACCACCTTTAGTTAGGATAAGTTGTACCTCCTGTCCCCTTTCAAATTGGGCCATTATGGATCCCTTCCCGCTTGTGCAATGAGGCAAGAGGACCTTGGCCCCTATAAATCGCCACCCACTCCCATCATAGAAGGCAGGTTGAGTAGAGCTAGATCATCACCACCAAGGGTCCTCGTGAAGCCACTCCACCATTATATTAGTTCATCCTTAGCCTCCTCGTGAGGCCAATCCACCATGGTCCTCATGAAGAGGAGTAGGGTTTTACACAACAAGGTGGCCCGAACTAGGTAAATCTCTGAGTCCACTTTCTTCGTTGTTTACATTCGCTCGTTGTACCTAGGCCATAGGGTGACACGCTTAAGACCTTGAGCCGGTTAAGATCCTCGCACACGCCTAGTGTTTGAACCTTTTGGGTTTTGTAGAGCCTCGATTCCGATAATGCCAGCATTCTTTGGATCGACAAAACTCTCAGGTTGTTTGATATACACGTCCTCACTTAAATTTCTATTAAGGAAAGTCGTTTTGACATCGATCTACCATATCTCATAGTCAAAATATGCGGCTATAGCAAGAATGATTTGAATTGATTTAGGCATCACTACTGGTAAATAAGCCTCACCGTAGTAACTCCATGATCTTGTTGATAACCTTTGGCAACATGTCGAGCCTTATGGACTCTAACATTTCCGTCCATATTTTTTTTCTTCTTAAATATCCGTTACTCAATAGCTCGAACGCCATCTGGTGGTTCAACCAAGTTCCAAACTTGATTGTCATCTATGGACTGTAATTCAGATATCATGGCCTCAAGCCATAACTCGGAATTAGGGCTCAACATCGCTTTTGCAAACGTGGTTGGCTCATCGTTTTCAAAGAACACCACTATGCAATCATGCACATTGCTCAACCTTTTCACCTACCTGGAACCGGCATCGATTCAACTACGAGTTCCCTGACCAACTTCAGTGTGATTGAATCTCCTGTCGAAACATCACCATGTGCTTCTTGAATTTCTTTGAGTCCAACCGTCCTCCCACTAGCCTACTGAGTGATAAACTCTTTCTCAAGGAAATTTCCATGTCAAGCGATAAACACTTTGCCCTCTTCATGGTTGTAGAAGTTCTATCCCAAGGTTTCCCTCGGATATCTCACAAATATGCACTTGTCGAACTTGGGTACGAGCTTGTCCTACTCAAGTCGCTTGACATATGCTTCACAACCCCAAATCTTTAGAAAATATAAACTATGACTCTTTGCAGTCCATATCAAATATGGTGTCTTATCTACGGAGTCTGATGGTACCATGTTTAGTGTGAAAGCTACGCTTTCTAGAGAGTAACCCCAAAATGACAAGGGTAAATCTGACTAACAAAGTCTGATTCGTCCATTATGACACACCATTTCTCGACGGCGTAGTATTCCACGGCTCCTCAGATGATCATCAAAGTCCTAGCTCATATACTCACCGCCGCGATAAGATTGTAGAAGCTGGATTGTCTTGCCGAGTTGATTTTCCACTTCATTCTGAAACTCCTTGAACTTTTCAAAAGTCCCTTACTTGTGCCTCATCAAGTAGACATATCTTTATCTACTATAGTCGTTGGTAAAAGTCACAAAGTATTGGAAACCACCTCTAGTTGTCGAGCTCATTGGTCCACATACATCACTATGTATAAGCTCCAATAGACCAAACACCCTCTCACAACTCTTTGCAAAAGGAGTCGTAGTGATATTCCAAGTAGGCAGGACTCACATGTCTCAAATGATTCAAAATCAAATGAAGTTAGAATTCCATCACCGTGGAGCTTCTTCATGCGCTTTTGACTAATGTGTCCTAGTCCACAGTGCAGATGTAAGTCGAATTTATCTCGTTAGGCTTATGGCTCTTGACATTTATGTTATACACCGATTCAACTTCAAGATCTAATATAACTAACCCATTCACAACAGGTACAAACCATAAAACATTTTATTCAAGTAATAAGAACAACCATTCTCTTTAATACTGAATTCATAACCTTGCCTCATCAAACATGAGGCCAAAATAATGTTTCGACTTAATGTAGGAACATAATAATAATTATCAAGTTCCATTACAAATCTTGAAGGTAAACTAAGTTGCATGGTGCTGACGGCTAATGCAACAACTCTTGCTTTGTTCATGACACGTATGTCAACTTCTCCTCTTGCAACGTTCCTACTTCTTATGAGGAACTACATCGAGTTGCATATGTGAACAACCGATACGGTATCATATACCCAAGAGCTACTAGAAATATCAACAAGAAAAATGTCTATAACATATACAACAAGTGTAGCTGAAGAAGAAGTCACACTTCCAGTCTTCATGCCTATCTGGGCAAGCCACTTGTGGTAGATCCTATTCCTGTTGCAGGTTTCCTTATAGTGAAAGCAAACGGTCCCCATGTCTGGTTCGGACTTGGGCGTAGTGGAAATAGTAGGAGTTGCCTCCTTGCCCTTTGCTTTAGTCTTTTTCTTGGACCATCTTTTCTTTAACTTTGCTGTGCTCTGCAACATCAACACTTGATGCATGCCTTTCTTGATATCCTTCTCTAACACTTTTAGCATCCCACGCAATTCACTGAGGTTCTTCTCCATGTCGTGCAGATGGTAGTTCGAGATGAGCGTCCTGTGGCTGGCCGAAAGAGAACCCAGAATTGTATCCGTGGACAATTCGTCCCCAAGTGGGAAGCCTAACCGATCGGAAGCTTGCATGTATCCGATCATCTTAATTACAGGCAGGCTTAGTGGATCTCCCTCTTGCATGTATCCATCAAGGATCGCTAGACGTTGAACCTTTCCTTCCCTGCCTGCATCTGAAACATGCCCTTGAGGTTATTGATCCTATCAAAAGCGTTAGCGTCTTTGAAATGCTGCTACAGATCGGACTCCATACAAGCCAACATGAGATAGTTGATCTTGTTTGACTCATCACCGTGTTTCTTGTGGGAAATCTGGTTGTGGAATTAGGATTCCCGGTAGGTTCCTCTAGAAGGGTTTCCTCTGGAACATGCTCCTTTTTATCATACATGAGAACAATTCTCCGATTTCTATACTATGTGGTAATGTTTGTGTTGGAGTTCTAGGAACGGGGGCACCCAGCCTGCCTGCCTGCGGCCCAAGGTGTGGCCCACTTTGTCACCTAGACGCGGCCTGGCACGGCTCTACTCAAGACAAGGCCCTCAAGAGGCCCACATGCACGCGAGGAAGAACGACACCAAGTCCACGAAGGATGGGCCTCCATTGTCCCCTTCGGAGAGGCGAAAATCTCTATGCAAAACCCAGCCTCAGGAGTCAAAGATGACGCAGGGAAGGACAGGCGGGAGCCAGCGCTCCAGGCGGTGCAGTTTCCCCCTTGGTACAAAGGGAGCAAGGACGTACGTGGGTTTACGAAGCGCCTCCCAAAGGTTTCTCTTCGAGTTCAATAAGACCACAACCACGAGCCCCGCAGGGCGGATGGCATCGCCGAGCCGACCGCTGCATCATCGGCGGCTTCTTTGCAGGTGAAGACCACCTTTGGATAGGGCGCGGATCTACTCCTGTCACCCTTCAAATTTGGTCGTTGTGGGATCACTTCCTTCTATTGAGATAAGGGAACTGGACCCGATCCGCTGCCATATATATAGGGTAGGTCACATCGTAGAGGCGATCTGATTAATGACTTAGCCACCCGACGAACTACCAGACAAGGCAGAGAGCCAAGAACACCACTTGAGCACCCTCACGAGGCGCAAAACAACTATACTAGTTCATCTACTACACCTTCCCGAGAGGCAGTCCACCAAAGCAGGAGTAGGGTGTTACGCTTCATAGCTGCCCGAAGCTGGGTAAACTGTCGTGTTCATCTTCTTCCTCGTCATCTTGCGAGCTTGCCGTGGTAACCATCGAGTAGCGAGCTAGGTAGGGAGAGGCTGCAGGGGGTATTCGCACATGCCCCTGTGTTCGAACCTTGAGTGTTTTGCGGAACCCGAAATTTGATATTTGGCATGCCAGGTAGGTGGCGTGTCGGAGCCACCCATCTCGCAGCGATAGTCAAGCCCTAGTTCGGCAACACCATTGCAGGCAAGATCCTCAACGCCAGCTAGCCCTTGTCGCATGGGGCCGGTCCTGCGGTCGCCTACATCCTTGGTGAATCACAAGCGCCCTCCTCCAACCGCCATGTCAAGAATTTCCTCCGCCACATAGGAGCAGTTCGGCCATAGCCTGTGCTCATGCTGCCCCGCACATAGCCGGAGATCGACATCACCTTCGGCCATGACAATCACCCGAAGACGACGATAGCCGACGGAGCTCTCCCCATGTTGTATAAGCTCACCATAAGCGGCGTGGTTGTCTCTAAGACCCTCATAGACGGTGGCACCAGCCTCAACATCATCTCTATGGACGCCTTCAAGGCACTTCACCGGGGGGGTCAAGGGATCTGTCGTCCCCATGGGGCGGGTATGCCTCAACATCACCTTCGGTACCCGCTCCAACTTCCGCACCGAGCATGTCGACTTTGATGTCGCCCACATCCACCTCCCATACAACATGATACTCGGCTACCGCACATTCGCCTAGTTCATGGTGGAAACGCACCCGGGCTAGAACATCGTCAAGATGCCCAGGAGCGGTGGCATCCTCACCGTCATGGGAAATGTCAAGGACGTGTCCCACGCACTCAATCTCACCCACAAGGCGGCGGTCGTGGCACGCCCCAGTGCTGGGGACGCTACGCGTGCGATAGAGGACTCCAGGGGCGTCCTTGACGTCATACTGGTAAAGAAGAGACAATTGTTCTCCTAGAGTTGGGCGGAGATGAAGCGGGTACCTGTGGACGAAGGGAACCCTGGTCCTACCTTCACCATCGGCGCCGACTTTCCCTAGGGTCAAGAGGACGCGTTCGTGGCTTTCCTCCTTGAGAACAAAGATGCATTCGCTTGTAGCGCCTCCGACCTAGTGGGGGTACCGAGGGACGTGATCGAGCACCACATCATGGTGTGCCCGAACACGTGCCCAGTCAAGCAAAAGGCGAGAAGGGAAGCTCAGGAGAACCAAGCGTTTATCGCCTAGGATGTCGGCATGCTGAAGGAGGCTAGGGTCATCCGGGAGGTGCACTACCCGAGGTGGTTTGCCAACCCGGTGGTCGTCTCGAAGAAGTGCGGGAAGGAGCGTATGTGTGTCGACTTCATGTGAGTCAACAAAGCCTGCCCCCAAGATCAATTTCCTTCCGAGCATCGACCATATCGTAGACTCCACCGCGGAGTGCGACCTCCTATGCTTCCTGGACGCTTTTTCGGGCTACCATCAGATCAAAATGGTGTTGGAGGACGTCCAGAAAACGTCCTTCCTCACCTTGTGCGGGGTGTTTTGCTACACATGCATGTCTTTTGGGCTGCAGAACACCAAGGCAACCTTCCACAGGCTAATGCACATCGCCCTGGGGCCACAACTCGAGAGGAATGCTGAAGCCTACATCAACAACATCGTGGTCAAGTACAGAGTGGCCAAGGCCCTGATCGAGGACCTAGAGGAGACGTTCGCCAGCCTGAGGGAAGTACACTTGAAGCTCAACCCCGAGAAGTGCGTCTCTGGGGTTCCCTTCGGAAAGCCTCTCAATTTCCTGGTGTCGCACCGAGGAATCGAGGCGAACCTAGAGGAGGTCAAGTCAATAAGCAAGATGAGCGCGCCCGAACCCTCAAGGAAATGCAGAAGTTGGCGGGTTGCGTGACCTCCCTAGGGCGCTTCATTTCCAATCTTGGTGAATGGACCCTGCCATTCTTCAAGAACATGAAAGGAAAGGGACCCTTCAAATGGACCCCGAAGGTGGACGCCACCTTCGAGGAGCTCAAGCAACACCTCACAAGCCCGGCGGTGAGGGTGGCGCCTCGCCCCCGGGAGCCATTACTACTATACCTCGCTGCCACCCCCCACTCCGCTAGCGCTGCATTGGTGGAGGTCAGGGAAGAGTGGGCCAACACCTACGCCACATCCTCGGGTGTATGCGGGCCCATAAGCATGGAACAAGGGGACTCGCAGGATCCCAAGAAGCCCATTTCTACCCAAGTTGGAGCTCCGGAGGCCCCTGCCGCTCTAACGACCCCCGAAGCACACAAACCTCATGTGGCCCCAGCCGCTTCAACTGTCCCTAAGGTGCAACATCCTCATGAGGCCCCGACCGCTCCGACGGCTCCCCAAGGCCCCCAAGCCTCTTAAGCCCGCCGCGGTACAGGACACCACGGGGGGCCTCGCCCTCATCGAGTACCCGGTCTACTATGTCAGTACGGTGCCGCGGGAAGCACGCTTATGTTACCCCATGCAACAGAAGCTCCTCCTAGCACTTCTTGTCGGTTCAAGGACACTTCGCCACTACTTCCAAGGGCACCCCATCAAGGTCGTCTCCGCGTACCCCCTGGAGAAGGTCCTGCACAACCCCAACGCGGCGTGAAGAGTCGCCGAATGGAATATCGAGTTGCAAGTCTTTAACATAGAGTTCAGCACTGTCACACCCTATGTTTGTGTCACTTTGTTATGCTTGGATTTACAAAAATTGAACCAAAAAAACTTTTTGAGTGCATGCTTGATTGAATTATCGCTTGTTTGATTGTTTTGTTGAGTTTGTCTGGCACTCTTAGGTCCTACTCCTATCCATATTCATCTTCCTATAACCAAAATTCTTGTCCAAACATCGTGCCATGTGAATAGTGCCCAGAACTATTTTTTATCAAATATTATTTTTATCAAAAAGGATTTATTCAAATTAGGTTTTCAAAACCCCCTGAGTTGAGGTTTGCACTACAAGTCCTCAATTTGGGTGGCTCCTTTTTCCCCAAAGACTTTATTTCAAACCTACTATATATATGACTTTCCAAAACCACTAAATATTATTTTAAAATATTATTTTAATATTTTAGTTAAACTCTTTTCCTTAAGAATAGAAATAGTTTTTGGTTGGAAAAAAGTATTGTAATGCTTTGAAAATATTTGAGAAAATTTAGGGAAACTGAGTGGACATATATTTTCCATATATATGAGTTTCAACACATGGTCATGTTCAAAATCATGAGAAAAACCCCTCAAAACCTTTTCTGTCCAAATCAAGCTTTTGAAATATTTCTATAAGAAATATTCTCAATAAATTTCAATAAAATTCTAGCAAGTCAACATTGTCATACGTGATGATCTTGCAATGTTTCATGTCAATTCAAATGGTTTTGATTCATCAAACTATACCAAAACCCTCCTTGTCCACGTTCAAATTTGAACAACTTTACATTGTGAAGTTTATTTCCTTGACCCAAAACTTTGTGGGCATGTTCTAATCATCAAATAATGGTACTACACTAAGTGGTATATCAAGTAGATTACCTTAGCATGACTAGATATATAGAAACCATATTTTGTTGATTTCTAGGGTTTCACAAAGTTACATTGCGAACTTTCTTCAATGAAGCTCAAACTTAGTGATGAAGCCTAATTCTAATCACCATTTGATCCTGTAAAATAATATGGCAAGCCAAGCCCATTTGCTTGCCCTAATCTCCATGAACTACCTTCTGCCAGAATGGTGAAGACCCTGATTGACCCCCTTACTCTATTTTCCTTGAGCCTAAATTTTTACCACATCATCTTGCCATGATATTTCACCTCCAGTAAACCTTGCTTGGCCATAGATCCAATATTGAAGGGGTGAAAACCTCCTTTTTCACCCCTAGGCAATGATGGTATCACCATTTTTACACCCTCCTTTTACTTCAACCCCTTGCCTCCCCTCTCAGAGCATCCAAGGAGCATCCCAGGAACCCCTAGGAGCTACTGGACAAAGTGGGACACCACAACGCGTGTGGGAAACGGCCATGCTGGCCATTTGCACACTTTGGAGCATGCTATAGTGAGCTCCCACAGAGGAGCTCAAGAACTTGATCTTGCAAGAAGCTCATGAAACTCCATATTCCATTCATCTTGGTGGAACCAAGATGTATCAAGACCTCAAGCCAAGATTCTGGTGGCATGAAATGAAATGGGAAATAGGCACATTTGTCGCTAAGTGTGACGTATGCCAGAGAGTCAAAGCCGAGCATCAGCGGCCCGCTGGGCTATTGCAACCCCTCAAAGTGTCTGGCTAGAAGTGGGATAAAGTTAGAATGGACTTCATCACCAGATTACCAAGGTCGAGCAAGGGACATGATTCCATTTGGGTCATTGTCGATCACCTAACCAAGGTAGCCAATTTCATTCCCTCAAGACCACCTATGACGGTAACAAGCTAGCCAGCCTTTACATCGAGCGTATCATGAGTCTTCATGGAGTTCCTAAGGAGATCATGTCACATCAAGGCACCCAGTTCACCTTGAGGTTTTGGAAGATGTTTCATGGACCCATGGGAACCAAGCTCTACTTCAGCACTTCTTTTCACCCCTAGACCGGTGGACAGACAGAACGAGTAAATCAGATACTCGGAGATATGCTCTGCCCTTGTGTTTTCGCATACGGAGCCCTGTGGGAATATTGCCTACCATTCGCCGAGTTCTCCTAAAACAACAACTATCAGTCGAGTCTTTAGATGGCACCATTTGAGGTGTTGTATGGACGCAAGTGTCGTAGTCCCCTCAATTGGTCAAAAGCCGGAGAAGGATTAGTCTTTGGACCAGACATCCTCCGCGAGGCATAAGAGCAAGTTCAATTCACCCGAGAGCGCCTTGAGACCATCGAGAACTAAACGTCAACGTTAGAGATTATGTTTACCTCCAAGTCACACCTCTCAAAGGGACCAAGCGTTTCCACGTCAAAGGAAAGCTTGCACCCAGATACATCAGCCCCTTCAAGATCATCACAAGACGAGGAGAAGTTGCCTACCAGCTAGGGCTACCATCTGAGCTATAAAATGCACACAATGTCTTTCATGTGTCACAACTCTGGAAGTGTCTTCAAGTTCCCAACCGCCCCGACCTCTACAAGGACATCGACCATCAAGCCATCGATCTTCAGCCATACCTCACTTATCATGAGAGGTCAGTTCGCATTTTGGATGAAGCAGAGCATTTCACCCAAAGCTCCACCATGAAGGACTTCAAGGTCCAATGGAGCAACCACACTGAAGCAGAGGCAACCTGGGAGCATGAACACTATCTTAGATCTGAGTTCCCTTATCTTTTTAGCGCTTAGCCTAGGAATCCTGGGGACGAGATTCTTGTAAGGGGGTAGGTCTGTCACACCCTGTGTTTGTATCACTTTGTTATGCTTGGATTTACAAAAATTGGAACCAATTAAAACTTTTTGAGTGCATGCTTGATTGAATTATTGCTTGTTTGATTGTTTTGTTGAGTTTGTCTGGCACTCGTAGGTCCTACTCCTATCCAAATTTATTTTTCGTGAACCAAACGTCTTTTCCAAAGATCATGCCATCTGAATAGTGCCCAAAACTATTTTTGATCAAATATTATTTTGACCAAAAAGGATTTATCCAAATTAGGTTTTCAAAAACCGATAAGTTGAGGTTTGCACTGCAAGTCCTCAATTTGGGTGGATTCTTTTAACCCAAAGGCTTTATTTCAAATCTACTATATATATATATATATATGGCTTTCCAAAACCACCAAATATTATTTTAATGATTACATTAATAATTTATTTAAAGGCTTTTCCTTCAGACCAGAAATGGTTTTTCATAGGGAAAAATTATTTTAATTCTTTGAAAATATTTGAGAAACATTACGGAAACTCAGTGGACATATATTTTCCATATATATGAGTTTCAACACATGGTCATGTTCAAAATCATGAGAAAAACCCCTCAAAACCTTTTGTTTTAAAATCAAGCTTTTGAAATATTTGTATAAGAATTATTATCAATAAATTCCAAGAACATTCTAGAAAGTCAACCTTGTCATAGGTGATGATCTTGCAAAGTTTCATCTCAATCCAAATTGTTTCGATTCATCAAACTATTCCAAAACCCTCCCCGTCCAGGTTCAAATTTGAACAACTTTACATTGTGAAGTTTCTTCCCTTGACCCCAAACTTTGTGGGCATGTTCTAATCACCAAATAATGGCGCTACACTAAGTAGTGCATCAAGGAGATTAGCTTAGCATTACTAGATCTATAGAAACCAGATTCTGTTGATTTCCAGGGTTTCACAATGTCGGGACCCCGATCCTAAGAGATATGAATCCAGCTTGTAACACATCACACCACTTTGCGGCCTCACACATGGTAAGCCACGGCTGCCACCTTACATTGGCCGGGACCGTTTGCGCCTTTTGGCTCACGGATATGAACGTGTCACTAGCATTCGCACATCGGAGAACCTAGGTCGACATGACTAGTTATAGACCCGAGTGGCACAACCGTACAGGGACAGGCATACATAACCCAACAATACAGGTCTCGGTCATCTGCATGTGTAGACGAGTCATAGCAAGCTACAAGGACTCCGTTACGCCGTCGGACATAAATGTCATCACTGCACGTAGGCGAGTTGTAGCAGGCTACAGGGACTCCATTACACTGCGAGACATTTCTCCGAAGGGACAAACACAGCAGCAAAGAAGGATACATGTCGGTCAATCAATGTGTTCGGAGCAGTAGCAAGCTACCAAGGCTCGATGGAAGCACAAAGAGGCATTTACCCATAAATAAGGCTAATAAAGGCACACAACTAGGTGTCGAATCTCACACATACCAATGCATTTCAATTATATTCGCACTATGCATGATATGTGTCGATACAACATGGCATCACAACAAAACTCTACAATCATAACATTTGTTTAGGAGGCTCCAAGGAGCCAATCATAGTATAATGTTACAAGCAGAACAGGTCACATGACCCAACATTCAGAGCATACAAACAAGAAGAAGAAGTCACATGTCTGAGTACAGACATCTACAAAAGCAGCTAGAAGAGCCTAAGAAGCTACAACGACCCTACCATCGGAACCAGACCTCTGTCTAGGTTACTAACCTAATCTGTCGATGTCAACGTCCGGAGAACAAAACCAAACACAACATCCAACTCTGCAAAAATGTAATTAAGCAACAGTGAGTATAAAGCTACTCACCAAGTCTTACATCAGAACTATCTACATATGCATCATGTATCAGTGAATGGGATTGTGGGGTTTACTACAGAATGCCAGCTTTGACCTTTGGCTAACCTAGACTACGACAAAGTAACCAACATATCACTACTCTCTCGTCTCCCTACGAGAGAGCACACATGAGTACACATGTTCACCACCTCAATACACCACTATGGATCCTCTCTCGTCTTCCTACGAGAAGCCATCCATAGCACTCACACTTGTTTGGTGGATTTTAGAGTATCCACAGTTGTCTATGAACAATGCAAGTATCAATTTGTCACTACTCTCTCGTCTCCCTATGACAGAGCACACAAGAGTCCACATGTTCACCATCTCAGTACACCACTATGGATCCTCTCTCGTCTTCCTACGAGAAGCCATCCATAGCACTCACACTTGTTTGGTGCACTTTAGAGTATCCACATAAGTTGTCTATGAACAATGCAAGTATCCAAGTAGTCCATATCTGCGGACGCGGCTATTCGAATAGATAATTTACCCTGTAAGGGTGTATTTCATCACACATGCTTCTGCCACTTATTGCCATGTGCACGTAAAAAGGCACCTCGGAAACCTTCAAGTGGAATCCCAACAAGGAAGTCGGCCACAGATGTTAACCTTCAACGACTCACGTCGAAGGCAGTCGCCTATTTGAGTTGGAACCCATAATGGAAGTTCGATCGAGGTTTCCAACATGGCCTCAAACATTGCAAGAAGGGCCCCAAGCCGGTCCCGTTTGGGCCATTCATCCACTTCGCAGGCCATGCTACACCTATCAACATTTCGAACTACTGCGACTCCTGGACTGAGAACAGGGTAGGTTAATAGGCCGATAGAGCTCGAGTTACCGGAGCCCAATGTGGGGTAGTAGCTAGTCTTGGAACACAAACACGGAACTCAGCTCCTATAATGAGACAACCCACCATGTACTCCTATATGGCCTCTCATCGCTACCTTTACCAAAACAGGTTTATCACTTAACTCTCATCACCAGGACACATTCATTTCACTCCGGTTCATCTCCCAGATGAATCAGACCTGACACAACTCTAAGCATAGCAAGCATAACAGGGTTATAGAAAAACATGGCTCAAGCATCTACCAGGTATGCTAGGTTGCTTGGTTTAGCTATTTACTATGACAATGACAGGTCATGCAAAGGAGTGGGTTCATCTATCGCAACACAAGTAGCAGTTGAACATGTTGTCCTAGTGCATTGAGATGAGAGAAAGAGCGACAGATGGGATTGTATAGAATATGCTCAAGGGGGGGGGGGGGTTGCTTGCCTGTTTATCAGGAGAACTCAGATGTTCTTCGATGCCGTCGATAACTACATCTCACAAGTCTATCGCCAAGATCAAACAAGGTACAATTTAAACAACGCAAATGCTTCACAATGATGCATGATAATAGCCTAGCAATATGTTGCTGGTTTGAGAT
This sequence comes from Hordeum marinum, assembly GCA_022496015.1. NCBI lineage: Eukaryota > Viridiplantae > Streptophyta > Magnoliopsida > Poales > Poaceae > Hordeum > Hordeum marinum. The sequence goes on along the minus strand of CM039676.1, from coordinate 131,044,168 downwards.
AATGCATCTATCAACATTTTAAATGAAGATGGTTTGAACGCAAGGTTCAAATTCCACTCCATATGAAAAGTGGCCTATTGTGTTTTGAACAAAATGTCCAAGTTTGGCTATTTAACTTGATCTATCATGTATGAAAATGCCACCATTACATTCATTGGATTTTTCTGATAAATTTTCATATATAAATTATTTTAATCTCACTTACAGATTATTTTCTATGAACTTTTGAAGTTTTTATTAATTTCTGGAATTTTCTGATTTAATTTTATTCTAAAAATTATTTATGGCATCATGATGACGTCATCACGACGTCAGCCAGTCAACAGCGGTTGCCTAGGTCAAACCTGACAGTCGAGGCCGACACGTCAGCGACACGGGGCTAATCCCCACGCTGACCGGGGGTTTGACCCGCAGCTAGGGCCCGTTGTCAGCGGCTGGGGCTGGCTAATCAGGGGGGATTAGGACCTAATCGGCCGACCACGTTGGCGCCCACTAGAGCGGGGCCAGCGACGACCAAACCCGCGGCGGAGTTTTGCCGGAGTTGGTCAAAAACGTGCCACAGGGCATGGTTTCGCGCGCGGAGGGCACTAGAGAGGAGCCCATTTACCGGTGCTGGCCAGGGGACTTGGGGTCACCGGAGACGACGGCGACGACAAGCTCGGCGGGGACGGTGTCTCGGGAAGGTTTGGCTATAGCGCTAGACGGCACGGGAGGACCGGGAAAGAGAGGCAAGAGGACGGCGAGCTCACAGGGATGCTGTAGAGGGGTCCCACGGGCTCGGGGGCGCACCAGTTGCGGTGAATCAACGATGATGAGCTCCGCTGGCTGGCGGGGAAGAACGGCGATGGCTCGGCGTAGAGGGGATCCCGGCGGCTTCTAGCTCCACAAGGAGGACGATGGGGTCGCGGCGGAGCTCTGGGGCGCGGCAGGGGGCTCTAGCTAGGCGGGCAGCGATGGCTAGCTCGAGAAGAGCTCAGGCATGGCGAGGGGGAGGAGAGGGAGAAGGCGAGGGGAGGAAGAGAGAGAGGGCAACAGAGGAGAATGGGCTCGAGGGGTCCAGGTGGCCCTCTCGCTCGGATAGGGACGCGGGGGAGGCCGTCAGCACGAGCAGGAGTTGGCGTGGTTGCATGGTCGTGCTCGGCTTCCCCTCTGCCTACTGGCAGAGGTGGAATATGACACTGCCCCTGGGCCAGGCCACTTCTGCCAGGGAGGCCCAGGTGAGCCTTTCTCCTTTTCCTCTTTTTTGGTTTTTTTCTATTTTTCTGACATTTGTGTTGGCTAACTAAAATAGTTAGCCATTTTATAAAATCCTGAAAATTGCTATGTGACCTTCATATAATTAAATAGTGCCACATAATTAATTTCAAAATTATTGAACTTATATTTTATATATAATAATTATAAATCGAATGAAAATAGGGTTGGATTAATTCAAAAGCCCAATATAAAATATTTTTGGGATCCCAAAATATTAGTTGATAGTTTTAACTCAATCCAATATTCTATTAGACAAGCAGGGACATTTTCTTGGAATTATTAGAAGGACTTTTTATAATGCTTATTTGACAAAATTTTGAATTATGAGGCTTGATCATTCCTCATTTCATTCTAATTTGAAAATAAAAATGCATGCATGAATGCACTTGCAATCATAAAGAAACTAGGGCTGTGACAACTCACCCCCACTAAACAAGAATCTCGTCCCGAGATTCAAGAGTAGTCGGGAAGAGGGCAAGGTACTCAAGCCGAAGACGATCTTAGCGCTCCCAGGTTGCTTTATCGTCGAAATGATGTGACCACTGAACCTTTAGAAACTTGATGCTGCTACATCGAGTGTTGCGCTCGGTTTCAGCAAGAATACGAATAGGATATTCTCGATATGAGAGATCATCTTGAAGATCACTCGTTTCGTGGTCTACTTCGCGGATAGGATCCTTGAAGGAACGCCTGAGTTGAGAAACGTGGAACACATCATGAACTTTGGAAAACTACGGGGGTAGTTCCAATTGGTAGGCAACCTCTCCTCGTTTAGCAAGAATGCGAAAAGGACCAATGTAATGAGGAGCCAATTTGCCTTTGATACCGAAACAAGGGGTACCCTTGAGGGGTGACACCCAAAGGTAAGGCTTCTCGTCAACTTCATAACTTACATACTTATGAGGATGGTCATATTGTCTCTTTTGACGAGATTGGTCGGTTATCAAATTCTCACGCATGATGCAAACTTCCTCTTCTGCATCCTGTATCATATCCGGTCCAAAGAATTGTCTTTCACCGGTTTCTGACAAGTTCAATGGCATTCGACATCTTCGTACATACAAAACTTCAAAAGGAGCTTTGCCCAGACTAGACTGAAAGCTGTTGTTATAAGAAAATTCGGCGAATTGAAGACATTTCTCCCAGTTCATTCCGAATGAGATAACACAGGCTCTGAGCATATCTTCAAGAATTTGATTGACTCTTTCTACTTGACCATTTGACTGAGGGTGATAAGCGGTGCTAAAGGAGAGATGGGTTCCCATAGCATTCTGGAAACATTCCCAAAATCGAGAAGTGAAAAGACTTCCATAATCAGAGTTGATCTCTGGAGGAACACCATGAAGAGAAACTATTCGATAAATATACAAATCTATTAACTGACTAGCAGCTATACTTTCTCGAACTGGAAGGAAATGAACAACTTTTGAAAGGCGATCGATAACCACGAAGACGACATCATTCCCTTTCTTAGTCTTTGGAAAGTCAGTGATGAAATCCATACCGACCTTGTCCCATTTCCACTCGGGAATAGCCAAGGGCCGAAGGGTACCAGCAGGCCTTTGATGCTCTGCTTTAACGCGATGACAGACATCGTAGTTAGCAATGAATTGAGCGATTTCTCTCTTCATCTGGGTCCACCAAAACCTCTGGCGTAGGTCCTGATACATCTTAGTACTACCGGGATGAGTCATGAGAGGAGATTCATGAGCTTCCTTGAGAATCAGTTCTCGAAGTTCTTACTTTTTGGGAACCACCAAGCGGTCCTCAAATAAAGCAACACCTTGATCATTTACCGAGAAAGAACGAGCAACTCCCTTGGCAGTGTTGCTCTTGATACGAGAGATTCCCGTATCCTGCTTCTGGGCAGCTATGATCTGATCCTCAAGAGTTGGTTTTACCACCAAGGTAGAAAGGAATCCTCGAGGAACAATGTGAAGATTTAACTTACGAAATTCCTCTTGGAGAAGTGATTGACTTTGTAGCAACATGAGGTTGTTACAATAGGATTTACGACTTAGTGCATTAGCCACGACATTGGCTTTGCATGGGGTGTAAGATATTCCTAAGTCGTAGTCCGTAATCAAATCAATCCACCGTCTTTGCCTGAGATTCAAACCCGGTTGGGTGAATATATATTTGAGACTCTGGTGATCACTAAATATTTCACAATGATTACCAAGAAGGTAATGTCGCCAAGTGACTAGTGCATGGACTACTATAGCAAGTTCCAGATCGTGTGTTGGATAATTTTCTCATGTGTACACAACTATCGAGATGCGTAGGCAATCACATGACGATCTTGCATAAGAATGCAACCTAGACCTTGTCGCGAAGCATCATAGTAGATAACAAAGTCCTTTGTGAAATCCCGAGGTACAAGTACCGGGGCAGTAGTCAGTCGTCTTTTTAACTCCTGAAAACTTTCCTCACATTTTGGAGTCAACTCGAACTTCTTATCTTTGTTGAAGAGTTTAGTTAGAGGTTTGGCAACTTTGGAGAAATTCTGAACAAAGCGGAGACAACAACTCGCTAAGCCAAGGAAACTCCTAACTTGCTTCACCGGTTAAGGTTGAGTCCAATCAAGGACAGCTTGAACTCTCTTGGGATTGACATCAATACCTTTCGTAGAGATTACGTGACCTAGATAGGTCACTTCTGGCAACCTGAACTCATACTTGGAGAATTTGGCGTAAAGGTTGTGCTCTCGGAGTTTCATCAATACTAGCCTAAGATGCTCAACATGTTCTTCTTCGTTCTTCGAGTATATGAGCATATCATCGAGATAAACCACGAAAAATGTGTCCAAATACTCCATGAAGATGGACTAATTTAAGCGGGAGAAAGTGGCTGGGGCTTTGGTTAGACCGAAGGACATGACGGTGTACTCGTATTGGCCATAACGAGTGACAAAAGCCGTGTTTGTAATGTCCCCGTTCCTGATTTTGATTTGATGATAACCTAATCTCAAATCCATCTTGGAAAAGACTGTGGATCCAACAAGCTGATCATACAGATCATTGATCCTGGGAAGCGGATATTTGTTCTTTATCGTGACTAGATTAACCGGCCGAAAATCTACAACCATCCCGTCCGTACCATCCTTCTTCTTGACGAAGAGGACATGACAAGCCCATGGAGAAGAACTAGGACGGATGAAACCATTTTTCAAAGATTCATCAAGTTGGGTCTTAAGCTCAGCTAGCTCTTGGGGAGACATCTTATAGGGCCTTCTAGCAATTGGAGTGGTTCCTAGAACAAGTTCTATGACAAACTCTAGTTCTCTGTCAGGTGGAACACCTGGCAATTCTTCTGGAAACACATCCAGAAAGTCACAGAGTACCGAAATGTTTTCAAGGTCTGGAAGAGGATTGGCATTGAGGGAATAAATCATGCCCTCTAGAATGCGGGTTTGGATATTGACTATCTGGCCAGAAGGATGGGTAAGCTGAACAGACCTATAGAAACAATCAATTTTGGCATGATGAGCTATCATCCAGTCCATCCCCAAAATGATATTGATGTCTGAAGTTTTAAGGGCTATCAGAGACGCAAGAAACACTAAACCAACAACAAGGATTTGGTTCTCCATTTGGAACCTGGACTTTGAATTACTAGTGGAGAGGGATTAACCTCGAAAGCAATGTTATGCAAAGAGGCATAATGTTCAGAGATGAAGGAGTGGGATGCTCCTGAGTCAAACAAAACTGAAGGTTGATGAGAATTGACAAGAAGCGTCTTAAGCACGACATTAGCATCATCTTCAGCTTCTTCTGTAGATACATGCTACACACATCCACGAGTATAAACAACTGACCTGACATTGGGCTTCTTGGTTGGCGGCTTGCAACGAACAACACCACTTCTTGAAGAAGTGGGAACATTTGCTTGCAAAGGGCGATTCTTCGAGTAATGTCCAGGCTGACTGCACTTGAGGCATGCCCCATGGTGGGACATAGATCCGGGTTGAGCACTCGGTTGATGAGGTTCTTCTGGGGAGCACATGGCATCGGCAGATGAGGCGCCACATAGGATGGTCTCGGTGCATACCTTGGAGGAAGAGAGGCATTTGGGATCCATATCCTACGCTTCTGGGATGTAGATGTTGAATATGATCCAACATCACGACTGTGCTTGCGAGATTCCTCATAGGTCATCCTGCTCATCTCTGCTTGGATTGCTTTGTTCACAAGAACTTGGAAGCTAACGAACTCATGCAGACTGAGGCCATGACGGAGCTTCAGGTTAAGGCCTTTCCTGAACCTTGCTTGCTTCTTGGCATCTATGGATACTTTTTCTAGGGCATAACGTGCGAGGCATTCAAATTCATGGCTATAGGCATCCACATCCATCTTGCCTTGGGTCAGAACATAGAACTCTTCTTGCTTACGATCTAGCAGGGCCTATGGAATGTGATGCTCGTGAAAAGCCTCACACAATTCCTTCCATGATGTAGCTTGGCCTGCAGGACGCATGGCCTCGAAATTCTCCCACCATAAACTAGCAGAACCTTCAAGGTGATATGCGGCATAAGTGACCTTGTCTCCTTTAGCCACGTTTGCATAACGCAGCTTGTTGTTGATACTTTGGAGCCAATCATCTGCATCTAGTGTCTCAATGGAGTGATGGAAGGTGGGCAGTTAGAACTTGGTGAAGTCTCTGATGGATACTAGCTCATTGCGACGATGCGTTGTATTCCGCTCGATGTGCTCCAACAAATAGTTGGTGGCGCCCTTGTTCCTCTGCATGACCTCTGTCAACAAAGGCAGGTTGGGATGATCTTCCTCATCCCTACCATCTCCATAGTTGTGACTATGACCAACAGATCTCCGATTGAATGGCAACATCCTGAAGGAAACAACCAGGGTTCAGAATCAAGGGAGAATACTAACACATAATGAATCCTAAGTGACCTCGGACAGCATAACGGCTGTACAGGCATGAAATATGAGGCAACCTGCACAGAGAGAACATAGGCATCACTTCTCATAACTCTGATAGGACAAACTTGTCAAACAACCATTCTATGAGTCTGTGGTCTAGTAACTCGTCATCCTAGCAGTTAAGTAGAGGAGCCTAGTTCATAATCCACATAGAAAAGAAGAGAGTGACCCAGAATAGAGTAACTGGAGGAAAGGAGTAAAAAGAGCATTATGTTCGCTTCCACAATCAATTCCCTTATATAACTAAAGCATTTCTATACTCAACATCGACCAATTTGGCTTCGTAAACCTATAAGCAGTTCAGCTTTGATACCAACGCTATCGGGACCCTGATCCTAAGACATATGAATCCTGCTTGTAACATGTGACACCACTTTGTGGCCTCACACACGGTAAGCCACGGCTGCCACCTTACCTTGGTTAGGACCATTTCCTCCTTTTGGCTCATGGATATGAACGTGTCACTAGCATTCACACATTAGAGAACCCGGGTCGACATGACTAGTTATAGACCCAAGTGGCACAACCGTACAGGGCAGGCATACATAACCCAGCAATGCAGGTGTCGGTCATCAGCGTGCGTAAGCGAGTCATAGCAAGCTACAAGGATTCCATTACACCGTGGGATATAAATGTCATCACTTCATGTAGACGAGTCGTAGCAGGCTACAGGGACTCCATTACACTGCAAGACATTTCCCCGAACGGACATACACAACAGCAAAGAAGGATACATGTCGGTCAATCAATGTGTCTTGAGCAGTAACAAGATACCAAGGCTCGATGGAAGCACAAAGAGGCATTTCCCCGTAAAGAAGGCTACTAAAGGCACACAAGTAGGTGTCAAATCGCATGCATACCAATGCATTTCAATCATACACGCACTATGCACGATATGTGTAGATACAACATGGCATCACAACAAAACTCAACAATCATAACATTTGTTTAGGATGCTCCAAGGAGCCAATCATAGTATAATCTTACAAGCAGAAGGGGTCACATGACCCAACTTTCAGAGCATACAAACAACAAGTGGAAGTTACATGTCTGAGTACAAACATCTACAAAAGCGGCTAGAAGAGCCTGGAAAGCTACAACGACCCTACCATAGGAACCAGACCTCTGTCTGGGTTACTAAGCTAATCCGTTGATGTCAACGTCAGGAGAACATAACCGAACACAACGTCTAACTCTCCAAAAATGTAAATAAGCAACGGTCAGTATGAAGGTACTCAGCAAGTCTTACATTACAACTATCTACATATGCATCATGTATCAATGAACGGGATTTGGGGTTTTACTGCTGAATGTCAACTTTGACCTTTGGCTAACCTAGACTACGACAAAGTAACCAACGTATCACTACTCTCTTTTCTCCCTACGAGAGAGCACACATGAGTCCACATGTTCACCATCTCAATACACCACTATGGATCCTCTCTCGTCTTCCTACGAGAAGCCATCCATAGCACTAACACTTGTTTGTTGCATTTTAGAGTATCCACTTAAGTTGTCTATGAGCAATGCAAGTATCAACGTACCACTACTCTCTCGTCTCCCTGCGAGAGAGCACACATGATTCCACATGTTCACCATATCAATACACCACTGTGGATCCTCTCTCGTCTTCCTACGAGAAGCCATCCATAGCACTCACACTTGTTTGGTGCATTTTAGAGTATCCACTTAAGTTGTATATGAATAATGCAACTATCCAAGTAGTCCATATCCGCGAATGCGGCTATTCGAATAGATAATTTACCCTGCAGGGGTGTACTTCGTCACACATGCTTCCGCCACTTATCGCCATTTGCACGTAAAAAGGCACCTCGACAACCTTCAAGTGGAAGACCACCGAGGGAGCCGGCCACGGACATTGACCTTTAACGACTCACGTCCAAGGCAGTCGCCTATTTGAGTTGGAACCCATAATGGAAGTCTGGACGAGGTTTCCAACATGGCCTCAAACGTAGTGAGTAGGGCCCCAAGCCAGTCCCGATTGGGCCGTTCATCCACTTCGCAGGCCGTGCCACACCTATCAACGTTTCGAACTACTACGACTCCTGGACTGAGAACAGGGTAGGTTAATAGGCTGAGAGAGCTCAAGTTACCGGAGCCCAATGTGTGGTACTAGCTAGTCTTGGAACACAAACACGGAACTCAGCTCCTATGAGCGGTTTCAATGAGACAACCCACCATGTACTCCTACATGGCCTCTCATCGCTACCTTTACCAAAATAGGTTCATCACTTAATTCCCATCATTAGGACGCATTCATTTCACTCCGGTTCATCCCCCAGATGAATCAGACCTGACACAACTCTAAGCATAGCAAGCATAACATGGTTATAGCAAAACATGGCTCAAGCTTGTCCCAAGTATGCTAGGTTGCTTGGTTTAGCTATTTACTGTGACAATGACACGTCATGCAAAGGAGTTGGGTCATCTATCGCAACACAAGTACCGGTTGAACACGTTGTCCTAGTGCATTGAGATGAGAGCAAGAGCGAGAGATTGGATTGTATCGAATATGCTCAACGGGGGGGGGGGTGTTGCTTGCCTGATTATCAGAAGAACTCAGTTGTTCTTCGATGCCGTCGATAACTATGTCTCACAAGTCTATAGACAAGATCAAACAAGGTAAAATTTAAACAAGGCAAATGCTTCACATTGATGCATGATAATAGCATGGCAATATGTTGCTGGTTTGAGCTAATGCATCTATCAACATGTTAAATGAAGATGGTTTCAACGCAAGGTTCAAATTCAACTCCATATGAAAAGTGTCCTATTGTGTTTTTAACAAAATGTCCAAGTTTAGCTATTGAACTTGCTCTATCGTGTATGAAAATGCCACCATTAGATTCATTTGATTTTCCTGTTAAATTTTCATATATAAATTATTTTAATCTAACTTACAGTTTATTTTCTATGAATTTTTAAAGTTTTTATTAATTTCTAGAATTCTCTAATTTAATTTTTTTCTCAAATTTATTTATGTCGTCATCCTGACATCACCATCACATCAACCATTCTACAGCGGCTGCTGAGGTCAAACCTGACAGCCGGGGCCCACACGTCAGCGACATGAGGCTAATCACCGCGCTGACCGGGGGTTTGACCCGCAGTTGGGGCCTGTTGTCAGCGGCTGGGGCTGGCTAATCAGGGGGGATTAGGCCCTAATCGGCCAACCACGTCGGCGCCCACAGGAGCAGGGCCGACGGAGGGCACTGGGGAGGAGCCCGTGCTCGACCGCATCTACCTTGGCTGGCCCGGGGACATGGGGTCACCGAAGAAGACGACCACGACGAGCTCGGCAGTGACGGCGGCTCGGGAAGGTTTGGCTAAGGTGCTAGAGGGCACGGGAGGACCGGGGAAGAGAGGGAAGAGGACGGCGAGCTCACGGGGAGGCTGAAGAGGGGTCCAGCGGGCTCGGGGGCGCACCAGCTGCGGCGAATCGACAACAACGAGCTCAAGTGGCCGGCGGGGAAGAACGGCGATGGCTCGGTGTAGAGGGGCCGCTGGCGGCTTCTAGCTCCATGGGGAGTGCAAGGGGGTCTCGGCGACGCTCTGGGGCGCGGTAGGGGGGCTCTAGCAAGGCGTGTAGTGATGGCGAGCTTGAGCAGAGCTCGGCCATGGCGAGGGGGACGAGAGGGAGAAGGCGAGGGGATGAAGAGAGAGAGGACAGAAGAGGGTAATGGGCTCAAGGGGGTCCAGGTAGCCCTCTCGCTCGGATAGGGACGCGAGGGAAGGCCACCAGGACGAGCAGGAGCTGGCGCGGTGGCATAGTCGTGCTCGGCTTCCCCTCTACCTACTGGCAGAGGTGGAAGACAATACTGCCCCTAGGCCGGGCCACTTCTGCCAGGGAGGCCCAGGTGAGCCTTTCTCCTTTTCCCCTTTTTTGGTTTATTTTTCTCTTTTTCTAACATTTGTGATGGCTAATTAAAATAGTTAGCCATTTTATAAAATCCTAAAAATTGCTATGTGACCTTTATATAATTAAATAGTGCCACATAATTAATCTCAAAATTATTGAACTTATATTTTATATATAATAATTATAAAACCAATGCAAATAGGGTTAAATTAATTCAAAAGCCCAATATAAAATATTTCGGTGATCCCAAAATATTAGTTGACAGTTTTAACTCAATCCAATATTTTATTAGAGAACCAGGAACATTTTCTTGGAATTTTTAGAAGCAATTTTTATAATGTTTATTTGACAATATTTTGAATTATGAGGCTTGATCATTCCTCATTTCATTTTCATTTGAAAATAAAAATGCATGCATGAATGCACTTGCAATCATAATGAAACTAGGGCTATGACACACAAAGTTACATTGTGAACTTTCTTCAATGAAGCTAAAATTTGGTGATCAAGCCTAATTCTAATCACCATTTGATCCTGTCAATTTTTATGGCAAGCAAAGCCCATTTGCTTGCCCGAATCTCCATCAAACACCTTCTGCCAGAATGGTGAAGACCCTAAATTTTTCCTTGAGCCTAAATTTTCCTTGAGCCTAAATTTTTACCACATCATCTTGCAATGATATTTCACCTCCAGTAAACCTTGCTTGGCCACAGCTCCATTATTGAGGGGTCAGAACTAGTTTTGACCCCTGGACAATGATGGCAGCACCATTTTACCACCTCATTTTACTTCAACACCTCTCCTCCCCTCTCAGAGCATCCTAGGAACCCCCAGGAGCTACTGGACAAAGTGGGACACCCCAGAGTGCGCGGGGGACGGCCATGCCAGCAATTTACACGCTCTAGAGCATGCTACAGTGCCCGCCCGCACTGTAGCCACACCCAACGAGCTTCCTGACCACCTAGGGATGCGGGGGCTTGTCCCCTGGATTCCCCTTGACGTCCGCGTCCCTCCAAGTGGTCGGTCCCATCCTACTTCTCTCTTCGGCAACCTCTCGCACGCGTGCCCGATGCTGCCCAGCTCGGCCAACAATAGTGCTCGCACGCGCGTGCTCCCCTGCCCATCTATCCATTCCCACGAGCCATGGGCATGCCCCAGCAACACCGCAGACACACCCTGGTCCCCTCTACCCAACCCTAGCCTCGGGCCCGAGCTCTCTGGTGCACCCCAGCTCGGCGGACCACCGGGCGCCTATAAAAGGTCCTACCCATGCCCCGTTCTCCCCTCCGGATCCCTCCTCTCGCTTCCACTTGCCCTCCGGGAGTCTAGCTCGACCTCCCCGTGGTCGAGCGCTCGGGATCGAGCCAAACCTCTCTGCAGGATTGCTACCGTCGATCTCCAGGTAGCGAGCCCCTCCGACCCTCTTTCTTCTCCACTTTCTCCTCCCTCACCCCGTTGATGTTATCCCCCCTTTCCCCTACTCCTTTTACAGCCTAGGACGGCCCTGACGGACACTTACCGATTCCCTCCACCGCAGCCACCTTGCCGTCGGTGACTCAGGCCTCACCGGCGACCAACTCTGGCATCTCCTGACACGCGGGAACCTCCTGAAGTCTTTACCGCCTTTGCCTTTCCTCGCCGTGGACGGGTTGCCGCCGGTGGGAGACGGGAGATGGACCCGACAGGTGGGCCCCACCTGTCAAACTCTCACCTCTCCCTATCACAACTCCCTCTATCTGGCCACTGGCCCCCGCCCGTCAGGTTTGAAACCTGACGTGCATGGGGCGCCAGCGCATCTGGAGTAGCTAGCCACTAGGCCGGCCCAACAGCTGGCTGGCTCTAGCCCAGGGCAAATAACCCTTTTCTTTTTTCTTTTCTGTTTGTTTTCCAAAAATCTCTCAGATCAAAATAAAAATCCTATGCCAAATATTTTTCCACCATAAATCTTGGAATATTCTGTAGAATTATATAGTGCCATTTGTAAAATATTTTGAAAATATTTTATGTAGTGTTTTTTTAAACCCCTTTTGGCATTTTTAGCCACTGTTAAAAATAGTTTAGAAAACCTTTTTCATACGAAAACCTTAGAAGAATATTTGTAGAATAATTTGTAATATTTATCATAGTAGGGCAACATTTTAATAGTAGATTTGTGTTCTCTATTTTTGTGTGATGCTTATTATTATTGTTATTTATCAAGACGATAAATTGCGTTGTTGACGAGGGAGTTGGACCAGAAGACTTTGAAGACCCCGAAGACTTTGTTGATCCAGGCAAGAAGCCCTATGACCATGTTAAGAAACCACTTTTATTGCATGTCATATAGCACATTACTTTCGTTATATTTGACCATGTGGAGTAGTGACCACTTCGGTGGGTTGCCTCAATACTTTTTCCCTTGACACTTGCATCATGCATGACCCTACCTCCTTATGAGGTTTATGCGGGTGGGTGTAGATAGGTTGCTTAGTAGAAACTACGCAAATGGGATGGGAATATGCCTGGTGATAGAAACAAAAGTATTTCCAAAGACTTTTTGAAAACCCGTCGGGTGCCACTAATGCCCGAGGGAGATGGTGATGAGTTGGGTAATCACTTGAGGAAGAAGTGGTCTGCCGGAGTAAGTGAATGTGTGTGTTTTCGAAAACGGAATAGATTTAAGGTCCATTGACCGACCCAACCTTACATGCGCAACCATGATACCCCTTATGGGACGAGGCTCGGTTGATTACTTTGGTCGGTACTACCAAGGAGCCCGCATTACTAGTGGCTGGAATGGCATGGTCATTATCGATACGGGGTTGTGCCGGTATGGACGATCATCCGCTGTCTTCATAGGCACCGGACACACTATCGGTCCCTGCATGGATGCTACGAGTGATGTACATCATGTGGGTTGTGTGCCAATCGAGTGGACTCATTGTTTAGTATCGCCTGGGGAAATGCATTGTTCGGGTGCTTACCTCGGGTATGTTATATATCGCGAGTGGTGGATGACACAGAAGTTCCCCAAGTCTTGTGGGTAAAGTGTGCAACCTCCATAGAGTGTAAAACAATTCGAATAACCGTGTCCGCGATCATGGACAGTTGGAGGTCCTTCTTAAACTACGTACGAATGTTTTCACAAACTTGGTGTGTGTGTGTGTGTGTGATTGTGACAAAGGTGATACTTGAGATAAGTCCAATGACTTGGCACGATGGTGAACATGGGATGGTCAACCACCCCTATATGATGATAACTGAATCTTGACCACATGAGTACCTGTTAATAGTTGATGCATGCTTACTCAAGGTTACTTGATCATGTCATTGCATACAAAATTAGCTTTCTGCAAACTACCTACTTAGTGATATAACATGGATTATTATACCTTGTTCCTCAACTTGGGTTGCTTGCGAGTACATTCAAAGTACTGATTATTTAATTGGCCATGCATGGAAGAACAGGAATACGATGAAGAGTTCATTGGTGACAAACATGCGAACTACGATGCTTCCTGGTGAGAATGCTTGTAGGTTTAAGGCAGATGACATGGGATCATGCTTTTGACCAAGATTTTTGCTGTCTGTCATGTTTAAGTGTTTGGCCCTTGTGGCCTTATATATGTAAGACTAGACCTTCATGGTCTTTATTTGTGTGGATGTAAGACTCTTGTTATTCAGCCTCTGTGTGTTCAGTGAGCATTGACCTCTGGGATCACTGTACACGTGCATTTGGTGATCACGACTTACGAGTCGGGGTCCCCACAAGAACGACCAGGGTCATCAAAGGGGCAGCCCTGGCGGACTTCGTGGAGGAGTTGTCGGATGCCCCTGACCGGTGGCGGGATGGAAGCCATTCCCTCACCCCCGGCGATGAGACACCTAAGGGATGGATCATGCATTTTGACAGAGGCTTCACGCAGATGGGATCAGGTGTTGGGGTCGTGCTCACTTCCCCAGTAGGATACAAGCTTAGGGACGATGTGAAGCTCTATTTCCAAAGTGGAGAGAAGGTCTCCAACAATATCGTGGAGTACGAGGGCCTCATCGCAGGCCTCAAGGTAGTGGCGGCCTTGGGAGTTTTGTGCCTCACCGTCATGGGCGACTCCTAGCTCCTCGTCAACTTATGCAACAAAGAGTATACACTCAAGGATGAGCATATGGAAGCGTACATGCAAGAGGTATGTAAGATCAAAAAACACTTTCAGGTCTTGTACTTGTAGCACATCCCACGCGGCACAAACAAGGAGGATGATGACATCACCAAGAGGGCGTCGTGACGCGAGCCTCAGGAGCCGGGCGTCTTTGAGGAGAGTCTCTTCAAACCCGCCGCGACACCACCATCTCAGGACCCGGCGCCAAGTGAGGAACTCCCACCAGCACCGCCGTTGGGGCCTCCAGACTATGGCCAGGCTTTAGGAGCCTGACTGCTCCTGGCTCTGGACCTTCGGGATGGCGATTGGATGCAGGAGTTTAGGGCTTAGCTGCTTCACGGCATGCTACCAGAAAAGGAGAAAGACGCGGAGCACGTAGCACGACGGGCCATGGCCTACTGCTTGCAAGACGGCGACTTGTACCGAAGGCGCCCGAACGACGTCGCGGTGCGATGCATATCCAAGGAGGAAGGGTGCAAGCTGTTGGCAGACATCCACGGAGGGTACTCCGGGCACCACTCTTCATTGCACACCCTTGCAGGAAAGGCGTTCCGATCAGGCTTCTACTAGCCCTCAGCGCTTGACAACGCCATCGAGTTGGTCCGATCTTGCGAGGCCTGCTAGTTCCACGCCAAGAAAATTCACCAGCCCACCAAAGGCCTCCAGACCATCCTACTCTCCTGGCCCTTAGGGTTTGGGGGCTGGACATACTGGGGCCTTTCCCGTGTGTAGCGGGCGGGTACCGCTACCTCTACGTCGCCATTGAGAAGCTCACCAAGTGGGCGGAGGTGAAGCCAGTGCGTACCATCCTAGTAGGATAGGCCGTCAAGTTCATCAGGGGCATCGTGAGCTGATTTAGCGTCCCCAACCGCATCATCACTAACAACGGTTCGTAGTTCAAAAGTAGCCTCTGCAAAACTTGTTGTGCTAACCTTGGAACGCTGATTTGCTATGACTCAGTAGCCCACCCTAGGAGCAACGACCAGGCGTAGCGCGCCAACATGGAAGTCCTGTGAGGCCTCAAGACAAGGAGCTTCAAGAAGAATCTGGAGGCTTGTGGCGGGGGGTGGGTCGATGAGCTCTAGTCCATGCTATGGTCCATCTGCACCACCGTGACTAAGACACCGACGAGACCCCATTCTTCCTCATCTACGGAGCCGAAGCCATCCTCCCCCAGGAGGCCAAGTACCGCTCCCCATGGGTCTTGGCATTCTACGAGGAGCATCAGGATGCCGCACGGGGAACTGAACTCGTGCTTGGGGAGGAAGCTCATCGCCAAGCCTCGCTCCGAGCTATAAGGTATCAGCAAGCACTACGACGCTACCATTGTCGTAATATCTGCTCAAGGACCCTCAATGTCGGAGACCTCATCCTGAGGCGAGGTCTCTCCAGGGAGGGCCTGCACAAGCTCTCATCCCTGTGGGAGGGCCCGTTTAAGGTAGCTCGCCATGCGCCTGGAGACTCAGGACGGGGTCCCCATCCAAAATGCCTGGAACATCTAGCACCTTCAGAGATTCTACCCATGACACACTCAGGTAATAATGAGCGGGTTGTATACGCCCGGAGCCCCCCAAAGACGCGAAGGGGATCTTACAGCGCAATGTGGCAGCCACAGCTCCACGCTGGCAGAGAAGTCAACACTACCCATCAATGTCTTTGCCCATGCAACGTGGATGCCCTATGCTTAGCGCTCGGGGAAGACAAAGAATAATCTAGGTGCCGGACCCTTCTGTTATTTGCTCTTCTCATATTTGGATTTGCCAACTTTCCTGGAACAAAACTCAAGGCTTTTTCGAAACCATGTTTTAAAGAAATGGGTCAGGGATTTGTGTTCATAGCCA
Source organism: Hordeum marinum (assembly GCA_022496015.1). NCBI lineage: Eukaryota > Viridiplantae > Streptophyta > Magnoliopsida > Poales > Poaceae > Hordeum > Hordeum marinum. The sequence continues at coordinate 131,028,111 of CM039676.1, read as the reverse complement.
TTTCCCATCCTGGGTTTTTCTCTCTTCAGGACGGACACTCGCCTTCTCCCCTCACCGCGCACCACGCGAGCGGGGGATGGGGTGCACGATGCTCGCACCTCGCCAAGGCCTTGGCACCCGGATCCTCGCGTGGTACTCCCGGACGAGTTAGTAGGCGTGTGGCGTTTCGTATATGCTCGGGGGCTCCATTCATGGCCCGACGCGCCATCTCGGACCCTCAGCAGGCCCACCCCTCCCGAGGCGGGAAACAAAAAATTTCGTTGGGATCCTGACCGTCAAAGCGAGATCCTGAGCCGCATGCCTCAGGAGCCTTACCGGTCATATAGCCACTTGTCAGCCTCGATGCCGTCCTTGGTGATCTGGTCGGTATCGAGGGTGTCACCGGCTCACCTCGTAGTTGCGTCCTTGGTGATCCGGTCATACACTATGGTGGTAGGTAAATGTGTGGGATTAGGACCCGCCGACGTAAAGCTGCTTGAGCATCATAGGGGGTCCTGAGCAATGCGCCTGACGAGCCTTACTGGTCATCTAGCCACTCGGCACCCTCGATGTCGTCCTTGGTGATCCTGTCGGCATCGAGGGTGTCGAGGCCTCACCCCGTAGTTGTGACCTTGGCCAGTCGTACACTATAGTGGTAGGGAAATGTGCAGGATTTGGTCCTGCAGACACAGAGTGGCGAAAGGGCTCCCAACCTGCCTCACCTGTAAGAACAAGAAGTCCACAGGACCTCCGGACTCCCCAAGTGCCATAGCCATGCCTCCCCTATAGCCTACAATGAGCATGTCAAGCTAAGTACCCTAATCACAACTGGAAGGCCATCTCAAATAACGAAAACGCAAAAGCCAGGACACGTAACATAAGCATAGATAAAAAAGGCAAGCGCCCAAGTTTATTAAACACGCGTAGGGACTCTCTTTGTTCTTTGATTACAGGAACAAGAAAAGAAGGGAAAATCTCCACACAGGAGCTGCCGCTTCAGGAGCTCTAGAGCCCGCGTAAACGCGCCGACGCGGATGCTTCAGGAGCAGAGGAGCGACGTTGCGGCGGCTGACTTCCCCTCAAGGTCCGAACTTGTCGGCCTGATGGCGCATCGTAGCTGATGTCGCTGCTGTCGCTCGGGCTCCCCTCGGCGGGGGTGTTGCTGTAGCTAGAGGAGCAGCGCCCGTCCCGAAGGGCAAGCTCATCTCCATGATCGCAACGTCTGACATCTTTCGGGCAGCACCCCAGGTGCTCTCCGTCGCCACAAAAGACCTTGACGAAGAGGTTCTCCACGTCATCATACTTGAGGTGGAGGGTGTGTCTCCCCACCAAGCCGCGGGCGCGGGCAAACGTCTGTCCTCGCGGGTTAGGTACACATAACCCTTTTGGGTGACTTTGACCTCCACCAACGATGCCGCATTGTAGCAACCGTCAACCTGTAGCCATAGTCCGTCAGGCCCCCGGCCAGAAGCGCCCCTGTGAAGGAGCTATGGAGTTGAAGCCAGGCGGCCTCCGGCCTCCGCCACACGACGAACTCTCGGGCCGTATCGGCCGTATGGATCCATGGCGTGGTGGAGGGGTCGCCAATGCCACCCTACCACCATGGGCGCCACCTCCTCAAATACTACAGGCACCTGCGCTTGTCGGGGTCACACCACGGATGGCGATGATAACCTCGGGCCGTGCTGGAGCATGCCCTCGCCCGCGGGGAACTACCGCCAGCATCACGGCGTGCTTTCAGGGAAAATCGGCACCCCCTCGCATCCCGAGAGGCATGCAACCTCTTACGGGTCACATCTGCATGACTCGAGGAGGGAAGGCCGAGGCAACAACATCATTCAAGGAAGGGTAATGATGGCTGGCGCTACACACGGGCATCGCATCAGTTTGTCTCAGGGCGATTCCAGATGCCTTCTGGGAGTGGGGGCGTCTCCTCGTGCGTTCGACGCATGTAAAGCCCGGCCCACATGTATTTGGGGCCCGCTGAGCTTCGGTCCACCTTCAACGGCTTCGCCTAGAAGCCAACTCGGGCACGCCTTGTCCCCAGGTGCTACTATCGGCGTTCTGGGAACGGGGGTACCCAGCCCTGCCTGCGTGCGGCCCAGGGCATGGCCCACTTCGTCAACCAGATGTGGCCTGGCGTGGCTCTACTGAAGACAAGGACCTCGTGAGGCCCACACACTCTCGAGGAAGAATGACACCAAGACCAGCAAGGACGGGCCTGCTCAAGCCCCCTCCGGAGAGGCGGAGATCTCTATGCAGAACTAGGCCGCAGGAGTCAAAGATGAAGTAGGGAAGGACACGCGGGCGCCAACGCATTAGGCGGTGCAGTTTCCCCTTAGGTGCAAAGGGAGCAAGGACGTACGTGTGTTCCTGAAGTACCGCCCAAAGGTTTACATTCCAATGCAACAAGACCACGACCACAAGCCCCGCAGGGAGGATATCATCAGCGAGGCCACCGTTGCATCATCAGCGGCTACTTTGCAGGCGAAGACCACCTTTGGACAGGGCGCATATGTACTCCTGTCCCCCTTCAAATTTGGCCGTTGTGGGATCCCTTCCCGCCATTGTGATAAGGGAACAGGACCTACGCCACTTCTATATATATATAGGCTAGGTCACACCGTACAGGGGATCGGATTCACGACTTAGCCACCCGACAAACCACCAGACAAGGCAAAGAGCCAAGAACACCACTTGAGAACCCTCGCAAGGCTCAAAACCCCTATACTAGCTCATCCACCACACCTCCCCGAGAGGCAATCCACCAAAGCAGGAGTAGGGTGTTACACTTCACAGAGGCCCGAACTTGGGTAAACTACTGTGTTCATCTTCTTCCTCGTCATCGTGTGAGCTTGCTATGGTAGCCATCGAGTAGCGAGCTAGGTAGGGTGAGGCTGTAGGGGATATTTGCACATGCCCCTGTGTTCGACCCTTTAGGGTTTTGTGGAACCCATAATCCGACAGTTTGTTCCATTCGATTTATTCTTTTTGAGGATTGATTTCAACGAAAAACTGGGTTGAGCAGGTGGTGCCATTATTCTAGAACAGAAATATGCAAAATACTAAGACATGTATTCATAAAGAGTAATTAAAATTATAGGAACATTACTCCCACTAAAATCAACATCCCTCCGTTGATTCTTAGGATTCATGATCCAAGATCGACATGTCAACTAGAGTGCTTTTGCATCACCACTACAAGACTAGATCACTCGGTAAGCAACACTTGCTAATTGTATCTCCATACGACTCTTATTTGTTGGGGACATATCATGCCATGCCAACTCTTATGCCTCAAGGCCCAAAACTATTTTAATAGACATGACAAGTTAACCAATGCTTCGCTCATAAGTGTCTGACACAAACACACCACTTTCAGGAGAATTAGCAGAACCCTAATTTTCTAGTCCCACCACTAAAAATACTTAACATGTGGTGGTGCAACAATTGGGGACGCCACTTTACTTGAAATTCTTTGAGGGATCACCCTACTTCAAACATCTATGATGCACAAGAAGGGCACATAAAAGGGATGAACTTTCACATGCAGTTCATATATGTGTGATATGGTATATCCCATTTTATTAACGCATGGTGATCTCCATCTCCACATGAACTGCATACCAATGGCAATCTCCATCTCCATGCATGTTTGCCCTTGTGGTCTTTTCCATCTCCACACCATGATGTCAACCGCCAAGTGTTACATAAGATACTATGCTATTACAAACTAATAGTTATGAGAGTAAATTACATTACAAGGCATCTCATGGTGACACACAGGTCATTAATACAAGAATGGGCCAACCGTATGGCTCCAGCTGGTTGCCGCACTCATGACGCGCAGGTCATAATATTATAATTTACAAGTAACATTCATGAGCAATACCAAATCACAAGCATTCCTTGCAAAAATAGGTGAGACTTTCTACCCCGAAAATTGAACCATCTGAAACTCTATTTTCCAAGAGGATTTTGACATTGAAAATTAGCCGAAAGCACCAAAGCAGATGAAGGTCAAATGCATCTTTTCATTCGATTTAGTTTCACAGATTGTGGAGCAAAAATGGAGTTCGTATGCAAATGTTATGCTTGTTTTACTGAGACTGCTCCAACAGATTTCAACACTACAGAAAATCACATTTCCACGGTGTCGATCTTTGCTCTAATTAATCAATCTCATTGATCTTCGCATGCTGCATCTAGATTTACGTTCCACTATCTACCTCGATGGCGGAAACTGACTAGTAGGGTAATTCGTGTCATGACGTCTGCATCAGGATCACGGAAGCAAGATCATTAAACCAACCTTCAACATTGACGTCCACGACCGATCTCATCGACCCGCACCTGAACTGATCTACATATCGTATATGCAAATCACCAAATCTATCACCATACAGCGGAGGCTATATTACCACTGTTGGAACAGGCGGTACTCTACGCCAGTGCCAAACAAAATTTTCTACTGCGCACCAAAGAACATGCTGCTACAAATAGTACATGGGAAGAAGAGTTCGTGATGCATGTAGTCGATCAACCGAGTTGTCTACTCCTCCTGTAGCAGATCTCCCATGAGTAGTGATCTCCCATGAACAGCTCCTCGCAGTTCCCTCAAACGGGTCCCGCAAGCACCATAGATGTGATGCCTCCAACCTATCCACATGTACGGGGGCAGCGTCGGTCGGCACACTGCCAGGTACGATCGCACGACATCGTGGCATGGGGAGTGGTGGTGGATTTCAAGGGGAGAAAAAGGATCAACCCTCAAAGGTGTTCCCACTCTCCTTTATATAGACCTTCGAGGTTTGCTCAACAGTTCAGGCCCATGACGAGTCTAGTCACATTTTCCATTTAGATTGGGCTGCAATCCCTTAAGTGTGCGGCCATATAGGTTCATATACACATGTACACGACCCGATTTGATAGCCAGTATTGGCACCTAGCAAAATATGCCAACTCCCATGTTTGCACAAAGTCGTTAGATGAACCTCGAAAATGTGGCATATACAACATTCCTTTCGCCTCATGATATATGTTGTCGAGCCAAAGGCGAATATTGTCACCCATGTGGTAGCTCGACTTCTCTTCTTGAACACTTAAACCATGTCGCATGCCCATGATTTTTGAATCTCATCACACGAGAGGACCTAGAGAATATCTCTCCTTATGGAGGGACAAACCCAATCTTGGTCAACCATGTCTCGCGGCATGTCTCACGACTCACCCAAAAGCTACCTTTATAACTACCAAGTTATAGAGTAATATTTGATAAACCCTAAGTAATTCGATCCTCATCCCGAGACCATGCGAGGATTTCAGATCTAGGACATGGCGTATACATTGTACTTGAGACTAAAAGATGATAATATCTCTCTGTATCTCAAAGTGGGTCTATCCGACTCGGTGAGCTCAATCCCTGATACACACTATTAGTTTAGCATATCTATGTGCACGACTTGTGAAACATAGTCATGAACTAAATCATATTCCAGTAAAGGATATGTGTCCGCATAACCTTTACAACTAGCGACTATTAGAACAATCATCATACAATATAGTCTCACAAATAAGTAAGTCACATACTTATTGATACATATCACTGATGATGTTGAAGGAAAATGCGACATACTCATGGATACATAGGAAATGAAATCATCACATGATTAAATCTAGGGCATATATCCAACATTCTATACTCATTAAGCCCATTCTATTGGTGTCATTTTCATGAATGTCTCATTCTGAAAATGACCATTTTGCCCTTGCCCTTATTCAGCCCCCTTCGGGAGAGAAACATTTCTGGCAAGTCTGTCCGCGAGTTGATCGCACTTCTTCCCGACGATTCCTTCATCCCCAGGCAAGCCACAACAATGACTTTCATGATGGGCTTGTAGTAGCCATTGTTTTTAGTTGAATGATTAAATAACTCATTATTTATTTCATTAAAGGTTATATTACATATATATATATATGCTTGTGAATCCATGATCATCATCGTGCCTTGTTCATTTGCTTCTATTGAGTTAAATGATTATTTGCCAGTATCATTATTCTCTTATTTCATTCCTGTAATTATTCTATACACTAGTGATAATGATATATTATCGCCTGTTAGGCAAATACCTGTCAAATGCATGATCATCAATGTGCCTTGTTCATTGCCATCTCATTTAATAAATGATTTATTGTTGTTGATTCATGGTTATGTTGTCATCCATATTCATGCTGAAGGCATACTCGCATGCATTGTTATTTGAATTTGTTATGACTCGGCTTGTTACTTTGCAAGTTAAAGCCGAGATTAATCAAACCTGACCAAATATGTTGGCTGAGTCATGGTGCCACAGAATCAAGCTCAGAAGTGCAACCATATGTGCCATATGGGGTCCCTAATGTGGTCTGTTGTCATGCCTCTCGTGGGTGCCACTAACTAGGGAAGGTTGTGCTTGCGCTGCCCTGGCCCGATGGTCAGGCATAACCTTGTGTGCCCAAGTTGTGTTGTGCGCGTGTGTGCTCGTTTGGGACAAGTTTATTTTTTCATGATAGTGGCGGCCACAAAGGTGGTAGATGTCACAAATTGACATCAGGGCTACCCATGTCATAGCCCGAAGGGGAGTTTTTCGGAGTGGTTGGGAGAGTGTCATGCAATAGATTGGTTTTATAAAAATTTCATTGGTCCAACCAAATGGGAGCATGAGACCATGACTTAAGTGGTGTGGGTATAGTGTACTATCCTCGGTAGAATGTGTAATGTTTTGATAGACGCGTCCTCGGATATGGACACAGTTCATTGTCGGTCACACTATGGGTCAATAGTAATATTATGTCGGATAATGAATAACTCTGGTTTGATGAGGAAAGAAGTTGGTTGATATTTATGTGGTCATGCGGTAATCAAAGGTAAATATCAAGCTCCTTGTGGTCATACGATGATCATGATGTGTCAGAATTGGGGGTTCGCAAAACCCAACTGTTGGGACCCCGATCCTGAACCATATGAATCCAGTCTATAACATGTCACACCACTTTGCGGCCTCACGCACGGTAACCCACGGCTGCCGCCCTACCTTGGCCTGGAGCGTTTGCGCCTTTTGGCTCGCGGATGTGAACATGTCTCTAGCATTCACGTGTCAAAGAACCTGGGTCGACATGATTAGTCATAGACCCAAGTGGTACAACCGTACAAGGACAGACATAGGTAACCCAACAATGCATGTGTCGGTCATCAGCATGCGTAGACGAGTCATAGCAAGCTACAAGGACTCCATTACGCCGGGGGACATTAATGTCATCACTGCACGTAGATGATTCGTAGCAAGCTACATGGACTCCATTACACTATGAGACATTTCCCCGAAGGGACAGACACAACAACAAACAAGGATACACGTCGGTCAATCAGTGTGTCCGGAGCAATAGCAAGCTACCAAGGCTCATAGAAGCACAAAGAGGCATTTCCCTGTAAAGAAGGCTACTCAAGGCACACGACTAGGTGTCGAATACCACACATACCAATGCATTTCAATCATACACGCACTATGCATGATATGCGTAGATACAACATGGTCATCACAACATGACTCTATGACTCAGGTATTTATTAAGACTCATAAGAGCCAACATAATGTGGTATTACAAACAAGGGTAACACGACCCAACACCCAAGTCATACAAGCAACAAGAGGAAGCAAAACATGTTTGTGAACAGACATCTACTAAAAGTGGCTAGAGGATCGTGAAAAGCTACAACGACCCTACCAAAGGAACTCTACCTCTGCCTGGGATTCCCAAGCTAATCCGGTTAGCATCGAACTTCATGTCGTAAGAATCACTAATGATACTGAGGTCTCATCTGCAAAAATATAAATAAGCAAATGTGAGTACAAAGGTACTCATCAAGACTTACATGAGAACTATCTACATATGCATTATTGTCAACAAAGGGGGTTGTGGAGTTTATTGCAGCAAGCCAGCTTTGACTCTTGGCTAACCTGTACTATGATTATGAATACTTTCCTTGAGGTGGCGTATCACACATGAGTCCACATATTCACCACATCAATACAGCACTATGGATCCTCTCTCGTATTCCTACGAGAAGCTATCCATAACACTCACACTTATTTGGAGCATTTTAGAGTATCCAGTTAAAGTTATATATGAACAATGAAAGTCTCGAAGTAGTCCATATCCGCGGACACGGCTATTCACATAGATAGATTACCCTGCAAGGGTGTACTTCATCACACATGCTCCCGCCACTTACCGCAATGTGCACGTAAAAAGGCACCTCGGCAACCTTCAAGCGGAAGCCCAGCGAGCGAGTCGGCCACGGACGTTAACCTTCAACAACTCTAGCCCAAGGCAATCGCCTAACTGAGTTAGTCACCACAATCGAGAATCCGGCCGTGCTTCACGATTTGGACTCAGAAGTTGTGTACAAGGCCCCAAGTCGGTCCAGGTTGGGCCGTACATTCACTTCACAGGCCTAGCCACACCTATCAATGTTTAAAACTACTGCGACTCTTGGACTGAGAACAGAGAAGTTAATAGGCTGAGAGGGGTTGAGTTACCTAAACCCAATGTGCGGTAGTAGCTATTCTTGGAACACAAACACATAACTCAGTTCCTATGAGCAGCTTTAATGAGACAACCCATGATGTACTCCTACATGGCCTCTCATCGCTACCTTTACCAAAACGGGTTCAAAAATTAACCCTCATCATCAAGACACATCCATTTCACTCCGGTTAATCACCCAGATGAATCAGACCTGACACAACTCTAAGCATAACAAGCATAACAGGGTTATAGCACAATATGGGTCAACCATCTACCAGGTATGCTAGGTTGTTTGGTTTAGCTATTTACTGTGACAATGACAGGTCATGCAAATATGTGGGTTCATCTACTGCAACACAAGTAGTAGTTGAATTGCATAGTCCTAATGCATTTACATGAGAGCAAGAGCGAGAGACTGGGATTCTATCGAATATGCTCAAGGGGGGTTGCTTGCTCAAGGGGGGAATATGCTCAACTGTTCTTCGATGGCGTCGATAACTACGTCTCACAAGCCTATTGATAAGGTAAAGCAAGGTACAAATTAAGCTAGGCAAATGCTTCACAATAATGTATAATAATGGCATGGGAATATGTTGCTAGTTTGAGATAATGCATCTATCAACATATTAAATGAAGATGGTTTGAACCCAAGGTTCAAATTCAACTCCATATGTGAGGGTACATAATGTGTTTTGAAGGAAATGTCCAAGTTCTCCTATTTAGGTTCCTCTAACATGCATGACAACGCTACCATCAGATTCATTGGATTTTTTTGATAAATTTTCATATATAAATTATTTTAATATGACTTAAAAATTATTTTCTATGAATTTCTCAACTTTATATAATTTTCTAAAAATATTTTATTACAGAAATTATTTATTGCGTCAGCATGACGTCATCATGGCATTAGCCAGTCAAAGGGCAAGGCCAAGTCAAACCTGACACCATGGGGCCCACATGTAAGCGTTAGTGGCTTTAATTAAAAGGATTTAGTTAAACCCGTGGTTAGTTTAGCTTGTGGGGCCCAATGTTAGTGGCTGATGGCGGGGTTAGTGGCTAATTAACTGGGCTGATGACGGTCACGTCATCAGCTCGATGCCGACGACCACGACATCACGGTAGCGTACGGCACGGCGGCGTCGGCGACCAAACGAGTGGCGAATCGGCAAGCCGAGGCCACCAGGTGGTAGCCCGCAGCCGCGTGCATCCACCTGACCCACCCATGGGTCAGGGTGTGGCCGGTAGCGAGGCCGGCGATGACCTCACGCGGTGGACGGAGCTCAGCCGCGGCGGCGCTATGGCTTAGGGGTGTAGGAAGAGCAGGGGCGCAAGGGGGAAATGAGCGGTGGCTTACCGTGGGGTCGAACTGAGGCGGCGACAGGGTCGGAGGAGCTCTGGACAGAGCAAACTAAGCGCGGTGAGCTCTGATGGCCGGCGACGGAATCGGTAATCTCGGCTACGCTGCGGGGACCTCTAGCTTGATTTCTTCGATGGGGTGGGCCAAGGAGATAGGGCTGAGCTCGGGTGCATCTTGGGCGTGGCTAGGCGGAGCCGGTGGATGCGGTGGCTGCGAGCGGTAGCGGCAAGCTCCCTTCAGGTCCGAGAAGGAAGAAGCAGAGGGAGAGGGAGAGAGCGAGGAGGCGAGATATGGGGCGGAGAGAGTGAATGGAGGGGTCTACCCGATCTAGACGGCAAAGACGGCGTTATCCAGGGCATCGTGCTGGCCAGGGTAGACCGAGGCAGCAGCTGCGTGCCGGCTAGCACGGGCCCCGTGCACACCTTCCCCTCTGCCTACTAGTGAGAGGTGGAAGGTGACGGGAGAGCCCCTGGTGGGCTGGGCCTTCTATAGTGTTGGGCTGCATAGGTAAGCCTAGATAACCTCTCTTCGTTCCTTTTATTTGTTTTCTATTTTCTCACATTTGTTGTGGCTCAAAATAAAATAGCTACCAAGTTGTAAAAATCATGAAAACAACTATGTGGACTAAGTGGACTCATCCAAGGTCACATAATAATTTTCAGAATGTATGGAACTATATTATATATATAGTAAATATAATTTCATTGCAAGTAATTGTTTGATTAATTTAATATCCCTATGTAAAATGTTTCTGGGATCCCGAAACATTTTCACATCATGCCAATATTTTATCTGAACACCAGGAACATTTTCTTGGATCTGTTTGAAGCAAATTTTTATAATGCTTACTTTTGCATAAATGATTTGTGAGTCTTGATCAAATCCTAATTTCAATTTCATCTGAAATTTAAATTCATGCATGAATGCAACCACAACCAAGGTTAGAACTAGGGCTATGACACCAACAAGGTTCAAACACTAGGGCGTGTGCGATGATCTTAGACGGATAAAGGTCTCAAGCGTGTCACCCTGTGGCCTAGCTACGACGAGTGAATGCAAGCAAGGAAGAAAGTGGACTCGAAGATTTACCCAGGTTCCGGCCACCTTGCAGTGTAAAACCCTACTCCTACTTTGTGGTCGATTGGTCTCTCAAAGTCTTCATTATATGCATGCATATCTTTATTTGAAGTTTTGATTGTATGTTGTCATCAATTACCGGAAAGGGGGAGATTGAAAGCACAATATGCTCCCTTGGTGGTTTTGATAATTCATGACAACATACATTGTCTCTTGGACTAATACTTTCATCTAGTGTATTTGAGATCAAGTCCATAGAGAGAGATGGGTTAGCAAAAAGGAGTGTGGAGAGTATCCCCATGAACAAGAAGGAGAAGGAATAGCATTGGCCGAGCTTCAAGTAAGAGGACTCTACATTTTACTTTGTGAGAAATCACTTTGAGTCCATAGGAAAGCCAATACAATTAAAAGGGGATAAGGTACTGTTGGTGAACAAGATGCTCATATGTGCACAAGTGATAGTCACCACATACACCCACAAGCTCTTCTACAAAAGTTTGTCCCAAGCCATATATGCATAATCGGTGCAACCAACACTTTCGACTCTGTGCCACCGATTCTCATCCTCAGATAGACTTAATCAAACTCTAGCCATTCGATGCAACCGATTCTGCTTTGGTGCGACAAAGTTTGCGTTGCTAACATCCTGTTATGCAAATTCATGAAATTGGTACCACCGAGTCTAGCAATCTAACCGTTGGTCAACTTATCAGTGCAACCGAGTTTTATGTAGGTCTTACCGAGATTCCAGAATTGCTACCTTTAAGGCAACTCATTACCACCAAGATTAACACATTGGAGTCACTGAGTCTAACTTATAAGGTGTAACGGTTGTATTTGTTGGGAGACGTAGTAGTAAATCAAAAAATTTCCTACGATCACCAAGATCTATCCATGGAGAAACCAGAAACGAGAGGGGAGAGATTGCATCTTCATACCTTTGAAGATCGCTAAGCGGAAGCGTTACAAGAACGCGGTTGATGGAGTCGTACTCACAGCGATTCGTATCGCGGTAGATCCGATCAAGTGCCGAACGGACGACACCTCTGCGTTCAACACACGTGCAGCCCGGTGATGTCTCCTACGCCTTGATCCAGCAAGGAGGAAGGAGAGGTTGGGGAAGGGCTCCAACAGCAGCACGACGGCGTGGTGGTGGTGGAGTAGCAAGGTATTCCGACAGGGCTTCGCCTAAGCGCTGCGGAGGAGGAAGAAGAGAGGTAGGGCTTCGCCATGAGAGAGAGATCAAATCTTGTCTCAAAACAGCCAAAACCTCAAGTATATATAGGAGGAGGGACGTGGAGGGCTGGCTTGGCCTCTACTCCAAAGAGGAGAGGTTCGGCCGATTTAAAGGGAGAGTCCACCTCACACAAGGGAGGTGGATTTCCTCCTTTTAAATCCTTTTTGGCCCTATCTCTTATCCCTAGCCGCATGGGCCTTTAGAAAAAGTCTTTACCAGCCCAATAAGGGCTGTCACACTTTATCTAACAGCCCATGTGGTACTTTGGTCGTCACACCCCTCCCGAGGGTCCTCCGACACCCTCCCGGCACTCCCGGTACACTACCGATGACCAAAACTGGACTTCCTATATATCAATCTTTACCTACGGACCATTATGGAGCTCCTCGTGACGTTCGGGATCTCATCCGGGACTCCAAACAACCTTCGGTAATCACGTATACCGTTTCCCTATAACCCTAGCGTCATCGAACCTTAAGTGTGTAGACCCTACGGGTTCGGGAGACACGTGGACATGACCGAGACACCTCTCCGGCCAATAACCAATAGCGGGATCTGGATACCCATGTTGGCTCTCACATGCTCCACGATGATCTCATTGGATGAACCATGATGTCGGGAATTCAATCAATCCCGTATACAACTCCCTTTGTCTATCGGTATGATACTCGCCCGAGATTCGATCGTCGGTATCTCTATACCTTGTTCAATCTCGTTACCGACAAGTCTCTTTACTCGTTCCATAATAGATCATCCCGTGACTAACTCCTTGGTCACATTGAGCTCATTATGATGATGTCTTACCGAGTGGGCCCAGAGATACCTCTCCGTCACACGGAGTGACAAATCCCAGTCTCGATTCGTGCCAACCCAACAGATACTTTCGGAGATACCCGTAGTGCACCTTTATAGCCACCCAGTTACGTTGTGACGTTTGGCACATCCAAAGCATTCCTACGGTATCCGGGAGTTGCACAATCTCATGGTCTAAGGAAACGATACTTGACATTGAAAAACTTTAGCAGATGAACTACATGATCTAGTGATATGCTTAGGATTGGGTCTTGTCCATCACATCATTCTCCTAATGATGTGATCCCGTTATCAACGACATCCAATGTCCATGGTCATGAAACCATGACCATCTATTGATCAGCGAGCTAGTCAACTAGAGGCTCATTAGGGACATGTTGTGGTCTATGTATTCACACATGTATTATGGTTTTCGGTTAACACAATTATAGCATGAACAATAGAGAATTATCATGAACAAGGAAATACGATAATAACCATTTTATTATTGCCTCTAGGGCATATTTCCAACAGTCTCCCACTTGTAGTAGAGTCAATAATCTAGTTCACATCACCATGTGATTAACACTTACATCACCATGCGATCATATCATCATGTGATTAACACCCAATTAGTTCTGGGGTTTGATCATGTTTTGCTCGTGAAAGAGGTTTTAGTCAACGGGTCTGCGACATACAGATCCGTGTGTACCTTGCAAACTTTCTGTGTCATATTTGTATATACTGCTCCCACGCTCCACTTCGAGCTATTCCAAATGGCTACTCCACTATACGTAGCCGGATTTCTACTAAGAGTCATCCGGATCGGTGTTAAAGCTTGCATCATCGTAACCCTTTACGATGAACTCTTTATCACCTCCATAATCGAGAAATATTTCCTTAGATCTCAAGTTGCTATGGATAACTTTGACCGCTGTCCAGTGATCCACTATTGGATTACTCTTGTACCCCTTGACAGACTCATGGCAAGGCACACACAAGTGCGGTACATAGCATGGCATACTATATAGAGCCTATGGCTAAATCATAGGGGATGACACTCATCTTTTCTTTATCTTCTATTGTGGTCGGGCATTGAGTCTTACTCAATTTCAAACCTTACAATACAGTCAAGAATTCCTTCTTTGACCCATCTATTTTGAACTCCTTCAAAAACTTGTCAAGGTATGTCTTCATCGAAAAACTTATCAAGCGAATTGATCTATCCCTATAGATCTTGATGCTCAATAAAATAGTAGCTTTATCTGGGTCTTCCTTTGAAAAACTCTTTTCAAACAACCCTTCATGCTCTTCTAGAAATTCTACATCATTTCCGATCAATAATATGTCAACTACATATTCTTATAAGAAACTCTATAGTGCTCCCACTCACTTTCTTGCAAATACAAGATTCTCATAAACCTTGTATAAACTCAAAAACTTAGATCACTCTATCAAAGCTCATATTCCAACACCGAGATGCTTACTCCAGTCCATAGAAGGATCGCTGGAGTTTGCATACTTTTAGCATCCTTAGGATTGACAAAACCTTCTGGTTGTATCACATACAACTCTTCCTCACAGAAACCATTATGGAAACTTTGTTTTGTCATCCATCCGCCAGATTTCATAATCGAAAAATGCAGCAACTGCTAACATAATTTTAATAGACTTTTAGCATCGCTACAGATGAGACAATCTCATCGAAGTCAACTCCTTGAACTTGGCGGAAACTTCTTTGCGACAAGACAAGATTTATAAACGGTGACATTTCACCATTAGCATCTATGTTCATCTCAAAGGTCCATTTGTACTCAACGACCTACCATTCAATAGGCAAGTCTACCAAAGTCCATACTTGGTTTTCATACATGGATCCTTTCTCAGATTTTATGCCTCCTAGCCATTTGTTGGAATCCGGGCCCACCATCGCTTCTCCATAGTTCGTAGGTTCATCGTTGTCCGACAACATGATTTCCAAGACATGGTTGTCGTACTACTCAGGAGCAGTACGCGTCCTTGTCGACCTACGAGGTTCGATAGTGACTTGATCCGAAGCTTCATGATCATCATCATTAACTTCCTTTTCAACTGACGTAGGATCTACAGAAACATCTTTCTGTGATGCGCTACTCTCTGGTTGAAACAAAAGTTCAACAACCTTATCAAGTTCTATCTTCCTCCCACTCAATTCTTTTGAGAGAAACTCTTTCTCGAGAAAGGACCCGTTCTTAGCCACAAACACTTTTGTGCTTGAATCTGAGATAGAAGGTATACCCAGTGTATCCTTAGGGTATTCTGTGAAGATGCATTCGTATGCTTTGGGTTCGAGCTCATTAGGTGAAAACCCTTTTCACATAAGCGTCACAGCCCCAAACATTAAGAAATGACAGCTTAGGCTTCTGTCAAACCATAATTCTCACGGTGTCATCTCAACAGACTTAGATGGTGCCCTATTAAAGTGAATGGATTTGTCTTTAATGCATAACCCCATAACGATAGTGGCAAAACGATAAGAGACATCATAGTACACACTATATCCAATAGAGCACGACTACAAGGTTCGAACACACCATCACACTATGATGTTCCAGGAGGCGTGAGCTGTGAAACAATTTCCACATTGTCTAAAATTGCATACCAAACTCGTAACTTAGATATTCACCTCCACGATCATATCATAGACATTTTATCTTCTTGTCACGATGATCTTTAACTTCACTCTGAAACTCCTTGAACCTTTCAAACATTTCAGATTTGTGTTTCATTAAGTAAATATCCCCATATTTACTCAAATCATCAGTGAAGGTAAAGAAAAACAACGATATCCACTGTGTGTTTCAACACTCATTGGACCACATACATCAACATGTATTAATTCCAATAAGCCGCTAGCCCGCTCCATCAAACCGGAAGACGGGGTCTTAGTCATCTTGCCCAACAGGCATGGCTCGCATGTCTCAACTGATTCGAAATCAAGTGAGTCAAAAGATCCATCAGCATGGAGTTTCTTCATGCGATTTATACCAACATGACATGTAGCGGCAGTGCCACAGGCATGTGGTGCTATCATTATTAACTTTGTATCTTTTGGTACCAATGTTATGACCATGTGTACTACTATGATCAAGATTCAAGAAACCATTCCCAGTGGGTGTATGACCATTAAAGGCATTATTCATGTACACAGAATAACCAATTATTCTCTAACATATATGAATAACCGTATTTCACTAAACATGATCTAATCATGTTCATGCTCAATGCAAACACCAAATAACATTTATTTAGGTTTATCACAAATCCCGAAGATAGAGAGAGCATGCGATGGTGATCACATCAACCTTGGAAACACTTCCAACACACATCGCCACCTTTCACTTAGCTAGCCTCCCTTTATTCCGTAGCTTTTATTTCGAGTTACTAACACTTAGCAACCGAACCGGTATCCAATACCCAGGCGCTACTAGGAGTACCAAAAAGGTACACATCACTAACATGTATATCAAATATACTTCTATCGACATTACCAGCCTTCTTATCTACCAAGCATCTAGGGTTGTTCCGCTTTAGTGAATAGTCTCCTCATAACAGAAGCACTTAGTCTTGGGTTCGGGCTCAACCTTGGGTTTATTCACTAGAGCGACAACTGGCTTGCCATTCCTGATGTTTTTCCCTTCTTGCCCTTGCCCTTCTTGAAACTAGTGGTATTCACTTAACCATCAACACTTGATGCTCCTTCTAGATTTCTACCTTCGTGGTGTCAAACATCATGAACAACTAAGGGATCATCTTATCCATCCCTGGCATGTTATAGTTCATCACGAAGCTCTAGTAGCTTGGTGGCAGTGACTTGGAGAACTGCATTAATCACTATCTCATGTGGAAGATTAACTCCCACTTGATTTAAGTGATTGTAGCACCCAGACAATCAGAGCACACGCTGACCGATTGAGCTATTCTCCTTTATCTTGCAGGCAAAGAATCTTGTTGGAGGTCTCATACCTCTCAACATAGGCACGAGCCTGAAATCCCAATTTCAGCTCTTAGAACATCTCTTATGTTCCGTGATGTTCAAAACGTTTTGGAGCCTAAATTATAAGCCGTAATGCATGACGCACTAAACTATCACATAGTCATCAAAAAGTGCCTGTCATATGTTCACAACATCTACAGACAACGCTTGAGGGAGTGGTGCACTTAGCGGTGCATCAAAGAACTAAGCTTTCTGTGCAGCAATGAGGACAATCCTCAGATCACGGACCCAGTCTGTATTATTGCTACCATCAACTTTCAACTTATTTTTCTCTAGGACCGTATCAATAAAACTGGGGAGCTACAACGCGAGCTATCTACGACATAATTTGCAAGGACATTTTTAGACTAAGTTCATGATAATTAAGTTCATCTAATCAAATTATTAATGAACTCCCACTTAGATAGACATCTCTCTAGTCTTCCAAGTGATACATGATCCATGTCAACTAGCCCGTGTCCGATCATCACGTGAGACAGACTAGTCATCCATGGTGAACATCTCCATGTTGATCGTATCTTCCATACGACTCATGTTCGACCTTTCGGTCTTCCGTGTTCCGAGGCCATGTCTGTACATGCCAGGCTCGTCAAGTCAACCTAAGTGTTTTGCATGTGTAAATCTGGCTTCCACCCGTTGTATGCGAACGTTATAACCTATCACACCCGAGCATCACGTGGTGCTTCGCAACGACGATCCTTAGCAACGGTGCACAGTTAGGGTGAACACCTTTCTTGAAATTTTATTGAGAGATCGTCTTATTTACTACCGTCGTTCCAAGCAAATAAGATGTAAACATGATAAACATCACATGCAATCAATATAGTGACATGATATGGCCAATATCATCTTGCTCCTTTGATCTCCATCTTCGGGGCACCATGATCATCACTGTCACCGGCACGACACCATGATATCCATCATCATGATCTCCATCATTGTGTCTTGATGAAGTTGTCTCGCCAACTATTACTTATACTACCATGGCTAATGCTTAGCAATAAAGTAAAGTAATTACATGGCGTTTATGATTGACACGCAGGTCATACAATAAAATAAGACAACTCCTATGGCTCCTGCCGGTTGTCATACTCATCGACATGCAAGTCGTGAATCATATTACAAGAACATGATCAATCTCATACATCACAATGCATCACATGACATCCTTTGGCCATATCACATCACAAGGCATATGCTGCAAAAACAAGTTAGACGTCCTCTAATTTGTAGTTGCAAGTTTTTACGTGGCTGTTATAGGTTACTAGCAAGAATGTTTCTTACCTACGTCAAAACCACAACGTGATATGCCAATTGATATTTACCCTTCATAAGGACCCTTTTCATCGAATCCAATCCGACTAAGGTGGGAGAGACAGACACCCGCTAGCCACCTTATGCAACAAGTGCATGTCAGGCGGTGGAACCAGTCTCACGTAAGCCTACGTGTAAAGTCGGTCCGGGTCGCTTCATCCCACAATACCGCCGATTCAAGGTAAGACTAGTAGTGGTAAGCAAATTAACAAAATCGACGCCCACAACTGCTTTGTGTTCTACTCGTGCATAGATTCTACGCACAAACCTGGCTCTGATACCACTGTTGGGAGACGTAGTAGTAAATCAAAAAAATTCCCACGATCACCAAGATCTATCCATGGAGAAACTAGCAATGAGAGGGGACAGATTGCATCTTCATACCTTTGAAGATCGCTAAGCAGAAGCGTTACAAGAACGCGGTTAATTGAGTCATACTCGCAGCGATTCCGATCGCGGTAGATCTGATCAAGTGCTGAACGGACGACACCTCCGCGTTCAACACACGTCCAGCCCGGTAAAATCTCCTATGCCTTGATCCATCAAGGAGGAAGGAGAGGTTGGGGAAGGGCTCCAACAGCAGCACGACGGCGTGGTGGTGGTGGAGTAGCAAGGTATTCCGACAGGGCTTCGCCTAAGCGCTGCGGAGGAGGAAGAAGAGAGGTAGGGCTTTGCCGTGAGAGAGAGAGATGAAATCTTGTCTCAAAACAGCCAAAACCTCAAGTATATATAGGAGGAGGGACGTGGAGGGCTGGCTTGGCCTCTACTCCAAAGAGGAGAGGTTCGGCCGATTTAAAGGGAGAGTCCACCTCCCACAAGGGAGGTGGATCTCCTCCTTTTAAATCCTTTTTGGCCCTATCTCTTATCCCTAGCCGCATCGGCCTTTAGAAAAAGTCTTTCCCAGCCCAATAAGGGCTGGCCCACTTTATCTAACAGCCCATGTGGTCCTTTGGTCGTAACACCCCTCCCGGGGGTCCTCCGGCACCCTCCCGGCACTCCCGGTACACTACTGATGAGCCCGAAAACATTCCGGTGACCAAAACTGGACTTCCTATATATATCAATCTTTACCTCCGGACCATTCCGGAGATCCTCGTGACGTCCGGGATCTCATCCGGGACTCCAAAAAACCTTCGGTAATCACGTATACCATTTCCCTATAACCCTAGCGTCATCGAACCTTAAGTGTGTAGACCCTACGGGTTCGGGAGACACGTGGACATGACCGAGACACCTCTCCGGACAATAACCAACAGTGGGATCTAGATACCCATGTTGGCTCCCGCATGCTCCACGATGATCTCATCGGATGAACCACGATGTCGGGGATTCAATCAATCCCGTATACAATTCCCTTTGTCTATCGGTATGATACTCGCCCGAGATTCGATCGTCGGTATCTCTATACCTTGTTCAATCTCGTTACCAGCAAGTCTCTTTACTTGTTCCATAATACATCATCCCGTGACTAACTCCTTGGTGACATTGAGCTCATTATGATGATGTCTTACCGAGTGGGCCCAGAGATACCTCTCCGTCACACGGAGTGACAAATCCCAGTCTCGATTCGTGCCAACCCAACAAATACTTTCGGAGATACCCGTAGTGCACCTTTATAGCCACCCAGTTACGTTGTGACGTTTGGCACACCCAAACCATTCCTACGGTATCCGGGAGTTGCACAATCTCATGGTCTAAGGAAACGATACTTGACATTGAAAAGCTTTAGCAGACGAACTACACGATCTAGTGCTATGCTTAGGATTGGATCCTGTCCATCACATCATTCTCCTAATGATGTGATCCCGTTATCAACGACATCCAATGTCCATGGTCATGAAACCATGACCATCTATTGATCAACGAGCTAGTCAACTAGAGGCTCACTAGGGACATGTTGTGGTCTATGTATTCACACATGCATTATGGTTTCCGGTTAACACAATTATAGCATGAACAATAGACAATTATCATGAACAAGGAAATAAAATAATAACCATTTTATTATTGCCTCTAGGGCATATTTCCAACAGTATTTTTGGAGATGCATATATATACCCCTCCACCACCACTCACTCGCAAGAGAAGCACTCAGAATAGACCCCCACTCATACCAACTTATTTTTTGAGAGAGAGCCACCTACTCATGTGTTGAGATCATGACATTCCATTCCTACCATATGAATCTTGATCTCTAGCCTCCCCAAGTTGCCTTCCACCCAATCAATCTCTTCCACCATAGCCAAATCTGTGAGAGAATGATTTTGTGTTGAGGAGGCTATCATCCTGAAGCACAAGAGAAAGGAGTTCATCGACATTATCGAGCCTATTACCTTTTGGAGGGTGGTGCCTCCTAGATTGGCTAGGTGTCGCTTGGGAGCCTCCTACTTCATGTTGTGGAGTGAACCAAGAAATTTGTAAGGGCAAGGAAATCACCTACTTCACGAAGATCTACCCATAGTGAGGCTAGTCCTTCGTGGATGGAAGCCGTTATGGAATAGTCAAGGTTGCTACTTCATGGACCCTTATTGGTGGAGCCCTCCGTGGACTCTCGCAACCATTACCCTTTGTGGGTTGAAGACTCCATAAACATGGACGTACGATAGCGCCACCTATCGGAACCACGTGGAAAATCATCGTGTCCTTCATGCGTTTGATCTTCCTATCTCTACTCTTTACTTCGATGTGCAAAGTCTGTACTTACCGCTGCTATATTTGATGACTTGCATGTGTGGGGTGTGCTAGACTTGCTATAATTGCCAAAATCTGCCAACACATAACTTTGCACCTTGTGTATATTTTAAATTCCTGCTAGTAGTCTATTCACCCGTCTGTAGACATACTCTTCTAGTGATCCCACAATTGGTATCAAAGCATTGGTCTCCATTGCTTCGGTTTCATCATCGTGTCTAGTGTGGAGAGTTTGTATTGCAGAGTGCTCATTCTTGATGGAAAGTACTATAGTCGATGGAAGAATGCCATGATTGATCTATTTGACAAATTCCATTTGAGAAAACATATTTAGATCCCTATGTGCTCCCCGTTGATGAATTGCATCCCACACACGAAGAGGATATTGACATGCTTGGTAACCTTAGAACTGTCAATCTTATTGTTAGAGGCATAACAAGATTCGTGCTTTCTGAATTTAAGAACTTTGCATGTGATTATACTTTGTGGACTGATTTGGAGAAACAATATCCAAAACATCCATTAAGTAATCTTGATGAAATTCTTCATAAAACTGTTGCTTTTCATAAAACTTTGGTAAATGCCTATTTGAGCTCTGTGATCTCATGCATGCTAAAGGAGATGTCACTACTATCAACAACATTATTATTGAATCCATTCACATTCATAAACTTGAGCATTGTCATGGTTATGATTCTAACGAGTCTCTTGGTTTCTATGATGAGGAGAATCCGCCAAATGGTGAAAATGAAGAACATGGCTACTATGATGAAGATGAATTGTTTGACATCGAGCATGAAAAGATCATGAAGAATGTAAGTCTAATGGCAAACTTCAAGGATTACATGTCCAGTGGAAAAGAATGGATTCTCGATAGTGGATGCATGTTTTACATGACTAGTGATTAAGACATGTTCTAAGAGATCACGCCTAATCAAGGTCCTCAGAGGTATGTGACCTTTGGAGAAAACTCTAAGGTTCAGGTACTTGGCCTTGGTAAGGTGTCCATATCTCATGATAGCTCTATTCAAAATGTGATGCTTGTTGAATCCCTTGGCTACAATCTTCTTTCCGTATCTAGACTAGCAGACTTTGGTTTCAATGTGCTATTTACTAAAGTAGATTTCCAAGTGTTTTGATGTTATAATCATACAATTTTCTTTACCGGGATTTGTAGAGGTGATCTATACATTGTCGATTTCATTTAAAAGGCCCAACCATGTACTTGTATCGTAGTAAAATCATCTGAAGGTTGACTATGGCATAGAAGGCTGGGACATGTAGGCATGCAAAATCTAGATAAGCTTATCAAGGGTGATCACATTCTTGGTATTAAAGATGTTATCTTTGACAAAGATAGGCTTTGTAGCCCTTTTCAAGAAGGAAAACAAGTAGGTGGAAGTCATATGGTCAAGAACATCATGACCACTAGGAGACCACTCGAGTTACTTCATATGGATCTTTTTGGTCCCAATGCTTACAAGAGTCTCGGTGCAAACTATTATCGTCTAGTTATAGTTGATGATTTTTCCAGATTTACGTGGGTATTATTTCTTGATGATAAGTCGCAGGTACAAAAGATCTTCAAGAACTTTGCACACGAAGCACAAGATCAATTTGAACTGAAGATCAAGAAGGTTCGAAGCAATAACGGATCCGAGTTAATGAACACCCATGTGGATACCTTTCTTGATGAAGAGGGTATTTCACATGAGTTCTCATCTACGTACATGCCTAAACAAAATGGAGTTGTTGAGAGAAAGAACCGAACCCTCATTAAGATGGCAAGAACGATGCTTGATGAATACAAGACGCCAAGACAATTTTGGGAAGAAGCTGTGGAAACAGCATGTCATGCCACAAATGGACTCTACTTGCAAAAGCTTCTCGGTAAAAAGGCATACGAGCTTCTCACCATTAACAAACCCCAAGTTGGATACTTTCGGGTATTAGGCTCTAAGTGTTACATTCTTGATAAGCATCATCGTGCTAAATTTGCTCCCAAGTCTCATGAAGGTTTCCTACTTGGTTATGGATCAAACTCTCACGCCTACCGTGTCTACAACAACTTCACTCAAAAAGTTGAAGATACGGTAGATGTGAAGTTTGATGAGTCTAATGGTTCCGAAGTCAAACAATTGCCAAATGATGTAGGTGATAAAGATCCTTCGGAAGCTATCCATGATTTTCCCATCGGCAATATTCATCCCATGGAGCTGAAGGAAATTACTTTATCAACCCAAATGGAAGCTACTACTTAGGATCAAGGCTACCGACAAAATGACATGGAAGCATACACAAGTGGTACACGACAAGATGAAGGGGAGGAGGAAGTACATCATGGTGATCCACCACAACCACCTTCACCACCACCTCAAGGAGACGACCACTTCGACAACAACGGGGATGAAGGAGATGATGAAGAAGCAAAAGCTCCTCCAACTAACAATCCAAAGCTACCCCGAGTTTAGTCACAAGTGACCAAGAACCACCCCCAAAACCAAATCCTTGTTGATATACAAACAGGGAGGATCACTCGCTCTAAAACTCGCTTGGCTCACTTTTGTGAGCATTATTATTTCATCTGTAGCATTGAACCCTTGAAGGTTTAACAAGCTCTTGAAGACATTGATTGGGTGAACTCTATGCATGAAGAGCTTCACAACTTTTAAAGGAATGAAGTGTGGACACTCATGGAGAAGCTACAGAGGAGCAATACATTATCGGCATGAAATGGGTATTTTGGAACAATAAAGATGAAAACAATTAAGTCATACGCAACAAGGATCGCCTAGTATCTCAATGATATACGCAAGTCGAAGGTATGGACTACGGTGAGACCTACACCCCTATTGCTAGACTGGAAGCCATTCGAATTCTTCTTGCTTATACTAATCCCCGTGATATCACTCTTTACCAAATGGATATTAAAAGTGCATTCTTAAATGGTGAGATTGAAGAAGGGGTCTATGTTAAGCAACCACCTAGTTTTGTAAATCCTAAGAAACCTGACCACGTTTACAAACTTCGCACAACTTTATATGGTCTTAAGCAAGCTCCTCGTGCTTGGTATAAATGCCTAACGAAGTTTCTTATTAAAAAAGGTTTTGAAATTGGTAAAATTGATGCAACCTTATTCACAAAGAGAGTTAATGGTGAATTATTTGTGTGCCAAATTTATGTGGATGCTATTATATTTGGATCTACTAACCCACAATTTATCGAGAAATTTGGAAGGTTGATGTTAGAGAAGTATGAGATCTCTATGATGTGTGAGCTGAAATTCTTCCTTGGTCTACGAACCAAGCAAACGAGAGAAGGTAATTTCATATCTCAAACCAAATGCACCAAGCACTTGATCAAGAATTTCAACATGCAAGAGTGCAAAGGTATGAAACTCACATGCCCACTAGTGGACACGAGGATCTTACTAAGGAGGGTGAACCGGTTGATCAAAAGGTTAATCGATAAACTGGTTGGTTCATTGCTATATCTGTGTGCCTCCCGTCCAGATATTATGCTTCGTGTTTGCGTGTGTGCTAGATATCAAGCTACACCCAAAGAATGTCATCTTAAGGCTGTGAAATGCATTGTGAGATACTTGATACATACATCAAACTTTGGGATTTGGTATCTCAAAGGATCTTCTTTTAATCTTGTTGGCTACTCCGACTTAGACTATGCCAGTGACAAGGTTGATAAAAAATGCACCTCGGGTACATGTCAATTTCTTGGTAGATCTCTCGTGTCTTGGTCCTCTCAGAAACAAAACTTGGAATCTCTATCTACTACCAAAGCAGAATACATTGTCGCTGGATCATGTTGTGCACGATTCTTAGGGATGACACAAACGCTTAAAGGTTATGGAATCTATGTTAAAAATGTGCCATTACTTTGTGACAATGAGAGTGCTATTAAGATTGATCATAATCATGTTTAACATTCTCGAACCAATCATATTCAAGTCCGACATCATTTCATTCGTGATCATGTTGCCAAAGGAGATATTAATCTTAAGCATGTTCGTACTAACAAGCAACTAGTCGATATATTTACTAAAACACTTGATGAAAAAGTTTTTTTTGTCATTTTAGGAGTGAGTTGAACATCATTGATGCTTCAAACTTGAGCTAAGATCACTCGGATGCATGCAAGGGGATGAGCTTTCTTACCCATTCCATGCTATTATCTTGAATATCATATATCTTGGAATTATATGCTCCCTTGTCTTGCATCTAACCCTTTGGTAGGTACTTGGAAGAACAACACTCCACAAGATTGCCATCCACTCATATCTTAAGCAATCTTATCGTGACCAAGTGTCCACAACCTCGCTTTGATGACGAAAGGAAGAAGACAACAAACATATCCTAGACATATATTTCTCAATTGGTATCAACTCGCAACTGATGCCATGCCATTTGGATATAACATGTTCTTCCTTGCGTGACTAACCTATGTCGGTGAAAAGTGAATGAAAACAAAAAGGATTTCTCCCAACTCAAGATAAACTTCATCAACTTTGAGCATCATCATCAACTTCACCTGAAAGCTAGGTCCTCAATGTCACCCAAAGGTATGTACTCATATCCTTGAAAAAGGCATTACTCCAAGTCATGAGATAAAGCAACTCAAGTGATATGAAGACATTAAAATGCTTAATCGGAAAATGGTAACCCCATTTCTAGCTTAACAATGAGTATGACCTATGATCAAGTATTCTTGCTTGGCTACTAAGTCAATATACTCTAATATAGGTGACTTAGTCATCGCCCATCATATAGTTAAGATCTTGGTTGGTTCATTCTAATTTTTGCAAGATTTCTTGGAACCATTCAAATCTTCTCTAGTTGGTATCTCTTTGTAAATTATTTACATTTCATTTAAAATTCATTTTGACACTTTGTTACAAATTTTCTCATATTTGCAAGTTTCTCAAACTTTGCCAACTTTTTGTTTTATGCCTCGGAGAAAAATATGTTTTGGAGAACAATGTGCTTATTTCTTTTGACTACTCATGTTAGAATTTTCTAACCCTATCCAATCCCAATATCTAAATGCTAAGATTAAGGGGGAGAGGATGATCCACCAGTTTCATATCTAAAGGGGAGAAAGTACTAAATGATCTTGGAGACATATCAATCTTAAGGAATACTATCTTCTATATGTTCTCCATATCTTGGTACTTTTGAGTTATATTGCTTTTGATTGGTAGAATACTCTTGTGTTTCCTAACATTGTTTTCTCAAGTGTATCTCTACTACTAGAATGCTCAATAACTCAAGGTAAGTATATGCATCATATCTTTGATCAAGATAATCTCTTGCTTCTTGCACATATTGTTTGCAAGAGTGAAGTCTTGAACAAGGATACACCTAATTATCATACATTCGATGCAAATTACCAAGATACACATGGATTGTTATATCACTTCTACTATATGTGTGTCCATGCATTGCGAAGAAACTATCCTTTAAAGGGATTGCACACAGTTAGGGGGAGCAACTCTAAGTCATGTGTCTCTCAAAGTCTTCATTATATACATGCATATCTTTATTTCAATTTTGATTGTATGTTGTAATCAACTAACAAAAAGGGGGAGATTTAAACCACAATATGCTCCCTTGGTGGTTTTGATAATTCATGAAAACATACATTGTCTCTTGGACTAATACTTTCATCTAGTGTATTTCAGATAAAGTTCATAGAGGGAGATGGGTTGGAAAAGAGGACGGTGGATAGTATCCCCATGAAGAAAAAGGAGAAGGAATAGAATTGGACAAGCTTGAAGGAAGAGGACTCTACATTTTACTTCGTGAAAATCATTTTGTATCCATAGGAAAGCCAATACTATTAAAAGCGGGTAAGGTACTGTTGGTGAACAAAATGCTCATATGTGCATAAGTGATAGTCACCACATACACCCACAAGATCTTCCAAAAAAGTCTGTCTAAAGCCATATATCCAAAATTGGTGAACCCAACACTTTTCACTCGGTGCCACCAATTCTCAACCTCAGACAGACTCATCCGAACCCTAGCCATTCGGTGCAATCAATTCTGCTTCGGTGACAACGAGTTTGGAGGTGCCACCGAGTTTGGGTTGCCAACTTCCTGTTACACCAATTTACAAAATCGTTATCATCGAGATTATTGAATCGGCGTCACCGAGTCCGGCAATCTAACCGTTGTTCACCTTATCGGTGCAACCGAGTATTATGTATCGGCCTCACCAAGATTCAAAAGTTGCTACCTTTAAGGCAACTCGATACCACCGAGATTAACACATCGGTGTCACCGAGTCTGGCTTATTAGGTGTAACAGTTGGATTTTTGGTTATGCATATATATACCCCTCCACCACCACTCACTCGCAAGAGAAGCACTCAGAACAGACCCCCACTCATACCAACCGATTTTCTGAGAGAGAGCCATCTACTCATGCCATTCCATTCCAACCATATGAATCTTGATCTCTAGCCTCCCCAATTTGCTTTCCACCCAATAAATCTCTTCCACCATAGTCCAATATGTGAGAGAGTGATTGTATGTTGAGGAGTCTATCATCTTGAAGCACAATAGACAGGAGTTCATCGACATTATCGAGCCTATTACCTTTTGGAGGATGGTTAGGTGTCGATTGCGAGCCTCCTACTTCGTCTTCTGGAGTGAAGCAAGAAGTTTGTAAGGGTAAGGAGATAGCCTACTTCATGAAGATCTACCCATTGTGAGGCTAGTCCTTCATGGACGGAAGCCTCTATGGAATAGTCAAGGTTGCTACTTCCTGGAATCTTATGGGTGGAGCCCTTTGTGGACTCTCACGACCGTTACCCTCCGTGGGTTGAATACTCCATAAATGTGGATGTACGATAGCACCACCTATCGGAACCACGAGAAAATTCGTGTCCTTCATGTGTTTGATCCTCATATCTCTACTCTTTACTTCCATGTGCAATGTCTTTACTTTCCGCTGCTATACTTGATAACTTGCATGTGTAGGGTATGCTAGACTTGATATAATTGCTAGAATTTGCCAACACATAACTTTGCAACTTGTGTAGATTTTAAATTCCTTCTAGTAGTCTATTCACCCCCTGTAGACATACTCTTTTAGTGATCCCGCACTTGATTAGATCCCCTTTCTGCCACGAGAAACTCCTCCAAGTCTTGACGCAGAATCATCCTTCCTCTTGCTCTCCTTCTTCCGGTATCCTGCGGATGGCGCCTGTCGGGACGACGAAGCCCAAGGCTCAAGCATCGGCTCCCTCTTCTCCCTCTCCGGCGCTCACTACATCTGTCATTGCCATGGAGGGGGACCTCGCCTTAGTGCTCCCGCTGACTGCAGGAGACACCAACGAGTGGGGGGAGCCCTTGATCTGGTGCGACTCTACAGAGCTGCTCACCTTGGCGAAGGCGGTCTACCCCTTCTTCCTCGACAATATCTTCTACGGGCTTGTCCGCCCTTCTCTGGGTTCTTCTCCGCCATCCTCGCTCACTACAGGGTCCAGTTTCTCCACCTTCAGCCCAACTCCATCTTGATCATGTTGATCTTCGCTTTCTACTACGAGGCCTTCATGGATGTGAGGCCTTTCGTGGCCCTCTTCCGCCATTACTTCAACATGAGGATCCATGATAGTGTGCAAAGGTTAGGATGCGCCTCCTTCGTCGCGGTTCGGAGCGTCATGATGCTCCTGAAGACCGGGAAGATGGTGGATGGCTACAGGAATCCCTTGGTCTTCTTGATTGTCAAGGGGGTCGATCCGCATCTGGAGCTTCCGACAAGACTGCCCGAGAAGACTCTCGGGTGGGCCTCCGTGAAGCTCACCGACCCTCGGGCAGCGCTAGTCTTAAGACAGATCTCCTCGCACATGGATGCCAGGAAGCTAACCGGGGGATGATGGTGAAGGAATTCGTGATGCAGCGCCTGGCGCCGCTCCAGCATCACTCAAATCCCTGGTCGGAGTACACAAGCAGGGGGCGTCATCAGGATTGGATCCGCCGACCTAACAAGAGAGGAGCGGGACAGGGCCCTGAACATCCTACTCAGCAAGGATCTCTGGGATCTTGCCGAGGCCTATGCCATGTTTTACCACCGCGACGATGGCACGTCTCTGGCTGCCGCCATGCCTGACTTCGACGACTTGGGACTCACGGCTCCTGAGCATCCCAATTCCCCATTGCTAGTGTCGTCCGGCGACACCAGTGGCGAGGGGGATTCAGAGGAGAACGTGGATGACAGAGAGGAGGTGTCCCTTCCGACGCAGAGTATGCTCCTTCGCAATCTTGATGATGACGATGAGCCCCCGGCCGCTGGCTTCCAGCGCTTCGCCAGGGTGCCCAGGGGGCCGGGGCCTTCCCCCAAGGCCGCCGGGTCGTTTGGCCGGGCAACCCGGAAGAAGTGCACTGCTGCATCTCCTCTAGGGGATTCCTCGTGTCCCAGCAAGCCGACCGAGGCGCTGGGCTCATCCTAACCCCCGCTGCAGTTGGGAGGCAGGACGGCCGCCGCCGGGGCAGACACGGGCTTGCCGGCCGCGGTTCCCTAGGGTACCCTACGCACTTCTCTAGGTGGTAGCACAACGCCAGGGGTTGGTGCGGAGCACTCGGCACAACCCCTAGGCATAGCCAGGGCCGTGTCGAAGTGGAGCGGGAGCGTCCCAATTTGCGCTGAGGTACAACTGAAGAGGAAGTGGGTCGCACGCGAGGAGTAAGTAGCCTTTCCTTGTTTCTGGTTGATCAGGAATTTTGCATTTGCTCACGGTCATCCCTCTCTTAACGGCCAGGTTCTTGCGGACGAGAAGGAAAGCGAGCGCTGAGCCGAGGGATCCCCTTGTCCTTGGGGCGTCATCCGACTCGGGCTATGATAGAGGAGCATCGCACCAGTCTAGTGCACCGCTTGGAGGACTGGTCGCCGAGGGCACGAAGACTCATGAGGCAGCACCCCCTGTTGCAGCTGTGGTGGCCCCAACGTCGGTGGAGGAGGCGTTTCCATGCCCCTTGCAGGTAGGATCCGCTTCTGAGGGTGAAGTGGTGCAGCCTCGGGAGGAGCCATCCCCCGCTGGCTAGCTGGCCATGGAGTCATCCACGCTTGCTGCAATGGAGGAGAACTTGGAGCCCCCTACTCCTCAAGATAGTCAAGCCATTGGACCCTTGGACACTGCGCCCACCGATATGTCGGATGGTCTTCTGGCCCGACTCTCACGCTCGCGCACTGCGGTCCTTTGATCAGGTCTGGTGCCTTGGACGAGGCCTACACCATGCTTGACCGGCTCCGGGCAGACCTCCAAGATGCTGAGAGTCACCTCATGAGGGAACACCTGGGGCTCGTTTCTAGCTGGTCCCAAGTCGAGCGGGCCATTCGGATGGCTTGGGACCGATCCCAGGTTGCTATTGCAAATAGCAAGGAGGAGGCCACTAAAGCTAAGGCGGCCCGAGACGCAGCACATGTCAAGTTAGAGTCTTCCAGGAAGCGTTGCGGTGGGGCGGAGGCTAGCCTGAAGGCCTTCTAGGAGGAGCAAACACTGCTCGCGCGATGGCTCCTCGAGCAGGAGGAGAACCTCAAGGTCCGCAAGGCGAAGCTCGCCAATCGCGATTCTGAGCTGTCTTTCCAAGCAGAAGGAGAATGAGTGCTCAAGCAAAGGAGAACGAGTGCCTTTCCAAGCAGAAGGGGAGGTGTAAGAAGCCTAGGCATCCCACGCCCGATACACTTCTGAGGTGGTGACTCAACTGGAGTCCAGTGGAGGACCATTGCCGCTGCTGAGGAGAAGACGACCATGGAGCATGACGCCTTTCCCTCCCTTGAACTCAATCCCTGAGCTGTTCGCGATGTTTGACACCGCGAAGGTAGAAATCAAGAAGGAGCATCAAGTGTTGATGGTTAGTATAACCACTAGTTTCGAGAAGGGCAAGGGCAAGGTGGAAAACTTCATGGATGGCAAGTCAGTTGCTGCTCCAGTGAAGCAACCCAAAGTTGAACCCAAACCCAAGACTAAGGGCTTCAATTATGAGGAGAGAGGTCGCTGAAGCGGAACAACCCTAAATACTTGGTAGATAAGAAGGCTAGCAACGTCGACAGAAGTATATTTGATATATGTGTTATTTATGTGTACCTTGCTAGTACTCCAAGTAGCACCTGGGTATTGGATACCGGTTCGGCAGCTAAATGTTAGTAACTCGAAATAAAAGCTACAGAATAAACGGAGCACTAAGCTAAGGGTGAGGTGACGATGTGTGTTCGAAATGTTTCCAAGGTTGATGGGATCAACATCGCACGCTCTCTCTACCTTCGGGATTAGTGAAGAACCTAAATAAATGTTATTTGGTGTTTTCCGTTGAGCATGAACGTGATTAGATCGTGTTTATTGCAACACGGTTATTCATTTGAGTTAAGGAATAATGGTTATTCTGTTTACATGAATAATACCTTCAATGGTCATGCACCCAGTGAGAATGGTTTGTTGAAATCTTGATCGTAGTAATACACATGTTCATAACATTGATGTAAAAAGATACAAAGTTAATAATGATAGTACCACATACTTGTGGCACTGCCGCTAAATGTCATATTGGAATAAAGCGCATGAAGAAACTCCATGCTGATGGATCTTTGGACTCATTTGATTTCGAATCGATTGAGACATGCGAACCATGCCTCTTGGGCAAGATGACTAAAAAAACCGTTGGATGGAGCGGGAAAGTGATTCATTGGAAATGATACATGTTGATGTATGCAATCCAGTGAGTCTTGTAGCATGCAGTGTATATCGTTATTTTCTTACCTTCACTGATGATTTAAGTAGATATAGTGTATATTTACTTAATGAAACACAAGTCTGAATCCTTTGAAAAGTTCAAGCAAATTCAGAGTGAAGTTTAAGATCATCGTGACAAGAAGATAAAAGTATCTGCGATATGATCGTGGAGGTGAATATCTGAGTTACGAGTTTGGCATACAACTTTAGACAATGTGAAAGTTGTTTCACAACAAACGCCACCTGGAACACCATAGTGTGATGGTGTGTCCGAACATCATAGTCATGCTCTATTGGATATGGTGCATACTGTGATGTCTCTTGTCGTTTTACTACTATAATTTTGGGGTTATGCATTAGAGACAACTACATTCACTTTAAATAGGGCATCATCTAAATCGGTTGAGATGACACCATGTGAATTATGGTTTGATAGAAATTTAAGCTATCATTTCTTAATATTTGGGGCTGTGACACTTGTGTGGAAAATGTTTTCACCTAATGAGGTCGAACCCAAGGCGGACAAATGCATCTTCATAGAAAACCCTAAGATCAGTTGGGAGAACCTTCTATCTCAGATCCTAGTGCACAGTGTTTGTTGCTTAAACGGATCCTTTCTCGAGGAAATGTTTCTCTCGAAAGAATTGAGTGGGACGAAGATAGAAAATGATGAGGTTGTTAAACCTTTGTTCAACCAGAGAGTAGTGCAGCGCAGAAAGATGTTTCTGTGAAGCCTACGTTAGTTGAAGAGGAAGTTAATGATGATGATCATGAAGCTTCAGGATCAAGTTACTATCAAACTTCGTAGGTCGACAAGGATGTGTACTTCTCCTAAGTGGTACGACAACTCTGTCTTGGAGATCATGTTGTTGGACAATGATGAACCTACGAGCTATGGAGAAGCGATGATGGGCCCGGATTCCGACAAATGGTTAGAGGCCATGAAATCCGAGATAGGATCCATGTATGAAAACCAAGTATAGACTTTGGTAGACTTGCTCGTTAGACGGCAGGTCGTTGAGTACAAATGGACCTTTAGAATGAAGACAGACACTGATGGTGAATGTCACCATTTGTAAAGCTCGACTTGTTGCAAAGTTGTTTGTGACAAGTTCAAGGAGTTGACTGCGATGAGGCTTTCTCACTCGTAGCGATGCTAAAAGTCTGTTGGAATTATGTTAGCAGTTGCTGCATTTTCAATTATGAAATCTGGTAGATGGATGTCAAAACATCGTTTCCTTAACGCTTTACTTAAGGAAAGGTTGTATGTGATACAACCAGAAGGTTTTGTCAGTCCTAAGGATGCTAAAAGATGAGCAAGCTTCAGTGATCCTTCTATGGACTGAAGCAAGCATCTCGGAGTTGGAATATACACTTTGATGAGGTGATCAAAGTTTTTGTATTTTATACAAAGTTTACGAGAAACTTTTATTTACAATAAAGTGAGTGGGAGCACTATAGAGTTTCTGATAAGTATATGTGGTTGACATATTGTTGATCGGAAATAATGTAGAATTTCTGGAAGGCATAAAAGGTTGTTTGCAAAGTGTTTTTCAAAGGAAGACCTGGATAAAGCTACCTAATTGTTGAGCATCAAAATCTATAGAGATAGATCAAGATGCTTGATGAGACTTTCAATGAGTGCATACCTTGACAAGATTTTGAAAGAGTTCAAAATGGATCAGCCAGAGAAATAGTTCTCGTCTGATTTGTAAGGTGTGAAGTTGAGTGAGACTCAAAGCTCGACAACGGAAGAAGAAAGAGAAAGGACGAACATCGTCCCCTATGCCTTAGCCATAGGCTCTATATTATGCCATGCTGTGTACCGCACCTATGTGTGCCTTGCCATGAGTCTGTCAAGGGGTACAAGAGAGGTCCAGGAGTGGATCACTGGGCAGCGGTCGGAATTCTCCTTAGTAACCACAGGACTAAGGAAATGTTTCTTGATTATGGAGGTGATAAAGAGTTCGTCATAAAGAGTTATGTCGATGCACGCTTTAACACCTATTCGGATGACTAGTAGTAGCAATCTGGATACGTATAGTGGAGCAGCCATTTGGAAATAGTACCAAGTGGAGTGTGGTAGTAGTGTTTATGGTTTGACATAGAGATTTGCAAAGTACACACGGATCTGAATATCGCAGAGCCGTTGACTATAAGACCTCTCTCACATGCAAAGCATGATCGAGCCCTAGAACTCATTGGGTGTTAGATTCATAACAATGCGAATCACATGGTGATGTGAACTAGATTATTGACTCTAGTTCAAGTGGGAGACTGTTGGAAATATGCCCTAGAGGCAATAATAAATTAGTTATTATCATATTTCCTTGTTCATGATAATCGTTTATTATCCATGCTATAATTGTATTGATCGGAGACTTAAATGCATGTGTGGATACATAGACAAAACCATGTCCCTAGTATGCCTCTAATGGACTAGCTCGTTGATCAAAGGATGGTTAAGGTTTCCTAGCCATGGACATGAGTTGTCATTTGATAACAGGATCACATCATTAGGAGAATGATGTGATGGATAAGACCCAAACTACAAACATAGCATATGATCGTGTCAGTTTATTGCTACTGTTTTCTGCATGTCAAGTATATGTTCCTATGACCATGAGATCATGCAACTCACGGATATCGGAGGAGTGCCTTGTGTGTATCAAACGTCGCAACATAACTGGGTGACTATAAAGGTGCTCTACAGGTATCTCCGATGGTGTCTGTTGAGTTGGCATGGATCGAGACTGGGATTTGTTACTCCGTGTGACGGAGAGGTATCTCAGGGCCCACTCGGTAATACAACATCACAACAAGCCTTGCAAGCAATGTGGCTAATTGTTAGTCATGGGATCTTGTATTATGGAACGAGTAAAGAGACTTGCCAGTAACGAGGTTGAACTAGGTATGGAGATACCGACGATCGAATCTCAGGCAAGTAACATACCGAAGAACAAAGGGAACGTTATACGGGATTAACTGAATCCTTGACATAGAGGTTCGACCGATAACGATCTTTGTAGAATATGTAGGAACCAATGTGGACGTCCAGGTCCCGCCATTGTTTATTGACCATAGAGGTGTCTCAGTCATGTCTACATAGTTCTCGAAGCCGCAGGGTCTGCACACTTAAGGTTTGGTGACGTTTCGGTAGTGTAGAGTTATGTATGGTGGTGACCGAAGGTTGTTCGGAGTCCCGGATGAGATCCCGGAAGTCACTAGGAGCTCCGGAATGGTCCGGAGGTAAAGATTCATATATAGGAAGTCCTAGTTTGGTCGCCGGGAAAGTTTCGGGCTCATCGGTAGTGTACCGGGAGTGCCGGTTGTGTACCGGGGGACCTTCGGGAGGGGTATTTCAACCCCAAGAGGTCCCTGGGCTGTGGGAGAATAATAACCAGCCCTTAGTGGGCTGTAAAAACAGCCACAACAAGGCCCATGGCGCAGGAGGCAAAAGTCCTAAAGGAAAAGGTGGAAAAAAGGCTAAAAAGGAAGAGTCCTACTCCTACTAGGAGTGGAGGAGGAGTAGGACTCCTCCCCCTCTAGTTTGGCCGACTCCTATTGGAGTTTTTCCTTGCGCCAGCCCTCCTCTCTCTCCCTCCTTTATATACTGGTGGATTGGCTGCTGTTTGGACACAGTTTACGGCCACGTGCTACCCGTTTCACCGGTGCTCCTCTAGATCGGTTTTCTACAACGCTTAGGCGAAGCCCTGCCGGAATTGCTCCACCACCATCACCGGAGCACCATCACGCTGCCGG
Organism: Hordeum marinum; assembly: GCA_022496015.1. NCBI lineage: Eukaryota > Viridiplantae > Streptophyta > Magnoliopsida > Poales > Poaceae > Hordeum > Hordeum marinum. The sequence continues at coordinate 130,992,549 of CM039676.1, read as the reverse complement.
TGAACTCTCTCTCCTCTCCACCTCCTCTTGCTGGATCAAGATGGTGGAGATCGTCATCAAGCTGCACGTGTGCGGAACACGGAGGTGCCGTCCGTTCGGCGCTAGATCGGAAGGACCGTGATCGAGATCGTGAGACCGTTCGTGATGAGATCGCAGAACAGATCGTGATGAGTTCGTGGGACAGATCATGATGAGTTTACAGGACGGATCGTGATTGGATCGTGGGATGGATCCTGATGAGATCGCGGGACGCTCGGCGATTTGGATCGCGAAGATGTTCGACTACACCAACCGCGTTTCTTAACGCTTCCCGCTTAGCGATCTACAAGGGTACGTAGATCCACTCTCCCTCTCGTAGATGCTCATCACCATGGATAGGTTTGTGTGTGCGTAGGAATTTTTTTTTCCAATGCGACGTTCCCCAACACTTCTAACCATCAAGAAGATTGACTCGAAGAAGACTGGGTTCCTATGAAAGAAGCTTAATGGGTGAGGTATGGTTAAGTGGTGAGGCTGCAGCATGCTACTAAGCATTTATTTGAGTGGCTAACTTACGAATGCAGAAAGTAAAGTGTGCGACCTATGCATAACGGACGTGAACTGGTAATGATTACTAAGTGATCCTGAACACCTACTTACGTCAAACATAACCCCACCGTGTTCTCTCTCGGATAAGAACTCACGAGAAGAGACAGTCATGGTTACGCACACGGTTGGTGTATTTTATTTGAGTTTACTTTGAGGATACTATGACCGGGTGTTAAACAAGTTTTCCAAGTTGCCACATAACCGTGGGCATGACTTTTCAAAAGAATTATCCCTGTAGGGGTGCTCCAACTCACCCATCACAAATTAACCAGATGCCGCATTGGAATTCCTCAACCACAAAATCACCCGTAGTATTTGCAGAATCACGAGGGAAAATCTCAACTTCGAGATATCCTGAAGTGTCGTCGAAATCCCACGCTCAAGATGTTAGAGAAAGGTAAAAACAAATCCAGCAAGGCCGCCCGACGTGTCGACGAACCCGATAAGAGCCACGTATCTCGTTCTCAAGACACGACCGGATGAAAACTATGTACGGCGACCTGATAGAAATCCCTCAAGTTGCCCCGAGGTGGCCCCGCAAGTGGCTCTATTTTCGACCAACACTCATGAGGAGCACTGGCCCCGGTTGTTGATTAATTGTCCGCGGGTGCCGGAAGGTCCCTATGAAATTTTATTAGTTATTATGCAAATGGAGTACTAGTGTTGGGCCTTGCCAGACAAGCTTTATCCTAAAAGGAAAATCAAGGGGTTCCCCATAACAACCCAAGCATGTTAGGAGCGCTCAATATGGAACATAACACCGGTACACAAGTAACTAGGAGCGGCAAATGTGGAACAAAACACCAAGAAAAAGGCCAAGCCTTCCACCTCTTACAAAGTATATATGTGCATTAAATTAAGTAGCAATACTATGGTGATAACAAAAGAATGTCCATGTTAACACATGTAAGCAATTGCGTCTACCTCTGGAAACACAATAAGAAGGGCTGAGCAACTAGTAACATAGCCACACAATGGTTTGCTGGGAGGTGGAGATTAGAGGCTTATCGTGGCAATGTTGGGAGGCTTGACAAACAAGTGGTAGGTAGAGAGACATGACGATAAAAGCGGGAGAACTAGCATAGCAATGACAGTAGTGGTATCTAGGGAAATGTGTCATCTTGCCTGAGATCCCGCTTGGAAGAAGAACGAGTCCATGAAGAAGACGAACCAACGTAGTTGAACGAATCCTCACACTCCAAACACATTCGGAACTCTATCGAGAAGAAGTAATCTGAAAACAACAATCAACAAACAGTACACCACAACATATGCATGACATTATGCACAAACAAATATGATGCATGCCCAGTTTAAATATGCAAAACATGGCAATTCACATCAAACAACTACTACACGTTAAAGTGAAGCTCAATATGCAACGAGTTGCATATTGACGAAACACCACAATCGATTATTTAGTTCACTCTCGTTTATGTACATGACAACATTAAATGTTATTAAACATGGCAACAGGTGAAGCATAAGTAACTATCTATCTAGGCATCTTAAATGAGGCCCAAAACAACTTATAATATTTCCAAAACGACCCCATATGTTAATTTCAAAATTGGACCAGAGCTGAACTAACCATATTATATATTAGTTAAACAACAGAATAAAGTATACCATACAATTCTACATGTCATTCTAGTCGATTTAAATATATGGAACGTCTCAAACGGAGCTACCGTCTAAAAGTTATGACCCACACAAGATAATATGCCATTAATGCAAAATGCATGAAACTGACAACCGAAAACGTCTCAAATCATGAATGCAGCAACATATTATGACACTACAGGAAATTCTGCGCAAGTTTCATATATGGCATGCCCAAAATGGAGCTACGGTTCAAGCACAACAACCAACACCAGTTTTACTCAATTCTGCCGAAAACAGCCAAATGACATATTGAACGCATGAAAACAACAAGCTACAAGATTCTTAAATGCAAAACATAAGCATGGGGCAGTAGCATATAACACACACTTTATTTCATCTTCACATATCATGCTCAAAATAGTCATGGCTCACATGATAGGAAGCTCACAACATGGCTAATTGGAAACAGTTTCAGACTTAGTGAAAATAGCAGTTTTGACAGTGCAGTTTTATCACGAAGGCATATTGACAGCAGTAAAACTATATAATATAGGTCACATTATGGCATGGAACTTAATAGCATGGTATTATATATTATGAAATACAAATAAGTCCAGTACGCCAACCCCAAAGGGGTTCTAGATCACTAGCAAAACACATGGCAACACAGCAACAAAATATTACAGGTTCCACACTTAGAAATATTTAGACCCCTCAAAACAGCACTATTTTTATGACATGTTGGCAACAAGAAAACAAGATCTAAACATGGATTATCATGAAAAATAAAATGACCAGGGACTAGTGCACATGTCAAAGACCATATCTCATGTTCAAAATTATTTCATATGATGCATGGATTAAATCACACGAAAATAACAAAAGGGCATCATACCTAAAATTGCATCTGCACAACTTACTCAAATGACAAAACTAAATACACAGATAAATCCTATGGATTTTTCTACCCCAAAATCATATATATTATGCATTTGTTCATGGAGGAAAAATGTCACAATTAATTACGCAAGTTTATGGCATAACTTATTGGCAAGTCATTTATGCAAATAAATACAAACAACAAGTTTATGTATTTTTCACATGGATGAAAATGGCATATACTTAATCTACACATTTTTCTTAGAATTTTTCATACATAAAACATTTTAATCTGATGTACGATTATTTAAATATGAGCATTTTAAAATGACCCAATTACCTAATTTATTAAAAATACAGTTGGGCCTAACAGTGAGCGCAATATAAACATCAGACTAGGGGCGGCTCACCTTGCTGGGTTGGCCCAGATCAGAGAGGAAGCTGGGCAGAGGTGGGGAGCTGGGTCGATGGCTTACAAGGGCCACGCAGGCGCTGGGGCGACGACCCAGCGAGCGCTCAGGCGCGGCTTCTCGTCCCGCTCGGGTTGGAGGCAGCCAGCCATGGTGGCAGTGCACCGGCGATGGACTGGGACGCGGGGCTACGTCGGCGAGGGGAACCAGTGGCGGGGGCACGGATCCAGGCCGGGATCACCACATCTGGCTGGCGGCGGCGTAGATCGGCCTCGGGGCGGCGGCCATCACACCTCTTTCCATGGCGGCGGCGAGCTCCTACAGAGAGAGAGAGGGAGCAGATGAGAGAGGGAGAGGAAGGAAGAAGAGGGAAGGGCGCGGGGTCCCGCCTCTTGGCTCGCCGCCGACGGGGCTCCGGTGGCCAGCGGCGCCGGATCTAGGGTATCGTCCCCTCGACCGGCTGCGAGCGCGGGCTGCGGATGATGGACGACCGTGTGGGGAGGTTACGGTCGTCGGACGTGTAAGATTTGACCACGGACATGTCCAGTAGGTGGGGATTTGGACGAATTGGACATCTAATTTCGAATCTAAGACCTGAAAATGATGAGGAAGGAGTGGATTTCGGGTTTGTACGGATGTGGGGCTAGAAGGTGGGGGTTTTAGGGGGGGTGGCTGCAATTTTACATGGGGGCAACCCTAGAGAGTGAGTGGGCTCTCTCCATGGGGGGTTATATATAGGATATGGAGTAGGGTGGGTTGAACCTCAGTCGTTCGACTGCGATCCGATGACCACGAACAAAGGGGCAAGCTAGGTTGGGCTAGTAGGCTATGTAGTTCGGCTAAGTGGGGATGAGAGGGAGGTTTGCGGCTCGTGATAGAGTTTTTGAAACACAGAAACGTCCGCTAATAAACCGATCACTTCACTGCTACTATCGACCGTTCGGGTATCAAAAGAACTCGGAATGAGACAAAATTTGGCAGGCGGCCTACCTACAATATAATAAGACCGCACGCCAACTTTTGACTCAACCCGAGGATATTTTAAACACACTTTAAAAACAATAATTTTTGCAATGCCGCGGACGCGTGTGTGGGTCGTTGGTCTCAAAACGGGCAACGACAAGAACAGAGAGAACGGGTGACTACGAACGGATGCAACTTTGAAAACTCATGTTCACAAAATGCCGATGTTATGTAGATGGTGCGAATGATGAGATAATGAATGGAACAACCAAATGAAACACAAGATGAGAATGCAATAAAAGGGAATCTTCTGGAGCGTTGGTCTTGGGTTGTTACAAGTGTATCCCATAGTCTAAGCCAAATATAGACCATCATAAGTCAAAAAACGTCTCCAGCGGTTGGTCTATCGCGTGGTCTAAATTTTATACTTCCTCTAATCCTGCTACGCGTCGCCCATATTCGGACCACCGAGCGAGGACGTCCAAAGAAAAGTTGCTCATCATGATCTCACTCCCACGCCGACCCGAAGAAACTAGAGATGAGGAGGATGCCTACGCCACTGCCTCGAGCTCGTCATCGCTCAGGTTTGCCCTATTTTTCCACATTCTCAAAGGATGTGAGGGGAGAGAGACGGAGCAGGGAGACAGGGGCGCTAGATCTGATGCTGCCGCCGACCGACCTTGCCCCTGAGCTGGTGAAGATGCGAAGGTAGAAGGGGCGATGTGAGCGCCGCCCTTGCCCTTTCCCTTGCATTGAAGGTGGGGGCTTCACTGAGGAGAGACGACGGGGGTGGCTGCCGTGGCGATGGCTTCAATGGGGAGAGACAGGGAGGAGGCAGAGGTTGGGGGAGGTAGGAGGAGGATGCCGGGGCAGGTAGGAGTACGAGTTTAGGGAAGGGAGGTCACGGAGGTGGGGCAAGGAGGAGGCGGATCTGAATACGATGTGGCTGCTCTATATTTGCTCCTCTCTATATATGTTCTATGCTCTGTCTCTGTATTGCTGCTACTATCATCTATATATACTACTTGTAAGTGCATCTAGTGCCCCTTAGTGATTTTGGTGTATTGAAGACTTATAGGTTAAGAGACTGATGCGTTTGTAAGTGTACACATGGTCTATAAGTCGCTAACGAGTTTGATCTATTCGGAGATTATCAACCCCTAAAAATGTATGTCTTCAACTGAATACTTTGGTGAAGACTTTGCTAAAGACTTTGGTATTCTCTAAAGACTTTGAAAATGAAGAAGTTAGTGTGACCTTGAAGATATGAACGAGGACTATGATGCGTGAAGACTTTTGTTTTCGTAGTTTCATTTTCTTTGTTAGAGTCATAGGAAACACCGTACAGTTAAAGGGGGATGAGATAATACTAAGGATAATTTCAAATTGATGCTCAACTCAAAAGCCACAACCTATCCAATCCTTCGAGTGAAGCCTTTGGAAATCTCTTGAAGTTCAGTCAAGTTCTTCAGTCACAGAGACGATGTTCATATGGTCTCTAAGGAAATTTGTCTTACCGAGGAGTTATGATTTCGCCAGTGTGAATTGCATACAAGTGAGGAATATGATAAGCCTGAGGACTTTCATAATTCGAAATTCCGACCATTGTTGTGCTTAGTGCTAGCTGTCCCCAATCATCGTATCCACATAACGGTCATATCATTGGGCGCATTTATGTCTTATGATACGATGTTGCACCCTGGCTATAAAGAGCCACCCCCACAACCACTAGTTGGCTGGTTGCTCCGGGAGAGAACTGCCATTTGTCATTTGAGAGAAACCCATCCTCACAAGACTTTGAGAGAAAATCAGCACTGAGGAAAAACCCCAAAACCTAACCACCAAACCCAAAGTGATTGAGCATCACTAAAGAAATTGTTCCTGTGTGGAACCAACGCTTGTTACCTTTGAAGATTGTGTATCTTTTAGACGGTTAGGCATCATTGTCTAGTGCATCCTGCAGTCAATTGGGGATCACAGAGTGACCTTGGTCTAGAGCATCCAGCAGTCAATAGCGAATCGCCAGGTGACCAGTTTGTGAGGGTTTTGGAAGTCTACCCTAAAGAATTACTAGGAGTGTGGGGCGAGGACTATGTGACCTTAGCTCAAATAGAATACGGTAAGGACTGTGTGTCCTCTTGTTTAAATTCCAAGACGCTCTGAACCAGACGTACGACTGTCACAGCAGTTGGAACTGGGTCATCAAACCATTGTCTTCATCGAGCTACCTGGTTCTATTCCCTCAACCCTTTCATTTCCTTAGGTACTAGTTGTTGAAATTAATTGTTACTATTTGAATAATTTGACTAAAGACTTTCTCAACTTCCTCACCTCAAATTCTTCAAGTTACCTTTTTCCTCACCTGCTTATCCTATATCACGCTACTTGTAATCTGTGCATGCTTTATTTCATCATGATGACTATGCTACTATTATGTTTCTCATGCACTTGAGTACTTATTTTGCTGCTAGTTATTCATCACATTTCAAATCCCTCGAGTTGAAATTCCTCAGTGATGAATTTTTAAAAATTGCCTATTCACCCCCCTCTAGTAAATATAACGCACTTCCAATTGGTATCAGAGCAAAGTACTCCCTTGTTCTGTGTGATTTTGCTTTAACCACCTGGAGTTCTAGTTATGTCGACTACAGGTATGTTCAAGATTTCCGTGGGTTTTCCTACCTTCGATGGGTCTTACTATCCCTACTAGAATAACAAGATGTGCATGCATCTTGAGGAAATTGACAATGATCTCCGGTAGGATGTGGAAAATAGTGTTCCATCTGTTAGTCCAACGATCAACGCTGCTGATCTGAAGAGATTCAAGCAACTTGATTCACATGCCAAGAATATCATCTGTGGCCATCTGAGAAAAGGTCAGTATGGAAAAGTGAGGGCTTTGGAGTCTTCTAAGCTTATCTGGGATAGTTTTTCCAAAGTCAACGAAGGTTATTCCACTCAACGTGACTCCCGTGTTGATGTTCTTCACAATCTCGTCAACCGTTTAGAAAGACTTGACAATGAGAATATTCATCAAACTTTTGATCGTCTCACTAATATCTCCGATGAGCTTCAAGCATTGGGTTCCACTAATATCATCGACCACGAGGTGGTGAAGAAACTGCTAAGATCTCTTGATTCCTCATTTGACACAATAGCTTTGACGATTCAAGAGGTTGGAGACTACAAATCACTTGATCCTGCTGATATACTTGAGAGACTCAATAGTCATGAATTCCAACAAGCTGAGAAGAGATACCTCTACGGGCCAAGGTATGGAAGATCTTGTGCTCTCAAGGCAAAAGCAATTTCCTCATCTGAAGGCGAAGATTCTGATAGTAGCCTTGGTGATCCTGAAGAACTGAGACAGGAGCTGGCAATGCTCGTGAGAAAATTCCAGAAGTTCTCAAGGAGAGGCTGATTTGGAAAGTCATTGAAAATTGGTTTGAGGAAATCATATTCCTCAAGCGACTACAAGAAGAAAACTTGTCACAAATGCAAGAAATCTGGTCACTTTATCTCCGACTGTCCTCTGTTGGAAAAACAATCAAAGAAGAAGAAGTACAAGGACAACAATTCTGATGACTTGAAGAAAAATAAGAAATCTTCAAAGTCCTCATCTGCAAAGTCCTCAGCTTCAAAGTCGTCATCGCACAAGAAGAATGGTTCCAGAAAGGCTTGGGATTTCGTTGGGAAGGAAATGGATTCTAAAGAAGAATCTGAAGAATATGAAGAAGAGGAAGAATCTGAGGTGGAGTCGGAATCTGGTGTTGTTAGCCTTGCTCTCGCTACTGCTTTCGTTGGCAAGTCCATCTTTAAGGATGAAGAAAATGACTACTCCAATGACTCTGACATCAGCAATGATGAACATGCTCCCACTTACCGCTTCATGACAAAAGGCGTCAAGTCATTCCTAGAATCTCCCAATCTTGATGACACTAAATATCCTAGGTGGACAGTTCTGATGAAGAAGCATCCCATATCAACGAACAATGAGCTATGGACTATTACTGAACTTGTACTGATTGAACTCTACAAGATGGCAAATGCTGAGGAAATTCGTATGTAAACTCAACTAGATGCTCAGGCGAGGAACATCATCTGCTGAAGCCCATGAAGCTTCATGTTCAAAGGCATCTGTCATCTCCAAAATGCAAAGCTCATTTCGCATAGGATCATGGACAGCAATGAAGGCTATCACACTCGTCAAGATCCCATGTTCATCGTACTCGATAAATTCCTCAAATCCCAAGAAGCAGATCCTGGTTCATCTTCTTCACTTTGTCTTACGGCAAAAGGTTGCAAGGTACACAAGCATCACTCCTCTTCTGATGAATATGTGAAACCTAACTAAGCCAAACTTGCTAATATTGCCACTAAGGAACAAAGTACACTTGAAAAACTTAAGAATCTATTAGACAAAAGTGATGATCTATTGAATGAGGAAGTGGATCGAACTCAAACTCTAACGAATGATCTCAAAAGTCTTCAGTTAAAATATGATAACCTTCAGAGTCATCATAATGCTCTCTTAGTCGATCATGAGAAGATTTCTTATGAAATTCTTCAAAGAAAGCAAGATCTTGAGAAACTAAGAGTGTCTCATGAGGATCTTCAAAGGGAAAAAGATTCCCTACTAGCTCAACAAATCAGTACCGCTCAGGAAGAATTTGTTCCACCAAGTTTGAAATGCATCGAATGTGAAACTGCTAATCCTTCACCTAGGTGTTCAAATGCTTCTATTGCTGCAAATTATTCAACTATCCCCGTGGTCACAAATTCCTCATCTGAAGATACAACAAGTACCACTAACAAAAATGTAGGGTTGAAGGAATTCTATGTGATAGGCATGTACAAAAGTCTCAAAGGGCATCAAACCCTGTGCTATGTTCCCAAAAAGCAGATCCTAAACACGAACCCTAGGAAAGAGGGTATTGCATTTGAGAGGAAACTCAATGCTGATGGATCCAACTGTACACCTGACTAGTACCCCAAAACCTCATGGGTTGCTGCAAAAGGACCCCCTGTAGATCCATCCACTTTATCTAGCTTTACTTGTGAAACTTCATATTCCTCTAATGAGTCACTTGACTCCAACTACAAATTCTTCAAAAATCAGAATGGTGACTTATTTGCCAGATTTGTTGGAACTAACTTCAGAATGGTTTACCTATGAGGAAAATCTAGGCTCCTTGGAGTTGATTGGAAAATATTCAAGTGAATGTCCTCATGACACCACCCATGAAGAAAAGGAACCCCAGATCAAATTCCTCTTATGGACCAAAGTCTTCACTTGGACTAGATTCCTCAAATGGTCAAAAGTATCATTCTCGTTCTAATGCACCTGTTTCGTATGGAAAGTCTAAGAGTTCTGAATATGTGCATTATTCTTCAAATCATTATGTTCATAAGTCCTCGAAGAATTTCTCTACTTATTCATATGAGTACTCTAACTTCCGTCGTATGAAACAAAGTGCACTAGCTTCAATGCCTCCTTTCTCATATGGAGCTCGCAAAATGATGAATTCTTTGCTACCCCTCCAAATGTGGGTGGTGAAGAAATTGAACTAATTTCTTATGCAGGGTCAGGTCTCTAGTCAAACTTGAACGACTGATGAATTTGCTGGAGACCTAGGGAAATGCTTGGAAGGATGCAAGCTAATCATGGAGAAATGAATTCCTCATTTCTCACATCCTCACACTGCTTTACTTACTATGTTGTGTGATGAAATTCTACCTGATGAAATTGATGTCATACTCTTCATTGTGAGGCATATCAGTCCGTAAGTTGTACTAATTCATCTGAAGGATAAGACTCCAAAAGCTACTGGGTGGGTCCTCGATAGTGGATGCACCAACCACATGATTGGTGACAAGAATCTACTAATGAATTTACCACTTAACCCATCTCATCTTAAGCATATCACCTATGGTGACAAAGGAAAAAGCAAGGAATTGGGTCTATCTAAGGTTGCAATCTCGAAGGACCGACACATGGATCAGGTGATGCTTTTCGAATCCCTGAGGTTCAACCTCATGTCTATCTCAATGCTTTGTGATATTGATATGGTTTTCGTCTTTGGAAAATATTATTGTGTTGTCGTCATGGAATCTGACCATTCCAAAGTGTTCAAAGGCTTTAGGAGAGGAGACTTGTATATTGTTGATTTCTCTGTAGGTCCTCAGCCTGCCACGTGCCTACTTGCGTAGTCCTCTGAAGGCTGGTTGTGGCATTGATGACTTGGACACACTGGTATGAGGAACTTTCACACGCTCGTGAATAAAAAGCACGTCATTGGCATTGAAGGTGTCAGATTCCTCAAGGACCACCTCTTTGGTGCTTGTGAGTATCGAATGATGACTAGATCCAAGCATCCCTCGAAGACAATCATGATCTTGACTCGTCCTTTTGAATTGCTTCACCTGGACCTCTTTGTCCCCAGTCATTACTCCACACTAACAAATTATTTAAGTTTGTACGGCTTTGTCATTGTTGATGATTACTCTCGTTACACTTGGGTGCATATTATTATGTACAAAAATGAAGTACATGTTGTCTTCATATGATTTGCTTCAAGGGCCACAACAAACTTCGGCATCAAGATCATGCATATTAGGATTGATAATGGGACCGAGTTCAAGAACACCAATCTTGATGAATATCTTTATGAACTTGGTATTACTGATGACCTATCTTCCCCATATACTCCTCCGCAGAATGGCGTCGTGGAGTGCAAGAACATGACTCTTGTTGAGATGGATCACACCATACTTGATGAATACAAGACTCCTCGTCGCTTCTGGCCTAATGCAATTGATACAACATGCAACATCATCAACACTGAAGACGCCATAACTTATATTGGGTTTCTTGCTAGTCATGAGTTCAAGGCTACTGAAGATGTCATACCCACTGAAGAACCTCCACCTACTAAGGAAGTCATTCCAACCAATGAAGACATTTATGCTGATACACATCAAGAAAATGGTGCTAAAGAAAATCCTCAGCCATGTCAACATGCTCATCCAAGAGTTGCAAATGAATTGCAGATTGACAAAATCATTGATCACATCAATGCACCAGGTCCCCTCACTCGCTCAAGAGCTTCACATTTGACTAACTTTTGTGGGCACTTTTCTTGTGTCTCTATCAAAGAGCTCACCAAAGTTGATGAAGCATTCAAGGAGCCTAAACGGATTCAAGCTATGCAAGAGAAATTGCATCAATTTAAGTCGAACAACAGGTGGGAACTTGTCAAGCGGGTAGATCCTTGCAAGCACAACACCATAGGTACCAAGTGGATCTACCGCAACAAGAAAGATGAAAATGGCCTTGTGGTAAAGACTAAGGCTCGTCTTGTAGCTCAATGCTACACACAGATTGAAGGAATTGACTTTGATGAAACTTTTGCACCTGTTGCTAGACTTGAAGCTATTTGCATATTGCTTGCTTATGCTAACCATCATGATATCATATTATATTAAATGGATGTGAAAAGTGCATTCCGCAATGGTAAGCCTGAAGAAGAAGTATATGTTCCTCAACGCCCAGGTTTTGAAGACCCTAATCATCCTAACAAAGACTTCAGACTCAACAAGGCCCTCTATAGCCTCAAGCAGGCCCCTCGGACATGGTACAACACTCTGAAGGAATTCCTCATGAAGAAAGGCTTCAAACCCGGTTCACTCGACCCAAGTCTTTTCACTAAATCCTATGACAATGAGTTATTCGTTTGCCAAATATACTTCGACGATATTATCTTTGGTTATACTGACAAACATTACAGTGATGAATTTGCCTATATGATGAGTGAAGAATATCAAATGTCTATAATGGGAGAGTTGAAATTCTTATTAGGTCTTCAAATTCTCCAGCAAGACAATGGCATCTTCATCTCTGAAGAGAAATACCTCAAGGATGTTCTGAGGAAATTCAACATGCAAGACTGCAAAGGCGTCAAAACTCCAATGCCTTCAAAAGGCCACCCTTGCACTGTCGAAAATGGTAAAGATTTTGGTTAGAAGGTATATCGCTCCATGATTGGCTCTCTATTGTAACTTTGTGCATCTAGACTAGATATTATGCTGAGTGTTTGCATGTGTGCCTGATTCCACGAATCACTGAAGGAATCACACCATAAGGTTGTGAAACATATTCTTTGATACTTAGCTCACACACCAATGCTTGGATTATGGTATCCCAAGGGATCAAATCTTCACCTTGTTGGATACTCAGATGTTGACTATGTCGGAGATCGTGTGGATCACAAGTCAACCTCAGGAACATGTCATTTCCTCAGATGATCCTTAGTCTGTTGGTCCTTGAAGAAGCAGAACTGCGTGTCACTATCTACTGCTGAAGTTGAGTACATTTCTGTTGGTTCATGTTGCGCTTAGTTGCTATGGATGAAGAAAACCCTTAAGGACTATGGCATCAAGGTTAAGAATGTGCCTCTCTACTGCGACAACGAGAGCACTATCAAGATTGCTTACAACCCGGTTCAACACTCCAAGACCAAGCACATCCAGATTCGTCATCATTTTCTTCAAGATCATGTACTCAAGGGAGACATCTCCATCGACCACATCCCCACTGAAGAACAACTAGGTGATATTTTCACTAAGCCCTTGGATGAAATGAGATTTTGGAAGTTGCGGTATGGGTTAAATATCTTAGAATCTGTGAATGTTCTTTGAAAAGACACACATCCTAAAATTTATGCAAAATTGATGCCTTAGATGTGCAACACATGAAGTAACGTTTTTCTTCAATCAATAAAGAATAACCCTTTAAGTGTGAAGAAATTAATGAAGAATTTCATTCTCAGAACCCTACAACAATTGTACGCGGTGTCTGAAATCATCATTCTTATACGGTGGGTCATGCCACCAACCATAGTTGAAATTCTTGAAAGTTATGTTTTTCGTCATTTTTCAAATTCTTCTATTTTTCCAATTCCTCAAGTTTGCAAATTCCTCATTTTTCACCTTCTTCAAACTATGCAACTGGTGTTCTTCATTGACTATATATATATGAGTTTTCAATGTCCTCAACAACATTCACTTATTGCTAATTCTTCATGTGTATTTTCATCTAAGTGAATGTGATAGGACCCGTTCCCCTCTATGCTAACCTCAACCTAGTCTATTCACAAATTCTTCATATGGGTTCTACTTTGAAACTCATTCAAAGTCTTCACTGTGTCCTTGACAGCTGACGAATTTGCTAACGGAAACTTTAAAACTTTTACTGTCAAAATTTTCGGCGCTTCCCACTCAAAACGTTCTGATTCCCACAACTGGATAACCCACGACCCCCAACTATCTCCTACTGAGAATGTGGGTGACACATGTCGCATGGAGAGCATGGGTCAGGGGCAATCTGGTCCAAAATCTTCGGAGCGCTTGGTTTTTAGTACCACTATAAATACCCCTTCCCTTTCACTATGCTCGAGTTACTCCTCAGTTCCCTCTCTCTCCCGATCTTAGACGTAGCGCCACCGCTAAATTCATCGTGGTCAGAGAGGCGGAGCTTCATTGCCTCGACCTCGTCGTCGTCGTACTCACATCAGCCGTGGAAGTCTTCACCCTGCCGCCGCTGTAGCTGTCTCCCTCTGCCAAACTAGGGTGCGGGAGATCTGGACGGACGAACTCCTCAGATTTGATCTCTCCATTCGTCGTGTTCTTCATCAGGGTAAATAAAATCTAATTTTACTGCCCTTTTGTGATCTTCATGTTTTTCACAAAATCCCCAAAGGTGTTTATTCTTCAAGAATCATCTTCTTAAGCACCTCATATGTTTCATTCCCTTGATGTTTTTCCTAAGTTATGATTTTCTTCAAGATTCCTCAATTGTGTGGATCCTCAAATTAGCACAACTATGAACCTCATACAAGAACACTTTGTGAAATTCCTCAAGACACATATTGTCAAAATCTTCAACTTGATGTATTTTGAAAAATTCCTGAGAACACATATGACCTCTTCAAATTCCTTGCACCTATACTCTATTCACAGGTATACATGTTTTCTAATGAATCACTAGGTTCTCATCAACTTAACTCATTTGCAGCGTTCCTTGAGGAAAAATTATATACATCTTCAGAATCATCAAAAGTTCAAAGTCATCAAATGAAGAAAATGGCAGATGGTAAAAGACCTCATAACGGTGGAAAGAAGGCTGAACAGAACACGGCCTTTGAAATATTTGAGGATCTATATGCTTGTTATTGTAGTCCTGGTGAAGCTATTCATGGGAAAGAAAAAAAGAGCAGAGGAAAATCAGAATTCAGAGGATTGAACGGAGGTGGATGAAGGAGTGGACCGAATATCGTTATGTCACTCCCAAGTACATGAAGAAATTCCCACACAAACCTCCTTGCAGAAGGGCTCCTCCTGCTGATGATCAAGAAGTTGACCCCCTAGCATGGCTCATGGTAAAGGCTTTCCAAATGAATGGGATAAGCATCAAAGAAAAACTTCAGAGAACTGCCAAAGCAGCAGTGAAGCAATTCAATGACGAATCTGTTGTTGTTGCCTCTGCTAGAGCCTCTACTAGTCCTCCCAAGAAATCCATAGTGAAGAAGTCTGCGGTGAAGTCCAAATCCTCAACTTCCAAGTCCTCACTGCAAAATCCTCAAGCAAGTTCTTCAAAGGCTAATGCAATGCATTCAGTAGCTGCACAATCATCAGCTGCTGCCACAAAGTCCTCAAGACCTGTACAGCTTGCAACATGTCAAAGGACTACTAGCTTCTCAATTGCTTCAAGGCATCTACAAGTTCATTGATAAGCCACAAGTGTAGGGGATCAGTTGTAGCCTCTTTCGATAATTAAGAGTGTCGAACCCAACAAGGCGCTAAAGGTAAAACAAATATTCCCTCATGTTCTATCGACCACTCGTATAACTCTACGCACACTTAACGTTCGCCTTACCTAGAACAAGTACTAAATTAGAAGTACTTTTTACATGTGACGGGATAGGTTTGCAAGATAATAAAGAACACATAAATAAAAACTAGCGGATGCTAAAATAAAAAAAACAACTAAGTTAGTTTAACGAGTGTGGAAAAGTGGTGGTAGGAGTTGTGGAATTGTCCCTAGGCAATCGATAACTAGACCGATCATCATTATTGCAATTTTATATGAGGGAGAGGCATAAGCTGACATACTTTCTCTACTTGGATCATATGCACTTATGATTGGAACTCTAGCAAGCATCTACAACTACTAAAGATCATTAAGGTCAAACCCAAGCATAGCATTATAATGTATCAAGTCCGCTTTAATCCCATACGCAACAACCCACCTACTCGGGTTTATGCTTCTGTCACTCACGCAACCCACCATAGGCAACTCATGAACACATTGCTACACCCTACAACGAGGATTCCTCACGCTTTCGCAACACGGAGAGCACCATTGGACAAGACCAATAACAAAATATGCAACTCCAACCAATCATGATCGTCAATCAACCCATAGGATGACACCAATAATAAAACTTGCAACTCAAGCCAATCATGATCGTCAATCAACCCATAGGACAACAAAAATCTACTTAGACATCATAGGATGGCAACACATCATTGGATAATAATATGAAGCATAAAGCGCCATGTTCAAGTAGAGGGTACATCGGGTTGCGGCAGAGTGTACTGCTGGAGATAAATGGGGGAAGGTGATGGAGGTGTTGGTGAAGATGACAGAGTTGTTAGAGTAGATCGTCGTCACGATGATGGCCCCAACAGTGTTCCGGCACCACCGGGAGAGAGAGGGAGAGAGCCCCTCCTTCATCTTCCTTGACCTCCCCCTAGATGGGAGGAGGGTTTCCCCCCTGGTCCTTGGTCTCCATGGCGAAGGAGGGGCGAGAGCTCCTCCGAGTTTGGATCTCTCTCTCTCTTTCCTTCTATTTCTACGCTCCCAGATTTTGGCCTTTCACCATTTCTTAAATATTCGAAGATCCGTAACTCCGACTGGGCTGAAATTTTCAGGGGTTGTTATCTGGATATTAGCTTTCTTGCAGCAAGAGAAGGGCACCAACATTCTTACGGGGTGACCACAAGGGCCCAGGGCGCTGGGAGGGGGTAGGTTGAGCCCCCTGGCTGTGGTCACCGCGGGCATCGTCTCGTGTTGGTTATTTTTACCAAAAATGACATATATTCAAAAAAAATCTCTGTAGGTTTTTATCATGTTTGGACTTCGTTTGATATGGATTTTTTGCGGAAAAAAACATGCAACAAATAGTAACTAACACTACGCACTGGATCAATATGTTAGTCCCAGAAATAGTATAAAAAGTTGCCACAAGTATATGATAGTTGTAGAATATTGGCATGGAACTCTCAAAAATTATAGGTATGACGCAGACGTATCAGCATCCCCAAGCTTAATTCCTGCTCGTCCTCGAGTATGTAAATGATAAAAAAGATAATTTTTGATGTGGAATGCTACCTAGCATAATCTTGTTCATATAATCTAATCTTGGCATGATTATTAAGACATGAGTTATTCAAAGCAATAGTCTATCATTTGACATAAGATAATAATACTTCAAACATACTAATAAAGAAATTGTATCTCTTCAAAATATAATGGCAAAATAAAGTTATCCCTACAACATCATATAGCATGGCTATGCTCCATATTCCCCACACAAAGTATTTATATCATGCAGAACCCCGATGACAAGTCAAGCAATTGTTTCACACATTTTATGTTCTCAAACTTTTTCAATCTCATGTAATACATGAGCTTGAGCCATGGATATAGCACTATAGGTGGAATAGAATATTGTGGAGGTTGGGAACAAAAAGGAGAAGATAGTCTCACATCAACTAAGCGTATCAACGGGCTATGGAGATGACCATTAATAGATATTAATGTGAGTGAGTAGAGATTGCCATGCAACAGATGCACTAGAGCTATAAGTGTATGAAAGCTCAAAATGAAACTAAGTGGGTGTGCATCCAACTTGCTTGCTTAGGAAGACCTAGGGAAATTTGAGGAAGCCCATCGTTGGAATATACAAGCCAAGTTATATAATGAAAAATTCCCACTAGTATATGAAAGTGACAAAATAGGAGACTCTATATCATGAAGATCATGGTGCTACTTTGAAGCACAAGTGTGAAAAAAGGGTAGTAGCATTGTCCCTTCTCTCTTTTCTCTCTCTTTTTTTGGTGGGCATCTAAGGCCTCTTTTTTTATTTGGGCTTCGCTGGCAACTTTTATTTTTCATAAAGTCTAGAGTCTCATCCAAACTTGTGAGGGAATCATAGCTTCCATCATCCTTTCCACACATCGGAAAATTCTCTAATAATGATGGCCATCACACTTTTATTTACTTACAACTCAAGAATTACAACTCGATATCTAGAAACAAATATGACTCTATATGAATGCCTCCTGCACTGTACCCGGATATGCAATGATCTAGCATAGCAAATGACATCAAAAAACGGACAAGCCATGAAAACATCATGCTAGCTATCTTACTATCATGCAAAGAAATATGAAAATGGTGGTGCGTGTCATAATAAAGGAACGGTGGAAGTTGCATGGCCATATATTTCGGCATGGCTATGGAAATACCATAATAGGTAGGTATGGTGGCTATTTTTAGGGAGGATATATGGTGGGTTTAATGCACCCGCGAAAGTTGCGCGACACTAGAAAGGCTAGCAAAGGTGGAAGGGTGCAAGTGCGTATAATCCATGGACTCACATTAGTCATAAAGAACTCACATACTTATTGCAAAAGTCTATTAGTCATCAAAGCAAAGTATTAGACCCATGCTCCTAGGGGAGAGGTTGGTAGGAGTTACCCATTGCGCGCTCCGGACCCTCACACAAAGGTTGACAATCAATAAACAAATCATGCTCTGACTTCCTTACAGAACGGTTCACCGTATGTGCATGCTATGGAAATAAAAAACATTTACACAAGTATTTCTAACAATCCACAATTACTCACTAGCATGACTCTAATATCACCATCTTTATATCGCAAAACTATTGCAAGGAATCAAGCACATCATATTCAGCGATCTACAAGTTTTATGTAGGATTTCATGACTAACCATGTGAATGACCAACTCTTGATAACTCTCTAAATAGATATAAGTGAAGCATGAGAGTTTAATTCTTTCTACAAACGATATGCCCGTGCTCTAACAAATATAAGTGAAGAAAAAGAGCATTCTACCAATGACGGTTTTCTATGTGTGAGAAACAGGCAATCCAAACTTCAAATGATATAAGTGAAGCACATGAAGCATTCTATAAAGCCATATTCAGAAGATATAAGTGAGGTGCAAAGATCCTACTATAAATCAACAAAGGACTTTCTCATACCAGCATGGTGCATAAAAAAAATAAAAAGCACACTATGCTCCAAGATTTACGCATATCATCTGACGAATAAAACTATAACTCCAAGTAAAATTACCGATGGTTGTTAGAAGAAAGAGGGGATGCCTTCTTGGGCATCCCCAAGCTTAGTTTCTTAGGAGTCCATGAGTATTACCTTGGTTTTCCTTGGTAATCCCAAAGCGTAGTCTCTTTCCACTCCTTATTACTTCATCCATCGTGATCTCACCCAAAATTTGAAAACTTCAATCACACAAAATTAAACAAAACCCTCGTGAGATCCGTTAGTATAATAAAGAAAATTACAACTTTAAGTACTGTTGCAAGCCCATTCATATGTTGTTTTTGCACTTTAGCTACTTTAATATAACTTCTCCATGGCTTATACTACCGATACAATCGATGGTTTCATCAAAACGAGCAAAACAATCCATCAAAAGTAGAATCTAACAAAAACACGACAGTCTGTAGTAATCTGAACATTCACCATACCTGTGTAAATCTAAAAATTCTGAAACATTAGGACAGAATAAAGCTTTTTCATATAAGTACTTTGTAAAAAAATCATAAACTTTTGACATTCCAGTAAAAAATGTAAATTTACGCACTACAGGCAAAGTTTCTGTTTTTGCACTGCTCACACAAAACAAGCAATTTAATCATCCTAAAGGCAAATCTCCGCACATTATTGTTATAATACAAGTGATTTATACAAGTTGATAATTATTTTTTTTGAAAAGTTTATGTAATCAAGATTCACAAAGTTTCCATGGGCATGAACAAAGTTCAAGGCTAGCCCCCACTTCAACGGTGCTCGTCTTTCTCACTTTCACTTTTCTTTTTGAAAAAGTTTTAACTTCCCCACTTTATTTTTTTGTTTTAAGTCTATATGAAATCACACAACAGGATAAAATGGCTCTCTAAAACTTCCGGTTTGTCTCCCTAGCAGCGCTTTCTTTAAAGGCATTAAGCTAGTCATAAAGTGCTCAAGTAATGGATCCACCCGATCCCAAGGTATACAAATCCAGTTGTAATTTAGTAGTGATCACAAAGTTGTATATATCCTGTGACAATGAATTCTAACTCTCTTCCTATGCATTGGCACGTCATACAAGAATAATTCATGCAGACAAAGTAAAGGCCGATACATAGCATAAGTGGTTTCTGGCAAATTTATTTTATTGAAAACATAGAGAGGTGAAGATTTGGTGCCTCTCTCATAATAATTGCAAGTAGGATAGCAAAGCACATTCATATTATATCCATCAAAATCATCATGTGTGATAGTAAAATGCAACCCATCAATATAATCCTTAATAAGTGCAAACTTCTCCGATATAGTGTAGTTGGGATAATTCAAAAAGATAATAGGACTATCATGTGTGGGTGCAATAGCAACAATTTTATTTTTTAACATAAGGAACTATAACAAGTTCATATCCATAAGCATAATTCATATTGGCATCATGGCCACAAGAATAGCAAGCATCAATTTCGTCAAAAAGGGATATTTCAAATGAATCCAAGGGATCATAGCAATCGACATAGCAGTCATCCTTCGGTAAGCACGAAGGGAAATTAAACAATGTATGACTTGAATAGTTACCCTCATTAGAATGTGGGCATGGGTAGGTAATCCAGTCTTCCTCCTTTTGTTCTTCACTCTTCTCCTCATCTTTTTCATCCAATGAGCTCATAGTATCATCAATTTCTTCTTTCATAGATTCCTGCAAAATATTAGTCTCTTCTTGGATATCAAAGGCTTTCTCAATAAACTGATAAATATGGGCATTATATTCATAATTGGCATAATAATAATGAAGCATAGCCAAATTTTGGGATCGGTAAACAACATCATCATAATGTTCATACTTTTCAAACAAAGCTTCAATTTCATAAGCACCGTTAAAAGCAACAAACTCTTCTATTTGTTCCACATCATAGTAATCATATATACTATGAGCATAACAAGCCAAGGTTTCAATATCATTAAATTTACATGAAAAGGGAAGATGTTTAGCCTTCATCCTAGAGCAACATGTAATATCATATCTCAAGCATAGATTGCAAGCTTACCATTTCAACATATGAATTTGATCCCATAACAGTTTCCCTTTTTGAGTCAAGCGATAATCCCTAAAGTATTCATGTTGATCCAACGTGTATCCCTTTATATAATTGAATGGGTTTTTTCTCAGGACCATTCAAGTAGTGCATAATATCTTTCACATAACGAGCATCGAGGGTTTTAGAAGATTCCCCATCTCCATGAGTAGCAAGTACTCCTAATATTTTTGGTATTTAGTGTTGCATATCCATAACTAAATATATAGAACAACTTAGAACAGCAAATAAAATCTAATTAGTGATAAAGCAAACAAGCACCCACAAGAATATTCACCCCACGCTATTGCTCCCGGGCAACAGGGCCAAAAAATGGTTTCGATAACCCACAAGCGTAGGGGATCAGTCGTAGCCTCTTTCGATAAGTAAGAGTGTGGATCCCAATGAGGAGCTAAAGGTAGAACAAATATTCCCTCAAGTTCTATCTACCATCAGTACAACTCTATGCATGCTTAACGTTCGCTTCACCTAGAACAAGTATGAAACTAGAAGTACTTTGTAGATGTGACAGGATAGGTTTGCAAGATAATAAAGAACATGTAAATAAAAACTAGGGGCTGACAAGATATAGAAACATCTAAGTTAGTTTAACGAGTGTGGAAAAGTGGTGGTAGGAGTTGCGTAATTGTCCCTAGGCAATCGATAACTAGACCAGTCATCATTATTGCAATTTTATATGAGGGAGAGGCATAAGCTAACATACTTTCTCTACTTGGATCATATGCACTTATGATTTGAACTCTAGCAAGCATCCGGAACTACTAAAGATCATTGAGGTAAAACCCAACCATAGCATTATAAGGTATCAAGTCCTCTTTACTCCCATATGCGTTAACACACCTACTTAGGTTTATGCTGCTGTCACACGCACAACCCACCATAGGCAAATCATGAACACATTGCTACACCCTAAAGCGAGGATCCCTCACTCTTGCGCGAAACGGAGAACACCATAGGACAACAGCAATGATAAAACATGCACCTCAAACCAATCACGATCATCAATCAACCCATAGGACAACAAAAATCTACTCAGCCATCATATGATGGCAACACATACTTGGATAAACATATGAAGCATAAACCACCATGCTCAAGTAGAGGGTACAACGGGTTGTGGGAGAATGTACTAGTGTAAATACATGGGGGAAGGGGATGGAGGTCTTGGTTAAGATGACGGACTTGTTGGAGTAGACCTTCTTCATGATGATGGCCCCGGCAGCGTTCTGGCGCCACTGCAGAGAGGTGGAGAGAGCCCCCTCCTTCTAATTCTTCCTTTACCTCCCCCTAGAAGGGAGGAGGGTTTCCTGTATGGTCTTTGGCCTCCATGGAGGCTGAGGGGCGAGACACCTTCGAGATTGGATCTCTATCTCTTTCTCATTTTCCTTCTGTTTCTGCACTCCTAGATTCTGTCCTTTCACTATTTCTTACATATCCGGAGATACCGAACTCCAACAGGTGAAATTTCGAGGGGATTGTTATCCAGATATTAACTTTCTTGCGGCGGATGAAGGACATCAATCACCTTACAGGGTGACCACAAGGGCCCATGGCGAGGCCAGGGGGGTAGGCCGCGCCCCCTGGCTTGTGGTCACCTCGTGCAACGTCTCGCGTTGATTCTTCTTCTCAAAAAGCACATATATTCCAAAAAATCTCCGTATATTTTTATCGCCTTTGGACATCGTTTGATATGGATTTTCTACAACACAAAAAACATGCAACAAACAGGAACTGGCACTGTGCACTGGTTCAATATGTTAGTCCCGGAAATAGTATAAAAAGTTGCCAAAAGTATACGCAAGTTTTAGAATATTGGCATGAAACAATCAAAAATTATAGATATGACGAAGACGTATCATTCATCAGCCCAAGCACATTCATCAACTAGTCCTTCTCTACTGAAGGTGAAAGCTACTGTTGGACGAGGCGCTCGACCAAGTCCTCACCTAAAGAAAGTTCTGTGCCAGGTACCATCAAATTCTCAAGATGATGAAGCTGATGATGAGGAACTTGAGGAAATCATCATAAACAAGCAAGAAAGAGTGGTGAAGCAAAGGTCACTCAAATTCCTCACTAGTTGGATCCAAAACGAGTGTTGAACTATATTGACATTTGACACAAGGATCCCAACACTCTGATTGATGATTTGCATCTACCTGTTAGTCCATGTCATGTACTCACTGCTTTCATTCTTGAAGAAAAGTGGAAGTATCAAAAGGATCGACAAACCAGGAAAGCTCAGTACAAGAAGGAGCACTTCTTGAAGAGTAATGTTCTGAAGCTTTATCTAGAACAACTTGTGACCATGCAATCTGAGATCAAAACCTCAGTGATGAATTCAATCGATACTATTCTTACTGGCAAGGTGCCAAGGTCCATTTCGTCAAAGTGGCTAACAGAGCCATCAATGACCACAACAAGAGGGTTGCAGCTCAATCACAACCACAAATTCCTCAGGCTGAATCCTTTGCTCAGCATGCTGAAGAAACTGCAAGTGCAGCTGAAGAAATTCAGGCTGTTGAAGAACCTCTCAGGGCAACCTCCACTGTTGCACCTAAACAAATTGCCAGACCAGCTGAAGTTTTTTGCTTCACTTGAAGAAACTGCTCCTCCTTCACCCTCTATTGAAACTGCAAAATCTTCAAGGGTCAAGAATATCAACCTTCCTTCTGCATCAGTAGCGAAGAAAACAAAGGCAGGGGAGAAGAAGGCTGCTAAGAAAAGAAAAGCATCAACTTCAGATTCCTCAGATGTGAAGAAGTTGAAGACTATGTCAAGTTCTTCAACTGAGCCCATTGATGCTACCCCAATCTCCTCTGTGCCTGCCTATGAGATAGTTCCATTTGGCATTGACTATGTCATTTCAAATGATAAAGATGAAGAAGATCATTATGCTACTTGCTCAAAGAAAATGCTTCAACCCCTCTGGTATCATCGCCCTAGCCTCAATTAACTACTGATGAGGACGACGTTGAAAAAATTGATGAGGACGTGGACATTGGAAATACAACTCCACTTACCAATTATGAATATTGGGAAGCTGCACAACCAAATTCACCAATGACCACTCCCCTCACCCAAATTTCTCAGTCACCAGCGCAGATTGAGGAAATTCTAACAGGATCTGATGATTTGGCGGGACCTATCTCTTCAATTCCTTAAGATATTCCAGCTGCATCAGCGAAAGAAATTGCTGCTCCTACTGCACCTAAGGAAATTGCTACTCAAATTCCTCAGTCTAAAGAAGTTCCTACTATGCCAAAGGAAATTTTGGGCCGCTACAATCCAAATCTTTAGCCGAATCCAAAAATGCAATTCAAAGGCTCAAAGCGCCCCAAATTCATCAAGATAAATTTCTTCAACGAGCACATATTCTTCACAGGGCCAAATCCATATGATTCAGCAAGGGCCGATCGCACCACATTTTGAACACCTACACAAATGAATTACTATGCATCAGTGCTGCTTGACAAAGAGAAAGTCTCCGAGTATTAGCAAATTCCTCATGCAGATATGGAAACTATCCCATGCTTCACACTAGAGCTTGCAGTTCTTCATGATTCTAGAATTCTTCCAGTTTGCATGGACATATGTGATTAGAATGAAGAGCTCATTCTTCAATTCTATGCAACCTTGCACATCACAGGTGATGCTTCTGATGCCAATTCTTGGGTTCTGGACTGGATGGCTAGATCCACTCACTACACTGCCCCAGCCTCTAAATTGCTTCGAACTATGCCAATACCAATTCCCTCACAATGAGAAAGATGACTATTTGATAAACCTAAATTACCCATTCACATGATGCAAGTGTTGATGAAGCCTTTGGCTCCAGGAAAACCTCAAAAGACCACTTGTGAAGGATTTTCTCTATGTACCTAGGACCGTATATCACATTCTAACCAAAACTATCAGTCCTCTAAAGGGTCAAAACTCTGAAGAAGAACAAGAAGTGTAGGGAATCATGAAGAATATGTCATTCAACAACATTCATGGGATTCCCATCAATTGCCATGATTTCTTCATGAGGACTCTAGCCAATGCTCCTACAACCCCATTTGAAATCATGAAATTCATCAGATCAAGGTCCTCAATTCCATTCAAGGATGATTTTTAGAATCACTTCAGTTTTCTGCCTCGGATCAAAGTCCTCAAGAACACATTTTCTTCAGTTGAGGGAAAAGGCAAATATGTCATTGATGAAGGTACTCATCTATTGGATGGCCAGTTTCACAAAGTTGCATCTTATTCCACCAATGATGACTCTGGTACCCAAGATTCTACTGCAAAAGCCTCATCATGAAATCCTCTAGAAGCTTCCCCTTGTGTGATGATCGATCGAGAGATTCTCCTAAGTCTTCATTAGAAGGTTGATCGCAATCACAAGTGGGTAAAGCGTCAGATTGTCTCAATTCTACAGAACATGACTGTGATGCAGAACTCTATGAAAAAAATCACTACTATGTGCATGAAATATTCGATCGCGCATGGGCCATTCTCACACATCTCTAGACTCCTGAAGAACTCAAGGCGATGGAATTTCATCAGAACTTTGACTGGTCTCATCCTCCTTAGAAGAAATTCAGAAAAGTTCAAGTTCCTCAGCTGGTTACAAGCTCATATTCTTAATCACGCGAGGCAGATGATGCTCAGGATATTGACAACACTGCGGCAGGCCCTGCATCGACAAACTAGCCCGACAATGCTGGTGCTCCTCCATCACCATCCAGATGGAATTCTTCAGGGGCGTTAGTCCCCACTTTTTTGTCCCTTTTGGTCTTTGATGACAAAGGGGGAGAAAATTTGAGTTAGTCTCTAAGCGGGTCTCTCTATATATGGTTTGTTTTTTGTTTAAGTTACAACTCTCGCTCTTCTGAAGCTTTTGTTGGTTGAGTTGTGAACTTTAAGTCCTCTGGTGGTCTGACTCTTTTGAACTGCTTTCCGCATGTTTATTTCCTGAAGTACCTTAATGCATCCATCCTGAATTTCGTTCGACACCATTTTCATCATGCATTTCAAATTCTTCATATCATATGTTAAATGTGTGGATGAATTACAATATATAGTGGGAGTTCTCCATGTTTTTAACCTGCCATGTGCATTTGCAGTCCAAAGCAAATTCCTCAAATACGCACATCTTTAGGGGGGTACTTATATATCTTGCCATCAAATTCCTCAAACTCAGTACTTACACTTCATATTTTTATCCTTGTTGAAAACTTAACCTATTTGTCATCAATCACAAAAAAGGGGGAGATTGTAAGTGCATCTAGTGCCACTTAGTGATTTTCGTGTATTGAAGACTTATAGGTTACGAGACTGATGCATTTGTTGGTGGACACATGCTCTATAATTCGCTGACAAGTTTGATATATTTGGAGATTATCGAGCCCTAAAAATGTATATCTTCCACTGAAAACTTTGGTATTCTCTAAAGACTTTGAAAATGAAGAAGTTGGTGCGACCTTGAAGATATGAACAGGGACTATGAAGCGTGAAGACTTTTGTTTTCGTAGTTTCATTTCCATTCTTTGAGTCATAGTAAACATCTTACTGTTAAAGGGGCCCGAATTAATACTAAGGAAAATTTCCAACTAATGCTCAACTCAAAAGCCTCAACCTATCCAATCCTTTGAGTGAAGCCTTTGGAAATCTCTTGCAGTTCAGTCAAGTTCTCTAGTGACAGTGATGATGTTCTTCCAGTTTTCGAGGAAATTGGTCTTACTAAGGAGTCAGGATTTCGCAAGTGCAAATTGGTCTTAGTGAGGAATATGATAAGCCTGGGGACTTTCATAGTTCGAAATTCTCGTAGTTGGTGTGCTTAGCGCTAGCTGTCCCCAATAATCCTATCCACATAACGGTCATATCACTAGGGGCACTTATGTCTTATGATGTCAGGTTGCACCCCTGGCTATAAATAGCCACCCCCACAACCACTAGTTGGTTGGCTGCTCCAAGAGAGAAATGACACTTGTCATTTGAGAGCAACCCATCCTCTGAGGACTTTGAGAGAAAATCATCAGTGAGGAAAAACCTCAAAACCAAACCACCAAACCCAAAGTGATTGAGCATCACTAAAGATATTGTTCCTATGTGGAACCGATGCTTGTTACCTTTGAAGATTGTGTATCTTCTAGATGGTTCGGTGTCAAGGTCTAGTGCATCTTGCAGTCAATTTGGGATCACTGAGTGACCTTGGTCTAGAGCATCCAGCAGTCAATTGTGGATCACTAGGTGACCAGTTTGTGAAGGTTTTGGAAGTCTACACTAAAGACTTACCACGAGTGTTGGGCAAGGACAGTGTGACCTTAACTCAAGGAGAATATGGTAAGGATTGTGTCTCCTGGGACTATGTGTTCTCTGGTTTAAATACCAGGCCACTCCGAACCGTATGTATGATTGTCACAACAGTCAGAACTGGGTCATCAAACAATTGTCTTCATTGAGCTACCCGGTTCTATTTCCTCAACACTTTATTTTCCTCATGTACTAGTTGATGAAATTGATTGTTACTGTTTGAAGAATTGGACTGAAGACTTTCTAAATTTCGTCACCTCAAATTCATCAAGTTACCTTGTTCCTCATCTGCTTATCTATATCATGCTACCCGTAATCTATGCATGCTTTATTTCATCATGATGTCTATGCTACTTCTATGTTTCTCATGCACTTGAGTACTTATTCCGCTGCTATTTATTTATCACATTTGAAATTCCTCAAGTTAAATTTCCTCAGTGATGAATTTGTACAAAATTCCAATTCACCCCCTATAGTTAATATAACGCACTTTAACTACTAAATTGTTTTTTGTGTGTAGATGGAAAACTCAAATGAGATGGACTCACTGAATTGTTGTTTGTGTGTAGATGGAAAACTCAAATGAGATGGACTCACAGATGAACAACTCCTCATTTTTGGACATGATGAATGTGGGATAGAGTGACATAAATTGGGTTGGAACACCAAATTGCAGCCCAATCGGGGAACAAGTGACGATGCCAACTAAAAAAATCTTCATCTGTGAAACCAAAATCTACAAAAGGAGCCTCCACAAAAGGGAAAATTTGGTCAAGTGTTGAGGACATGGTGTTGATCCAAGCATGGGCAAATACTAGTTTGGATGCGTTGATTGGGACAAATAAGAATTCAAGTACATATTAGGGTAGGATTTCAGATTACTACAACAGCCACAAAAAACCATCATGGCCGGAGCGTGTTCCTAATGGATTCACTTGTCACTACAACACTATTTCATCACTCACGAGCAGGTTCAATGCATGCATTCAACAGATATTAAATAGAAATGGTAGCGTCATGACTCCCTCCAATAGGGTATGCATCTATTTTCTAATTCGCTTCAAATATTCTATATGTGTTGAATGAAAGTGTTAATTCTAAATTTCCCTTTTCACGAAACATATGCACACCGCTTGTTCATTGAACTGGATGAGAAAAAAAGCCATTTACACTAATGCATTGCTATATAGAGTTTGAGAAGTATCCAAAGTGGCAGACACGTCCGCCTCCTCAAAAGAAACATAATAAGACCTCGGATGCAAGTCCGGGTACAACCTCAAACGATGAAGACTTCGATGTATGCAGAGATGCTCTTGAAGAAGAGATAAGACCTCCTGGCACGAAGAACGACAAGAAAGAACGTTTGCTGATTGGTAAAGCTTCCTGCTCCTTTGATAGTGCTTGTAAGTTATCATTAGAAAGTGTGTGGGCATAGAAGATAGAGAAGGATGATGTCAAAGAGGCCACAAAAAATGTGCGCTACGCGAGAGCTTTTGAATTGCAAGAGAAGCAGATTGCATTGCAAGAGAGGGAGGATCCACGAAAACAGTTTGAATTAGAAGAGAAAATCCTGATCATGGACACATCTGGTATGAGTGATGCACATCAGCAATTCTACAAGAAAAAACAAAATGAGATCACTGCTCGCTGCTAGAACACATCTGGTTGACCTTTATTTGTTGTTGTGCCAACTATTTATTATGACTTGAACTATTTGTCACTTATACTACATCACTCGTGTCCAAACTTCTGCCAGAGGTGCTCAACTAGATCATCTTGAAGCTTAGAATTATCATATTTGTTTCTAATTTGTTGATGCATCTACACAAATGCACTCAGCTGTTCCGCATGAGTACAAGACACCTTGACTCTTTCTCCCATTCCCTCATAAGTGTAATTTTCCCAACCAATGTGTCGTTCCTCTTCAACAATCATATTGTGCATTATGACAAAAGCTTTCATGACATCGCCGATTTATTTACGTTTCCATCCTTTCGCAGGTCCTCGGAGAATGGAAAAGATGGATTGCATAACTGCAAAGACTCATTCAACATCCTTTCGAGCCACCTCTTGCCTTTGGGAAAAAATGTTTCTTCTTTTTTGTTTGTGGAGATGGTATGGTTTTCACAAATGTTGCCCATTATGGATATATGCCATTTGTAAGGTAATACCCCATTGATGGTATAATTAACTTCTGGAGATTCACCTTCGGCTAGCTTTGCAAACACATGAGAATGTTGAAGAACATTCATATCGTTGTTACACCCTGGTACACCAAAGAAAGCGTGCCAAATCCAAAGATCTTTGGAAGAAAATCCTTCCACGATCATTTGTGGGTTTTTTCACTTGACCTTTAGACATGCCATGCCATTTTTATGGGCATTTTCCCCAAACCCAGTGCATACAATCTATACTGCCTAACATACCAGGAAATCCTCTTTCCTTGCCGACTGCAAGTAATCTTGCAGTATCTTCTTTTTTTGGAGATATCAGGTACTAGTCCCCAAATATTTCACAAATTTTAATCAAAAACTTCTTGCAAGCCTCTAAATTAGTAGCTTCTACATATCGGTTGTAGACATTAGCCCCATCAGCCGCTATTCCATAAGTTAGCATTCACATTGCTGCGGTCATCTTTTGCAACGGATGCAACCCAAGAAGTCCACAAGCACTTCTTGTTTGCGTAAAATAACCATCATAATCATGTTGAAGTATAGTTTAATCTATGTGATTAAACAAATTACGAGACATCCTAAACCCGTGCGTACAACTGAAAATGAGATAAGAAGGTGGAAAATAAGCAAACATATAGTAATGTGCTAACTACGAACCTTCACCGAAATATGTTTTTGGGATAGCGAGAATTTTCACTGAAGTAGTCCTTCCAGAGTAGAACAAATCCCGCATCTCTTCCTCAATTGATCATCTGACGTCCATGCTTGGAACCACCATGGCATCGACAGTTCCCCTGCTCTTCCTCCTAGCGCTCTGCAAATGCTACAAGAATGAGTTCGTCATCATTGGATGAAGATGATGACGAATTCATGAGAATATTCAAAGAAGCAATGTTTTCACTCATCATTCTATTGAGTGAGAGAGGACAAAGGAATTCGTGAGAGGAATGACCAGGATTGGTGGATGAGAGATGGGAGGGGTGATAGATATAGACCTGGAAATAGAGTTGCTACCTCTTGAGCATGTGTTTGTTGTTTTCCCTTGAAGAGGAAAGAGTGATGAAGCAAAGTAGATAAGTATTTACCTCAGTTGATGAGAACCAAGGTATCAGTCCAGTAGGAGGAACAAGCAAGTCACCAATGGATCTGCCTACACCAAGAATCAAATTCTTGCACCCAACGCTATAAAGGGGTTGTCAATCCCTTCATGGTTATTTGCAAGGATTAGATCTGATAGAGATATATGTGAACGAAAGCGGAAAGTAAAATATAAGTAAATTGCAGCAAGGTATTTTGGGTTTATAGATCTCAAAAATATATTATGGAAAGTAGACCCGGGGGCCATAGATTATCTTGACGAAAATATCATGGTGGGTAAACAAATTACTGTCAAGCAATTGATACAAAAGTGAATAATTATTTAGATATATAAGGAAATGATCATGTATATAGGCATCACAAGCATTTCAAGTAGACCGAAACGATTCTACATCTACTACTCTTACTCCACACGTCGACCAGTTTCTTCCTACATCTAGAGTATTAAGTTCATGAAGAACAGAGTAACGCATTAAGTAAGATGACATGATGTAGAGGGATAAAGTCAAGCAATATGATGAAAACCCCATCTTGGATGACAACAATGTAATACGTGCCTCGCTACCCCTACTATGTCACTGGGTGAGGACACCGCAAGATTGAACCCAAAACCAAGCTCTTCTCTGAATTACCAATCTAGCTGGCCAAACCAAATCAATAACTCAAAGAGACTTGCAAGGATATGAAATCATGCATATAAGTATTCAGAGAAGATTCAAATAAGATTCATGGACAATCTGAATATAAACCCACAATTCATCGGATCTTGACAAACGCACCACAAAAGAGTATTACATCGGATAGATCTCCATGAAGATCATGAAGAACATGGTATTGAAAATCAAAGAGAGAGAAGAAGACATCTAGATACTATTTATGGACCCGTAGGTCTGTGGTGGACTACTCACGCATCATCGGAGGGGGAATGGAGTTGATGTAGATGTCCTTCGTGATCGAACCCCCCTCCGGTAGATTACCAAAAAAGGATCCAAGATTGGACCTCTCGGGAACGGAGTCTTTTGTCGGCGGAAAATTATTTGCGTGGCTCTTTTTGGTGTTGGGGGAATATTTGGGTATTTATAGGATGAAGAGTAGGGTTCGAAGACCTGCCAGGAGACGGCAAGCCTACTAGGCGTGGCCAGGGGCCCGTGCCTACCAGGCCTGTGACCTCCTGGTACGTGCCCTGGCATGCACTCCAAGTCTGGTAGATCTCTTTCCTTCCAGAAAATATCATTCCAAAGATTTTATTCCGTTTGGACTCCATTTAATATTCCATATCTGCAAAACTCAAAAACAAGGAAAAAACTGAAACTGACACTAGGCTCTAGATTAATAGGTTAGTCCCAAATATAATATAACATAGCATATTAATACATATAAAACATCCAAAACAAATAATATAGTAGCATGACATCATAAAAATATAGATACATTGGAGACGTATAAAGAGCCATTGCAAATAGAGTTGTTGCACATATAGCCGTTGAAAATAGAGTCGTTGGAAATATAGACTACCAAATTTAGACATTCCGATGGAAAACTGAGGCTGTCTAAAATGAAATTTATTTACACCATTGTCTATACGAAGATATATACTATCAAATTTACACAACCCACTAGAGATTCTCTTAGTGCTCTGCATCGGTAGGGCCCAATCCCGCGCGTACCTCAACCGTCGTTGGGTCGTCCAGATTGCCCGGACGAGATCAAGGGACATGGGGCAACGTGACGAGTGAGGCCTCTGAGTTGCGATGCTCAGGGGTCCCCCTTGATGTACGAGAGGCTTCCGTGAGGATAGTCTGTACCTTTCCTTGCCAGCTTTTACCTAGGAGGGACGCGAGAAGACAAGGTGCCGGAACCTGGTGAGGTGGCTTATGCCAGGCCATTCATGGGCATAGCCCCCGGCCAAACCCCTCTCGCGTGCATTCCGGGGGAACGTTGCATGACGGGGATATGCGTAGAGATGGGAGGCCATCCTAATGTTGGTGCAACCGCTAGGGTGCCCTCAGTTGTTTATCCCCCAGCGCGAAGCATGGGGCTTCCACTGGGCATGGGCATAGCCACTAAGTGACAGTGTTGTCCGCCCGCTCGGAGCATGTGCCTTCCACTTGGGCATAGGAAGGGAGCTATGTGTGAGAATCTCCAGGCGTGTACAAAAAAATAAGTTCGTACTCGTGGCTTGCATGGCTGAACTTGGAGGTGTATGTTGGCACTCGTGAGCCAGCGTGGGACTCATGAGGCCCTATCTCAAAGGCGGGCTGCACCTACATTTATAGTGCGAGGCGCTCTTCTGAACTTTAGGCGCTCTTCTGAACTTTTGTAGCGCGAGGCAATCTTCTGAACTTTTGTAGCGCGAGGCACTCCTGCAAGACCTATGGGGTGTGGGTAGCCTCCGTTGAATGAATCACCAGAGGCCATCATATGAGAAGGCCGGACACCAAAGACCCCAGGAGGTAACGTGTGTGGGGCTAGGATGATAGACACAGCTCAACCGTTGGGTTTCTCGACATTGCAGGGACGGATCCGAGCATGGACATCGTGCCCAGTCTTCTCATGTGACCATCCCGAGGAAAAACAGCTGGCACGCGACTCCCGCGAAGGCGAAGCACCGAGCAGCAGTTATCAGAACCGGGCCGCGCGCCCTTAGTCACCCACATTCGATTATCCCATGCGAGGACAAGCACCAAGGGCCTCAACGAGGTGACGTACACCAGGCTTTGCCACGAGATTGAGCTCGGCCATTTGGGCTTATCAGCACTGCAGGGATGGACCCAAGCACACACACTGTGGATGGCCTTAATCATGAGGTGGTCAACGGCAAAATTCTAAGGGAGCAGAGACATTCATGGTGATGAAGCATCGGGCATGCAGTTAGAATACTTAGCAAATTCGTTAGATGTGGAATCAGTCTGGTGCATGCGAAAAACGATACAACTACGGGGGTGGGCCCTAACAGCTTGTGGATAATGCAGCCCGAGGGGTGCCCTCGGTTGAACAAACTAAAAGTCACCTAGGGTCGGTGCTATCGATGCGTCATGGAAGTCGTCGAGGTGGGATCATCTTGAGCTGGAGTGCTCTGGAGGCTCGAGGTCCTCGCAAGGGCCAGGGACCTCATGAAGAACCGCACGGCGTCAGGCCTCATGACACACATGGGCGGTCTGCATGGGGTGCTGGTACGAAGCGATCACGTTCACGAGTCCGAAGGGCATGTGGATGTAGCTGCCTGGGAAGCCCCCGCAGTGTCCAACACGTGACAGCCAGAATAGGCCCGGGATGTCAATGCAGACGCACAGCCTGCCGTCGGGGATGGCTGCCGCTCAGGGCAGCGTAGGATGGTGTTCGATGCGCATGGCATGTGCCTCCTGAAGCTCCTTGATTGCATTGGTGATGAACTCAGTTGCTCCTAGTGCCTCATGGCTTGGTTCCTGCCTGCGGGGGCACGCATCAAAGCACGCCTACGGGTTGTGCCCGAGCACCTGCCCTATCGGTTAGGTCAGGCTTGAGGCTCCCTGGGCAGAAGCCCCCAAGCCTGCCCTGAGGGAGGCACCGACACGCCTTCCTATGCGACAGGGGAGGCGCCCCCGGCAGCAGGCGTAGGGCCTGGGATGCCAACGGTGAAGGTGCCAGCCCCCAGGTGACTCTTTGGGAGGAGCTACTTCAGCTTCTTGCGGGTGTCCTCGGGAGGCATGACTTCGCGCTCTTCATCAGAGTTTGGGGCTGCCGCGACTTGGTATGCATTCTCAAGGGAGTAGACTACGTCCTTCTCAACACAGGCGACCATGATGATGTCGTGGCATCCTGAGGACGTTGTAGCCATGGTGCACAGCTACCATCAACTTGGTGAAGGCAAGGTACCCGAGGTTGGCATTGTATGGAAGGCCGATGTGGGCGGCGTTGAAGTTGATGAGCTTGGTGTTGTAGTTCTTGCGCCTGCCGAAGGTGACTAGGCGGTACACCTTCCCCAGCGGTGTGGTGGAGTTGTCGTTCACTCCTAAGAAGGGCCTGGTTGGCATGAGCTTGTCATAGGGCACCCGGAGCGTCTCGAAGGTCTTGACGGAGAGGACAATTAGTGCAGCACCGCCATCAATGAGGGAGCACTCCCTCAGTTAGTACTTCGAGTCAAAGGTGATGGCCCACTTTGACCACTTGAGAAGATGAGTGGCCTCAAGCTTCGGGGAGCGGCGTTCCCCTCGTGGGAGAATGTTTTGAAGATGCGGTTGGGGTTAGGGCCTGAGCACCACCCAGGATGCAGGCAGCGCATGACGCTCCTGGAAGCCCCTAGCTCCATCATCCCGTCGGTCGTCGTCGTTCCTCCTTGGTCACAGTGGTAGTGGAGGAAGGCCGGTCCTGTCCTGAGGCCATGCCTCTCGAGGTTGGTCATGCTAGGAACTGTCCCGTGGCTCATCACGCCAGAGATTCTTGCGAGGCTGGTCATGCCAGTCCTATCGCGAGTCGTGGTTGTCCCAACAGCCTCCGCTACGGCCTCCTCCACGGCCATAGCCATGGCCACCTCACACATGGCGGCGACCAAGGCGTTCGTCGCGGATCTCCTTGAGCTTTTGGTAGTAGTTGCTGTTGTGGATGTTGGTGTAGTGGAAAGTGCAGTATGGGCAGTTGCTCTTGGGATGTTCTTCCTAGTCTCGACCGCACTTCGTCTCTGGCTCTGCTACCAGCATGGTGGGGTTCTTGGGGTGCACCTCCTTGGACTTGGCCTTCTTGTCCTCGGGGTCCGCCACCAGAAGCTCGTAGAGGGAGAGGCGGCCCACCTCGGCCTTTGCGCACTTTCTTGCCAGATTGAACATCTACAACGCTGAGCACAAGTCGTCGTGGATGGAGACCTCCTCGCTCATCCCGAGGTCCTTGACACCATCGGTGAACGCTGAGATGATGGCTTCATCCAGCGCCTTTGGAATCTTGAGGCAGACGCTTGTGAAGCGTTGTATCTTCTTGTCCAGGGTCTCTACTTCCTGCTGCTAAATGTGCCGCAGGTCATTCACCGTCGGGGGGCGATTCTAGGTGCCCTAGAAGTTGGCGGTGAAGAGCTCGGGAAGCCCATCCCAGGAGGAGATTGACTCCTTCAGGAGATTGAGGAGACAGGAGTGTGCACCCTCCTTCAGAGCCATGAGGAACCAATTTGCCATCACCTTGTCGCCGCCACCTGCCGCTTCAATGCTCAATGGATAGAGCTGAAGGAACTCGGTGGGCTCGCTAGTGCCGTTGTAACGCGGAGGCCGGTCCGGCTTGAACTTGCTGGGCCAGATGACGTGGCACAACTCTAAGGTGAAGGCGCGACAGGACGAGTAACTCTCCAGCACATCATGGACTGGAGGAGCCTGGTCTTGATGCATATCAACTGCCACCTCTAGTGGCGTGCGGCCTTGGTAACTTGCGACTGAGGCACCACCTAACAGCTCACCTCCTCTAGCGCATGTGTTGGTGCCACGCGTGGCGGATCAAGGGCCCGCTTTGCGCCTGGGCTCGAGGTTGGCGCTTTGCAAGGATGGAGGAGGAGGCGTGACGTGGGCTGCGTTGGCTGTTGGGAAGGGTTGGGGACGATGCGAGTGGGAGGGTGCTGGGGCCTTGCCAGCAACATCGATGAGCTCGGAGATGCGGCCTAGCCAGTCTTCATAGCAGTCGTTGGTGGGGCGGTAACGTAGCTCGCACGCCATGAGCAGCGTAGTCGATGGGTTAGCCGGTCCATGGCGGGAGTGGGAGGATGACGCCATGTCAGGGACAAGGGATGGAGTGGTGGTGTAGCCATCGTGCTGCATAGGATGAGGCAGCGACGAGTATTGTTACTCTTGTGTAGCCGGGCCAGTAGCAGTGGTGGATGATGGGGAGATGGAGCGGCGTGGGGCGCTGCAGCCCATAGGCGTTGTCTGGGCTACGCGAGCGGCCTTGCGCTCTGCATGAACTCGACGGCCATCGGCCATGGCTTCGATGGAGTGGAGACGGGGTTGAACTAGAGAGAGATTTCGACAGGCCCCTACCTGCCATGCCAAATGTCGAAATTGGGGCTTCGCAAAATGCAACAAGGTTCGAAAACTGGGGCGAGTGCGAGGAACTTAGCCGGCTCAAGATCTCAAGCTTGTCACCCTACGGCCTATCTATGACAAGCGAATGCAAGCGAGGAAGAAAGTGGACTCGGAGATTTACCCAGGTTCTGTCCACCGTGCGGTGTAAAACCCTACTCCCGCTTTGTGGTCGATTGGCGTCATGAGGAGGCTAAGGATGAACTAGTATAGTGGTGGGGTGGCCTCACGAGGACCCTTGGTGGTGATGAAGTAGATCTACTCAACCTGCCTTCTACGATGGGAGTTGGTGGCTATTTATAGGGGCCACAGTCCTCTTCCCTCATTGCAGAGGCGGGAAGGGATCCACAACATGCAAATTTGAAAGGGGACAGGAGGTACATCCTATCCTGACTAAAGGTGGTCTTTGCCTGCAAAGCTTTGGGATTAAACGCAGTGGTGGGCTCGGTGATGACATCCATCCTGCCGAGCTCGTGGTCTCGACCTTGTTGCAACGGGAACGAAACTTTGGGGGAATCCTTGGGAACTCGCGTATGTCTTGACCTCCTTAGAACCAAAGAGGAAACTTGTTGCATCTCCTCCTAGGCCCGCCTGGCTTCGTCGTCATAACCCATGTCATCCCTTCCTCGGGAGATTAGGCACTTGCATAGGAATATCCGCTCCTTGGGAGGCAACCTGGGGGGATGCCACTCTCCGAGGTTCTTGACGTTGTCCTCCTCGCGAGGCGGGGGGAATGTCGTGAGGGTCTTGACTTGAGGGACATGTCGTCGTTCTGTACAATGCCATGACAGTGCGCCACCCGTTGGGCCACATTTAGGCAAGTCTGGGTACCCCGGTCCTAGAACGCCGACATGATGGTATTGTTGATACCAAGCTTGATTGACCTTGAGGTGATTGTGTGATGACCACAGTGGTAAGTAAGATGGTTATGTATAGTGGTTACGAGCAGAGTAAGTTGGTCCATGAAATCTTAAACATTGAACCCCCATCTCATGTTAGCATCATCATGTTCATATCATGCGTAATATATTCACGCCATGCTCATCTCATGTTGTTCTAGTAGTAGCATGCTCACCATTAATTAACCGATAAAAGCCATGTTATTGTTTTTCTTGATTGCTTTGGTTGTTGTGAGCCGGCGAGTACATTCAAAGTACTCACCTGGCATGTCATGCTAGATTGCAGGTGATGTTGAGATTGATTCCTTGTCGAGGATCTCAAGTTGCGCTCAAGGACGTGTCCTAGAAAGAGTCCCTACGGAGTGCAGTCCATCACCGTTATGGTTGTTCCACTGCTAGAAGTTATTAAGTTGTTACGAGTTGTTCCACTACTAGCGTAGAGCTACCTTGGATGGCATAACATTGTTGCGCTGCTGTAATCCTTTGTTATACTCGTAACCCCTATACCTTGATTATTTTTAAAAAAATAACTGATTTTTCTATGACAAGCAGTGTCGTATTCCAGAATACTTGATCTTTCAGCTGGAATGCGGGGTGTTCCGGTTCGGATGAGCCAGGGTAACACAACACATTGTATCATAGCAAGTCTAGGTGTAGAAAGTGTCCTAGAATTTGCTTGAATTGTTTGCACAACATCAACATGTCCATCATGTCATCATGTTAAAATTAAAATTAATTTGAAATGGGGGTGATCAAACCCTAGCATAGATAAAATTCAAATAGGTTAAACTATCAAGATATTTGAGTGAATCCAAAATGCTCCTAAAAAATGTTCCCCCTCTTTGATAAATGTTGGCAACAACATATCAGGGGTGAACTATATTTTGGGAACTATTTTGGTAAATTAAATAAAATAGAAAATTTTCTGAAAATCATTCATAAAGCATTTCAATTATTTTAGTCATCCAAAAATTCTGAAACACTCCAGAAAATGTGTTGGTATTTTTGTGCTAGGTCCTTGTGGCCCAAACAAAAATAAACTAATGTTAGAAGAAAGAAAATAGAAAACAAAACTAAAGAAAGAAAGAGAAAGAGAGATCTCACCTATCGGCCCGGTGTAGGAGAAGCCCAGCCCATCAAGCGCCTTCTCCTACCTTCTGCCAGTAGGAGCAGCTGCATGCTCGCACGCCCGCGCCCGATGAGGCCAGCTCCTCTCTGCCTGCTTCGTCGCCCCACCCCCCTCGAGTCTATCTCCCTGCCTGAGAAATCCCTAGAGCCACTCTTCCCTCTCCTCCCCTCTCTGGTTTCTCCCCCACTCGACCTTGCCGCCTCCACCGCCGGTCGCTGAAGCCGCCATCACCGCCGTCAATCCGCTGCCCCTGTGCCTCCCCGAGCCCGCGAACTCCATCTTCCGATGCGCCATGAGCCTCCCTGTCAATCCCCCTCCTTCTCCCTATTGATTAGCCACCATCCCTGCCGCTACTGAGATTTGGTCGTCGCAGAGGTCGCCATGGCCGTCGTCCCTGGCCACCCTGAAGCCTCTCATGTGCTTCCCTGGATGCGCACGGGGATGGGCTCCCCTCTGGTGCCCTCAGTGCCGCCTGCCGCCCCTTGTAGTGCCGTTCTGGCCAACTCTAGCGAGCCTTGTTGCGGGTTTGCTCGCCGTCGGCCCAGCTCCAGCGGGTGCTGATGTGGCAAGGCGATTAGTTCTAATCCCACTCCTAACCAGCCCCCCAGACACTGACACCGGGCCCCGCAGCAGGTCAGACCCTGGGTCAGCACGGGGATTAACCCTGTGTCACTAATGTGCGGGCCCTACACGTCAGGTTTGACCTGGACTGGGTCAGCCGACCTGCTGACGTCATGATGACATCACGCTGACGTAGTAATCAATTTTTATAATAAAAATAATTCAGGAAATTCCAGAAGATGTTGAAAACTTCTAAAAATCATAGAAAATAATCCATAAGTCAGATGAAAATAATTTATATATGAAAAATGATCAAAAAATTCAATGAATCTGTTTATGCCATTGTCATGCATGTTTGAGAAAGTTAACATCACAAAGTAGGAGATTTCATGATTAGGATAATTTAATAAATAGTGTTGGAGTTGGAATTTGGTATGTATTGAATTCCACTTCACTTAATATGACTACCTATAGCCCTAGGTCAATTCATTTACTTAACATGCCATTTCATGCATCATGATTGTTTCATCACACTGAATGTGTTCCTTTGTTGTTTGCCGGTGTTTGTTCCCTCTCGGTAGACGATGGTTCCGACGATGTGAATTGACACTGATGAAGAGAAATGATATATTCAGGACTATCAGGCAAGAAAACCCCCTTGAGCATATTGATATGAACCCACTCTCTTGCTCCTACTCTCTTCACTGCATTAGGACAACAACGATTCAACTATTACATGTCATCGGTAGTTGAACCCATTCCTTTGCATGACCTATCTTTGCCACAGTAAATAGTTGGAACCACTTAGCATGAGTAGAAACTACTTGAGCCTTGTTGTGCTTCCTCATCCATGCTTACTTATTGTGCCTACTATGCTTAGAGTCGTGTCGTGTCAGGTCTGATCCATCCGGGTGATGAATCGGAATGGCAGTGTTCATGTCCTACTTTGTGAGAGCTAAGTGTGTGAAGACGATTTGGTAAAGGTAGTGATGAGAGGTCATGTAGGAG
Source organism: Hordeum marinum (assembly GCA_022496015.1). Lineage (NCBI taxonomy): Eukaryota > Viridiplantae > Streptophyta > Magnoliopsida > Poales > Poaceae > Hordeum > Hordeum marinum. The sequence continues at coordinate 130,952,416 of CM039676.1, read as the reverse complement.
TACATGACGGGTTGTCTCACTGGGACCAACCTTAAGAACTTAGTTCTGTGTTTGTGATCCAAGACAGTTACTAGCACACATTGGGCTCTAGTAACTCCACCCCTCTCGGCTTATTAATCGCTTAGACCTCTGTCCAGGAGTTGCAACTAGTTTCTAGTGTTTGTAGGAAAAGTGATGGCGGCCATGCATAGCGCTACCCGACGGGGTGAGCTGTGATACGGTAGATGCACAATGGCACGGTGTACCAAGTGGCAGCCAAACGGTGGGCTTGGGAACCCTGCGCACATTGTTTGAGGCCTTACCGGAAACTTTGGCCGGACTTCCGTGCGGGTTCAGTCTCAAATAGGCGATAAACCTAGACTAGGGTCTTGTGTGGTTGACGGTCGTGGCCGATGCCCACGCCAGTGCTTCCGCTTGAAGGTTCCCGAGATTCATGACGTGCATATGGTGATAAGTGGCGAGAGCGTGTGTGAAGAAGTATACCCCTGCAGGGTGAAATAATCTGTTCGAAAAGCCGCGTCCTTGGATATGGACTACTTGGAGAACTTATGTGGTTCATAGAAAACTTGAAGTGGATACTCTAAAATGTGCAAGATAAGCGTGAGTGCTATGGATGGCCCTCTCATAGGGTGACGGAAGTGGATCCATAGTGGTGTATTGATTGGAGAATATGTGGACTCGTGTGCGCTATCCCACCTCAAAGATACTACTTGTAGTCATAGTATAGGTTAGCCAAGAGTCAAAGCTGGCTTGCTGCAATAAATTCCACAACCCCCTTCGTTGATACTGATGCATATGTAGTTAGTTATGATGTAAGTCTTGCTGAGTACCCTTGTAGTCACGTTTGCTTAATTATGTTTTGCAGAGGAGACGTCAGTCTCATTAGTGGTACTTATGACGTGAAGTTCGATGTTGACCGGATTATCTTGGGAATCCCAGACAGAGGTCTGGTTCCTTTGGTAGGGTCATTGTAGCTATTCAGGCTCCTCTAGCCTCTTTTTTAGATCTCTGTACCTAGACATGTTTAACTTCCGCTTGTTTGATTGAATGCTCTAAATGTTGGGTCTTGTGACCCCTGTTTGTAACATCTTATTGTATTGCCTCTTCCGAGCCTTCTAAGTAAATGTTGTAATGTTGTATGGTTATGTTGTGATGCCCTAGTTGTATCTATGCACATTGGGCATGTCGTGCGTACGTGTGACGTGTAACAGTATGCATGGGATCCGACACCTAGTTGTGTGCCTTTAGTAGTACTCTTTACAGGGAAATGCCTCTTTGTGCTTCCACCGAGGCTTGGTAGCTTGCTACTGCTCCGGACACATTGATTGATCGGCATGTATCCTTCTTTGCTGCTGTGTATGTCCCTTCGGGGAAATGTCTCGCAGTGTAATGGAGTCAATGTAGCCTGCTACGATTCGTCTACGTGCAGTGATGACATTTATGTCCCACGGCGTAATGGAGTCCTTGTAGCTTTCTATGACTTGTCTACACATGCTAGAGATCGACACATGCATTGCTTGGTTACGTATGCCTATCCCTATATGGACGTGCCACTTGATTCTAAGACTAGTCATGTCGGCCCAGGTTGTTTGACATTTGAATGCAAGCGACACATTCACATACATGAGTCAAAAGATGCAAACAGTCCCGGCCCAGGTAAGGTGGCAGCTGTGGAGATTACCGTGCGTGAGACCGCAAAGTGATGTGATGTGTTACAGGCTTGATTCTTAAGGCTTAGGATCGGGGTCCCGCTAGAAAGCCCTAATCTGCGCGAGCATTAGAACCAAGTAGTTTAGAGTCTAGTCGGTTTGCTGTATTTCGTTGCTGCATTTGTTTGTCGCATAGCATGCATGTAGACATTTTATATTGTCGCTAACGTTTGATCTTGTGAGTGTAGGTGGCATCGGTTTCGATCCACTACCTCTACCCTCCAGTTTTTCATACTTGCTCTTTGGTGTTTGGTGTCATCTTTGTCATGTCATAGTGTTGTCAAGGTACCAAGTGTTCCGGACACCACTTGCAAGATTTCTGTTCAAGTATTGCGATAGTATCTTTCTGCCAGCCACGCTTATCATTTGAGTGGTAGAAAACTTCTCACCCTGATTGCGCCATCCAGCTCCATGCTTTGGCAACCCTTACTGATCTTTGTTATTAGGGAAGGGCAATACGAGCAAACCCTGCTTTCCACCGCTATCCTACCCTATCACCCATTCCCTTGACGAGTGCGGTTCCATTCCTTGTGGTTCATCATGATGTGGCCATGACATCCACGTCTCGTTACATGGACACAAGTCCGTCTGCATTACTAAGCCCGCCTAGATACAACCGGTTTTAGGACATCATTTGGGGTAGCTTTTGTTTACACCAACTCCTCCACACGATGATTCACCTTCGTGCACACAGTGACAGCCAAGTTGATCGTAGTACTAGAGTTCTCACTACATTTGGGTGCTTAGATAAGTATGCATATTGTTGTGAATAGTATAGTATCAGATGGGGGCATTAACTCCGGGCCCAAGGAGATAAGTGGAGGCACTTTTTTGAAAATGCGCTTTCCCCGCTTTGAAAGCCTGCTATGTTCTTCTTTGGCCAGGAATGTTCTTTCCCTTTTGTAGAAAGCATATTTCCTGAAAATGCGCTTTAGGTTTATTCCCGATGGCTGAATCTATTAAATAGCGGGCGTTCGCCCATTAGCAGTAGAAACGGGTAGTTTTAGTTCTTTTTCTGCCTAATGAACAAACGGTTGTATCTTTTTGCCTACAACTCCAATTTGGATGAATCAAAAGGGCATGTTCTCCAATCATCGATCCCATTCTGTTGGTATTATTTTCATGATGATGCCACATTCTGAAAATGACCATTTTTCCTTCCCCTTGTTCAGCCCCCTCCGAGAGAGAAACATTTTTGGCAAGTGTTTCCACAAGTTCATCGCACTTCTTCCCGATGATTCCTTCATCCCCAGGAAAAAGAACAACACCCACTTACATGATGGCCTTGTAGTAGCCATGGTTTTCACATGAATGATTGAATAAATGTTTGCTATATATATTGATGCTTGTGAATTCATGCTCATCACCATGCCTTGTTGATTTGCTTATAGTGAGCAAAATGATTATTTGGTAGTATCATTATTCTCCTTTTTCATTCCTGTAATTATTCTTTGAGCTAGTGATATTTATATTCCAACATAAATTATTACCTCCTGTTATGCAAATACTTGACACATGCATGATCCTCAATATTCCATGTTCATTTCCACCTCGTAGAATAAAGGATTTATTGTTGTTGATGTTATGATTCATGGTTATGTTGTCATCCTTGTTATTATTGCGTCTCCTTCTGTGTCGTTTGCCCAGCTACCTCTTATTCCTTTGCCACATCGTGGGGCATGTTTCATGAAAGCTATTGTAAATCCACCAATCTGCCATGCGCCCCGACCAGCTCCACTTAACTGTCATCCCGCTTGACACCTAGCTAACATAGACAATCAGCCTGGCAACATGGGGAGACGGCTTGGTGGGTGGGATCCTTGCGGGAGTGCTCCTAGTTGGGTTTTATCCACTAGCAAGGTAGCTTGCCGGTTGCCTTGGTTATTTCTTGAGGTTGCTTTGAGGTTAGTGTGCGTCCGGCAAGGTCTTGCCTGTCCGGAGGCCGCGATCCCTTGTACATAAGTCTGGGTACTAAGGGCCCCGTTTCTTAGTACACTGACAGGAGGCCTCTTGCCTGGCCCACACATGAGTCCATGAAGTTGTTGGGCTAGGCAAAAAAGAATGCATAGGCACACCCAGCCACAATTTGCTGCGGTCACGATGATTTTTACTACTTTGCCCATGACGTGCATTAACTGCGGGTTATGGGAGTGGTGGAGCGAAAAAGTTGTGTCGAGGGGACACGCCTTAAAAGCCGTGTCACGTCGGGCTGGGAGAGGCGACCCTTGCGTATTCCAGCCTTGATTATTGTGCCTCTCGCAACACATGTCCCCATCTGAGGTGTGATATTGGTGGAGAGGGGCGGTCGCCCAAGCAGCATGCTTTGCAGTGAATCGTCGCCTCGAACAACAAACAGCTAGCCATCAGCCTTTCCCATTCGCCTCTTTCCATTAGGCATTGTCGCCTTCCCTTCTATCTTCTACTGTGCCTCTGATGACATGTATCACATGCGAGGGCTAGCATTGGATGGAAGGGGCGGTTGCTGGTGCTACGCATATGCTAGTGTGCGGTCGCCTTGGGTTTCGAAGAGACAACCCCCTGCCAACTTCTCCCCAACCTATAAAGAGTGGTGTCAAGGAGGGCGTTGCTCATTCACGCTCCCCCGCTCTAGTCTGCGAAAAAGCACTACCTTCTTCATCCTTTCGCCGTCTCCTTCAGCGCGCCATTCTCGGGAGGGCGAGGGGACGTTGCCGCGCTTGATGGTCCTACGCTGGTGCGAGTTGTACCCCGAGATCCCAATGTGCATCGTGGTGACGGCGGCGATGAGGGAGTCCTGGACTAAGGGGTCCTGGGGCTGTCGGCCTATCTCCTAATAGGACGGCTTGGTGGGCCGTTCTCTGATTGTCGTAGGAAGGGTCAGATACATTGAGAGCCCACATTCTAGAAGGAAGTCCCGTAGGCGCGTCGTGCACTTCAAGTCAAGATGAGGAAATTGACATCTCCATCATCGGCAGGAGACCTACCATGTGTAATCCCTAGAACCCCTTGGTATCCATATAAATCGAGAGGGTTTTAGATTATAGGGAAGAGAAACTCATCTAGGGTTCTAGCTATTCGATCACAAGGTATATCAATTCTGTAACCTTCATACCATCAACATAATCGAACAGGACGTAGGGTTTTACCTCCATAGGAGGCCCGAACCTGGGTGAACATCGTCTCCTTTGTCCCTTGTTATCATCGATCCTAGTCTCACAGCTCCGGACCCCCTACGCGAGATCCGCCAATTTTGACACCGACATTGGTGCTTCCATTGAGAGTTCCACTGTGATCGCCAAAGGAATTGATTGGATTGTAGAGGCATTAATAATATTACTATTAGTGATCATCATCCTATTCCTAGGATAGATGATATGCTTGATGAATTAAGTGGTCTACAATTTTCTCCAAAGTTGATTTGCATAGTGGATACCATCAGATTCGTATGAAATTTTGAGATGAATGGAAAACACCATTTTAAAACTAAGTTTGGTTTATATGAGTGGTTATTCATGCCTTTTATGTTAAGTATTTCACCTACTACTTCAATGAGATTAGTGAACGAGGTTTTGTGTGCTTCATTGGACGATTTGTCGTAGTCTATTTTGATGATATACTGATTTATAGTAGTTCTTTGGAGGAACACTTGGAACATTTAAGTGTTGTTTTTATGGCTGTACGTGATGCACGTTTGTTTGGTAACCTTGGGAAATGCACTTTTTGGACCGACCAAGTATATTTTCTTGGTTATGTTGATACTCCAGAGGGAATTGAAGTTGATAAAGCCAAGATTGAACATATTTAGAGATGGACGCAGCCCAAAACGGTCACAAAAGTGAGGAGTTTTCTTGGCCTGGATGGTTTATAAAGTTGTTCTGTGAGGGATTTCAGCACCATTTCTGCACCTCTCAATGAGCTTACAAAGAAGAATGTGCCTTTTTTGGGATGCCGTAGAGGAAGAAGCCTTTACGGTATAGAAAGATAAGTAAACACATGCTCCTTTACTCCAACTTCTTGATTTTAGTAAGACTTTTGAGCTTGAATGTGATGGTAATGGAATTGGATTAGGATGTGTGTTATTATAAGAAGGTAAACCTATTGCGTACTTTTCTGAAAAATTGAGTGGGCCTAGTCTGAATTATTCTACTTATGAACAGGAAATATATGCTCTTGTTGAGACTTTCGAATAATGGCAACATTATTTATGGGCCAAAGAATATGTCATACATTCTGATCATGAATATTTGGAACATATTAAGAGTCAAGCAAAACTGAACCGTAGACATGCTAAATGGTTCAAACTCATTGAGACTTTCCCTTATGTCATTAGACACAAGAAGGCTAAAAGAAATTGTTATTGCTGATGCATTGGCTCGTCGTTATAGTATGCTTTCACAACCTGACTTTAAAATATTTGGTTTGGAGATCATAAAATGTCAATATGTGCATGATACTAAATTTAAAGATCTGTTGTAGAATTGTAAAGAAGGGAGGACACGAAACAAGTTCATAATTAATGATGGATTTGTGTTCCGTGCTAACAACTATGCATTCCAGCTTGCTTCGTTCATCTTTTATTGTTGCAGGAGGCGCATGGAGGAGGATTAATGGGACACTTTGGCGTGAAGAAGACATACTTGCTACACACTTATTTTGTCCAAAGATGGGATGGGATGTTGAGCGTTTTGTTGCCTGCTGCACTACATGTCAAAAAGCTAAGTCACAACTCAATCCTCATGGTTTACATATGCCTTTTCCGGTACCTAGTGTTCCATGGGAGGATATATCCATGGACTTTGTCTTAGGTTTACCTCGAACAAAGAAGGGGAGGTATAGCATATTTGTTGTCCGATATGTATACATCGTATCTACTTTTCCAAACTCTTTTGGCCTTGTTTTGGACTGTAATTTGCATGATTTGAATGGAACTAACCCATACTGACGCTGCTTTGAGCAGAATTGTCTTGGTGTTATTTTGGTGCAAAAATAAAAGTTCTCGGATTGACCTGAAAACTTACCGAGAATATAATTGGAATTAATAAAAAATATTGGTGAAATAATCAATTGGAGGGGGCCACCCACAGGCCACAAGCCGTGCCTAGCGAGCATGTGGGGCCCCTGTGGTTCCGCTGACCTCAATTCTACTCCTATATATTCATATTCATGGAGAAAAAATTGAGAAGAGTTCATCGCGTTTGACGATATGGATCTGCCGCCACCTCCTGTTCTTCCTCATGAGACCAGATCTCGAGTCCGTTTTGGGCTCTGGAGAGGGGAAATTGATGCCATCATCACCACCAACCATTCTTCATCACCAATTCCATGATGCTCTCCGTCATTCGTGAGTAATACCATCGTAGCGTGATGTATGTTGATGGGTTGGATGAGATTGGTCATGTAATCATGTTACTTTTTTTAGGGTTTGATCCCTAGTTTCCACAAGTATAGGGGATGAGTCTTGATAACCCATGAGTATAGGGGATCGCAACAGTTTTCGAGGGTAGAGTATTCAATCCAAATTTATTGATTCGACACAAGGGGATCCAACGAATATTCTCGAGTATTCACAGCTGAGTTGTCAATTCAACCACACATGAAAGACTCAATATCTACAGCAAAGTATTTAGTAGCAAAGGAATATGGAAGTAGAGGTAACAATGGCAATAGTGATAGTAGTAGTTTTGTAGTTATTGTAAAAGTAGCAACGGACAAGTAACTTAGCAAATATCAATATGTGGAAAGCTCGTAGGCAATGGATCGGTGATGGATAATTATGTTGTATGGCATTCATCATGCAACAGTTATAACATAGGGTGACACAGCACTAGATCTAATTCATCAATGTAATGTAGGCATGTATTCCGCATATAGTCATACATGCTTATGGAAAAGAACTTGCATGGCATCTTTTGTCCTACCCTCCAATGGTAGCGGGGTCCTAATGGAAACTAAGGGATATTAAGGCCTCCTTTTAATAGAGAACCGGACCAAAGCATTAGCACTTAGTGAATACATGAACTCCTCAAACTACGGTAATCACCGGAAAGAATCCCAGTTATTGTCACCCTAGGTGATGCGGATCATAACTCGTAATAGGTGTCTACAACTTGCTAGATAGGATCAAGAACACATATATATTCATGAAAACATAATAGGTTAAGATCTGAAATAATGGCACTCGGGCCCTAGTGACAAGCATTAAGCATAGCAAAGTCATAACAACATCAATCTCAGAACATAATGGATACTAGGGATCTAACCCTAACAAAACTAACTCGATTACATGATAAATCTCATCCAACCCATCACCGTCCAGCAAGCCTACGATTGGATTACTCAAGAATGGCAGAGAGCCTCGGGGAATTGGTGATGAAGGATGGTTGGTGATGACGATGGCGTCAATTTTCGTTTTCCGGAGCCCAAAACGGATTCCAGATCCGATCTCCCGAGGAAGAACAGGAGATGGCGGTGGCTCCGTATCGTGAAACACGATGAACTCTTCTCCTCCATTTCTTCTCCACGAATAGGAATATATAGGAGTAGAATTGAGGTCGGTGGAGCCGCAGGGGCTCCACAAGCTCGCTAGGTCCGACCGGGGGGTGGTCGCGCCTAGCAGGCTTGTGGCCTGTGGGTGGCACCCTCGTGTTGATCTTTCGCCAATATTTTTTTATTAATTCCATAAATACTCTCCAGAAATTTTCAGGTCAATCCGAGAACTTTTATTTCTCCACAAAAATATCACCAAGGCAATTCTGCTAAAAACAACGTCAGTCCGGGTTAGTTTCATTCAAATCATGCAAATTAGAGTCCAAAACAAGGGCAAAAGAGTTTGGAAAAGTAGATAAGATGGAGACGTATCAAATCCCCCAAGCTTAACCCATTGCTTGTCCATAATAAATTAAGTTGATAAACTAAAAGTGATAAATAAAAACTTTTACAAACTCTGTTTGATCTTGTTGGTTGTAAATATGTCTAACTGATGTTCAGATTTTCAACAAAGATTATGAACTAACCACGGTCACAATAACATTTAGGTCTCACATTTACTCATATCAACAACATAATCAAGTAGCGAGAAATAATAATAACTCTCTGATGACAACACTTTTATGAAAACAATCATGATACAATTTGACAAAATGGTGTCTCGCTAGCCCTTTCTAAGACCACAAAACATAAATGCAGAGCAGCCCTAAAGAACAGTGGCTAACAAGCCATTGTAATACATGGTGAAAAAGATCCTGTCATGCTCACACTCAATATGAATTAATAGTAAAGCATACAAATGATGGTGGTGCTCTCTAACTGGTGCCTTCTATGAGAAGATGATGACTCAATAGTAAAGTAAATAGATAGGCCCTCCATAGAGGTAAGCATTGATTTGGAGAGATTCCAGAGCTCGAGGTTTTTAAAACAGAGATGAATAATAATTTGAGAGGTATGCTTCCATTGCTCACATAATGACCAAAAGGTTTTCAATATCTTCCATGCTAGATACATTATACGCGGTTCCCAAATATAATGATAAACTTTATTCCCCCTCCACCAATCAGTCACACTCTAGGGCAAACCGAATCCACGTGTACAGTCCATACAGACACAATTCCTAGGGGTGTTTTGTTTAATTATATGAATGTTCTTTGAATTCAGGACTGGGAATTCCCATTACCAGCCACCTTCTCGTGAATGATAGTGAATCAATACGTATAGTTAGAATAACCCATCTAGCATGGAAAATACTGACAGCCCCCAATCGCCACATGAACGGTTTGGGCATACAAACCAGAATGTTTATTTGAAGGTTTAGATTTTCGCACATGCAAATATACTTGGAACGGCAGGTAAATACCGCATATAGGCATGTATGGTGGACTCATATGGAACAACTTTCGGTTTGAGGAATTGGATGCACAAGCAGTATTCCCGCTTAGTACAAGTGAAGGCTAGCAAAAGACTAGGGAGCGACCAATTAGAGAGCAACATAGTCATCAAAATTATTTGAGATTAACCAACATTGAATGCAAGCATGAGTACGATATAAATCACTATGAACATAAATATCATGGAGGCTATGTTGATTTGTTTCAACCACATGCATGAACATGTGCCAAGACGAGCCACTTGAATTGTTCAGAGGAGGATTCCATCCCATCATACTACATCAGAACCATTTTAACATGCATGTTAGCACCCAAGGCAAACCATTATCCACTCCTAGCTAATTAAGCATGGCATGAATAACTTTAATCTCAAATTTCTGTTGCAAATATGTTCCACCCATAATGAACTGAATTCAGAACGATGTGCTAACCTCTACTCCTATAAAAATCTAAGTTGGTGGTGATGGTGTGCCTGGCATTTTTTATTTACAGCCGTTCGATCTACATCCAATGCATCTGAGATGAGCTAAGGCATTTTTTGCAGATAGCCCCATGTCCATCTCGTTCAGCCCATCTCTCTCCCACGTCATCTAGAAATCTCAGGCCAAAATATGGCCACAGAATGATCTAGAGAATCGTTGTTGTCGTGCGCTCCGCCCCCAATGGATCTCATGCCTCACCACCGACTACCACCGGGACCCTCTGATCCTCGCCGTATCCTCGTTCCTAGTGTGCCTGACTTGGACTTTCACAAGTAGGCTGGAGATGAAGCCCCCTCAAATGTTGACCTATACAAGTTTTCCATCGGCGCCGTTCGTTCCCCAATGCTCCGCTGCCTTCTCGCGTGGCTGCTCCCTACTCATTCTGAGTGGTGCCACACCACCACCTACTCCTGCTTCCCCTTCACTGCCAAGGCGTTCCATGCTGGTCACACTCCCATAGATCGAACAAAGTGTGAGGAGGTGGTATTCACTGCCCTTCGCCTTCTCGTTAGACGAGGAATGAGGTATGGGGGTATGAGTATTGATGAAAGAATAAAATCTCCTTGTGTAATTGCAGATATGTGATGGTATTAGTTGGAACTACCTTATGTGTCCAAGGTATCATTATTATGCAATATATTAGCTATTGTATTGTATCCATAGTTCCATACCAGTGTCTGATGCAACAATGTTTGGTTTCAGTTACTTTTTTCTTAAATCTTCTTGTGAATGAAACTTTAAGTATTATATAAAGGAATAGTTGCATGGAAAATCTGAACAACTAGACATAGTGACAGACCATATACATTCAATATTATGCAGGCAATAATTTTGTGTTAAAAGGTATTTAGTACACCAAAATTTACTAATGACCATAATAGATGAGTTTCGGCCTGTACTATACAAGAAGTTGCATGTCATTGTATCGTTCTGTAAAATGGTTGCCATTTTTTCCTTTGATAGGTACATCTCCATCTCCTACATTGTATAAGTGATAGGGAGTAGCCTGCTAAATTTCCATAAATTTTGTTATCAGATGTGGTTAGAAGAGTTCTACACACCTTTCTCCGTGAGATCTTTTTTTGGTATATGATTCATTTGATCCTTGACCAATGAAAAAAATCTGACTTTACTTTGTGTACTGGTTTCCTAGCGAGTTACCTTTTCATTTGAAGACCCCGCAAGAAATTCATGCGGTTCATTCTTAGGAACAGAGGAACTCTTTGATGTTACACGGACACTTTTGTGCTTGTGTGCGCAAGCCTGTGAAGTTTAGAAGGTCAATAATCATCGATGCGTTTGGTACGTACTTACTAATTCCACGTTGTTTTGTAGCAAGTCCCGAATTAAATAAAATCCAATTAGGAACTGTTTAGTTTTCCCACAGCAAAAAGAGCCATCTAAGTTTATCCATTCAAGATATGGTGTACTGCATCGCCTGACTGAATTTTGCATGTAATTTGAGACGAGATTCTAGGTTTTGAGTAATAAAGTGTGTTTCCATCCTTACAAAAAATAAATATTTGTTGTACTCTAATTAAGCAAGATTTGGCTTGTTCATGTCCAGATTTCTTTTCTTGGGAAAGTTTTTTCTGGTCTATTATATTCGACAGCAAATGTCATACTTGATCATGAAAATGTGACTCAATGTTGTGTGGCATTATGTTATGGCATGTGCCTTTTCACTACCATACCTGTGCATACCATTCATATTGATTTCTTGATGATGATCAAATTTATCACCTATGCAATATCAGATTTATATCACATCTTAGAAATAAGGTAGTTTTCTAATAACCTGATTTTTCGTTGGCAGACATGTGCATATCATTTTATTTTCTTTCAATATTTCCTGCCTGGTGATGACCAACTTTATCATCTATGCAATTTCGGGTAGTTACATGATACTGTAGTTATTTTGTGGCAAGGTTGTAGGATAGTTTAACTATGAGAAAAGTATTGTCTAATGACACGCACGCACACTCACATCAAAGGTTGCCTGCCAGGAGCATTGCCTCCAGTGGATTGTTGTATGTTGAGCATTTATTTGCAAGATGTGATATAATCCAACGCACCTGCCTGATAAAGAGTGAAATCGTGAGTATAATCTTTGTATACCAGTATATATGTGCATATGTTTCAGAGCGTATAACATGGCCATTGATAATTTGTTATTAGATAGTGCTTTTGCTGGAAATGAAAATTCATGGAGATGATGCCCTGTTGGTAGAGGCGATTGAACAAAAGTGTGCATTGCACTGAGGGAAAAACAAAGGTTGGAAGTTTGTCCAAATTCCTCTGCTTGGGGTATGGCTGGTTTGTAAGCAAAGGAAGATATTCTTCCTTTTTACAGTGCTATATTGTCTAGTGAGGGGGAGAGACTATGTTTTTCTAGATGAAAGATACTCTGTGTTGTGCAAAGGGGATATATGGTGTTACTTCTACCCCATTTTTTGTATATCTAACCTTAGTAACAAGATTATGCTCTTTGTTATTTTTCCATGGTGTAACTCTTCGTAACGGCGTATTTCTCAGGGCGAGGCCAATATGCTTCATGATACGATTTACTTTAAGTCAGCATAAAAAACATTATACTAAAGGTGTACTAAGTCTGTGACACTTAATTTGGGACTAATTTGGGACCGAGGGAGTACTTGATTGTGTATCACTCTATTTTGTGCATTAGATCTGGCAAGGCTCTCCCTGTTTCTTTTTTCTTTCTCCCTTTCTTTGTTTGTTTGGCACAGGACAAATTTCTTCATGATTTACTTCTATCTTCATACATGTCCTAAAATACACGTGTTGCAATCCTTCTTGTTTCTTCTGGAAATGCATACGCCTTTTATCTTAATTTTAGAGCAAAATTGCCTAATTGTGAAACCTAAAATCAATTTCTTCTTTGTCTCGCCGAGAATGATGCCACCACTATTTAATTTTATCCGTGGCTACGCATGGGCATTCAGCTAGTCATATTAACAAAAGCAAGATAGATCGAGTTCATACTAGCTTTTCTCCATCTCAATGTTTTCATAAAACAACCTCATTATTGCCTTTCAGTTGCACGATCGAACAAGGTGAATAATAATAAGAGTGCATGTGCATTGTGGAGTCTGCAAACAATAACTCAAAGGAGAAAAAAAGGTAACATGGGCTCTCTAATAGGTAAACAATAACGCATATGAGAGCCACTCAAAATTTTCATTGTAGTCTTCTCCTTACGACCCAAACAAATAAAATTCAAAAAGAAAAAACGAGAAAAACTATTTACACGGGAAAGCTCCCAACAAACAAAAGAAGAACGAGAAATATTTTTGTCTTTTCTTTTAATGCTACAGCTGAGCAACTGGAAAGTAAAGCTATAACTAATATTTTGGATTTTCTCAAAGTTAATTAAACACACAAGAAGAAAACTGGAAAAGAAATAAACTACCATGGATGGTACAATGAAACAGTATGAATACCGACTACTAAAATGAATGTGTGAACATGAATGTAATGTTTGTGAGAAATATGTACTCCCCAAGCTTAGGATTTTGGCCTAAGTTGGCTAGGGCCCTAGATGGCCCGGATAATATCCGAAGTCATAGTTGGGGTTGTACTGGTTTGCGGCGGCTACTGCCTGAAGGACTACAGGGTGCAGACGAGCGGCTTCCGCATTTCACTCATACTCATTTGTCTCCTCTCTGGTTATATAGTACCTCTATTTCTTATGATAGTTAAAGAAAGCAGCAGCAGGAAGGATAACAGGGATAGCATGCTGTCTATCAAAAATTAGTCGGTATTGGAGGGATTGTTAGTTCCATTCAAGAAACTGAAAATGTACCAAAGCCTCATAATCAAGAAAAGCAGGTGGTAATTCAACATCATTTCCTTGTATTGGTACCCCAAGATAATTAGCTATACGAGTGGCATAAATCCCACGAAAGAAATCTCCATCCTTAGCATTATTATTCAACCTTCTAGCATCAATGGCTCCTAAGTTATATCTCCTATGACCCATTACTGTGCTCTTCAGATTACCAAGGTCGATTGAACAAAGGTGGCTATCCTCAGTTTTACCATTAATACATCTACCTATGAATAGAGAAAAATAATGTAGAGCAGGAAAATGAATGCTTCCCATGGTAGCATGTGTAATATTTCTAGTTTCTCCAACAGTGATGCTAGCAATAAAATCATTATATTTAGTTTTGTGCGGATCGCTATAGCTGCCCCATTGTGGAAGTTTGCAAGCATGGTTAAAGTCATCTATGTCCAAGGTATATGATTTGTCATAAAGGTCAAATAGCATGGAAGGATTATTATGGTGGAGCGGAAATTCAAACCTCTGCACGAATGAATCCGTGAGTTGATAGTATTGCATGCATTTGTCTGAAACGAATTCCTACAGGCTGGCATTTCTACTGTATGCATATAATTCTTCCTTGAAATCAGCATCACTCATAAATTGATCCAATGGCCTTTCATAATGCCGTACTTGAGCTTCCCTTAGTGGTTCAAGGTCGGGATCACGTTCGCAAGTATCGGGGCCTTCTTGCTCGAGGTACCCCCTTGAAATACTTTCCTCAACATTTTCTTTCTCTGAAAAAATTCTGAAATTTTTAGTGACTCAAAATGAAAGTGAACCAAACTCAACAAAACCCATAGGAACTACTCCCGCAAGTGCCTAGAGGCTATATCATGCATCAAAACTACTTGGGACCATACAAATTTGACATGCAAGCTCAAGAACATGGTCATCACAAGAACAAAAATTTGCAATGTATAAAGCACTAGAACAAAAACTAATTGGACCATTGGAGGAGTCACATACCGATGAACAATCTCCCAAAACAGCTTTGCACAAGGAGATCGAAAATGGCAGCAAAATGAGCTAGAACACGGGTTTGAGAAATGGTGTGATCTTTTATGGATGAAGATGAAGTGGATGGGTGCTGGAATAAGTGAAGGGGGGCCACATTGGACCCACAAGCTTGCTAGGCGCGTCCAGGGGGTGGTCGTGCCTAGCAGGCTTGTGGCCCACTGGTGCAGCCCCCTGAAGTGTGCTTAGTGCAAGTTTTTTATTAAATATACCAAAAAAATCATACTAAATTTTCAGGGCATTTGAAGAAATTTTATTTTTAGGTCGATTTTCTATTGCATGGAAAACTCAGAAAACACAAAAATATTAACATTTTGCTTTATTTATTCTAACTAATAGAAAGCAGAAGTTGGGTGCAGAAATTTGTGATTTCCAAATTCATCCATCTCATGCTCATCAAAAGGAATCCATCAATAAGGTTGGTCAAGTCTTATTAACGACCTTCTTTCGAGAAATATGAAACTGAAGAATTTTCGAATAACACTAAGTTACCTCAATGGGGATATGCATGTCCCCAACAATAAGTATATCATGTTTCCATTGGATAGTAGGAAGAGGGAATTCAAAGTCTCCAATAATAATCGTTGGAATTTTTTTAATGGAGTTGATACTATGAACTTGAGGTTGTTTCTTCAGAAAGTGTACCGTATGCTCATTACCATTAATATGAAAAGTGGCATTGCCCTTGTTGCAATCAATAACAGCCCATGCAGTATTAAAAAATGGTCTACCAAGAATGATCAACATACTATCGTCCTCGGCAATATCAAGAATAACAAAGTTCGTTACGATAGTAGCATTTGCAAATATGACAGGTACATCCTCACAAATACCGATAGGTAGAGAAGTTGGTTTATCAGCCGTTTCCATAGAGATTTTAGTAGGTGTCAACAATTTCAAATCAAGTCTACAATATAAGGAGAAAGGCATAACACTAACACCCACTCTCAAATTACATAAAGTAGTTTTAACATAATTCCCTTTAATAGAGCATGGTATAGTTGGTATTCCCGGATCTCCTAATTTCTTTGGTACTCCACCCTTAAAAGTATAATTAGCAAGCATGGTGGAAATCTTAGCTTCCGGTAGATTCTTAACATCTTCAGTTTTAATACCTTTTTATTTCATAGATTTCTTTGTCTCTTGCATATCTTCTGGAATGAGAAATAGAATACCTCTTTTCTTTGGAGTTGGCTTCGGAGGTGGTTTGGGAATAGTCCAATCATTATCATTGCTCAATATATTATTCAATAGTATTTCAGCTTGTTCAACAGTTCGTTCCCTGAAAACACAACCAGCACAACTATCTAGGTGGTCCCTAGAAGCATCGATTAGTCCATTACAAAAGATATCAAGTATTTCATTTTTCTTGAGAGGATGATTAGGCAAAGCATTAAGTAACTACATAAGCCTCCCCCAAAGCTTGTGGGAGACTCTCTTCTTCACTTTGCACGAAGTTAAATATTCCTGCAAGCCAACTTGTTTTGTTATGGCCAGGAAAATATTTTTCAGAAAAATAATAAATCATATCCTGGGGACTACGCACACAACCAAGAGCAAGAGAGTTGAACCATATCTTTACGTAACCCTTTAACGAGAATGGAAACAACTTGAGAATATAGTAATAACTAATTTTTTCCTCATGAGTAAATAGGGTGGCTATATCATTCAATTTAGTAAGATGTGCCACAACAGTTTCATATCCATAGCCATGGAAAGGATCAGATTCAACCAAAGTAATTAACTCAGGATCGACAGAAAATTCATAATCCTTATGAGTGAAAAAGATAGGTGAAGTAGCAAACTTAGGATCATATTTCATTCTAGCATTCAAAGATTTTTCTTTCCACTTGCATAGTAATTTCTTAAGATCATCTCTATCCTAACAAGCAAGAAAGTACCTAGCTACCTTTCCTTCCATAAAATACCCCTTGGGAATATCACGCAATTCATATCCAAGAGAGCTAGGTCTAGCAGGTCTCTCAAAGTGTTCAGTTTCCATAATTTCATAAGTTTCAGAAGTATAATAATTTTCAGCATTGGCTCTAGCAATTTCTTCATCAAGAAATTCACCCAGTGGTACAGTATTATCAAGCAAAGTATCATCATAAGCATCATGCATAGCAGAAGTGGCATCATCAATTACTGGCAACATATCAAAATTACTAGCAAGTGGTGGTGTCACAAATTTACTCATAACAGAAGGTGAATCAAGTGCAGAGCAAGATGGCAGTTCCTTACTTGTCCTCGTAGTAGAGGGGAAGATCTTGGTTTTAGCATCTTTAAAATTCTTCATAGTGATCAGTAGATATAAATCCCAGGAGACTCAGAGAATAGAGCTATGCTCCCTGGCAACGACGCCAGAAAAAGGTCTTCATCACCCACAAGTATAGGGGATCACAACAGTTTTCGAGGGTGGAGTATTCAACCCAAATTTATAGATTTGACACAAGGGGAGCCAAAGCATATTCTAGAGTATTTCCAGCTGAGTTTTTAATTCAACCACACCTGAAAGACTTAATATCTACAGCAAAGTATTTAGTATCAGAGTAATATGGAAGTAGTGGTAACAATGGCAATAGTGATAGTACCAGTTTTGTAGTGATTGTAACAATAGCGACGGACAAGTAACTTAGCTAAGAGCAATATGTGTAAAGCTCATAGGAAATGGATCGGCTATGGATAATTATGTTGGATGGCATTCATCATGCAACAGTTATAACATAGGGTGACACAGAGCTAGCTCCAATTCATCAATATAATGTAGGCATGTATTCCGTATATAGTCATACGTGCTTACGGAAAACAACTTGCATGACATATTTTGTCCTACCCTCCCGTGGCATAGGGGTCCTAATGGAAACTAAGGGATATTATGGGCTCCTTTTAATAGAGAACTAGACCAAAGCATTAGCACCTAGTGAATACATGAACTCCTCAAACTACGGTAATCACCGAAAAAAATCCCAGTTATTGTCACCTTGGGGGATGGAGATCATAACTCATAATAGTTGTCTACAACTTGCAAGATAGGATCAAGAACACATATATATTCATGAAAACATAATAGGCTCAGATCTGAAATCATGGCACTCGGTCCCTAGTGACAACCATTAAGCATAGCAAAGTCATAGCAACATCAATCTCAGAACATAATGGATACTAGGGATCAAACCCTAACAAAACTAACTCGATTACATGATAAATTTCATCCAACCCATCAACGTCTAGCAAGCCTATAATGGGATTACTCACGAACGGCGGAGAGCATCATGGAATTCGTGATGAAGTATGGTTGGTGATGATGATGGCGTCGATTTCCCCACTCCGGAGCCCAAAACGGACTCCAAATCTGGTCTCCCGAGGAAGAACAAGAGGTGGCGGCGGCTCCATATCGTGAAATGCGATGAACTCTTCTCCTCCATGTTTTCCCTGCGAATAGGAATATATAGGAGTAGAATTGAGGTCAGCGGAGCCACATGGGCCCCACAAGCTCTCTAGGCGCGTGCAGGGGGGTGGCCATGCCTAGCGGGCTTGTGGCCTATGGGTGCCCCCCGGCTGATTATTGCGCCAATATTTTTTACTAATTCCAAAAAATTCTTCGTAAATTTTCAGGTCAATCCGAGAACTTTAATTTCTGCACAGAAATAACACCAAGGCAATTTTGCTGGAAACAGCGTCAGTCCGGGTTAGTTCCATTCAAATCATGCAAATTAGAGTCCAAAACAAGGGCAAAAGAGTATGGAAAAGTAGATACCATGGAGACGTATCATTGTTGTGGATAGATTTTCAAAAATGGCACACTTTATACCATGTAATAAAAGTCTTGAGATGTAGCGACCCGACCTGAAAGGTCGAATCTCCGGTGTTTCCGTACCATCCCAAGATCATGCTGGTACACACACGGTACATCAATGTATATATCAAACGGAAATCACACCGCATATTAACGAAATCTCATATCGAGTCCTTTATTACAATAATCATTACAATAAAGTGGCCGAAGGCCAACTCGTGAGAATAACTAAGTCTTGCGGAAGCGTCGAAGGTAGATGAGTCCATCTGACTCCAAGGGCATCTCACCGAGCGTAGAACGTGTCCTCACTCCTGGTCGGAAAAGTACTCTGCAACATGATATGTTGCAGCTGTGTAGGTCAGCATATGGAATATGCCGGCAAAGTCACAAGAGAGGGGTGAGAAGATAATCATCTAGTCTATATGCTTATATGGCAGGTGGGGTGGTAAGTTTTTGCGTAAACCAATTTTTTCCTACATCAAGAGAGGGGTAAGCAAAAAAAATTATTACTAAGTTGGTTGATTAATGAGATGGTTCCACCAACCAATTCTCATACCCAAGTCATTAATACCCACATCATCTTATTAATTGTGTTGAGAGTTTCCGGAAGTTTCAGTTCCTTTGGCTCAAGTCATCCATGACCGTGGACACGGCTAATCGATTAGGTTTGAGTACTCTGCAGAGTTTTGCACACGTTCCCCACAAGATTTGGTCGCCTCCGTTTGATTTCTCGCACTTCAGGGTGTTTGAGAAATGGATGACCAAAACATGGTCTTCCAAAGGGTTTCCCTGCGACTCTGTCGGTGCCCATCCTTTCCTATCGTTCTTCTACATCTCGTAGCACCGCCTGTCTAGGGTCACCACGATATCCAACCAAGCCAGATCCCATAATGACTTGTGGCTGTGCAGGTAAGCCTTGGGTCTTGAAGCATCCATCCATCTCTTTGTGCCTGGGTGGATCTTTCCGCGTGAATACTGGCCATCTCCAGCAACACCTAGGCAAATCCACTGGTTTCTCCAAGGTGCCGTTCAACCATCATCCACCCAGAGGTATGTTGAAAACTCGGAGTCTTGAAGTCGTGATCATTATGTAGGTTTTTTAATTAATTTCACAACTCTCATGAATCACACAACCAACCCCATCTACTAGTAGCATAGCCAAATGTAGAAATAATGTTTCCCGGGGCCAATGTGTCAAGGGTTGAGGTACCTACCACATGATACTACATCAAGTAACCAAATTTCCAACTAACCTACTTTGCATGCAATTGGGGTGATGGAAGAACTAATGCAATAAAAACATGGGTAAAGATGATCAAAGTGACTTGCCTGATTGATGATCTTCATACGTGAGTGACTCTAGGTAACAAGCTTCGCACTCCGGATAATCTAACGAAGCAAACAAGCACTCAATAAGCATACAACAAAAAAAATGTAACTCACAACCATCAACCATGAACTAGTAACCAATCAAGACAAAACAATGCACAAATCACAAACAAGAAAACACACAAAGTTTTGTTTTCGAGAAGATGATTGATGAAACACTACTAACATAATGAAACCCATTTGTAATAACAGAAAAATAGTTGATAGCAAGAAAAGAATAAAATATTTTATTAATAACAGAATTGAATTCATTAAAGTTTGTTGGGAAAAACTTTAGTAAAGTTTTTTAAAAGTTTTGATAAACACTATATGAAACAACTATAGTTTTACTAACAAAAGAGCAAAACAATACTTATTATTTATTAACAAAACATGTTCTTAACAGGAAAGAATTTACAAATAAACTTGTCTTAGAAAACAAAATTAAATTATAAAACTCCGTTAAAAGAAATCTATTACTAAACTAGTTGTTTTAATCAAATTAAACCTATTTGAAAAGAAGTTGTGATTCCTATGTTAATAAAGAAACAAACTAAGCAAATTTACAATTTTTTATTAACAGTAAGTAAAACACTAAATGTTCAAGTAACAGAACCTACTAAATCAAATTAAAACTAAATCTAATTGAAACTAACTAAACTAAGTAAATAAAAACTATAGTATAATACTAGGCAGATTGTGTTTATAGCTAGAACACTAATCAAAATCATCCTAAAAATCCTCAAGCTAAGCAATAAGATAGTCCTAACTAATACCAAGTAGTAGCAAAAAAATTCATATCAAAATCTATTTTTAAACTCTAGTTATTCAGATTTGAATGATTTGAGCAAATTTGATTAAATTCAAATTTTATAGGTCAAATTTAAAATTTAAAAGTACAGGGTGAAACTAGATGAAAAATGTGAGCTAATGCACAAGGAATCAATTCGAAACACTAAATAGTTTAAAAGATACAGCTAAAACAAAATCAGAAAAGTTTTTGTTTACTAAAACAAAACAGAAAAAGAAAAAAAATCTACCGAACGGTCAGTGCTACGTGGCAAGTGGTGGTTGGCTAAGAGAGTGTGCGCTGGGTCAGAGAAGTCCGGTGACTTACAAAGGGGAGGGAGGAAGTCTCCGGTGAGGATGGCGGCGGCCGGTGGTCGAAAAGGTCGTCGGAGATTGCTCCGGTGGTCAAGGGAGGCGTTGAAGGGGTCCGGGCGGCTGCGGTTGACGTCCGGCGTCGAATGGTGGGGTCGGAGGGGCGAGGGGAGGAGTGGAGCGACGGGCACGGTGCTGGGGAGCTTCGGTCGGGGAAGGGCTCCGGCGAGGAGTTTTGCGGCGTCTCAGGCGAGTAGAGAGGGGTTCAGGGGGGAATGGAGAGAGGAGGGGCAGGGGCTACTTATAGGGTGCTCGGGTGGGTGCGGGGAGGAGAGAGGAGGGAGATCCAGGGCGAGGGATCTCGGCGACGGCGGCGCGCGCGAGGAAGGAGGCGACCGTGGCGCATGCGGGATCAGACGGGTGGGTCCTGCTGTCAGTGATGGAGAAGCGGCGGAGGCACGTCGGTCAACCGACTGGTAATCAATTCGCGAATAAATGCCCGTGGGCCGGCCCGTTTAAATGCAAATCCGTTACTCTTTTTAATAGTCAGATCAGTAAAACCTCTTTAAAAGCATTCAAAACATTTTTAAATATAGGAGTATTATATATCAAAATTAACAAAATAATAAATGCCATTTATTGAACATTTTTATTCTGTCATTTGAACACTTTGAAGAAAAATAGTATTTTTAGAAATTGCCTATTTGGTTTTAAAACCTTTTGCAAATATTTTTCAAAAGACCCCCTGGTTCTTATTGTTCAAATATATCACCAAGATGACCCTGGTGTGGAGTGTCATGTTACTCCCCTCTTATTTTGAACATTTTACCAAGATTTACAAATAGGTGAAAGCAACTTGGGGAAAATAGGAAGGGCTTTTCAGAAATTCAGAAGGAGTATTTCAACTATTTCATATGTCCAAGCAATGATGATGATAGATGCATAGCTATATTCATAACATTCCAAAATGGAATTTTTTGGGATGTTACATGAGACTACTAATGTTGTTGATTTGTTCTTTCGTGAAATTATTTGCTTGCATTGTGTGCCAAATACATTTGTTTCAAATCGTGATGCTAAATTTCTTAGCCACTTTTGGAGATGTTATGGACTAAGTTGGGAGATAACTGCTTTTTAGTACTACATGTCACCCCCGAAGTGATGGACAAACTTAAGTAGTCAATAGATCGTTGTCTACCATGCTTAGGGCTATTTTAAAGAATAACTTGAAAATGTGAGACAACTGCTTGCCTCTTAATGAATTTTCTCCGAATCGTTCATTGCATTCTACTACTAAGATGTGCCCCTTATGAAATTGTGTATGGTTTTATACCTCATGTGCCTATTGATTTGCTGCCTCTTCCATCGTTGGAGAAGGTTAATTTTGATGCTAAAAACATGCTGAATTGATCTTAAAACTGCATGAGGTAACTAAGGAAAACATAGAGCGTATGAATGCAAAATAAAAACTTGCTGAAGATAAGGGTAGAAAACATGTTGTCTTTACACATGGAGATATTGTCTGGTTACATTTGCGTCAGGATGGATTTCCTGATTTGTGTAAGTCAAAGCGAATGCCACGTGGCGATGGATCTTATAAGGTGTTAGAGAAAATAAATGATAATGCATATAAACTTGAGCTATCTGCAGAGTTTTGGATTAGTCCCAGTTTTAACATTGGAGATTTGAAGCCTTATATTGGTGATGAAGATGAGCTTCCATCGAGGAAGACTTCATTTCAAGAAGAGGATGATGATGAGGACATCAATACCATTGTTACACCCCCAATCCCTACTGCTATACATACTGGACCAATTACTAGAGCCCGTGCACGCCAGTTGAATTAGCAGGTACTTTTGTTTCTTGGAAATCTTTCTAAGGTTCATGAACATATGATGCTGCCTAAATTAAATATTTTTGTTTTACTTATGAATGAAGTAGCTAGCATGGACAAGAAGGATAGTGATTGGAGTGGGATCAAGCATGGAGGAGAAGGTGCACACGCAGGAGGAGTTTCTGGTGGTGATTTTTGCCCTTTGAAGCCACTATAAGGAGTGCATGAAGGCTTGGACAAAATATACAAGATGCCACTTCATAAATTTCTTCCATAGGCTATTATAGGTGTTGCGTCACCTTATTTTTGGGACAGGCCGATGTAATTTCGAAATAACACTTTATAGGTTGTTTTTCGAGTCCGTATGTGTGGGGAAATGGAGTTAGGGTCGGTTTAGGACCGCTCCTCCATGGGCTCATGAAATTCCTCCTCTACTCACCCATATATACAGCCCTTCGGGCGCCGTTTAGGCTTGGGTTTTGTTTAGTTAAAAGGTATCCATTGCAACTTCGTGTACTTTGCTTGTGTCCAACGACCAGGCCAAGACCGTGTTCGGAACCCCACCCTTATTAATACTTCATCTATATTCACAATATTCAGATTGCATTATCATATTCTTGCTTGTTCTTCGATTGCTTGCAAGAATAGACATTTGTGGCCAGGTTGATCGTGCTCCGGCGTGGTCACTAACCTCTTGGAGATTGGTCTAGCGATTGCTAAGGCGCAACGTCCTACACGTTTGTAGTCGGATCGTCAAAGTCATCACCACCAAATCGATATTTATGATCTCATTGAAAGATCGGGACCCTCGCCTGTATCATCTTGTGCTTCAAAAGATAGTCTCCTCAACACTCAATAACTCTCTCACAGATTTGGCTTGGTACAAGAGGTTGATTCGGTGGAAAGCAACTTGGGGAGTCTAGAAATTAAGATTCATATGATTGGAATGAAATGTCTTGATCTAAACACATGAGTAGGTGGCTCTCTCTCAGAAAACTAGATGGGGAAAGTGTAGGTATTTTGAGAGTGCTTTCTTTATGAGTGAGAGGTGGTGGTGGGTATATATAGGCTTCTACAAAAATCCAACTGTTACAACATGATTTCCCAAATTGTTGAAACTGAACCAAAAACTCGGTTACACCAACTAGTGCAAAATGTGGCAACTTTTGGGGTTTCGGTGAGACCAATATGCAAATCTCGGTGGGAACGAATTCGCTAATCTAGGGAGTCTCCAATCTCGGTTTAACTAATTACTAAAACTCGGAAACTCCAATTTTTCGAAATGGGACAGATGAAAGTTGGTCACTGATTTCAGTTTCACTGTAATGGAAGTTTGTGTCACCAAGATGCTAGGGTTTGCCTTCGGATCTGTCTGAGGCAAAACTCAGTAGGGCCGAATGGAAAAATGTAAGTGTCACTTGAATTTTGGGCTTTTACGGTTTTGGACATAATATTTGTGGGAGAATGGATGAGTCTTTTTGGTGACTAATCTCTAAGCACTTGAGCAACCACATCATCATATTTCCCTCATCCCCTTTTAATAGTATTGGCTTTCTTATGGACTCAAAGGTGATTTCACACAAAATGTAAAATGTAGAGTGTTCAAACTTGTTGCCAATAAATGTTCCTTGAATTTTGGGGATCTTCTCACAATCGTTTGCCAATCCATCATTGAACTTTTCCTGACATATACTTGGTGAAAACATTAGTCCAATGAAATATATGTTGCTATTAATTGCGAAAACCACCTAGGGAGAAGTTGTGATTTCAATCTCTCCCTTTTTTGTAATTAATGACAACGTATAAATCAAAGCTTTGACAAAAATATAATCACTGAATAGCATCTTTGCTTTGAGAAGTATGTGAATAGCATCGCCCTAAATTTGTGCATTATTTTAAATTTGTGATTGAATGCAAATGCACAATCGATTGGGATCATGGCTTACTCTTCCATCTCACATACAACTTGGTGGTGTGCACAAATGATATGAATGAATAACAATACACATAACACCAATCATAAGTGAATGATCATCACACAAATATCACATAGATAGGAAATAGTAGCATCATTAACCAAAGTGTATAATCAAACACAACGGAGTGTGAGATCATCCAAATGGTAAACCAAGTGTTTTTGAAACAAAGAGAGCAAACAAAAGACAAACCACTCTCTCTCGAAGCCCTATGATTTGTACACTTCTCCCCTTTTGGCAACAAATTACCAAAAAGTCCAAGTATGTGGAGCTAAGAATTGCTTTGGGCTCTATGTCCTCCGGTGGCCGTTCAAGGAGTCGCAAGAAGGGCATCCACGAATGCAGAACGAGATGATAGAGAAGTTGCTGGTGCTAATGAAGATGGTCCCGAGTCTGGAGCTGGGACGGTAGACGAGTTGTCCTGTGTCCTGAACTAGGAGTGAGGCTGGAGAGGAGGATTATCATTATCATCACTTGAGTGGGGACTAGGTACTGCATCCACTTCTGTTTCAACACTGTGACAGTCTGTCAGTTCATCCACCTTGTTGTCTAGAGCATGAAACTTTGTCTCCACTATCCTCAAGACACTTCTGGTTCTTGCGGATTTCAACCACATTATTATCTATTCCTTGGATATAGTTTATGAGATATGGCATTTGATCACTCTTTTTCCATGGTATTTGAGCACTAATGGTTGTGGCTTCCTCTGCCTCTCCCTCTGCCTATGCAGTAGCTGAAGTGGGATGAGAAGGGTCCATCACCACAATGTTCTCCTCAAAGTCAGGCTGAAATGGCAGGTGTCGTCTGTCAAGTTGGTACATGCTCTTTCCAATCTTGGAGTTGATAAGCATTTCTATGTATGGAGCATATACACATGACCTCTTCTGGTCAACAACAGTCCTCTTGATTGTTTCAACAATCAAATGCATCACCCTGAGTCTGGTGTGGGTGTCTACATGGTTCAACAATCAAATGCATCACCCCTGATCTTCTTATCATCTCCAGACTTTGGCATCAAAGTATACCTCATAGTTGTGTTAGTGGTTGGTAGTCCTCCTTGAAGGTAGTAGACAGAGCCAAGATTGTGTGACTTCAGATACTCCTTAGGAATTGGGTTATACATGTTGGACATGGAGTTGTGGCTCATTTTGGCCTCAGCATAAACATCGAAGTCTCCATCTTGCACCTGTGGGGATCCTAAGATGGTAGCCCACTCATTAACAGAAGATTGGTGCCTGGTACCTTCAGTCGTCCAAACAATTCTACCATCTGGATAAAATTGAGTTGTCGAGTAGAATTGCATGATCATATCATCGTTCCATGCAGTCATCTCTCTACCAACAAAGGCATCATTGTCAATTGCCTTGAAGTTGTCCCACACATGAGTGAAGTAGACTACATTATCCTTGATATACTTCTAGTCAACATATCTCATGTCATTGACTGCAGGACTCTTGTCCAGCAGAATAGTCTCATAGAAGTCTTGCAACTTCTTGGTGTGAAAGAGAGCATCAACAATAGTTCTTGACCTGCTAGAGTATGGAGCAGGTGCTCTCCATGTCCTGAGCCCTTGATCCATTCTCTTCTTCATGTCCTCTGCCACTTGGTGATCATGTAATATCCCAAAATTTGGAATGTTATATTAACCACTATAATGATTGATGGTTCGATTGAGTGAAATTTGAAACATTTTGAAACTTTTACATCAGAGGGAATAAAATGACTTCCCCCTTGCTGATAATTCAAATCCATCCCATTCAAATTAGTGAGAGAAGATGACATGACTTCTTCAAAATAAAGATTTGAAAAGTGGATTTTCAAACTACTTAAACTTTTGGAATCTATTTCATGTATGGTTGTATGTCAAATTTTGAATGATTTCAAAGCCCCTTGCCTAAATTCAAAATCTTGAGATGAGAAATAAGACAATCCAAACTAGGGGCAAGTTTGAATTATATTTGAAACATAAAACTATTTCGAAACGATTTGAATTTCAAATTCGAAGTCGTTCTTGAAGTGGTTTTCAAAATTTATTTTCCTCGTAAAATTAAATATATGGAAAATAGGATAAAATGATTCCCTTCAATACAAAATGGAGAAAAATGAATTTGAAATTATTTTGGTGTTATTGAGATGTTTTCTTGACATTTCATTTGCAATAGTAGCACTGTTTGAATTATCCCCTTTTGTGAGAATTTTATTGGAGCCTGAAAATATGTTCAGGTTGTAGGGTTTGTTTTTCTACAAATTTGGGTATATTATATGCCTATATTAAAGCCTATTTCCTTTGCTTTATTTTTTTCCTTTTCTTCTCTCTTTTATTATAAAAGGAAAAAACTTCTTTTATTAGGAAACAATCCACGCGGCCCATACCTGAATCTGGCACAATCTCTTTTAAAAGGGATCCAAATCCTTTTGGATCGGCAACCGATCAATCGCCCGACCCACTCTTCCCACTGACTCCGGGGCCCCATCCTGACCGACAGGATTACTTTGCGGTAGCCTCCTTCCTTCCCCGACACCCGTTCCTTCCTCGTCGGGGATATCAACCTCAACCCTAATCTCCTTACATATGCCACCACCCCCTCCTCCATGGCTCCCCGCCTATAAAAGCATACCCCCTCGACTCATTCCACGTTGAACCCCTCACACCCGTGCCCTCGTATACACTGTATTGCTCGCTAGAGTTAGATAGCACCGCCACTCGCCATTGTTGCCCCTGCTCAACCATGAACTCCCGAGCCATCACAATCACCATCATTCGCCTCGCTTCGCTTGCCCACATCTCTCCACCCAGTTCCTCGAGCGCCAGAGCCACCAGAGAACCATCGTCGACAGCCACCCGAGCACCACCGCCACCTCGAAGGTCGCTGTCATCGCCACCGTCATCCCCGGTCTCACCTAAGCCCACCAGGAGACGCGACATCCTCGTCTTCATCATGACGACCATCTCTTGGATCTCGAAGACCGTCGAGCCACTCGCCTACGACGCAGCGGAGCCCCTGCTATTGACGTCGACCTCGCTGGACCTCATCTTCGACACTGTGAGCACCACCCACTCTCTCCTCCGTCAGATCTTAGAGGAACGACCACGATTAGATCTCAGATACCGGTTCGTTTAGATCGGTTTATTTTTACTGAACCGCTGGTTTTTGTTTTTAGCCAAAGCGTTATACTTTATATTGCGGCCATTCGCTCCGTTGCATCTAGCGCTTTTTCGGCCTATCACAGAGTGCCACATAGCTGGTATTCGTTATGTTGTTTTCTTTTCTTTTTCTGTTTCTGTTTTAAAAACAGAATAGTTTTTTTTGTTTTTTCTTTAACTTTTAGGATTTTAATGTTTTTAAGTGATTCTTTTTGCATTGTGTAAAAATAATTGTCTAGTTTCTGTAGATATTAAATTTGACCATGTTTGAATATTTCAAATTTCAATTCAAACACTATTTTTCTTGTAACCTCAGTTTAAAAACGTATTGTTGAGTGGTTATTTTTTCTACTAGTTTGTCTTAGTTATTTCTATCACCCTGTTCAATTTGAGAATTTTTAGAATATTTTAAATTAGGGTTCCATGCAAAATAGATTTTTTTAGTTCTTTTTTGGTTTATTTCTATTTCTTTTTTTAATGTTTGTAATTTTTTTCTTTTGTATTAATTGACAAGTTTTAAGTTGTTTCTATTAGTTAGCAGTAGTATTTCAACCAAGATATATTTTTATGTTATTTATTTTTATGTGATTGTAAGAAATCAATTCTAGTTTCACAATAACTTGAAAATTGATTTCATTGCTAGTTTTATTTACTATTTGAAAATATGTTTTTACAATTTTGTTTTATAGTTTTATTCTTTTGTTAACTTTCGTTTAAATCAGAAACAATTTGTATTAAAGTTGAAATTATTTGTGGTTTAACTCTAGGTTAATTTTGTTTAGGTCATAAGAAGTGGTTAATAAAATCTTGTCAATTAGTTCCTTTCGTTAAATAAAGTTTTATGAGAAAATACTTTATTTTTTTTATATTTTTGTTTTCTCTTATTTTAGTATTTTATTTATTTTTCTTGTTGTTAAGTTTATTATCTAGGAAACTTATATTGTTTAGGGTGTTACTTGGCAAACTTTCTTTAGTTGTTCTTCAAAAGTAATTCCTTTTGCATGTACAAGATTTACTAAAATACTTGTGTTATATTTTATTTGGTTGTTGTTTTGTTGTTGTTGTTAATAGGTTATGTGTAGGGAAAACTACCCATTGGTTGTTTTGATGAAGTTTTATTGTTTTAACTTTTGTCTTAAGTATTTCCTTCATCACAACACAAGTGTGTTATAATTTTTTTTGGGTTTGGCTTATGGATTGTTAGTATTGATTTCTAGTATGATTGCTTATATGAGTGCAAATGTTTGATTATATAGATTTTTATCGGAGAGTGATGAATAGTTCTATCAAGTTATTTCTAAGAGCGATATTTATATTCATCAAAATACATGCAAGTTCACTTTAATCACCTTACATTACCTATGTTTTATTTGCATTAGAATAAATCTTTCGATCATATATCCAGTAAGATATTGAGTTTGAACTTGTGGTAGTATCATGAGGTAGGAGAAACCCAACACCCTATTACCATCGCCCGGGAAGGGACGTTACTTCACAATTGCTACTCTTTTGTAGACATGGTTTCACTGTGAGATTCAGTAGTGTTGTGGGGTTAATTATTTATTTCAAGACACACATGATGATCAAGACTTCAAGACTTCAAGGACTCAATATACCTCTGGGTGGATTGGAGATGCATCTGGCAGCCTAATATCTATCGTGGTTATCCTCGAGAATTCTTGTATCTACCTATGATCATCCCATCGTAATGTCACCAAGTACAAAGAGATGGATGAGTACTTCAAGGCTGGAAAGCTTATGTGTGCAACCGCAAGTCAATCTGGGCTGTGGCTTGGTTAACCTTAGTGGTGAATCTGGTAGGTTAGAATGCTACGAGATGTAGAAGAACGGTAGGATTGGATGGGCACTGACTTTCTATCAGAGGGTCCCTTTGGAAAACCATGTTTTGATCGTCTCGTTCTCAAACACCAAGAAGTGCGAGGGCACAACAGGAAGGATTGAATCTTGCGGGTAAAGTGTACAAACCTCTGCAATGTGTTAAACCTAATCGATTAGACATGTCCCCGGTTATGGACAACATGAGCACCGGAGATGATACTATCAGCCAGTCTCAACAAAATTAATAAATTATGATGAGCGGGTCTATTACTTAATTTTGTGACATTAGAATTGGTTGGTGGAACGATCTCATTAACAACAAGCTTTTGTAGTGACATTCATTTCGACTTCTTTGTTGTAGGGAAAATCAAAGCAGCTTTTCTGCAAAAAAACTCAAACATGGAGCCACAAAGCCTTGTGCATAAAGAATAGTCCTTTACTTTTATTCTATGGTGATCTTGCTGGTACATTCAGTGCACTGACCTACATGGCTGCAATGTCTCATGTTGCAGGAATATTTCTACAACGAGTAAGTGTACGATTTATGGTTATGGTCTACACTCAACCTGTCATTTGTGTTTATTGGGACTCCATTCCCTTTGACTGTTTCCGCTGAGATTTAAGAGGTATATATCAGTTTTACATTATTTACATGTGATTGCACTTTGACATACACAATTATGTACTGTGTGCGCCAGCATACTGATCCGAGGATGGCACTAACACACAGAGGCTTGACTCGTTTTGTGTCAGGATGCTATAGATCATCATTATGCAGTGGTAGGTGAGGTCTCAGTTTCCTCAACACATCTACGTCTTCATCATCTTCCATCATCGAAGATCTCTTGTTCTTCTCAGCAAGAGGAATGTCTCTCGTGGCCCTCTTGGTCTTGGTGGCAGCTGGCTTCTTGGGAGCAGTTGGCTTAACCTTAGATGGATGCTTGTTTGGCATAGCATCAGCCAACAACTTCTTCTTCTTGGAAGGAGGAGGGTTTGTTGCAGGTTCCTCTTCCTCCTCTTCCTCATGCTCAGTTGGGTCCTCATACATGGAGGTTGGTTTGCCACCCACTTTGATTGTCCTCTTCCTCTCTCTCTTCCTAGCTGGCTTATTTGGCATAGACTCGGTTTGCCTGGAGGAGGTAGGATTTTCAGTGATAGATATTCCTTCCGTGGCAGTCTTAGGAGCCCTCATGTCATACAGGATGGCATATTATTTCCTTATGGGCCTCCTGTAAGAAGAGACCTCATCAAAATTTGTATTGGCAGCTCTCTCCTTCTTTTCTTGCTGCTTTTGAGCTTGGACTTCTTCAGGCACAAAATCGGAATCTTCCTCATATGAGTTCAGTTTCATCCTGACCCTAGTGGCTGTCTTGGGGAAACCATGAGAGCTAGGGGTGCGAGGTTCTTCTTCTGAAGAAGAATAATAAGAAGAAGAAGATCTAGCCTCTTTGCTAGTGCCTGCTTATGGATCAACACTCTGCTCTCTGAAATCATTGTTAGTGTCCTCTAAGCCCGACATGCTTTCCCTGAGAATAAATGTAGTAAAGTGAAGGGGATAAGAATCATAGAACACATAAGTTTTTGCAAATTTGAACTCAAAATCATAGTCTTAGAATTCTGTCAAGTGGGTTTTGGTACTACCGAGATTTAATTTTTGGAGCTATCGAGACTGACTTTCTCTTTAATAGAGATTTGGTCACTTTTTCGGTTTTACCTAAAAAGGAGACTCGATCTCATCAAGATAGTTCTCAGACCCCTAAAACCCAATTGGTAAGACCGACTCATTTGCACTCAGTCACACTTATACACACTTGGCAGAATCCCAAATCTAGATTTCTTCGTTGGAATAATCTATAGGAGTTCTTTTGTAGATGGATGATTTGCAAACCGTGCCAAGAGTATAAGCAAGACCTAATATGTAGGAATCATATAAATGAGCGCAAGAGGGTCTGAAACCATACCCTAATTCTGTGAAGGCTTTGCTACGGTGGCGACAGCAGGGAAGATTGCCATCAACGAAGGAGGACTCCTGGTATGAGAGCGCACGAGAGGCGAGGAAGATGTCCGGAGACTCAAGTGCGGCAGCAGAGGATTGAGGAGGACGGCAATTCAAAATTGGATTTCAAAAATCAGGTCCGCTGGATATATAAACCCCTCTGCTGTCAGTGTCATCAATTCAGAAATTTCAGTGTCACCGAGTTTCTTAACTGCCACGAGATAGTGAAACTCGATGAGACCGAGAATACATAATCAGTTGTAACGGGGTTCAAAACCAGATAAACCCTAGTGCTTCGATGGATCCAAGTTTGGTGTGTTGGTTATACCAAGCTGCACAAGGGAGGTTTTGGAAGGTATCTCTTGGCAAAACGGAGCTCCAAGTACTCCTCACATACAGGGTCCAAAAAATGATTGATCAAATTTTGTGATGAAGCATGAATAGAATTGGAGACGAGAAAGCATAGATAGCTAGAGGGGGGTACTTGGGAATTCCTGTACATCCAATTTTACAAATAAACATAAAATACAAAGAACAACAACTAGATGTCCTTGAATGAGTAAAGATATGCATACCAACATGCTCACACAATAATATGTCAAATGAAATATGGCAAACATGCAAAACCACTCTAGAATCTAACAAGCACTTTGGAGATGATGGATTCATCTATATACGAGTATATTGACTTAGGATCCAAGTAAGAATACTTGACCATAGGTCATACTCATCGTTTGAGCACAAGTGGGGTCACCACTTTTACATAAATCTTTTAATGTGTTCACATCTTATAATATGCTTTGACTTAAGTCTTAGAGTAAGGATCCCTCTTGATGTGACATCCCCCTAAGAGGGACACACTAACATTGGGTTTTGTCATAGAAGACTTCATGTCCATCTTGTAGTAGTGGACACTCATGGTTGATGAAGATAATCTTGAGTTGGGACCAATCCTTGTTGTTTTGTACTCTTCTCGCCTAATTGGGTTAGTCCCACCCAAGGAACAAATACAAGTATATCTATGGACATAGAGTGAAGTGCATACATGATGATGTCTATTGATACGTTAATTACCTTGTTCTTTGCTTACCTAGAGGGAATGTGTGACTCCTTGAATTATTGCATAAGGTTAGAGTTGACTGCAAATAGTTCTTGCCAAATTTGAATGTCAGTCAATTTTGTTGGAGGACTCACCCCTCAAGAACTTCTATAGTTCTTCATCTTGGGGACCCACAGCAACTTAATGGGGATCCTTGGAGTTGAGCTAGCACTTGATTATGTAGAGCTGGTAGTGGCCTTGGGAATTAACATGACGATGGCTTGGGCTTCTTATTCAAATGAGTCAATGTCTTCTTGAAGCGTGTCCTTGCCCCTGTGGTTGTGGTCTTGTGGTGGAAGTTCATCTTGATTTTTTTCCGTTGGGGAGAGTAGGATCGTACTTATCCTTTTTGGGAACAAACTTTGTCGTGGGGTATTGACCTTCTTCCCATTCAACTGCATTTCCATTAAAGTATCCAATGCCTTGGTAATTCAGGTATCCTCCATGATTGCATAGAATCTCCTTGATTTGCTTACTTCTAGCAGGACTTTTGTAGACATCTTTCGTCTATAAATACTTTCACTATATTCTTGATCAAGTGTAACTTGGCTAAGATACTCATTAGTGGAATCAATAGAACTACTAGAAACAACATCATTTCATTTAACATTTTTATTGTTGTTGCTAGATGAAGAACCTTTCTTGCCTTTGTTACTAGCTTTCTTAGATTCAACTTGTGGAACAAAAGTAGACAAGAGTAATTGTTTGGCAAAATAGGAAGAACTCTTCTTTCAAAGATCGTTATTGATAGCTTTAAGAAACTCATGTTCTTGCTCTAAATTTAGCTTCTCGAAGCGTAACTTCTCATGAGTTCTTACAATCTCTCTTTGATCTTCTAGAGTAGATTCATGAGCTAACTTAAAGAGTGATTAGTTCTTCCATTAGATTCTCAATCTCCTTCTTATCACCATCACATGACTTATCTTTACTAACATCACTTGCTTAATCAAAGAGTAAGTCATCCTCATCACTATTAAAGTTAATGTATTCTAGGTGTGATACCTTGGGGACTTTAGCCATGAAGAAACTTACACTTCCCTAATTTGGTGAATCAAATATGTCATAAGAATTGGAGGATACGAGTGCTAGTCCGGCAGCACCTTCACCTTGACTATAGTCGTAGTCGGAGAGATAGCTTCTCTCGTATTGGTTGTTGGATTCAGAGCCGGAAACCCATTCACCAACATGATCTTGATGTCTTCTTCTTGTGTAGCTCTGGGCGTACTTGTCCTTCTTCTCCGGGTCCTTGTTTCTCCGGGAGGATGTTTTTTCATAAGGATCATCTCTACTCCTTCTCTTTCTTCGAGGTGACTCATCTCTTGAGCTTCTTCTTCTAGGTGACTCTTCTAGGTGTCTAGTCATTCCACAATTGTAACAATTCCGGTCACGACTGGATGAACGCTTCTCTTGATATCTTGATTTGGAGCTTCTCTCTTTGCATTTATTCTTGTAGAATTTGTTAAATTTCTTTACCATGAGTCTTATCTCTTCATTCCTAATAAGGTTGTCACTTGAAGTAGTGGGAGTATCACTTGTAGCTTTGTATGCACCGCTTTACTTGTTGTGGAGCTCTTCTTTGTCTTTGAGTGACATCTCATGAGCAACAATCCTACCAATTACTTCCGTTGGCTTGAGATAATTGTAGCTTGGAATCATTTGGATCAATGTGCACACGGTGTCATACTTTCCATCCAAGGCTCGAAGGATCTTCTTGATGATGAATTTGTCGGTCATCTCTTCATTGTTCCTAAGCCGGCAATCTAGTTTGTGAAGAGAGCAAGCCTAGAGTATATTTCCGCGACTCCTTAACCATCCTTCATCTTGAACTTGTCAAGTTGACTTTGTAGCACATCCAACTTAGATTCCCTGATGGATTCGATACCTTCATGCATATCAACCAAATTATCCCAAATTTCCTTTGCATTCTCAAGATGGCTAATCTTGTTGAACTCTTTGGGGCATAGGCAGTTGAATAGAATGTCGCATGTTTGAGCATTATATCTCAACATCTTCAATTCATGAACGGTCGCTTCAGAATCCGGTTCCTTTCCATCACCAAAGAATTGACCTTGCAATCAAACACAAACAACAACCCATATGGCAGGGTTATGACCAAGAATGCGCATTTTCATCTTATGCTTCCAACTAGCAAAGTTTGTACCATCAAAATATGGACCTCTATGGTGGTACCCTCATAAGAAGCCATACTCTCCTAGGCTGTGAAACTAGTTCAATGGAGACCAATGCTCTAATACCCCTTGTAGGATGCAAAGTCTGTCTAGAGGGGGTGATTAGATTACTTGACCAAATTAAAAATCTAGCATTTTATAAATTTTAGATGTTGGCAAGTTTTAGCAACGGTAGCAAGTCAAGCACAACCTACACATGCATGTCTAAATGCATAACAGTATAAAGTAAATACAAGCACATGAAAGTAGACGGTAGGATTGGAAGATCAAACGCAATTGGAGACACAAAGATTTTTCCCGTGGTTCTGATAGGTGGTGCTATCATACGTCCATGCTGATGGAGACTTCAATCAACTGAGGGTAATAGTCACGAGAGTCCATGGAGGGCTCCACCCAAAAGGGTCCACGAAGTAGCAACCTCGTCTATTCCATCACAACTTCTGTCCACGAAGGACTAGCGTCACAAAGGGTAGATCTTCACGAAGTAGGACATCTCCTTGCCCATACAAACTTCTTGGTTCAACTCCACACACGAAGAAGGAGGCTCCCAAGCGACATCCAACCAATCTTGGGGACACCACTCTCCAAAAGGTAATAGATGTTGTAGTATGATGAACTCCTTGCTATTGTGCTTCCAAAGATAGTATCCACAACACTCAATCACTCTCTCACATATTTGGGCTGGTAGAAGAGGATGATTTGGTGGAAAGAAACTTGGGGAGGCCAGAAATCTTGATTCATATGGTTGGAATGGGATGTCTTGATCTCAACACATGAGTAGGTGGCTCTCTCTCAGAAAATTGGATGGGGCAAGTGTAGGTATTTTATGAGTGGTTCCTCTGAGAGTGAGAGGTGGTGGAGGGATATATATAGGCTTCTCTAAAAATCCAACCATTACAACATTATTGCCCAACTCGGTGAAACCGAACCAAAAACTCGGTTGCATCGACTAGTGCAAAATGTGGCAAATCTCGATGGCACCGAATTTGCTAACCTATGCACTTTCGAATCTCGGTGTCACCGATTCCTAAAACAAGGAATTCTCGATTTTAGAAATAGGACAACAGAAAGTTGTTCACTGATTTTGCTTTCACTGAAATGAAAGTTGGTGGTACCGAGATGCTAGGGTTTGGCTTTTGATCTGTCTGAGGCAAAACTCGGTAGGGCCGAATGGAAAAAGTTGGTGGCACCGAATTTTGTGATTTTATGGTTTTGGAAAGAATATTTGTCGGGGAATGGATGGATATTTTTGGTGGCTAATCTCTAAGCACTTGAGCAACCATATCATCATATTTACCTCATCCCCTTCTAATAGTATTGCTTTTGTATGGACTCAAAAGTGATTTCTCACAAGATGTAATATGTAGAGTCTTCTTGCTTGTTGCCAATAGATGTTCCTGGCATTTAGGGTATTTCCTCACAATCCTTTGCCAATCAATCATCAAACTTTTCCTGAGATATGCTTTGTGAAAACATTAGTCCAATGAAATACATTTTGTTATTAATTACCAAAACCACCTAGGGAGAAGTTGTGCTTTCAATCCCTCGTCAACAACAACGTTGCTCCTCACAACTCCGCGGGTGTCGCCGCAACTTCGCGAGCTTGACGTGTGCCCGTGGGTCATACTCAACACCCCGCTAGTGCCACCAATGCTACCACTATAAACCAGCAGCAACAAATCCATCCACGCGCCAACGAGCAACATGGGGACAACTACAGGGGTTATTGTGGTGACACCGAAGACGACCAAATGGTCAACCTCCACAATGACCATGCTCATCAACAACTATGTTTCAACCATCAAGTATGGCACGAGGTCCACACACGTATGATGTTAGAGATCACGATCACTCTAGGGCTAAAATTCAATTTACTATGCATACTTTCAATGGTAAATATGATCCAGATGTTTATCTTTATCGGGGACTTTCAGTTGAACAGGAATTTGCATGTCATGGATTCCTGAGAACCGAAGAGTTGGGGCAGACACTAGTGAATTCACAAACCTTTCTTCTATTTGGTGGAGTGAATTCATCGTCTTAATGAGAATAATATACCCGCTACTTGAGATGCTTTAAAGCGAGCTATGCAACAATGTTGTGTTCCTTCATATTATGCTCGTGATAAACTAAATTCGTTGCAATGTTTAAAGCAAGGTAGTAGTTCTGTAGGCGATAATTATCAAGAACTGCAAACTGGGTTAATGTGATATGGATTATTTTAAACCAATGACGCTATGAAGGCTAGATTGTTAGGTGGTTTGAATCGTGATACTCAGGATATATTGGGCTATAAGGACTACAATTCTGTTACTTGTTTGTTTCATTTTTCTTGCAAAGGTTAAAGCAAAGTACCGGGAAAACTCAACAAGGGACGAGGTGACTTGTATGCATGTCGTCGCTCATCATGGATACCCTCTCCGACTATACCGTTCGGTACGAAGGCAACACCACCTATATCGAAGAATGGTGCTGATACATCTCCAATGTATCGATAATTTATCAATTTTTCATGGCATATTCACCTATGTTTACAATACTTTTGTATGTCTTTGATGCACTTTTTATGAATTAATTAGAACTAACCTGGACTGGCGTTGTTTTCAATAGAATTACTATGGTGTGTTTTTTTGTGCAGAAAATGAAAGTTCTCGGAATCGGCCGAAACTTTTTGGTGATTTTTTCTGGAACATATGAGCAACATTAGAGTGAAGAACCACCTGAGGGGGAGGTCTATTTTCTGCAAGCCAACAAGCTAACAGGGTGCGCCCAGGGGGGTCAAAGGGGGCTAATGAGTTGTGGGCCCCTCGTAACTTCGTTTTGCGTGATTCCAACACCAAAAAATCCTATAAATAGAGAAATCCTCAGAAATTTGTAGTGACTCTCTGCCTCACTGCCGCAACTCTCGATGTCGATGAAAAACTAATCTTGAGAGAAAATGATAAGGACATTAATACCATTGTTACAACCAAAACCCTTGTTGCTATACATACTGGACCGGTTACTAGAGCTCGCGCATGCCAATTGGATTACCAGGTACTTTTGTTTCTTGGAAATCCTTCTAATGTTCATGAAAACATATGATGTTGCCTAAGTTAGATACTTTTGTTTTACTTATGAATGAAGGACCTAGTATTAACAAGAAGGATGGCCATTGGAGCGGGAACAAGCATGGAGAACAATGGAGCTTCTAATGGTGATTTTCGCACTTTGAAGCCAACATAAGGAGAGCCTAAAGGCTTGGACGAAATATAGAAGATGCCACTTCATTAATTTCATCCATAGGCTGTTATAGGTGTTGCGTCACCTTATTTTTTGGCCAGGCCCATGTAATTTCGAAATACCACTTTATAGGTTGTTTTTAGAGTCCGTATGTGTGGGGAAACAGAGTTAGGGTCGGTTTCGGACCCTCCTCGAAGGATCACGAAATTCCTCCTCTATTCCCCCATAAATAGAGACCCTAGGGTGCCGTTTAGACTTAGATTTTGTTTAATTACAAGTTACCCATAGCTGCAACTTCACATTCTTTGTTTGTGTTCCACGACAAGACCAACGTGTTAGAGAACCCCCACTTTCATCAATAAAGCTTTCCTCTTATATTCGCAATATCTAGATTGCAAAATTAGTTTCTTGCTTGCTCTTCATTCTCGTGCAGGAAACATACCCTCATGGTCATGTTGATCGAGCTCCGGCATGGTCAATAACCTCTCGGACTTGGTTTAGCGATTTCTAAGGTGCAACATCCTTACACATTCGTACTCTGGTCATCAAAGTTGACTCTACCAAGAACGATAGCCACATCTCATAGAAAGAGAGGGACAACTTTGCCTCTATCAATTGGAATCGGATTTCCAGGTTGCTCGGTGACATTTTACTAGTTATTCGTAGTTTAGATTGCATCTGTTCTTCATACTTACAGTCCTCGAAAAAGCCACAAAAATACTAGGGTTAGATCATCATATCTCAACCAATCTCAGCCTTTGAAATTTTTTGTTTGGTATTTGCTTAGTTCAATTTGTCATTGCATCATCGTGTCAACTTGCTGGTCTTAGCATCTAGTCCTTTAGAGTTTCAAGTTTTGTTCACAGTTGGTCACGCCGCCTTTGCATTATTATCACCGTTGTCATATACTACCACATACCTGCCATCACGGCAATCTGAGTCCAACTCCATCACAGGTTCACAACCAGTCTGTATTCCACCACTCATATATACATCCACCACTAGTTTTCCTTCCACCAGATTCATATCCACCACCAATCGTAATCCGAGTCCTTTACATACTAGGTTTAGTTTCAAGATCCTCTCTTTTCGATTTCATGTTTCCTTGCCTAAGTAGGTTTCGAAAAAAGGAGTCTGGCATAGTTTAGTGTTTAGGCCAAAATTTCGGTCGATGAAAATATTTTTCTGCTATCCTATTTTTAGGCTTTCCGAATCGTTTTGAGACACTCACCATCATAGTGATTCTTGTCGCAATTTTTGGTCGTCGCGGCATCAAATCGCTGCAGAAAAAATTGTCAATTTTTTCTCGTGCCTATCTTGTTTCTAGACCTTCGAAAGAGTTTAGAGACAAAAAAAATAGGCGCCAAAAAAATAGAGACAAAAAAATAAATCAGAATGGCTCTTCCCTTGGTTAGTTTCACGTCGTGATTTCGTTGGTATTCTAGGCTCGCGTTTGTAGTACGGTCTATCCTAGGACCAGCACGCTACCATAGTTTAGCGTCTTTTCAACTTTGCATCTCATAACTGATTATTGTTGACCCCTTTTGCTACCATATTATAAGCCATCCCAGCTCTGCATACATCTATGTCGGGTGTTTGGCACCACTTGGCAATCGGTCTATCCAAGCTTTAAGAGTTTTGACTACAATGGTTGTCGATCACCACCTTCTGTTGGGTAAGAGCTGGTAAGAATTTGAGATTTGCTTGACGGATTTTTGACATACACCACCACCACTTCTTAGTAGTCTGTAGGTTCATATTCTTGTGTGTTCCTATTGCTACAAACCATGACAGGATCACAAGCCGACAAAATCAACTAGGACAGCATGACGAACAAGGAGCTCCATGATAAATTCCATCAAATGATGGCTGACCTGGTCAAAGATGTCGTGACCATCCTTGGAGAGGCCATGGATAAGCTAAATGGTTTGGAGAAGACATTTGACACCAAGTTGGATGCCAAGTTCAATGAGGTGCTTGCCCGTCTACCACTACCAACTACAGCTACCATCCTTCTCCAACAACAACCACAACATCAAGAGGGTGCAAATTTCATGGGATGAGCGCGCCATGTGCCTCTTGCCCAAGGCTAGGATTCTGGTGCCGTTGCTTCTGCGGCGGTTTCCGTGGTAGTTGTGGCTAATGTTGCACAGGATGTGGATTATGATGATGATTACGATGATGAGGGAGAGGTTGCTCCAGATCAGGCCCACGGGTATCCACCACCACACGCAGTAGGTCGTCCACATGGTTACTATCGCAACGGTAGGGCTGCACCACCCCCTCAGGTATGGGGTCATGACCATATCCCTAAATTAAGTTTAATATACCGACATTTGAGGGTAGATATTTTCCACATATATATCTACATTTGGGTGTTAGAAACAAAACAACGTTTTACGTGCCTACACTTTCCTGAGGATAGACATGTCATTGCTGTTGTTTGTGCATTCACTAGTTTTGCTTGTGTTTAGTGGTCTGAACATTGTAGAATATATCATGATAATATTCCTACTACTTGGGCTGCTTTGAAAACTACTATGTGTAATCGTTGGGTTCCACCATATTATCAATGTGAATTGCTTCAAAATTTGTAGTGTTTAAGACAAGGAAAAAATTATGTAGAGGAATATTATTAGGAATTACAAACTGGTTTGATTAGATGTAGTATTGTTGAGGAGAATGAAGCTATGCATGCATGTTTTATGGGTAGATTAAATAGAGAGACTCAGACTATTCCCGAGTATAAGGAGTACATTACGATCACTCGTTTATTCCACCTTCTTGCAAAGCAGAACATGATGTGCAGGATCAACCGGCAATGGCGAGAACTAATTTTCCTAGAGGACGATCTTCATCATGGACACCACGTACATCATCTACTTCCACACGTCCCACTACATCCCCAGTTCCTTCGGTCGTCAACTCCAAGAGAGATACAAGAAAACAGACACCACCACCAGCCTTCGGCAAGGGCACACCTTCGGGGCCTGCGCAGAGCTCTTCTTCATCCATGGTATTTAAAGGGAAAACTCATGAGGTTCTTTGTCGTCGTTGCAAGGGTCGAGGTCACTATGCGAGACAATGCCCTTCCAAGCATGTGATGATTGTTACTGAGGATGGTGAATATGCCTCTGCTAGTGATTATGATTAGGAGACTTTGGCTCTAATTGCGAGTGAATAATAGGGTGTCGAGAATACTGAACAAGAGACACAATACATGGCTGATGACTATGTGGACAGGTATGAAAGTTTAGTTGCTCAACGTGTACTCAGTGTGCAGGTTACAGAAGATGAGGAAAATCAGAAGCACAACTTGTTCCATACAAACGGAGTTGTGAAGGAGCGTTATTTTTGCATCATCATCTATGGAGGGAGTTGCAATAACATGGCTAGCATGGAGATGTTGGCGAAGCTGTCTCTAACCACCAAACCACATCCTCATCCTTATTACATCCAATGGTTCAACAAGAGTGGCATGGTTAAGGTAACACGTATTGTTCGTGTGCATTTTAGCATTGCTACATATTGTGATTATGTTGATTGTGATGTGGTACCTATGCAAGCATGTTCAGTTTTACTTGGTAGACCATGGCAATTTGCTAAAAATTATGGGTAGGAAAAATAAGTATACTCTTGTTCTTAAGGATGAAAATATAACTTTGCTTCATATGTCTCCTAAACATATTATGAAAGATGACATCGCTAGAGCTAGTAAAGCAAAATAGCAGATACATAAGAGTGAAAATCAGATTGTAGCACAGGAATTTGAGCAACACCATACGCCTAATAAACCATCATCTAGTGTTGCATCTGAAATAAAATTGAAGAGATGTTTACTTGCTACTAAATATGATATTACTGATTTGGATGTTACTACATCTGTTTGCTATGCTTTCATATGCAAAGAGGTATTATTTTCATTCGAGGCCATTACTCCCTCTTTGCCTCTTGTTGTCATTAACATTTTGTAGGAGTTCGGTGACGTCTTTCTGCGAGATGTGCCACAGGTATTACCACCTATTAGATGGTTTGAGGGTCAGATTGACTCAATTCTTGGTGCATCGCTACCCAACCGTGCACCATACCGTACCAATCCAGAGGAGACGAAGGAGATTATGCGTCAAGTACGGGAGCTTCTCGTAAAAGGTTATATCTGTTAATCTGTTAGTCCTTGTGTTGTTCCTATTATTCTAGTGCCGAAAAAGGATGGTACATCGCGTATCTATGTTGATTGTAGAGGCATTAATAATATTACTATTTTTTATCGTCATAGTATTCCTAGGCTATATGATATGCTTTATGAATTAAGTGGCTCTACAATTTTGTCCAAAGTAGATATGCGTAGTGGATACCATCAAATTGGTATGAAACTGGGAGATGAATAGAAAACAACATTTAAAACTATGTTTCGATTATATGAGTGGTTAGTCATGCCCTTTGGGTTAACTAATGCACCTAGAACATTCATGAGATTAATGAACGAGCTTTTAGGCACTTTCATTGGATAATTTGTGGTAATATATTTCGATGGTATCCTGATTTGTAGCAGAACTTTCGAGGAACATTTGGAACATTTACGTGTTGTTTTAATTTCTCTATGTGATGCACGTTTATTTGGTAACCTTGGGAAGTGCACCTTTTGAACCGATTATCGAGGGAACTAGCCTGACAATACTACTAGGGGTAGGAATGGACGGGAGAAGTCTAGCTATGGCTCAAGTGTTCACTCGAGTATGTATGAGTTCAGGGCCCACTCGGAAGTGGTAAAAGCCCTACGTCTCGAGCCCGGAGGCTGCTTTTTTTGCTTATGGAGGAATAGGAGAATACAAGTATCAGAACCATGTTACGGCGTATGGTGGCGGCTTATATAAAGTACACCACCACCGGTTGAGTGTTGTATTAAATGCTAGTTAAAGCTACGTTATAGGAACTACTGCTTTAACTAGCACATTACTCGTAACGCATGATTAACTACGGCAACAGACACCCCTTCAGGTTCCTCGAATGCTACGCCTCCGGGGTTGATGAGTGTCGGGACCCCGATCCTAAGTCATATGATTCCAGACTGTAACATATCACATCACTTTGCAGCCTCACGCACGGTAAGCTCCACAACTGCAGCGTTACCTTAGCCGGGACCGTTTGCGTGTTTTGGCTCACGTATGTGAACATCTCGCTGGCAATCAAACGACAGAGAACCCGGGCCAACATGACTAGTCATAGAACCCAAGTGGCACATCCGTACAGAAACAGGCAAACGTAACCCAATAATGCAGGTGTCGGTCTCAAGTGTGTGTAGACGAGTCATAGCAAGCTACAAGGACTCCATTACACCGTGAGACATAAATGCCATCACTGCACATAGACGAGTCGTAGCAGGCTACAGGGACTCCATTACACTGCGAGATTTCCCCGAAGGGATAGACACAACAGCAAAGAAGGATACATGTCGGTCAATCGATGTGTCCGGAGCAGTAGCAAGTTACCATGGCTCAGT
This sequence comes from Hordeum marinum, assembly GCA_022496015.1. Lineage (NCBI taxonomy): Eukaryota > Viridiplantae > Streptophyta > Magnoliopsida > Poales > Poaceae > Hordeum > Hordeum marinum. The sequence continues at coordinate 130,908,440 of CM039676.1, read as the reverse complement.
GGAAGCACAAAGAGGCAGTTTCCCGTAAAGAGTACTACTAAAGGCACACGACTAGGTGTCGGATCCCAAACAAACCGTTGCATGTCACACGTATGCACGACATGCCCGATATGCATAGATACAACCATGGCATCACAACAGAACCATTCAATGACTTTTATTTAAGAGGCTCAGACAAGCCTTGCACAATATGTTCTTACAGATAGTGGTCACATGACCTGACACTCAAGTCATACAAACAAGTTCATACAAACCAAGCGGAAGCATAAGCTTTCTGAGTACAGGCAGATGAAAGGATAAAAAGGCACATGGCCTGACTATCTACAACCCTCCACTGGGCATAGGGTTGTAGCTTTGGACACCAGCTATTCGGCATCATCGACATCTAGAAAGAACCCACCTGATGGGTCCTGGGTCTCATCTGCAACATTTATTAAGCAAACATGAGTACAAACGTACTCAGCAAGTCTTTAAAGCAGACCTAGTCTATTCATGCTCATGTATCAACAAGGGGGTTGTGGAGTTTATGTGGCAATGCCAGCTTTGACTCATGGCTAACCTACACTACACAATTTTAACTCTTTGTTTAAATTTTAGATATCGCACACGAGTCCACTAACTCCGTGACAATACACCACCATGGATTCATTTCCCTCTCCCGGGGGAGTGCCATCCACGATACTCACACTTGTCTTGATATTTTTATGAGTATCCATTCGATTATCTATGAACAACATAAGTTATCCAAGTAGTCCATATCCGAGGACGTGGCTATTCGAATAGTTTCATACCCTGCAGGGGTGTACTTTTTCACACACGCTCTCGCCACTTATCGTTGTGTGCTCATAAAACCAGGCACCTCAGCAACCTTCAAGTGGAAGCCCAGCGAGGGAGTCGGCCACGACCGCCTATTTGGGACTAAACACGCACGGTAGTCCGGCCGAAGTTTTCGCTACGGGCCCAAACGATGTGCGCATGGTTCCCAAGCCCACCATTTGGGTGACCCTTGGTACACCGTGCCATTGCCTACCGCTTCATAACCCACCCATAGGGTCAGCGCTACGCACGGCCTCCAACATGCTTTTAACACAAGAAACTACTTGCAACTCCTGGACTAAGGACTAAGCGACAGATAAGTCAAGAGGGGTCGAGTTACCGGAACCCAATGCGTGGTAATAACTAGTCTTTGCTCACAAACACGGAACTTAGTTCCTAAGAACGGTCCCAATGAGACAACCCGCTATGTACTCCTACATAGCCTCTCATCGCTACCTTTACCAAATCGGGTTCATCATAATTTCATCACATCAGAACAACATTGTTTCACTCAGTTCATCACCCAGATGAATCAGACCCGACACAACTCTAAGCATAGCAAGCATAGCAGGCAAAGTAAGCTAAGCACATCATCGCACAAGCATCAACCAGGTATGCTAGGTTTCTAGGTTTAGCTATTTACTGTGACAATAACAAGTCATGCATAAGAATAGGTTTATCTACCGTGTATAACAGATAAGTGAACGGTTGTCCTAATGCAATAAACAAGAGCAGTAGCGAGAGAGTGGGATGTTATCGGAATGATCAAGGGGGGTCGCTAGCCTTGCTGGGTAGCAGGAAGGTTTTCTCCTTCATTGGAATATGGGGGTATCCTCAGAAGCAGGACCTACCACAATGGAGATAAAAAGCAATCAATACACGCAAGTGCAACAATATGATGCATGATCATGGCATGGTAGCATGTTTGGATGAGCTAATGCAACTAATGTTCCAGTTAAGTTGAAATGAGTCTGAACATAGGTTGAAAATTGTTATTCATTTCAAATTCCATAAACTAACCTATTAGCAAATGTGAATGTTCTTCTACATAGGTTGCTCTAACATGCATGATAATAGCACCATTGGATTCGATGGATTTTTTAATAAATTTTCATATATAAATTAATTTCATCTGATTTACATATTAATTTATATGAATTTTTAAAGTTTTAAACAATTTCTAGAATAATTTTAAAACTGGTAAATGAAATATGACGTCAGCCTGACGTCACTACGACGTCAGCTGGTCGACTGACCAGGCCAGGTCAAACCTGACATGCGGGGCCCGCACGTCAGTGACAGGGGCCTAAACTCGGTGCTAACCAGGGGTTTGACCCACCCTAGGGCCCATTGGTCAGTGGCAGGAGGACAACTAATCAAGGGGGATTAGACCCTGACGATGGCCACGTCGGTGCCCACCGAAGCGGGGCTGGCGACGACCATCCGCACGGCGGCGATCCGCCGGAGTTGCGCCTCCGGTGACTATTTGGCGTGCGGAGGGCACTCGGAGGAAGCCCGTGCACGCACGCATCCAGCGGTAGAGGGGGCTCGGGGGCCACCGGAGCTACGGCCGACGATGACCCGAGTGGCGGCGAGCTCCGAGCAGCAAGGGAACGGCGCCTACGGCGAGGGACAGGCCGCAAGAAGAGGGGGAAACAAAGCAGGAGCTCACAACGGGGTTGCTGGGGACAAGGTGAGCTCGGGGATGCGTGGACGACCTCGAATCGCCGGAGAAGAGCTTCGGCAGCCGACGGGGAAGAAATGGTGATGGCGCGTCATGGATGGTTTCCGACATCTTCTAGCATCACGAGGGAGACAAGGGGGTCGCTGCGGGGCTGCTGGTGGGATCAGAAGGGCACGGGGCGGCTAGAATGACGATGACGAGCTCGAGCAGGGCTCGGCCATGGCGGCAGGGAGGGAAAATGGGGAGAGAGAGCTGGGAGGAGGAGAAATGGAGGGAGGGCTCGATCGGGACGTCTCCCTCGAGTCTATCCCTCCATCCAGGCGGGCACACAGGCAGGAGGTGGCCGGCGCATTGCGACCACGTGCCCGGCGCGTTGCGACCACGTGCCCGGCGTCCTTCTGGCCGAAGGTGGAAGAAGATCGGTTCGCCCCTGGTGGGATGGGCCGGCTTCTTCCCTGGCTCAGGTAAGATTTTAATAATTTATTTTTCTGTTTTTTTTTTGTTATTCCATTTGTAATATTTTTTCCGTTTTATTTTCAGGCACATATGCTATTTTAAAATACCCCAAATATTTTATATATTGAAGTTTGAATATTTCAAACTCATCTGAAAAGTTTCAGGTTATTTGAAAAACTGAAATAATGATAATGCTATATTTGATATTTTCAGAAGCTTTATCATTTATTTTTAAATTGTTATAGTTTTTCAAATATTTTAATTGACCCCTTGTATAATCATGTCCATAATTATCAGACATAGGGGACATTTTTAAAGGGCATTTTGGATTTGTTAAATTCTCACCAACTCTGAATTATTTTGATTCAATGTGAACTTGGGGTTTCTTTTAGTCCCCATTTCATGTTGATGCAAAATTATAACATGATGCAACACCCATGCAGTCCTACGACATCTAGCTAGGGATGTGACAACTCACCCCCACTGAAAAGAATCTCGTCCCGAGATTTTGAAGTCGTCGGCAAGAGTGCGGGGTACTCTAGTCGAAGATGATCTTCTCTTTCCCATGTGGCCTCCTTTTCAGAATGGTGTGACCACTGAACCTTGAGAAACTTGATGTTCTGATGTCGAGTGGTACGCTCAGCTTGATCAAGAATACAAACAGGGTATTCTCAATATGTAAGGTTATCTTGGAGATCAACGCTTCGTGGTCTACCTCACGGACAGGGTCCGAGAAGCAACACCTGAGTTGCGAGACGTGGAAGACATCATGAACCTTGGAAAGATTCCGCGGTAGTTCCAATTGATAGGCAACCTCTCCTCGTTTAGCAAGAATGCGAAAGGGTCCAATGTAACGAGGAGGCAACTTGCCCTTGATACCGAATCGATGGGTACCCTTCAGAGGTGTAACCCGAAGGTAAGCCTTCTCGTCAACTTCATATTGGCTCTTCTGACGAGAGTGGGCTGTTTTCAACTTTTCACGAATAATGCAAACTTGCTCCTCTGCATCCTGGATCATATCTGGGCCAAAGAGTTGCCTCTCTCCGGTTTCTGACCAGTTAAGAGGTGTTTGACACCTTCGTCCATAGAGAACTTCGAAAGGGGCTTTGCCCAGGCTTCATTGATAACTATTGTTATATGCAAATTCGGCAAATGGAAGACGTTTCTCCTAGTTCATACCAAAAGATATAACACAAGCTCGGAGCATGTCTTCGAGGATTTGATTGACTCGCTCAACTTGACCACTTGATTGCGGGTGGAAAGCAGTGCTAAAAGATAGACGAGTCCCCATAGCGGTTTGAAAACTTTCCCAGAATCGGCAAGTAAAGATACTTCCGCGGTCTGAGTTAATCTCCAATGGAACACCATGAAGAGAGACTATTCGAGAAACATATAACTCCGCTAGCTGGCTAGCAGTTATACTCTCCCGAACAGGAAGAAAATGAGCCACTTTCGAAAGGCGGTCGATGACCACAAAGATAGCATTATTCCCTCTCTTAGTCCTGGGAAATCCGGTAATGAAATCCATACTGACCTTATCCCATTTCCATTCAGGAATAGCTAAAGGTTGAAGGGTGCCAGCAGGCCTTTGATGTTCTTGTTTCACGCGACGACAAACGTCGCAATTAGCAACGAACTGGGAAATTTCTCTCTTCATGCTAGTCCACCAGAACTTCTAGCATAGGTCCTGATACATCTTGGTATTACCCGGATGAATTGTGAGAGGAGAATCATGAGCCTTCTTAAGGATCAATTGTCGTAGATGTTGCTTCTTTGGGATCACCAAGCGGTTCTCAAAGAAGACAACACCTTGATCATCTACCGAGAAGCACCTAACATTACCCTTCTTAATGTTTTTCTTGATCCAAGATATCCCGGCATCATGCTTCTGGGCTTCTATAATTTGATCTGTAAGAGTAGGTTTCGCCACCAGGTTGGATAGGAATCCTTGAGGAACAATGTGGAGGTTTAACTTCCGAAATTCCTCATAGAGAAGTGGTTGACCTTGTTGTAACATCAGGTTGTTACCATAAGACTTACGACTTAGTGCATCAGCCATGACATTGACTTTCCTTGGGGTGTAAGTTATCCCTAAGTCGTAATCTGTAATCAACTCAACCCACTGTCTTTGCCTGAGATTCAAATCCGGCTGGGTGAAAATATATTTCAGACTTTGGTGATCAGTGTAAATTTCGCAACGATTACCCAGAAGGTAATATCGCCAAGTTTTCAGTGCATGGACCACAGCTGCAAGCTCAAGATCATGTGTTGGATAATTATCCTCATGTGGACGCAACTGTCGAGATGCGTATGCAATCACATGACGATCTTTCATGAGAATACAACCTAATACTTTCGCAAGGCGTCACAATAGATAACAAAGTCCTTAGAGAAGTCTAGTGGCACCAGAACGGGAGCAGAGGTCAGTCATCTTTTCAACACCTGAAAACTATGCTCGCATTGTGGGGTCCACTCGAACTTTTTATCTTTCTTGAGGAGTTTAGTCAGAGGTTTCGCAACCTTGGAGAAATTCTCGACAAAGCAGCGACAATAGCTCGCTAAGCCAAGGAAACTACGAACTTGCTTAACCGATTCAGGTTGAGTCCAATCAAGGACGGCCTGAACTCTCTCTGGATTGACAGCAATACTTTTACCAAAGATCACGTCGCCTAGATAGGTCACTTCTAGCAACCAAAATTCACACTTGGAGAATTTGGCATACAAACGGTGCTCTTGAAGTTTCATCAATACCAACCTTAGATGCTTGGCATGTTCTTGTTCGTTCTTCAAGTAGATGAGTATGTCATCGAGGTAAACGATGATGAATTTATCTAAATACTCCATGAAGATCGACATCAAGCGAGAGAAAGTGGCTAGAGCATTGGTTAAACCGAAGGACATGATGGTGTACTCGTATTAGCCATAACGAGTAACAAAAGCCATTTTTGGAATGTCCCCGTTTCTGATTCTGATTTGATGGTATCCCAACCTCAAATCCATTTTGGAAAAGACAGAGGATCCAACAAGTTGATCATACAAATCGTTGATCCTGGGGAGCGGATACTTGTTCTTTATGGTGGCCAGATTCAAAGGCCGATAATCCACAACCATCCGATCCGATCCATCCTTCTTCTTGATGAAGAGGACGGGACAAGCCCAAGGAGAAGAACTAGGTTGGATGAAACCTTTCTTCAAAGCCTCATCAAGTTGGATCTTAAGTTCGGCTAGCTCTAAAGGTGCCATCTTATAGGGTCTTCCGGCTATTGGGACAGTCCCTGGAAAAAGCTCTATCACAAACTCAACATCTCTAACAGGAGGAATTCCTGGCAGTTCTTCTGGAAAGACATCTGGAAAGTCATGAACTACCGGAATATCTTCTAACTCTGCAAGAGGGATAGCATTGAGGGAATAGAGTTGGCGCTTGGCTGTTCGAGTGGAGACATTAACTATCTCACCCAATGGATGTGTAAGTTGAACATTCCTAGTATGAATATCAATCTTAGCATAGTGGGCTTTCATCCAATCTATGCCTAAGATGATATTGATGTCCGAAGACTTGAGGGCTATCAAAGATGCTAGGAAGACTAGCCTATCCACCAAAATCTCATTAACATGGCTCACTCTAGAGGTTTGCCACTTTGAACTAGGAGTCTAGACTACTAAAGGAGTAGGCATATCACAAAAAGGCATGTTATGCAACTATGCATAACTTTCTGAGATGAAAGAATGAGATGCCCCAGTATCAAATAGAACAGATGTTGGATGACTATTGACAAGGAGCATACCTAGGATAACATCAGGATCCTCAATGGCTTCCTCAGCAAAGACACAATTCACTCGTCCACGAGCAGGAGCTGGCTTCACATAGAAGGCTTTTCCCGGCTTCCCACGTCTAGCGGGCCTGGCATTAGACTGAGGGCAATCACGAGAGTAGTGTCCTAGTTCTCACATTTGTAGCAGACCACAGTGGCACGGGGAGCAACATTGGCAGGCGGACCTCCAAAGGGCCTGGCTGGAGGGTTGGGCTGAGCTGGGCGGGGCGCTTGGAAGGATGGCCTCGCAGAGTATCTTGGTGGCAGAGCTACGTTGGGCACCCAGACCCAGCGTTTGTTGGAACCTGAGCCAGATGCAGGGCTGAAGTCACAGTTGTGCTTTCTTGTGGCCTCATAGTCAGTCTGTCCAAACTCGGCATTGATAGCCTTGTTGACGAGAGCCTGGAAGGTTGTGCACTCATGGAGGCGCAAATCTCGACGGAGCTCAGGATTGAGTCCCTTGCGGAACCTAGCCTATTTCTTGGCATCAGTTGAAACTTCCTCCAGAGCATAGCGAGCAATATTGCCGAACTCATGGCTATAGGCATCCACTGAAAGGCTGCCCTGGGTGAAAGCACAAAATTCCTCTCTCTTGTGATCCATCAGCCCTTCCGGGATGTGATGGGTATGAAATGCTGCACTGAACTCTGCCCAAGTTGGTGCGGGGCCTGAGGGACTCATGGCTTCATAATTTTCCCACCACAGATTGGCGGGTCCTTCCAGGAAGTAGGTTGCAAAGGTCACCTTATTGTCCTCGGACACATTGGCAGCCCGAATCTTACAGAACATGCTGGTCATCCAGTCATCCGCGTCGAGTGGGTCAACCGAATGATGATACTTAGGTGGGCACAGCCTGATGAAATCACCGAGTGAGACGCCATCATTGAGATCATTGTGGGGAGCACGCGCTGTGTTCTGCTCAATTCGTTCCAGCAGCCTGTTGGTCTCTCTCTTGTTCTTTTCGGCTTCAAGCATCACTTCTGCCAAAGAAGGAGCATGTGGCAGATCCTCTTGCCTTGGCTGGCTTCCCTCGCCCTGCTCGGGGCAGGAACAGGGTTATTCCTAGTTGCCACCATCCTGGGAAAACAAACCCACAACTTAAACATAGAGGACATCAACTCTAAGACATGAGATAAGGAATTTACTAGACATCATGGCATGTAGGGTAAACATCCAACAACATGGAAACATCAACTGCCCTATGAACACCATGATTCATACACACCATGACATAGTTCAGACAAGCCCAAGCTGAAAACAAACTACTGAGAGATGACACAACTCATTAGAGGCATTACAAGCTTCCTATACATTATCTATCTGCACCTCCGGAACTCAACTCTCAACCTTGGTCATATCCCACAAGACATGCAGGACTGTGGCGATATGACTACTACCATACTAGTACTGACATCCACGTACTCAAGCATCACCATAGAATGCCTCATACAGGTTACCCCTGTGACCCGGAAGTTGCACCTAAGGATCTGGAAACACTCTAGCCTGTGATCCCTAGGAACCGTAAGGACACGGATGTGGCCTTGGTCCCCTTGCTGGTGGAACAGCGGTCCTCGAAGAGGGGTGATGCCTCCAACATCGGGCTAGTCTACGCATGCTTGTAGATGAGTCCGCGATGGGTTCATCATCTCCAAATCTCCATAGCTTGTCTGCACGACAGGTGCCAACTACGTTAGGGCTGTCCAAAGACATGCACGGGTAGCATAAAGCTCCATGCGAAGGGCACGTGCATCACGATCCCTGTTCTCCAACATCTGAGCGGTCACCTGCAGCCTAGGGTCCTCATGGGAATGATCACAGTAGGCTACGCTAAGATAACCATCCTCTCCTCCCATGGAAGCAGGAACATAATAGAACTGTGTGTTCTGAAGCAGACCATGGTGAAACCTCATGATAGTCAGCATGGTGTAGGCGGCCTCCTGAACTGCCATATCTATGGTGACACCTAGTCCATAGGTCCAGTGAAGCGGCTCTGCAGCTCCAGGATATGAAGGATATATCTTAACAGTATACAAATACTAACTCTGGTTGAAATCTCGATACTGTTCCTCCACTGTGTACTCTGGGTACCAATGGTAGCCAGCCTCCATCAAAACTCTAACCAACATGGTCGTGTGACCTGGTACATCGATGCACGTGGTGAGACGCACCACCTGACGGGAAGGACGAGGGGCATCTAAAACAGAGAATGATGCAAAGACATTAGAAACTCTGGCAGAAATAGGACAACATAACGGCTGTAATTGCTCAAAAAGGATTTTGAGACAACTGCAAAAGATTGGAAAAGCATAACCACTCGACTTTCTAGATTCAAATCTCTTCTCCAACTGTTTGTCACCCCAACAATACTTGAGTACCGACATCCTTTTGCATACAAGCTAGCTAGTAGTCCAAGGTTAGTAACTCGTCATCCTAAGCAATAGATGAGAAGCCTAGTTCTTATCCCCGTAGAAAAGATGAGAAAGGCTTAGCATAGAATAACTTGGCAAGAGGGGTAAAAAGAGCCTTACTTTCCCTTCCACAATCAATTCCCCTACTTTTCTATAGTGTTTCTAGACTCAACTTCGACCGGTTTGGCTTGGCAGTCCTACAGTCAGTCAGGCTCTAATACCAACGTTGTCGGGACCCTGGTCCTAAGTCATACGAATCCAAACTGTAACATATCACATCACTTTGTGGCCTCACGCACGGTAAGCTCCACGGTTGCAGCCTTACCTTAGCTGGGACCGTTTGTGTCTTTTGGCTCACGTATGTGAACATGTCGCTGGCAATCAAACGACAGAGAACCTGGGCCGACATGACTAGTCATAGAACCCAAGTGGCAAATCTGTACGGAAACAGACATACGTTACCTAGCAATGCAGGTGTCGGCCTCAAGCGTGCGTAGACGAGTCATAGCAAGCTACAAGGAATCCATTACGCTGTGAGACATAAATGCCATGACTGCATGTAGACGAGTCGTAGTAGGCTACAGGGACTCCATTACACTGCAAGACATTTCCCCGAAGGGACAGACACAACAGCAAAGAAGGATACATGTCGGTTAATCAATGTGTCTGGAGCAGTAGCAAGCTACCATGGCTCAGTGGAAGCACAAAGAGGCAGTTTCCCATAAAGAGTACTACTAAAGGCACACGACTAGGTGTCGGATCCCATACATACCATTGCACGTCACACGTACGCACGACATGCCCGATATGCACAGATACAACCATGGCATCATGACATAACCATTCAACAACTTTTATTTAAGAGGCTCAGACAAGCTTTGCATAATATGTTCTTACAGATAGGGGTCACATGACCCGACACTCAAGTCATACAAACCAAGCGGAAGCATAAGCTGTCTGAGTATAGACAGATGAAAGGATAAAAAGGCACATGGCCTGACTATCTACAGCCCGCCACCGAGCATAGGGTCGTAGCTGGGACACCAGTTATTCGGCATCGTCGACATCTAGAAAGAACCCACCTGATGGGTCATGGGTCTCATCTGTAACATTTATTAAGCAAACATGAGTACAAAGGTACTCAACAAGTCTTTAAAGCAGACCTAGTCGATTCATGGTCATGTATCAACAAAGGGGTGGTGGAGTTTATGCAGCAATGCCAGCTTTGACTCATGGCTAACCTACACTACACAATTTTAACTCTTTGTTTAAATTTTAGATATCGCACACGAGCCCACTAACTCCATGACAATACACCACCATGGATTCACTTCCCTCACCTGGGGGAGTGCCATCCACGATACTCACACTTATCTTGATAATTTTATGAGTATCTATTTGATTATCTATGAACAACATAAGTTATCCAAGTAGTCCATATCCGAGGACGTGGCTATTCGAATAGTTTCATACCCTACAGGGGTGTACTTCTTCACACACGCTCTCGCCACTTATCGTTGTGTGCTCATAGAACCAGGCACCTCGGCAACCCTCAAGCGGAAGCCCAGCAAGGGAGTCGGCCACGACCGTCAATCACATAAGATCCCTACTCTAGGCTATCGCCTATTTGAGACTGAACCTGCACGAAAGTCCGGCCAAAAGTTCCTCTACGGCCCCAAACGATGTGCATAGGGTTCCCAAGCCCACCATTCGGGTGACCCTTGGTACACCGTGCCACTACCTACCGCGTCATAACCCACCCCTAGGGTTAGCGCTACGCACGGCCTCCAGCATGCTATAAACACCAGAAACTACTTGCAACTCCTCGAGTAAGGACTAAGTGACTGATAAGTTGAGAGGGGTCGAGTTACCGGAACCCAATGTGTGGTAGTAACTAGTCTTGGATCACAAACATGGAACTCAGTTCCGAAGAACGGTCCCAATGAGACAACCCGCTATGTACTCCTACATAGCCTCTCATCACTACCTTTAGCAAATCGGTTTCATCATAAGTTCATCACATCAGAACAACATTGTTTCACTCAGTTCATCACCCAGATGAATCAGACCTGACACAACTCTAAGGATAGCAAGCATAGGAGGCAAAGTAAGCTAAGCACATCATGGCACAAGCATCTACCAGGTATGCTAGGTTGCAAGGTTTAGCTATTTACTATGACAATGATAGGTCATGCATAAGAATAGGTTCATCTACCATGTATGACAGACAAGTGAATGGTTGTCCTAATGCAGTAAACAAGAGCAGGAGCGAGAGAGTGGGATGTTATCGGAATGATCAAGGGGGTTGCTTGCCTTGCTGGGTAGCGGGAAGGTTTTCTCCTTCGTTGGAATACTCGGGGGTATCCTCAGAAGCAGGGCCTACCGCAATGCAGATAAAAAGCAATCAATACACGGAAGTGCAACAATATGATGCAACAATATGTCTAGATGAGCTGATGCAACTAATGTTCAAGTTAAGTTGAAATGAGTTTGAACATAGCTTCAAAATTGTTATTCATTTCAAATGCCATAAACTAACCTATTAGCAAATGTCAATGTTCTTAAACATAGCTTGCTCTAACATGCATGATAATAGCACCATTGGATTCATTGGATTTTTTTGATAAATTTTCATATATGAATTATTTTCAACTGATTTCCAGATTAATTTATATGAATTTTTAAAATTTTAAACAATTTTTGGAATTATTTTAAAACTAGAAAATGAACTATGACGTTAGCCTGACGTCACTACGACGTCAGCCCACCGCCTGACCAGGCCAGGTCAAACCTGATGTGCGGGGCCCGCATGTCAGTGACAGGAACCTAAACTCCGTGCTGACTAGGGGTTTGACCCATCGTGGGGCCCACTGGCCAGTGGCAAGAGGACAACTAATCAGAGTGGATTAGCCCCTGATGATGGCCACGTCGGCGCCCACTGGAGCGGGGCCGGCGGCGACCATCCGCACAGCGGCGATCCCCTGGAGTTGCGCCTCTGACGACCATTTGGCATGCGGAGGGCACCTGGAGGAAGCCCGTGCATGCGCGCATCCAGCGCTGCGGTAGAGGGGGCTCAGGGGCCACCAGAGCTACGGCCGGCACGACCCGAGCGGCGGCGAGCTTCGTGCAGCAAGGGAACGGCACCTACGGCGAGGGCCAGGCCACAAGAGGAGGGGGAAACGGAGCAGGAGCTCACGACGGGGTTGCTGGGGGAGACGGCGATCTCGGGAACGCGCGAACGACCTTGAATCGCTCGAGAAGAGCTTCTATGGCCAGCGGGGAAGAAACATCGATGACGCATCGTGGAGGGCTTCCGGCTTCTTCTAGCGTCATGAGGGGGACGAGGGGGTCGCTGCAGGGCTGCTGGTGGGCTCAGAAGGGTGCGGGGGCGGCTAGAACGATGGCCGCGAGCTCGAGCAGGGCTCGGCCATGGCGGCAGGGAGGAAAAGGGGGAGAGAGAGCTGCGGCAACTGGGGGGAGGAGAAATGGAGGGAGCGCTCGATCTGGACATCTTCCTGGAGTCTATCCCTCCATCCAGGCGGGCACACATGCAGGAGGTGGCTGGTGCGCGGTGACCACGTGCCCGGCGTCCTTCTGGCCGTAGGTGGAAGAAGACCTGTTCACCCGTGGAGGGCTGGGCCGGCTTCTTCCCTCGCCCGGGTAAGATTTTAATAATGTACTTTTCTGTTTTCTTTTTTTGTTATTCCATTTCTGACATTTGTTCCATTTTATTTTTAGGCACATATGCTATTTTAAAATACCCCAAATATTTTATATATTGAAGTTTGAATATTTCAAACTCATGTGAAAAGTTTCAGGATATTTTAAAAACTAAAATAATGATAATGCTATATTTGATATTTTTTAGAAGCTTTATCATTGATTTTTAAATTGCTATAGTTGTTCAAATATTTTAAATGACCCCTTGTATAATCATGTCCATAATTATCAGACATAGGGGACATTTTTAAAGGGCATTTTGGATTGGTTGAATTCTCATCAACTTTGAATTATTTTGATTCAATGTGAACTTGGGGTTTCTTTTAGTCCCCATTTCATGTTGATGCAAAATTGAAACATGATGCAACACCCATGCTGTCCTATGACATCTAGCTAGGGATGTGACAATGAGCTTCTGTCGTCCGAGTGTGGCCATAGCCATCTGATTGACTCTTCAGGTGCGTCCGACTGCCTCTTAAAGTGCGTCCGACTGCGCTTTTACTTATGGAGCTTCAATACTAATGAGAGTCCATAGGTGGGGCAAGAAGTCAGCCTCATGACCCTACCCATGGTAGACGACCTCGTTAGTAGCCCTCGAATCCGTTAGTTTTGAATGGTTGAGTGATCGACACTCGGGATTGCTGATGACAACTCGTAGGTGTTTCAAGAAACGCCCTACATCATTTCCCACTTGGATCCAAGCCTTGACGGATTCTGGATTATCATTCCTTGGACAAATGTCTTTGTTTGCATATGCGATGCTATCTTTGAAATTGAGGTGTTTCTCTGGAGAAATGATCTGAATGCTTAGTTATTCCGTCCGAGTGTCTCGTTATAAACAGCCCGGCCATTCGGTTTATAAACGAATCCTCAGGCGATTCGGAGTGCTGAGCTCTCCTTTTATAAGGCATGAAGAGGTCCCCGCATGTTCAAAATTGCGGAGGGTGCGCACAGAGGTGAAACGAAGCGGATACTCCGTGGGATTTGACAGGTAGTGGGCATGATGCCTTGATAACCACACCATGGTTTTCGCCATGTGTCTCTGTCACCCTGCATAGTGGATCCGTGGATCTCGGTCCATTTACGAATTGACGGCCAGGAATTTTGCCCGATTTCATCTATAAGAGGCAGAGGTACTGTGCGAGGGGAAACACATCTAACCTCTCCTTCCTCCCTTCGGCTTCTTCGATGGTAGAGACAAAACCCCATAGAGAACCCCACTGCGAGCCGAACCCAACTTTTCCAGAGACAAACCACGAGGCGACTGCGAAGGCCGAACATGTGCAGAGAGGCTCGCGCGGTTCCTCCTCAAGTGCTGGTGCGCCGGCAGGGTGGACCCAAGGTAAATGGATGGTGTCGTGGGTCACCAAGGCTCGGTTGCTCGAGATGTTGGACTAGGGTCTCATGTCCCGAGGGAGTTGGCGGCTGCCGGAACTGAGCGAAGACGATCCTTCGCCATAAGGGAACGAGCGCATTCTCTTGGTGACTCACGTCGAGCGAGGTATTTCCCTTCTGCCCCATCCATTCTTCTGTCGTTTCTTGGATATCTTCGGTTCTTAGCTGCATCATATTCCACCCAATGCCATGGTGTATCTAGCTGCTTTCGTTTCCTTGTGTGAGATATTCTGGGCAGCCATCCTCATTCGGGCTTGTTTAAGCACCTATTCACTTGCCGAGTGATGACCGTAAAGAAACCCACTTGGTCAGAGGATAAGACCAATGTGACCCAACTATGCAGGGGGTTGGGAATCTAGCTACGAGGCAAGGTCTGCTTCCCAACGATCACCTTTCCTAACTCGGTGAAGGGTTGGTAGGAGAACTCGTTTTACTGCCAGGACATTCTAGATGGAGAGAACCAGCCGGGACTTCCTCTGTATATGCCAAAACGCATTCGATCTCTTCCCATGCTGAATGCAACCAAAGAAGAGAAAGTAGAAGTAGATATCTTGGTGATTGCTCTAGTAGCCATAGTGTAGAAGCGCGTCAATGGTCTGGACTTGCTTGAAGTTTTCTTTCATAGGAGAATTCAACCGCTGCAAGCGAGAGCCCACCCTATGTGGGAATATACCGGAGCAGATGACACCACTCGGACACACCCCAAAGAACTCAACTGAAAGCACAACATGCTCCCTTGGTGGTTTTGATAATTCATGAGAACATACATTGTCTCTTGGACTAATACTTTTATCTAGTGTATTTCAGATAATAGTCCATGGAGAGTTGAGCTGGCAACAGGATTGTGGAGATTGTGGAAGTACCCCAAGATTCAAGGAAATAGGTTGGCCAATCTTCAAGCAAGAGGACTCTACATTTTACATTTGTGAGAAATAATTTTGAGTCCATAGGAAAGCCAATACTATTAAAAGGGGGTAAGGTTTTGATGGTGAACAAAATGCTCATACGTGCACAAGTGATAGTCACCAAAAACATCCACAACCTCTCCCACCAAAGTTTGTACATAGACAAACATGCAAAATCGGTGCAACCAACTTTCCTATCCCGGTGCCACCGATTCCAAACCCTAGACAGACTCAGCCAAACCCTAGCCACTTCGGTGCAGCCGACACTGGTTTTGGTGCCACCGAGTTGGGTTGCCAAATTTCTGTTACGCAAGTTCAAACTGTCGGTCCGTCCGAGAATGTTTAATCGGCGTCACTGAGTCTGGCAGTTCTGACCATTGGTCACCTTGTCGGTGCAACTGAGATTCCTATATTGGTCTCACCGAGATTCAAAAGTTGCCACCTTTTGGTCACTTCGGTACCAACAAGATTAACACATCGGTGCACCGAGTTGGTAATTTTGTGTGTAATGGTTGGATTTTTGGGGATGCCTATATATACCCCTTCACCACCACCTACTCGAAAGAGCAACACTCAGAACTATTCCATACCTACCCTACTCAGTTTTCTGAGAGAGAGCCACCTACGCTTGTGTTGACGTCAAGATCTTCCACTCCAACCATATGGATCTTGGTTTCTAGCCTCCACATGTTGATTTCCACCAATCCGATCTCTTCTACCAAGCTAAATATGTGTGAGGGTGGTTGTGTGTTGAGGAGTCTATCATCTCGAATCACAAGAGCAAGGAGTTCATCGTCATTACCGAGCCTATTACCTTTTGGAGGGTGGTGCCTCCTAGATTGGTTAGGTGTTGCTTGGGAGCCTCCTACTTTGTGTTGTGGAGTGAACCAAGAAGTTTGTAAGGGAAATGAGATTGCCTACTTCGTGAGGATCGACCCATAGTGAGGCTAGTCCTTCTTGGAAGGAAGTCGTATGGAATAGTCGAGGTTGCTACTTCGTGGACCCTTATGGGTGGAGGCCTCCATGGACTCTCGCGGCCGTTACCCTCCGTGGGTTGAAGACTTCATAAACATGGACGTACGATAGCACCACCTATCAGAACCACGGGAAAAATCCTTGCGTCTCCTATTGCAGTAGACCTTCCTATCCCATCTCTTTACTTACATGTGCAATGTCTTTACTTTCCTCTGCCATACTTGTAGACATGCATGTGTAGGGCTGTTAGACTCGCTAGATTTGCTAAAATAATTAAAATCCGCCAACCAATTAACTTGGGAAAAGGTTAGGGTTCAAATTTCTGCTAGTAGTCTATTCACCCCCCCCCCCTCTAGACACTCTTCTATCGATCCTACAAGTGGTATCAGAGCTTTGGTCTCCATTGCTTCGGTTTAATCACCGTGGAAGAAGATGGATGTGTCTAGAGTATGGAGTTTGAGTTGTAGAGTGACCATTCTTAATGGAGAGTACTATAGTTAATGGAAGAATGCCACGATCGTACTATTTGATAAATTCCATTTGACAAAATATATTGAAAACCCCTATGTGCTCCCCATTGATAAATTGCATCCCACACACGAAGAGGAAATTAACATGCTTGGTAACCTAAGAACTGTCAATCTTATTGTTAGAGGTTTACCAAGATTCGTGCTTTCTCAATTGAAGGACTTTGCATGCGCCTATACCTTATGGACTGATTTGGATAAACGATATCCAAATGTTTCCTTAGGAAGTCTTGATGAAGTTCTTCATAAAACTGTTGCCTTTCACAAAATGAAGCCTAGTGATACAAACTTTTATAAATGCCTATTTGAACTCCATGATCTTATGCGTGCTAAAGGAGATGTCACCACTATCAACAACATTATCTTCGAAGCCATTCGCATTCATAAACTTGATGATGACAGTGTGTAACATGGCTACTATGAAGAAGATGAGATGTTCGACATCGAGCATGAGAAGATCATGAAGAATATGAATCTTATGGCAAACTTTAAGGATTACATGTCCGGGGAAAAGAGTGGATTCTCGATAGTGGATGTACGGATCATATGACTGGCTATAACGACATGGTCCAAGAGATCATGCCTAATCAAGGTCCTTGACAGTACATGACCTTTGGAGACAACTCTAAGGGTAAGGTACTTGGCCTTGGTAAGGTGGCCATATCCCATGATAGCTCTATTCAAAATGTTATGCTTGTTGAATCCCTTGGCTATAATCTTGTTTCCATATCTAGATGTCACACCCAGTGTTTGTATCACCTTGTCATGTTGGATTTATAAAATTTAGAGCCAATTAAAACTTTTTTCAGTGCTAGTGCTTGTTTGGGTGATGCTTGCTTATTGATTGTGGTATATGGCACTCTTAGATTCTATACCTCTTCATATTCATCTTCCTTGACCCAAACTTCTTGCCCAATGAACATGCCATGTGAATAGTGCTCAAAATTATTTTTATCAAATTTTGTTTTAACGAAATGAGATTTATTGCAATTAGGTTTTCAAAAAAAACTGAAATGAGGATTTCACTTCAAGTTCTCCTATAGTAATAGCTATCAGTCGAGTCTTTAGATGGCACCATTTGAGGTGTTGTATGGACACAAGTGACGTACTCCCCTCAAACTAGTCAGAAACCAGAGAGGATTAGTGTTTGGAGCAGATATCCTCTGCGAGGCAGAAGAGCAAGTTCAACTCGTCCGGCAGCGCCTTGTGACCGCCAAGTCAAGACAGAAGAGCTACGCTAACTCCCACCGCCGAGAAGTGAGCTTCTGTGTCGGTGACCATGTCTACCTTTGGGTCACGCCTCTCAGGGGAACCAAGCGTTTCCACGTCAAAGGAAAGCTGGCACCAAAATACATCGGCCCCTTCAAGATCATAGTGATGCGAGGAGAAGTTTCCTATCAGCTAGAGCTACCTTCTGAGCTGTCGGATGTGCACAACGTCTTCCATGTGGCACAACTGCGGAAGCAACCTGGGAGCGTGACGACTATCTTAGATCAGAGTTCCCTTATCTTTTTAGAGCTTAGCCTAGGAATCTCGGGCATGAGATTCATGTAAGGGGGGTAGGTCTGTCACACCCAGTGTTTGTATCACCTTGTCATGTTGGATTTATAAAATTTAGAGCCAATTAAAACTTTTTTCAGTGTTGGTGCTTGTTTGAGTGATGCTTGCTTGCTTGCTTGTTGATTGTGGTATATGGCACTCTGAGATTCTATCCCTCTTCATATTCATCTTCCTTGACCCAAAATTCTTGCCCAATGACCATGCCATGTGAATAGTGCCCAAAATTATTTTTATCAAATTTTGTTTTGACCAAAAGAGATATTCCAATTACGTTTTCAAAACCCTAAAATGAGGATTTCATTGCAAGACCTCAAATTGGGTGGATCCTTCCTCCCCAAAGGGTTTACTTCAAACCTGCTATATATAAGACTTTCCAAAACCACCAAATATTAATTTTAAAGATTATTTTTATATTTTATTTAAAGGCTTTTCTTAACACTAGAATGGTTTTTCATGGGAAAAAATATTTAAATGCTTTCAAAATATTTGAGAAAATTTATGGAAGCTCAATGGACATATATTTTCCATATATACGAGTTTCAACACATGGTCATGTTCAAATCATGGTCAAAACATGTCAAAACCCTTTATGTCCAAATCAAACTTTTGTAATATTTCTATAAGAAATATTCTCAATAAATTCTAGGAAAATTCCAGCAAGTCAACACTATCATGGGTAATGATCTTGCAAAGTTTCAGCTCAATCTAGGATGTCTTGGTTCATCAAACCATCCCCAGACACTTCCTGTCCAAATTCAAATTTGAACAATTGCACATTGTGAAGTTTCTCCCCTTGACCCCAAACTTTATGGACATGCTCTAATAACCAAATAATGATGCTAAACTAAGTGGTGCATCAAGGTTAAAAGCTTAGCATAACTAGATCTACAAAAAACTGATTTTGTTAGTTTCTAGGGTTCACAAAGTTTCCATTGTCAACTTTGCCCACTTGAGCTCAAACTTATCAGGCCTATTTTCACCTAACATTTCACCCTGTTGAATAACTTAGTAAGTGGGTAAACTTTTCTTGCCCAAACACCCATCAAACACCTTCTGGTGAACTAGTAAAGTCCCTACTTTAACCTCTTTCACTATTCCCCTTGCCATAAAATATTTACCACAACTTCTCAGGGTTACCAACTACCCCCGGTAAATCTTGTGTGGCCTCGGCTCAAGAGTGGGTGGAGTAAAACACTCATTTCACCCTCTATTTTACCATATCAGGGGCTTCTTCACTCCATTTCTTTTCTTTCCTAGCCTCCCCTAGCTTCCCCTAGCTCCTAGAGCATCCTAGGAACTCCCGGGAGCTACTAGACAAATGGGGACACCCCGGAGCGCACGGGCAATGGCTATGCCGACCATTTGGGCACTCTCGAGCATGCTATAGTGCACCATCGCATTGTAGCAGGGGTATCCCTAGGCCCCCCGACCGCCTGGGGATGCAGGAGCATGTCCCCTGGCCGCCCCTCGACGTCCGCAAGGCACCCGGTGGACGGGCCCCTCCTCCCTCCTCTTCTGCTGCCCCCCTTCGTTTGCGCACGGCACCGCCCGAGCCGGCCAATGAGAGAGCTCGCACGCTCACACCCCTGGACCCATCTAGCCGCCCTTCTCCTACCCGCGGAGAAGGACCACGCCTGGGAACTCCCAGGACACGGCCCAAAGCCCCCCTATAGCCCGTGGCGCTAGCCCCGTCCTCACGGGCGCACCATGCCCTTGGTGAACCGGCGCCCGGCTATTTAAAGCCCTTCCCGAGCTCCCGCTGCTCTCCCCTCTCTCTCTCCTCCCCTCAGCTGCTCCCAAGTGCCCAGCCCCCTCGTCCCCGTGGTAGGGAGCTCAAGCCCGAGCCAAACCATCGCTGCCGTGCGGGTTTTCTCCCCACCGGTGATTCCCTCCCCGCCGGCGACTCCCTCGGCCACCCACCAACGTGTGGGAGGCCCCTGAGCGCATTGGTGCCCTCCACTTGAGCCGTCGCAGCCTGGAACCCCGCTGGTGATCCTCCCCTACTCCCTGTCATGAGGAGAGGGATGATAGGTGGGGCCCACCTGTCATCCCCTCATCCCCCTCCTGTTGCGCGCGCCGTCTCTCTCGGGGCCGGTTCCTCCTTTGGGATGGCTCGGCTACGGTGTTTTCGCTCGAAAGGGCACACTGCCCTTTTCTCTCTTTCTGTTTCCTCTGTATTCCAAAAATTCCATAGAATTGAATATTAATCAGATTCCAAATATGCTTCAACCTAAAATCTTAGAATATTCCCTAGAATTTAATAGTGCCTTTTGTGTAATCTTTTGAAAATCTTTTATACACTTTTCTATTTTAAAACCCATATATGGCATTATTAGCCCCTGTTTTAAATAATTTTGAAAACCTTTTTAACTTCAAAACAAATATTTTTAGTATAGCTTCTAGTATTTATCAGAGTAGGGTAGCATTTTTAATAGGAGCTTGTGTGCATTGTTTTTGTGTGATGCTTCTTTTTATCGTTATTTATTGCGACGATAGATTGCGCTGTTGACGAGGGAGTTGGACCCAAAGACTTTGAAGACCCCGAGAGTTTGTTGAGCCAGGCAAGCATCCCTTTGACCATGTTAAGAAATGTTTTCATGCATGAGATATAGCACTTGTTGTTTTGATGATTGGTTATGATGTGGTGCTCCCCCTCCGGTGGGGTGCCTCCGATGCTTTTACCGTTGACAGTTGCATCATGCATGACCCTACCACCCTGTGAGGGTTATGTGGGTGGATGTAGATAGGATGCTAATATATTCTACGCAAGTGGGTTGGGATTTAAGCATAGTGATTGAAAGGGAGAAATGATTCCAAAGACTTTTTCAAAACCCCGTCGGGTGCCACTAATGCCCGAGGGAGATGATGATGAGTTGGATGACCACTTGAGAAAGAAGTGGTGTGCCAAAACAAGTTGAGAATTGTCGACCGTCCCAACCCTACATGTGCAACCATGATACCCCTTATGGGACAGGGCTTTGTTGATTACTATGGTTGGTGCTAGCAGGGAGCCCGCATTACTAGTGGTAAGAGTGAAGTGATCACTCTAGAGATGGGGTCGTCACGGAAGTGGAAGGCCGCGCTGTCTTTACAAGCACCGGGCACATCGTTGCGTGCCCTCATGGATGATACGTGTGATGTATATCATGAGGGACGATGGCACCAACGAGTGGACTCTTTGTTTAGTATCGCCATGGGAAAGGTGTTGTTCGGGTACTTACCTCGGGTATGTTATATACCGTGAGTCGTGGATGACATGGAAACTCCCCGAGTCTTGTGGGTAAAGTGTGCAACCTCTACAGAGCATAAAACTATTTGAATAGTCGTGTCCACGGTGAAGGACTGTTGGGTGGTCCTGCTTATGCCACGTCCGGATGTTTTCGCAAACTTGGTGTGAGTGTGTGTGTGTTGGTGACAAAGAGGTTACCTGAGCTAAGTTCGATGACTTAGCTTGGCGATTGACTAAGCCTGATGACTTAGCATAATGATGGGACATGAGATGTTTAACCCCTGCTTATGATGATATTTGTAGCTTGTTCATATGGATATCTGGCAACTGTGGACGCATGCTTATCTAGTTATTTGATCATGTCATTGCATTCAAAATTAGCTTTCCGCAAATTACCTACTTAGTGCTACATCATGCATCATTATTACCTTGTTACACAACTTGGGTTGCTTGCGAGTACATTCAAAATACTTATTGGCTTGCCACTGGTTATTTAATTGGCCAGGCATGGAAGAACAAGAGTATGTTGAAGAGTTCGTTGGTGATGAACATGCGAACTAGGACGGTTCCCAGTCAGAATGCCTGTAGGTTTAAGGAATATGACATGGGTTCACACTTTTGATCATGATTTATGCTGCATTTTCAATTTAAGTGTTTGGCCCTCGTGGCCCTATCTATGTAAGACTAGACCTTCATGGTCTTTATTTGTGTAAGACGCTAAATGTGGATGTAAGACTCTTGTTATTCAGCTTTTGTGTGTTCAGTGAGCATTGATCTCTGGGATCACTGTACACGTGCACTCGGTGATCACGACTTAAGAGTCAGGGTCCCCACAGAGCTGGCATCAGAGCCATCCTGACTGTAGGAAGCCCTTAGTTAGCATGCACGTTAGTCAGGATAAAACCGTTTTCAAAACTACACCTAGCACCTATACTTAGGAATTCTGTACTATTTATCTCTTCTATTCATCACACAACACTTTGCTGACTATCCTCCCTGCAAACCTTTGTAGATGGCCGTCGTACCCGAAGCCTTCCTGACATCCTGCTTTCCCTTACTCCTTGGGGATAGCCTGGAGAAGTGCCAGTTTCGCAAACCACCCATTTTCCTCTACCACGAGCATTGGGTCAATGCCGTCACAAAGGAGTACCACGTGGATGTGGTCATGAAGGCAAACGACTCCCCAACCAGTTGGTTCTTTGAAGGACCACAGAGGGAGGCCATGATACTCGCAGTCGAGATAGCTGCACGCAAGGCACTTCTACACCTGCGAGACATCATTCCAGAGATGGCTGACGAGCTGGCTACTCGCTACCTTCCTTTCAGGAAGGATTATCTTGTGAGAGTTGGTCGTTGATTCCCCCCAAGGAGGATGACACACCACTTACATTCCAGACCTACTTCAGCCTCTCCGCCAATAGTCTGGTTCACCACTTGACTAAGGAGTCCGTGAAGCTCCGCGAGGAACTTCACCACACCTGAGAGCTACTTTGGCAAGCCAAGACGAAGCTAGACAAGATCAAGAAGGATGGAGCCCCCGAGGGACGACCAGCTGTCGCTTACAGAGGAGGAGTACCCCCAGCTAGTGATGCCCGTTCAGATGACGAACAGGAGAAAGATCTAGAGGAGCGTGACTACGAGACCGAGCACTCCACCACCTGAGTCTGAGAACCCCTAGGGCAGGATCAGTCATGTATCCCTCATGCGAAGTCGAGTCCGTGTAATGGTTCATATGAAACCAAGTGTGCTTGTTGTTTGTTTTGTTATTTGTGTTCCGATGCAAGTCACACTTTTCCCTTAGGCAACATGTAAGCGACTCCATCATCTATCTTAATATATGTTGGTCTTTCGACCTTTGATTTACCACACTTGCACTCCACTAACCCCCTTAGGCATGGTCTTCCTTTGTGTCTTTTCCTCTCGTCTATCCCAGTTGTTTGACTTGGCTGCTCCAAACATGATGGTGACTGCTACCCACAACAGCTCCTTCGCCAACCCTAAAGCCAGCAACTCAAGCCAGCAATAGGGAGCTGGTGGGGCTGCTCACGCTGGAGGACACCAGGAGCAGCCACAAGGCGACATTCCCCCTCCACCACCTCCACCGGAGAACATGACCATAGCTAAGCTTCTCCAAGTTCTCTGGGAGGAATGCCAAGCGAACAATTCTGCTATCCAGCAGATGGCTAAGGCCCTTGTGAACAACCAGTAGCAAGGCAGGAATAGCAATGTCTGAGTTCATGAGGAATTTCCCCCCAACCTTCACCGAGACTGCTGAACCATTGGATGTTGATGACTGGATCTGCACCATCGAGGACCTCCTTGCACTAGTCAATTGTAATGAGGACCATGAGAAGGTGCTTTATTCCTCTCAGTGCCTCGGAGGTACCGCCCAAGATTGGTGGGTTGGATTCAAGGTCATGCAAGGTGAGCGTGTGATCACTTGGAATGACTTCAAGGAAGGATTCTGCACCACCCACATTCCTTCTGGGATCATGGCTATCAAGAAGAGAGAGTTCCGAGCGCTGAAGCAAGGAAGTGGCTCTGTCAAGGAGTACCTGTAGAAGTTCAACCTGTTGTCAAGGTATGCACCTGAACAAGTCAACACATAAGCTACCAAGAAGGAACGTTTCATGGAAGGACTTCAACGGACCCTGCAGTATCAGCTCATCGTCTGCGACTGTCGTACCTTCTTCGACCTGGTGAATAAGGCCCTCATGCTAGAAGACAAGCGTCATGCCATAGACGACACTCACAATCACAAGATGAGCAGGAAGGGTAGCCCCAGCAACCAGAAGCCTCGCCCCTGGTAGCCAGCCCCAGCCAAGCCAACCTATCAACCACAGTAGGCTAGACCTCCTGCGCCTCATCCGAGCTACCAGCATTAGGAGTATGCCAATCCCAGGCCAGCTTACAACAACCCCAATAACAACAACGGCTATAGGAACTACAACAACAACCCCGGGCAAGTCACTTGTTTTGGATGTGGTCAGTCTGGAAACATCTCTAAACTTTGCCCCAACAAGAAGCCAGAAGCCCCGCACCCCGATGCGCCAACCCAAGGTCAAGGCCATGGAGAACGACCAAGGAACCCAGCTCCCCACAACAAGCCCAACAATGGCAAGGGTCGTGTGAATCACGTCACCGCAGAGGAAGCCCAGGAAGACTCGGATGTCATATTGGGTACGTTCCTCATCAACTCAACCCCAGCAACAGTAATGTTTGATTGTGGAGCATCCCATTCCTTTGTCACCCAAAAGTTGCACTAGAAAGTGGCATTAAGCCTACACCCCTCGGTAGTCAAATGTTGATACAAACCCCGAGATCAGTTATGAAGTCTAGGATATGTTGTAAAGGAGTGGAGATTAACATCCACGGGGTAGACTTTCTAGGAGACCTTATAGTTCTAGAATCACCTGGCTTGGATGTCATCCTTGGCATGAATTGGTTGACCAAGCACCAAGGCTTGTTAGATTGTGCCAAGAGGATTGTCACCATGAACAATAGCCAAGGAGTGGAAGTCAAGTATGTTCCCAACCCTACCTCCACTCAAGCCCCTCAGGCTAACTGTCTATCGGGAGTTGAGTTGGATCAAGTGCTAGTGGTATGTGAATACCCGGATGTGTTTCTTCATGAGCTGCCAGGAATGCCTCCTGTATGTTGGGGAAACTTGCATTGGAAACAAAAAAATTCCTATGCACACATAGATCTATCCATGGTGATGAGCATCTACGAGAGGGAGAGTGGATCTACGTACCCTTGTAGATCGCTAACCGGGAAGCGTTAAGAAACGCGGTTGGTGTAGTCGAACGTCTTCGCGATCCAAATCGCCATGCATCCTGCGATCCAATCACGATCCGTCCCGCGATCCAATCATGATCCATCCCGCGATCCAATCACGATCCGTCCCACGAACTTGATCATGATCCGTCCCATGAACTTGATCACGATCCTTCCGATCTCGCGCCGAACTGACGGCACCTCCGCGTTCAGCACACGTACAGCTTGATGATGATCTCCACCGTCTTGATCCACCAAGAAGGAGTGGAGAGGAAGAAGTGTTCTCTGGCAGCGTGACGGCGCTCCGACTATGGTGGTGGAGCTATTCCGGCAGGGCTTCGCCTAAGCACTACAGAAATCCAATCTAGAGGAGAAACTATGCACTGGAGGAACGGGTAGCATGTGGCTGTCAAAACTAGTGCAAAAACCCAAAACCCTCTAGTATGTATAGGAGGAGAGGAGGAGAGAAGGCAGCCTTGGCTTCCAAGCCAAGCTGGTAGCAATAAACTGAAATGATCATAAGCTACGTTTGTAGTTTGGGTCTTGTCCATCACATCATTCTCCTAATGATGTGATCCCGTTATCAAATGACACCTCATGTCCATGGCTAGGAAACCTTAACCATTTTTCGATCAACGAGCTAGTTCACTAGAGGCATACTAGGGACATTGTGTTTGTCTATGTATCCACACATGTGTCCATGTTTCCAATTAATACAATTCTATCATGGATAATAAACAATTATCATGAACAAGGAAATATAATAATAAACACTTTATTTATTGCCTCTAGGGCATATTTCCAACACTGACAGTGACATTGAGTTCATCATTGATCTTATGCCCGGATCAAGGCCCATCTATAAGAAGGCCTACAGGATGGGATCCGAAGAGTTGGCTGAATTGAAGAAGCAACTGGCAGAGCAACTCAAAAAAGGATTCATTCGCCCTAGTGCCTCTCCTTGGGGTTCGCCTATTCTATTTGTGTCAAAGAGAGACAGAACTATCAGACTCAGTGTCGATTACCGTTCTCTCAATGAGATCACAATAAAGAACAAGTACCCACTCCCCAAGATTGAAGACATGTTTGATCAATTGAATGGAGCCAAGGTGTTTTCCAAGATCGACCTCAAGTCAGGGTACTATCAGCTGAAGATCAGACCCCAAGATATTCTGAAGACGGCATTTGTAACCCGCTATGGCCTGTATGAATACACGGTCATGTCATTTGGGTTAACCAATGCCCCTGCCTACTTCACGTATGTCATGAATAAAGTCTTCATGGAGTACTTGGAAAAGTTCGTCGTCGTCTTCATTGATAACATACTCGTCTTCTCCAAGTCTGAAGAAGAGCATGAGGAAGACTTCAGATTTGTCCTAGAGATGCTTCGAGAGCACCAGCTTTATGCCATGTTCAGTAAGTGTGAATTCTGGCTACATGGGGTTGGATTCTTCGATCATGTGTTGACTGCAGATGGATTGTCAGTGGATCCTGCCAAGATTAAAGACATTAATGAATGGCAAACCCCAACCAATGTGAAGGGAATTAGAAGCTTCCTCGGACTCACGGGATACTACCGCAAGTTTGTCGAAGGGTTCTTGAGCATTGTCCGACCCATGACCCAGCTTTTGAAGAAGGACAAGAAGTTCGAATGGACATCTAAGTGTGAGGAAAGCTTCCAGGAGCTCAAGAAGAGATTGACCATAGCCCCAGTTTTGGCCACCCCCGATATTCACAAGGAGTTTGTGATATACTGTGATGCATCGAGAATCGGGCTTGGAGGTGTTCTGATGCAAGAAGGCAGAGTCGTAGCATATCTATCCAGACAGCTACGTCCTCATGAGGAGAACTACGCAACTCATGATCTCGAGTTGGCAGTCGTGGTTCATGCCTTGAAGACATGGCGACATTACCTTCTGGGGAAGCGGTGCAAAATATACACAGACCACAAGAGTTTGAAGTATATTTTCACTCAGAGGGAATTGAACATGAGGCAGCGAAGATGGTTGGAGTTAATCAAGGATTACGACCTCAGTGTTCAATACCACCCCGGAATGGCCAACGTGGTAGCAGACGCCTTGAGCAGAAAGGCTTGTTCCTTCAATGCCATGATCAAGGAAAGGCTACCCGCTCTGTATGAAGAGCTTGAAAGCTTCGGCTTGGAACTCATTGCACCTGGATTCCTCGCCAACCTTGAAGCAAAGCCTACCTTGATGGATGATATTAAGGAAGCCCAGAAGGGACACGAGAACATTGAAGGCATCAAGAGGAAGATCAAGGCAGGAAAAGCCCCAGGATTCTTAGTGGATGAACAAGGAGTTGTATGGCTGGAGAATCGCATTTGCGTACCAAACAAGGAGGAGATCAAGAACTTGATCTTGCAAGAAGCTCATGACACTCCATACTCCATCTATCCTAGAGGAACCAAGATGTATCAAGACCTCATGGCAGGATTCTTGTGGCATGGCACGAAACGGGAGATAGGCACCTTTGTCGCCAAGCGGGACATATGCGAGAGAGTCAAAGCTAAGCACAAGTGACCCGCTGGGCTATTGCAACCTCTCAAAGTGCCTGAATGGAAGTGGGATAAAGTCGGGATGGATTTCATCACACGGATTACCATGGTCAAGTAAAGGACATGATTCAATTTGGGTCATTCCCGACCACCTGACCAAGGTAGCCCACTTCATTCCCATCAGGACCACCTATGATGGAAGTCAGCTCGCAAACCTCTACATCAACCGCATCGTAAGTCTTCATGGAGTTCCAAACGAAATTGTGTCAGACCGAGGAACCTGGTTCACCTCAAGAATCTAGAAGAAGTTTCAAGAAGCCATGGGCACCAAGCTCTCCTTCGGCACTGATTTTCATCCCCAGACCGGTGGGCAAACAGAACGAGTAAATCAGATACTCGAAGATATGCTCCGCGCTTGTGTCTTCGCGTATGGAGCCAAGTGGGAAGATTGCCTACCATTCGCCGAGTTCTCCTACAACAACAGCTACCAGTCGAATCTTCAGATGGCACCATTTGAGGTGTTGCATGGACGCAAGTGCCGTACTCCCCTCAACTGGTCAGAAACCGGAGAAGGATTAGTTTTTGGACCAGATATCCTCCGCGAGGCAGAAGAGCAAGTTCAACTCGTCCGACAGTACCTTGAGACCGCCAAGTCAAGATAGAAGAGCTACGCTGACTCTCACCGCCGAGAAGTGACCTTCTGTCTCGGTGACCATGTCTACCTTCGGGTCGCGCCTCTCAAGGGAGCCAAGCGTTTCCACGTCAAAGGAAAGCTGGCACCAAGATACATCGGCCCCTTCAAGATCACAACAATGCGAGGAGAAGTTGCCTATCAGCTAGAGCTACCTTCCGAGTTGTCGGATGTGCACAACGTCTTCCATGTGTCCAAACTCCGGAAGTGTCTGTAAGTTCCCAACCGCCCCGACCTCCAAAAGGACATCGACCATCGAGCCATCGATCTTCAGCTAGACCTCACTTATCGTGAGAGGCCAGTTCGCATTCTGGATGAAGCCGAGCGCTGCACCCGAAGCCGCACCATCAAGTACTTCAAGGTCCAATGGAGGAACCACACTGAAGCTGAAGCAACTTGGGAGTGTGACGACTATCTTAGATTGGAGTTCCCTTATCTTTTTAGCGCATAGCCTAGGAATCTCGGGGATGAGATTCTTGTAAGGGGGGTATGTCTGTCACACCTAGTGTTTTTGTATCACCTTGTCATGTTGGGTTTATAAAATTTAGTGCCAATTAAAACTTGTTTTCAATGCTAGTGCTTGTTTGAGTGATGCTTGCTTGCTTGCTTGTTTATTGTGGTATATGGCACTCTTAGATTCTATCCCTCTTCATAATCATTTTCGTTGACCCAAACATCTTGCCCAACGACCATGCCATGTGAATAGTGCCCAAAATTATTTTTATCAAATTTATTTTGACCAAATAAGATTTATTCCAATTAGGTTTTCAAAAAAACTCTGAAATGAGGATTTCACTTCAAAACCTCAAATTGGGTGGATCCTTCTTCCCCAAAAGCTTTCCTTCAAACCTACTATATATAAGAATTTCCAAAACCACCAAATATTAATTTTAAAGATTATTTTTATATTTTATTTAAAGGCGTTTTCTTAACACCAGAAATGGTTTTTCATGGGGAAAAATTATTTAAATGCTTTCAAAATATTTGAGAAAATTTTGGTAAGCTCAGTGGAAATATATGTTCCATACATATGAGTTTAAACACATGGTCATGTTCATATCATGGCCAAAACCCCTCAAAACCCTTTTTCTCCAAATCAAACTTTTGGAATATTTCTATAAAAATTGTTGTCAATAAATTCCAGGAAACTTCAAGCAAGTTAACACTATAACGGGTGATGATCTTGCAAAGTTTCAGCTCAATCCAAGTTGTTTTGGTTCATCAAACCGTCCCAAAACCCTTCCTGTCCAGATTCAAATTTGAACAACTTTACATTGTGAAGTTTCTCCCCTTGACCCCAAACCCTGTGGACATGCTCTAATAACTAAATAATGATGCTACACTAAGTGGTGCATCAAGGGTAAAGGCTTAGCATAACTAGATCTACATAAACATGATTCTGTTAGTTTCTAGGGTTCACAAAGTTTCCATTGTCAACTTTGCCCACTTGAGCTCAAACTTGGTAATCAGGCCTATTTTCACCTAACATTTGACCCTGTTGAATAAATCGGTAAGTGGGTAAATTTTTATTGCCCAAACACCCATCAAACACCTTCTGGTGAAATAGTAAAGTCCCTACTTTCACCCCTTTAACTATTCCCCTTGCCATAAAATTTTTACCACAGCTTCTCTGGGTTACCAACTACCCCCAGTAAGTCTTGTGTGACCTCAGCTAAAGAGTGGGTGGGGTAAACCCACCATTTCACCCTCTGTTTTACCATATCAGGGGCTTCTTTCCCCCTTTCTTTGCTTTCCCAGCCTCCCCTAGCTCCTAGAGCATCCTTGGAACCCCCATGAGCTACTAGAAAAATGGGGACTCCCCATAGTGCATGGGAAACGGCTATGTCAGCCCTTTGGGCGCTCTAGAGCATGCTACACTGTGCCACCGCACTATAGCAGGGGCATCCCGAAGCTCCCCGACCGCCTAGGGATGCGGGAACATGTCCCCTGGCCGCCCCTCGACGTCCGCAAGGCGCCAGGTGGTCGGGCCCTTCCTCCCTCCTCTTCTGCTGCCCCCCTTCACTCGCACACGGCGTCGCCCGAGCCGGCCAATGGGAGAGCTCACACGTGCACACCCCTGGACCCCCTAGCCGCCCTTCTCCTACCCACGGACGCGGACCGCGCCAAGGAACTCCCAGGACAAGGCCCGAAGCCCCCTCTAGCCCATGGCAAAGGCCCCGTCCTCACCAGTGCACCACGTCCTCGGTGAACCGGCGCCTGGGTATTTAAATACCTCCCCGAGCTCCCACTACTCTACCCTCTCTCTCCTCCCCTCAGCCGCTCCCCAGTGCCCAGCCCCCTCGTCCCCATGGTCAGGAGCTCGAGCTCGAGCCAAACCCTCGCTGCCATGCTGGTTTTCTCCCTGCCGGCGATTCCCTCCCATCCGGCGAACCCTCGGCCACCCACCGACGCATGGGAGGCCGCTGACCGTGCCGGTGCCCTCCACTTGAGCCGCTGCAGCCTGGAACCCCGCCGGTGAGCCTCCCCTGCTCCCTATCATGAGAAGAGGGATGACAGGTGGGGGCCACCTGTCATCTCCTCATCCCCCTCCTCTCTCGCTGCCAAGATGGGCCCACGGGCAGGTTTAAAATTAAACCTACCACACGCGCCATCTCGCCCTGGGCCGGTTCCGCCTTTAGGCTGGCTCGGCTGCGGTGTTTTGGCCCGAAAGGGCACATTGCCCTTTTCTCTCTTTCTTTTTCCTCTCTTTTCCAAAAATTCCATAGAATTGAATATTAATCAAATTCAAAATATTTCTCACCTAAAATCTTAGAATATTCCCTAGAATTTATAGTGCCTTTTGTGTAATCTTTTGAAAATCTTTTATACACTGTTTTATTTTAAAACCCCTATTCGACATTATTAGCCCCTGTTTTAAATATTTTGAAAACCTTTTTAACTTCAAAACCCTAGACAAATATTTTTAATGTAGCTTCTAGTATTTATCAGAGTAGGGTAGCATTTTTAATAGTAGCTTGTGTGCTCTGTTTTTGTGTGATGCTTATTTTTATCGTTATTTATCACAATGATAGATTGTGCTATTGACGAGGGAGTTGGACCCCAAGACTTTGAAGACCCCAAAGACTTTGTCGAGCCTGCCAAGCAGCCCTTTGACCATGTTAAGAAACTTTTTCATGCATCACATATAGCACATGTTGTTTCGATGATTGATCATGATGTGATGCTCCCCCTTCGATGGGGTGCCTCCGATGCTTGAACCATTGACAGTTGCATCGTGCATGACCCTACCTCCTTATGAGGGTTATGCGGGTGGGTGTATATAGGATGCTAATAGATGCTACGCAAGTGGGTTGGGATTTATGCATAGTGATGGAAAGGGAGAAATGATTCCAAAGACTTTCCGAAAACCCCTTCGGGTGCCACTAATGCCCGAGGGAGATGATGATGAGTTGGGTGACCACTTGAGAAATAAGTGGTGTGGCGGAACAAGTTTAGGATGTGTTTTCAAAAACGGAGGGTTTAAGAAATGTCGACCGTCCCAACCTTACATGCGCAACCACGATACCCCGTATGGGACGGGGCTTTGTTGATTACTATGGTTGGTGCTAGCAGGAAGCCCACATTGGTGGCAAGAGTGAAGTGGTCACTCTTTAGACGGGGTCGCCCCAGAATTGGAAGGCCATGCACTGTCTTTAAGAAACCGGGAACATCGTTGCGTGCCCTCATGGATGATATGTGTGATGTATATCATGCGGGATGGCACCAAAGTGCCAACGAGCGGACTTTTGTTTAGTATCACCATGGGAAAGGCATTGTTCGGGTACTTACCTCGGGTATGTTATATACCACGAGTCGTGGATGACACGGAAGTTCTCCGAGTCTTATTGGTAAAGTGTGAAACCTCTGTAGAGCGTAAAACTATTCGAATAGCCGTGTCCACGGTCAAGGACAGTTGGGTGGTGCTTCTTATGCCACGTTCGTATGTTTTCATAAACTTGGTGTGAGTGTGTGTGTTGCTGACAAAGAGGTTACCTAAGCTGAGTCCGATGAGTTA
Organism: Hordeum marinum; assembly: GCA_022496015.1. Lineage (NCBI taxonomy): Eukaryota > Viridiplantae > Streptophyta > Magnoliopsida > Poales > Poaceae > Hordeum > Hordeum marinum. The sequence continues at coordinate 130,875,955 of CM039676.1, read as the reverse complement.
GCTTGGCGATTGACTAAGTCCGATGACTTAGCTTGGCGATTGACTAAGCCCGATGACTTAGCATAATGATGGGACATGAGATGTTCAACCCCTGCTTATGATGATATCTGTAGCTTGTTCATATGGATATCTGCCAACTGTTGATGCATACTTATCTAGTTATTTGATCATGTTATTATATTAAAAATTAGCTTTCCGCAAATTACCTACTTAGTGCTACATCATGCATCATTATTACCTTGTTACACAACTTGGGTTGCTTGCGAGTACATTCAAAGGACTCATTGGCTTGCCACTGTTTATTTAGTTGGCCAGGCATGGAAGAACAGGAGTATGTTGAAGAGTTAGTTGGTGATGAACATGTGAACTAGGATGCTTCCTAGTGAGAATGCCTGTAGGTTTAAGGCAGATGACATGGGTTCACGCTTTCGATCAAGATTTCCACTGCTTGTTCTATTTAAGTGTTTGGCCCTCGTGGCCCTATCTATGTAAAACTACACCTTCATGGTCTTTATTTGTGTAAGACACTAAATGTGGATGTAAGACTCTTCTTATTCAGCTTATGTGTGTTCAGTGAGCATTGATCTCTGGGATCACTATACACGTGCATTCGGTGATCACGACTTATGAGTCGGGGTCCCCACACTAGACTTACTAACTTCGGTTTCAATGTGTTATTCAGGAAAGTAGATTGCCAAGTGTTTCGTCAAGATAATCATAAAATGTCCTTTACCAATTTCCGTAGAGGTGATCTATACATTTTTGATTTCACAGAAGGATCCAAACCTCACACTTGCTTAATTGCAAAATCCTCTAAAGGTTGACTTTGGCATAGAAAACTTGGACATGCAGGCATGCGCAATCTAGATAAGCTAATCAAAGGTCATCATATACTTGGTGTTAAAGATGTTATCTGTGACAAAAATAGACTTTGTAGTGCTTGTCAAGCTGGAAAGAAAGTACATGGAAGTCATGCTGTTAAGAATATCATGACTACTAGGAGACCCCTCAAGTTACTTCACATGGATCTTTTCGGCCCCAATGGTTACAAGAGTCTCGGTGGAAATTCCTATGGTCTAGTTATAGTTGATGATTTTTCTATATTTACGTGGGTATTCTTTCTTGATGATAAGTCGCAGGTTCAAAACATCTTCAAGAACTTTGCTCGCAAAGTGCAAAATCAGTTTGAAGTGAAGATCAAGAAGGTTCAGAGAGATAACGGATCGGAGTTCAAGAACACCCATGTGGATACCTTTCTTTACTAAGAAGGTGTCTCACATGAGTTCTCGTCCACGTACACACCTCAACAAACTAGAGTTGTTGAGAGGAAGAACCGAACGCTCATTGAGATGGCAAGAACGATGCTTGACAAATACAAAACACCAAGACATTTCTGGGTAGAAGTCATTGAGACAGCATGTCATGCCACAAACCGACTTTACCTGCACACGCTTCACGGTAAAACGGCATACGAGCTACTCACTGGTAACAAACCCCAAGTCGGATACTTTCGGGTATTTGGCTCAAAGTGCTATATTCTTGATAAGCATGGTCGTACTAAATTTGTTCCTAAATCTCATGAAGGTTTCCTACTTGGTTACGGATCGAACTCTCACACTTACCGTGTCTACAACAACTTCACTCGAAAAGTTGAGTAGACGGTAAATGTGAAGTTTGATGAATCTAATGGTTCACAAGTCGAACAATTGCCAAATGATGTAGGTGATAAGGACCCTTCGGAAGCTATTCTAGATCTACCCATCAGCAAGACACGTCCCATGGATGTGAAGGAAATTACTTCATGAACTCAAGTGGAAGCCCCTACTTCACGTCAAGGTGAACCTCAACACGACATGGAGGCATCCCGAAGCGGTAGACGACGAGATGATGAAGAGGAGGAAGTGCATCATGAAGATCCACCACAACCACCTTCACCACCACCTCAAGGGAACGACACCTTCAACAACAATGAAGATGAACTAGATGATGATGAAGAAGAAGAAGCTCCACCATCCAACAATCGGAAGCTGACCCGAGTTCGAGCTCAAGTGACCAAGAACCATCCCCTAAACAAAATCTTTGGTGATATACAAACAGGGAGAATCACTCGCTCTAAAACCCGTCTGGCTAACTTCTATGAGAATTATTCTTTCATCTCTAGCATTGAGCCTTTGAAGGTAGAACAAGCTCTTGAAGATGCGGATTGGGTGAACGCTATGCATGAAGAGCTTCACAACTTCGAAAGGAAGGAAGTGTGGACACTCGTGGAGAAGCCCAAAGATGAGCACAACATCACCGAAACCAAATGGGTGTTTCGGAACAAACAAGATGAAGATGGTCAAGTCATGCGCAACAAGGCTCGTCTCGTAGCCCAAGGATATACTCTAGTCGAAGGTATGGACTACGGTGAGACATATGCCCCCGTCGCTAGACTTGAAGCTATTCGTATTCTTCTTGCTTATAATAATCACCATGATATCACACTTTATCAAATGGACATCAAAAGTGCACTATTAAATGGTGAAATTGAAGAAGAGTTTTATGTGAAGAAACCACCTGGTTTTGTGAATCCTAAGAAACCTAATCATGTTTACAAGCTTCACAAAGGCCTTTATGGTCTTAAGCAAGCCCCACGTGCTTGGTATACTTGTTTAACAGATGTAACCTTGTTCACTAAGAGAGTTAATGCAGAATTATTTGTGTGCCAAATCTATGTGGATGATATTATCTTTGGTTCCGCTAACCCTCAATTTAGTGAAAGATTTGGAAGGTTGATGGCCAAGAAGTGTGAGATATCTATGGTGTGTGAGCTAAAATTCTTTCTTGGATTGCAAATCAAGCAATCAAGAGAAGGAACTTTCATCTCTCACACTAAGTATACCAAGGACTTGATCAAGAAATTCAACATGCAGGATTGCAAAGGTATGAAACCTCCTATGCGCACTAGTGGACATGTTGACCTTACCAGGGAGGATGAACCAGTAGATCAAAAGGTTTATCGATCTATGATTGGTTCATTGCTATATCTATGTGCATCTCGTCCCGATATTATGCTCAGTGTTTGCATGTGTGCTACATATCAAGCAACACCTAAAGAGTGTCATCTTTTGGCTGTGAAATGTATTGTGAGATACATGATACAAACACAAAACTTTGGCATTTGGTATCCCAAGGGATCATATTTTAATCTTGTTGGCTATTCCGATTCGGACTATGCCGATGACAAGGTTGATATAAAGTCCACCTCGGGTACTTGTCAATTTTTAGGTAGATCTCTTGTGTCTTGGTCCTCCAACAAACAAAACTCGGTATCATTATCTACTACAAAACCTGAGTATATTGCTATTGGATCCTGTTGTGCGCAATTACTACGGATGACACAAACGCTGAAGGACAATGGAATTCATGTTAAAAATGTTCCATTACTTTGTGACAATGAAAGCGCTATTAAAATTGGACATAATCCTATGCAACACTCTTGAACCAAGCATATTCATTGACATCATTTCATTCATGATCATGTTGCCAAAGTAGATATCAATCTTAAGCATGTTCATACTAACAAGCAATTGGCCGCTATCTTCACGAAGCCACTTGATGAGAATTTTTTTGTCACTTGACGAGTGAGTTGAATATCATTGATGCTTCAAACTTGAGCTAGACTCATTCGGTTGCAAGCAAGGGCATGAGATTTCTTGTTATCTCCATGTGCCCGTAACTCCTTATCATATGCCATGGAATTCTATGCTCCCTTGTATTGCATCTAATATTTTGCTGGTACTTGGAAGAATTTCATTCCACAAGATTGTCATCAACTCAAATCATAAGCAATGTTGTCATTACCAAGTATCCACAACCCCTCTTGATGATGGAAGGAAGAGGACAACAAAAACATATCCTTAACGTATACTTGATCTTAGTTGCAAAAACTTAAGTAGTATCATGTCAATTGTATATATCCATTGTTCTTCCTTGCATGACTAACCTTTGTAGGTGACTAGTGTTCTAGAACAAGAAGGATTGCTCCAAATTCAACATTTTCTTCATTAACCTCTAGCAGTCTCAACAAGTTCACCTACGAGCAACGTCATCAACATCACTCAAAGGTATGTACTCATATCCTTGAAAAGGCTTTACTCGAAGTCATGGGCTAGAGCAACTCAAGTGATATGAAGACATTAAAATGCTTAATCGAAAAATGGTAACCTCATTTTGAGCTTAAACGATGAGTATGACCTATGATCAAGTATTCTTGCTTGGATCCTAAGTCAATATACTCTAATATAGGTGACCTAGTCACCGCCCATCATCTAGTTAAGAATCTTGTGTGGGTTGTTCTCTATTTGCATGATCTCTCGTAACTAATTAAATCTTATCTATTTGATGTCCCTTGTAAAATATTCGCATTTTGTTTTTCAAACTACTTCGTTTGTCTCTGTGAAAACAGAAACTTGGTATCTCATTCAGAGTCACTGATATGAATAACTCGGTTATACCGAATTTGAAGATGAGTTGCACTACACACTCTCGGTACCATCGATTTAATTATCCCGGAGTCATCGACTTTTCCTTCATTTCTAACTCTGTGTTTCTTTAATATTGTTTATCTGTTTATGTTCTTGTGATATTCTTGTTCCTTCAATGACCCATTCTTAAAAAAAATTAAGGGGAGAAGAAAACTAAATTTGAAAAAGGGAGAGAAGCTACATTCAATGATTCCCTTAATCTTTTCTATGGACCCTAATCTCAATGACCCTTGTTCTCAAGGATCCCTTCCTTGTCAATGATCCCTGTCACCACTCCGAAGCTTAACCTTTTTGGTATTTATGCCAAAGGGGGAGAATACCAAAGCTTCATGCTAAAGGGAGAGTTACATGCTTATGCAAGGGGGGAGATATGATTTAGGGGGAGAGGAAAATATCAAAAGTTCACACTTATATAAACAAGGGGAGAATAACAATGTAGGGGGAGAAAACTATTTTTGGAGAAAAGTCTTAAATGAACAACGTATTCCTTTTCTCACCCTATCCAATCCCAATATCTACATGCTGAGATTCTGGGGAAGAGGATGTACTACCATTTTCATATCTAAGGGTAGAAAAGATATAATAGTTTTATGCTAAAAGAGGAGACATATCAATCTTAAGGATTATCATATCTTATATGTTCTCCATATCTTGGTATCCATTGAGTTCTATTTCTTTTGTTTAGTAGAATACTCTTGTGTTTCCTAACATTGTTTTCTCAAGTGTGTCTCTACTACTAGAATGCTCAAGAACTCAAGGTAATTATACGCATCACATCTTTGATCAATATGATCTCATGCTTCTTGCACATACTGTTTGCAAGAGTGAAGTCTTGATCAAGGATATACATTCCATTCACATATATTAATGCATATAGCAAAGATACACATGACTTCTTGTATCCCTCTCATCCATATGTGTGTCCATGCATTCAAAAGCAACTATCCTTTAAAGGACTTCACACATTTAGGGGGATCAAATCTAGGTCATGTGTTTCTCAAAGTCTTCATTGCATCCATGCACATATTTATTTGAAGCTTTGATTGTATGTTGTCATCAATTACCAAAAAGGGGGAGATTGAAAGCACAACATGCTCCCTTGGTCATTTTGATAATTCATGACAACATACATTGTCTCTTGGACTAATACTTTTATCTAGTGTATTTCAGATAATAGTCCATGGTGATTTGAGCTGGCAAGAGGGTTGTAGAGATTGTGGAAGTACCCCAAGATTCAAGGAAATAGGTTGGCCAAGCTTCAGGCAAGAGGACTCTACATTTGACATTTGTGAGAAATCCTTTTGAGTCCATAGGAAAGCCAATACTATTAAAAGGGGGTAAGGTTTTGATGGTGAACAAAATGCTCATACGTGCACAAGTGATAGTCACCAAAAACATCCACAAGCTCTCACACAAAAGTCTGTACTTAGCCAAACATGCAAAATTGGTGCAACCAACTTTCCTATCCCGCTGCCACAGTTCCAAACCCTAGAAAGACTCAGTTGAACCCTAGCCACTTTGGTGCAGCCAACACTGCTTTTGGTGCCACCGAGTTGGGTTGTCAACTTTCTATTACGCAAGTTCACACTTTCGGTCCGTCCGAGAATGTTGAATCGGCATCACCGAGTCTCACAATTCTAACTGTTGGTCACCTTGTCGGTGCAACCGAGATTCCTATATTGGTCTCACCAAGATTCAAAAGTTGCCACCTTTTGGTCACTTTGGTACCACCGAGATTAACACATCGGTGTTACTGAGTTGGTCATTTTGTGTGTAGCGGTTGGATTTCTGGGGAGGCCTATATATACCCCTTCACCACCACCCACTCGAAAGAGCAGCACTCAGAACTATTCCATACATATCCTACTCAGTTTTCTGAGAGAGAGCCACCTACCCTTGTATTGAGGTCAAGATCTTCCACTCGAACCATATGGATCTTGATTTCTAGCCTCCCCAAGTAGCTTTCCACCAATACCATCTCTTCTACCAAGCCAAATCTATGAGACAGATTGTGTGTTGAGGAGTCTATCATCTTGAAGCACAAGAGCAAGGAGTTCATCATCCTTACCGAGCATATTACCTTTTGGTGGGTGGTGCCTCCTAGATTGGTTAGGTGTTGCTTGGGAGCCTTGTACTTCGTGTTGTGGAGTAAACTAAGAAGTTTGTAAGGGCAAGGAGATTGCCTACTTCGTGAAGATCTACCCATAGTGAGGCTAGTCGTTCGTGGACGGAAGCCGTATGGAATAGTCAAGGTTGCTACTTCGCGGACCCTTATGGGTGGAGGCCTCCGTGGACTCTCATGACCGTTACCCTTCGTGGGTTGAAGACTCCATAAACGTGGACGTATGATAGCACCATCTATCGGAACCAAGGATAAAATACTTGCGTCTCCTATTGTGTTTGACCTTCCTATCCCATCTCTTTACTTACATGCGCAATGTCTTTACTTTCCGCTGCCATAATTGTAGACATGCATGTGTAGGGTTGTTAGACTCACTAGACTTGCTAAAATAGTTAAAATCTGCCAACCAATTAACTTGGGAAAAGGTTAGGTTTTAAATTTCTTCTAGTAGTCTATTAACCCCCCCCCCTCTAGACACTCTTCTATTTAGCAGAAACAGTTGAACCCAAGATCAAGGTGATCACTCCAGTGCGACATAACACCAGGGGGAGCAAGCTGGTGCTTCCACTCCAATCAAAAAATCCGCCGAATGAGGTAACTCCAAAGGATGTGTTATCCGAACGATATTGTTGTACTTGTCGAATATCAGGTTGATTGATTCATTTTCCATTCGACAGGCTTTCATGGGCTTGATTAGTGAGATTCCAACCGGGAATTGAGATCCGATTGATGTGGCAAGTGTACAGATCTCGCTAAAGCCTCAACCGGAGTGGGGGAAGGGGAAGAGGGCGGCGATGACGAAGAGAATGATGAACAGGAGGAATCGGACGAGAGCTACAAAGCGGAATCCTCGCGCTCTCAAGGCTGTGTGCCCGAGGCCTTCTCCAAATCAAGCCATGATCCGGGGGTTGCTGGCGTTGGTCCAAAGGCGTCGAACATTGTCAAGCCATCTGGCAATGCTCCCTCGGTCCGCTGTTCCAAGCGTTGTTGTGTGGAACTGTCTTCGTCGCCCGAAAAGGTTGCGAAGCAAGCCAAGGTTGTTGTAGCATAATCCCGGAAGGCGGTTACCATTTCTAAGATCAAGATGACCATATGAGTTGCTTCAGCGTAAGAATCTTCACTCGAAGAGTATTGTTGAAATCCATACGAGTGAGTTTGAAAATCTGAATGTATCCTTTATAGTGTTGCTACTTAAACTACTTCGCCTGAACCCCAAAACTCTGGAGAGGGAGTGAGCCGAAATTGACGATGCACCCTCGAAGGCTAAACTTCGAGATTTTTCTTGTATATGCTATGATTTTGATTCTGGTTATTTCCAAATGATTTTTGAACACTTTTAGCTCTAACTGATGTGATCGACATCGATGTGGTTGACAAAGCTGATCTGCCCAATCGTTCTGCGAGCATAGAGGGTGCAATGCAAGAGCAATCACTTGATGATGCCTTGGTGTCATCACAGGGAACCAGCTCGAACGCTGGAGTCGCACTCATAACTGGCACGTCGACTCGTATGCCGATTCCTCGTGATACCAACATCTTCTCGCTACACCATGTCCCAGAGGACCAGACGGGAGCGAGCAAGGAGGCACTAGTTTAGTTAGAGCTGATGTGTGATTGACTGAAGACGGCATACGATGCGGGTGCGATGCTGTAGAAGAATGTCTGAGTAAGTACTCTTATAAGTACCTTCTTCATTCGGCATCTCGATCCGTTTGTCTTTGGTTTTAATCTCGAGTGGATTTGCATTTGGGTACACCTAGTGGGTGTTTAACTTTCCAGTGGGGGCGCACTGAGCGCACCCATTGGGTGTAGTCCCTGAGGCTGTCATTGACTGAAGGAGTCGGTGGTACTCTAATAGTGTAGAAATGTTTGTTTTGTCGATAAAAAGTGTGTCTTGAACTTGATTTTCCAGAGGGGGCATGCTAAGCACACCCACTGGGTCTAGTCCTAGAGGCTCTCATCGAATGAACTACTGGGCGGCACTCTTAGAATTTTGAAGTATAACCGAATGACCTGTTATGTTGTATCCGATTGACGAACCATATGTGTTTTCCTGATCATATTTTTCTTTCCATTTGCTGTTTGTAGTATGTTTGTGAGCTCGGAAGCCAGTACAATGCTCTAAAAGAGGAGGTGTTGACCTTGCGTCTCGACCTTGAAGCTGAGAAAGCCAAGAGCGCTCGATTGGAGCAAGAGAAGAATGCGATGGATGGTATGCTATTCCGACCCGACCATTACCGTCAGTGTTCTTTCTCCCTGTCCAACGGAGTTTACTTCGTCATATCTTCGTTGAGAAAATCGTAAACTTGTTGAGAGACTGAAGAATTTTGTTTCTTTAGTAACCGTGAAGACGGCCATCGAGAAGAAGGACACAGAGATAGCAGCTGCCTAGAAGTAGGCCATTCAGAAGGCCAAGGAAGCTAAAGAGAAACTGAAGTAAGTCGGGAAGCTGGAGGAGGAGTAGAAGACCCTTGAAGTTACCATGAAGAAGTCCAAGGAGGAGCTTACCGGATTGAAGACCAAGCTTGAGCATATCACTGCTAAGAAGGCCGAGATGGAGCAATTCGCCGAGGAGTTCGGCGATACTATGGGGGAGAAGCTCAAACGTAAACCCACTTGAATGACTCAACTTTTTTCTTGAATAACCGAGTGAAATTTATTCGAGTCTGATCCTTTTCTTTATTCAACTATACCTAGAGATCTGCTTCGACATTGCCAAGGAGACCCACAAGATAGAAAAAGAGTTGGACCCGTCCCGAAAGCTGCTTAAGGATAGCACTGCCATGGCCTTTCTTCGACTGGAAGAATGTGTCGAATAAATGGTTTCGATCATCAAGAGGATCCGCACCGCAATGGTCGATGTTTATAAAGAGATCTTTTCTAACAAAGAACCTTCCAAGGATCTGGAAACTATACACACCAGAGTGAGAGATGTCCCAAACTCAGTGAAAGCTTGGAAGAAGTCAGCGGCCCGAGACAGAGCTGACATCGCTCTTTCACTAGTTCGGGTCCACTATAAGGGGGTCGACGAGAAGAACTTGAAGTCCTTGGAGGTCGCCAACCGGAAGCATGTCAGAATCAAAGACTTCATGGAGATGTTCATGGAGGCAGCCACCCGAATTGTAGAGATCCTTGACCTGGACAACTTCGTCGAAGCAGTGGTTCCGCCTAGGCCCAAGTGACCATCGGGCTAAAAAAACTCTTTAATCAATTGCCTCGGAATGCTGAGTAGTAGTTGTAATCGTAAGACCTTTAAATGAGCCTCAGGCTCTTATCGTCTGTTCTCCACTTTCAGCGATGCAGTTCTCATCTACCTTATCTTAACTTGATCTTTGATCTTTTGAGTGTTTTATACTCGAGCGATTGCAGGATAACGCATGGGGTTTCGAGTGTGTATGGTATTTGCACTTGGCATGAATTTTAACTTAGGCGGCGCAGGGTCACGGCTAAGTCCCCGAGTGTGCGTGGGACCCTCACTCGGAGTAGTTTGTCCTTAGAAGAACAATTACCATCTTGTTCATCTTGACAATCGAGTGTTAAGGACGTACCACTCAAGAAGTTTTGTAACTTAGGAGACGCGGGGTCATGGCTAAGCCCTGGAGTGTGGGCGAGACCCTCACTCGGAGTAGTTTGTCCTTAGATGAACAATGATGGCCATGTTCATCTTGACTATCGAGTGTGGAGGATGTTGTTGGGGAACGTCGCATGGGAAACAAAAATTTTCCTACGCACACGCAAACCTATCCATGGTGATGAGCATCTACGAGAGGGAGAGTGGATCTACGTACCCTTGTAGATCGCTAAGCGGGAAGCGTTAAGAAACGCGGTTGGTGTAGTCGAACATCTTCGCGATCCAAATCGCCGAGCGTCCTGCGATCTCATCACGATCCGTCCCGCGATCCAATCACGATCCGTCCCGTGAACTCATCACGATCCGTCCCGCGATCTCATCACGATCCGTCTCACGATCTTGATCACGATCTGTCCTACGAACTCATCACGATCCGTTCCGCGATCTCATCACGAACTGTCTCGCGATCTCGATCACGGTCCTTCCGATCTAGCGCCGAACGGACGGCACCTCCGCGTTCAGCACACGTGCAGCTTGATGACGATCTCCACCATCTTGATCCAGCAAGAGGAGGTGGAGAGGAGAGAGAGTTCACCGGCAGCGTGACGGCGCTCCGGTGATGGTGGTGGAGTGATTCCGGCAGGGCTTCGCCTAAGCGCTGCGGAAAACCGATCTAGAGGAGAAACTGTGCACCGGTGAAACGGGTAGCACGTGGCCGGAAATTCTGTCCAAAAACCACCCAATCCACTAGTATATATAGGAGGAGAGGAGAGGAGAGGCAGCCAAGGCCTTTGGGTCGGCCGAAATAGGAGGTGGGAGCAATCCTACTTCACCTCCAATCCTAGTTGGAGTAGGATTGCCTCCTATTGGCTGATTTTCCACTTTTTGCTTTAGGACTTTCTCTCCTGCGCCATGGGCCTTTGTGGCTGTTTTCCCAGCCCACTAAGGGCTGGTTATTATTCTCCCACAGCCCATGGACCTCTTGGGGTCGAAATACCCCTCCCGGAGGTCCTCCGGTACACTACCGGCACTCCCGGTACAATACCGATACTCCCGGTACACTACCGATGAGCCCGAAACTTTTCCGGAAACCAAACTGGGACTTCCTATATATGAATCTTTACCTCCGGACCATTCCGGAGCTCCTCGTGACGTCCGGGATCTCATCCGGGACTCCGAACAACCTTCGGTCACCACCATACATAACTCTACACTACCGAAACGTCACCGAACCTTAAGTGTGCAGACCCTGCGGGTTCGAGAACTATGTAGACATGACCGAGACACCTCTACGGTCAATAACCGATGGCGGGACCTGGACGTCCACATTGGTTCCTACATATTCTACGAAGATCTTTATCGGTCGAACCTCTATGTCAAGGATTCAGTTAATCCCGTATATCGTTCCCTTTGTTCTTCGGTATGTTACTTGCCCGAGATTCGATCGTCGGTATCTCCATACCTAGTTCAACCTCGTTACCGGCAAGTCTCTTTACTCGTTCCGTAATACAAGATCCCGCAACTAACAATTAGTCACATTGCTTGCAAGGCTTATTGTGATGTTGCATTACCGAGTGGGCCCCGAGATACCTCTCCGTTACACGGAGTAACAAATCCCAGTCTCGATCCATGCCAACTCAACAAACACCATCGGAGATACCTGTAGAGCACCTTTATAGTCACCCAGTTACGTTGCGACGTTTGATACACACAAGGCACTCCTCCGATATCCGTGAGTTGCATGATCTCATGGTCATAGGAACATATACTTGACATGCAGAAAACAGTAGCAATAAACTGAAACGATCATATGCTATGTTTGTAGTTTGGGTCTTATCCATCACATCATTCTCCTAATGATGTGATCCCGTTATCAAATGACATCTCATGTCCATGGCTAGGAAACCTTAACCATCCTTTGATCAACGAGCTAGTCTACTAGAGGCATACTAGGGACATGGTGTTGTCTATGTATCCACACATGTATCTGAGTTTCCGATCAATACAATTATAGCACGGATAATAAACGATTATCACGAACAAGGAAATATGATAATAACTAATCTATTATTGCCTCTAGGGCATATTTCCAACAGTCTCCCACTTGCACTAGAGTCAATAATCTAGTTCACATCACCATGTGATTCGCATTGTTATGAATCTAACACCCAATGAGTTTTGGGGCTCGATCATGCTTTGCATGTGAGAGAGGTCTTATAGTCAACGGGTCTGCGATATTCAGATCCGTGTGTACTTTGCAAATCTCTATGTCAAACCGTAAACACTGCTACCACACTCCACTTGGTACTATTTCCAAATGGCTGCTCCACTATACGTATCCAGATTGCTACTACTAGTCATCCGGATAGGTGTTAAAGCTTGCATCGACGTAACTATTTACGACGAACTCTTTATCACCTCCATAATCAAGAAACATTTCCTTAGTCCTCTGGTTACTAAGGATAATTCCGACCGCTGTCCAGTGATCCACTCCTGGACCACTCTTGTACCCCTTGACAAACTCATGGCAAGGCACACATAGGTGCGGTACACAGCATGGCATAATATAGAGCCTATGGCTAAGGCATAGGGGACGACGTTCGTCCTTTCTCTTTCTTCTGCCATTGTCGAGCTTTGAGTCTCACTCAACTTCACACCTTACAAATCAGACGAGAACTATTTCTCTGGCTGATCCATTTTGAACTCTTTCAAAATCTTTGTCAAGGTATGTACTCATTGAAAGTCTCATCAAGTCATCTTGATCTATCTCTATAGATCTTGATGCTCAACAATTTGGTAGCTTTATCCAGGTCTTCCTTTGAAAATCACTTTCCAAACAACCATTTATGGCTTCCAGAAATCCTACATTATTTCCGATCAACAATATGTCATCCACATATACTTATCAGAAATTCTATAGTGCTCCCACTCACTTTGTTGCAAATACAAGTTTCTCGTAAACTTTGTATAAACTCAAAAACTTTGATCAACTCATCAAAGCGTATATTCCAAATCCGAGATGCTTGCTTCAGTCCAAGGAAGGATCACCGAAGCTTGCACACCTTTTAGCATCCTTAGGACTGACAAAACCTTCTGGTTGTATCACATACAACCTTTCCTCAAGTAAACCGTTAAGGAAACGATGTTTTGACATCCATCTGCCAGATTTCATAATTGAAAACACAGCAACTGCTAACATAATTCCAACAGACTTTAGCACCACTACGAGTGAGAAAGTCTCATCATAGTCAACTCCTTGAACTTGTCACAAACATCTTTGCAACAAGTCGAGCTTTACAAATAGTGACATTCACCATCAGTGTCTGTCTTCATTTTAAAGATCCATTTGTACTCAACGACCTGCCATCCAACGAGCAAGTCTACCAAAGTCTACACTTGGTTTTCATACATGGATCCTATCTCGGATTTCATGGCCTCCAACCATTTTTCGGAATCCGGGCCCATCATCGCTTCTCCATAGCTCGTAGGTTCATCATTGTCCAACAACATGACCTCCAAGACAGAGTTGTCATACCGCTCAGGAGCAGTACACATCCTTGTCGACCTACGAAGTTCGATAGTAACTTGATCCTGAAGCTTCATGATCATCATCATTAACTTCCTCTTCAACTAACGTAGGCTTCACAGAAACATCTTTCTGCGCTGCGCTACTCTCTGGTTGAACAAAGGTTTAATAACCTCATCAAGTTCTATCTTCCTCCCACTCAATTCTTTCGAGAGAAACTTTTTCTCGAGAAAGGACCCAGTTCTAGCAACAAACACTTTGCACTCGGATCTGAGATAGAAGGCATACCCATCTGTTCTTAGGGTATTCTATGAAGATACATTTGTCCGCTTTGGGTTCTAGCTTATTATGTGAAAACATTTTCCACACAAGCATCGCAGCCCCAAACATTAAGAAATGACAGCTTAGGTTTCTGTCAAACCATAATTCACACGGTGTCATCTCAACGGATTTAGATGGTGCCCTATTTAAAGTGAATGTAGTTGTCTCTAATGCATAACCCCAAAAATTATAGTAGTAAAATGATAAGAGACATCACAGTATGCACTATATCAATAGAGCATGACTATGATGTTCGGACACACCATCACAGCATGGTGTTCCAGGTGGCGTTTAGTTGTGAAACAAATTTCACGTTGTCTTAAGTTGTATGCCAAACTCGTAACTCAGATATTCACCTCCACGATCATATCGCGGTCTTTTTTATCTTCTTGTCACGATGATCTTTAAACTTCACTCTGTATTTGCTTGAACCTTTCAAACGATTCAGACTTGTGTTTCATTAAGTAAATATACACTATATCTACTCAAATCATCAGTGAAGGTAAGAAAATAACGATATCCACTGCACGCTACAAGACTCATTAGATTGCATACATCAACATGTATCATTTCCAATGAATCACTTGCCTGCTCCATCCAACGGGGTCCTTTAGTCATCTTGCCCAAGAGGCATGGTTCGCATGTCTCAACCGATTCGAAATCGATGAGTCCAAATATCCATCAGCATGGAGTTTCTACATGCGCTTTATACCAATATGACATTTAGCGGCAGTGCCACAAGTATGTGGTACTATCATTATTAACTTTGTATCTTTTGACATCAATGTTATGAACATGTGTACTACTACGATCAAGATTTCAACAAACCATTCTCACTTGGTGCATGACCATTGAAGGTATTATTCATGTAACCAGAATAACTATTATTCTCTGACTTAAATGAATAATCGTATTGCAACAAACATGATCTAATCATGTTCATGCTCAACGCAAAACACCAAATAACATTTATTTAGGTTCGTTACTAATCCTGAAGGTAGAGAGAGCGTGCGATGTTGATCACATCAACCTTGGAAACATTTCCAACACACATCGTCACCTCACCCTTAGCTAGTTCTCCGTTTATTCCGTAGCTTTTATTTCGAGTTACTAACATTTAGCAACCGAACCGGTATCCAATACCTAGGTGCTACTAGGAGTACTAGCAAGGTACACATCAATAACTCGTATATCAAATATACTTCTGTCGATGTTGCCAGCCTTCTTATCTACCAAGTATCTAGGGTTGTTCCGCTTCAGCGACCTCTCACCTCATAATAGAAGCACTTAGTCTCGGGTTTGAGTTCAACTTTGGGTTGCTTCACTGGAGCGGCAACTGACTTGCTATCCATGAAGTTTCCCTCCTTGCTCTTGCCCTTTTCGAAACTAGTGGTTTGCTTAACCATCAACACTTGACGCTCCTTTTTGATTTCTACCTTCGCGGTGTCAAACATCGCGAACAGCTCAGGGATCAATACTTCTATCCCTGGTGTATTATAGTTCATCACTAAGTTCTAGTAGCTTTAGTGACAGTGACTTGGAGAACTATATCAATCACTATCTTATCTGGAAGATCAACTCCCACTTGATTCAAGCGATTGTAGTACCCAGACAATCTGAGTACATGCTCAACGATTGAGCTATTCTCCTTCATCTTACAAGCAAAGAATCTTGTTGGAGATCTCATATCTCGCAACAAAGGCACGAGCTTGAGATCACAATCTCTGCTCCTAGAACATCTCATATGTTCCGTGACGTTCAAAACGTTTTGAAGCCTCAATTCTAAGCCGTAATGCATGACGCACTAAACTATCAAGTAGTCATCGAAACGTGCCTGTTAGATGTTCACAACATCTATAGACGACGCTAGAGGGGGTGGCGCACCGAGCGGTGCATTAAGGACATAAGCCTTCTGTGCAGCAGTGAGGACAATCCTCAGATCACGGACCCAGTCCGCAATTTTGCTACCAACATCTTTCAATTCTATTTCTCTAGGAACATATAAAAATACAAGGGAGCTACAGCGCGAGCTAGTAATCTACAACATAATTTGCAAAGACACTTTGACTATGTTCATGATAATGAGTTCAATTAATCATATTACTTAAGAACTCCCACTCAAATTGACATCCCTCCGATCATTCGAGTGATACATGATCCAAATTCACCAACTCAAGTCCGATCATCACGTGAGTTGAGGTGGCTGCAATGGTGAACATCATTATGTTGATCATATCTACTATATGACTCATGTTCGACCTTTCGGTCTCTCGTGTTCCGAGGCCATGTCTGTACATGCTAGGCTCGTCAAGTTTAACCCGAGTGTTCTGCGCGTGCAAATCTGGCTTGCACCCGTTGTATGTGAACGTAGAGTCTATCACACCCGATCATCACGTGGTGTCTCAACACGACGAACTTTCGCAACGGTGCACACTCGGGGAGAACACAGTTCATCTTGAAATTCAAGTGAGGGATCACCTTATAATGCTACCGCCGTACTAAGCAAAACAAGGTGCATAAAAGGATTAACATCTCATGCAATTCATAAGTGACATGATATGGCCATGAACTTGTGTTTAAGATCTCCATCTTCGAAACACCGGCATGATCTCCATCGTCACCGGCACAACACCATGATCTCCATCATCTTGATCTCCATCAATGTGTTGCCATTGGGGTTGTCACGCCCTGCATGCTTCTACTACTATTGCTACCGTAGCGATAAAGTAAAGCATTACATAGCGCTTAATGATTGACACGCAGGTCATACAATAATTAAAGACAACCCTATGGCTCCTGCCGGTTGCCGTACTCATCGACATGCAAGTCGTGATAATCTATACATCACATGATCATCTCATACATCACATATATCTCATCATGTAATTGGCCATATCACATCACAACATACCCTGCAAAAACAAGTTAGACGTCCTCTAATTGTTGTTGCATATTTTACGTGGCTGCTATGGGTATCTAGCAAGAACGATTCTCACCTACGCATAAACCACAACGGTGATACACTAGTTTGCTTTTCAACCTTCTCAAGGACCGCCTTCGTCGAATCCGATCCAACTAAAGTGAGAGAAACTGTCACCCGCAAGCCATCTAGGCAACAAGTTGCGTCGAGGGAACCGGTCTCTCGTAAGCGTACGAGTAATGTTGGTCCGGGCCGCTTCATCTCACAATCCCGCTGAACCAAAATACGACCAAGGGAGGAAGCAATCTAAGCATCAACGCCCACAAACCTTTTGTGTTCTACTCGAGATCTCATCGAACCATCAACCTAGCTCATGATGCCACTGTTGGGGAACGTCGCATGGGAAACAAAAATTTTCCTACGCACACGCAAACCTATCCATGGTGATGAGCATCTACGAGAGGGAGAGTGGATCTACGTACCCTTGTAGATCGCTAAGCGGGAAGCGTTAAGAAACGCGGTTGGTGTAGTCGAACATCTTCGCGATCCAAATCGCCGAGCGTCCTGCGATCTCATCACGATCCGTCCCGCGATCCAATCACGATCCGTCCCGTGAACTCATCACGATCCGTCCCGCGATCTCATCACGATCCGTCTCACGATCTTGATCACGATCTGTCCTACGAACTCATCACGATCCGTTCCGCGATCTCATCACGAACTGTCTCGCGATCTCGATCACGGTCCTTCCGATCTAGCGCCGAACGGACGGCACCTCCGCGTTCAGCACACGTGCAGCTTGATGACGATCTCCACCATCTTGATCCAGCAAGAGGAGGTGGAGAGGAGAGAGAGTTCACCGGCAGCGTGACGGCGCTCCGGTGATGGTGGTGGAGTGATTCCGGCAGGGCTTCGCCTAAGCGCTGCGGAAAACCGATCTAGAGGAGAAACTGTGCACCGGTGAAACGGGTAGCACGTGGCCGGAAATTCTGTCCAAAAACCACCCAATCCACTAGTATATATAGGAGGAGAGGAGAGGAGAGGCAGCCAAGGCCTTTGGGTCGGCCGAAATAGGAGGTGGGAGCAATCCTACTTCACCTCCAATCCTAGTTGGAGTAGGATTGCCTCCTATTGGCTGATTTTCCACTTTTTGCTTTAGGACTTTCTCTCCTGCGCCATGGGCCTTTGTGGCTGTTTTCCCAGCCCACTAAGGGCTGGTTATTATTCTCCCACAGCCCATGGACCTCTTGGGGTCGAAATACCCCTCCCGGAGGTCCTCCGGTACACTACCGGCACTCCCGGTACAATACCGATACTCCCGGTACACTACCGATGAGCCCGAAACTTTTCCGGAAACCAAACTGGGACTTCCTATATATGAATCTTTACCTCCGGACCATTCCGGAGCTCCTCGTGACGTCCGGGATCTCATCCGGGACTCCGAACAACCTTCGGTCACCACCATACATAACTCTACACTACCGAAACGTCACCGAACCTTAAGTGTGCAGACCCTGCGGGTTCGAGAACTATGTAGACATGACCGAGACACCTCTACGGTCAATAACCGATGGCGGGACCTGGACGTCCACATTGGTTCCTACATATTCTACGAAGATCTTTATCGGTCGAACCTCTATGTCAAGGATTCAGTTAATCCCGTATATCGTTCCCTTTGTTCTTCGGTATGTTACTTGCCCGAGATTCGATCGTCGGTATCTCCATACCTAGTTCAACCTCGTTACCGGCAAGTCTCTTTACTCGTTCCGTAATACAAGATCCCGCAACTAACAATTAGTCACATTGCTTGCAAGGCTTATTGTGATGTTGCATTACCGAGTGGGCCCCGAGATACCTCTCCGTTACACGGAGTAACAAATCCCAGTCTCGATCCATGCCAACTCAACAAACACCATCGGAGATACCTGTAGAGCACCTTTATAGTCACCCAGTTACGTTGCGACGTTTGATACACACAAGGCACTCCTCCGATATCCGTGAGTTGCATGATCTCATGGTCATAGGAACATATACTTGACATGCAGAAAACAGTAGCAATAAACTGAAACGATCATATGCTATGTTTGTAGTTTGGGTCTTATCCATCACATCATTCTCCTAATGATGTGATCCCGTTATCAAATGACATCTCATGTCCATGGCTAGGAAACCTTAACCATCCTTTGATCAACGAGCTAGTCTACTAGAGGCATACTAGGGACATGGTGTTGTCTATGTATCCACACATGTATCTGAGTTTCCGATCAATACAATTATAGCACGGATAATAAACGATTATCACGAACAAGGAAATATGATAATAACTAATCTATTATTGCCTCTAGGGCATATTTCCAACAGATGTCCCACTTGAAGAGTTTTCTAACTTAGGCTATGCGGGGTCATGGCTAAGCCCCCGACCGTGGGCAAGAACCTCACTCGGAGTAGGTTGTCCTTAGATGAACAATGATGGTCATGTTCACCTTGACAATCAAGTGTGGAGGATGTCCCACTCGAGAAGTTTTCTAACTGAAGTGACACAGGGCCACGGCTATGCCCCCGAGTGTGAGCGAGACCCTCACTCAGAGTACTTTGTCCTTAGATGAACAATGATGGTCCTGTTCATCTTGGCAATCGAGTGTTGAGGATGTCCCACTGGAAGAGTTTTCTAACTTAGGCGATGCTGGGTCACGGCTAAGCCCCTGAGTGTGGGCGGGACCCTAAATCGGAGTAGTTTGTCCTTAGATGAATAGTGATGGTCCTGTTCATCTTGACAGTCGAGTGTGGAGGATGTCCCACTTGAAGAGTTTTCTAACTTAGGCAACAGAGGTTCACGGCTAATCCCCCGAGTGTGGGCAAGACCCTCACTCGGAGTAGTTTGTCCTTATATGAACAATGATGATCCTGTTCATCTTGACAATCGAGTGTGGACGATGTCCCACTCGAAGAGTTTTCTAATTTAGATGATGTGGGGTCATGGCTAAGCCCCTGAGTGTGGGCAATACCCTCACTCGGAGTAGTTTGTCCTTAGACGAAAAATGATGGTTCTGTTCATCATGAAAATCGAGTGTGGAGGATGTCCTACTCAAAAAGTTCTCTAACTTAGCTGACGCGGGTTCACGACTAAGTCCCCGAGTGTGGGCAAGACCCACACTCTGAGGAGTTTGTACTAAGGCAAAATCAGGTTTGCGGCTAAGTGTTTTGTGTTTTACACCCACTGGGGGTGGCAGTCAAATTTCAGCAAGATACAATGAAACAATGCTTTATGCATCAAGATCACTCGGATTTATTACAAAAGCCTCAAATTACCTACGGAGCAGGTCTGTGTTCCAAGTCTGAGTGTCTTCTACATCATGCTTGATGTTGTACATTGAGTATGCTCCATTGTATAGGACTTTGGAGGTAACGTATGGTCCCTCCCACAAAGGCTCCAACTTATGGGGTCTTTGATGATCGAATCAGAGCACCAGATCTCCTTCTACAAAAGCTCTACCTCTGACTTCGCTATCATGATAACGCCTCATATCTTGCTGGTAGAGTGTGGATCTTATGAGGGAAAACTCTCTTTCTTCCTGTAGGAGGTCAAGACCATCTTGTCATGCTGCTTCAGCCTCAGCTTCATCGTATTGTTCCACTCTAGGGGCATTATATTTAAGATCACACGGCAGCACGACCTCTGACCCATAGACCATGAAGAAAGGAGTGTGTTGCATAGAGAGGTTAGGAGTCGTCCGAATGTCCCATAAGACTGATGGTAGTTCTTTGACCCAGGCTCCAGCATCATGCTTCAGATCTCCCATCAATCTAGATTTTAATCTTTGAAGGATCATTCCGTTTGCTCGTTCTGCTTGCCCATTTGACTGCGGGTGAGCCACAGAGGCGTAATTAACCCGAGTGCCCTCGGAGTAGCAAAAGTCACAGAATTCGTCCGCGTAGAAGTTCTTCCCATTATCTGTGATGATGCCATGCGGCACAATGAATCTGTAGATAATCTGCGCAATGAAGCTGGCAATAGTGTCTACATCCAGACTCTTGATGGGTTTAGCCTCAACCCACAAAGTGAATTTATCAACAACTATGAGCAGTTGGGTGAATCCACTCATCCACGTCCGCAAGGGGCCAACCATGTCAAGGACCCACTCGGCGAATGGCCAAGTGAGCGGGTTCGTCGTCAGCGTAGAGGCGGGTTTGTGGGCCTTGTTCTTATAGAACTGACATCTGACACACTTATCAACAAGCTCTTTGGCAGCTTCATTGGCTCAGGGCCAGTAAAACCCTGCTCGGAAATCCTTGGCAACCAGTGTCCAAGAGGACGCGTGATGTCCACAAGTTCGTGAGTGTATACCATATACAATCTGGAGTCCATCTTCTGGGAATTGCATTCCTAAGAGACACATGTGGTTCTTTTCTTGTACAACTGGTGTCCCAAGACTTGAAATTACTTAGATTGATGAACAATCTGGCGAGCTTCTTCTTTTTCTTCGGGGAGTTCTTGCCGGTCCAAATAGGCTATGTACGGTTGAGTCCATTCGGGAGTGATTATCAGCATTTCCTGGACTAGGTCGACCATAGATGGAACATCAACCTTAGTCGGATTGGATGGACCGACTGCTTGTGGGGGCTCCTCTGTGAAAGGATCTTCTGCAATTGTAGGGGCGCACAGATGTTCACGGAATATATCCTTGGAAACTGCCCGCCGAGTGGATCCAATTTTCGCCGGTTTGTTTGCTGCTTGATTCTTTGTGCGAGGAATATGATGCAGCTCCAAACCTTCAAAAAAATTCTCCAACTTTTTAACTACGTTGCAGTAGCCAGTCATAGTTGGACTCAGAATGTCCTATTCGTTCATCACTTGATTGACAATATGGTCTAAATCTCCATAGACCATTAAACGATGAACATTGAGTGAAATGCCCATTCATAGTCCATATAAGAAGCCTTCGTACTCGGCCTCATTGTTTGATGAATCGAAGTGGATTCGGAAGAAATAGTTCAGTCAGTCTCCTTTGGAGAGACGAGAACAACACCAGCTCCCGAACCATTGAGTATCTTGGATCCATCAAAGAACATGGTCCAGTGTTTAGAAACACTTGGGGTCAGATGCTCTTGCTCAACCCACTCGACCATAAAATTGACCAATGCCTTGGACTTGATGGCTTTCTTAACTTCAAACTTGATCTCAAATGGAAGGAGATCAATTGACCATTTTGCCACTCGACTAGCCGCATCTCGGTTATGTAAGATTTCCGATAGGGGAAAGACCTAAATGGCATGATGACAGCCGTTTTTATTTCATCGGCTCCGTACATTCGGATCTGGTGGTTCCCGAAGTACACATCCAGAACAACGGGCATTCACATCCGGTAGTAGAGTCCACAATTCGCTCTATATGAGGCAAAGAAAAATGATCTTTTGGATATGCCCGATTGGGGTGCTTGAAGTCAATACACATTCATAGTGATTTCTCCTTCTTGGGCACCAAGATGACATTCGCGAGCCACTCGGGGTGGTATACATCGTGAATGAACTCAACAACTAGCAGCCGAGCTATTTCTTCACCAATCGCCTTGCGCTTGTCCATGGAGGATCGGTGCAAGTATTCTTTGACCGGCTTGACTTTGGGGTCGGTTCGGATGGCTTCCATGCGAAGATGTCCCAGTTCTCACGGAGGAACTGGATGAGCTCGGCTTCCTATTTGTCCCTGAGTGATGTGGATATGTTCGTTGGTGTGGTGCTTGAATCAGTCAGGTGAACATTCACTTGCTTGGTCTCGCTTGCCGATTGGAAAGCCAATTCGTAAGCATTTCATTTCGACCTAAACAAGTCAGCTGTGTCCACCTCCTTCTTGCCCTTCGAGCTCAGCTGCCTACACTTGTTCATTGGCAATTTTGGAACCCTAGTGGAGGCATTCCTCAGCAACGACCCGGTCACCAGTCAAAGTGATCACGCCATTCGGCCCTGGCATCTTCAACTTAAGGTACATGTAATAGGGTTTGGCCATAAAACGTGCATAAGCGGGTTTGCCCAGGATCGCACGATAGGCACTATGAAAATCCACAAGCTCAAAGGTCAACCACTCCTATCGGAAGTTCTTCTCATTTTTCCCAAATGCTACGTCCAGAGAGATCTAGCCAAGTGACTCTTCTTTTTCCTAGGGACTATCCCATGGAAATGCATATTGATCTTGCTCAATCGGGACATCGGGATGCCCATGGCTTTGAGCGTGTTGGCAAAAATTATGTTGGGTCTGAGGGAACACTAGAAGAGTGTCTAGAGGGGGAAGTGAATAGACTACTAGCGGGAATTTAAAACCTAACCTTTCCCAAGTTAATTGGTTGGCAGATTTTAACAGTTTTAGCAAAGCTAGCAAGTCTAACAGCCCTACACATGCATGTCAACAGATATGGCAGCAGAAAGTAAAGACATTGCATATGAAATAAAGTGTTGAGATAGGTAGATCAAACGTAGTTGGAGATGCACGGATTTTTCCCATGGTTCCTATAGGTGGCGCTATCGTACATCCACGTTTATGGAGTCTTCAACGCACAGAGGGTAACGGTTGCAAGAGTCCACGAAGGGATCCACCCAAAAGGGTCCACGAAGTAGCCACCTTGACTATTCCATGACGGCTTCCTTCCACGAAGGACTAGCCTCACTATGGGTAGATCTTCACGAAGTAGGCAATCTCCTTGCCCTTACAAACTTCTTGGTTCACTCCACAACACGAAGCAGGAGGATCCCAAGCGACACCTAACCAATCTAGGAGGCACCACCCTCCAAAAGGTAATAGGCTCGGTAATGACGATGAACTCCTTCCTCTTGTGCTTCAAGATGATAGACTCCTCAGCACCCAATCACTCTCTCATAGATTTGGCATGGTGGAAGAGATAGGATTGGTGGAAAGCTACTTGGGGAGGCTAGAGATCAATATTCATATGATTGGAGTGGAAGATCTTGACCTCAACACAAAGGTAGGTGGTTCCATCTCAGAAACTGGATGGGGCAAGTGTGGAATAGTTCACTTTTGAGTGGGTGGTGGTGAAGGGGTATATATAGGCATCCCCAAAAATCCAACCGTTACACACAAAATGACCAACTCGGTGACACCGATGTGTTAATCTCGGTGGTACCTAAGTGACCAAAAGGTGGCAACTTTTGAATCTCGGTGAGACCGATATAGGAAACTCGGTTGCACCGATAAGGTGACCAACGGTCAGATTTCCAATCACGGTGACGCCGATCCAACATTCTTGGTGGTGCCGATAATGTGAATTTGCATAACAGAAAGTTGGCAACCTAAACTCAGTGGCACCGGTATGGAATCGGTTGCACCAAAGTGGCTAGGGTTTGGTTGAGTCTGTCTAGGTTCTAGAGTCGGTGGCACCAGTATGAGAAAGTTGGTTGCACCAATTTTGAGTGTTAGGTATAGAACAAACTTTGGTAGGAGAGTTTGTGGATGTTTTTGGCAACTATCACTTGTGCACGTTTGAGCATATTGTTCACCAAGAAAACCTTACCCCCTTTTAATATAATTGGCTTTCCTATGGACTCAAAGTGATATCTCACAAATATAAAATGTAGAGTCCTCTTGCTTGAAGCTTGGCCCACCTATTTCCTTGCATCTTGGGGTATCTCCACAATCTCCTATTGCGAAACCTCTCTATAGACTGTATCTGACATTCACTAGGTAAAAGTATCAGTCCAAGAGACAATGTATGTGGTCATGAATTATCAAGACCACCAAGGGAGCATGTTGTGCTTTCAGGGTCTGCTGCCTCCGTCCATAAGAAGCTTGCGTAGTCGGACACCGTTCACGCCTGGATTGATGACAAACACCTGCCTCCCGGGGCTTGCTATGTGGGAAGGATGATCGGAATGGTCAAATGTAATCGGAATCTTTGCCAAATTCAGTGGTTTGGAAGCGGTCGGAACTGCCATGTTGACTGCCTGATTGACAACCTTCAACCATCTTTTACTCTTGACATCTACAAAAATCATATTTAGGTCCCTGTCGACTGGTGGGAACCGTGGGGAATGCTCCTACTCATCGTTAGCATCGTCTTTGTCCTCTACGGACTCGTTTCCCATAGCCTGTTTGAGCAGGCGACATTCCCGAGTGGTATGTTTCGGGAGCACAGCGTTGCCATCTTGATTCGTCTTGATATGAACTTGGCAAGGCTGATCGAGAATGTCGAGCTTGCAGTCGGAATTCTTCTTGGGAGTCCACTCTTTCTCCCTCTTCGGCTTTGGTTTGCCGCCCTGTCCGGAGACGGCCGCGACCTCTGCCTTACTCGGATCATCAGCCTTTTTCTTCTGCTCATGCTTTTTTCCTCTTTAGCCTCTCGACTGAGGGGCATCGCCAGTACACCTTTGCCTCTACAGAGGCGGTCTTCTTACTCGCCATTGGTGTACTTATTCTCTATTTCCAGGGACCAACTAAGGGATAGATCCCCAGCTCATCCAAACTTGAGAATCAACTCTCGATACCGAGTGCCTGCCTTGAAGGCGCACACGGCTTGGTGTTCAATAACGTTCTCCATAGTGTTGTGTGACGTGGTCCAACATTGGATGTACCCTCGGAGAGTCTAGTTGCACTTCTGGATGCAATGTTGCAGTTGTGTTAGCCCACTCGGGTGCTTGTAAGTGCCCTCGTAGTTCTTGATGAACACTCGGGCTAAATCTTCTTAGCAATAAATGCAGCTCATTAGCAATTGGTTCAGACGTGTGTGTGCTGATCCTTCCAACATGAGCGGAAGGTGCTTCATAGCGGCGAAGTCATTGCCTCCGCCGATTTGAAGGGCCATTCGGTAGTCCTCGAGCCAAGTTTCGAGCTTCGACTCACCGTTGAATTTGCCAATCCCCGTTTGTAGATGGTAATTGGGAGGAATCTCTGCTTCTCGAATGTATCTACTAAAGCATCCATGTCCAGAGGCACCCCATAAACTCATTCGGTCTCTTTGGTCTATGTTTAGATCAACCACGTGATGGGTGATGATGGACCTGACGTTGACCTAAGGGGGTCTATGACCGTTATCCCCGTAACCTCTCTATCGGACAGGGCTCCGCTCCTAGTCTCTTGCGTGAGGACGACCACCATCATATTGATGCGGGGCGTATGATGCGACCCTCGTAGGGGGCGTTCGACTGACATCGCGATCATCATGCCAACACCCTCCGTACGGACCACTCGGATGAGGAGGAGTTCGTTGGTCCTTCCTTAGTACAAGTGGGCTATGAGCCGACTAGACCGTTTCTGCCCGAGCAGACTTGCTGTGAATACGTTGATGAGATTGCAACACCTTGGAGTTTTGCTCCAAGGCCGTATTTAGAAGGGATTGAATCTGCTGAATGCCCTCACCTACCGCCGAATCGGACGGCTGGAGCGAATCGGTGATCCGCGTGACCACAACCAGGTCCAAGAAACACGTGCGCATCATCGGGATGGTGTATGGTCTCTCTTTTGTGAACAAATGACGATGACTCTGACTAGAGCTGGGTATCTCCCCTATTGCGCGCTCATGGAGTGACCATTGAAGTCGCTCCAATCGCTTGCATGCCGCCAAAGTGGTCCAGCGCGTGGCCTCTAGAGCCATCTCCTCCGGGGAAGTCCCCGCAATGGGAGTGAGAAGTACTTTGTCATTCCTGTGTCGGATCTCCTCCCGTAGATCCTGAGTGAGGGGTCGAGGGACGTAACCATTGGAGGTAGCCTTGTTGCGGTCGCCGTCCCACCTGCGAGCATCTCCCGTGGAGTACCCGAGAGGAGGTTCATCCCCGGATGGGTCGGCCATCAAGACTTTGGCGACATCTCCGCTGCCCTTGCAATCAGGTTCACCATAGGAGTCATCTTCTGACGATGGGAAAAGACCGTGTACAGACTCGTCAGAGCCGCACACGGGAGCCTTCTCGGCTGCGGTCTGAGCCACCACTGCTTGCTTGATCCAGCATTGCAGCCATGAGTGCCCAGAGCGTTGGCGATAGGCTGCGATGCGACTCGGTGAAGTAGGTCGATATGGTGTTGATGTCTGTCGAAGAAGGACTCCAAACGTCATCACGGTGAAATGCACTGTGCCTCAAGCGGGCAGTGTGTCGACATTCAACGGAGCTTCCTGCAGCCACGCCGAGTCATTGACGATGAAGCTGAGGGATCCAAATAAGATCTCACCGTCGGGTGTCATCATGATGATCGGAGAAAGTGAAAATTCCACCTGTGCTAGAATAAGCTAGATCCGTAGCCCCAAGGTGGGCGCCAACTGTCGAGGGAACTAGCCTGACAATACTACCAGGGGTACGAATGGAGGGGTGAAGTCTAGCTATGGCTCAGGTGTTCACTCGGATGTGTATGAGTTCAGGCCCCACTCGAAAGTGGTAAAAGCCCTATGTCTCGACCCCGGAGGCTGGTTTGTTTAGCTTATGGAGGAAGAGGAGATTACAAGTACAACTATCAGAGACTTAACGTCCAGTTGTGGCTTATATAGAGTGCGCCACCACCGGCCGAGCACCATAGTAGATGCTAGTTAAAGCTACGTTACAGGACACCTGATTAACTACGGCAATGGACACCTCTTCAGGTTCCTTGAATGCTACGACTCCGGGGCTATTGAGCTTATGCCATCCGAGTGACTCTTCAGGTGCATCCGACTGCCTCTTCAAGTGCATCCCAGTGCGCTTTTACTTCTAGAGCTTCAATACTAATGAGAGTCCATAGGTGGGTCTATAAGTTAGCCTCATGAACCTACCCATGGTAGACGACCTAATCACCGACCGATTATGTTTTATTGGCTATGTTGTTACTCCACAGGTCATTGAAGTTGATAAAGCCAAGATTGAAGCTATAGAGAGTTGGCTACAGCCGAAAAGGGTCACACAAGTGAGGAGTTTTCTTGGACTCGCTGGTTTCTATAGGCATTTTGTGAGAGATTATCAATACCATTGTTGCACCTCTTAATGAGCTTTCAAAGAAGGGTGTGCCTTTTGCTTGGGGTACAGCACACGGAGAAGCATTCATGGTATTGAAAGATAAGCTAACACATGCTCCTTTACTCCAACTTCCTGATTTTAATAAGACTTTAGAGCATCAATGTGATGCTAGTGGAATTGGATTAGGAGGTGTGTAATTACAAGATGGTGAACTTCTTGCACACTTTTCTGAAAAATTGAGTGGGCCTAGTATGAATTATTCTTCTGATGATAAGGAATTATATGCTCTTGTTCGGAATTTGGAAACATGGCAACATTATTTATGGCCCAAAGAATTTGTTATATAGTCTGATCATGAATCTTTGAAATATATTAAAATTCAAGCAAAACTGAATCGTAGACATGCTAAATTGGATGAATTCATTGAAACTTTCCCTTATGTTGTTAAACACAAGAAGGGAACAGAAAATGTCATTGGTGATTTATTGTCTCGTTGCTATACTATGCTTTCACAACTTGACTTTAAAATATTTGGTTTGGTGTCAGGGTATACAAACAGGGGTATTTGCTTACCCCTAACTTGTGCAAGAACGATAAAGCCTCCGGACCAATAGCCTGAGCCTGTAGGGGAAAGCTACTACCAAGACAAACAAACATCCAAGACCAAGACTCTGGCAGAAGCAACCTACAACATGCCAAGCAGCATCGGCAGTAACAATACGACAGCCCAGTATGGCCCGGAGCATGCCAAGCACGTCCCTGGTGCCTACCAAGGACCAAGGCGTGTGCATCTTCAAGAAGACCTAGCAAGCCATCCCCAGGAAAGCGCGAGCCGATCAGCCATCGCTGCACCACATCACAATGCCAGTCACTTGCCAGTGCAGTGTCAAGCTCCCAGGTGGCTAAGTGCTCTCGCTAAGAACGTGGCGACAAGTTGGAAGACATATTATGCGCCCTTGACACCCGTCTAGAGGTCTCTCAAGTTGTGGTGCGATAGTTAGCTAGAGCGGTGGTAGAAGCTTGTCGGGGATGCACCCCCGCATGCCACCTAGGCTGCATTTGTGGCATTTTGTCCTAAGTGTTAGAGTTAGGTATCTAATCATCAGACAATGTTTGTTTTGCCATTGTGGTTGCCCCTTGAGCTATAAAAGGAGGCCCAAGGGAGCCTAACAACAGATTCGGACTTTTGGACACTTGTACTCATGTAGCAGCTTCCCCAAAGGCAACCCTTGCTTGTCTTAGGAGTTGCGTGTTCTTCATGCACCTCTAATCAATCCACCAAAAGCAAGAGTAGGGTTTTACGCTTTACAGTGGTCCAAACCTGGGTGAAATACCAGCATCCCGATCGCCGTGCTGTGTCACTATCTCCACTCTTTGTGTATGTGACCTTGCCCCTGCCGAACGACAAATGGGCTTACGGCCCCATAGGTGATCGAGTGCATCCTGCCCTGACATCTTTGGTGTGCCAGGTAGGGGGCACAACGTCATTTTCCCGGAACTAAGATTGTGAATGGCATGTTGATTGTTTTCATCATTTCCTTTGTTGAGAGCGTCGAGGGATAAGAGCAATGCCGCTCCTTCATCTTCATCCTCTCCAGATCCAATTGCATACCACTGCCGCTACGGTGGTGGCGACAAAGATGAGGAGCATCGGTGTTGTGGCTGATGTGTCTGCCATGGACATAGAAATCACGGCGTAGACCATGGCTGGGGAGGAGGTGAGCTGAGCGGCGAAGTTACGCCTATCGCAGTCACCGAGAAAGCCCACCTAGTCCCAAGGAGGTGTGGCTTGATCATATGAGCAAGGAAAAAGGTACATGGTTATGCTTCCCTCTCCTCTCCTTCCCCATCTGTGACCAGTTTTGCATAGCGGCGGTGCCGCCGATGTCGATAAACTTGTGTATGGCTCGGTCCTGCATTTATCTCGTCAAGGGTAAATTCCTAGCCAGGCGCTAGAGCGAATCCATTGGTCGGCACCCCCGGTAAATGAACCACGGCAAGGTCCCGTTCGCCTACACTCCCAACGTGCTGGTCATTGCGAGAAAGTTGGCCTTGAAGGCAAGGAGGGAAGACTCGACCGTTCATGTCTACTCCCCTGTTTTCCTTTTGCTAGTTATGTACATTTACATTAACCTGGCAGGGTCGTGCCATGGATTGTACTCATGATTAACGGATCCCCAATATTTTCCATTTCGTCCCTCTTTGTTTTCCCTTCCTTTCATGTCAGAGGAAGGTACACGCCAGGAGCACTAGGATAAGAGGCGCTAATGGACGTAGGGAACGACAATGAATGGGGATAAACTCATGCCAGGACAGAAGAGAAGCCGTTACGAAAGCTAAGTTGACATGATTGTGAAATTTTGTTAGAATTTACATTCGTGTATTCCCCCTAGCAACCGAGGTTTCGTATGGTGAATCTTGTATGCGATGGAACCTTTTTGTTCGTTGGTGCACTTGTTTTGTTTTCAAGCCCGCTCAACAAAAGATGCGGCAGCGTCAAAGACCGTCAAGGAAAAACTCACCGGCGGTGTGTTTTTGCCAGCAGAATGCTAAGGACCTATTCCTCAAAGCAATCGCGGCAACGCATTGTTGACGGGCAACCAGAGCACACAAAGAAAGGAACCATACGAATATGGGGAGGAAAGCAAGGGGGATAGCATACAATTACATAAAGACATCATTTCAGTAAACATCAAAGCAAAGATAGTGTGTGGTCTATACAATATACAGATTGTGTCTTCACTATAGGACAGCACGGCAGCAGGAGTGATTCAAAGCTAACTCGGTGTCCTCCTTGGACCCTTGGGACTGGGAGGACCCTGTCGGCAAGAGGACCGACCTTCTCCTTGGCAACGAAGACATAGCCTCTTGAAACTGGCGGAGAGGTCAAGCTCGAGGTGGAAGAAGGCCAGATTGCTCAGGACCATGAAGAGAGCGTCGCAGGCCAGCTTCCGAGATTCATCGGCAAAACAGGCGGCTTTGTCATCCTCATACGTCTTCAGCCCCTCTATCAAGCCCTCGAAGAAGAGTGTCAGCTTGATGCTTGGGACTTCATGCCTGCCAACGGAGAAGGCCCAACTCTTCATGTTTACGCGAACAATTTGTGCAATGAGGTGCTCGGTGATGTCTATCAAACTTCTAATCTAGAGACCGTGCTATTCAACCTGGTTCTCTAGTTTGTCTTCAGCATCTTTTTAGGAGGACTGTGCATTGGTAAGGTCTGTCAGCAGCAG
This sequence comes from Hordeum marinum, assembly GCA_022496015.1. NCBI lineage: Eukaryota > Viridiplantae > Streptophyta > Magnoliopsida > Poales > Poaceae > Hordeum > Hordeum marinum. The sequence continues at coordinate 130,844,819 of CM039676.1, read as the reverse complement.
CTTCTCGCGAGCATTGGCAGAGTCAATCTCCCTCTCCAAGGATGTGAGCCTAGATTTTAGGTTGGAGATGGTGCCATTGGTAGTGTCAAGGTCTTGGCTCTTAAAGTAGTGATTGCGCCTCTTCTAGAGTGTCTTGCACCTTATGCACTTCCTCCTTGAGGGCCTTGGTCTCCTTGATGTTCCTAGCAAGGTCCTCCGTCACCTTGCTCAGTTGGGTCTTAAGACTGGTCTTGGTGGCAACCGCGGTAGCAAGCTCATCGGACACCTTCTTCAGCCGAGCAGCGGACGCCAAGGAGAGCATGTCGAGAGCAGATTTATGGCCACCCTCAAGCTCTTGCGTGGGTTGCAGAACATCGACCTCCACCTCCTCATCCTTGCCATGAAGGGAAGCTTAGAGAGCCCCTTCCTAGGAGGAGATTTCCGCCTCTATTGTGTCCAGAAGTGCTTTGCGCTCCACCAGATGGGCCTCTTGGGCTGTGACGTTCGCCTTGGCCATGGACAGTGTTTCATGCTACCTCTTAAGGGAATGGACCTAATGATCATACCACTCTCATAGCTCGTTCCCTTTTTTCTTCAGCTGCTAGTCCACGAGTCCGGCCAGGTCCTGTTGCTCCTTAAATGCCTTGCACTTGAGGTTGTACCTTCTCTGCATGTCCTTGATCCAGGTCACCACAGATTCGAAGAAAGTCGGGTCCTTGGCACTATGAGTAGAATCATCAACCTCTTCAACCCTCTAAAGAAGTGGCGCCAACACCCGTTTGATTCCCTCGTCAATGTCGGTGCCTGTTGATAAGGATGGGCCAGGGGTTGTTGGACAAGGTCGAGCGATGACCAGCGCCAGTTAGTTCAAAGGAGACTGTAGGGCCGAGGCTAGAGGATAGCTCGGAGGGGAGGGCCCCATTGACTGAAAAGGAGTCTTCTCCTTGATGACTACGTATGGGCAACTGTGCTGCTGGGGTTTGGTTCCGTCCTGTCGATGGATTCCTGGAGTTCCCTGGCAACCAACTCGTGGCCCACCGCGGTAGTGATCTTCTTTGCTTCCTCGACAACATCCTTCCCAATATTGGCCACCTCTTCTAGAAGTTCAGGTTCTTCGAGAAGTGGAGCTGCAGACCAGAGCAATAAATAGAAAGATGGAAGTCAGAAATCAATAAAGCACGCAAGAAGAAAGAACAAGGGAAGTAAAAGCGCAGGCAAGTAGGATACTGAATAGAGGTTGTTGCAGATGGGCATCCCCTTCCCCGGCAGCATCAGTTGCCAGCGTGTGATCTTTCACCACATTGCCGGTGATAACCTCAACATGGGCAAACTCTTCGGTGGAGGCCCTTTCCGGCAATTCCTTCCCATGAGTGACGGTCGACGAGAGATCTTGAATGGAAGTTTTCTCATGGTGAACCTCTCCTTGATAGTTCTCTCCCGCCTCTGTGTCAGGTGTGGGGAGATGCCCTTCCTCGTGCCGGCGAATGGATGAGGTATGTGCTTGGATTTTGCGAAGATGGCTAGACCAAGGGATAGGCGCGTGATTCTCCTTCACGTCTTCTCCCCGCCTCATGCCTACCATGGAATCCAGTTTTGCCGTGGATTTGGCTCGTTTGGCTCAATGCACAAGGGGCTCCTCATCCTCATCCCTATCAGAATATGTTATACAAGATCAATCAAGAAAATAAAGGAAAAAAACTTTGACAAAGATTGTAATTAAATGACTCACTCTAAGGAAATGATCATGAAGCCCGGATCATGCGATGCAGGTGGCGGACTTGATCTTCCCCTTTTCATTGTAAGAGGAGCAGAGCTTGTCGAGGGCGGGGGGGCTCTGGCAAGAACGAGCTTGGTGGAGAAGTTTGGCTTAACGGGGGGCTATGGTCCGCCCCTATAACCCTCTATCGCTTGATGGGAGAAGCTTTGTCTTGAGAGATGCGGAGGGACTGGCAGCATGCTGTTTTGCGTCCGCTTCCCTTGGAGGTCGTCTTCTTCACCTTTGAGGGCCCCCGCAAAGATGAAGGGGCCATTGTTTCTTTTTCAACGCTTTCGCGGAGGTGGCGCCCTGGTTATGGAACTTGAGGTCCCATTTTGAGACCCTCTTCCTCCACCTCCGGCTCCTTCGCCCCCTCCGCATCGACCCCCTCTTGGCTTCTTGTTGCCGTGGCTTGGGAAGCCCCGACCCTGGCAACCACCTCCAGAGCAACATTTTTGCGTTCCTCTCCAGAAGAGTTGTCTTCCTAGGGTTCCTCCTCTTCTGTAACGCCCAAGATGCGACCATATCCTTATTTTGGCTCGAGGGCCTCGACGGGGATAGGAGCGCATATCGTCATTTTGCAAGAATGAATATCATCACAAGTACATGTACAGAGGAGATGAGTATATGGAATTTGCTTACACTCGCCACAAGCTACATAAGTATCACATCAATACAACAACATATTCAAACATCATACATAAGAGCAAGGTCCGACTACGGACCGAAACAAGCATTCAAATGACATCCATCCTTGCTAACCCAGTCTGCCGCCTGGAACCCATCCTAGATCAATGAAGAGGAAGAAGAAGAACTCCAAATCAAACAAGTATCGCTCTCACATCAAAGCGTCATGTTACATGTACCTGCAACTGTAGTTGTAGTAATCTGTGAGCCATAGGGGACTCAGGAATCCCATTTCCAAGGGTATCAAGACTAGCAAAGCTTAATGGGTGAGGTATGCTTAAGTGGTGAGTCTGCAGCAAGCATCTAAGCATTTATTTGAGTGGCTAAATTATGAGTACAGAAAATAAGTATGATGGTCTACGCATAACGGGCGTGAACTAGTAATGATCACTAAGTGATCCTGAACACCTACTTACATCAAACATAACCCCACCGTGTTCTCTCTCGGATAAGAACTCACAAGAAGAGACAGTCACAGTTACGCAAACACTTGATGTATTTTATTTCAGTTTACTTCAAGTTATTTATGACCAGGTGTTGAACAAAGTTTCCAAGTTGCCACGTAAACGCGGGCATGACTTTCCGAATGATTTAACCCTGTAGGGGTGCTCCAACTCATCCATCACAAATTAACCACACACCGCGGGAATAACCTCGACCACGAATCTTGTGATTTCCCAGGCATTTCTATTGGAAAACTGGAACCTGGAGATAGCCCAAAGTGTATTCGAAATTCCGCGCACAAGACGTTCGAAAGGTGAAACAAGTCTAGCATGGCCGCTCGGCATGTCGACGATCCTGATAGGGGCCGCGTATCTCGTTCTCAGGACACGACGGATTGTCCAAAATTTTGGTAGGCCAATCATAGAGTTTCCCCTGGTGGCTGCCGACGGTTGACAGGTTGGACCAACACTCATGAAGAGCACTGGCCTGGGGGTTGTTTAAGGTCCGCGGTGCCGGCGGGTCTCTATGCATTTTATTATTTATTAGGCAAATGTAGTACCAAAGTTTGGCCGTGCAAGACAAGTTTTATCCCAAAACCAAAATCAAGGGGGTCCTCATAACAACCCCAAGCATGTTAGGAGCGCTCAATATGGAACATAGCACCGGTAATAAGTAACTAGGGGTGGCAAAAGTGGAACAAAACACCGAGAAAAAGGCCAATCCTTCCATCTTTTACCAAGTATATATGTGCATTAAATTAAATAGCAATAATACTGTGATAACAAAAGAATGTTCGTGTTGTCACATGGAAGCAATTGCACCTGCAGCTAGAAACACTATAAGAAGGGTTGAGCAAGCGGTAACATAGCCAAACAAAGGTTTGCTCGGATGTGGAGGGGTTAGAGGCTTATCATGACATATTTGGGAGGCTTGACAAACAAGTGATAGGAAGTGAGACATAGAGGTAGAAAACGAGACAACTAGCATGGCAATGATAGTAGTGGTATCCAGGGAAATGATCATCTTTCCTGAGATCCCTCTTGGAAGAATAATGAGTCCATGAAGAAGACAAGGCAACGTAGTCGAACGAATCCTCACACTACGAATCAGTTTCGGAACTCTATCAAGAAGAAACAATCTGCAATCAACAATCGACACATGGTACACCACAACATATGCATGACATGATGCGCAAACGAATAAGATGCATGTCAAGTTGAAAAATATGCAAGGCATGACAAAGCACAACACTCAACTCCTACACATTAAGTGAAGCTCAATATGCAATGAGTTGCATATTGCTGAAACTCCACACTCAATTTATTTACTTCACCCTTGTTTAGGTACTCATCAATATTAAATGTTATTAAGCATGGGAAGAGGTGAAGCATACGCATATGTAATTCCGAAAAGTTCGCATATGTAATTTTCGATTTTGCTACTGTTCTTCCTAGAACACAATTTTAGAGTTTTTAAACAGAAAAATAAATGCCACCATGTTATTATACACATTTTCTTGTCAAGTTACATATGTAAAACATTTGAATCGGAGCTATGGTTGATTAGATATGAGACAAAACATTTTGGCGTGTCGCTAGGCAAATTTTAATGCAAACAATATTTTAAATGTTCTTAAACATGCATGAGGATGACACATTTGAATTGTTTGCAATTTTCATGAAAACATTGGCATAATATGACATGGAGCATTTGTCATCATGGCAGAAGGAAAGGGGTGCCATGACAACGAAAACAGAAAATGGTGCCACCGCAACGTTCCGTTTTCGGTAACTCATTGAGATGTCGGTGCAAAAGAAACTGTGGTCGTGTACGTGACATGCAAGGATGGTAGGGTGATCCCAGTTTCTGCATTCCCACGTACCGGTGGCAAGGGTCGAGGTACCTACAAGTAACAATTCTACCCGGTGCAAACACGCGATGCATCTCATACAAACATCAAACATGCATTCGTCACGGGCGTCATCTCGGTGTTATACCTTTGAAGCGTGCATCTTCGGAGCGGATCGAGTCATTGTGGTGTAGATGTACATGGGTCGTCGTGGACATCGTGGAAGTAGCAGTACACGGGACTTTGGCGACGGTAGTCAAGACTCGGGTCTTGTAAAACTTGGAATCCGTGTAGTCGATCTTGGCGTATCCGTGCGTAGAGGTACTTGGCGACAAAGGGGCCCTTGGACTTGGTCGAGGCATGAACAAAAGCTAACAAACAATGGCCAACTTGGTGTGCAATAGGAGATGGACTTTGGCCGTCCGTGTGGTATTGGCAATGACAACGTGCAACGGGCAGCGATGCAAAAACAGCGGCAACACGAGGCAACTACTGATGTGCAAGGGCGGAGCTGTGAGTGTCGGAGGCACGGCACACAGACAAGTTAGTTGGGTCCTTCACTGTCGAGGATAGGAGAGGCCGAAGGCTGACTTGGGGAGCCATTACAAGGAGCAAATGGTGAGGATGGAGCACCTCGGACGCGGGCGCTCGCGGGAGGGGAAGGTAGGGTACGAGGGAGGAGTCAAAGGTGGGTAGCGCGGTAGGGAATCGGGTCAAAGGTATGGCACGAGGAAGCAGGGGGAAGGTATACTAGAGGGGCTATGGCCGGCGAGTCTCTCTAGAGAAGCGGTCAGGGCTGGCTGCTCCGTCGAAGCCGGTCGGTGGCCGAGGTAAGCAACAAAGGGAGCGGCAAGGAGGCGCAGGCGTCGGAGAAGAGAACCAGGGGGCGCGCTTGTTACACCCTATGTTTGTATCACCTTGTTATGTTTGGGTGTATAAAATTTGGAGCCAATTAAAACTTTTTTCAAATGCTTGTGCTTGCTTGAAATGTTGCTTGTTGCTTGTTGACTGTGGTATATGGCTCTCTTAGATTTTATCCCTCTCCATATTCATCTTCCTTGACCCAAACTTCTTGCCCAATGATCATGCCATGTGAATAGTGCCCAAAACTATTTTTATCCAATATTATTTTAACCAAAAAGGATTTATTCAAATTAAGTTTTCAAAAAACCCTAGTTGAGGTTTGCGCTGCAAGTCCTCAAATTGGCTGGATACTTTCCCTCCAACAGCTTTACTTCAAACCTACTATATATATGACTTCCCAAAACCACCAAATATTAATTTTAAAGATTATTTGTATATTTTATTTAAAGGCTTTTTCTTATGACCAGAAATAGTTTTTCATCGGGAAAAATTATTTAAATGCTTTCAAAATATTTGAGAAAATTTAGGGAAACTCAGTGGACATATATTGTCCATATATACGATTTTCAACACATGGTCATGTTCAAATCATGGGCAAAACCCCTCAAAACCCTTTCTGTCCAAATCAAACTTTTGGAATATTTCTGTCAGAAACATTCTCAATAAATTACAAGAAAATTCTAGTAAGTCAACACTATAATAGGTGATGATCTTGCAAAGTTTCATCCCAATCCAACTTGATTTGATTCATCAAACTATTTCGAACTCCTCCCTGTCCAGATTCAAATTTGAACAACTTTACATTGTGAAGTTTCTCCCCTTGACCCCAAACTTTGTAGACATGTTCTAATCAGCAAATAATGATGCTACACTAAGTGGTGCACCAAGGGTATTAGCTTAACATCACTATATCTACAGAAACCAGATTTTGCTGATTTCTAGGGTTCACAAAGTTTCTATTGACAACTTTGCTCATTAGAGCTCAAATCTGGTGATCCATCTAATTTTTACCCACCATTTGGTCGTGTTAAATATCACAGTAAGAGAGTAAAGTTATCTTGCCCAAACATCCATCAAACACCTTCTGGTGAAATGGTAAAGTTACTATTTCACCACCTCTACTCTTCCCCTTGCCTCCAAATTTTTACCACACCCTATTGCATTGCTCAATCACCTCCAGTAAAAATCCCACTCTCTCAGCTCAATAATAGATGGGGTAAAACCCTCATTTTTACCTCTGTTTCACCATGACAGGAGCTTCCTCCCTCCCATTTCTTTTATCCCTAGCTCACCCTAGATCCATAGCATCCAAGGGGCATCTCCAGACCCTCCAGGAGCTACTAGACAAGGTGGGGCACCCCAGAGCACGCGGGCAACAGTAATGTCAGCCATATGCATGCTCTGGAGCGCGCAACAGTGCGCTCTAGCACTGTAGCCGCCGCCCAATGGGCGCCCCCGACCACCTTAGGTCTCCCCGAGACGCCCTCGGCATACGTGGCATGTCACCTTGTCGGCCCCTCCTCTCTCCTCCTCCTTCCCCCTTCTCTGGCCCCCTCTCGCACGCGTCGTGGCTGCCCTGTAGGCCAACCACGGGGCTCACACGCTCGCACTCCCCCGCCTCTCTCCTCTCTCCCCCTGGCCTAGACCGACTCCACAAGCACCCGAGACATTCTCTTTCCATCTCTCGTGCCCTCCAGCGAGCGCCACGACCTTGCCGGCGCGCAAGCCCTCGGTGGATTCACATCCACCTATAAAGGGCCTCCCACCGAGCCTTCTCTCCCCTCTAGTCCCTCTCTCCCTCTCCCAATATAGCTCCCGTGCCCCATCCCCTTCATTTTGGGGCTTGGGCACTCGGGATCTCCAAGAGCATCGCCGTGGCGTTGCCACCATCGATCTCGGCGTACCAAGCCTCTCTGGCCCTCATTTCTCTTCGTCTGTTCCTCCCTCATCATTCTGACGCGATTCCCCCTCGTCCCCGTCTTCTTTGCAGCACGAGACGGCCCCGACAACTCCTTCCCGAAGCTCCTTTGTCACAGCCTTCTCACCGCCGACGACCCTGGCCACCTCCGGTGCTCCCTCCACCTCTAGGGGATCGGCGGCTCGACCCCGAGCCCATCCTCGCACTTGCCGGTCATCGTCGTACCCTATGTCACCGTCGGTGAGAGCCTCCCCTCTCTGCTCCGAGGTGGGAGAAGGATCCGACAGGGGGGTCCCACCTATCAGCCTCTCATCTCCCCCTCCTGCATTCTCTCTCACCCCTCGCGGTCGCCGACAATCGGGACCCATGCGTCAGGTTTGAACCTGGCCGCGCACGTGGCTGGCTGGCTGGCCAGCTGGGCCAGTCCAACTACTGGCCGCCTCAAGCCTAGGCCCAGAGGCCCTCTTTTCCCTTTTTATTTTTCTTTCTAGAAATCCCACAAATCAGAAAATAATTCCAATGACAATAATTTTTCCACCTAAAATCCTAGAATATTCCATAGAATTTAATAGTGCCATTTGTGAAAAATGTTGGAAACTTCTTTTGCACTGATTTAATTTAAAACCTATTTTGGCACCTTTTTGCCTTTGTTAAATAGTTTTCAAAAATATTCTTCATAGGAAATCCTTAAGTAAATATTTTATTGTAGGTTTTAGTATTTATCAGAATAGGGTAGCATTTTTAATACTAGCTTGCGTTCTTTGTTTTTGGGTGATGCTTATTTTTTTATCGCGACGATAGATTGAGCTGTTGAAGACCCCGAAGACCCCGAAGACTTCGAAGACCTTGTCGAGCCAGGCAAGCAGCCCTTTGACCGTGTTAAGAAACTTTTTCATGCATGACATATAACACTTGTTGTTTTGATGACTGATCATGATGTGGTGTTCCCCTTTCGGAGAGATGCCTCCGATACTCTACCTTTGATACTTGCATCGTGCATGACCCTACCACTCTTATGAGGGTTGTGTGGGTGGGTGTAGATAGGATGCTAGTAGATTCTACGCAAGCGGGGTGGGAATTATGCATGGTGATGGAGATGAGGCAATGATTTCAAAGACCTTTAGAAAACCTCGTCGGGTGCCACTAATGCCCAATGGAGATGATGGTGAGTTGATGGGTGACCACCTGAGAAAGAAGTGGTGTGCAGAACAAGTTGAGGATGTGTTTTTGAAAACAGATTAGATTTAAGATTTGTCGACCGTCCCAACCTAGCATGCGCAACCATGATACCCCTTATGGGATGGGGCTTTGTTGATTACCTTGGTGGGTGCTGGCAAGGAGCCCGCATTACTAGTGGCGGGAGTGGCGTGGTCACTCTCGATATGGGGTCGTGTCAGTATGGACGATTATGCGTTGTCTTCACAGGCACCGGGCACACTTTTGGTCCCTACATGGATGATATGACTGATGTACATCATGTGTGCTGGGTACCAATCGAGTGGACTCTTTGTTTAGTATCGCCAGGGGAAAGGCATTGTTTGGGAGCTTACCTCGGGTATGCTCTATACCATGAGTCGTGGATGATACGGAAGTTCCCCGAGTCTTGTGGTTAAAGTTTGCAACCTCTACAGAGTGTAAAACTATTTGAATAGCAGTGTCCACGGTCAATGACAGTTGGGTCGTGCAGCTAGACTATGTCCAGATGTATTCACAAACTTGGTGTGTGTGTGTACGGGAGACAAGAGTATGATACTTGAATCAAGTCTCAAGACTTGATGTGATGATTGAACAAGAGATGTTCAACCCTTGCTTATTATGATATATGTAACTTTCTCATATGGATATCCGCCAACTGTTGATGCATCCTTACACATAGTTACTATATCATGGCATTGCACTTAAAACTAGCTTTTTGCAAAATATCTAATTAGTGCTATATCATGCATCATTATTACTTGTTCCACAACTTGGGTTGGTTGAGAGTACATTCAGAGCACTCATTAGCTTGCCACTGGTTATTTAATTGGCCAGGCATGGAAGAACAGGAGTATGTTGAAGAGTTCGTTGGTGACGAACATGCGAACTAGGACGCTTCCCAATCAGAATGCATGTAGGCTAAGGTAGATGGCATGGGTTCGTGCTTTCGATCAACATCTCCACTGCTTGTTCTATTTAAGTGTTTGGCCCTTGTGGCCCTATCCATGTAAGACTAGACCTTCATGGTCTTTATTTGTGTAAGATGGTAAATGTGGATGCAAGAGTCTTGTTATTCAGCTTCTGTGTGTTCAGTGACATTGATCTCTGGGATCACTGTACACCTGCATTCGTTGATCACGACTTATGAGTCGGGGTCCCCATAGTGCTTGTGGAGTCAAAGGGGCCGATGGCTATCTGGGCTCGTCGGTCGATGAGACGCCATGGCTAGAGGACGAGTCGGAATCAAGGGGATCGAGCATCGGGCGATGCTCCTCTCTGCGTTTGCTTGGTGTTGGTGTGCATCATGTGGTAGTGCGTGTGGTGGGAGAGGTGGTCAGGAGGAACGGGAGGAGATGGGGATCGAGGAGGGGCTCTCCCCTGCTGCTAGGGTTAGCGGGGGTTTAGGTGGGCCTTGGGCTAGATTGGCAAGATGGGATGGCTGGTTTTAAAGAAAAAAGGACTTCTTATACCATTTTCCAATACAGAAAATAGAAAAAGGAAAAAATGAGAGAAAGGGAGGAAATTGCTTGAAGGGGTAAATAATTTCTGAAAGAGCTAAAAAATTGACATACGACCACTTTGACATAATTCGAAGTGTCACAACATGAAAAGGAGTCGACATAGAAAAGAACATGGACTTGAAAAATATTATGGATGTTAAAAGGAGTTTACATTGGAAGTGTGTTTTTGGTCAATTCCAAGTTAGTGGAATATTTTATAACAGCTCCCTAAATATTGGGAGAATATGTTTTAAAGACAAATAATCATATGAATTCCCTCAATTTAAATAGATCAAAAGATCTATGCAATTTATTTATTTGAGTTGCAAAATTAATGACATGATGGAATGATGAAATGATGAATGCGACAACCAGACGAATCACACGATGACAACAAAATAAAAGGGGATTCTTCTAGAGCATCCGTCCCGAGATGTTACATCCTCCTCTTCGAAGGAGGCCGGTCCCTTGGCGGCTCTAACCTTCATGTCCTTCGCAACCCGGGCAGCAATGAATGCCCTCTCCATCGTCTTGGTTGGCGCGGTCAGATTGTCCTTCGCCATGGTAGCTCTTCCCTCCAGGTTGGGGACCCACTCCATCTTGTTCACTAGGATGGGCAGTTTCCAGTCAGGCTTGACCCGGAGGCGTTGCAATCAGGCATCCACTACAGAATCTGGTTCTAGACGGAATTGATATGCATGGGGACGACTTCTGTTGGCAAATGGAATGACCCAAGGTGGCCAAACAACTAATCACACAACCAACCATGGATGTAAACTGTCAGGTTGTTTGCGTTACCTGGGTACAATCGCATCCAGTCGGTAGGACCATTGTACTCCCTTGCAAACATGTCCCTCTTCTGCAGTGGTGCAATGCCATGACGAAGGAAGTCAGCCCCCACATGTTAGATAGTCAACCCAGAAGCTTTGATATGGACGATCATGTTCAGCTCTGGGATGAGTTTGCCATCGATGAGGCCTGGATTGCTCCAGTCTCTTCCGCGCATGACGCATTCAGTCCACGCTGCGCAGAACTTGGGGGCTTTGTCATCCTTGATCCAGCACCAATCGCCCCTCCATTCTTCCCACTTTTCCGCAATGCTGGCCAACGAGGTAACCAAATCTTCCTTCTTTCCCTGAGGAACCCATCTTATATTCCCTGACCAATGGGATTTATCTTCTATCCGGGGGATGAAGAAGTGCATGAACAAGTCCACATTGGGGGCAATTCCAACAAAGTTCTCGCACAAGTGGGCAAAGATCGCCATGCATGCCATTGCGTTGGGCGTGAAATTTAGGAGGTGAAATCCATACACTGCTATCATGGCACAGAGGAAATCAGAGGAGGAAAGAGGCCACACTAGAACTATGCATAGAAGAAGCGATACGAATCTGATGGCGTCTTCTCTCTAGGTTTGTCCGGCAGAACTTTAGGTGCTTTATCCCCCTTTGTTTCTCTCCCCCACATATAGGCATACCTGTTGATTAAGGTATTGTCATCCAGGCTCAACGGGGAGATGACCACATATCTTTGTTGCTGCTTCTCCATCTCTTCTACTTTCCTCTTCCTCTGTTCGTCTACTAGGTCCGCAGATGCGGCCGTGTGCTTCCCCTTGAAGGAGGCCTCCTTCCTCCCCATATCTTGAGATCTCGAGGGAGGCAGATGATCTAGCAGTGCTCGATGGGATGGGGGCAGCGCTGGAAGCGGTTTTCTTGGCTTCAGGACAAAGATGAAGGATGGAGAAACGGATGCAAATGAGCGGTGCCCCTATGCATTGCCCTTTTATTTGGGGGACCCGCATGGGGGCGGTCTCTTTGCTATCTTTTTGGAAACTATTGTTTCTTTTACTGGCATTTTTTACTCTCCAATGGCTACACTTCCACAACCCCAGGACCTGAGGTAATAATGCAGAGTGGACATGGGACAAGAGGGCAGTATTTCTAGACGTGCCAAGCGAAACGTATGGCTCAGGCCCGGGGGCTTCTGTCGGGGTATACAAATAGGGGTAGTTTCTTACCCCTAGCTTGTGGACGGACGATAATGCATCCAGCCCAATAGCCTGAGTCTGTCGGGGAAAGAAACTACCACGACAAACAAACATCCAAGACCAAGACTCCTGCAAAAGCAACCTACAAAAGGCCAAGCAACGCCAGCAATAACAATACTACAGCCTAGGACGGGCCCGGAGCACGCCAAGCACGCCCCCGGTGCCTGCTGGGGACTGAGGCACGTGCATCTTCAGGAAGACCCGGCAAGCGCGAGCCGATCGGCCACCACTCCACCACATCGCAATACCAGTCACTTGTCGATGCATCGCCGAGCTCCCATATGGCTAAGTGGCAATCTCTAAGCATGTGGCGACACGCCGGAAGACAAATTATGCCCCCTTGACACCCGTCCAGAGGCGTGTTAAGTTGTGGTGCGATATTTAGCTAGAGAGGTGGTAGAAGCTTGTCAGGGATGCACCCCCGCATGCCACCTGGACTGCATTTATGAAATTTTGTCCTAAGTGCCAGAGTTAGGTATGATAGCACTGCTAGCTATCTAATCATTAGACAATGTCTATTTAGCCATTGTGGTTGCCCCTTAAGCTATAAAGGGAGGCCCAAGCCAGCCTAGCTAAAGATTCTGACTTTTGGACACTTGTACTCTATAAGTCTCCAATGTATCTATAATTTTAGATTGTTCCATGCTATTATATTATCTGTTTTGGATGTTTATATGCATTAATATGCTATTTTATATTATTTTTGGGACTAACCTATTAATCTAGAGCCTAGTGCCAGTTTCTGTTTTTTCTCCTTGTTTTTGATTATTACAGGTATGGAATATTAGACGGAGTCCAAACGGAATAAAATCTTCGCAATAATTTTTTCTTGAACAGAAGAGACCTACCAGGCATGGAGTGCAAGGCAAGGCACTTGCCAGGAGGTCACAAGCCAGGGGCACGGCCACCCCCTAGCCGCGCTTGGCAGACTTGTGACTCCCTGGCAGGAGTCCTAGCCCTAATCTTTGTCCTATAAATACCCTTTGGAGACCCCAACTCATAAGTCGAGATCACCGATTGCACATGTAGAGTGATCCTAGAGATCAATGCTCACTAAACACACAGAAGCTGAATAAAAGAGTCTTACATCCACATTAAGCGTCTTACACAAATGATGACCATGAAGGTCTCAGTCTTACAAGGATAGGGCCACTCGGGCCAAACACTAAGTCTAGAACAAGCAGCGGAAATCTTCGTCGAAAGCATGAACCCATGCCATCTACCTTAACCTACAGGCATTCTGACCGGGAAGTGTCCTAGCTCGCATGTTCGTCTCCAACGAACTCCTATTCTTCCATGCCTGGCCAATTAAATAACCAGTGGCAAGCCAATGAGTACTTTGAATGTACTCGCAAGCAACCCAAGAGCGGAACGAGGCAATAATGATGCATGATATAGCACTATAGGTAACTTGCGGAAAGCTGATTTTGTATGCAAGTGACATGATCAAGTAATAGTAAGTATGCATCAACAAATAACCAAGTATTCATGATAACACATTGCCGATACCATCATGGTATCAGTTGAACACATTCTGCTCACACCAAGTCATCGGACTTAGTTCATTTTTCATGCCCAGTCATCAGACTGGACTCACGTGACCTCTTGTCACTAACACACCCATACTCACTCCAATATTTTACGAAAACATTCGGACGTAGTCTAAGAAGGACCTCTAACTGTCCATGACCACGGACGTGGCTATTCGAATAGTTTTACACTCTGTAGAGGTTGCACACTTTACCCACAAGACTCGGGGAACTTCCGTGTCATCCACGACTCGCAGTATATACATACCCGAGGTAAGCACCCGAACAATGCGTTTCCCCCGGCGATACTAAACAAAGAGTCCACTCGATTGGTACCTAGCCCTCATGACGTACATCCCACGAGCCTTGCTCAAACAATACCGTCCATGAGGGGACCAATGGTGTGCCCGGTGCCTGTAAAGACAGCGTATGATCATACATCCGGTACGACCCCGTATCGAGAGTGACCACGCCACACCCTCCACTAGTAATACGGGCTCCTTGCCAGTACCCACCAAGGTAATCAACAAAGCCCCGTCCCATAAGGGGTATCGTGGCCGTGCATGTAAGGTTGGGACGGTCAGCAGACCTTAAATCTAATCCATTTTCGAAAACACACACCCATTTGTTCCGGTACACCACTTCTTTCTCAAGTGGTCACCCAACTCATCATCATCTCCCTCGGGCATTAGTGACACCCGACGGGGTTTTCGATAGAGTATTGAAAAAACACACCTCTCGATATCACCGTGCATAAGTCCCATCCCACTTGCGTAGAATCTACTAGCAACCTATCTACTCCCACCCGCACAACCCTCATAAGGTGGTAGGGTCGTGCTCGATGCAAGTATCAACGGCAAGCACCGAAGGCATCCCCCCGAAGGGGAAACCACCACATCATATGATCCATAATGGGAAGTAAAGTGCTATATGACATGCAAGTTAAAATAGTTTCTTGACATGGTCAAAGGGCTGCTTGCCTGGCTCGACATATTCTCCGGGGTCTTCGAAGTGTTCGAGTCCAACTTCTCCGTCAACGGCACAATCTATCCATGCGGAAATAGCGACAATAAATATACAAGCATGCAAACAGAGCACTCAATCTACCTATCAAAAATGTTCACCTATTTTGTTAAATCTCTAAAGTCATATTAAAAATATTTACAATAAATTTATCTGTGAAGACTATATTAGAAACACAATAACAGAGGCTAAAAAGGTGCTTTTAATAGGTTTTAAATAAAACTAGTGATAAAAACTCTTTTGGTAAATTGCACAGATGGCACTATTAAATTCTATACAATATTCTATGATTTATGGTGGAAAAAATAATTGCATTGGGCAATTATTTAGTCCTATGGGATTTTTGCAAAACCCACCAGAAAATAAAAAAAGGAAAAAGGGCACCAGACCTTGAGCTAGGGGCGGCCAGGGGCTGGGCCAGCCCATCTGGTCAGTC
The DNA here is from genome assembly GCA_022496015.1 of Hordeum marinum. Taxonomy (NCBI): domain Eukaryota; kingdom Viridiplantae; phylum Streptophyta; class Magnoliopsida; order Poales; family Poaceae; genus Hordeum; species Hordeum marinum. Next base: position 130,829,591 of record CM039676.1, on the reverse strand, counting down.
GGCCGGCCGCACGCACAGTCAGGTTCAAACCTGACGCGCGGGGGCCGGCTGCCAGCGGCTCAGGGGAGACGAGAGAGGGCGCGGGCGAGGGGAGGAGAGGCTGACAGGTGGGGACCACCTGTCAGGTCCGTCTTCCTCCTCGCGTCCGAGAGGGGAGCGGCTCACCGACAGCGAGGGAGGCCACGGCGAGGGGAGGAGAGTGTCGGAACAGGCTCGGGGAGGACCCGCCGGTCCTCTGGAGGTGGAGCGGATGGCGGAGGAGGAAGGGGTCGCCGGCGACGAGGAGGTCGCGGCGGAGGAGCTTCGGGACCATCCTAAAACGCCCGTCCCAGCCTGCAACAACGATGGGAGAGAGGGAGAATCGGGTCAGGAGGGCACGGGAGGACCATAGGGAGGAGAATGGTGACCAGAGTGGTGCCTTACCTAGAGATCAACGGCGGAGCTGCCGCGGCGAGCTTCGGCTCGATCCCGAGCACAGAGAGAGAGGGAAGGGCTCAGGCTTCACAGACAGCCTATTGGGGTGGAGAGAGAGGGATCAAAAAGGGAGAGAAGGCCTCCGGGGTGCCTTTTATAGGCGGGCCCGGTCCACCGAGGGCGCCGTGCGCCGGTGAGCACGGGGTGCTCACCACAAGCCACGGGAGGGAGAGGGGAGGCCCTAGGGGTCTTCCTGGGGTCAGTCCACGCCAGGGGGAGAGAGGAGAGAGGAGGGGAGGCGCGCGTGTGTGAGCTTTCGCATTGGCCGGCTCAGGCGGTGGCGGGCACGTGTGGAGGAGGGGGAAGGAGAGAGAGGGAGGAGAGGGCCGACCGCCTGCAGGGCTGCAGACGTCGAGGCCGACCAGACGGCGCCAGAGGGAGGCTCAAGGCGGCTAGGGCCATGCAGTGGCCAGCGGCTACAGTGCTGGTCAGCACTGTAGCACGCTCTGGAGCGCGGCTATTGCACACCATGGCATTCCCTTGGCGCCTTCTGCGCGTCCACCCATGTCCAGGGGATCTAGGGGAAGAAAACTAACTGGGCTAGGCCCTTGGATGCTCTAGCGAGGGATTAGAATAGAGGGAGAGAGGGAAAAGAGGTCCTGCCAGGTGGACCAGAGGGTAAAAATGGGGGTTTTCACCATCTCAATCATGGAGCTAGCTGTTGGGATTGCTATTGGAGGTGTTGGGGGTATGGGTGGAGCTGTGGTAAAAAGGAGGAGGCAAGGGTAAAAGGATTTGAGGTGAAAATGCCAGTTTTACATTTCTGGCAGAAGGTGTTTGATGATGTTTAGGGGGGATGAACTTGGATCATCTTGAGATTTGACAAGGTCAAGGGGTGATGGAAAACAAGAGTGATCACCAAGTTTGAGCTTAAGAGAAGAAAGTTCATAATGGGACCTAGGGAAAACCTAGAAATAGACAGAATCTGTTTTCTATAGATTCAAAGGGGTTAGGCTTTAACCCTTGATGCACCAGTTAGTGGATCATCACTAATTGGTCATTAGAGCATGCCCACAAAGTTTGTGGTCATGGGAAGACACTTCACAATGTAAAGTTGTCAAAATTTGAATCTGGACAGAAATGGATTTGGGTTGGTTTGATGAAGCAAACCAACTTGGATGGGGATGAAACTTTGCAAGATCACCACTTGTAATAGTGTTGACTTGCTGGAAATTCCTTGGATTTTACTAAGAATATTTCTTATAGAATCATTCCAAAAGTTCAATCTGAACAGAAAGGGTTTTGAGGGGTTTTGCCCATGTTATGATCAAGCCCTTGTGTTGAAACTCATATATATGGAAAATATATGTCCACTGAGTCTCTCTAAATTTTCTCAAATATTTCCCAAGCATTTAAATAATATTTCCCTTAGGAAAAGCCATTTCTGCCCTTAAGAAAAGCCTTTAAATAAAATATGAAAATAATCTTTAAAAATATTATTTGGTGGTTTTGAGAAGTCATATAAATAGTAGGTTTCAAATAAAGCATTTGGGAAGAAAGGATCCACCCAAATTGAGGACTTGTAGTTCAAACCTCAATTCAGGGGTTTTAGTGATCTTAAATTGAATAAATCCTTTTTGGTGAAAATAAATTTTGATAAATATATTTTTGAGCTATATTCACATGGCCTGATCATAGGGCAAGGAAATTTGGATCAAGGAAGATGAAGGTGGAGTGGAGTAGAACCTAACAGTGCCAAACTTGAACACTCAGGCAATTCAAACAAGCATCACATCAAACAAGCATGCACTCAAAAAGTTTTAGTTGGCTCCAAATTTTTATAAAACCAAACACAACAATGTGCCAAAATACAGGGTGTGACAGACCTTCCCCCCTTACAAGAACTCGTCCCCGAGATTCCTAGGCTAAGCGCTAAAAAGGTATGGAAACTCTAATCTGAGATAATCTTCACGCTCCCATGTTGCTTCTGCTTCCGTGTGGTTACTCCACTAGACCTTGAAGTACTTGATGGTGCGGCTTTGGGTGCAGCGCTCAGCTTCATCCAAAATGCGGACAGGCCTCTCACGATAAGTGAGATCTGGTTGAAGGTCGATGGCCTGATGGTCGATGTCTTTGTAGACGTCAGGGCGGTCGGGAACTTGCAAACACTTTCGGAGCTGCGACACGTGGAAGACATTGTGCACATCCGACAGCTCGGAAGGTAGCTCTAGCTGATAAGCAACTTCTCCTCGTCTCGAACTGATCCTCAAGGGTCCGATATACCTTGGCGCGAGCTTTCCTTTGACGTGAAAACGCTTGGTTCCCTTGAGAGGCGTGACGCGGAGGTAGACATAATCTCCAACGTCGAGGTTTAGTTCTCGGCGGTGAGAGTCGGCGTGGCTCTTCTGTCTTGACTCAGCGGTATTGAGGTGCTCACAAACAAGTTGAACTTGCTCTTCGGCTTCGCGGAGGATATCTGGTCCAAATATTAATCCTTCTCCAGTCTCCGACCAGTTGAGGGGAGTATGGCACTTGCGTCCATACAACACCTCAAATGGTGCCATCTGAAGGCTTGACTGATAGCTGTTGTTGTAGGAGAACTCGGCGAACGGTAAGCAATATTCCCACTTGGCTCCATATGCCAGAACACAAGCGAGGAGCATGTCTTCAAGTATCTGGTTTACTCGTTCCGATTGCCCACCGGTCTGGGGGTGGAAAGCAGTGCTGAAGGAGAGCTTGGTTCCCATCGCTTCTTGAAATTTGTTCTGAGGTGAACTGGGTTCCTCGGTCTGACACGATCTCCTTTGGAACTCCGTGGAGGCTTACAATCCGCTCAATGTAGAGGTTGGCTAACTTGTTGCCATCATAGGTGGTCTTGTCGGGAATAAAATGGGCGACCTTGGTCAGGTGGTCGACAATGACCCAAACGGAATCATGTCCCTTGCTTGACCTTGGTAAACCGGTGATGAAGTCCATCCCGATTTTATCCCACTTCCATTCAGGCACTTTAAGGGGATGGAGTAGTCCGGCGGGTCGCTGATGCTCAGCCTTGACCCTCTGGCATACATCACATTTAGCCACAAACGTGCCTATCTCCCACTTCATGCCATGCCACCAGAATCTTGCCTTGAGGTCTTGATACATCTTGGTTCCTCCTGGATGGATGGAGTAGGGAGTGCTATGAGCTTCTTGCAAGATCAGGTTCTTGAGCTCTTCTCTGTTGGGTACGCAAATGTGCTTCCCGAACCATACAACTCCTTGTTCATCCTCTGAGAATCCTAGGGCCTTGCCTGCCTTGATCTTCCTCTTGATGTCTTCAATGCTCTTGTGTCCCTTCTGGGCTTCTTTGATATCGTCCATCAAGGTAGGCTTCGCTTCAAGGTTGGTGAGAAATCCTGGCGCAACCAGTTCTAAGTCGAAGTTCTCAAGCTCAACATACAAAGCGGGTAGCCTTTCCTTAATCATAGCATTCAAGGAACAAGCCTTTCTGCTTAAGGCGTCGGCTACCACATTGGCTTTTCCGGGGTGGTATTGAACACTGAGGTTGTAGTCCTTGATCAACTCCAACCATGTTTGCTGCCTCATGTTCAATTCCCTTTGAGTGAAGATATACTTCAAACTCTTGTGGTCTATGAATATCTCACATCGCTTCCACAGAATATAATGCCGCCATGTCTTCAAGGCATGAACCACGGCTGCCAACTCTAGATCATGAGTTGCGTAGTTCTCTTCATGAGGACGTAGCTGTGTAGAAAGATATGCTACGACTCTGCCTTCTTGCATCAGAACACCTCCAAGCCCGGTTCTTGATGCATCACAATAAATCACAAACTCCTTGTGAATATCGGGGGTGGCCAAAACAGGGGTTGTGGTCAATCTCTTCTTGAGCTCCTGGAAGCTTTCCTCGCACTCAGCGGTCCACTTGAACTTCTTGTCCTTCTTCAGGAGATGGGTCATTGGTCGGGCGATGCTTGAGAATCCTTCTAGGAACTTGCGGTAATATCCCACGAGTCCGAGAAAGCTCCTGACTTCCTTCACTGTGGTTGGGGTTTGCCATTCAGTCACGGCTTCAATCTTGGCAGGGTCTACTGATAGTCCCTCCGCAGTCAACATATGACCCAAGAATCCAACTTCATGCTGCCAGAATTCACACTTGCTGAACTTGGCATAAAGCTAGTGCTCTCGAAGCTTCTCTAGGACCAACCTCAAGTGCTCTTCATGTTCCTCTTTAGACTTGGGGAAGACAAGGATGTCATCAATGAAGACAACAACAAACTTGTCCAAGTACTCCATGAAGACTTTATTCATGAGGTACATGAAGTAGGTCGGGGCATTCGTCAATCCGAATGACATGACTGTGTATTCATACAAGCCATACCGGGTCACAAATGTTGTCTTCGGAATATCTTGAGGTCTGATCTTCAGCTGATAGTACCCAGACCTGAGATCTATCTTGGAGAACACCTTGGCTCCATTCAACTGATCAAACGGGTCTTCAATCTTGGGGAGTGGATACTTGTTCTTTATTGTGACCTCATTGAGAGAACGGTAATCGACGCAGAGTCTGATAGTGTCGTCTCTCTTTGACACAAATAGAACAGGAGATCCCCAAGGAGAGGCACTAGGGCGAATAAATCCTTTCCTGAGCTGCTCTGCTAGTTGCTTCTTCAATTCAGCCAACTACTCGGATCCCATCCTATACGCCTTCTTAAAGATGGGCCTTGATCCGGGCATAAGCTCAATGATGAACTCAATGTCGCGGTCAGGAGGCATCCCAGGCAGCTCATCAGGAAACACATCCGGGTATTCACATACTACTGGCACTTGATCCAACTCAACTCCCGACAGGCAGTTAACCTGAGGGGCTTGCGTGGAGACAGGGTTGGGGACATACTTGACTTCCACACCTCGGTTGTTGGTCATGGTGACAGTCCTCTTGGCACAGTCTAGTAAGCCTTGGTGCTTAGTCAACCAGTTCATGCCAAGGATAATATCCTAGCCGGGTGAATCCAGAACTATAAGGTCTTCTAGGAAGTCTACCCCGTTGATATCAATCTTCACCCCCTTACACCCAAATCCAGACTTCATAACTAAACCAGGGGTTTCTATCAGCATACAACTACCCAAGGGTGTAGGCTCCATGCCACTCTCTAGTGCAAACTTTTGGGTGACAAAAGAATGCGAAGCTCCACAATCAAACAATACTATTGCTAGGGTTGAGTTGACGAGGAACGTACCCAGTATGACATCCGGGTCTTCCTAGGCTTCCTCTGCGGTGACGTGATTCACAGATCCCTTGCCATTATTAGGCTGGTTGCAAGGAGCTGGGTTCCTTGGCAGTGCTCCTCGGGCTTGTCCTTGAGCTAGCGCATTGGGGCGCGGTACATCAGGCTTCCTATTGGGACAAAGCCTAGAGACGTGTCCAGACTGACCACATCCAAAGCAGGTGCCTTGCCCAGGGTTGTTGTTGAGGTTCCTGCCACCATTTTGTTGTTGGGGTTGTAGTTGTAGGTTGGCCTGGGATTGGCATACTGCTGAGGCTGGTATCTCGGACGAGGCGCAGGAGGTCTAGCCTGTTGTGGCTGATAGGTTGGCTTGGCTGGAGCTGGCTGCTATGGGCGAGGCTTCTGGTTGCTTGAGCTTCCTTTGCTGATCATCTTGCGCTTGCGAGTGTCGTCGATGGCACGATGCTTGTCTTCCAACATGACGGTTTTGTTTACCAGATCAAAGAAGGTGCGGCAGTCGCAAATGATGAGCTGATACTGCAGAATTTGCTGATGTCCTTCCATGAAGCGTTCCTTCTTGGCAGCCTTCGTGCTGACGTCTTCAGGTGCATACCTTGACAGCAGGTTGAACTTCTACAGGTAATCCTTGACAGAGCCACTTCCTTGCTTCAGCATTCGAAACTCTCTCTTCTTGATAGCCATGATCCCAGATGGAATATGGGCAGTGCGGAATCCTTCCTTGAAGTCATTCCACGTGATCAGACACTCTCCCTGCATGACCTTGAATCCATCCCACCATGCTCGGGCGGTACCTCCGAGGCAGTGAGAGGCATAAAGCACCTTCTCACGATCCTCATTGCAGTTGACCAGGGCAAGGAGGTGCTCGACGGTGCGGATCCAGTCATCAACATCCAACGGCTCAGTAGTCTCACTTAAGGTTGGGGGCGAGTTTCTCATGAACTCAGACAGCGTGAAGCGGCCATTGTCGTTCCTACCCTGCTGCTGGTTGTTCATGAGAGCCTGGGCCATCTGCTGGAGAGCAACATTGTTGGCCTGGCGCTCCTCCTGGAGAACTTGGAGAAACTGAGCTATGGTCATGTTCTCTGGCGGAGGTGGTGGCGGGGGAATGTCGCCTTGTGGCTGCTCCTGGTGTCCTCCAGCGTGAGCAGCCCCACCATCACCCTGCTGCTGGCTCGAGTTGCTGGCTTCGGGGTTGGTGAAGGAGCTGTTGTCGGTAGCAGTCACCATCCTGTTGGGATCAGCCAAGTCAAACAACTAGGGTCGACAAGAGGATAAGAAAAACGTAAAGCGCACCTAAGGGGGTCGGTCGAGTGCAAGTGTGAAGAAACGAAGGTCAAAAGACCAACAACATAGATTAAGATAGACGATGTAGTTGCTTACATGTTGCCCAAGGCAAAAGCGCGACTTGCATCGGAACACACAAACAACGAAACAACAACAAGCACACATGGTTTCATATGAACCATTTCACGGACTCAACTACGCATGAGGGATACATGTCTGATCCTACCCTAGGGGTTCTCGGATTCAGGTGGTGGAGTGCTCGGTCTCATTGTCACGCTCCTCTGGGTCTTCCTCTGGCTCATCCTCATAACGAGCATCATTCCCGGTCGACGGGGTCGGGGAACGAGGAGGCCCATCCCAACGACGCCTTACGCGTGGGTTAGTGAAGAGCTTGTGGTACTCCTTCGCACTCATGCGACATCTACGCGCAGGTGCATCACTGGCTAGGGGTACTCCTCCTCGATAAGCGATAGCTGGTCATCCCTCGGGGGCTCCATCCTTCTTGATCTTGTCTGGCTTAGTCTTGGCTTGTCAAAGTAGCCCTCGGGTGTGGTGAAGTTCCTCGCGGAGCTTCACAGATTCCATCACCAAGTTGTGAACCAGACTATCGGCGGAGATACTGAAGTAGGTCTAGAACCGGCGTGATGCGCCATCCTCCTTGGCCGGAATCAGCGTCCAACTCTCGCCCAAGTCATCCTTCCTGAAGGGAAGGTAGCGAGTAGCTGGCTCATCAGCCATCTCCGGAATGATGTCTCGAAGGTGTAGGAGGGCCTTGCGTCCAGCTGTCTCGACGGCAAGTATCATAGTCTCCATCCGTGGTCCTTCAAAGAACCAACTGGTCGGTGAGTCGTTTGCCTTCACGACCACATCCATGTGGTACTCCTTTGTGACGGCATCGACCCAGTGCTCGTGGTAGAGGAAAATGGGTGGTTGACGAAACTGGCACTTCTTCAGGCTGTGCCCAACGAGTAAGGGAAGCCGGATGTCAGCAAGGCTTCGGGTACGACGGCCATCTACAAAGGTTTGAAATGAGGAGAGTCAGCAAAGTGTTGTGTGAAGCATAGGAGAGATAAATAGTGCAGAATTTCTAAGTTCCAAAGCTAGGTGTAGTTTTGAAAACGGCTTTAATCCTACTAATGTCCATGCTAACTAAGGGCTTCCTATAGTCAAGATGGCTCTGATACCAGCTTTGTGGGGACCCCGACTCATAAGTCGAGATCACCGATTGCACGTGTACAGTGATCCTAGAGTCAATGCTCACTGAACACACAGAAGCTGTATAAAAGAGTCTTACATCCACATTAAGCGTCTTACACAAATGATGACCACGAAGGTCTCAGTCTTACAAGGATAGGGCCACTCGGGCCAAACACTAAGTCTAGAACAAGCAGCAGAAATCTTCGTCGAAAGCGTGAACCCATGCCATCTGCCTTAACCTAGAGGCATTCTGATTAGGAAACGTCCTAGTTCGCATGTTCATCTCCAACGAACTCTTCAACAAACTCCTGTTCTTCCATGCCTGGCCAATTAAATAACTAGTGGCAAGCCAATGAGTACTGTTAATGTACTCGCAAGCAACCCAAGAGCGGAACAAGGCAATAATGATGCTTGATATAGCACTATTGGTAACTTGCGGAAAGCTGATTTTGTATGCAAGTGACATTATCAAGTAATAGTAAGTACGCATCAACAAATAACCAAGTATTCATGATAACACATTGCCGATACCATCACGGTATCAGTTGAACACATTCTGCTCACACCAAGTCATGGGACTTAGTTCATTTTTCATGCCCAGTCATCGGACTGGACTCACGTGACCTCTTGTCACTAACACACCCATACTCACTCCAATATTTTACGAAAACATTCGGACGTAGTCTAAGAAGGACCTCCAACTGTCCATGACCGCGGACGCGGCTATTCGAATAGTTTTACACTCTGCAGAGGTTGCACACTTTACCCACAAGACTCGGGGAACTTCTATGTCATCCACGACTCGCGGTATATACATACCCGAGGTAAGCACCCGAACAATGCCTTTCCCCCGGCGATACTAAACAAAGAGTCCACTCGATTGGTACCCAGCCCTCATGACGTACATCCCACGAGCCTTGTTCAAACCGTACCATCCATGAGGGGACCAATGGTGTGCCCGGTGCCTGTAAATCTAATCCGTTTTCGAAAACACACACCCATTTGTTCCGGTACACCACTTCTTTCTCAAGTGGTGACCCAACTCATCATCATCTCCCTCGGGCATTAGTGACACCTGACGGGGTTTTCGAAAGAGTATTGAGAACACACACCTCTCGGTATCACCGTGCATAAGTCCCATCCCACTTGTGTAGCATCTACTAGCAACCTATCTACTAGCAACCTCTCGGTAGGGTCATGCTCGATGCAAGTATTAATGGAAAGCACCGGAGGCATCCCACCGAAGGGGAAACCACCACATCATATGATCTATAATGCCGGAAGTAAAGTGCTATATGACATGCAAGTTAAAATAGTTTCTTGACATGGTCAAAGGGCTGCTTGCCTGGCTCGACAAATTCTCTGGGGTCTTCGAAGTCTTCGAGTCCAACTTCTCCGTCAACGGCGCAATCTATCGATGCGGAAATAGCGACAATAAATAAACAAGCATGCAAACAGAGCACTCAATCTACCTATCAAAAATGTTCACCTGTTCTGTTAAATCTCTAAAATCATATTAAAAATATTTACAATAAATTTATCTATAAAGACTATATTAGAAACACAATAACAGAGGCTAAAAAGGTGCTTTTAATAGGTTTTAAATAAAACTAGTTATAAAAACTCTTTCAGTAAATTGCACATATGGCACTATTAAATTATATACAATATTCTAAGATTTATGGTGGAAAAAATAATTGCATTGGGAAATTATTTAGTCTTGTGGGATTTTTGCAAAACCCACCAGGAAATAAAAAAAGGAAAAAGGTACCAGACCTTGGGCCAGGGGCGGCCAGGGGTTGGGCCGGCCCATCCGGTCAGCCGGCCGGCCGCACGCGCAGTCAGGTTCAAACCTGACGCGCGGGGCCCAGCTGCCAGCGGCTCAGGGGAGAGGAGAGAGGGCGTGGGCAAGGGGAGGAGAGGCTGACAGGTGGGGACTGTCCGTCTTCCTCCTCGCGTCCGAGAGGGGAGCGGCTCACCGACAGCAAGGGAGGCCTCGGCGAGGGGAGGAGAGGGTCGGAACGGGCTCGGGGAGGACCCGCCGGTCCTCTGGAGGTGGAGCGGATGGCGGAGGAGGACGGGGTCGCCGGCGATGAGGAGGCCGCGGTGGAGGAGCTTCGAGACCGTCCTCATACGCCCGTCCCAGCCTGCAACAATGACGGGAGAGAGGGGGAATCGGGTCAAGAGGGCACGGGAGGACTAGAGGGAGGAGAATGGGGACTGAAGTGGCGCCATACCCGGAGATCGACGACGGAGCTGCCGCAGCGAGCTTCGGCTCGATCCCGAGCACAAAGAGAGAGGGAAGGGCTCAGGTTTCACAAGCAGCCTATTGGGGTGGAGAGATCAAAAAGGGAGAGAAGGCCTCCGGGATGCCTTTTATAGGCGGGCCCGGTCCACCGAGGGCGTCGTGCACCGGTGAGCACGGGGTGCTCACCATAGGCCACGGGAGGGAGAGGGGAGGCCCTAGGGGTCTTCCTGGGGTCAGTCCACGCCAGGGGGAGAGAGGAGAGAGGAGGGGAGGCGCACGCGTGTGAGCTGTCGCATTGGCCGGCTCGGGTGGTGGCGGGCACGCGCGGAGGAGGGGGAAGGTGAGAGAGGGAGGAGAGGGCCGACCGCCTGCAGGTCTGCAGACGTCGAGGCCGCTCAGACGGCGCCAGAGGGAGGCTCAAGGCAGCCAGGGCCATGTAGTGGCCAGCGGCTACAGTGATGGTCGGCACTGTAGCATGCTTTGGAGCGCGGCTATTGCAGGCCATGGCATGCCCTTGGCGCCTTCTGCATGTCCACCCATGTCCAGGGGATCCAGAGGAAGAAAACTAACTGGGCTAGGCCCTTGGATGCTCTGGGGAGGGATTAGAATAGATGGAGGCAGGGAAAATAGGTCCTGCCAGGTGGACCAGACGGTAAAAATAGGGGTTTTCACCATCTCAATCATGGAGCTAGCCGTTGGGATTGCTACTGGAGGTGCTGGGGGTATGGGTGGAGCTGTGGTAAAAAGGACGAGGCAAGGGTAAAAGGATTTGAGGTGAAAATGCCAGTTTTACATTTCTGGCAGAAGGTGTTTGATGATGTTTAGGGGGGGTCAAATGAACTTGGATCTTCTTGAGATTTGACAAGGTCAAGGGGTGATGGAAAACAAGAGCGATCACCAAGTTTGAGCTTAAGAGAAGAAAGTTCATAATGGGACCTACGGAAAACCTGGTAATAGATAGAATCTATTTTCTATAGATTCAAAGGGGTTAGGCTTTAACCCTTGATGCACCACTTAGTGGATCATCACTAATTGGTCATTAGAGCATGCCCACAAAGTTTGAGGTCAAGGGAAGTCACTTCACAATGTAAAGTTGTCAAAAATTGAATCTGGACAGAAATGGATTTGGGTTGGTTTGATGAAGCAAACCAACTTGGATGGGGATGAAACTTTGCAAGATCAACACTTGTAATAGTGTTGACTTGATAGAATTTCCCTAGATTTTGTTGAGAATATTTCTTATAGAATCATTCCAAAAGTTCAATCTGAACAGAAATGCTTTTGAGGGGTTTTGCTCATGTGATGATCAATCCCTTGTGTTGAAACTCATATATATGGAAAGTATATGTCCACTGAGTCTCTCTAAATTTTCTCAAATATTTCCCAAGAATTTAAATAATTTTTCCCTTAGGAAAAGCCATTTCTTCCCTTAAGAAAAGCCTTTAAATAAAATATGAAACTAATCTTTAAAAATAATATTTGGTGGTTTTGAGAAGTCATATAAATAGTAGGTTTCAAATAAAGCATTTGGGAAGAAAAGATCCACCTAAATTGAGGACTTGCAGTTCAAACCTCAATTCAGGGGTTTTAGTGATCTTAAATTGAATAAATCCTTTTGGTGAAAACAAATTTTGATAAAAAATATTTTTGAGCTATATTCACATGGCATGATCATAGGGCAAGGAATTTGGATCAAGGAAGATGAAGGTGGAGTGGAGTAGAACCTAATAGTGCCAAACTTGAACACTCAAGCAATTCAAACAAGCATCACATCAAACAAGCATGCACTCAAAAAGTTTTAGTTGGATCCAATTTTTATAAAACCAAACACAACAATGTGCCAACATACAGGGTGTGACAAACCCAAATATTCCCCCAATACCAAATGGATCCACAAAAATGGTTTTCCGCTGCAAGAAGTCTCCGTTCCCGAGAGATCCAATCTTGGAGCCTTTTTCGGTAATCTGCTGGAGGCGGATTCGATCACGGAGGACATCTACATCAACTCCAGTGCCCCTCCAATGATGCGTGAGTAGTCCACCACATACCTACGGGTCCATAGCTAGTAGCTAGATGGCATCTTCTGTCTCTTTTTTGCTTCAATACCATGTTCTTCATGATCTTCATGGAGATCTATCCGATGTAATACTATTTTGCGGTGTGTTTCTCGAGATCGGTTAATTGTGGGTTTATGTTTAGATTATCCATGAATAGTATTTGAGTCTTTTTTGAATTCTTACATGCATTGTTTCATATATTTTCAAGTCTCTTCGAGTTATTTGTTTTGTTTGTCCAACTAGATTGGTAATTCTTGCAATGGGAGAAGTTCTTAGTTTTGGGTTGAATCTTGCGGTGTCCTCACCCTGAAATAGGAGGGGTAGCAAGGCATGTATTGTATTGTTACCATCAAGGATAAAAAGATGGGTTGTTCATCATATTGCTTGAGTTTATCCCTCTACAGCATGTCATCTTACCTAATGCGTTACTCTGTTCTTCATAAACTTAATACTCTAGATGCAGGCACGATTCGGTTGATGCGTGGAGTAATAGTAGTATATGTAGAATCATTTCGGTCTACTTGACACGGACATGATGCCTATATGCCTACTCATTGCCTTGGATATCTTCATAATTATTCGTTATTCTATCAATTTCTTGGCATTAATTTGTTCACCCACCATGATATTTTCTTTCAAGACAGAAGCCTCTAGTGAAACATATGGCCCCCGGGTCTACTTTCCATATTATATTTTCAGATCTATAAACCGAAAATACCTTGCTGCAATTTATTTACTTATTACTTTCCACAATCTTTTACATCTATATTTTTTAGATCTAATCCTTGCAAATAACTGTGAAGGTATTGACAACCCCTTTATAGCGTTGGGTGCAAGAGTTCGATTGTTTGTGTAGGTGCATCCATTGGTTACTTGCTTGTTCCTCCTACTGGATTGATACCTTGGTTCTCATCAACTGAGGGAAATACTTATTTACTTTGCTGCATCATTGTTTCCTCTTCAAGGGAAAACCAACGCAAGCTCAAGAGGTAGCAAGAAGGATTTCTTGCGCCGTTGCCGGGGAGGATACATAGCAAGTCAAGACAAGAAGTCTCTCGTCAACTTGCCAATTTCTGACGCCGTTGTCGGGGAGTATACACATCAAGACTACCAAGTACCCATCACAAAGTCATCTCTTGCATTTATATTATTTGCCATTTGCCTCTCGTTTTCCACTCCCCCACTTCTACAACAATTTTTAGAAAATACCAAAAACATTTGCCTTTCTATTCACCCTTCTTCCGTTCCCCTTTTCGTTTGCCTTTTGCTTCCTTGCGTGCTAGATTTATTCATTGCCACCATGTCTAAATCTTGGAAGGTTATCATTGAAAATTTTGAGGGTATTACTAGTGCTAATCTTGAGAATTGTTTTGGATCTTGCTCTCTAGATCATGAATCTAAACCTCCTCCTAATTATAAAGTTAAAACTTTTCAAGTGGGAGACGGTAATATTATTTGGAAGAGTGTTATTCAAGAGTTCTTCAATTGTATTGGAATAATGCCTATGAATAATAAATCTATTATTCTTAGCACAAATTGTTATGTTGATCCTATTGACATGCTCGTTTAAAAATTGGAAAGGAAATTTGTGCGCATCCATCCTGCTTTGCAAGAGGATTTTTATGAACTTCCCCAAATTAATCATCCTAAGGCCAAAATGATTGCCATGATCATCCTTATGCATGAATTTCATTTTATTATACAAGAAGCTAGGAAAAATTTTGCTTTCGATAAAAAGGATATTGGGCACCCTTCGATTAAAAAAATTCTACACGATTAAACCTATGATGAATTTGGTTGGATCACTAGGGGCATTTATGTAGGATTCAATGAGGATTGGTTAGTAGAAAAAATCAGGGACCAGTTAAAAATAAAATACGCATCTTATATGATAATATATATGGTGATGATCCAGGTTATGAGAATGGATTGCTTAGTAAAGATGAAAATACCTAGATCTATTGCGTTATGCCTAGCTAGGGGCATTAAAGAATAGCGCTTGTTGGGAGGCAGCCCAATTTTATTATTTTGTTCTATTTTTCGCTTCTGTTTTTGAGTGTTTCACACATTATTACTTCTGTAGTAATTGTGTTTTGGTGTGTTAATTAGTGTTTGAGCCAAGTAAGACCTTTGGGATGGTCTATGGTGGTTGTTGATTTGATCTTGTTGAAAAAACACAAACTTTTGTACCCAGTCCAGGAATTTTCTAATTTTTTCAGAGTGTTAAATGAGTCTGAAATTTTTACAAAATATTAATATATAAATTTCCCAAGTTTTCCTAAGTTTTCAGAATTTTTGGAGGTACTGAAGTATACTAAGATTTCAGATTTCTACAGACTGTTCTGTTTGTGACAGATTTTTTTTTCTTTGTGTTGTTTACCTATTTTGATGTATCTACGGGTTGTATCGGGGGGGGTATGAACCATGGAGAAGTTATAATGCAGTAGATATTTAACCAATATAAATAAACAATGAGTTCACAACAGTACCTAAAGTAGTGATTTATTTTTCCTATACTAACGGATCTCACGAGTTTTCTGTTGAGTTTTGTCCTGTGAAGTTTTCAAGTTTTGGGTAAAGATTTGATGGACTATGGAATAACGAGTGGAAAGAGCCTAAGCTTGGGGATTCCCAAGGCACCCCAAGCCGTATTCAGGGATGACAAAGAGCCTAACCTTGGGGATGCCCCGGAAGGCATCCCCTTTTCGTCTTCAATCCATCGGTAAATTTACTTGAGTCTATATTTTTATTCACCACATGATATGTGTTTTTCTTGAAGCGTCTTGTATGATAAGAGTCTTTGCTATTTAGTTTGCCACAATAATTCTTGCTGCACACATAGTTTTAGAGAGACACACATTAATCGTGAATTTATTAGAATACTCTATGTGCTTCACCTATATCTTTTGAGCTAGGCAATGTTGCTCTAGTACTTCACTTATATCTTTTTAGAGCACGGTGGTGTTTTATTTTATAGAAATCATTGAACTCTCATACCTCACTTATATTATTTTGAGAATTCTTAAACGGCATGGTAATTGGTTTAGGTTATGAATTTAGTCCTAATATGATAAGCATCAAAGATGGATATAATAATATTTCCATATTAAGTGCATTGAGTATTATGAGAAGTTTGATTCCTTACATAAAGTTTTAATATATAAATATCGTAATATTAAGAGTCATGCTAGGAAGTAATTATGAATTGGTAAAATACTTGTTTAAAGGATTGCGATTCCCATAGCATGCACATATGGTGAACCGTTATGTAAGGAAGTCGGCGCATGATTTGTTTATTGATTGTCGACCTTTGTGTGAGGGTTGGGAGCGCGCAATGGTTTACTCCTACCAACCTCTCCCCTTGGGGCATGCGTCTAATACTTTGCTTCGATGACTAATAAACATTTCCAATAAGTATGTGTGTTCTTTATGAATAATGTGATTCCATGGATAATACGCACTCTCACGCTTCCACTTTTGCTAGCATCTCTAGTACCGCGCAACTTTCGTCGGTGCAATAAACCCACCTTCCTGAAAACAGACACCATATATCTTTCGTCAAAACAGGCACCATACCTATCTATTAAGGCATTTCCGTAGCCATTCCGAGATATATTTCCATGCAACTTCCACCATTCCGTTTATCGTGACACGCACCCCCATTTTGATATTGCTTTGCATGATCATAAGATAGCTAGCATGATGTTTTCAAGGCTTGTTTTTTGATGTCATTTTTTATGCTAGATCATTGCACACCCCAGTACACCGCCGGAGGCATTTATATAGATTCATATTTTGTTATAGATATCAAGTTGTAATTCTTGAGTTGTAAGTAAATAAAACTGTGATGACCATCATTATTAGAGCATTGTCCCATGTGACGAAAGGATGACGGAAGCTATGATTCCCTCACAAGTGGGGATGAGACTCCGGACTTTGTTGAAAATAAAAGAGGCCAGCGAAGCCCAAACAAAAAAATAAAGAGGCCTTAGATTCCAATAAAATAAAATAAAATAAAATGAGAGAAAGAGAGAAGGGACAATGCTACTATTTTTTTCTTCCACACTTGTGCTTCAAAGTAGCACCATGATCTTCACGATAGAGAGTCTCCTATTTTGTCACTTTCACATACTAGTGGAAATTTTTCATTATGTAACTTGGCTTGTATATTCCAATGATGGGCTTCCTCAAATTGCCCTAGGTCTTCATGAGAAGGCAAGTTGGATGCACACCCACTTAGTTCCCTTTCGAGCTTTCATACACTTATAGTGCTAGTGCATTCGTTGCATGGCAATCCCTACTCACTGACATTGATATCTATTAATGGGCATCTCCATAGCCCGTTGATATGCCTAGTTGATGTGAGACTATCTTCTCCTTTTCTTTCACAACCTCCACCATATTCTATTCCACCTATAGTGCTATATCCATGGCTCATGCTCATGTATTGCGTGGGAGTTGAAAAAGTTTGAGAAAATAAAGGTGTGAAACAATTGCTTGACTTATCATCAGGGTTGTGCATGATATCAATACTTTGTGTGAGGAAGATGCAGCATCCCAGACTATATGATATTGTAGGGATAACTTTCTTTTGCCATTATATTTGAAGAGCTACAATTGCTTGCTAGTATGCTTGAAATATTATTGTTTTTATGTAAACATTAAGCTTTTGTTTTGAGTCTTATGGATATGAATATTCATGCCACTGTTGGCATTCTGGGAATGGGGGTACCCAACCCTACATGCCTGCGGCCCAGTACATGGCCCAGTTCGTCAGCCAGGAGTGGCCTGGCGTGGCACTACTCAAGACAAGGCCCTCGGGAGGGCCCCAAGCTCGTGAGGAGGGATGACATCAAGGCCATCAAGGATGGAACTCCTTAGGCCCCCCCTGAGCGGCGGAGATCTCTATGCAGGGCCCGACCTCAGGAGTCAAGGGTGACGCAAGGAAGGATAGGCGGTCGCCAGCACGCCAAGCGGCGTAGTTTCCTCTTTGGTGCAAAGGGAGCAAGGATGTACGCGTGTTCCCAAAGCGCCGCCCAAAGGTTTCCTTTCCGGTGCAACAAGACCACGACAACAAGCCACGTAGGATGGATGTCATCGCCGAGCCCACCACTGCATCACCAATAGCTACTTTGTAGTCGAAGACCACCTTTGGATAGTGCATGGATGTACTCCTATCCCCCTTCAAATTTCTCCATTGTGGGATCCCTTCCCGCCATTGTGATAAGGGAAGAGAACCCAGGCCGCTTCTATATATAAAGGTAGGTCACACCGTAGAGGGGATATGATCCAACACTTAGCCACTCAACACACCACCGCAAGGCAGAGAGCCAGGAACACTTCTTGAGCGCACTCGTGAGGCTCAAGCTCATTGTGCTTGTTCCTCCACCAAACCCTCCACGAGAGGCAATCCACCAAAGCAGGAGTAGCGTATTACGCTTTGTGGCAGCCGAACCTGGATCAACTGTCATGTTCATCTTCTTCCTCGCCATCGAGCGAGTTGGTTGTAGCAACCATCGAGTAGCGAGATAGGTTGGGCAAGGCCGTAGGAAACCTTCACACACGCCCCTGTGTTCAAACCTTAAGGGTTTTGCGAAGCTCGAAATCCGACATTTCACTTTCCATGTAGGGGGCGTGTCGAAGTCTTCCTCGAGCCAAGCTCTTCCTCCACCTCTCTGCTTCGATGGCTGGCGCCCGCTAAGCCCGCGCCGAACGCCGAGCCGCCCGCGTCACCCAAAACGCACCCGTGGGCCGCGCCGGCGCTGGTCGGTCCCTTTCGCCTACGGCCAACAATGCCACGGGCCCGAACGCCCACGAACATCAAGACTCCTCCCAGCCTCCCACCGTGTAGCACGACAACCGCATCGCCACTCCATCGATTTTCCCAGGGACCGGGTCGTCCTCCCATGTCCGACCCAGGCCGGCGCACGGTTCGGGCGCCCTCGCCATGGCGAACGAGCTGCTCCAGTACCAGCCCGCCCGCGACCACTACGATGACTAGCTTCGGCGTATCGCATAGCTCATCAGCGCATCGGGCGATGCTTCGGCCCTCTCCTACTCGCTCTGACCCCAACCCTCTCTAGCGGATGATGGGGCCCATGATGTGCCGCCACCTCCTCCACATCGGGACGTCAACCCCAAGCCCAGGCATGAAGCGCGCCCGCGCGACCAGCCCCGCGGGCCGCGAGCAAGGGAAAGGGATGAAGTGAGCTACCAAGTGGTGCCCCGACTGCACGTCGACGTGCGCGCGCTCCCCTCGTTGCCGAACCAGCGCCATGACAAGGTACCGGTCAAGGTGGCCCCTTAGAAGCGTCAAGACCAGATCCCACCCACATGTGCAGCAGCACCCTTCGAGCCGGAGGGCTGACTCTCCATCGTGCCGAAGCTCCATCCAACTACATGGCCCTGGGAGTTCAAACCCAATCTACCGCCTCGCTACGACGACATTGCGTACCCTGCCGAGTTCCTACTTGTAACACCTTGTTATGCCTCTAGACTGGCCTCATAGACCAACTCTAGTCTTTCCTGCGCACTTTGTCCTCACTCGTGCGCACCCGGGACCAACTTCTCGGTCGGTCACCCATCCTAGAATCGCTCCAAGCCAAGCACGCTTAACTTTGGAGTTCTTTTCGAGTGGGCTCCCAGAAAAGAAGGAATTCCTTCTTGATATGAGTAGTCTATCATTCCTATTAAGCCAGGCTCTCACACTACTGCTCTACTTGCCATGGCGCTCAAGGGCGGCATGCTCTCCTAGTTCCTCAACCTCCCGGAGGGATCCATCACCTCCTGGTAAGGCCTGCGCAAACGCTTCATCGCCAACTTCCAAGGCACCCGCGACCACGTACTCACCGCGAACACCCTGTCGCGTGTGAAGCAACAGGATGGGGAGACCCTACACAAGTACATCAGTGCTTCACCATCACGCACCTCAAGATCCCGAAGGCGGCGGATGAGGCCATCATCTCTTCTTTCATTGACGGTAGCACGGACACCTAGATGAAAGAAGAGCTCGCCATGAACGATGAGCCCCGCACTGCCCTGGAGATGTTCAACCTGGCGAACAGGTGTGCCAAGGCCAAGGAAGGCCGCCTGACTGTCCGTGAGGTTCCGACAGCAGAGCCAGAGGAGAAGAAGACCAAGGCCTAGGAGGTGAAGCGCAAAGCCCCGACAGTACTCGCATCCGAGCTTGAGCCAAAGCGCATCCGAGGCAAGGACCACCTTGCAGGGGGAGACCAACCTGCATCTTCCATGGCACCAACAACCATGACACCGCCGACTACTAGGAGCTCAGGCTGGTCGGCGCTGGGCACTTCGACTGACGCCTCAGACGCACCTATCACGGCATTGGATGCGGCGGAGGCCGCTGGGACAACATGGACCAGCGACAGGGGCGGCGCGACCAGCCTCTGAAAGACAGCCGGCGCGATCAACCTCAGGAAGATCGCTGGCGCGACCTGCCTCGGGAGGACCACTAGTGCGATGACCCCTTGGAGGGGTTGCAATGCGGCCAACCTCGTGAGGTAGGTCTGCCACCACCACTGCCTCCACCAAGAAGGAAGGAAGAGGACAGGTAGGACGACGGGGCTGGAGGCTTCCAGGAGATCAGGGTCATGGCATGCATCCTAGGCGGCGCTCAGGCCCCGGCCTCCAACCGCCTCTTCAAGCCATTCGCGCGGGAAGTGAACGCGGCACTCCCGAAGCCCGAGACCATGCGCCCCCTCAAGTGATCCTAGACTGCCATCACTTTCGACTCGAGGGATCAGCTTAGGTGCTCAGCCATGGCCGTCAAGCTCCCCATGTTTTGCACCCCGACCATCAGGAATGTCCTCGTCACCAAGACCCTCATCAACAGTGGAGCCGGGCTCAATGTCCTCTCCATCGAGACTGTCGAGACACTCCAAGTACCATACGACCAACGTATGCCGACCAAGCCCTTCTCAGGATACATTGATGGCTCCAAAGTACCCATTGGGCAAGTGCGCCTGCTCGTCACCTTCGGTGGGTGCAAGAACTACCACACCGAGACCATCGTCTTCGACGTCGCCGACATCCACCTCCCATACAATGCCTTGGGTACCCAGCCCTCGCCAAGTTCATGGCGACAACCCATCACAGCTACAACGTCCTCAAGATGTCGGGGAGTGGCGGCGTTATCACCATCACCTACGATTAGAAGGATGTCATTTGCTCCCTCGACCGCGCTTACCGTGCAGCCGTGGCCGAACGCTCGGACAACAAGCAGGACACCTCGTCACATGAAGATGAATGCAGGACGAAGAAGCAACTCACCCTCTACGTTCGGGGACGAGGCCACCCCTTCCGTCGCATAGGTAGGCGCGCTCGGTGCCCCCTTGGATCAGGCATGGGGGCTTCCGCCCGGGAGGCACCAGCTTGGACTGTCAGACAAGAGAGGCATTCGGGCAGAGCCTCAAGGTGCGTCCTAACGCACGACTATTAGAACCAAGGGCATGACGCGAGGGCCAATTTAACGAGAGTCGGTCATCAAGGCGATCAAAGAACTTCAGGAGGCACAGACCGGGCAAGGAAAGCGGTTGCCTTGCACCACCAATCGCGGTCTCCATTGTCAGCCCGATCGACCGGCACGTGCCTGCGTCAACACGCTCTCCATCAATAGGACCTTGGCCCAGGGCCGTTTTTGGCCAACGCGCACCGACCATAGGTGGGCTTACCTGAATAACTACGTCCACATGCCTTTTGCCCTAGCGAACGTCGGAGTCATGTTCTAGCGTCTTGCTCGGGCTATGCTCATGCCCTGCCTACTGAGACATGACGAGGAGAGTTGGAGGAGATGCCCGGGGCAAGCGTGGGTCCCGAGGGTAGGGAGACGACGGTCCCGTGAGGGCCACGCTCGTGGAGGTACAAGATCAGGCTACAACGGCAGCTTCAGCTCTTCAGCGACATGGCTGCCAGGTGAATTTTTGTTGATTTGTGCCAGGTATCTTTTTGGCTTGTTTCGTTTAAGGGCCCACACTGGGCCGCATCGTCCTTAGGCAACCAGGGCGTAGTCCTACAACTGCCATGTCTCCTCATGTTTCAGTAGTTTTTCCATGCATGCAACTTGTTACCTAACCTTTCCCCTTGCCGGCATGACATTTTGCCAGCGTGAATGTCGTCACTCCTTAGCGGGCCCACCTTTGGCCGCCTCATGAGAGGCCTAGCACGACGACTGTGCTCGGGTGCGTCCTTTCAGCATCGAGAAATCCAGTGACTGAGCTCTGTTTGGCGGGCTAGTACCGTTCACTTCATCTCCTTAGAACACCGGTGCTTGACCCTCCCATGGCCTTAGGGAGGACGCTCGGTGTAGGCTACAACAAAGACTCCATGACCTCAAATAATGCCATCTACAAGAAGGCCCAGGCGTAACCCGCCTTGAGGTAGGGACCTCGCGAGGCCAAAGCACCCTCGCGAGCTCCTAGATACACCTCCCAGTTCTACCGTGCCAGCCACGGGTATGAATTCAATGGGATGTCCACGCCCGGAGCCCCCCGAGGGCACGGGGGGGTTCCCTCCCATACAATGTGGTAGCCACAACTCTATGCTGGTAGAGAAGTCAACACTACCCACCAATGCCTATGCCCACGCAATGTGGAAGCCACAGCTCCGTGCTGGCAGAGAAGTCAACACTACCCACCAATGGCTATGCCCACACAATGTCGAAGCCCTACGCCTAGTGTAGGGGATAAACAACTGAGGGCATCCTAGCGATTGCATCCAACCTCAGGAAGGCTCCTTGCGGTCGTTCCTCACTGCATTCCCTGGGATGTACGCATGAGGGGGCCTGCATGGGGGCTACTATCAGGTTGGGCCTGGTACTCGCCACCTCCCCAGGTTTGCCAAACCTGGTCTTCATGCGCCCCTCTCAAGAAAAGCTGGTGAGGAAAGGTATGGGAGCCGCTCATACGTCAAGGGGGACTCCTGAGCATCGCTACTCAGGAGCCTCACTGGCTCCGTAGCCCCTCGCCCCTTGGGGCCGTCCTTGGTAATCCGGTCGGCCCTGGTGGCGGTTGAGGTATGCACAGGGCTGGGCCTTGGCGATGCAGAGCTCGGTGCGTTCAAGCTCAAAACACTAAGGAGGATGCTGGAGCTCGTACATCTAGGGGGACACCTGAGCATCGCGACTCAGGAGCCTCACTGGCCCCGTAGCCCCTCACCCCTTGGGACCGTCCTTGGTGATCTGGTCAGCCCCAACGGTGGCTGAGGTATGCGCGGGCCCGGGCCCTGCCGACACAGAGCATAAGGTGTTCAAATTTTCCAAACCAAACCAAATTCACCATGTTACCTTCATGAGGGCTACTCATACATCAAGGGGGCCCTTGAGCATCGCGACTCAGGGGCCTCACTGTTCCCGTAGCCCCTCACCCCTTGGGACCGTCCTTGGTGATCCTGTCGGCCCCAACGGCGACTAAGATTTGCGTGGGGCCAGGCCCTACCAACGCAAAGTGACATAGAAAGCAAGAAGGAAACATGGCGAAGAGGGGCAATCGTGCAGTTTGACAATTATTACAAACATTAAAAGTTTTTGCGAATACAACCAGTTTAACGCTTCCAAGAGGCATGTCGAATGAGGAACTAGGAGGAGCCTTCGCCGCCACTCGCCCCGTCTGTAGAGAACTCATGGTCGACATTGCCGGCGTCGTCCTCCCCACCACTAACTTATGCAGTTTCAAGGGACGGTTGAATGGTGACGCGGGTGAACTTCTTCACCAGCGTCTCAACAACAGCCTTCACTACTTCCGCAACACTGCTGCGGACCCCGGGCGACCAAACGGATCACGAAGTCGAAGTCGAACCCCAGCTCACGGTGGTGAAGATGGATGACAATGCGCGTCGTGGCCTTTTAAAAGAGGCCGCGGCATGGCAGGCCACGGCCTACCACCGGCGATACGATGAACTGTACAGCAAGCGCCCAAACAACGTCTCGGTGCAGTGCATCTCCAAGGAACAAGGGGGTGAGCTACTAGCAGACATCCACGGAGGGGACTGTGGGCACCACTCCTCGTCGCGTACCCTTGCAGGGAAGGCGTTCCGATCAGGTTTCTACTGGCCATCGGCGCTCAACGACACCATCGAGCTGGTTCGGTCTTGCGAGGCCTGCCAATTCCAAGCCAAGGAGATCCATCAGCTTGCCCAAGGTCTCCAGACCATTCCGCTCTCTTGGCCCTTTGCGGTTTGGGATGGGCATACTGGGGCCCTTCCCATGGGCGGCGGGCAGTTATCGCTACCTCTACGTCGCCATCGATAAATTGACCAAGTGGACTGAGGTGGAGCCGGTCTGCACCATCCCAGCTAGGTCAGCCATCAAGTTCATCAAGGGCATCGTGAGCTTCTTCGGCGTCCCAAACCGCATCATCATCGACAATGGTTTGTAGTTTATAAGAAACCTCTTCAAGTCTTATTGCACTAACCTTGGAATGCAGATTTGCTACGCCTTAGTAACCCACCATAGGAGCAAAGGCCAAGCAGAGCGTGCCGACGCGGAGGTTCTGCAAGGCCTCAAGACAAGGAGCTTCAAAAAGAAACTAGAGGCTTGTGGCAAGGGCTGGGTCGATGAGCTCCAGTCCGTCCTATGGTCCATCCACACTACCGTGACCAAGCCCACCGGTGAAACCCCATTCTTCCTCATCTACGGAGCCGAAGACGTCTTGCCTCACAAAGTCAAGCACCGCTCTCCTCGGGTAATGGCATTAGACGAGGAGCATCAGGATGCCGCCTGGGAGACGGATCTCTTAATTGGGGAGAAATCTCATCACCAAGCCTCACTACGAGCTGCAAGGTACCAGCAAGCGTTGCGGCGTTACCACTGCCGCAACATCCACTCCAGGACCCTTGAAGTCGGTGACCTCGTCCTGAGGCGGGTACTCTCCAAGGAAGGCTTGCACAAGCTCTCGCCCATGTGGGAGGGCCCGTTCAAGGTTGCTCCTATTTCCAGGCCAGGTGCAATGCGCTTGGAGACTCAGGACAGGGTCCCCATCCAGAATGCCTGAAACATCCAGCACCTCTGAAGATTCTAGCCGTGACAATGTCACCTAATAATGAGCGGGATGTATACGCCCGGAGCACCCCGAGGATGCGGAGGGGTTCCTCCCACACAATGTGGCAGCCACAGCTCCGCACTGGCGGAGAAGTCAACACTGCCCATCAATGGCTATGCCCATGCAACATGGATGCCCTACGCTCAGCGCTGGGGTAAGATGAAGGCTAGTCTTGGTGCCGGACGTGGCTGTTATTTGCTCTTCTGGCGTTTTAATTTGCCAACTTTCCCGGAACAAAACTTGGGTTTTTTTTAAATCATGTTTTCAAGAAAACGGGTCAGGGGCTCGCATTCATCGGCATTCACCATCTTTGGCTTTCTCTATTTAGGACGAGCACATGCCTACTCCCTTCCCCCTGCACCTCGCGAGTGGGGGCTGGGGGGCACAGTGCTCTCACCTCGCCAAGGCCTTGGCGCCCGAATCCTTGTGTGCACTCCCGAACGGGTAGTAGGCGCGTGCTACTTCATACTCACTCGGGGGCCCCACTCACGGCCGACGCACCATCTAGGAACCTCGGGAGGCCTACCCCTCTTGGGGCTGGAACAAAAGAAATTATTTGGGGAACTGCTCAAACGTCAAGGGGGGATCCTGAGCAACATGCCTAAGGAGCCTTACCAGTTATAAAGCGACTTGGAAACCTCGATGTCGTCCTTGGTGATCTGGCCGACATCAGGGCTGCTGGAGCCTCACCTCGTGGTTGCATCCTTCGTGATCCGGTCGTATACTACTACGGTTGGGAATTGTGCGGGACTGGGACTCGGCGACATAGAGCTGCTCGAGCGTCCAAGGGGGCTCTTGAGCAGTTTACCTCAGGAACCTTACTAGTCATAAAGCCACTAACAGCCTCGATGCCGTCCATGGTGATCCGGCCAACATCGTGGTTTTTGGGGCCTTGCCCTGCGGTTGCATCCTTGGCCAAACGCAACCGCGGCGTAGGGAAATGTGCGGGACTGGGTACTACAGACATAGAGTGTTGAAAGGGCTCCCAACTTACATCACCTAATGGAAGAAGAGGACAGCGGGATGTGTGAGGTCATTAAACGCCACGGCCATACATCCCATGGATCCTACAATGGGCATGCCAACCTAAGTACCCTAACTGTGATTGGAAGGCTTCCTCAAGCAACGAAAATCGCGAAACTAGGACACACGTCAAGAGCAAGGATAAAGGGGGTTCACACCCGAGTTCATTACATGCCCGTAGGGCCTTTCTTGACATTTACTTACAGGGGTAGGGAAGAAAGGAAGAGACCTCCTCGAGGGATGCCCCCTCGGGAGCTCCGAGGCCCGTGCATCGGTGCTCAGTTAGTGGCCTCCTCCTCCTTCACGGCGTCACAGAGTCGCGCCGGCACAGAAGCTTCTCGAGCGGAGGCACAATGCCGTGCCGGCTAAGAACCCCCCGAGGCTCGAGCACGGCAGCATGGCGACATGTCATAGTTGTTGTCGTCACAATCGCTCGGGTTCTCGTCGAAGGGGGTGTCTCTGTCGCTAGAGTAACGACGCTCATTGCAAAGGGGAAGCTCGTCTCTAGGATCGCCATGACCAGCGTCTTCTAGGCGGTACCCTAGGCATTCACCCTCACTACAGAAGACCTTGATGAAGAGCGTTGCCTCCTTGTCGAACTTGAAATGGCAGGTGCGCCTCCCCACCAGTCCGTGGGCACGGGCAAATGTCTGCCACCCGCGGAGCAGATACTAGAAGCCCATAGGGGAGACCTCGACCTCCACCCACAACGTCGCACTACAGCAGTTGTCGGCCTGCAGCCATATGCCGTCGGGCCCTCCAGCCACCAACGCCTCTGCAAAGGAGTTCAGAAGTTGAAGCTAGGCGGCCTTCGGCCTCTCCTCCCACACCACAAACTCCTAGGCCGTGTCGGCCGTGTGGAACCGTGAGCATTGAGGCAGGGCCTCCACGGCCACCCTCCCGCCTCGGGCGCTA
This sequence comes from Hordeum marinum, assembly GCA_022496015.1. Classification (NCBI taxonomy): domain Eukaryota; kingdom Viridiplantae; phylum Streptophyta; class Magnoliopsida; order Poales; family Poaceae; genus Hordeum; species Hordeum marinum. The sequence continues at coordinate 130,803,154 of CM039676.1, read as the reverse complement.
CTACCTCAACTACCAAGGGAATCCGCGCCGGTCGGGCCCGTGCTGTGGTCACCAATGACGACCCCAAACCATGGTGGGGTATGACCGCGCCCCTGGGATGCTGCCGCGGGCGTTGCGGCGTACTTCCGGGGGCGGCCGCGGCCCCTCTTGTATGGCGGCAAAGCTAGATCATCCTCATGGGCCTTCCCCTTCTCAACGGTGGAATGCCTCCTCACTCGAGCCATGGTTGGGGAAGTTGCGTCTTGGGGATTGGAAGGTGATGAAGGCAAAGAAGATGAAGATGTGCAAGGGTTTTCTAAACCTCGCTAGCTTAAGTACAACCGGGAGCCAATCATAGCCCCCTCGCATCTCGGGCGTGCAGCCTCCAAAGGGTCACCTCTGCGTGCCCAAGGAGGGAAGGCCTAAGCGGCCGTTGCATTCAAGGAAATTTAATGATGGTCGGCACTGCGCGAAGGTGTCGCGTCAATTTGACTTGGGCGGTTCCTAACACCTTCGGGGAGCGGGGCCATCACCGCTCGAGTAGCCAACGCATGAAGAGCCTGGCCCCTAGGTATTTGGGGCCCGCGGTGCTTCGAACCGCCCATAAATCTACGCTCTGAAGCCGGCTCGAGCGCGCCTTGGGCCCGAGGGCTACTATCGGTGTTCTGGGAACGGGGGTACCCAGTCCTGCCTGCCTGCATAACAGGTTATGGCCCATTTTGTCAGCCAGGCGTGGCCTGGCATGATGCAACCCAAGACAAGGACCTCGCGAGGGCGCTGGTCTCACAAGGAGGAGCGGCATCAAGACCAGGAAGGACGGCCCTCCTCAGCCCCCCTCCTGAGTGGCGGAGATCTCTATGCAAGGCCCAGCCTCAGGAGTCAAGGGTGACGCAAGGAAGGACAGGCAGGAACCAGTGCGCCAGGCGGCGCAGTTTCCCTTTTGGTGCAAAGGGATCAAGGATGTACGCGAGTTCCCAAGGTACTGCCCAAAGGTTTCCCTTCTAGTGCAACAGGACACGGACCATGAGCCCCGCAAGACGGATGTCATCGCCGAGCCCACCGCTGCGTCACCTACAGCTACTTTGCAGACGAAGACCGCCTTTGGTCAGGGTGTGCACGTACTCCTTTCCCCCTTCGAATTTGGCAATTCCGGAATCCCTTCCCGCCATTGTGATAATGGACTAGGACCTGGGCCACCGCTATATACAGAAGCTAGGTCACACCGTAGAAGGGACCGATCAAACACTTAGCCACCCAACACACCACCGCAAGACATAGAACCAAGAACACACCTTGAGTCCCCTCGCGAGGCTCAAGAATAAAGTACTAGTTCATCCACCACAACTTCCACGAGAGGAAATCCACCAAAGCAGGAATAGGGTATTACGCTTCACTCCGGCCCTGAACATGGGTAAACTATCGTGTTCATCTTCCTCCTCATCATCGTGCGAGTTTGCTGTAGTGTCCATCGAGTAGCGAGCTAGGTTGAGTGAGGCCGCAAGAATCCTTCGATCATTCCCCCGTGTTCGAACCTTAAGGGTTTTGTGGAGCCCGAAATCCTACATCCTTGCTCCTCACCACGGCGGCCTTGTCTTGGCTGGAAGATGCCATGATAGAGGCGTTAGCCCGAAGTGACCCGGAGAGGAGCCCCAGAAGCCTGGTCGTGAGGCGATCATCAGCACCCGCGAGGGCATCCCGATCTTCATCTAGGATGACAAGACAACATGACGGGGGCACCAAGGCCCCATCTGCAGGAGTCACCCGCACGACCACGGACGACGCCTCCTAAGAGACAGCAACACGAGGAGTAGGAGGCTCTAGAGGCTGGTCAGCAACCAAGGGCAAGACGGGTGCAGACGAGTTCATGGGTGCCCGGCCCTCGAGGGTTGGCCCTCCAGACAAAGTCACTAGCACGCCCTCAAGAACAGGAGCGACCAGACCAGTAGGCATCGGGGGATCCAGGGGCTTCGCGATGGTGGCCAGTAGGGTTTCCTCACGAGCCTTCGCCCCCTCACCTGCTGGCACCTCGTCAGGTGACGACGGCACGACAGGAGGAGGCGGAGTGTTGGAGGACGCCTTTGGCTTGACGCCCGCCTTCTTCTTCCTCATCTTCAACACGGGACATTCCTAGTCGCTATCGAATGGCAGGTAAGGTCGAACCAGGTACTTACTGCTCAACGTTGACCCACTTCCTCTTCCCCTTCGCTCCGATGATGGCGATGCCCTCGCCTCCCTTGGTGAGGGCACCGCTGCAGTGGGGGACAGAGGCACCACGTGGCAGCACTACATCCGGAGGGATTGCCACGGCCGCGGCCTCGCCCACCTGGACCACAGGCCGCAACTTGGATGGGGGCGAGGATGGCACCTCAGCCACCATGCCAGCAGAGGTAGGGTGCACCAAAGGAGACTCGGCCGCTCGCTTCCTGGTGTCGTTAGGAAGGCGGTCCACGTGACCCGGCGGGCTAGCACGGGCCCCCTGGGAACCATGGCGGAACACGGAGAGACCCCGGTAGAAACTTCACTAGCATCGCCGTTGTCCTCAAGATCACGCAGTAGCACGCTCTGTGACGAGGGGACGCCTTGGCCGGGTCATCGTCCGATGTTTTCTCCCAATCCTCCCTGCCCGAGGTGTCGCGGAAGACATTGTCACCGGGGAGCCAAGGCCCTCGACTAGGGAAAGCCCCCGTTATTCGAAGGCGGGCATCTTGGCAACCGAAGCAGCCAGTCACATCCCTAGCTAGTTGTCATAGGACAGCATGTGTGTGCATCATATTTCAATTTTGCATCAACATGAAGTGGGGATTAAAAGAGACCCCAAACCCTCATTTGAATCAAACCAATTCAAAGCATGTGAAAAAACAACTAATTCAAAATGGTCATATAAAATGTCCCCTATGTCTGATAAATATGGACATGAATATATTAGGGGCCATCTTAAATCTTTGAACGTTTATCGAAATTTGAAATAAATAACAAAGCTGCTCAAAATGCCAAATAAAGCATTATCATTATTTTAGATTTCAAAATATCCTAAAACTTTTTATAGGAGTTTGAAATATTCAAACTTATTATTATAAAATATTGGGGATATTTTATAATAGCATTTGTACGTAAAAAATATAAAAAAATGTCATAATTAGAAAATAGAAATTAAAAGAAATAAAAAAAGAGGAGGCAAACCTTACCTGGCAGCCCATCTGCGGCCTAGCCACTGGGGGCAGGAGGGTCTTCTTCCTCCTGGCGCCAGTGGACATGGCGTGTGGCCAGTGCGTGCGTGGGCGTGCCGCCACGCCACCTGCCTGCCTAGCCATTCCTGGCCAGCGAGGCGCCACGGATGACCCCACGAGAGGCATCCGGATCGAGCCGGCCTCGCCTTCTCTCCCTTTCCCTCACTTCTCACTCTCTCCCCCTCTACTTGCCATGGCCGACGGCGCTGAAGCCTTGCCACCGTAGTTCTAGCCACCCCCGTGCCCTCCTGAGACCGCCAAAAGCTCCGCCGTGACCCCCTCGTCCTCCATGTGGACCTAGTATCCGCCAGGAGCCCCTCTAAAACTGAGGCTGCTGTCGTCTTCAAGCTCCGACTCCGCTGCTCCTCTCCGGTGATTCGCGGCTGTCTACGTGTCCCCTAGCTCGCCGTCTTCCTCAACCACCTGGCGGTGAGCCCCTACGTCGATCCCCCCTATCCTTGCGGCCTGCCCCTTGCTGTAGACATCGTCCCCTTGCTGCCCGAAACCCGCCGCCACTCAGATCATCGTTGGCCATAGCTCCGGTGGCCCCGAGCCCGGTCTGCTGCCCCTTTGGATGCGCGTGTGCGCGGGCTACCCGCCGGTGCCCTCCGCGCACTAAATGGCCACCGGAAGAGCAAGTCCGGCGAGTCGCCGCCACGCCCTTTGGTCGCTGCCGGCTAGCCTCTGGCGGGGTGACATGGCAGGGCCATCAGGGGCTAATCACCCTACTAACCAGCCCCCAACTACTCACACTAGGCCCCAGTTGTGGGTCAAATCCCGGTCAGCGCGAGGATTAGCCCCGCGTTACTGACGTGCGGGCCCCGCACGTCAGGTTTTACCTGGCCTGGTCAGCCGACCTGCTGACATCACAGTGACGTCAGGGTGACGCTCTAATTCAATTTCTAGTTTTAAAATAATTCCAGGAAATGTTTAAAACTTCATAAATTCATATAAATTAATCTGTAAATCAGATGAAAATAATTTATATATATAAATTTATCAAAAAAATCCAATGAATCTAATGGTGATATTATCATGCATGTTAGAGCAACCTATGTAGATGAACATTAACATTTACTAATAGGTTAACTTAGGAAATATGAAATGAAGAACGACTTTGAACCTATATTCAAACTCACTTCAAATTAACTTGGACAATAGTTGCATTATCTCATCCATACATGCTGCCATGTCATGATCATGCATCATATTGTTGCACTTGCGTGTATTGATTGCTATTTATCTGCATTGCGGTAGGCCCTGCTTTTGAGGATACCTCGGAGTATTCCAACGAAGGAGAAAACCTTCCCGCTACCTAGCAAGGAAAGCAACCCTTTTGATCATTCTGATAACATCCCACTCTCTCGCTCCTGCTCTTGTTTATTGCATTAGGACAAACGTTCACTTGTCTGTCATACACGGTAGATGAACCTATTCTTTTGCATGAACTGTCATTGTCACAGTAAATAGCTAAACCTTGCAACCTAGCATATCTGGTAGATGCTTGTGCCATGATGTGCTTAGCTTACTTTGCCTGTTATGCTTGCTATGCTTAGAGTTATGTCAGGTCTGATTCATCTGGGTGATGAACTGGAGTGAAATAATGATGTTCTGATGTGATATGCTTCTGATGAACCCGAGTTGGTAAAGGTAGCGATGAGAGGCTATGTAGGAGTACATAGCGGGTTGTCTCATTGGGACCGTTCTTAGGAACTGAGTTCCCTGTTTGTGATCCAAGACTAGTTACTACCACATGTTGGGATACTTAATTGACCCTCTCGACTTATTGATCGCTTAGTCCTTAGTCCAGGAGTTGCAGGTAGTTTCTGGTGTTTATAGCATGCTGGGGGCCATGCGTAGTGCTGACCCTAGGGGTGGGTTATGATGCGGTAGGCAATGGCACGGTGTACCAAGGGTCACCCGGATGGTTGGCTTGGGAACCCTTCGCACATCATTTGGGACCGTAGCGGAAACTTCGGCCGGACTTTCGTGCTGGTTCAGTCTCAAGTAGGTGATAGCCTGGACTAGAGATCTTATGTGATTGACGGTCGTGGCCAACTCCCTCGCTGGGCTTCCGCTTGAAGGTTGCCGAGGTGCATGGTTTTATGAGCACATAGCTATAAGTGGCGAGAGCGTGTGTGAAGAAGTACACCCCTGTACGGTATGAAACTATTCGAATAGCCGCGTCCTTGGATATGGACTACTTGGAGAACTTATGCTATTCATAGATAATCAAATGGATACTCATAAAAAATATCAAGACAAGTGTGAATACCATGGACGGCACTCTGCCGGGAGAGGGAAGTGAATCCATGGTGGTGTATTGTTATGAAGTTAGTGGACTCGTGTGAGAATCTAAAATCTAAACAAAGAGTTAAAATTGTGTAGTGTAGGTTAGCCATGAGTCAAAGCTGGCATTGCTGCATAAACTCCACCACTCCCCTTGTTGATACATGAGCATGAATAGTCTAGGTCTGCTTTAAAGACTTGTTGAGTATGTTTGTACTCATGTTTGCTTAATAAATGTTGCAGATAAGACTCAAGACCCATCAGGTGGGTTCTATCTAGATGTCGACAATGTTGAATAGCTGGTGTCCCAGCTACAACCTTATGCCCTGTGGCGTGCTATAGATAGTCAAGCCATGTGCCTTTTTACCCTTTCATTTGTGTGTAGTCAGACAGCTTTATGCTTTCGCTTGGTTTGTATGAACTTGTGTGTATGACTTGAGTGTCGGGTCATGTGACCCTATCTATAAGAACATATTATGCAAGGCTCTTCTGAGCCTCTTAAATAAAAGTTGTGTTGTTGTATGGTTATGTTGTGATGCCATAGTTGTATCTATGCATATCAGGCATGTCATGCGTATGTGTGACGTGCAACGGTATGTATGGGATCCGACACCTAGTCATGTGCCTTTAGTAGTAATCTTTACGGGAAACTATCTCTTTGTGCTTCCATCGAGCCCTGGTAGCTTGCTACTACTCCGGACACATTGATTGACCGGCATGTATCCTTCTTTGCTGATGTGTGTGTCCCTTCGGGGAAATGTCTCGCAGTATAATGGTGTCCCTGTAGCCTGCTATGACTCGTCTATGTGCAGTGATGGCATTCATGTCTCACGGCGTAATGGAGTCCTTGTAGATTTCTATGACTCATCTACACACGCTTGAGGTGACACCTGCATTGCTGGGTTACGTACGCCTGTTTCCGTACGGATGTGTCACTTGGGTTCTATGACTAGTCATGTCGGCCCGGGTTCTTTGTTGTTTGATTGCCAACGACATGTTCACATACGTGAGCCAAAGGACGCAAAAAGTCCCAGCTAAGGTAAGGCTGAAGCCATCGATCTTACTGTGCGTGAGGCCGCAAAGTGATGCGATGTGTTACAGTCTGGATTCATATGACTTAGGATCTGGGACCCGACATAGCCACACCGTCGCAACGGTATAGTGGGGTGCAACCCTTAGGGAGATCGTCGGGGTCGCCGTTGAGCAGGGTCGCCACAACCCTTTTCAACTCCTTAGGGGTTATGTACGCGGAACAAAGCCTGAGGTTGTTGCCGCTGCCCTGATAGTCCCACAAGGGCCTAGAGTGAGACTGGAGGGGCATCAGGCGCTCCGTCAAGAACTCCTTCATTAACATCCCCCCAGTCAGCTTCCGGGTGCTACTGTTGCGGGAGATCCGCTCCAGGACGGGCTTAGCCCAGGGGTCAGAAAGCTTCACGGTGCTCCATGCAGGGGTCTTCTCCACAGCCCCTTCGGCGGCTCCCAGCAAGAGTTGGGGATCACAGGATCCAAGAAGACCCAACCGTGCCAGAAGTTCTCCACCTTCTTCCCGGCCTTTACGAGCATGTTGCCGCTCTGGACCATGACGAAGGAGATGCATGGCAAGCACTGAGAAGCGTCATGCACGCACAAACTGAAGAAATGCCGGAAGAGGGCCACCGAAGGTTTCATGCTCACAAAGGCCTCGTAGTAAAAGGTGAAGACAGACAAGAGTAGGTTTGAGTTGGGCTCAAGGTGAAGGGCCTGGATCCCATAGTGATCGAGGATGGTGATGAAGAATGCGGAGAAAGGCGGGACAAGCCCGATGAAGACGCTATGGAGGAAGAAGGCGTAGGCTGACCTGGATGAGGGCCACCTCTCTGAGGAGCCGCCCCATATAAAGGTCCGCCGGTGCTCGTTGTCCCCGTCCTCCGACGGAAGCACCGGGACTAGGTTGTCATCTATGGCAATGGTGGACTCGAATAGCGTCGGCAAGATAGGACCGAAGGCCGAACCCTATGCCTTTGGCTTCGACTTGCTGGCAGGGGCGATTCGGAGGGAGAGCGGAGCAATGCCAGATCTGGAGGGGTCTCATCTGAGGCCGGGATCTTGGATCAAGAGCAAGAGCAAGCATGCAGAATAGGAAAGCAATAATGGCTTGGCGCTCGAAGTCCGGATTTTTTTCGGGGGGTGGTGGCCATGAGGGCACCCCACGTTAGACACACGAGGCGTGCCAGACTTGGCCCCACAGGCATCTGGGCCCCATGGCACTTCCAGCCACCCCCAAGGCTTCTACCTGAAGCCATCTCCGGTGCGCCTTGGGCCCGGGGGATACTGTCGGCGTTCTGGGAACGAGGGTACATAGTCCTGCCTGCCTGCGGCCGAGGACATGGCCCACTTTGTCAGCCAGGCATGACACTACTCAAGACAAGGCCCTCATAAGGGCCCCAGGCTCGTGTGGAGGGACAGCATCAAAACCAGAAAGGTTGGACCTCCTCAGCCCCCTCCTGAGTGGCAGAGATCTCTATGCAGGGCCTGGCCTCAGGAGTCAAGTGTGACGCAAGGAAGGATAGGCGGGCGCCAGCGTGCTAGGCGTCGCAGTTTCCTCTTTGGTGCAAAGGGAGGAAGGACGTATGCGGGTTCCCAAAGCACTGCCCAAAGGTTTCCTTTCCAGTGCAACAAGACCATGACCACAAGCCCCGCAGGACAGATGTCATTGCTGAGCCCACCACTGCATCACAAACAACTACATTGCAAGTGAAGACCACCTTTGGACAGGGCGCGGATGTACTTTTGTCCCCCTTCAAATTTGGCCATTGTGGGATCCCTTCCCGCCATTGTGATAAGGGAAGAGGACCCGAGCCACCACTATATATAGAATCTATGTCACACCATAGAGGGCATCAGATCCAACACTTAGCCACTCAACACACCACTGCAAGGCAGAGAGCCAAGAACACTTCTTAAGCCCCCTCACGAGGCTCAAGCTCATTGTACTAGTTCATCCACCAAAACCTCCACGAGTGTCAATACACCAAAGCAGTAGTAGGGTATAACGCTTCGCAGTGACCATAACCTAGGTAAATTGTCGTGTTCATCTTCTTCCTCGCCATCGAGCGAGTTCGCTATAGCAACCAACGAGTAGCAAGATAGGTTGGGCGAGGCCACAGGAAACCTTCACACGCGCCCTTTGTTCGAACCTTAAGGGTTTTGTGGAGCCCGAAATCCGAAGGCCACCATAAAGAATATTTCATGGATAAATATGTTAGGTAGCATTCCACACCAAAAAAATCTGTTTTTATCATTTACCTACTCGAGGACGAGCACGAATTAAACTTGGCGATGCTGGTATGTCTCCAACGTATCTATATTTTTTGATTGTTCCATGATATTATATTATCTGTTTTGGATGTTTATATGCATTAATATGCTATTTTATGTTATTTTTGGGACTAACCTATTAATCTAGAGCCTAGTGCCAGTTCTTGTTTTTCCTTGTTTTTGAGTATTGCAGATATGGAATATTAGACAGAGTACAAACAGAATAAAATCTTCTTGATGATTTTTTTAGAACAAATGAGACCTACCAAGCTTGGAGTGCAAGGCAAGGCACTTGCCAAGAGGTCACTAGCCAAGGGGCACGGCCACCACCCTGGCCACGCCCGGCAGGCTTGTGACTCCCTGGCAAGAGTTCTAGCCCTAATCTTCATCCTATAAATACCCAAATATTCCCCCAATACCAAAGAGAGCCACGAAAATACTTTTTTGCCGCCGAAAGCCTCCATTCTCGAGAGATCCAATCGTGGAGCCTTTTCCGGTAATCTGCCGGAGGAGGCTTCAATCACGGAGGGTATCTACATCAACTCCAGTGCCCCTTCGATGATGCGTGATTAGTCCACCACAGACCTACGGTTCCATATCTAGTAGAGAGATGGCTTTCTTATCTCTCTTTGTGCTTCAATACCATGTTCTTCATGATCTTCATGGAGATCTATCCGATTTAATACTCTTTTGCGGTGTGTTTGTCGAGATCCGATGAATTGTGGGTTTATGTTCAGATTATCTATGAATATTATTTGAGTCTTTCCTGAATTCTATATGCATGATTTCATATCCTTGCAAGTCTCTTCGATTTATTGGTTTGCTTTGGCCAACTAGATTGGTAATTCTGGCAATGGGAGAAGAGCTTAGTTCTGGGTTCAATCTTGCAGTGTCCTCACCCAGTGACATAGTAGGGGTAGTGAGGCACGTATTGTATTGTTTCCATCAAGGATAGAAATATGGAGTTTTCATCATATTGCTTTAGTTTATCCCTCTATGTCATGTCATGTTATCTAATGTCTTACTCTGTTCTTCACAAACTTAATACTCTAGATGCGGGCAGGAGTCGGTCGATGTGTGGAGTAATAGTAGTAGAAGCAGAATCGTTTTGCTCTACTTGACATGGATGTGATACCTATATGCATAATCATTGCCTTGAATATCTTCATAATTATTTGTTTTTCTATCAATTGCTTGAGAGTAATTTGTTCACCCATCGTGACATTTTACTTCAAGACAGAAGCCTCTAGTGAAACCTATGGCACCTGGGTCTACTTTCCATATTATATTTTCAGATCTATAAACCAAAAATACCAAAAATACCTTGTTGCAATTTATTTACTTTTTACTTTTCACAATATTTTACATTAATCCGTTTCAGATATAATCCTACCAAATAACCATGAAGGGATTGACAACACCTTTATAGCATTGGGTGCAAGAGTTTGATTGTTTGTGCAGGTGATCCATTGGTGACTTGCTTGTTCCTCCTACTGAATTGATACCTTGGTTCTCATCAACTGAGGGAAATACTTATCTACTTTGTTGTATGACCCTTTCCTCTTCAAGGGAAAACATACACAATCTCAAGAGGTAGCAGTACTCACGAAGGAGCTCCACCAAAGGCAACCCTTGCAAGGCCTTAGCGTTGTGTGTTGTTCATGCTCCTTGATCAACCCACCAAAAGCAGGAGTGGGGTTTTACATTTTACAGTGCCCCGAACCTGGGTAAAACACCAGCGTCCCGATCACCGTACTGTCTCACTTTCTTTGCCCTTTTTGTATGTGACCTCGCCCCTGCCGAACCACAACGGGGCTTACGGCCCCATAGGTGATCGAGTGCATCATACCCTGACATTTGGAGACCATCAAAGATCAATATATACATGATGTTTAATTTAAAGATGTGTTACGCAATTGGAAAGAAGGGTGAACATGGAACAAGTTTGTCATTAAAGATGGATTTGTGTTCCCTGGTAACAAGCTATGCATTCCAGCTAGCTCCGTTCGACTTTTCTTGTTGCAGGAGGCACATGGAGGAAGATTAATGGGACACTTCGGCATGAAGAAGATGGAGGACGTACTTGCTACACATTTCTTTTGGCCAAAGATGAGACGGGATGTTGAGTATTTTGTTGCTCGATGTACTACATGTCAAAAATCTATGTCATCACTTAATCCTCATGGTTGATATATGCATTTGTCTGTACATAGTTATCAATGGGAGGATATATCTATGAGCTCAATAGAGGAAAGTTGATAATGCAAACTTTGTGAACCCTAGAATTCAGCAGATTTAGGTTTCTGTAGATCTAGTTAGGCTAAACTAATCTCTTGATGGACCACTTTGTGTAACATCATCCTTTGGAGATTAGAACTTGCCCATAAAGTTTGGGGTCAAGGGAACAAACTTCAGAATGTAAAGTTGTTCAAATTTGAATCTGGACAGGGAGGGTTTTGGAATAGTTTGATGAATCAAAACAATTTGGATTGAGATGAATATTTGCAAGATCATTACCTATGACAATGTTGACTTGCTAGGATTTTCTTGGGATTTATTGAGAATATTTCATACAGAAATATTTCAAAAGCTTGATTTGGACAGAAAGGGTGTTGAGGAGTTTTGCCCAGGATTTTGAACATGACCATGTTTTTAAACTCAGATATATGGAAAATATATGTCCACTGATTTTCCTTAAATGTTCTCAAATATTTTGAAAGCATTTAAAAAATATTTTCCTATAAAAGACCATTTCTAGCCTTAAGGAAAAACCTTTTAAAATAAATAGTAAAATAACCTTTAAAATTATTATTTGGTGGTTTTGGAAAGTCATATAGATAGTAGGCTTGCAATAAAGCCTTTGGGAGGAAATGATCCACCCAATTTGAGGACTTGCAGTGCAAACCTCAACTCAGGGGGTTTTGAAAACCTAATTTGAATAAATCTTTGTTGGTCAAAATAATATTTGATAAAAATAGTTTTGGGCACTATTCACATGCCATGATCATTGGGCAAGAAGTTTGGTTCAGGGAAGATGAATATGGAGAGGAGTAGAACCTAAGAGTGCCAAACAAACTCAATAAAACAATCAAACAAGCAATAATTCAAGCAAGCATGCACTCAAAAAGTTTTAATTGGTTCCAAATTTTGTAAATCCGAGCCTAACAAAGTGATACAACACATGGTGTGACAGACCTACCCCCCCTTACAAGAATCTCGTCCCCGAGATTCCTAGGCTAAGCGCTACAGAAATAAGGGAACTCGGATCTAAGATGGTCTTCATGCGCCCAGGTTTCTTCTGCTTTGGTGTGGTTGCTCCATTGGACCTTGAAGTACTTGGTGGAGCGGCTTCGGGTGCAGCGCTCTACTTCATCGAAAATGCAAAGTGGCATCTCACGATAAGTGAGGTCTGGCCGAAGGTCGATGGCTTTATGGTTGATGTCCTTGTAGAAGTCGGGGCGGTTGGGAACTTGAAGACACTTCCGGAGTTGTGACACGTTAAGGATTTTGTGCACATTTGATAGCTCGAAAGGTAGCTCTCGCTGGTATGCAACTTCTCCTCGCGTAGCGGTGATCCTGAAGGGGCTGATGTATCTTGGTGCAAGATTTCCCTTGACATGGAAACGCTTGGTTCCTTTGAGAGACGTGACTCAGAGGTAAACATGGTCACCGACACAGAAGTTCACTTCTCGGCGGTGGGAGTCAACACAACTCTTCTGTGTTGACTTAGCGGTCTCAAGGTGCTCTCGGACGAGTTGAACTTGCTCTTCTGCTTCGCAGAGGATGTCTAGTCAAAAGACTAATCCTTCTCCGGGATCTGACCAGTTGAGGGGAGTGTGACACTTGCGACCATACAACACCTCAAATGGTGCCATCTGAAGACTCGACTGGTAAGTGTTGTTGTAGGAGAACTCAGCAAATGGCAGGCAATCTTCCCACTTGGCTCCAGATGCCAAAAACCAAGCATGGAGCATATCTTTGAGTATCTGATTTACTCATTCTGTTTGCCACCTGTCTGTGGGTGAAAACCAGTGCTAAAGGAGAGTTTGGTTCCCATGGCTCCTTGAAACATCTTCCAAAACCTCGAGGTGAATTGGGTGCCTTGTTCTGACATGATCTCCTTAGGAATTCCGTGAAGACTCATGATACACTCGATGTAAATGTTGGCTTGCTTGTTACCATCATAGGTGGTCTTCACGGGAATGAAATGGGCTACCTTGTTCAGATGATCGACAATGACCCAAATGGAATCATGTCCCTTGCTTGACCTTGGTAATCCGATGATGAAGTCCATCCTGACTTTATCCCACTTCCATTCAGGCACATTGAGGGGGTGTAGTTGACCAGCGGGTCGCTGATGCTCAACTTTGACTCTTTGGTATATGTCACACTTAGCAACAAAAGTGCCTATTTCCTGTTTCATGCCATTCCACCAGAATGTTGCCTTGAGGTCTTGGTACATCTTGGTTCCTCCCGGATGGATGGAATACGGAGTGTCGTGAGCTTCTTGCACGATCAAATTCTTGAGCTCTTCCTTGTTGGGTACGCAGATGCGATTCTCAGACCATACAACTCCTTGTTCATCCATTGAGAATCCTGGGGCCTTACCGGCCTTTATCTTTCTCTTGATGCCTTCAATGCTCTCGTGTTCCTTTTGAGCTTCCTTGATATCATCCTTCAAGGTAGGCTTTTCTTCGAGGTTGGCTAGGAACCCAGGTGCAACTAGTTCCAAACTGAAGCTTTCAAGCTCTTCATACAAGACAGGTAGCCTTTCCTTAATCATAGCATTCAAGGAACAAGCCTTTCTGCTTAAGGCATCCTCTACCACGTTAGCCTTTCCGGGGTGGTATTTAACACTGAGGTTGCAATCTTTAATCTACTCCAACCAGCTTCGCTGCCTCATCTTCAATTCCCTTTGGGTGAAAATATATTTCAAGCTCTTGTGGTCTGTGTAGATCTCACATCGCTTCCCTAGAAGGTAATGTCACAATGTTTTCAAGGCATGAACCACTACTAGCAACTCAAGATCGTGAGTAGCATAGTTCTCTGCATGAGGACGTAGTTGTCTGTATAGATATGCTATGACTCTGCCTTCTTGCATCAGAACACCTCCAAGCCCGGTTCTCGATGCATCACAATATATCACAAACTCCTTGTGAATATCGGGGGTGGCCTAAACTAGGGTTGAGGTCAATCTCTTCTTGAGTTCCTGGAAGCTTTCCTCGCACTTAGCTGTCCATTCAAACTTCTTGTCGTTCTTCAAAAGCTAAGTCATGGGTCGAGCAATGCTCGAGAATCCTTCCACGAACTTATGGTAATACCCTGCGAGTCCGAGGAAGCTCCTGACTTGCTTCATGGTGGTTGGGGATTGCCACTCAGACACGACTTCAATCTTGGTAGGATCCACTAACAATCCGTCTGCCGTCAACACATGACCCAAGAATACAACTTCATGTAGCCAGAATTCACACTTGCTGAATTTGGCGTAAAGCTGGTGCTCTCGAAGCTTGTCTAGGACCAATCTCAAGTGTTGCTCATGCTCTTCTTCAGACTTGGAGAAGACGAGTATGTCATCAATGAAGACGACAACAAACTTGTCCAACTACTCCATGATGACTTTGTTCATGAGGTACATGAGGTAGGCAGGGTCATTGGTCAATCCAAATGACATGACCGTGTACTCATACAGGCCATACCGGCTTACAAATGCTGTCTTCAGAATGTCTTGGGTTCTGATCATCAACTGATAGTACCCAGACCTGAGGTCCATCTTGGAAAACACCTTGGCTCCATTCAGCTAATCGAACAGATCTCCAATCTTGGGGAGTGGGTACTTGTTCTTTATTGTGACTTCATTGAGAGAACGGTAATTGACACAGAGTCTGATAGTTCTGCCCCTCTTGACACAAATAGAACAGGTGACCCCCAAGGAGAGGCACGAGGGCAAATGAATCCTTTTCTGAGCTGCTCTGCCAGTTTCTTCTTCAATTTAGCCAACTCTTCGGATCCCATCCTATAGGGCTTCTTATATATAGGCCTTGACCCAGGCATTAGTTCAATGATGAACTCAATGTCACGGTCAAGAGGCATCCCGGGCATCTCATTAGGAAATACATCCAGGTATTCACATACCACTAGCACTTGATCCAACTCAATTCTCGATAGACAGTTAGCCTTAGGGGCTTGAGTGGAGGCAAGGTTGGGAACATACTTGACATCCACTCCTTGGCTATTGGTCATGGTAACAATCCTCTTGGCATAGTCTAGCAAGCCTTGGTGCTTGGTTAACCAGTCCATGCCTAGGATCACATCCAAGCCTTCTGACTTCAGGATGACAAGGTCTGCTAGGAAGTCTACCCTATTGATGTTAATCTCAACTCCCTTACAACCTATCCCAGACTTCATAACTGATCTCGGGGGTTGTATCAACATATGACTACCCAGGGGTGTAGGCTTCATGCCACTCTCTCGAGCAAACTTTTGGGTGACAAAAGAATGCAAAGCTCCACAATTAAACAATATTGTTACTGGAGTTGAGTTGACGAGGAACATACCCAGTATGACATCAGAGCCTTCCTGGGCTTCCTCAGCAGTGACATGATTTATACGACCCTTGATATTGTTGGGCTGGTTGCGGGGAGTAGGGTTTCTTGGTGGCGCTCCACGGCCTTGACCTTGGTTTGGTGCAATGGGGCGCGATGCATCTGGCTTCTTGTTGGGGCACAGCCTAGAGATGTGTCATGGCTGACCACATCCAAAGCAAGTGACTTGCCCAGGGTTATTGTTATAGTTCCCACCGCTGTTGTTGTTATTGGGTTGTTGTAAGCTGTCCTAGGATTGGTATACTGCTGAGGCTGGTAGCTCGGACGAGGCGTAGGAGGTCTAACCTGTTGCGGCTGATAGGTCGGCTTGGCTGGGGCTGGCTGCCGGGGCCGAGGCTTCTGGTTGCTAGAACTACCCTTACTAATCATCTTGAGCTTGCGAATGTAGTCTATGGCATGATCCTTGTATTCCAGCATGAGGGCCTTGTTCACCAGGTCGAAGAAGGTCCGATAGTCGCAAACGATGAGCTGATACTATAGGGTTTGCTAAAGTCCTTCCATGAAGCGTTCCTTCTTGGCAGCCTCTGTGTTGACATCTTCAGGTGCATACCATGACAGCAGGTTGAACTTCTGCAGGTACTCCTTGACAGAGCCACTTCCTTGTTTCAGCGCTCAGAATTGTTTCTTCTTGATAGCCATGATCCTAGAAGGAATGTGGGCGGTGCGGAATCCTTCCTTGAAGTCATCCCAAGTGATCACACAATCGCCTTGCATGTCCATCCCACCAAGCTCGGGCGGTACCACCGAGGCAGTGAGAGGCATACAACACCTTCTCACGATCCTCATTGCAATTGACCAGTGCAAGGAGGTCCTTGATGGTGCGGATCTAGTCGTCAGCATCCAAGGGCTCAATAGTCTCGGTGAAGATTGGGGGCGAATTCCTCATGAACTCAAACAGAGTGGAGCGCCCATTGCCATTCCTGCCTTGCTACTAGTTGTTCACAAGGACTAGGGCCATCTGCTGAATAGCAGCATTGTTGGCTTGGCGTTCCTCCCAGAGAACTTGGAGAAACTGAGCTATGGTCATGTTCTCCGGTGGAGGTGGTGGCTGGGGAATGTCGCCTTGTGGCTGCTCCTGGTGTCCTCCAGCCTAAGCAGTCCCACCAGCTCCCTTTTGCTGGCTTGAGCTGCTGGCTTCAGGGTTGGCGAAGGAGCTGTTGCGGGTAGCAGTCACCATCCAATTTGGAGTTGCCAAGTCAAACAACTGGGATAGACGAGAGGAAAAGCAACAATGGAAAAGCGCGCCTAAGGGGGTTGGTCGAGTGCAAGTGTGGTAAAACAAGGGTCGAAGGACCAACACATATATTAAGATAAATAGACGTGGAGTCGCTTACATGTTGCCTAAGGAAAAAAGCACGACTTGTATCAGAACACAAACAACAAAACAATCAACAAGCACACATGGTTTTATATGAACCATTACACAGACTCGACTTCGCATGAGCGTACATGAATGATCCTACCCTAGGTGTTCTCGGACTCAGGTGGTGGAGTGCTCGATCCCATAGTCACACTCCTCTGGGTCCCGAATGGGCATCGTTTCCGGCAGAAGGGATCATGGACGCTTCGTCGGTGGGTCTGTGAAGAGCTCACGGTACTCCTTCGCACCCATGCGATGACGATGTGTGGGTGCATCTCTAGGTGGGGGTGCTCCTCCTCCGTAAGCGACAACTGGTCATCCCTCGGGTGCTCCATCCTTCTTGATCCTATCTGGCTTCGTCTTGGCTTGTCGAAGTAGCTCACTGGTGTGGTGAAGTTCCTCATGGAGCTTCATGGACTCCTTAATAAAATGGTGAGCCAGACTGTTGGCGGAGAGGCTGAAGTAGGTCTGGAATTTTAGTGGTGTCCCATCCTCCTTGGATGGAACCAGCATCCAACTCTTGCCGATATCATCCCTCTTGAAGGGTAGATAGCGAGTAGCTGGTTCGTCAGCCATCTCTGGGATGATACCTCGAAGGTGGATGAGTGCCTTCCGTGCAGCTGTCTCGACTTTGAGTGTCAGGGTCTACATATGTGATCCTTCAAAGAACCAGCTGGTCAGGGAGTCGTTTGCCTTCACAACCACATCAACGTGGTACTCCTCCTTGACGGCATCGACCCATTGCTCGTGATAAAGGAAAACAGGTGGTCGGCGAAACTAGCACTTCTCTAGGCTATCCCCAAGGAGTAAGGGAAAGACGGATGCTAGGAGGGCTTCGGGTACGATGGCCATATACAAAGGTTTGAAGGGAGGAGAGTCAACAGTGTTTTGTGTGAAGAATAGAAGAGGTAAATAGTGCAGAACTCCTAAGTATTGGTGCTAGGTGTAGTTTTGAAAATAGTTTTATCCTAACTAACATCCATGCTAACTAATGGATTCCTACAGTCAGGACGGCTCTGATACCAGCTGTGTGGGCACCCCAACTCATAAGTCGCGATCACAGAATGCACGTGTATACTGATCCCAGATATCAATGCTCACTGAACCCACAGAAGCTGAATAACAAGAGTCTTACATCCTTACATACCTTCTTACACAAATAGAGATCATGAAGGTCAAGTCTTACATAGATAAGGCCACAAGGGCCAAACACTTAAACATAACAAACAATGGAAATCTTGGTCCAAAGCGTGAACCCATGCCATCTGTCTTAAACATACAGGCATTCTCACTGGGAAGCGTCCTAGTTCGCATGTTCGTCACCAATGAATTCTTCACCATACTCATGTTCTTCCATACCTAGCCAATTAAATAACCAGTACCAAGCCAATGAGTACTTTGAATGTACTTGCAAGCAACCCAAGTTGTGGAACAAGGTATAACAATGCATGATATAGCACTAAGTAGGTAAGTTTGTAGAAAGCTAATTTTATATGCAATGACATGATCAAGTAAATTATGTAAGCATGCATCAACAGTTGGCCGATAGCCGTATGAACAAGTTCTATATATCATCATAACCAGGGGTTTGAACATCTCATGTTCAGTCATTAAGTCAAGTCATCTGACTTATCTCAAGTATCATCTCTATGTCATCCACACACGCACACCAAGTTTGTGAAAAACATCGGACATAGTTTAAGAAGGATCTCCAACTGTCCATGACCGTGGACACGGCTATTCGAATAGTTTTACACTCTATAGAGTTTGCACACTTTACCCGCAATACTTGGGGAACTTCCTTGTCATCCACGACTCGCGGTATTGAACATCCCCGAGGTAAGCACCTGAGTAATGTCTTTCCCCTGGTGATACTAAACAAAGGGTCCACTCGATTGGTAAACAGCCCACATGATGTTCATCACACGTAGCATCCATGCAGGGACCAACGGTGTGCCCGGTGCCTACGACGACAACGCATGATCGTCCATACCAGCACGACCACGTATCGAGAATGACCACGCCACTCCCACCACTAGTAATGCATGCTCCTTTCTAGTACCCACCAAATTAGTTCACAAAGCCCCGTCCCATAAGGTGTATTGTGGTTGTGCATGTAAGGTTGGCACGGTCCGCAAATCTTAACACTCTTCGTTTTCGAAAACAGACCCTCAACTTGTTCCGGTACATCACTTCTTTCTCAAGTGGTTACCCAACTCAAATCATCACCCTTGGGCATTAGTGGCACCCGACGGGTTTTTTGAAAGGTTTTTGAAATCACTTCTTTGTTCCATCTCCGTGCATAATCCTGATCCCACTTGTATAGCATCTATTAGCAACCTAACTACTCCCACCCGCACAACCCTCATAAGAATTATAGGGTCATGCACGATGGTAGTATCACTGGAGTATCAGAGCCATCCCACCGAAGGGGGAACACCACATCATGATAAAATCATCAAAACCAAAAGTGCTATATGTCATGCCTGAAAAAGTTTCTTATAATGGTCAAAGGGCTCCTTGCCTGGCTCAACAAAGTCTTTGGGGTCTTCAAAGTCTTCGGGTCCAACTCCCTTGTCAAGGCCACAATCTATCGTCATGATAAATAACGGGAATAATAAGCATCTCACAAAAATAGAGCACAAAATCTACTACTAAAATGCTACCCTATTCTGATAAATACTAAAAACTAATCTAAGATTATTTTCCTAAAGCTTTGGGGAAAAAGGTTTTTTTAACTAGTTATAACAGAGGCTAAAAATGCCTAAAATAGGTTTTAAAATAAAACGGTAGGAAAAAGGTTTTTAACAAATTGTAAAAATGGCACTAGTAAATTCTGCAAAATATTCTAAGATTTATGTTGGAAAATATTTGGCATAGGATTTATATTTGGATATGTGGGATTTTTGGAAAACAGACAGAAAAAGAAAAAGAAAAGGGCTTTGTGCCCTGGGCTAGAGCCAGCCAGCTGATGGGTCGGCCCAGTGGCCAGCCATGCTAGGCGCGCTGCCGCCCCCGCGCGAGTCAGGTTTCAAAATTGACGGGCGTGCCCAATGGCCAGAGAGAGAGAGAGAGAGAGCTGCAGGAGGGAGAGGTGAGAGGTCGACAAGTGGGGCCCACTTGTCGGGTTCGTCTCCTACCTCAGGACCGAGGGTGGAGGAACTCACCGGCGGCGAAGCACATCACACTGAGGGGAGCAGGGAGCAGTGATGGGCTCAGGAGGCTGCTGCCGTTTGGGAGGTGCCAGAGGTGGTCGACGGGGAGGCGCAGGTCGCTGGCGACAAGGTCCTACGGCAGAGAAGCTACGAGAGGAGGTCACCGGGGCCATCCCGTGATACAAAATGGACGAGGAATAGGGGGGAATGCATCAGTCGGGTGAGGGAGGAGCAACTGAAGAATAAGGAGGGCTGGAGGGGCTTTGTACCCGAAGATCGTTGGTGACCCGACGCAGCGAGGCTCCGGTTGATCCCGAGCGCTCGAGCCCTAAAATGAAGGGGACTGGGTGCGGGAGCTCTATTGGGGGGGAGAGAGAGAGAGGGAGGTTCTAGAGAGGGAGATGGGGTCGGGGAGGCCATTTTTATAGGAGCCCGGTGGTCCACCAAGCTCGGGGCCGAGGCCAAGGTCGGTTAAAGGGGGCGAGTGAAAGCACAACATGCTCCCTTGGTGGTTTTGATAATTCATGACAACATACATTGTCTCTTGGACTGATACTTTTACCTAGTGTATTTCAGATACAGTCTATAGACAGGATTGGCAAAAGGAGATTGTGGACATACCCCAAGATGCAAGGAAATAGGTTGGCCCAGCTTCAAGCAAAAGGACTCAACATTTTATATTTTTGAGAAATCACTTTGAGTCCATAGGAAAGCCAATACTATTAAAAGGGGGTAAGGTTTTGTTGGTGAACAATATGCTCAAACGTGCACAAGTGATAGTCGCCAAAAACATCCACAAACTCCCCCACTAAAGTCTATTCTATACCTAACACTCAAAATCAGTGCAACCAACTTTCCCATACTGGTGCCACCGATTCGAGAACCTAGACAGGCTCTGCCAAACCCTAGCCACTTCGGTGCAACCAATTCCATACCGGTGCCATCGAGTTTAGTTTGCCAACTTTCTGTTACGCAAATTCACATTTTCGGTCCCACAGAGAATGTTGGATTGGCATCACCGAGATTGGAAATCTGGCCATTGGTCACCTTATCGATGCAACCGAGTTTCCTATATCGGTCTCACCGAGATTCAAAAGTTTCCACCTTTGGGTCACTTCGGTACCACCGAGATTAACAAATCGGTGTCACCGAGTTGTTCATTTTGTGTGTAACGGTTGGATTTTTGGGGGTGCCTATATATACCCCTTAACCACCACCTACTCGAAAGAGAAGCACTCAGAACTATTCCATACCTATCCTATCAGATTTTCTGAGAGGGAACCACCTACCCTTGTGTTGAGGTCAAGATCTTCCACTCCAATCATATGGATGTTGATTTCTAGCCTCCCCAAGTAGCTTTCCACCAATCCCATCTCTTCCACCATGCCAAATCTATGAGAGAGTGATTGGGTGCTAAGGAGTCTATCCTCTTGAAGCACAAGAGCAAGGAGTTCATCGTCATTATCGAGCCTATTACCTTTTGGAGGGTGTGCCTCCTAGATTGGTTAGATATCATTTGGGAGCCTCCTACTTCATGTTGTGGAGTGAACCAAGAAGTTTGTAAGGGCAAGGAGATCGCCTACTTCGTGAAGATCTACCCATAGTGAGGCTAGTCCTTCGTGGACGGAAGCCATTATGTAATAGTCAAGGTTGCTACTTCGTGGACCCTTTTGGGTGGAGCCCTCCGTGGACTCTCGCGACCATTACCCTCCGTGGGTTGAAGACTCCATAAACGTGGATGTACGATAGCGCCACCTATCGGAACCACGGGAAAAATCATCGTGTCTACAACTGCGTTTGATCTACCTATCTTAAAACCTTAAAATCAAGGACCAATCTCAAGTGTTGCTCATGCTCTTCTTCAGACATGGAGAAGACGAGTATGTCATCAATGAAGACGACAACAAACTTGTCCAAGTACTCCATGAAGACTTTGTTCATGAAGTACATGAAGTAGGCAGGGGCATTCGTTAACCCAAATGACACGACAGTATACTCATACAGGCCATACCGGGTCACGAACCCCGTCGTCGGAGTGTCTTCGGGTCTGATCGTCAGCTGATCGTACCCAGACCTAAGGTCGACCTTGGAAAACACCTTAGCTCCATTCAGCTGATTGAACAGGTCTTCAATCTTGGGAAGCGGGTACTCGTTCTTTACTGTGACCTTATTGAGAGGACGGTAATCGACACAGAGTCGGATAGTTCTGTCTCTCTTTGACACAAATAGAACAGGTGATCCCCAAGGAGAGCCACTAGGGAGAATGAATCCATTCTTGAGTTGTTCAGCCAGTTGCTTCTTCAACTCGGCCAACTCTTCGGATCCCATTCTATAGGGCCTCTTATAGATGGGTCCTACTCCGAGCATTAGCTCAATGATGAACTCAATGTAGCAGTAAGGAGGCATTCTGGGCAGATCATCAGGAAATACATCCGGGTATTCACATACCACTGGCACTTGATCCAACTCAGTTACCAATAGAAAGTTAGCCCGAGGGGCCTGAGCGGAGGCAGGGTTAGGAACATACTTGACTTCTACTCCTTGGCTGTTGGTTATGGCAACAATCCTCTTAGCATAGTCCAGGTAGCCTTGGTTCTTCATTAGCCAATTCATGCCAAGGATGACGTCCAAGCCTGGTTAATCCAGAACTATGAGGTTTGCTAGCAAGTCTACCCTATTGATGATAATCTCAACTCCTGTACATCCTATCTTCGACTTCATAACCGATACTGGGGTTTGTATCAACCTGTGCCTACCCGGGGGTGTAAGCTTCATACCACTCTCTAGTGCAAACTTTTGAGTGACAAAAGAATGTGAAGCTCCACAATCAAATAGTACGGTTGCTAGAGTTGAGTTGATGAGGAACATACCCAGTATGACGTCCGAGTCTTCCTAGGCTTTCTCGGCGGTGTTGTGATTCACACGACCCTTGCCATTGTTTGGATGGTTGCGGGGAGTTGGGTTCCTTAGTGGTGCTCCATAGCCTTGCCCTTAGTTTGGCGCATCAGGGCACGGTGCATCTGGCTTTTGGTTGGGGCACTGCTTAGAGATGTGTCCCGGTTGACCACACCCAAAGCAAGTGACTTGACCAGGGTTGTGGTTGTAGTAGTTCCTACCGCCGTTGTTGTCATTGGGGTTGTTGTAAGTTGGCCTTGGATTTGCATACTGCCAAGGCTGGTAGCTCGGATGAGGTGCAGGAGGTCTAGCCTATTGCGACTGATAGGTTGGCTTGGCTGGGGCTGGCTGTCAGGGGCGAGGCTTCTGGTTGCTGGAACTTCCCTTGCTAATCATCTTGCGCTTGCGAGTGTCGTCTATGGAACGACGCTTATCTTCCATCATGAGTGTTCACCAAGTCGAACAAAGTCCGACAGTCAAAAACGTTGAGCTGATACTGCAGGTTCTACTGAAGTCCTTCCATGTGGCATTCCATCCTAGCAGCTTCTTGTTGACATCTTCAGGTGCATACCTTTACAGCAGGTTGAACTTCTGCACATGTACTCTTTGACAAAGCCACTTCCTTGCTTTGGCACTCGGGATTGTCTCTTCTTGATAGCCATGATCCTAGAAGGAATGTGGGCGGTGCAGAATCCTTCCTTGAAGTTAACCCAGGTGATCACACGATCACCATGCATGATCTTGAATCCATCCAACAAAGCTTTGGCAGTACCTCCGAGGCACTGAGAGGCATAAAGCACCTTCTCATGGTCCTCATTGTAGTTGACCAGTGCAAGGAGGTCTTCGATGGTGCGAATCTAGTCATCGGTATCTAGATGATCAGTAGTCTCGGTGAAGTTTGGGGGTGAATTCTCCATGAACTCGGACCGAGTTGAGATGCCATTATCATTCCTACCTTGCTGCTGGTTGTTCACAAGGACCTGGGCCATCTGTTGAATAGCAGCAGTGTTGACTTAACGTTCCTCTTGGAGTACTTGGAGAAACTGAGCTATGGTCATGTTCTCCGGTGGAGGTGGTGGCGGGGGAATGTCACCTTGTCGCTGCTCCTGGTGTCCTCCAGCCTGAGCAGCCCCACCAGTTCCATGTTGCTGGCTGGAGTTGCCGGCTTCGGGGTTGGTGAAGGAGATGTTGCGGTTGCAGTCACCATCTTGTTTGGAGCAGCCAAGTCAACAACTGTGATAGACTGGAGAAAAGCAATAACGGAGAAAGCACGCCTAAGGGGGTTGGTATAGTGCAAGAGTGGTAAAACAAAGTTCGAAATACTAACAGATATATTAAGATAAGATAGATGATGGAGTTGTTTACATGTTGACCTAGGCAAAAGCGCGACTTGCATAGGAACTCAAACAACAAGTACACATGGTTTCATGTGAACCATTACATGGAATCGACTTCACATGAGGGGTACATGACTGATCCTACCCTAGGGGTTCTCAGACTCAGGTGGTGGATTGCTCGGTCTCATAGTCACACTCCTCTGGGTCTTCCTCCTGATCATCCTACGAACCAACATCGTCTACAGTCGAGGGAGTAGGTGAACGAGGAGGTCCATCTCAACGATGCTTCGTCGATGGGTCGGTGAAGAGTGCACAGTACTCCTTCGCGCTCATGTGACAATGACGTGTGGGTGCATCTGTAGCTGGGGGTACTCCTCCTCGATAAGGGATATCTAGTTGTCCCTCTAGGGCTCCATCCTTGTTGATCATGTCTGGCTTCGTCTTGGCTCGACGAAGTAGCTATCGGGTATGATGAAGTTCCTCGCGGAGCTTCACAGACTCCTAAATCATGTTGTGAACCAGACTGTCAGAGGAGAGGTTGAAGTAGGTCCGGAACCTGAGTGGTGTTGAGTGAATCGTGGATTAAGGGGTCCTCGGATAACCGACCTATTGTTATGGGCTGGACTATGAGGGCTACTTACCAAACACCAGAAGATTTGAAGGCACACTCTCTAGGATGGAAGCTTCGGGAAGCATGGCTTGAACTCCACGTTTGATGTAGTACATAGGCATGTTTATCTCTTCGGCATGTAAGCGACGATGTGTAAACCCTAGGCCTCCTCGGCACATATATAAGTCGAAGGGTTTTAGGGTATAGGGATAGAACTACTCATCTAGGGTTAGCTATTCGATCTCGAGATAGATCAACTCTGTAACCCCTTACATCATCAATACAAATACGCAGGACGTATGGTATTACCTCCATCGGAAGGCCTGAAACTGGGTAAATTTGTGTCCTCTTTGTCTCCTGTTACCGTTGATTCTAGTCTCATAGTTTGGGACCCCTACCCGAGATTCGCCGGTTTTGACCAACATTGGTGCTTTCATTGAGAGTTCCTCTGTGAGCAAGATGGAATTGACGCCTTGCCTTGTCATCAACGAAGAGGTCCGTAACATGGACGCTTTTGTCCCCTTATAGATCTTCGCCTTCGGCAGCATTGTGGTGCACGTTGATTCCGCTGGCCATCTATGCCAGGTTGAGAGCTTCACCCCTGATCGAGAGTTCGAATTTCGAAACTTAGAGTTTTTCATCAACTCTTGGGGTGACTTGTCACTAATCGGACTCATAGCTTCGCCTGTAGCCCTTGAGGACTCTGAGGCTTTAACCTCGAGCCCCTTCTTTGGACATGCTGATGGGGTCACCCATGGCAATGAGCCGATCTCTTATCCCGGTCCGACCATTAAGTCAGATGACCGGACACGTGCTCTTGTTGAACACTCCCCATGTCTGGACGTCATGGAGGTTAAATCCACGAGGTCCAAACGACTGGATCCGATCGGGCCCTCAATGTTCGATGAGGCCCTAGAGCAATTCTCGTCGATGCAGATCACCGACAATCCAGTCCCAATCTACACTCTGTTCGGTTACGGTGCGGGCAGGGACAATTTTTTTGACCCACCCACCACCCACTTGATAGCCACCGTCAAAGATTTAACCGACGTGCTGTACTATGCCTTCGAAGAGTCAGAATACATGGATGAAGAGGACCTTGCTCGCACCCCCATTAACACCAAGTGTTGGACCACCACTTGTACATACGACATCTACATGGTGGATACTCCTGCCAGCAATGGAGGCAACATGCCTCACAACGACAGCGATAAATCGGGCGATGCGTCATCGAGGCACCGGAAATCGCACAAACAGTCCAAAAGCAAAAAGGAAAGAAAAGCTATTATCAGCAATGGGGATGGTAATACCCTCACTGATCATCGCAATCCTGATATCCCCGTGCACCTGTTTGAGGGTCTGGAAGGGCCTAAGGACCAAACTAGCCCTGGTAACGTCAATGACTCCGAAGGCGATGATTACCTTCCCCCCGTCGAGGAGGAAAATATACCGAAGGCCGATGACTTGTACATCCCTGATAACCTCGAAGATCAGGAAGAAATCAAGCAACGTCTCATAGCAATGGCTCGCAGCCTAAAGGCTAAAGAACGACAACTCAAAGCCGAACAGGAGGACCTAAATGATCGATGGACGAAAGTCCTCTCAGCCGAGGAAGCATACAACACCGATATAACCAGCCAGCCCAAAAGTTAACCTCGGAGAGGGCTGGTACCACAATTCGATGACGAAGTCACTGATACTCCGTCTCCAAATCGTACTCCATATGACAAGCCGAACTGCCCCCCTCGCAGTCAGGACAGGACGACTGACGACACCGGTTATATACTGGTAGTGCCCCGCAGACGGGGCAAGGAGACATTAGAGCCCAATGTTAGGTTCGACATGCGAGATGACTTGGATCACAAAGCAGGTTGGACAAGATCCATCTAGGGATCCAAAGAGTACTCTCCCAATAGACCGGGCAGATACAGATGGTGGTTCGACCAAAAAACAGAGTCCAGGAACGCAACCGGCCCAATACAGACGCCGAATACAGGCGCGACATAGCACGGGTCAGAGGCGCTGCTCACCCACTGTGCTTCACAGATGAAGTAATGTGGCATCAGTTCCCCGAGGGGTTTAAACCCGTGAATATAGAACAATATGATGGGATCACTGACCCAACTGTAAGCATTGAGGACTTCCTCCTCCACATGGCGCAAGGAGACGATCTTCATACCATCAAATACCTCACTCTTAAGCTTAAAGGGCCAACTCGGCACTTGTTAAACAGCCTCCTCGAAAACTCCATTAGATGCTGGGAAGACCAGGAATCCGCGTTCCGCTCTAACTTCCAGGGCACCTATGTCCGCCCTCCAGACTCTTCCGATCTCAGCAACGTCATCCAAAAGCCCGGCGAGTCTGCTCGGCAATTCTGGAATCAGTTCTTGACTAAGAAGAACCAAATCGTCGACTCTCCAGATGCCGAGGCCATAGCCTCCTTCCGGCACAATATTTGGGACGAATGGCTGGCCCGCTAGCTAGGCCAGGACAAACCTCGGACTATGTCCACCCTTACGTCCCTCATGACCCGCTTTTGCGCGGGCGAAGACAATTGGCTGGCAAGATGTCACACCCAAGATGCAATCATATCCTTATTTTGGCACGAGGGCCTTGATAGGGATAGAAGCGCATCTCGTCGTGTTTCAAGAATGGATATCATTACAAGTACATTTATAGAAGAGATGAGTATATGGAATTGTCTTACACTCGCCACAAGCTACATCAAGATCACATCAATAAAACAACATATTCAAACATCATACAAAAGAGCAGGGTCCGACTACGGACGAAAACAAATGACAAAATGACATCCATCCCTGCTATCCCAGGCTGCCGCCTGGAACCCATCCTACATTGATGAATAATAAGAAGAACTTCAAATCAAACAAGAATTGCGCTCACGTCAAATCATCACATTACTTGTACCTACAACTATTGTTGTAGTAATCTGTGAGCCATAGGGAGTCAGAAATCTCATTTCAAAGGGTATCAAGACTATTAAAGCTTAATGGGTGAGGTATGGTTAAGTGGTGAGGCTGCAACAAACGACTAAGCATTTATTTGAGTCGCTAACTTACGAATACAGAAAGTAAAGTATGGTGGTCTACGCATAACGAACATGAACTAGCAATGATCACTAAGTGACCCTGAACACCTACTTACGTCAAACATAACCCCACCATGTTCTCTCTCGGATAAGGACTCACAAGAAGAGAGAGTCATGGTTATGCACACGGTTGGCGTATTTTATTAGAGTTTACTTCAAGTTTGCTATGACCGGGTGTTAAACAAAATATCCAAGTTTGCCACATAACCGCGGACAAGGCTTTCCAAAAGGTTTAACGATGCAGGGGTGCTCCAACTCATCCATCACAAATTAACCACACGCGATGGGAATAACCTCGACCACGGATCTCTTGATCTTCCTAGGCAATTCCACGGGAAATCCACCACCTCGAGATAGCCCGAAGAAAAATCAGAATTCGTCACTCAAGACGTTCGAGAAAGGTAAAACAAATCCAGCAAGGCCACCCGCAGGAAAAATCCCAATAGAAGCCATGCATATCTCTATCTCGGGGCACTACCAAATGAGCAGTACGTACGATGGCCTAATAGTAATCCCTCGAGCTGCCCCGAGGTGGCCTCGCAAGTGTCTATGGTTTGGACCAACACTCATGAAGAGCACTGGACCAGGTTGTTGATTAATTATCCGCGGGTGTCAGCGGGTCCCTATGCATTGTATTAGTTATTAGGCAAATTTAGTACCAATGTTGGGCCTTGCCAAACAAGCTTTATCCTATAACGAAAATAAAGGGGGTCCCCATAAGAACCCCGAGCATGTTAGGAGCGCTTAATTATGGAACATAACATAGGTACACAAGTAATTAGGGACGGCAAAAGTGGAACAAAACACCAAGAAAAAGGCCAAGCCTTCCACATTTTATCAAGTATATATGTGCATTAAATTAAATAACAGTAATATTGTGATATAACAAAAGAATGTCCATGTTGTCACATGGAAGCAATTGCACCTATAGCTAGAAACGCTATAAGAAGGACTGAGCAAGCGGCAACATAGACAAACAAAGATTTGCTGGGATGTGGAGGGGTTAGAGGCTTTCATGGCAATGTTGGAAGGCTTGAAAAACAAGTGGTAGGTAGCGATACATAACTATAAAAGCGGGACAACTAGCATAGCAATGATAGTAGTGGTATCCAGGGAAATGGGTCATCTTGCCTGAGATCCCGCTTGGAAGAAGAATGAGACCATGAAGAAGACGGGCCAACGTAGTCGAACGAATCCTCACACTCCGAACGATTTAGGAACTCTATCGAGAATGAACAATCCGAAACAACAATCAACACACAGAACACCATAACATATGCATAACATGGTGCGCAAACAAATATGATGCATGCCCAGATTAGATATGCAAGGCATGGCAAATCACATCGAACAAGTAATACACATTAAAGTGAAGCTCAATATGCAACGAGTTGCATATTGACGAAACTCCACATTCCAATTATTTAGTTCATTCCCGTTTAGGTACACATCCACGTTAAATTTTGTAAAACATGGAAAGAGGTGAAGAATAAGTAAACTCCATCACCTGGGCACTTTAAATGAGGCCGAAAGCAACGAAAAACAATTCCAAAACAACCTCGTATGCATATTTTAAGTTTGGACCAGATCTGAACTAACAATATTTTAGAGTTATTAGACAGCATAATAATGTCACCATGATATTCTACGCGTTTTTCTAGTCAAGTTACATATATAAAACATTTGCATCGGAGCCACGGTTTTTTAGTTATGACATTTATTTTAACATGACATTAGGCAATTTTTAATGCACATCATTTAAATGTTTTAACATGGATGCGGATGACATATTCAAGTATTATACAATTGAAGAAAATAAGAACGTGATTAAGATATGAAACATTTGTCCCCATGGTGGAAAGAAAAGGGTGCCACGGTGATGAGTCCGAAAATGATGCCACGGCAACATTTCCGTTACGACAACTCGTTGAGATGCCGATGCAAAGAAAGTGTGGTCGTGTGCGTGACATGCAAAAGATGATGGGGTGATTCCGGTTACCAGGTTCCCACGTGTCGACAGCAAGGGGCGAGGGAGTGCAACTAACGTTCGTGGGTGGCTACCCATATCGGAACCTGCATCTCATACAACTATGGATTCATCCATGGACGGTCGACTCCACGTTATACCTTCAAAGCGTGCATTTATAGAGTGGATCGAGTCATTGCAATGCAGATGTTCAGGGGTCGTCATGGTCATCGTGGAAGTAGTTATACTCGTGTCGTAGTGGAAGTAGCCGTTCACTCGACGGTCTTGACGGATCCATGACAACGTAGAGGTACTCTTGCTGATCTTCTTCGACGGTAGTCGTACACTGTTATGTAGTCGAACTTGATGGTGATGTCATGGTACATGAAACTGTAGTTGTACACATCGAAGAACTTGACGCTCCTAGGGTTGTCGAGTACTTGGCGCTCCGGGTCTTGCAATGTAGCCAAACCAAAACGAAGAAGCACAAGGCTTCAGTCTTGGAGATTCCGTAGATGGAGGTAGAGGTACACGATCGATCTAAAACTTGAAGAAATTCCCGTGTTGGCTGGACGTGGCTCGGGGAATTTGCTTATAGGGACTCATCCAAACGATGGTGTTGCCGCCTTGGCAGCAAGGAGCAACAGATGGTAGCGACGGCTACAAGCAGCGGCAACAGAGGAGGAAGGGGCGGCTATCGCTTGCCGGAAGCGGCTCGCTTACCTCCGTGGTGCAAACGAACGGGGCGACTCAGGCACGCGAGGGGGCTGGCCAGGCCGCAAGGGAAGGGGAGCGGAGCAAAGCGGCGGCGAGGCAGAGCCAGGGCCAGCGGCTGGACGGGATGAGCGGCGTGGGGGAGACTGGTAGCTCGCCGGTAGAGGACAATGATACCATGGACTTGGAAAGGGGCGAGGAGAAGGAGGGGCGATGTGAGGAGCAGGAGAGGCGGGCGCAAGCAGGGCTGGAGGAGGAGGTAACCGGTGCGGGCGTCGGACGCGGCGCTGGGGCTCTTGGACGAGGCGGTGCTCCTCTCTGAGAGCGATGGCGCTCGGGAGGGAGATGGGATCGAGCACGATGCTCTCCCCAGGAGCTAGGGTTAGAGGGGGCAACTGGGCTTTAGGCCAAATGGGCCAGCTGCTGGGCTCCCTCTCTCCTTACTTCTCTTCTTCTTCTCAAAACAAAAAAGTAGCGAAAAGATAGAAAAGAAAGAGAGGTTACGAGTGCATTTTGATAGTGGAGAAAAATTCCAGGACCCCACAAAATATGCCTTATCCAAGGAAAACTACAATTGGCCCCGACGAAAGAATTGGATTCAAACATATTTGAATTTGATCCAAATAAGTTTGAATTAGGACAAGGTTTGGATAGGTCCAAAAATGTTGAGATTTGCGGTGGAGCCTCGATAAATGCAAAAAGAATTATTGACAAGGTTTGGAGGTCAAACTCAGCAGAAAAGGCATGGGCTTTATTATGCAAAAGTGTTCCGATGATTCCAAATTAATGGAATAATATTTTTGCTCCCTAACATCTTGGGAGGATATTTATAAGTTATAAAGAGAAATCACCATATGAATTCCCTCAATT
Organism: Hordeum marinum; assembly: GCA_022496015.1. NCBI lineage: Eukaryota > Viridiplantae > Streptophyta > Magnoliopsida > Poales > Poaceae > Hordeum > Hordeum marinum. The sequence goes on along the minus strand of CM039676.1, from coordinate 130,771,744 downwards.
TAAATAGATCAAAAGATCTATGCAGTTTATTTATTTGAGTTACAAAATTAATGACAAGATGGAATGATGAAATGATGAATGCGACAACCAGACGAAACACAGACAAGAACAATGGAATAAAACGGAATCTTCTAGAGCGTCGGTCCCGGGCTGTTACACAAGACGCAGCCACAATTCGGAAGATCCCGTCGCTCCTGAAGCCCGAGACGACATTTCAAAGCCAAAGCGCAATAAGAATAAGCGCAGCCACAATAATAGCGATGCCGATGATACGGCTGTAAACGCCGGATTCCGCAACTCCCTACATGGGCAGCGGAAGAAGCCTCCTACATGCAATCGTGAAGGACCCACTCAGCTCGAGAAAATCATGGAAAGGGCTTGCCAAATCCATGGGACTTCCAAAAATCCATCCAACTACAAACACCGCAACTGCTGGGTGTTTAAACTGGCCTGCAAGATACCACCCGAAGACCAAGGCAAAAGCTCTCGCAGCAAGGACGAGGATGAGCATCGGGATGGAATTGGTGGCGGACGGAAGAAATTCCCTCCCAAACCCAAAATTGTGAACATGATATACGCCACCCATATACCCAAGAAGGAGAGGAAGCACGCCCTTCGGGAGTTCCATGTTGTGGAACCCGTAGCCCCGATGTACAACCCATGGTCGGCATACCCGATCACCTTCGATCGGCATGATCATCCGACCAGTATCCACCATGAGGGTTCGGCGGCCCTCGTCCTAGACCCCATTATAGATGGGTATCACCTCACAAAAGTCCTAATGGACAAAGGAAGTAGCCTCAAGCTAATTGACTCAGATACGGTGAAAAAGATGGGCATAGATCCGTCAAGGATTAAACCCAACATCACTACCTTCAAAGGAGTGATCCCAGGTGTTGAGGACCGATGCACGTGCTCTGTAACTTTGGAAGTTGTGTTCAGCTCGTTCGACAACTTTCGCAGCAAAGATTTGATCTTCCACATTATTCCCTTCCGCAACGGCTATCATGCGATGCTTGGTCGAACAGTTTTTGCTCGTTTCAACGCGGTTCCACACTACGCATACCTCAAGCTCAAAATGATGGACCCAAAGGGGGTCATTACTGTCAACGGCAATACAGAGCGCTCCCTTAGAACTGAGGAACATGCGTTGGCCCTAGCGGCCGAATTTAGCTACAAATAAGATCGGCAAGTTCCGACATCTACCATAAAGGCACAGAAGGCTGGAAAGCGAGTTCGGCTTCAGACTGAAAACTTAGATCCTTCGTCCTTTCCTCTGTAGGGACTCTCCCCCACCACACAACCTCGGGACCAGCAAAGTATGTGCCGAGGAGGCACAACTTCACGCTTAAGATTCCATGGGTAGTGATGGGGAAATAAAGATGGGTGTTCGGCTGACTCGACCTGCTACCATCAACACATCTTCGGACAAAACACAGGCGCTCCAAAAAGAGCCTGCCTACAACATAAAGCTCACCTACAATTCGGCGGCCTCTCAAGATTTTTTTAACACAATACGCCCATCGAACACTAAACACCCATCAAGGTGCATCTAAGAGCAGGAGTCAACTAGCAAGGGGATATCAAGGATGTCAGGTTACCAATCGAAGACCGTACAACAACTCCTGTATATCTTTATTTTCTTTCACATACCTGTAAACAGTTGCCTCGGCAATCCGAGTTATAAGAGTTGTTGAGAAAATGCAAAATTGCATAATGCAAATTGGCCTCATCCGTCCTTTTTTGGCGCATATTTTTTCTCCCTTCTCCCTGTTCTCGTGAACCTGTTCGTTGTGACGCGAGGTAACCGGCTAATAGACTGGGGGCTCGAGTTCAAACACAAATCGCCTTATCTATCATGTGTTCGGCGTCTTGGCTTTCACTTTATATGCATCAGTTCCGAACTATGTCTTTGGTCAATATGTTGGGTTGCTGAAAGCACAATTGTTCCCTTGGTGGTTTTGGTAATTAATAACAACATATAAGTCATTGAACTAATGTTTCCATCAAGAATATTTCAGGAAATGTTCAATGATAGGATTGGCAACAAGGATATTGTGGAGACACCCCAAGATGCAAGGAAATCGGTTGGCCAAGCTTCAATAAAGAGGTCTCTGTATTTTATATGTGTGAGAAATCACTTTGAGTCCATAGGAAAGCCAATACTATTAAAAGGGGGTAAGGTTTTGTTGGTGAACAATATGCTCAAATGTGCACAAGTGATAGTCGCCAAAAACATCCACAAACTCTCCCACCAAAGTCTGTTCTATACCTAATACTCAAAATCGGTGCAACGAACTTTCCCATATCGGTGCCACCGGTTCCAGAACATAGACAGACTCAGCCAAACCCTAACCACTTTGTTGTAACCGATTCCATACTGGTGTCACCGAGTTTCGGTTGCCAACTTTCTGTTACGCAAATTTACATTATCGGTACCACCGAGAATGTTGGATCGGCGTCACCGAGATTGAAAATCTAACCGTTGGTCACCTTAATGGCGCAACCGAGTTTCCTATATTGGTCTCACCGAGATTCAAAAGTTGCCACCTTTTGGTCACTTCGGTACCACCGAGATTAACACATCGGTGTCACCAAGTTGTTCATTTTGTGTGTAACGGTTGGATTTTTGGGGATGCCTATATATACCCGTTCACCACCACCTACTCGAAAGAGAAGCACTCAGAACTATTCCATACCTATCCTACTCACTTTTGTGAGAGAGAACCACCTACCCTTGTGTTGAGGTCAAGATATTCCACTCCAATCATATGGATCTTGATTTCTAGCCTCCCCAAGTTGCTTTCCACCAATCCCATCTCTTCTACCAAGCCAAACCTATGAGAGAGAGATTGTGTGTTGAGGAGTCTATCATATTGAAGCACAAGAGCAAGGAGTTCATCGTCATTATCGAGCCTATTACCTTCTGGAGGGTGGTGTCTCCTAGATTGGTTAGGTGTCACTTGGGAGCCTCCTACTTCGTGTTGTGGAGTGAACCAAGAAGTTTGTAAGGGCAAGGAGATCACCTAATTCGTGAAGATCTACCCATAGTGAGGCTAGTCCTTCATGGACGGAAGCCGTTATGGAATGGTCAAGGTTGCTACTTTGTGGACCCTTTTGGGTGGAGCCCTCCGTGGACTCTCGCGACCGTTACCCTCCGTGGGTTGAAGACTCCATAAACGTGGATGTACGATAGCGCCACCTATCGAAACCACGGGAAAAATCATCGTGTCTACAACTTCGTTTGATCTTCCACCCTATCCCTTCTATACATGCTTGTTGTTACTTTCCGCTGCTATATACTCTTAGACTTGCATGTGTAGGGTGTACTTGACTTGCCATGAAATGGTAAAAATTGTCAACCTAAAACTTGGTATAGGCAAAACTTTTATTTGGTCAAGTAGTCTAATCACCCCCCCCTCTACACATACTTTCGGTCCTACAAATGGTATCAGAGCTTTGGTCTCCATTGCTTAGGTCTCACAACCTACGAGAGTATGGCGTCTAGTGAGGGAAGTTATCACCGTAGAGGTCCATACTTTGATGGCACTAATTTTGCTAGTTGGAAGCACAAAATGAAAATGCATATTCTTGGTCATAACCCCGCTGTTTGGGATGTTGTTTGTGTTGGCTTGCAAGGTGAGTTCTTTGTGGATGGACGGGAATCGGATCGTGAAGAGACCGCGGATGAGTTGGAGATGTTGCAACTCAATGCTCAAGCATGCGACATTCTCTTCAACTACTTATGCCCCAAAGAATTCAACAAAATCAGCCGTCTTGAGAATGCAAAAGAGATTTGGGATACTTTGGTTGATATGCATGAAGGAACCGAGTTCGTGGGAGAATCCAAGTTAGATGTTTTTCAAGGTCAGCTTGACAAGTTCAAGATGAAGGATGGTGAAGGAGTCGCAGAGATGTACTCTAGGCTAGCTCTCATCACCAATGAGATTGCCAGCTTAGGAAGCGAAGAAATGACCGACAAATTCATCATCAAGAAGATACTTAGAGCTTTGGATGAGAGATACGACACCATATGCACATTGATCGAAATTATGCGAAACTACAAAGATCTCAAGCCTACGGAAGTCATTGGAAGGATTATTACTCATGAGATGACACTCAAAGATAAGGAAGAACTACATCACAAGTCTAGCGGTGCTTACAAAGCCACAAGTGATGCTCCCGCAACTTCAAGCAACAACCTTGTCACCAATGAAGAGATAAGCCTCATGGTCAAGAAATTCAACAAGTTCTACAAGAATAGAGTCAAAGAAAGAAACTCCAACTCAAGATATGAAGAGAAGCATTCGTCAAATCGTGACCGCAATTGCTACAATTGTGGGAAGCCCGAACACTACTCAAATGAGTGCACACTCCCTACAAAAGAAGAGAAGAGTCACCTCGAAGACGAAGCTCAAGGAATGAATCACCACAAAGAGAGAGAAGGAGTAGAGATGATCATTATGAATGAAGACACTCAAGGAGAAGTAGAGATTCGGAGAAGAAGGACAAGTACACCAAGAGCTACACAATAAGAAAACATCAAGCTCATGTTGGTGAAAGGGTTTCCGGCTTAGACTCCGACAACAACTCTGAGAGAAGCTATCACTCCGACTCCGACTATAGTCAAGATGATGGTGTTGCCGGAATTGCTCTAGTGACTACCAACTACTACGATCTATTTGATTAACCAAACGAAGGGAGTGGAAGTTCCTTCATAGCTAAAGGCCCCAAGGTATCACACCCCGAGGATCTTGATTTTTATAGTGATGAAGATGATTTCCTTTGTGAAGATGATTTGCTTTGTGATGATGACTTGCTTTGTGATAAAACTAGTGATGTTGATCAAAATCAACTTGATAATTCTCATGCTAGTCAAGATGAGTCATTTGATGATGATAAGATGAAAATATAACAACTAACTAAAGAACTAAACACTCTTAAGTTAGCTCATGAATCTACTCTCGAAGATCATAGAGAGCTTGTGAGAACTCACGAGAAGCTACGCTTCGAGAAGCTCAACTTGGAGCAAGAGGATGAGTTTCTCAAAGCTATCAATGACGATCTCCGAAAGAAGACTTCATCTTATCTATCCAAACGACTACTCTTGTCTACTTTCATGCCTCAAGTTAAAACTAAGCAATCTAGTAACAAAGGCAAGAAAGGTTCTTCAGCTAGTAGCAACAATAAAAATGCTAAACCCAATGATGTTGCTTCTAGCAGTTCTATTGATTCCACTAACGATGATTCTCATAGCCAAGTTACACTTGAGCAAGAAAATGCTTTATTGAAAGGAATTATAGAAAAAGGTATCTACAAGAGTCTTGCCGGATGTAAGCAATTTGAGGAAATTGTACGCAAGCACGGAGGATACCGAAAGAATCATGGTGTTGGCTAATTCAATGCTAATGGAGTTGAGTGGCAAGAAGGTCAATATCCCAAGCCCAAGTTTGTGCCTCAAAGGGAGAAGTATGAAAATACTGTTCCCAAGGGGACAAACACTCAAGATGACCTTCCACCACAAGACCATAAGCTCAAAGGCAAGAACAAGCTTCAAGAGGACATTGACTCATATGAAGATGAAACCCTAGCTTTGGTGGAGTGGGTTCCCAAGGCTACTTCAAGCTCAACTACTATAAAGTCTACTTCAACACCAAGGATCCCCATCAACTTGATGTGGGTCCCCAAGAAGAAGAACTAGTAAGTTTTTGAGGGGTGACTCCGCCAGTGAAATTTACTCACATTCATTATTGGCAAGGACTTTTTGCACTCAACATCAACTCAATGCACTAGTTCAAGGAGTCACACATTCCCTCAAAGGTAAGCAAGGGACAAGGTAATCAACTAATCAATGGACATCATAACATATGCTTTGCACTCCATGTCCATAGATATCCTTGTATTTGTCTCTTGTGTGTTGGGACTAACCCATGTAGGTGAGAGGAGTAAGGAAACAACAAGGATGCTCCCAACTCTCGGTGATCTTCATCAACATTGAGCATCCACAACTACCTCACCAACATCAAGTCTTCATCGACAAAACCCAAGGTTAGTTTATCCCTCTTCTGGGGGGATGTCACATTAAGGGGGAGCTTTACTCTAAGACCTGAGTCAAAGCATCTCTTAGTATGTGACAACATTAAATGATTTATGTAAAAGTGGTAACCCCACTTGTGCTTAAACGATGAGTATGACCTATGATCAAGTACTCTTACTTGGCTCCTAAGTTAAATACTCGTATATAGATGACTTCGTCATCGCCCAAGTGCTTGTTAGATGCTAGTGTGTTTGTGCATGTTTTTCATGATTTTTTTTGACATCTTATTGTGTGAGCATGTTGGTATGCATTTATTTTCTCATTCGAGGACATCCAATTGTTGCTATTTGGTTATTGATTTCTCTTTTGCCAATTGGATGGACAAGAATGCCTAGGACCACTCTTTAGCTATCTATGCTTTCTCACCTCATATTCCATTCATGCTGCATCACAAAATTTGAAAAAGTGTTTTTTGATCCCTCTGTGTGTGGAGCACTCGGAGTTCCGTATCGACAAGGACTGACCATTTAAACCTCCCACGTGCATCTCGATGGAATCAACCCCACAATCTCGGTCTCACCGAATGCCTAGGGTTGATCTGTTTTTCAATCTTGGTACTACTGATTTCATATTCTCGGTTACACCGAGTTTCCCTGTAAGCTGACAGTTGTGGAACTCGGTGACACCGAAAACATAAAATCGGTATCACCGACAGTGGAGGGTATATATACTATGAACCCCGGCATTTTGAAATTCATCCTCAGAACTGTCGCGCCTCAGAATCCTAAGCTACCGCTTCGAGACCCCTGGTCGTCGCCCTTGTCTTCCTGTGCTCCTCCGCCGCTGGGAATCGCCGCCGTCGACGAAATCTGCTCCATCGTCGCCATCGTAGCGGATCTGCACCAAGTTAGGGTATGGATTCGACGTCCTTTGCGCACCCTTCTAATTCTTGCGCATTGGATTTGATTTTACCTATAAGCCGATCATTGCACGTATTCCTATCCACACAAAATCCCATATGCTAGCGAACAATCGATTTTCTAGGGTTTTGCCTTCCACCCAACGCAACTCGATAGAACTGAATCAAGAAAATAGGTACCACCGATTTTCATTTCTGTGTTGCTAAGAACTGTCTCGGTGAAACCGAGCACTCCTTTTCGGTCTCACCGAAAAGGGTGTCAAGTTTCTGTTAAAAGGGACAGTCAGTCTCGATGTCACCGAAATTTTTGCTTTGCCCTTACCGATTTGTTTCTGACATAATGCAAACCTTTGAAAATCTTTTGTTCAAAATTTCAAAAACCAGCTGTTAATTTTGTGATGACTCATCTACTTCTGCTCATCTATATTCCATTCACAGGGTCAGTATGTCAGATGCAGAGGATAGTGAGAACTTGCCAGAGCAGGGTGCTGACATGAGTTCAGGCACAAGCCTAGAGTCCAGTTCATTTTCAGATCCAGGCACCCCCAGCTCACATGGGTTGCCCAAAGCTGCTTCAAGGACCAGAAGAAAGCTGAATTCAGATGAGGAGGATTCAGACTTTATCCCTGAGGAGATTCTTGCTAAGAAGTAGAGAAAGCTGCTAAGAAGTCTGCTACTGAAGCCACTTCTTCCAGGAGAGTTGTCAGCAAGATCTATGCACCTGCTTCAACCATCAAGGATCATGAGACTCCTAGAGTAACTATTTCAATTGAGGTCCCTAAGAAAGCTATGCCTAAGAAGGCAGGAGAGAAGAAAGCAAGAAAGAGGGTTATTCATGTTATTGGCATAAGAACCTCCATGTTTGAGGATCCAGAAGAATCTGCTAGTGCTGATGCTGAAGAGGAGGAAGAGCATGATGAGAAGGCCCCTCCCAAGAAAAAGCAAAAGAAGATTATGGCTAATGCTATGCCAAAGACTAGCACATCCAAGAAGGCTGCTGCTGAGAAGCCTAAGAGGACATCCAGGCATATTCCAGCTTCCGTGAAAAACAAAGGGACTGCTTCCAGAGTTGAAGATGATGATGACTTGACAACTTTGATGAAGCTCAGACCTCACCTTCCGTTACACAATGCCAGCTACCCACTAGCTGAAGATATGAAGAAGAGAAAGGATTCAGAATTGAGAGCTTGGAGAGCTATAGATCCATAGTCCAGAGGAAGAAGACAGCTGTGGAATACAAATTTTATACCAAGGAGCAACATGATTTCTATGAGGCTTTGCTTTTTGACAAGAGTCCAGCTGTGAGTGATATGCGGTATGTTGACTGGAAATTCATCGAGGAAAACAAGGACTACTTTCCAAGTGCCCAAGAGAATTTCCACTTCATAGATTTGGATGAGTTTGTCGGTAGAGAATTCACTGCTTGGAACGATGAGATGATCATGCAATTCTACTCCACTGCACATTTCTATGGAGATGGTAGAATTGTATGGATGACTGAAGGTGCAAGGTATGCATCGATTGTTGAAGAATGGGCTGCTATCTTAGGAGTTCCTGAAGCACAGGATGGTGACTTGGATGTATACTAAGAATCCAAGGAGAGCCACAATGCTATGGCAAATATGTACAAGGAGATCCCTGATACCAATGTGAAGTCTCATAGGCTAGGATCTATCTACTTTCTTCAGGCTGGACTTTGCACAATGAACACCATTTCGAGGCATACTTTGATGCCCAAGTCAGGAGATGACAAGATGATCCGAGACCACTCCATCAATATGTTGCTCCACCTTGACAGACACACTAGGATCAGAGTCATGGACTTGATTGTTGAGACAGTCAAGAGGGTTGCTGCTGACAAGAAGCGCTCTTGCTGCTATGCACCCTACATGCAGATGCTTATCAATTCAACGTTTGAGAAGCACATATTTGCTCTAGATCGTCCACATTTACCCCTATAGCCAGATCTCGAGGACAATGTTGTGGTGATGAACCCAGATCATCCCACTTCAGTTGCAACTCAAGCAGAAGCAGAGGTAGCTCGAGCCGCTAGTGCTCAAGTCCCTAGATCCAGGAATGAGCAAATGGATTTGTTGATATCATCAGTTCAAGGTATGCAGAAGGACATTAAGGGCATTCTGGACAACCAGAACAGTCTTGTGAGGATGTTTGAAAATAGGATCAAGACCCTTAATGATAAGGTGGATGGGCTGACTAAGACAGTCAATGAGCTCAACAAGGAAGTTGACTCAGTGCCTCTTCCTCAGACTACTTATTCAGATGATGATGATGATAATGATGAGGATTAATCACCTCACAGGACAGGCACATAGTTTCATACCTAGTCCAGATCAACCACTATGCCTGCTCCAGACTTGAGGCCCTCTTCATCAGCTCCTGCTACTGTCATCTCAGCTCCTACTCCATTTGTTCCAGTTCCTCTAGCTGCCACTCCAACTCCATCCACGCATCTGCAGAGATCTTCGCCAATGTTTTTCTCTCGACTCCTTCATCAACAACCGAAGGAGATCGACCCAAGAACGATTAGATGTATGCCTTTGAACTTTTTGGTAACTTGTTGCCAAAGGGAGAGAAGTGTATATAGATCTTTAGGCTTCGAGCGAGAGCGCGTTTTGGTGTTTGTTGCTTTTCAAAACATTTGGTCTTTTGGTTGCTTGTGTTGAGCGTATGATCATGTGTGTTATGCTACTATTTTACGCCTTATGTGTGATGCTACTGTTTCCTATCATCTTAATTCTTATGAGATGATCATTCACCTTTTCTTGATTGTGTTGTGCTTTGTTATTCATTCTAATTATTCTTGCCCACCACCAAGTTGTATGTGACATGGAAGAAGTGCCCCATTGTGACAGCCCAAGTGTTGTCCCTACCTTTTATGGCATGTGTCTTGTATGAACCTTGTTGCCATGATATTAGTCAAGTGATTTTGCACCTTGATATATGCCATGTCTTGTTCTTGCATTCATGCATCATGCATCATAGCATCCATCATGCCATGTCCTTGATTGTTGTGGTTGAGTGTGTCTTGTGTTGTGTGGTGTGTTGTGGTTGGAGTCATGTGGTGCATCTCCTTCTTCTTTCCCCTCTTTTCCCTTTTCAAACAAACCCCCACCTAAATACCTTTCCTTCTATGTTATTTTATCAACAGTTTTAAGTTGCTATTTAAATTGATTAAAAATGTTCAAGAGGTGGCCTATAATGTTTTATTATTGTGTATGTGGTCCTTTTGTTGGTTTGATCTTTAGGTATTTGGGGTTTTAAATAATAAAGGGTTTGTTGCTTTTAAAAGCCATTTTAATAGTTTTTCTAAAAATCTTCTTCTCATTTTTATAAGATGGGGGGTTTTCTTCTCATCTCTAAAGTATTTTTGTTTGGTATTTATTCTTTTCCTTTTTCTCTAATAAGATTTCTTCTTCTCTCTTTTATTTAAAAGGATAACTCTGCTGTTGTTTTTCTGCCAGAGAGCGAGAGGTGGGAGTGTGGCCTCACTGGCCCACGCGGCCTAGCAGGTAGCTGACGGCTACCTGCTTCGTTGCCTCTGCCGTCAGGTTCAGAGAGAAGAGAGAGCAAGAGTGCGCCGCCGTGAACTTCAGACGTCGAGGCACCGTCATTTCGAGCCTATTTAATCCCCTCGGCGTCCGTGCCGCCCCCCTAGGGTTCCCTCTCCCTCCTCGCGCCGCTGCCCTCCACCTCTCCTCCTCTTTCTGTCTCAGGTAAGGATGGGTTCAGAGGGTTCAGAGAGAGTTCAGTGAGTTTCGATAGGAGCTTGTCGCAGTGGGAGATTCTCCGGCAAGCTCCTCGAGCAGGCGACCGCCGGGATCGCTTCGCCGGCACCGTCTGCTTCCCCGACGTCCTCTGCATCCGCGTGGGACGCCAAGGCAGCACCTCTGCTTCGTCTTCTTCCCCTCCGGTCAAGCTCTTCCACTGCAGCAATTCTCTGTCGTCGTGCTCCCTCGAGCTCAATTGGCTGCCCGGTCGTGTCTCGGTGAGCTCATCGTCCATCCTCGCTAGATCCCAAGCCTTCTAGCTTCGTGTAGTGCATGCCCACGTATAGTGTGTTCCGCCACTGTCAGACCTCGTCTTCGACGAGTGCTTTATCGATCTCATGCTTCCGTGCATAGCGTGCGAGTTCCTGCTTCTCGCAGGGGTCCGTTTTTGCTCCGCCCCGTCTGGTTCCTTGTCTGGGTCATCGCCGTGCGAAGCGTGTGTAGGTCTCTGCCATTGTCGTTCTATCGTTGTCGCCAGCGTCGTTCTTGCTGCATCAGGTGGCTGTGCTAGTGTGTGCATGTGCGGGCAAGAGCGGGGCGTCCAGTAAGGGCCTCCGCCGCTCGTGTGGTCATCGCAGTCCTCCGTTTGGCCGCCATCGTGCTCTGTCGCGCAGGTGCCGATCTTATTCAGTTTCATCAGAGTGTATATGTGTGTGCATTTATTAGTGAGCAGGTGCCCTCTCCTATTAACTACTGCATCGATAGCCTAGTGGCAACCGGCTCGGGAAACGACAAAGTGGTCAAGGGTTCGATCCCGAACCCCTCCCCCCTTTTGCTTGTTTTTCTTTATTTTCTTTTGTTTTGTTTTTCCCTTTTTTCTATATGTATGTGTGTGTAGTTAATAAAGCCAGCTTGTTTTATTTGTTCTTTTCTGTTATATATATATATGTGTAGGTGGTGTATGTGTAGGTGTGAAGAATATATGTGTGCATGTGTATGTGAGAGTGTGTGTAGTGCATGTGTGTGTGCACTTATGCATGTGTGTAGTGAGAGTGTGTGTGAGTGTGTAGTCATATGCATATGCATATGCATATATGCCTTGTTCATATATGTGTGCATATGTGTGTGGATGAACACCCACACACACATGAGCATGTGTGTGAGTGTGAGTGGCCATGTGCACTTGTGCATGTGAGGTGGTGTGTGTGTGCCTATATGCATTATGCATATATGTGCATGTGAGTGTGTGTCTGGATGAACACCCCCTCTCGGGTGGTATGTTCATGGGAGGTTTGTGCTCATATGCCCTTAGGCATATGGAGCATGTGTGTGTATGCTTTTGTAGTGTGTGTGAGTAGAGTGTATGTGTGTGTGGGGACTAGTGGGTTTCCCCCACTTGACATACCCCCCCTTTTGTTGTAGATATGCATGTTTTGTGAATTGTTAGCTCATTTCGAATTCTAGCTAAGTTTCCAAATCTGTTTATGCCCATTTATGCTCATGTCCATTTAGAGTAAGTTTTAACTTATAAGAGTAGGTGGTAGTTTTGCTAGTTTACTTGTGCCATGATGCTTCACATGAACATATGAGTATGACACATGTTTTTGGGGTAGAAAGATCCAATGAATCCATTGGAGCTTTCAGATTTCACTTTTGAGTGAGTTTATAAAACTGTCATTTTTAGTTGTGATGCTACTTGTCATTTTTGCATGATTTAATCCATGCTTGCTTTGGGGCATGTGCCAACATGGAAGTGCTAGTGTTTTATGTCTATTATGCCATGTTATTTTTGTTTAACATGAGAATCGCCCATATAAGTGGGAAGAATGCTGCAAAGTAGCTAACTTGATGTTTCTGTTTTCACCATGCTAAATATTTCGAAGTCTGAGAATCTGCTGTTATTTTTATGCCATGAAGATTGGTTGACATCTAGTGATATGTTGAGAATTAGCTCATGCTCAGTGCTAGTATTTTGGAGTAGATGTTGTCTACTACCATCCTTTCAATTTTCCTGCTAAGAGGTGGTTTCTAACACCTTTAGCTTATGCTGTCAACATGCTACCAGATTAACTCGGATTCCAGAAAATTGTTATTTTCACAGTCCCAGAAAACTGTTTCATTATGCCAACTTGATAGCTTCATGCTTATTGATATGTGCCTCGTTTCCAGATTATGTAGTTGGATAAGTGGATAAGCATTTTATGTAGTTTCTGTCAATGCCTTGTTTGTGGCTGTAGGATTCCTGTAGCTCAAGATGTGGGTTGTGTAAGTTGCTATGTTGCTGTTTTGTGGCAGATTGTTTGTTTTATTGTTTTGTGACTTGTGGGAGCTATACTCCATGGAATTGCTTGATGTTTGACTCTATTTTGGTTGGTTTTTCATTGCATAACCAGTGGCTACCTTGGAATGCCAAGAATTAGCCCATGGCCTTGTTTGTCTTGTGTTTTGCCTTTGTACCTTGTCGTGAGCGTATCGTGCGAACCGTAGCTCCGTTTCTTACATTCTTCATATGCATTTTCATCGTTTTCACATGATTCATCCATATTTGCCTTTTTCATGCATGTCTAAACAACTTAACATAAGGTTATGTCCAGATTCATTAATATCCAATTCTTGCATGTGAAATCTGACTAGTTAGGATTGCCATGTTAAAACTCTTCACCTAAGCATGCATCATTCTTGTTTGTGCATTGCACCATGGTTGTTTGTTTATTCTTGCTGTTTCTTTTTGGTAGACGCGAACGTTGAACCTGAGTATGAATAGCCAGGCGAGTACAACTATGAGGATCCCGCTACTTGTTCCACTAAAGAACCAACAGGCAAGATGATCGTACCCGGATCCCAATACTATTTTCGCTTGCTAGTTTCTTGCTCTTATCATTACAATTGCGCTACCTACCACTTGAATATCAGCCTCCTAATTGCCATGATAGCCTCTAACCCCCACATCCTAGCAAACCTTTGATTGGCTAAGTTACCGCTGCTCAGCCCCTGTTATAGCGTTCTTAGGTCAAGGTTCAGTTTGTTCCATGTGATAACATGGATTTGTATATCACCATATTATCTATTATTTAATTTAATGCACATATATATCTTGGTATTGGTGGAAGGCTTAGGCTTTGCTAGGTGTTTTGTTCCGCTGTTACCGCCATAGTTTCTTGTTACCGGTGTTATGTTTTCCATACTTTGCGCTCCTAACATGATTGGGGTTGTTATGGGGACCCCCTTGTTTATTCGGTTGAGATTAAAACTTTCTGGCAAGACCCAACTTTGGTACTACATTTGCTGAATAACTTAATAAAATTTCCATAGGGCTTTGCAACCCCATGGATAATTCATCAACCCCCGAGCCAGTGCTCCTCATGAGTGTTAGTCCAAACTAGAGCACCGCGCAGGGACAACCCGGGAAACTCGGGAGATTTCTATCAGGCCACCGTATGCTTTGCTTATCCGTCGTGTCCTAAAAACGAGATACGCGGCTCTTATCGGGTTCGTCGACACGTCGGGTGGTCTTGCTGGATTTGTTTTACCTTTATCGAATGTCTTGCGGGTGGACTTTGACTTTCTTCAGGTTATCTCGAGGCATTGGAATTCCTTTGGAGTTACCTATGATGATCACGAGATTCGCGGTCGAGGATATTCCCGCGGAGTGTGGTTATTTGTGATGGACTAGTTGGAGCACCCCTACAGGGATAAATCTTTTCGAGAAGCCGTGCCCGCGGTTATGTGGCAAACTGGATATTTGTTTAACACCCGGTTATAGTTAACGTGAAGTAAACTCTAATTAAAATACACCAACTGTGTGAGTAACCGTGATCATCTCTGGTCGTGAACATGACCCAGAGAGAACATAGTGGGGTTATGACTGACGTAAGAAAGTGTTCAGGATCTCATAGAGATCATACTAGATTCGATCGTTCATTGTAGGCCACTCATATTTATTTTCATGTTGCGTAAGTGTAGCCACCATATATGCTTAGTGGTGCTGCAAACTAAACACATACCCCTTTGCAACCTTAAGCTTGAATAGTCTCGGTACCCGGGCGCTTGATTGTTGAGTCCTTGTGGCTCACAGATTACTACAACACTCCAGGTACAGGTACAGATGAGTTCGTGCAGGATGATCTGACCAAGATCCAGTGGGAATATGATGAGGAGAGAGGCAGGATGTACGTGACTTATCCAGACAAGTAGGGGCCCATGGTCGTGATCTTTGGGATAGCGAGATAGTGTCATTTGCATCTGTTTTATCATTGGATTTTGTCCATAGTCGGACCCTGTCTTCATCTTGATGATTTGAACTCTGTGTGGATTTGTAATTTAGTATGTGGCGAGTGTAAGCAAACTTGTATTCTCGTCTCTTATGTGATGTATGATGCAATGATTCTATACTTGCGAACGGCAAGATGCGCCTCTATCCCTTGTGAGGCCCTCGTGCCTTAAAATGGATAGGCATGCACCTTGGGCGTGACAAGTTGGTATCAGAGCCATACGACCATAGGAGCCTTTTCTTGATCGAATTTGGCCGAGTCGAGTCTAGTTAAAAATTATTTTGAGTCTAGTTATATCAGAGAGTAGGATTCTTTTTACTCCTCGTCTATGCTCTGGTGAGGTATTCGACTTAGGAATTTAAATTCTACTCCTCTTCCCGCTCAAAAAAATTTAGGATCACGCGGGTATTTTGGAGTCTATATGATACCGATGTGACAGGGTTCTGTCTTGGTGCCTCCTGTCTGACTTGATTTCTTCCGGGGAGTCGAGCTCTAGGGAATGTTGGCACATCGTTATCATTTAGCTTCCTTGATATCTCAGGACGGAGAGTGTTCGAAATTACTTCAATACTTGTCGTGGTGAGATAAGGTCGGCGTCACCCAATACTGGGGAGGCGTCCGGGGTACCACCATGGTTTAGTATCATTGTGAGTTTGAGGATTCGAGTTAGATGAATTTGCGAAAGCCTCTGGTTATGTGTTGAAGGATGGATACAGTTGGGGTGTAGGATTGCTAGTTGTGTGAGATATTTTCTCCTTGTATCCCCCACACCGGATTGCATAACCAGAAAGTTTTCGGAAGTTCTTAGGTGGGAAATCTTGTAGTTATCTAGGATCATCTTCTTCAGATGTATATGGGCATATACATTTGTTTGAGCAGTTATCTCAATACTTTGTGTTATTGCAAGTGGCTTCTAATTTCTGATGATGTTATCATAAACCGGAGAAGCATTCTTACTATTTTTTTGGTAGGAAGGCTGTGAGGTTATTTGTTCAATTTCTTTCAGGCATTTGATTCAACTTTTCAATGCGGTGCTAATGTGTTTTGTCCAACTTCAGGATGGCTCCATCAACTCGCAACAATCCAGGTCGTGATGAGGAGTAGGCTGATGTTCCACCTCCACCACCACCCCCGCCGCCGCCACCTCCTCCTTCAGAAGCTTGGCAAGCTGTGATGGCCGCAACCAATGCGAACACTCCGATGTTTCTCAGGCTGCTGCAAGAAAGGGAGCAGGGTTAGCAAGGTTTTCAAGGGAATTTCTAGAATCAGCCTCAGTTTGCGACGCTCAATCAGTTCCTTGCCAACCAGCCCAAGTATTTCACCTGTTGTCAGCAGCCTTTTGATGTTGATGATTGGCTTCGTGATATGAGTAAGCATTTTGAGTGCAGCAATGTTTGGCCAGAGGACTTTGTCAGATTTGCATCATTCCATCTCAAGGGTCAAGCAGCTGATTGGTGGCAGCAGTACAAGGATTCCAGGGGTGATCGTGTTGTTACTTGGGACGATTTTTGTCGTGACTTCAGGGCTCATTACATTCCGACAAGCTTTGTCGAGGAGATGCGTGAGAAGTTCAGGCACCTGAAGCAGGGAAGCAAGTATGTCTATCACTACAACATCGAGTTCCAGAATCTAGCCCGCTATGCTAAGCAAGATGTTCCAGATGACAAGGCGATGATCTATCAGTTCAGAGGTGGTCTCAAGGATGAGCTTCTGCCAGGCCTAGTTCTTCAAGAGCCTCGTGAGTTTGATCAGTTCTACAACATGGCTTTGAAGGTCGAGGCAACTCAGCTCATGTTGGAGAACTCAAGGAAGCGTTCAGGGGATTCTTATTCGTCTTCTTCCAGCTCTCAGATGGTTCCCAAGCAGCAGAAGTATTGGGTGCCAAATCCTCCTCCATTTCGTCCTCCTCAGCAGTAGAAGTATTTCGGTGGTCGTGGTTCTTCCCACCCACCCAACCCGGGATTTTACGAGAGACCCCAGGCATCCAAGGCAGTTCTTGTTCCTCCTCCAGGTAATGTTCGTCCGCTTTCTCAGGTGACTTGTCACAAGTGTGGCTAGAAGGGTCACTATGCAAACAAGTGCAACCAGCAGTGTCTTCCGCCTCCTCCTCCTGTCAAGCCTCCAGGCAATGCTATGGTGAAGCATAATCCCAAGACCTCAAGAGTGAATATGGTGAATGCAACAGAGCAGAGGATTCTTCTCAAGTGATCATGGGTGATCTCTAAGTTAATGATTTCCTTGCAAAAGTTTTGTTTGATTCTGGAGCATCGCATTGTTTCATGTCAAAGCCATTTTTCATAAAGCATGATTTTCCGTCGGCATCTTTGGGTATACCATTGGGTATTGTTTCTCCGGGTGTTTCAATGAGGACCAATTCTATTGTTCTGGATGTTTCTATCAAGATGGGCAACTATTGTTTCTTGGCTTCTCCTTATGTTCTCGGCAATTCCGACATTGATCTCATTTTGGGCATGGACTTCCTGGCTATGAATAAAGCTCATATTGATTGCAAAGCAAAAGAAGTCAAGCTGACTCATCCTTCAGAAGATGTGATTATTTTCGCAGCTCGCGATGACACAATATGTCTCTTTGCTCTTAATGAGAATGGTGAAATCTTGGCGATCTCTCAAATTTCGGTGGTGAATGAGTATGAAGATGTGTTTCAAGAAGAATTGCCAGGAATGCCTCCGCACCGACCAGTCGAGTTCGTGATTGATCTCGAGCCCGAAACTGAACCGGTTTGCAAGCGCCCATATAAACTTGGCCTCGAAGAGCTGAAAGAGTTGAAGAAGTAGATAGATGAGCAAGAACGTCTAGGCCTGATCAGAACAAGTTCTTCTCCATGGGGTTGTGGTGTTTTGTTTGTCAAGAAGAAAGATGGTATGGATCGTCTTTGTGTCGACTACCGTCCATTGAACAAGAAGACAATCAGAAACAAGTACCCACTTCCCAACATCAACGAGTTGTTTTAGCAACTGAAAGGTGCCAAGGTTTTCTGGAAGCTTGATCTTTGCATGGGTTACCATCAGATTCTCATTCGCGAAGAAGACATTCCTAAGCCCGCTTTCAGGATGAGTTTTGGCTCTTATGAGTACACCGTCATGTCGTTTGGTCTTACGAATGCTCCTCCAACCTTCTCAAGAATGATGAATTTCATTTTCTCTCCTTTCAAGAATGAATTCGTCTTGGTCTATCTAGATGATATCCTTGTGTTCTTGGAGATAGAAGAAGAGCATGCAGTGCATCTCCGCCTTGTGCTTGACAAGTTAAGGGAGCATCGATTCTATGCCAAGTTTTGCAAGTGTGAGTTTTGGCTCAATGAGGTGGTGTACCTTTGGCATGTGATCTCTGCCGATGGAATTAAAGTGCACTGCGAGAAAGTTGAGGCAATCTTGAAGTGGGAACCTCCTCAGAATGTAAAGCAGGTTTGGAGTTTCCTCGGGCTTGATAGTTATTGCAGAAGATTCATGGAGAACTTCTCTCAAATTGCTAAGCCTCTGTCCAATCTCCTTCAGAAGAGTGTCAAGTATGTTTGGTCTCCTGAGTGTGATGTGGCGTTCAATACGCTCAAGCAGAGACTGACTTTAGCTCCAGTTCTTGTTCTTCCTGAACAGTCAAAGCCTTTCCAAGTCTTCTATGATGCTTCTCTCCAAGGTCTTGGTGGTGTTCTCATGCAAGATAAGAAGATTGTTGCTTATACCTCGTGTCAATTAAAGCCTACTGAGAAGAACTACCCCACTCAAGATCTCGAGTTGGCGGCAGTTGTGCATGCTCTAATGACATGGAGGCATTTGTTGTTGGGTAGACCAGTTGAGGTATACACCAATCACAAGAGCTTGAAGTACATTTTCACTCAACCCAATCTTAATCTTCGGCAGTCTCATTGGGTGGAAATTCTTGAGGACTTCAATCCAAGCATTGAGTATACTCCTGGGAAAACAAATGTCATTGCAGACGCGCTCAGCCATAAGGCGTACTGAAATATGCTCATCTTGAAGCCTCTTCACCCCTAGCATTGTGTAGCCTTCCACAAGCTCAACCTTCAGATGATTCCGCAAGGATTTCTTGCCAATCTTCAAGTTTCTCCGACTCTGGAAGATCAGGTTCACCAAGCACAGCTACTTGACGCTATGGTGAAGAAAGTGAAGAAAGGTGTGGCCAAGAGCATTCCGAAGTATAAGTACTTTCACGTTGATGAAAAAGATACCTTGTTCTTTGAGGACCGTCTTGTGGTTCCAAAAGGTGATCTCAGAAAGCATATCATGGACGAAGCACACAATTATCTTCTATCCATTCATCCAGGTAGTTCCAAGATGTATCAGGATCTCAAGCAAACATTCTGGTGGACTCGCATGAAATGTGAGATTGCTCGGTTCGTGAAAGAGTGTGATGTTTGCCGCAGAGTGAAGGCGGAGCATCAACGTCCAGCAGGTCTTCTTCAGCCTTTGCCTATCCCGGAGTGGAAATTCGATCATGTGGAGATGGATTTTGTCACTAGGTTTCCCAAGTCCAAGAGAGGCAACGATGCCATCTTTGTGGTTATCGACAAGCTGTCAAACGTTGCTCATTTCCTGCGAGTCAAAGAATCTATGTCTGCAGCTCAGCTTGCATTGTTGTATACGTCAAGGATAGTATCTTTGCATGGTATTCCTTAGCTCATCTCTTCTAACCGTTGAAGCCTCTTTACTTCCAAGTTTTGGGAGTCCTTCCAGACTGCTATGGGTACCAAGATCCGTTTCAGCATTGCGTTCCATCCGTAGACAAGTGGTCAAGTTGAGAGAGTCAATCAGATCCTTGAAGATATGCTCAAAGCCTGTGTGATTTTGTTCAGTATGAAATGGGAAGACTGCCTTCCATATGCTGAATTTTCATACAACAATAGCCTTCAAACTAGCTCAGGCAAGGCCCCTTTCGAGATTCTCTCTGGCAGAAAGTGTCGTACCCCGCTTAACTGGTCTGAAACTGGTGAGCGTCAGATATTGGGCAATGATATGATCACTGAAGCAGAAGAAATATGCCATGTCATTTGTGAGAACCTCAAAGCAGCTCAGTCCCGACAGAAGAGTTATTATGATAACAAACATCGGGATGTTTCCTTTCAAGTGGATGACCTAGTCTATCTCAGAGTCTCTCCCATGAAGGGCACTCAGCGGTTTGGAATTAAAGGGAAGCTAGCTCCTCGTTTTGTTGGTCCTTTCAAAGTTGTTGGCAAGAGAGGTGGACTTGCTTATCAACTAGAGCTTCCGCCAAATTTCGCAAATGTGCATGATGTCTTCCATGTTTCTCAGCTCCGGAGATGCTTCAAGACTCCTGAGCGAACCATTGACCTCCAAGACATCGATCTCCAAGAAGACCTCTCTTATCGTGAGCATCCAGTTGCAATTCTCGAAGAAACAGAGTGTAAGACGCGCAAGAAGTCTATCAAGTTCCTCAAGGTGAAGGGGTCTCATCATTCTGACAAAGAAGCTACTTGGGAATGCGAGGATCTTCTCCTTTCCGAATTTCTAGACTTCTTTCGTTCCTAGATCTCGGGTCAAGATCCTCTTGTAGTGTGGGAGAGTTGTGACAGCCCAAGTGTTTTCCCTACCTTTTATGGCATGTGTCTTGTATGAACCTTGTTGCCATGATATTAATCAAGTGATTTTTCACCTTGATATATGCCATGTCTTGTTCTTGCATTCATGCATCATGCATCATAGAATCCATCATGCCATGTCCTTGCTTGTTGTGGTTGAGTGTGTCTTGTGTTTTGTGGTGTGTTGTGGTTGGAGTCATGTGGTGCATCTCCTTCTTTTTCCCCCTATTTTACCTTTTCAAACAAACACCCACCTAAATACCTTTCCTTCTATGTTATTTTATCAGCAGTTTTAAGTTGCTATTTAAATTGATCGAAAATGTTCAAGAGGTGGCCTATAATTTTTTATTATTGTGTGTGTGGTCCGTTTGTTGTCTTGATCTTTTGGTATTTGGGGTTTCGAATAATAAAGGGTTTGTTGCTTTTAAAAGCCATTTTAAATAGTTGCTCTAAAAATCTTCTTCTCATTTTTATCAAATGGGGGGTTTTCTTCTCATCTCTAAAGTATTTTTGTTTGGTATTTATTATTTTCCTTTTTCTCTAATAAAAATTTCTTCTTGTCTCTTTTATTTAAAAGGATAATTCTGCTGTTGTTTTTCTGCCAGAGAGAGAGAGGTGGGAGTGTGGCCTCCCCGGCCCACGCGGCCCAGCAGGTAGCTAACGGCTACCTGCTCCGTTGCCTCTGCCGTCAGGTTCAGAGAGAAGAGAGAGCGAGAGTGCGCCGCCATGAACTTCAGATGTCGAGGCACCGTCATTCCGAGCCTATTTAATCCCCTCGGCATCCATGCTGCCCCTACGGTTCCCTCTCCCTCCTTGCGCCGCCGGCCTCCACCTCTCCTCCTCTTTTTGTCTCAGGTAAGGATGGGTTCAGAGGGTTCAGAGAGAGTTCAGTGAGGTTCAGTAGGAGCTCGTCGCCGCGTGAGCTTCTCCGGCGAGCCCCTCGAGCAGGTGACCGTAGGGATCGCTTAGCCAACGCCGTCTGCTTCCCTGATGTCCTCTACATCCACGTGGGATGCCAAGGCAGCGCCTCTGCTTTGTCTTGTTCCCCTCCGGTCGAGCTCTTCCGCCGTGGCAATTCTCCGTCATCGTGCTCCCTCGAGCTCAATTGGCTGCGCAGTCGTGTCTCGGTGATCTCATCGTCCATCCTCGCCAGATCTCAAGCCTTCTAGCTTCGTGTAGTGCATGCCCGCGTATAGTGCATTCGGCCGCTGTCGGACCTTGTCTCCGACGAGTGCTCCATCGAGCTCATGCTTCCGTGGGTAGCGTGCGAGTTCCTGCTTCTCGCAGGGGTCTGTTTTCCCTCTGCCCTGTCTGGTTCCTTGTCTGGGTCATCGCCGTGCGAAGCGTGCATAGGTCTCCGCCGTTGTCGTTCTGTCGTCGTCGCTGGCATCGTTCTCGCTGCGTCAGGTGGCTGTGCTAGTGTGTGCGTGTGCGGGCAGGAGCAGGGCGTCCAGTAAGGGCCTCCGCTGCTCGTGTGGTCATCGGAGTACTTCGTTTGGCCGCCATCGTGCTCTGTCACGCAGGTGCCGATCTTATTCAGTTTTGTTAGAGTGTATATGTGTGTGTGTGTGTGTATTAGTGAGAAGGTGCCCGTCTCCTGTTAACTACTGCGTCGATAGCCTAGTGGCAACCTGCTCGGGAAATGACCAAGTGGTCGAGGGTTCGATCGCAAACCCCTCCCCCTTTTGCTTGTTTTTCTTTCTTTTCTTTTCTTTTGTTTTTCCCTTTTGGCTATATGTACGTGTGCGTGTAGTTAATAAAACTAGCATGTTTATTTGTTCTTTTCTGTTTTATATATATATGTAGGTGGTGTATGTATATTGTCCACACACTACTTTACTTACTATGTTGTGTGGTGAAATTCTACCTGATGACTTTGATGGCATATTCTTCACTCTGAAGCATATGAGTTCGTAAGTTGTACTAATTCATCTGCAGGATGAAAGTCCAAAAGCTACTGAGTGGGTCCTCGACAGTGGATGCACTAACAACATGACTGGTGACAAGAATCTACTGATGAATATACCACTTGCCCCATATCATCTAAAACATATCACCTACGCTGACAAAGGAAAAATAGAAAGGTATTGGGTCTAGGTAAGGTTGCAATCTCAAAGGACCGACATATGGATAAGGTGATGCTTGTCAAATCCTTCGGGTTCAACCTCATATCTGTCTCAATACTTTGTGATCTTGATATGGTTGTCATATTTCGAAAATATCATTGTGTTGTCATCATGGAATCTGACCATTCCAAATTCTTCGAAGGCTTTAGGAGAGGAGACTTGTATATTGTTGATTTCTCTACCGGTCCTCAGCCTGCCACGTGCCTTCTAGCAAATTCCTTAGAAGGCTGGCTGTGGCATCGACGACTTGGACATGCTAGTATGAGGAACTTGCACACGCTCGTGAAGAAAAAACACATAATTGGCATTAGAGGTGTCAAATTCCTCAAGGACCACCTTTGTGGTGCTTGCGAGTCTGCGAAGATGACCAGATCCAAGCATCCTTCGAAGGCAATCATGACCACGTCTCGACCTTTTGAATTGCTTCACATGAACCTCTTTGGCCCCACTCAGTATTCCACAGTAACAAATTCTTCAAGTTGGTATGGCTTTGTCATTGTTGTTGATTACTCTCGTTACACTTGGGTGCATATTATTCTGTACAAGTCTGAAGTGCAGGATCTCTTTAGACTATTTGCTTCAAGGGCCTCAACAAACTTCGGCGTCAAGATCAAGCATATCAGGAGTGATAATGGGACTGAGTTCAAGAACACCAATCTTGATGAATATCTAGATGAACTTGGTATTACTCATGAGCTATCTGCCCCATATACTCCTCAGCAGAATGGCGTGATGGAGCGCAAGAATAGGACTCTTGTTGAGATGGCTCACACCATGCTTAATGAATACAAGACTCCTCACCGCTTCTGGCATGAGGCAATTGATATAGCTTTCCACATCATCAATAGGGTATATCTTCACAAATTCGTCAAGAAGACTTCATATGAACTCATGACTGGCAAGAAACCCGATGTAAGTTATCTCAAAGTCTTTTGTGCAAAATGTTGGATTAGAGATCCTCCCCAAGTTCTAAATTTGCACCGAAAGCACATGAGGTTTTATGCTTGGTTATGGAAAGGACTCGCACACCTATAGAGTCTTCAACACCTACCATTAAAAGGTTGTTGAAACTATAGATGTGTGGTTCAATGAAACTAATGACTCGCAAAGAGAGCACCTACCTCATGTACTAGATGAAAAGTCTCCTGAAGAATCCATTAAGTTGAAGGCTACTGAAGATGTCATACCCACTAAAGAACCTCGACCTACTGAGGAAGTCATTCCAACTAATGAAGACATTCATGCTGATACACATGAGGAAATGGTGCTGAAGAAAATCCTTGGCCATGTCAACCTACTCATCCAAGAGTTGCAAATGAAGTGCAGATTGACAAAATCATCAACGACAACAATGCACCAGGTCCCCTCACTCGCACAAGAGCTTCACATTTGACTAACTTTTGTGCGCACTTTGCTTTTGTCTCTATCATAGAGTCCAATAAAGTTGATGAAGCATTCAAGGAGCCTGAGTGGATTCAAACTCTGCAAGAGGAATTGCATCAGTTCAAGCTCAATAATGTGTTGGAACTTGTCAAGAAGCCAGATCCTCGCAAGCACAACATCATAGGTACCAAGTGGATCTACTTCAACAAGCAATATGAAAATGGCCTTGTGGTAAGGAATAAGGCTCGTCTTGTAGCTCAAGGCTACACCCAGGTTGAAGGAATTGACTTTGATGAAACTTTTGCTCCTGTTGCTAGACTTGAAGCTATTCGCATATTGCTTGCTTATGCTAACCATCGTGATATCATCTTATATCAAATGGATGTGAAAAGTACATTCCTCGATGGTAAGCTTGAGGAAGAAGTATATGTTCCTCAACCCCCAGGTTTTGAAGACCCTAAGCATCCTGACAAAGTCTTCAGACTCATCAATGCCCTCTATGGCCTCAAGCAGGTCCCTCAGGTATGGTACGACACTCTGAAGGAATTCCTCATGAAGAAAGGCTTCAAACCCGGTTCACTCGACCCAACTCTTTTCACTAAATCCTATGACAATGGACTGTTCACATGCCAAATATATGTAGACGATATTATCTTTGGTTGTACTAACAAACGTTACAGTGATGAATTTGCCTATATGATGAGTGAAGAATATCAAATTTCTATGATGGGAGAGTTGAAATTCTTCTTAGGTCTTCAAATTCGTAAGCAAGACAATGGCATCTTCATCTCTCAAGAGAAATACCTCAAGGATGTTCTGAGGAAATTCAACATGCAAGACTGCAAAGGCGTCAAAACTCCATGCCTTCAAAAGGCCACCTCTGCACTGACGAAAATGGTAAATATTTCGATCAGAAGGTATACCACTCCATGATTGGCTCTTTATTGTATCTATGTGCATCTAGGCGAGATATTATGCTGATTGTTTGCATGTGTTCCCAATTGCAAGCAACACCGAAGGAATCCCACCATAAGGCTATGAAACATATTCTTTGATACTTAGATCACACACCAACGCTTGGATTATGGTATCCCAAGGTCTCAAATCTACACCTCGTCTGATACTCATATGCTGACTATGCTGGTGATCGTGTGGATTGCAAGTCAACCTCACGCACATGTCATTTCCTCGGACGATCCTTAGTCTGTTGGTCCTCAAAGAGGCAGAACTGCGTGTCACTATCTACGGCTGAAGCTGAGTACATTGCTGCTAGTTCATGTCATGCTCAGTTTCTGTGGATGAAGCAAACCCTTAAGGACTATGGCATCAAGGTGAAGAATGTGCCTCTGTACTGCGACAACTAGAGCACTCTCAAGATCGCTTACAACCCAGTTCAGGTTCCAAGACCAAGCACATCCAGATTGGTCATCATTTTCTTCAAGATCATGTACTCAAGGGCGACATCTCCATCAACCAAATCCCCATTGAAGAACAACTGGCTGATATCTTCACTAAGCCCTTGTATAAAAAGAGATTTTGCAAGTTGCGGTGTGAGCTAAATAGCTTAGAATCTTTGAATGTTCTTTGAAAAGACACACATCCTAACACTTATCCAAAATTGATGACTTAGATGTGCAACACACGAAGTAACATTTTTCTTCAATCAATGAAGAATAAGCCTCTAAGTGTGAAGAAATTAATGAAGAATTTCATTCTCAGCCTCCTGGGGACATTCTTATTGCCTGGTCGCGGTCCGCCGCTTGGTGGTGTGCCGACAAGATTCTGGCCGAGGCCAGAGGCCGTGGGAGGAGGAGAAAATGTGCCCATAGCCCACCTGGGGTCCGTCCAAGACTAGGGGAAGCAAGAGAGAAGGCGGGAGCATGCGCGCATGCGAGCCCCATGGTTGGTCGAGTTGGGCGGCATCGGGCATGCGCACGAGAGGTTATCAAAGAGATATTGGAGAGGGGGTGACCGTTTGGAGGGAGACGGACGTCGAGGGGAATCCATAGGACATCTCCCCCCATCCCAAGGTGGTCGGGAGCCTCAAGATTCTCCAGCTATAGTGTAGGGAGGCATTGTAGCATGCTCCAAAGCGTGCATTTGGCATGCCAGTGGCGTGTCCACACGCTTTGGGCATGCCAAAGCTTGTCCACTAGCTTATGGGGAGTTCTGGAGATGTTCTAGGAGCTAGTGGGAGCTAGGGGTAGTAGACGTGAAAGGAGGAGGAGGTAAAAGAGGTGCTGGTCATGTTGTCCAAAAGGTAAAAATGGGTTTTACCCCACCAATCAATGTCTTGTGGGCTTGGGTTTTTAACTGGAAGTGAAATGCAGCAATATGGGACTGTAGTAAAAGTTTGGGGGAAGGAGAACAGGTTAATAGGGGGGAAACATGGTTTTTACAATCCTGGCAGAAGGTGTTTGATGATGAAATGGGCAAGTAAATGCAGTTTGCTTGACTTGAGATTTTACAGGATGCATATGTAGGTAAAAAATAGAGAAGATCACCAAGTTTGAGGAGATTTGAAGAAAGTTCACAATGTAACTTTGTAAAACCCTAGAAATCCACAGAATCAGATTCCTATAGATCTAGGCATCCATTTCCATTCTCTTTGATGCACCACTTGGTGTGGCATCATCATTTGGGTAATAGAACATGCCCACGAAGTTTGGGATCAATAGGAGATACTTCATAGTGTAAAGTTGCTCAAATTTGACTCCAGACAGGAATGGTTTTGGAATATTTTTATTAATCAAACCAAGGGGAACTGATATGACACTTTGCAAGATCATCACATATACCATGTGTGACTTCCTGGAATTTTCTTGGAATTATTTGAGAATATTTCTTATAGAAATATTTCAAAAACTTGATTTGGGAAGAAAGGGTTTTGAGAGGTTTTGCCCATGATTTTGAACATCACCATTTGTTGAAACTCATATATATGGAAAATATATGTCCACTTAGTTTCCTTAAATTTGCTCAAAAGTTTTTAAAGTATTTAAATAATTTTTCCAAATAAAGACTTATGTATAGAGTCTTATGAAAAAGTCTTTAAATAAAACATTAAAATAATCCATAAAAATATTATTTGGTAGTTTTGGGAAGTATATATAGAGTAGGTTCCAAATAAAGCCTTTGGTGTTAAAGGATCCACCCAATTTGAGGACTTGTAGTGCAAACCTCAACTCAGGGGTATTTGAAAACCTAATTTGAATAAATCCTTTTTGATCGAAATAAATTTTTGTAAAAGTTAGGTCTTGGTAATATACACATGGTATGATCGTTGGAAAAGAAGTTTGGAGCAAGGAATATGAATATGTGAAAGCACATTTTCTACCTTGGTGGTTTTGGTAATTAATAACAACATATATGTCATTGAACTAATGTTTCCACTAAGCATGTTTCAGGAAAAGTTCAATGATGGGTTGGCAAAAGGATTGTGGAATACCCAAGATCCAAGTAAATAGATTGGAAAGAGAACTTGACATGTTACTTTCGGAGAAATCACTTTGAGTCCATAGGAAAGCCAATACTATTAAAAGGGGCAAGGTACTGTTGGTGAACAAAATGCTCATACGTGCACAAGTGCTAGTCACCACATACACCCGCAAGCTCTTCCACAAAAGTTTGTCCTAAGCCAAATATCCAAAATCGGTGCAACCAACACTTTCCACTCGGTGCCACCCATTCTCAGCCACAGACAGACTCAGCTAAACCCTAGCCATTTGGTGCAACCAATTCTGCTATGGTGCCACCGAGTTTGGGTTGCTAATTTCCTGTTACGCAAATTCACAAAATCGGTACCACCGAGTTTGTTGGATTGGTGTCACCGAGTTTGACAATCTGACCGTTTGTCACCTTATTTGTGCAACCGAGTTTTATGTGTCGGTCCCACCGAGATTCAAAAGTTGCTACCTTTGAGGCAAATCGGTACCACCGAGATTAACACATTGGTGTCACCGAGTCAAACTTATTAGGTGTCACATTGGAGATGCCTATATATACCCCTACACCACCACCTACTCGCAACAGAAGCACTCAGAACTGATCCCTACCTATCCTATCAGATTTTCTGAGAGAGAGCCATCTACGCATGTGTTGAGATCATGCCATTCCATTCCAACCATATGAATCTTGATCTCTAGACTCCCCAAGTTGCTTTCCACCCAATCAATCTCTTCCACCAAATCCAAATCTGTGAGAGAGTGATTGTGTGTTGAGGAGTCCATCATCTTGAAGCACAAGAGCAAGGAGTTCATCGACATTATTGAGCCTATTACCTTTTGGAGGGTGGTGCCTCCTAGATTGGTTAGGTGACGCTCGGGAGCCTCCTACTTCGTGTTGTGGAGTGAACTAAGAAGTTGTAAGGGCAAGGAGATCGCCTACTTCGTGAAGATGTACCCTGAGTTAGGCTAATCCTGCGTGGACATAGGCCATCATGGTATAGTCAAGGTTTCTTCTTTATGGAACCCTCCATGGGTAGAGCCCTCCATGGACTCTCGCGATCATTACCCTCCGTGGGTTGAAAAATCCATAAACATGGACGTACGATAGCACCACCTATCGGAAACACGGCAAAAATCATTGTGTCTTCAAATTGTGTTTGATCTTCCTACCCTTCCTTTACTTACATGCTTGTCTTTACTTTCCGCTACTATACTCGTAGACATGCATGTGTAGGGTGTACTTGACTTGCTATGATTGCTATAATCTGCCAACATCTAAAATTGGGAAAAGTAGATTTTTATTTGGTCAAGTAGTCTAATCACCCCCCTCTAGACCTATTTTCGATCCTACAAGTGGTATCAGAACATTGGTCTCCATAGCATTGGTTTCACAACCTAGGAGAGTATGGCGTCTAGTGAGGAAAATTATCACTGTAGAGGTCCATACTTTGATGGTACTAATTTTGCTTGTTGAAAGCACAAAATGAAAATGCATCTTCTTGTTCATAACCCTTCCGTTTGGGCTGTTCTTCATATTGTATTGCAAGGTGAATTCTGTGCGGATGGTGAGGGAGTCCTGGTTCAAGGGGTCCTCGGATAGCCGACCTCTTTTTCATGGGCCGGACTATGTGGGCCATTGGATGAGCATTGGACGATCATGGGCCCCATCGGCAGGGTGGAAGCTTCAAGAAGTCGTGGCGTGTACTCCAAGTTGTCGATGGCAGATAGGCATGTTTTTTCCTTCGATATGCTGGAGGGTTTTAGGTTGTAGGACAAAAAACAACTCATCTAGGGTTTAGCTATTCGATCTCGAGGTAGATCAACTCTGTAACCCACATATCATCAATACAATCAAGTAGGACGTAGGGTATTACCTCCATAGAAGGGTCCAAACCTAACTAAACATCGTCTCCTTCGTCTCCTGTTACCATCAATTCTAGTCTCACGGATTGGGACCCCCTAACCGAATTCCGCAGGTTTTGACACCGACATTGGTCCTTTCACTAAGAGCTCCACTTTTATCGCCAAAGGAATTGATGGCTCGCCTTGTCACAAGAAATGAGATCTACAGCCAGGGTATTCTCACCCCTGATCAGATTCTCAGAAGCGGCGATATCTTGTCGCATGCCGACACGATCGGCCACCTCGGCCAGATCGAAAACTTGACCCGATAAAGGAAGCAAGTTTGGCACACTAGAGTTCGTCGCTGATTCACGGGGAGTACTTTTCTTGATAGAACCCTCGACTCTTATGACAAAGCTCGCAAATCCCGACGCCTCGATGCCGAAGACATGGGGCCCCGCTCCTGATGAAGTCATCACCCGTGGGCTGTCTAGAATGCCCAATCCGGCTGTTGTGACCGGATCAACCACGGCTAAACAGGACCCAGATCCGCTTTCACGCGGCTCTGAAACTGCAACGGTGCATATCAACTCCACTCTCTTCAGTGACACGCATCCTAACATCGCCTCATTTTTAAATGAGCTATTTGATCGAATTGAGACCATGCGTATGTCTGATGACCAGGTTCCGGTCTACGACCATCTCGGGCTTAAACCCGACTATAGGGAGATTCACGTCCCCACTGTCACCCACCAAGTTGCCCCCGTCGAATGTCTGGCTAGGAGCTAGTCCCCCTAGCGACCGTAATTAAAAATGGTTTATACCCCATTCTCCGATCACCAAGACCTTGTGTGACAGCCCAAGTGTTGTCCCTACATTTTGGCATGTAATCTCTTGTATGAACCTTGTGTCATGAGCTTTATGAATTAATTACACCTTGTCATGCCATGCTTTGTTTTGAATTCATCCATCATGCATCATGCATTCATCATGCCATGCCTAGTTGTGAAGTGACCTTGTATCTTGTGGTTTGTTGTGGGTGTGTTCTTGTGTTGTGTGATGTGCTTGGGTTTTGGTGATGCAACCCTCCTTCCTTTCCCCCTCTCTTTTCTTTTCAAACAACACTTCCAATACCCCCCCTTTTTTATTTCATGTTATTTGAATTTATATTTAAATTATTTAAAAATGTTCAAGTGATAGCCTAATACGTTTTGAGCATGTGAGTGTTGGTCTTTTATTGTTTTGAAATTTATGTATTTGTGGAATTTAAATAACAGGGGGCTGCCTATTTTAAAAATAATTAAATTACTTGTCCTAAAAATCATCTTGATATTTTTAGTAATTAGTGCATATTATTTTCTTTGCAAAAGTATTTTTGTTCTGCACCAAAAATCCTTTATTTTATCTCTGGGGTTTTTCCCTTGTGTTGTGGTGTTTTAAAAAGATAAAAACTTCTCTGTTTATTTGTTTGCGAGAGTGAGTGCCAGAGATGGGCCTTTCATTCCCGCGGCCCAGCCCGCTCGAGGAACGGCTACCTACTCTGTTTGTCGTCACCGTTAGGTTCAGAGAGAGAGACCGCTCCGCCGTCCCCTTTTCCATCGCCCGTGACCATCAGCCCGTGGGTATTTAGTCCCCCCTCGGCATGCGTGCCCCCTTCGCTAGGGTTCCTCTCTTCCCTCGCGCCCCCGTAGCTCCCATCTCCCTCTCTATTCCTCTCCCTCCTCTCTTCTTCCACCTGTCAGGTAAGGAATTCAGAGCGCAGTGAGGTTCAGAGAGAAGCTGAGTCCCCGTCGGCCATCTTCGCCACCGTCGCCGCGTCTGCGGTGGGTGTTGTCCCCGGTGGTGATGGCGTGGAGCTCGGGGATCCTCCCTGCGTTCCATCCCCGCTGCTAGGAGCCCCGAAGAGGCTCCGCAGTGACGGCCCCATCTTCATCTTTGCCGTAGACGTCCGCTCCATCATCTTCTTCCCCGGCTTTAACTCCGACGTGCGTCTCCAACCCCCTCCATCATCTTCTTCTCCTCCGGTAGCCCCATGGTGAGCAGCTGGTCCTCCGCCGTGCCCACCCGCTGTCCCGATGCGTGTGTAAGCTCGTCGTGCCCGACGAGCCAGTGCTCGTGTCCGCCGTAGCTTCGCCGTAGTTGCAGGTGATGTTGCTGTGCGTTTTCGTTGATGTTAGAGGTAGGAATGCATCCCCCATAGGTGCAACTTCTCCCTCCTTCTTTTCCCCTCGCCGGTGAAGCTGTGCGCTCGCCGGAATTGCCGCTCCCACGCTCTGTCGCCGGATGTGTTCTGCGCTTCAGTTTCATCGGGTTCCTGTGCGTCTGTGTGTATTAGCGGGCTCATGCCCCTCCTCTGTTAAGTGCCGAGCGTGTAGCGCAGTGGTTGGCGCTAGGGGAATCGACCAAGTGGTCGAGGGTTCGATGCTGAACCCCTCCCCCTTTTTTTGTTTTCCTTTTGTTTTGTTTTATTTTGATTTTTTAGCCTTTTGTTACATATGTATGTCTATGTGTTTTTCTTTTCTGTTTCATATTTGAGTGTGTGTGTGTGCTTTGCATTTATAGATGTATGTGTATGTATATGTATTTGTGCATGTATGTATGTGAGAGTGTGTGTAGTGCATGTGTGTGTGCACCTATGCATGTGTGAATGTGAGTGAGAGTGTGTGTGTCAGGACCCCGATCCTAAGTCATAAGAATCCAGACTGTAACATATCACATCACTTTGCAACCTCACGCATGGTAAGTTCCACGGCTGCAGCCTTACCTTAGCTGGGACCGTTTGTGTCTTTTGGCTCACGTATGTGAACATGTTGTCGGCAATCAAACGACAGAGAACCCGGGCCGACATAACTAGTCATAGAACCCAAGCGGCACATCCGTACGGAAACAGGCATACATAACCCAGCAATGCAGGTGTCGGCCTCAAGCGTGTGTAGACGAGTCATAGCAAGCTACAGGGACTCCATTACGCCGTGAGACACGAATGCCATCATTGCACGTAGACGAGTCGTAGCAGGCTATAGGGACTCCATTACAGTGCAAGACATTTCCCCGAAGGGACAGCCACAGCAGCAAAGAAGGATACATGCCGGTCAATCAATGTGTCCGGAGCAGTGGCAAGCTACCATGGCTCGGTGGAAGCACAAAGAGGCAGTTTCCCGTAAAGAGTACTACTAAAGGCACACGACTAGGTGTCGAATCCCATACATACCGTTGCACGTGACACGTACGCACGACATGCCCGATATGCATATATACAACCATGGCATCACAACATAACCATATAACAACATGACTTTTATTTAAGAGGCTCAGATGAGCCTTGCATAATATGTTCTTACAGATAGGGGTCACATGACCCGACACTCAAGTCATACAAACATGTTCATACAAACCAAGCGGAAGCATAAGCTGTGTGAGTACAGACAGATGAAAGGGTAAAAAGGCACATGGCCTGACTATCTACAGCCCGCCATAGGGCAAAGGTCGTAGCTGGGACACCAACTATTCGGCATCGTCGACATCTAGAAATAACCCACCTGATTGGTCTTGGGTCTCATCTGCAGCATTTATTAAGCAAACGTGAGTACAAACATACTCAGCAAGTATTTAAAACAAACCTAGTCTATTCATGCTCATGTATCAACAAAGGGGGAGGTGGAGTTTATGTAGCAATGCCAACTTTGACTCTTGGCTAACCTACACTACTCAATTTTAACTCTTTCTTTACATTTTAGATATCACACACGAGTCCACTAACTCCATAGAAATACACCACCATGGATTCACTTCTCTCTCTTTGGAGAGTGCCATCCACGGTACTCACACTTGTATTGATATTTTTATGAGTATCCATTTGATTATCTATGAACAACATAAGTTCTCCAAGTAGTCCATATCCGAGGACGCGACTATTCGAATAGTTTCATACCCTGCAGGGGTGTACTTCTTCACACACGCTCTCGCCACTTATCGCTGTGTGCTCATAAAACCATGCACCTCGGCAACCTTCAAGCGGATGCCCAGCAAGGGAGTCGGCCATGACCGTCAATCGCATAAGACCTCTAGTCCAGGCTATCGCCTATTTGAGACTGAACCCGCACATAAGTCCGGCCGAAGTTTAAACTACGGCCCCAAACGATGTGCGCAGGGTTCCCAAGCCAACCATTCGGGTGACCCTTGGTACACCGTGCCACTGCCTACTGCGTCATAACCCACCCCAAGGGTCAGCGCTACGCACGGCCTCCAGCATGTTATAAACACGAGAAACTACTTGCAACTCCTGGACCAAGGACTAAGCGACTGATAAGTCGAGAGGGGTCGAGTTACCGGAACCCAATGTGTGGTAGCAACTAGTCTTGGATCACAAACACGGAACTCAGTTCCTAAGAATGGTCCCAATGAGACAACCCGCTATTTACTCCTACATAGGCTCTCATCGCTACCTTTACCAAATCGAGTTCATCATAATATCACCACATCAGAACAACATCGTTTCACTCAGTTCATCACCCAGATGAATCAGACCTGACACAACTCTAAGCATAGCAAGCATAGCAGGCAAAGTAAGCTAAGCACATCATGGCACAAGCATCTACCAGGTATGCTAGGTTGCAGGGTTTAGCTATTTACCGTGACAATGTCAGGTTATGTAGTAGAATAGGATCATCTACCGTGTATGACTGACATGTGATCGACTGTCCTAATGCAATAATCAAGAGCAGGAGCGAGAGAGTGGGATGTTATCAGAATGATCAAAGGGGTTGTTTGCCTTGCTGGGTAGCGGAAAGCTACTCTCCTTCGCCAGGATACTCGGGGGTATCTCAGAAGAAGGGCCTATCGCAATGCAGATAAGAAACGATCAACACACACAAGTGCAACAATATGATTCATGATCATGGCATGATAACATGTATGGATGAGCTAATGCAACTAGTGTTCATGTTGATTTGAAATGAAGTTGAATATAGGTTCAAAATCGTTCTTTATTTCAAATTCCATATACTAACCTACTAGTAAATGTCAATGTTCACCTATTTAGATTGCTCTAACGTGCATGATAATAGCACCATTGGATTCATTGGATTTTTCTGATAAATATTCATATCTAAATTATTTTCATCTGATTTACACATTAATTTATATGAATTCTTGAAGTTTTGAATAATTTCTGGAATTATTTTTAAACTAGAAAAGGGAAAAATGACATCAGCCTGACGTCACTGTGACGTGAGCTGGTCAGCTGACCGGGCCAGAGTCAAACCTGACATGTGGGGACCACATGTCAGTGACTCAATCAATTAACTGATTAATTAAAACTAATCCTAACTAATTAACAGATCTGGGCCCATATGTCAGTGAAAGATTAGGTTTAATTAATTTCATTAATTAATTTGCTAATTAACCTAATTAACAGGGCCTGGCCCCACCTGCCAGCGACCCAGGGTCAAACCCCCATGGTCAAATCCGGCAAAACCCACCGGCGTTGTGCCACTGGTGGCTCTAGAGATGGCGGAGGGGTTCGGGATCCCTCCTCTAGCGACCAAACGGGCGGCGAAGGGCACCAAACGAATCTACATGCACGCGCGCGTCCATTCCGACTCCTTCCAGGAGCTGAGATGGTCAGAATCGACACCGGCGGCGAGCTTGGCGGCTGCCGGAGGTCGAGCGAGCATGGGCTCGTCGAGCCGGAGCTCAAACGAGGCACCTAAGGCCTCCTAGGGCTGCCTAGGACCATCTTATGCACGACCGTGTGCTTAGACGCGAGCTTGGGCCGCTACAACGGTGGCCACGACCTTGCTAACGGCGAGGAGCTTTCGGGCTCGGAGGTACTCGGCGCTAGAGAGCTCATTCGAAGGGGAAAAGAAGGGGGAAAGGACCAGGAGCTCACGGCAGTTGCAGCGACGTCGAGAGCGGGCTCGAAGAGGGCTTGGAGACGGCGAAGCTTCGGGTCCGAGGAGGAAGACAAGCTCGAGGACGGCGCTTTGGGGTTCCTGGTGATGCGTAGCTCAGCAAGGAGGAAGAAGGCGACGTGGCAGAGTGATTGAGGGGCTCAGGGGCGAGGGGGAGCGGCTAGAATGACGGCGGCGAGCTCGAGCAGGGCTCGGTCATGGCGGAGCAGAGAAGAGGGAGAGGGCAGGGGAGAATGCGAGAGAGAGAGGGATGGGGATGGCAGCGGTGTCCTCATCCACTCGCCAGTATGGCGAGGGGGACGCATGCAAGCAGGGAGCTGCGTGGCAGCTCCGGGGAGCGTGCACAGCGAGCACACGCCCGTCCTCCTGGCCGCCAGGAGGACAATGACCCCCCTAGGCTAGGTGGGCCGGCCTGGCGTGGGTTTCTTCTTCATTTTCTTTTATCCTTTTCTCTGTTATTTTTTTCTATTTCTGACATTTTTTATTTCTTTTGTAGGTACAAATGACTTTATAAAATATCCCATATATTTTCTATAATGGAGTTTGAATATTTCAAACTTATCTGAAAAGTTTCAGGATATTTTGAAAACTTAAATAATGATAATGTTTTATTTAATATTTTCAGAGGCTTTATCATTTATTTTTAAATAGCTTTAGGTGTTCAAATAATTAAAATGATCCCTGTTATAATCATGTCCAAATTTACGAGACATAGGGAACATTTTTAGTGGGCATTTTGGATGTGTTGAATTTCACCAAATTTGAATTGTTTTGATTCAAAGTGAGCTTGGGGTTTGTTTTTCTTCCCCATTTGATGTTGATGCAATAGGATGAAACATGATGCAAGCACATGCTATCCTAGGACATCTAGCTAGGGATGTGACAACTCACCCCACTCAAAAGAATCTCGTCCCGAGATTTTGAAGTCGTCGGGAAGAGCGCGGGGTACTCTAGTCGAAGACGATCTTCTCTTTCCCATGTAGCCTCCTTCTCAGAATGGTATGACCACTGAACCTTAAGAAACTTGATGTTCCGACGCCGAGTGGTACGCTCAGCTTGATCAAGAATACGAACAGGGTATTCTCGATATGTAAGGTTATCTTGGAGATCAAGCGCTACGCGGTCTACCTCACGGACAGGGTCCGAAAAGCAACGCCTGAGTTGCGAGACGTGGAAGACATCATGAACCCTGGAAAGATGCAGCGGAAGTTCTAATTGGTAGGCAACCTCTCCTCGTTTAGCAAGAATGCGAAAGGTTCCAATGTAACAAGGAGCCAACTTGCCCTTGATACCGAATCGATGGGTACCCTTCAGAGGTGTAACCCGAAGGTAAGCCTTCTCGTCAACTTCATAGGTCACAGCCTTATGATGGCGATCATATTGGCTCTTTTGACGAGATTGGGCTGTTTTCAACTTTTCACGAATAATGCGAACTTGCTCCTCTGCATCTTGGATCATATCCGTTCCAAAGATTTGCCTGTCTCCGGTTTCCGACCAGTTAAGAGGTGTTCGACACCTTCGTCCATAGCGAACTTCAAAAGGGGATTTGCCCAAGCTTGATTGATAACTATTGTTATAAGCAAATTCGACAAATGGAAGACACTTCTCCTAGTTCATAGCAATAGATATAAGACAAGCTCGGAGCATGTCTTCGAGGATTTGATTGACTCGCTCAACTTGACCACTTGATTGCGGGTGGAAACAATGCTAAAGGATAGATGAGTCCCCATAGCGGTTTGAAAACTTTCCCAAAATCGGGAAGTAAAGATACTTCCATGGTCTGAGTTAATCTCCAAGGAAACACCATGGAGAGAAACTATTCGAGAAACATACAACTCCGCTAGCTTACTAGCAGTTATGCTCTCCCGAACTGGAAGAAAATGAGCCACTTTGGAAAGACGGTCGATGACCACAAATATAGCATTATTCCCTCTCTTAGTCCTGGGAAATCCGGTAATCAAATCCATACCGACCTTATCCCATTTCCATTCGGGAATAGCTAAAGGTTGAAGGGTGCCAGCAGGAATTTGATGTTCTGCTTTCACGTGATGGCAAACGTTGCAGTTAGCAACAAACTGAGCAATTTCTCTTTTCATCCTCGTCCACCAGAACCTCTGGCGTAGGTCCTGATACATCTTGGTACTACCCGGATGAATTGAGAGAGGAGAATCATGAGCCTCCTTAAGGATCAACTGTCGTAAATGTTGCTTCTTCGGGATCACCAAACGGTTCTCAAAGAAGACAACACCCCGATCATCTTCCGAGAAGCATCTAACATTACGCTTCTTCATGTTTTCCTTGATCCGAGATATCCTAGCATCATGCTTCTGGGCTTCTATAGTTTGATCCGTAAGTGTCGGTTTCGCCACCAAGTTGGATAGGAATCCTTGAGGAACAAGGTGAAGGTTCAACTTCCGAAATTCCTCATGGAGAAGTGGTTGACGTTGTTATAACATCAAATTGTTACAATAAGACTTATGACTTAGTGCATGAGCCATGACATTGGCTTTCCCCGGGGTGTAAGTTATCCCTAAGTCGTAATCTATAATAAACTCTACCCACCGTCTTTGCCTGAGATTCAAATCCGGCTTGGTGAATATATATTTTAGACTTTGGTGATCAGTTTAAATTTTGCAATGATTACCCAGAAGGTAATGTCGCCAGGTTTTCAGTGCATGGACTACAGCTGCAAGCTCAAGATCATGTGTTGGATAATTATCCTCATGTTGACGCAACTGTCGAGATGCGTATGCAATCACATGACAATCTTGCATGAGAATGCAACCTAATCCTTGTCGCGAGGCGTCAAAATAGATAACAAAGTCCTTAGATAAATCAGGTGGCACCAGAACGGGAGCAGAGGTCAGTCATCTTTTCAATTCCTGAAAACCGTGCTCACATTGTGGAGTCCACTCGAACTTTTTATCTTTCTTGAGGAGTTCAGTCAGAGGTTTTGCAACCTTGGAGAAATTCTCGACAAAGCGGCGACAATAGCTTGCTAAGCCAAGGAAACTCCGAACTTGCTTAACCGATTCAGGTGGAGTCCAATCAAGGATGGCCTGAACTCTCTCGGGATTGACAACAATACCTTTACGAGATATCACGTGGCCCAGATAGGTCACTTTTGGCAACCAAGATTCACACTTTGAGAATTTGGCGTACAGGCGGTGCTCTCGAAGTTTCATCAATACCAGCCTTAGATGCTTGACATGTTCTTGTTCGTTCTTCAAGTAGATGAGTATATCGTTGAGGTAAACCACGACGAATTTATCTAAATACTCCATGAAGATCGAATTCATCAAGCGAGAGAAGGTGGCTGGGGCATTGGTTAAACCGAAGGACATGATGGTGTACTCGTATTGGCCATAACGAGTAACAAAAGCCGTTTTTGGAATGTCCCCATTCCTAATTCTGATTTGATGGTATCCCAACCTCCAATCCATTTTGGAAAAGACAAAGGATCCAACGAGTTGATCATACAAGTCGTTGATCCTGGGGAGCGGATACTTGTTCTTTATGGTGACCAGATTCATTGGCCGATAATCCACAACCATTTGATCTGAACCATCCTTCTTCTTGACGAAGAGAACAGGACAAGCCCAAGGAGAAGAACTAGGACGGATGAAACCTTTCTTCAAAGCCTCATCGAGTTGGATCTTAAGTTCGGCTAGTTCTAAAGGTGCCATCTTATAGGGTCTTCTGGCTATTGGGACAGTCCCTAGGATGAGCTCTATCACAAACTCAACATCTCTGACAGGAGGAATTCCTGGCAGTTCTTCTGGAAAGACATACGGAAAGTCATGGACTACCGGAATATCTTCTAACTCTGGAAGAGGGCTAGCATTGAGGGAATAGAGTTGGTGCTTGGTTGTTCGATTGGAGACATTAACTATCTCACCCAATGGATGTGTACGTTGAACATTCCTAGAATGAGTATCAATCTTGGCATAGTGCGCTTTCATCCAATCTATACCTAGAATGATATTGATGTCCGAAGACTCGAGGGCTATCAAGGATGCTAGGAAGACTAATCTATCCACCAGAATCTCATTATCATGGCTCACTGTAGAAGTTTGCCATTTTGAACCCGGAGTCTGCACTAGTAAAGGAGTAGGCATATCACAAAAAGACATGTTATGCAACTATGCATAACTTTCTGAGATGAAAGAATGAGATGCCCCGGTATCAAAAAGAACAGATGTTGAATGACTATTGACAAGGAGCGTACCTAGGATAACATCAGGATCCTCAAGGGCTTCCTCAGCAGACACATAGTTCACTCGTCCACGAGCAGGAGCTGGCTTCACAAAGAAGGCTTTTCCTGGCTTATCACGTCCAGCGGGTTTAACATTATCCTGGGGACACTCACGGGAGTAGTGTCCTGGTTCTCCACATTTATAGCAAACCATGGTGGCACGGGGAGCAACATTGGCAGGCGGTCCTCCAAATGGCCTGACTAGAGGGTTGGGCTGAGCTGGGCGAGGTACTTGGAAGGATGGCCTCGCATTGTATCTTGGTGGCAGAGCTGCATTGGGCACCCAGACTCGGCGTTTATTGGGGCCCGAGCCAGATGCGGGGTTGAAGTCACGGTTGTGCTTTCTCGTGGCCTCATAGTCAGTCTGTCCAGTCTCGACATTGATTGCCTTGTTGACGAGAGCCTAGAAAGTGGTGCACTCATGCAGGCCCAGATCTTGGCAGAGCTCAGGGTTAAGTCCCTTGTGGAACCTAGCCTGCTTCTTGGCATCAGTAGAAACTTCCTCAGGAGCATAGCAAGCAAGGTTTCCAAACTCATGACTATAGGCATCCACTGACAGTCTGCCCTGGGTGAAGGCACAGAATTCCTCTCTCTTACGATCCATCAGCCCTTCCAGGATGTGATGGGTATGAAATGTGGCATTGAATTCTATATAAGTTGGTGCGGGGCATGCGGGACGCATGGCTTCAAAATTTTCCCACCACAGATTAGCGTGTCCTTCTAGAAAGTAAGCTGCAAAGGTCACCTTGTTGGCCTCGGACGCATTAGCAGCCCGAATCTTGCAGTACATGCTAGTCAGCCAGTCATCCGCATCGAGTGGGTCAACCGAATGATGATCCTTGGGTGGGCACAGTCTGATGAAATCACCAAGTGATACGCCATCATTGAGATCATTGCGGGGAGCACGTGCTGTGTTCTGCTCGATTCTTTCCAATAGCCTGTTGGTGTCCCTCTTGTTCTTTTCAGCTTCTAGCATCACTTCCGCCAGAGAAGGTGCATGGGGCAGATCCTCTTGCCTTGGCTGACTTCCCTCGCCCTACTCAGGGGCAGGCATGGGGTTATTCCTAGTTGCCACCATTCTGGAAAACAAACCCACAACTTAATCATAGGGGACAACAATTCTAAGACATGAGATAAGGAATGTATTGGACAGCATGGCATGCAGGGTAAACACCAATCAACATGGTAAAACAACTGCCTTATGAACACCATGATTCATACACACCATGACATAGTTCAGTACAAGCCAAGCTGAAATACAACTACGGAGAGATGACACAACTCATCGGAGGCATTACAAGCTTCCTATACATTATCTATCTACATCTCCGGAACTCAACTCTCAACCTCATCATATCCCACAAGACACGCAGGACTATGGCGATACGATTACTACCATGCTAGAACTACATCCACGTACTCAAGCATCACTGTAGAGTGCCTCATACAGGTTACCCCATGACTCGGGAGCTGAACCTGAGGATCTGGAAACACACTAGCCTGTGATCCCTGGGAACCGTAAGGACATGGGTGTGGCCTTGGTCCCCTTGTTAGCGGCAACAGTGGTCCTCGAAGAGGGGTGATGCCTCCAACATCAGGCCAGTCTACGTGTGCTGGCAGATGAGTCCATGATGGGGTCAGCATCTCCAAATCTCCATAGCCTGTCTACACGACAGGTGCCAACTGCGTCAGGGCTATCCAAAGACGTGCACGGGTGGCATAAAGCTCCATGCGAAGGGCACGTGCATCATGATCCCTGTTCTCCAACATCTAAGCGGTCACCTGCAGTCTAGGATCCTCATGGGAATGATCATAGTAGGCTGCATAAGATAACCATCCTCTTCTCCGATAGAAGCAGGAACATAACAAAACTCTGTGTTCTGAAGCAGACCATGGTGAAACCTCATGATAGTCAGCATGGTGTACGCGGCCTCCTGAACTGCCATATCTATGGTGACACCTAATCCATAGGTCTAGTGAAGTGGCTCTGCAGCTCCAGGATATGAAGGATAAACCTTGACGGTACACAGATACTGACTCTGGTTGAAATCTCGATACTGTTCCTCCACTGTGTACTCTGGGTACCAACGGTATCCAGCCTCCATCATAACTCTAACCAACATGGCCGTGTGACCCGGTACATCGATGCACCTGGTCAGACGGACCACCTGAGGGGAAGGACGAGGGGGCATCTAAAACAGAGAATGATGCAAAGACATTAGAGACTCTAGCAGAAATTGGACAGCATAACGGCTATAATTGCTTAAAAAGGATTTTGAGACAACTGCAAAAGATTGGAAAAGCATAACCACTCGACTTTCTAGACTCAAATCTCTTCTCCATATGTTTGTCACACTAACAATACTTGAGTACCTACATTCTCTTGCAACAAGCTAGCTAGTGGTCCATGGTTAGTAACTCGGCATCCTAACACTACTGGAATCAGACAATTTGCCGTCTGCCAGCTCTTTGTCGTCTGCTGGCGAACGGCAAAGAGGCTGTTTGCCGTCTGTTTTTCCAAAGCAGACGGCAAAGAACCAGCTGATGGCAAAGAGCCTCTTTGGCGTCTGCACTTCTTTGCCGTCTGCTGGTAGACGGCAGAGAGTTCTTTGCCGTCCGCCAGCAGACGGCAAAGATGAGAGTGGGCCCCACGGGGCACGGCACTCGCTAGGTCAATCTGCCACTTCTTTGCTATCTGCTGGCAGACGACAAAGATTTCTTTGACACCCATTAGCGGACGGCAAAGAGGTGAGGAGGGCCCACAATGTCACGGCCGGGGGGCGGACTAACGGTTACCCTCTTTGCCGTCTGCTGGCAGACGGCAAAGAGGTGAACTTAATCCTAGGCCCCGCGCGCCCCCCGCGCCTCTCTCTCCCTCTCTCTCTCAGCGCCGCCGCCCCGCCCTCCCACCGCCGCCCCCTCCCTACAGCCCTCCTCCCTCCGCCGCCCCTCCCCGTAGCCCTCCTCCCGCCGCTGCTCCCTCCCCGTGGCCCTCCTCCACCCCCTGCCCCGCCGCCCCTTGCCCTGCAGCTCCGCCGCGTCACCACCTCCCCGCCCGCCCCCTCCCCGCTCGCCCCCGCCGCCCCCTGCCCCGTAGCTCCGCCGTGTCGCCGCCCCCCGCCGCCACTCGCCCGCCCACTTCCCAGTGGCCCTCCCTCCACCCCCAGCCCCACCGCCCGCCGCTGCCCCCTGGCCCCACAGCTTCGCCACGCGTCGCCGCCTCGCCCCCCGACGACCCAGCTCCGCCCCTCCCCATTCGCCGCCCAGCGCCACCGCCTTGACCCCCCTCCGGTGAGCGCCACCCTCCCCCTTTTTTATGTTTTTTCTCTTTTTTTAGTTCATATTAGTAATTAGTTTATATTAGTTAGTTATTAGTTTAGGTATATATTAGGTAGAAAAGAAGAAAAGAAAAACCTAGAAGAAAAAGAGAAGAAATAGAAGAAGAAAAAAAGGAAAAATAAAAAAGGAAAAAGAACAAAAAAATAATAATAAGAAGAAGAAACAGAAGAAGAGGAGGAGGAGAAGAAAAAAGAAGAAGAAGAAGAAGAAAAGAGGAGAGGAGGACAAGAAGAAGAGTAAAAAGGAAAGGAAGAAGAAGAGGAGAAGGAGGAGAAGAAAAAAGAAGAAGAGGAAGAAGAAGAAGAAAAAAGAGGAGAGGAGGAGAAGGAGAAGAAAAAAGAAGAAGAAGAAGAAGAAAAAAAAGAGGAGATGAGGAGAAGAAGAAGAGGAAAAAAGGAAAGGAAGAAGAAGAGGAGGAGGAGGAGGAGAAGAAAAAACAAGAAGAAGAAGAAGAAGAAGAAGAAGAAGAAGAAAGAGGAGAAGAGGAGAAGAAGAAGAGGAAAAAGGATAGGAGGAAGAAGAGGAAGACCACGACCCCGACCCCGACCCTGACCCCGACCCCGAGACGACACCCCGACCCTGAACCCGACCCCGACCCCGACACCGACCCCGACCCTGACACCCCGACATGACACCCCACCACGGCACACCGACCCCGACACCCCGACACCCCGACACAGCACCCCGACCCCGACACCCCAACACGGCACCCCCGACCATGACACATCACCCCGACCCCGACACGACACCCCGACACCCCGACATGGCACCCCCGACCATGACACAGCACCCTGACCCCGACACGACATGCCCGGCACCCCAACCCCGACACGACACCCCTGACACGCCGACCCCGACATGACACCCGACACCCTGACACGGTACCCTCGACCATGACACAACACCCCGACCCCGACATGACACCCCCGAAACCCCGACCCCTACACGACACCCCCGACACCCCGACCCCGACATGACACCCGACACCTTGACACGGCACCCCTGACGCCACTAACCTCCAACCTCCGACGCCACCGAT
Source organism: Hordeum marinum (assembly GCA_022496015.1). NCBI lineage: Eukaryota > Viridiplantae > Streptophyta > Magnoliopsida > Poales > Poaceae > Hordeum > Hordeum marinum. The sequence goes on along the minus strand of CM039676.1, from coordinate 130,727,872 downwards.
CCTCAACCCCCGAAGTCACCGACCCCAACCCCCGACATGACACCCCGACACCCCGACACCATGACACCCCGACGCCCCGACACCCCGACACGACACCCTAAAACGGCACCCCGACCCCGACACGACACCCCCACACCCCGACCCCGACACGACACCCCCCACACCCCGACATGACACCCCCCATCCCCGACATGACAACCCCGACACCCCGACCCCGACACGACACCCCCGACGTCGATGGAACCCTAAATAGCAAGTATCGTTGGTGCGAGATACATGTGGCCGTCGGTGTCGAACACTGCATCCATGTCCCACAAGTTACACTGGCGTCCGTCGTCCCGCAGCAACAATTCTCGGGGTCGATGGAGGTTGAACAACTATGCGATTTTGTCTTGCAACCTCTACGATGACGATTAAAAGCCGAGTGTTGAAACTTGAAACACCCTAACTGACTCAAGTCGGTTTGGTTGTTTGAAGTTTCAAAACTTGGCTTTGATCCTCATCGCATAGGTGTTCGACCGTCATCGGCCCCCAGAACTATTGCTGCGCGCGGGACACCGGGCGCCGGCATCACTTGTGGGATGTGGATCTAGTGTTCAATGCCGAGCGCCACATGTATCTCACACTGATGATACTTGCTATTTAGGGTTTCATCGACATCGAGGAACCCCCTAACCCGACACCACGAAATGACCCCCCCGAGCCCCGACCCCGACACGACATCTCGACCCCGACACGACAAACCCGACACCCCAGACATCCCGACACCTCTTCGGCCTCCTGTTGATCGAAAGGGTGCTCTTTGGCCTTCCAAAGGCTGACGGGGTCATATATGTGTGAATTATGAGTTAGGTCATATAGTTTCTGATTTTGCTATGAAAAACATCATATATATATATATTTGTGTTCATCGGGTGGATTTAAATGTGCAGTTGTTTCGTCGCTGCGAGGGTTTGGTGTTCGACGACCTCCCCGTGCGTTCGACGAGCTCTGCCCCTGCATTCGTGGGTGAGCAGAAATGACATCTCCTCCCCCCTTCATTTTCTCTATTCCAGTCTTCGTGCCGATGAAACTTGCTAGCTGTAGGTAGATTGAATCATCAGTATGCGTGAACACTATGTGTCTCCCGTTCGAAAGGGTTACATCTATAAATATGCATACATTTGCATATTTATAACCTTGATTCTTTCAAATTGTCCAACGTTATCCATGGACAGCCCAAGTATGTGTCGATTTGGTTCGTTTTCCCATATGCTCTGCTTTGGATCCGATGCAGAATTTCGTCAATGCCTCCCTGTTGTTCTTCAGGTACACATCCTCTCTACTTATTATCGAGACGTGTATCAGGAGAACAGCGGGGAGGTGCTACAAAATTTTTGCATCGAATCCGGAGTAGAGCATGGGAAAACGAACCCAATCTACACATACTCGGATGGTATTAGGACCTATGTTTACCTAGTAGCGTCTAGGTTGCATCGACATAATGAAACTGACAATCTCTATTAACTGATGAATATGGTTTGCTGAATTATGTATATATTTTGTGTGTGTCCAGTAGCTAGGCAGGATGAGTGATCGTGGGTGGATGTACACCGGTCACACTAATCAGAAAGACATGACCCATGAATGGTTAACAAAAACCAAGGAGTTTGTGAGAGTCGCATTTGCAAATGGACAATAAACAACCTGGTGCCCTTGTGTCGATTACGACAACTATAAGTAGAAGTCAGAGTTTGAAATGATCAAACACCTACAGAAGTGGGGTTTTACGCCTAATTATACGGTCTGGACATTTCATGGTGAGTCTGCCCAACGTGCTAGAGCTGAGGTACTTCGTCGTCGCACCGACGAGCATGGTACCGGGATCGAAGACATGGTGCAAGACTTTGATGATGCTCGGGATTCAGACGATTAGATGGAGGAATCTGCAAAGGCCTTTTATGAAATGTTGGAGTCTTCAAAACGTCCTCTCCACGAGCACACTAAGCTTTGTCAACTGGATGCCATCGCGCAAGTAATGGCTCTAAAGGCTCAGTTCAACCTAGGCAGAGAATGCTACGACGCGATTATGACGATATTTGGACGCTTTCTACCCAAAGGCCATGTATTGCCACCAAACATGTACCAGTCGGACAAAATCCTGCGTGCGCTTAAGATGCCCTATGAGAAGATTGATGCCTGTGAGAATGGATGTGCCTTATTTAGGCTTTAGTATGCGGGCTTGAACTATTGCCCCATTTGCAATGCTTCCAGGTATGGTCTGGTAGACAACGGTATGGGTGAGAAGAGTCAGACCAAAATCCCCATTAATGTTCTTCGGTATCTGCCAATCATACCAAGACTTGAACGAATTTTCATGGTCAAAGAGACGGCTAGATAGATGACGTGGCATAAATTGGGCAAAAGAACAAAACTGGATGCAGATGGGAATCCGATGTTGGGACACACTTCAGACACTTTTGTGTGGAAGCACTTCGATGCATTACATAAGGATAAAGCAGCAGAACCAAGGCATCCTCGAGTTGCCATCAGCATGGATGGGTTCAATGTGTATGGTATGACGGCAACACAATACAGTTCTTCGCCTGTATTTGTCATTCCACTCAATCTCCCCCCGGAGAGATTATGAAAAGAAAGAACATTTTCCTGACCCTGATAATTCCAGGGCCCAAATATCCGGGGAAGAATATGAATGTGTACATGCAACCGCTTAAGGATGAATTACAAGAAGCCTGGGATAATGGGATCAAGACATATGATGCTGCTACAAAAAAGAACTTCAAAATGCATGTGTGGTACATGTACTCGATGCATGACTTGCCGGCGTATGCGCTATTCGTTGGCTGGTGTGTGCATGGAAGGTTTCCGTGCCCCACATGCAAGGCGGCTCTTCAGTTCCGTTGGCTGGAGGCGGGTCGCAAGTTTTCTTGCTTCGACATGCATAGAAAGTTTCTGGATCCTGACCATAAGTTTATAAAAGACAAGAAGAATTTCATCAAAGGTAGAGTTGTCAAAAACATTGCACCACCTGCGTTGACAGGCCAACAGATCCTGGATCAGATAAACGCTCTCGACCCAGATCCAAATTGTCTAGGGTATTTCAAAGGGTATAATACGGAACACACCTAGACTCACAAGATATGTTTGTGGGATCTGCCTTACTTCAAAGACCTCCTTTGCCCACACAACATCGACGTGATGCACACTGAAAAGAATGTCGCGGAGGCCCTTTTTGGTACATTGTTCGGCATAGAGGGGAAGTCGAAGGATAATCCTAAGGCTAGAGTCGACCAGGAGGCTGTATGTGATAGACCGTTACAAAACATTCAACAACTGAAAGGAAAGAAGAACTGGAGGAAGCCAAAGGCATGGTTCAATCTTGGAAGGCCAGCTATTAGGGAAATGATCTTGTGGGTGCAAATGCAGTTGATGTTCCCCGATGGGTATGCAGCGAATCTAAGGAGGGGAGAGAGTCTTGAAAAAATGATAATGTTTGGTTCGTTGCTGTCTACCCCAAGGGCAGGCGGCAAAGAATCTAAGGTCTTTGCCGTCTGCCAGCGGACGGCAAACCACGCCAGTAAGCCCCCCAACGGAGCTAAGTGCCCACGTTTGCCGTCCAGGCTCTTTGCCGTCCGCTGGCAGACGACAAAGAACCTATGGTCTTTGCCATCCACCAGCGGAGCCTTTTCCGTGGATTATTTAGCCAGACGGTTTGCCGTCCGCTGGCGGACGGAAAAGCATTTGCTGTCCATGTTTCATGCCTTTGCCGTCCGGGATGGCGGATGGCAAAGTACCTGTTTCTTGTAGTGTAAGCAATGGATGAGTAGCCTAGTTCTTATCCCCGTGGAAAAGATGAGAATGACTCAGCATAGAATACCTTGGGAAGAGGAGTAAAAACAGCCTTACGTTCCCTTCCACAATCAATTCCCCTACTTTTCCATAGTGTTTCTAGACTCAACTTCGACCAGTTATGCTTGGTAGTCCTACAGTCAGTCAGGCTCTGATACCAACACTATCGAGACCCCGATCCTAAGTCATAAGAATCCAGACTGTAACATATCACATCACTTTGCGGCCTCACACAGTGTAAGTTCCACGGCTGCAGCCTTACCTTAGCCGGGGCTGTTTGCGACTTTTGGCTCACATATGTGAACATGTCGCTGGCAATCAAACGACAGAGAAACCGGGCTAACATAACTACTCATAGAACCCAAGCGGCACATCCATACAGAAACAGGCATACATAACCCAGCAATGTAGGTGTCGGCCTCAAGCATGTGTAGACGAGTCATAGCAAGCTACAGGGACTCCATTACGTCGTTAGACACGAATGCCATCATTGCACATAGACGAGTCATAGCAGGCTACAGGGACTCCATTACACCGCGAGACATTTCCCCGAAGGGACAGACATAGCAGCAAAGAAGGATGCATGTCGGTCAATCAGTGAGTCCGGAGCAGTAGCAAGCTACCATGGCTCGGTGGAAGCACAAAGAGGCAGTTTCCCATAAAGAGTACTACTAAAGGCACACAACTAGGTGTCGGATCCCATACATACCGTTGCACGTCACACGTACGCACGACATGCACGATATGCATAGATACAACCATGGCATCACAACATAACCATACAACAACATGACTTTTATTTAAGAGGCTCAGGTGAGCCTTGCATAATATGTTCTTACAGATAGGGGCCACATGACCCGACACTCAAGTCATACAAACATGTTCATACCAACCAAGCGGAAGCATAAGCTGTCTGAGTACAGACAGATGAAAGGGTAAAAAGGCACATGGCCGGACTATCTATAGCCCGCCACGGGGCAAAGGTCATAGCTGGGACACCAGCTATTCGACATCGTCGACATCTAGAAAGAACCCACCTGATGGGTCCTGGGTTTAATCTGCAACATTTATTAAGCAAACATGAGTACAAACATACTCAGCAAGTCTTTAAAACAGATCTAGTCTATTCATGCTCATGTATCAACAAAGGGGGAGGTGGAGTTTATGCAGCAATGCCAGCTTTGACTCATGGCTAACCTACACTACTCAATTTTAACTCTTTGTTTACATTTTATATATTGCACATGAGTCCACTAACTCCATCGCAATACACCACCATGGATTCACTTCCCTCTCCTGGGAGAGTGCCATCCACGGTACTCACACTTGTCTTGATATTTTTATGAGTATCCATTTGATTATCTATGAACAACATAAGTTCGCCAAGTAGTCCATATCCGAGGATACGGCTATTTGAATAGTTTCATACCCTGCAGGGGTGTACTTCTTCACACACGCTCTCGCCACTTATCGTTGTGTGCTCATAAAACCATGCACCTCGGCAACCTTCAAGCAGATGCCCAGCGAGGGAGTCAGCCACGACCGTCAATCGCATAAGACCTCTAGTCCAGGCTATCGCCTATTTGAGACTGAACCCGCATGGATGTCCGGACGAAGTTTCCGCTATGACTCCAAATGATGTGCGAAGGGTTCCCAAGCCCACCATTCGGGTGACCCTTGGTACACCATGCCATTGCTTACCGCGTCGTAACCCACCCCAAGGGTCAGCGCTATGCACGGCCTCCAGCATGTTATAAACACCAGAAACTACTTGCAACTCCTGGACCAAGGACTAACCGACTGATAAGTCGAGAGGGGTCGAGTTACCGGAACCGAATGTGTGGAAGCAACTAGTCTTGGATCACAAACACGGAACTCAATTCCTAGGAACGGTCCCAATGAGACAACCCACTCAGTACTCCTACATCGCCTCTCATCGCTACCTTTACCAAATAGAGTTCATCATAATAACACCACATCAGAACAACATCGTTTCACTTAGTTCATCACTCTGACACAACTCTAAGCATAGCAGGCAAAGTAAGCTAAGCACACATGTCACAAGCATCTACCAAGTATGCTAGGTTGAAAGGTTTAGCTATTTACTGTGACAATGTCAGGTTATGCAGCAGAATAGGATCATCTACCGTGTATAACTGACATGTGATCGACTGTCCTAATGCAATAATCAAGAGTAGGAGCAAGAGAGTGGGATGTTACCGAAATGATCAAAGGGGTTGCTTGCCTTGCTGGGTAGCGGAAAGTTTCTCTCCTTTGACAGGATACTCGGGGGTATCCTCAGAAGCAGGGCCTACCGCAATGCAGATAAGAAACCATCAACACACGCAAGTGCAACAATATGATGCATGATCATGGCATGATAGCATGTATGGATGAGCTAATGCAACTAGTGTTCATGTTGATTTGAAATGAAGTTGAATATAGGTTCAAAATCGTTCTGTATTTCAAATTCCATATACTAACCTATTAGTAAATGTCAATGTTCACATATTTAGATTACTCTAACATGCATGACAATAGCACCATTGGATTAATTGGATTTTTCTGATAAGTTTTCATATATAAATTATTTTCATCTGATTTACAAATTAATTTATATGAATTTTTGAAGTTTTGAATAATTTCTGGAATTATGTTTAAACTAGAAAAAGGGAAAAATGACATCAGCCTGACGTCATTGTGACGTCAGCTGGTTAGCTGACCGGGCCAGAGTCAAACCTGACATGTGGGGACCACATGTCAGTGACTCAATCAATTAACTGATTAATTAAAACTAATCCTAACTAATTAACAGATTTGGGCCCACATGTTAGTGATAGATTAGGTTTAATTAATTTAATTAATTAATTTGCTAATTAACCTAATTAACAGGCCCTGGCCTCGCCTGCCAGCGACCCAGGGTCAAACCCCCGTGGTCAACTCCGGCAAAACCCACTGTTGTTGAGCCGTCGGTGGCTCCAGAGATGGCGGAGGGGTTCGGGATCCCTCCTCCGGCGACCAAACGGGCGGCGAAGGGCACCAAACAAATCTATACGCACGCACGCGTCCATTTCGACCCCTCCCAGGAGCTGAGATGGTCGGAATCGATGACAGCGGCGAGCTTGGCGGCTGCCAGAGCTCGGGCGAGCACGGGCTCGTCGAGCCGGAGCTCAAACGGGGCACCTAAGGCCTCCTAGGGCTGCCTGGGACCATCCTAAGCACGACCGCGTGCTCAGATGCGAGCTTGGGCCGCTGCAACGGCGGCCATGACCTCGCCGGCGGCGAGGACCTTTCGGGCTCGGAGGTACTCGGTGCTAGAGGGCTCATTCGAAGGGGAAAAGAAGGTGGAAAGGACCAGGAGTTCACGACGGTTGCAGCGACATCAAGAGCGGGCTCGGGGAGGGCCTAGAGACGGCGATCAGCGGCGGCGAAGCTTCGGGTCTGAGGAGGAAGATGAGCTCGGGGATGGCGCTACAGGGCTCCTGGCGATGCGCGGCTCAGTGAGGAGGAAGAAGGCGACGAGGCGGAGTGATTGAGGGGCTCAGGGGCGAGGGGGAGCGGCGATAACGATGACCGCGAGCTCGAGTAGGGCTCGGCCATGTCGGAGCAGAGAAGAGGGACAGGGCAGGGGGCGAATGCGAGAGAGAGAGGGATGTGGACGGCAGCGGCATCCTCATCCACTCGCCAGCGTGGCGAGGGGGACGCAGGCAAGCATGGAGCTGCGTGGCAGCTCCAGCAAGCGCGCACAGCGAGCACACGCCCGTCCTCCTAGCCGCCAGGAGGACGATGACCCCCCTGGGCCAGGTGGGTCGGCCTGGCCTAGGCTTCTTCTTCTTTTTCTTTTATCCTTTTCTCTTTTTTTCTATTTCTAACATTTGTTTATTTCTTTTGCAGGTACAAATGAGTTTATAAAATATCCCATATATTTTCTATAATGGAGTTTGAATATTTCAAACTTATCTGGAATGTTTCAGGATATTTTGAAAACTTAAATAATGATAATGTTTTATTTAATATTTTTAGAGGCTTTATCATTTATTTTTAAATTTCTTTAGGTGTTCAAATAATTAAAATGATCCCTGTTATAATCATGTCCAAAATTACCAGACATAGGAAACATTTTTAGTGGGCATTTTGAATTTATTGAATTTTCACCAAATTTGAATTGTTTTGATTCAAAGTGAGCTTGGGGTTTCTTTTTATTCCCATTTCATGTTGATGCAATAGATGAAACATGATGCAAGCACATGCTATCCTAGGACATCTAGCTAGGGATGTGACATTGTGTGAGTGTATAGTCATATGCATATGCATATATGCCTTGTGCATATATGTGTGCATATGTGTGTGTACGAACACCCACACACACATGAGCATCTATGTGAGTGTATGTGCCTGGTGTACTTATGAGTGCGAGTGTGTGTGTGCCTATATGCATTATGCCTATATGGGCATGAGAGTGTGTGTGTGTGGATGAACACCCCCTCATGGGTGGCATGCTCGTTGTATTGTACTCATATGTCCATGGGCATATATAGAGCATGTGTGTGCTTGCTTTGTAGTGTGTGTGTTTAGAGAGTGTGTGTGAGTGTGACAAGTGGGTCTTTTCCCCCACTTGCCATACCCTTGTTGATTATGCATGTTGTAGGTTTGTAGTTCATTTCCATGTTAAACTAAGTCTCTAAATCTAGTTATAGGTACAGGTATAGGTACAGATGAGTACGTGCAGGATGATCTTACCCAGCTCTAGTGAGAATATGACGAGGAAAGAGGCAAGATGTATGTGACTTACCCGGATGAGTAGAGGACCATGGTCTTGATCTTTGGGATAGCGAGATAGTATCATTTGCATCTGTTTTATCATTTGATTTCGCCCGTAGTCGGACCCTATCTTCATCTCGATGATTTGAACTCTGTGTGGAATTGTAATTTAGTATGTGCCGAGTGTAAGCCAACTTGTATACTCAACTCTTTTGTAATGTATGATGCAATGATTCTATACTTGCGAACGGCAAGATGCGCCTCTATCGCTTGCGAGGCCCTCATGTCTTAAAATGGATAGGCACGCATCTTGGGCGTGACAAGTTGGTATCAGATCCATACGACCATAGGAACCTTTGCTTGATCGAACTTGGCCGAGTCGAGTCTAGTAAAAACTATTTTGAGTCTAGTTATATCGGAGAGTAGGCTTCTTTTTACTCCTCTTCTATGCTCTGGTGAGGTATTCGACTTTGGAATTTCGATTCTACTCCTCTTCTCGCTCAAATTTTTTTTAGGATCATGCGGGTATTTTGGAATCTATATGATACCGATGTGACAGGGTTCTGTCTTGGTGCCTCCTGTCTGACTTGATATCTTCCGGGCAGTCAAGCTCCAGGGAATGTTGGCACATCGATATCATTCAGCTTCCTTGATATCTCAGGACGGAGAGTGTTCGGAATTACTTCAATACTTATCATGGTGAGATAAGGTCGGAGTCACCCAGTACTGGGGAGGCATCCGGTGTACCACCATGGTTTAGTATCATTGTGAGTTCGAGGATTTGAGTTAGATGAATTTGCGAGAGCCTCTGGTTATGTGTTGAAGGATGGATATAGTTGGGGTGTAGGATTTCTAGTTGTGTGAGATATTTCCTCCTTGTATCCCCCACACCGGATTGCATAACCAGAAAGTTTTCGGAAGTTCATAGGTGGAAAATCTTGTAGTTATCTAGGATCATCTTCTTCAGATGTATGTGGGCATATACATTATTCTGAGCGCTTAGCTCAATACTTTTGTGTTATTGCAAGTGGCTTCTAATATCTGATGATGTTATCATAAACCGAAGAAGCATTCTTACTAATTTTTCAGTAGGAAGGCTGTGTTGTCTTGTTCAATTTCTTTCAAGCATTTGATTCATCTTATCAATGAGGTGTTGATGCGTTTTTTCCATCTTCAGGATGGCTCCACCAACTCACAACAATCCGGGTCGTGGTGAGGAGCAGACTCATGTTCCACCACCACCCCCGCCTCTGCCGCCGCCACCTCCGCCTCCTCCTCCAGAAGCTTGGCAAGGTGTGATGGTCGCAACTAATGCGAACACTCAGATGTTGCTCAGGTTGTTGCAAGAAAGGGAGAAGGGTCAACAATGATTCCAAGGGAATTTTCTGAATCAGTCTCAATTTGCGACACTCAATCAGTTCCTTGCCAACCATCCCAAGTCTTTCACCTGTTGTGAGCAGCATTTTGATGCTGATGATTGGCTTCGTGATATGAGTAAGCATTTTGAGTGCAACAATGTCAGGCCAGAGGACTTTGTTAGATTTGCATCTTTCTAGCTCAAGGGTCAAGCAGCTGATTGGTGGCAGGAGTACAAGGATACCAGGGGCGATCATGTTGTTACTTGGGACAATTTCCGTCGTGACTTCAGAGATCATTACTTCCGACAAGCTTTGTCGAGGAGGTGAGTGAGAAGTTCAGGCATCTGAAGCAGGGAAGCAAGTCTGTCTACCAGTAGAATGTCGAGTTCCAGAATGTAGCTCGTTATGCTAAGCAAGATGTTCCAGATGACAAGGCTATGATCTATCAGTTCAGAGGTGGTCTCAAGGATGAGCTTCTGCCAAGCCTAGTTCTTCAAGAGCCTCATGAGTTTGATCAGTTCTACAACATGGCTTTGAAGGTCGAGGCAACTCAGCTCAAGTTGGAGAACTCAAAGAAGCGTTCAAGGGATTCATATTCGTCTTCTTCCAGCTCTCAGATGGTTCCCAAGCAGCAGAAGTATTGGGTGCCAAATCCTCCTCCATTTCGTCCTCCTTAGCAGCAAAAGCAGTTCGGTGGTCGTGGTTCTTCCCACTCACCCAACCCAGGTTTTCAGTAGAGACCCCAGGCGTCCAAGGCAGTTCTTGTTCCTCTTGAGCAGTCAAAGCCTTTCCAAGTATTCTGTGATGCTTCTCTCCAAGGTCTTGGTGGTGTTCTCATGCAAGACAAGAAGATTGTTGCTTATACCTCGCGTTAGTTGAAGCCTGCCGAGAAGAACTACCCCACTCATGATCTTGAGTTGGCGGCAGTTGTGCATGCTCTAATGACTTGGAGGCATTTGTTGTTGGGTAGAGCAGTTGAGGTGTACACCGATCGCAAGAGCTTGAAGTACATTTTCACTCAACCCAATCACAATCTTCGGCAGTCTCGTTGGGTGGAAATGCTTGAGGACTTCAATCTGAGCATTGAGTACACTCCTAGGAAAGCAAATGTCATTGCAGACGCGCTCAGCCATAAGGCGTACTGCAATAGTCTCATCTTGAAGCCTATTCAACCCGAGCTTTGTGAAGCGTTCCGCAAGCTCAACCTTCAGATGATTCTGCAAGGATTTCTTGCAAATCTTCAAGTTTCTCTAACTCTGGAAGATCAGGTTGACCAAACGCGGCTTCTTGATGCTATGGTGAAGAAAGTGAAGAAAGGAGTGGCCAAGAGCATTCCGAAGTATAAGTGCTTTCGCGTTGATGACAAACATACCTTGTTCTTTGAGGACCATCTTGTGGTTCCAAAAGGTGATCTTAGAAAGGTTATCATGGACGAAGCACACAATTCTCTTCTATCCATTTATCCAGGCAGTTCAAAGATGTATCAGGATCTCAAGAAAACATTCTCGTGGACTCGCATGAAACGTGAAATTGCTCAGTTCGTGAACAAGTGTGATGTTTGCCGCAGAGTGAAGGCGGAGCATCAACGTCCAGCAGGTCTTCTTCAGCCTTTGCCTATCCCAGAGTGGAAATTCGATCATGTGGAGATGGATTTCATCACTGGGTTTCCCAAGTCCAAGAGAGGCAACGATGCCATCTTTGTGGTTATCGACAAGCTGTCAAAAGTTGCTCATTTCCTGCCAGTCAAAGAATCTATCTCGGCAGCTCAGCTTGCAGAGTTGTATACGTCAAGGATAGTATCCTTGCATTGTATTCCTCAGCTCATCTCTTCTAACCTTGGAAGCCTCTTTACTTCCAAGTTTTGGGAGTCCTTCCAGACTGCTATGGGTACCAAGATCCATTTTAGCACTTCGTTCCAGCCGCGGACAAGTGGTCAAGTTGAGAGAGTCAATCAGATCCTTGAAGATATGGTCAGAGCCTGTGTGATTTCGTTTGGCATGAAATGGGAAGACTGCCTTCCATATGCTGAATTCTCATACAATAATAGCTTTCAAACTAGCTCAGGCAAGGCCCCTTTCGAGATTCTCTACGGCAGAAAGTGTCATACCCAGCTCAACTCGTCTGAAACCGGTGAGCATCAGATATTGGGCAATGACAAGATCACTGAAGCAGAAGAAATGTGCCATGTCATTCGCGAGAACCGCAAAGCAACTCAGTCCCGATAGAAGAGTTATTATGATAACAAACATCGGGATGTTTCTTTTCAAGTGGATGATCTAGTCTACCTCAGAGTCTCTCCCATAAAGGGCACTCAGCGTTTTGGAATTAAAGGGGTGCTACCTCCTCGTTTTGTTGGTCCTTTCAAAGTTGTTGGCAAGAGAGGTGGACTTGCATATCAACTAGAGCTTCCTCCAAATTTCGCGAATGTGCACAATGTCTTCCATGTTTCTCAGCTCCGGAGGTGCTTCAAGACTCCTGAGCGAACCAATGACCTCCAAGACATCGATCCCCAAGAAGATCTCTCTTATCATGAGCATCCAGTTGCAATTCTCGAAGAAATTGACTGTAAGACTCGCAACAAGTTTATCAAATTCCTCAAGGTGAAGTGGTCTCATCATTCCAACAAAGAAGCTACTTTGGAACGCGAGGACCTTCTTCGTTCCGAATTTCCAGACTTCTTTCGTTCCTAGATCTCGGGTCGAGATCCTCTTGTAGTGTAGGAGAGTTGTGACAGCCCAAGTGCTGTCCCTACCTCTTGGCTTGTAATCTCTTGTATGAACCTTGTGTCATGAGCGTTATGAATGAATTGCACCTTGTCATGCCATGCTTTGTTTTGAATTCATGCATCATGCATCATGCATTCATCATGCCATGCCTAGTTGTGAAGTGACCTTGTATCTTGTGGTTTGTTGTGGGTGTGTTCTTGTGTTGTGTGATGTGCTTGGGGTTTGGTGATGCAACCCTCCTTCCTTTTCCCCTCTCTTTTCTTTTCATACAACCCTTCCAACCCCCCTTTTTATTTCATGTTATTTGATAAAAAGAACTAAGTTGCTATTTAAATTATTTAAAAGTGTTCAAGTGCTAGCCTAATATGTTTTGAGCATGTGAGTGTTGATCTTTTATTGTTTTGAGATTTATGTATTTGTGGCATTTAAATAATAGGGGGCTGCCTATTTTAAAAATAATTAAATTACTTGTCCTAAAAATCATCTTGATATGTTTAGTAATTAGTGCATATTATTTTCTTTGCAAAAATATTTTTGTTCTACACCAAAAATCCTTTATTTTACCTCTAGGGTTTTTCCCTTGTGTTGTGGTGTTTTAAAAAGATAAAAACTTCTCTGTTTATTTGTTTGCGAGAGTGAGCGCCAGAGATGTGCCTTTCCTTCCCATGGCCCAGCCGCTCGAGGAACGGCTACCTGGTTCATCTGTCGTCGCCGTTAGGTTCAGAGAGAGAGACCGCTCCGCCGTCCCCTTTTCCATCTCCCATTGCCGTCAGCCCATGGGTATTTAGTCCCCACTCGGCGTGCGTGCCCCCTCCGCTAGGGTTCCTCTCTTCCCTCGCGCCGCCGCAACTCCCATCTCCCTCTCGATTCCTCTCCCTCCTCTCTTCGTCCCTCCTGTCAGGTAAGGAATTAAGAGCGAAGTGAGGTTCAGAGAGAAGCAGAGTCCCTGCCGGTCGTCTTCGTCGTCGTTGCCGCGTCTCTGGTGGGTCTTGTCCCCGGTGGTGATGGCGTGGAGCTCGGGGATCCTCCCCGCGTTCCATTCCCGCCACTAGGAGCCCTGGAGAGGCTCCGCAGCGACAGCCCCGTCTTCATCTTCGCTGGAGACGTCTGCTCCGTCATCTTCTTCCTCTGCTTCGACTCCGACATGCATCTCTGACCCCCTCCGTCGTCTTCTTCTCCTCCGGCAGCCCCATGGTGAGCAGCTGGTCCTTTGCCGTGCCCCCCTGTTGTCCCGATGTGTGCGCGAGCTCGTCGTGCCCGACGAGCCCGTGCTCGTGTCCGCCGTAGCTTCGTCGTAGTTCCAGATGGTGTTGTCGTGCGTTCTCGTCGATGTTAGAGGTAGGAATGCGTCCTCCGTAGGTGCAGCTTCTCCCTGCTTCTTTTCCCCTCGCCGGAGAGGCCGTGTGCTCGCTGGAATTGCCGCCGCCGTGCTCTGTTGCTGGATGTGTTCTGCGCTTCAGTTTCGTCAGGTTCCCGTGTGTGTGTGTATTAGTGGGCTCGTACCCCTCCTTTGTTAAGTGTCGAGCGCGTAGCATAGTGGTTGGCGCTAGGGGAATCAACCAAGTGGTCGAGGGTTCGATCCCGAACCCCTCCCCCTTTTTTGTTTTTCTTTTCTTTTCTTTTTTTTGTTTTTTTACCCTTTTGTTACATATGTATGTGTGTGTAGATGCAAACCTACATGTGTAGAGGGCCGTGTTTTTCTTTTCTGTTTCATATTTGAGTGTGTGTGTGTGTGTGCTTTGCATTTTTAGATGTATGTGTATGTATATATATTTGTGCATGTATGTATGTGAGAGTGTGTGTAGTGCATGCGTGTGTGCACCTATGCATATGTGTATGTGAGTGAGAGTATGTGTGAGTGTATAGTCATATGCATATGCATGTGCATATGCATAGGCATATGCATATGCATATATGCCTTGTGCATATATGTGTGCATATGTGTGTGGACAAACACCCACACACACATGAGCATGTATGTGAGTGTATGTGCCTAGTGCACTTGTGAGTGTGAGTGTGTGTGTGCCTATATGCATTATGCATATATGGGCATGAGAGTGTGTGTGTGGATGAACACCCCCTCATGGGTGGCATGCTCATGGTTGTATTGTGCTCATATGTCCTTGGGCATATATAGAGCATGTGTGTGCTTGCTTTGTAGTGTGTGTGTTTACAGAGTGTGTGTGAGTGTGACAAGTGGGTCTTTTCCCCCACTTGCCATACCCTTGTTGATTATGCATGTTGTAGGTTTTTAGTTCATTTCCATGTTAAACTCAGTCTCTAAATCTAGTTATGATCATGTTTGCTCATGTCCATTTAGAGTAATATTCCACTTATAAGAGTGGATGATGTTTGCTTGCTAGTAATTTGTGCCATGTTGTTTCACATGAACATATGAGTATGACACATGATATTGGGGTAGAAAGAGCCAATAAATCCATTGGTGCTTTCAGATTTCACTTTTGAGAAAGTTTATAAAACTGTCATTTTCAGCTGTGATGCTACTTTGTCATTTTTGCATGATTTAATCCATGCTAGCTTTGGGGTATGTGCCCACTAGGAAGTGCTAGTGTTTTATATCTATTATGCCATGGCATTTTTTTTAACATGAGAATAACCCATATGAGTGGGAAACATGCTGCAACGTAGCCAACTTAATGTTTCTGTTTTCAACATGTTAAATATTTATAAGTCTGAGAATCTGCTATTATTTTTATGCCATGTAGAGTGGTTGGTATCTTGTGATGTGTTGAGAATTAGCTCATTCTCAGTGCTAGTATTTTGAAGAAGTTGTTGTCTACTACCACCCTGTTAATTTTCATGCCAAGAGGTGGTATCGAGCTCCTTTAACTTTTGCTGTCAACATGCTACCAGATTAACTCAGATGCCTACTTGCTAGCTTCATGCTTATTTATGTCTGCCTCCTTTGCAGATTTTGTAGTTGGATAATTTAATAAGCATGTTATGTAGTTTCTGTCAATACCTTGTTTGTGGCTGTAGGATTCCTGCAGCTCAAATTGTGGGCTGTATAAGTTGCTATGTTGCTGTTTTGTGGCAGATTGTTTGTTTTATTGTTTTGTGACTTGTGGGAGCTATAATCCATGGAATTAATTGATATTTGAGTCTATTGTGGTTGGTTTTTCATTGCATAACCAGTGGCTACCTTGGAATGCCAAGAATTAGCCCATGGTATCGGTTGTCTTGTGTTTTGCCTTCGTACCCTGTCGTGAGCGTATCGTGAGAACCATAACTCCGTTTCTTGCGTTCTTTATATGCATTTATATCAATTATGCATGATGCATCCATATTTGCCATGTTCATGCATGTCTAAATAACTTAACTTGAGGTTCTGTCCAGATTCATTAATAATCAATCCTTGCATGTGAAACATGAATAGTTTTGGATTGCCATGTTTAATTCTTCATAAATGAATCATGCATCATCTTGGTTGTGCATTGCACCTTGGTTGGAGGTTTCTTGTTGCTGTTTCTCTTGGGTAGACGCGAGTGTTGATACTGAGTACGAGGACCCAGGAGAGTACCACTACGAGGATCTCGCTACTTGTTTAGGTGAAGAACCAACATGCAAGATGATCGTACACGGATCCCGACACTATTTTCGCTTGCTTGTTTCTCGCTCTTATCGTTACAATTGCACTACCCCCCACTTGAATGTCAGCCTCCTAATTGCCATGATAGCTTCTAACCTCCACATCTTAGCAAACCTTTGAATGGCTAAGTTAGCGCTGCTCAGCCCCTCTTATAGCGTTCTTAGTTGCAGGAGCAGTTGTTCCATGTGATAACATGGATTTGGCATATCACAATATTATCTGTTATTTAATTTAATGCACATATATATCTTGGTATTGGTGGAAGGCTTGGCCTTTTGCTAGGTGTTTTGTTCTGCTATTACTGCCATAGTTTCTTGTTACCGGTGTTATGTTTTCCATATTTTGCGCTCCTAACATGCTTGGGGTTGTTATGGGGACCCCCTTATTTATTTTCATATTATGCAAGTTAGCCACCATATATGCTTAGTGCTACTAGAAACTAAACACATACCCCATCCCAACCTTTAAGCTTGAATAGTCTTGGTACCCGGGTGCTTGATTGTTGAGTCCTTGTGGCTCACAGATTACTACAACACTCCAGGTACAGGTACAGATGAGTACATGCAGGATGATCTTACCCAGCTCCAGTGAGAATATGACAAGGAAAGAGGCAGGATGTACATGACTTACCCGGATGAGTAGAGGACCATGGTCGTGATCTTTGGGATAGCGAGATAGTATCATTTGCATTTGTTTTATCGTTTGATTTCGTCCGTAGTCGGACCCTGTCTTCATCTTGATGATTTGAACTCTGTGTGGAATTGTAATTTAGTATGTGGCGAGTGTAAGCCAACTTGTATACTCATCTCTTATGTAATGTCAATGATTCTATACTTGGGAATGACAAGATGCGCCTCTATCCCTTGCGAGGCCCTCGTGTCTTAAAATGGATAGGCGCGCATCTTGGGCATGACACCTCGCTTGCAAACCCAGACACCGGAGTTCGCACCGGAGATAGAACGATATCGGTCCCCAAATCTAGCACACAATTTGGAGTCCGTGATTTTGAACTCACAACGTGGCATGGAGTCAATTTTTTCCCACCCACCACCCAAGCCGATCACACAAGCATCGTAGCAGAGCCCAAGTCGTCGGCCTTACGGGACGTTAAGCAGTTACTAGGGGAGTCGGTTCATCATTATTTGACTGGACTCCTCGTTGCTAGAAATAAAGTACGGGGCCTCAGTGATTAGGAGATAATGGAAACCTTCAATCGCAACTGCGATGACAAAGGGATTCTCAATGCACTGGATCGTCGACACATTCGTGTCTTCGCCGAGCTATCAGATTTGCTACAAAAATATTGTGCCATGGAAAGCGCTTGGCAAGCCGAACGGCTATTTTCGGAACCAACCTTCACCGAGTACCCTAGAGGAGATCGAAAAAAGAGGATACCTCCAAAGCAGCCATCCAGATTTGAACCCGCCGACAAGACAAACAGGCCCCTTACAAGGGTTGGTACTGTCCTTGACGGATTATTGGACAAACCATGCCCCATACATTCCGTATTGTTGAACACAATCCAAACTCACAACCTTAGATCTTGCTGGGTCGTCAGGCGGTCACAAAAAGCGGTGAAGCCATTCTTGAGGCGCTACCGCCGAATAGGCTCTCCACATCGCCACTCGAATACAACACCGAAGTCCTGACGATCTACGAAACGTTCCCCTCAAGGAACACGAGGAAAGATCTCTTAAAGAACTTGACCAAGTCTATCATGTGGCGGACATACCCATTACCTTCGGGGATACGGACCGACCAGCCATTCTTCCCAGGCATTCACCGGCCGCACTAGTCTTGAACGCCAATATTGATGGCTACAGGTTAAACAAGGTGCTGAAGGATGGCGGTAGTGGCTTAAACCTGATCTACGAGATACCCTAGAAAAAATGCAGTTCGACCGATATCGTATCGAACATAGCAACACGACTTTCCGGGGAATCATTCTGGGGAAAGAGGCAAGTTGTTCAGAATGTATCGTCCTGGACCTAGTGTTCAACTCACCTGAAAACTATCGATCCGAAGAACTCCTCTTCCATATCGTGCCCTTCCCCAGTGGCTACTACTCCCTGTTTGGACGTGACACCTGCACAAAATTCCAGGCTATACCACATTACAGGTATATGAAACTCAAGATGCCAGGACCAAACAGGATAATCACAATCGCTAATGATTCGAATATAGCCCTTTGGGCCGAAAACAAAATAGCAGCGCTCGCCCTCGAGGCACTAGCTAAGGCATTCGCTGCAGAAGAACTGATCGCACTTCGCTCAATAGTTGACAAGGACGATGTGATCCTTAGCAAAAGGCCCAAACCCACGTCCTTTCAACCTGTAGAGGAAATCGTTAAATTTCAGGTGCACCCAACGGACCCCAACAAGACAGCGTCCATCGAAGCCCAGCTCGATCCCATAGTGGATGAAGCACTACGGAAATTTTTATGGGAAAAATGGGACATCTTCAGCTGGCATCCCGCCGATATGCCCAGAATCCCACGCTGGCTAGCAGAACATACTCTGAACATCATTGCAGGATTCAAGCCGTTAAGCTGACTCTGCGCCACTTTTCCAAGCCCAAACGACAAGCTATGGGTGAAGAATTAGCTAAACTACTACAGGCTAGATTCATTCGGGAGATTAAGCACCCCGAATTGTTGGCAAACCTGGTGATAGTACCAAAGAAAGACAAATCCTGGAGGCCGTGCGTCGATTTTAAAGACCTCAACAAGGCCTGCCCTAAGGACCCTTTCCCCTTACCTTGCATAGACCAAATTATTGACGCCACAGCTAGACACGACTCGTTGTGTTTCCTCGATGCTTATTCTGGATACCATCAGATTAAAATGAAGGAATCCGACCAAGCTGGAACCGCATTCATCACCCCCTACGGGCCATTCTACTTCAACATGATGCCCTTTGGGCTAAAAAATGCTGGGGCTACGTACCAACACATGATCCAGACTTGTCTCGCAAAGCAAGTCGGTAAACTAGTCGAGGCATACATGGACGACGTGGTAATCAAAACCAAACATGTCAGCCAGTTGATCAACGACCTACGACAAACCTTTACCAGCCTACGTGAGTATGACATACGACTCAATCCGAAGAAATGTCTATTCGGAGTTTCCACTGGTAAACTGCTCGGAGTCATCATCTCGCATAGAGGAATAGAAGTGAATCCGGCTAAGATCCGCGCTCTTTTAGAACTTGCAATTCCCACAGAGCTAAAGCATGTCTAGAGGTTTGCTGGTTGCGTAGTGGCGCTAAGCCGCTTTATGTCCCACCTCGAGGAAAAGGCTTTACCGCTCTATAGGCCACTGAAACGGACCAACAATTTCAAGTGGACCGACAAAGCAGCAGCTGCGTTAGAAGAAATTACGACACTGCTGGCAAGCAATCCCATACTCACTACACCAAGCGCTAGTGAAGACATGTTATTATACATATCGAATACATACCAAGTCGTTAGCACAGTGCTCATCATCAAACGAGAGGAGTAGGGACACAAATTCCGCACCCAAAAACCGGTCTATTACGTGTCAGAAGTACTAACGCAATGCAAGTCCAGATACCCGTACTACCAGAAGATAGCCTATACAGTATTTATGGCATCACAGAAACTCAGACACTACTTCTAAGAGTGTTCGGTTACGGTGGCATCCGAAGTACCGCTGAACTATATAATCAACAACAGGGATGCCACAGGCCGCATAGCCAAGTGGACTATTGATCTCCATCCCTTTGAAATTACGTACAAGCCATGACGAGCCATAAAATCTTAGGTACTCGCAGATTTCCTAGCCGGGTGGATAGAGCCGAGCTCCCCAGGGAATATAGTAAATACTCCCAATGGACGATGTACTTCGATGGATCCAAAACATTGGCCGGACTGGGGGCTGGAGTTATCCTCACATCCCCCACAGGCGACAATGATTGATACGTGTTGCAGATCATGTATGCCGATTCCAACAATGCAGCTGAATACGAAGCACTCTTGCATGAACTTCGGATGGTAGTATCAATGGGCATACGACGGCTAGAGGTACGGGAAGACTCCAACTTGTCCATCTCCCAAATCAACGGCGAATTCGACGCCAAAAACCCACAGATGACGACATATAGAAACGTTCTCCTAAAGATATGTGCATGGTTCGACGGGCTGGAATTTCACCACGTCGCTCGCGACAACAACCAAGACGCCGACGTACTGGCTCGCATGGGGGATAAACGCGACACTGTCCCAGAAAACACTTTCCTAGAATGGCTCTTTAAGCCATTTGTGGTATGGACGGACGATCGTAAGGGCGCTGGTCTAAATACTACAGAAGAGGTTGTTCCCCCTACAAACGAACCAGACGACCAAATCACCGGCGGCTCCATATTGGATGAAATGCCTTCGGCTCATGAGGTCATGGCAGTAACCGCACCATGGGCCGAGCCCTTCCTCGCCTACCTTCTTCACAAAGAACTCCCCGATGATCAGACGGAGGCGCGGAGCATAATTCGGCGATCCAAAGCCTACAAAGTAGACGAGGGTGAGTTATACAAGAAAAGCATGACTGGAATATGATAGCGGTGCATATCTAAGGAAGAAGGATGTCAACTCTTAGCCGAAGTCCACTCAGGGATGGGCGGCCACCATGCCGCAGTAAGAGCCTTAGTTAGCAAGGCCTTCCGAGCTGGTTTATTTTGGACCACTGCTCGGGCGGATGCCCAAACACTTGTCAAACATTGCGTGGGGTGTCAACCTTTTGCAATTCAAAGTCACATGCCCCCAACAGCTCTTCGGACTATTTCGATTACCTGGCCTCTCACAGTCTGGGGGCTGGTATGGTCGGACCACTTAAAGGGGGGACCAAGAAGAATAAATACCTATTGGTCATGGTTGACAAGTTCACCAAATGGATAGAGGCAAAGCATGTCAAATCAGCCAAGTCCGGACCAGTAATCGACTTTATATCCGGCGTGGTACACCGTTACGGTGTCCCACACAATATAATAATGGATAATGGATCCAACTTCACGGCCCAAGAGGTCAAAGACTGGTGCGCAAAAATGGGCATCGAGCTCGATTACGCATCAGTGTATCATCCGCAGACCAATGGACAAGTCGAACGAGCAAACTGCCTCATCATGAGCGGCATTAAGCCACGTTTGGTCAAATCTCTTCATGAGTCTGACTGACATTGGGTGGAGGAGCTTGACTCCGTTCTATTGGGCATGCGCACCACCCCGAATAGATCAACGGGATACACGCCGTTATTCATGGTCTATGGGGGCAGAAGCAGTCCTCCCCTGTGACATTAATCACGACGCAACAAGGGTGCACATGTACGAGGAAAAGGAGGCCAAGTTAGATCGGTAGGATGACCTGGATGCCTTAGAAGGAGAACGCAACATAGCTCTGGCCCGCTCTACCTTTTACCAACAGCAGGCCTGACGTTACCAGAGTAGGGAGGTCGGGGCAAAAGCGTATAACATGGGTCAAATCGTCTTACGGCTCCCAGAGAAGTAGAAGCATAAACTCAACCCCAAATGGGAGGGGCCCTAAATCGACGAAGTACTCGCGGGAGGGGCTTACCGTCTTCGGGACCCGTCGGACAACCGCCTTGAAGCAAACCAATCGAACGTAGCTCGTCCTCGACGCTTCTATGGATAAACCAGCGTCGTCACATTCTTTACCCTTTTTCTTTCCTTTTTCTTCACTTTTTCCTTCCCCTCCCACTTTGCTATTTGGTAGGTTTGAATTTTTTTCCTTTTCTTCCCAAATCTATGTTCGGTTCAACAGATCCTGTACTAAGATTTTCGGCTTACACCCTTAAGTGTTAAATCCGAACAAGAACAACCGGGGGCTTCTTTCCGGAGCCAATGCTTTTATATTATAAGCATTTATTAACATTTTTTATGTACGCATGTTTCCCTTGTCATGTTTAAGCCATCATATGCATCAATTAGAACTAAGACTTTGCCAAGCTAGGTTGCCTCGCTCCTGTGCTTACCCTCTACATTCCCAGTTGTTCGGCTAGAGGGTAAAGGGAGCACCTCTGTGATTGTTATGACCGGGTCAATCGGATACGTACCTCAGATGGGTAAATCCAAAATCTAGCTATCTTTAGCAGACAATTGATCGGCTGCGATGGAAGCAACTAATAAGAATATGGTTGTTATCACCATTACTCGGGCTTCTTTTCTCACACAAGCCATTAGCCGCATACTAGCGCATACGGCCTTAGTACCTACAGTTTACGTAGCACCCTGAAGAAAGGTATCAATAAAGGTACTATTTTCTTCGGAAGATGTTTCTTACGTTAAGTAGTAATATCACATATCTCCCTATGTGCTTTCTGTCTGTTCGCACAAAATGGCCGGATTGCCTGGTTCCACGAACATAATTCACTCTTCTATGGTGATAATTTACAAGGAACAATCTCGAGCTCTTAGCACGGGAGGTAGAAGACAATGGCCGGTTAAGACAAAGTTTACAACATAGACGGAGTAATTCTTAGATTATTAGTACATAGTTACATATATTCATACATCTGGCTACTGATCGTGATTGTCAATTATGGTGTCCAAGGAGCAATCTTCTTGTGAGAGACGGGGGGTAGGCATCACTTGGTCGTATACCAGGTGGAGCGACACTTCTTCTCCATCTGACCCTATTGGCCCAACCCGAGCCATATGCTCGAGGTTAAGTACGGTATAATGGGTCTTGATCATTGCCCACACCTCTCGTGCTCCCTCTCGACAAGCCGATGTCTTCCACAGCTCGAACCTACTTTGGGATCCCTTGATTCGATCATCCAGTTCGGTCATCTCCTCCGGAGATTGCTCGGCCAGCCATAACGCCTTTACCATGCTCTTCATGGCCTTCCGAGCCCGCTCATGAAGGGCGTACAACTCCTTCAGAAGGCTTAACCGGTAGGATCCGATCTCGTCTTCGAGTCGCCTAGACAGGAGCCCTTTAAATGAGTCAAGGCATGTCCATTATGCTTCATTTATAAGAAGTACTTTCTGATGTTTGAATCACACTTACCAAACATGCCCCTCTATAATTTCTGGTTATCTCCTTGGGCCTGGGCTAATTGAGTCTTTAAGCTCTCAATTTCTTCAGCCTGCTGTTTGTTCTCCTCCTGAAGGTGGTTCTTCTCTTCAAGATGTCGTTGTGAAACATGACAGCTGGCCTCATGCTGGGACTCAACGTATCGCTAAGATTCTCAGGATGCATCCAAATCTCTTTGCATTTGCCCTATTGATTCAGCTACTACAAAGTACCCCTGCATTAGCATGGGAATATGTACTAAAGACCACCAGAATAGATATACTCACAATGTGCTTCCTAGGTAAAACTCTTCACGTTCTCCAATTTGGCCCTCACGGATTCCACCTATGTTTGGCTGGCCTCCAGTTCCTTGGCCAGTTGCTCGTTTTGCTGCTTTGAGGCCCGCATTCACAGTAAAGCATAACAAAGGCCCTTAATTTGGTCGTTCCGACCAATTTAAGGCTCGGGGGCTACTGTGTTTATACGAGTGTTCGGACTCTAATAACCGATTACTCACCTGCAGGCTGTACGATATCTATTTCATGGCCTCCCCGAACCCAGGCCGGGCAGCTCCGATGTGTGCATCCGCCAAGCGTAGAGCATTGAACTCTTGTTCAGAGAGTGCTGGGTGGTGTAGGGATTCTCGCCGCCGCCGATGATTCATTGTGCTCCATACCTCAGACTTCGTAACTAACATCGCCTCCCAGGAGTCTTCAGGGGCCGGATTGACTGTAGGGACCTCCGCAGCGGATTCGACATGAGCCAAAGCTCTAAAATTTTGAGCGCCGCCGGACACCCTGGAAACCTCCTCGGTAGAAGAAGGTTGAACTCTTTTAGTAAGTATTTCGACATCAGTCTTCTTGTGAGGCTCTATCAGTAGCGATAATAAAATAAAAACAGCTGAACATAGTACCTTTGAGTTGAGAGAATGGGCGGGCTTGTCCCCATGGACGGATCGTTTGACGGATCCATGTGACTTTCCGGTCCGGGCATGGGCGCCGTAGCCGATGCATGTCGCGCAGACCGATGATGCTTGGGAGGAGGAGCTGGTCCGTTTGGATCACTGGAGGATACTTTCCTTTTGCAAGACGAATTTTTCTTCTTCCTGATTATCGCAACAGAAGGGAACGATCCGGGATAATCAACTATAAAATCCACCTTGGAGCGATCGAGGCTCTCTTGGTAGAAAACTCTGTCTTTGAGCTCGATCGTCAGATCCGGGTCGTCGTGAAAGCCCGGATCATCATCACAGGAATAGTCCTCGGGCTGGTGGGCCGAAGAATTAATTGTCTCGATGAAGCTCCTCCATTCCTGTTCACATAAAGTTAAAGGCTTCGGTCAAAAAGGGACAAATTTAAAACCCAAATTGTGATCACGGAGTTGAAAGGCTCACCCATTCGTTGGGATTGTGGCTTGAGTAACACTCCTTGGTCAACCGCCGAATAAAATCCTCTTGCTCCCTTTTGTACAGGTCGACAAGTGCGGCAGCCAGTGCTGTTTGATCGGCAGGGCCCAGACTTCGAGAGCGAGCGTTGTCTCTTGTTCCATTGTGACACCACAAAGGGTGCATCCTCCGCTGAAGAGGCTGAACGCATCGGGTGATGGTGGCAGCCATGACGTCTATCATGGTCAACTTGTGATGGGCTAGTACCCTCACCTGGGCTGCCAAGCGTTGCACTTCAACACTGTCTTTTTGGGATGAGCTCTTTGGTCGCCAGTTGTACCTTTTATTTAAAGGAGCGTCGGAGTATTCGGGCAAACCCATCTGAGCTGGATCAAATAGTGGGACATCCTCGATGTAAAACCATTCCGAAGACCATTCTTCAAACTCCTTCGGAGTTCCCATTGGATACCCCGTCCCTGCTATACGGCATATTTCAGCTCCGCCGACCTCCAAAATCATCTTGTCCCGAGTACGAGGGACGAGGCAGAAGTACTTCCTCCATAATTCGAAATGTGCATGGCAACCTAGGAACATCTCGCAAAGGGCGATGAAGCCCAAAACATGCATAATAGACCCTAGGGTCAGGTGGTGGAGCTGGATGCCATAGAAATCCAATAACCCCCCAGGAATGGATGAATGGGGAACCCGAGGCCTCACAGGAGGAATGACACGAAGCATACGCGCTCGCTCTTTTGAGGGTTGGGGAAATTCTCCGCAAAGGCTTCGCCGTTGAATGAAGACAAACCAGCGCGGGTAACTACCAGATCCGAGGACTGAAGGTACCCCTGGGTCTCGAGATTACATAAACAAAGGAGTGATACGGGAGCCATAGGGGCGCGAGGATGAGCTGGGGGCACTCGCCATGTTTTTCGGGGTGATCTTCCACTAGAAGTTTTTTCTGATGGGGAGGAAGAAGAGGATGTGGCCTAGACCACAATTCAGTTTGTTTAAATGGGTGGTTCCTCCTTTTTGGGTGGGGCAGTCTTGTAAAAAGCCATTGAACCGCTCGTTTCCCCATGGCACGCAAAAATCGAGAAACACTAACGGTTGTTGCAATGGACTTGGCCAGCTTGTGACGCTTGGGATTTCGCCGATGACAGAATGTTGCCGAACAAGAAGGGATGAGGGACTCACCTCGCAAGCAGTAGACTTTGACGCACAAAGATTGTCCGGATATACCTCGGCATTGGAGGCTAGTCTGGGGGCTACCGAGGGAGTCCTTGTTTAAGGGGCCCTCGGATAGCCGACCTGTTTTTCATGGGCCGGACTATGTGGGCCGTTGGATGAGCATTGGACGATCAAGGGTCCCATCACGAGGGTGGAAGCTTCAAGAAACCGCGGCATGCCCTCCAAGTTATCGATAATATATAGGCATGTTTTTTCCTTTGATATGCAACCAACCATGTGTAAACCATAGGTACCCTCGGCGTCTATATAAGCCGGAGGGTTTTAGGTTGTAGGACAGAGAACAACTCATCTACGGTTTAGCTATTCGATCTCGAGGTAGATCAACTCTGTAACCCACATATCATAAATACAATCAAGTAGGACGTAGGGTATTACCTCCATAGGTGGGCCTGAACCTAGGTAAACAGCGTCTACTTTGTCCCCTGTTATCATTGATTCTGGTCTCACAGCTCGGGACCCCCTACCCGAGATCCGACGGTTTTGACACCGACATGGAAGGGAACCAGATCACGAAGCGGGTGCGGATGAATTGAAGATGTTGCAATTAAATGCTCAAGCATGTGACATTCTCTTCAACTACCTATGCTCCGACGAATTCAACAAAATAAGTCGTCTTGAGAATGCAAAAGAGATTTGGGGTACTTTGGTGTATATGCATGAAGGTACCGAATCTCTGAGAGAATCGAAGTTGGATGTTCTTCAAAGTCAGCTTGACAAGTTCAAGATGAAGGATGGTGAAGGAGTCCCTGAGATGTATTCTAGGCTAGCTCTCATCACCAATGAGATTGCCAGCTTAGGAATCGAAGAAATGACTGACAAATTCATCATCAAGAAGGTACTTTGAGCTTTGGATGATTGATATAACACCGTTTGCACATTGATCCCAATGATGTGCAACTACAAAGACCGCAAGCCAACGAAAGTGATTGGAAGGATTGTTGCTCATGAGATGACACTCAAGTACAAGGAAGCGCTTCACCACTAGTCTAGCGGTGCTTACAAATCCACAAGTGATGCTCCGCAACTTCAAGCAACAACCTTGTCACAAATAAAGAGATAAGCCTTATGGTCAAGAAATTCAACAAGTTCTGCAAGAATAGAGGCAACAGAAGCTCCAACTCAAGATATGAAGAGAAGCATTCATCAAGTCATGACCGAAACTATTAAAATTGTGGGAAGCCCAAACACTACTCCAATGAGTGCATGACTCCTTACAAAAGGAAAGAAAGAGTAACCAAGAAGACGAAGCTCAAGAGACAAATCACCTCAAAGAGAGATAAGGAGTAGGTATGATCGTTATGAATGAATAACCTCAAGGAGAAGTAGGGACTTGGAGAAGAAGGACAAGTACACCAAGAGCTACTCAAAAAGAAGACGTCACACTCATGTTTGTGAATGGGTTTCCGGCTCCAAATCCGACAAACACTCCAAGAGAAGCTATCACTCCAACTCCGACTATAGTCAAGATGAAGGTGTTGCCAGACTTGCACTAGTGACAACCGACTCCTACGACATATTTGATTCACCAAATGAAGGGAGTGGATGTTTCTTCATGGCTAAAGGCCCCAAGGTATCACACCCCAAGTATCTTGATTTCAATAGTGATGAGGATGACTTGTTAATTGATGATGACTTGCTATTTGACAAATCTGGTAATGTTAGTCAAGATGAACTTGCTAGTAATCACTCTAGTATAGATAAGTCGTGTGATGATGATAAGTTGGAAATAGAACGAATAAATCAAGAACTAAAAACTCTTAAGTTAGCTCATGAGTATACTCTACAAGATCATAGAGAGCTTGAAAGGACACATGAGAAGCTCCGCTTCGAGAAGCTCAATTCAGACCAAGAGCATGAGTTCCTTAAAGCTATCAATCATGATCTTCGAAAGAAGACTTCCTCTTGTCTAGCTAAACAACTTCTCTTGTCTACGTTCATGCCCCAAGTTAAAACTAAGCAAGCTAGTAACAAAGGCAAGAAAGGTTCTTCAACTAGTAGCAATAAAAATTATAAATCCAATGATATTGCTTCAAGTTGTTCTATTTATCCCACTAACTCTTCTCTTAGCCAAGTTACACTTGCGCAAGAAAATGAATTTTTGAAAGGAATTATAGAGAAAGGTATCTACAAGAATACTGTAGGGTGCAAACAATTTGAGGAGATTGTACGCAAGCACGGAGGATACCGGAAGAACCGTCGTGTTGGCTACTTCAATGCTAATGGAGTTGAATGGAAAGAAGGTCAATACCCCAATCCCAAGTTTGTTCCTCAAAAGGAGAAGTATGAAAATACTCTCCCCAAGGGAAGAAAAGCTCAAGATGACCTTCCACCACCAGACGCCAAGCTCAAGGAGAAGAACAAGATTCAAGAGGACATTGACTCATATGAAGATGAATCCGAAGCATTGGTGAAGTGGGTTCCCAAGGCTACAACAAGATCAACTTCTACAAGTGCTACTTCAACACCAAGGATCCCCATCAACTTGATGTGGGTCCCCAAGAATAAGAACTAGAGAAGTTCTTGAGGGGTGACTCCGCCAATGAAATCCACTCATATTCATTATTGGCAAGAACTAGTTACAATCAACATCAACGTCATGCAATAGTTCAAGGAGTTACACATTCCCACAAAGGTAAGCAAGGGACAAGGGAATCAACAAATCAATGGACATCATCATGTATGCTTTGCACTCCATGTACATAGATATCCTTGTGTTTGTCTCTTGTGTGTTGGGAGTAACCCATGTAGGTGAGAAGAGTAATGAAACAACAAGGATGCTCCCAACTTATGGTGATCTTCATCAACTTTGAGCATCCACCACTACTTCAACTAAATTAAGTCTTCATCGACAAAACCCAAGGTTAGTTTATCCCTCCAATGGGGGGATGTCACATCAAGGGGGAGCTTTACTCTAAGACTTGAGTTAAAGCATCTCATAGTATGTGACAAAATTAAATGCTTTATTTAAAATTGGTAACCCCACCTGTGCTTAAACGATGAGTATGACCTATGATAAAGTATTCTTACTTGTATCCTAAGTGAATATACTCATATATAGATGACTCCGACATCACCAAAGTGCTTGTTAGATGCTAGTGTGTTTGTGCATGTTTGCCATGTTTTCATTTGACATCTTAGTGTGTGAGAATGTTGGTCTGCATTTATTTACTCATTCGAGAACATCCAATTGTTGCTATTTAGCTTTTGATTTTTCATTTGCCAATTGGATGTACAAGAATGCCTAGGAACACTCCTCTAGCTATCTATGCTTTCTCACCTCATGTTCTATTAATGTGCATCACAAAATCTGAACAAGTACTTTTTGATCTCTCCTTGTGATGAGTACTCGAAGTTTCGTATCGACAAAGGACTGACCATTAAAACCTCCCAAGTGCATCTCGGTGGAACCAACTCAAAAATATCGGTCTCACCGAATGCCTAAGGTTGATGTAGTTTTCTCTCTCAGCACAACCGATTCCATATTCTTAGTTACACCGAATTTCCCTGTCAGCCGACAGTTAAGAAACTCGGTGACACTGAAAAATTAGAATTGGTGTCACCGATGGAGAGGGGTATATATGTTGTGGACCCGACATATTGAAATTCAATCCTCAAACCATCGTTCCCCAAAACCCTAAGTTGTCGAAAAGGACCCCTGGTCATCGCCGTTGTCTTCCCGAGCGCCTCCGCCGTTGGAAGTCCAAGCGGTCGACAAAAATCTTCACCCCCGTCGCCACGATAGCAAAGTCATCACCAAGCTAGGGTACAATTTCAAACCTTTCATGCTCTCCCCTCTCCTATTCTTTCGCATTAAGGTCTTTCCATACATAATCTACTGTTTGAGATCAATCTATCCATGAAAAAATTCCATTAGAATAGAGAACGATCAATTTTCCAGGGTTTGTCATCCACCCGATGAAACTCGATGGAACCGAAGCAAACAAATCGGTGTCACCGATTTGCCCTTTGTGCTGCTGAGAATGATCTTAGTGAAACTGAGTACTCTTTTTCGGTCTCACCGAAAGGAGTGCCAAGTTTATGTTTAAGAGAAATTCAGTCTTGGTAGCACAGAAAATTTTGCTTCGGCTATACCGATTTTCATGTGACAGAATGCAAACCTTGAGAATCTTTTGTTCAAATTTTTAAAAACTCTGCATTTTGGGATGACTTTTCCTATTCCACTCTTCTATACTCTATTCACAGGGTCAGATATGTCATATGCTGAGGACAGCCGGAACTTGCAGGAGCAGAACATTGACATGAGTTCAGGCACTAGCCCAGGGTCGAGCTCATTTTCAGATCCATCCACTCCTAGTTCTCATGGGTTGCCCAAGGCTGCTACAAGGACCAGGAAGAGGATGAATTTAGATGAGGAGAATCCAGACTTTGTCCCAGAGGAGGTTCTTGCTAAGAAGCAAGACAAGGCTGCCAAGAAGTCAGCCAATGAGGCCACCTCTTCCGGGAGGGTGGTCAGCAAAGCATATGCACTTCCAGAGACTATGAGAGCACCTGAGAGTGCTAGGCTTACCATGACCATTGAGCCCCCAAGGAAGTCATTGCTTAAGAAGGCAGGAGAAAAGAAGGCTAGGAAAAGGATTGTCCGTGGTGTTAGCCGATCTACCTCAATGTTTGAGGACCCTGAGGAGGCTGCTGGTGCTGCTACTGAGGAGGAGGAGGAGGAAGAGAATGTTGTCAAGGCCCCTCCCAAGAAAAGCAGAAGAAGATGTTGGTAGATGCGATGCCAAAGCAAGGTCCCTCCAAGAGCACCAAGTCTGCACCCAAGAAGGCTGCTGCTAAGAAGTCCAAGAGGACTACCCGAGAGATCTACCTTCAGAGAAGATGATGAGGATCTACCTTCTTAGAAGAACAAGGGATCTACCTTCAGAGAAGATGATGAGGATGCTTTGTCTGCTTTGATGAAACTCAGACCTCACCTTCCAGAGCATAATGCCACCCATCCACTTGATGTTAACATGAAGAAGAAGAAGGATTCAGGTTTGAGAGAGTGGAGAGCCATTGATCCTTACTCTCATAGGAGGAAAACAGTTGTGGACTATAGGTTTTATACCAAGGAGCAACAGGATTTTTATGAAACTGTGCTGCTTGACAAGAGTCCAGCTGTGAGTGACATGAGATATGTCAACGAGAAGTACAACAAGGAAAACGAAGACTACTTCGTGAGTGTGCAAGACAACTTCTACTACATTGGCCTAGACAAGTTTGTTGGCAAAGAATTCACTGCATGGAACGACCAGATGATCATGCCATTCTACTCCACTTCTCACTTCTATGGAGATGGTAGGACTATGTAGATGATAGATGGAGCAATATATGAGTCTACTGTTGATGAATATGTTGTCATGTTAGGAGTCCCAGAGGCACAAGATGGAGATATACGCGTATACTCAGAGTCCAAGGAAAGCCACAATGCCATGAATGACATGTACAATGTCGTCCATGTTGCACAGCTTCAGTCCCACAAGCTAGGATCTATCTATCACCTCCCGGCAGGTCTCCGCACCATTAACACTATTTTGAGGCATACCTTGATGCCCAAGTCAGGTGACGAGAAGATGATCCGAGGCTACTCCATCAACCTTCTGCTTCTTATTGACTAGCTGTAACATCCCAAAATTTTGAATGTTATAATAAATATTAGAATGAGTGTTTGTTTGCTTGAGTGATTGAATTGAGTGAAATTTGAAACTTTTAAAAAACTTTTGAATGAGAGGGAATGACATGACTTTCCCATGTGCCTTTGAATCCAAATTCTTACATTTCAAATCATTGAGAGAAGATGAGATGACTTCTTCAATATAAAAAGATTTGAAGAGTGGATTTGAAACCATCTGAAAATTTTCTGATATGGAGTTCCTTTCATATTTGAATTTCCAATTTGAAGTTTGAAAGAATTCAAACCCCTTGACCAAAATTTGAGAGGAGTAATATGACACTCCACACCAGGGGTTATTTTGTGAAGTATTTGAACCATAAAACCCAGGGGGTTATTTGAAAATTATTTGCAAAAAGAATTAAACTCAATTTAGGCATTTTTTGAAGAAAAAAAATTAAAGTATTTATTTTGGCCATGGAAAAATGTTCATTAAGTTGCATTTATTTCCCTGGTCAGTTTGATATGTAAATTTTGATTTTTGGGAGAGGTATTGATTGCCATAAAGTAGTTTCCATTCTGTGTAAATTAGAAAAGGAAAGGAATTAATGTTTCAATAAAAACCGGCCGGCCCACCTGCCTTAACTCTCCCCGAAATTACTCCAATCCCACTGAATCCACCATCTCCTCTTGCTTTCCTTTCTATGACCCCGAGCCGCTCCTATAAATACCCGAGGCCTCCCGCACCCCGTTCCACCCCTAAGCCCCATTCCCCGTGCCCTCTCGCCGCCGTCATTGCTCACCGGAGCTCCGGCCACCACCGAATCCCTCGAGCTCGTGCCGCTCCACTCCGACCGCCCCAAGCTCTCTCGAGCCCACCAACCTCTCCACCTTGCTTGTGTGCACCTCTCCATCCACTTGCCCGTGGCCCGCACCCACCGGAGTCCCTTCCCCGATGACCACCCGAAGATCCTCGCCTCTCATGAGCTCGCCACTGTCGACCCCGTCGTCCCCGAGCCCCGCTGACGCCACCTACCTCGTCGTCATGCTTGCCTTCCTCCAGGAGCTACTGCAGCATCAGAATCCGAGCTCATCTTCCCCAACTCCGGTGACTATCACCGGTGAGCTCGAGGAAATTCCCGTAATTCTATTTTTCAGAAAAATAGCAATTTTAAAAAAATCATATCTCCTAGTATACATATCCAAATTGAGTGATTCCAATTGCATTAGATCTCAAATTTCGTAAAGCTTCTGAATAGGTAAAAAGTTGTCATGTTTGAGTAATTAAATCTAAGTATGATCAAATTCTTTCAAATCCTTAAATTTGACTTCACTTGAGTTTAATAAATTATTTTTGGATGATTCTTTTTGCAAAATGTCACTACGTGTTTGGCCTATCCAGTAGGGGTTCTCAAATTAATTTTTGATTAATCAAAAATTGATTTGCAGCAAAACAGTATTGTTTTTACTATAGATTTGTTCTATTTTTAAAATTTCTGTTTTATTTGTTTTTAATTAAATTTTTTTGTATTGTGGAAACATTATAATATGTTTCTGTTATACATCAGTATACAATTTTTATGAAAAAATAATATTTTTCTACTGTTTTGTATTAAAATTCATATATATCATAACTAGAGTTTTATAATAGCAATTAGATGGATTCTTTTTACAATTTAAACTTTGAGAAAAATACTTTTTGTGAAGTTATTATTTTGTATTTTTATTTTCTGCTAATTTATTAGTTTAGTTTTGTAACTAGCAGTTAAGTTTTGTTGTATGTTGTTAATCTTTATAGTTTTCCTATGAAGTTTTCTTTGGATTTTATCTAGTTCTTTTTGTTTTCAACTTTATTTTTTTGTACGTCTTTATTTGTTGATTGTTAGTTTGAGTTCTAGAATGCTTGCTTGACATGATTTCTTATGTGAATGCAATGTTTGATTATATAGATTTTCATCGGAGAGTGACGTATAGTCTATCAAGCTATTTTTGAGAGCGATATTATTCTTCATCAATAGTACAGGCAAGTTCACTTTCACCATCTATTTCATACCTATGTTTTATTGCATATAGTGATATCCTTCAACAAATCCCTCCCGTAGTGTTACTGATAATTCTTGTAGTTGAGTAGAATGCATGAGGTAGGAACCCACCACTTGTTACTAAAGCCCTGGGAACGTTAGTTATTTCTATGCTAAGCTAAAGTAGACGGGGTCTGGTATGAGTGTTCGTGAGTGGTGTGAGAAGGAGGACTCTACGTCAAGACGACAACTTCATGAAGGCATCTTCAAGTCCTGCATATTCAAGACCTCAAGACATTCGAGACTCGAGAAACAAGTTTTCAATACACACTACTGGGTGAAGGATGGTTGATTGGGCATCCCTCGAGTAACCAGTGGATGGTCGGGATGCATGCAGAAGCGCCATGACATGTTGCGGAAAGCTTCACCCAGACTCAAAGAGACGGATGAATACTTCATGCCCGGAAGCTTACCTGTGTAGGCACAAGTCATTATGGGCTCTGGCTTGGTTGATCTTTGTTGTGACTCTGGCTGGGCAGTGCTACGAGATGTAGTCGACGTTAGGAATGGATGGGCACTGACAGTAGTCAAGGAAACACTCTGAAAGACCATGTTTCATACATCCTGTTCTCAAACACCCGGCAGTGCGAGGACTTACCAGGAGGGAACGAATCTTGTGGGTAAAGTACACAACACTCTACAGAGTTAAACCTAATCAATTAGCCGTGTCCCCGGTTATGGACAATTTGAGCTTCTAGACTTGGATCTATCTCTGAACTCTCAACACTGGACTGATAATTAATTGTGGGCAACTTATGATACTTGTGGGCATTAAGACTTCGGTTGGCGGAACCATGTCTTGTTAGGTAACTCTATAGTGAAACTCCGGATATTCCTTTGTTGTAGGAAAGGAAAATAAAATCAGATTTTATGCAAAAACTCAGACACAGAGCCACAAAACCTTACTGCATATAGAATAGTTTTTATCTTCTGCTCTACTATGGTGATCTTGCCAGTACATTCAATGTACTGACCTACACGGCTGCAACGTCTTATGTTACAGATATTTTTCTTTGACGAGTAAGAGTACGATTCAGGGTTACGGTCTACACTCAACCTGTCGTTGGTGTTATTGGGACTCCACTCCCGTTAACTATTTCCGCTGAGATTTTAAGGTATATATCAGTTTTACGTTAATTACATGTGATTGCACTTTGATATATACATTGATGTACTGTGTGTGCTAGCATACTGATCCAGGGATGGCACAGAACACACAAAGGCTTGACTCATTTTGAGTCGGGTCGCTACACTAGCACCAGAAATTCACAGTGATGGATCTTATAGTGGAGACAGTGAAGAGGGTTGTTGTTGATCAGAAGCGCTCATGCTGCTATGCACCCTACATTTAGATGCTCATCAACTCCAAGATGGAGAAGCATATCTTTGCTCTGTACAGACCCCACTTGCCCCTACACCCAGACTTCTAGGACAACGTTGTGGTTATGGATCTAGACCATCCCACATCAGTTGCAGCTCAGGCAGAGGCAGAGGCAGCTAGAGCCACTAGTGCTCAAGTCCCTAGATCTAGGAACAAGCAGATGGATCTCTTGATCTCTACAGTCATGGACACGAAGAAGGATATCAAAAGCATATTGGACATTCAGAAAATTCTTGTGAACATCTTTGAGGATAGTGTGAAGACCCTGAATGACAAGGTGGATGGGCTGACCAAGAGCGTGAATGAGCTCAAGAAGGAACTAGATGAAGCTCCTATCTGTCGCACGTCTTCAGAGTCTGATTTTGATGATGATCAAGATTGTGCACCTATCAGGACGACTGCCCAGTTCAGGACTTAGGCCAGGACACCTACAGTGCCAGCTCCAAAGATGAGGCCCTCATCGTCTGCACCAGCTACAGTGACTTCAGCTCCATCCGCTCCTCTAGTGCCACCAGTTGCTACTCCAACTCCATCCAGGACATCTGTAGAGGTCTTCGCCAATGCAGTTCTCTCGCCTTTGACTTTGACCACTCGAGGAGATCAGCCTTATAAGGACGATTAGCTATATCTCTTCGAACTTTTTGGTAACTTGTTGCGAAAGGGGGAGAAGTTGTATATAGATCTTTAGGCTTCGAGTGAGAGAGTGTTTGGTTTTATTCTTGTTTTAGAAACATTTGGTCTTTTGGTTTGCTTGTGTTATACTCTTATTCGTGTTTGATCATACGCTTTAATGTGTGTTGCTACTATTTCCTATCCTTTTGATGGTTATGAGATGATCATTCACTTTGCTTGATGTGTTGTGCTATGATATTAACTTGTATTACTCTTGCACACCACCAAGTTGTATGTGACATGGAATAAGTGCCCCATGTACCTAATCAATTGTGCATTTGCATTCAAACACAAATTTTAAAATATTGCACAAATTTAGGGGGAGCTCTTGCTTATCACATACTTATGAAAGCGATGATTATATTCATTGATTATATCCTATGTCGAAGCTTTGATCTATATGTTTCATCAATTACCAAAAAGCGGGAGATTGGAAGCACATTTGCTCCCTTGGTGTTTTTGGTAATTAATAACAACATATATGTCATTGAACTAATGTTTCCACTAAGCATGTTTCAGGAAAAGTTCAATGATGGGTTGGAAAAAGGATTGTGGAATACCCCAAGATGCAAGGAAATAGATTGGCAAAGCTTCAACCAAGAGGACTCTACATTTTACTTTCTTAGAAATCACTGTGACTCCATAGGAAAGCCAATACTATTAAAAGGGGGTAAGGTACTGTTCGTGAACAAAATGCTCATATGTGCACAAGTGATAGTCACCACATACACCCACAAGCTCTTACACAAAAGTCTGTCCAAAGCCAAATATCCAAAATCGGTGCAACCAACACTTTCCACACGGTGCCACCGATTCTCAGCCTCACAGAGACTCGGCCAAACCCTAGCCATTCGGTGCAACTGTTTCTGCTTCGGTGCCACCAACTTTGGGTTGCCAACTTCCAGTTATGCAAATTCACAAATCGGTACCACCGAGTTTGTTGGATCGGCATCACCGAGTTTGGAAATCTGACCGTTGGTCACCTTATCGGTGAACTGAGTTTTATGTATTGGTCTCACCGGGATTGAAAAGTTGCTACCTTGGAGGCAACTCGGTACCACCAAAATTAACACATCGATGTCACCGTGTATGACTTATTAGGTGTAACGGTTGGATTTTTGGAGATTCCTATATATACCCCTCCACCACCACCTACTCGCAAGAGAAGCACTCATAACAGATCCCTATTTATCCTATCAGATTTACTGAGAGAGAGCCACCTACTCATGTGTTGAGATCATGCCATTCCATTCCAACCATATGAATCTTGATATCTAGCCTCCCTAAGTTGCTTTCCACCCAATCAATCTCTTCCACCAAAGACAAATCTATGAGAGAGTGATTGTGTGTTGAGGAGTCTATCCTGAATCACAATAGCAAGGAGTTCATCGACATTATCGAGCCTATTACCTTTCGGAGGGTGGTGCCTTCTAGATTGGTTAGGTGTCGATTTGGAGCCTCCTACTTCATGTTGTGGAGTGAACCAAGATATTTGTAAGGGCAAGGAGATCGCCTACTTCGTGAAGATCTACCCCGAGTTAGGATAGTCCTCCGTGAACGTAGGCCATCATGGTATAGTCAAGGTTGCTTCTTCGTGGAACCCTCCATGGGTAGAGCCCTTAGTGGACTCTCACGACCGTTACCCTCCATGGGTTGAAGACTCCATAAACGTGGATGCACGATAGCACCACCTATCAGAACCACGGGAAAAATCGTCATGTCTTCAAATTGTGTTTGATCTTCCTACCCTTCCTTTACTTAGATGATTGTCTTTACCTTCCACTACTATACTCGTAGACATGCATGTGTAGGGTGTACCTGACTTGCTATGAATGCTATAATCTGATAACACTTAAAATTGTGAAAAAGTAGATTTTTTATTTGGTCAAGTAGTCTAATCACCCCCCCCTCTAGACCTACTTTTGATCCTACAATATGGAGGAGTAGAACCAAAGAATACCATACACAATCATCCAAGCAAGCAAGCAACAATTAAATCAAAAAAGTTAATGAACTAAAAAAGTTTTGTAAATTTTGTAAATCCATACTATAGCAAAGTGATACAATCACAAGGTGTGACAAAAGGACGAGCATGTTCGTCGCTCTATGGCGGCATTGGATGTCGGGTTCTCAAATACCTGGCAGCTTCTTTAGGGATCTCACCCGAGTTATGATCTGTTGATGGTTCCTTCTATTTGGGTGTCTACCGCCAGCGACTCAGAAACTACTAGTGAACCGAGTTCACCGTCCTCAACTTTGGATTCTAGGATATTCGATCTGTATTAGTGATATTATATGATAATATTCGAGATGTATTAGCTATAATATTCGATGATGCATTAATTGGATTATTCGAGATGATGTATTAGTCATATTATATTCGAGTTCATTATAAATGTATTTGTGATATTATATTGGTATAATGCATGTGTGACTTTTGGCCTGTCATTGCTCCTTGTGTGACTTTCATGTGTGTTCTTGATGGAGGAATCACAACTGTTGTCGCGAGGGATGCTTTTTCCTCTTCTCTTCTTGTGATATATACCTCGTTATAATGCGCAAGGAGAGGAGAGGAAAAGCGTCCATTATCGAGGGCCAAACTATTACTGTGAGAGAGTGCCCACCAACATATATACACCTACATATCAGTGTGAGAGGGTGCGCACCAACAAACCATGAGACATGAGAGTTATTTAAGGAAAGCCTCAACAAACCAAAAGTCAACCAATATTGAATTAGGTCTATTTGGACATGTGTGTATGTTATTGCAAGGAACACCTCCTAGTGCCTATGTTTTGCCGAAATGTTGATTCATTTCTGTTTCGGAAAATTTCAGGCACTCACTATGTCTTATTTCAATAATGGCAAGCCGAATTTTTGAATCATGAACCCAGGAAATATCTAACGATGATAGGATCCCCTAAGTGTGATTACTGCGACGATGATCGGGGTTTGTGCGACCAGCCACACCTGTGAGACGACAAGTTCTTCACCATCAAGCTTGACGAGACCTTCGATGTTTGTACAGTATGCAACAATGACAAGTGTTCTTTCGTAATTAAGCATGACTTCTGTTTATTTGCTTCAACATGTAATTTCTGTTTTGTACAATTTGACTAGTTCATCCCCTACCATGCAAGACGGTATTTCTTGGAGAGGATCGGTTCCGAGGACCAGACAGTATGGAGACGAGGATAGCTAACCTGAGGACTAAACATGGTAACACATTTCTGCTCAAAGTAATGAATACAGTTAATAACACAGACTTAGGGTGCTCAAATTGGGAAGCTCTTTGCAAGGCATATGGATTTCAGGATGATACGGGAATAACCTTCGATCTTCGTCCTGAAGATCATATTGAAGGTAACATCAACATTTGGGTGGATGTCGATATGCTTCCTGTTTTACCTCCATATGAGTTTGTCAACCATGCATATTTGTCAGGTAATTTGCATTCTATATTTAAAAAGAGTTGGTGTTTATCCATGCTAAAATTTTTAATTTATAATTTACAGCTTATTTCATTTCTTCGAGTGAAACACGGAAACTAATTGACACGACACACTACACTTACGGATCACATCTAACTTGGGAGGAGAAGGATGTTCTTGTCAACTTTGTTATTGGTGTCTTGTTTGGTCGGGACAACTTCCCATATAATATGGGACCTGACCAAAATTATACATTTTACATGCCACTAGTGCATAGGTTGAGGGCGGATGACATTCGCGGAAATATCATTGTAAGAGTTGCTAATTAAGTACATTGTGTACTATTGTGTAAATGGTGTTGATTACATTGCTAACTAGGCTACTATTATGTTCTTCAACAGAAACTGCCAAATGATGTCGTGCCTCCGTTGATGCATTGCGAAAGTTATATGACAATTAAAATCCCTATAAGGGCCCACTTCTCTTTTCCATACTCGGCTGAGCGCAAACCACAAAGATGACTCCAAATTGAAGCTTGGGAGAAATAAAGAAGGATCGCAAGCCACAAGTTGGTGACCCTTGGATCTCTTGGCCTCACCATGGAGACATACGTGTTATTCTGTTTTATGACATTTCACATAGGAGGGACGACTAGGTCCTATGAGAGAAGTTTCTTTGGTTTATATTAACTTGGAATGATGTATTACGATGTGTATTATTATGATGTTTTTCTTTTTTATGTGATCTGTGTTAGACATGATCACTTGCATCCATCTACTTTGATCTAAATTTTGTTGTTGGCACAATAATTATTGATGATGTATATTATTATGTATAACCGTGTGTAAATACGACATAAATATAGAAAAAGAAGTATGTGCATTTAGTAGTAGCATGGGTTTGAAAAGCACGATACTACTAACTCAGTTAGTAGCAACACTGGTTAAGAGGCGCTACTCCTAATATTTAGTTGTAGCCGTAGGCAAATGGCGCTACTGCTAAGAGTTAGTTGTAGTGTCGTACTAGTAGCACTTGCTCCCGCACTACTACTAGCTTTCTTTCCAGCGCTACTACTAGACTTTCTCCTAGTAGTGAATGATTTGAGTGTATGATTTATTTTGGTGTTGTCATATGGTTCCCTTTGCACCGTGCACATGTAACGGAATTCTTGTTGTACGGTTTGCAATATGTTCATGATTCGCTTATTATGGGTGGCTAGAGCAGCATAAGCTTACACCTGAGTAAGGGAATAGTTTGCGTATGGTGGTAAAGGGGACTTGATGTTGATTGTTATGGTTGGGTTTAGGTAACGCCCAAGATGTGATCCTATCCTTATTTTGGCATGAGGGCCTCGACAAGGATAGAAAGCGCATCTCGTCGTTTCGCAAGAATGGATATCATTACGTGTACATGTATAGAAGAGATGAGTATATGGAATTAGCTTACACTCTCCACAAGCTACATCAAGATCACATCAATACAAGAACATATTCAAACATCATACAGAAGAGCAGGGTCCGACTACGGACAAAAACAAACGATAAAAAGACATACATCCTTGCTATCCTAGGCTGCCGCCTGGAACCCATCCTAGATCAATGAAAAAGAAGAAGAAGAAGTCCAAATCAAACAAGCATCACGCTTATGTCAAATCGTCGCATTACCTGTTCCTACAACTATTGTTGTAGTAATCTGTGATCCATAGGGACTCAGCAATCTCAATTCCAATGGTATCAAGACTAGCAAAGCTTAATGGGTGAGGTATGGTTAAGTGGTGAGGCTACAACAAGCGATAAGCATTTATTTGAGTGTCTAACTTACGAATACAGAAAGTAAAGTATGGTGGTCTACGCATAACGAACATGATCTAGTAATGATCACTAACTGATGTTGAACACCTACTTACGTCAAACATAACCAATGTTCTCTCTCGGACAAGGACACACGAGAAGAGACAGTCACGGTTACGCACACAGTTGGTATACTTTATTAGAGTTTACTTCAAGTTTGCTATGACCGGGTGTTAAACAAAGTTTCCAAGTTGCCACATAACCACGAGCATGGCTTTCCGAAAATATTTAACCCTGCAGGGGTGCTCCAACTAGTCCATCACAAATTAACCACATGCCGCGTTGGAAATCGTCAACCGCGGAAGCACCCGTAGTATTTCCAGAATCCCGATGGAAAATCTCAACTTTGAGATAGCCCGAAGTGTCATTGAAATCCCATGCGCAAAAAGTTCGAGAAAGGTAAAAACAAGTCCAGCAAGGCCGCCTGACGTGTCGACGAACCCGATAGGAGCCACGTATCTCATTCTCAGGACATGACAGATAAGCGAAGCATACGGTGGCGTGATAGAAATCACCCGAGTTGCCCCAGGTTGGCCCCGCACAGTTCTCTAGTTTTGGACCAGCACTAGCAGCACTGGCCCCCCTGTATTATGTTAATTAATCCACGAGGGGGCGACCCTCTATGCTTTAATAAGGTGATCAGTAGTTATGAGGTGATCAGTACCAAAGTTGGGCCTTGCCAGACAAGTTTTATCCTAAAACGAAAATCAAGGGGGTCCCCATAACAACCCGAGCAGGTTAGGAGCGCTCAATTATGGACCATAACACCGGTTCACAAGTGACTAGGGCGGCAAGAGTGGAACAAAACATCAAGCAAAAGGCCAAGCCTTCCACCCATTACCAAGCATATATGTGCATTAAATTAAATAGCAATAATATTACGATAACAAAAGAATGTCCATGTTGACACATGGTAGCAATTGCACCTATAGCTAGAAACACTATAAGAAGGGCTGAGCAAGTGGTAACATAGACAAACAAAGGTTTGCTGGGATGTGAAGGGGTTAGAGGCTTATCATGACAATGTTGGGAGGCTTGACAAACAAGTGGTAGGTAGCGAGACATAACGATGAAAGCGAGACAACTAGCATGGCAATGATAGTAGTGGTATCTAGGGAAATGTGTCATCTTGCCTGAGATCCTGCTTGGAAGAAGAACGATCCATGAAGAAGACGATCCAATGTAGTCGAACGAATCCTCACACTCCGAACACATTTGGAACTCTATCAAGAAGGAACAACCTGAAAACAACAATCAACACATGATACACCACAACATATTCATGAAATGATGCGCAAACAATATATATGATGCATGAAGATGCATGTTATGCATGACATGGCAAAGCACAACAACAACTTCTACACATTAAGTGAAGCTCAATATGCAATAAGTTGCATGTTGACGAAACTCCACGCTTGAGTTACTTAGTTCGTTTCCAATTAGGTACATGACAATATTAAATGTTGTTAAACATGGCAAGAGGTGAAGCATAAATAAACTACTCTATCTAGACATCTTAAATGAGGTCAGAAACAACTTATAGCATTTCTGAAATGACCTCATATGCATATTATTATTTTGGTCCAGATCTGTCCTAAGCATTTTTTATAGATGTTAAACAACAATATAAAGTGTGCCATGCTATTCTACATGTTGTTCTAATCAATTTACATATATGGAACATCTCAAACGGAGCTATAGTCTAAAAGTTATGACAAACACAAAATGAACATGACATGAATGGAAAATGCATGAAACTAACAACCACGACACTTCAAATCATGGATGCAACATGATATTATGATACTACATGAAATTCTAATCAAGTTTCATATATGGCATGTCCAAAACGGAGCTACGGTTCAACCACAACAACCAATACAAGTTTTATATGAAATCTGCCCAAAACAGCAACATAGCATTTTGCACACATGAAAACAACAAGCTACAAGGTCATAAAATGCAGAAACTAAGCATGGGGCATTAGCATATAACACACACTTCATTTCACTTCACCTATCATACCTAAAAGAGTCATGGATCACATGGTAGGAAGCTCACAACATGGCTAATTGGAAACAGTTTCAGACTTGGTGAAAATAACAGTTTTTGACAGTGCAGTTTTTATCATGAAGGCATATTGATAGCAGTAAAACTATATGCTACAGGTCATATTATGGCATGAAACTTAACCCCATGCTAGAGGACATTATAAGCTACAAAAAACTCCATTGCACCAACCACAAAAGGGTTGTAGATCACTAGGAAAACACATGGCAACAAAGCAACAAAATATTACAGATTTCAGACTTGGAATATTTAGACCCCTCAAATCAGCACATTGGTTAAACATGTTGGCAGCAAGAAAACAACACCTAAACATGGATTATCATGGAAAACAAAATGACCAGGGTTCAGTGCACATGTCAAAGGGCATATCTCATGTTCAAAATTATTTCATATCATGCATGGATTAAATCACACAAAAATAACAAAAGGCCATCACAGCAATAATAACATGCACACAAACTTACTCAACTGAAAAATCTAAATCCACAGATAAATTCAATGGATTTTTCTACCCCGAAAACATATATAATATGCATGTGTTCATGAAGGAAAATATATCACAAATAATTATGCAAGTCATGACATAAATCTATTAGCAAGTTATTTATGTAATTAAATGCAAACATCAAGTTAATTCTTTTTAAACATTTATAAAAATGAGTTATACGTAATCTACATAAAATGCTACACAATTTACCTATATAAAACATTTCGCTCCAGTGCATGTTTATTTAAATATGAGCATACTTAAAACATGGTTTTTTCTGTAATTAAATGTCCTGGTTAAATACAGAACATCCCAGACGCTACAAAAACAATTACGGGCCAAAATTGGAATCTGTCTTGGGTCTGGACTAAGCACAACATAGGAAAAATTGCCCAGGGCGAAGCATAGGCGAAGCTCACCGGCAGGCCATAGGAGGTCGGTCGGTGGAGAGGCCCACCATGGCAAGGAGAGCTGGGCCAGCGGGGCTGCTGAGGTGAAGGGGACGCGAGGCCCGTGCGGGCGCGCGCGGTCAAG
The DNA here is from genome assembly GCA_022496015.1 of Hordeum marinum. NCBI lineage: Eukaryota > Viridiplantae > Streptophyta > Magnoliopsida > Poales > Poaceae > Hordeum > Hordeum marinum. The sequence continues at coordinate 130,683,775 of CM039676.1, read as the reverse complement.
ACGAGCGGAGGCTTCGTCCTCCCCCCATGAACCAGAGGAGGTGGCAGTGCTGGGGCAAACTCCGGCGACGGCACAACGGCCTAGAGGCGAGGACGAGGCATGGCGAGGCCGAGAATAGGCAGATCAGAGGCGGAGCGACCGGATCCGGCAGTTGGCGGAGCTTGCGACCGTCGGAGGTGGCGGAACCTGGAGCTTCATCGGGCCTGCCATGGTGGGTATATGAGGCGGCGGCCGTGGGCCTGCGGTCGATGGGGGACGGCGATGTGGGGATCCGGCAAGGCAGCACGACGGCTGGGCGGCGGGGCTCCGGCGAAGGGAGCATGCCGACAGCTTGCGGGCGGGTGTGGGCTCGCCGTGGCTGCTGGTTCGCAGCAGCGGTGGTGGTTTGATGCGGGCCCGGCGCGGGCCGGATCTGGGTTTCGATGGGCCCGTGTGGCTGGGAGGCTGCGCCGACTGGAGGAGAGAGGAGGGAGGCACCTAGCAGCGGCATGGATCCCTAGGCGGCTAGGGTTGCCCGATTTGGACGGTTGGTTGTCTATTTATAGAAATGGGAGCTAGGGTAGGGGATTTGGCCCGTTTTTGAGTTTTTTATCATGATCGAACGGTCCGAAAGCGGAGGGGTGGTTAGCTGGGATGAGTAGAGTGGGTTAGGTGGGGATGAGAGAAACAATTGTGGCCCGTGGCATGGGTTTAAAACATCAAAAAACGTCCGACGAATAAACCTGCGACCGCACTGCTATGACTGACCATTGGGGTATCTAACGACCTCTGATTGCGACGAAATTTGACAAGCGGTCTACCGACAATAAAATAAGACCGCATGCCAACTTTCGACCCAATCCGAGAATATTTTTCGTGCACTTTTAAAACATTTTTTATCGATGTCGCGGGCACATGCGTGTGTGGTTGGTCTCGAAATGGGCAACGACAAGAACGAAGAGAACCGGCGACTACGAATGGATGCAAGTTTGAACACTCATGTTGAAAAATGCGGATGCTATGCAGATGATGCGAATGATGGGAAGATGAATGCAATAACCAAATGAAACACAAGATGGCAATGGAATAAAAGGGGAATCTTTTGGAGCATCGGTCTCGGGCTATTACAGTTTACCTTAATGATTTCTAGTAGTTGCGGATGCTTTCTAGAGATCCAATCATAAGTTCATACGATCCAAGTATGGAAAGTATTGCAGGTCATGCCTCTCCCTCATATAAAATTGCAAGAATGATACCGATCTTGTTATCACCTGCCTAGGATGATTCCGCACACCATACCATCGTTATTCCACAATCGCTATTTGTAATATATTCTAATTCTATTTACTGCAGCAACTATTTTTCATATTTTCATTCTGCGATATCGTGAAGCGCTATCCTCTATATACCCACAATGCAGTTTTATTTCTTGTCATTAGATAGGAGCAAACACTTGGTGTACGTAGAGTCGTAACAATTGTAGATGGGACTTGAGATAATATTGATCTTACCTTTATGTCTTTGTGGGTTTGATACTCCATACTTATCACTTCCATCATTGGAAAGTGCTACGATGATTCCTTGCACTTGGGGATGATCAAGCTCTTTTCTGGCGCCATTGTCAGGGAGAAATACCGTGGGGTTAATATTTTTGTGTATGCTGGTTTGCTTCTATCACTAAGTAGATTTTGTTTCTATTTTCTTGTTTCATCTCTTCAGTTCTGGGTGAAACAAACAAACAAAAGTGAAAAAGTGAAAACACAAAAAATTACTTGCCTCTTATAAGAGAAGCGATTGGAAAGTTATGCATTGGAGAAGTGAGGGCCGACCTTAAACACTTGTGTTCATGCTCACAGAAACAATGTATAATTTTTCATGGAAGTTTCTCGTAAAAATAATTATCTTCTCGTAAATACCACTGTGTCATAAAAATAATGAGCATGATGCTCTTTTGCATGTTTTATCTACTATTCTTATGTGAGCATCATTAAAATCATCATGCCTAGCTAAAAGGCTTTCAAGAAAAGCGCTAGTTGGAAGACAACCCAACACTTATCATTTTTGTTTTTGAGTATTCACATGATTAATATACTATATTAATCATTTTTTGTGTATTTTATTTCAATAATGTGCCAAGTAAAGCCTTTTGCGGTGATTTGGATGATAAGTAGAATATATATGATGTAAAAACTGAAACTTTTGTGTCCACTGCATAATTTCTTCGGTTTTCCTAGTTTTTCAAAAAAAAATGGAGGTATAGAAGTACAGTTTCTCTATAGATCATTACAGAATGTTCTGTGTTAGACAGATTCTATTTTTTGCTTGCATAGTTTGCTTGTTTTGATGATGATATGGATTATATCGGGTCGTATAAGCCATGGATAAGTTAGAATACATTACCTTATGCAATAATTAAATGATAATCAATTTATAATAGTACCTAAAGTTTATGATTTTCCTATTATTCTAACGGATCTCACGAGGTTTCTGTTATGTTTTATGTGATTGAAGTTTTTATGTTTTGGGTGAGATACCGATATGAGGAGAATAACGAGCATCAAGATCCTAAGCTTCGGGATTCCCAAGGCACCCCCAAGGTAATATCCAAGGAGACTCAAGCGCCTAAGCTTGGGGATGCCCCAAAAGGCATCCCCTCTTTCATGTTCAACACTATCGGTATACCTTACTTGGAGGTATTTTTTCGTGACATAATATGTGCGTTTCTTGGAGCGTCATTTTTTCTCTCTGTGTATCGATAATCAAGTTTTTCAAAACAGAAACTTTTGTTGTAGTGTTTGAATTATCATATTTTATTGGAATGTGGAAAGCTTCTGAAATTTGTACATAGTATTGTCATACAAATTCGTTAGCTTGTCAGAAAATTCAGAATTTTTTATGTTACATAAGTACACTTCTTAAATGAAATTCTATAGAATATTCTATTTGGACAGATTGATGTCATAGTTTTGTTATCTACTTATCCTAAAGTTTTCATGGATTATATTGGTAGATGTAAATTGTGCAAATGATATTATATAGTACCTAATGTTTTAAAATTATTATGCAACTTGTCTTGGTAGTACATCAAGTCTTGATTTATTTTTATATGTACTAACCGATCTCACGGGTTCTTTTCAAGTTTTATGTGGATGAAGTTTTTGTTACTTGGGTGAAACCGCGATATGAGAGGATTGAACAACATACAAAATATCAAGCTTGGGGATGCCAAAGGATCGCCAAGTCAATATTTGGTGAAGTCTCAAGCATCTAAGATTGGGAATGCTACGCATCCCACCTCTCTTCGTCAACAATTATCGGTTAGCCTATAATGATCATAACTTTTTATTTGTTCACATGCGCTATTCTTGGAGCATATTTTGTGTTTATTTTTCCTTTTTAATTTATGCACTATGCTGGTATGAGATAATCCTTGGGTTATTTATAAAATTCCCCGTGTGCTTCACATAAATCTTTTGAGTATAGCTTTATAGAATGCTTCATGTGCTTCACTTAAATCTTTTGAGCATGGCTTTGTAGAATGCTTCGTGTGCTTCACTTAAATATTTTAAGTTTAAATATTGGCCTCTCCATATTCATTGAAGAATGCTCTATTAACTTAACTTTTATCTTTTTGAGAGTAGTTTGATGATCACTCTTGTGCTTCACTTATATCCTAAGAGAAAATGTTGAATGAATTGAATGTCATAAAATGTGAAATTATATATGGTTCATATGCTTGTCCCATGAGGAGTAGTGACTTCACATACTAAAAGTATAAACAATAAATTTATTGGAGGTTAGCAAACATAGCATTGGTCACTTGAACAATTCATGGAAGAATGTTGAAGGAAGAGAGATTTAACATATAATTATACTATCTTGGACATCTTTTTTGATTGTGAGCCCCCATTAATTATTTTCAAACTTGATCAAGTAGTTGACGTTGGACAAGGAAGAAAACATAATGGTTATGTTTGATTATATTCAAAAAGTAGTTATATTGTCATGGATCCTCTAACATGTGGTGCTTTCTCAGGATCTTTTCCTAGCCCAAAAATTTGCACTAAGTAAAGATACTACTTGTCCATCCATAACAATTAAACCTAGTTTCTTGCCATGAGTTTCCACCACACGTACCTATGGGTTGAATAAGATCCTTCTAGTAAGTTGTCATTGGTGCACAAAGCAATAAAAATTCTCCCAAACATGTATGATCTTTTATTGTAAGGGAAAATAAGCTTTGTACGATCTTGTGATGGCAAAGAAATAAAAGCGACAAACTGCATAATAAAGTTTACTATGACAAGGGGGCAATATAAAGTGGTGTTCCTTTTCATTAAAATATTGCACATCTAAAAATAAAAAGTGCAAGAAAACCTCTACTTCCCTTTGTAAAGGGCCTATATTTCACTTTTCTATATTTACTTTCATGCAAGTGTCAATAATGTTCATCCCTATTCTAGTCTATTAATTCTTTAGTTGGCAAGCATCACATGGTGGGGAAATATCCATGAACATATATCCAATTGTATATAGATGATCATGATACATTATTGTTCACATTATCCCTAAGAAAATAAGTTTGGACCGGAATATTAAGCCCCTATCTTCCTATGTGTTTGATTGAAACTGCTTGTTCTAAAAATATGCTCTCAGTGCTAGCAATATCATGGAAGACTAAATGATAGTTGAGTTTGTGGAATTTGCTAAAATAAAGCTCTTACATTGTCCCCTCCTAAAAATAAGATGAATTTTAATTGTTTGATGACTGAAAACACAGTTTGCTAGTTTTCAAGAAAGTTTACGGTCTATACTTTAACATGTGAATAGCTTGCTACTTGATCATGAGAAGTTTTACGAGAAATACCTTTTGGTTATGATGCTAGAAAAATGGTTGAAATTTTATTGAGCAAAATTATACACTATGCTAGCATTCACACTCCATGAATTATTCCTTTTATCATTTACCTACTCAATGAAGCAGGAATTAATCTTGGGGATGCTGATACGTCTCCAATGTATAGATAATTGATCAAGTATTCATGCCATATTCACCTATGTTTACAATACTTTTATATGAATTTGATGCACTTTTTATGATTAAATTAGAACTAACCTGGACTGACGTTGTTTTTAGAAAAATTACCGTGGCGTCTTTTTGTGTAGAAAAAGAAAGTTCTCAAAATTGCCCAAAACTTTTTGGTGACTTTTTCTGGAACATATGAGACACATTTCAGTGAAGAAATATCGGAGGGGGTCCCATGTTAGCGACAAACCAATAGGGTGCGCCCAGGCGGGTGAAAGGGGGTTGATGGTTTGTGGGCCCCTCGTAACTCCGTTTTGCTTGATTCCAGCGCCAAAAATCCTATAATAGAGAAACCCTCAGAAATTAGGAGAGACTTTCTGCCTCACTGCTGCAACTCTCTGTATAAATGAGAAACAATCTGGAGAGAAAACAGTAGAGAGAACATGAGAGAAACAGAGTGAGAGATCCAATCTCGGAGGGTATCTCACCCCTCCGGGAGCCATGGAGGCCAAGGACTGGTGGGGAGAACCTCTCCCAATCTTGGGAGAGGCTATGGAGGAGGAAGCCTAAGGGGAAGACTGTCGGTGCACTAGAGTTTTGGGCCCTCTAGTGCCCATTACTTGTGCACAGGCAGTAGTAGCCACCCTAGCAGCAAGGCACAACAGGGACTTGCCAGATACCAACAAAGGAGAATCAAGACCACCGGCAAGGTCTTGCCGGGAGGGCTATTGAATCCCCAGGCAAAGCAAGGCCCCAACAAGGCCCCGCCAGTGCACGGGCTAGGTGTCGATCCACCTGGACGCGTGTCACGGCGTCGGTGTTGGAGGAGCCTATGTGGTGCCAATGGGACGGGCTCCCGTCCCGTCCCACTAACGGACAGAGATGCCTAACGGTGCATTAAATGTGCCTATCCTACTCCGTTAGTGTTAGGTATGATAGCACTGTAGATCTATACACCCCGTGTACACATTGTATGCCACTGTTGGGATCCCCTTCAGAGTATAAAAGGAGGCCCAGGGCGATACGGTGGAGGACTTTTTCGACTTTTGGGACTTTCTAGCTCACACGTGTGGCGGCTGCTCATAGCGCTCCTATAGCTAGAACCCTAAGAACACTCTCAATACAACCAAGCAGGAGTAGAGTTTTACGCATCCGTGCGGCCCAAACCTTGATAAAGATCCCCGCGTGTTTTCCATCAGACCAACTCTTTGTACGAGCCTTTCCCCCAGCGAACCGAAAGGGGTCCCTATGATCCCATAGGTGTTCGTTCGCATGACATCTTTGGTGCCCCAGGTAGGGTAAAGGCTACGTAGTGCGAACCCATTCTAGTAATCAGCGCGCTAGTTCCTTCATACTCGTCATCGCAAAGGCCCCTAAGAAGAAGGGCCTGACAGTAGTTGGCCCCTCCACGTCTGTTGTCCTGTATCTGCACAGACAGGAGGCGGCATAGACGTGGGTGGAGGAAGAGGAGGCGGAGGTTCGGAACCTCTGCGACGCTCTAGTTATCAAGGACAAGCAAGCGGCGACGCTCGCCACGGAGACACCCATGGCGGCAGTTGGAACCCCCGTGCCCCTGGGTCTCAGGAGGGAGCGATGTCGCCTATGGGTGGTATGGCGAACTCCGAGCGCGGAAGGGTATCTTCCAGGGCACCCACGCTGGCACCTATGCCGCGACCTTCTCAGCACGTGCGCGGAGAGCCGCACCACGGCGCCTGAAGTTGTCAACGTCCCCACGGGAAAGCTCTTGCACATCATTCTCAAGATGCATGGGACCAGCATGCTCACCAGCATGCAAGCAGGAGCAGCATGCCGACGCGGGACCGCGGCGGTGCTCCTTCTAACATGGTTAGGAGTTAGAGCACCTCGCGCCGTTCGCTACCGACCACGTCTGAGGAAGTGATGGCGCAAGCGAAGCTACTCCTCAACTTCCCTCCTACTGCGGAGAAGCTTGACGAATGGAGATCCACCTTTCAGAGCCTCCTCAACCTCGTAGATAAGTATCGGTCCACTGAGCCGGCTCGTGCTAGTGGTGAGAGGACCGGAGGCGGCGCGACTTCGGTTCACTCTCCTCCACACAAACATCACCGGTCATCGACTCGACGGACCGAGGCTTACGATGGTTACTCGACAGCGTCTTCTGACCCATGGACACGCCATGATCAGCGTCAGATTCATTGAGAACATGGCAAGTAAGACGCTCGAACTTCAATCGAGCATCGGCGGAAAGCGCGCCTCTAGTCTGATAGGCGCGCGGGGCCCACTATAGACAAGTCTGCATCAGGGTATCCTGTCAGCCTACCCTATGAGGTAAGTTGTCCAGCGTTTACCCGTGAGCTGCGACAAGTCTAGTGGCCCAACTCCCGCACGTTCAAGCCAGAAGTCCCGAAGAAGTTTGATGGCAAGACTCATCCATCGGAATTCCTGAGCATCTACACCATTGCGGTGCAAGCTGCCGAGGGTCGCGACGACAAGATACTCGCCAACTACTTCTTGTTGGTGCTTAATCCCAACGTCAGGTCGTGGTTGATGCACTTGCCAAAGGGGTCCACCGCCTCCTGGGCAGACTTGTGCCACGAGTTTGTTGGCGCCTTCACAGGAGGTCATCAAGCTCCTGGCCAAGAAACATTACGCAAGTACATCTAAAGGTTCAGCCGCGTGCAGCACAACATCCTAGAAGTTCATCCTGCCGTTGTTATCAGCGCGTTCCATCAAAACGTGCACAACCACAGGATGCGGCAAGATCTGGCCATGAACAGAGTCAGGGATGTCGTCGAGCTTTATGCTTTGGCAGACAAATGTGCTCAGGCTGAGGAAGGGAAGAGACTCCCCGGTGAAGACGCCGACGCAGGGGTTGACTCTGAAGATGAAGACATCGCTACCCCAACAAAGAAGGGCCGACGGTGGAACAAGAAGCACAAGGGCAAGACCGTACTTGCCGTCAAGGGATCCGACAACCCCGGCATCGCCAAGAAGGGCAATATTGATGACCCTGGCAACAATGTTGCCAGGTGCGCCTCCTGCCACGCCATGGCGGCTGCCGGTAAGCCAGAAGGCTCCGGCAAGCAGTAGTGCAATATGCATCGCACCAAAGGGCACGATCTCCAATACTGTGGGCAAGTTGAGCATCTTACTGTCGGGACCCCGATCCTAGGCCATAAGAATCCAGTCTGTAACAGATCACACATCACTTTGCGGTCTCACGCACGATTATCTCCATGGCTACCACCTTACCTGGGCCAGGACCGTTTGCGTATTTTGACTCACGTATGTGAATGTGTCACTAGCATTCAAATGTCAAAGAACCCATGCTGACATGACTAGTCGTAGAACCCAAGTGGCACATCCGTACAGGGACAGGCATACGTAACCCAGCAATGCAGGTGTCGATCTCTAGTGTGTGTAGAGAAGTCATAGCAAGCTACAAGGACTCCATTACGCCGTGGGACATAAATTTCATCACTATACGTAGACGAGTCATAGCAGGCTAAAGGGACTCCATTACACTGCAAGACATTTCCCCAAAGGGACAGACACAGTACCAAAGAAGGATACATGTTGGTCAATCAATGTGTCCGGAGCGATAGCAAACTACCAAGGCTCGGTAGAAGCACAAAGAGGCAGTTCCCCATAAAGAATACTACTAAAGGAACACAACTAGGTGTTGGATCCCATACATACCGTTGCAGGTCACATGTACGCACGACATACCCGATATGCATAGATACAACTATGGCATCACAATATAACCATACAACATTACAACATTTATTTAGAAGGCTCGGAAGAGCCAACACAATAAGATGTTACAAATAGGGGTCACATGACCCAACATTCAGAGCAATCAAACAACAAGCGGAAGTTTAAATATGTCTGAGTATAGACAACTACAAAACTGACTAGAGGAGCCCGAAAAGCTACAATGACCCTACCAAAGGAACCAGACCCCTGTCTGGGATGCCCAAGCTAATCCGGTCAACATCAAACTTCACGTCGAAAATACCACTAATGAGACTGATGTCTCCTCTTCAAAACATAAATCAAGCAAACGTGAGTACAAGGGTACTCAGTAGGAATTACATTAGAACTAACTACACATGCATCGGTATCAATGAAGGGGGTTGTGGAGTTTATTATAGCAAGCCAGTTCTGACTCTTGGCTAACCTGTACTATGACTACAAGTAGTATCTTTGAGGTGGGATAGCGCACATGAGTCCACATATTCTCCAATCAATACACCACTATGGATCCACTTCTGTCTCCCTACGAGAAGGCCATACATAGCACTCATGCTTATCTTGCGCATTTTAGAGTATCCACTTCAAGTTGTCTATGAACCACATAAGTTATCCAAGTAGTCCATATCCGAGGACGCGGCTATTCGAACAAATTATTTCACCCTGCAGGGGTATACTTCTTCACACACGCTCTCGCCACTTATCACCATATGCACGTCATGCATCTCGACAACCTTCAAGCGGAAGCACTGGCGTGGGCGTCGGCCATGACCGTCAACCACACAAGACCCTAGTCCAGGTTTATCGCCTATTTGAGACTGAACCCGCACGGAAGTCCAGCCGAAGTTTCCGTTATGACCTCAAACGATGTGCGCAGGGTTCCCAAGCCCACCGTTCGGGTGCCACTTGGTACACCGTGCCATTGTGTCTATACCGCATCATAGTCCACCCCATCGGGCAGCGCTATGCACGGCCGCCAACACTTTTCCTACAAACACCAAAAACTAGTTGGAACTCCTAGACAGGGGTCTAGGCGATTAATAAGCCGAGAGGGGTCGAGTTACCGGAGCCTAATGTGTGGTAGTATCTTGTCTTGGATAACATACACAGAGATCAGTTCTTATGGACGGTCCCAATGAGACAACCCGCCATGTACTCCTACATGGCCTCTCGTCGCTACCTTTACAAAATCGTGTTCACACACTTAGCTCTCACACAATAGGACATGAACATTGCCATTCTGATTCATCCCCAGATAAATCAATCCCAACACGACATGACTCTAAGCATAGCAGGCACAGTCAGCAAGCATTGATGAGTAAGCACAACAAGGCTCAAGCAGTTGCTACACATGCTAAGTGGTTTCAACTATTTACCGTGACAAGCACAGGTCATGCAAAGGAATGGGTTCAACTACCGAGAACAGGTAACAGTTGAATCATTGTTGTCCTAATGCAGTAAAGAAGAGCAAGAGCAAGAGAGTGGGTTCATATCAGTTTTCTCAAGGGGATTTGCTTGTCTGACAGTTCTGGAGATATTACTCCTCTACATTAGTGTCAATGTTCACATCGTCGGAACCATCGTCTATCGAGGGGGAACAACCACCAGCAAACACAAAGGAACAACATTCAATGCAATGCAACAAACATGATGCATGATATGACAATTACAGGTACTGAATTGACCTGGAGGAATAATTAGTCAAGTTAATTGAAGTGGAATTCAAACAAGTTTGAATTCCAACTCCAAATGATATTTTATATGTTGCCCTAATCATAAAATATCCTACTTGGTGATGTTAACTGATTCAAACATGCATCATAATGGCATAAACAGATTCCTTGGATTTTTCTGATCATTTTTCATATATAAATTATTTTCTTCTGAGTTATAGATTATTTTCTATGATTTTTTGAAGTTTATAATAATTTATGGAATTATATTAATTATAAAAATTGATACTGCGTTAGCCTGACGTCATGCTTGCGTCAGCAGGTCAACAGATGCGGTCCAGGTCAAACCTCACGTGAGGGGCCTGCACGTCAGTGACACAGGGGATAATCCCCGCGCTGACCAGGGTTTTGACTGGGGATAGGGCCCAATCTTAGTGGCTAGGGGGTTAGTTAGCGGCTAATTAAGCCCTAATGACATCGCCATGTCACTCGTCGGAGGTCAGCCGGCGGCGACCACAGAACGCGACGGTGGCTCACCGTACTTGCGCTTCCGGCGGCCATCTGGTGCGCTGAGAGCACTGGAAGGTAGTCCGCGCACGCGCACATCCAGTGAGGGCAACAGGGGGGCTCGGGGCCACCGGAGTTGAGGTTGGCGTCAAGCTGAGCGGCGGTCGGGGTTCGGGTAACGACGGCAACAAGGCTACAGGGCTTGGGAGGACCAGGTGTTGGGTGCAATCGAACCCTGGGAACAAAATGAGCATGGAGGGATGCTCGGGCACGAGTTGCGGCATCTAAAACCACGGCGGCGACATAGCCAGCGGTGAGGAGTTCTCGGCCATGGCGGGGGTTGGAGCTAAGGGGCGGGCAAGGCTACGTGGATAGGGCAGAGATGAAGAGCAACTCACAGGAAACTCGCAGAGAGAGTCGGCAGTCTCGGGGAGGCGTTGGGGAGGCCGAATCGACATCGGGGATCTCCTACTCCTGAGGTTGAAGACGACGGCGCCGTGCTCCTGGCGAAGCTTTGATCGTCGACGGGGACGAGGACAATTCTACGAAGCTCTCTGACAAGTCCAGGGCTAGGGGAGAGCAGAGGCTGCAGCTGCGAGCGGCAGTCGGCCATGGCGGCTCGGCCATGGGGGGAAGCATAGGAGAGCGAGGGGAGAGAAAATGGAGAGGGAGGACGGCTCCGGACGGCTCTAGGGGGTCATGTGGTGCGCTTAGGCTGCCTCCGAGCAAGCAGGCAGGCTAGAGGTGGCCGGGCGCACGGCGGCCACGCGCCTCGCGTCCTCCTGGCGAGAGGTCAGGGACGACTGGCCACTGGGCCAGTTGGGCCGGCTGGGGTACACGCAGGTAAGCTTCGGCCCTTTTTTTATTTCATTTTTTTCTATTCTCTGCTTTCTATTTAATTTTGTTTGGGAAAAACTATAAATCCAAAATTCCTAAAAATATTTGTGAGGTATATTTGGAATATTTCCAAACTACACAAAAAGTTTCAGAAAAATTGAAGCAACTAAAATATTTATAATGCTTTATTAGTGATTTTCAGAAACTTCCCTAATTTTTTTAGTTTTCCAAAATAGTTGTTAATATAAAATTCACCTTTGATATGTTGTTGCCAACATTTATCAAACATGGTGAACATTTTTGAAGAGCAAAAGGAAACATGAAAGACTTAGCTATTTGCAATTGTTTGAATAAGGAAGTGCTAGGGCTTGAGAATCCCCATTTCAAGTTCATTACAATTTAAGCATGATGCCATGAATGCTCACTGATGCCACTAGTACAAGCAATTTCTAGGGCTGTGACAACTCACCCCCGCTAAACAAGAATCTCGTCCCGAGATTCAAGCATAGGGTAAGAGAATAGAGGGGACACTAACTACCATAATTTTCACGATCCAATTGCTCTTCTTGAAGATGTTGATTCACTGCATCATGTTGATCTTGACATCTTTGCCTTTGGGAGCTTCATCCAGCAGAAAGACAACAAGAATAAAAAGCTCTACAAGAATCGATCCTTAAGAAGATCGAACGACTCATGAACAACTAATGGAATGAGACATAGGAACGTCTCTTGAGCTGAGACGCCAAACATCTCATGAGGGATGGCATGAGATAGATGACAAGAATCAATTTGGTAGGCAACAATTCCACGCTTAAGTAGATGGTGACGAGGTTTCGAAGTAGCAAGGAGTTAGTTGCCATAATACCATTATGGGTACCTTAGGGGAGGTGTCTCATAGGATTATCCTTTAAGTGGTAAAAAGAATTACTTTTGATACATAGTTCATTGAAACTCTTTACACCGGCCTAAGGCAATTCACAACGATCGTTGGAGGGAATTCGAAAGAATGGCATACTCATATTGGAGGGAAACTAGAGTTATAGGACAACTCGGTAAACAAAAGGCACTTTCCAGTTAAAACTGAGAGTATAACCCAGTGTCTGAGCATGCTCTCAAGAACTTGAGCATTTCCATATTCATCAGGATTTTTACCAACATCCGTGCCAAGGATCCTGGCAACACCTCATACTACCATGATAAATAATGATGGAGGATGCAGATGCAAAGGAAGACAACACTATCAAATTTCACCTTAGCTATGCCAAGGAAACAAAATCTGGAGGATCGACCGAGAGACATTTAGCACTCCGCTTCTAATGTTCTCCTTCATGTACTAGCATAACCCCAATTATATGTCGGTGTTATGACTAGAACATCAAGTAAGGGTCGGACTTCGGAATCTCAAAGGGTCCATGAGGATAGACTTCTAGATAAAGTCATAAAAGGTCCTCATGGGGAGGTGGCCAAGTTGCTGATACAAGATATATAATAGTAGGTCCTCCGGATAGGTATGTTAGCCACAACATCCCTTTGCCGGGTTACACAGAGACCATTGTTATAGTTCTTGGGGAAACGTCCCAACCATTATATATGCCTGAGATTCAGATCTGGTTGGTGTCAGGATATTCCAGACTCAGCATGTCTGAAGTGGAGTGTTTGCAACAAAAATCGATGAGATGACGTTGCGAGATTCTCAGGAAATGATCCACGGAAGCCAACTACAAAACATGAGCTGAATTGCAAGATACATAACCATACAACAAAACACTTCCGGGTTCTGGTTAGGAACCATCATTGCGGTACAAAGTCTTGTGTACATCCATCTGAGCTCTTCAGGAATAACACTTAACTTCTTTTCCTTAACAAGAAAATCACTAGCTTAGGTGCTAGGAAATGCATATGGGTTGTAGGTTGCAAGGCTATCAAACCATAGCATACTTCGCACATGCGTGATTGACTTGAGATGATTTTGGAGGAAGCAAAATAACATTGCCCCAGGACATGGCAGCAACTTGCACTAAATACGCGTGAACCTTGAGTAAATCACTTCTTACACCACACATATACTTCATGTACGGAACACGAAGGTATTGCCTAGAAAATTTCCAAAACTAGCTTCATGTTCGTCATGAGTTATGGAACAGATGAAAATGTTGTCGATGGGCTTAACAACAATTCATTGATATACCCATATAGATGGAATTCCACAACTATGGAAACAAGGTGATAGCATTGGTCAGGCCAAAGGATATAATGGTGTATGCTCGAGGATACATCCACGAGTAAAAATAACATTAGGAGGATCTTTGGTTCCGATTTTGATTTGACAATAGCACATACTCAAATCAAAGATTGGATAATACGATAGATGCAACAATTTATCACATGGATTAATTGATGAAGATATCATCTTTCTTTGGCACCCACACAAGATATCCCTTTGAAAATAAGTACGTCAGGCAAAGCTTTTATCTTCCAACTCTCCAAGTTGTTGTTTAGCTTGACCAACTAGTTCAGGGGTATCCAACACAGAGTCTTGGAGAAGGGATGGTTTATAGAAAAACCATCGTGATCACAAACTCAACATAATGGTCAAGGAACACCTTGGTAATACTTCCAAGAAGATACTCGGAAAATCAGATCCACCGATATGTTATCAAGCTCAAGAACAATCTTGCTTTTCAAGGCAAGACGATATGATCAACAAAGCGAAGGATTAACACAATCCTAACTCATTGATCGGAAAGTGCACCATGAAAGATGGACTAGGTAGCACGATCAATCTTAGTATGATGATTCAAAGACCATCATACCATAAGTGAGATTATTGTCCATTAACTACCAAGCAACAAGGTTGCCAGGAGTATTGATTACGCACATCACGATTCACTTGTCGGTGTTCTGGTTACAGACAACACAGAGGCCGGGGAATGAATGATGATGGCGGGAAGTATCACTACGTCAAGATTTCATAAGAGGGAGTGCAGTTCTCATGATATTCCTGACATGAAGAGGGTAATACCTCAAAGTAGAATAGAGCAAAAGCTGGATTGACATTTTGGTCTGCGGAATACAACTGCTTTGACCCAATCCAAGAAATGGATGAGGTACATGAGGTTGCTTCTCCTAGTCATTATGAAATAGAATAGCTGGATAGACCACAAGAATAGTCGACATCGATAAGACAATGCATGACATACTCTTGACTATCCATTGATAGTTAAAGGTCAGAATACAATTGAAGAAAGGCAACTCAAGAGCACTTGATTTTTCCTAAGTTGTAGATGCATGGATTGAATATGTCAAACGGAGTTCGACATGTTTCCTCTAGATAACCCATGCATAAATGAAAGAGTTGGCGGGCTCACAACTATGAAATGGAGGACTCTTCACGAGCACTCTTGTTGTGATATTAAGATCACAAAGAACTTCTGCCATAATGGATCATGGTATTGGAAGACTGATATACCACGAACCTTGTGGACTATAACAAGGTTACTAATCCTCCTAAAAGAACGAGCAAATACTATCAACGGAAGTGAGCAGAATGATTCTTGGGTTCAGGAACCCAGATACAGAATACCTATTGACTAACTAGCATCACAACATGCTTTCGATAATGATGGCCAAAATTATCACACTGAAAAAAAAAGACACAACTAGACTATTGGGTGGTTCACTGAAACAACATGGTTTCCTAAACACCTTCATCAAACACGTCGAGGTAATAGAGTACCACAACTCAACAATTAGTGTGCTTTGTCTGGCCTGAAAGACATTGGCTCCGGATGAAAGAATTTTGCAATTACATTAGATAATTTAGAAACCATGGATAACTCGGACAGCATAACGGTTGTACAGGCATGAGATATGAGGCAACCTGCACAAGAAAACGAACAACATGACACTAAATTCTTATGGAGACATTGATCCTAGGAGACAACAACTTTCCTATAGGTCTCCAGCATAGTAAGTCATCATGCTAATAGAAAGATGAGAAGGCCTAGTTCTTAATCCCCGTAGAAAAGAAGAGGGTGACTCAGAATTAGAATGACATGAGGAAAGGAGTAAAAAGAACCTTACGTACCCTTCCACAATCAATTCTCTTATATAACTAAGCAGTTCTAGACTCAACATCGACCAGTTTGGTTTGGTAGTCCTACAGGCAGTCAAGCTCTGATACCAACGTTGTGGGACCCCAATCCTAAGCCATAAGAATCCATCCTATAACACATCACATCACTTTGCGGTCTCACGCGCGGTTATCTCCACGGCTACCACCTTACCTGGGTCGGGACCATTTCCATCTTTTGACTCACGTATTTGAATGTGCTGCTAGCATTCAAATGTCAAAGAACCCGGGATAACATTGTTGGAAATATGCCCTAGAGGCAATAATAAATTTGTTATTATCATATTTCCTTGTTCATGATAATCGTTTATTATCCATGCTGTAATTGTATTGATCGGATACTTAAATGCATGTGTGGATACATAGACAAAACCATGTCCCTAGTATGCTTCTAGTAGACTAGCTCGTTGATCAAAAGATGGTTAAGGTTTGCTAGCCATGGACATGAGATGTCATTTGATAACGGGGTCACATCATTAGGAGAATGATGTGATGGACAAGACCCAAACTACAAACATAGCATATGATCGTGTCAGTTTATTGCTACTGTTTTCTGGATGTCAAGTATATGTTCCTATGACCATGAGATCATGCAACTCACGGATATCGGAGGAGTGCCTAGTGTGTATCAAACGTCACAACGTAAGTGGGTGACTATAAAGGTGCTCTACAGGTATCTCCGATGGTGTCTGTTGAGTTGGCATGGATCGAGACTGGGATTTGTTACTCCGTGTGACGGAGAGGTATCTCAGGGCCCACTCGGTAATACAACATCACAACAAGCCTTGCAAGCAATGTGGCTAAGTGTTAGTCACGGGATCTTGTATTACGAAACGAGTAAAGAGACTTGCCGGTAACGAGGACTAGGTATGGAGATACCGACGATCGAATCTCGGGCAAGTAACATACCGAAGAACAAAGGGAACGTTATACGGGATTAACTGAATCCTTGACATAGAGGTTCGACCGATAAAAGATCTTCGTAGAATATGTAGGAACCAATGTGGACGTCTAGGTCCCGCCATTGGTTATTGACCGTAGAGGTGTCTCGGTCATGTCTACATAGTTCTCGAACCCGCAGGGTCTGCACACTTAAGGTTTGGTGACGTTTCGATAGTGTAGAGTTATGTATGGTGGTAACCGAAGGTTGTTCGGAGTCCCGGATGAGATCCCAGAAGTCATGAGGAGCTCCGGAATGGTCCGGAGGTAAAGATTCATATATTGGAAGTCCCAGTTTGGTCGCCGGAAAAGTTTCGGGCTCATCGGTAGTGTACCGGGAGTGCCGGTAGTGTACCGGGAGACCTCCGGGAGGGGTATTTCGACCCCAGAGGGTCCATGGGCGGTGGAGAGTGATAACCAGACCTTATTGGGCTGGAGGAACAGCCACAATAAGGCCCATGGTGCAGGAGACAAAAGTCCTAAAGGAAAAGGTGGAAAAAAGGGCTAAAAAGGAAGAGTCCTACTCCTACTAGGAGTGGAGGAGGAGTAGGACTCCTCCCCCTCTAGTTCGGCCGACTCCTATAGGGTTTTTCCCTGCGCCAGCCCTCCTCCTCCTCTCCTCCTTTATATACTGGTGGATTGGGTGCTGTTTAGACACAGTTTACGGCCACGTGCTACCCGTTTCTTCGGTGCTCCTCTAGATCGGTTTTCTGCAGTGCTTAGGCAAAGCCCTGTCGGTATTGCTACACCACCATCACTGAAGCGCCGTAACGCTGCCGGTGAACTCTCTCTCCTCTCCACCTCCTCTTGCTGGATCAATACGGCGAAGATCGTCATCAAGCTGCACGTGTGCTGAACGCGGAGGTGTCGTCCGTTCGGCGCTAGATCGGAAGGACCGTGATCGAGATCGCGAGACGGTTCGTGATGAGATCGCGGAACAGATCGTGATGAGTTCGCGGGACAGATCGTGATCAAGATCGAGAGACGGATCGTGATGAGATCGCGGGACGGATCGCGATGAGTTCACGGGACGGATCGTGATGAGATCGTGGGACGCTCGGCGATTTGGATCGCGAAGATGTTCGACTACACCAACCACGTTTCTTAACATTTCTCGCTTAGCAATCTACAAGCGTATGTAGATCCACTCTCCCTCTAGTAGATGCTCATCACCATGGATAGGTTTGCGTGTGCATAGGAAATTTTTTGTTTCCCATGCGACGTTCCCCAACAAACATGACTAGTCGTAGAACACAAGTGGCACATCCGTACAGGTACAGGCATACGTAACCAAGCAATGCAGGTGTCGATCTCTAGCGTGTGTAGACGAGTCATAGCAAGCTACAAGGACTCCATTATGCCGTGGGACATAAATGTCATCACTACAAGTAGACAAGTCGTAGCAGGCTACAGGGACTCCATTACACTGCGAGACATTTCCCCGAAGGGACAGACCCAGTAGCAAAGAAGGATACATACCGGTCAATCAATGAGTCCGGAGCGGTAGCAAGCTACCAAGGCTCGGTAGAAGCACAAAGAGGCACTTCCCCATAAACAGTATGACTAAAGGCACACAACTAGGTGTCGGATCTCATACATACCGTTGCATGTCACACGTACGCACGACATGCCCGATATGCATAGATACAACTATGGCATCACAACATTACAACATTTATTTAGAAGGCTCGGAAGAGCCAACACAATAATATGTTACAAATAGGGGTCACATGACCCAACATTCAAAGCAATCAAACAACAAGCGGAAGTTTAAATATGTTTGAGTACAAACATCTACAAAAGTGGCTAGAGGAGCCTGAAAAGCTACAACGACCCTACCAAAGGAATCAGACCTCTGTCTGGGATTCCCAAGCTAATATGGTCAACATCGAACTTCACGTCGAAAATACCACTAATGATACTGATGTCTCCTGTGCAAAACATAAATTAAGAGAAGATGAGTACAAGGGTACTCAGCAAGACTTACATCAGAACTAACTACACATGCATCGGTATCAATGAAGTGGGTTGTGGAGTTTATTGCAACAAGCCAGCTCTGACTCTTGGATAACCTATACTATGACTACAACTAGTATCTTTGAGGTGGGATAGTGCCCACGAGTCCACATATTCTACAATCAATACACCACTATGGATCCACTTCCGTCTCCCTACGAGAAGGCCATCCATAGCACTCACGCTTATCTTGCGCATTTTAGACTATCCACTTCAAGTTGTCTATGAACCACATAAGTTCTGCAAATAGTCCATATCCGAGGACGTGGCTATTTGAACAGATTATTTCACCCTGCAGGGGTATACTTCTTCACAAATGCTCTCACCACCTATCACCATATGCACGTCATGCATCTCGGCAACCTTCAAGTGGAAGCACTGGCGTGGGCGTCGGCCACGACCGTCAACCACACAAGACCCTAGTCTAGGTTTATCGCCTATTTGAGACTGAACCCGCACGGAAGTCCGACCAAAGTTTCCGCTACGGCCTCAAACGATGTGCGCAGGGTTCCCAAGCCCACCGTTCGGGTGCCACTTGGTACACCATGCCACTGTGTCTATACCACATCATAGTCCACCCCATCGGCCAGCGCTATGCACGGCCGCTGACACTTTTCCTAAAAACACCAAAAACTAGTTGCAACTCCTAGACAGGGGTCTAGGCGATTAATAAGCCGAGAGGGGTCGAGTTACCGGAGCCCAATGTGTGGTAGTATCTTGTCTTGGATAACATCTACAGAGCTTAGTTCTTAAGGACGGTCCCAATGAGACAACCCTCCATGTACTCCTACATGGCCTCTCATCGCTACCTTTACAAAATCATGTTCACACACTTAGCTCTCACACAATAGGACATGAACGTTGCCATTCTGATTCATCACCCAGATGAATCAATCCCGACACGACATGACTCTAAGCATAGCAGGCACAGTAAGCAAGCATTGATGAGTAAGCACAACAAGGCTCAAGCAGGTTCTACTCATGCTAAGTGGTTTCAACTATTTATAGTGGCAAGGACAGGTCATGCAAAGGAAAGGGTTCAACTACCGAGAACAAGTAACAGTTGAATCATTGTTGTCATAATGCAGTAAAGAAGAGAAGGAGCAAGAGAGTGGGTTCATATCAGTATGCTCAAGGGGATTTTCTTGGTTGACAGTTCTAAAGATATTACTCCTCTTCATTAGTGTCAACGTTCACATAGTCGGAACCATCATCTACCGAGGGGGAACAACCACCAGCAAACACAAAGTAACAACAGTCAATGCAATGCAACGAACACCATGCATGATATGACAAGTTAAGGTACTAAATTGACCTAGAGGAATAATTTGTCAAGTTAATTGAAGTGGAATTCAAACAAGTTTGAATTCCAACTCCAAATGATATTTTATATGTTGCCCTAATCATAAAATGTCCTACTTAGTGATGTTAACTTGTTCAAACATTCATGATAATGGCATAAACAAATTCCTTGGATTTTTCTGATCATTTTTCATATATAAATTATTTTCATCTGAGTCATAGATAATTTTCTATGAATTTTTGAAGTTTATAATAATTTTTGGAATTATTTTATTATAAAAATTGATACTGCGTCAGCCTGACGTCATGCTTGCATCAGTAGGTCAACAAATGCGGCCCAGGTCAAACCTGACGTGCACGGCCCGCACATCTGTGACACAGGGGATAATCCCTGTGCTGTCCAGGGCTTTGACTCGGGCCAGGGCCAACTGTCAGTGGCTGGGGGGGGTAGTTAGCAGCTAATGAAGCCCTAATAACGTCGCCACGTCACTCGCCGGAGGTCAGCCGGCGGCGACCACAAAACGTGGCGGTGGCTCGCCGGACTTGCACTTCCGGCGGCCATCTGGTGCGCTGAGGGCACCGGAAGCTAGCCCACGCACGTGCGCGTCTAGTGGGGGCAACAAGGGAGCTCGGGGCCACGGGGCTTGAGGCTGGCGTCGAGCTGAGCGGCGGTCGGAGTTCGGGTAACGACGACAACGAGGCTACAGGGCTCGGGAGGACCAGGTGCTAGGTGCAATCGAACCCTGGGAACAAAATGAGCACAGAGGGATGCTCAGGCACGAGCTGTGGCATCTAAAACCACGGCGGGGACATGGCTGGCGGTGAGGAGTTCTCGGCCATGGAGGGGGTTAGAGCTAGGGGCGGGCAGGGCTACGTGGATAGGGCAGAGATGAAGAGCAACTAACAGGAAACTCGCAGAGTGAGTCGGCAGCCTCGAGGAGGCGTTGGGGTGGCCGAATCGACGCCGGGGATCTCCTACTCCCGAGGTTGAAGACGACGGCGCCGTGCTCCTGGTGAAGCTTTGATTGTCGACGGGGACGAGGACGACTCTGCGAAGCTCTCCGACACGTCCAGGGCTAGGGAAGGGCGGAGGCTGCAGCTATGAGCGGCGGTCGGCCATGGCGGCTCGGCCATGGGGGGAGGCATAGGAGAGCGAGGGGAGAGAAAATGGAGAGGGAGGACGAATCCGGACGGCTCTGGGGGGGGGGGGGTCACGTGGCGCTCATAGGCTTCCTCCGGGCAAGCACGCAGGCTGGAGATGGCCGGGCGCACGACGACCACGCACCTCGCGTCCTCCTGGCAAGAGGTCAGGGACGACTGGCCACTGGGCCAGTTGGGCCGGCTGGGCTACACGCAGGTAAGCTTTGGCCCTTTTTTATTTCATTTTTTTCTATTCTCCGCGTTCTATTTAATTTTGTTTGGGCAAAACTATAAAACCAAAATTCCTGAATATATTTGTGAGGTATATTTGGAATATTTCCAAACTACGAAAAAAGTTTCAAAAAAATTGAAGCAACTAAAATATTTATAATGCATTATTAGTGATTTTCAGAAACTTCCCTAATTTGTTTAATTTTCCAAAATAGTTGTTAATATAAAATTCACCCTTGATATGTTGTTGCCAACATTTATCAAACATGGTGAACATTTTTGAAGACCAAAAGGAAACATTGAAAAACTTAGCTATTTGCAATTGTTTGAATAAGGAAGTGTCAGGGATTGACAATCCCCATTTCAAGTTCATTAGAATTTAAGCATGATGCCATAAATGCTCATTGATGCCACTAGTACAAGCAATTTCTAGGTCTGTGACACTTACCGAGAAGCAAAAAGTCGAGTACGAGAGGTGAGACAAGGAGAAAGGCCAGGATGGTGCCGAGGGGTCCGGCAAGAAGCGTGTCGGTCGAGGGGGTCGTCACGGCAAGCCCAAGCAACAAAAAGACCAGCCCGCCCATGGCTGCGACAAGAAAGAGGGAGATGATGATGATGTCGAAGAGGACGATGAATCCAACAAGCATGAGTTTCAGAAGGCTACAGAGATGATGTGCATAGAGGGAGGTGCCTCTGCGCATTCCTCTCATTGCCAACTCAAATAGTGGGCACGCAAGGTTAATGCGGCAGAGCCCTCTATCGGCGCACAGAGACCTTTGAGGTGGTCTATCACTCCTATCATCTTCGATGCTGAGGATAACCCTGATCGCATAACTGCGGTCGGGTGCTTGTCGTTGTTGGTTTTGCCAACGATCAGCAAACTCAAGGTGACGAAGATATTAGTCGATAGTGGGGCCAGCCTAAACCTGATCTCACCTGATGTCATTCAGAGGCTGCAAATTCCTGACGAACATCCCGAGCCGACAGGCACTTTCCAAGCGGTCAATCCAGGAAGAATTCAGCCGAAGGGCAAGGTCATGCTGCCGGTGACATTTAGCAGTGATATAATTTTCAGAACGGAGAATATCATTTTTGATGTTGCCAAGATCTTGCTTCCGTACAACGGCATTCTTGGTCGCCCAGCACTGGCCAAGTTCATGGCGGCCACCCACCTCGCTTACAACGTGCTGAAGATGCACGGGCCAATGAGTGTCATCACCAGCAACTCCGACAAAAAAAGCACACTTATCTGCACCGACCAACTCTACCGGGGTGCAGTCATAGCACCTGTCGTGAAGGCACTTGCTCCTGTCGCTGATGCTCCCGGTAGGAGAAGACCGGCAAGGCCTCTGTGGGGACCCCGACTCATAAGTCGAGATCACCGATTACACATGTACAGTGATCCCAGAGATCAATGCTCACTGAACACACAGAAGCTGAATAAAAGAGTCTTACATCCACATTAAGCGTCTTACACAAATGATGACCACGAAGGTCTCAGTCTTACAAGGATAGGGCCACTCGGGCCAAACACTAAGTCTAGAACAAGCAACAGAAGTCTTCCTCGAAAGCGTGAACCCATGCCATCTGCCTTAACCTACAGGCATTCTGACTGGGAAGCGTCCTAGTTCGCATGTTCGTCCCCAACGAACTCTTCAACAAACTCCTATTCTTCCATGCCTGGCCAATTAAATAACCAGTGGCAAGCCAATGATTACTTTGAATGTACTCACAAGCAACCCAAGAGCGGAACGAGGCAATAATGATGCATGATATATCACCATAGGTAACTTGCGGAATGCTGATTTTGTATGCAAGTGACATGATCAAGTAATAGTAAGTATGAATCAACAAATAACCAAGTATTCATGATAACACATTGCCGATACCATCATGGTATCAGTTGAACACATTCTGCTCACACCAAGTCATCAGACTTAGTTCATTTTTCATGCCCAGTCATCGGACTAGACTCACGTGACCTCTTGTCACTAACACACCCATACTCACTCCAATATTTTACGAAAACATTCGGACGTAGTCTAAGAAGGACCTCCAACTGTCCATGACCGCGGACGCGGCTATTCGAATAGTTTTACACTCTGTAGAGGTTGCACACTTCACCCACAAGACTCGGGGAACTTCCGTGTCATCCACGACTCGCGGTATATACATACCCGAGGTAAGCACCTGAACAATGCCTTTCCCCCGGTGATACTAAACAAAGAGTCCACTCAATTGGTACCCAGCCCTCATGACGTACATCACACGAGCCTTGCTCAAACTATACCATCCATGAGGGGACCAACGGTGTGCCCGGTGCCTGTAAAGATGGCGCATGATCGTACATCCGGTACGACCCCGTATCGAGAGTGACCACGCCACTCCCGCCACTAGTAATGCGGGCTCCTTGCCAGTACCCACCAAGGTAATCAACAAAGCCCCGTCCCATAAGGGGTATCGTGGTCGTGCATGTAAGGTTAGGACGGTCAGCAGACCTTAAATCTAATCCGTTTTCAAAAACACACACCCATTTGTTCCGATACACCACTTCTTTCTCAAGTGGTCTCCCAACTCATCATCATCTCCCTCGGGCATTAGTGACACCCGACGGGGTTTTCGAAAGAGTATTGAAAACACACACCTCTTGGTATCACCATGCATAAGTCCCATCCACTTGCATAACATCTACTAGCAACCTATCTACTCCCACCCGCACAACCCTCATAAGGTGGTAGGGTCGTGCTCGATGCAAGTATCAACGGAAAGCACCGGAGGCATCCTACCGAAGGGGAAACCACCACATCATATGATCGATAATGCCGGAAATAGAGTGCTATACGACATGCAAGTTAAAATAGTTTCTTGACATGGTCAAAGGGCTGCTTGTCTGGCTCGACAAATTCTCCGGGGTCTTCGAAGTCTTCGAGTCCAACTTCTCCGTCAACGGCGCAATCTATCGATGTGGAAATAGCGACAATAAATAAACAAGCATGCAAATAGAGCACTCAATATACCTATCAAAAATGTTCACCTATTCTGTTAAATCTCTAAAGTCATATTAAAAATATTTACAATAAATTTATCTGTGAATACTATATTAGAAACACAATAACAGAGGCTAAAAAGGTGCTTTTAATAGGTTTTAAAAAAAACTAGTGATAAAAACTCTTTCAGTAAATTGCACAGATGGCACTATTGAATTCTATACAATATTCTAAGATTTATGGTGGAAAAAATAATTGCATTGGGCAATTATTTAGTCCTGTGGGATTTTTGCAAAACCAACCAGAAAATAAAAAGGGAAAAAGGGCACCAAATCCTGAGCCAGGGGCGGCCAGGGGCTGGGCCGGCCCATCTGGTCAGCCGGCCGGCCGCGCACGCAGTCAGGTTCAGACCTGACGCGCGGGGCCCGGCTGCCAGCGGCTCAAGGAGAGGAGAGAGGGCGCGGGCGAGGGGAGGAGAGGCTGATAGGTGGGGACCACCTGTCAGGTCCATCTTCCTCCTCGCGTCCGAGAGGGGAGCGGCTCACCGACGGCGAGGGAGGCCACGGCGAGGGGAGGAGAGGGTCAGAACGGTCTCGGGCAGGACCCGCCGGTCCTCTAGAGGTGGAGCTTAGGGCGGAGGAGGACGGGGTCGCCGGCGACGAGGAGGCCGCGGCGGAGGATCTTTGGGACCGTCCTCAAACGCCCGTCCCAGCCTGCAAAAACGAAGGGAGAGAGGGGGAATTGGGTTAGGAGGGCATGGGAGGACCAGAGGGAGGACAATGGGGACCGGAGTGGCGCCGTACCCGGAGATCGACGGCGGAGCTGCCGCGGCGAGCTTCGGCTCGATCCCTAGCACAGAGAGAGAGGGAAGGGCTCAGGCTTCACAAGCAGCCTATTGGGATGGAGAGAGAGATAAAAAGGGAGAGAAGGCCTCCGGGGTGCCTTTTATAGGCGGTCCCGGTCCACCGAGGGCGCCTTGCGCCGGTGAGCACGGGGTGCTCACCACAGGCCACGGGAGGGAGAGGGGAGGCCCTGGGGGTCTTCCTGGGGTCAGTCCATGCTAGGGGAAGAGAGGAGAGAGGAGGGGAGGCGCGCGCATGTCAGCTTTCGCATTGGCTGGCTCGGGCGGTGGCAGGCACGCGCGGAGGAGGGGGGAGGAGAGATAGGGAGGAGAGGGCCGACCGCCTTCAGGGCTACAGACGTCGAGGCCGACTAGTCGGCGCCAGAGGGAGGCTCAAGGTGGCCAGGGCCATGCAGTGGCCAGCGGCTACAGTGCTGGTCGGCACTGTAGCGCGCTCTGGAGCACGGCTATTGCAGGCCATGGCATGCCCTTGGCGCCTTCTGCGCGTCCACCAATGTCCAGGGGATCCAGGGGAAGAAAACTAACTGGGCTAGGCCCTTGGATGCACTGGGACGGATTAGAATAGAGGGAGAGAGGGAAAAGAGGTCCTGCCAGGTGGACCAGAGGGTAAAAATGGGGGTTGTCACCATCTCAATCATGGAGCTAGACGTTGGGATTGCTACTGGAGGTGCTGGGGGTATGGGTGGAGCTGTGGTAAAATGGAGGAGGCAAGGGTAAAATGATTTGAGGTGAAAATGCCAGTTTTACATTTCTGGCAGAAGGTGTTTGATGATGTTTAGCGGGGTCAAATGAACTTGGATCATCTTGAGATTTGACAAGGTCAATGGGTGATGGAAAACAAGAGTGATCACCAAGTTTGAGCTTAAGAGAAGAAAGTTCATAATGGGACCTTGGGAAAACCTAGAAATAGACAGAATCTATTTTCTATAGATTCAAAGGGGTTAGGCTTTAACCCTTGATGCACCACTTAGTGGATCATCACTAATTGGTCATTAGAGCATGCCCACAAAGTTTGAGGTCAAGGGAAGACACTTCACAATGTAAAGTTGTCAAAATTTGAATCTGGACAGAAATGGATTTGGGTTGGTTTGATGAAGCAAACCAACTTGGATGGGGATGAAACTTTGCAAGATCACCACTTGTAATAGTGTTGACTTGCTAGAATTTCCCTGGATTTTATTGAGAATATTTATTATAGAATCATTCCAAAAGTTCAATCTGAACAGAAAGGGTTTTGAGGGGTTTTGACCATATTATGATCAATCCCTTGTGTTGAAACTCATATATATGGAAAATATATGTCCACTGAGTCTCTCTAAATTTTCTCAAATATTTCCCAAGCATTTAAATAATTTTTCCCTTAGGAAAAGCCATTTCTGCCCTTAAGAAAAAGCCTTTAAATAAAATATGAAAATAATCTTTGAAAATAATATTTGGTGGTTTTGAGAAGTCATATAAATAGTAGGTTTCAAGTAAAGCATTTGGGAAGAAAGGATCCACATAAATTGAGGACTTGTAGTTCAAACCTCAATTCAGGGGTTTTAGTTATCTTAAATTGAATAAATCCTTTTTGGTGAAAATAAATTTTGATAAAAATATTTTTGAGCTATATTCACATGGCATGATCATAGGTCAAGGAATTTGGATCAAGGAAGATGAAGGTGGAGTGGAGTAGAACCTAACAGTGCCAAACTTGAACACTCAAGCAATTCAAACAAGCATCACATCAAACAAGCATGCACTCAAAAAGTTTTAGTTGGCTCCAAATTTTTATAAAACCAAACACAACAATGTCCCAAATACAGGGTGTGAGAGACCTTCCCCCCTTACAAGAGTCTCATCCCCGAGATTCCTAGACTAAGCGCTAAAAAGGTATGGAAACTCTGATCTGAGATAATCTTCACGCTCCCATGTTGCTTCTGCTTCCGTGTGGTTGCTCCACTGGACCTTGAAGTACTTGATGGTGCGGCTTCGGGTGCAGTGCGAAGCTTCATCCAAAATGCGGACAGGCCTCTCACGATAAGTGAGATCTGGTTGAAGGTCGATGGCCTGATGGTTGATGTCTTTGTAGAGGTCGGGGCGGTCGGGAACTTGCAGACACTTCCGGAGCTGCGACACGTGGAAGACGTTGTGCACATCCGATAGCTCAGAAGGTAGCTCTAGCTGATAAGCAACTTCTCCTCGTCTTGCAGTGATCCTAAAGGGTCTGATATACCTTGGCGCGAGCTTTCCTTTGACGTGAAAACGCTTGATTCCCTTGAGAGGCGTGACACGAAGGTAGACATAATCTCCAACATCGAGGTTCAGTTCTCGGCGGTGAGAGTCGGCGTGGCTCTTCTGTCTTGACTTAGCGGTCTTGAGGCGCTCACAAACGAGTTGAACTTGCCCTTCGGCTTCGCAGAGGATATCTGGTCCAAATATTAATCCTTCTCTGGTCTCCGACCAGTTGAGGGGAGTACGGCACTTGCGTCCATACAACACCTCAAATGGTGCCATCTGAAGGCTTGACTGATAGCTGTTGTTGTAGGAGAACTCGGCGAACGGTAAGCAATCTTCCCACTTGGCTCCATATGACAGAACACAAGCGCGGAGCATGTCTTCGAGTATCTGGTTTACTCGTTCCGTTTGCCCACCGGTTTGGGGGTGGAAAGCAGTGCTAAAGGAGAGCTTGGTTCCCATCGCTTCTTGAAATTTGTTCCAGAACCTTGAGCTGAACTGGGTTCCTCGGTCTGACACGATCTCCTTTGGAACTCCGTGGAGGCTTACAATCCGCTCGATGTAGAGGCTGGCTAACTTGTTGCCATCATAGGTGGTCTTGACGGGAATAAAATGGGCGACCTTGGTCAGGTGGTCGACAATGACCCAAACGGAATCATGTCCCTTGCTTGACCTTGGTAAACCGGTGATGAAGTCCATCCCGATTTTATCCCACTTCCATTCAGGCACTTTAAAGGGCTACAGTAGTCCGGCGGGTTGCTGATGCTCAGCCTTGACCCTCTGGCATACATCACATTTAGCCACGAATGTGCCTATCTCCCGCTTCATGCCATGCCACCAGAATCTTGCCTTGAGGTCTTGATACATCTTGGTTCCTCCAGGATGGATGGAGTAGGGAGTGCTATGAGCTTCTTGCAAGATTAGGTTCTTGAGCTCTTCTCTGTTGGGTACGCAAATGCGCTTCCCGAACCATACAACTCCTTGTTCATCGTTTGAGAATCCTGGGGCCTTGCCTTCCTTGATCTTCCTCTTGATGCCTTCAATGCTCTCGTGTCCCTTCTGGGCTTCTTTGATATCGTCCATCAAGGTAGGCTTCGCTTCAAGGTTGGCAAGAAATCCTGGTGCAACCAGTTCTAAGCCGAAGCTCTCAAGCTCAACATACAAAGCGGGTAGCCTTTCCTTAATCATAGCATTCAAGGAACAAGCCTTTCTGCTTAAGGCGTCGGCTACCACATTGGCTTTTCCGGGGTGGTATTGAACACTGAGGTCGTAGTCCTTGATCAACTCCAACCATCTTCGCTGCCTCATGTTCAATTCCCTTTGAGTGAAGATATACTTCAAACTCTTGTGGTCTGTGAATATCTCACATCGCTTCCCCAGAATATAATGTTGCCATGTCTTCAAGGCATGAACCACGGCTACCAACTCTAGATCATGAGTTGCGTAGTTCTCTTCATGAGGACATAGCTGTCTGGAAAGATATGCTATGACTCTGCCTTCTTGCATCAGAACACCTCCAAGCCCGGTTCTTGATGCATCAGAATAAATCACAAACTCCTTTTGAATATCAAGGGTGGCCAAAACAGGGGCTGTGGTCAATCTCTTCTTGAGCTCCTGGAAGCTTTCCTCGCACTTAGCAGTCCACTCGAACTTCTTGTCCTTCTTCAGGAGCTGGGTCATTGGTCGGGCGGTGCTTGAGAATCCTTCTACGAACTTGCGGTAATATCTCGCGAGTCCGAGAAAGCTCCTGACTTCCTTCACTGTGGTTGGGGTCTGCCATTTACTCACGGCTTCAATATTGGCAGGGTCTACTAATAATCCTTCCACAGTCAACACATGACCCAAGAATCCAACTTCATGCATCCAAAATTCACACTTGCTGAACTTGGCATAAAGCTGGTGCTCTCAAAGCTTCTCTAGGACCAACCTCAAGTGCTCTTCATGCTCCTCTTTAGACTTGGAGAAGACAAGGATGTCATCAATGAAGACAACAATGAACTTGTCCAAGTATTCCATGAAGACTTTATTCATGAGGTACATGAAGTAGGCCAGGGCATTCGTCAATCCGAATGACATGACCGTGTATTCATACAGGCCATACCGGGTCACAAATGCTGTCTTCGGAATATCTTGAGGTCTGATCTTCAACTGATAGTACCCAGACCTGAGATCGATCTTGGAGAACACCTTGGCTCCATTCAACTGATCAAACAGGTCTTCAATCTTGGCGAGTGGATACTTGTTCTTTATTGTGACCTCATTGAGAGAATGGTAATCGACGCAGAGTCTGATAGTGTCGTCTCTCTTTGAGACAAATATAATAGGAGATCCCCAAGGAGAGGCACTAGGGCGAATAAATCCTTTCCTGAGCTGCTTTGCTAGTTGCTTCTTCAATTCAGCCAACTCCTCGGATCCCATCCTATAGGCCTTCTTATAGATGGGCCTTGATCCGGGCATAAGCTCAATGATGAACTCAATGTCGCGGTCAGGAGGCATCCCGGGCAGCTCATCAGGAAACACATCCGGGTATTCACATACTACTCGCACTTGATCCAACTCAACTCCCGACAGGCAGTTAACCTGAGGGGCTTGTGTGGAGACAGGGTTGGGGACATACTTGACTTCCACACCTCGGTTTTTGGTCATGGTGATAGTCCTCTTGGCACAGTCTAGTAAGCCTTGGTGCTTAGTCAACCAGTTCATGCCAAGGATAATATCCAAGCCGGGTGAATCCAGAACTATAAGGTCTGCTAGGAAGTCTACCCCGTTGATGTCAATCTTCACCCCCTTACACCCTAATCCAGACTTCATAACTGAACCGGGGGTTTGTATCAGCATACGACTACCCAACGGTGTAGGCTCCATGCCACTCTCTAGTGCAAACTTTTGGGTGACAAAAGAATGTGAAGCTCCACAATCAAACAATACTATTGCTGGGGTTGAGACGAGGAACGTACCCTGTATGACGTTCGGGTCTTCCTGGGCTTCCTCTATGGTGACGTGATTCACACGACCCTTGCCATTGTTAGGCTGGTTGCGGAGAGCTGGGTTCCTTGGAAGTGCTCCTCGGGCTTGTCCTTGAGCTGGCACATTGGGGCGCGGTGCATCAGGCTTCCTACTGGGACAAAGCCTAGAGATGTGTCTAACTGACCACATCCAAAGTAGGTGACTTGCCCAGGGTTGTTGTTGAGGTTCCTGCCACCATTGTTGTTATTGGGGTTGTAGTTTTAGGTTGGCCTGGGATTGGCATACTGCTGAGGCTGGTAGCTCGGACGAGGTGCGGGAGGTCTAGCCTGTTGTGGCTGATAGGTTGGCTTGGCTGGAGCTGGCTGCCATGGGCGAGGCTTCTGGTTGCTTGAGCTTCCTTTGCTGATCATCTTGCGCTTGCGAGTGTCGTCGATGGCACGACGCTTGTCTTCCAACATGAGGGCTTTGTTTACCAGATCAAAGAAGGTGCGGCAGTCGCAGATGATGAGCTGATACTGCAAAATTTGCTGAAGTCCTTCCATGAAGCGTTCCTTCTTGGCAGCCTCTGTGCTGACGTCTTCAGGTGCATACCTTGACAGCAGGTTGAACTTTTGCAGGTACTCCTTGATAGAGCCACTTCCTTGCTTCAGCGCTCGGAACTCTCTCTTCTTGATAGCCATGATCCTAGATGGAATATGGGCAGTGCGGAATCCTTCCTTGAAGTCATTCCACGTGATCACACGCTCTCCCTGCATGACCTTGAATCCATCCCACCATGCTCGGGTAGTAACTCCGAGGCAGTGAGAGGCATAAACCACCTTCTCACGATCCTCACTGCAGTTGACCAGGGCAAGGAGGTCCTTGATGGTGCGGATCTAGATATCAGCATCCAACGGCTCAGCAGTCTCAGTGAAGGTCGGGGGCGAGTTTCCCATGAACTCAGACAGCGTGGAGCGGCCATTGCCGTTCCTACCTTGCTGCTGGTTGTTCACGAGAGCCTGGGCCATCTGCTGAAGAGCAGCATTGTTGGCCTGGCGCTGCTCCCGGAGAACTTGGAGAAACTGAGCTATGGTCATGTTCTTCGGCGGAGGTGGTGGCAGGGGAATGTCGCCTTGTGGCTGCTCCTGGTGTTCTCCAGCGTGAGCAGCCCCACCATCACCCTGCTGCTGGCTTGAGTTGCTGGCTTTGGGGTTGGTGAAGGAGCTGTTGCGGGTAGCAGTCACCATCCTATTGGGAGCAGCCAAGTCAAACAACTAGGGTCGACAAGAGGATAAGCAAAACGACAAAGCGCACCTAAGGGGGTCGGTCGAGTGCAAGTGTGAAGAAACGAAGCTCAAAAGACCAACAACATATATTAAGATAGATGATGTACTCGCTTACATGTTGCCCAAGGCAAAAGAGTAACTTGCATCGGAACACACAAACAACGAAACAACAACAAGCACACATGGTTTCGTATGAACCATTTCACGGACTCAACTACGCATGAGGGATACATGTCTGATCCTACCCTAGGGGTTCTCGGGTTCAGGTGGTGGAGTGCTCAGTCTCGTAGTCACGCTCCTCTGGGTCTTCCTCTGGCTCATCCTCAGAACGAGCATCATTCCCAATCGACGAGGTCGGGGAACGAGGAGGCCCATCCCGACGATGCCTTACGCGCGGGTCGGTGAAGAGCTTACGGTACTCCTTCGCACTCATGCGACGTCTACGCGCAGGTGCATCATTGGCTAGGGGTACTCCTCCTCGATAAGCGACAGCTGGTCGTCCCTCAGGGGCTCCATCTTTCTTGATCTTGTCTGGCTTAGTCTTGTCTTGTCGAAGTAGCCCTCGGGTGTGGTGAAGTTCCTCGCGGAGCTTCACGGATTCCTTCACCAAGTTGTGAACCAGACTATCGGCAGAGAGACTGAAGTAGGTCTGGAACCGGAGTGATGCGCCATCCTCCTTGGACGGAATCAGCGTCCAACTCTCGCCCAAGTCATCCTTCCTGAAGGGAAGGTAGCGAGCAGCTGGCTCATCAGCCATCTCCAGAATGATGTCTCGAAGGTGTAGGAGGGCCTTGCGTGCAACTATCTCGACGGCAAGTATCATAGTCTCCATCCGTGGTCCTTCAAACAACCAACAGGTCGGGGAGTCGTTTGCCTTCACGACCACATCCACGTGGTACTCCTTCATGACGGCATCGACCCAGTGCTCGTGGTAGAGGAAAATGGGTGGTTGACGAAACTGGCACTTCTCCAGGCTGTCCCCAACGAGTAAGGGAAAGCCGGATGTCTACAAGGCTTCCGGTACGACGGCCATCTACAAAGGTTTGAAAAGAGGAGAGTCAGCAAAGTGTTGGGTGAAGCATAGGAGAGATAAATAGTGCAGAATTCCTAAGTTCCAAAGCTAGGTCTAGTTTTTAAAACGGCTTTAATCCTACGAACGTCCATGCTAACTAAGGGCTTCCTACAGTCAGGATGGCTCTGATACCAGCTATGTGGGGACCCCGACTCATAAGTCGAGATCACCGATTGCACATGTACAGTGATCCTAGAGATCAACGCTCACTGAACACACAGAAGCTGAATAAAAGAGTCTTACATCCACATTAAGCATCTTACACAAATGATGACCACAAAGGTCTCAGTCTTACAAGGATAGGGCCACTCGGGCCAAACACTAAGTCTAGAACAAGCAGCGAAAGTCTTCGTCGAAAGCGTGAACCCATGCCATCTGCCTTAACCTACAGGCATTTTGACTGGGAAGCGTCCTAGTTCACACGTTCGTCTCCAACGAACTCTTCAACAAACTCCTGTTCTAACATACCTGGCCAATTAAATAACCAGTGGCAAGCCAATGAGTACTTTGAATGTACTCGCAAGCAACCCAAGAGCGGAACGAGGCAATAATGATGCATGATATAGCACTATAGGTAACTTGCGAAAAGCTGATTTTTTATGCAAGTGACATGATCAAGTAATAGTAAGTATGCATCAACATATAACCAAGTATTCATGATAACACATTGCCGATACCATCACGGTATCAGTTGAACACATTCTGCTCACACCAAGTCATCGGACTTAGTTCATTTTTCATGCCCAGTCATCGGACTGGACTCACATGACCTCTTGTCACTAACACACCCATACTCACTCCAATATTTTACGAAAACATTCGGACGTAGTCTAAGAAGGACCTCCAACTGTCCATGACCACGGACGTGGCTATTCGAATAGTTTTACACTCTGCAGAGGTTGCACACTTTACCCACCAGACTCGGGGAACTTCCGTGTCATCCACGACTCGCGGTATATACATACCCGAGGTAAGCACCCGAACAATGCGTTTCCCCCGGCGATACTAAACAAAGAGTCCACTCGATTGGTACCCAGCCCTCATGACGTACATCACATGAGCCTTGCTCAAACCGTACCATCCATGAGGGGACCAACGGTGTGCCCCGTGCCTGTAAAGAGAGTGCATGATCATACATCCGGTACGACCCCGTATCGACAGTGACCACGCCACTCCCGCCACTAGTAATGCGGGCTGCTTGCCAGTACCCACTAAGGTAATCAACAAAGCCCCATCCCATAAGGGGTATCGTGGTCGTGCATGTAAGGTTGGGACGGTCAATAGACCTTAAATCTAATCCATTTTCGAAAACACACACCCATTTGTTCCGGTACACCACTTCTTTCTCAAGTGGTCTCCCAACTCAAAATCATCTCCCTCGGGCATTAGTGACACCCGACGGGGTTTTCGATAGAGTATTGAAAACACACACCTCTCGGCATCACCGTGCATAAGTCTCGGTATTGAAAATACAACTTCTCCGTCAACGGCGCAATCTATCGATGCGGAAATAGCGATAATAAATAAACAAGCATGCAAACAAAGCACTCAATCTACCTATCAAAAATGTTCACCTATTCTGTTAAATCTCTAAAGTCATATTAAAAATATTTACAATAAATTTATTTGTGAAGACTATATTAGAAACATAATAATAGAGGCTAAAAAGGTGCTTTTAATAGGTTTTAAATAAAACTAGTGATAAAAACTCTTTTAGTAAATTGCACAGATGGCACTATTAAATTCTATACAATATTCTAAGATTTATGGTGGAAAAAAATTGCATTGGGCAATTATTTAGTCCTGTGGGATTTTCGCAAAACCCACCAGAAAATGAAAAGGGCAAAAGGGCACCAGATCCTGAGCCAGGGGCGGCCAGGGGCTCGGCCGGCCCATCTGGTCAGCCGGCCGGCCGCGCGCGCAGTAAGGTTCAAACCTGACGTGTGGGGCTCGGCTGCCAGCGGCTCAGGGGAGAGGAGAGAGGGCGCGGGCGAGGGGAGGAGAGGCTAACAGGTGGGGACCACCTATCAGGTCCGTCTTCCTCCTCGCGTCCGAGAGGGGAGCGTCTCACCGACGGCAAGGGAGGCCACGGCAAGGGGAGGAGAGGGTCGGAACGGGATCGGGGAGGACCCGCCGGTCCTCTGGAGGTGGAGCAGAGGGCGGAGGAGGATGGAGTCGCCGGCGACGAGGAGGCCGCGGCGGAGGAGCTTCGGGACCGTCCTCAAACGCCCGTCCCAGCCTGCAACAACGACGGGAGAGAGGGGGAATCGCGTTAGGAGGGCACGGGAGGACCAGAGGGAGGATAATGGGGACCGGAGTGGCGCCGTACCCGGAGATCGACGGCGGAGCTGCCATGGCGAGCTTCGGCTCGATCCCGAGCACAGAGAGAGAGGGAAGGGCTCAGGCTTCACAGGCAGCCTATTGGGATGGAGAGAGAGAGATCAAAAGGGAGAGAAGGCCTCCGGGGTGCCTTTTATAGGCGGGCCCGGTCCACCGAGGGCGCCGTGCGCCGGTGAGCACGGGGTGCTCACCACAGGCCACGGGAGGGAGAGGGGAGGCCCTGGGGGTCTTCCTGGGGTCAGTCCATGCCAGGGGGAGATAGGAGAGAGGAGGAGTGGTGCGCGCGTGTGAGCTTTCGCATTGGCCGGCTCGGGCGGTGCCGGGCACGCGCGGAGGAGGGGAAGGAGAGAGAGGGAGGAGAGGGCCGACCGCCTACAGGGCTGCAGACGTCGAGGCCGACTAGACAGCGCCAGAGGGAGGCTCAAGGCGGCCAGGGCCATGTAGTTGCCAGCGGCTACAGTGCTGGTCGGCACTGTAGCGCGCTCTGGAGCGCGGCTATTGCAGGCCATGGCATGCCCTTGGCTCCTTCTGCGCGTCCACCCATGTCCAGGGGATCCAGGGGAAGAAAACTAACTGGGCTAGGCCCTTGGATGCTCTGGGACGGATTAGAATAGAGGGAGAGAGGGAAAAGAGGTCCTGCCAGGTGGACTAGAGGGTAAAAATGGGGGTTGTCACCATCTCAGTCATGGAGCTAGCCATTGGGATTGCTACTGGAGGTGCTGGGGGTATGGGTGGAGCTGTGGTAAAATGGAGGAGGCAAGGGTAAAAGGATTTGAGGTGAAAATGCCAGTTTTACATTTCTGGCAGAAGGTGTTTGATGATGTTTAGCGGGGTCAAATGAACTTGGATCATCTTGAGATTTGACAAGGTCAATGGGTGATGGAAAAGAAGAGTGATCACCAAGTTTGAGCTTAAGAGAAGAAAGTTCATAATGGGACCTTGGGAAAACCTAGAAATAGACAGAATCCGTTTTCTATAGATTCAAAGGGGTTAGGCTTTAACCCTTGAAGCACCACTTAGTGGATCATCACTAATTGGTCATTAGAGCATGCCCACAAAGTTTGAGATCAAGGGAAGACACTTCACAATGTAAAGTTGTCAAAATTTGAATCTGGACAGAAATGGATTTGGGTTGGTTTGATGAAGCAAACCAACTTGGATGGGGATGAAACTTTGCAAGATCACCACTTGTAATAGTGTTGACTTGCTAGAATTTCCCTGGATTTTATTGAGAATATTTCTTATAGAATCATTCCAAAAGTTCAATCTGAACAGAAAGGGTTTTGAGGGGTTTTGACCATGTTATGATCAATCCCTTGTGTTGAAACTCATATATATGGAAAATATATGTCCACTGAGTCTCTCTAAATTTTCTCAAATATTTCCCAAGCATTTAAATAATTTTTCCCTTAGGAAAAGCCATTTCTGCCCTTAAGAAAAAGCCTTTAAATAAAATATGAAAATAATCTTTAAAAATAATATTTGGTGGTTTTGAGAAGTCATATAAATAGTAGGTTTCAAATAAAGCATTTGCGAAGAAAGAATCCACATAAATTGAGGACTTGTAGTTCAAACCTCAATTCAGGGGTTTTAGTTATCTTAAATTGAATAAATCCTTTTTGGTGAAAATAAATTTTGATAAAAATATTTTTGAGCTATATTCACATGGCATGATCATAGGGCAAGGAATTTGGATCAAGGAAGATGAAGGTGGAGTGGAGTAGAACCTAACAGTGCCAAACTTGAACACTCAAGTAATTCAAACAAGCATCACATCAAACAAGCATGCACTCAAAAAGTTTTAGTTGGCTCCAATTTTTTATAAAACTAAACACAACAATGTGCCAAAATACAGGGTGTGACAGCCTCTAGCACACATTCTGGCAAGCGCACCTCCTCAGAGTGTTGCGCTACCATTGGCGATGTGCCAGAGAGCTCCACCGGCAAGAGCAAAAAGTCCAAGGCTGCTTCGCCAGACACCAAGAAGGTGCCCGCCAAGGAGGATAGCATGGGGGGAACTTTCACCATAAGTTCCACCCTTGACAAAAAAAATAGGAAAGCGCACTCATCGCCTTCCTGCGGGCGAATGTCGATGTGTTTGCATGGAAACCATCTGATATCCCCGGTGTTCCTAGGGAGGTGATTGAGCACTACCTTGCCATCTGCCCACACGCGCGGCCCGTCAAGCAAAAGGTCCGAAAGCAAGCTTTGGAGCGGCAACAGTTTATTGGCGAAGAGATGAAGAAACTAGAAGCAGTTGGCTTGATCAAAGGAGTACTCCATCCAACATTGTTGGCCTATCCGGTCGTAGTGCGCAAGGCGAATGGAAGATGGAGGCTATGCATTGATTTCATAGACATCAACAAAGCCTTCCCAAAAGATCCTTTTCTATTGCCGCGCATCGACCAAATAGTGGACTCCACCGCCGGTTGTGACTTACTGTCTTTCCTTGAGGCCTAATCCGGTTATCATCAGATTTTCATGGCTAAGGAAGATGAGGAGAAGACCGCTTTTATCACCCCATGTGGTATGTATTGCTTTTTGTGTATACCTTTCGGGTTGAAAAGTGTTGGTTCTACTTTTACAAGAGCAGTCCAGATTGGTTTTGAGCCCCAGCTACACAGAAATATGGAGGCTTATATTGATGAAATAGTGGTCAAAACCAAGGACAAAGCTACGCTCATATCAGACCTAGAAGAAACATTCGCCAACCTATGCAAGATCAACATGAAGCTCAACCATGAGAAGTGTGTGTTCGGTGTCCCATCTGGCAAACTTCTTGGGTTCTTTGTATCTCAACGAGGAATCGAAGCAAATCCCGACAAGATCAAAGCAATTGAGCAAATTGAAGCCTCAAAACGAGTCAAAGATGTGCGTCGTCTTGCCGGCTGTGTTGCCGCTCTGAGTAGGTTAATTTCAAAATCGGCCGAGCGCGCCCTGCCCTTTTTCAAAATCATGAAGAAGGCAAGTCATATGAAACGGACTCCAGAAGCGGAGCTAGCGTTGCAGGATTTAAAGAAGTATCTCTCCTCTCCACCAGTCCTAGTCGTGCCAAAACCACAAGAACCGTTGCTGCTATATCTAGCGGCAACAAATCAAGTGGTGAGTGTTGCGCTAGTGGCTGAAAGAGAAGTTGATGAGGAAGTAGAGGCAACAGTAGGGCCGCCAAGCGACGAGCCAAGACATTCCCCAGCAGGGTCTGGTGCCAGCGAAAAAGGATCTGCGCAGTTAAAGGAGACAATCCAAAAGAAGAAGGTGGTGCAGTGACCAGTCTGTTTTGTCAGTTCCTTGTTGCAGGGGGCTTGATCGAGATATTCTAGTGTGCAAAAGTTTCTCTTCGGCCTTCTTGTGTCCTCGAGTAAGTCGTGCCATTACTTCCAAGCACATGAGATCACCGTTGTCACCCACTTCCCGCTGCAGCTGATCTCACGGAACCCAGAAGCTACCAGCAGGATTGTGGAGTGGGATTTGGAACTATCAAGCTTTGGTATCAAGTTTGAAAGCACTTCGACTATTCAGAGTAGGGCCATGGCGGACCTCATTGCAGAGTGGACCCGAACGCGCGATGAAGAAGTTCCAGAATCGACTCTCCCCGGTAAGGAAACCGATCAAGAGTGGATCGTGTATTTTGAAGGAGCTTTCTTGCTGCAAGGCGCCGGTGCCGGAGTGCTGTTTGTCGCACCCACCAGAGAGCACCTTAGATATGTGGTTCAAATGCACTTTCCCCGAGAGAGATCAACGAACAACACTATTGAGTACAAAGGACTACTTGCCAGTCTTAGGATCGCGACAAACCTTGGGATCAAGAAACTTATTGCTAAAGGTGATTCTCAGCTTGTCGTCGGACAAGTGAACAAAGATTACCAGAGCCCATTGATGGAAGCTTGTGTAGATGAAGTAAGGAAGTTGGAAGAACATTTTGATGGCATGCAAATGGAGCATGTTCCACGTGCAAAAAACAGCATTGCCGATGGCCTATCAAAGTGTGCTGCCCTAAGTTACTTGTGGAACCAGGAACTTTCATGCTCCAACTAACTCAACCCTATGTGACACCATCAACTCGACAAGAAAAGAGGAGGAAGTTAAGTTCCGGCAAGTACTTCCCCGTAGAGCTCCCGGAAGATGCCGGCGAGGAGGTTGCCGGAGAGAACGGCAGGCTTGTCGGTGAGTACTACGCTCCGACAGGGTCCCCAGCTCTTGTCGTGGAAGCACACGCTCCCGCCAGGCTTCCGGGGTGCAACGCGCTCCGACAGGTCCTCAGGCCCTTACTGTTGAGGCGAATGCTACCCCGGCAAAGGATATGCCTTTAGTCCTCATTGTTGAGCCCCAGGCTCCAGCACGGGCATAACACATCATCCGTTTCCTTCAGACATGAGAACTTATCGGGGAACAAGAAGAAGCAGAGAAAGTAGCCCTCCGGTCTAATATGTACCAGTTCGTGGATAGCATCCTATATAGAAAGAGGTTGAACAGTGTGAAACTCAAATGTATTTCCCGGGAAGATGGACTGGAGTTGTTGGCAAAAATACATGGAGGCATATGTGGCACCCACATAGGATCAAGAGCCCTTGCCGGGAAGGAATTCCGGCAAGGCTTATTTTGGCCCACTGCTCTCTAGGATGCAACGGCATTAGTAACCAAGTGTGAGGCATGCCAGTTTCATTCGAAGAGATTACATCAACCAGCTCAAGCACTTCAAACGGTCCCTCTCTCCTGGCCATTTTAGGTCTAGGGGCTTGACATCTTGGGCCCCTTTCCCCGCGCTTCCAGGGGCTTTGAGTACTTGTATGTTGCAATCGACAAGTTCACAAAGTGGCCAGAAGTGGAAGCAGTGAGGAAGGTGACAACACAGTCAGCCGTCAAGTTCTTCAAGGGACTAGTTTGTCACTTTGGTGTTCTCAACAGGATCATCACTGATAATGGCACACAGTTCACGAGTCGCACCTTCATGCAATATGTCCAAGACCTTGGTAGCAAAATCTGTTTTGCTTCTGTTACCCACCTGAGGAGCAACACCCAAGCGGACAGGGCTAATGCTGAAGTGCTGCAAGGCCTCAAGACAAGAACTTTTGACAGGCTTCACAAGTGCGGAAGGCACTGGATTGATCAGTTTCCGGTGGTTCTTTGGTCAATCAGAACGACACAAAATCTGTAACAGCCCGGGACCGACACTCCAGAAGATTCTAGAAGATTCCCCTTTCTTTCCATTCTCTTCTGTGTTTTGTTTGTGGGTTGCATTCATCATTCACATCATTTGCATCATTTGCATAGCATAGGCGTTTTGTCAACATGAGTTTTCAAACTTGCATCCGTTCGTAGTTGCTGGTTTCCTCTGTTTGTTTTGTTGACCATTTCGAGACCAACCACACATGCATGCGCCCGCACCATCGTTAAAATATTGGTTTTAAAGTGTGTGCAAAATATTCTTTGATTGGGTTGAAACTTGGCGTGCGGTCATATTATACCGTAGGTAGACCGCGTGCCAAATTTCGTCGCATTCCTAGTGCCTTCCCTATATAAACCCCCTTGGAGAGAGCCCCGTCACTCTCTAGGGTTTCCCCCATGTAAAATTGCAGCCACACCCCTAGAAAACCCCACCTACTAGCCCTCCTCCTCGAGATTCTGCAGCCCCAACCATTTGCCCGTTTTTGGCCCTCGGATCGCGATCTAGAGGCTGAAATTCATCCAATTCCCCACCTACCGGACATGTCCGGCGGACAATCCGGACAATGTCCGGCCGACCAAAGAGCCCCGAGCTCCCGCAGCCACAGCCGCCATGGACGAGCAGCCCCACCGGCCGGCCCCTCGCCGGAGCCGATGCCGCCTGTCGCCGTCGAAGCCGGACCTCCTCCCTCTCCTTTCCTCTTCTCCTTTCCGTTCTCTCTTCCCCTAACCCCCCCTCTCCATCTTCCCTGTCCAGGCCGCCATGGGAGCCCGAAGCTCTGCCGCCGCCGGGAACGGACGGATCTGGGCAGCCCCGACCCAGATCCGCCCTTACCGGACCAGCCCCGTCGCCCTGCTGACCCGCCAGAGTCCGCAGCCGTCGCCCCTTGCCATGACCTCACAATGCCTCCTGCTAAATTGCGGGAGCGAGGAGGAGGACGAGCGCCCGTCGCCCGTCGCCCTCGTAGGCCTCGCCCCTCCTTCGGCCCAGCCAGCCGCCTGGCCCATGATGGCCCAAGGTGAGCCGCCTGCCCTATTCCCCGCCCGATGTGAAGGTTCTTATGTTGCGCCCTCTGTGATCTGTTAGGCCACCTGCAGATTCGGCCCGATTCGGTTTTTTTCCCTCCGCAGTAAATTTGTTAATTACCTGTGGATTTTAAGAATTACAGAAAAAACCCTATTTTAAAAATGCTGATATATAATTAACCGTGCATCACATGTAAAAACTTTATATATGAAACTTGACTAGAATTTCGTGGAGATTCACAATTTCCAACTCTCTCATGTGTTTAAAATGCTTAAACTTGCTATTTGAATCATTTTGTTTAATGCCACATTAATTGCATTGCGCATGTTTATTTAATCGTGCATCGAAATTAATCCAACAAAATATTTTAAATATTCATATTATTTGTAGCGCATTTTCCTGCATGACAAAATGTGCGATGTGGTATTTGCATCTAATGTGCATTCATATTGGCTAAAAGGGTTTATTCCATTAACTCGCATAATCAATTGTGAAATATTTTCCTACTTCAACCTATCATATTATATATGTTTCCGGGGTAGAAAAAATCCACAAAAATGCATTTAGTTTTGCCATTTGAGCATTTTTGTGCACACGTCATTTTTGCTGTGATGCCCTTTTGTCTATTTCGTGTGATTTAATCCATGCATGATATGAAATAATTTTGAACATGAGATATGCCATGTGATATGTGCACTAGCCCTGGTCTTTTTGCTTGACATAGAAGTGCATGTTTAGGTGTTGTTTTCTTGTTGTCAACATGCTATAAAAATGTGTTGTTTTGAGATGATAAAATATTTCTAAGTCTGGAATCTGTAACGTTTTGTTGCTGTCTTGCCATGTGTTTTGCTAGCGATCTAGAACCCCTTTGGGGTATGTGTAATGGAGTTATTTGTAGTTGATAATGCCCTTTAGTATGCTGTTAAGTTTCATGCCATAATATGACCTGTAACTTATAGTTTTATGGCTGTCAATATGCCTTTGTGATAAAAACTGCACTGTCAAAAACTGGGTTATTTTCACTAAGTCTGAAAACTGCTTAGTTCAATATACCATGTTGTAAGCTACCTACCATGTGATCCATGCCTCTTTTGAATATGATATGGGAAGATGAAATGAAGTGTGTGTTATGTGCTACTGCCCCATGCTTAGTTGTGCATGTTAGAATCTTGTAGCTTGTTGTTTTCATGCGTGCAAAATGCTAAGTTGTTGTTTTGGGCAGATTTTAACTAAAACTTGTGTTGGTAGTATTTGTTGAACCGTAGCTCCGTTTTGAACATGTTGCATATGAGACTTCCTTAGAATCTCATGTAGTTTCACAATAACTTGCTGCATTCATGATTTGAAATGTTTGTGATGGTATTTTCCATGCATTTGCATTCATGACACATGCATCTTGTGTTGCTCATATCTATTAGGCCGTAGCTCCGTTTGAGATGTTCCATATATGTAAATCGACTAGAATGGCATGTAGAATGGCATGGTATAATTTATTCTGTCGTTTGACTAATATAAAATATGATTAGTTCAGATCTGGACCAATTTCGAAATTAACATATGTGGTCGTTTCGGAAATACTATAAGTTGTTTCCGACCTCATTTAAGATGCCTAGATAGTGTAGTGTACTTATGCTTCACCTCTTGCCATGCCTAACAACATTTAAAATTGATGTGTACCTAAACGGGAATGAACTAAATAATTCGAACGTGGAGTTTCGTCAATATGCAACTCGTTGCATATTGAACTTCACTTAATGTGTAGTAGTTGTTTGTTGTTCTTGCCATGTCATGCCTTGCATATTAAAC
Organism: Hordeum marinum; assembly: GCA_022496015.1. Classification (NCBI taxonomy): domain Eukaryota; kingdom Viridiplantae; phylum Streptophyta; class Magnoliopsida; order Poales; family Poaceae; genus Hordeum; species Hordeum marinum. The sequence continues at coordinate 130,640,552 of CM039676.1, read as the reverse complement.
CGAACATGCATCATATTTGTTTGTGCATCGTGTCATGCATATGTTGTGGTGTATCTTGTGTTGATTGTTTGTTTTGGATTGCTTCTTCTCGATAGAGTTTCGAAAGAGTTCAGAGTGTGAGGATTCATTCGACTACGTTGGCTCGTCTTCTTCATGGACTCGTTCTTCTTCCAAGCGGGATCTCAGGCAAGATGACACATTTCCTTGGATACCATTACTATCATTGCCATGCTAGTTGTCCCATTTTTTTATCGTTATGTCTCGCTACCTACAACTTTTTATCAAGCCTCCCAACATTGCCATGAAAGCCTCTAACCCTCCACCTTCCCAGCAAACCTTTGTTTGGTTATGTTACCGCTTGCTCATCCCTTATAGCATTTGTAGGTGGAGGTGCAATTGCTTCCATGTGACAACATGGACATTCTTTTGTTATCACAATATTATTGCTATTTAATTTAATGCACTTATACACTTGGTAAAGGATGGAAGGCTTGGCCTTTGCTCGGTGTTTTGTTCCACTCTTGCTACCCTAGTTACTTGTGAACCGGTGTTATGTTCCATAATTGAGCGCTCCTAACATGCTCGGGGTTGTTATGGGGACCCCCTTGATTTACGTTTTGGGATAAGACTTATCTGGCAAGGCCCAACATTGGTACTACATTTGCCTAATAATTAATAAAATTGCATAAGGACCCACCGGCACCCGCGGATCTTAATTAACAACCTGGGCCAGTGCTCCACATGAGTGTTGGTCCAATCTAGAGTCATGTGCGGGGCCAACCCGGGGCAACTTGGGAGATTTCTATCAGGCCACTGTACGCTGCGCTCATCTGGTCGTGTCCTGAGAACGAGATACGCGGCTCCTATCGGGTTAGTCGACACGTCGGGCGGCCTTGCTAGATTTGTTTTACCTTACTCAAACTTATTGAATGAGGAATTCCGATTATTCTTCGGGCTATCTTGAGGTGGTGGATTTCCTATGGAATTGCCTAGGAAGATCACGAGATCCGTGGTCGAGGTTATTCCCGCTGCGTGTGGTTAATTTGTGATGGATGAGTTGGAGCACCCCTGCAGGGTGAAATCTTTCGGAAAGTTGTGTCCGCGGTTATGTGGCAAACTTGGATACATTGTTTAACACCCGATCATAGTAAACTTGAAGTAAACTCAAATAAAATACACCAAACGTGTGTGTAACCATGATTGTCTCTTCTCGTGAGTCCTTATCCGAGAGAGAACATGGTGGGGTTATGTTTGATGTAAGTAGGTGTTCAGGATCAGTTAGTGATCATTACTAGTTCACGTTCATTATGTGTAGACCACCATACTTTACTTTCTGTGTCATAAGTTAGCCACTCAAATAACTGCTTAGTCGCTTGCTACAGCCTCACCACTTAACCATACCTCACCTATTAAGCTTTAATAGTCTTGATAACCCTTGGAAATGAGATTGCTGAGTCCCTGTGGCTCACAGATTACTACAACAATAGTTGCAGGTACAGGTAATGCAATGCTTTCATGTGAGCACGGTGTTTGTTTGATTTGGAGTTCTTCTTCTTCATCAATCTAGGAAGGGTTCCAGGCGGCAGCCTGGGATAGCAAGGATGGATGTCTTTTGTCGTTTGTATTCGTCCATAGTTGGACCCTGCTCCTATGTATGATGTTTGAGTATGTTGTTGTATTGATGTGATCTTGATGTAGCTTGTGGCGAGTGTAAGCCAATTCCATATACTCATCTCTTCCGTACATGTACTTGTAATAATATCCATTCTTGCAACACGACGAGATGCGCTTCTATCCCTGTTGAGGCCCTCGTGCCGAATAAGGATAGGACCGCATCTTGGGCGTGACAAAATTGAGCTACCGTCCAGACACCCTTCTCCCTTGTCTATGGGGCGGAGGCCGTTCTCCGCACGGAACTCATATACGGGTCGCCTTGAGTGCTTGCTTATGATGAGCTAGAACAAGAGCAGTTGCGACAAGACCACATGACACTCCTTAAGGAAGACAGTCTTCAGGCTGTTGTGAGAGTTGCACGCTACCAGCAAGCTTTATGCCGCTACCATAGCCACAAAGTTAATGCCAGAAGTCTTGGGGAAGGCAACCTTGTTCTTCGGCGAGTTCAGTCCGCCAAGAATTCTAACAAGTTGAAGCAGAAGTGGGAAGGCCTTATCAGGTAGTGTGAGTCACCAAGCCTGGCGCAGTCCGCTTGGAGATCGAAGATGGCATCCCAGTGAGAAACTCCTCGAATATCGAACACCTTCGCAATTTCTACCCATCAGGCACGGTTGTCAGGCCTCCCGGCAACCACCTTTTGTACAAGAATTGCTGCTAAAGCATGTAATCCTTGGTAAAAAGCCAGGGTCAGAACCTGTGTGTAGTTTAATAAAGATAAGTGTTCCATAATCTTGATCGATTCTTGTGTTTACTTATGTCAATGTTTGTTTGAAGTGTTGCATTGCACTTAATCTCGGCAAGGGCTAACGGACCGCCAAGGTTCCATATCCATATTTTCTCTTCTTTCTTTTTCTCAAAGGACAGAAGGTCACCTCGCATGCAGCTTTGCTGGGGGGGTACAGATACCTATGAGCGGCGTCCCAAAAAAACTTGCCGGAGGGAGCACGGAAAAAAAAGCTAAGTTGCAAAAACCCCAAGTAAATTCTTGTCGTGAATTTAATTTCCTTGGGTGATTTCGGCTTATTTAAAGAAAACCTGAAGGCACAGGAACCTTGCCGCGATTGGCTGCGCCCTCACCGTGTTTGGGACCGCTCGATGACTTAATTGGTCGCGCTCGCGCTCCTTGTTTCGTTTCGAGTCCTCTCAATGACTCAAGTGACAGCGCTCGCACCTTTATTCTGTTTGGAGCGAGACCAACACCTTGAACCGATGTACCAAGGATGCCAAGGTATCTTGCCGGTAGTAGCACCGCCAGCAGGCTACTAAGAACCCGCTCCTCGAAGAGCTTGCGGTAGGGCTACGCACGCCGGCAAGAGTTTTCCGAGAAGGCGTAGGGAAAGTTCCATACACAGAAAAGCTCTAACAAGGAAGATAATACGCAGTCATTCAAAATAGGGTGAAGTTTACATGAGATATTGCTTTTTCCTAAGTACATCTTTATTTGACTTTCTCCCCTAGAGGAAATTACAAGAAGAAAAGGATGGAAAGGAGAGGCGGGCTACAAGAAGAAAAAGATGGCGAGAGGCCCCCGGCCTAACCCCTCTCGACCAGCACTGCATGGAGGAGCAGGGCTGCCAGATGGGCAGGCAAGAACCTGGCCCCTCCTGGACCAGCATTGTGTGGAGGAGAGGGCTAGCGTGGGCGAAAAGGGGGATGGGCCCTAGAAGCCGAAGTCCACGGGCCTGCCAGAAGACCCAGCTAGAAGATGAGGCAGTGCCCGGGACTAAGGCCCCCGGCAAGGACATCCTGCTAGGAGGGGGAGAGGCGTGAGGTTGGTGATGATGTGTGGCCGGGGGTAAATCCAAGCTCGACTCATCAGGCTCTGACTTGACTACTCGAAGACCAGACTCATCGTCCCTGTCTTCACCGCTGTCCTCCTCATCACTCTCGCCCGAGAACAGGCTTTCGGCGCTGCTCGAGATCTCTTCGCAGCAGCTAAGACGGATGCCAGAGCGCCCATAAATCTTGATGCAGAGCGTATTGGCCTTTGTCATTTTAAAGCGAAGGACATGCCCCACCTGGAGGTTGGCGCGGGCGAAGGTCTTCCAGCCGCGCCTGAGAAACATGACGCGGTTCGCTGGGTACTCAACGTTTACCCGCGTCACGCCATTATAGTAACCAGCCACCCGTAGCCACAGGATTTGTGGCTCGTCGCCCTCCATTGCCCTGGCAAAGAGGCGATGGAGGCTCAGATGACTCTGGAGGGGACCGGCCAGCTCGAAGACGAAATCGAGCACCGTCCCCTCAGCATGGGTCTCCTCAATGGAGAGGCCTGGCATCGGAGGAGGGGGTGGAGCATCGCTCCGCCTCCCCCGACCTTGACCTCCATGGTGGCCACGACCCCTCGCGCCTCTTCCACCGCGCGAGCTCGAGCCACCCTCCGCCTCCATGGCTAAAGCAGCGGCATGATCCCGATGAGAGCTCCTCCTCGAAGTGGAGGACGATGGTCGCCCCTGCCCCCTATTCATGGCTAAGGGAGAGCTCTACCTGAAGGTTGGGAAGGCGTGGAAGGGCGAACTATGGAGGTCTGTACTCGGAAGATGGAAGGAGGATGAATGAGCATCGCCCTCACTAGTCCCCAATTTATAGGGGGGAGCGCGGGGGCTGGATCACCCACACTCCAAAGGACGCCGCCCACCTCCTCCAATAGCGGCGCCCTCGATCACGGGGCGAACAGCAACCGCCCTGTTGCCCCAATCCCTGGCATTGTAGTTACTGCTCTTCCTACGGACTTTAAATCATGGGCGCCCATTGCTGGCTCCCCACAATGCATGCGGCGCGCATGGCAGAAATGACCTAACGCGGTAATTAAAAATTTGAAGGATGCACCGCACACGTATCCCACGTCCCGCATTCAATGAGCATCGTGGGGAAGCGTAGCGAGCGCAATGATCACCACCGCAAGGCCCTGCCACGCGTGCCCGTGCATTAATTGGGCCTAGCCCAATAGTGCCTCGCGATGTGTGTGGCCCAGGCCCGGGGGCTCTTGTCGGTGCACTAGAGTTTTGGGCTCTCCAGTGCCCCTTACGCATGCACGGGCAGTAGTAGCCACCCTGGCAGCAAGGCCTAGCAGGGACTTGCCAGATACCAACACAGGAGAATCAAGACCACTGGCAAGGTCTTCCTGGGAGGGCTATTGAACCCCTAGGCAAAGCAAGGCCCCGACAAGGCAAGGCTACGGCAAGGCGAAGCCGTGGCAAGGCCCCGCCAGTGCACGGGCCAGGTGTCAATCCACCTAGATGCATGTCGCGGGGTCGATGTTGGAGGGGGCTAAGCGGTGCCGATGGGACAAGCTCCCATCCCGTCCCACTGACGGACAGAGATGCATGATGGTGCATTGAATGCGCCTGTCCTACTCCGTCAGTGTTAGGTATGATAGCACTGTAGCTCTGTACACCCCGTGTACACACTGTACGCCACTGTTGGGATCCCCTTCAGAATATAAAAGTAGGCCCAAGGTGATACAGTGGAGGACTTTTCATCTTTTGGGACTTTCTAGCTCACACGTGTGGCAGCTGCTCATAGCGCTCCTGTAGCTAGAACCCTAAGAACACTCTCAATACAACCAAGCAGGAGTAGGGTTTTACGCATCCGTGCGGCCCGAACCTAGGTAAAGATCCCTGCATGATGTTCATCAAACTGGCTCTTTGTACGAGCCTTCCCCCACCGAACCTAAAGGGGTCCCTACGATCCCATAGTTTTTTGTTCCCACAACAGAGACTCTCTCCCCCTCTCTTCCGGTGGCGTCGGAGTGTCATCGGGGGAACCATCTCCGCGGTGATCGTCTTCATCAACATCATCGTCTCCGTCACCTTCCTTCATCTATCTGCGGCGGCCCACCCTCCCACACCCCGCTGTAATCCCCTACTTGAACATGGTGTTTCATGCCACATATTATTAATCAATGATGTGTTTTCGATCCTATGATGTTTGAGCAGATTTACGTTGTCCTTTGGGTTGATTAATGACCTTGATTCATTTGAGTCTATGTTCTATTTTAGTGCTGTCCTATGGCGCCTGTCGTGTCGCGCACACATGAGGGAATTCCTGTTGTAGGGTTTGCAATATGTTCATGATTCGCTTATAGTGTGTGGTTAGAGTATAGAAGCTTACACCTGAGTAAGGGGGTTGTTTGCGTATGGGAGTAAAGGGGACTTAATGTTAAATGCTATGGTTGGGTTTACCTTAATGATTTCTAGTAGTTGTGGATGCTTTCTAGAGATCCAATCATAAGTTCGTATGATCCAAGTATGGAAAGTATGTTAGTTCATGCCTCTCCTTCATATAAAATTGCAAGAATGATTACCGATCTTGTTATCAATTGCCTAGGATGATTCCGCACACCATACCATCATTATTCCATAGTCACTATTTGTAATATATTGTGATATATTCTAAGTATATTTAGTACAACAACTATTTTTCATATTTTTGTTCTCCAATATCATGCAAAGCTATCCTCTATATACCCACAACATAGTTTTATTTCTCATTACTAGATAGGAGCAAACATTTGGTGTATGTAGAGTCGTATCGGTGGCAGATGAGACTTGCGAGAATACTGATCTCACATTTAGCTCCTTGTGTGTTCAATACTCCATACTTATCACTTCCATCCTTGGAAAGTGCTACGATGAGTCCTTGCACTTGGGGATTATCAGCGCACACCCAACAGGGTCAAAATCAGCTCCATAATGCTCTTAGGAATGGAAAGCAGTTTCTCTAGCAACCACCACTTCGTTTGGACACACGAGGGATATCAACTGTCATATATGCAAAGGTGGAGGGCACTTTATGAAGCACTTCCAAAATAAATGTGCATTCATTGTGCGGGAAGATGGTGAGTACTTCACAGCTAATGATTTGGATGAAGATACATGTGCTATGCTTACCAATAATAATGCAAGTGACACTAAGGAGCATGACACGGAGGAGATACATATTAATGTTGGGTTGGAAGATCGGTACCTAAGATTTGTAACCATGCGAGTACTTAGTGCCCAGGTTGGGCATGCTGATATGCCTAAACGCCATAATCTTTTTCAAACTAAGTTCATTGTCAAAAGGGCATTTCGTTCGTCTGATCACTAATGGTGAAGCTGAAATAATTTGGCAAGTATAGAGATGGTAGAGAAGCTTTGCCTCACCACTATGACACACACCCATCCATAATACATCCAATGGTTCAACGATTGTGGTAAGTTGAAGGTAACACGTCACATAAGATTCCACTTTACACTTGGTTCATATCATGATTATGTTGACTACGATGTAGTACCTATGCGACCTTGTACTTTATTATTAGTTCAACATTGGCAATATGATAATAGTGTTACCCATCATGGTAGAACAAATTCATATACTCTTGTGTTTGAAGGGAAAACCATTAACTTGCTTCCTATGTACCCGAATGAATTAATAAATCATGAGAAAACTAAAGCAATGGATCATACTTCACATAGTTGAAAGCACATTTGCTCCCTTGGTGGTTTTGGTAATTTATAACAACATATAAGTCATTGAAATAATGTTTCCACCAAGTATATTTCAGGAAATGTTCAATGATAGGATTGGCAAAAGGATTGTGGAGATTGTGGAATACCCCAAGATGCAAGGAAATAGGTTGACAAAGTTTAAAGCAGAGGACTCTACATTTTATATTTGTAAGAAATCACTTTGAGTCCATAGGAAAGCCAATACTATTAAAAGGGGGTAAGGTTTTGTTGGTGAACAAAATGCTCATATGTGCACAAGTAATGGTAACCCAAAACAGCCACAAACTCTCCCACCAAAGTCTGGCCAAAGCCAAATATTCAAAATTGGTGCAACCAACATTTCCATCCTGGTGCCACTGATTCTCAACCTCAGACAGACTCAACCAAACCCTAGCCACTTTGGTGCAACCAATTCCATACGGGTGCCACCGAGTTTAGGTTGATAACTTTCCGTTATGCAAATTCACAATATCAGTACCACCGAGGTTGTTGGATTGGCATCACCGAGGATGATAATCTGACCATTGGTCACCTTATCGGTGCAACCGAGTATCCTATATCAGTCTCACCAAGATTCAAAAGTTGCCACCTTTTGGTCACTTCGGTACCACCAAGATTAACACATCGTTGTCACCGAGTTGGTCATTTTGTGTGTAATGGTTGGATTTTTGGGGATGCCTATATATACCATTTCACCACCACCTACTCGAGAGAGAAGGACTCAGAACTATTCCATACTTGCCCCATCCAGATTTTCTAAGAGAGAACCACCTAGCCTGGTGTTGAGGTCAAGATCTTCCACTCCAACCATATGGACCTTTATTTCTATCCTCCCCAAGTTGGTTTCCACCAATCTCATCTCTTCCACCAAGCCAAATCTGTGAGAGAGTGATTGTGTGTCGAGGAGTCTATCATCTTGAAGCACAAGAGCAAGGAGTTCATCGTCATTACCGAGCCTATTACCTTTTGGAGGGTGGTGCCTCATAGATTGGTTGGGTGTTGCTTGGGAGCCTCCTACTTCGTGTTGTGGAGTTGAACCAAGAAGTTTGTACAGGCAAGAAGATCGCCTAGTTCATGAAGATCCACCCATAGTGGGGCTAGTCCTTCGTGGATGGAAGCCGTTATGGAGTTTGTCAAGGTTGCTACTTCATGGACCCTTATGGGTGGAGCCCTCCGTGGACTCTCACGATTGTTACCCTCCGTGGTTTGAAGACTCCATAAACATGGATGTACGATAGCACCACCTATCAGAACCACGGGAAAAATCATCGTGTCTACAATTGCGTTTGATCTTCCTACCCTATCCCTTCTACTCATGCTTGTTGTTATTTTCCGTTGCTATACATTTAGACATGCATGTGTAGGGTGTACTTGACTTGCCATAATTGCTAATACTGCAAACACTAAAATTTTGGAAAAGGCAAATAAATTATTTGGTCAAGTAGTCTAATCACCCCCTATAGACATATTTTCGGTCCTACAAGTGGTACCAGAGCTTTGTTTCCATTGCATTGGTCTCACAACCTAGGAGAGTATGGCGTCTAGTGAGGGAACTTATCACCATAAAGGTTCGTACTTTCATGGCATTAATTTTGCTAGTTGGAAGCATAAAATGAAAATGCATATTCTTGGTCATAACCCCGTCGTTTGGGCTGTTGTTCGTGTTGGCTTGCAAGGTGAGTTCTTTGCAGATGGAAGGGAACCTGATCGTGAAGCGACCGCGGATGAGTTGAAGATGTTGCAACTCAATGATCAAGCATGCGACATTCTCTTCAACTGTCTATGCCCTGAAGAATTCAACCAAATCAGCCATCTTGAAAATTCAAAAGAGATTTGGGATACTTTGGTTCATATGCATGAAGGAACTGAGTCCGTGAGAGAATCCAAGTTGGATTTTGTTCAAGGTCAGCTTGACAAGTTCAAGATCAAGGATGGTGAAGGAGTCGCGGAAATGTACTCTAGGCTAGCTCTCATCACAAATTCATCATCAAGAAGATACTTAGAGCTTTGGATGAGAGATACGACACTATGTGCACATTGATCCAAATGATGCCCAACTACCAAGATCTCAAGCCTACAGAAGTCATTGGATGGATTGTTTCTCATGAGATTACACTCAAAGACAAGTAAGAGCTTCATCACTAGTCTAGCGGTGCTTACAAAGCCACAAGTGATTCTCCCGCAACTTCAAGCAACAGCCTTGTCACCAATGAAGTGATAAGCCTCATGGTCAAGAAATTCAAAAAGTTCTACAAGAATAGAGGCAAAGAAAGGACCTACAACTCAAGATATGATGAGAAGCGTTCGTCAAGTAGTGACCAAAACTGCTATAGTTGTGGGAAGCCCGGACACTACTCCAATGAGTGCACGGTTCCTTACAAGAGAAACGAAGAGTCACCTAGAAGACAAAGCTAAAGAGACGAGTCACCTCGAAGAGAGATGAGTAGAGATGATCGTTATGAACAAAGACCCTCAAGGAGAAGTAGGGACTCAGAGAAGAAGGACAAGTACACCAAGAGCTACTCAAGAAGAAAACATCAAGCTCATGTTGGTCAATGGGTTTCTGGCTCCGACTCCGACAACCACTCCGAGAGAAGCTATCACTCCAACTCCGACTATAGGCAAGATGAAGGTGTTTCCAGACTTGCACTAGTGACTACTAACTCCTATGATATATTTGATTCACCAAACGAAGGGAGTGGAAGTTGCTTCATGGCTAAAGGCCCCAAGGTATCACACCCCGAGTATCTCGATTTCAGTAGTGATGAAGATGACTTGTTAATTGAAATGACTTGCTATTTGACAGATCAAGTAATGATAGTCAAAATGAACTTGCTAGTACTCACTCTAGGGTAGATAAGGCATGTGTTGATGATAAGTTGGAAATAGAATGACTAACTCAAGAACTAAAAACTCTTAAGTTAGCTCATGAGTCAACTCTAGAAGACAATAGAGAGCTTGTAAGGACACATGAGAACCTATGCTTCAAGAATCTCAATTTAGAGCAAGAGCATGAGTTCCTTAAAGGTATCAATGATGATCTTCGAAACAAGACTTCCTCTTATCTAGACAAGCGACTTATCTTATCTACACTCATGCCTCAAGTTAAAACTAAGCAATCTAGTAAAAAGGCAAGAAAGGTTCTTCATCTAGTAGCAACAATAAAAATGCTTAACCCAATGATGTTGCTTCTAGTAGTTCTATTAATTCCACTAATGATAACGCTTGAGCAAGAAAATGTTTTATTGAAAGGATTATAGAAAAAGGTATCTACAAGAGTCTTGTCGGGTGTAAGCAATTTGAGGAAATTGTACGCAAGCACGGAGGATACCGGAAGAATCGTGGTGTTGGCTACTTCAACGCAAATGGACTTGAATGGGAACAAGGCCAATACCCCGAACCCAAGTTTGTTCCTCAAAATAGAAGTATGAAAATACTCTTCCCAAGGGGACAAACACTCAAGATAACCTTCCACCACAAGACCACAAGCTCAACGGCAAGAACAAGCTTCAAGAGGACATTGACTCATATGAAGATGAATCCCTTGCTTTGATGGAGTGGGTTCCCAAGGCTACTTCAAGATCAACTTCTACAAAGGCTACTACAACACCAAGGATCCCCATAAACTTGATGTGGGTCCCCAGGAATAAGAACTAGAGAGTTCTTGAGGGGTGACTCCGCCAATGAAATTCGCTCATATTCATTACTGGAAAGAACTATTTGCAAACAACATCAACTCTATGCAATATTTCAAGGAGTCACACATTCCCTCAAGGGTAAGCAAAGGACAAGGTAATCAACAAATGAATGGAGATCATAACATATGCTTTGCACTCCATGTCCATAGATATCCTTGTATTTGTCTCTTGTATGTTGGGACTAACCCATGTAGGTGAGAAGAGTATGGAAAACAACAACGATGCTCCCAACTCTTTGTTATCTTCATCAACCTTGAGCATCCACAACTACCTCACCAACATGAAGTCTTCATCGACAAAACCCAAGGTTAGTTTATCCCTCTTATGGAGGATTTCACATCGAGGGGGAGCTTTACTCTAATACTTGAGTTAAAGCATCTCTTAGTATGTGACAACATTAAATGCTTTATGTAAAAGTGGTAACCCCACTTGTGCTTAAACGATGAGTATGACCTCTGATCAAGTATTCTTACTTGGCTCCTAAGTCAAATACTCATATGTAGGTGACTTCATCATCGCCCTACTGCTTGTTAGATACTAGTGTGTATGTGCATGTTTGTCATGATTTCATTTGACATCTTATTGTGTGAGCATGTTGTCTGCATTTATTTTCTCATTCGAGGACATCCAATTGTTGCTATTTGGCTCTTGATTTTCTTTTTTGCCAATTGGATGGACAAGAATGCCTAGGACCACTCTTTAGCTATCTATGATTTCTCACCTCATACTCTATTCATGCTGCATCACAAAATTTGAACAAATGCTTTTCGATCCCTCTATGTGTGGAGCACTTGGAGTTCCGTATCGACAAGGACTGACCATTAAAACCTCCCAAGTGCATCTCAGTGCAACCAACCCCAAAATCTCGGTCTCACCGAATGCCTAGGGTTGATCTAGTTTTCTATCTCGGTACTACCAATTCCATATTCTCGGTTACATCGAGTTTCCTTGTTAGCTGATAGTTGAGAAAGTTGATGACACCGAAACTTTAGAATCGGTATCATCGACAGTGAAGGGTATATAAACTGTGGTCTCGAAGGTTCAAAATTTCAATCTTCAGTCGTCCCGCCCCAAACCCTAAGCTTCCGCAGAAGGACCCCCTGGTCATCGCCTAGCCTCCCCGTGCGTATCCACCACTGGGAATCTTGCCATCGACAAGCATCTTCGCCGCCGTCGCCACCGTAGCGGATCCTCCACTGAGCTAGGGTATGGATTCGATGTTTCTTGCGCTCCCAGTCTGATTCTTGTGCAATAAAGTTGATTTTCTATAAGCCAAAGTTTGCGCAGCATTCTATCCATGAGAAAACTCTGTAGATTAGAGAACCATCGATTTTATAGGGTTTGCCTTCCGCCCAATGGAACTCGGTGGAACCGAACTGAACAAATTGGTATCACTGACTTGCGTGTCTGTGTTGCTGAGAATTGTCTCGGTGAGACCGAGTACTTCTTTTCGGTCTCACCGAAAAGAGTGCCAAGTTTCTATTAATGGGATAGTCAGTCTCGGTAGCACCAAATTTTTTGCTTCGACTGTACCAATTTTCATGTGACAGAATGTAAAATCTTGAAAATATTTTGTTCAAACTTCCAAAAATCAGCCTCATTTTGTGATGACTCATCTTCTTCTGCTCCTCTACACTCTATTCACAGGGTCAGAGATGTCTGCTTCATATGATAGTGAGAACAACTTCAGAGAACAGAGTGTTGAGATGGATCCCGGCACTATTCCTGAGCCTAGTTCATTTTCAGATCCAGGCATCCCTAGTTCTCATGGGTTACCTAAAGCTGCTACAAGGACCAGGAAGAGACTGAATTCAGATGCAGAAGATTCAGACTTTGTGCCAGATGAGGTTCTTGCCAAGAAGCAACAGAAGGCTGTCAAGAAGTCAGCCAGTGAGGCCACCTCTTCCAGGAGGGTGGTTGGCAAAACATATGCACCTCCTGAATCTATGAGAGCACCTGAGAGTGCCAGAGCTACAATGACCGTTGAGCCCCCAAAGAAGTCTATACCTAAGACGGCAGGGGAGAAGAAGAAGGCCATAAAGAGGATAATCCATGTTATTAGCAGGCCTACATATATGTTTGAAGATTCAAAGGAGGCAGCTGCTGCTGAAGAGGAGGTAGAGCTAGTTGCTAAGGCCCCTCCCAAGAAGAAGTCAAAGCTTATGGCAGATGCTATGCCTAAGGCTGTAACCACCAAGAGCACCAAATCCAAGAAAACTATTGATGCTGCTGAGAAATACAAGAGGTCATCCAGACAGATTCCTACTTCTGAGAAAAACAAGTGGTCTACCTTTAGAGAAGAAGAGGATGATGACTTGACTGCCTTAATGAAGCTTAGGCCACACCTTCCAGTACATAATGCCAGCTATCCACTTGCTGAAGATATGAAGAATAGGAAGGACTCTGGCTTGAGGGCATGGACAGCTGCTGATCCATATGCCCAAAGGAAGAAAACAGATGTGGACTACAGATTCTATACCAAGGAGCAACAGGATTTCTATGAGACTGTGCTTTTTGACAAGAGTCCACCTGTGAGTGATATGAGGTATGTGGACTGGAAATTCATCAAGGACAATGAGGACTACTTTCCAAGTGTCCAAGATAATTTTCACTGCATTGGATTGGATGAGTTTGTTGGCAGAGAGTTTACTGCTTGGAATGCTGAGATGATCATGCAATTCTACTCCACTACACATTTCTATGGTGATGGTAGGATTGTATGGATGATTGAAGGTGAAAGATATGAGTCCACTGTTGATGAATGGGCTGCCATCTTAGGAGTCCTAGATGCTCAAGATGGAGATTTGTATGTCTACTTAGAATCGAAGGAGAGCCACAATGCTATGGCTAACATGTACAAGGAGATCATTGCTGCTAACGTGAAGTCTCATAGGCTAGGATCAATTTACTTTCTACAGGCTGGCCTCTGCACCATCAACACCATTCTGAGGCATACTTTGATGCCCAAGTCAGGAGATGACAAGATGATCTGAGGCTACTCCATCAATATGTTGATGCACCTTGATAGACACACCAGGATCAGAGTCATGGACTTGATTGTTGACACAGTCAAGAGTGTTGCTGCTAATCAAAAGAGCTCTTGCTGATATGCACCCTATATCCAGATGCTCATGAAATCCAAGTTGGAGAAGCACATATTTTCTTAGATCGTCCCCATTTGCCCCTATAGCCAAATCTCGAGGATAATGTTGTGGTGATGGATGCTGAACATCCCACATCTGCTGCAGCTCAGGCAGAGGCAGAGGTAGTTAGAGGCACTAGTGCTCAAGTCCCTAGATCTAGAAATGAGCAAATGGATCTATTGATATCATCAGTTCAGGGTATGCAGAAGGACATTAAGGGGATTCTGCACAACTAGAACAGTCTTGTGAGGATCTTTGAAAATAGGATCAAGACCCTTACTGATAAGGTGGATGGGCTGACTAAGACAGTCAATGAGCTCAAAAAGCAAATTGACTCAGTGCCTCTTCGTCAGACTTCTTCAGATGATGATGATGATGATGATGAGGATGGATCAACTCTCAAGACAGGCACACAATTTCCTACTCAAGCCAGATCAACCACTGTGCCAGCTCCAAACTTGAGGCCCTCTTCATCAGCTCCTGCTGCTATCACCTCAGCTCCTACTCCATCAGTTTCAGTTCCTCGAGCTGCCACTGCAACTCCGTCCATGATATCTGCAGAGATCTTCACTGACGCTATTCTCTTGACTCCTTCATTAACAACCAGAGGAGATCAGCCCAAGAACGCTTAGATATATGCCTTTGAACTTTTTGGTAACTCGTTGCCAAAGGGGGAGAAGTGTATATAGATCTTTAGGCTTCGAGTGAGAGAGCGTTTTGGTGTTTATTGCTTTTCAAAAACAATTGTCTTTTGGTTGCTTGCCATACACATTCTTTGTATTTGATCATACACTTTCTATGTGATGCTACTACTTCCTATCATCTTAATGCTTAATGAGATGATCTTTCACCATTGCTTGATTGTGTTTTGCTATGATGTTCACTCTAATTATTCTCGCACACCACCAAGTTGTATGTGACATGGAAGAAGTGACCCATGTACCTAATCGATTGTGCATTTGCATTCAAAAGCAAATTCAAAATGATGCACAAATTTAGGGGGATCTCTTGCTTATCACATATTTCTCAAAGCGACGATTATATTCATTGATTATATCATATGTCGAAGCTTTGATCTATATGTTGTCATCAATTACCAAAAAGGGGGAGATTGAAAGCACATTTGCTCCCTTGGTGGTTTTGGTAATTTATAACAACATATAGTCATTGAACTAATGTTTCCACCAAGTATATTTCAGGAAATGTTCAATGATGGGATTGGCAAAAGGATTGTAGAGATTGTGTAATGCCCCAAGATGCAAGGAAGTAGGTTGGCAAAGCTTCAACCAGAGGACTCTTCATTTTCTATTTGTGAGAAATCACTTTGAGTCCATATGAAAGCCAATACTATTAAAAGGGGGTAAGGTTTTGTTGGTGAACAAAATACTCATACGTGCACAAGTGATGGTCACCAAAAACACCCACAAACTCTCTCACCAAAGTCTCTCCAAAGCCAAATATTCAAAATTGGTGCAACCAACATTTCCATCCCGGTGCCACCAATTCTCAACCTCACACAGACTCAGCCAAATCCTAGCCACTTCGGTGCAACCGATTCCATACCGGTGCCACCTAGTTTATGTTGCCAACTTTCTATTAAGAAATTCACAATATCGGTACCACTGAGGTTGTCGGATCAGCGTAACTGAGAATGACAATCTAACCGTTGGTCACCTTATCGGTGCAACCGAGTATCCTATATCGGTCTCACCGATATTCAAAAGTTGCCACCTTTTGGTCACTTCGGTACCACCGAGATGAACACATTGGTGTCACCGAGTTGGTCATTTTGTGTGTAACGGTTGGATTTTTGGGGATGCCTATATATACCCCTTCACCACCACCTACTCGAGAGAGAAGCACTCGGAACTATTCCATACTTGCCCCATCTAGTTTTTCTGAGAGAGAACCACCTACCATTGTGTTGAGGTCAACATCTTCCACGCCAACCATATGGATCTTGATTTCTAGCATCCCCAAGTTAGTTTCCACCAATCTCATCTCCTCAACCAAGCCAAATCAGTGAGAGAGTGATTGTGTGTTGAGGAGTCTATCATCTTGAAGCACAAGAGCAAGGAGTTCATCGTCATTACCGAGCCTATCACCTTTTGGAGGGTGGAGCTTCCTAGATTGGTTAGGTGTCGCTTGGGAGCCTCCTACTTCGTGTTGTGGAGTTGAACCAAGAATTTTGTATGGGCAAGGAGATCGCCTACTTTGTGAAGATCTACCCATAGTGAAGCTAGTCCTTCATGGATGGAAGCCGTTAAGGAATTGTCAAGGTTGCTATTTCATGGACCCTTATGGGTGGAGCCCTCCGTGGACTCCTGCAACCGTTACCCTCCGTGGGTTGAAGACTACATACACGTGGATATACGATAACACCACCTATCGTGACCATGGGCAAAATCATCATGTCGACAATTGTCTTTGATCTTCCTACCCTATCGCTTCTACTCATGATTGTTGTTATTTTCCGCTGCTATACTCTTAGACGTGCATGTGTAGGGTGTACTTGACTTGCCATAAATGCTAAAACTGCAAACACTAAAATTTTGGAAAAAGCAAAAGAATTATTTGGTAGTCTAATCAACCCCCCCCTCTAGACATACTTTCGGTCCTACAGTAGTATGCTTGCTATCAATTCCTGCATTTATCCACTGAGTGTCCCTACTTATGATCTGGACATACCATGTGCTCCAATAGTTCATTTGCGTCCACATAACTCAAATATGGACTCTGTGTGGGATGGAATTTGTCATGGTATTTATAATGTTACGCTCCGATGTGAGAAAAATTGTCATGATATTCATAATGGTGCTATTACAAATTTACCCCGCCCTCATGAGCTAACACTTTTTGAATGGCATATGTTGCATCTATTTTGTTCTTTCTCTATGATGTGTTTTTGATAAACAAAAGCTGATAACGACTTTGTTTTCTAGAAAGGGAGGATGATGTGGGAATAACTATCATAGATACATCTACAACTTTTACACAAGAGATCGTTGATGTAGTTGCACTTGGTACTATGACTAAAGTGTGTGCGAAACAAATAAATGGACAGGTACAATCGCTCATTTCTACATATAATTTATCGGACGAGAATTTGATATTACCCTCATATTCTAGTTTACTATTGTACTTAGGAATAAGGAAATTAGAAAATTAAGTAAAGAGGGGCAATACTCCTTGCATGCATGTGTCTCCATTGTCCCTGCATGCATGGCCTCCACCACCGGACCATCCATTCTATCCATCATGCATGAGGTGCAAAAGGCCAACGCAACAAGAGTCGGGCAATTTTGTTTTGGATATATTGACCAAGAGAAGCAAGATTCTTGGAGCCGAATACTTACACCACAACACGCCAACTGAAGCAAACCGCGACACAGAGTCCAGCCTTCGTACGACCCAGCGTCCAATGGCACAGGCGGACCGACTCGCTGCATGACATTTAATAAATATCTAGTCTAGGTTAGTGTGACCGTAAAGACATCCTATTGGAACCCAAGCTTGTGAGATTTATTCATCTAGCATATTCGCAATTTCAGATTGCTTGGTTATTATTTTCGTGCATGTTCTTCGATTTGCTTGTAGGAAAATTCCCTCGTGGATAGTTCCATAATCTTGTTGGCTCGGTCGTTAACACCATGGAGTTGGTTCAGCGATTGTTGTGGACATCAGTTGTGTACGGTTCTCCCTGTACAGTTGGTAGTCGGATCGTGAGGGTCAAGTCCAAAAAAATCATAGTTATATCTCTCTCATAAAAAGAATGGGTCCCTAGTTCACATTAATGTGAGCATTCCATTTTACTCAAATCTTTTATGCGCTCCACCAACATGTATGTGACATGGAAGAGTAACCTATGATCCTAATTGATTATGCATTTTATCCGATTGCAAAGTTAAAATATTGCACAAATTTAGGGGGATCTCTTACTTATCAGATACTTCTAAGAGAGACGATACTATGCTTTAATTATATATTTTGTCGAAGCTTTGATCTATATGTTGTCATCAATTACCAAAAAGGGGGATATATAAAGCACAATTTGTCCCTAGGTGGTTTTGGTAATTATCAACAACATATAGTACATTTAACTAATAAGACTATCAAGTATATTTCAGGACATTTCAATGAATGGGTTGGATGGGAATTGTGAGAAGGATCCCCTAGATACAATGAACACAAGTTTCCAAGAGCTTCAAGACTCTACATTTTCTTTTATGTGAGAAATCACAATTGAGTCCATAGGAAAAGCCAATACTATTAAAACAGGATGAGGTATTGATAATAATCTTCTTGCTCAAGTGCTTAGAGATTTGCCACCAAAAGCCTCAACCAAACTCCCACAAAAATATTCTATCCAAAACCAAAATTCTAAAAGGGGTGCCACCAAGTTTTCCATTTCGGACCCGCCGAGTTTGCCAAGAAAAAACCTAGAGCCAAAATCCTAGCATCTCGGTACCACTAGTACCTAATCCAATATAGTCCAAAAGTGGTTGCCAACACGCTATAATTGAAGTGTTAAACTTCAGAATTTCTGAGTTTTTCATTTTGGTGCCACTGAGATTTGGATCTCCTCTAGCTCCCCCGAATCGGTCTCACCGAGAACCCAAGAGTTGCAACCTTTTACACTAGTCGATGTAGCCGAGAGTTGGGAAATAATGTTGTAACTGTTTGATTTTTTGAGAAGGCTATTTTTGTAGAGAGAGCACTGAGAACAAGCCAACACTTCCACCATTTGTTTTCTAAGAGAAACCCACGTACTCGTGTGTTGAGATCAAGATCATCCACTCCAACCATATGGATCTTTATTTCTAGCCTCCCCAAGTTGATTTCCACCCAATCACCTTCTTCCACTGAGCCAAATCCCGTGAGATAGTGATTGATTGTTTAGGAGACTATCTTTTGAAGCACAAGAGAAAGGATTTCATCATCTATACACCATCGGTTACCTTTTGGGAGAGTGGTGTCTCCTAGATTGGTTATGTGTCGCTTAGGAGCCTCTGGATCATGTGGACTTCAACCAAGAAGTTTGTAAGGGCAAGGAGATCGTCTACTTCATCAAGATCTACCCCAAGTGAGGCTAGTCCTTCGTGGACGTAAGCCATGGTGGAATAGTAAAGGTTGCTTCTTCGTGGACCCTTTGTGAGTGGAGCCCTTCATGGACTCATGGAATTATTACCCTCCGTGGGTTGAAGCCTCCATCAACATGGACATACAATAACACCACCAATTAGAACCACAAGAAAAATCTTTGTGTCCCCATTGTGTTTGATCTTAATATCCCTACATTTACTTACACTTGCATGTCTTTACTTTCTGCGACTATGCTCGTAGATTCGCATGTGTAGGGTGTGCTAGACTTGCTACAATTGCTAAAGCTTTCCACCGTATAAAATTGGGAAAAGGTTAGTTTTTAATTTGGTCAAGTAGTCTAATCACCCCATACTCAGGACATACTTTGAATCCTACAACAAGACATTGTGTCAAAGACTTTCGTTGATGCCTTCACCAAATACCTGGTGTTGCAAGGCTCAGGCCTCACCCCATACCTCACCGAACTACTCACACATGAAGATCAGGTTGCGAGAAGAAAACATTTTAGAACACATCTTGGGATTTGTTGATTGCAATATATCTTACAATCAATGCCTTGTGTGATGCACGATTACAAGTATGAACTAGATGAGAGAGCATTATGATGTCGGAGATGGCCATGGAGATGAAAATGGTGGTGGCTAGGGTTTGTGGACGAAGATGATGATGAAGAGGTTATGGTTGTCCTCGACGCTATTGTGTTGACAATTCAACATTGTCCCCATTATAAAAGTTGTTCAGGTGGACGACCTGCCTCGATTTCCATGCCAAATAACCGCCCATGCGAGCGTGTGCGGTCGAATGGAGTATCATCTTTGACTCTGGTGGCCTTCTAGCGCCTCATGGTGACTTATTTCTTCTCCATTTTCCTTCCTTTGTTTTCTCCCACGTGATTTCTTCCCTTTTTAGCCCATTTCCTATGAAAAATATGAAAGAGAGGATTTGTGAAATCCTTTGCATTCATTAGTCATTAGTGGCAATATCAGCGCAAACACTCTCTTATAATGAAATATCTCGGTTTAAACATGGTTGAAATGAGTGTCAAAATATCACTCATGAACCACCAGCCTATATTGCTCTCGGTCGCGAGAAAGTAGAAGAAGTAGGGAGTGAGAATGAGCTAGCAAGTTGGGCCCATCCATCAGCGACTCGGCCACGGGCATGCATGTTTGAGTGGGGACGGGTTCTCTAGAAACTGCCTTCCCTCGAAGAAGGTGTACCCCTAGAGTACACCAACGACGCCGCCTTCTCGAGACGCTATTGGGCCGGCCCAGTAGCACATTGCCCGGCCGGTCACCTCCATCTCAATAGAGCCGACGTGCACTTTTATTCATTTTCCGAAATTTTACTCAGCGAGTGACCTCTAGGTAAATTCTTTATTTGCATCTAAGTCCTTCTACTTCACACCCTCACAATTTCTTCATCGTAACTCTGATTCATGTGATTTCAACACTCGTGTTCACCACTGGTCAAGCACTTTCCATTGGACTACCTCTCATTAAAATTGCACATAGTTAAATTACCATATTTCCCTTGGTCCTCTTTAGGCGACTTAGTAGCACTAGAATCCTTCTTGTTGCTACCGGGCACTATCACCCCCCCCCCCGGCTGATAGTCCCCATGTACTAAGGTAAGTCCATTTCTGTAATGTAGACCCTAAGTTTTCACTCTTTGCTTTGGGTTTGTTTGTCGGTTTTTGTCGACGTGTTTTACTCAATTGCTTTACGTGTTGTTATTTACTTCAATAGTACTTCAAATAAGCTATCACTACACTTTGTAATATTTACTTAATAGTATTAGCATCTCTGGAGATAGTTTTTGTAGGCTATTACTATTTCTAGTATACTTTTGTGTCGGGCTAATGTTATAGGTGCACATAACTTCCGTAATAAACTGTAAACCGTATATCAACTTCCTTCATACAGATTGGACAAAGTGCCACATAACCAAATTAACCCGTACAACCACATTTGCCTGAGTGGAAAGGATCTATTTTGTTTATACTTATGTCTCTTTCGAATGTCCCCAAATAGGGAAGGTTCGAGTACTAATGCCTCTGACCCAGGATTACATTCCAAGACTTAGAGAGCCTAGCTGAGTGGATGATCTCAAGAGTGAAGATTCCCGGGGTAAGTTGTGCCACGAAGTGTCAAGGACCCAGATCCCCTCTCTAGAGCTACCCTGTGGGAGATCGGAGACAAGGTTTGAGTGTCATGCTATAAATAGGATCTATTAGACTTAGAGTCTATGGTAGGTAAAGTGTACAACCTTTATAGAGTGTTTGTTTAGAATCTACGTGAATAGTCGTGTCCTTGGTAATGGACATAGTTTGGGGACGTCACACAAGGATTATCTAGTCAAGGATTAACTTTAATAATTGGAGTAACTTAACGTTTAAAACAAGATTGGTGAAGGCAAGAGTTTGGTCCAAGCATCCTGCATTGTGGATGCCAGGACTTGACAATGCTAAAGGCCTTGGGAAAGATGGTCATAAGATTTTAATGAACTAAAATGTTTGTTGTTTTTGTTGTTGTAATGATCATAGTAGGTGTAAAGACATTAGTCTAGTAGTGATCATTGTATGTTATTATTGCTGTTATACATGTGATATTAAAAGTGTTTATAAATTTGTTGCATGGATCACATCGGTTGACGGGCTTTAGTTTAGTAAGTGATCACGCTGAGGACAATCTTTAACTTATCATGGTTGCTTTAGTTATATGGCTAGTTAAATTGTATAGTTTCTTTACTTTTTACCTCGGTAGATAAGACTTCATTTATGTTCATATTATGTTGTAGTTGATATTTCTTAGTGTGAGAGGAACCTCATTCTTGAGTAACTTGCGGTGTTTCTTTGGTGCGGCTGCGAGATATTATTGACTTGCGAGTACATTCAATGTAGTCATAACTTTTAACATGGCCGGGTCACAAGCTATTAAGAAGACTTAATCGATACGGTGTTAGGCGAGAGAGCCCTGGTCAGATCCTTGTGGAATGGAGTGGCGATAGGACCGTGTTGCTACCATTGTAGAAGTTTCCGCTGTAGTCATCTCTAACGTAGTCACCCTGACTACTCAAATTGTTCCAAGCTTGACACCATGTTGAGACTTGGAACACTATAAGTCGATGTTGTAACATATATAAATCAAAAATGTACCCATTATATCAAATGGCTCGTACAATGTTACTCAAGGATTGTAAGAGCATGTGCGAGTTGATTTCCTCGGCTCACGTATGTGGCACCCCACCTGGATATAGTGGTTGTCCACTCTATTCAATAGAGGGTGATACATTTATGAACTTCAATATTAGTCACTTGACACCAAGTAATTTTTTTGGATGAACTGGAAGCACCTATTACCAGGAATGAGATAGATGGCATCATTACTACTAGGAAAGGCCTTGTGAAACCAAATTAGTAGTGGGCCCACTATAGCACCAGCCACTGCTATCGTGGAGAAGTAGCACTAGTGTATAGTAAAATGGACCCACCACTTCTCTTGTCGCAGAAGTGGCAGGCACTATGACGTACACGCCATAGGCATACTGTCTTAAAGATCCTCAGTTCGTGAAAACATTTTGTGGCAGATGGCATCATTCGCCCACTGATATGTCTCCAACGTATCAATATTTTTTTATTGTTCCATGCTGATATATTATCATTCTACGATACTTTTGGGGTATTTATTTCCCAATTTACAATATTTTTTGAGTGCTAACCTATTGACCCAATGCCAAGTGCTAGTTCCTATTTTCTGCGTGTTTTTGCCCTTTCAGAGTTACAATACCAAACGGAGTCCAATTGCCACAAAATGTTTTAGTGATTTTTTTGGACCAATACAAGACCTAGAAGCTTCGGAGGAGGGTTAGGCGATGCACCAGGGGCCCACCACATATCTAGCCGCGCCCCCTTGTGGGGGGGGCACGGCCAGATATGTGGTGGTCCCCTGGAGCACCCCCGATGTCGTTCGCTGGCTTATAAATTCAAATCTATCGTGAAAACATCACAAGCGCTCCCAAAACAATATTTCCACTGCCACAAGACTCTATTCCGATGGGAGGCCATCTACACCTCTGTTACGTCACCCTGCTAGAGGGGAGATCGATCACGGAGGGCCTCTTCATCAACCTTGCTGCCCTCACCATGACGTCTGAGTAGTTCATCATAGACCTACGGGTCTGTAGGTAGTACCTAGATGGCAATCTCTCCCTCTCTCGATCTTCAATACAATGGTCATCGCATCTTTGCCTTGATCTATCTGATGTAATCCCTTTGTATGGTGTGTTTGTTGGGACCCGATGAATTGTGAGTTTATGTTCAGATTATTCACAAAAAGTATTTGAGTCAAACCTAATTACTATGATTCTTATTTGCATGATGATCACACCTTCGTAATGCTCTCCGGTCTATTGAGATAGTTTGGCCAACTAGAATTATATTTCTTCGGTGGGAGTGGTGCGTTGTAGTAGGTTCAACCTGATGAGTTTCTATATCCTAGTGATAGTCAGGGACAAGTTGTGTCTTTGTGTTGTTGTTACTAATTATAAAACAATGGGGTTTATTCATATTAGTTGAGTTTACTTTGTCTACATCATGTCATCGTTCTCCAAGCATTACTCTGTTTGCCATGAACTTAATACGTAGAGACGGAAGCATAGAAGCGCTCTTGAAGTGGAGTAATAGTAGTAGGTGTAGGCAGGAGTGGACCTATTTTATTAGAGACGTGATGCCTATGTACACATGATCATTGCCGTGAGTATCGCATAATTATTCACTTTTCTACCAATTGCCCAACTGTAATTTATTTACCCACTGTATGCTTTGCTTATGAGAGATGTCACTAGAGAACTCTACGGTCCCCGGTTCTATTCACTTATAAATTCACAAACACTATCATAACCTTGCTTTTATTTATTACCTTTTATTTTATTATTCACTTTATTATTATCTACAATTATCTACACAACTCACTTGCTTTCAAATAACGAGATCTAGGGGATTGACAACAATCTTGCCGACGTTGGACGCAAGTTGTTTGTTCTTTTGTGTGCTTCCGCTGATGATGGTTGAGGATTGGTATTCCTATTGGTTCGATAAACCTTGGTTTCATAACTGAGGGAAATACTTACCCACTTTGTCCTGCAATTACTTGTTCCTCTTCACAGAAAACTCAACGCAGACCACGAGTATAAGGAAGGATTTGTAGTGTCGTTATTGGGGAATACCATCACAAACTATCAAATAACTTTGCACAAAATTTAATTCACTTGTTCTTCTTTTTATTTTACATTATATTTAGTTTCTCTCATAAAAATAAAAAATATTAAAAAAATTCCTTTACTAGTTACTAGTTTGCTTTACTTTCTAGTTTACTTCTCTTGCTAGTTTTGCTTGTGTGGTCACCATGTCTCAAGATACTACTAAGTTGTCTGATTTCTCAAATACTAATGATAATGATTTTATTATTACTCATATACCACCATCCACTAGTGCGGAGGCATTTGATATTAATGTTGCATTGCTCAATCTTGTCATGAAAGATCAATTTTCAGGAAGTCCTAATGAGGATCCCGCATCACATCTTAATACCTTTGTTGAATTATGTGATATTCAAAAGAAAAAGGATATGGATAATGGTATTGTGAAATTAAAATTATTTTATTTTTCACTAAGAGACAATGCTAAAGCTTGGTTTTCATCTTTACCTCGTAATAGTATTGGAATATGGGATAAGTGTGAAGATGCTTTTGTTGCCAAGTATTTTCCTCCTGCTAAGATTATCTCCCATATAAATCAAATAATTAATTTTAAACAGCAAGATCAAGAACATGTTTCTCAATATTGGGAGATAATGAAATTGATGATATGAAATTGCCAACTCATGGCTTAAATTTGTGGATGATTATCCAAAATTTCTATGTTGGACTAAATTTTGTGTCTAGAAATCTTCTAGATTCTGCCGCAGGTGGTACCTGCATGTATGTGACCTTAGGATAGGCCACAAATTTCGGTACAACATTATGACAAATTATTCTCAGTGGCATACCGAAAGATCTCCAACTGGTACGACGGTAAATTATGTTGAAGAAATTGCTACTTTGAGTGAAAAAGTGGATGCTCTTATGAATATGGTTGCTAATAAAAATGCTAATGTTGATCCCAATGATATTCCTTCGTCTAATTTTATTGAGAAATATAATGATGCTATTGATGTGAACTTCATCTCGCAAAATTATTTCAACAACAATGCTTATAGAGGAAATTTCAATGCTAGACCGCATCCCGGTAATTCCTCTAACAACTATGGAAATTCTTATGGTAATTCATATGGAAATGCTTCTACAAGATCTAATAGTATACCTTCTGATTTTTAGAACACAATTAAAAAAAATATTAATTCTCAAAAGGTTTTCAACAATATGGTAGAAGAAAAGTTGCATATGATTGATACTTTGGCTAAATACATGGATAGAATTGCTCTTGATGTTCAAACTCTTAAAAATAAGTCCTAGACACCCAAGAATGATTTAATAAGACTATTAAATCTATTCAGTTATATATTAATTAAAATAATGAGAGGACTACTAAGTTGAGAGCTAAGTGAGAATTTTTAGAAAAAGCTCTTCCACCCGGTTTTTACCGGAATTATGATGAAGATCTTAAAATGATTGGTGTTTATCCTATTGAATCTTTGTTCACATCTCTCAATATAAATTATAAATGGACTAGATATGATTCAACTTTAGTTAAGGATCATCCCGTTTGCTTGGAGGGTGATGATTCTAATGCTAAAACTGAAAAAAGTGGGTTTGGAGAGGTCAAAACTTTAACTAGTGATGTGCCCACTATCTTGGATCACAAGGACTTTAATGATGATAAATGATCTTTACTAGAATTTATTTCCTTGCTGCAATCCATTATTAGCTCACCCAATTCTTATGAACAAAACAAAACTTTTACCGAACATATCATAGAAGCAATGATAAAAGCTTATGATGAGAAACTTGAGCTTGTAACCACTATTCCTAGAAAATTGAATGATGA
This sequence comes from Hordeum marinum, assembly GCA_022496015.1. Taxonomy (NCBI): domain Eukaryota; kingdom Viridiplantae; phylum Streptophyta; class Magnoliopsida; order Poales; family Poaceae; genus Hordeum; species Hordeum marinum. Next base: position 130,614,394 of record CM039676.1, on the reverse strand, counting down.
GTGGTAACCTACTATAAAAATAAATATAAATAAATATGAATGCAATGCTTTTTGTGACCTTCGTGCTAGTGTTTCAACTATACCCAAAACTTTATGTGATGTGCTTGATCTTACTAATATTGAAGAGTTTTCCCTAAACTTGCATCTTGCAGATTCTACCATAAAGAAACCTTTAGGTGTAATTAATGATGTGATTACTATTGGAAAAAATGTGCCTGTAGATTTCATTATGCTTGATATATATTGCAATCCTTCTTGTCCCATAATACTTGGAAGTCCATTTTTACGAACTAGAGGTGCAATTATTGATATGAAAGAGGGAAACATAAGATACCAATTCCCATTAAATAAGGGGATGGAACACTTTCCTAGGTATAGAATTAAAACACCTTATTAATCAATCATGATAGATACCTATTGGTTGAGTGTCAAATATGACAACACTTGAAACTATGCATTATGCCTAGCTAGGGGCATAAAACAATAGCGCTTGTCAGGAGGCAACCTATTTTTATTTTTGTTTTTACTTTCTGTTTTTGTGTGATAACATTATTTTTTCCTCTGTAGTGTATGTTTTTTTATGTTTTAATTAGTGTTTGTGCCAAGTAAATCCTTTGGGATGCCTCATAAGATGAGTAGAAACGATGTTGAATCTGAAATAGAAACTTTAACTCCAGTGCAGGAATTTTCATTTTTTACTAAAGGGTGATAATACTCTAAAATTTTAACACAATATTTATATAAAAATTCTTTATGTTGTCCTAATTTTAATGAAATTTTTGAGTTACATAAGTATGAGCTCTTTATAGATTGCTACAGATTGTTCTGTTTTAAACAGATTTTGTTTGGCTTGCATAGTTTGCTTGTTTTGATTATGCCATGGACTATATCAGGAGGGTGTAAGCCATGGGGATTTTAGAATACAGTACCTATTATGAAAAACTGAATTTGAATCAATTTTTCACAGTACCTCAAGTATGCAATATGTAAGTTTTGTTGAGTTTTGTGTGATTGAAGTTTTCAAGTTTTGGATGTGATCACGATGGACTACGGAATAAGGAGTAGCAAGAGCCCAAGCTTGGGGATGCCCATGGCACCCCAAGTATAAATATAATGAGACTCAAGCATCTAAGATTGGGGATGCCCCAAAAGGCATCCCCTCTTTCATCTCAATCCATTGATATTTCACTTGGAGCTATATTTTGATTCATAACATGATATGTGCTTTGCTTGGAGCATCGTTTACTTTTGTTTGCTTTTACTTTCAGTTTGTCACAATCATCATTTTCTGGACACACCTATTTGAGAGAGACACACATTCATGATAATTTCCTAGAATAATCTATGTGTTTCACTTATATCTTTTGAGCTAAGCAGTTGCTCTAGTACTTTACTTATATATTTTTGAGCACGATGGTGTGTAGATTTTATAGAAAAAATATTCTCTCGTTCTTCACTTATATTTGTTTGAGAGCTGAGTAATAGTGACAGTAATTTTCATGGGTCATAAGACTAGTCGAATAATATTATTTATTCAATGAATGATATTCAAAACCATCGTGTAGCACATGTGGAGAAGTTGTGGATTAATGACATTGATGTAGTAATATGAAAAAGGTGTGAGTCTAAACTTCTTGATTTGTAGAAGTGTCGAGATTAAGAGGTTTTAACTTGTTATCCATATAGAAATAAAAGATCCATGGTGATGATGTGTGAGCATGTATATTCCTCGTTGAAATCCTAGTGTTGTTTTGAGTCGGGGCGTGCGATGGTTAACTCCTACCAACCATCTCCCTTGGGGGCATGCGAGGAGTACTTTGATTTGTGATAAAACTAATAAAACTTTGCAATAAGTATGTGAGTTATTTATTACTAATGTTAAACCATTGACATATGCATCTTCACCTTCTCATATTTTCTAGCTTCTTCGGTATCATGCATAGGCCATTCTCACCTCAAGGATCAGTGCAAATATTCGTCGGTGCATCCAAACCCCATGACATGATACACTCTATTGCACATAAGCCTCATTATATATTCCTCAAAGCAACCACCATACCTACCTATTATGGCATTTTCAAGCCATTACGAGATATATTGCCATGCAAATTTGATCGTCACTTCATATGACTAGTTCGGTCAACATCATAATGCTTTGCATGATCGTATAGAGCTAGCATAGTATTTGTGGCAAATCCACTGTTCTTCATATTTTCTATACATGTCACTCTAGATCATTGCACATCCTGGTACACTTCATGTACCAGAGGCATTCATACAGAGTCATATCTTCGTATCAGTTCTTCGTGTTGAGTAGTAAGTAAATAAAAGTGTGATGATCATCATTATTAGAGCATTGTCCTAGTGAGGACAGGATGATGGAGACTAGGATTCCCCCACAAGTCGGGATGAGACTCCAGATGAAAAATGAAATAAAATGGGGGACGCCAAATGAGCCCACCATATTAAAAAAAGAAAATGGGGGAGGCAAAAAGAAAAAAATCCCACCATAAAAATGAGAGAAAAGAGAGAAGGGAACTTGCTACTATCCTTTACCACACTTGTGCCTCAGAGTGGCACCATGTTATTCATATTGAGAGTCTCCTATATTGACACTTCCATATGCTAGTGGCAATTACCTTTTCATATAATAAACTTGGCTTGTATATTCCAATGAAAGGCTTCCTCAAATGCCCAAGGTCTTCATGAGCAAGCAAGTTTGATGCACACCCCACTTAGCTTCAGTTGAGTTTTCATACACTTATAGCTCTAGTGCATCATCTGCATGGCAAGCCCTACTCCTCACATTGATATCTATCGATGAGCATCTCCATAGCTCGTTGGTACGCCTAGTTGATGCAAGACTATCTTCTCCACTTTTTACCCCTTTGATACCTACCACCGTATTATATTCCACCTATATGCTATGTCCAATGGTTAACAATCATGTATTGCGTGAAGAATAAAAAGTTGATGCATATTGAAAAAGTACGATCAAATTCCCTGAATTGGACACCATGGTGCTTAGCATTTGTATCTATGTGGTGAAGACGGAGTCATGCCTTGCTAATATAATAAGATGAATATGGGTAAAACATTCTTTTAGGATCGTATACTTTGAAAAAATAAATGATTTTGTTTCTTATGCTTATAAATATTACCATGTTAATATTTGTTAATTCGTCATTTCTCAATGAGCATATATACCAAATATTACATAATGGGTAGCATGTCAAATCAAAAATTCTGTTTTTCTCATTTACCTACTCGAGAACGAGCATGAATTAAGCTTAGGGATGTTGATACGTGTCCAACATATCTATAATTTTTGATTGTTCCATGCTGATATATTATCATTCTAGGATACTTTTTGGGTATTTATTTACCAATTTATAATATTTTTTGAGCACTAACCTATTCACCCACTACCCAGTGCTAGTTCATGTTTCTGCATGTTTTTGCCTTTTCAGAATTACGCTACCAAACGGAGTCCAATTGCCATAAACTTTACGGTGATTTTTCTTTGAACCAATACAAAAGCTAGAAGCTTCGAAGGAGGGCCAGGCGATGCACCAGGGGCCCACCACATATCCAACCACGAACTAGGGGGTCGCTGCCAGATATGTGGTGACCCCCTGGAGCATCCCCCGACATCGTTCTCTGGCGTATAAAATCACATCTACCCTAAAAACATCAGTATCACTCCTGAAACACTTTTTCCATTGATGCAAGCCTTTGTTACGATAGGAGGCCATTTACACCTCTCTTCCGGCACCCTCATGGATGGGAGATCAATCACGAAGGGCCTCTTCATCAACCTTGCTGCCCTCGCCATGAGATGTGAGTAGTTCACCGCAAACCTATGGGTCCGTAGGTAGTACCTAGATGGCAATCTCTCTCTCTCGATCTTCAATACAATATTCATCGCATATTTTCCTTGGTCTATCTGATGAAATCCCTTTGTATGGTGTGTTTGTTGGGACCCAATGAATCGTGAGTATATGTTTAGATTATTCATGAAAAGTATTTGATTCAAACCTAACTACTATGATTCTTATGTGCAAGATCATCATAACTTTGTAATGCTCTTTGATCTATTGACATAGTTTGGCCAATTAGATTGATATTTCTTCGGTGGGAGTGGTGCCCAGTGAGAGAAGGGGACGATTTGTGTTTTTGTGTAGTTTATACTAAGGATAAAACGATGGGGTTTATTCATATTAGTTGAGTTTATTTTTTCCACATCATGTCATTGTTCTCCAAGCATTACTCCATTTGTCATGTACTTAACACGTAGAGAGGCAAGCATAGAAGCACTCTTGAAGTGGAGTAATAGTAGTAGGTACAGGCAGTAGTCGGCCTATTTTCTTATGGACATCATGCCTATATACACATGATCATTATTGTAAACATCGCATAATTATTCGCTTTTCTATCAATTGCCCAGCAGTAATTTGTTTACCCATTGTAGGCCTTGTTTATGAGAGATGCCACTAGAGAACTCTACGCCCCCCGGGTCTATTCACTTATAAATTCATAAATGCTATAATTACCTTGTTGTTATTTATTAGCTTTTATTTTATTTTGCACTTTACTATTATCTACAATTATCTGCACAACGCACTTGCTTGGAAATAACGAGATCAAGGGAATTGACAACCCTCTTGCTGACGTTGGATGCAAGTTGTTTGTTCTTTTGTGTGCAGCTACTGAAGATGGTTGAGGATTGGTATTCCTATTGGTTCGATAAACCTTGCTTTCATAACTGAGGGAAATACTTACCCACTTTGTGTTGCGATTACCTGTTCCTCTTCATGGAAAACCCAACGCAGATCACGAATATCACCCCCCACTACTACATCATATAGCTTTGGCGAGCAGCATATGGAGCTCGACACACATGTATTTAGGAAACTCATTCCAAAGGTGTTCAAAATTTAAAGAAAATAGCATTGGTGGGTGCCTAACATTATTTTGCAGGTAATTTTGTCTCGCCGCCACCTGAACTTAGTTGTGGAGGGTTCTATGTTTCACCTGTCATGGGCCCTAAACCATATGGTTTAAGGTTTCTAAGCGCCACGCGCACGCAACCCTCTAGATATTATCCAAAAATCTTTCATTATGTCTCTCTCCGTTGTCGCCGTCATCATCATGGCCTTCGACGTCGCTATCATCGCTCTCACTCCCTACGCCTACAAGGTCGATGTCGCCCCCCTCATGATCGTCGTCCCCATCGTCCTCGTAGTCGCCGAATCGAACATCGATGCCATTCGTCATCGCCTCAAATGTCCTCATTGTCACCGTCGTCCTCACCTTCTGCTGACTCGAACGTCCGTCGCATCCCCGACATCCTCAATGTCCCCTGCCCTCCCCATCTTCTCCGCCCGCCTCGGTAACAACATCTTTATCTTTTATTGTATATTTAGATAGTTGTTGTTCTCGTACTAGAAAAAGTTAGTAGTAGATTTAGAATTTTTTGCCGTAGCATATTCTTTAAACTAGAAAAAGTTAGTACTAGTTATTAGATAGTGTACATGTATAACTAAAAGGTTATACTAGTTATTCATGATGCATGTGTTCATAAGGAGTTCATAAGGAGTGCCGATGTTATATAAAACGTTGATTAACGTCCATTCCGTTGGATTTCTGGCACTCAATATGTCGAATGACTAGCAAAGGTCATGCTGATTTTTTTCGTACAACACATCGACGGTTATATATTTGTATCTAAATGTTGCTTTCAATGAGATTGTGTTTTATTCAAATGTCATGCTTTTTAATGTGAATTAGATGGAGAAGCCAAGACACGTCGTTCTGACTCCTACAGTTGTAGGCTCTGTCTCGAATGTGGTTCATTACACGCAGGTCATAGTCTCCTTAATGGAGGTAGTAGTAGCTGTATAGAGCTGTGAAAATGCCTATGAAAGTGCGCGAGAGCTGCCGTGATGGTGCGTACAACCACTGAAGTTGCGGAGACCTCCCTAACTGAGATCAAAAAGATGATTGGAGACGAGTATGGCTCTGGACAGAGCAGAGCGTTTCCTTGTGAACTAGTGTTGCACTGCCTCTATGTTATCTATGTGATCTATGTGAACTTAATTTCATGTTGGTATGACGAAGTTAAAATTAATTTCATATTGTGAACTAGTCCTCCACTGTCTTTATGTGATTGCTACCTCTTGAGCTGGTGTTGGTTTTCCCTTGAAGAGCAAAGGGTGACGCGGCAAAGTAGATAAGTATTTCCCTCAGTTGTTGAGAACCAAGGTATCAATCCAGTAGGAGGAACAAGCAAGTCGCCAATGGATGCACCTACATAAACAATCAAATTCTTGCACCCAACGCTATAAAGGGGTTGTCAATCCGTTCACCGTTATTTGCAAGGATTGGATCTGATAGAGATAGATGTAAAAGATTGCAGAAAGTAAAAAGGTAAATAAATTGCAGCAAGGTATTTTTGGTATTTTTGGTATATAGATCTGAAAATATAATATGGAAAATAGACCCGGGGGCCATAGATTTCACAAGAGGCTTCTCTCTTGAAGGAAAATAATATGGCGGGTGAACAAATTACTGTCGAGCAATTGATAGAAAAGCGCATAGTCATGACAATATCCAAGGCAATGATTATGAATATAGGCATCATGTCCGTGTCAAGTAGACCGAAACGATTCTGCATCTACTACTATTACTCCACACATCGACCGACTCCTTCCTGCATCTAGAGTATTAAGTTCATGAAGAATAGAGTAACGCATTAAGTAAGATGACATGATGTAAAGGGATCAACTCAAGAAATATGATGAAAACCCCATCTTTTTACCCTTCATGGCAACAATACAATACGTGCCTCGCTACCCCTACTTTGTCACTAGGTGAGGACATCGCAAGATTGAACCCAAAACTAAGCACTTCTTCCCATTGCAAGAATTACCAATCTAGTTGGCCAAACCAAACCAATAACTCGAAGAGACTTGCAAATATATGAAATCATGCATATAAGAATCTAGATAAGAACCAAATAATCTTCATAGATAAGATGATCATAAACACTCAATTCATCGGATCTCAACGAACACACCGCAAAAGAGTATTACATCGGATAGATCTCCATGAAGATCATGGAGAACATGGTATTCAAGCACAAAGAGAGAGAATAAGCCATGTAGATACTAGCTGTGGACCTGTAGGTCTGTGGCAGACTACTCACGCATCATCGAAGGGGAAATGGAGATGATGTAGATGCCCTCCGTGATCGAATCCCCCTCTGGCAGATTACTGGAAAAGGCTCCAAGATTGGATCTCTCAGGCATGGAGGCTTCTAGTGGTGGGAAAGTATTTGCGTCGATCTTTTTGGTATTGGGGGAATATTTGGCAATTTATAGGCCGAAGATTAGGGTTAGGAGACCTGTTGGGGTGGCCACAAGCCTGCTAGGCATGGCCAGGGGTGGTGGCCGCGCCCCCTTGCTTGTGGCCTCCTGGTAGGTCTCTTGACTTCCCCTCCAAGTCCGGTAGATGTCTTCTGGTACAAGAAAAATCATCGTGAAGATTTTATTCAGTTTGGACTCCGTTTAATATTCCTTATCTACAATACTCAAAAACAAGGGAAAACAGAAACTGGCACAAGGCTCTAGGTTATTAGGTTAGTCCCAAAAATAATATAAAATAGCATATTAATGCATATAAAACATCCAAAACAGATTATATAATAACATGGAACAATCAAAAATTATTGATACGTTGTAGACGTATCAGCATCCCCAAGCTTAATTCCTGCTCGTCCTCTAGTAGGTAAATGATAAAAAAAGAATTTTTGATGTGCAATGCTACCTAACATATATATCCATGTAATATCCATTATTGTGGCATGAATGTTCAGATCCATAAGACTCAAGACAAAAGCTCAATGTTGACATAAAAACAATAAAATTTCAAGCATACTAACAAAGAAATTGTATCTCTTCAAAATATTATGGAAAAAGAAAGTTATCCCTACAATATCATATAGTTTGGCTATGCTCCATCTTCCCCACACAAAGTACTTATATCATGCACAACCCCAATGACAAGTCAAGCAATTGTTTCACACCTTTTATGTTCTCAAACTTTTTTCAACTCTCATGCAATACATGAGTGTGAGCCAAGGATATAGCACTATAGGTGGAATAGAATATGGTGGAGGTTGTGAAGAAAAAAGGATAAGATAGTCTCACATCAACGAGGCGTATCAACGGTCTATGGAGATGCCCATTAATAGATATTAATGTGAGTGAGTTGGGTTTTCCATGCAACGGATGCACTAGAGCTATAAGTGTATGAAATCTCAAAAAGAAACTAAGTGGGTGTGCATCCAACTTGCTTCCTCATGAAGACCTAGGGCAATTTGAGGAAGCCCATCATTGGAATATACAAGCCAAGTTATCTAATGAAAAATTCCCACTAGTATATGAAAGTGAAAAAATAGGAGACTCTCTATCATGAACATCATAGTGCTACTTTGAAGCAAAAGTGTGGAAAAAAGATAGTAGCATTGTCCCTTCTATCTTTTCTCTCTCTTTTTTTGGTGGGCATCTTTGGTCCCTTCTTTTATTTGGGATTCGCTAGCCTCTTTTATATTTCATAAAGTCCGAAGTCTCATCCCAACTTGTGAGGGAATCATAGCTTCCATCATCCCTTCTCACATGGGACAATGCTCTAGTAATTATGGTCATCACACTTTTATTTACTTACAACTCAAGAATTACAACTCTATTTCTAGAACAAAATATGACTCTATATGAATGCCTCCGGCGGTGTACTGGGATATGCAACGATCTAGCATAGCAAATGACAACAAAAATGGACAAGCCATGGAAACATAATGCTAGCTATCTTACGATCATGCAAAGCAATATGAAAATGATGATGCGTGTCATAATAAATGAAACGGTGGAAGTTGAATGGCAATATATCTCGAAATGGCTATGGAAATGCCATAATAGGTAGGTATGGTGGCTGTTTTGAGGAAGGATATATGGTGAGTTTAATGCACCAGCAAAAGTTGCGCGGTACTAGAGAGGCTAGCAAAAGAGGAAGGGTGAGAGTGCATATAATCCATGGACTCACATTAGTCATAAAGAACTCACATACTTATTGCAAAAGTATATTAGTCATTGAAGCAAAGTATTAGACGCATGCCCCTAAACCATCGCGCGCTCTTGACCCTCAGACAAAGAGTGACAATCAATAAACAAATCATGCTCCGACTTCCTTACATAACGGTTCACCATACGTGCATACTACGGGAATCACAAACCTTTACAGAAGTAGTTTTACCGATTCACAATTACTCCCTAACATGACTCTTAATATTACCATCTTTATATCTCAAAACTTTATGCAAGGAATCAAACTTCTCATAATATTCAATGCAATTTATATGGAAGTTTTTATTATATCCCTCTTGGAGGCCTATCATATTAGGACTAAATTCATAACCTAAACCAATTACCATGCTGTTTGAAGACTCTCAAAATAATATAAGTGAGGTATGAGAGTTCAATTATTTCTATAAAACGAAACACCATCGTGCTCTAAAAAGATATAAGTGAAGCACTAGAGCAAAACTGCCTAGCTCAAAAGATATAAGTGAAGCACATATAGTATTCTAATAAATTCATGATTCATGCGTGTCCCTCACAAAATATGTGTTCATAGAGGATGATTGTGGCGAACTAAAAAAGAAAAGACTCATATCATACAAGACACTCCAAGAAAAACACATATCATGTGGTGAATAAAAGTATTGCCTCAAGTAAATTTACCGATGGATTAAAGAAGAAAGAGGGGATGCCTTCCGGGGCATCCCCAAGCTTAGGATTTTTGGCATCCTTGATTCCTTGGGGTGAATTTGTCATCCCCAAGATTAATCTCTTGTCACTCCTTATTCCATAGTCCATCAAATATTTAGCCAAAACTTGAAAACTTCACAACACAAAACTCAACAGAAAACTCGTGAGATTCGTTAGTATAAGAAAAATAAATCACCACTTTAGGTACTGTTGTGAACTCATTATTAGTTTATATTGGTGTAATATATACTTTATTACAACTTTTCCATGGTTCATACCCCCCGATACGACCCATAGATACATCAAAATAGGTAAACAACAAAAAGAAAACAGAATTTGTCAAAAACAGAACAGTCTGCAGCAATCTAGAAACTTCGTGTACTTCTGTAACTCAAACAATTCTAAAAAATTAATAAAACCGGAGAAATTTGTATATAAATCTTGTGTAAAATATTTAGACTCATTTGACACTCTGATAAATTTATGAAATTCCTTGACTAGGCGCAAAAGTTTCTATTTTTCAGCAAGATCAAATCAACAATCACCATAGACCATCCCAAAGGTCTTACTTGGCTCAAACACCAATTAAAACACAAAAACAAAATTACTACAGTGGTAATAATGTGTTAAACACTCAAAAACAAAAGCAAAAAACAGAACATAAAAAATAAAATCAGGTTGCCTCCCAACAAGCGCTATTGTTTAACACCCCTAGCTAGGCAAAACGCATGAGATCTAGGTATTTTCATCTTTGGTATCCAATCCAAAAGTAGCTCTCATAATAGATTCATAAGGAAATCTTATTTTCTTTCAAGTAAATTTTTCCATGCCTTTCCTTAATGGAAATTGGAATCTAATCTTTCCTTCTTTCATGTCAATAATTGCACCAATCGTTCTAAGGAAAGGTATACCAAGAATAATAGGACATGTAGGATTGCAATATATATCAAGAACAATGAAATCTACGGGCATATAATTCCTATTTGCAACAATAATAATATCATTAATCCTTCCCATAGGTTTCTTAATAGTAGAATCCGCTAGATGCAAATTCAAAGAGCAATCATCAAGTTCATGGAAACCTAGCACATCACATAAAGTCTTCCGAATTGTGGAAACACTACCACCCAAATCACAAAAAGCATGGCACTAATAATGTTTAATTTTAATCTTAATAGTAGGTCCCACTCATCATGAAGCTTTCTAGGGATAGAAACTTCCAACTCAATTTCTTCTTCAAAAGATTTCATCATAGCATCAACGATATGTTTAGTAAAAGCCTTATTTTGATTATACGCATGCGAAGAATTCAACGTGGCTTGCAACAAGTAAATACAATCAATTAAAGAGCATCTACCATAATTGGATTCCTTGAAATCCAAAAGACTGGGTTCATTGTTATTTAAAGTTTTGACCTCTTCAATCCCACTTTTATCAATTTTAGCATTAAGATCTATAAACTCCGACTCATTGGGATGACTTTCAACTAAATTTTACTCATCTCCAGTACCATCTTTATAAAGATTTATATTGGAAAACGAAGATTCAATAGGATTCACATTAATCACTTTGAGATCTTCATCAGTATTATCACGAGAATACACTTTTTCAAGCCATTCACGCTTAGCACGTATTCTAGCAGTTCTTTCCTTACACTCATCAATAGAAATTATCATAGCTTTTAAAGACTCAGTAATATCATGCTTGGGTGGAGTAGATCTAATTTTGAAATAATCAATCTCAAGCAATTTTTCTTCAATCGAAGCATTGAAAACCTTTTGCAAACTAATAAATTCTTTGATATTGTTCTCAAGATCAGAGGGCATTTTATTATAATTTTCATTAGGATTGTTGTAGGAATTACCACAATTATTAGAGGAATTACTAGGAGATGGCGTAGGCTTGAAATTAGCTCTATACGTGTTATTACCAAAATTGTTCCTACCAAAAAAATTCACATCCATAGATTCATTATTATTCCCAATCAAATAAGACAAAGGCATATAATTAGGATCAATAGGAGAACTCTTACTAGCAAACAATTTCATGAATTCATCCATCTTTTCACTCAAAGTATTTATTTCTTCAATAGCATGCACTTTTTTACTAGTAGGAGATCTTTCGATATGCCGTGGAGAGTAATTTGCCATAATGTTATCTAGGAGTTTGCTAGCTTCTCCTAATGTGATTTCCATAAAAGTACCACCCGTGGTGGAATCTAGAAGATTCCTAGATGCAAAATTCAATCCTGCATAAAAAAATTGTATAATCATCCATAAACTCAAACCATGTGCGGGGCAATTTCTAATCATTAATTTCATCCTCTCCCAAGATTGTGCAACATGCTCATGATAAAATTTGCTTAAAATTTGTTATGTCGTTCCTAAGGGAGATGATCTTAGCGGGCAGAAAGTACTTGGAGATAAAACCATCTTTACATTTATTCCATGAATCAATACTATTTTTAGGCAAAGATGAAAACCAAGTTTTAGCATGATCTCGTAGTGAGAACGGAAATAGCTTCAATTTAACAATATCATTATCCTCATCTTTCTTATTTTGCATATCACACAACTCAATGAAATTATTTAGATGGGATGCGGCATCTTCACTAGGAAGGCGAGAAAATAGTCATTTCATCACAAGATTGAGCAAAGTGGCATTAATTTCATAAGATTCTACACTAGTGGCGGGAGCAATCGGGGTACTAATAAAATCATTATTATTAGTATTGGAGAAGTCACACAACTTGGTATTCTCATACTCTGTGACAAAGCAAGCAATCTAGCACACAAGCAAACAAAAAGCAAACGAAAAGGCGAACGCAAGAAGGGCGAATAAAAAGGCAAATCTTTTTGTGTTTTTTCTAAAAGTCGTTATAGAAGTGGTGGAGAGGAAACCTAGAGGAAAATGGCAAATAATGTAAATGCAGGAGATGAGTTTGTGATGGGTACTTGGTAGGCCTTATGTGTATCCTCCCCGGCGAAGGCACCAGAAATCCTTCTTGCTACCTCTTGATCTTGCGTTGATTTTCCCTTGAAGAGGAAAGAGTGATGCAACAGAGTAGATAAGTATTTTCCTCAGTTGTTGAGAACCAAGGTATCAATCTAGTAGGAGGAACAAGCAAGTCACCAACGGATGCACCTACACAAACAATCAAACTCTTGCGCCCAACGCTATAAAGGGGTTGTCAATCCCTTCACGGTTACTTGCAAGGATTAGATCTGGTAGAGATAGATGTAAAAGATTGCGGAAAGTAAAAGGGGTAAATAAATTGCAGCAAGGTATTTTTGGTATTTTTGGTATATAGATCTGAAAATAACACGATGGGTGAAAAAATTACTGTCGAGCAATTGGTAGAAAAGCGCATAGTTATGACGATATCCAAGGCAATGATTATGCATATAGGCATCAAGTTCATTGATACGTCTCCAACGTATCTATAATTTTTGATTGTTCCATGCTATTATATTTTCTGTTTTGGATGTTTTATATGCATTAATATGCTATTTTATATTAGTTTTGGGACTAACCTATTAATCTAGAGCCTAGTGCCAGTTTCTGTTTTTTCCTTGTTTTTGAAAATTGCAGATAAGGAATATTAAAGGGAGTGGAAACAGAATAAAACTTTCAGAATGATTTTTTTGGAATGGAAGAAAACCAGGACACTTGAGAACCAAGGCAGAAGAGCCACCGTGGGGCCACAAGCCCTAGGGGCGTGCCTAGGGGGTAGGGGCACCCCACAGGCTTGTGGGCTTATGGAAGCTCTCCCAACCCTAATCTTCAGCCTATAAATTTGAAAATATTCCATTATTATCATAAGAAGCAACAAAAACACTTTTCCGTCGATAGAAGCCTCCGTTCCCGAGAAATCCAATCTTTGAGCATTTTCTGGTAATCTCCCGGAGGGGGATTCAATCACGGAGGGCATCTACATCAACTTCATTGCCTCTTCGATGACGCGTGAGTAGTTCACCATAGATCTTTGGGTCCATAGCTAGTAGCTAGATGGCTTCTTCTCTCTCTTGTTCTTCAATACCATGTTCTTCATGTTCTTCATGGAGATCTATCTGATGTAATACTCTTTTGCGGTGTGTTTGTCGAGATCCAATGAATTGTGGGGTTATGTTCAGATTATCCATGAATATTATATGAGTCTTTCCTAAATTGTTATATGCATGATTTCATATCTTTGCTACTCTCCTCAAGTTATTGGTGTCAAGTAGACCGAGGCGATTCTGCATCTACTACTATTAATCCACACCACGACCGACTCATGCCTGCATCTAGAGTATTAAGTTCATGAAGAAAAGAGCAACGCATTAAGTAAGATGACATGATGTAGAGGGATAAACTCAAGCAATATTATGAAAACCCCATCTTTTTACCCTTGATGGCAACAATACAATACATGCCTCGCTACCCCTACTTTGTCACTGGGTGAGGACACCGCAAGATTGAACCGAAAACTAAGCACTTCTTCCCATTGCAAGAATTACCAATCTAGTTGGCCAAACCAAACCAATAACTTGAGGAGAGTAGCAAAGATATGAAATCATGCATATAACAATTCAGATAAGAACCAAATATTATTCGTAGATAAGCTTATCATAAACCCACAATTTATCGAATCTCGACAAACACACCGCAAAAGAGTATTACATCGGATAGATCTCCATGAAGATCATGGAGAACATGGTATTGAAGCACAAAGAGAGAGAATAATCCATCTAGCTACTAGCTATGGACACATAGGTCTGTGGTGGACTACTCACGCATCATCGGAGGGGCAATGGAGTTGATGTAGATGCCCTCTGTGATCGAATCCCCCTCCGACAGATTTCTAGAAAAGGCTCCAAGATTGGATCTCTTAGGAATGGAGGCTTCTGGTGGCTAAAAAGTATTTGTGTGGCTCTTTTGGTATTGGGGGAATATTTGGGAATTTATAGGTCGGAGATTAGGGTTAGGAGACCTAATGCGGGGCCACAAGCCTGCCAGGCGCGGCCAGGGGTGGTGGTCGTTCCCCCTGGCTTGTGGCCTCCTGGCAGGTCTCTTGCCTTCCACTCCAAGTCTGGTAGATGTCTTCTGGTCCAAGAAAAGTCATCGCGGAGATTTAGTTCCGTTTGGACTCCGTTTAATATTCCTTATCTAAAATACTCAAAAACAAGGAAAAAACAGGAAGTGGCACTAGGCTCTAGGTTAATAGGTTAGTCCCAAAAATAATATAAAATAGCATATTAATGTATATAAAACATCCAAGACAGATAATATAATAGCATGGAACAATCAAAATTATAGATACGTTGGAGACATATCAGTGATCTATACACTACAGGAATCTGAGAATTTGCCGCTGGTATGGCTGACGGCAAAGGGGGAAACACGGACGGCAAAGGCTTTGCCGTCAGTTAGCTGATGGCAAACTAGACGGCAAAAAAATATCCGGTGAAGAGGTTATTTTCCGTCTTATTTTTGTACGGTGGACGACAAAGAATCTTTGCCATGAGGGGGCAGACGGCAAATAAAATGGGACGGCAGATCAACAGGCTGTCCCGTTAAGTGCTAACGGCAGGCTTCTCCTCTTTGTCGTCTGCCCTTACCCCCCTTTGCCGTCTGCCCCCTCATGGAAAAGGGGGCACCCAGCCCCTCTCCCTCACCCCTTTTCCGTATGCCCTGATGCCTTTGCCGTCTGCCCCCTCATGGCAAAGGGGGCACCCAGCCTTTCTCCCTCACCCCTTGGCCGTCTGCCCTCACCACTTTGCCGTCTGCCCCCTCATGGCAAAGGCTCAAAACAGCCCCCTCACCTATTTTATTTTATATTATATCCAGCAATTTTCACAATAACCAGGATATATATATATATATTTGACAGAAATAAATTTGTTTCCATACTCATAACCATATTAAAATAACTTTCATCCATAGTACATACATATTATTCAAGTTGCATCCGTACCAAACCATATATTACACCAGTTTCATCCATATGCATACAAAGTTTCATATATATCCATATACTACAATAGTTTCAATACAATCTTCCGTGAAGCCATGGTACAAGAAATCATATTCAAGCATTCCATCAATATAATCCAAGCTTCCCGTGAAGTGAATGTAATCTGCAAAATGACAAATAAGAAAGTTAGAAGAAGAATACTAGATGAAGAAGAGAAGTATATATAGGTTATTTCGGAGAGAACTTAGCTAAGTATAGGGCATTTAATAGCTAAGTTAGGTGGAATAGGTCATCTTGGAGCTACATAGCCTTATTATGTCATTTAGGAGAGAACTTAGCTAGGTATAGGTCATTCTAGAGCTAACTTGGATAAAATATGTCATTTTGTAGCCAACTATGATTATTAAATCCATCTTGACCTTATTATGTCATTTTGGAGCTAAATTAGTCATTTTAATGAGCTAACCAAGGTTATTATGATGTTTTTACCTAACTATGTTAATTATGTCATTTTGGAGGATAATTAGCTAAGTATGTCTTTGTTGGGGAAAATAACCTATGTAGAAGAACAAAGATAAGAAGCAAGAAGAGAAGAATAAAGAATAGAAGAAGCAAGAAGAGAAGAAGAAGGAGAAGGAGAAGGAGAAGGAGAAGGAAGAGGAGAAGAAGAAGGAAAGAAGAAGGTCAAGAATAAGGAGAAGAAGGAGAAGAAGAAGGAGAAGGAGCTTCTCTCCTCCTTCTCCTCCTTATCCTTCTTCTCCCTCTTCCTCCTTCTCCTTCTCCTTCTTCTTATCTTCTTCTTCTTCTTCTTCCTTCTTTTCATTTTTCCTCTTTCTTCTCCTCTTGTCCCCTTCTTCGGGCTAAATTAGCTAATTATGCCTTTTTGGAGCTAATTATGTCATTTTGGAGGATAATTAGCTAAGTATAGGTCATTTTTTATTAAATAGGCCATTTTGGAGCTAACTAGGCTAATTATGTCATTTTGTTGGATAATTAGCCAATTTAGTCTTTGTTGGATGAGTCTAAGCTACGTAGAAGAAGAGAAAGAGAAGAAACAAGAAGAGAAGAAGAAGGAGAAGTAAAAGAAGGAGGAGGAGGAGAAGGAGAAGGAGAAGGAGAAGGAAGAGGAGAAGAAGAAGAAAAGAAAAGGACAAGAAGAAGGATAAGAAGCTTCTCTCCTCCTTATTCTCCTTCTTCTCCTTCTTCTTCCTCCTTCTCCTTCTCCTTCTTCTTCTCTTCTTCTTCTTCTTCCTTTTTTTCATTTTTCCTCTTTCTTCTCCTCTTGTCCTCTTCTTCAGGCTAAATTAGCTAATTATGCCTTTTTGGAGCTAATTATTTCATTTTGGAGGATAAATAGCTAAGTATAGGTCATTTGTTATTAAATAGGCCATTTTGGAGCTAACTAAGCTAATTCAGTCATTTAGGTGGAAGCCAAGCTAAGTATAGGCCATTCTAGAGCTAACTTGGGTAAAATATGTCATTTTGGAGCCAACTATGATTATTAAGGCATTTTGGAGTTAAATTAGCTAATTATGTCATTTAGGTGGAAGCCAAGCTAAGTATATAATATTCATGAGCTAACCAAGGTTCTTATGCCATTTTGAGCTTATTATTTCATTTTCGAGCTAAATTAGTCATTTTAATGAGCTAACCAAGGTTCTTATGATGTTTTCACCTAACTAAGCTAATTTTGTCATTTTGTTGGATAATTAGCCAATTTAGTCTTTGTTGGATGAGTCTAAGCTACGTAGAAGAAGAGAAAGAGAAGAAGCAAGAAGAGAAGAAGAAGGACAAGTAAAAGAAGAAGGAGGAGGAGGAGGAGGAGGAGAAGGAGATGGAGAAGGAGAAGGAGAAGGAGAAGGAAGAGGAGAAGAAGAAGAAAAGAAGAAGGACAAGAAGAAGGAGAAGAAGGAGGAGAAGAAGGATAAGGAGCTTCTCACCTCCTTCTTCTCCTTCTTCTTCCTCCTTCTCCTTCTCCTTCTTCTTCTCTTCTTCTTCTCTTCTTCTTCTTCTTCCTTCTTTTCATTTTTCCTCTTTCTTCTCCTCTTATCCTCTTCTTCGAGCTAAATTAGCTAATTATGCCTTTTTGGAGCTAATTATGTCATTTTGGATGATTATTAATCCATTTTGAGCTTATTATGTCATTTTGGATCTAAATTAGTCATTTCAATGAGCTAACCAGGGTTCTTATGATGTTTAACTAACTAATCTAATTATGTCATTTTGGAGGATAATTAGCTAACTATATCTTTTTTGGGGAAAATAAGCTACGTAGAAGAAGAAAGACAAGAAGCAAGAAGGAGAAGAAGAAGGAGAAGAAAAAGAAGAAGGAGGAGGAGGAGGAGGAGGAGGTGGAGGAGAAGAAGGAGAAGGAGAAGGAAGAGGACAAGAAGGAGAAGGAAGAGGAGAAGAAGAAGAAAAGAAGAAGGAGAAGGAGCTTCTCTCTTCCTTCTTCTCCTTCTTCTCCTTCTTCTTCCTCCTCCTTCTTCTTCTCTTCTTCTCCTTCTTCTCACCAAACATACCATTATCGTCATCACGACGGTGAAGCACGCTGGCTCTGGCTTGCTGAAGAACGCTCCACTATAGAAGGGTCGTGCGATGCGTTTCGGGAGATATTCTGCACCAAACATCGTTTGCAATGTGTCATTAGCATGATGACACTCTTAAGATCAATGCATTGAAATGAAACTCACCGTCCCCGCCATGTTAATGACTGGCATCGCCGGAGGGACTTGGCTGGTCTTCTCGCGCATAGACTATATACATTTGGTTTCGACAAGTCAAACTTTTTAATTATTAATGACACGGACATTAAAATGCAAGATTTGAAATAATATGAAGAAGAAACTCACCACGAAGAGCTCGTACATGGCCCTGTTAGACGCATCATTCTGTGCCCTCTTCGCCTCCAGCAATGCAGTAGTCCTCTTCTCCAGCTCCTTCATCTCCTTATCCTTCTCCGCCAAAGCCGCCTGCATTGCATCTCTCTCCTTCAGAATAGCAGCCTGCAACAGAACTCATTGTTAGCATCGTCCTCTCCTGCAACGGTAGCCCCCTCACCCAGCTCCTCGTCGCTATCAGCATGACCACTTGGCTCAGGCTGACGCTGATCAGCCCAGGTATCCCACTGGGTCTCTGGGGACGTACCCTCATCCCTACTTTGCTTTGGAGTCGCCTAGAACGAAGCCTCTGGGACACGAGTCTCGTGGGTCGAAGGCACATCGACCTGAGGCGCGTCGACCTGAGGCGTGTCGACCTGAGGCTCGTCGACCTGAGGCTCGTCCACCCTAGAAGTCCTGTGCTCAGGTGAATCAGCTTGGGGTGGCTGCGAGGAAGGCGTGGCAGCCACCGCCCTACCTCTCCCGCGGGCACGTGTACCTTTAGTACAACATAAATACCAACATGAGTAATAAAATGTATATAAATACCAACATGACTACAACATAAATACCAACATGAGTACAACATAAATACCAACATGAGTAATACCTTCAGGACCTCTCGCCTTCGCGGGGAGTCGACCTCCTCTCACGGGGGCCGCGAGAGTCGAAGAAGCGGCCACTCCATGTAGAGTAGAGAGAAACGCTCTCCGAAGAGGCGAGTCAGGAATGGAAGTACCCATCCCACGACCCGCCGACGAAGAAGGAGCCGCGGAGTGCTTTCGACCCTTTCCCACCATCTTTCAACACCTATCATGACAAAGAGTAAATGAAATTAGTACAAACATAAATACCAACATGAGTAATAAAATGTATATAATTTAAGTGTATCGTCGTCATAAATACCAACATGACTAATAAAAATTGAATACCTAACATGAACTCAAAATTTATATATAGTAATAGTTGAATACCTGACATGAACTAATCGTGCTCGTCTATATATGCTTCGGGGTCAATAAATGCATCATGATCATCACTATCATCAATAAATGCATCATCATCATCATCACTATCAGGAAGAACATGTGGAAGGCCACCATTATGTAATCGGTCAAGAAGTTACAGGTCATCCGCAGCAGTAACCTCTTCTTTACATTTAGCTCTATGTTTATTTTTACAGTTAGCTCGAAGCGTCTTCTGCATCCTCTCAGTTGAGAAGCACCATCAATTTTGAACGGGCCCCCCCAATCTTGCCTCGGTCGGGAGATGCAAAATCAAATGCTGCATTGGATTAAAGAAGCCCGGTGGAAAGATCTTTTCTAATTTGCAGATCAACTCCGGCGCCAACTCTTCCATTTCATCTAGCATGCCAGGCGATAGTTCTTTCGCACAAAGAGAACGGAAGAAATAGCTCAGCTTTGCCAGTACTAGCCATTCATCCTCAGGGATAAAGCCACGCAACATCACCGGCATTACCCGCTCAATCCATATGTGCCAATCACGACTCTTGAGACCAAATATTTTCAATTTCTCAAGACTCGCTCCCCTCTTTAGATTCGCAGCATACCCATCGGGGAACATCAACCGCATTTTCACCCACAATAGCATTTCCCTCATAGCTGGCCTTTCAAGATTGAACCATACCGTTGGCTTCGCTATGCTTTGCTTTCCTTTCCGTTGTCACAAGTTTTGTAACGGTCTATCACATAGAGCCTCCAGGTCGATTCTAGCCTTAGGATTATCTTTTGACTTCCCCTCTATGCCGAACAATGTACCAAAAATGGCCTCCGCAATATTCTTTTCAGTGTGCATCATGTCGATGTTGTGTGGGCAAAGGAGGTCTTTAAAGTAAGGCAGATCCCACAAACATGACTTGTGAGTCCAGGCGTGTTCCATATTATACCCTTTGAAATACCCTGGACGTTTAGGATCCGGCTCGAGAGTGTTTATCTGATCCAGGATCTATTGGCGTGTCAACGCAGCTGGTGCAATGTTTTTGACAACTCTACCTTTGATGAAATTCTTCTTGTCTTTTCTGAACTTATGGTTAGGATCCAGGAATTGTCTATGCATGTCGAAGCAAGAATACTTGCGACCAGCTTGCAGCCAACGGAACTAAAGAGCTGCCTTGCATGTGGTGCACGGGAACCTTCCATGCACACACCAGCCAGAGAATAGCGCATACGCCGGATAATCATGCGTCGAGTACATGTACCACACATGCATTTTGAAATTTGTTTTGGTAGCGACGTCGTATGTCTTGATCCCATTATCCCAGGCTTCTTGCAACTCATCCTTAAGTGGCTGCATGTACACATTCATATTCTTCCTCGGATAGTTGGGCCCTGGAATTATCAACGTCAGGAAAATGTTCTTTCTTTTCATAATCTCTCCGGGTGGGAAATTGAGTGGAATGACAAATACAGGCCAACAACTGTATTGTGCTGCCGTCATACCATACACATTGAACCCATCCGTGTTGATGGCAACTCTAGGATGCCTTGGATCTTCCGACTTATCCTTATGTAATGCATCGAAGTGCCTCCACGCAAAACCATCTGAAGTGTGTACCAGCATCTTGTTCCCATCCGCATCTAGTTTGATTCTTTTGCCCAATTTGTGCCATGTCATCTGTCTGGCCGTCTCTTCGACCATGAAAAGACGTTGAAGTCTTGGTACGATTGGCAGATACCGAAGAACACTAATGGGGATTTTGGTCTGATTCTTCTCACCCATACCGTTGTCTACCACAATATACCTGGAAGAATTGCAAATGGGGCAATAGTTCAAGGCCGCATACTCAAGCCTAAATAAGGCACATCCATTCTCACAGGCATGTATCTTCTCATAGGGCATCTTAAGTACACGGAGGATTTTCTCTGATTGGTACAGGTTTGCAGGCAGTACATGGCCTTCGGGTAGAAAGCGTCCAAATATCGTCAAAATCGCGTCGTAGCATTCTCTGCCTAGGTTGAATTGAGCCTTCAGAGCCATTACTTGTGCGATGGCATCCAGCTGACAAAGCTCAGTCTGCTCGTGGAGAGGACGTTTTGAAGACTCCAACATTTCATAGAAGGCCTTTGCAGATTCCTCCATCTCATCGTTTGAATCTCGAGCATCATCAAAGTCTTGCACCATGTCTTCGATCCCCGTACCATGCTCGTCGGTGCGACGACAAATCACCTCAGCTCTGGCACGTTGGTCAAACTCACCATGAAAAGTCCACACCGTATAATTAGGCGTAAAACCCCACTTCTGCAGGTGTTTACCCATTTCAAACTCTGTCTGCTTTTTCCAGTTGTCACAGTTGGGACAGGGGCACCATGTTTTTTGCTGGCCATTTGCAAATGCAGCTCTCACAAACCCCGTGGTTTTTGTTAACCATTCATTGGTCATGTCTTTCTGACTAGGGTGACCAGTGTACATCCAAGCACGATCACTCATGTTGCCTAGCTACCTATGGGCACACAAGAAATAAATTAATATATAATTCATCACCTATATTCATCCGCTAATCAAGTTTGTCAGTCTTATTACGTCCATGCAACCTACACGCTAATAGGTAAAGATAGGTCATAATCCCACCTGAGTACGTGTAGACTGGGTTCGTTTTCCCATGCTCTGCTCCAGGTGCGATGCAGAATTTCGGCAGCACCTCCCCGTTGTTCTCCTGATACACGTCTCGGCAATAAGCAGAGAGGATGTGTACCCGGAGAACAACAGGGAGGCACTGACAAAATCCCGCATCGGATCCGGAGCACAGCATACGGGAAAACGAACCCAATCTACACATACTCGGGATGTCCATGGATAACGTTGGACAATTCAAAAGGATGGCAGTTATAAATATGCAAAGACATGCATATTTATAGATGTCGCCCTTTCGAACGGGAGACGCATACTGGTCACGCATACTCATGATTGAAGAAACCTATAGCTAGCAAGTTTCATCGGCACGAAGACCGGAAAAGAGCAAAGTAAGTGGGTAGGAGGAGAAGTCATTTGTGCTCACCAACAAACGTAGGGGCGGAGCTCGTGGAGGTCGTCGAACAACTGCACATTGAAATTCACCCGATCAACACAAATATGATGTTTTTATAATTAACATAATCGGAAAATATGTGACCTAACTCATAATTTACAAAACTATGACCCCGTCGGCTTAGTGGCGTCGATGGTCAGTGGTGTTGGGTATCGGTGGCGTCGATGGTCAGTGGTGTCGGGTGTCGGTGGCCTTGGGGGTCGGGGGTTAGTTGTGTCGGTGGTCGGGGGTCAGTGTCGTCGGGGGTCGAGGGTCACTGGCGTCAGGGGTTGGGGTCTTTTCGGTCAACAAGAGGCCGAAGAGGTGTCGAGGGTCGGGGGTTGGGGGTCAGTGGCATCGGGGGTGGGGGGTCGGGGGTCGGGGGTCGGGGGTCGAGGGTGAGTGGCATCGGGGGTCAGGGGTCGGGGGTCGAGGGTCAGTGGCGTTGGAGTCGAGGGTCAGTTGCGTCGGGCGTCGGGGGTCAGGGTTCGGGGGTCGAGGGTGAGTGGCATCGGGGGTCGAGGGTCGGGGGTCGAGGGTCAGTGGCGTCGGGAGTCGAGGGTCAGTTGCGTCGGGCGTCGGGGGTCGGCGGTCGAGGGTCAGTGGCGTTTGGAGCCGCGGGTCAATGGCGTCGGGCGTCGGGGGTCGGGGGTTAGTGGAGTCGGGGGTCGGGGGTCGGGGGTCAGTGGTGTCGGGCGTCGGGGGTTGAGAGTCGGGTGTCAATGGCGTCGGAGGTTGGGGGTCGTGGGTCGGGGGTTCGTGGCGTCGGGCGTCGGGGGTCGTGGGCCGGGGGCCGGGGGTCGGGGTCCTCTTCTTTCTTCTTCTCCTCTCTCCTCTTTTTCTTCTTCTTCTTCTTCTTCTTCTTGATCATCTTATTATTATTATTATTCTTTTTTCTCCTCCTCCTCCTCCTCTTACTCTTCTTCTTTTTGTTCTTTCTTTTATCTTTCTCCTCCTCTCCTCTTTCTTCTTCTTCTTCTTCTTCTTCTTTTTTCTTCTACTTTATTATTCTCTTATTTTCTTCTAAGTTTTTTCTATCTATTTTTTTATTTTCTATCTACTTTTTCTACCTAATAAACTAACTATCTAATTTAACATAAAAAACAGAAATAAAAACTAACCATCCAATTTAACAGAAAAAACAGAAAATAAACTAACTATCTAAATTAACTATCTAATTTAAAAACTTACCTGCAGTGGGAGGAGGGCAGTGGGAGGAGGGGAGGGCGAGCTCCGGCCCTGGGCGGCGGGGAGGAGGGGCGTGGGGAGGAGGTGCGTGGGGAGGAGGGGAGGGCGAGCTGCCGTAGGCGGCGATGGTGGGCCAGAGCGGCTCCGGTGGTGGTGGCGGCGGCGCTAGGGTGGACAGAGCGGGGGAGGAGGGGTGCGGGAAGGAGGGGCGCGTGGAGGAGGTGCGCGGGGAGGAGGGGAGGGTGAGCTCCGACCGTAGGCGGCGGTGGTGGGCCGGAGCGGCTCCGTAGGTGGTGGCGGCGATGGTGGGACGGAGCGGCTCAGGTGGTGGTGGCGGCGGCGCCGGAGTGGGCAGAGCGCGGGGAGGAGGGGCGCGGGGAGCTCCGGCCGTGGGCGGCGGTGGTGGGCCGGAGCAGCTCACGTGGTGGTGGCGGCGGCACTTGAGTGGGCAGGGGCCGGGCGCGCGCGAGAGAGGCAGTCGAGGGGAGTGGGCGGGGGCTGGGCGCCGTTAGGGGAGCGAGGGTGGGGGTTGGGCGCCGTTAGGGGGAGCGCCCCTTTGCCGTCTGCAGAAGCTGGTAGGCAGACGGCAAAGGGGTGGGTGGGGGTGCGGCGGGCTTCGGCCGTTAGGGTTGCGCCCCTTTGCCGTTTGTGTGGGCTTTGTCGTCCGCCTCTGAGGCCTTTGCCATGCGTCAGCCGACGGCAAAGAGTCTGCTTACGGCAAAATAAAACCTTTGCCATCAGCAACCTCTTTGCCGTCTGCTTTGTACCAGCTGACGGCAAAGAGGATCTTTGCCATGAGTCAGCAGACGGTAAAGGCATGGCAGACGGCAAATTCTCAATTCCAGTAGTGATATGATACATGTGAACTTAGTTTTGTATGCCTTTGTGTGATCAATAAGCATGTTTGATTTTCTTATATATGAGCCGACATTAGTTTGTGATTCATATTGTCTTCAATTTCTAGAAATTGTGGTAAACATACAATGGTCTGACCTCGTCCAGTAGCACAAGCAGTGTTGGTTATGTGTGATCATAGTGTTGGTAATGTGTTATCGCACGAATTTTTGTGTGTTGGTTTTTAATCTTCCATCTCTGAACATAGAAAATGAATGAGGACGATGATTTCGATGGGATCCCAAAGTGTGACTATTATTCCGACAATAGGAGTATGTGTGACAATCCTCATGTAGAGGACGATAGGTACTTTTGGCTAACACTTAAAGAGGACTACAAATATTATATGGTAATTTATGCACATATTTCCTTGTGAACTTCACATGTCTCGAGATTTTTTAACATGTAATTTCTACTTATTTTTCTCAATCCGACTAGTGCATCTCCTACCATGAAGGTGTTTTGTCTTAGACATGCTCCATGTCGAAGACACAGAGGACAATTCTGAAAGGATTGTTTACCTAAAGACAAAACATGGTTTCATTTTCCAAGCTAAGATCTACAATGAAGTAGATCTGCAAAAATTGGAAAGAATTCTGCAAGGCTTATGGATTTGAGGAGGGTATGAGTATAACCTTTGATATTGGCATCTTCTACGGCAACACTTCTCCTTTTGATCAAGACATTTGGGTGGAAATATACAAGATTCCTACTTTTCCTCCGTGTCAGTTTCCTAAACAAATTTGTTAAGTATATCATGCTAAATTTAAAATATTTTCTATTTACTCATGAATTAACATTTTAATTAAAATCTATAGCTTATTTTCTATGTGTAATAAAAAATACGGAGTATAGCAGACAAGACCAGTTACACTGTTGGCTCTGAGCTGACTAGGGAGGAGAAGAATTGTCTTATCTCCATTGTTAACAACGTTGATTCGTTTAAGGACACTTACGGAGCTGGTACAAATACTACACCATGTGTGCCACTAGTCCACAAGTTCACCAATACCAACATTTATAAAAAGAATGCATGGTATTATTAATATGGGGCAAGCCCGTGGGTGTCGATCTTCTCACACTTGGAGAGGGGAAAGTAACAAATCATGAGAGAAAACACATAATCAAGAACGATCACCGATCACACATCCATTGGAACCACACAAACACATGAGGTACATAGATCCACGATCAACAAGAGGATACAAGTAATCAATAGTCTCCCGCTCTGTAGGAGGGGCCTTGGTTTCCCATGGGATCTTCCCTTGATAGGAGCCCTCGCATCCACTTTGGATCTTCTCTCAAAGAGGTAGTCAACTCCGTGGGAGAAGGAACTAGATGGATCTATGCTCAACAAAGTCAAGTGCTAAACATAAGCTAACCATAAAATGGAGGTCGAAGAAGCGTATTTATAGTCTAGGTCAAAATAGAAGGGAGAAAGGATACATGGGCCTTGGGCCCGAGCGGCTGCACAGGTTGGACGGAAATATCGGGTCAGCTCAGATGTTTAGGGCACCGAAAGTTCAGGGCAGGTTTCGAGCTTTCCTGAGAGTTGTTGTCGTCCTTGGTGATTGGGCTGAGGAGGGGCTGGAAGTTCCAGGCCAGCCATAAGTTTCGGGGGCCGGAAGTTCCGGACAACGGTCCGGGTAGGTTTCGAGCTAAATCGAAAGTCTGCACGCCCAGTCTTGATCCTGGGTTGTGGTGGTCGGAGGTTCCAGTCTGGTCGGAAGTTTCGGGCTAGGCGAAAGTTCCGGACTCTTAAGCTTGGAGCTTGCCTACTTTTCTTCGTGTAATTCTCCTTCTTGTGCCATCAAGCTCCAGTTATGGTCAAGGTACCTAAGAATGCATAGTGTCTCTGTTTGAGTTAGCATGCAAGTTCCATGAGCATCAAAGGGACAGTCGCATAGGAGAGATGTCACCTCGGTTTCCATGGCACGTGCATGGACTCTTGTCATGGGACCCTTTGGATCTTGAGGTGTTGGTGATGGGTCCATGGGGATGACCATGGGATGCTCTGCATCATCTCCCCCTGAGGGGGAGATCCATCCTCGGATCAAGATCTTCATCACCATGGAAATGGGAAAGGTTCTTGACGTTGAAGGTGTCGCTCACATTGTACTAGTCGCATGGAATGTCAATCTTGTAGCCATTGTCGTTGTAGCGTGCCAACACCTTGAAGGGTCCATCTGCTAGCTTGGACTTGCGCTCGGTAGGGAAACAGTCCTTGCGGAGGTGTAGCCACACAGGATCACCGGGCTTGAACACGGTGGGGTGCTTGTTGATGTTGAGCTTAGGTGCAACTCGTTCCACTTGACGTTCTATCATGCGCCTTGTATATTCATGCATCTTCTTGATGTAGCTTTCCCTTGCACTTGCGTCCATGTTGACGCACTCTTGGAGTGGTAGGGGTAGTATGTCCAATGGGGACAAAGGGTTGAAGCCGTAGACCACCTCGAATGGAGACTTGCCGCTAGTGAAGTGACTTGCGCGGTTGTAGGCATGCTCGGTGATGGGAAGACAATCTTCCCATTCCTTGATGTTCTTCTTAATGAGCATGCGTAGAAGAGTGGAGAGCATCTAGTTTGTCACCTCCGTTTAGCCATCGGTTTGTGGATGATAGGCCGAAGAGAATAGAAGCTTGACATCAAGCTTGGCACATAGAGTCTTCCAAAAGTAGCTAAGGAACTTGACGTCGAGGTCTGAGACAATAGTCTTGGGAACCCCATGTAGCTGTAAGATGTCCCTACAAAAGAGATCTACAACATGTGAAGCATCGTCGATCTTATGACATGGAATGAAATGAGCCATTTTGGAAAAATGATCCACAATGACAAAAATAGAATCATGGTCGTATTTAGTTCGTGGCAAACCAAGCACAAAATCCATGCTAATGTCTTCCCAAGGTTTAAATGGTATAGGAAGAGGCATGTAAAAACCATGGGATTGAGCTTTTGACTTGGCTTTGTGACATGTAGAGCGTCGATTGCTGAAGCGTGCAACATCACGAAACATCTTTGGCCAAAAGTACTTGTGGAAGAGGGTGGCATATGTCTTGTCGCGTCCAAAGTGACCCATTAGTCCTCCATCATGAGCTTTTTTCAAAAGCAATAAAGGAAGAGAAGACTCGGGTATACAAAGTTTGTTAGCACGCATAAGACATCCATCTTTCATGTAGTAGTTATCCCAACAAGGTTTCACATGGCACGTAGCATAAGGAGTAGCAAAGAAAACATCATGCTCATATGTATGTTTAATATGCTCAAACCAATGGCATTCAATTCAAGTTGAGTAACTAGCATGCATTTGCAGGAACGAGCATCCGCCATAGCATTATCTTTACCCTTAATGTATTTGATTACATAAGGAAAGGACTCAATGAATTCACTCCACTTAGCATGCCATTTGTTCAACTTAGTTTGACCTTTAAGATATGTGAGAGTTTCATGATCGGTATGAATGACAAATTCATGTGGATGGAGATAATGCTCTCAAACATGTAACACTCTCACCAAAACATGTGATTCCTTATCATAGTATGGGATAGTTAAGTTGAGCGCCCAAAAGCTTCTCACTAAAATATGCAATTGGTCAGTTTTCTTGCATTAGCATACCACCTATGTCGTTACCACTAGCGTCAAAATGCACTTCAAACATTTTATCACAGTTGAGTAAGGAAAGCAAAGGTGCATGCATAAGAAAATTTTCAAGCTCAAGGAATGTCGTGTCTTGCATTGGTACCCAAATGAAAGGGGTGTTCTTCTTTCCCAAAACATGTAGAGGAGATGCAATCTTGCTAAAATCCTTAACAAAGCGACGGTAAAAGCCTGCTAGTCCAAGGAAACTACACACTTGTTGCAAACTGGTGGGCGTGGGCCAAGTTCTAATAGCATCAATTTTAGTTTCATCAACATGAACACGCCTACAAGAAACCAAAAATCCTAGGAAAACAACCAAGTCAACAACAAAAGTGCATTTTTTCCATGTTTGCATACAATTGTTCATTCCTAAGGACTTGCAATACTTCTCTAACATGTTTAGCATGTTCCTCTATAGATTCACTAAAGACAAGAATGTCATCAAAGTATACCACAACGCAATCACCAATGATATGTCGTAAGACATGATGCACAATCCAAGCACTTCTCTAACATGACGCGAGGAATATGGTGTCTATATCGAACGGTTATAGCATTAATAGGGCGCAATCCAAGCATATGTGCATACTACCGTCTTTCTTAGGTACTAGTATCATGGGAACCGCATAAGGAGTTAATATCTCACGTACAGGCCCTTTATCTAGGAGTTTTTGGACTTGCCTTTGTATGTCCTTTGTTTCTTCGGGATTGACGCTGTAGGGTGCCTTGTTTGGAAGTGGTGCTCCAGGTATGAGGTTGATGTGGTGTTCGATCCCTCGTTTCGGTGGTAGTCACGGAGGTGGATCATCGGGAAAAACATCTTGAAATTCCTTCAACAAACAAGATAACACAAGAGGAAGATGTTGTGAAGGGTTAGTCCGTACAACATCATCCTTGCACAAAAGCACATAGTGAAGAACGGTTGATGGGCTCTCACTCACATCCCTCAAGTCTCTTTTGGTGGCTAAAAGAACTAGATCTCTCATGTCCCTCACCCTGGAGTCACTCAACTTTATCTTGTGGCGCTCACTCTCTTTTAGGTGGATCGCGATGTCGCTTTTATCTCCATGATGGGATGAAGCTTGCTTGTTGGTGGTCACTTGACTTGGAGACATTGGTCGAACCACATATTCCTTGCCCTTCATTTTGAAGCTATAGTGGTTGGTCCTACCATTGTGGATGACGCCACGGTCAAATTGCCAAGGTCTCCCAAGGAGTAGATGGCAAACAGACATGGGAACCACATCACACTCTAATGTGTCTTCATAAGGGCCTATCTTCAAGGAAACTTGCATGGTGTGATCAACTTGTATAGTTCTAGAGTCACTAAGACATTGGACCTCGTAGGGGCAGGGGTGCTTCTTCTTGACCAATTGGAGCTTGGAGCAAAGTTCCTCACTTGCCCAATTGTGGCAACTTCCTCCGTCGATGATGACCTTGATGGATTTTGCTTGGATACCCGCCTTGGTATGGAAGATTTGGCAACGTTGGTCCTCATCTTGTTGTTGTTGACGTGTCAAAACCTTGGAGCCAACGAGAGCGGGGCACGTATCATTGTCACAAAAGATTTGTGAATCTTCGTCTTCATTAACTTGTCGATGCATGGCCACATTCTCCAATGTTGCCATCCTCCGTCGCTCATAGAGTCATAGATGTCGTCGTCTTGACGAATCATGGTGCGTCTTGTTTGACACTCTTAGGTCTTGTGGCCTCGGCCTTGGCACGTGAAACACTTGATGGGGCTTGATTTAGTAGTGGCATCCGTCGTTGGTGTAGAGGGTGAAGCTCTTGGCTTGTGGTTACTTGAAGTAGGAGGGCATCTTGACAAAGTCATCTTGTCCTTATAAGTTGACTTCTCACCGGTAGGTGTTGGAGATTTCGTAGTCGAAGGCGTCATGGTCATAGAAGCTTGTGCACTTGAGACATGGTTCTTGGAGGAGAACTTGGAGTACTTGTAGTCATCTTGCACTTGATGTCCCTCCTTGGTTGCTTGATGTACTAACTTGAGTAGGTTGGGGTATGGTTGGAAGTCCATGATTTTCTTGACTTGGTAGTTGAGACCATTCAAGAAACGTGCCATTGTTTACTCATCATCTTCCTTTACATTGGCTCGGATCATGGCAATTTACATTTGATAGTATTCTTATACGGACTTTGTGCCTTGCTTGAGTAGTTGTAGCTTCTTGAAGAGATCGCAGCTGTAGTGGGTAGGCAGAAAATGATCTCTCATGAGGTCCTGCATTTGACCCCAAGTGGTGATAGGAGATTCGCCTCTTTCCCTTTGTCGCTCAATCACTTGTTCCCACCAAATGAGAACATAGTCTTGGAACTTAAGGAAAGCCATGGCCATCTTATTCTCTTCCTTAAAGTTTTGGAAACAAAATATCTTGTGAACTTTGAGTGCCCATGAGAGATAGTCCTCGGGTCATTACTTCCATAGAACTTAGCCATGGTGAACTTGAGCTTGCCAAAGCGTTGTTCTTCATTGTAATTGTTTTCGCGATGTCCTTGATGTGGAGAAATTAAGTCAATGTTGTTGTAGAGTTAACAATGTGGTTGCCTTGGGCCATCGTCCTCATTGTGCTCGACGTGATGTGCTTGAGGGTGTTGATGAGGTCCTCGCACTCGGTTCCTTATTTCTTGTTGATCCTCCTGGCGAGCGGTGCTTCTTGTTATTTGTGAGCTTGGCGGTTGTGATCTTCCAAGCCACGAGTAGCTTCTTGTAGGGCGCAGTGTGTGTGAAGCGCTTGTTCATGGCGACAATGTTGTTATTGTTCTCAGCATTCTCGTTCTTGTTCTTGCTCCAATGCATCTTGGTCTTGTTGATGGCGATGATCTCAAGCGCGGAGGCAATCTTGCAATCAATTTCCATGGAATGGATTCTCCGTGGCGTGACATGGCGACCTTGGGGTGAACTTGGACCGGAATGGTCGTCTTGACGATGAACACGAGCTCGAGAAGGACTTGCGTCGAAAGAGTACTCCGATGAGTGCCCACTTGAGTGATGCCTCCTTGACGAAGTAGAAGTTGAAGGAGCATGGTTGACCATCAAGGACCTTAACTGCTCCACTTGGCTTGATAGCTTGGTATCGAGGTAGTCCCGCATGCGCACCTCCATTTCATGCAGTCGGTGGCGAGTTGCTCGACGCGGTCGCTCAAGACAGCTTGTGCTTGAGTAATTTCTTTATGTGCGTCGAAGAAGTCTAACTTGGTGACGCGGACATTCGCGTCGTCGTCATGCTCCTTGAAGTCTGGGTTCGACATGGTGTTCCTATCCATAGCAGTCAAGGTATATAAATGAAAGAGTGAGAAGACAATACCAATTACCGTTCCAAAAGGTAAAAATGGATCAAGATCACTCAATGTGCAAATGTAGAAATATTAGAATTGGTACTAGAAATCGTCCTTCTCACTCCTACACAAATAAGGCTTATGGAGTAGCATGGTTAGTATGGTGGCACAAAATTCAAGCAATTCGAGAATAAGATTCAATAATGTTGAAGGAGATCCGCAATGTCGCAAGTATGACAATGCATATCAATAGCAATGATTATAGACGAAAACACACACACATGGATAGATAAGTGGGGTCGTGCAACCAAGGAATGAGCACAAAATTTGGAGTCCAGGGAAAATGCTCGTGTTGCACAACACTAGAGAGACACTAGCATGATTGCTCAAACGGCGTGATACGAACTTGTGCACAACCTATAAGAAACAAAATGTGTCGTCTTTCTACTCCCAACTTGCTATGTATGTATGAGGCATGTGTCGCTCGCTCAAGTTATCCAAGATGATCAAGTATGGTATGCACAATAGGTGATGCTATTGTTTTGACTCTTTTTCTCTTGCTTAAAAGCTTTCCATCTCTTTCTCTTGGCAATGATATTTGTATAGTCATTATTCGGGACTTGCACACCAAGATAGAAATTATGTATGCAATTACTATTTGGAACACAAGAGATGATACTAACATGCATGCACGTAATTGAAGCTATGCGGAGTATGTATCACCAAAGTGTACATGTAGCGTAGCCCGGAAATACTCAATGGCTAGTCTCGATAGGAAAGTAACGCAAATAGGCTTGAGGTAACAATGCAATGGAAAAGGTATAAGTCAAGATTGTTGTCGCGGTTACCGTCCTTGCTTACGGTGTGGTGTCAACGAAGAGTTGGTCGGCGACGATCTGGGCAATGATGAGCGGCGATGATTATGTAGAACCACTCCTAAGTAGCCAAAACACCTTAGGAAGTGGCAAGCTCATGACTGAAAATCTCAAATGCAAAAGGTTGTGGAAGAACCAAAGTCAAAGAAATGTGAGATTGCGGAAAGGAAAGTTTCTGCCAAGGCTGGAAGGTTTGGGTGGCCGGATTCCGGGGGTCGGAAGGTCCGGAGTGGGCGGAGGGTCCGGTGGCCGGAATGTCTAGGTGGAGCCAGATGTTCTGGGGGTCAGGAAAATTGGGATGAACCCTAATTTCCAGATCTGAGACTTGGGCCAAAAATAGGGAGGAAAAACCCAAAACTGTGAGTGAAAAAGAAAAATTGGTGTGATTTGAATGGATGGAAAGCTAGATCCACTCGTCCACAACGAAATCCATGGATCAAAATCAATAAAATCTCCTCAAATCCAATGAATCCAAGAAATTTTGGTATGGCTATTTTTGTGGGGATTTTTGAAATTAGGTTAAAAAAATAACAATTGGCTAGAAAGTGAAAGGATAAACTCCAAGGTGTGAATCAACATGGCTCATGGTACCAATATAATACGGGGCAAGCCCGTGGGTGTCGATCTTTTCACACTTGGAGGGGGAAAAGGAAGAAATCATGAGAGAAAACAAGAACTCAAGAACCATCTAGGATCACACGTCCACTAGAACCACAAAAACACATGATATACAACGACCCACGATCAACAAGAGGATACAAGTAATTGATAGTGTCCCGCTCCGGAGGAGGGGCCTTGATATCCCATGGGATCTTCCCTTGATAGGGGCCTTGGAATCCACTTCGAATCTTCTCTCAAAGAGGTAGTGAACTCCATGGGAGAAGGAAGTAGATGGAGCTATGCTCAACAAAGTCAAGTTCTAAACATAAGCTAACCCTAAAACGGAGGTAGAAGAAGAGTATTTATAGTCTAGGTCGAAATAGAAGGGTGAAAGGTTACATGGGTCTCGGGCCCGAGCGGTTGCACGGGAGTAGGCCGGAAGTTCCGGACAGGTAACGGGCCGGTTCTGAGCTTTCCCGAGAGTTATCACCGTCCTCGGTTATTGAGCTAAGGAGGGGCTGGAAGTTTCGGGCTAACCGGTAGGTCCGGGGGCCGGAAGTTCCGATCCATGTTTCTTGCAGGTTCTAGGCTAAACCGAAAGTCTGCATGCCCGGGCATGACCCTGGGTTGTTGGGCGGCCGGAGGTTCCGAGCTAGCCGGAAGTTCCGGGCTCTTCAGCTTGGAGCTTGCCTCCTTTTCTTCATGTGATTCTCCTCCTTGCGCCCTCGAGCTCCAGTTATAGTCAAGGTACCTGAGAATGCATAAGTCAAGGTACCTGAGAATGCATAGTGTCTCTACTTGAGGTAGCATACAAGTTCCATGGGCATCAAAGGGAGAGTCGCATAGGAGAGATGTCACCTCACTTTCCATTGCACGTGCACGGGCTCTTGTCATGGTACCCTTTGGAGCTTGAGGTGTTGGTGATGGGTCCATGGGGATGACCATGGGATGCTCCGCATCAATTATTTTGTACTATTATTGTGCCACTAGTCCATTTTAAATAAACTACACTATTGGCTATGTTACTATGTTCTCTTCAAAAGAAGCTCCCAAGAGTTGTTATGCCTGTGGTGATGGATGCGAATAGTGAGATGACAATTATTTGTCATCAGAAGACCAATGTAAAAGGCAAACCCATGATATGGGCGCCTCAAAACTGATGAATGGCGACAAATATTGAATGAGTGCAAACCAGAAATTGGAGATTGGTGGATCTCTATGCTCCACGATGGAGATGCATGCCCATTCTTATTCTTTCAATTTATCTTAAATGAGAGGAGTAGGTCCTAGTCCTTTGTCATTATCAGGACTAATTAACTGGGGGCTATTTGTATCGTCAGTCATGTTTTGCGTATTATGTGTTTGTTGCTACCTACCTACGAATATTTAGTTGAAGCATTTTAGTCATGATTGACAACAATTAGAGTTTGGTTAATGTATGCAACAATATTTCGTCCCCTCATATTTTTATCAATGTATTTTGATATGTGTTATAACAAAAACATAACCATGGCAACATAAATGTTGCCTTTGTTGGACAAAAATAATTGGTGTGACTGGGACTCAGTGGTGGGCGTAACGAAAGCCCGCCAGAGATACCAAACCAACCAGTCACGGTCTCCTACAGGAGCCCACCACTTCAGACTCTCTACCAGTGGCGGGGGGGCTCCCACCACTGATGTGCTTATAGTATTGGTCGGAGGATGGTGACGGGCGGCCCCGTGTAGCGACCCGACCTGAAAGGTCGAATCTCCGGTGTTTCTGTCCTTCCCAAGATCATGCTGGTACACACACGGTACATCAATGTATATATCAAAGGGAAATCACACAGCATTAATAAAGCGAAATCTCATATCGAGTCCTTTATTACAATAAGGATTACAATAAAGTGGCTGAAGGCCAACTCATGAGATAAACTAAACCAAAACTTGCGGAAGCTCCAAGGGTAGTTGAGTCCATCTGACTCCAAGGGCATCTCACCGAGCGTAGAGCGTATCCTCATTCCTGGTCGGAAAATTACTCTACAACATGATACGTTGCAGCCGTATAGGTCAGCATATTGAATATGCCGGCAAAGTCACAAGAAAGGGTGTAAAGTAATAATCTAGTCTATATGCAAATATGGCAGGTGGGGTAGTAAGTTTTTGCATAAAGCCAAATTTTTCCTACAACAATAGAGGTCAAAGGCATAATTACTACAATGTTGGTTGATTAATGAGATGGTTCCACCAACCAATTCTCATACCCAAGTTGACATTAATAACCCAAATCCATATAATTAATTGTGTTGAGAGTTCTAGATAATTTCAATTCCTTTGGCTCAAACTGTCCATGACCGTGGACACGGCTAATCGATTAGGTTTGGGTACTCTACTGAGTTTTGCACACGTTCCCCACAAGATTTGATCGCCTCCGTTGGACTTCTCGCACTTCATGGTGTTTGAGAAACGGATGACCAAAACATGGTCTTCAAAAGGGTTTCCCCGAGACTCTATCGGTGCCCATCCTTTCCTACCATTCTTCTACATATCGTAGCACCGCCTATCCAGGGTCGCCACAATATCCAACCAAGCCAGAGCCCATAATGGCTTGTGGCTGTGCAGGTAAGCCTTGGGTCTTGAAGCATCCATCCTTCTCTTTGTGCCTGGGTGGACCTTTCCGCATGAATACTGGCACTTCCCCAGCATCATCTAGGCTAACCATTGGTTTGTCCAGGGCGCCGTTCAACCATCTTCCACCCAGAGGTAAGTTGAAAACTTGGAGTCTTGAAGACTTGATCATCATGTAGGTCTTGAAATTTTTAACTCACAACTCTCATGAATCACACAACCAACTCCGTCTAGTAATAGCATAGCAAAATGTAAAACAACGTTTCCCGGGGCCATTGTGTCAAAGGGTTGAGGGGTACCTACCACATGATACTACAATAAGTAACCAAGTTTCCAATTACCTACTTTGCATGCAATTGGGGAGATGGAAGAACTAATGCAATAAAACATAGGTATACATGGTCAAAGTGACTTGCCTTGCTGACGATCCTCGTAATCAAGTGACTCTAGATAACAAGCTTCGCACTCCGGATGATCTAACGAATCGAACAAGAGCACACCATAAGCATAAACACAAAACAATTCATTCAACACCAAGGTAAACAAATGCTTCAACAAACAAAATCACAATCAAAAGAAGAATCACTTAAAGTATAAGACTATAAAATTATTGGGGTCAAAAATCCCTACTATGACATACAAGTCAACAAGATTGGTCTTAAACAACTAGACATTTTAGATAACAGAAAAAATAAATATAAAGTTTTATTTGAAAACAAAAAGTATTTCATTATAAAAGTATTGTGCTGAAAGAAGTACTACAAAACTTCTTCTCAACAATATACATGGTGAAAACAAGATGAACCTATTCAAACTAGAGCACAAAACAAATTGAAAAACATATTTTTATTAACAGAAAAAGATACACCTAAAGTTGAATCAACAGAACCTAATGAAATCTAAAAACAAAATTTAAACTAATTCAGGTTCAAATTAAATAAAAATCAATTTAGTTAAAATCTATTAAGAACTAAACAGATTCTGTTTTTTTAATAACAGTAAGTAAATTCATTCTAAAAAAAATTCAAATTATGTAGAATGATAGGTTTAACTAATATCAAACAATGGCAAAAAAATTCACTCAAAAATATATTTTTAAACTCTAGTTATACAGATTTTAGTAATTTAAACAAATTTGATTAGATTCAAAATTTAAAGTTCAAATTTGAAATCTAAGCATACAGACATAAACTACCTCAAATTTGTAATGCAAAAAGAATCAACTAAAAACACTAAATATTTTAAAAGATATGATAAAAACAAAATCAAAAAACATTCTGTTTTCTAAAACAGAAACAGAAAAAGAGAAACTGATAACGATCGGTTAGGGGCTATGTGTCAGGTTGTGATTGGCCGCGAGGGCGTGTGTGTGAGAGCTAGTGAGCGGTCGATCGAGACACAGTGCGTACCGGTTCGGGCTTTTAAGTGAGCTAATCTAGGGTGTTGACTGTGGATCCGACGGCTATGGCGAGGTGTGGTGACTTACAACGGAGGGGGTCGGGGTTCCGGCGAGGTCGACGGTGGCCGGAGGTCGGTGGTGGTTGTGGGCGACGGTGCAGTGGTCGGGGGCGGCGTCCGAGGTGCTCAGGCGACGACGGCGAAGCTCCGGCGTCGATTGGCGGCGGCGGAGGGGGTCGGGGGCTAGTGTGGCGATGGGCACGAGCTCCGAGAGGTTTGGTCGAGTGCCGAACTCCAGCGAGGTTGTGGGGCAGCGTTTCGGCGAGGGAAAGGGGGTTTCGGGTGTGGAATGAAGAGCGGAGGGTCAGGGCTTTATATAGGGGGCAATGCGGTGGCCGGGGAGGGCACGAGAGGCGTGATTCGTGGAGGAGGGATCTCCGGCGAGGGAGGAGGTGCGGGGAAGGGGACGAGCGCGGGGACGCCGCGGTCGGACGGTGGGTCCCACGCGTTAGTGAGGTGGGGCGCGCTGTTAGCGCGTCGGTGGCCGACCCGAAGTAGTTTCGGGTCTTAATGGCCGTGGGCCGGCCCGTTTCTAATAAATCCATTGCAATTATTATTTCCAGAGCGTTTAAAACACTTTTAAAGCATTCAAAACATTTCCAAATATAGGAAATATATATATCAAAATGATGAGGAGAATTAATTCTATTTAATGAACATTTTTCCTCTCTCATATTGAATACTTTGAAAAAAAATCAGAAATTGCCTATTTGATTTTAAATCCTTTTGGAATAATTTTTCAAGTAACCCCCTGGTTTTATTGTTAAAATATTTCACCAAGATGCCCCTGGTGTGGAGTGTCATGTTACTCCCCTCTTTTGTTTGGACTTTTCCAGAGGTTTTTCAAATAGGTGAAACAAGAAAAGGGAAAGGTGAAAGTGGCCTTTCAGAAATTCAAAGGAAGCACTTCAACCATTTTATTCATTCAAACAATGTGATGATGCATGGCTATATTTCATAACATTCCAAAAATGGAATTTTAGGATGTTACAAACCTACCCACCTTAAGATGAATCTCGCCCTCGAGATTCGGGTTAGCTAGAAAATAGGTGCGGGTGGTCTCTAGGGAGATCTTCTTCACGTTCCCAGGTGGCTTCTTCCTCGGTGTGGTGGTTCCACAGAACCTTATAGAACTTGATGATCTTGCTTCGGGTAACTCTGTTGGTAGTCTCGAGGATTCTGACAGGCTTCTCCTCGTAGGTCAGGTCACTGTCAAGTTGTATGGCCTCTAGGGGCACTATGTCTCGCAAAGGAATATTAGCCATCTCAGCATGGCATTTCTTCAGCTGGGAAACATGGAAAACATCATGAACTCCGGACAGTCCTTTCGGCAATTCAAGCTCGTATGCAACTTCGCCTCTATGTTCCAGAATTTTGTAGGGGCCTATGAATCAAGGTGCTAACTTCCTTTAACACCAAACCTCTTGATTCCTCGAAGTGGGGACACACGGAGATATGCTCGATCCCCTACTTCATATGTCACCTCCTTGCGTTTGTTATCAGCATAGCTCTTCTGCCGGGATTGAGCTATCTTGAGTCAGTCTCGAATCAGTTTGACCTTATGTTCAGAATCTCTAATAAGATTGGGACCAAAAGTTTTTGGTCTCCAACACCATCCCACGTGAATGGTGTTCTGCACCTCCTTCCGTATAAAGCTTCAAAAGGGGCCATCTTCAGACTAGTCTGATAACTGTTGTTGTACGAGAACTCTGCGTAAGGTAAGTTGTCATCCCAACTGGACCCATAGTCTAGCGCACAGGCTCTCAAGATGTCCTCCAGAATCTGGTTGACTCTCTCAGTCTGTCCATTGGTCCGCGGATAAAAAGCTGTACTGAACTCCAGCCTTGTACCCAAAGTTTCATGTAGCTGATGCCAAAACTTTGAGGTAAATTGTGTTCCTCTATCTGACATGATACTCCTCGGAACTCCATGCAGACATACGATCCTGGTCATATAGATCTTGGCTAACTTAGCACTAGTATAGGTGGTCTTCACTGGAATGAAATGAGCCACCTTGGTCAAGCGATCGACCACTACCCAAATGGAATCGTATCCTGAATGGGTCCTGGGTAGTCCTGTGATGAAGTCCATACCAAGCTTATCCCATTTCCACTCGGGTATCGGCAAAGGTTGGAGTAACCCTGCTGGTTTCTGATGTTCCACCTTTACTCGCTGACAAACATCACATACCGCAACATGTTCGGCAATATCTTTCTTCATACCTGTCCACCAGTAACTTTCCTTCAAATCCAGGTACATCTTGGTGTTGCCTGGGTGTATCGAGTATGGTGAATCGTGGGCTTCTTGAAGTATCAACTTCCTGAGCTCTGGGTCATGGGGCACATAGATTCGGTTCTCAAACCATAGAGTACCTTGTTCATCTTCACGAAAGCCTTTAGCCTTGCCTTCCTTCATTCTCTGCTTTATCTCAGCTATCTCCTTGTCTGATTTATGGGCTTCTCGAATTCTTTCGGTCAAGGTGGACTGAATCTCTAGTGTGGCAACATATCCTTGCGGAAGTATCTTTAACCGAAGCTCTTTGAGATCTTTGGTTAACTCCTGGGGTAATCCTCCGGCTATGAGTGTGTTCACATAACTCTTCCGACTCAAAGCATCTGCCACAACATTTGCCTTTCCTGGATGGTAATGTAATCTCATGTCATAGTCCTTGATTAACTCTAACCATCTCCTCTGTCTGAGGTTCAACTCCTTCTGCATGAAGATATACTTCAGGCTCTTATGATCAGTGTACACATCACAACTATTTCCGATAAGGAAATGTCTCCAGGTCTTGAGTGTGTGCACTACGGCTTCTAGTTCCAAATCATGGGTGGCATAATTCAACTCATGGGGTCGTAGCTGTCTGGATGCATATGCTACAACTTTTCCCTCCTGCATGAGTACTCCTCCAAGTCCTTGATGTGATGCGTCACAATAAACCTAGAAATCCTTCCGAATGTTTGGCAGTATCAACACTGGGGCTGTGACCAAACGTTTCTTCAACTCCTGGAAACTGGCCTCACATTCCTCAGTCTAGATATACTTAGACTCTTTCTTCAACAGCTCTGTCATGGGTTTGGTAATCTTTGAGAAATTCTCAATGAATCTCCGGTAATATCCGGCAAGTCCGAGAAAACAGCGGATCTCCTTAACTGAGGTGGGTGACTTCCACTCAGTGACTGCTTCGACCTTAGCGGGGTCTACTGCTATTCCTTCTCCGGAAATAACATGTCCAAGGAATTTGACTTCCGTCAGCCAGAATTCACATTTACTGAACTTGGCATACAACTGATGCTCTCTAAGCTTCTCCAGAACTAAACGCAAGTGTTCCTTGTGTTCTTCCTCGCTCTTGGAGAATATCAAAATGTCATCGATGAACACCACGACAAACTTGTCCAAATATTCCATAAACACTTTGTTCATCAAATACATGAAGTAGGCAGGAGCATTAGTCAAACCAAAGGACATGACTGTATACTCGTATAAGCCATACCTGGTGGTGAAAACTGTTTTGGGTATATCCTGTTCACGAATCTTCAGTTGGTGATACCCTGATCGAAGGTCGATCTTGGAGAATACTTTGGCGCCTACTAGCTGGTCAAACAGGTCATTAATCATCGGCAGAGGGTACTTATTCTTGATAGTCACCTCGTTCAATGCTCGATAATCAACCACCATCCTCAAGGTTTTGTATTTCTTCTCCACCAAAAGAACTGGGGCTCCCCAAGGTGATGAACTTGGGCGAATATATCCCTTATCCAATAGCTCCTTAATCTGCTTCTTGATTTCTACTAAATCATTTGCGGGCATCTGATGGGGTCTCTTGGAAATTGGGGCTGTCCCTGGTAGTAGCTCTATTAGAAACTCAATCTCCCTATCTGGTGGCATGCCTGGTAATTCCTCTGGGAATACATCTGGAAAGTCTCGTACAACCGGCACTTCCTCCTGAACAACTCCTGTGAGGGAATTTAACCAAGCACTCATCTGTGTGCGTCGGGATACATACTTAATCCTCTTGTTCTTGGGAGTGGTGAGTGAAATAGACTTGCTGGGGCAATCAAGGTTTCCTTCATACTTGGTCATCCAATCCATGCCTAGGATTACATCCAATCCCTGGGATTCTAAGACGATGAGGTCGGTAGGAAAAACATGGTTTCCTATGTGGAGTTTCAGGGCGTGGCATCCTATCCCTGCAATCATCATACCTCCTGGGGAATTGACCGTAATGGGCTGACTAAGGGTTCTGGTGGGTAAACCATACTTTTCCACAACTACCCTTGATATGAATGAATGAGTTGCACCATAATCAAAAAGTACCATAACTGGACGTGAATGCAATAAAATCTTACCAACTACAGTCTCGGGCTGATCATAGACTTCTTCCACATCGAGGTGGTTCACCTGAGCACGAGGAAACGGATTTGGCTTCTTAGCTGCGGAGTTGCCATTGTTGTTGCCGTTTCCATTCCCTTGCTTGTTTTGAGGGCATTCAGTGGCATAGTGCCCTGTCTTCTGACACTTGAAACAGGTGATATGGTTCAGATCCTTCTGAGCTGGAGCGGGACGGTGTTGGTTTCTATTCCCACTTCCATTACCATTCTTGAAGCTGCCATTGTTGGGACGATTATTCCCATTTCCTCCATGGTTGTGGCCTCCATGGTTGTGCACGGGATGAGTTTGTCCTCCATACTTACCAGTCCCTGATCCGGTATTTTCTGAGTACGGGGAGTAGCGGGGCTTCTGATGAGCTCCAAAGGTAGACTTCCCATGTGCATACTTCCTCTTGCGGTTCTCGATTTGCTGTTGCTTCCCCTCCAAGATGAGGGACTTGTCTACCAGCTCCTGGTAGTTGCTGAAGGTAGCCACCATCAGCTGCACGCTCAACTCATCACTGAGTCCTTCCAAGAACTTCTCCTGCTTGGCTGCATCATCGGCCACATCTCCTGGTGCATAACGAGCCAACGTGCTGAAGTCGTCCACGTACTAGGCCACGGAACGATTCCCCTGGCGTAAGTTGTGAAACTCACGCTTCTTCAGACTCATGGCTCCAGCTGAGACATGTGCGGTGCGGAAAGCTTGCTTGAACTGCTCCCAAGTCACACCAGTAATGGGGTACGTGGTGGTGTAGTTCTCCCACCATGAACCTGCTGGTCCCTCCAGTTGATGGGCGGCAAAACGCACTTTTTCAGCCTCAGTGCATCCTGCGGTGGTGAGTTCCCTCTCCATCTTGCGGAGCCAATCATCTGCCGCAATGGTCTCGGTGCTGCTGGAGAAGGTTGGGGGATTCAGTCTTAGAAAACGAGTGAGGTTGTCCCCTTGAGGTGGAGGGTGGTTGTTGTGGTTGTTGGTCTGATTCTGAATCAACACCTGCATCAGGGTGTTCTGCTGCTGAAGAAGTTGTGTGAGCTCTGGCGGGAAAGTGAAGTCGGGCTCACGTCGCGGAGGCATCTTGCTGTTTTCAGAGGGGTGAGAATTAGAATAGAACAATGACCTAAAAGGGAAATTCACTACCCATATGCAATGCAACAAACATATCACACCAAACACTCATTCATTTATTCAACTCAAGGTCAAACATCAAGATACAAATCTCCAAAATCAAACTAAACATCGACCTACGTTTAACGACAAAAAATGAAGATACATGGGGGCATAACTAAAGTTCTCCTCAAAAGTACATGGTGAAGTGGTCTCCTCCGGTGGTGCTCTCCTCATAGTCATGATCGTTGCTAATCAAAGGAGCCATGTCTCCTTCTGGATGAAGATTTTCACCCATGTCCATATGTTCCTCTAGAGTTGCGATGCGAGTGTTCAGCTTATCGATCCTCTCTAAGAAATCCTTCACCTCATACTCATGCTCGTACTTCGCTTCCCGTAAGTCAGCTTCGAGGTCAATCTCACAGTTCATCAGCCTCTTGATCGTCTTTGTGTCGGCACGTACCCAAAGCTCCAAGGTCCTCATGTGTGTCTCCAAGGTTTGGATATATGAAATGGTGGTGTCTTTAGTGGGAGTGGTTATGATATTTCCATTGGCATCCCTGCGACAAACCACGCTGAGTCCTGGTGAAATGGTTCCACCTCTGTATTCCTCCTGAATACGTCCAAGGGCATGATGAATGGCCATGTCTCTCCCAAGTATCCAGCTGAGTGCCACAAACTTGAAGTCGATGGGTTCCTTACGATTTCCAAAGGTCTTCCCGGGGAAGTGCACCTCGATCCTGTAGCGTCCGTCTTGTGGAAAAGACATGATAGGAGTCCCGGTGATGCTCGGCAAAGCAATCCTCACGTCCCTGACGATCCTCATTAGCTCCTTGCCAAAGGGCATCGTTGCGTCAGGCTGGCAAAACTCCGTGATCAAAACTGGGATGAAGGTGGCCATCTATAAATTTTGAAATAAATCGGAGGGAAGTCAGAAACGAGTATATGAGAGTATAAGAATTTTAAAGACAAAAAAGAAATAAATCCTAAGGCTTTTCCAATCCTAGAGTTTACGTCCTACGGTCAGCGTGTGCTCTGATACCATTTCTGTAGCGACCCGACCCGAAAGGTCGAATCTCCGGTGTTTCTGTACCATCCCAAGATCATGCTGGTACACACACAGTACATCAATGTATATATCAAAGGGAAATCACACAGCATTAATAAAACGAAATCTCATATCGAGTCCTTTATTACAATAAGGATTACAATAAAGTGGTTGAAGGCCAACTCATGAGATAAACTAAACCAAAACTTGCGGAAGCTCCAAGGGTAGTTGAGTCCATCTGACTCCAAGGGCATCTCACCGAGCGTAGAGCGTATCCTCACTTTTCGTCGGAAAATTACTCTATAACATGATGCGTTGCAGCCGTATAGGTCAGCATATTGAATATGCCGGCAAAGTCACAAGAGAGGGGGTAAAGTAATCATCTAG
The DNA here is from genome assembly GCA_022496015.1 of Hordeum marinum. NCBI lineage: Eukaryota > Viridiplantae > Streptophyta > Magnoliopsida > Poales > Poaceae > Hordeum > Hordeum marinum. Next base: position 130,570,245 of record CM039676.1, on the reverse strand, counting down.
TCTATATGCAAATATGGCAGGTGGGGTAGTAAGTTTTTGCATAAAGCCAAATTTTTCCTACAACAAGAGAGGTCAAAGGCATAATTACTACAATGTTGGTTGATTAATGAGATGGTTCCACCAACCAATTCTGATACCCAAGTGGACATTAATAACCCACATCAATATAATTAATTGTCTTGGGAGTTCCAGATAATTTCAGTTCCTTTGGCTCAAACTGTCCATGACCGTGGACACGGCTAATCGATTAGGTTTGGGTACTATGCAGAGGTTTGCACACGTTCCCCACAAGATTTGATCGCCTCTGTTGGACTTCTCGCACTTCATGGTGTTTGAGAAACGGATGACCAAGACATGGTCTTCAAAAGGGTTTCCTTGAGACTCTGTCGGTGCCCATCCTTTCCTACCGTTCTTCTACATCTCGTAGCACCGCCTGTCCAGGGTCGCCATGATATCCAACCAAGCCAGAGCCCATAATGGCTTGTGGCTGTGCAGGTAAGCCTTGGGTCTTGAAGCATCCATCCTTCTCTTTGTGCCTGGGTGGACCTTTCCGCATGAATACTGGCACTTCTCTAGCATCATCTAGGCTAACCACGGGTTTCTCCAGGGCGCCGTTCAACCATCATCCACCCAGAGGTAAGTTGAAAACTTGGAGTCTTGAAGACTTGATCATCATGTAGGTCTTGAAATTTTTAACTCACAACTCTCATGAATCACACAACCAACCCTGTCTACTAATAGCATAGCAAAATGTAAAACAACGTTTCCCGGGGCCAATGTGTCAAAGGGTTGAGGGGTACCTACCACATGATACTACAACAAGTAACCAAGTTTCCAATTACCTACTTTGCATGCAATTGGGGAGATGGAAGAACTAATGCAATAAAACATAGGTATACATGGTCAAAGTGACTTGCCTTGCTGACGATCCTCGTAATCAAGTGACTTTAGATAACAAGCTTCGCACTCCGGATGATCTAACGAATCAAACAACAACACACCATAAGCATAAACACAAAACAATTCATTCAACACCAAGGTAAACAAATGCTTCAACAAACAAAATCACAGTCAAAAGAAGAATCACTTAAAGTATAAGACTATAAAATTATTGGGGTCAAAAATCCCTACTAAGACATACAAGTCAACAAGATTGGTCTTGAACAACTAGACATTTTAGATAACAGAAAAAATAAATATACAGTTTTATTTGAAAACAAAAAGTATTTCATTATAAAAGTTTTGTGCTGAAAGAAGTACTACAAAACTTCTTCTAAACAATATACATGGTGAAAACAAGATGAACCTATTCAAACTAGAGCACAAAACAAATTGAAAAACATATTTTTATTAACAGAAAAAGATACACCTAAAGTTGAATCAACAGAACCTAATGAAATCTAAAAACAAAAGTTAAACTAATTCAGGTTCAAATTAAATAAAAATCAATTTAGTTAAAATCTATTAAGAACTAAACAGATTCTGTTTTTGTTAAAAACAGTAACTAAATTCATTCTAAAAAATTCTCAAATTATTTAGAATGATAGGTTTAACTAATATCAAACAGTGGCAAAAAAATTCACTCAAAAATATATTTCTAAACTCTCGTTATACAGATTTTAGTAATTTAAACAAATTTGATTAGATTCAAAATTTAAAGGTCAAATTTGAAATCTAAGCATACAGACATAAACTACCTCCAATTTGTGAACTAATGCAAAAAGAATCAACTAAAAACACTAAATATTTTAAAAGATATGATAAAAACAAAAACAGAAAACATTCTGTTTTCTAAAACAAAAACAGAAAAGGAGAAACTGATAACGATCGGTTAGGGGCTACGTGTCAGGTTGTGATTGGCCGCGAGGGCGTGCGTGTGAGAGCTAATGAGCGGTCGACCGAGACTTAGTGCGTACCGGTTCGGGCTTTTAAGTGATCTAATCTAGGGCGTTGACTATAGATCCGACGGCTACGACGAGGTGTGGTGACTTACAACGGAGGGGGTCGGGGTTCCGGCGAGGTCAACGGCGGCCGGAGGTCGGTGGTGGTCATGGGCGACGGTGGAGTGGTCGGGGGCGGCGTCCGAGGTGCTCAGGCGACGGCTGCAAAGCTCCGCCGTCGATTGGCGGCGTCGGAGGGTGTCGGGGAGAGTGTTGCGATGGGCACGAGCTCCGGGAGGTTCGGACGAGTGCCGAACTCTGGTGAGGTTGTGGGGCAGCGTTCCGGCGAGGGAAAGGGGGTTTCAGGTGTGGAATGAAGTGCGGATGGTCGATGCTTTATATAGGGGGCGATGCGGTGGCCGGGGAGAGCACGAGAGGCGTGATTCGTGGCGGAGGGATCTCCGTCGAGGGAGGAGGCGCGGGGAAGGGGACGAGCGCGGGGATGACGTGGTCGGACGGTGGGTCCCGCGCGTCAGTGAGGTGGGGCGCGCTGTTAGCGCGTCGGTGGCCGACCCGGAGTAGTTTCGGGTCTTAATGGCCGTGGGCCAGCCCGTTTCTAATAAATCCATTGCATTTATTATTTCCAGAGAGTTTAAAACACTTTTAAAGCATTCAAAACTTTTCCAAATATAGGAAATATATATCAGAATGATCAGGAGAATTAATGCTATTTAATGAACATTTTTCATCTGTCATATTGAATACTTTGAGAAAAAAATATTTTCAGAAATTGCCTATTTGATTTTAAATCCTTTTGCAATAATTTTTCAAGTAACCCCCTGGTTTTACTGTTCAAATATTTCACCAAGATGCCCCTGGTGTGGAGTGTCATGTTACTCCCCTCTTTTCTTTGAACTTTTCCAGAGGTTTTTCAAATAGGTGAAACAAGAAAAGGGAAAGGTGAAAGTGGCCTTTCAGAAATTCAAAGGAAGCACTTCAACCATTTTATTCATTCAAACAATGTGATGATGATGCATAGCTATATTTCATAACATTCCAAAAATGGAATTTTGGGATGTTACACCCCGGGAGCCTGGCTCGCCACTTTTGGCCTTTTTCTACCTGCCACTGCTAGGCATTCCTGCAGTAGTGTATCAAGCACATGCCTAACTATAAAGTTCATGTACCTGATGGATTCAATGGCAATTTCATGAAGAAATGTTGGCACATTGTAAAATAATGTTTCTACAAATTTACTGATGCGTCTCCAACGTATCTACTTTTCCAAACTCTTTTGCCCTTGTTTTGGACTCTTATTTGCATGATTTGAATGGAACTAACCCGGACTAACGTTGTTTTCAGCAGAATTGCCGTGGTGTTATTTTTGTGCAGAAATAAAAGTTCTCGGATTGACCTAAAAATTTACGGAGAATATTTTTGGAATTAATAAAAAATATTTGCAAAAGAATCAACTGTAGGGGGGCCACCACCTGGCCAAAATCCTGGTGGGCGCACTGGACAGACTTGTGGGCCCCCTGCTACTCCTCCGACCTTGTTTCCACTTCTATATATTCCTATTCGGGGAGAAAAAATCAGAGAGAAGAGTTCATCGCGTTTCACGATATGGAGCCGCCACCACCTCCTGTTCTTCCTCGGGAGACCAGATCTGGAGTCCGTTTTGGGCTCCGGGAGGGGAATCGACGTCTTTGTCATCACCAACCATCCTTCATCACCAATTCGATGATGCTCTCCACCGTTCGTGAGTAATCTCATCATAGTCTTGCTGGACGGTGATGGGTTGGATGAGATTTATCATGTAATCGAGTTAGTTTTGTTAGGGTTTGATCCCTAGTATCCATAATGTTCTGAGATTGATGTTGCTATGATTTTGCTATGCTTAATGCTTGTCACTAGGGCCCGAGTGCCATGATTTCAGATCTGAACCTATTATGTTTTCATGAATATATGTGTGTTCTTGATCCTATCTTGCAAGTTGTAGACACCTATTACAAGTTATGATCCGCATCCCTAGGGTGACAATAATTTGGGTTCTTTTCGGTGATTACCGTAGTTTCAGGAGTTCATGTATTCAATAAGTGCTAATGCTTTGGTCCGGTTCTCTATTAAAAGGAGGCCTTAATATCCCTTAGTTTCCAATAGGACCCCGTGTAGGATCGAATGTAGGTCTAGAGGGGGGTGATTAGACTACTTGACCAAATAAAAGTTTTGCCTTTTCTCAATTTTAGTTCTTGGCAAGTTTTAGCATTCATAGCATATCAAGTAACACCCTACACATGCATGTCTAAGGGCCAGTTCTTTTGAGCCCTCCTATGGAAATAAGCTCCTGTGAAAATAAGCTCCAAATAAGCTCATGTGAAAATAAGCTCCAGAAAATAAGCTAGCCAATTCTTTTCGGTGCCTTTTTTTCGCTTATATATGGTATGATTAGTGAAAACTTGGGCTCGATGGTGGGACGAGGGGTTGGGCTCGATGGTGGGACGAGGGGCTGGGATCGGTGGTGGGACGAGGGGTTGGGCTCGATTCTAAGTGAGCTTCTGCGCGAAGCTGCTCACCCCCCCCAGCTTTTTTCCATTGCAAAGGGGACTCCAGTGAAAATAAGATAAGCTAGCTTATCAAAAACAAGTTCTTTTGGGCTTCTAGCTTATTTTGACAATAAGCTAAAATAAGCTGGAAAAGAACTGGCCCTAAGAGTGTGGCAGCGGAAAATAAAGACATTGCACATGTAAGTAAAGAGAGGGTTAGGAATGCAAACACAAGTGATGACATGATGATTTTTCCCATGGTTCCGATAGGTGGTGCTATCATACATCCACGTTCATGGAGTTTTCAACCCACAAAGGGTAACGATCGCGAGAGTCCACGGAGGGCTCTACCCATGGAGGGTTCCCCAAAGAAGCAACCTTGACTATTTCATGCGGCTTATGTCCATGAAGGACTAGCCTCACTATGTGTAGATCTTCACGAAGTAGGCGATCTCCTTGCCCTTACAAACTTCTTGGTTCACTCCACAACACGAAATAGGAGGCTCCCAAGCGACACCTAACCAATCTAGGAGGCTGCACCCTCCAAAATGTAATAGGCTCGGTAATGACGATGAACTCCTTGCTCTTGTGCTTCAAGATGATAGACTCCTCAACACACAATCACTCTCTCATAGATTTGGCTTGGTAGAGGAGATGGGATAGGTGGAAAGCAACTTCGAGAGGCTAGAAATCAAGATCCATATGGTTGGAGTGAAAGATCTTGACCTCAACACAAGGGTAGGTGGTTCTGTCTCACAAAACTGAGTAGGATAGGTATGGAATAGTTCTAAGTGCTTCTCTTCCGAGTGGGTGGTGGTGAAGGGGTATATATAGGCATCCCCAAAAATCCAACTGTTACACACAATAAGTTAGACTCTGTGACACCGATGTGTAAATCTTGGTGGTACCGAAGTGACTAAAAGTGGCAACTTTTGAATCTCGGAGGGACCGATATACAATTCTCGGTTGCACCAACAAGGTGACAAACGGTCAGATTTACCAATCTCGGTGACGCCGATTCACCGTTCTTGGTCGGACCGAAAATGAGAACTTGCATAACAGAAACTTGGCAACCTAACTCAGTGGCACCTAGTGTAGTATCAGCTGCATCGAAGTGTTAGGGTTTGGCTGAGTCTATCTATGGTTTGGAACTCAGTGGCACCGGGATAGGAATGTTGGTTGCACCAATTTTGCATATGTGGCTTAGGACATACTTTGGTGGGAGAGTTTGGGGATGTTTTGGTGACTGTCACTTATGCACGTTTGAGCAATTGTTCACCATCAAAACTTTACCCCCTTTTAATATTATTGGCTTTCCTATGGACTCAAGGTGATTTCTCGCAAATGTAAAATGTAGAGTCCTCTTGCTTGAACATTGGCCGACCTATTTCCTTGCATCTTGGGGTAATTCCACAATCCTTTTGCAATTCCCATCATTGAACTTTTGCGATTCCCATCATTGAACGATCGCGAGAGTCCACGGATGGCTCTACCCCCGGAAGGTCATCTTGAGTGTTTGTCCCCTTGAGAAGAGTATTTTCATCCTTCTTCTTTTGAGGAAGAAACTTGGGATTGGGATATTGACCTTCTTCCCATTCAACTCCATTAGCGTTGAAGTAGCCAACATCGCGATTCTTTTGGTATCCTCCATGCTTGCATACAATCTCATCAAATTGTTTGTACCCTTCAAGACTCTTGTAGATAGCTTTTCTCTATAATTCCTTTCAATAAAGCATTTTCTTTCTCAAGTGTAACTTGGATAAGAGAATCATCATTAGTGGAATCAGTAGAACTACTAGGAGCAACATCATTGGGTTTAGCATTTTTATTGTTGCTACTAGATGAAGTACCTTTCTTTACTTTGTTACTGGTTTTCTTAGGTTTGACTTGTGGCATGAATGTAGACAAGAGTAGTCGTTTGGCAATATAAGATGAAGTCTTCTTTCGCAGATTGTCATTGATAGCTTTAAGAAATTCATGTTCTTTCTCTAAATTGAGCTTCTCGAAGCGTAGCTCCTCATGAGTTCTTACAAGCTCTCTATGATCTTCAAGAGTACATTCATGAGCTAACTTAAGAGTGTTGAGTTCTTTAGTTAGTTCTTCTATTTTCATCTTATCATTGTCAATTGACTTATCTTGACTAGTATGAGAAATATCAAGTTCATTACGATTAACATCACTAGTTTTGTCACATAGCAAGTCATCATCGTAAAGCAAATCATCTTCATCATTATCGAAATCAAGATATTCGGGGTGTGATACCTTGGGGCCTTTAGCCATGAAGCAACTTCCACATCCTTCATTTGGTGAATCAAATAGATCATACGAGTTGGTTGTCACTAGTGCAATTCCGGCAACACCATCATCTTGACTATAGTCGGAGTTGGAGTGATAGCTTCTCTCAGAGTGGTTGTCGGAGTCGGAGCTGGAAACCCATTCACCAACATGAGCTTGATGCTTTCTTCTTGAGTAGCTCTTGGTGTGCTTGTCCTTCTTCTCCGAGTCCCTACTTCTCCTTGAGGGTCTTCGTTCATAACGATCATCTCTACTCCTTCTCTCTCTACGAGGTGATTCGTCTCTTGAGCTTTGTCTTCTTGGTGACTCTTCTCTTCATTTGTAGGGAGCCGATCACTCATTGGAGTAGTGTTTGGGCTTCCCACAATTGTAGCAGTTTCGGCCACGACTTGACGAATGCTTCTCTTCATATCTTGAGTTGGAGTTGCGATCTTTGCTTCTATTCTTGTAGAGCTTGTTGAATTTCTTGACCATGAGGCTTATCTCTTCATTTGTGACAAGGTTGTCGCTTGAGGTAGTAGGAGCATCACTTGTGGCTTTGTAAGCACCGCTAGACTTGTGATGAAGGTCTTCCTTGTCTTTGAGTGTCATCTCATGAGAAACAATTCTACCAATCACTTCCTTGGTTTGAGATCTTTGTAGTTGGGCATCATTTGGATAAATGTGCACACGGTTTCATATCTCTCATCCAAAGCTTGAAGTATCTTCTTGATGATGAACTTGTCAGTCATTTCTTTGCTTCCTAAGCTGGCAATCTCATTGGTGATGAGAGCTAGCCTAGAGTACATTTCAGCGACTCCTTCACCATCCTTCATCTTGAACTTGTCAAGTTGACCTTTAAGAACATCTAACTTGGATTTTCTCACGGACTCAGTTCCTTCATGCATATCAACCAAAGTATCCCAAATCTCTTTTGCGTGTTCAAGACAACTAATTTTGTTGAATTCTTCAGGACATAGGCAGTTGAAGAGAATGTCACATGCTTGAGCATTGAGTTGCAACATCTTCAATTCATCCGCTGACGCTTCACGATCCGGTTCCTTTCCATCCGCACAGAATTCACCTTGCAAGCCAACACGAACAACAGCCCAAACGGCAGGATTATGACCAAGCAAATGCATTTTCATTTTATGCTTCCAACTAGAAAAATTAGTGCCATCAAAGTACGGACCTCTATGGTGATAATTTCCCTCACTAGATGCCATGCTTCTCCTAGGTTGTGAAACCAATGCAATGGAGACCAAAGCTCTGATACCACTTGTAGGATCGAAAGTAGGTCTAGAGGGGGGTGATTAGACTACTTGACCAAATAAAAGTTTTGCCTTATTCTCAATTTTAGTTCTTGGCAAGTTTTAGCATTCATAGCATATCAAGTAACACCCTACACATGCATGTCTAAGAGTGTCACAGCGGAAAATAAACACATTGCACATGTAAGTAAAGAGGGGGTTAGGAATGCAAACACAAGTGATGACACGATGATTTTTCCCGTGGTTTCGATAGGTGGTGCTATCGTACATCCACGTTCATGGAGTCTTGAACCCACGGAGGGTAACGGTCACGAGAGTCCATGGAGGTCTCTACCCACGGGGGGTTCCACGAAGAAGCAACCTTGACTATTCCATGCGGCTTCCGTCGACGAAGAACTAGGCTCACTATGGGTAGATCTTCACGAAGTAGGCGATATCCTTGCCCTTACAAACTTCTTGGTTCACTCCACAACACGAAGTAGGAGGCTCCCAAGCGACACCTAACCAATCTAGGAGGCACCACCCTCCAAAAGGTAATAGGCTCGATAATGACGATGAACTCCTTGCTCTTGTGCTTCAAGATGATAGACTCCTCGACACACAATCACTCTCCCACAGATTTGTCTTGGTAGAAGAGATGGGATTGGTGGAAAGCAACTTTGGGAGGCTAGAAATCAAGATCCATATGGTTGGAGTGGAAGATCTTGACCTCAACACAAGGGTAGGTGGTTCTCTCTCACAAAATTGAGTAGGATAGGTATGGAATAGTTCTGAGTGCTTCTCTTCCGAGTGGGTGGTGGTGAAGGGGTATATATAGGCATCCCCAAAAATCCAACTGTTACACACAATAAGTCAGACTCGGTGACACCAATGTGTAAATCTTGGTGATACCGAAGTGACTAAAAGTGGCAACTTTTGAATCTCGGAGGGACCGATATACAATTCTCGGTTGCACCAACAAGGTGACAAACGGTCAGATTTACCAATCTCGGTGACGCCGATTCACCGTTCTTGGTCGGACCGAAAATGAGAACTTGCATAACAGAAACTTGGCAATCCAACTCGGTGGCACCGAGTGCAGTGTCGGCTGCATCGAAGTGTTAGGTTTTGGCTGAGTCTGTCTAGGGTTTGGAACTCGGTGGCACCAGGATAGGAATGTTGGTTACATCGATTTTTCATATGTGTCTTAGGACATACTTTGGTGGGAGAGTTTGTGGATGTTTTGGTGACTATCACTTGTGCATGTTTGAGCATATTGTTCACCATCAAAACTTTACCCCCTTTTAATAGTATTGGCTTTCCTATGGACTCAAGGTGATTTCTCACAAATATTAAATGTAGAGTCCTCTTGCTTGAAGCTTGGACGACCTATTTCCTTGCACCTTGGGGTAATTCCACAATCCTTTTGCCATTCCCATCATTGAACTTTTCCTTAAATATACTTGGTGGAGATATTAGTTCAGTGACTTATATGTTGTTATTAATTACCAAAACCACCAATGGAGCAAATGTGCTTTCAATCTCCCCCTTTTTGGTAATTGATGACAACATATAGTTCAAAGCTTCGACAAAGATATAATCATGGAATATAATCATCGCTTTGAGAAGTATGTGATAAGCAAGAGCTCCCCCAAAATTTGTGCTCTTTTTTTGAATTTGCGTTTGAATGCAAATGCACAATCGATTAGGTACATGGGTCACTTCTCACATGTCACATATGACTTGGTGGTGTGCGAGAATAATTAGAATGAATATCATAGCACAACACAATCAACCAAAGATGAATCATCATCACATAAGCATTTAAGATGATAGGAAATAGTAGCATCACACATTAAGGCGTATGATCAAACATCATCAAGCGTGTATCACAAGCAAGATAAAAGAGTATCACGGCAACCAAAAGCAATTGTTTTTGAAAAAGAAACAAAATACCAAACGCTCTCTCTCTCTCGAAGCATAATGATCTATATACACTTCTCCCCCTTTGGCAACAAGTTACCAAAAAGTTCAAAGGTATCTATGTAAGCGTTCTTGGGATGATCTCCTCTAGTTGTTGATGAAGGAGTCAAGAGTACGGCATCGGCGAAGGTCTCTGCAGATGTCGTGGATGGATCTGGAGTAGACACTGGTGGAACAGGAGCTGATGGAGCAGGAGCTGTGCTGACAGTAGCTGGAGCTGGTGAAGAGGGCCTCGAGTCTAGTGCAGGCAGTGTGACTGATCTAGCCTGAGTGGTGAACTAGGTGCCTGGCCTGAGAGGTGATTCATCCTCATCATCATCAAAAGAAGAAGAAGAAGAAGAAGAAGAAGAAGTAGAAGAGACCCGAGGGATGTGCACGGAGTCAACTTCCTTCTGGATCTCTATCACTCTCTTTGTGACCTTGTCCACCTTATCACCAAGCACCTTGATCCTTGACTCAAAGATCCTCACTAGGCTATTCTAGTTCTCCAGAATTCCCTTGATATCCTTTTGCATGCCCTGGACGACTGTGATCAGAAGATCCATTTGCTCGTTCCTGGATCTAGGGGCTTGAGCACTAGCGGCTCGAATAGCTTCTGCCTCTGCCTGTGCTGTAGCAGAAGTGGGATGATCTGGTCCATCGCCACAACATTATCCTCGCACTCTGGCTATAGGGGCAGATGTGGATGATCTAGAGCAAAAATGTTCTTCTCCAAGTGTGAGTTGATAGGCAACTGGATGTAGGGTGCATAATAGCAGGAGCACTTTTGATCAGCAGCAACCCTCTTGATTGTCTCAACAATCAAATCCATGACTCTAATCCTGGTGTTCCTGTCAAGGTGGATCAGCATGTTGATGGAGTAGCCTCGAATCATCTTATCATATCCTGACTTGGCCATCAAGGTATGCCTGAGAATAGTGTTCATAGTCCGGAGGCCTGCTTACAGATAGTAGATGGATCCTAGCTTGTGTGATTGCACCTTGTCTGCGGGGATAGGAGTATACATATCTTTCATGGCATTGTGACTTGCCTTGGGTTCAAAGTATACATCCAGATCTCCTTCCTGAGCTTCTAGAACTTCAAGAAGTGCAGTCCACTCCTCAATAGTTGATTCATACCTAGCACCTTCAGTCATCCATACAATTCTACCTTCTCCATAGAAGTGTCCAGTGGAGTAGAATTGCATGATCATTTCGTCGTTCCATGTAGTAAGCTCTCTACCAATGAACTTGTCCAGACCAATGCCTGGACACTTGGGAAGTAGTCCACATTATCTTTAATGAACTTCCAATCGACATATCTCATGTCGCTAACAGCTGGGCTCTTGTCAAGCAACATTGTCTCATAAAAATCTTGTTGCTCTCTTGTGTAGAACTTGTAGTCTAGTGCAGTTTTCCTCCTCTGAGCATAAGGATCTATGGCTCTCCAGCCTCTCAATCCTAAGTCTTTCCTCTTCTTTATGTCCTCAACAACTAAGTGGCTGGCATCATGCATTGGAAGATGTGGTCTAAGCTTCATCAAAGTAGTCAAGCCATCATCATCTTTAACTCTGGAGGCAGTCCCTTTGTTCTTCTCAGAAGCTAGAATGTCTCTGGTAGTCCTCTTGGACTTCTGTGCAGTAGCTTTCTTGGATGTAGGCTTCGTGCTCTTGTAGGTGCCAGTCTTTGGCATAGCATCATCCATCAACTTCTTCACTTTCTTCTTGGGAGGGGCCTTCTCAACATGTTCTTCCTCCTCCTCCTCAGCAGCAGCACTAGCAGCCTCCTCTAGATCTTCATACATAGAGGTAGGTCTGCCAATCACATGGACAATCCTATTCCTGGACTTCTTCTCCCCTGCCTTCTTAGGCAAAGCCTTCCTGGGGACCTCAACTGGCATAGTTGCCCTAGCAGTCTCATGTGCTTTGAAAGTTTCAGCAGGTGCAGAAAATTTGCTGACAACTCTCCGGGAAGAAGTAGCTTCAGTTGCTGATTTCTTGGCAGCCTTTTCTTGCTTCTTGGCAAGAATCTCCTCAGGAATGAATTCAGAATCTTCTTCATCAGAATTTAGCTTCTTCCTGGTCCTAGTGGCAGCCTTGGGCAACCCATGGGATCTAGGGGGTGCCTGGATCTGAGAAAGAACTGGGCTCAAGGCTTGTGCCAGAACTCATATCAACTCCCTGCTTTGCCAAATTTTGGATGTACTCTGCATCTGAAATACTAACCCTGTGAATAGAGTATAGGAGAGCGGAAGAAGGTGAGTCATCACAAAATGAGGCTGGTTTTTGAAATTTGAACAATGAATTTTCAAGGATTTTGCATTCTGTCAAATAAATATCGATACAGCCCAAACAAAATTTTCGGTGGGGCCGAGACTAACTGACTCACTAACCGAACCTTGGCACCCTTTTCGGTCGGACCAAAAAGTGGTACTCGGTTCCATTGAGTCAGTTCTCAAATACACTAAATTCCACATCGGTGAGACCGATATGTCCGTTTCGGTTCCACCGAGATTTATCGGGCGGACGGCAAAACCCTAGAAAAAATCATCTTTCGCAAGATTTTGGAGTTTTGAGTGGATAGAAACACGTGCAAAGGGTGTATGAATGATAAACAAGGATCTAATGTGCAAGAATTGGACGAGGAGCACAATAGAGATCGAATTCGTACCCTAGTTTGGCGCGGATCCTCTACGGCAGTGATGAGGGAGAGGATTTCGTCGACGACGGCAATTCCCAGCGGCGGAGGAGCGCGGGGAGACAAGGGCGGTGACCAGGGGTCTCGTGGGTAGCAGCATAGGGTTCTGAGGCACGACGAATGAGATTGAAATTCAAAGCGTCAAGGTCCATAGCTTATATACCCACCACTGTCGGTGACACCGATTCTAAATTTTTGGTGTCACCGAGTTCCTCAACTGTCAGTTGACAGGGAAACTCTGTGTAACCGAGAAGATGGAATCGGTGGCTCCGAGATTGAAAACCAGATCAACCCTAGGCATTCTGTGAGACCGTGATCTTGTGGTTGGTTCCACCGAGATGCACTTGGGAGGTTTTAATGGTCAGTCCTTGTCGATACGAAACTTCGAGTGCTCCACACACAAAGGGATAAAAAGCACTTGTTCAAATTTTGTGATGCAACATGAATAGATTATGAGGTTAGAAAGCATAGATAGCTAAAGAAGTGGTCCTAGGCATTCTTGTATATCCAATTGGCAAAAGATAAATTAAAAGCCAAATAGCAACAATTGGATATCCTCGAATGAGAAAATAAATGCAGACCAACATGCTCACACAATAAGATGTCAAATGAAATCATGGCAAACGTGCACATATACTCTAGCATATAACAAGCACTTGGTTGATGAAGAAGTCATCTATATATGAGTATTTGACTTAGGAGCCAAGTAAGAGTACTTGATCATAGGTCATACTCATCGTTTAAGCACAAGTGGGGTTAAAACTTTTACATAAAGCATTTAATGTTTGTCACATACTAAGAGATGCTTTGACTCAAGTCTTAGAGTAAAGCTCCCCTTTGATGTGACATCCCCCCATAAGAGGTATAAACTAACCTTGGGTTTTGTCATTGAAGACTTCAAGTTGGTGAGATAGTGGTGGATGCTCAAGGTTGATGAAGATCACAAAAAGTTGGAAGCATCCTTGTTGTTACCTTACTCTTCTCACCTACATGGGTTAGTCCCAACACACAAGAGACAAATACAAGAATATCTATAGACACGGAGTGCAAAGCATGTGTAATAATGTCCATTGATTTGTTGATTACCTTGTCCCTTGCTTAAAGTTGAGGGAATGTGTGACTCCTTGAACTATTGCATAGAGTTGATGTTGATTGCAAATAGTCCTTGCCAATATGAATATGAGTGAATTTCATTGGCGGAGTCACCCCTCAAGAAATCTCTAATTCTTCTTCTTGGGAATCCACATCAAGTTGATGGGGATCCTTGGTGTTGAACTAGCACTTGTAGAAGTTGAGCTTGTCGTAGCCTTGGGAACCCACTTCACCAAAGCTTGAGGTTCATCTTCATAAGAGTCAAAGTCTTCTTGGAGCTTGTTCTTGCCCTTGAGCTTGGTGTCTTGTGGTGGAAGGTCATCTTGAGCGTTTGTCCCCTTGAGAAGAGTATTTTAATAATTATCCTTTTGAGGAAGAAACTTGGGATTGGGATATTGACCTTCTTCCCATTCAACTCCATTAGCGTTGAAGTAGCCAACACCGCGATTCTTCTGGTATCCTCCATGCTTGCATACAATCTCATCAAATTGTTTGTAACCTTCAAGACTCTTGTAGATACCTTTCTCTATAATTCCTTTCAATAAAGCATTTTCTTGCTCAAGTGTAACTTGGCTAAGAGAATCATCATTAGTGGAATCAATAGAACTACTAGGAGCAACATCATTGGGTTTAGCATTTTTATTGTTGCTACTAGATGAAGAACCTTTCTTTCCTTTGTTACTAGTTTGCTTAGATTTGACTTGTGGCATGAATGTAGACAAGAGTAGTCGTTTGGAAATATAAGATGAAGTCTTCTTTCGGAGATCATCAATGATAGCTTTAAGAAATTCATGTTCTTGCTCCAAATTGAGCTTCTCGAAGCGTAGCTTCTCATGAGTTATTACAAGCTCTCTATGATCTTCAAGAGTAGATTCATGAGCTAACTTAAGAGTGTTGAATTCTTTAGTTAGTTCTTCTATTTTCATCTTATAATTGTAAATTGACTTATCTTGACTAGTATGAGAAATATCAAGTTCATTATGATTAACATCACTAGTTTTATCACATAGCAAGTCATCATCATAAAGCAAATCATCGTCGTCACTATCGAAATCAAGATATTCGGGGTGTGATACCTTGGGGACTTTATCCATGAAGCAACTTCCACCTCCTTCATTTGGTGAATCAAATAGATCATACGAGTTGGTTGTCACTAGTGCAATTCCGGCAACACCATCATCTTGACTATAGTCGGAGTTGGAGTGATAGCTTCTCTCGGAGTGGTTGTCAGAGTCGAAGCCGGAAACCCATTCACCAACAGGAGCTTGATGCTTTCTTCTTGAGTAGCTCTTGGTGTGCTTGTCCTTCTTCTCCGAGTCCCTACTTCTCCTTGAGGGTCTTCGTTCATAATGATCATTTCTACTCCTTCTCTCTCTACGAGGTGATTCGTCTCTTGAGCTTCGTCTTCTTGGTGACTCTTCTCCTCGTTTGTACGGAGCCAAGCACTCATTGGAGTAGTGTCTGGGCTTCCCACAATTGTAGCAGTTTTGGTCACGACTTGACGAACGCTTCTCTTCATATCTTGAGTTGGAGCTGCAATCTTTGCTTCTATTCTTGTAGAACTTCTTGAATTTCTTGACCATGAGGCTTATCTCTTCATTTGTGACAAGGTTGTCTCTTGAGGTAGCGGGAGCATCACTTGTGGCTTTGTAAGCACCGCTAGACTTGTGATGAAGGTCTTCCTTGTCTTCGAGTGTCATCTCATGAGCAACAATTCTACCAATCACTTCCATTTGTTTGAGATGTTTGTAGTTGGGCATCATTTGGATCAATGTGCACACGGTGTCATATCTCTCATCCAAAGCTCGAAGTATCTTCTTGATGATGAACTTGTCAGTCATTTCTTTGCTTCCTAAGCCGGCAATCTCATTGGTGATGAGAGCTAGCCTAGAGTACATTTCAGCGACTCCTTCACCATCCTTCATCTTGAACTTGTCAAGTTGACAATGAAGAACATCTAACTTGGATTCTCTCACGGACTCAGTTCCTTCGTGCATATCAACCAAAGTATCCCAAATCTCTTTTGCGTGTTCAAGACGGCTGATTTTGTTGAATTCCTTAGGATATAGACAGTTCAAGAGAATGTCACATGCTTGAGCATTGAGTTGCAACATCTTCAATTCATCCGCTGACGCTTCACGATCCGGTTCCTTTCCATCCGCAAAGAATTCACCTTGCAAGCCAACACGAACAACGGCCCAAACGGCAGGATTATGACCAAGCAAATGCTTTTTCATTTTATGCTTCCAACTAGCAAAATTAGTGCCATCAAAGTACGGACCTCTACGGTGATAATTTCCCTCGCTAGATGCCATACTTCTCCTAGGTTGTGAAACCAATGCAATGGAGACCAAAGCTCTGATACCACTTGTAGGATCAAAAGTAGGTCTAAAAGGGGGGTGATTAGACTACTTGACCAAATAAAAGTTTTGTCTTTTTTCAATTTTAGTTCTTGGCAAGTTTTAGCATTCATAGCATATCAAGTAACAACCTACACATGCATGTCTAAGAGTATGGCAGCGGAAAATAAAGACATTGCGCATGTAAGTAAAGAGAGGATTAGGAATGCAAACACAAGTGATGACACAATGATGTTTAAAGAGTGTATTTCCAATTTTGTTGGAAAGTCAAAAAAAATATTTGATCGTATTTATAAAATAATGTGTCAACATTTATGCCATCAAATTAGTAGCTTTAGATTCATGATAAAATGTATTTTCATCATATACCCATTTCGTTTCACAAACAATGATGTATTTTTATAGAAACTCACTGAAACTTTGAGATTGTTTGACCCTCCAACAAAGTTGGAAGTACACTCTTTAAAGGACGGAGAGGGTATCTATTTGGCCAGCATTCCCATAAAAATCCTGACTAATGGAAAATAAAGTGCAACGTATCATAATCCCTCTGATCAGTAAGAATAATATGGGTTCGTCAAAAGTAGAGCTATTCAGAACATGTCGCCATGGGCATTTGAATACATCCATATGTGTCACAGGTCCAAAAAAGAAATCTTGATTTCCAAATTCGGATTTGAAAAAACATTTGACAAAATTGAGCACATTGCCATCTTATTCATGCTTAAGAACGTTGGATTTGGGTAGAGCTGGAATAGATGGATCCAACAATTTATCGGCACTGCCTCAACATCAGTTATCTTAAATGGTCTACCTAGTAAAACCATAAAACGCAAATGTTGAGTCAGGCAAGGTGACCCCCTGTCCCCTCTTCAATATGTGCTTGCAGCAGAATTATTCTAAATTCTCATCAATGAGATAGGGCACAGAGGACAATGACAACTTGTCATTGAGAGCAGGTACAATATGACATATCCCATTATTCGTTCTGCGGATGATACCTTAATTATCATGCGTGATGAAGAGGAGCAACTACACAACCTTGTGACCATTCTGAAAGCCTTCTCTAATTTCACTGGTTTGAAAATGAATTATAACAGATCATCACTGGTTCCTATTTATATTGGTGAGGACAAAGCAATACAACGTGTTAATATTCATTGTTGTAGAAAGGAAGCAATGCCACTAATATATCTAGGACTACCTATGGGCACCATCAGACCCAGAGTGGATGATCTTATGCCTATGGTATCAAGTCTGGACAAAAGATTATGTGGATTTGCCACTATGATGTCCTATACTCGTAGATTAACATATCTAAAGATTGTCATAGCTGCAATTCCTATATTTGGTATGTGTTGCATTAGAGTACCATTCACCATACTGGATCACTTTGGAAAATCTAGCAGAAACTTCCTCTAGTATGGTAAACATATTAATGAGCATGGTAAATGACTGGTTAAAACTTCCTCTGGCTCGTTTTTCGCTCTTGAGTCTGCCCTGCTCGGCCACCTTGCTAAGGTCGCGGCGGACTCAGCGGTCATCTTCAGGGGTGAAGTAGATCCCTCCTTAGTTCAGATTGATGCGATCCGCTCACAGGAAATCCTGGACGGGCGGCTTGCCGAGAACCACGCTCGCCTAGCCGTGTCCTCGACCCCAGACCCTAGTGCACTGCCCCCACCTCGCGGCCGGCTGCCTGGACCTTGACGGTTGTCAGTGAGATTCGGGCCCGCACCCACTCTCGCACCACGGCACTCCATGCACAAATTGCCTCTCGTGTATTGGGGTCAAGCAGCCCCCTGATGGCGCCTTGATGCGAACCCTTTTATGGAACATCCACGGTTTTGGCCATGATGGCCGGCGCCGGACACTCATGGAGTACATGTGTGCTGAGCGAATCGACATAGTGGCCATCTAAGAAACCATGCGCACAGAATTTTCTCTGTCCGAACTCGAGCACCTAAGCACCAACCTATTCGCCTGGCACTGGCTCCCTTCTAGTGGGATTGTCTTTCTACTCCCGACCTCCACCTCCTTAACGATGGGATCATCACCTTGATCGCCAACGTCATTTGGCCTCGGAAACCAGCTAGTCCGTCCTATTATGGAGATCAATGTGATCATATGAAAGCACATTTGCTCCCTTGGTGGTTTTGGTAATTAATAACAACACATATGTCATTGAACTAATGTTTCCACTAACCGTGTTTCAGGAAAAGTTCAATGATGGGTTGGCAAAAGGATTGTGGAATACCCCAAGATGTAAGGAAATAGATTGGCAAAGCTTCAAGCAAGAGGACTCTATATTTTACCTTTTGTGAGAAATCACTTTGAGTCCATAGGAGTCAATACTATTAAAAGGGGGTAAGGTATTGTTGCTGAAGAAAATGCTCATACGTGCACAAGTGATAGTCACCACATACACCCACAAGCTCTTCCACAAAAGTCTGTCCAAAGCCAAATATCCAAGATCGGTGCAACCAACACTTTTCACTCGGTGCCACCAATTCTCAGCCTTAGACAGACTCAGCCAAACCCTAGCCTTTCGATGCAACCGATTCCATTTCGGTGCCACCGAGTTTAGGTTGCCAACTTCCTGTTATGCAAATTCACAAAATTGGTACCATGGAGTTTGTTGAATCGGCATCACCGAGTTTGGCAATCTGACTGTTGGTCACCTTATCGGTGCAACCGAGTTTTATGTATCGGTCTCACCGAGATTCAAAATTTGCCACCTTTGAGGCAACTGAGTACCACCGAGACTAACACATTGGTGTCACCGAGTCTGACTTATTAGGTGTAACGGTTGGATTTTTGGAGATGCCTATATATACCTCTCCACCACCACTCACTCGCAAGTGAAGCACTCAGAACAATTCCCCACTCATACCTACTGATTTTCTGAAAGAGAGCCACCTACTCATGTGTTGAGATCATGCCATTCCATTCCTACCATATGAATCTTGATCTCTAGCCTCCCCAAGTTGCTTTCCACCCAATCAATCTCTTCCACCATAGACATATGATCTTGAAGAACAAGAGCAAGGACTTCATCGACATTATCAAGCCTATTACCTTTTGGAGGGTGGCGCCTCCTAGATTGGTTATGTGTCGCTTGGGAGCCTCCTACTTCATGTTGTGGAGTGAACCAAGAAGTTTGTAAGGGCAAGGATATCGCCTACTTCGTGAAGATCTACCCCGAGTTAGGCTAGTCCTCCGTGGACGAAGGCCATCATGGTATAGTTAACGTTGCTTCTTCGTGGAACCCTCCGTAGGTAGAACCCTCCATGGACTCTCGCGACCGTTAGCCTCCGTGGGTCGAAGACTCCATAAACATGGACGTCCAATAGCACCACCTATCGGAACCGCAGGAAAAATCAGAGCTTTGGTCTCCATTGCAGTGGTTTCACAACCTAGGAGAGTATGGCGTCTAGTGAGGGAAATTACCACCGTAGAGGTCTATACTTTGATGGCACAAATTTTGCTAGTTGCAAGCACAAAATTAAAATGCAATTACTTGGTCATAACCCCGCCGTTTGGGTTGTTGTTCATGTTGGATTGCAACGTGAATTATTTGCGGATGGAAGGGAATCGGATCGCGAAGCGACAGCGGATGAATTGAAGATGTTGCAACTCAATGCTTAAGAATTTGACATTCTCTTGAGTTTCCTATGCCCCGAAGAATTCAACAAAATCAGCTGTCTTGAGAATGCAATAGAGATTTCGGATACTTTGATTGATATGCATGAAGGTATCGAATCTGTGAGAGAATCCAAGTTCGATGTTCTTCAAAGTCAGCTTGACAAGTTCAAGATGAAGGATGGTTAAGGAGTCGCTGATATGTACTCTAGGATAGCACTCATCACCATTGAGATTGTCGGCTTGGGAAGCAAAGAAATGACAGATAAATTCATCATCAAGAAGATACTTCGAGATTTGGATGATCGGTATGACACCGTATGCACATTGATCCAAATGATGCCCAACTACAAAGGTCTCAAGCCAACGGAAGTGATTGGAAGGATTGTTTCTCATGAGATGACACTCAAGGACAAGGAATAGCTTCACCGTAAGTCTAGCGGTGCTTACAAAGCCACAAGTGATGCTCCACCAACTTCAAGTGACAACCTTGTCACAAATGAAGAGATAAGCCTCATGGTCAAGAAATTCAACAAGTTCTACAAGAATAGAAGCAAAGATCAAAGCTCCAACTCAAGATGTGAAGAGAAGCATTCGTCAAGTCGTGACCGAAACTGCTACAATTGTAGGAAGCCCGAACACTACTCCAATGAGTGCATGGCTCCTTACAATAGGAAACAAGAGTCACCAAGAATACGAAGCTCAAGGGATGAGTCACCTCGAAGAGAGAGAAGGAGTAGGGATGATCGTTATGAACGAAGACCCTCAAGGAGAAGTAGGGACTCGGATAGGAAGGACAAGTACACCAAGATCTACTCAAGAAGAAGACATCAAGTTCACATTCGTGAATGGGTTTCCGGCTCCGAATCCGACAACCACTCCGAGAGAAGCTATCACTCCAACTCTGACTATAGTCAAGATGAAGGTGTTGCTGGACTTGCACTAGTAACAACTGACTCCTACGACATATTTGATTCACCAAATGAAGGGAGTGGATGTTGCTTCATGGCTAAAGGCCCCAAGGTATCACACCCCAAGTATCTTAATTCCAATAGTGATGAAGATGACTTGTTAATTGAAGATGACTTGCTATTTGAAAATTCTAGTAATGTTAGTCAAGATGAACTTGCTAGTACTCACTCTGGTCTAGATAATTCGTACGATGATGATAAGTTGGAAACAGAATGACTAACTCAAGAACTAAACACTCTTATGTTAGCTCACGAGTCTACTCTACAAGATCATAGAGAACTTGTAAGGACACATGAGAAGCTTCACTTCGAGAAGCTCAATTTAGAGCAAGAGCATGAGTTCCTTAAAGCTATCAATGATGATCTTCAAAAGAAGACCTCCACTTATCTAGCCAAGCGACTTTCTTGTTTGCATTCATGCCCAAGTTTAGACTAAGCAAGCTAGTAACAAAGGAAAGAAAGGTTCTTCAACTAGTAGCAATAAAAATGACAAATCCAATGATATTGCTTCTAGTAGTTCCATTGATCCTAGTAACTCTTCTCTTAGCCAAGTTACACTACTGCAAGAAAATGAACTTTTGAAAGGGATTAAAGATAAAGGTATCTACAAGAGTCTTGAAGGGTGCAAACAATTTGAGGAGATTTTATGCAAGCACGGAGGATACCGGAAGAATCGTGGTGTTGGTTACTTCAACGCTAATGGAGTTGAATGGGAAGAAGGTCAATAACCCAATCCCAAGTTTTTTCCTCAAAAGGAGAAGTATGAAAATACTCTTCCCAAGGGAACAAAAGCTCAAGATGACCTTCCACCACAAGACCCCAAGATCAAGGGAAAGAACAAGCTTCAAGAAGACATTGACTCATATGAAGATGAATCCCGAGCTTTGGTGAAGTGGGCTCCCAAGGCTACTACAAGCTCAACTTCTACAAGTGCTACTTCAACACCAAGGATCCCCATCAACTTGATGTGGGTCACCAAGAAGAAGAACTATATAAGTTCTTGAGGGGTGACTCCGCCAATGAAATTCACTCATATTCATTATTGGCAAGAACTAGTTGCAATCAACATTGACATCATTCAATAGTTCAAGGAGTCACACATTCCCTCAAAGGTAAGCAAGGGACAAGGTAATCAACAAATCAATGGACATCATCATATATACTTTGCACTCCATGTCCATAGATATCCTTGTATTTGTCTCTTGAGTGTTGGAACTAACCCGTGTAGTTGAGAAGAGTAATCAAACAACAAGGATGCTTCCAACTCTTGGTGATCTTCATCAACTTTGAGCATCCACCACTACTTCACCTACATGAAGTCTTCGTCGACAAAACCCAAGGTTAGTTTATCCCTCCTATGGGGGGATGTCACATCAAGGGGGAGCTTTACTCTAAGACTTGAGTCAAAGCATCTCATAGTATGTGACAACATTAAATGCTTTATGTAAAAGTGGTAACCCCGCTTGTGCTTAAATGATGAGTATGACCTATGATCAAGTATTCTTACTTGGCTCCTAAGTCAGTAAAATCATATATAGATGACTTCGCATCGCCCAAGTGCTTGTTAGATGCTAGTGTGTTTATGCATGTTTGCCATGTTTTCATTTGACATCTCAATGTGTGAGCATGTTGGTCTGCATTTATTTACTCATTCGAGGATATCCAATTGTTGCTATTTGGCTTTTGATTTTTCATTTGCCAATTGGATGTACAAGAATGCCTAGAACCACTCCTCTAGCTATCTATGCTTTCTCACCTCATATTCTATTCATGTTGCATCACAAAATTTGAACAAGTACTTTTTGATCTCTCTGTGTGAGGAGCACTCGGAGTTCCGTATCGACAAAGGACTCACCATTAAAACCTCCCAAGTGCAACTCGGTGGAACCAACTCAAAAACTCGGTCTCACCGATTGCGTAGGGTTGATCTGGTTTTTATCTCGGTACTGCCGATTCCATATTCTTGGTTACATCGAGTTTCCTTGTCAATGGACAGTTGAGAAACTCGGTGACACCGAAAATTTAGAATCGGTGTCACCGACAGTGAAGGGTATATAAGTTGTGGACCCCGAAGCTTTGAAATTCAATCTCAAACCGTCGTGCCCTAGAACCCTAAGATGCCGAAAAGGACCCCCTGGTCGTCACCCTTGTCTCCCTGCGCTCCTCCGCCGCTGGGATCTTCGCCGTTAACGGGCATCTTTGCCACTGTCCTCGCCATAGTGGAACCGTCACAAAGCTAGGGTACGGATCCGATTCTTCTTGTGCTCCCCGTATGATTCTTGCGCAATGAAGTTAGATTTATCTATAAGCCACCGATTGCACATCTATCTATCCACAAGAAAACTCAATAGAATAGTGAATGATGGATTTTTTGGGGTTTTGCCGTCCGCCTCATGTATCTCGGTAGAACCGATGCAAAATAATCGGTATCACCGATTTGGTTTTCCGGCACACTGAGAACACCTTGGTGGAACCGAGTGCCTATTTTCGGTGTAACCAAGAATGGTGCCAAGTTCCTAGAAAGCAGGTTGTTAGTCTCGGTGTGACCAAAAAACTTGTCTCGGGTGTACCGACATACATTTGGTAGAATGCAAAATTTGAGAAATTCTTGGTTCAAACTTTCAAAAACACTGCATTTTGTGATGACTTATCCTATTCCACTCTTCTCAACTCTATTCACAGGTTTAGATATGTCAGATGCTGAGGATAGCCAGAACCTGCAGGAGCAGAACATTGATATGAGTTTAGGCACTAGCCCTGGGTCTAGCTCTTTCTTAGATCCAAGCACCCCCAGTTCCCATGGGTTGCCTAAAGCTGCTACAAGGACCAGGAAGAAACTAAATTCTCATGAGGAGGATTCAGATTTTGTGACAGAGGAGGTTTTTGCTAAGAAGCAAGACAAGAAGTCAGCCAATGAGGCCACCTCATCTAGGAGGGTGGTCAGCAAAACCTATGCACCTCCAGAGTCTATGAGAGCACCTGAGAGTGCTAGGGCTACCATGACTATTGATCTCCCAAGGAAATCTTTGCCTAAGAAGGCAGGAGAGAAGAAGGCCAGGAAGAGGATCATTCGTGTTGTTGGCAGGCCTACCTCTATGTTTGAGGATCCAAAGGAGGTTGCTGGTGCTACTACTGAGGAGGAGGAGGAAGAGCAAGTTGCCAAGGATCCTCCCAAGAAGAAACAAAAGAAGTTTTTGGCAGATGCTATGCCTAAGCCAAGTCCCTCCAAGAGCACCAAGGATGCACCTAAGAAGGTTGCTACAGGGAAGTCCAAGAGGACTACTAGAGACATTCCAGCTACTGAGAAGAACAAAGGATCAACTTTCATAGAAGCAGATGATGATGATGCTATGACAACTTTGATGAAGCTTAGACCTTACCTTCCTAAACACAATGCCAGCCATCCAATTGCCGAGGATACGAATAAGAGGAAGGATTCAAGTTTCAGGGCATGGAGAGCTATTGATCCATATGCCCAGAGGAGAAAAACTGTTGTGGACTATAGGTTCTACACCAAGGAACAGCAAGATTTCTATGAGACAATCTTGCTTGACAAGAGTCCAGCTGTCAGTGATATAAGATACGTTGACTAGAAGTATATCAAGGCTAATGAGAACTATTTTCCATGTGTGCAAGACAACTTTCACTGCATTGGTATTGATCAGTTTGTTGGCAGAGAGTTTACTGCTTGGAATGATGAGATGATTATGCAATTCTACTCCACTGCTCACTTCTATGGAGATGGCAGGATAGTGTGGATGATTGAAGGAGCAAGATACAAATCTACATTGGATGAATGAGCTACCATCTTAGGAGTCCCAGAGGTACAAGAGGGTGACTTGGATGTCTACATCGAATCCAAGGAGAGCCATAATGCTATGAAGGATATGTACAATGCTATCCCTGCTGCTAACTTGCAATCACATACGTTAGGATCTATTTACTTCCTCCAGGCTGGCCTCCATACCATGAACACCATCTTGAGGCATACATTGATGCCCAAGTCTGGAGATGAAAAGATGATTCAAGGCTACTCCATCAACATGCTGATCCATCTTGATAGTCATACCAGGATTCAAGTGACGGACTTGATTGTAGAAACTGTGAAGAGGGTTGCTGCAGACCAGAAGCGCTCATGCTACTATGCACCCTACATTCAGATGCTTATCAACTCCAAACTTGAGAAGCACATTTTTGCTCTACATAGACCCCTCTTGCCACTACAGCCAGATCTCGAGGACAATGTTGTGGTCATAGACCCAGACCATCCCACATCAGTTGCAACTCAGGCACACGTAGAGGCAGAGGCAGAGGCAGCTAGAGCCACTAGTGCTCAGGTCCCTAGATCTAGGAACGAGCAGATGGATCTCTTGATCTCTACTGTCATGGACATGAACAAGGACATCAAAACCATTCTGTATGGTCAAGAGAGCCTTGTGAACATCTTTGAGGATATAGTGAAAACTCTTAATGAAAAGGTAGATGGGCGGACCAAGACCATCAACGAGCTCAAGAACGAAGTAGATGAAGCTCCTATCCGTCGCACCTCTTCAGAGTCTGAGTCTTCTGATGATGATGAGGATAGTGCACCTGTCAGGACGACTGCCCAGTTCAGGACAAAGGCCAGGACACCTACAGTGCCAGCTCCGGAGATGAGACCTTCATTTTCAGCTCCAGCCATAGTGACTTCGGCTCCATCAGCTTCTCTAGTGCCTCCAGTGACTACTCTAACTCCGTCCAGGACATCAGCAGAGGTCTTTGCCGACACAGTTCTCTCGACTCTGACATCCACTACTAGAGGAGATCAGCCGTAGAAGGACGATTAGTTATATCTCTTTGAACTTTTTGGTAACTTGTTGCCAAAGGGGGAGAAGTTGTATATAGATCTAGGTTTCGAGTGAGAGAGCGTCTAGTTTTTATCGCTATTTTACAAAACATTTGATCTTTTGGTTTGGATGTGATATACTTTTGGTTGTGTTTGATCATACGCTTTAATGTGTGTTGCTACTATTTCCTATCCCTTTGATGGTTATGAGATGATCATTCACTTCGCTTGATGTGTTGTGCTATGTTATTAACTCTTATTACTCTCGCACACCACCAAGATGTATGTGACATGGAACAAGTGCCCCATGTACCTAATCAAGTGTGCATTTGCATTCAAATGCAAATTTAAAAATAATGCACAAATTTAGGGGGGGCTATTGCTTATCACATAATTCTCAAAGCGATGATTATATTCATTGATTATATCATATGTCAAAGCTTTGATCTATATGTTGTCATCAATTACAAAAAAGGGGGAGATTGAAAGCACATTTGCTCCCTTGGTGGTTTTGGTAATTAGTACCAACATATATGTCATTGAACTAATGTTTCCACTAACCATGTTTCAGGAAAAGTTCAATGATGGGTTGTCAAAAGGATTGTGGAATACCCCAAGATGTAAGGAAATAGATTGGCAAAGCTTCAAGCAAGAGGACTCTATATTTTACCTTTTGTGAGAAATCACTTTGAGTCCGTAGGAGCCAATACTATTAAAAGGGGGTAAGGTATTGTTGCTGAAGAAAATGCTCATACGTGCACAAGTGATAGTCACCACATACACCCACAAGCTCTTCCACAAAAGTTTGTCCAAAGCCAAATATCCAAAATCGGTGCAACCAACACTTTCCACTTGGTGCCACCGATTCTCAGCCTCAGACAGACTCGGCCAAACACTAGCCTTTCGGTGCAACCGATTCCATTTTGGTGTCACCGAGTTTAGGTTGCCAACTTCCTATTACGCAAATTCACAAAATCGGTACCACCGAATTTGTTGAATTGGCGTCACCGAGTTTGAAAATCTGATTGTTGGTCACCTTATCGGTGCAACCGAGTTTTATGTATCGGTCTCACTGATATTCAAAAGTTGCTACCTTTGAGGCAACTCGGTACCACCAAGATTAACACATCGGTGTCACTGAGTCTGACTTATTAGGTGTAATGGTTGGATTATGCCTATATATACCTCTCCACCACCATTCACTCGCAAGTGAAGCACTCAGAACAGTTCCCCACTCATACCTACTGATTTTCTGAAAGAGAGCCACCTACTCATGTGTTGAGATCATGCCATTCCATTCCTACCATATGAATCTTGATCTCTAGACTCCCCAAGTTGCTTTTTGCCCAGCCAATCTCTTCCACCATAGCCAAATTTGTGAGAGAGTGATGTGTTGAGGAGTCTATCATCTTGAAGCACAAGAGTAAGGAGTTCATCAACATTATCGAGCCTATTACCTTTTTTAGGGTGGTGCGTCCTATATTGGTTAGGTGTCTCTTGGGAGCCTCCTACTTCATGTTGTGGAGTGAACCAAGAAGTTTGTAAGGGCAAGGAGATCGCCTACTTCGTAAAGATCAACCCCGAGTTAGGCTAGTCCTCCATGGACGAAGGCCATCATGGTATAGTCAAGGTTGCTTCTTCGTGGAACCCTCCGTGGGTAGAGCCCTACATGGATTCTCGCTACCGTTACCCTCCCTGGGTTGAAGACTCCATAAACATGGACATACGATAGCACCACCTATCGGAACCACGGGAAAAATCATTGTGTCACCAATTGCGTTTGATCTTCCTACCCTTACTTTACTTACATGCTTGTCTTTACTTTCCACTGCAATACTCATAGACATGCATGTGTAGGGTGTACTTGACTTGCAATGAATGCTAAAATCTGCCAAGACTTAAAATTGGGAAAAGTAGATTTTTAATTGGCCAAGTAGTCTAATCACCCCCCCCCCCCTCTAGCACTACTTTCGATCCTACATCTTCCGCATTCTAGCAAAGGGGTACGCCAATAGGGTGACCTCTCTAGACGATCGCATTACCCACCCCGACCAGTCGGCGTTCATTTGTGGCCGGTATATCTTGGACGGGGTCCTGGTGTTCCACGAGGTTCTTCATGAGGTTCCGGCCAAACACCTCAAGAACATTTTCCTGAAGATCGACTTCCACAAAACCTATGGCATGGTTAGATGGTCCTTCCTTCGAGAAGTGTTGCTGTGGAAAGGGTTCGATGACTGCTGCATTGCCCAGGTCATGCAGTTGGTCTCATCTTGGTAGACCGTGGTTAACATCAATGGGGAGATCGGCCCTTACTTCCCCACCTTATGTGGGGTTAGGCAGGGCGACCCCTTTTCCCCCTTTCTGTCCAACAAGGCCGTTGACGCTTTGGTGTCTATTCTCGATAAGGCTAAGGTCGCGGGCCACATCCGGGGCCTTGTCCCTCACCTCATCGCGGACCATGTAGTGTCCCTTCTGCAGTACGCTGACGACACCGTCATCATGGTGGAGGGTTCCACGACCGATATTAAGAACCTAAAGTTCCTCCTGCTATGCTTTCAACAAATGTCGAGACTCAAGATAAACTTCGACAAGAGCGAAGTGATGGTGATGGGCTACTCGCCCACGAAAAGTCAAAGTATCACAGACAGGCTTAATTGCCAGTTGCGCTCCTTCCCCACCTCCTACTTGGGGATCCCCATCAGCAATTCTCGCATGTCCGTGGCAGACTTGCGACCTACCGTGCTCAAGCTCCAGCATCGTATCGAGCCCTGGCAGGGCCGTTGGCTATCTCAGGCGGCGCGGGCGACATCATCAACTCCTCCTTGTCTATCCTTCTCCTGTTCATTATGAGCTTCTACAGCTTGCTCGAAACGCTTCATCATGAGATTGGCACCATTCAGGCGAGGTTCTTCTGGGCAGGCAATGGGGATAAGCAGAAATACCATATGCTTCATTTGCCTAATATCTGCCGACCGCTGGACCAGGGCAGCCTAGGGATCATGTCCTCCAAATGCATGAACATTGCCCTCCTGGCACGTTGGCTCTGGCGGATCACGAATGGGGAGGGAGGTCTTTGGCTCCAGATCATCCGAAATAAATACCTTCGGATCCGGCCGCTTGCTTTCTGTCAGCGGGTTGGAGACTCCTAGTTCTAGCAGTCCGTAATCCAACTGCTCACGGTCCTGTACATCGGGACCTCCATGAAGGTGGGATCAGGCTCATCCACCCTGTTCTAGTTCGATCGTTGGGCTGGGCAGGTGCCTTTCGCGGCTTTCTTCCCGGCCCTATTCTCCATCACGGTGGTCCTTAGGATCTCCGTCGAGGCCGCCCTTACTGACCTTGGGCGCCTTGCATTCCGACTACCATTTGGGCCTAAGGAACTGCTCGCTTGGCGCAGGCTTCTAGAGACCGTAGCACTTCACAAACCGGACTTAGAAAAACATGTCGATCACATCTCGTGGCACCTTGAGCCTTCAAGCGTGTTCTCCACGAAGTCTCTCTATCGGGCCATTGCTGCTGCGCCTACTCCAGAGGCCCTCAAGTTGATATGGTCCATCAGGCTTCCCTTGAAGATCGGGATCTTCCTATGGCAATGGACTCATGGTCGTGTCTGTCCGGTGTTGAGGTGCTTAAGCGCAACGGCCCGGGCAATGGGCTTTGCCCCCTATGTGGGACAGCAGAGGACTCCAACCACATCTTCTTCTCGTGTGTGTCCGCCCAATTCCTCTGGAGCTGCCTTCGCAAGGCCATTGGTTGGCATTAGTGTAACACCAATTTCCTGACATTGTTTGACAAGGTCCAGCCCCCCCCCCCCATCTAGACATCACATTAGGTGGCTGGTCATTGGGGTCTTCGCTTGGACGCTTTGGACGGTTTGGAATAAGCTTGTGATACAACGTGTGCCTCGGCGTGCGACTGGCGCGGTGTTCAAAATGTGTGGTTACTTGCAGCTCTAACGGCCGCTCAGCCGTCTTCAAGACTGGAACGCCATAAACGCCATTACTGCTAATCTTAGGACGATGGCCCTCCGCTAGGCACCGCCGCTCCCTCCGCCACCACCTAAGACGGATTAGACGCTTTGCTTCCTGTGCGCGTGCGTGTGCGGGTCTCCCGCGTGCCTTTTTTCAGGTCTTGTTGAGTTGTGCCCTCAGCAGAACCCTCTTGTACTTTATTCTATGCTACCTCGTGTGTGTGTGTGTTGGAGTTTGGACGTATGTTGTACCTTGTGGCTATGGTGGTTTGCTTTATCTATGAAACAGGGCAAAACGGGATATTCCTTCGGTACATCCCATTACACATATTACTGTGATGGGGCAAGTACCCAACTTCCCCACACGTGTGGGGTCATTCTGGTGGAGAGATTGTTGCTCCATACTAAATGACTTCAAAACGATGACCACATGTTTTATCAACTGCGAAGATACAATTAAATTATGGCATGATAAATGGCAGGATTAACCATGCTGGTCAAATTCCCTCAATTATTTTCTTCTGGAAATGATAAGGAGATCATGGTGGCTAAGGCTCTAGTATATGCAGCAGAGGATCTCTATGCCATGTCCAGCCTACCTATGTCCAGTATTGTTGTTCAGCAGAGCACCAGACTCCAAGATATTCTCAATAGTATGATAGATAAGAGCCAGAAGGACAACTGGCAATTCTACTGGCCGAATTAGAAATACTCAAACAAGAGAATCTACCTTGAACTTGCTGGTAACCTTCCTGATGCTTGCAAACCCTTACAATGGATCTGGAAATCTAGTTTTTTACACAAGCAAATATTCTTCTTGTTGTTGCGCCTACAAGACAGATTGAATACCAGAGACCTGATTCCTAGGAAAAAATTCCACATTAATAACAGAAGATGTGTGTTATGTGATGATGAAGCAAATGAGGACTTCATCCATCTATTCTTCTCATGCAATTTCAGCCACGGCTTCTGGACTGCACTAGGACTACAATGGAATACATATATGGACAGAATTGATATGATTGTGGAAGCCAACAACAAAAGCAGGATCACATGTTTCAAGGAGAGACTATTGACTGGTTGCTGGAGTATATGGAAGCATAGAAACAGTATCATTGTTTACCATAAACAAAAAAGTCTAGCATATTGTATCAATAGCTTCAAAGAACACTTTGACATGGTCATCAAGAGAAGCAAGCCTAGTCTGGAGGAGGACATGTAATCTTGGTTAGATTACTTGTGAACCACTTGTATATGTATAATCATGGTCTTCCTGCCCATTGTAATGACCCATCCATATAGTGAAAAATAGTCACAGTAAGGCTCTCCCCTACTGTTTTTGCTCAAAAAGCAAGCTAACATATGTTTACAAATATGTTAAAAAGGGTTAGATAAGCAGTGTCATTACTTCATATTGGCGGTGTTATTACTTCAATACTTGCATATAGTTCATATTTTTCAGAAACAATTCCTTATTTAACACTATCTTAAATTTCGTTTCCTTATTTGACACTGGAAAACATTTTCTTCCCTGTATAACAACGAGTCTAAATTTTATGCTCTTTATAACATTTTCATCCATTTTAAGCCTAAATGACATATGAAAAGACTGTTTTACACTTCATGTGATACATATGTAAAACATCAGTGCGGGCAATGACACACATACAAAATATCAAGACGAGACAACAGCATACACACGCAACATCAGTAGCACATACACATGCAGCAACACACACGCACATGCACACACAACAACACACGCACCCGCACACACACAACAACACATACGCACCCAGGCATGCAGCACACGCACGCACAGCAGCAGCACACATACCGAGTGCACACACACGTAAAACATACATGCAACACACACGCATGCATGCAGCACACACACGCACCACACATGCATGCACGCATCACACACGCACGCATGCACACACATGCATGCAGCACCCACCCACACAGCACACACACGCACACGCTGCAGCAAACACGCACCACATAGAGCATCAACAGCACATGATGTGCGCGCAGACACAAGCAACACCACATACGCGCATGCATACAAACATATTACATGAGAGGTAAAAGAATCTTTTCAGTTATTATTTAGACTTAAAATGGACAAAAGGGTTATAAAAGATATACAATTTAGACTTGTTGTTAGATAGGAAAGAAATTATTTGTTGATGTCAAATAAGGTATAAAATTTAAGCACAGTGTTAAATAAGGAATTCTCTCTATTTATCAATAGTGTCATATTAACGGTATAAACATAATGCATATAACAGTTGTGTCATTAACAATTTAAACAGTGACACTAGATTAAGGATGGCAAAAGATTCGCTCGTTATTTAAATGAAATTAGATAACAATAGCATTTATTTACTGTAGAAAATGCAGTGTTTAACACAGGTTTACAGACTGCTGAATTAACATGGCACCCAGTAAACGTTATTGCTATTGCAATATTCCATTTAGTTGTAGCATCACAAGTCCAAATAAGGTACAACCTACTTGTTTTCAGGTCCTCAGTCTGTCACCATTCAGAGATCAACTATTGAAGTTACCTCAGAACAACTGGAATGTTCTTTCTTTTTTTGTGTTCTTTCAGTTGCATCATAACGTATTCCAGTCCCTGACGTACTTTTGCCCAGAATACCCAGCTGTATCTCTAACTTCAATTATCTTAATCTTTTATCGCAAGTTTGGAATTCCGTAGTAGGAAGACTAGAAAACTTCTGTTTTTGCCGGAAGGGATACTAGAAAACAGTGGTATGCCACTGAAACAAGGGCCTCCCAAAAGTTGAACTAGCTGATTTATTGAGAGGAATTGGTTTTAATTGATAAACAAAGTATGTCTGCAATACTACTATTTTCAGGGTCTCGTATCTGAAAATCCATGCTTTTCTTTCACAGCCCTTGAATGTAGAAAAGGGATATTCTCTATGAGACTAGAATATTTTGAGGATTTTGCCTCTCCCCATAAGCAAACAAAACTTAGCAATTGTGATATGTGATGCAGCACATTGTTGAAATATATTGTATGTCTCTATCTGTCGGTTCAGACTTTTGGATAAATTGGCGGGAGCATTAATTCAACACACGTCTCAAAAATACAGAGTGTAAAATGAAAACCGGTAGTCTGGAAACTAGGAAAAAAACTCAAGCATTGATGTACTAATGCTATGTACAAGACATCTTACTTAACAAACAATCACATACTAGTACCAATCACATTTCATACAACGCTTACAGGTCGGTGGTACATTTTCCCGGGAGGCAAGATACAGATGTAGTATGTTATATTTACCTGAAGTAATTGTATATGCTTTTCTCCCCCTAAGTAATGGGAATCACCTGATGTGAAAAAGAGCTGGACAAGCCTGGGACCGTTGGTCACCCAAGTTGCCTATGAAAGAATCTTCACTTCATTTTCTGCTAACCTTTTTCCAGGCATTTTAAAATAATTCCCAGGACATTTTCAGCCATTTGACATAATAACTAACCCACTGCCGATTTCAGCACCAAAGGAGGAACAAATAAATGTACAGCTTCAAGTCTAAGATAAAAAAAGGCCCTACTGTGACCGATCGAAGACCCAATTTGTGAATAAAGGAATTTACAATGACATCAATATAATGCAGAATATATAGAAAGTATGGAGCTTGTGTACTGTGCTTAATGGGCAGCATCAGTTCCTTTGCAAGAGTAATAATATCACTATTTTATACTAAATAAACTCAACAAACTTTAGGAACCAGGATCTCTCCATTCTACCTTAGATTAACAAGCTCAATAGAATTTGTATAATATCCACAAAGACCGCAAGTATGAAGAAAATGAAGCATGGCAGGAGAATAATAACTTGAAATTTTGGAATTCAGAGTCCATCTCCATCGTATGTTGCCCATCTTTCAATGATAACCTGAAACTCGTTATTCCTTTTCCTGACCTGCGATGTGACAAGGCATCAACTAATGCTTTACAACATTTACCTTAAGTTCTTACATGGACCGAAGTGCTAGAGATACAAAAGTTTTGCGTCACTAAAGAGTCCTATGAACTAAATAATGATCTAGAGAATTCACTAGTCTACCTATAAACTCAACCGTAGAACACTCTAGATCGAAAGTGCAAATCACACAGCAGTATAAAAGTCATGCTTCAAAATAAAATTGACAGGTAAGGCAAACTTGAAAAACTGTCAGTCTTCTGCCATGCCATGAAATTTATCACATCAACAAAACTGCACAGGCATGTTAATAGATATTACCTCAACGAGTGGCTTCTTGCCATGAAGTAGCATATCGACACTCCTCTCAGTCTGCACAAGAAAAGCATACCACATATTAACAGTCATCAGAAAATAAGAAAAAGGGATTCTACACATCAAATTGAGTACATTTATTCTTGAAAAATATATGAGTGGATTTCATTCAGGTAGCTTCCTAAGTTTTAAGATTTTCCTTAGTTGCTAAAAAATAAGAACAGCAATGCAGTAACAATCAGTGATAGAAAATTCAGCAAGGATCATTTGTAATACCTTCAAGCCACACAAATGAAGATATAGTAATGCAACTTTATACCAAACTTGAAGGCTCTGTTGTTGTTGTTGAAGGTATTACAAATGATCAATATGATAAAGACTAAAGAAAATGATCGGTATTACAAAGGATCACCTCTGCTGGGATGAAGGTGTACGGTGCTCAGGTCCATCGCGAGATCCCAACGAGCATGTCCACCCCGACGACCGCCGCGGCGCATACTGAGGTGAACGCCGCGTCATAGGCCGCACTTGGTGCACCCCTCGTCAATCATGTGTTCATGGATCACGAGTCACGACCTAAGGATTGCTGTCTGGAATGTGCATGGCCTCAATGCGCGCGAACTGCGCACTGCTATACGATCGCTGCTAGACACCACTTCTGCCTCCATTGTATGCTTACAAGAAACAAAAATGGCGTTGATATGCTCGTCTGTTGTCCTTGAGACACTTGGCTTGGAGTTCGATGACTATACGTACGTCCTGGCACAAGGCACTCGGGGCTGCATACTGTTGGCATGGAAGAGCCGGGCCGTGACTATCATGGACCCGATGTTCACCACGAACGCCCTCACGGCCAAGGTGACAACGCCCACCGGCACACCCTGGTGGCTATATGTGGTCTACGGCCCCCAAGAGGATGCCGACAAGATCGCCTTCTTGCAGGAGCTCCGCGACATACGCACGGACTGCCCTGGGCCTTGGATGTTATGCGGGGTCTTTAACCTGATACTTCGTGACGAGGACAAAAGCAGCGGCAACTTGCACCGCCGCATGATGGGCAGATTCCGTCACATCGTCAATGACCCCGCATTGAAGGAGATGTACCTCACGACTGGCTGAAGGCAATGCCGAACGGCCCCCCCTCCCACGACGCGCCCCGCGCGTGCGTCCCGGGAGCCCTAGCCCCGCCGCTGGCGACTCTCCCTCCTCAGGCACTCCCTTCGCTCGCCGCCGCCGGAGGGCGTCGGGCGAAGCCCATGCGGCGGCAGGGCCTCTCCCTCCTTCCCCTGTTCGTCGTGGCGGCGGCGCGGGTCTGCTGCGCGGCGGCGTGGGGCGCCGCATCCGGCAGGTCTCCCAGCGGCGGGGACGGCTGGGCCCGGCGGCTGCTTAGCTGGGAGGCGGTGGTGCGTCACGGCGGTGCTGGTGGCGGGGATTCGGGCGGGGCCGTCCTGACCTCGTTCTGGATCTCGATCTGCGCTGCTGCGGCGCTGGTGTGCTGGTGAAGGCCCGCTGGCAGCTCCGTGCTGTTGGCCGACGTGTGGCCATGCTGGCGACGGCGGCGGTGTGTGCGTGGCGGCGGCGGACCCATCCAGAACCGATCTGGCGGGCGCTTGGGCGTCGGGTGGCGCGGGGGCGGGCTGTGACCCAGGGCGCCGGCTGGCTGCTGCGGTTTCCGGCTTGGCCCTCGGGGTCTTGGCGTGGTGTGGGCTATCACGGCATGGTGGTGGCTCTTGGCGGTGGTGCGGGTCGTTTCACGGCGACGTGTCTCTAGCTCGTCCGTGCGCGGCTCGCATTGGGCAGGCCTGTTCCGATGGCGGCTGGTTTGTTCCGGCATCGGCTTGCTCGTAGCTGATCCGTGTCGGCCTTTGTCCCCTCTCGTCGTCCCGGCCATGCTTCTGTCGGAGGGCTGGCCCGCTCCCAGCTGCGGTCCATCACCCGTCTCGCGCCCGGGGCAGCAGGACTGAGCTCGTCTCGCGCACGGTGTGTTGGATCGAGCTCGTCTCGCGCACGATGCAGCAGGACCGACCTCGTCTCACACACGGTGCCGCGGGACAATGCTCGTCTTGCACCCAGTGCTGTAGGACGAGTCGATGGAGGCCAGTTTTGGCCGGCCTGTGGGTCTCGGCGCTGGGGGCTGCCCAGGGGTGGAAAAGGCGGCTCCTTTTTGCTCGTCTCTTTGGCTGGGGTAGCGGCGGATCTCGGGTGAGGTGGGGTCGAGGTCTTGGATGTCGGGACGACGGCCCTGGAGGTGGTTGCGCGGTGCTCTTGGGCAGAGGTCGTGGCTTGGTGCTGCCTGGTGACCATGGCCGTGCGGGCGGCTTGGTAGCCGGGGTGTGGTGATCGGTGACGGTGTGTGTTGGCCGGGGTGAAAATCTGCTCTATCTTCGGATGGACCGGCGACGGCGTAGCTCGTGCCCTTCTTGAAGGCGTCGTCGCGGCTCTCATCGCCCGTCGTGCTGCTCTAGGGGAAACTCTGATCCTCGGATCGGGCGGTAGCGGCGCTACGGTGTCGTATCCTTCCTGAAGGCGCCGCCTTGGAGCACATGGTTCGTCGTATGCGGTCGTATCTCTTTGAAGTGGCGTTAGTCCTTGGAGTGTTGTTGCTGCGATCAACACCTATGTATCTTGCCTTGGGTGTGTGCGTGTGTTGTGTTGGTATACGGTTGTATCGGATGTTGTTGATCGTTGCTTTATATATAAAGCGGGGCGAAAGCCTTTTTCGGTAAGATGTACATCAACGGTCGACAGTTCACATGGTCGAATGAGCAGTCACCACCAACCCTGGTGCACCTGGACCGTTTACTCTGCAAGTCGGATTGGGATGATGCGCATGGAAACTGTCATTTGCGCTGCCTTTCCTTCGTCGTGTCGGATCACTGCCCTCTCCTCCTTGACCGCTCGCCCACACACGTGGCGCACAGGCGCTTCCACTTCGAGGATTATTGGATGCGGTTGGATGGGTTCCACGACATGGTGGCCATTGCTTGGGGCTCGGTGCACGACATGGATCCCTTCCGCCGTCTGATGCAACTGCTCCAAGCCATGGCCGCAAGCTGACAGGCTGGAGCGCCAAATCCAAGGGGAACATCCAAGATAAGATGGTCATCTCCGGTGAGCTGATTTCACACTTCAACAAGGCCCAGGAGGACCGCGCGCTCTCCCCTGCTGAGGGCTGGCTGCACAAGCAACTAAAGATAACATATCTTGGGCTTGCATCTTTGGAGTGCACCATCACGAGGCAGCGCGCTAGAATAGCTTCACTCAAAGACGGCAACGCCAACACGGCGTTCTTCCATTGGCAATGCTCTTTCCGATGGCAAAAGAACCACATATTTAGCCTCACCGTAGATGGCCATGAGGTCATAGACCAGGAGGGAATGGCACAGGCGGCCTTCTCACACTTCAACGAGCTGCTTGGCTCCCCCGTCACCCGCGACCACAGCTTGTTGGCAATATGCCCTAGAGGCAATAATAAATTAGTCATTATCATATTTCCTTGTTCGTGATAATCGTTTATTATCCATGCTAGAATTGTATTGACCGGAAACTTAGATACATGTGTGGATACATAAACAACACCGTGTCCCTAGTGAGCCTCTACTAGACTAGCTCGTTGATTAAAGATTGCTAAGGTTTCCTAACCATAGACATGAATTCTCATTTGATAACGGGATCACGTCATTAGAAGAATGATGTGATGGACAAGACCCAATCGTAAGCTTAGCATATGATCGTATCACTTAAGTTTATTGCTACTGCTTTCTTCATGTCAAGTATGTGCTCTCGTGATCATGCAACTCCCTGACACAGGAGGAATACCTTGTGTGCTATCACACGTCACTTCGCAACTAGCTGATCATAAAGGTGCTCTACAGGTATCTCCGAGGGTGTCTGTTGGATTGGCATGAATCGAGACTAGGATTTGTCACTCTGGATGACGGAGAGGTATCTCTGGGCCCTCTCGGTAATACAACATTGTAAAGAGCTTGCAAGCAATGTGGCTAATGAGTTAGTCACGGGATCATGTGTTACGAAACGAATAAAGAGACTTGCCGGTAACGAGATTGAACTAGGTATGGAGATACCGAAGATCGAATCTCGGGCAAGTAACATATCATTGGACAAAGAGGATTGCATACGGGATTAACCGAATCCTTGACATCGTGGTTCAACCGACAAAGATCTTCGTGGAATATGTAGGAACCAATATGGCCATCCAGGTCCCGCTATTGGTTATTAACCGAAGAGATGTCTCGATCATGTCTACACGATTCTCAAACCCGTAGGGTCCGCACGCTTAACGTTCGATGACGCTAGAGTAGTATTAGGATATGTACATTGATGACTGAATGTTGTTCGGAGTCCCGGATGAGATCCCGGACATCACGAGAAACTCTGGAATGGTCTGGAGGTAAAGATTTATATATGGGAAGTCATATTCAGGGTTCCGAAAAATGTTCGGAATTTTTTGATATTGTACCGGAAAGATTCTAGAAGGTTCCGGAGTGGGACCCACCTGCATGGGGGGACCCACATGGACATGGGTAGTGGGGAAAGTCCCCACACCCTTGGTCTAGGCGCACCAAGATCCCCCCTAAAAGAATAGGATCATATCCCGAAGGGATAAGATCAAGATCCCTAATAAGGTGGGATAGCGATCGGTGGGGAAGGAAAGGAGGGATTTCCTTCCTCCCCCTTTGACCAACGACCCTAGGGGCTTAGAGGGCAAGCCACCAGTCCCTCCCACGCCTATATAAAGGTGGAGAGTCGCAAGGGGGCAGCCACCCCTTCCCATGGCCGCAGCCCCTCTCCCATCTCTCCTGTTCTTCCTCGTTCATAGTTCCGGAGACGCTTGGCGAAGCCCTGCTGGCACTACTCCACCACCATCTCCACCATGCCGTCGAGCTGGTCGAGACCCCATCTACTTCTACGTCCTCGCTTGCTGGATCAAGGAGGCGAAGACGTCATCGAGCCGCGCGTGTGCTGAACACAGAGGTGTCGTTCGTTTGGCGCTGGATCGGATTGGATTGCGATTGGATCGACTACATTAACCACATAATATACACTTCCTCTTAACGGTCTACGAGGATACGTAGACACGCTCTCCCATCTCGTTGTTGTGCATTTCTATAGATAGATCTTGGGTGTTCGTAGGAAATTTTTTGTTTTCACGTGATGATCGGACTTGGGTTGGTGAATTTGGATCGTGTAACACTTAGACAACCTGAGGAATGTTGATTAAGTGAGAGTCCATTAGTAATATGATTAACTGAACCAATTATCATGAACATAGTCTAAAAGTGTCTTTACAAATTAGGTTGTAGATCAATGGCTCGCGCTGTAACTCCCCTGTATTTTGATGTGTTCCTAGAGAAAACTAAGTTGAAATATGATGGTAGCAATTATGCGAACTGGGTCCGTGATCTGAGGATTGTCATCATTGCTACACTGAAGGCTTATGTCCTTGATGCACCGCTCGGTGCGCCACCCCCTCAAGCATCGTTTATGGATGTTGTGAACGTCTGGCAGGCATGCTCTAATGACTACTTGATAGTTCATTACGCCATGCTTTACGGCTTAAAACCGTGGCTCCAAAGACGTTTTGAGCACCACGAAGTATATGAGATGTTCCAAGAGCTGAAATTGGTATTCCAGGCTCACGCCCATGTCGAGAGGTATGAGACCTCCGACAAGTTCTTTGGCTGCAAGATGGATGAGAACAGCTCAGTAGATGAGCATGTGCTCAGAATGTCTGGGTGCTACAATCACTTGAATCAAGTGGAAGTTAATCTTCTAGATAAGACAGTGATTGATAGAGTTCTCAAGTCACTGTCACCAAGCTACAAGAGCTTTATGATGAATTATAACATGCAAGGGATGGAGAATACGATCCCTAAGCTATTCCCGATGCTTAAGGCCGCAAAGGTAGAAATCAAGAAGGAGCATCAAAGTGTTGATGGTTGATAATACCACTAGTTTCAAGAAGGGCAAGGGCAAGAAGGAAAACTTCGAGAATGGCAAGTCAGTTGCCGCTCCAGTGAAGAAACCCAATGTTGGACCCAAACCTAAGACTGAGTGCTTCTAATATAAGGGAAACGGTCACTTGAAGCGGAACTGCCCCAGATACTTGGTACATAAGAAGGTCGGCAACGTCAACAAAGGTATATTTGATATACATATTATTGATGTGTCCCTTACTAGTGCTCGTAGTAGCCCCTGTGTATTTGATATTGGTTCAATTGCTAATATTAGTAACTCGAAACAGGACTACGTAATAAACGAGACTAGCTAAGAACGAGGTGACGATGCGCGTTGGAAGTGTCTCCATGGTTGATGTGATCGCCATTGGCACGCTCGATGTATCCTTGGGATTAGTTTTAAACCTATATAAATGTTACTTGGTGCCAGCGTTGAGCATGAAAATTACATGAATCTTGTTTATTGCGTTTAAGTCAGAGAATAATAGTTGTTTTGTTTACATGAATAATATCTTTTATGATCATGCATCCAATGTGAATGGTTTACTGAATCTCGACCGTAGTGATACACATGTTCGTAATATTGATGCCAAAAGATGCAAAGTTAATGATGATAGTACCACATACTTGTGGCACTGCTGCTTAGGTCATATCGGCGCAAGGCACATGAAGAAACTTCATGCTGACGGATCTTTGGACTCACTCGATTTTGAATCGCTTCAGACATGTGAACTATGAGGCTCATGTGAACCATGCCTCGTGGGAAAGATAACAAAGACCCCGTTTTTCGGTACGATGGAGCGGGTAAGTGACTTATGGAAAATAATACATATTGATGTATGCAGTCCAATGAATGTTGAAGCACGCGGTGGATATCGTTATTATCTTACCTTCACAGATGATTTGAGTAGATACATGTATATTTACTTGATGAAACACAATGTCTGGAATTTTGAAAACTTCAAGCAATTTCAGAGTGAAGTTGAAAATCATCGTGACAAGATAAAATGTCTACAATATGACCGTGGAGGTGAATAACTCCTCCTATGTTGTCTCAACATAGCCGGTCCCAAGCCCGGTAAAGGAGGAGGGTTGTGATAGGCTTGACGAGCCAACGTCAAAACTCATCCACTCTTATGGAGATGAAACCCAAAAGATTTTCGTTGGGGCGTAACCCTCTTAGTGATGCGCCACATCGGAACCCGGGTGTGGTGGAAAATGGGCAAGGGCCGGGCCGTCACCCCCAGGTGGCGTGCTGTATCATGATCTAGATACGGTGGCAAGTGAGCGAGGATCGGCTCGTCCCATCCTTGGTGGCACGCTACATCGGTGCCCGGGTGTAGTGGAAAATGAGCCAGGGTCTTTGCATTTGACTCGACGAGTGCGAAGGGTAAGGAAGCTAGCCGAGCCTAGGAGGATTCGCTTAGGTAGCTGGAACGTAGGGTCTTTGACAGGTAAGCTTCGGGAGGTAGTTGATGCAGCGGTGAGGAGAGGCGTTGATATCCTTTGCGTCCAAGAGACCAAATGGAGGGGACAGAAGGCGAAGGAGGTGGAGGGTACCGGCTTCAAGCTGTGGTACACGGGGACAGTTGCAAACAAAAATGGAGTAGGCATCTTGATCAGCAAGAGCCTCAAGTATGGAGTGGTATACGTCAGGAGACGTGGGGACCGGATTATCCTGGTCAAGCTGGTTGTTGGGGACTTAGTTCTCAACGTTATCAGCGCGTATGCCCCGCAAGTAGGCCACAATGAGAACACCAAGAGGGAGTTCTGGGAAGGCCTGGAGGACATGGTTAGCAGTGTACCGATTGGCGAGAGGCTCTTCATAGGAGGAGACCTTAATGGCCACGTGGGCACATCTAACACAGGTTTTGAAGGGGTGCATGGGGGATTTGGCTATGGCATCAGGAATCAAGAAGGAGAAGATGTCTTAAGCTTTGCACTAGCCTACGACATGATCATAGCTAACACCCTCTTTAAGAAGAGAGAATCACATCTAGTGACTTACAGTAGTGGGCAACACTCTAGCCAGATTGATTTCATCCTCTCGAGAAGAGAAGACAGGCATGCATGCCTAGACTGTAAGGTGATACCTAGAGAGAGTGTTGTCCCTTAGCATAAGCTTGTGGTTGCTGACTTCTGCTTTTGGATTCGTGTCCAGCGGGATAAGCGTGCCAAAGTCGCTAGAACGAAGTGGTGGAAGCTCAAGAGGGAGGTAGCTCAGGCGTTCAAGGAGAGGGTCATTAAGGAGGGCCCTTAGGAGGAAGGAGGTGATGGAGGCACCATGTGGATGAAGATGGCGACTTGCATTCGTAAGGTGGCCTCAGAGGAGTTTGGAGTGTCTAGGGGAAGTAGAAAAGAAGCTAAGATACCCAGTGGTGGAACGATGATGTCCAGAAGGCAATTAAGGAGAAGAAAGATTGTTTCAGACGCCTATATCTGGATAGGAGTGCAGACAACATAGAAGAGTACAAGATGGCAAAGAAGGCCGCAAAGCGAGCTGTGAGTGAAGCAAGGGGTCGGGCGTATGAGGACCTCTACCAACGGTTAGACACGAAGGAAGGCGAAAGGGACATCTATAAGATGGCGAAGATCCGAGAGAGTAAGATGAGGGATGTTGACCAAATCAAGTGCATCAAGGACGAAACAGATCAACTCTTGGTGAAGAATGAGGAGATTAAGCATAGATGGCGGGAGTACTTTGACAAGTTGTTCAATGGGGAGAGTGAGAGCTCTACCTTTGATCTGGACGTCTCCTTTGATGATACTAGCAGGCGCTTTGTGTGGCGAATCCAAGAGTCGGAGGTCTAGGAGGCTTTAAAGAGGATGAAAGGAGGCAAGGCAATGGGCCTTGATTGCATCCCCATTGATGTGTGGAGAGGCCTTAGGGACATAGCGATAGTATGGCTAACCAAACTTTTTAACCTCATTTTTCGGGCAAACAAGATGCCAGAAGAATGGAGACAGAGTATATTAGTACCAATCTTCAAGAATAAGGGGGATGTTCAAAGTTGTACTAATTACCGTGGAATTAAACTGATGAGACATACAATGAATCTATGGGTGAGAGTCATTGAGCACCGCTTAAGAAGAATGACAAGCGTGACCAAAAATCAGTTTGGTTTCATGCCTGGGAGGTCGACCATGGAAGCCATTTTCTTGGTACGACAACTTATGGAGAGATCTAGGGAGCAAAAGAAAGGACTTGCATATGTATTCATTGACTTGGAGAAGGCCTATGATAAGACATCACGGAATGTTATGTGGTGGGCCTTGGAGAAACACAAAGTCCTAGCAAAGTACATTACCCTCATCAAGGACATGTACGATAATGTTGTGACAAGTGTTCGAACAAGTGATGGCGACACTGCTGACTTCCCGATTAAGATAGGACTGCATCAGGGGTCAGCTTTGGGCCCTTATCTTTTTGCCTTGGTGATGGATGAGGTCACAAGGGATATACAGGGAGATATCCCATGGTGTATGCTCTTTGCGGACGATGTGGTGCGAGTTGATGATAGTCGGACGGGGGTTAACAAGAAGTTGGAGTTATGGAGGCAAACCTTAGAATCGAAAGGTTTTAGACTTAGTAGGACTAAAACCGAGTACATGAGGTGCGCTTTCGGTGTTACTAGGCACGAGGAGGAGGAGGATGTTAGCCTTGATGGGCAGGTAGTGCCTCAGAAGGACACCTTTCGATATTTGGGGTCAATGTTGCAGAAGGATGGGGATATCGATGAAGATGTGAACCATCGAATTAAAGCCGGATGGATGAAGTGACACCAAGCTTCTGGCATTCTCTGTGACAAGC
Organism: Hordeum marinum; assembly: GCA_022496015.1. NCBI lineage: Eukaryota > Viridiplantae > Streptophyta > Magnoliopsida > Poales > Poaceae > Hordeum > Hordeum marinum. The sequence goes on along the minus strand of CM039676.1, from coordinate 130,526,721 downwards.
AGGTGCCACAAAAGCTAAAAGGCAAGTTCTATAGGACGGCAGTTCGACCCGCAATGTTGTATGGCAATGAATGTTGGCCGACTAAAATGCGACATATGCAATATTTAGGTGTGGCGGAGATGCGCATGTTGAGATGGATGTGTGGCCACACAAGGAAGGACCGAATCCGGAATGATGACATACGAGATAGAATTGGGGTAGCGCCAATTGAAGAGAAGCTTGTCCAACATCGTCTGAGATGGTTTGGGCATATTCAACGCAGGCCTCCAGAGGCCCCAGTGCATAGCGGACGGCTAAAGCTTGCTGATAATGTCAAAAGAGGCCAGGCTAGACCGAACTTGACATGGGAAGAGTCCGTAAAGAGAGATCTAAAGGATTGAAGCATCACCAAAGAACTAGCCATGGACAGGGGTGCCTGGAAGCTTGCTATCCATGTGCCAGAACCATGAGTTGGTCGCGAGATCTTATGGGTTTCACCTCTAGCCTACCCCAACTTGTTTGGGACTAAAGGCTTTGTTGTTGTTGTTATATGACCATGGAGGTGAATATCTGAGTTACGAGTTTGGTATGCATTTAAGACAATGTGGAAATTGTTTCACAACTCACGCCACCTGGAACACCACGGTGTAAAGGTGTGTCCGAACGTAGTAACCGTACTCTACTGGATATGGTACGTTCTATGATGTTTCTTATCGATTTGCCAGTATCGTTTTGGGGTTATGCATTAGAGACAACTACATTCGCTTTAAATAGGGCACGATCTAATTCCGTTGAGACGACACCGTATGAATTATGGTTTGGCAAGAAACCTAAGTTATTGTTTCTTAAAGTTTGGGGATGCAACACTTATGCCTGATAAGCTCGAACCCAAAGCGGAAAAATGCATCTTCATAAGATACCCTAAAGCAACAAATGGGTGTACCTTCTACCACAGATCCGAAGGCAACTCTTTGTTGTCAAGAATGGATCCTTTTTGAAGAAAGAGTTTCTATATAAAGAAGTGAGTGGGAGGAATGTAGAACTTGATGAGGTTATGGAACCTTCACTTGAATTGGAAAGTAGTGCAGCGCAGAAAGGTGTTCTTGTGATGCATACACCAATTGAAGAGAAAACTAATGATGATGATCATGAAACTTCGGATCAAGTTCATACCGAACCTCGTAGGTCCACAAGGACACGTACTACCCCTAGTGGTACGGTTATCCCGTCTTGGAAGTCACGTTGTTAGACAACGATAAGCCTACGAACTATGAGGAAGCGATGATGGGCCCCGATTCCGACAAATGGCTAGAGGCCATGAAATCCGAGAGAATCCATGTTTGAGAGCAAATGGATTTTAAGAAGACAGACATTGATGATAATGTCACCATCTATAACGCTCGACTTGTCACAAAGCGGTTTTCGACAAGTTCAAGGAGTTGACTACGATGTGACTTTCTCACCCGTAGTGATGCTAACGTCTGTTAGGATTATGTTAGCAATTGCTACATTTTTCGATTATGAAATCTGGCAGATGGATGTCAAAACAACATTTCCTTAACGGTTTCCTTAAGGAAAGGTTGTATGTGATACAACCAAAAGGTTTATCGATCCTAAGGATGCTAAAAGGTATGCAAGCTCCAGTGATCCTTCTATGGACTAGTCAAGCATCTCGGAATTGAAATATACACTTTGATGAGGTGATCAAAACTTTTGGGTTATACAAAGTTTATGAAGAAACTTGTATTTACAAGAAAGTGAGTGGCAGCACTATAGCATTTCTGATAAGTATATGTGGATGGCATATTGTTGATTGGAAATGATGTAGAATTTCTGAAAAGCATAAAGGGTTATTTGAAAGGAGTTTTTTGAAGGAAGGCCTGGGTAAAGCTGCTTACATATTGGGCATCAATATCTATAGACAGATAAAGACGCCTAATAAGACTTTCACAAAGCACATACCTCGACAAGATTTTGAAGGAGTTCAAAATGGATCACTCAAAGAAGGATTTCTTGCCTGTATTGTAAGGTGTGAAGTTGAGTAAGACTCAAAGCTCAACCACGACTGAAGAAAGAGAAAGGACAAGGGTCGTCCCATATGCCTCAGCTATAGGCTCAATACTGTATGCCATGCTGTGTACCACACCTGATTTGTGCCTTGCCATGAGTCTGGCAAAGGGGTACAAGAGTGATCCAGGAATGGGTCACTGGACGGCGGTCAAAATTATCCTTAGAGGTCTAAGGAAAAGTCTCTCGGTTATGGAGATGATAAAAAGTTCATCATAAAGGGTTACGTCGATGCAATCTTTGACACCGTAAAGATGACTTAGAGTCGCAAACCGGATATGTATAGTAGAGCAATCATTTGGAATAGCTCCAAGTGGAGCGAGGTAGCAGCGTCTACAGTATGACATAAAGATTTGCAAAGCTCACACGGATCTGAATGTTGCAGACGCGTTGACTAAAACCTCTCTCACAAGCAAAATACGATCAAACCCCGGAACTCATTGGGTGTTAATCACATGGCGATGTAAACTAGATTATTGACTCTAGCACAAGTGGGAGGCTGTTAGAAATATGCCCTAGAGGCAATAATAAATTAGTCATTATCATATTTCCCTGTTCATGATAATCGTTTATTATTCATGCTAGAATTGTATTGACCGGAGACTTAGATACATGTGTGGATACATAAACAACACTGTGTCCCTAGTGAGCCTCTACTAGACTAGCTCGTTGATCAAAGATGGTTAAGGTCGCCTAACCATAGACATGAGTTGTCATTTGATAACGGGATCACATCATTAGGAGAATGATGTGATGGACAAGACCCAACCGTAAGCTTAGCATATGATCGTATCACTTAAGTTTATTGCTACTGCTTTCTTCATGTCAAGTATGTGCTCCTAAGACCATGAGATCATGCAACTCCCAGACACCGGAGGAATACCTTGTGTGCTATCACACGTCACTTCGCAACTGGATGATCATAAAGGTGCTCTACAGGTATCTCCGAGGGTGTCTGTTGAGTTGGCGTGAATCGAGACTGGGATTTGTCACTCCGTATGACGGAGAGGTATCTTTGGGCCCTCTCGGTAATACAACATCGTAAAGAGCTTGCAAGAAATGTGGCTAATGAGTTAGTCACGGAAAAGAGACTTGTCGGTAACGAGATTGAACTAGGTATGAAGATACCGACGATCGAACCACGGGCAAGTAACATATCGCTGGACAAAGGGGATTGCATACAGGATTAACTGAATCCTTGACATCGTGGTTCGAACGATAAAGATCTTCGTGGAATATGTAGGAACCAATATGGGCATCCAGGTCCCGCTATTGGTTATTGATCGGAGAGGTGTCTCGGTCATGTCTATACAATTCTCGAACCCGTAGGGTCCGCACGCTTAACGTTCGATGACACTAGAGTATTATTGAGATATGTACATTAGTGACTGAATGTTGTTCGGAGTTCCGGATGAGATCCCGGACGTCAGGAAGAGCTCCAGAATGGTCCGGAGGTAAAGATTTACATATGGAAGTCATATTCAGTGTTCGGCAAATGTCAGGATTTTTTGGTATTGTACAGGGAAGGTTCTAGAAGGTTCCGGAATGGGGCCCACCTGCATGGGGGACCCACATGTACGTGAGTAGTGGGGAAAGTCCCCTCACCCCTAGTCTAGGCGCACCAAGATTCCCCCAAAAAGGAATAGTATCATATCCATAAGGGATAAGATCAAGATCCCAAAAAATGAAGGATAGTTATCGGTGGGGAAGGAAATGAGGGATTTCCTTCCTCCCCCTTTGACCGACGACCCTAGGGGCTTGGAGGGAAAGCCACCAGATCCTCCCACACCTATATAAAGGTGGGGAGGTGCAAGGGGCAGCCAGCCCTTCCCACGGCCGCAGCCCCTCTCCCATCTCTCCCATTCTTCCTCGTTCGTAGTTCCGGAGGTGCTTGGCGAAGCCCTGCTGGCACTGCTCCACCACCATCTCCGCCATGCCGTTGCGCTGGTCGAGATCCCATCTACTTTTCCGCCCTTGCTTGTTGGATCAAGGAGACGGAGACGTCATCGAGCCGCCCGTGTGCTGAATGCAGAGGTGCCATCCGTTCGACGCTTGATCGGATTGGATCGCGATTAGATCGTGATGGGTACGACTACATCAACCGCGTAATATACGCTTCCGCTTAACGGACTACGAGGGTACGTAGACACACTCTCCCATCTCGTTGCTATGCATCTCCATAGATAGATTTTGGGTGTTCGTAGGATTTTTTTTTTCATGCTTCGGTTCCCACAACGTTGGATCTGTCACAGCTCATTGAGCCATGCGACCTAGCTTGCCTGGACGCCCCATTCAGCCACGAGGAGATTTGGGACGCTGTCAAATGCCTCCCAGCCCGCAAAGCACCTGGACCCGACGGGTTTACGGCTGAGTTCTTGCGGGCATGCTGGGGCATTGTGCGACAGGACTTTATGGATGTCTTCCAGCAGCTGTTTGAGCTGTGTGGCCGCGGTTTCAGCAGGCTAAATCAGGCCCTCTTGACCCTGCTACCAAAGCATGGCTGACGCCTAGCTCCGAGATTATCACCCGATCGGTCTCATACATCTCGTGGCCAAGATCTTCGCGAAAGTGCTCTCGTTGCGTCTTGCCCCCAAGACTTGGAGGCTTGGTAAGTTGCAACCAGAATGCATTCATCCTAGGCCGGAGCCTCCACGACAACTTCGTCCTCATTAGGCAATCAATGAAGCAGCTACACCAACTCGGGGCCCCACGAGTCATGCTCAAACTCGACCTCACGCGGGCTTTCGACTCCCTATCTTGGCCCTTCCTGTTTGAAGTGCTCGGCCAATATGGGTATGGACCTCAATTCCAGGAGTGACTCGCGATCTTGCTCTCGACCTCAAGCACCAGGATCATGCTCAATGTTGAACCAGGGCCGCCAATCTGGTACCGATGTGGGCTACGCCAAGGTGATCCCGTGTCCCCGCAACTCTTCGTGCTTACCGTGGACATCCTTGGTCGCCTCATCCGTCACGCCACGACCACGACATCCTGCGACAGCTGCACCCACTACGAACCATTCCGGCTATTTCGCTATACACCGACGACGTGATGCTATTTTACCATGCCACACCGGATGACATGGACACCGTCAAGGAGATCTTGTTCTGCAATGATGGCGGCCTACAAGTCAACTACACAAAAAGCTCGGCCACAATCCTACATGGAGATCCAGACGCGACCGCGATGATCGCCCAAGAGGGATGCACGGTGGTGGAGCTATCCATCACTTACCTGGGTATTCCACTGACGTTGCGACGCCCCTCCGCAACTCAGCTTCAGCCATTGGTCCACTCGATGGCTGCGAGGCTCCCGCCATGGAAGGCGTGGCTCATGAACAAGGCCAGAAGACTTGCATTGGTCAAATCGGTGCTCAACGCTATCCTAGTTCAGCAAATGCTAGCGTTCGCCCCACCAAAGAAGGCACTCAAACAACTAGAGAAGATCCAGAGAGGCTTCCTTTGGGTCGGGTGCGTCATGGCCAACAGTAGGCATTGCCATGTCAACCATGTGTGTCGCCCAATTGAGTAGTGCGGCTTGGCGATCCGAGACCTAGAGCGCGCAGGGCTGGCACTAAGGCTGCGATGGTTGTGGTATGCTCGCACTGACGAAGACCGCACATGGCAAGGGCTCGATCTACAATTCTCCCACAAGGAGCGAGCGCTATTCTTTGCCTCTATTACTATGGTCATTGGAGATGGACGGACTGCGCTGTTTTGGAATGACCGATGGCTGCACGGGCAGTCTGTGCGCGAATTCGCACCGGCGCTATATCAGTGCATACCCAAACGATGACACAAGTCAAGAACGCTGGCGGAGGGGCTGGCCAGCAACTCCTAGGCCCGCGACATCCAAGGTGTCATCGGGATACACGAGATTGGGCAATACCTACAGCTTTGGCAGGCCGTGCAGCACATCACCCTCACGCACAAGCCTGACCAAATGCTATGGAGATGGACGACCAGTGGCACATACTCGGCACAATCATGCTACGCCGCGACTGTCCATGGATCCACACGATGCCCCTCATGGAAGCTGACGTGGAAGAGCTGGGCGCCGCCTCGCATTAGGTTCTTTCATTGGTTGGCCGGCCAGGATCGATGTTGGACGGCGGAGCGGCTTGCCCGCCGCAGCCTGCCACACCACCCACGATGCTTGTTGTGTGATCAAGCCCCGGAGACCATCCATCACCTGCTTCTGGCATGCCCGTTTGCTCGACAAACCTGGCACGATATCTTGGGTTGGACACGCATACCGGCACAACCCCCCACCAACGAACCGACACTATTGGAATGGTGGCAGAGTGCGAAGGAGCAGATACCCCAGGCGCTGTGCAAAGGCCTGCAGTCCATCGCAATGCTCATCCCCTGGATGATTTGGAAACACCGGAACGAATGCGTCTTTGACAACGCGCGACCCTTGATAGATGCATTAGTGGATCGGATCAGTGAGGAGGCCAAGTGTTGGGCACTCGATGGGGCACAGAGGCTACGGGTTGTTCTGCCCACATCCTGGGATGTCCACTAGCCGGGCACATGGCCCATGTAACACCAGCCTCCTAGGAGGATTGTACCCCCATCTTTTCAATGAAATGAAACACAAAGATCCTTTGCGTTTTCTCGAAAAAGAACTGTTGAAGCAAAACCATGAATTGGGATATGTATGACCGCCATGGAATTTGGTGTTCTTGTACTCCCCATTAATGTTTACTCTTCGATAAGAATCCATAACACATTCATCATCATCTTAAAGTTATGAGATATATTATAGTTTATCAACATGCAAGTCTGATACTTGTATATGGTTTCCTCTACAGTTCTACACCTAGCAGCATTGCATTCTATGTTGCACAAAACTGAAAAGGAATATATTCATGTTCTTTGACCATTTGAAATATACAGGAATATGCATACCCGATGAGTGACCCAATAGTGTCGCTCCCTCATCTCAATAAGAAAAGGAAATGTTGGAGGGCCCTTCCGCTCCAGTATACTTTTTTGAGTACGTCGTGCACGAGCTTCCTCGTCACCAAGAGTGACAGTTTCTACTCCTCCAATCTGATTTTCCAACATTTAACAATTAGTATATTCATTTGAAGGTGGATGAAAACCTCTTCTTTCTTTAAAATATTTGAACTTTGCATCTAAAAGAGCATGGCTGTAAAGAAGTTTTGGTAGGACGATGGCCTGACGTTACCTTCACTATCCATCTTCGACCAATAATGTTGGACAAATATCTGGGTTAAGTATAAGCTATCATACCTAAACATAGAAGCAGGTGAACTACTTATGAGAACAAAAGCCCAAGTTTCGTATTTCTGATACCATTTGAAATTTGTGCAATAAAAGGGCGTGGTGTGTATCTAATGCAAAGTTACGAGCATAATAATGCAACGTTGTGAGAATAATGGCATACCAAGTCAGATAAAACTGGATTCTTTATAATGTTTGCAAGCCTTTCACCATGGGCAGTACCAATAAGCATCACACCCCTTTCTGCAATTGACCGGCAAGCTTGTGCCTCTGCTTCAGTTCCAATCTCGTCTACAATGACCACCTCAGGCATATGGTTTTCAACTGCTTCAATCATCACTCTATGCTGCATTGATGGTTCAGGTACTTGCATTCTTCTTGCGCCACCAATTGCAGCATGAGGAATGTCCCCATCCCCACCAATCTCATTACTTGTATCTACAATTACCTGCCCTAAACATCAATGGACCCATAGAACGTGTTAGGAATTATATATAAGGAAACAGAACCATAGTAGAAAAGCTACAAGATTGTAACAGTGTTTAATATACCACCCTTTTCTGGAACTCGTCTGCTAAAACACGTGCAATCTCACGCATAACAGTAGTCTTGCCAACCCCAGGTCTGTCCAAACAAAAGAACTGTCAGTAAAAGATCAAACTGAATTGGAACACATGGCTGAATTAAATTGTTCCAGAGCTGACATCCCATTTGAGTACGTGATTAACAAGTGCTACCCATTTATGAACATCTGTAGACCACGAAACAGCCCCCGCGTCGCCCCTGCTCGGGCAACACGAGAGGTCCTCCCGATCTAGCCACCGAAGCCCTTCTCTCCTCCCTCCCTTCCCTCCGTCGCCGCCGAAGGATGCCGCCGGGCTAAGCCTAGGCAGACAGCGGTGGCAGAAGTCCTCCCCTGCTCGCATGTGGGGTGGTGCGGGATCTCGATGCGAGTGGTGGCGCAGTCGAGATCGGATCATAGCGCGAGACGGCGGCCGACCGAGATCGGATCTAGGCCGGCGTCGGCGGGCTCTGGGCAAGGCCTTGGGAGGCGGCTGGGTTTGTCCAGTCCGGCTTGGTAGCGGTGGCGTGGAGGGGCGTCGTGGAGGATCTGGTGGAGGGCCGGTTCCATGCGGGTGTGGCCTCCGATCAGTGGCTGGCCGGTGTGCCCTGCTCCATGCGGCAGCGGATCTGGTGGTCATCTCCTCCATCGAGGTGGCCGGCCTGAGGCTGGGTGGTCGGATCTCGAGATCTATCATCTAGTCCTGCCTACGAGTCGGGGAGACATTGTTGCCGGTGAAAACCGAGCCGACGGCGGACGATGGCGGCGTTCTACATTGTTACCTTGATGAAGGCATCGTTGTGTAACTATTGTCGACCCACTCATGCTGCTCCAGGGGAAACCCTAGGATATGGTCTTCCAGATGAGACGATGGCGGCACTGCGGTGTCGTTTCTCTCTAGGGAGCATCGTTTGTGCGGGAGCGCTGGAAGACAGAGGCAGGTGGTGGAGCGGCTTCGTCTTGCACGGAGCTTCGGTGGTGATGTCAAGTCATGCCTGGTCGACAGGTGCTACGCTGTGTCATGCCTGTTCGACAGGTGCTACGCACGACAGATCTTCTAGAGACTTCAAGTTGTGTCGGCCGGTGGCACTTCGTGGCATGGTGTTGCGGTGTACCGGTAGCGACCGCGATGTGCTCAGCAATTTGCGCCGAGGTAGGTGGTGTCGTTGAGCGCCGTGGTGGCGTGGACAGATGGCCGGACTGGCAAGGATGATGCAGATCTCTCTCCCGAAGATGGGTCAGCGGTTCGATGATGATGACGGCTTCTAAAACGTGTAGATGTGGTGTACGCTTTAGATTTGTTGCACCGGTTGTAGGTTTCGATACTTTATGTTGATGGATCGACGATGACACCGATTTTAGATATGGGGAGTGAGAACACTCCACATTATCGAGTTGGTAAGTGTGAGTGGTGGCTTCGGGTGGCTTGATGTATGTTTTTGTCAGTCCTTCGTTGAATAATTAGTAAAGATGGCTGCATCATCGATTGATGCAAAGGCCGAGGGTTTTCACCTCGTTTTCCAAAAAAAATATTGTTCCAGTTCCAATGCTCCGAAAGATTATGGACGCACAACATCAGACATCAATAGAATACGTGCTATGTACTCCCTCCGTCCCATAATGTAAGACGTTTTTTAACACTAGTGTACTGTTAAAAAACGTCTTACATTATGGGACGGAGGGAGTAGAATATAGCAATAGCACTAGAACATATATGAAATTACTGAGTTATATCAGAATAGCTAATCTGAAACAATATTAATTCCATAATTTTATATAATATAACCAAAGATTCAAGGATCCATTAAGCTCTGAACACAATGTTTTTCAAAATTTATAGAAACCACATCCTACTTTACTAGAACATCTTGGCTCTACAATTTGAGAGATTACTTAAATAATGATAATGATATGAATTTAGTTCCGGGGCATTTTGGAATCTTTTCTACTAAATTACCATAGTTTCTTCAAATACTGAAAGTTCTGCTATTCCAAAACTATCATAGTATCTGCTCTTAGGATAGGTGAACTTTTGAACATCTAAGAAAATAAATAAAGTGGACACGTAGAGACCCAGTGGACAATACTTGGCTAACCACAGTTATTGCTGTTGCCAAAATTACACGCCACACTAGAGAACAACGTTGGCTAAAATATTAGCCTGTGACAGGTGGGACAAGAGGATATAGAAGTGGGACGTATGCCATAGCTGTATTTATAACCAAATACTTTCCATGAAAAAGTCAAACCTGGCATACAAAGGTGTGGTAAACATGGCAACAAACTAAGAATACCCCTATGGAAGTTTTGTATTTGAGGCCACAATCGTGATCTTCCTCGTATCTCATATAGCAGATTACATGAGATTTACACAAGGAAATAATCCCCAATTACAATCCTAACCATAATAGCCTGATTTCACTAATTACGGCGTATACTAGGTATTCTGTTTGCCTAACACCCTAGGCTCCTACTAATCTGACATTATTTGTAGATAAAAACCATTTGCCTCTTCGCTAAGGAAACCATTTACATGTTTCTGAATAAAATAAACATGATCATGTATTTTAATATTGTAATCTTGGTAGCATCTCCATGAACTGAGGAATAATGGAACATGGAACACTTACAAACTTGTTTTTACATCTTCAAATTGATAAAAAAAATCCAAATTGTTGATGCAGCAAGGAGACATACCTTCCCAAAAACAGAATGCTTTCTTTGTAGTTTAAAAGATCGCGGACCATATCAACATGCCCATTGACAGCACGTCCAACTCGACAGGTCAAACCAACAACCATTCCTTTTCTACTCCTAATGGCAGATATCCTATGCAATGTACCTTCGATTCCTGCACGGTTGTCACCTCCAAATTCTCCTACAGCTCTCTGAGCTTCCTCCAACTCTAGCTGTGAAATCTGTCAAATTAACAAGGCAAATCAACAGGAAATGTTAGTTGCGAACACATGTACTCTGCTAGCAAGTAGATGATTTGGTCTAGTTGCCTTGCATCGAATTTAATAAAATTATGGGTATAGTAATTACTAATACATAATTCCGACACAATAGATATGAGAATAAAACCAACCACACTGTGATGAAAGAATATGTGTGGTTCTATTGTAACTCCTTCATTTCATGGTATGATTGCATTTAATAATATTGTTAACACAAGTATAAAAATAGGAATCAAACATAATATTGTAAAATTAGAATTATCTTACTGTTTTTTTAGAATTAACTTACAGTTGCATACCTCATTATCCCGTAGATACTGGCCACCAGAATTACCAAGGAAACGTGCCTCAGGTCGTCTCCCCAAATCTAGAATAACCTAATTCATTACTCATCAGTTGTGATAGTCTATGTTAATTAATTCTTTCAAAGGAATATTCAAATATGATGGTCTGAGTGGTTGACGTAGATGGTGGTTGAGACAAGTTCAGCTTCTTACCTCCAACAGCTGGTCCCTTCTAGGTTCGTTCTGCAGATTATCTCGTAAATCCATAGGTAGAATCTGAAAAGGATCGATTCACATCCCATTAGAAAAATAAAAATGCACCAATTTATGCGTCAGGTTTAAATCTAAAAGATTTTGGCGGCGTCTTAAATAACTATAAAAATCAAATTGTTCCTTTGGTTTCTATGCCGAAAAATCATCCTTAGTAAGTGTTAAGTGTATATGTGGATTGCCTAGCCCTTTCCATCAGTTTGGATTTTTGGTTGCGTTGGCTAGTGCATGAAGCTTAACATGGTATCGGAGTCCAAGGTCTTGAGTTTAAGTCCTGGCTTTCGTAGTTTATCTAAAAAATGCTGCTGCCCCCTTTGTCCACGTATAGGCCTCTTGAGCCATACCTCTGAGTCTATCCACGTGTTGACTTTCCGCGTCACACGTGAGAGGGGGTGTTGAAGTGCATATATGGATTTCCTAGCCCTTTCCGTCAAAAGCCCGGACTTGAACTGAAGACATTAGCTCCGATACCATGTTAAGCCCCATGCAATAGCCAACGCAACCAAAAGTCCGAACTTATTGAGAGAGGTGGGTAATATATATTTCAACACTCCCCCCTCATGTCTAGGCTTATTTAGTCCTTAGACGTGGGATCGATGTAGGCCGCACAATGTTTTTGTTCTAATACTGCGTTGGCAGGGTTTTGAACTCAAAACCTCTTGGCTCGGATACCAAATTGAATTCATGCTCCAGCCAATTGCTCCAAATGTTCAAACTTTCAGTTGTGTTGGCTAGTGCATGAAGCTTAACACTAAGGACAATTTGATTAAACATATGTGACAAGGGGAACAAGCAACGTAGCTTCTTTTATAAACATGAGACCATCTGATGTCTCTTTTCCTATTGTTGTCTAGCTCGTATTGCAAGGCGAGCTGTGTATTTAGCCTTTAATATCACCCATTTCGTAGTATTTCACAAATTTTGGGTCATGGCTGCGGGGGCGTAGATAAATCGCCAAAACTTCTTATTTTGGTTGGGCCGGCAGCGATTTTTGGACTAACTGGCTAAGCTGAAATGACGCTTTGAGAAAAGGAAATGTAGGAGTGTGATGTCCAGCCCTCTCCCATACTTTGGACTGATGGGTGAGCTGGTTGAGAAAAAGAAATGTTGAAGTGTAATGTCCGGCCCCCTCCCATAGTTCGGACTGATGGGTGAGCTGGTTAGGTGCATACAACTCACGACCAACAGGTTAAGGGATCAAAACCTAGAAAACACAATAAATGATTGTGGCCTACCCCAGCTTCCGCTACCCATGTCATAACTCCAACGAAGCATAGACGTGAGGGGAAGTGTTGAAGTATAATGTCTGGCCCTCCCTCACAGCTCGGACCTTTGGAACAACTGGTAGGTGCATGAATCCAATATGGTATCGGAGCCAAGAGGTCTCAAGTTCAAGACCCTGCCAACGCAGTATTTAAAATAAAAGATTCTGGGCCTACATCGGTCCCACGTTTAAGGACTAAAATAGCCAACCCGTATGGGGGAGTTCTGAAATACATTGCCCGCCTTTCTCCATCAGTTCAGACTTTTGGAGCAACTGGTCGGTGCATTAATTCAATAAGAAAGTTTAATCTTGTATGCAGGTGGTTCTCTCATGTACTAATCGGCTGCAGTCACGGGCGTTATTACAAAATGTGCGGCACAAGGAGACGATGGAGCTTGGCACCAAGAAGCTCGAGCTGAATACCATGGAGTTTATGCGCTGATTTGGATGGCGTACCAGCGGTAGGCTTCCTAGTATTTAGAGTGGTCTTGTTTGGCATATTCATTTATTTATTTTTGAGAACACAGAGGAGATCTGCGTGACTATATATTAAGATAGGGAGGAACAAAACATATACAAAGTTACAGAGTTCGGTCCAGATGGCGCACGTAGGCTGCCCCTAGACCCACCTACCAGTCAGTCCCTAGGGGATTACATGCTTAAGACAACCGTTACCCACCGTCTGCCACTCACAGCAGTGCTCGCATATTTTGTCGACCACTATAACCGCGGAGAGAGACGTGTTCCTTATGTAACAACACCGGGACTTATTAACGAGGCTCGCTAACATGGCTGCATCCTCGGGGTATGACTATGAGTGCTCCTCCCCATGTACCAAATCACATGATACACTCGGCGACAAGCCCTCCGACGTTGTCAAACAGCGCTCCGACCACCCGCCATGGCTAGTCCGTCCACCTCTGCCACGAGCGCTCGGACTGACCCTCTAGTGATCTATATCTACCCTACCAGCTTCTGTCTAGTCAATTTGGCTACCCTATGGTGCCCTTATTTTGTGGGCCCAGGTTACACGTATCCAACTCAAACACCTAACCCTCCGCTAATTACAAATCGAATTGTAGCACAACTCATACACATACTATTCGACACATATATTTTAACACTCCACCTTGACGAATATGACCTCACCATCATGAAGCCACCATGCACGAACCTCCATGTACCTTGGACTTGAACCATTAATCACGAGCTCCGCTCCTACTTCCTTGACGTCAAATGACTCCACCTGCAACTGTAGTCTTCTTTTTCTCCATGACACTCAAAGCTCCCACCGAAAATTAAGTTCGTCTCTACTCTTAATTTGTGTTCCCAACTTTCTTGAGTATTTGTCCAACGCCATCATAGTTAAACCATAAAGTCACCATATCTGACAACACCAATGTATCAGTCACCATTACCGACAACACCAATGAATCGTTACCCTGGTAGCTACTTTCTTGATCTGCGTGAGAGTGAACAACTCACATATTGAATGTTTGAACTTGAAAGAATTTTTGTTACTCTTTAGTCATCCTGAGTCAAATTTGCAATTGTTCATCCTTATCCGAATAGTCTTTTACATATCCCACGGCTATAGCACTCCGCCTCATTCTGCATTTGTCACCCGCACTTGCCATATACATTGAACACCACAGAATATACGACCATGTATGACATTCAGATTTTCCACCACTTCTGCAGATTCTTCATATGCTTCCACCTCATAGACCTAGTCACCAGCTTGAACCTAGTACTCGCCAACATTGCTTCAGCACCATCTCCACACTTTGTCTGACCACATGTATGACGACCAGTGTCATGGTCTGTCGACGTGTCCCGTGCTTACCGCACGCCTCGCCACTATTACCGTGTCGAGCATCTGTTGTCCTGTTCAAGTATCTTGGGTAGCTAGCCCACACCACCTCAACCCACACTGCAGATAACCATCGGTCATCATCGACCGATGCCAAGTTTCGCGTATCCTTAGACCACTAGGCCTCAGTCCGTCCAACCATTAACTTACACCTCCAAGTCCACCTTCAATATGACTCCATGGTAGATGATCAATCCACCCTCACGCCTGTTGACTTCAAGCTCCCGTGTGTACACCATCTTGAATCAACCCCGCACCATCGCCATCTCGAAGCTCACAAGCCCTCGGGCATGCACCGCGTGTTGCCATGCCCATAAGTCGGACACCATCAGCACTACACGCCTATGTCGTCATCGCTGAAATCACTACCATCTTCTAATTTGACCGACATCCAGGTCGATCCAACAGCCTGTCCAGGCCACAAGCTTTATATGTCTGACCCAAGCCGAACTTATCCGACTCCAACCATTCTCCACCTTGCGCCGTATCAGCCCAACACATCACAATGCAATGCTCGACACTCTGTAGAACATGATCCCTGCATGACGCACTACGGGCTCCTCTGAACCTTATGCATGTGTTACCAACCTACCAACGTTTTTGGTAGAATCTCGAGTACAATTAGAAACATATCCAAAAGTAATTATGCTCCCCGGTAACTCTGTAGGTGCACCAAGCATGTGCGCCTGGACTCCCAATGTGAATTTCTTCATCATGTTGTTGTCCCATGTCATGTACTTTGATTGCAGATTGCCCTCTTTTTGTCACAAACAAAACCACTTGTTAGAATAATCTGAGGCGCATGTCAATCCATCGAGGACAAACAATCACACAAGCAACGACACCGAGACTTGTAAACAAGATTCACCAACATGGCTACATCTCTGAGGCATGACTAAGGGCGCTCTTCTCCATATACCAAATCACATGATACAGACGACGACAAGCTCGCCGAGGAAGTCAGACAACACTCCGACCACCCGCCACGGCCGGTCCAGCTGCCCTGCCACGGGCACCCGTATTGAGTTATGTCAAGCCTACCAGCTTATGTCTAGTCAATTTGGCTACTCCGCCGTGCCCTTATATAATAGGCCCAAGTTACACGTGTTCAACTCAAAAACCTAACCCTCTGCTAATTACAAGCCCAATTGTAGCCCAACTCGTACACATATATTTTAACACCTTAATACCCTACGATTTCGTTCGAGCCAAATACACCTCAACATGTTAAATTATCATCAAAATTCTAGTACGTGGTGAGCGATTAGATGTTAAAATTGCATTCTTACATGGAGAATTAGACGAGGAAATTTATATGGAACAACCTGAAGGTTTTATTATTCCCTGAAAAAGAAAACCTTGTTTGTAAGTTAAAGAAATCTCGACCCCCACAAAAGGAGTACGTCCCCCAACCCGGGGGGGCTTTCCCATATTCCGAATTCAAGGAAGCAATCTCCTAGACAGTGGTACAAGAGATTTGACACTTTTATGCTCTCTCAAGGTTCCAAAAAGTCCGATTATGATAGTTGTGTTTATTCAAAAATTGTGAATAAATCAACTATTTATTTGCTTCTTAATGTTGATGATATGTCAATTGCTGCAAAGAGTATGACGAAGATTAATGAAATAAGTAAGCAATTGAGTAGTGAATTTGAGATGAAGTACTTGGGTGCAACAAAGAAAATACTTGGCATGGAAATATCAAGAGACAAATCGTCTGAAAAATTATATTTCAGGCAGAAGGGCTATATTGATAAAGTTCTTCGTCATTTTACTCTGCATGATGTCTGACCAGTGAGTACTCCGTTAGCTACACATTTCAAATTATCATCAGCTTTTCTTCATCATTTTACTCTGCATGATGTCTGACCAGTGAGTACTCTGTTAGCTACACATTTCAAATTATCATCGGCTTTATGTCCCGAGTCAGATGTTGATATTGAGCACATGTCTAGAATTCCCTATTCTAGTGCAGTTGGTTCACTTATGTATGTCATGGTTTCTTCTCGTCTTGATTTATCATATGCATTGAGTGTTGTTAATAGATACTACCTCCGTCTTGGTTTATTAGTCCTCCTTGTAGTTTGGGTTAAACTTTGACCTCCGATTTAACTATTAAAAGAAATTATATACCCTAAAAATAGTATCATTTGAAACCTCTTTCAAATATGAATCCAACAATATATATTTTGTGACATATAAGTTATAATTTGTTAATAAAATCTACGGTCAAAGATGGACCCGAAATATGAAGGGGGCCAATAAACCCAAACGGAGGTAGTACATGGTTAATCCTAGAAAAGAACATTGGAAAAGTACTTCTAATACTTGTTTACAGTTTGAGAAATCTAGAGATGAACTTGTGGATTCAAATTTTGCTGCTGATTTGGAGTTTTGGACAAGAGAAGATCACACAAAGGTTATGCTTTCACCATTGGTGGTTGTGTTGTGAGTTGGAGATCAACTTTGCAGCCTATTGTAGCTTGTTCCACAACGGATGCCGAGTATATGGCTGTTTTTGAGGCATACAAAGAAGCTATTTAGTTGGAAGGTTTGTATATTGAGCTGTGTGGAGATGTCTTTCCCTACCATATTTTGAGGCAGTCGAAGTGTTAATATGTCTTTCCGCATTGGATTGTGTGTGTCGTGCAACTCGTGTCGAGTGGACGCACCGCAATCAACATTAATGGGGAGGTGGGCCCTTTCTCTCCTACGGCGCAAGGGGTTCGGCAGGGAGGTCCGCTGTCCCCATTCCTCTTCAACCTTGTAGGGGACGCCCTACCGGCGATCTTGGACCTTGCCAAAAGGACGGGTCATATTAGGGGTATCTGCCCGCACCTTGTCCCCGAGGGAGGGCTAACCCATCTGCAATATGCCGATGACACGATCTTGATGGTGGAAGGCTTGGACGAGGATATCACTCACCTGAAGTTCCTCCTTCTATGATTGTAGGAGATGTCAGGGTTAAAGATTAACTTCGTGAAAAGTGGAGTAATGGTGTTGGGCTATTCCGTTAAGGAACACCGTATAGCTAATCGCCTTAAATGTCGACTAGGGTCCTTCCCGACGACTTACCTTGGCATGCCGATTAGTGACTCACGGTTCCAGGAGAAGGACCTTCGCCCTACAGTGGCCAAGGTCCAACAAGGTTCGAACCTTGGCAAGGACAATGTTTGTCGAAGGCGGCTAGAGTTGTGCTTATCAACTCCTACATAACTAGTCTATTGATGTACCTGATGGGATTCTATAGTTTGCATGAATCCCTTCATCAGGATATTGCGAATTACCAATCCCGGTTCTTGGGACGATGTCGTTCCGACGTACCTTTGGTCCTCAGGAACAAGTACAGTCGGAGGAGATGCTTGAGTGCATTGCCCTGCACTCCCCCTCCCTGGAGCCGGACGCCACCTATTGGCATCTCGAGTCGAGTGCTCATTCTCCACTAAGTCCCTCTATAAGGCCCTATTGGCCAGACTGGGGCCTCGGCAGTTAAACCTCCTTTGGGAGATTAAGCTGCCACTAAAAAATCGGATCTTTCTATGGCAATGGGTGTGTGATCGTCTACCCTCGGGCACCGAGGTGCTTAAACGCAACCGCCCTGGTGACGGGTTGTGTCCCCTTTGCAAAGTGCCCGAGGACACCAACCACATCTTCTTTCGGTGTCCGGCCGCAGTCTTCCTGTGAGGGTGCCTTCGGGATGTTGTGGGTGGTAATTGGTCCCATGATATCCTCCCGGACTTGTTAAGTGAGGTCCTTCTCTCCCCTTGTGAGACACGCCCTTCCATGTGGGTGGCTATCGGGGATCTAGCATGGACGTTATGGAATGTGCGAAGCAAACTTGTGATCGAGCATGTGATTCCACAATGCACGACTGGCGCCATATACAAATTGTGTGACTTCTTGCAGCAATAGCGGCCGCTTAGCAAGCGACGGCAACAGGGGTTCATCGACATCATCAGCACTGGCCTCCGTTCCCGCGCAACCTCCATCGCTCCACCCCCCCCCCCCCCCGCCCCACCGCCTCCGGAGCCAAATTAGCTTGTAGCTTTTATTTCTTTGGGGTGTGTTGTGCTGCGCCCCCAGCTAGACTTATTTTGCTTTCTTGATGTCCTGACTCTTTCATTTCGCTCGTGACAAAACTTGTAAGACTGTTGGATGTTTGGTGCGTTTGCTTTATAATATAAAGCGGGGGGAAACCCTTTTCCGTCTCTTAATATGCCTTACAAAGAATCAAATGTATCATGAGAGAACAAAGCATATTGATGTCAGATTTTACTATGTTTGAGATGTTATTGCTAAAGGTGATTTGAAGTTACACAAGATAAGTACACATGATAGCATTTCTCACTAGCCCTATGAACTTTGACGCACAAGGTGTTTATGCTGATTTGAATGGAGTTATTTACTTTCTTCGACTATTGGAGGAAATTTGGCTTAGGGTGGAGATTGTATGATCCAAATTCTAGTAGCATGTTGGACATGGCACCATCTCATGTGAGATGTGGTATGAGCGATGTGGGGCATTGCGTTGGTACCGACGTGTACGAATACAACTCGTTTGCTTGTCCTCCAAGGACTCTTACGTGTTAGCCCCTATAGATATATCACATGTAGTCGCATCTAAAGACAGCATGTCGTCTCGCGCTTGTAAACAATTTCATCGTAGTGAAGTTACGCCTTCGTGCGTCCGTGGTTTTTTTCATAAGGATTTTCCACGTAAAAGTATGCGTCTCCGTCTCTCGTTTTATCAAACACAACGTACAGATGATCACCGAATTGAAGCCTTTCCTCAGTTTCGTGTTCTCGGCATGCTGCAAGTCAGACCACCATCCAAGGATGGAGGCGTTGTTAGGGGTAGCGAGGTGCTGGAACCCAATACAGGAGGATACAAACCCAGACCTCGCGCGCAAAGAAGCATTGCAGCAGGAGGTATCTGATAGTCAGACTGACAACCTGGTGTGGTAATCCTTGCTTAGCCAATTTGTCCGACGTCCAACAACGATCGCGCAACACCAGCCAAGCGAAGAACTTGAACACTAGGGGTACCCAAGGCTGCCATACCAGGTGTTCCCAACCACAGCAAGTACGGCCCGCGAATGTGGCCAGGTACATCGTTTTGGTAGAGGCTGGGGGCAATAAAAGCTTCCATTATCAGGGGGGAAGAAAAGTCAGTCCGTTGTGGATGTAGTAACTGGTAAACGACTTTGCAGCATAGAATTGTGATGGATATAAGATCATGTTCTGTATTAAAACAGGTTCGGCACGGAACAGTCAGGGGCAGACCTACAGTCAACCTAGAAGGCTCCACGGTGCACCAGTTACACCTCCTAATTTCCTCTTGACAAGGCCTATGTTTGCATGCATGTGGCATCTGATGTTCAAGCTCATCAATGCACATCCCTACGGCGGTGCAACCCTGTCACCTTTGCTCTAGGCCCACCCCGAGAGCAGTAACATTATTCTTATAGAAATAATAGCACCTATCCTAGCCCTGTTAGGCATGGTCTTAGTCCCAATGCGCAGGTATCGTAATATCTACAACTGGAAGTCATCTTCCACTGTTCAGAAATTTCCTCAAACTAGGCAGATTCTTTTAATTATACAGACAATTGAAACAAACCAGGCAGCATAAAAGATTTGAAACATCAGTAACATAGCTCTTAAATAACTGATAGAGGCCCGATTTGTTACAATTTTTAGGCAGGATCCCAATTTATTACTATTTCTACCGACTCTTCATAACATGTATTGGTTGTTGCCACGGTCCTTTTAAGAATTTTGATGTTTGTTTGAGCTTGTGCTTTAGCCCAAACAAAGAGGGGCTTAATCACTTCGGTGCAATAGAGGAAATTAACGAGCAGGTTAAAAGGGGTAAAGAATCGAAAGAGAAATGGACCTGTAGAAGCTCAGAGAGGTCGTCCTCAATGACGACGAAGCCCCCGCCGGCGGCAGCCTCCGGGGCGCAGCGGGCGGTGCCGGCCCAGGCTCTGAGCGGCCGCCTGACGGGTGGCCGGGGTATGAGACTCGGGGTGGGTATGAGGAAGATGAGGATTCGAGCGGGAAACGGGACCATGCTGTACAAACAACGGGTAACCGGAGGCGAGGAAGTTGCGGTGTTCGTTTCTTCGGCCGGATAATGGAGGCTTCGTGCGGTGTTCGTTTCTTCGGCCGGATAATGGAGGCTTCGCGCGGCTTTAGAGCATTTCCAGCACATCCGGCAAACGCCGTCCCGCAAATATCGTACAAGAGCATATCTAGCACACCCTTATCCTGCAAATGCCTTCGAGTTCGCTCTTGATCTTGTCCTTAACCTTTTTGTTTCATCGGGCTTGTTGTCGTTTATTGGATATCATCATCTTCATCATTATCCATCTTGATAAGTGAATCTTTCTTATGGAACTCTTTATCAATCAACTTCTACTTTTGACTCTTTTAAAGTCATTGTCAACAATTCTCGGATGTAAATGCCTTGCCACTGGAAGCTTCCATGTCCTTGTACCTTGCGTAATTTTGCCCTACAAAATGAAAACAATGCCAAAATATGTCACATATAACCATTCCAACGGCTACAAATCATTTGCACTACTTGAGACCATTACACAAACTCACATAATCGGATTGAACGGTACCACTTGAATGTGCATTGCAGACTTGCTTCAAGCAAGCAGCCCAACGGCTACAAATCGGCTTGATCACGTCCCAATGAGCTTGGAGTGATCTAAAGGTGTGTGTGACGTCCGATTGGGATACTTTGCCATCATGCGGAAGACTTGATCATCTATCATTTGCCAATATCGCTTGGTGGTTTGATCAGCAACGGTACACGCATCAAGAGACACCGCTTTCCAAGCCTTGATCAAGATTTAATCTTCAAATGGCGTGTAGTTCTTCGATCTTGCGTGCACTTTGCTTATTCTTGATCGAACACCCCCTTCTCAACCTCCTCCACTACGTTGCCGTCAATTTCATCGAGTCATCTTTCGACCACGTTAATCCATGCAAGCATGTTTGAATCTTTGATATGATGATTGTCGTCACCTATGCCTGATAAAATTTGGCGATGGGTAAACATGGTAGCATATTATGAATGTTATGTTGCATCATGGATGCTTTGCATGTGATCCAAAAACTTGAGAAATTCATGAAATGATTTGACAACCTAGTCACGTGCTGACATGTGGCTTGGTCATGTTGAAGCATGCGAGTAATATAAAAAGCTAAGTAACTCCAGTATTGGCATAGATCGAGTCTTGCCCAGTACTACCTTATTTATTTCGTGCTGCCACATGTTTTCCCGCAAGGGGATATGGTTTAGTAAGTTGCAAACTTTTTTTCATGTACACAGCAAATAGAGGGGTCGTGATGAGGGTTCTACGGCCCTGGAATAATATCAGTCATCCGTTTAGGAGGCATGGGTCTTTCTGGCTGAGGCTGAGAGGGGTAGCGCAGTATAAATTTGATCTCATGCTATTCGAGGTGTCGGCCTCCCCATCTTATATTTTTTTCTTGAGCGTTGCTTTGGGTGATTCCGAGCATCGTGAGCTGAAACGGGTGTGTACGGGTTATGTGTGTTTACTTCCAAAATACCGTAAACGGAATTAGTCGTTTGACTAACGAAATCTGTTAGCTGTTGGTAAATAGTACAACCTCTGCAGATTCAAAACTATTCGAGTGCCCGTGTCCAAGGTCAAAGAACAGGTCAAGTGTCGGTCTTCGTGTCGGTCTATGAAGAACAAATACTACTAAATAACAAGAATAAACCTATGGCTCTTACGAATATTACTGTTATTTATGGACTAACCTGTTCATCTGATTGATGCATCGAGTATCACTTGGGATGGTTTTACCTCCTGGATACTCGCATTTTATGTTTGAATATAAGCCATTTATGTGATGTCGGCCACACGCCCGACTGTGACAATTTATATGCTTCACCTTTCGAGGCGTTGCGTCAGACACCCAATTGGTATATTTTCTTTTCTTTTATCCTGTCGAGGCATCACTTTATGCCTCTTTAGACATCCAATTGGTACATTTTATTTTTTGTTATCCTTTCAGGGCGTCACTTCATACACCCGATTGGTACCTTTTATTTTCTGTTATCCTTTCGAGCGTTGCTTCGGACACCCGATCGGTTCATATTATTTTTTGTTTAACCTTTCGTGGCATCGCTTCTGACATCCGATTAGTCCATTTTTATCTTTTGGAAATTTCGGGAGGATTACTGCCCGACTTCTCCACTTCTTGCATTGTTCCGTTTCAAAGTGAAATATTACCTTGGTTGAATTGTTATATTTAATCTAACCTGAATGTGTGCATTCTGTCTGCATTTAATATATCTTATGTGCAAACTGTCTTGCGAGTACAATCAATGCGCTCATCTGGCTTGTTGATTTGGCCAGATATTGACGAAGGCGACCTTATGGATGGAGAGTACGCTAGGGAGTCTAACGCCTAGAGGGGTCCCAGTCGGTCATTTGCGGTCCTAGAGTCCATCACTTGTATTGTCCACAAATACTTCCGCCACACGAATAAAATCATCGAGTCTCACCTTGACGCTCGACTGGTTGTATAATATTAGAGTAATGTCACCCACTCCATTGTGACATGTTCACCACCACCATATACTGCGACTCAATAGTACTACCACCATTTTCATCGTTATATATCCGCCTTTATATCATATATTGGTGTGCCTGTAATAAATCGTTGTGCAACATCGGCTCAACCATGTATAATATTATATACTATTTGATTTCTATACTGAGGATTGTCTACCAGTGTGAAACTGCTTTTGTACTGGTGTGACAATAAGGTCTATTTTCAATAAATGTTTTATTCGGGAAACCGATCCTGATAACATTGGTATCAGAGCTAGCCTGACTATAAGAAGCCACTAGGTGTGATCGCTAACTAATAAATTAGCCTAATTAATTTTTAAGTGCATCATGCATATTGTAGCAAATTTTCTGTTAGCCATCATATATTTATGATATTACTTTCTCGAATTTTTGTCTACCATTGTAGATGGCTGGCGGCGACTGTCCGTCACAGGTGTTCGCCAACGAGCCGGCGGGGTTTTCCCGGCTCCTCACCAACATCGCCAGGGCCGAGATTGGACCGTCGACCCGCCTCGAGTCCACGCTTTACGGTCACAAGATCAATGACACTTTGACCATGTACCAGGCCTGGGTATAGTTCAGGGGTGGGCGTGTTGAGACGCGTCGTATTCGTTACATTGGGAGAGTCATGCCTACGGAAAGGCATGTTGTGTAGATGGCTGCCCGGGAGGCCATAGCCAGCCTCCGGGACACCCTTCCTGTGATGAAGACTCGTCCTTATCGCTATCTCCCATGCCACGTTCCGTACATCAGCCACTACGCATTTGCTTGCATTGTGGGAGAGAGACGAAACAATTGAGCTACTAGTTCAATATCTCATGGCACTAGAGCAGCATTTGACGACTTAGTGGATGACTATGTAGCCGCACGCATGGACTTAGCTCAGGCCTGTATGCCTAACAAGGATGAGTGTCTTCACCATGCGCCACCACTATCATATCACATGTCTACTCATATGCGCCATCCGTCCTGTCCACACCTCGCTGTTTGCCTATTACTGAGGAATTTAACCAAGTAATCGCTCCTACCCCAATTAGAGCTGCACTCCCCGCTATCGCTATCCCAACTGCTGAGCCTCGTGTCCCTTGCCTTGAGACTATTCCTAAGAAGGTCGAGTCCTCAACACCTCGTCTGGGGCTTACCCTTGGCAGGTCGAGGGATATCCGCACCACTTCAGACTAAGTACGTAGCTCATTGTACGATATGTTGACTTGTAAAATATGTTATGCGTGTTTATGTGCATATAGGCTTGGAGAGCAGTAGCTTGTGATCGCATCATGTAGGAGTATGGACAAGCGCACTAGCTTAAATAACATGTCAGGTGTGTGTACGCGCATACTGAGTGATGTATTGTATAATTATGGCTTGCTTGTAATATATGAACCATGTGGTCCTTCTCCGTATGCATTTGTGTTTTATGGAAAAAAATCATTTGAACGTTTTTTATTTCTCAAAATATTTATTCTGCTGAGTTTTACTTATTTGCTTTTACAATAACACCCCAGAGTAAAAATGCATAGTCCCTGAACTCGCTCCATGCCCAGTCTGCCAGAGGACAACCACTTTACTCAAACAGGCAACAACTACACATAGGGACAGTCAAGCCAGCAGGACAGTGACACAACATTTTCACAATGTCGCCTTTATGAACAAAGCCAGCAGCAACATCAAGAGATGATGAACCACCTGATTAATATGGAAAATCACTGCGAACCATATCAGCAATGTTCCAAATTATGTGAGCTGCAGAATACTCGCCCTACACTTTTGTCTCACACTGACAAGCCGCTAGAAGCAGACAAATGGCTACGCGACATTAAGAGAAAGTTGGTTACTGCTCAATGTTCAAATCATGAAAAGGTACTATACGCACCCCATTATTTGATTATCTGATTGGATCAGCTACATCATGGTGGGAAAATTTCCTACGCATGCACCCCGACAAGAACAATATTACCTGGGATGAATTTAAAGAGAGTTTTCATCGAGCGCGCATTCCCAACAATATAATGAAAATAAAGAAAAGAGAATTTGAAGATCTCAAGCAGCGAAGCACGACTGTGACCGAATATCTCAGCCAGTTCAGCCAGTTGGCCTGCTACGCCGACGATGAATATATGACTGAAAATAAGAAGATGGAAAAATTTCTAGATGGGCTCGCACCAGCACTCAAATGTCAGCTGGTTGTCCACACATTTCTAGACTTCAAGACACTGATGGACAAGGCTATTGTGCTAGAAAATGAGCGCCATAATATGGAAGATATTCATAAACGCCGAGGAGACAACTCCACCCAGTCGCACAGCAACAAACCCAGAAATGATTTCCAAATAAATGTGGCACCGAGACCACCAACTACAACACCCCGCTCGAACAATAATTATCATGCTAGAAACAAGGAGTTCACATACCGTCCAGGTGTTACCTGTTTCGCTTGTGGAGAGGAAGGATACTAAGCGACAGAGTGCCCAAAGCAGGGGAACGCTTCTCCAAAGCCGAACAACAATGGTAATAACTAAGCCCCGAAGCGCAACAATTTCAACCCCAACAACAACCATAGGAAGGGCCACGTAAATCATGTGGTTGGGGAAGAAGTTAAGCATGCACCAGACATCGTACTCGGTACGTTCCCTGTCAACACAATTCCTACCACAGGTTTGTTCGATTCTGGAGCTTCTCACTCGTTCATTTTGAAAAGATTTACATTGAAAAATCATTTTTCGATTCTCCCTTTGGAAAATTCAATGACTATAAAGTCCCCTAGATTTAAGGAAATCACTCAATGTTACTGTCAAGGTGTGACCATTGTGATAGAAAACAACGAACTAGATTATTTTGGGAATGGACTGGTTGACTACCAACAAGGGTTTAATTGATTGTTTTAATCAGACTATAACTCTCACCCATCACCACGGGAAGATGATAAAGGTTGCAACCATAGAAAGGCCAGCGCCACCTCAAGCAAGGCTAAATAAAGTTGACATTTCAAAGTTGACTAAAGTTCCGGTGGTTTGTGAGTTTCCAGATGTATTTCCAGAAGAGCTACCACGTATGCTACCTGATCGGGAAATAGAGTTCATCACTGAACTAGCACCCGACACTACCCCAATTTATAAGAAACCATATCGGATGGCATCAATTGAATTGGTAGAATTAAAGAAGCAAATAAGAGAATTGTTGGACAAGGGTTATATCCGACCGAGCTCGTCACCGTGGGGATCACCAGTATTGTTCGCCAAGAAGAGAGATGGAACTCTGAGACTATGTGTAGATTATCGAGCTCTCAACATGGCTACCATCAAAAATAAATATCCACTGCCGCGGATAAATAATTTATTTCGCTAGCAGAAGCCAAGGTGTTCTCCAAAATAGACCTTAGCTCAGGATATCACCAATTAAATTTTTGGTTGGGCAGACATACCCAAAATAGCATTCACCTCTAGGTATGGACTCTATGAGTTTACAGTGATGCCCTTTGGACTAACCAATGCCCCAGCGTATTTTGTGCATCTCATGAACAAAGTATTTATAAAATATATGGACAAGTCCATTGTGGTGTTCATTGATGACATACTGGTTTGTTCAAATACGCCAAAAGAACATGCACAATACCTCAGAATCATGCTGGGGGAATCAAGGAACCATCATTTATATGCCAAATTCAACAAATGCAAATTTTGGCCAAAAGAAGTCGATTTTCTAGGGCACGTGATGACCCAAGACATAACCGCCATGGATCCTAATAAAGTGAAGGATGCACTTGGATGGAAACAACTAGCCAACGTGACATATATCAGAAGTTTTCTGGGAATGGCCAGTTATTACCGAAGATTTATTGAAGGCTTCTCCACCATAGCCAAGCCCATGACTTAACTACTCAAGAGCGACAAGAAATTTGAATGGACTGAAGCATGCGAGAAAAGTTTCCAAGAATTAAAGAAGAGATTGACAACAACATCGGTATTAATTGTGGGAGATATTCACAATTTTTTTGAAGTATATTGTGACGCATCCAGGAAAGGTCTTCGGTGTGTACTAATGCAAGAGGGCAAAGTTGTAGTCTATGCGTCAACACAACTTTGACAACACAAAGAAAATTATCCTACACATGATTTGCAATTGGCAGCCATGATACACACACTCAAATAATGGCGACATCTCCTCCTTGTCAGTCGTTGTGAAATATACACGAACCATAGAAGTCTCAGATATATTTTCACACTGCTGGAACTCAACTTACGGCAATGTCGCTGGTTGGAACTAATCAAGGATTATGATGTGAGAATTCATTACCACCTAGGTAAGGCCAATGTAGTAAAAGATTGTAGGATCGAAAGTAGTGCTAGAGGGGGTGATTAGACTTCTTGACCAATTAAAAATTTACTTTTTCCTAATTTTAAGTCTTGGCAGATTTTAACATTCATAGCAAGTCAAGTACACCCTACACATGCATGTCTACGAGTATTGCAGCGAAAAGTAAAGACAAGCATGTAAGTTAAAGAAGGGTAGGAAGATCAAACGCAATTGGTGACACGATGATTTTTCCCATGGTTCCGATAGGTGGTGCTATCGTACGTCCACGTTTATTGAGTCTTCAACCCATGGAGGATGGCGGTCGCGAGAGTCCAAGGAGGGTTCCACGAAGAAGCAACCTTGACTATACCATGATGCCCTACGTCCACGAAGGACTAGCCTAACTAGGGGTAGATCTTCACGAAGTAGGAGATCTCCTTGACCTTACAAACTTCTTGGTTCACTCCACAACATAAAGTAGGAGGCTCCCAAGCGACACCTAACCAATCTAGAAGGCACCACCCTCCAAAAGGTAATAGGCTCGATAATGTCGATGAACTCCTTGCTCTTGCGGTTCAAGATGATAGACTCCTCAACACACAATCACTCTCTCGCAGATTTGGCTTGGTGGAAGAGATTGATTGGGTGGAAAGCAACTTGGGGAGGCTAGAGATCAAGATTCATATGATAGGAATGGAATGGCATGATCTCAACACATGAGTAGGTGTCTCTCTCTCAGAAAATCAGTAGATATGAGTGGGAAACTGTTCTGAGTGCTTCTCTTGCGAGTGAGTGGTGGTGGATGAGTATATATAGGCATCTCCAAAAATCCAACCGTTACACCTAATAAGTCAGATTTAGTGACACTGATGTGTTAATCTCGGTGATAACAAGTTGCCTCAAAGGTAGCAACTTTTGAATCTTGGTGAGACCGATACATAAAACTCGGTTGCACTGATAAGGTGACCAATAGTCAGATTGCCAAACACGGTGACGCCGATTCAACAAACTCGGTGGGACCGATTTTGTGAATTTGCATAACTGGAAGTTGGCAACCTAAACTTGGTGGCACCAAAGCAGAATCGGTTGCACCGAAAGGCTAGGGTTTGGCTGAGTGTGCCTGAGGCTGAGAATCGGTGGCACCGAGTGGAAAGTGTCGGTTGCACCAATTTTGGATATTTAGCTTTGGACAAACTTTTGTGGAAGAGCTTGTGGGTGTATGTGGTGACTATCACTTGTGCACGTATGAGCATTTTGTTCATCAATAGTACCTTGCCCCCTTTTGATAGTATTGGCTTTCCTATGGACTCAAAGTGATTTCTCGCAAAAGGTAAAATGTAGAGTCCTGTTGCTTGAAGCTTTGCCAATCTATTTCCTTGCATCTTGGGGTATTCCACAATCCTTTTGCCAACCCATCATTAAAATTTTCCTGAAATATTCTTAGGGGCCGTTTGGTTTGAGACTAACTTTGCCAAAGGTTTCCATACCCAAGCTTAGGCAAGTTTGACCAACTTAGGAGGGTTGTTGGGGAACGTTGCATGGGAAACAAAAAAATTCCTACGCACACGCAAGATCTATCCATGGTGATGAGCATCTACGACAGGGAGAGTGGATCTACATACCCTTGTAGATTGATAAGCGGGAAGCATTAAGAAACACGGTTGGTGTAGTCGAACGTCTTCGCGATCCAAATCGCCGAGTGTCCTGCGATCTCATCACGATCCGTCCCGCGATCCAATCACGATCCGTCTCACAAACTCATCACGATCCGTCCTGCGATCTCATCACGATCTGTCCCGCGATCTCATCACGATCCATCCCGCGAACTCATCATGATCCGTCCCGCGAACTCATCACGGCCCGTCTCGCGATCTTGATCACGGTCCTTCCGATCTAGCGCCGAACGGACGGCACCTCCGCGTTCAGCACACGTACAGCTTGATGACGATCTCCGCCTTGTTGATCCAGCAAGAGGGAGCGGAGAGGTAGAAGAGTTCTTCGGCAGCGTGACGGTGCTACGGCGATGGTGGTGGAACTATTCCGGCAGGGATTCGCCTAAGCACTGCAGAAAACCGATCTAGAGGAGAAGCTATGGACTAGAGGAACAGGTGGCACGTGGCTAAAAATCTTGTGCCAACACCCTAAAATCCTCTAGTATATATAGGAGGAGAGGAGGAGGAGGCTTGGCTGCCAAAGAGGCAGCCCTTGGGTCGCCCAAACCAAGGAGGGAGGAGTCCTCCTCCTCCACTCCTAGTAGGATTAGGACTCCTTCCTTATTTGGCCCTTTTTTGCCTTTTTCCACCTTTTTCCTTTTAAGCTTTTCTTCCCAGCCGCATGGGCCTTGTGTGGGACTTCCACCAGCCCACAAAGGGCTGGTATTTACTCTCCCACAGCCCATATAGCCTCTTGGGTCGAAATACCCCTCCCGATGGTCCCCCGGTACACTACCGACACTCCCGGTACACTACCGATGAGCCCGAAAATTTTCTGGCGACCAAAACAGGACTTCCTATATATCAATCTTTACCTCCGGACCATTCCGGAGCTCCTCGTGACGTCCGGGATCTCATCCGGGACTTTTAACAACCTTCGGTCACCACCATGCATAACTCTATACTACCAAAACGTCACCAAACCATAAGTGTGCAGACCCTGCGGGGTTCGAGAACTATGTAGACATGACCGAGACACCTCTACGGTCAATAACCAATAGCGGGACCTGGATGCCCATATTGGTTCCTACATATTCTACGAAGATCTTTATCGGTCGAACCTCTATGTCAAGGATTCAATTAATCCCGTATGATGTTCCCTTTGTTCTTCGGTTTGTTACTTGCCCGAGATTCGATCGTCGGTATCTCCATACCTAGTTCAACCTCGTTACCGGCAAGTCTCTTTACTCGTTCCGTAACACAAGATCCCGTGACTAACACTTAGTCACATTGCTTTGCAAGGCTTGTTGTGATGTTATATTACCGAGTGGGCCCTAAGATACCCCTCCGTCACATGGAGTAACAAATCCCAGTCTTGATCCATGCCAACTCAACAGACACCCTCGGAGATACCTGTAGAGCACCTTTATAGTCACCCAGTTACATTGCGATGTTTGATACACACAAGGTACTCCTCCGGTGTCAGTGAGTTGCATGATCTCATGGTCATAGGAACATATACTTGACATGCAGGAAACAGTAGCAATAAACTGACACGATCATATGCTACGTTTGTAGTTTGGGTCTTGTCTATCACATCATTCTAGTAATGATGTGATCCCGTTATCAAATGACATCTCATGTCCATGACTAGAAAACCATAGCCATCTTTGATCAACGAGCTAGTCTATTAGAGGCATACTAGGGACATGGTGTTGTCTATGTATCCACACATGTATCCGAGTTTCCGATCAACACAATTATAGCATGGATAATAAACAATTATCATGAACAAGGAAATATGATATAACTAACTTATTATTGCCTCTAGGGCATATTTCCAACAGTCTCCCACTTGCACTAGAGTCAATAATCTAGTTCACATCACCATGTGATTCGCATTGTTATGAATCTAACACCCACTGAGTTTTGGGGCTCGATCATGCTTTGCATGTGAGAGAGGTCATATAGTCAACCGGTCTGCGTCATTCAGATCCGTATGTACTTTGCAAATCTCTATGTCAAACTATAAACACTGCTACCACACTCCACTTGGTACTATTCCAAATGGCTGCTCCACTATACGTATCCGGATTGCTACTAAGAGTCATCCGGATTAGTGTTAAAGCTTGCATCGACGTAACTCTTTACGACAAACTCTTTATCACCTCCATAATCAAGAAAACATCTCCTTAGTCTTTTAGTCACGAAGGATAATCTTGACCGCTGTCCAGTGATCAACTTCTGGATCACTCTTGTACCTCTTGACGGACTCATGGCAAGTCACACACAGGTACGATACACAACATGGCATACTATATAGAGCCTATGGCTAAGGCATAGGGGCGACATTTGTCCTTTATCTTTTTTCTGCCGTTGTCGAGCTTTGAGTCTCACTCAACTTCACACCTTACAAATCAGGCGAGAACTCTTTCTCTGACTGATCCATTTTTTGAACTCTTTCAAAATCTTGTCAAGGTATGTACTCATTGAAAGTCTCATCAAGCATCTTGATTTATCTCTATAGATCTTGATGCTCAACAATTAGGTAGCTTTATCCAGGTCTTCCTTTGAAAATCACTTTTTAAACAACAGTTCATGCTTTCCAGAAATTCTACATTATTTCCGATCAACAATATGTCATCCACATATACTTATCAGAAACTCTATAGTGCTCCCACTCACTTTATTGCAAATACAAGTTTCTCATAAACTTTGTGTAGACTCAAAAACTTTGATCACCTCATCAAAGTGTATATTCCAACTCCGAGATGCTTGCTTCAGTTCATAGAAGGATCACTGAAGCTTGCACACCTTTTAGCATCCTTAGGGCTGACAAAACCTTCTGGTTGTATCTCATACAACCTTTCCTTAAGGAAGGAAACGATGTTTTGGCATCCATCTGCCATATTTCTAATTGAAAAATGCAGCAACTGCTAACATAATTCCAACAGACTTTAGCATCGCTACGAGTGAGAAAGTCTCATCGTAGTCAAATCCTTGAACTTGCCGGAAACTTCTTTGCGACAAGTCGAGCTTTATAAATGGTGACATTCACCATCAGCGCCTGTCTTAATTTTAAAGGTCCATTTGTACTCGACGACTTGCCGTCCAACGAGCAAGTCCACCAAAGTCTATACTTGGTTTTCATACATGGATCCTTTCTCGGATTTCATGGCCTCTAACCATTTGTCAGAATCCGGGCCCATCATCACTTCTCCATAGTTCGTAGGTTCATCGTTGTCCAACAACATGACCTCCAAGACAGGGTTGTCGTACCGCTCAGGAGCAGTACACATCCTTGTCGACCTAAGAGGTTTGATAGTAACTTGATCCGAAGCTTCATGATCATCATCATTTACTTCCTATTCAACTGACGTAGGTTCCACAGAAACATCTTTCTGTGCTGCACTACTCTCTGGTTGAAACAAAGGTTCAACAACCTCATCAAGTTCTATCTTCCTCCCACTCAATTCTTTCGAGAGAAACTCTTTCTCGAGAAAGGACCCGTTTTAGCAACAAACACTCTATGCTTGGATCCGAGATAGAAGATTCACCCAACTTTTCTTAGGGTAATCTATGAAGATGCATTTGTTCGCTTTGGGTTCGAGCTCATTAGGTGAAAACATTTTTCCACACAAGTGTTGCAGCCCCAAACATTAAGAAATGACAGTTAGGTTTCTATCAAACCATAATTCATACGGTGTCATCTCAACGGATTTAGATGGTGCCCTATTTAAAGTGAATGCAGTTGTCTCTAATGCATAACCCCAAAATTATAGTAGCAAAATGATAAGATACATCATAGCCCGCACCATATCCAGTAGAGCACGACTATGACGTTCAGACACACCATCACACTATGGTGTTCCAGGTGGCATGAGTTGTGAAATGACTTTCACATTGTCTAAAGTTGTATGCCAAACTCGTAACTCAGATATTCACCTCCACGATCATATCGCAGACATTTTTATCTTCTTGTCACGATGATCATAAACTTCACTCTGAATTTGCTTGAACCTTTCAAGGGATTCAGACTTGGGTTTCATTAATTAAATATACACTATATCTACTCAAATCATCAGTGAAGGTAAGAAAATAACGATATCCACCGCATGCTACAAGACTCATTGGATTGCATACATCAACATGTATCATTTCCAATAAATCACTTGCCCGCTTCATCAAAACAGAAAACGGGGTCCTTAGTCATCTTGACCAAGAGGCATGGTTCGCATGTCTCAACCGATTCGAAATCGAATGAGTCCAAGGATCCATCAGCATGGAGTTTCTTCATGCGCTTTATACCAATATGACATTTAGCGGCAGTGCCACAAGTATGTGGTTCTATCATTATTAACTTTGTATCTTTTTGGCATCAATGTTATGAACATGTGTATTACTACGATCAAGTTTAAATAAACCATTCTTACTGGGTGCATGACCATTGAAGGTATTATTCATGTAAATAGAATAACCATTATTCTCTAACTTAAATGAATAACCGTGTTGCAATGAACATGATCTAATCACGTTCATGCTCAACGCAAAAACACCAAATAACATTTATTTAGGTTCGTCACTAATCTCGAAGGTAGAGAGAGCGTGCGATGTTGATCACATCAACCTTGGAAATATTTCCAACACACATCGTCACCTCACACTTAGCTAGTATCCGTTTATTTCGTAGCTTTTACTTTGAGTTACTAACATTTAGCAACCGAACCGGTATCCAATACCCAGGTGCTACTAGGAGTACTAGCAAGGTACACATCAATAACACGTATATCAAATATACTTCTGTCGACTTTGCCAGCCTTCTTATCTACCAAGTATCTAGGGTTGTTCTGCTTCAGCGACTGTTCTCCTCATAATCGAAGCACTTAGTCTCGGGTTTGGGTTAGATTTTGGGTTGCTTCATTGGAGCTGCAACTGACTTGCTATCCATGAAGTTTCCCTCCTTGCTCTTTCCCTTCTCGAAACTAGTGGTTTTGACTGACCATCAACACTTTGACGCTCCTTCTCGATTTCTACCTTCGCGGTGTCAAACATCGCGAATAGCTCAGGGATCATTATTTCTATCCCTGGCGTTTTATAGTTCATCACCAAGTTCTAGTAGCTTTAGTGACAGTGACTTGGAGAACTATATCAATCACTATCTTATCTGGAAGATCAACTCCCACTCGATTCAAGCGACTGTAGCACCCAGACAATTTGAGCACATGCTCAACGATTGAGTTATTCTCTTTCACCTTTTAGGCAAAGAATCTTGTTGGAGATCTCATATCTTGCAACACGGGCACGAGCCTGAGATCCTAATTTCAGCTCTTAGAACATCTCATATGTTCCATGACGTTCAAAACGTTTCGGAGCCTCAATTCTAAGCTGTAATGCATGACGCACCAAACTATCAAGTAGTTATCAGAACGTGCCTGTCAGATGTTCACAACATCTACAAGCAACGCTAGAGGGGTTGGCGCACCGAGCGGTGCATTAAGGACATAAGCCTTCTGTGCATCAATGAGGACAATCCTCAAATCACGGAGCCAGTCTGCAATATTGCTACCATCATCTTTCAACTCTATTTCTCTAGGAACATATAAAATTCAAGAGAGCTACAACATGAGCTAGTAATCTACAACACAGTTTTGCAAAGACACCACTGACTATGTTCATGATAATGAGTTCAATTAATCATATTACTTAAGAACTCCCACTCAAATTGACATCCCTCCGGTCATCTGAGTGATACATGATCCAAATTCACCA
Organism: Hordeum marinum; assembly: GCA_022496015.1. Classification (NCBI taxonomy): domain Eukaryota; kingdom Viridiplantae; phylum Streptophyta; class Magnoliopsida; order Poales; family Poaceae; genus Hordeum; species Hordeum marinum. The sequence goes on along the minus strand of CM039676.1, from coordinate 130,491,878 downwards.
ACTCAAGTCCGATCATCACGTGAGTTGAGGTGGTTACAATGGTGAACATCATCATGTTGATCATATCTACTATATGACTCATGTTCGACCTTTCGGTCTCTTGTGTTCCAAGGCCATGTCTGTACATGCTAGGCTCGTCAAGTTTAACCTCAGTGTTCTGCATGTGCAATACTGGCTTGCACCCGTTGTATGTGAACGTAGAGTCTATCACACCCGATCATCACGTGGTGTCTCAACACGACGAACTTTCGCAACGGTGCACACTCGAGGAGAACACAATTTATCTTGAAATTAAGTGAGGGATCACCTTATAATGCTACCGTCGTCCTAAGCAAAACAAGATGCATAAAAGGACTAGCATCACATGCAAATCATAAGTGACATGATATGGCCATGAACTTGTGCTTTTGATCTCCATCTAGAAAGCACCGGTATGATCTCCATCGTCACTGGCAAGACACCATGAGCTCCATCATCTTGATCTCCATCAACGTGTCGCCATCGGGGTTGTCGTGCCCAACATGCTTCTACTACTATTGCTATCGTTTAGCGATAAAGTAAAGCATTACATAGCGCTTAATGATTGACATGCATGTCATACAATAATTAAAGACAACCCTATGGCTCCTGCCGGTTGTCGTACTCATCGACATGCAAGTCGTGATAATCTATACATCACATGATCATCTCATACATCACATATATCACATCATGTAATTGGCCATATCACATCACAACATACCCTGCAAAAACAAGTTAGACATCCTCTAATTGTTGTTGCATGTTTTACGTGGCTGCTACGGGTATCTAGCAAGAACAATTCTCATCTACGCAAAACCACAACGGTGATACACTAGTTGCTTTTCAACCTTCTCAAGGACCGCCTTTGTCGAATCAGATCCAACTAAAGTGAGAGAAACTGGCACCCGCAAGCCATCTATGAAACAAGTTGCGGTCGAGGGAACCTGTCTCTCGTAAGCGTACGAGTAATGTTGGTCCGGGCCGCTTCATCTCACAATACCGCTGAACCAAAATCCGACCAAGGGAGGAAGCAATCTAAGCATCAACGCCCACAAACTCTTTGTGTTATACTCGAGATCTCATCTACACATAGACCTAGCTCTGATACCACTGTTGGGGAACGTTGCATGGGAAACAAAATATTTCCTACGCACACGCAAGATCCATCCATGGTGATGAGCATCTACGAGAGGGAGAGTGGATCTACATACCCTTGTAGATCGCTAAGCGGGAAGCGTTAAGAAACGCGGTTGGTGTAGTCGAACGTCTTCGCGATCCAAATCGCCGAGTGTCCCGTGATCCAATCACGATCCGTCCCACGAACTCATCACGATCCGTCCTGCGATCTCATCACGATCCGTCCCGCGAAGTCATCATGATCCGTCCCGCGAAGTCATCATGATCCATCTCGCGATCTTGATCACGGTCCTTCCGATCTAGCGCCGAACGGACGACACCTCCGCGTTCAGCACACGTACAGCTTGAAGACGATCTCCGCCTTCTTGATCCAGCAAGAGGGAGAGGAGAGGTAGAAGAGTTCTCCGGCAGCGTGACGGTGCTGTGGCGATGGTGATGGAACTATTCCGGTAGGGCTTCGCCTAAGCACTGCAGAAAACCGATCTAGAGGAGAAGCTATGCACTAGAGGAACAGGTGGCACGTGGCTAAAAATCTTGTGCCAAAACTCTAAAATCCTCTAGTATATATAGGAGGAGAGGAGGAGGAGGCTTGGCTGCCAAAGAGGCAGCCCTTGGGTCGGCCAAACCAAGGAGGGAGGAGTCCTCCTCCTCCACTCCTAGTAGGATTAGGACTCCTTCCTTATTTGGCCCTTTTTTGCCTTTTTCCACCTTTTTCCTTTTGGGCTTTTCTTCCCAGCCGCATGGGCCTTGTGTGGGACTTCCACCAGCTCACAAAGGGCTGGTATTTACTCTCCCACAGCCCATATAGCCTCTTGGGTCGAAATACCCCTCCCGATGGTCCCCCGGTACACTACCGACACTCCCGGTACACTACCGATGAGCCCGAAAATTTTCCGGCGACCAAAACAGGACTTCCTATATATCAATCTTTACCTCCGGACCATTCCGAAGCTCCTCGTGACGTACGGGATCTCATCCGGGACTCCGAACAACCTTCGGTCACCACCATGCATAACTCTATACTACCAAAACGTCACCAAACCTTAATTGTGCAGACTTTGCGGGTTCGAGAACTATGTAGACATGACCGAGACACCTCTACGATCAATAACCAATAGCGGGACCTGGATGACCATATTGGTTCCTACATATTCTACGAAGATCTTTATCGGTCAAACCTCTATGTCAAGGATTCAGTTAATCCCGTATGATGTTCCCTTTGTTCTTCGGTATGTTACTTGCCCGAGATTCGATCGTCGGTATCTCCATACCTAGTTCAACCTCGTTACCGGCAAGTCTCTTTACTCATTCCGTAACACAAGGTCCCGTGACTAACACTTAGTCACATTGCTTGCAAGGCTTGTTGTGATGTTGTATTACCGAGTGGGCCCTGAGATACCTCTTCGTCACATGGAGTAACAAATCCCAGTCTTGATCCATGCCAACTCAACTGACACCCTTGGAGATACCTGTAGAGCACCTTTATAGTCACCCAGTTACGTTGCGATGTTTGATACACACAAGGTACTCCTCCAGTGTCAGTGAGTTGCATGATCTCATGGTCATAGGAACATATACTTGACATGCAGAAAACGGTAGCAATAAACTGACACGATCATATGCTACGTTTGTAGTTTGGGTCTTGTCCATCACATCATTCTAGTAATGATGTGATCCCGTTGTCAAATGACATCTCATGTCCGTGACTAGAAAACCATAGCCATCTTTGATCAACGAGCTAGTCTATTAGAGGCATACTAGGGACATGGTGTTGTCTATGTATCCACACATGTATCCGAGTTTCCGATCAACACAATTATAGCATGGATAATAAACGATTATCATGAACAAGGAAATATGATATAACTAACTTATTATTGCCTCTAGGGCATATTTCCAACAGTTTGGTTCAAGCCACACTAGGGCCCCACATTACATACACACAAAAAGTGTGGCAAGATTCCCTTAGGCATGCCAACTTGTGGCTCTCATTTTGTAGAACTAACCTTTGGCAAGCTTGGCAAAAATTTGTGGCAATGCTAGGCCTAGAACCAAACGGCCCCTTAGTGGAAACATTAGTTCAATGACATATATCTTGTTACCAAAACCACCAAGGGAGAAAATGTGCTTTCAATCTCCCCCTTTTTGGTAATTGATGACAACATATAGATCAAGGCTTCGACATATGATATAATCAATGAATATAATTGTCGCTTTGAGAAGTATGTGATAAGAAAGAGCTCCCCCTAAATTTGTGCATTATTTTTTAAATTTGCGTTTGAATGCAAATGCACAATCGATTAGGTACATGGGGCACTTCTGCCATGTCACATACATCTTTGTGGTGTGCGAGAGTAATAAGAGTTAATAACATAGCACAACACATCAAGCAAAGTGAATGATCATCTCATAACCATCAAAAGGATTGGAAATAGTAGAAACACACATTAAAGCGTATGATTAAACACAACCAAAAGTATATCACATCCAAACCAAAAGACCAAATGTTTCGAAAACAACAATAAAAACCAGACGCTCTCTCGCTCGAAGCCTAAAGATCTATATACAACTTCTCCCCCTTTGGCAACAAGTTACCAAAAATTTCAAAGAGATATAGCTAATCGTCCTTCCATGGCTGATCTCCTCTGGTGGTCGATGTCAGAGTCGAGAGAACTGCATCGGCGAAGACCTCTGCTAATGTCCTGGACGGAATCGGTGTAGCAACTGGAGGCACTGGAGGAGCTGTTGGAGCTGAAGTCACTGTGACTGGAGCAGAAAATGAAGGTCTCATCTCCGGAGTTGGCACTATAGGTGTCCTGGCCTGTGTCCTGTACTGGGCAGTCGTCCTGACAGGTGCACTATACTCGTCATCATTAGAAGACTCGGACTCTAAAGAGGTGCGACGGATAGGAGCTTCATCTACTTCCTTCTTGAGCTCGTTGATGGTCTTGGTCAGCCCATCTACCTTGTCATTGAGAGTCTTCACTCTATCCTCAAAGATGTTCACAAGGCTCTCCTGACTATCGAAAATGCATTTGTTGTCCTTCTTCATGTCCATAATAGTAAGGGTCAAGAGATCCATCTGCTCATTCCTGGATCTACGGACTTGAGCACTAGTGGCTCTAGCTGCCTCTGCCTCTGCGTGAGCCTGAGCCGAGGCTGATGTGGGATGGTCTGGGTCCATCACCACAACATTGTCCTAAAAGTCTGGCTGTAGTGGCAAGTGGGGTCTATCTAGAGCAAATATGTGTTTCTCAAGTTTGGAGTTGATGAGCATCTGAATGTAAGGTGCATAACATCTTGAGCGCTTCTGGTCAGTAGCAACCCTCTTCATAGTTTCTACAATCAAGTCCATCACTCGAATCCTAGTATGTCTATCAAGATGGATCAACATGTTGATGGAGTAGCCTCGGATCATCTTCTCATCTCCAGACTTAGGGATCAATGTATGCCTCAAGATGGTGTTCATGGTACGGAGGCCAGCCTGGAGGAAGTAAATAGATCCTAAACTGTGTGATTTCAAGTTAGTAGCAGGGATAGCATTGTACATATTCTTGATAGCATCATGGCTCTCCTTGGATTCAGATTAGACATCCAAATCACCATCTTGTACCTCTAGGACTCCTAAGATGGTAGCCCATTCATCAACTGTAGACCTGTATCTTGCTCCTTCAATCATCCACACTATCCTGCCATCTCCATAGAAGTGAGAAGTGGAGTAGAATTGCATAATCATCTCATCATTCCAAGCAGTAAACTCTTTGCAAACAAACTGATCAAGGCCAATGCAGTGAAAGTTGTCTTTCACACTCGGGAAATAGTTTTCATTAGCCTTGATGTACTTCGAGTCAACGTATCTCATATCATTGAAAGATGGACTCTTGTTAAGAAAGATTGTCTCATAGAAACCTTGTTGTTCGGTGTAGAACCTATAGTCCACGACTGTTTTTCTCCTCTCGGCATATGGATCAATATCTCTCCATGCCCTCAAACCAGAATCCTTCCTCTTCTTCATGTCTTCAGTAAGTGGATGGCTGGCATTGTGTTTAGGAAGGTGAGGTCTAAGCTTCATCAAAGCAGACATAACATCCTCATCAGCTTCTCTGAAGGTAGATCCCTTGTTCTTCTCAGCAGCTGGAATGTCTCTGGTAGTTCTCTTGGACTTCTCTGCAGCAACCTTCTTAGGTGCAACCTTGGTGCTCTTTGAGGGACCTGGATTTGGCATAGCATCTGCCAACAACTTCTTATGTTTCTTATTGGGAGGGGCCTTGACAACATGTTCCTCCTCCTCAGCAGCAACAACACCAGTAGCCTCCTCTAGATCCTTAAATATTGAGGTAGGCCTGCCAAGAACACGAATGGTCCTCTTCCTAGCCTTATTCTCTCCTTCCTTCTTAGGCATAGATTTCCTTGGGGGCTCGATAGTCATGGTAGCCCTAGCACTCTCAGGTGCTCTCATAGTCTCTGGAGGTGCATAAGTCTTGCTGACCACCCTCCTGGATGAGGTGGCCTCATTGGCTAACTTCTTGGCAACCTCTCTTGCTTCTTAGCAAGAACCTCCTCCGACACAAATTCTGAATCCTCCTCATCAGAATTCAGTCTTTTCCCGGTCCTTGTAGCAGCTTTAGGCAACCCATGAGATCTAGGGGTGCCTGGATATGAAAAAGAGCTCGACCCAGGGCTAGTGCCTGAACTCATATCAATGTTCTGCTCCTGCAAATTTGGGCTATCCTCAACATCTGACATATCTGACCCCGTGAATAGAGTTGAGAAGAGTGGAATAGGATAAGTCATCACAAAATGCAGAGTTTTTGAAAGTTTGAACAAAAGATTTTCAAGGTTTACATTCGGTCACATGAAAATCGGTACAACCAAAGCAAAAATATCGGTGCTACCGAGACTGACTTTCTCATTAACCAAAACTTGACACTCCTTTCGGTGAGACTGAAAAGGAGTACTCGATTTCACCAAGATAGTTCTCAGCAGCATAGAGGGCAAATCGGTGACACCGATTTGCGTGCTTCGGTTCCACCGAGTTTCACCGGGCGGACGACAAACCCTAGAAAATCAATCGTTCGCTAACTAAAGGAAGTTTCTTATCGACGGAACCATCTCAAACAGTGGCTAGACTAAGAAAAATCCCTAATGCGCATGAATCAGAAGGTGGAGCGCGAGAGGGGGCCGAATACATACCCTAACTTGGTGATGGATCCGCTACGGTGGCGAAGATGTAGTAGAATTCGTCGATGGCGGCAATTCCCAACGGCCGAGACGCTCGAGGAGGCAAGGCGATGACCAGGGGTCTTCGAAACGACAAATTAGGGTTTTGGGGCGCGATGTTTGAAGATAGAATTTCAAAGCATCGGGGTCCACTGCTTATATACCCTTCATTGTCGGTGTCACCGATTCTAAATTTTCGGTGTCACCGAGTTTCTCAACTGTCAGCTGACAGGGAAACTCGGTGTAACTGAGAATATGGAATCGGCAGTATCGATATTGAAAAATGAGATCAACCCTTGGCATTCGATGAGACCAAGATTTTTGAGTTGTTCCACCGAGATGCACTAGGGAGGTTTTAATGGCCAGTCCTTTGTCGACACGGAACTGAAAGTGCGTTATATCGACTAGAAGGGGGGTGAATAGGCGATTTTTACAAATTCATCACTAAGGAATTTCAACTTGAGGAATTTGAAATGTGATGAATAACTAGTAGCAGAATAAGTACTCAAGTGCATGGGAAACATGGCAGCAGCATAGTCATCATGATGAAATAAAGCATGCACAGATTACAGGTAGCGTGATACAGGATAAGCAGGTGAGAAACAAGGTAACTGAAGAATTTGAGGTGAGGAATTTGTGAAAGTCTTAAGTCAAATTCTTCAAATAGTAACTATCAATTTCATCAACAAGTATACGAGGAAATGGAAGGGTTGAGGAAACAGAACCAGGTAGCTCGATGAAGACAATGGTTTGATGACCCCGTTCCAACGGCTGTGACAGTCGTACGTCTGGTTAGGAGTGGCCTGGTATTTAAACTAGAGGACACACAGTCCCAGGACACACAATCCTTACTGTATTTTCCTTGAGCTAAGGTCACACAGTCCTCGCCCAACACTCGTGGTAAGTCTTTAGGGTAGACTTCGAAAACCCTCACAAACTGGTCACCCGGTGATCCATAATTGAATACTGGATGCTCTAGACCAAGGTCACTTCGTGATCCCTAATTGACTGCAGGGCGCCCTAGACCATGATGCCTAACCGTCTTGAAGATACACAGTCTTCAAAGGTAACAAGCGTCAGTTCCACACAGGAACAATCTCTTCAGTGATGCTCAATCACTTTGCGTTTGGCGGTTTGGATTTGGGTTTTTCCTCACTGATGATTTTCTCTCAAAGTCCAAGGATGGGTTGCTCCCAAATGACAAGTGTTAGTTCGTTCTCAGAGCAACCAACCAACTAGTGGTTGTAGGGGGTAGCTCTTTATAGCCAGGGTGCAACCTAACATGATTAGACATAAATGCCCCCAATGATATGACCGTTATGTGGATAGGATTATTGGGGACAGCTGGTGCTAAGCACAGCAACGGTCGGAATTTTGAACTATGAAAGTCCCCAGGCTTATCATATTCCTCACTTGTAGGCAATTCGCATTGGCGAAATCCTAACTCCTCAATCAGACCAATTTCCTCAGAGACCAGAAGAACTTTGTCTCTATCACTGAAGAACTTGACTAAACTGTAAGTGATTTCAAAAGGCTTCACTCAAAGGATTGGATAGGTTGAGGCTTTTGAGTTGAGCATTAGTTCAAAATTTTCCATAGTATTACCTCGGCCCCCTTTAATAGTACGGTGTTTCCTATGACTCAAAGAAAGGAAATGAAACTACGAAAACAAAAGTCTTCATGCTTCATAGTCGTCGTTCATATCTTCAAGGTCACACCAACTTCTTCATTTTCGAAGTCTTCAAAGAATACCAAAGTCTTCAGCAAAGTCTTCACCAAAGTCTTGAGTTCAAGATATACATTTTTAGGGGTCGATAATCTCCAAAATTATCAAACTCCTCAGCAACTTATAAAGCCTGTGTACACTTACAAACACATCAGTCTCTTAACCTATAAGTCTTCAATACACCAAAATAACTAAGGGGCACTAGATGCAATTACAATCTCCCCCTTTCTGGTGATTGATGACAAATAGGTTAAGTTTTCAACGGGGATAATAATATGAAGTGTAAGTACTGAGTTTGATGAATTTGATTGCAAGATATAGAAGAACTCCCCGTGAAGATGTGCATATTTGAGGAATTTGCTTTGGACTGCAAATGCACATGGCAGGTTAAAAACATGGAGACTCCCCCCTATATATTGTAATTCATGCACGCATTTAACATATGATATGAAGAATTTGAAATGCATGATGAAAATGGTGTCTGACGAAATTCAACATGTATACATTAAGATACTTGAGGAAATAAACATGTAGAAAGTAGTTCAAAAGAGTCAGACCACCATCAGACTTAAGTTTACAACTCATCCAACTAGAGCTTCAGAAGAGCGAGAGTTGTAACTTAAACAAAAACACCCCATATATATAGACCCGCTTGAAGACTAACTCAAATTTTCTCCCCCTTTGTCATCGAAGACCAAAAGGGACGAAAAAGTGAGGACTAACGCCCCTTAAGAGTTTCATCTTGAAGGTGATGGAGGAGCGCCAGCGTTGTTGGGGTCGTTCGTTGATGTAGGGCCTGCCATAGTGTCGTCAATGTCCTCAGCTTCATCCGCCTCACGCGATGAAGAATATGAGCTTGTAACCAGCTAAGGAACATGAACTTTCTTGAATTTCTTCTGAAGAGGACGAGCCCAGTAGAGGTTCTGCTCAAGGTCCATCTTCTTGAGTTCTTCAGGAGTCTTGAGGTGAGATAGAATGGCCCAAGTGCGGTTGAAGACTTCATGAAGATAGTATTGGTTCTTCCTCACAGCGTTATGCGTAACAGTCATATCTTGAAGAAGTGAACCAAACTGTCCCTTTACCCACTTGTGACTGCGATCAACCTTCTGATGAAGACTTAGGAGAAGCTCTCGATCGGTCATCACACATGGGGCAGTCTCTTGAAGTTTTTGCGCTGAGGCTTTTGCAGCAGAGTCTTGGGTAGCAGTGTCATCATTGGTGGAGTAAGATGCAACTTTGCGAAACTGACCATCCAATGGACGAGTACCTTCATCAATGACAATTTTGCCTTTTCCCTCGACTGAAGAAAATGTGTTCTTGAGGACTTCGATTGGAGGCAGAAAGCCAAAGTGGTTCTAAAAGTCAGCCTTGAATGGAAGTGAAGACCTTGATCTGATGAAATTCATGATCTAGGGAGCATAAGGCTTCAATTCAAATGGGGTGCTGCAACATTTTCCAAAGTCCTCGTGAAGAAATCATGGAAATTGATGGGAATCCCATGAATGATGTTGAATAGCATGTTCTTCATGATTCCCTCCACTTCTTCTTCTTTAGAGTTGTGGCCCTTCTAAGGACTGAGGGTTTTGGTCAGAATGCGATAGACTATCCTAGGCACATAGAGCAAATCCTTCACAAGGAAGGTAGTCCTTTGAGGTTTTCCAGGAGCCAAAGGCTTCATCAACACTTGCATCATGTGATTGGGCAGAGGAGGTTCATCAAATAGGCATCTTGCTCCTTCTGAGGGAATTGGGATTGGGACTCATCCAAGCAGTTCAGAGGCTGGACCAGTGTAGTGAGTGGATCCAGTCATCCAGTCCAAGACCCAAGAATTTAAATCAGAAGCATCACCTGTGATGTGCAAGGTGGCATAGAATTGAAGAATCAGCTCTTCATTCCAATCACATATGTCCACACAGAATGGAATAATTCCAGCATCATGAAGAACTGCGAGCACAGGAGTGAAGCATGGAATAGTTTCCATGTCTGCATGAGGATTTTGCTGATGCTTGAAGACTTTCTCCTTGTCAAACAACACTGATGCATAATAGTTCATATATGTGGGTGTCCAGAATCTGGTGCGACCGGACCTTGCTGAGTCATAAGGATTTGGCCCAGTGAAGAAGATGTGCTCGTTGAAGAAATTCTTCTTGATGAATTTGGGGCGCTTTGAGACTTGAATGACATCTTGGGCTTCGGCTAAAGGTTTGGCTTGAACCGGTCAACAATTTCCTTAGGCATGGGTGGAACTTCTTTAGAGTGAGGAATTTGAATAGTAGTTTCCTCGGTTGAAGTTGGAGAAACAATTTCTTCAGCTTATGCAGCTGGAATATCCTCAGGGACAGGTGCAACCAAGTCATTAGATCTAGTATGAATTTCTTTAGTCTAGGCTGGAGACTGAGGAATTTGAGTGAGGGGAGTGGTCATTGGAGAATTTGGGTGAGCAGCTTCCCAATATTCATCATTGATAAGAGGAGTTGTGTTTCCAATGCCCACATACTCTTCCATTTCTTCAATGCTGGCCTCTTCAGCATTCAACTGAGGCTGGGTCGATGATACCGGTGGGGTTGAAGTATTTGCTTCAACATCAATTTCATCATCAATCTGCTCTGAGGAAGGAGCAGAATGATGTTCTTCTTGTTCATCATTTGGGATGACATAGTAAACACCAAATGGCACTAATTCATAGGCTGGCACAAAGGTAATGGGAGTGGCATCAATTGGGTTAGTAAAGAACTTGGTAGTGTCTTCAATTTCTTAACTGCTGATGAATCTGAAGTTGCTGCTTTTCTCTTCTATGTAGCCTTCTTCTCCGCAGCCTTAGTTTTCTTTGCTTCTAATGCCGAAGGAAGGTTAATGTTTTCACCCTTGAGGATTTTGCAGTTTCTGCAGAGGGTGAAGGGGGAGCGGTTTCTTCAGGCATGACTGATGCAGTCGTCCTTGTGGTCTCAATTTCATCAGGCACAACAAAAGCTTCAGCTGGCCTGGCTAATTCTTCAGGCGCAACAGTGGAGGTTGCCCTGACAGTTTCTTTAGCAGCTTGAATTTCTTTAGTCGTGCTTGCAGTTTCTTGAATAGGCTGAGCAGATTCTTTAACCCGAGGAATTTGCGGTTGTGATATAGCTGCAACCCTCTTGTTGTGGTCATTGATAGCTTTGTAAGCCACTTTGACAAAGCGGACCTTGGCGCCTTGCCAATCAACATAGTATCTGTTGAATTCATCACTGAGGTCTTTGATATCATATTGCATCTTCATAAGTTGTTCAGGAGAAAGTTTCAGAACATTGTTCTTCAAGAAGTGCTCTTTCCTGTACTGAGCCTTTTTTGTCTGTCTTGCCCTCTCATACTTCCACTTTTCTTCATGTTAGTGCATCTAGTGCCCCTTAGTGATTTTGGTGTATTGAAGATTTATAGGTTAAGGCACTAATGTGTTTGTGAGTGTACACAGGCTCTATAAGTCGATGAGGAGTTTGATATATCCAGAGATTATCGACCCCTAAAATGTATGTCTTCAACTGAAGACTTTACTGAAGACTTTGTGAAGACTTTGGTGAAGACTTTGCGAAGACTTTGAAAATGAAGAAGTTGGTGTGACCTTGAAGATATGAACGAGGAATATGAAGTGTGAAGACTTTTGTTTTCGTAGTTTCATTTCCTTATTTGAGTCATAGGAAACACCGTACTGTTAAAGGGGGCCGAGGTAATACTAAGGAAAATTTCCAATTGATGCTCAACTCCAAAATCCTCAACCTATACAATCCTTCGAGTGAAGCCTTTGGAAATCTCTTACGGTTCAGACAAGTTCTTTAGTGATAGAGACGAAGTTCTTCTGGTCTCTGAGGAAATTGATCTGACTGAGGAGTTAGGATTTCGCCAGTGCGAATTGCTTACAAGTGAGGAACATGATAAGCCTGAGGACTTTCATAGTTCGAAATTCCGACCGTTGCTGTGCTTAGCGCCAACTATCCCCAATCAGTCTTATCCACATAACGGTCATATTATTGGGGGCATTTATGTCTTATCATGTTAGGTTGCACCCTGGCTATAAATAGCCACCCTCCACAACCACTAGTTGGTTGGCTGCTCCGAGAGAGAACCGACACTTGTCATTTGAGAGCAACCCATCCTTCGAGGACTTTGAGAGAAAATCATCAGTGAGGAAAAACCCACAACCAAACTACCAAACCCATAGTGATTGAGCATCACTGAAGAAATTCCTGTGTGGATCCGACGCTTGTTACCTTTGAGGACTGTGCATCCTCTAGACGGTTAGGTGTCATGGTCTAGTGCTCCTATAGTCAATTGGGGATCACGAAGTGACCTTGGTCTAGAGCATCTAGCAGTAAATTGTGGATCTCCGGGTGACCAGTTTGTGAGGGTTTTGGAAGTCTACCCTGAAGACTTACCACGAGTGTTGGGCGAGGACTGTGTGACCTTAGCCCAAGGAGAATACGATAAGGACTGTCTGCCTTGGGACCGTGTGTCCTCTGGTTCAAATACCAGGCCGCTCCAAACCAGACGTACGACTGTCACAATAGTTGGAACTAGGTCATCAAACCATTGCCTTCATCGAGCTATCTGGTTCTATTTCCTCAACCCTCTATTCCTCATATACCTGTTGATGAAATTGATTGTTACTGTTTGAAGAATTTGACTGAAGACTTTCACAAATTCCTGACCTCAAATTCTTCAAGTTACCTTGTTCATCAGTGCTTATCCTGTATCACGCTGCTTACTATTTGTCCATGTTTCATTTCATCATGAAGACTATGATGTTACTATGTTCTTCATGCACTTGAATACTTATTATGCTGCTAGTTATTCATCACATTAAAATTCCTCAAAGTTGAAATTCCTCAAGTGATGAATTTGTAAAAATCGCCTATTCACCCCCCTCTAGTCGATATAACGCACTTTTAATTGGTATCAGAGCAGGTAGTCCCTCTCTCTGTGTGATTTTGGTTTAAACACCTGGAGTTCTAGTTATGTCGACTGCAAGTATGATCAAGGTTTCCGTGGGGTATCCTACCTTCGATGGGACGGACTACCCCTACTGGAAGAACAAGATGCGTATGCACCTTCAAGCTATTGACAATGATCTCTGGTACGTTGTGGAAAATGGTGTGCCCTCTGTCACTCCCATTGTTACTACTGCTGATGTGAAGAGATTCAAGCAAGTCGATTCTCAAGCGAAGAATATCATCTGTGGCCATCTGAGCAAAGGTCAGTATGTCAGAGTGAGTGCTTTGGAGTCTGCTAAGCTTATCTGGGATAGGCTGTCCAAAGTCAACGAAGGTGTTTCCACTCAACGCGACTCTTGTGTTGATGTTCTTCGCATTCTCTTCAGCCGCTTAAAGAGACTTGACAATGAAAATGTTTAGCAAACTTTTGCTCGTCTCACTGATATCTCCAATGAGTTTCAAGCACTGGGTGCCACCGATATCACTAACCATGAAGTGGTGAAGAAACTGCTAAGATTTCTTCACTCCTCATTCGATACTCTGGCTTTGATGATTCAAGAATGTGGAGACTACAAGTCACTTGATCCTGCTGATATTCTTGAGAGACTCAATACTCATGAATTCCAACAAGCCGAGAAGAGAGACCTCTATGGGCCAAGCTATGGAAGATCTCGTGCTCTAAAGGCAAAAGCAATTTCCTCATCCGAAGAAGAAGATTCAGACAACAGCCTTGGTGATCCTAAAGAACTAAGTCAGGAACTGACAATGCTCGTGAGGAAATTCTAGAAGTTCTCAAGGAGAGGTGGATTTGAAAGTCATCAAAAAGTGGCTTGAGGAAATCGGATTCCTCAAAAGACTACAAGAAAAGAACCTGTCATCGTTGCAAGAAGCCCGGACACTTTATCTCTGACTGTCCTCTCTAGGAAAAAGATTCAAAGAAGAAGAAGAAATACAAGGAGGATAGTTCTGATGACTCGAAGAAAAAGAAGAAATCTTCAAAGTCCTCATCTGCAAAGTCCTCATCTTCAAAGTCCTCATCTGTAAAGTCCTCAAAGCACAAGAAGAATGGTTCTAGAAAGGCTCGAGCATTCATTGGCAAGGAAATGGATTCTGAGGAAGAATCTGAAGAATATGAAGAAGAGGAAGAATCTGAGGAGGAATCAGAATCTGGTGTCGCTAGCCTTGCTCTCGCTACTGCTTTCGTCAGCAAGTCCATCTTCAACGATGAAGAATATGACTACTCCAATGACTCTGACGTCAGCAATGATCATTAGCTCCCACCTATTGCTTCATGGCAAAAGGATCAAAGGTGCACAAAAAACATTCCTCTTCTGAATCAAGTGAAGGTGAATCTGATGAATTTGTGAAACCTAGCTATGCTAAACTTGTTAAAATTGCCACTACGCAACAAAGTGCACTTGAAAAGCTTCAGAAAATGCTAGACAAAAGCGATGATCTGTTGAACTATGAAGTGGATCAGACTCAAACTTTGTCTGATGATCTCAAAAGTCTTCAGACAAAGTATGATAACCTTCAGAGTCATCATAACGACCTCTTAGCCGATCATGAGAAGCTTTCTTATGAATTTCTTCAAAGAAAGCAAGATCTTGAGAAACTGAGGGTGTCACATGAGGATCTCCAAAGGGAAAACGATTCCTTACTGGCACAACAGATCAGTATCGCTCAGGAAGAATTTGTTCCACCTTGTTTGAAATGCATTGAACGTGAAACTGCTAATTCTTCACCTGAATGTTCAAATGCTTCTATTGCTACAAATTCTTCAACTATTCCAGTGGTCTCAAATTCCTCATCTGAGGATACCACAAGTATCACTAACGATAATGCAGGGTTGAAGGAATTGTATGTGACAGGCATGTACAAAAGTCTCAAAGGGCATCAAACCCTTTGCGATGTCCTCAAAAAGCAGATTCTGAACAGGAACCCTAGGAAAGAGGGTATTGCCTTTGTGAGGAAACTCAATGTTGATGGATCCTACTGGACACATGAGCAGTACCCCAAAACCACATGGGTTGCTGCGAAAGGATCTCCTGTGGATCCATCCACTTTATCTAGCTTTACTTGTGAAACTTCATATTCCTCTGATGAGTCACTTGACTCCAACTACAGATTCTTCAAAAATTAGAAAGGTGAAGTATTTGCTAGATTTGTTGGAACTAACTGCAGGAACGGTTCTCCTATGAAGAAAATCTGGGTTCCCAAGAGCTACCTTCAAAATCTTCAAGTGAATGTCCTCACGACATCACTCATGTAAAATAGGAACCCAGATCAAATTCCTCATATGGACCAAAGTCCTCACTTGGACCAAATTCCTCAAATGGTCAAAAATATCATTCTCGCGCTAATGCTTCTGTTTCGTAGGGAAAATCTAAGAGTTATGAATATGTGCATTATTCTTCAAACCATTATGTTCATAAGTCCTCGAATAATTTATCTGCTTATTCATTTGAGTGCTCTAACCCTCGCCGTGTGAAACGAAGCGCACTTGCTTCAATGCCTCCCTTATCATATGGTGCTCGCAGAATGATGAACCCTTTGCCACCCCTCCAGATGTGGGTGGTGAAGAAATTGAACTAATTTCTTATGCAGGGTCAGGTCTCCAGATGAAACTGAACATCTGATGAATTTGCTGGAGACCTAAGGAAATGCTTGAAAGGATGCAAGCTAACCATGAGGAAATGAATTTTTAATTTCTCATGTCCTCACACTACTTGCTTACTATCTTGTGTGATGAAATCCTACTTGATGAAATTGATGTCATATTCTTCACTCTGAAGCATATGAGTTCGTAAGTTGTACTAATTTATCTGCAGGATGATACTCCAAAAGCTACTGAGTGGCTCCTCGATAGTGGATGCACAAACCACATGACCGGTGACAAGAATCTACTGATGAATTTGCCACCCACTCCATCCCCTCTGAAGCATATCACCTACACAGACAAAGGAAAAAGCAAGGTATTGGGACTTGGTAAGGTTGCTGTCTCAAAGGACCGAACCATGGATAAGGTGATGCTTGTCGAATCCCTTGGGTTCAACCTTATGTATGTCTCAATGCTTTGTGATCTTGATATGATTGTCGTATTTGGAAAATATCGTTGTGTTGTCATCATGGAATCTGACAATTACAAAGTCTTCGAAGGCTTTAGGAGAGGAGACTTGTATATTGTTGATTTCTCTACAGGTCCTCAACCTGCCACATGCCTACTTGCAAAGTCCTCAGAAGGCTGGTTGTGGCATAGACGACTTGGACATGCGGGTATGAGGAACTTGCACACGCTCGTGAAGAAAAAGCACGTCATTAGCATCGAGGGCGTCAAATTCCTCAACGACCACCTTTGTGGTGCATGTGAATCTGGGAAGATGACGAGATCCAAGTATCCCTCGAAGACAATCATGACCACGACTCGACCCTTTGAATTGCTTCACATGGATCTCTTTGGCCCCACTCATTACTCCATACTAACAAATTCTTCAAATTCGTATGGCTTTGTCATTGTTGATGATTACTCTCGTTACACTTGGGTGCATATTCTTCTGTACAAGAATGAAGTGCAGGATGTCTTCAGACGATTTGCTTCAAGGGCCTTCACCAACTTCGGCGTCAAGATCAAGCATATTAGGAGTGATAATGGGACTGAGTTCAAGAACACTAATCTTCATGAATACCTTGATGAACTTGTTATTACTCATGAGTTATCTGCCCCTTATAGTCCTCAGCAGAATGGCGTTGTGGAGCGCAAGAACATGACTCTAGTTGAGATGGCTCGCACCATGCTTGATGAATACAAGACTCCTCATCGCTTCTGGCCTGAGGCAATTGATACTGCATGCCACATCATCAACAGGGTATATCTTCACAAATTCTTCAAGAAGACTTCGTATGAACTTATGACTGGCAAGAAACCCAATGTAAGTTATCTCAAAGTCTTTGATGCAAAATGCTGGATCATAGATTCTCACCACAGTTCTAAGTTTGCACCGAAAGCACATGAAGGTTTTATGCTTGGTTACGAAAAGGACTCGCACCTACAGAGTCTTCAACACCTACCACCACAAGGTTGTTGAAACTGTAGATGTGCGGTTCGATGAAACTGATGGCTCGCAAAGAGAGCACCTGCCTTCTGTGTTAGATGAACAGTCTCTTGAGGAATCCATCAAGCTGAAGGCAACTGAAGATATCATACCCACTGAGGAAGTCATTCCAAAGAATGAAGACTTTCATGTTGATACACCTGAAGAAAATGGTGCTGAAGGAAGTCCTCAGCCACGTCAACCTACTCATCCAAGAGTTGCAAATGAACTGCAGATTAACAAAATCATCGATGACACCAATGCACGAGGTCCCCTCACTCGCTCAAAAGCTTCACATTTAACTAACTTTTGTGGGCACTTTGCCTTTCTCTCTATCATAGAGCACACCAAAGTTGATGAAGCATTCAAGGAGCCTGAGTGGATTCAAGCTATGCAAGAGGAATTGCATCAATTCAAGCTCAACAACGTGTGGGAACTTATCAAGCGGCCAGATCCTCGCAAACATAACATCATAGGTACCAAGTGGATCTACCGCAACAAGCAAGATGAAAATGGCCTTGTGGTGAGGAATAAGGCTCGTCTTGTAGCTCAAGGCTACACACAGGTTGAAGGAATTGACTTTGCTGAAATGTTTGCACCTATTGCTAGACTTGAAGCTATTCGCATAATGCTTGCTTATGCTAACCATCATAATATCATCTTATATCAAATGGATGTGAAAAGTGCATTCCTCATTGGTAAGCTTGAGGAAGAAGTATATGTTGCTCAACCCCCAGGTTTTGAAGACCCTAAGCATCCTGACAAAGTCTTCAGACTCAACACGGCCCTATATAGCCTCAAGCAGGCCCCTCGGGCGTGGTACGACACTCTGAAGGAATTCCTCATGAAGAAAGGCTTCAAACTCGGTTCACTCGATCCAACTCTTTTCACAAAATCCTATGACAATGAACTGTTCATATGCCAAATATATGTAGACGATATTATCTTTGGCTATACTTACAAACGTTACAGTGATGAATTTGCCTATATGATGAGTGAAGAATATCAAATGACTATGATGGGAGAGTTGAAATTCTTCCTAGGTCTTCAATTCTTCAGCAAGATAATGGCATCTTCATCTCACAAGAGAAATACCTCAAAGATGTTCTAAGGAAATTCGACATGCAAGATTGCAAAGGCGTCAAAACTCCAATGCCTTCAAAGGCCACCTCTGCACCGATGAAAATGGTAAAGATTTTGATCAGAAGGTATACCGCTCCATGATTGGCTCATTGTTGTATGTGTGTGCATCTAGGCCTGATATTATGCTAAGTGTTTGCATGTGTGCCCTATTCCAAGCAACACCAAAGGAATCACACCATAAGGCTATGAAACATATTCTTCGATACTTAGCTCACACACCAACACTTGGATTATGGTATCCCAAGGGCTCAAATCTTCATCTCGTTGGATACTCTGATGCTGACTATGCTGGAGATCGTGTGGATCACAAGTCAACCTCAGGCACGTGTCATTTCCTCGGATGATCCTTAGTCTGTTGGTCCTCGAAGAAGCAGAACTACATCTCACTCTCTACTGCTGAAGTTGAGTACATTGCTGCTGGCTCATGTTGTGCTTAGTTACTATGGATGAAGCAAACCCTCAAGGACTATGGCATCAAGTTGAAGAATGTGCCTCTCTACTGCGACAACGAGAGTGCCATCAAGATTGCTTACAACCCAGTTCAACACTCGAAGACCAAGCACATCCAGATTCGTCATCACTTTCTTCGAGATCATGTACTCAAGAGCGACATCTCCATTGACCAAATTCCCACTGAAGAACAACTGGCCGATATCTTCACAAATCCCTTGGATGAAAAGAGATTTTGTAAGTTGCGGTGTGAGCTAAATATCTTAGAATCTCTGAATGTTCTTTGAAAAAGGACACACATCCTAACACTTGTGCAAAATTGATGACTTAGATGTGCAACACACGAAGTAACGTTTTTCTTCAATCAATGAAGAATAACTCTCTAAGTGTGAAGAAATTAATGAAGAATTTGATTCTCAGAACCCTACGACAATTGTACGTGGTGTCTGAAATCATCATTCTTATACGGTGGGTCACGCCACCAACCAAAGTTGAAATTCTTCAAAATTGAGTTTTTTTCGTCATTTTTCAAATTCTTCAAATTTTCAATTCCTCCACTTTTCAAATTCTTCAAACATTGAAACTCATGTTCTTCATTGAATATATATATATATATATATATATATTTGAGTTTTCAATGTCCTCAACAGCATTCACTTATTGCTAAATTATTCAAGTTGATTTTCATCTAAGTGATTGTGATCGAACCCTTTCCCCTCTATGCTAAACTCAACCCAGTCTGTTCACAAATTCTTCATATGCGTTCTACTTTGAAACTTGTTCAAAGTCTTCACTGTGTCCTTGACAGCTAAAGAATTTGCGAACGAAAACTTTGAAATTTTCATTATCAAAATTTTCTCCGGTTCCCGCTCAAACGGTTCCGATTCCCATGACTGGATAACCCATGATCCCCCATAATCTCCTCTACTCAGAACATGGGTGACACCTATTGCGTGGAGAGCAAGGATCAGGGGCAATCTTGTCCAAAAACTTCGGGCGGAGTGGTTTTCACTTCCACTATAAATACCCCCTCCCCTTCAACAGTGCTCGGTTACTCCTCATCTCTACTCTCTCCCGAGCTCCAACCAAGCGCCGCCGCTAAAGTCATTGACACCAGTGTGGAAGAGCTTCACTGCCTCGAGCTCGTCGTCGCCGTACTCACATCGGCCACGAAAGTCTTCATCCCGCCGCCGCTATAGCTGTCTCCCTCTACCAAGCTAGGGCACGGGAGATCTGAACTGACGAACTTCCCAATCTCATCTCTCAGTTCGTCGTGTTCTTCACTAGGGTAAATAAAATTTATTTTTATTGCCCTTGTTTGATCTTCGAATGCTCTTCATATTCCTCAAAAGGTGTTTATTCCTCATGAATCTTATTCTAAAGCACCTTACATCTTCATATACTTGATGATTTTCCCTAAGTAATGATTTTCTTCAAGATTCCTCAATTGTGTGAATCCTCAAAATTTACACAACTCTAGAACCTAAGACAAAGAACACTTAGTGAAATTCCCCAAGACACCCATGGTCAAATTCCTCACCTACTTCTATTTAAAAAATATTTTTGAGAACACATATGACCTCTTCAAATTCCTCACACCTATATTCTGTTCACAGGTACCACATGTCCGCTGATGAATCAGTAGGTTCTCATCAACTTAACTCATTTGCAGCGTTCCTTGAGGAAAAACTGTGTACTTCTTCAGAGTCCTCAAGAGTTCAAATTCCTCAGGTGAAGAAAATGGCTGATAGAAAGAAACCTCAGAAAGGTGGAAAGAAGCCAGATGTGCACACTGCTTTTGAGATTCTAGATGATTTGTGTGAGGAATACTACACACCCGATGAAGAAACTCATGGCAAAGAAACGACCAAGCAGAGAAAAATTCGTCTGCAGAAAATTGAGAGGAGATGGGCAAGAGAATGGAAGGAATATCGTTATGTAACTCCTAAATACATGATGAAATTCGCCGTAAAACCTCCTTGCAGCAGGACTCCCCTGGCTCAAAATCAAATTACTGATCCCACTAGTCTGAAGACTGATGAGGACTTTCCTCATATGTGGGAGAAGCAGCAAGCCAAGCTGGCGACGAAAGCCAAAGAGGCAGTAAAGGAATTCAATGAAGATTCTGCTGCTACTGCCTCTGCAAGTGCTCCGAAGAAATCAATGATGAAGAAAGCTGTTGTGAAGACAAGTTCTTCAACCTCAAAACCATCACAGCAGATTCCTCAAGTCCAAAGGCCTCAACCTACAAAGGCCTCAGATGCTGGTACTGTTGCTGCTCAGTCCTCAGCTGCAGCTGCAAAGTCTTGAACCCTAGTGCATCTGGCATCATGTAAGAGGACTGAGGGATTCAGAAAAGTTCCAAAGATCCTGATAAGCCCCTCTACTATGGCAAAGTCTTCAACTAGTCCTACAGTATTGAAGCTGAAGAAAACTGTTGGACAAGGTCAAAGACCAAGTCCCTCACTCAAGCAAGGCTGTGGTAACCATACCCTCAGGATCTGAGGATGATGATGATGAAGCTGATGATCTAGAATTGGAAGAAATCATCAGGCAAAGTCAGCAGAAGGATGCTATAGCCAAGGGCAGCTCTGTTCCTCTCATGCTGGATCCCAAGATGATCCTCAACTTCATCGATATATGGCATGAAGATCCAAACACTCCACTTTCTTCACCGAATATGCCTCTTGGTATGGATCATGTCCTCACCCACTTCATCTGTGAAGAAAAATGAAAGAGAGAACAAGCTCTGAGAGCCAAGAGGAATAGGGTCCGGAAAGAAAAGTTTCTGAGAGACAATGTGATGAACTTGACCCCAATCAACTCGTCACTGTTCAGTTTGAAATTCGCACACTCTCTGAGGATCAAGTAAGGTATGATGCTGAATGGAAGGGCACCAAGGTGAGATTCGTTAGGGCTACTCAAGCTGCTGTGAAGGATCACAACACTAGGGTTGCAGCTCGATCGCAACCACACAATCCTCAGTCTGATGCAATTCCTCAGGCTGCTGATGAAACTACTCAGCCCGATGTGACTACTGATGAGAATGCTTCTACAATAGAAGCAATGACTAGTGCTGCTGAGGAAACTCAGACCACTGATGACCATGCCAGGACAACCATCATTGTTGTGCTTGAAGAATCTGAAAGGCCAGCTGAAGCTTTTGCTGCGCCTGAAGAACCTGAACCCACCAGGGCAACTGCATTAGTCGTGCCTGAAGAAGCTAAAGCTGCAGAAGAAAAGACTCTTAAGAGAAAAGCATCAGATACAGAATCCTCAACTGTGAAGAAGTTGAAGACTATGCCAAGTTCTTCAACTGGACCCATTGATGCTACGCCACTCTCATCTGCACCTACTTATGAACTTGTACCATTTGGGATTGACTATGTCATCCCAGATGAAGAAGATGAAGACCACTCTGCTGCTTCGACAGAGCAGATTGATGAAGAAATTGAAGTTGAAGACATTGCTTCAACTCCAAAGGTATCATCGCCCTAGCCTCGGTTCACTGCCGAAGAGGCTGGTGTTGAAGAAATTGATGAGGACGTAGACATTGGCAACACAACTCCTGTCATCAATGATGAATATATGGACTCAGCACACCCAAATTCACCAATGACAACTCCTCTGACAAAGATTCCTTAGTCACCTGCTCTGACTGAAGAAATACATGAAGAATCTGCCGATTAGACCACCCAAGTCACTGAAGAAATTCCAGCTGCAACAGCTGATGACTTTGCTGCTCCACCCGTAACTGAGGAACCAACCCTCCAGATTGTTCAAGTTCCTCCCATGCCAAAGGAGATCAAGGGACACTTCAAGCCAAATCTTCAACCGAAGCCAAGGATGCCATTCAAAGGCTCAGCGCGCCCCAAATTCCTCAAGAGCAATTTCTTCAATGAGCGCATGTTCTTCACAGGTCCAAATCCTTATGACTTTGCAAGGGCCGGTCGTAGCAGATTCTGGACGGCAACTCAAGTCAACTACTATGCATCAGTCCTGTTCGAGAAGAACAAAGTCTTCGAGCACCACCAAATTCCCCATGCGGACATGGAAACACTTCCATCGTTCACACCGGTGCTCCAAGTTCTTCACGATGCAGGCATTCTTCCTTTCTGTGTCGTCATCTGTGACTGGAATGAGGAAATCATCCTTCAGTTCTATGCCACACTGCATATCAATGGAAATGCTTCAGACATCAACTCCTGGGTTTTGGACTGGATGACAGGATCAACACACTTCACTGCTCAAGCTTCTGAATTGCTTCAGTGCGTACCAGTTCCAATTCCCTTAGATGAAGCTTGCAGACTGTTTGATGAGTCTGCACTTCTGAATCAGCTGATGCAAGTGCTGATGAAGACGTTGCCTCCTGGAAAGCCTCAACGGAAAACCTTCCTTGTGAAGGATTTGCTATATGTGCCCAGGACGGTCTACCGCATACTCACAAATACTCTATGTCCTTAGAAGGGCCACAATTCTGAAGAAGAAGAAGTGGAGGGAGTCATGAAGAATATGCTCTTCAACATCATCCATGGGATTCCCATAGACTTACACGATTTCTTCATGAGGACATTGGCCAGTGCTGCTTTAGCTCCATTTGAACAGAAGCCCTATGCGCCTTGGATCATGAAATTCATCAGGGCAAAGTCCTCAGTTCCCTTCAAGGATGATTTCCAGAACCACTTTGGCTTCTTGCCTCCAATCAAAGTCATCAAGAGCATAATTGACTCAGTGGAAGGAAAAGGCAAGGCTGTCATTGATGAAGGCACTCGTCCATTGGATGGACAGTTTTGCAAAGCTGCTTCCTTCTCCACCACTGATGACACTGTAACTCAGGACCCCGATGCAAAAGCCTCAACTCACAAACCTCAAGAGTCTGCCCCTCGTGTGATGACTGATTGCGAGCTCCTAATAAGTCTTCATCAGAAGGTCGATCGCAATCACAAGTGGGTGAAGCGTCAACTTGGTTACATTGTGCAAAACATGACTGTGACGTAGAACACTGTGAAGAGGAATCACTACTATGCACATGAAAACCTCAACCGCACTTGGGCTATATTGTCTCACCTCAAGTCTTCTGAAGAACTGAATGAGATAGATCTTAAAGAACATCCTGACTAGGCTCGTCGACCACAGAAGAAGTTCAAGAAAGTCCAAGTTCCTCTGATGGTCACAAGTTCATATTCTTCATCTCGAGAGCGTGATGAGGATGAAGACATTGACGACACTGTGGCAGGCCCTGCATCGATAAACGACCCTGACAACGCTGGCGCTCCTTCCTCACCAACACGATGAAATTCTTCAAAGGGGCGTTAGTCCTCACTTTTTCGTCCCTTTTGGTCTTTGATGACAAAGGGGGAGAAAATTTGAGTTAGTCTTCAAGCGGGTCTCTATATATGGGCTATGTTTTGTTTAAGTTACAACTCTCGCTCTTCTGAAACTTTTGTTGATTGAGTTGTAAACTTAAGTCCGATGGTGGTTTGACACTTTTGAACTATTTCCTTGCATGTTTATTTCCTCAAGTACCTTAATGCATACATGTTGGATTTCGTCAGACACCATTTTCCTCACGCATTTCAAATTCTTCATATCATATGTTCAAATGCGTGTATGAATTACAAGATATAGGGGGAGTTCTCCATGTTTTAACCTGCCATGTGCATTTGCAGTCCAAAGCAAATTCCTCAAATATGCACATCTTCAGGGGGAGTTCTTCTATATCTTGCAATCAAATTCCTCAAACTTAGTACTTTCACTTCATATGTTTATCCCCGTTGAAAACTTAACCTATTTGTCATCAATCACCAAAAAGGGGGAGATTGTTAGTGCATCTAGTGCCCCTTAGTGATTTTGGTGTATTGAAGACTTATAGGTTAAGGCACTAATTTTTTTGTGAGTGTACACAGGCTCTATAAGTTGACGAGGACTTTGATATATCTAGAGATTATCGACCCCTAAAAATGTATATCTTCAACTAAAGACTTTGCTGAAGACTTTGTGAAGACTTTGGTGAAGACTTTGTGAAGACTTTGAAAATGAAGAAGTTGGTGTGACCTTGAAGATATGAACGAGGAATATGAAGCGTGAAGACTTTTGTTTTTGTAGTTTCATTTCCTTATTTGAGTCATAGGAAACACCGTACTGTTAAAGGGGGGCGAGGTAATACTAAGGAAAATTTCCAATTGATGCTCAACTCCAAAATCCTCAACCTATACAATCCTTTGAGTGAAGCCTTTGGAAATCTCTTACGGTTCAGACAAGTTCTTTAGTGACAGAGATGAAGTTCTTTTGGTCTCTGAAAATTGACCAGACTGGTGAGTTAGATTTTCGCCAGTGCGAATTGCCTACAAGCGAGGAACATGATAAGCCTGATGAATTTCATAGTTCAAAATTCCGGCCGTTGCTGTGCTTAGCGCCAGCTGTCCCCAATCAGTCTTATCCACATAATGGTCATATTATTGGGAACATTTATGTCTTATCATGTTAGGTTGCACCCTGGCTATAAATAGCCACCCCCACAACCACTAGTTGGTTGGCTGCTCCGAGGGAGAACTGACACTTGTCATTTGAGAGCAACCCATCCTTCGAGGACTTTGAGAGAAAATCATCAATGAGGAAAAACCCACAACCAGACCACCAAACCCATAGTGATTGAGCATCACTGAAGAAATTCCTGTGTGGATTCGACGCTTGTTACCTTTGAGGACTGTGCATCCTCCAGATGGTTAGGCGTCATGGTCTAGTGCTCCTGCAGTCAATTGGGGATCATGAAGTGACCTTGGTCTAGAGCATCCTGCAGTAAATTGTGGATTGCCGGGTGACCAGTTTGTGAGGGTTTTGGAAGTCTACCCTGAAGAATTACCACGAGTGTTGGGCGAGGACTGTGTGACCTTAGCCCAAGGAGAATACAGTAAGGACCATGTGTCCTGGGACTGTGTGTCCTCTGGTTTAAATACCAGGCCGCTCCAAACCAGACGTACGACTATCATAGCAGTTGGAACTGGGTCATCAAACCATTGTCTTCATCGAGCTATCTGGTTCTATTTCCTCAGCCTCTCTATTCCTCATATACCTGTTGATGAAATTGATTGTTACTGTTTGAAGAATTTGACTAAAGACTTTCACAAATTCCTCACCTCAAATTCTTCAAGTTACCTTGTTCATCACTGCTTATCCAGTATCACACTGCTTACTATTTGTGAATGTTTCATTTCATCATGAAGACTATGTTGTTACTACGTTCTTCATGCACTTGAATACTTATTCCGCTCCTAGTTATTCATCACATTTCAAATTCCTCAAAGTTGAAATTCCTCAAGTGATGAATTTGTAAAAATGGCCTATTCACCCCCCTCTAGTCGATATAACGCACTTTCACTTAAGCTATGAAGACAGCGAGGACATGATCTGGACCAGGAGGCAGTTTCAAATCATCAATTGGAGTGTTGGGATCCTTGTGCCAAATGTCAATGAAGTTCAGCACCATTTTTGGATCCAGCCAAAGAGGAATTCGAGTGCCCTTTGCTTGAGCCACTCTTTGTTGCTTGTTTTTGATGACTGCCTCAAGTTCCTCATCATCAGCTTCATCATCTGAAGAATCTGATGGTACCTGGAACACAACTTTCTTTGGTTGAGGACTTGGTCGAGGAACTCGTCCAGCAGTAGCTTTCATCTTCATCAGTGAAGCACTGGTTGAGGATGTGCTTGGGCAAAGGAACTTGGAGAGACCCCTGAAGCAATTGAGAAGCTTGTAGTCCTCTGACATGTTGCAAGATGGACATGTGTTGAGGACTTTGTGGCAGCAGCTGATGATAGTGCAGCTACTGAAGGCATAGTAGTGACCTTTGAAGAACTTACTTGAGTATTTTGAAGTGAGGATTTTGAAGTTGAGGATTTTAACTTCACTGCAGACTTCTTCACAATCAATTTCTTCGGAGCACTAGCAGAGGCTCCGGCAGAGGCAGCAGCAGTAGAATCTTCATTGAATTGCTTCATGTCTGCTTTGGCAGTTCTCTGAAGTTTTCTTTGATGCTTAGTTCATTCATCTAGAAAGTCTTCACCATGAGCAATGCTAGTGGGATCATCTTCTTGATCATCAGCAGGAGGAGCCCTTCTAAAAGGAGGTTTGAGGGCGAATTTCTTCATGTACTTGGGAATGACATAGTGATAGTCTCTACACTCCTTCACCCACCTCCGTTCAATCCTCTGAATCTTGATTTTTCTTTGCTCCTTTGTTTCTTTCCCATGTTTGGCCTCATCAGGAGCGCAGTAACCAGCATACAGAGGCTTGGGTATCTCAAAGGCAGCGTTCTGTTCAGCCTTGTTTCCACCCTTCTGAGGTCTTGTACCATTTGACATTTTCTTCACTTGATGACTTTGAACTCTTGATGATTCTGAAGATGTATACAATTTTTCCTCAAGAAACGCTGCAAATGAGTTAAGTTGATGAGAACCTCGTGATTCATCAACAGACATTTTGTACCTGTGAACAGAGTATAGGTGCGAGGAATTTGAAGAGGTCATATGCGTTCTCAGATTTTTTTTCTCAAAATACATCAAGTTGAGTATTTTGACCATAGGTGTCTTGAGGAATTTCATTAAGTGATCTTGACTTAGGTTCCAAAGTTGTGCAGATTTGTGGATCCACACAACTGAGGAATCTTAAAAAAATCATAACTTGGAAAAACATCAAGGGAATGAAACATGTGAGGTGCTTAAGAAGATGATTCTTGAATAATAAACACCTTTGAGGATTTTGTGGAAAACATGAAGATCAAACAAGGGTAGTAAAATCAAATTTTATTTACCCTGATGAAGAACATGGCGAACAGAGAGATGAAATCGGGGAAGTTCGTCCGTCCAGATCTCCCACGCCCTAGCTTGGCAGAGGGAGACAGTTACAGCAGCGGGGAGGTGAAGACTTCCGCGGCCGATGCGAGTATGACGACAGCGAGGTCGAGACAATGAAGCTCTTCCTCTCCGGCGGTGATGATTTTAGCAGCAGCGCTAGGTTTGAGCTCGGGAGAGATGGGAGTGAGGAGTAACTAGAGCACAGTGATGGGAAGGGGGTATATATAGTGGCAGTAAAAAAGAATCGGCCTGAAGATTTTGGACCAGATTGCCCCTGACCCTTGCTCTCCATGCGACATGTGACACCCATATTTTGAGTAGTGGAGATAGTGGGGGATTGTGGCTTATCCGGTCGTGGAAATCGGAACGGTTTGAGCGGGAAGGGCCGAAAAAATTTGATAGTGAATTCCCGAAAAAATTTGATAGTGATAATTTTAAAGTTGCCGTTCGCAAATTCTTCAGGTGTCAAGGACACAATGAAGACTTTTGAACGAGTTTCAAAGTAGAACACATATGAAGAATTTGTGAACATACTAGGTTGAGTTTAGCATAGAGGGGGAACGGGTCTGATCACATTCAGTTAGATGAAAATCAACTTAAAAATTAGCAATAAGTGAATGCTGTTGAGGACATTGAAAGCTCAAATATATATATAGTCAATGAAGAATATGAATTTCATAGTTTGAAGAATTTGAAAGAGTTGAGGAATTTGCAAACTTGAGGAATTTGAAAATTTGAAGAATTTGCAAAATGACAAAAAACTCAACTTTGAAGAATTTCAACTATGGTTGGTGGCGTGACCTGCCATATAAGAATGATGATTTCAAACACCGCGTACAATTGTCGTAGGGTTCTGAGAATCGAATTCTTCATTAATTTCTTCACACTTAGAGGGTTATTCTTTATTGATTGAAGAAAAACGTTACTTCGTGTGTTGCACATCTAAGTCATCAATTTTGCATAAGTGTTAGGATGTGTGTCTTTTGAAAGAACATTCGAACATTCTAAGATATTTATCTCACATCGCAACTTGCAAAATCTCTTTTCATCCAAGGGCTTAGTGAAGATATCGGTGAGTTGTTCTTCGGTGGGGATGTGGTCGATGGAGATGTCGCCCTTGAGTACATGATCTCAAAGAAAATGATGACGAATCTGGATGTGCTTGGTCTTGGAGTGCTGAACTGGGTTGTAAGCAATCTTGATAGCGCTCTCGTTTTTGCAATAGAGAGGCACGTTCTTCACCTTGATGCCATAGTCCTTCAGGGTTTGCTTCATCCACAACAACTAAGTGCAACATGAACCAACAACAATGTACTCAGCTTCAGCAGTAGACAGTGACACGCAATTCTGCTTCTTTGAGGACCAACAGACTAAGGATCGTCCAAGGAAATGACATGTGCCTGAAGTTGACTTCCAATCCACACGATCTCTAGCATAGTCAGCATCTGAGTATCTGACGAGGTGAAGATTTGATCCCTTGGGATACCATAATCCAAGCGTTGGTGTCTGAGGTAAGTATCAAAGAATATGTTTCACATCCTTATGGTGTGATTCCTTCGGTGTTGCTTGGAATCAGGCACACATTCAAACACTCAGCATAATATCTGGCCTAGATGCACATAGATACAATAAAGAGCCAATCATGTAGAGGTATACCTTCTGATCGAAATCTTTACCATTTTCGTCAGTGCAGAGGTGGCCTTTTGAAGGCATTGGAGTTTTGACACCTTTGCAGTCTTGCATGTCGAATTTCCTCCGAACATCCTTGAGGTATTTATCTTGTGAGATGAAGATGCCATTGTCTTGCTGACGAATTTGGAGACCTAAGAAGAATTTCAACTCTCCCATCATAGACATTTGATATTCTTCACTCATCATATAGGAAAATTCCTCACTGTAACATTTGGTAGTAAATCCAAAGATAATATCATCCACATATATTTGGCATATGAACATTTCATTGTCATAGGATTTAGTGAAAAGAGTTGGATTGAGTGAATCAGGTTTGAAGCCTATCTTCATGAGGAATTCCTTCAGAGTGTCATACCACGCCCGAGGGGTCTGCTTGAGGCCATAGAGGGCCTTGTTGAGTCTGAAGACTTTGTCAGGATGCTTAGGGTCTTCAAAACCTGGGGGTTGAGCAACATATACTTCTTCCTCAATCTTACCATTGAGGAATTCACTTTTCACATCCATTTCATGTAAGATGATATCATGATGGTTAACATAAATATGTGAATAACTTCAAGTCTAGCAACAGGTGCAAAATTTTCATCAAAGTTGATTCCTTCAACCTATGTGTAGCCTTGAGCTACAAGACGAGCCTTATTCCTTATCATGAGGCCATTTTCATCTTGCTTGTTGCGGTAGATCCACTTGGTACCCATGATGTTATGCTTGCGAGGATCTGGCTGCTTGACAAGTTCCCACACGTTGTTGAGCTTGAATTGATGTAATTCCTCTTGCATAGCTTGAATCCACTCAGGCTCCTTGAATGATTCATCAACTTTGGTGGGATCTATGATAGATACAAAAGCAAAATTCCCACAAAAGTTAGTCAAATGTGAAGCTCTTGAGCGAGTGAGGGGACCTGGTGCATTGATATTGTCGATGATTTTGTCAATCTGCACTTCATTTGCAACTCTTGGATGAGCAGGTTGACGTGGCTGAGGATTTTCTTCAGCACTATTTTCCTTAGGTGTATCAACATGAATGTCTTCATTGGTTGAAATGAGTTCCTCAGTAGGTTGAGGTTCTTCAGTGGGTTTGACATCTTCAGTAGCCTTCAACTTAATGGATTCCTCAGGTGACTTTTCGTCTAGCACAGAAGGCAGGTGCTCTTTTTGCGAGCCATTATTTTCATCAAACCGCACATCTACAGTTTCAACAACCTTTGGATGGTAGGTGTTGAAGACTCTGTAGGTGTGCGAGTCCTTTCTGTAACCAAGCATAAAACCGTCATGTGCTTTCGGTGCATATTTAGAACTATGGTGATGATCTCTAATCCAACATTTTGTACCGAAGACTTTAAGATAACTTACATTGGGTTTCTTGCCAGTCATGAGTTCATGTGAAGTCTTCTTGAAGAATTTGTGAAGATATACCCTGTTGATGATGTGGCATGCTGTATCAATTGCCTCAGGCTAAAAGTGACAAAGAGTCTTGTATTCACTCCTAATATGCTTGATCTTGACGCCGAAGTTTGTTGAGGCCCTTGAAGCAAATCGTCTGAAGACATCCTGCACTTTAGACTTGTACAAAATAATATGCACCCAAGTGTAATGAGAGTAATCATCAACCATGACAAAGCCATATAAACTTGAAGAATTTGTTAGTGAGGAATAATGAGTGGGGCCAAAGAGGTCCATATGAAGCAATTCAAAAGGTCGAGTCGTGGTCATGATTGTCTTTGAGGGATGCTTGGATCTGGTCATCTTCCCAGACTCACATGCACCACAAAGGTGGTCCTTGAGGAATTTGACACCTTGAATGCCAATGACATGCTTTTTCTTCACAAGCATGTGCAAGTTCCTCATACCAGCGTGTCCAAGTCGTCGATGCCACAACCAGCCTTCTGAGGACTTTGCAAGTAAGCACCTCGCAAGCTAAGGACCTGTAGAGAAATCAACAATATACAAGTCGCCTCTCCTAAAGCCTTCGAAGACTTCGGAATGGTCAGATTCCATGATGACAACACAACGATATTTTCCAAAGATGACAACCATATCAAGATCACAAAGCATTGAGGCATACATGAGGTTGAACCCGAGGGATTCGACAAGCATCACCTTGTCCATGTGTTGGTCCTTTGAGATTGCAACCTTACCTAGACCCAATACCTTCCTTTTTTTCCTTTGTTAGCACATGCGATATGCTTCAGATGAGATGGAGCAAGTGGCATATTCATCAGTAGATTCTTATCACCAGTCATGTGGTTGGTGCATCCACTATCGAGGACCCACTCAGCAGCTTTTGGAGTTTCATCCTGGAGATGAATTAGTACACCTTACGAACTCATATGCTTTAGAGTGAAGAATATGACATCAAATTCATCAAGCAGAATTTCATCACACAACATAGTAAGTAACTCAGTGCGAGGACGTGAGAAATGAGGAATTCATTTCTACATGATTAGCTTGTGTCCTTTCAAGCATTTCCTCAGGTCTCCAGCAAATTCATGAGACATTCAAACTCGTCTGGAGACTTGACCCTGCATAAGAAATTAGTTCAATTTCTTTACCATCCACATTTGGAGGGGTGGCAAAGAGTTAATCATTCTGAGAGCTCCATATGAGAAAGGAGGCATTGAAGCTAGTAAACCTCATTTCACGGGACGAGGGTTAGATTACTCATATGAATAAGCAGAGAAGTTCTTCGAGGACTTATGAACATAATGATTCGAAGAATAATGCACATATTCAGAACTCTTAGTTTTTTCCTACGTAACAGATGCATTAGCGTGAGAATGATATTTTTAACCATTTGAGGAATTTGGTCCAATTGAAGGCTTTGGTCCATATGAGGAATTTGATCCGGGGTTCCTTTTCTTCATGGGTGGTGTCATGAGGACACCCACTTGAATATTTTCCAAGCAGCTCTTAGGAACTCAGATTTTCCTCATAGGTGAACTGTTCCTGTAGTTAGTTCCAACAAATCTGGAAAATACTTCAGCTTTTTGATTTTTGAGGAATTTGTAGTTGCAGTCAAGTGACTGATCAGAGGAATATGATGTTTCAAAAGTAAAGCCAGATAAAGTGGATGGATCTACACGAGGTCCTTTTGCAGCAACCCATGAGGTTTTGGGGTACTTCTCAAGTGTCCAGTAGGACCCATCAGCATTGAGTTTCCTCTCAAATGCAATACCCTCTTTCCTCGGGTTCCTTTTCAGAATCTTTTTCCTGAGCACATCACAAAGGATTTGATGCCCTTTGAGACTTTTGTACATGCTTGTCACATACAATTCCTTCAACCCTGCATTTTCGTCAGTGATACTTGTGGTATCCTCAGATGAGGAATTTGTGACCACAGGGATAGTTAAAGAATTTGCAGCAATAGAAGAATTTGAACATTAAGGTGAAGAATTAGTAGTTTCACGTTTGATGCATTTCAAACAAGGTGGAACAACTTCTTCTTAAGCGGTACTGATCTGTTGAGCTAGTAAGGAATCATTTTCTCTTTGGAGATCCTCATGAGACACTCTTAGTTTCTCAAGATCTTGCTTTCTTTGAATAAATTCATAAGAAAGCTTCTCATGATCAACTAAGAGAGCATTATGATGACTCTGAAGGTTATCATACTTTGTCTGAAGACTTTGAGATCATCAGACAGAGTTTGAGTCCGATCCACTTCCTCATTGAAGAGATCATCGCTTTTGTCTAACATATTTTGAAGCTTTTCGAGTGCACTTTGTTGCTTAGTGGCAATATTAGAAAGTTTGGCATAGGTAGATTTCACATATTCATCAGGTTCACCTTCACTTGATTCAGAAGAGGAGTGATGCTTGTGTACCTTGGAACCTTCTGCCATAAGACAAAGTGAAGAAGATGAACCGGGATATGATTCTTGGGGTTAGAGGATTTTCTTGAGTTCGGTGAACATGGGGTCTTGACGAGTGCGATAGCCTTCATTGACGTCCATGATCCTGTCCTAGATGAGCTTGGCGTTTTGAAGATGACAGATGCCCTTGAACATGATGCTCGATAGGCTTGAGCAAATGATATTCCTCGCATGAACATCAAGTTGCGTGTACTTATGAATTTCCTCAAAATTTTCCATCTTGCAAAGTTCAGTCAGTCCAAGTTCAGTAATAGTCCATAGCTCACTGTTCATTGATATGAGGTGCTTCTTCATCAGAACCTTCCACCTAGGATATTCAATGTCATCAAGATTGGGACATTCTATGAATGACTTGATGCCTTTCATCATGAAGCAGTAAGTGGGAGCATATTCATCATTGCTGACATCAGAGTCGTTGGAGTGGTCATTTTCTTCATTGTTAAAGATGGACTTGCTGACGAAAGCAGTAGCGGGAGCAAGGTTAGCAACACTAGAGTCTGACTGCTCCTCAGATTCTTCCTCTTCTTCATATTCTTCAGATTCTTCTTTAGAGTCCATTTCCTTGCCAATGAAAGCCCATGCCTTTCTGGAACCATTCTTCTTGTGTGATGAGGACTTTGAAGATGAGGACTTTGCAGATTAAGACTTTGCAGATTTCTTCTTTTTCGTCGAGTCATCAGAACTATCGTCATTGTACTTCTTCTTCTTTGATTCTTTTTCCCCGAGAGGACAGTCAGAGATAAAGTGACCAAATTTCTTGCATTTGTGACAAGTTCTCTTCTTGTAGTTGCTTGAGGAATCTGATTTCCTCAAACCACTTTTTGATGACTTTCTAAATTGGCCTCTCCTTGAGAACTTCTGGAATTTCCTCACGAGCATTGGCAGCTCCTGACTTAGTTCTTCAGGATCACCAAGGCTACTATCAGAATCTTCGCCTTCGGATGAGGAAATTGCTTTTGCCTTTAGGGAACGAGATCTTCCATAGCTTGGCCCGTAGAGGTCTCTCTTCTCAACTTGTTGGAATTCATGAGTATTGAGTCTCTCAAGAATATCAGCAGGATCGAGTGACTTGTAGTCTCCATGCTCTTGAATCATCAAAGCTAGTGTATTGAATGAGGAATCAAGAGATATTAGCAATTTCTTCACCACCTTCATGGTCGGTGATGTTAGTGGCACCCAGTGCTTGAAGCTCATTAGAGATATCAGTGAGACGATCAAAATTTTGCTAAACATTCTCATTGTTGAGTCTTTTGAAGCGGTTGAAGAGATTGCGAAGGACATCAACACGAGAGCCACGTTGGGTGGAAACACCTTCGTTGACTTTGGACAGCCTATCGTAGATAAGCTTAGCAAACTCCAAAGCACTCACTCTGCCATACTGGGCTTTGCTGAGATGGCCACAAATGATATTCTTTGCTTGAGAATCGAGTTGCTTGTATCTCTTCACATCAGTAGCAGTGACCATGGGAGTAACAGAGGGAACACCTTTTTCCACAGTGTACTAGAGAACGTTGTCAATAGCCTCAAGATGCATGCGCATCTTGTTCTTCCAGTTGGGATATTCCGACCCATCGAAGGTAGGACATCCTGCGGAAACCTTGATCATACCTGCAGTCGACATAACAAGAACTCTACGTGGTTAAACCAAAATCACACAGAACAAGGGAGTGCCTTGCTCTGATACTAATTGAAAGTGCGTTATATCGACTAGAGGGGGGGGCTGAATAGGTGAAATTTACAAATCCATCATTGAGGAATATGAAATGTGATGAATAACTAGCAGCGGAATAAGTACTCAAGTGCATGAGAAACATGGCAGTAGCATAGTCATCATGATGAAATAAAGCATGCATAGATTACAGGTAGTGTGATACAGGATAAGCAGGTGAGAAACAAGGTAACTGAAGAATTTGGGGTGAGGAATTTGTGAAAGTCTTCAGTCAGATTCTTCAAATAGTAACGATCAATTTCATCAACGAGTGTACGAGGAAATGGAAGGATTGAGGAAATAGAACCAGGTAGATCGATGAAGACAATGGTTTGATGACCCAGTTGCAACTGTTGTGACAGTCGTACGTCTGGTTTGGAGCGGCCTGGTATTTAAACCAGAGGACACACAGTCCTAGGACACATAGTCCTTACCGTATTCTCCTTGAGCTAAGGTCACACAGTCCTCGCCCAACACTCGTGGTAAGTCTTCAGGGCAGACTTCCAATCCATAATTGACTGTTGGATGCTCTAGACCAAGGTCACTTCATGATCCCCAATTGACTGCAGGATGTGCTAGACCATGATGCCTAACCGTCTCGAAGATACACATTCTTCAAAGGTAACAAGCGTTGGTTCCACACAGGAACAATCTCTTAAGTGATGCTCGATCACTTTGGGTTTGGTGGTTTGGATTTGGGTTTTTCCTCACTGATGATTTTCTCTCAAAGTCCTCGGAGGATGGGTTGCTCTCTAATGATAAGTGTCAGTTCTTTCTTGGAGAATCCAACCAACTAGTGGTTCTATGGAGTGGCTATTTATAGCAAGGGTGCAACCTGACATGATTAGACATAAATGCCCCCAATGATATGACCGTTATGTGGATAGGATGATTGGGGAAGCTGGCGCTAAGCACAGCAACGGTCAGAATTTCGAACTATGAAAGTCCTCACGCTTATCATATTCCTCACTTGTAGGCAATTCACACTGGCGAAATCCTAACTCCTCAGTCAAACCAATTTCCTCAGAGACCAGAAGAACTTCATCTCTGTCACTGAAGAACTTGACTGAACTGTAAGAGATTTCCAAAGCCTTCACACGACGGATTGGATAGGTTGAGGCTTTTGAGTTGAGCATCAGTTGGAAATTTTCCTTAATATTACCTTGGCCCCCTTTAACAGTACTGTGTTTCCTATGACTCAAAGAAAGGAAATGAAACTACAAAAACAAAAGTCTTCATGCTTCATAGTCATCGTTCATATCTTCAAGGTCACACCAACTTCTTCATTTTCAAAGTCTTCAGAGAATACCAAAGTCTTCAGCAAAGTCTTCAGCTGAAGACATACATTTTTAGGGGTTGATAATCTCCGAAATTATCAAACTCCTCAGCGATTTATAGAGCTTGTGTACACTTACAAACGCATTAGTCTCTTAACCTATAAGTCTTCAATACACCAAAATCACTAAGGGGCACTAGATGCACTTACCGGAACTCCGAGTTCTCCTCACACAGAGAGATCGAAAAGTACTTGTTCAAATTTTGTGATGCAGCATGAATAGAATACGAGGTGAGAAAGCATAGATAGCTAGAGGAGTGGTCCTAGGCATTCTTGTACATCCAATTGGCAAATTGAAAATCAAAATCCAAATAGAAATAATTGGATATCCTCGAATGAGTAAATAAATGCAGACCAACATGCTCACACAATAAGATGTCAAATGAAAACATGTCAATCATGCATAAACACACTAGCATCTAACAAGCACTTTGGCGATGACGGAGTTATCTATATATGAGTATATTGACTTAGGATCCAAGTAAGAATACTTGATCATAGGTCGTACTCATCATTTAAGCACAAGTGGGGTTACCACTTTTACATAAAGCATTTAATGTTGTCACATACTATGAGATGCTTTGACTCAAGTCTTAGAGTAAAGCTCCCCCTTAACGTGACATTCCCCCATAGGAGGGATAAAGTAACCTTGGGTTTTGTTGATGAAGACTTCATGTAGGTGAAGTAGTGGTGGATGCTCAAAGTTGATGAAGATCACCAAGAGTTGGGAACATCATTGTTGTTTGATTACTCTTCTCACTTACATGGGTTAGTCCCAACACACAAGAGACAAATACAAGGATATCTATGGACATCGAGTGCAAAGCATATATGATGATGTCCATTGATTTGTTGATTGCCTTGTCCCTTGCTTACCTTTGAGGGAATGTGTGACTCCTTGAACTATTGCATGATGTTGATGTTGATTGCAACTAGTTCTTGCCAATAATGAATATGAGTGGATTTCATTGGCGGAGTCACCCCTCAAGAAATTCTCTAGTTCTTCTTATTGGGGACCCACACCAAGTTGATGGGGATCCTTGGTGTTGAAGTAGCACTTGTAGAAGTTGAGCTTGAAGTAGCCTTGGGAACCCACTTCACCAAAGCTTGGGATTCATATTCATATGAGTCAATGTCCTCTTGAAGCTTGTTCTTGCCCTTGAGCTTGGGGTCTTGTGGTGGAAGGTCATCTTGAGATTTTATTCCCTTGGGGAGAGTATTTTCATACTTCTCCATTTTAGGAACAAACTTGGGATTACTGTATTGACCTTCTTCCCATTCAACTCCATTAGCGTTAAAGTAGCCAACACCACGATTCTTCCGGTATCCTCCATGCTTGCGTACAATCTCCTCAAATTGTTTGCACCCTTCAATACTCTTGTAGATACCTTTATCTATAATCCCTTTCAAAAGTTCATTTTCTTGATCAAGTGTAACTTGGCTAAGAGAAGAATTAGTGGGATCAACAAAACTACTAGAAGCAATATCATTGAATCTATCATTTTTATTGCTACTATTTGAAGAACCTTTCTTTCCTTTGTTACTAGATTGCTTAGTCTTAAATTGTGGCATGAATGTAGACAAGAGAATTCGCTTGGATAGATAAGAGGAAGTCTTCTTTCGAAGATCATCATTGCACTTTAAGGAACTCATGCTCTTGCTCTAAATTGAGCTTCTCGAAGCAGAGCTTCTCATGTGTCCTTACAATATCTCTATGATCTTGTAGAGTAGACTCGTGAGATAACTTAAGAGTGTTTAGTTCTTGAGTTAGTCTTTCTATTTCCAACTTATTATCATCGCACGACTTATCTAGACTAGAGTGAGAACTAGCAAGTTCATTTTGTCTAACATTACTAGATTTGTCAAATAGCAAGTCATCTTTAAGTAACAAGTCATCCTCATCACTATTGAAATCAAGATACTCAGGGTGTGATACCTTGGGGCCTTTAGCCATGAAGCAACATCCACTCCCTTCATTTGGTGAATCAAATATGTCGTAGCAGTCGGTTGTCACTAGTGCAAGTCCGGCAACACCTTCATCTTGACTATAGTCAGACTTGGAGTGGTAGCTTCTCTTGGAGTGGTTGTCGGATTCGGAGCCGGAAACCCATTCACCAACGTGAGCTTGATGTTTTCTTCTTGAGTAGCTCTTGGTGTACTTGTCCTTCTTCTCTGAGTCCCTACTCCTCCTTGAGGGTCTTCGTTCATAACGAGCATCCCTACTCCTTCTCTCTCTCCGAGGTGACTCGTCTCTTGAGCTTCGTCTTCTTGGTGACTCTTCTTTCCTTTTGTAAGGAGCCACACACTCATTTGAGTAGTGTCTGGGCTTCCCACAATTGTAGCAGTTTCAGTCATGACTTGATGGACCTTCTCTTCATATCTTGAGTTGGAGCTTCAATCTTTGCTTCTATTCTTGTAGAACTTGTTGAATTTATTGACCATGAGGCTTATCTCTTCATTTGTGACAAGGTTGTCGCTTGAAGTTGTGGGAGCATCACTTGTGGTTTTGTAAGCACCGCTAGACTTGTGATGAAGCTCTTCCTTGTCCTTGAGTATCATCTCATGAGCAACAATCCTTCAAATCACTTTCATTGGCTTGAGATCTTTGTAGTTGGGTATCATTTGGATCAATGTGCATACGGTGTCATATCTATCATCCAAAGCTCGAACTATCTTCTTGATGATGAATTTATCGGTCATTTTTTCGCTTCCCAAGCCGGAAATCTCATTGGTGATGAGAGCTAGCCTAGAGTGCATCTCAACGACTCCTTCAGCATCCTTCATATTGAACTTGTCAAGTTGACATTGAAGAACATCCAACCTGGATTCTCTCACATATTCGGTACCTTCATGCATATCAACAAGAGTATCCCAAATCTCTTTTGCATTCTCAAGACGGCTGATTTTGGTGGATTCTTCGGGGCATAGGCAGTTGAAGAGAATGTCACATGCTTGAGCATTGAGTTTCAACATCTTCAATTCTTGTGCAATCGCTTCATGATCCGGTTCCCTTCCATCCGCAAAGAATTCACCTTGTAATCCAACCCAAACAACAACCCGAACAACAGGATTATGACGAAGTAAATGCATTTTCGTTTGTGCTTCCAACTAGCAAAATTTGTGCCGTCAAAGAATGGACCTCTATGGTGATAATTTCCGTCACTATACGTCATACTCTCCTAAGTTGTGAAACCAATGCAATGGAGACCAAAGCTCTGATACCACTTGTAGGATCAAAAGTAGTGCCAGAGGGGGGGGGGGGTGATTAGACTACTTGACCAATTAAAAATTTACTTTTCCCCAATTTTAAGTCTGGGCAGATTTTAACATTCATAGCAAGTCAAGTACACCCTACACATGCATGTCTATGAGTATTGCAACGGAAAGTAAAGACAAGCATGTAAGTAAATGAAGGGTAGGAAGATCAAACACAATTGGTGAAATGATGATTTTGCCCATGGTTCCGTTAGGTGGTGCTATCATACGTCCATGTTTATGGAGTCTTCAACCCACCGAGGGTAACGGTCGCGAGAGTTCACTGAGGGCTCTACCCACAAAGGGTTCCACGAAGAAGCAACCTTGACTATACCATGATGGACTATGTCCACAGAGGACTAGCCTAACTCTGGGTAGATCTTCACGAAGTAGGCGATCTCCTTGCCCTTAAAAACTTCTTAGTTCACTCCACAACACGAAGTAGGAGGCTCCCAAGCGACACCTAACCAATATAGGAGGCACCACCCTCCAAAAGGTAATAGGCTCGATAATGTTGATGAACTCCTTGCTCTTGTGCTTAAAGATGATAGACTCCTCAACACACAATTACTCTCTCACAGATTTGGCTTTGTGGAAGAGATTGAGTGGGTGGAAAGCAACTTGGGGAGGCTAGAGATCAAGATTCATATGATAGGAATGGAATTGCATGATCTCAACACATGAGTAGGTGGCTCTCTCTCAGAAAATTAGTAGGTATGAGTGGGGAACTGTTCTGAGTGCTTCTCTTGCGAGTGAATGGTGGTGGAGGGGTATATATAGGCATCTCCAAAAATCCAACCATTACACCTAATAAATTAGACTCGATGGCATCGATGTTTAATCTTGGTGGTACCGAGTCGCCTCAAAGGTATAAACTTTTGAATCTTGGTGAGACCGATAAATAAAGCTCGGTAGCATCGATAAGGTGACCAACGGTCAAATTGCCAAACTTGGTGATGCCGATTCAACAAACTCGGTGGGACCGATTGTGTGAATTTGCGTAACAGGAAGTTGGCAACCTAAACTCGGTGGCACCAAAGCAGAATCGGTTGCACCGAAAGGCTAGGGTTTGGTTGAGTTTGTCTGAGGCTGAGAATCGGTGGCACCGAGTGGAAAGTGTTGGTTGCACTTTTGGATATTTGGCTTTGGACCGACTTTTGTGGAAGAGCTTGTGGGTGTATGTGGTGACTATCACTTGTGCACGTATGAGCATTTGGTTCACCAACAGTACCTCACCCCCTTTTGATAGTATTGGCTTTCCTATAGACTCAAAGTGATTTCTCACAAAAGGTAAAATGTAGAGTCGTCTTGCTTGAAGCTTTGCCAATCTATTTCCTTGCATCTTGGGGTATTCCACAATCCTTTTGCCAACCCATCATTAAACTTTTCCTGAAACATGTTTAGTGGAAACATTAGTTCAATGAAATATATGTTGTTATTAATTACCAAAACCACCAAGGGAGCAAATGTGCTTCACATATGCTCTCAGTCATAACCCAGGACCAAACAATGGCAAACTGTAATTTTTATGGCCTGAATTCATTCGGGAATTTGCTAAACTCAACATGATTTTAGTTCTAGAAGGCACGATTGCACGTGTGGAAATACAATCCACACTGGAGGAGCAGATCAAGAAAGCTCAAAATGGACACCCCAATATTGAAGGCATAAAAATGAAAGTAAACTTAGGCAAGGCCTCGGAATTTACCATCGACAATAGAGGAATATTATGGTACGGAGACAAACTATGCCTACCTAATCAAGAGGATCTTAAACGAAAAATTTAACAGAAGCTCATACTACACCATATTCCAACCATCCAGGAGGGAACAAAATGTACAAAGATATTCAAGAAAACATTTGGTGGCATGACATGAAAAGGGATATAGCCTCATTAATTGCATGTTGTGATTCATGCGAGCGTATTAAAGCCGAGCACCAGAAACCAACAAGACTATTACAACCACTCATGATACCCGAATGGATGTGGGATGAGATAGGCATGAATTTTATTGTTGGACTACCACGGTCGCGACATGGGAATGATGCTAGATAGGTTATCACAGACTTATTCAGCAAAGTGGCACAACTTATTCCAGTGAACACAACTTACTCCGTGTAGAAGCTTGCCAAGCTTTACCTCGCTCGCATCGTTTGTTTGCTTGGATTCCCAAAGACCATAGTGTCAAACAGAGGCACACAGTTCGTCTCCAGATTTTGGATCACCTACAACAAGCCTTGGGAATGCAGCTAGTATTCAATACAATATATCATCCTCAGGCTGGGCAGAAATGCAGCGTTTGGTCAAATCCGAGGCCAATCTCAGTAGTAACCCGTATTGGCCTATTCCCCATGCTCATAATTGTCACCAGGGCGCCGCACAATGGTTTGGACGTTTCTGGTTGTCACCGGTGAGCTAGCACACCAGCATCGTCCTCATCCGATGTGACATTAGCGTCCACTGCGGCCACCAAGGGACACCTCTAGAAGAACGGCGTCGTCGAGCACCATCCACTTTCCATGGGAGTGTCGTGTGTCCGTTCACAGCCTGCCGCACCACCTGACCATCACCGTGGCCCATATAATAGAGAGAGCGCAGACTGTAGTTCGCCACACCCGTGAGCCCTGTTCTGTCGCGCCACAAGCTAAGCTCAAAATCGAGCTTGATTAGGCAGAAATGGGAACCCTGGATCATACCTAACCCATCCCGCCACCGTAACCAGCTGTTGCACCTACCCGCCTCATCGTGATCTGCGCCGGACTAATCTGCTCATGGCCATCGCCTCAGTTCGCCTATAAATAGACCCCAGGAGCTCTCTTCTACGCATGCACCACTTTATAGAGACCCCAATCCCATGACTAGCCCAACAGGAGGCCTTGGGGAGGCCTTCGTCTCCATCTCCGGCCACCCGATCCGCCTCGGATCCGCGCACGAATTCGTCGGAGTTAGCCCAAAACCTCTGCCCAAATCTTGCTAGTATTCTCCTAGTGCTCCCTCTAGTGTGACCCACACGTCAATTTGACGAACGCATGTCCCTCCGATGAGATCAATCTTCCCCGTAGACGACTTTCGCTAGTGTTGAAGCTGCCTTCGCTTTGGTTCTCGCCGGTGACCAACTCCACGACCCAAGGACATAGGAGAAGGCCCTAAGCTCGCTTGCATCCTTCCCTTGCCCTGGTTCGCCGCTGATCGTCCCCGGTGACCATCGTAGTCCTTTGCCGTCCATGAGAATTCAAACCTAACAAGGGGGACCCACTCGATAGGATCCTCTCCTTTTCCAATTGTTTTCTGAAAGAGTATTTCCCCCGAAAGTCGTCTCCCTCTCTGGTTCACGTATTCTGCCCGAACCGTTTTTTGTTTTCTCTGTCTACCCCTGGGTAACTTTCTGTTTATCATAGATAGGTCCTTGGTTCTATTTTCTTTATACCTTTTAAATCAGAAATGATTTAAATTGATTCTTTTTCTGAAAAATCTTCTTTTTCAGTTTAGTTTTTAGGGATTTTTATTTATGCCCCCTAGTTCGTTAGTTGTACTCATTCATCCCCACGCTCTTAACTTTTGCTCACTTTTCCCCACTCCCTTGCCAAAACCCTCAGAACAGGTTACAATGGATGTTGTCACCGGGTTAGTGCCTCTGACCGTTAACTCTGACGAGTGGGGCCGCATAGGGCCGAGTCCACATTTTGACCGTTACATGCTAACGAGTGGAGTCGCAAAACTAACACTCATTGTAACCTGAATCAGACCGAGTCGCTTCCGCGCCACCCCCTCCGTCATTGTCGTGCCGCCTCTGCCGTCGTCGTGCCGCCTTTGGCGTAGTCATGCCGCCTTGGCCGCATATACCCTCTATCCCCATCTAGGATTAGGAAGCGATGTCGTGGGAGCACCTTGTTTG
This sequence comes from Hordeum marinum, assembly GCA_022496015.1. Taxonomy (NCBI): domain Eukaryota; kingdom Viridiplantae; phylum Streptophyta; class Magnoliopsida; order Poales; family Poaceae; genus Hordeum; species Hordeum marinum. The sequence continues at coordinate 130,448,531 of CM039676.1, read as the reverse complement.
GCCCATCGACCGTGGGGATGATTGGGTCGAATCAGAGGCGGATAATTCATGGATTCCACCTGGGTAAGCATCGTTTTCCTCTCAAATTGATTTGGAGATCCGTAAATTAGGTTGTATTTGACCACCGTTGGCATGAATTAGTGCAATTGTTTTGACAGTTTTCGGCCTAACCGCACCCTTTATTTCGATCGAATAAGGTTGATCCTGCACTTGCTTTTCGGCTGGCGGTTAGAATGGAAACTAGCGAGCTGCGTGGAACTAAACCGTATATGATTAATGGAATTTTCTATCCAAAAGTGGTAGAAACCAACATTTCGTTCATAGATTTCTGCGAGCACTCTGTTGTGAGTATCTGTGGAGCCCTGCCGATGCTGTTAAACTGAGATATTTCGACAATACCGATCAGATATTTGGCCCATTAACTTGTGATGAGCATCTGGGATTGCTATTTAGTTTGAATGCTGATAGTCGTTTAAGTAAAATCCATATCGGTGTCCTTTAGGCACACAAACAACGTACCCCGAAGGGGAAGGGTGTTCATACATCATCTGTCTCTGCTAATAGCGAGCGTCCTCGCACTCCTTGTAGGTGGAGACCAACTAAACCTTGTGGTTCTGAATGCCACAACATGTCGGCTGTTGCTAATTCTGCCACTTCTCCTCTCCCTTCTGCACCTGATGTAGAAGTAGATGCAGAGCCTGAAGAGGAAGTGCCTCGACATGATGACGAGGATGATACTCTATTCCCTGAACTAGTAGATAGAGTTAGTCAACAGTCAACGGAAGATGAATATCCAGAGGATTCTAGTAGTCGTGCTAGATTTGATGACACTGGCGATCAAGAGAGGGAGGAGAACATCGACTCCTTAGTTTTACAATAATATGATGGTGAGGACATGCCAACAATTGAGTGGAACAGGGAGAATCCTGAGCTTGCTCCAAGAACCGTATACGAATCGATGGTGGACTCTCGTAATGCAGTGACTACATATTGCATTCTCACTGAAAACTCCTATGAGATTGATAGGAGTGAGCCAAGAAGATTCAATGTTCATTGCCCTTATGATAGGTGTAGGTGTAGGTTGGATGCATCCATTATGCTAAAGAGCAAATTGATTCAGGTATTACAACTGAATTTTTTTTCAAATTATTTATCCATTCTATATTCAGATCATGTGTACTATTTCTTAATTGTATTTGACATCATTTTTCATTTTGTTTCAGATAAAAAAACCACACGGGCACACTTGCCCACCTGGAGAGGGAGGGGAAAAGGACAAGCCAAAGTTTGAAAAGACTAGGTGGGTGGCAGATGCAATCTTGGATTGGGTGAGGGAAACACCAACAATTGGTCCAACAACACTCCATGGGAAGCTATTTGAGAAGTACAAGATTAATATACGTTACATGATGATTTTCTATGCTAAGGAAAGGGCTCTTGATAGGATTAATGGTCCATGGAATGAGAGTTTTCAGTTGCTTTACACCTTCAAATCTGAAGTGGAGACAACTAGTCTAGGGAGTGTTGTAGATATTGACAAACATACAGTTATGTACAAATTAAATGGGAAGACAGTGGAGAAGGAGTGCTTCAGGAGGGCTTTTGTTTGTTTCAAGGCTTGCTGGCAAGGGTTTTTGAATGGTTGTAGGCCCTATTTGGCAGTCGATGCAACTACTTTGAATGGAAGATGGAGAGGCCAGCTAGCAGCAGCTTCTGTAGTTGATGGACACAACTCGCTATTCCCAGTTGCATTTGGTGTGTTGGAGGTAGAGTCCGAGGAGAGTTGGGTCTGGTTTCTGCAGCAGTTGTGCAACATTATAGGTACACCCTCAGGTTTAGTTATACACACAGATGCTTGCAAGGGTTTAGAGAGTGCAGTAGAAATTGTATTCCCTGGAGTGGAACATAGGGAATGTATGCGACACCTAGTAAAGAATTTTAAAAATAAATTCAAAGGCAAAGTTTATGATGAGAACATATGGCCTGCATCATACACATGCATCTTCAGGAAGCATGAGCACCATTTGAGAGTGTTGTATGCTCACAATCCTTTGGTGAAGGAGTACATGGATGAACATCATGGAAAGGTGTGGTCAAGAAGCAAATTCAATGAAATCTGCAAAGTAGACTATGTGACCAATAACCTTGCTGAGTGTTTCAATGCAAGGTTCAAGTCAGTGAAAGGGCTTTTGTTGTGGCAAGCATTTGATAAGATCAGGCATACGATCATGATAAAGATGGCTCTTTGTGAAAGAATTGCAGAAACACAATATGTTGGCCATCTTATGCTCCCATCTCTGATTAAGGTATTGCATGCCAAGGCAAGAGGACTAAGGATGAAATGCATTCGACCGTTAACATACGAGGCTGAGGTGACATACACTGACAGTAAAAATAGGGAATGGAGATATCTAGTGAAACTTGAAACTAAGGAATGTAGTTGTCGGCAATGGCAGATCTACGGGAAGCCATGCATACATGCCCTACATCTCATGACTGTTATTGGAGGTGAAGATGGTGAAGTTGATCAGTATTGCTCTGAATATTTCTCTGTTGCCAAATTTAGGGCTACTTATGCTGAAAATGTGTCTGCATTCTTGGGAAAAGACCAATGGAACATAGTATACCCATTGTTCAAACTCCATTCTCCTGTACTGACTAGACCACCAGGAAGACCAAGGAAAAACAGGATAAGAGCTGGTGAAGAGGGTCATGCAAAAAATAGCGTAAGTGCAAAAAATGTGGTATCCTAGGGCATATTGCTAGGACTTCTACCAATCCAGTTGATGCATCATTTGGAGAACATGAACAATGGGCAGCAACAAATGCAGAGGAGAATGCGCAGCAGAGGAGAATGCAGCAAGTTTAGAGGAGAATGCGGCAACTTTAGAGGAGAATGAAGCAACCGAAGTAGCATCTTGGTATGTGTGCAACCTTTCCCTTTTTTGCATTTGTTCTCTTTTTTATCGATGGCTAATCTTATTTATGCTTGACCCAACTCTAGGTTAATTAGAGGCACATGGCAGAAAAGACCTAGAGAGGAAGAAACTTCGGTTGAACCATCATCCGATGTAGAATTGAAACCATGGCTTATGATGGTTTTGAAGTTATAATAGGAGGAAGTTATTTGGTCTGAAGTTCCTTTAAGGACTAGTCAACCCACAGATGACCGTCAACTGGTCATCACTTTCTCGGTCAGTCAAAGCTCAACAAAACCGCCACCACCAGAAGTGAAGATCAGAAGCAACAAGACAAAGCTTTCAAAAGCACAAAATATCCCAGCTAGGGAAACCAGGAGCAAGACGGTTAACCCATCCCGGAACACAAGGAGCAAGGCAAAGATTTGAATTTTAACATGAATGCAAGTCATGAACTTTGAAATTTAAGGATTTGTAATAAGGATTCTGTCGTCAATTTGAACTACTATGAAAACTTGTAAGGTGTAATAATTCTATTTGTAATTCGATGCGAAATTTGAGGTAGAATACAAAACTGAGGCAAAATTTGAATTTTAGGCAAACTTTGAATTTGAACCAACACTTGAAGTCCATTGCCTTGTGGGTGTCAGTTGCAAAGTTTGTTGAACTATTATAAACGTTAGGTGATCAATCTGATCACTTTTGCGTGGTCAAACTTGTAGTCATGAGAAATGTGCTCCAAATGAGCTCCCAAGCTAAACAACCCCAATTGTAATCAAGTTTTTTGCACCTACTCTAAATGAGCCAAATATTTTTTATTAATACCTATTCAATTTTTATAGTGTATATTCGAAGTATCACTATTTATCAAATTAATCTTCATATTTTACATTTTTTAAATATACTTTAATAGAAAACCATTAAAAACACGTTTAAAATATGAAAATGGCAAATTAAGTTCAGATCCTTCTTATTCACTTCCAAATCAAGCGTTGGTGATTTTTTGATTTTTTTAAATTTTCAAAAACCGAAGTGAACCCTACCTCCTCTCCTTCGACTCTATGAAAGGTTGTGCGTGATAGCTCATATGTGTGATGGTTTTTTCATGAAAATGTCCATAGACAAAGTTTATGATTTTTGGTTGGTAACATGTCACACAAGACAACATTGTGCAAAGGTTTTATATTATTTTGATTTAAAAAAAATTAATGGTGCTCATTTGACCTCGATCGTGCCAGCTAGGTTTTTTTGTATATGTATGTATACCAAGTTTAGTATGTTTCCTCGTTAGTGTGTCTTGTAAAATGACGAACGACAAATGTTTCATATTTTTTCGATTTTTAAAAATTAGTTGTGCTCAATCAAAGCCTTGGAAACCCCTTTGACGATCTTAAAACCCCTCTAAACCCTGTGGCGAAGGGTCAGCTGTTCGATCATACCCCAGCGCCAAGCGACAGCCCTCTGCGCCGTTGGATCACATGGACGGCTCCGCATCGTGAGGCGATCTGCGAGAGGCGGTCCACGAGAGTTATTGATTGCGCTCACCCACCCTTGCCTCCCCTTTCTTCTGCTACTTATTTTGTGGCTACGAGAGGAGCCACTACTCTGCTTCTTCTTCTCCGGTGACGAGAGGAGCCACTCCTTTGTTTCTTCTTCTCCGGTGACTTTGGGCAATATGTCGAGCTCCACTTTGGCCTCCCGCCCCTCGTGGACTCACTATGGTCCACTTCCCATGGAGCGATGTCCTGACTGCCCACATAATGCGCCACTGGTACGTTTGACTTCGCAGGTGGTCAAGAGCGGCAACTATGGGCGCAAGTTCATGAAATGCGAGAGCAAACGAGAGGGGCAGGTTAGATCTCATGATTTTTCTCTGATTTCTTTTTCTATTTTCTTTTAATTATTTTTCCTTGGATCTGGGATTTAGGGTTCATGTCTTTGTTTCAGATACCACCATATATCCACCACCAATTCGAGTCCATATACCACCACCATATATCTACCACCAATCCGCATCCGTATATACCACCACACCTTCTTCATCGTCGCTGCCATATACCACCATCACACCATCTTCATCGCCGCTGCCATATACCACCACCATGCTACCATCATCGCCGATGCCCTATATACCACCACATACCGGCCACCAATCCGAGTCCATATACCACCACATATCCACCACCAATCCAAGTCCATATACCAGCACCATATATCTGCCATCAATCCGTATCCATATATACCACCACATATCCACCACCAATCTGAGTCCATCCCATATTAGGTTTGATTTCGAGATCCCTTTGTGTTCAGATTCATTTTTCCTTACCTTAGTAGGTTTCAGAAAATAAAAGAAGAGTCTGGCATGCTTTTTAGAGCAATTTTTAGGCCAAAATTTCAGTGGGTTAAAATATTTTCCCTATCATGTTTTTAGGCTTTCCAAAGCGATTTGAGCGCCTCACCATCATAGTGATTTTTTGTCACGTTTTTGGTCATCGTAGCCCCAAATAGCTGCCGGATTTTTTAGTAAATTTGTTTTGTGCCTATCCTGTTTATACAACTCGGGAAGAGTTTTGAGACACTCGCCATTATAGTGGGTTTTAGAGCAAAAAAGCACAAAAAAGAGGCACAAAAAACGCAAAAAATCAGAGTGAGCTCTTCCCTTGATTACGCGTAACGTGGTGGTTTTGTTGGAGTATTAGGATCACGTCTCTACCATGGTCTAGCCTAGAACCATCATAATACCGTCACTAAGCATTTATTCAACTTTGTATCTCTGAATTGATTATTGTTGACCCCTTTTGCTACCATATTATAAGCCATCTGAGCTCCAAATACATCTAGGTCGTGTGTTTGACACCACTTGGAAATCTCTCTATCCAAGCTTTGAGAGTTTTGACTATGCCGGTTGCCGCTCACAACCTTCTGCTAGGTAAGAACTACTAAGAATTCGAGATTTGCTTGACGGATTTGTGACACGCCACCATCACCACCACCACTTAATAGTAGTATGTAGGTTCATATTCTTGTGTGTTTCTATTACTGCTAACCATGGCAGGATCACAAGATGACGAGATCGACTGGGAGAGCATGACCAACAAGGCGCTCCATGATAAATTTCAGCAAATGATCGCTGACCAGGTACAAGACTTCGTGACCAGCCTTGGAGAGGCCATGGATAAGCTAGATGGTTTGAAGGAGACACTAGACACCAAGATGGATTCCAAGTTCAATGAGGTGCTTGCCCGTCTACCACCACTAGCTGCAGCTATTGTCCCTCTCGAACGATGAGCGCGACGTGTGCCTTTTGACCAATGCCAAAATTCTGGTGCCGCTGATACTGCTGCTACTGCTGTGATTTCTATGGCTGCTGGTTCTATTGTCGTTGAGCAGAATGAGGATTATGATGGTGATTACGATGATGGGGGAGAGGTTGCTCCAGATCATCCCCAGGGGCAACCACCACCACACGCACCAGGTCGTCCACATGGATACAATCGCAATGGTAGGGCTACACCACCCCCTCGGGTATGGGATCATGACATCTCCATAAACATAAATTTAATATTCCAACAATTGAGGGTTGATATGTTCCTGATATATATCTTACTTGGGAGTTAGAAACAGAACAACGTTTTACATGCCTGCAATTTCCTGGGGATAGATGTGTTGGTGCTGCTGTTTGTGCATTCACTAGTTTTGCTTGTGTTTGGTGGTCTGAACTCGTTGGGTTCCACCATATTATCAACGTGAATTGCTTCAAAATTTGTAGCGTTTAAGACAAGGAGTTTTTTTGTAGAGGGATATTATCAGTAATTACAAACTGGTATGGTTAGATGTGGTATTGTTGAGGAGAATGAAGCTACGATTGAACATTTTATGGGTGGATTAAATGGAGAGATTCAGACTATTCTCGAGTATAAGGAGTATATACTATCACTCGTTTATTCCATCTTGCTTGCAAAGCTGAACATGAAGTGCCAGATCGATAGGCAATAGTGAGAAGTAATTTTTTCTGCAGGTCGAGCTTCATCATGGACACCACGTACATCATCTACTTCCAACGTCCTAATACAACACCAGTTACTTCAGCCTCCAATGCTGACAGAGATAAAGGAAAACAGGCACCGAAAGTCTCCAGCAAAGGCACACCTTCGGGGCCTGCATAGAGCTCTTGTTCATCCATGGCATCTACATGGAAAACTCATGAGCTTATTTGTTGTCGTTGCAAGGGTGTAGGTCACTATGCAAGAGAATGCCCTTCCAAGCATGTGATGATTGTTACTAAGGATGGTGGATATGCCTCTCCTAGTGATTATGATGACGAGACTTTATCTGTAATTGCGAGTGAAGAACATGGTGTCGAGGATATTGCACACGAGACACACTACATGACTGCTGACTACGCGGACAGGTATGAAAGTTTAGTTGCTCAACGTGTACTGAGTGTGCAGGTTACACATGTTGAGCAAAATCAGAGGCACAACTTGTTCCACACAAAGGGAGTTGTGAAGGAGTGTTATGTTCACATCATCATCGATGGAGGGAGTTCCAATAACCTGGCTAGCATGGAGATGGTGGAGAAGCTGTCTCTAACTACCAGACCACATCCTCATCCTTATTACATCCAATGGTTCAACAACAGTGGCAAGGTTAAGGTAACACATACTGTTTGTGTGCATTTTAGCATTGCTACATATTCTGAATATGTTGATTATTATGTGGTACTCATGCAAGCATGTTCCGTTTTACTTGGTAGACCATGGCAATTTGATAAAAATTCTGTACACCATGGTAGTACAAATCAGTATACTATTGTTCATAAGGATGAAAATATAACTTTGCTTCCGATGTCTCATGAATATATTATGAAAGATGACATTGCTAGTGCTAGTAAAGCAAAACAGAAGCTAAATAAGAGTGAAAAATCAGATTGTAGCAAAGGAATTTGAGAAACACCATAAGCCTAATAAACCATCATCTAATGTTGCATCTTTAATAAAATTGAAGAGTGGATGTTTACTTGCTACTGAATCTTATATTACTAATTTGGATGTTACTACATCTGTTTGCTATGCTTTCATATACAAAGAGCTATTATTTACAATCGAGGACATCCCTCCCTCTTTGCGTCCTACTGTAGCGACCCGACCTGAAAGGTCAAATCTCCGGTGTTTCTGTAGCATCCCAAGATCATGCTGGTACACACAGGGTCACATCAATGTATATATCAAAGGGAAATCACACAGCATTAATTGATCAAAATCTCATATCGAGTCCTTTATTACAATAAGGATTACAATAAAGTGGCTGAAGGCCAACTCATGAGATAAACTAAACCAAAACTTCGAAAGCTCCAAAGGTAGTTGAGTCCATGTGACTCCAAGGGCATCTCACCGAGCGTAGAGCGTATCCTCACTCCTGGTCGGAAAAGTACTCTGCAACATGATACGTTGCAGCCGTATAGGTCAGCATATTTAATATGCCGGCAAAGTCACAAGAGAGGGGGTAAAATAATCATCTAGTCTATATGCAAATATGGCAGGTGGGGTAGTAAGTTTTTGCATAAAGCCAAATTTTTCCTACAACAAGAGAGGGCAAAGGCATAATTACTACAATGTTGGTTGATTAATGAGATGGTTCCACCAACCAATTCTCATACCCAAGTTGACATTAATAACCCACATCAATATAATTAATTGTGTTGAGAGTTCCAGATAATTTTAGTTCCTTTGGCTCAAACTGTCCATGACCGTGGACACGGCTAATCGATTAGGTTTGGGTACTCTGTAGAGTTTTGCACACGTTCCCCACAAGATTTGATCGCCTCCGTTGGATTTCTCACACTTCATGGTGTTTGAGAAACGGATGACCAAAACATGGTCTTCTAAAGGGTTTCCCCGAGACTCCGTCGGTGCCCATCCTTTCCTACCGTTCTTCTACATCTCATAGCACCGCCTATCCAGGGTCACCATGATATCCAACCAAGCCAGAGCCCATAATGGCTTGTGGCTATGCAGGTAAGCCTTGGGTCTTGAAGCATCCATCCATCTCTTTGTGCCTGGGTGGACCTTTCCGCATGAATACTGGCACTTCTCCAACATCATCTAGGCTAACCACTGGTTTCTCCAGGGCGCCGTTCAACCATCATCCACCCAGAGGTATGTTGAAAACTCGGAGTCTTGAAGACTTGATCATCATGTAGGACTTGAAATTATTAACTCACAACTCTCATGAATCACACAACCAACCCTGTCTACTAATAGGATAGCAAAATGTAAATCAACGTTTCCCGGGGCCAATGTGTCAATGGTTGAGGGGTACCTACCACATGATACTACAACAAGTAACCAAGTTTCCAATTTACCTACTTTGCATGCAATTGGGGAGATGGAAGAACTAATGCAATAAAACATAGGTATACATGGTCAAAGTGACTTGCCTTGCTAACGATCCTCGTAATCAGGTGACTCTAGATAACAAGCTTCGCACTCCGGATGATCTAACGAATCAAACAAGAGCACACCGTAAGCATAAACACAATACAATTCATTCAATAGCAAGGTAAACAAATGCTTCAACAAACAAAATCACAATCAAAAGAAGAATCACTTAAAGTATAAGACTATAAAATTATTGGGGTCAAAATCCCTACTAAGACATACAAGTCAAAAAATTTGGTTTTGAACAAGTAGACATTTTAGATAACAGAAAAGTAAATATAAAATTTTATTTGAAAACATAAAGTATTTCATTATAAAAGTATTTTGCTAAAAGAAGTACTACAAAACTTCTTCTAAACAATATACATGGTGAAAACAAGATGAACCTATTCAAACTAGAGCACAAAACAATTTGAAAAACATATTTTATTAACAGAAAAAAATCTGGGGACCCCGACTCATAAGTCGAGATCACCGAATGCACGTGTACAGTGATCCCAGAGATCAATGCTCACTGAACACACAGAAGCTGAATAAAAGAGTCTTACATCCACACTTAACGTCTTACACAAATGATGACCACAGAGGTCTCAGTCTTACAAGGATAGGGCCACTCGGGCCAAACACTAAGTCTAGAACAAGCAGCGGAAATCTTGTCAAAAGCGTGAACCCATGCCATCTGCCTTAACCTACAGGCATTCTGACTGGGAAGCATCCTAGTTCGCATGTTCGTCTCCAACAAACTCTTCAACAAACTCCTGTTCTTCCATGCCTGGCCAATTAAATAACCAGTGGCAAGCCAATGAGTATTTTGAATGTACTCGCAAGCAATCCAAGAGCGGAACGAGGCAATAATGATGCATGATATAGCACTATAGGTAACTTGCGGAAAGCTGATTTTGTATGCAAGTGACACGATCAAGTAATAGTAAGTATGCATCAACAAATAACCAAGTATTCGTGATAACACATTGCCGATACCATCATGGTATCAGTTGAACACATTCTGCTCACACCAAGTCATCGAACTTAGTTCATTTTTCATGCCCAGTCATCAGACTGGACTCACGTGACCTCTTGTCACTAACACACCCATACTCAGTCCAATATTTTACGAAAACATTCAGACGTAGTCTAAGAAGGACCTCCAACTGTCCATGACCGCGAACGCGGCTATTCGAATAGTTTTACACTCTTCAGAGGTTGCACACTTTACCCACAAGACTCGGGGAACTTCCATGTCATCCACGACTCGCAGTATACCCGACGTAAGCACCCGAACAATGCCTTTCCCCCGGCGATACTAAACAAAGAGTCCACTCGATTGGTACCCAACCCTCATGACGTACATCACACGAGCCTTGCTCAAACCATACCATCCATGAGGGGACCAATGGTGTGCCCGGTGCCTGTAAAGATAGCGCATGATCATACATCCGGTACGACCCCGTATCGAGAGTGACCATGCCACTCCCGCCACTAGTAATGCGGGCTCCTTGCCAGTACCCACCAAGGTAATCAACGAAGCCCCGTCCCATAAGGGGTATCGTGGTCATGCATGTAAGGTTCGGACGGTCAGCAGACCTTAAATCTAATCCATTTTCGAAAACACACACTCATTTGTTCTGGTACACCACTTCTTTCTCAAGTGGTCACCTAACTCATCATCATCTCCCTCGGGCATTAGTGACACCCGATGTTTTTTTGAAAGAGTATTGAAAACACACACCTCTCGGTATCACCGTGCATAAGTCCCATCCCACTTGCGTAGCATCTACTAGCAACCTATCTACTCGCACCCGCACAACCCTCATAAGGTGGTAGGGTCGTGCTCGATGCAAGTATCAATGGAAAGCACCAGAGGCATCCCACCGAAGGGGAAACCACCACATCATAGGATCGATAATGCCGGAAGTAAAGTGCTATATGACATGCAAGTTTAAATAGTTTCTTGACATGGTCAAAGGGCTGCTTGCCTGGCTCGACAAATTCTCCGGGGTCTACGATGTCTTCGAGTCCAACTTATCCGTCAACGGCGCAATCTATCGATACGGAAATAGCGACAATAAATAAACAAGGATGCAAACAGATCACTCAATCTACCTATAAAAAATGTTCACCTATTCTGTTAAATATCTAAAGTCATATTAAAAATATTTACAATAAATTTATCTGTGAAGACTATATTAGAAACACAATAACAGAGGCTAAAAAGGTGCTTTTAATAGGTTTTAAATAAAACTAGTGATAAAAACTCTTTCAATAAATTGCAAAGATGGCACTATTAAATTCTATACGATATTCTAAGATTTATGGTGGAGAAAATAATTGCATTGGGAAATTATTTAGTCTTGTGGGATTTTTGCAAAACCCACCAAAAAATAAAAAGGGAAAAAGGGCACCAGATCCTGAGCCAGGGGCGGCCAGGGACTGGGCCGGCCCATCTGGTCAGCCGGCTGGCCACGCGCGCAGTCAGGTTCAAACATGACGCGGGGGGCCCGGCTGCCAGCGGCTCAGGGGAGAGGAGAGAGGGTGCGGGCAAGGGGAGGAGAGGCTGATAGGTGGGGACCACCTGTCAGGTCCGTCTTCCTCCTCACGTCCGAGAGGGGAGCGGCTCAACTATGGCGAGGGAGGCCATGGTGAGGGGAGGAGAGGGTCGGAACGGGCTCGAGGAGGACCAGAGCGAGGAGAATGGGGACCGGAGTGGCGCCATACCCGGAGATCGACGGCGGAGCTGCCGCGGCGAGCTTCAGCTCGATCCCGAGCACACAGAGAGAGGGAAGGGCTCAGGCTTCACAGGCAGCCTATTGGGGTGGAGAGAGAGAGATCAAAAGGGAGAGAAGGCCTCCGGGGTGCCTTTTATAGGCGGGCCCGGTCCACTGAGGGCGCCGTGCGCCGGTGAGCACGGGGTGCTCACCACAGGCCATGGGAGGGAGAGGGGAGGCCCTGGGGGTCTTCCTGGGGTCAGTCCATGCCAGGGGGAGAGAGGAGAGAGGAGGGGAGGCGCGCGCGTGTGAGCTTTCGCATTGGCCGGCTCGGGCGGCGGCGGGCACGCGCGGAGGAGGGAGAAGGAGAGAGAGGGAGGAGGGGGCCGACCGCCTGCAGGGCTGCAGACATCGAGGCCGACCAGACGGCGCCAGTGGGAGGCTCAAGGCGGTCAGGGCCATGCAGTGGCCAGCGGCTACAGTGCTGGTCGGCATTGTAGCGCGCTCTGGAGCGCGGCTATTGCAGGCCATGGCATGCCCTTGGATGCTCTGGGGAGGGATTAGAATAGAGAGAGAGAGAGGGAAAAGAGGTCCTGCCAGGTGGACCAGAGGGTAAAAATGGGTTTTTCACCATCTCAATCATGGAGCTAGCCATTGGCATTGCTACTGGAGGTGCTGGGGGTATGGGTGGAGCTGTGGTAAAAAGGAAGAGGCAAGGGTATAAGAATTTGAGGTGAAAATGCCAGTTTTACATTTCTGGCAGAAGGTGTTTGATGATATTTAGGGGGTCAAATGAACTTGGATCATGTTGAGTTTTGACAAGGTCAAGGGGTGATGGAAAACAAGAGTGATAAGCAAGTTTGAGCTTAAGAGAAGAAACTTCATAATGGGACCTAGGGAAAACCTAAAAATAGACAGAATCTATTTTCTATAGATTCAAAGGGGTTAGGCTTTAACCCTTGATGCACCACTTAGTGGATCATCACTAATTGGCCATTAGAGCATGCCCACAAAGTTTGAGGCCGAGGGAAGATACTTCACAATGTAAAGTTGTCAAAATTTGAATCTGGACAGAAATGGATTTGGGTTGGTTTGATGAAGCAAACCAACTTGGATGGGGATGAAACTTTGCAAGATCATGACTTGTGATAGTGTTTACTTGCTAGAATTTCCCTTGATTTTATTGAGAATATTACTTATAGAGTCATTCCAAAAGTTCAATCTGAATAGAAAGGGTTTTGAGGGGTTTTGCCCATGTTATGATCAAGCCCTTGTGTTGAAACTCATATATATGGAAAATATATGTCCACCGAGTATCTCTAAATTTTCTCAAATATTTGCCAAGCATTTAAATAATTTTCCCTTAGGAAAAGCCATTTCTTCCCTTAAGAAAAAGCCTTTAAATAAAATATGAAAATAATCTTTAAAAATAATATTTGGGGGTTTTGAGAAGTCATATAAATAGTAGGTTTCAAATAAATCATTTGGGAAGAAAAGATCCACCTAAATTGAGGACTTGTAGTTCAAACCTCAATTCAGGGGTTTTAGTGATCTTAAATTGAATAAATCCTTTTTGGTGAAAATAAATTTTGATAAAAAATTATTTTTGAGCTATATTCATATGGCATGATCATAGGGTAAGGAATTTGGATCAAGGAAGATGAAGGTGGAGTGGAGTAGAACCTAATAGTGCCAAACATGATCATCCAAGCCATCAAACAAGCTTTCATTCCAAAAAGTTTCAGTTGGCTCCAAATTTTTATAAAACCAAACACAACATTGTGCCAAAATACAGGGTGTGACAGACCTTCCCCCCTTACAAGAATCTCGTCCCTGAGATTCCTAGGCTAAGCGCTAACAAGATATGGAAACTCTGATCTGAGATAATCTTCACGCTCCCATGTTGCTTCTGCTTCCGTGTGGTTGCTCCACTGGACCTTGAAGTACTTGATGGTGCGGCTTCGGGTGCAGCGCTCAGCTTCATCCAAAATGCGGACAGGCCTCTCACGATAAGTGAGATCTGGTTGAAGGTCGATGGCCTGATGGTCGATGTCTTTGTAGAGGTCGGGGCGGTCGGGAACTTGCAGACACTTCCGAAGTTGCGACATGTGGAAGACGTTGTGCACATCCGACAGTTCGGAAGGTGGCTCTAGCTAATAAGCAACTTCTCCTTGTCTTGCAGTGATCCTGAAGGGTCCGATATTACCTTGGCGCGAGCTTTCCTTTGACGTGAAAACGCTTGGTTCCCTTGAGAGGCGTGACGCGGAGGTAGACATAATCTCCGACGTCGAGGTTCAGTCCTCGACGGTGAGAGTCGGCGTGGCTCTTCTGTCTTGACTTAGCGGTCTTGAGGCACTCGCAGACGAGTTGAACTTGCTCTTCGGCTTCGCGGAGGATATCTGGTCCAAATATTAATCCTTCTCCGGTCTCCGACCAGTTGAGGGGAGTACGACACTTGCGCCCATACAACACCTCAAATGGTGCCATCTGAAGGCTTGACTGATAGCTGTTGTTGTGGGAGAACTCGGCGAATGGTAAGCAATCTTCCCACTTGGCTCCATATGCCAGAACACAAGCGCGGAGCATGTCTTCGAGTATCTGGTTTACTCGTTCCGTTTGCCCACCGGTCTGGGGGTGGAAAGTAGTGCTGAAGGAGAGCTTGGTTCCCATCGCTTCTTGAAATTTCTTCCAGAACCTTGAGGTGAAATGGGTTCCTCGGTCTGACACGATCTCCTTTGGAATTCCGTGGAGGCTTACAATCCGCTCGATGTAGAGGCTGGCTAACTTGTTGCCATCATAGGTGGTCTTGACGGGAATAAAATGGGCGACCTTGGTCAGGTGGTCGACAATGACCCAAACGGAATCATGTCCCTTGCTTGACCTTGGTAAACCAGTGATGAAGTCCATCCCGATTTTATCCCACTTCCATTCGGGCACTTTAAGGGGCTGCAGTAGTCCGGCAGGTCGCTTATGCTCAGCCTTACCCTCTGGCATACATAAAATTTAGCCACGAACGTGCCTATCTCCCGCTTCATGCCATGCCACCAAAATCTTGCCTTGGGGTCTTGATACATCTTGGTTCCTCCAGGATGGATGGAGTAGGGAGTGCTATGAGCTTCTTGCAAGATCAGGTTCTTGAGCTCTTCTCTATTGGGTACGCAAATGCGCTTCCCGAACCATACAACTCCTTGTTCATCCTCTGAGAATCCTGGGGCCTTGCCTGCCTTGATCTTCCTCTTGATGCCTTCAATGCTCTCATGTCCCTTCTGGGCTTCTTTGATATCGTCCATCAAGGTAGGCTTCGCTTCAAGGTTGGCGAGAAATCCTGGTGCAACCAGTTCTAAGCCGAAGCTCTCAAACTCCACATACAGAGCGGGTAGCCTTTCCTTAATCATAGCATTCAAGGAACAAGCCTTTCTGCTTAAGGTGTCGGCTACCACATTGGCTTTTCCAGGGTGGTATTGAACACTGAGGTCGTAGTCCTTGATCAACTCCAACCATCTTCACTGCCTCATGTTCAATTCCCTTTGAGTGAAGATATACTTCAAACTCTTGTGGTCTGTGAATATCTCACATCGCTTCCCCAGAATATAATGCCGCCATGTCTTCAAGGCATGAACCACGGCTGCCAACTCTAGATCATGAGTTGCGTAGTTCTCTTCATGAGGACGTAGCTGTCTGGAAAGATATGCTATGACTCTACCTTCTTGCATCAGAACACCTCCAAGCCCGGTTCTTGATGCATCATAATAAATCACAAACTCCTTGTGAATATCGGGGGTGGCCAAAACAGGGCTGTGGTCAATCTCTTCTTGAGCTCCTGGAAGCTTTCCTCACACTTAGCGGTCCACTCGAACTTCTTGTCCTTCTTCAGGAGCTGGGTCATTGGTCGAGCAATGCTTGAGAATCCTTCTATGAACTTGCGGTAATATCCCGCGAGTCCGAGAAAGTTCCTGACTTCCTTCACTATGGTTGGGGTCTGCCATTCAGTCATGGCTTCAATCTTGGCAGGGTCTACTGATAATCCTTCCAGAGTCAACACATGACCCAAGAATCCAACTTCATGCAGCCAAAATTCACACTTGCTAAACTTGGCATAAAGCTGGTGCTCTCGAAGCTTCTCTAGGACCGACCTCAAGTGCTCCTCATGCTCCTCCTCAGACTTGGAGAAGACAAGGATGTCATCAATGAAGACAACAACGAACTTGTCCAAGTATTCCATGAAGACTTTATTCATGAGGTACATGAAGTAGGCCGGGGCATTCGTCAATCCGAATGACATGACCGTGTATTCATACAGGCCATACCGGGTCACAAATGCTGTCTTCGGAATATCTTGAGGTCTGATCTTCAACTGATAGTACCCAGACCTGAGATCGATCTTGGAGAACACCTTGGCTCCATTCAACTGATCAAACAGGTCTTCAATCTTGGGGAGTGGATACTTGTTCTTTATTGTGACCTCATTGAGAGAACGGTAATTGACGCAGAGTCTGATAGTGCCGTCTCTCTTTGACACAAATAGAACAGGAGATCCCCAAGGAGAGGCACTAGGGCGAATAAATCCTTTCCTGAGCTGCTCTGCTAGTTGCTTCTTCAATTCAGCCAACTGCTCGGATCCCATCCTATAGGCCTTCTTATAGATGGGCCTTAATCCGAGCATAAGCTCAATGATGAACTCAATGTCGCGGTCAGGAGGCATCCCGGGCAGCTCATCAGGAAACACATCCGGGTATTCACATACTACT
Source organism: Hordeum marinum (assembly GCA_022496015.1). NCBI lineage: Eukaryota > Viridiplantae > Streptophyta > Magnoliopsida > Poales > Poaceae > Hordeum > Hordeum marinum. The sequence continues at coordinate 130,431,717 of CM039676.1, read as the reverse complement.
GGCACTTGATCACTGCTCGGATCCCATCCTATAGGCCTTCTTATAGATGGGCCTTAATCCGAGCATAAGCTCAATGATGAACTCAATGTCGCGGTCAGGAGGCATCCCGGGCAGCTCATCAGGAAACACATCCGGGTATTCACATACTACTGGCACTTGATCCAACTCAACTCCCGACAGGCAGTTAACCTGAGGGGCTTGCGTGGAGACAGGGTTGGGGACATACTTGACTTCCACACCTCGGTTGTTGGTCATGGTGACAGTCCTCTTGGCACAGTCTAGTAAGCCTTGGTGCTTAGTCAACCAGTTCATGCCAAGGATAATATCCAAGCCGGGTGAATCCAGAACTATAAGGTCTGCTAGGAAGTCTACCCCGTTGATGTCAATCTTCACCCCCTTACACCCTAATCCAGACTTCATAATTGAACCGGGGGTTTGTATCAGCATACGACTACCCAAGGGTGTAGGCTCCATGCCACTCTCTAGTGCAAATTTTGGGTGACAAAAGAATGCGAAGCTCCACAATCAAACAATACTGTTGCTGGGGTTGAGTTGATGAGGAACGTACCCAGTATGACGTCCGGGTCTTCTTGGGCTTCCTCTGCGGTGACGTGATTCACACGACCCTTGCCATTGTTAGGCTGGTTGCGGGGAGCTGGGTTCCTTGGCGGTTCTCCTCGGGCTTGTCCTTGAGCTGGCGCATTGGGGCGCGGTGCATCAGGCTTCCTATTGGGACAAAGCCTAGAGATGTGTCCAGACTAACCACATCCAAAGCAGGTGACTTGACCAGGGTTGTTGTTGAGGTTCCTACCACCATTGTTGTTATTGGGGTTGTAGTTGTAGGTTGGCCCGGGATTGGCATACTGCTGAGGCTGGTAGCTCGGACGAGGCGCAGGAGGTCTAGCCTGCTGTGGCTGATAGGTTAGCTTGGCTGGAGCTGGCTGCCATGGGCGAGGTTTCTGGTTGCTTGAGCTTCCTTTGCTGATCATCTTGCCCTTGCGAGTGTCGTCGATGGCACGAAGCTTGTCTTCCAACATGAGGGCTTTGTTTACCAGATCAAAGAAGGTGCGGCAGTGGCAGATGACGAGCTGATACTGCAGAACTTGCTGAAGTCCTTCCATGAAGCGTTCCTTCTTGGCAGCCTCCATGCTGACGTCTTCAGGTGCATACCTTGACAGCAGGTTGAACTTCTGCAGGTACTCCTTGACAGAGCCACTTCCTTGCTTCAGCGCTCGGAACTCTCTCTTCTTGATAGCCATTATCCCAGTGGGGATATGGGAAGTTAGGAATCCTTCCTTGATGTCATTCCACGTGATAGCACGTTCTCCTTGCATGACCTTGAATCCATCCCACCAAGCTCGGGCGGTACCTCCGAGGCAGTGAGAGGCTAAAGCACCTTCTGATGATCCTCATTGCAGTTGACCAGTGTAAGGAGGTCCTCGATGGTGCGGATCCAGTCATCAACATCCAATGGTTCAGCAGTCTCAGTGAAGGTCACGAGCGAGTTTCTCATGAACTCAGACAGCATGGAGCGGCCATTGCCGTTCCTACCCTGCTGCTGGTTGTTCACGAGAGCCTGGGCCATCTGTTGGAGAGCAGCATTGTTGGCCTGGCGCTCCTCCCGGAGAACTTGGAGGAACTGAGCTATGGTCATGTTCTCCGGTGGAGGTGGTGGCAGGGGAATGTCGCCTTGAGGCTACTCCTGGTGTTCTCCAGCGTGAGCAGCCCCACCATCACCCTGCTGCTGGCTCGAGTTGTCGGCTTTGGGGTTGGTGAAGGAGCTGTTGCGGGTAGCAGTCACCATCCTGTTGGGAGCAGCCAAGTCAAACAACTGGGGTCGACAAGAGGATAAGCAAAACGACAAAGCGCACCTAAGGGGGTTGGTCGAGTGCAAGTGTGAAGAAACGAAGGTCAAAAGACCAACAACATATATTAAGATAGACGATGTAGTCGCTTACATGTTGCCCAAGGCAAAAGCACGACTTGTATCAGAACACACAAACAACGAAACAACAAAAAGCACACATGGTTTCATATGAACCATTTCACGGACTCAACTACGCATGAGAGATACATGTCTGATCCTACCCTAGGGGTTCTCGGATTCAGGTGGTGGAGTGCTTGGTCTCGTAGTCACGCTCCTCTGGTTCTTCCTCTGGCTCATCCTCAGAACGAGCATCGTTCCCAGTCAACGGGGTCGGGGAACGAGGAGGCCCATCCCGACGACGCCTTACGCGCGGGTCGGTGAAGAGCTTACGGTACTCCTTCGCACTCATGCGACGTCTATGTGCAGGTGCATCACTGGCTGGGGGTACTCCTCCTCGATAAGCGACAGCTGGTCGTCCCTCGGGGGCTCCATCCTTCGTGATCTTGTCTGGCTTAGTCTTGGCTTGTCAAAGTAGCCCTCGGGTGTGGTGAAGTTCCTCGCGGAGCTTCACGGATTTCTTCACCAAGTTGTGAACCAGACTATCGGCAGAGAGACTGAAGTAGGCCTGGAACCGGAGTGATGCGCCATCCTCCTTGGCCGGAATCAGCGTCGAACTCTCGCCCAATTCATCCTTCCTGAAGGGAAGGTAGTGAGTAGCTGGTTCATTAGCCATCTCTGGAATGATGTCTCGAAGGTGTAGGAGTGCCTTGCGTGCAGCTGTCTCGACGACAAGTATCATAGTCTCCATCCGTGGTCCTTCAAAGAACCAACTAGTCGGGGAGTTGTTTGCCTTCACGACCACATCCACATGGTACTCCTTCGTGACGGCATCGACCCAGTGCTCGTGGTAGAGGAAAATGGGTGGTTGACGAAACTGGCACTTCTCTAGGTAGTCCCCAAGGGGTAAAGGAAAGCCGGATGTCAGCAAGGCTTCGAGTACGATGGCCATCTACAAAGGTTTGAAAAGAGGAGAGTTAGCAAAGCGTTGTGTGAAGCATAGGAGAGATAAATAGTGCAGAATTCCTAAGTTCCAAAGCTAGGTGTAGTTTTGAAAACGGCTTTAATCCTACTAACGTCCATGCTAACTAAGGGCTTCCTACAGTCAGGATGGCTCTGATGCCATCTCTGTGGGGACCCCGACTCATAAGTCGAGATCACCGAATGCACGTGTATAGTGATCCCAGAGATCAATGCTCACTGAACAAACAGAAGCTGAATAAAAGAGTCTTACATCCACACTTAATTTCTTACACAAATGATGACCACGAAGGTCTCAGTCTTACAAGGATAGGGCCACTCGGGCCAAACACTAAGTCTAGAACAAGCAGCAGAAATCTTCGTCGAAAGCATGAACCCACGCCATCTGCCTTAACCTACAGGCATTCTGACTGGGAAGCGTCCTAGTTCACATGTTCATCTCCAATGAACTCTTCAACAAACTCCTGTTCTTCCATGCCTGGCCAATTAAATAACCAGTGGCAAGCCAATGAGTACTTTGAATGTACTTGCAAGCAACCCAAGAGCGGAACGAGGCAATAATGATGCATGATATAGCACTATAGGTAACTTGCGGAAAGCTGATTTTGTATGCAAGTGACATGATCAAGTAATAGTAAGTATGCGTCAACAAATAACCAAGTATTCATGATAACACATTGCCGATACCATCACGGTATCAGTTGAACACATTCTGCTCACACCAAGTCATCGGACTTAGTTCATTTTTCATGCCCAGTCATCGGACTGGACTCACCTGACCTCTTGTCACTAACACACCCATACTCACTCCAATATTTTACGAAAACATTCGGACGTAGTCTAAGAAGGACCTCCAACTGTCCATGACCGCGGACGCGGCTATTCGAATAGTTTTACACTATGCAGAGGTTGCACACTTTACCCACAAGACTCGGGGAACTTCCGTGTCATCCACGACTCACAGTATATACATACCCGAGGTAAGCACCCGAACAATGCCTTTCCCCCGGCGATACTAAACAAAGAGTCCACTCGATTGGTACCCAGCCCTCATAACGTACATCACATGAGCCTTGCTCAAACCGTACCATCCATGAGGGGACCAACAATGTGCCCGGTGCCTGTAAAGACAACGCATGATCGTACATTCGGTACGAACTCGTATCGAGAGTGACCACGCCACTCCCGCCACTAGTAATGCGGGCTCCTTGCCAGTACCCACCAAGGTAATCAACAAAGCCCCGTCCCATAAGGGGTATCGTGGTCGTGCATGTAAGGTTGGGACGGTCAGCAAACCTTAAATCTAACCCGTTTTCGAAAACACACACCCATTTGTTCCGGTACACCACTTCTTTCTCAAGTGGTCACCCAACTCATCATCATCTCCCTCGGGCATTAGTGACACCCGATAGGGTTTTCGAAAGGGTATTGAAAACACACACCTCTCGATATCACCGTGCATAAGTCCCATCCCACTTGCGTAGCATCTACTAGCAACCTATGTACTCCCACCCGCACAACCCTCATAAGGTGGTAGGGTCGTGCTTGATGCAAGTATCAACGGAAAGCACCGGAGGCATCCCACTGAAGGGGAAACCACCACATCATACGATCGATAATGCCGGAAGTAAAGTGTTATATGACATGCAAGTTAAAATAGTTTCTTGACATGGTCAAAGGGCTACTTGCCTGGCTCGACAAATTCTCCGGGGTCTTCGAAGTCTTCGAGTCCAACTTCTCCATCAACGGCGCAATCTATCGATGCGGAAATAGCGACAATAAATAAACAAGCATGCAAACAGAGCACTCAATCTACCTATCAAAAATGTTCACCTATTCTGTTAAATCTCTAAAGTCATATTAACAATATTTACAATAAATTTATCTGTGAAGACTATATTAGAAACACAATAACAGAGGCTAAAAATGTGCTTTTAATAGGTTTTAAATAAAACTAGTGATAAAAACTCTTTCAGTAAATTGCACAGATGGCACTATTAAATTCTATACAATATTCTAAGATTTATGGTGGAGAAAATAATTGCATTGGGCAATTATTTAGTCCTGTGGGATTTTTGCAAAACCCACAAGAAAATAAAAAGGGAAAAAGGGCACCAGATCCTGAGCCAGGGGCGGCCAAGGGCTGGGCCGGCCCATCTGGTCAGCCGGCCGGCCGCGCGCGCAGTCATGTTCAAACCTGACGCACGGGGCCCGGCTGCCATCGGCTCAGAGGAGAGGAGAGAGGGCACAAGCGAGGGGAGGAGAGGCTGACAGGTGGGGACCACGTGTTAGGAACGTCTTCCTCCTTGCGTCCGAGAGCGGAGCGGCTCACCAACGGCGAGGGAGGCCACGGCAGGGGAGGAGAGGGTCGGAACGGGCTCAGGGAGGACCATAGGGAGGAGAATGGGGACCGGAGTGGCGCCGTACTCGGAGATCGACGACGGAGCTGCCGCGGCGAGCTTCGGCTCGATCCTGAGCATAGAGAGAGAGGGAAGGGCTCAGGCTTCACAGGCAGCCTATTGGGGTGGAGAGAGAGATCAAAAGGGAGAGAAGGCCTCTGGGGTGCCTTTTATAGGCGTGCCCGGTCCACCGAAGGTGCCGTGCGCCGGTGAGCACGGAATGCTCACCACAGGCCACAGGAGGGAGAGGGGAGGCCCTGGGGGTCTTCCTGGGGTCAGTCCACGCCAGGGGGAGAGAGGAGAGAGGAGGGGAGGCGCGCGCGTGTGAGCTTTCGCATTGGCCGGCTCGGGCGGCGGCGGGCACGCGCGGAGGAGGGAGAAGTAGAGAGAGGAAGGAGGGGGCCGACCGCCTGCAGGGCTCCAGACGTCGAGGACGACCAGACGGCACCAGTGGGAGGCTCAAGGCGGCCAGGGCCATGCAGTGGCCAGTGGCTATAGTGCTGGTCGGCACTGTAGCGTGCTCTGGAGCGCGGCTATTGCAGGCCATGGCATGCCCTTGGCGCCTTCTGCACGTCCACCCATGTCCAGGGGATCTAGGGGAAGAAAACTAACTGGTCTAGGCCCTTGGATGCTTTGGGGAGGGATTAGAATAGAGGGAGAGAGGGAAAAGAGGTGCCAGGTGGACCAGAGGGTAAAAATGTGGGTTTTCACCATCTCAATCATGGAGCTAGCCGTTGGGATTGCTACTGTAGGTGCTGGGAGTATGGGTGGAGCCGTGGTAAAAAGGAAGAGGCAAGGGTAAAAGAATTTGAGGTGAAAATGCCAGTTTTACATTTCTGGCAGAAGGTGTTTGATGATGTTTAGGGGAGTCAAATGAACCTGGATCATCTTGAGATTTGACAAGGTCAAGGGGTGATGGAAAACAAGAGCGGTCACCAAGTTTGAGCTTAAGAGAAGAAAGTTCATAATGGGACCTAGGGAAAACCTAGAAATAGACAGAATCTGTTTTCTATAGATTCAAAGGGGTTAGGCTTTAACCCTTGATGCACCACTTAGTGGATCATCACTAATTGGCCATTAGAGCATGCCCACAAAGTTTGAGGCCAAGGGAAGATACTTCACAATGTAAAGTTGTCAAAATTTGAATCTAGACAGGAATGGATTTGGGTTGGTTTGATGAAGCAAACCAACTTGGATGGGGATGAAACTTTGCAAGATCATCACTTGTGATAGTGTTGACTTTCTAGAATTTCCCTGGATTTTATTGAGAATATTACTTATAGAGTCATTCCAAAAGTTCAATCTGAACAGAAAGGGTTTTGAGGGGTTTTGCCCATGTTATGATCAATCCCTTGTGTTGAAACTCATATATATGGAAAATATATGTCCACTAAGTCTCTCTAAATTTTCTCAAATATTTCCCAAGCATTTAAATAATTTTCCCTTAGGAAAAGCCATTTCTTCCCTTAAGAAAAAGCCTTTAAATAAAATATGAAAATAATCTTTAAAAATAATATTTGGTGGTTTTGAGAATTCATATAAATAGTAGGTTTCAAATAAAGCATTTGGGAAGAAAATATCCACCTAAATTGAGGACTTGTAGTTCAAACCTCAATTCAGGGGTTTTAGTGATCTTAAATTGAATAAATCCTTTTTGGTGAAAATAAATTTTGATAAAAATATATTTTTGAGCTATATTCATATGGCATGATCATAGGGAAAGGAATTTGGATGAAGGAAGATGAAGGTGGAGTGGAGTAGAACCTAATAGTGCCAAACATGATCATCCAAGCCATCAAACAAGCTTTCATTCCAAAAAAATTCAGTTGGCTCCAAATTTTTATAAAACCAAACACAACATTGTGCCAAAATACAGGGTGTGACAAAAAAATACACCTAAAGTTGAATCAACGGAACCTAATGAAATCTAAAAACAAAAATTAAACTAATTCAGGTTCAAATTAAATAAAAATCAATTTAGTTAAAATCTATTATGAACTAAACAGATTCTGCTTTTGTTAAAAACAGTAACCAAATTCATTCTAAAAAATTCTCAAATTATGTGGAATGATGGGTTTAACTAATACCAAACAGTGGCAAAAAGATTCACTCAAAAATATATTTTTAAACTCTAGTTATATAGATTTTAGTAATTTAAACAAATTTGATTAGATTCGAAATTTAAAGTTCAAATTTGAAATCTAAGCATACAGACATAATCTACATCAAATTTTTGAACTAATGCAAAAAAGAATCAACTAAAAACACCAAATATTTTAAAAGATATGATAAAAACAAAAAGAGAATACATTCTGTTTTCTAAAACAGAAACAGAAAAAGAGAAACTATTATCGATCGGTTAGTGGCTACGTGTCAGGTTGTGATTGGCCGCGAGGGCGTGCACGTGAGAGCTAACGAGCGGACGACCGAAGCGTAGAGCAAAACGTTTCGCTGTTTAAATCTTATAATCGGGAGCGTTGGATCTACATCTAACGGTCCAGGGGGGGTCCGGTGGCTTACAGAGGGGAGAAGGAGGTTCCGGCAAGGTTGACGGCGGCCGGAGGTCGAAGGTGGTCGGGGGCGATGTCCGAAGTGCTCAGGCGACGGTGGCAAAGCTCCGGCGTCGATTGGCGGCGGCGGATGAGGCTGGGGACGACGGAGGCGACGGCCTCGAGCTCGGGAGGGTTTGGTTGGAGTCCGAACTCCGGCGAGGTGGTGCGGTGGCGTTCTGCCGAGGTAGAGTGGGGGCTCAGGGTGGAATGGAGCGTGGCAAGGGCTGGGGCTTTTATAGGCCAGGTGCGGGGTTGGGGGAGGGAGAGAGGAGGGAGATCCGGAGAGAGGGATCTCCGGCGACGGTGGCACGCGCGAGGAAGGAGACGGGCGCGCGGATGACGCCGTCGGTCAGTGGGTCCCGCTTGCCAGTGAGAGAAAAGGCGAGGTTAGTGCGTCGGTTGACCGATTCGAATGGAATTCGGGAGTTAAAGCCTGTGGGCCGGCCTGATTCGTTTTAAAAACTTTCCTTTTCTATTTCCATTGGAGTAAAAACTCTTTCAATGCATTCAAAACAATTCCAAACAAAGGAATTATATATATCAAAATGATCAGGAGAATTAATGCTATTTAATGAACATTTTTCCTCTATCATATTGAATATCTTTTAAAAAATTATTTTTAGAAAATGCCTAATTGATTTTAAATCCTTTTGAGATAAATTTTCAAATGATCCCCTGGTTTAATTGCTGAAATATTTCACCAAGATGCCCCTGGTGTGGAGCGTCATGTTACTCCTCTCTATCTTTGAACATTTCCAAAGGTTTTCAAATAGATGAAACAACTACATGGGAAAATAGAAATGGCCTTTTAGAATTTCAAAAGAAGCATTTCAACAAATTCATTACATTCCAACAATGATGATGATGCATAGCTATATATATCATAACATTCCAAAATGAAATTTTGGGATGTTAGAAACCTACCCACCGTAAGATGAATCTAGCCCTCGAGATTCGGGTTGGCTAGAATATAGGTGCGGGTGGTCTCTACGAAGATCTTCTTCGCGTTCCCAGGTGGCTTCTTCCTCGGTGTGATGACTCCATAGAACCTTACAGAACTTGATGGTCTTGTTTCGGGTAACTCTGTTGGTAGTCTCGAGGATTCTGACAGGCTTCTCCTCGTAGGTCAGGTCACAGTCAAGTTGTATGGCCTCTAGGGGCACTGTGTGTGTCAAAGGAATATCAACCATCTCAGCATGGCATTTCTTTAGCTGGGAAACATGGAAAACATCATGAACTCCGGACAGTCCTTCCGACAATTCCAGCTTGTATGCAACTTCGCCTCTACGTTCTAGAATTTTGTAGGGGCCTATGAATCTGGGTGCTAACTTTCCTTTAACACCAAACCCCTTGATTCCTCAAAGTGGGGACACACGAAGATATGCTCGATCCCCTACTTCATATGTCACCTCCTTGCATTTGGTATCAGCATAGCTCTTCTGCCGGGATTGAGCTATCTTGAGTCGGTCTCGAATCAGTTTGACTTTCTCTTTAGAATCTCTGATAAGATCGGGACCAAAAAGTTTTCGGTCTCCAACACCATCCCACGTCAATGGTGTTCTGCTCCTCCTTCCGTATAAAGCTTCAATAGGGGCCATCTTCAGATTGGTGTTGTTGTATGAGAACTCTGCGTAAGGTAAGTTATCATCCCAACTGGACCCATAGTCTAGCGCACAAGCTCTCAACATGTCCTCCAGAATCTGGTTGACTCTCTCAGTCTGTCCATCGGTCTGCGGATGAAATGTTGTACTGAACTCCAGCCTTGTACCCAAAGTTTCATGTAGCTGATGCCAAAACTTTGAGGTAAACCATGTTCCTCTATCTGACACGATACTCCTCAGAACTCCATGCAGACATACGATCCTGGTCATATAGATCTTGGCTAACTTAGCACTGGTATAGGTGGTCTTCACTGGAATGAAATGAGCCACCTTGGTCAAGCGATCGACCACTACCCAGATGGAATCATATCCTGAACGGGTCCTAGGTAATCCTGTGATGAAGTCCATACGAAGCTTATCCCATTTCCACTCGGGTATCGGCAAAGGTTGGAGTAACCCTGCTGGTTTCTGATGTTCCGCCTTTACTCGCTGACAAACATCACATACCGCAACATGTTCGGCAATATCTTTCTTCATACCTGTCCACCAGTAACTTTCCTTCAAATCCAGGTACATCTTGGTGTTGCCTGGGTGTATCGATTATGGTGAATCATGGGCTTCTTGAAGTATCAACTTCCTGAGCTCTGGGTCATGGGGCACATAGATTCGGTTCTCAAACCATAGAGTACCCTGTTCATCTTCACAAAAGCCTTTAGCCTTGCCTTCCTCATTCTCTGCTTTATCTCAGCTATGTCCTTGTTTGATTTCTGGGCTTCTCGAATTCTTTCGGTCAAGGTGGACTGAATCTCTAGTGTGGCAACATATCCTTGTGGAACTAATTCTAACCGAAGCTCTCTGAGATCTTTGGTTAACTTCTGGGGTAATCCTCCAGCTATGAGTGTGTTCACATAACTCTTCCGACTCAAAGCATCTGCCACAACATTTGCCTTTCCTAGATGGTAATGTAATCTCATGTCATAGTCCTTGATTAACTCTAGGCATCTCCTCTGTCTGAGGTTCAACTCCTTCTGCGTGAAGATATACTTCAGGCTCTTATGATCAGTGTACATGTCACAACTATTTCCGATAAGGAAATGTCTCCAGGTCTTGAGTGCGTGCACTACGACTGCTAGCTCCAAATCATGGGTGGCATAATTCAACTCATGGGGTCGTAGCTGTCTGGATGCATACGCTACAACTTTTCCCTCCTGCATGAGTACTCCTCCAAGTCCTTGACGGGATGCGTCACAATAAACCTAGAAGTCCTTCCGAATGTTTGGCAGTATCAACACTGGGGCTGTGACCAAACGTTTCTTCAACTCCTGGAAACTGGCCTCACATTCCATCCAGATATACTTAGACTCTTTCTTCAACAGCTCTGTCATGGGCTTGGCAATCTTTGAGAAATTCTCAATGAATCTCCGGTAATATCCGGCAAGTCCGAGAAAACTGCGGATCTCCTTAACTGAGGTGGGTGACTTCCACTCAGTGACTGCTTCAACCTTAGCGGGGTCTACTGCTATTCCTGCTCTAGAAATAACATGTCCAAGGAATCCGACTTCCGTCAGCCAGAATTCACATTTACTGAACTTGGCATATAACTGATGCTCTCTAAGCTTCTCCAGAACTAAACGCAAGTGTTCCTTGCGTTCTTCCTCGCTCTTGGAGAATATCAAAATGTCATCGATGAACACCACGACAAACTTGTCCAAATATTCCATAAACACTTTGTTCATCAAATTCATGAAGTAGGCAGGAACATTAGTCAAACCAAAGGACATGACTGTATACTCATATAAGCCATACCTGGTGGTGAAAACTGTTTTGGGTATATCCTTTTCACGAATCTTCAGTTGGTGATACCCTGATCGAAGATCGATCTTGGAGAATACTTTGGTGCCTACTAGCTAGTCAAACATGTCATTAATCATCGGCAGAGGGTACTTATTCTTGATAGTCACCTCGTTCAATGCACGATAATCGACCACCATCCTTAAGGTTTTGTCTTTCTTCTGCACCAAAAGAACTGGGGCTCCCCAAGGTGATGAACTTGGGAAAATATATCCCTTATCCAATAGCTCCTTAATCTGCTTCTTGATTTCTACTAAATCATTTGCGGGCATCCGATAGGGTCTCTTGCAAATTGGGGCTGTCCCTGGTAGTAGTTCTATTAGAAACTCAATCTCCCTATCTGGTGGCATGCCTGGTAATTCCTCCGGGAATACATCTGGAAAATCTTGTACAACCGGCACTTCCTCCTGAACAACTCCTGTGAGGGAATTTAATCGAGCACTCATATGGGTGCGTCGGGATACATAATTAAGCCTCTTGTTCTCCGGAGTGGTGAGTGAAATAGACTTGCTCGGGCAATATAGGTTTCCTTCATACTTGGTCATCCAATGCATGCCTAGGATTACATCCAATCCCTGGGATTCTAAGACGATGAGGTCGGTAGGAAATACATGGTTTCCTATGTGGAGTTTCAGGGCATGGCATCCTATCCCTGCCATTATCATACCTCCTGGGGAATTGACCTTAATGGGCTGACTAAGGGTTCTGGTGGGTAAACCGTACTTTTCCAGAACTACCCTTGATATGAATGAATGAGTTGCACCAGAATCAAAAAGTACCATAACTAGATGTGAATGCAATAAAAACTTACCAACCACAATCTCGGGCTGATCATAGACTTCTTCCACATCGAGGTGGTTCACCTGAGCACGAGGAAAAGGATTTGGCTTCTTAGCTGCAGAGTTGCCATTGTTGTTGCCGTTTCCATTTCCTTGCTTGTTCTGAGGGTATTCAGTGGCATAGTGCCCTGTCTTCTGACACTTGAAACATGTGATATGGTTCAGATCCTTCTGAGCTGGAGCGGGACGGTGTTGGTTGCCATTCCCACTTCCATTACCATTCTCGAAGCTGCCATTGTTGGGACGATTATTCCCATTTCCTCCATGGTTATGGCCTCCATGGTTGTGCACGGAATGAGTGTGTCCTCCATACTTACCGGTCCCTGATTCGGTATTTCCTGAGTACCAGGAGTAGTGGGGCTTTTGATGAGCTCCATAGGTAGACTTCCCCTGTGCATACTTCCTCTAGCGGTTCTCGATTTGCTGCTGCTTCCCCTCCAAGATGAGGGCCTTGTCTACCAGCTCCTGGTAGTTGCTAAAGGTATCCACCATCAGCTGCACGCTCAACTCATCATTGAGTCCTTCCAAGAACTTCTCCTGCTTGGCTGCATCATCGGCCACATCTCCTGGTGCATAACGAGCCAATGTGCTGAAGTCATCCACGTACTGGGCCACGGAACGGTTCCCCTGGCGTAAGTTGCGAAAATCATGCTTCTTCAGACTCATGGCTCCAGCTGAGACATGTGCGGTGCGGAAAGCTTGCTTGAACTGCTCCCAAGTCACACCAGTAATGGGGTACGTGGTGGTGTAGTTCTCCCACCATGAAGCTACTGGTCCCTCCAGTTGATGGGCGGCAAAGCGCACTTTTTCAGCCTCAGTGCATCCTGCGATGGTGAGTTCCCTCTCCATCTTGCGGAGCCAATCATCTGCCACAATGGGCTCAGTGCTGCTGGAGAAAGTTGGGGATTCAGTCTCAGAAAACGGGTGAGGTTGTCGCCTTGAGGTGGAGGGTGGTTGTTGTGGTTGTTGGTCTGATTCTGAATCAATAGCTGCATCAGGGCGTTCTGCTGCTGGAGGAGTTGTGTGAGCTCTGGCGGGAAAGTGAAGTCGGGCTCACGTCACGGAGGCATCTTGCTATTTTCAGAGGGGTGAGAATTAGAATAGAACAATGACCTAAAAGGGAAATTCACTACCCATATGCAATGCAACAAACATATCACACCAAACACTCATTCATTTATTCAACTCAAGGTTCAAACATCGAGATACAAATCTCCAATCAAACTAAACATCGACCTATGTTTTAATGACGAAGAAGAAGATACATGGGGGCACAACTAAAGTTCTCCTCAAAAGTACATGGTGAAGGGGCCTCCTCCGGTGGTGCTCACCTCATAGTCATCATCGTTGCTAATCAAAGGAGCCATGTCTCCTTCTGGATGAAGATTTTCACCCATGTCCATCTGTTCCTCCAGAGTTGCTATGCGAGTGTTCAGCTTATCGATCCTCTCTAAGAAATCCTTCACCTCATACTCATGCTCGTACTCGGCTTCCCATAAGTCAGCTTCGAGGTCAATCTCACGGTTCATCAGCCTTTTGATCGTCTTCGTGTTGGCACGTACCCGAAGCTCAAGGTCCTGACGTGCATCTCCAAAGTCTGGATATAGGAAATGGTGGTGTCTTCAGTGGGAGTGGTTATGATATTTCCATTGGCATCCCTGCGACAAACCACACTGAGTCCTGGTGAAATGGTTCCACCTATGTATTCCTCCTGAATACGTCCAAGGGCATGATGAATGGCCATGTCTCTCCCAAGTATCCAGCTGGGTGCCACAAACTTGAAGTCGATGGGTTCCTTACGATTTCCAATGGTCTTCCCGGGGATGTGCACCTCGATCCTGTAGCGTCCGCCTTGTGGAAAAGACATGATAGGAGTCCCGGTGATGCTCGACAAAGCAATCCTCACGTCCCTGACGATCCTCATCAGCTCCTTGCCAAAGGGCATCGTTGCGTCAGGCTGACAAAACTCTGTGATCAAAACTGGGATGAAGGTGGCCATCTATAAATTTTGAAATAAATCGGAGGGAAGTCAGAAATGGGTAGATGGGAGTATAAGAATTTTAAAGACAACAGAGAAATAAATCCTAAGGCTTTTCCAATCCTAGAGGTTACGTCCTACAGTCAGCGTGTGCTCTGATACCATTTCTGTAGCGACCCGACCTGAAAGGTCGAATCTCCGGTGTTTCTGTACCAGCCCAAGATCATGCTGGTACACACATGGTACATCAATGTATATATCAAAGGGAAATCATACATCATTAATTAATCGAAATCTCATATTGAGTCCTTTATTACAATAAGGATTACAATAAAGTGGCTGAAGGCCAACTCATGAGATAAACTAAACCAAAACTTGTGGAAGCTCCAAAGGTAGTTGAGTCCATCTGACTCCAAGGGCATCTCATCGAGCATAGAGCGTATCCTCACTCCTGGTCGGAAAAGTACTCTACAACATGATACGTTGCAGCCGTATAGGTCAGCATATTGAATATGCCAGCAAAGTCACAAGAGAGGGGGTAAAATAATAATCTAGTCTATATGCAAATATGGCAGGTGGGGTAGTAAGTTTTTGCATAAAGCCAAAATTTTCCTACAACAAGAGAGGGCAAAGGCATAATTACTACAATGTTGGTTGATTAATGAGATGGTTCCACCAACCAATTCTCATACCCAAGTTGACATTAATAACCCACTTCAATAATTAATTGTGTTGAGAGTTCCAGATAATTTCAGTTCCTTTGGCTCAAACTGTCCATGACCGTGGACACGGCTAATCGATTAGGTTTGGGTACTCTACAGAGTTTTGCACACGTTTCCACAAGATTTGATCGCCTCCGTTGGATTTCTCGCACTTCATGGTGTTTGAGAAACGGATGACCAAAACATGGTCTTCTAAAGGGTTTCCCCGAGACTCCGTCGGTGCCCATCCTTTCCTACCGTTCTTCTACATCTCGTAGCACCGCCTGTCCAGGGTCACCACGATATCCAACCAAGCCAGAGCCCATAGAGGCTTGTGGCTGTGCAGGTAAGCCTTTGGTCTTGAAGCATCCATCCATCTCTTTGTGCCTGGGTGGACCTTTCCGCATGAATACTGGCACTTCTCCAACATCATCTAGGCTAACCACTGGTTTCTCCAGGGCGCTGTTCAACCATCATCGACCCAGAGGTATGTTGAAAACTCGGAATCTTGAAGACTTGATCATCATGTAGGTCTTGAAATTATTAACTCACAACTCTCATGAATCACACAACCAACCCCGTCTACTAATAGCATAGCAAAATGTAAATCAATGTTTCCTGGGGCCAATGTGTTAAGGGTTGAGGGGTACCTACCACATGATACTACAACAAGTAACCAAGTTTCCAATTTACCTACTTTGCATGCAATTGGGGAGATGGAAGAACTAATGCAATAAAACATAGGTATACATGGTCAAAGTGACTTGCCTTGCTGATGATCCTCGTAATCAAGTGACTCTAGATAACAAGCTTCGCACTCCGGATGATCTAATGAAGCAAACAAGAGCACACCATAAGCATAAACACAATACAATTCATTCAACAGCAAGGTAAACAAATGCTTCAACTAACAAAATCACAATCAAAAGAAGAATCACTTAAAGTATAAGACTATAAAATTATTGGGGTCAAAATCCCTACTAAGACATACAAGTCAAAAAAATTGGTTTTGAACAACTAGACATTTTAGATAACATAAAAGTAAATATAAAATTTTATTTGAAAACAGAAATTATTTCATTATAAAAGTATTGTGCTAAAAGAAGTACTACAAAACTTCTTCTAAACAATATACATGGTGAAAACAAGATGAACATATTCAAACTAGAGTACAAAACAATTTGAAAAACATATTTTATGAACAGAAAAAAATACACCTAAAGTTGAATCAACAGAACATAATGAAATCTAAAAATAAAAGTTAAACTAATTCAGGTTCAAATTAAATAAAAATATATTTTGTTAAAATCTATTAAGAACTATACATATTCTGTTTTTGTTAAAAACAGTAACCAAATTCATTCTAAAAAATTCTCAAATTATGCAGAATGATAGGTTTAACTAATACCAAACAGTGGCAAAAAGATTCACTCAAAAATATATTTTTAAATTCTAGTTATACAGATTTTAGTAATTTAAACAAATTTGATTAGATTCAAAATTTAAAGTTCAAATTTGAAATCTAAGCATACAGACATAATCTACATCAAATTTTTGAACTAATGCAAAAAGAATCAACTAAAAACACCAAATATTTTAAAAGATATGTTAAAAACAAAAACAGAATACATTCTGTTTTCTAAAATAGAAACAGAAAAGAGAAACTATTATCCATCGGTTAGGGGCTACATGTCAGGTTGTGATTGGCCGCGAGGGCATGCGTGTGAGAGCTAACGAGCGGACGACCGAAGCGTAGAGGAAAACATTTCGCTGTTTAAATCTTATAATCGGGAGCGTTGGATCTACATCTAACGGTCCAGGGGGGGTCCGGTGGCTTACAGAGGGGAGAAGGAGGTTCCGGCGAGGTCGACGGCGGCCGGAGGTCGAAGGTGGTCGGAGGCGACGGTGCGGTGGTCGGGGGTGATGTCCGAAGTGCTCAGGCGACGCCAGTGAAGCTCCGGCGTCGATTGGCGGCGTCGGACGGAGCTGGTGACGACGAAGGCGACGGCCTCGAGCTCAGGAGGGTTCGGTTGGAGTCCGAACTCCGGCGAGGTGGTGCGGTGGCATTCTGGCGAGGTAGAGTGGGGGCTCGGGGTGGAATGGAGCGCGGCGAGGGCTGGGGCTTTTGTAGGCCAGGTGCGGGGGCGGGGGAGGGAGAGAGGAAGGAGACGGGCGCGCGGATGACGCTGTCGGTCAGTGGGTCTCGCTTGCTAGTGAGAGAAAAGGCGAGATTAGCGCGTCGGTTGACCGATTCGAATTGAAGTCGGGAGTTAAAGCCTTTGGGCCGGCCCGATTCGTTTTAAAAACTTTCCTTTTCTATTTCCAGTGCAGTAAAAACTCTTTTAATTCATTCAAAACAATTCCAAACATAGTAATTATATATATCAAAATGATCAGGAGAATTAATGCTATTTAATGAACATTTTTCCTCTGTCATATTGAATATCTTTTAAAAATTTATTTTTAGAAAATGCCTAATTGATTTTAAATCCTTTTGAGATAAATTTTCAAATGACCCCCTGGTTTAATTGCTCAAATATTTCACCAAGATGCCCCTGGTGTGGATTGTCATGTTACTCCTCTCTATCTTTGAACATTTCCAATGGTTTTCAAATAGATGAAACAGATACATGGAAAAATAGAAATGGCCTTTCAGAATTTCAAAAGAAGCATTTCAACAAATTCATTACATTCAAACAATGATGATGATGCATAGCTATATATATCATAACATTCCAAAATGAAATTTTGGGATGTTACACCTACTGTCATTAGCATTTTGTAGGAGTTCGCTGATGTCTTTCCACAAGACGTGCCACCGAGATTAACACCTATTAGAGGGATTGATCATCACATGGACATTAATTCCCGGTGCACCGCTACCCAACCGTGCACCATACCGTACCAATCCAGAGGTGACAAAGGAGATTATGCGTCAAGTACATAAGCTGCTTGACAAAGGTTATATACGTGAATCTCTTAGTCCTTGTGTTGTTCCTCTTATTTAGTGCCGGAAAAGGATGGTATATCACGTATGTGTGTTGATCAAGAGGCATTAATAATATTACTATTCATTATCGTCATCCTATTCCTAGGCTAGATGATATGCTTGATGAATTTAGTGGCTCTACAATTTTCTCCAAAGTTGATTTGCGTAGTGGATACCATCAAATTCGTATGAAATTAGGAGATGAATGGAAAACAACATTTAAAACTAAGTTTGGATTATGTGAGCAGTTAGTCATGCCTTTTTGGTTAACTAATGCACCTAGCACTTTCATGTGATTAATGAACGAGGTTTTACGTGCTTTATTGGAAAATTTGTGGTAGTCTATTTCAATGATATCCTGGTTTATACCAGATCTTTGGAGGGACATTTGGAACATTTATGTGATGTTTTTATTTCTCTACGAGATGCACGTTTGTTTGGTAACCTTGGGAAGTGCACCTTTTGCATTGACCGAGAATCTTTTCTTGGCTATGTTGCTAATCCATATGGAATTGAAGTTTATAAAGCTGAGAGAGTTGGCCACAAGTGAGGAGTTTTCTTGGGCTCGCTGGTTTCTATAGGCATTTTGTGAGAGATTTCAACACCATTACTGCCTTTTACTTGGTGTAAAACACAGGAAGAAGCCTTCACGGTATTGAAAGATATGTTAACACATGATCCTTTACTCCAACTTCCTGATTTTAATAAGACTTTCGAGCTTGAATGTGAGGCTAGTGGAATTGGATTAGGAGGTGTGTTATTACAAGATGTAAATGATACGTCTCTAACGTATCTATAATTTATGAAGTATTCATGTCATAATTGCCTATGTTTTTACTATTGTTTTATGATTTATTGGGACTAACCTATTAATGGTTGCAAAATTGCATGAGTTCTTGTTTTACACTTTGATGTGTAGATATTAAAATGTTTGGCACTAAATCTTGGAGTGATGAGCATGATTGCAATGTTTTTAGTATGAATCCTTTGAATATCCATGATGCTAATGATATGCAAAGCCACAAGCTTGGGGATGCTATGTTTGATGAAGATCATATTTTTAGTCCCCCAAGTTTTGATGAGCAAATTTATTATGATTATGGCATGCCTACTATCTATGATGATTATGATCATGACATGTATGCTATAAATAGTAATGACAACCATGAAACTTGTTATCATGGTTTTAATATTGACTATGGTTATGTCAATCAAGTATCTCATGATAGTTAGTTTCTTGAGTTTGCTCCCACTATTATGAATGAGAAGAAAATTGCTTATGTGGAGAGTGACAAATTTTCTATGCTTGTGGATCACGAAGATAATGCTTTATGTGATCGTTATGTTGTGAAATTCCTTCATGATGCTACTAAAAATTATTATGAGGGAGGAATATATGGTTGGAGGAATTGCAATAATATCAAGTTTCCTCTCTATGTGTTCAAGGTTTCGAAGTTATGCTTGTTTTACCTTCATATGCTAGTTGATTCTTGCTCCCACAAATTGTTGGCTCACAAAATCCCTATGCATAGGAAGTGGGTTAGACTTAAATGTGATTGGCATGAGATTCATGATGCTCTTTTGCATGTTTCAATTATCATTCCTATACGAGCATCATTGAAATCATCATGCCTAGCTAAAAGGCATTAAATAAAAAGCGCTTGTTGGGAGACAACCCAACGCTTTTACCTTCTGTTTTTTATGTGTTCACATGATTAATCTACCATAGTAATCATGCGTTGTGTCTTTTGTTTCAATAAAGTGCCAAGTAAATCCTTTGGGATAGTGTGGATACTTGCTTGCTTGATTCTATGTAAAAACAGAAAGTTTTGCGTCCACTATATGAATTATCTGATTTTATTGGATAGTCAAAAAATTCTAAAATTTTGGTCTCTCATCCACAAGTAGGTCTTCTGAAATTTTATTGGCCCACACGTAGGTCTTCTGGTCTCTTCTCCAGCCTCCTAGGTTCCTTCTGCTCCAAGAAAAATCATCGTATAATTTTATTCCGTTTGGACTCCGTTTGATATTCCTTTTCTGTAATACTCAAAAACAAGGAAAAAATAGAAACTGGCATTGGGCACTAGGTTAATAGGTTAGTCCCAAAAATAATATAAAATAGCATATTAATGCATATAAAACATCCAAAGCAGATAATATAATAGAATGGAACAATCAAAAATTATAGATACGTTGGACATGTATCAACATCCCCAAGCTTAATTCCCGCCCGTCCTCGAGTAGGTAAATGATAAAAACATAATTTTTGATGTGGAATGCTACCTAACATATTTATCCATGTAATATTCTTTATTGTGGCATGAATGTTCAGATCCATAAGACTCAAAAAAAAGTTTAATGTTGACATAAAAACAATAATACTTCAAGCATACTAACAAAGCAATCGTGTCTCTTCAAAATAACAGCCAAAGAAAGTTATCCCTACAAAATCATATGGTCTGGCTATGATCCACCTTTCCCACACAAAGTATTTAAATCATGCACAACCCTGATGACAAGTGAAGCAATTGTTTCACACCTTTTATGTTCTCAAACCTTTTCAACTTTCACGCTATAAATGAGCGTGAGCCATGGATATATCACTATAGGTGGAATATAATATGGTGGAGGTTATGAGGAAAAGGAGAAGATAGTCTCACATCAACTAGGCATATCAACGGGCTATGGAGATGCCCATTAATAGATATCAATGTGAGTGAGTAGGGATTGCCATGCAACGGATGCACTAGAGCTATAAGTGTATGAAATCTCAAAATAAAACTAAGTGGGTGTGCATTATAATGAAAAATTCCTACTAGTTATATGAAAGTGACAAAATAAGAGACTCTCTATCATGAAGATCATGGTGCTACATTGAAGCACAAGTGTGGAAAAGAGATAATAGCATTGTCCCTTCTCTCTTTCCTCTCATTTTTTTATTTTTTTTGGTGGGCATCTTTGGCCTCTTTTTTTATTTGGGGTTCATTGGACTCTTTTATTATTTTTAAAGTCTGGAGTCTCATCCCAACTTGTAAGGGAATCATAGCTTCCATCATCCTTTCCTCACATGGGACAATGCTCTAATAGTGATGATCATCACACTTTTATTTACTTACAACTCAAGAATTACAACTCGATACTTAGAACAAAATATGACTCTATATGAATGTCTCCGGAGGTGTACCGGGATGTGTAACGATCTAGCATAGCAAATGACATTAGCATCACGCTAGCTGTCTTACGATCACGCAAAGCTATGAGTATGATGGCATGTGTCATAATAAATGGAACGATGGAAGTTGCATGGCAATATATCTCAGAATGGCTATGGAAATGCCATAATAGGTAGATATGGTGGCTGTTTTGAGGAAGGGTATATGGTGGGTTTAATCAAAGTTGCGCGGTACTAGAGAGGCTAGCAAAGTTGGAACGGTGAGAGTGTGTATAATCCATGTACTCACATTAGTCATATAGAACACACATAGTTATTGCAAAATTCTATTAGTT
Organism: Hordeum marinum; assembly: GCA_022496015.1. Classification (NCBI taxonomy): domain Eukaryota; kingdom Viridiplantae; phylum Streptophyta; class Magnoliopsida; order Poales; family Poaceae; genus Hordeum; species Hordeum marinum. Next base: position 130,410,395 of record CM039676.1, on the reverse strand, counting down.
ATCAAAGCAAAGTATTATACTCATGCTCCTAGGGGAGGGCTTGGTAGGAGTTAACCATCGCGCGCTCTCGACCCTCACACAAAGGATGACAATCAATAAACAAATCATGCTCCGACTTTGTTACATAACTGTTCACCATACGTGCATGCTACAGGAATCACAAACTTTTAACACAAGTATTTATACCAATCCACAATTACTCACTATCATGACTCTAATATTACCATCTTTATATCTCAATACTACATGCAAGGAATCAAACTTCTCATAGTATTCAATGCACTTTATATGGAAGTTTTTATTATATCCCTCTTGGATGCCCAGTATATTACGAATAAATTCATAACCCAAACCAATTACCATGTTGTTTAAAGACTCTCAAAATAATAAAAGTGAGGTAAGAGATTTCAATTATTTATATAAAATAAAACACCACCATGCTCTAAAAAGATATAAGTGAAGCACTATAGCAAAATTGCCTAGCTCATAAGATATAAGTGAAGCACATAGAGTATTCTAATAAATTCATGACTCATGTGTGTCTCTCTCAAAATATGTGTGCAGCAAGTATAATTGTGGTAAACTAAAAATCAAGGACTCATATGATAGAAGACGCTCCAAGCAAAACACATATCATGTGGTGAATAAAAATATAGCCTCAAGTAAATTTCCCGATGGATTGAAGACGAAAGAGAGGATGCCTTCCTGGGCATCCCCAAGCTTAGGCTATTTGGTATCCTTGAATTTTCCTTGGGGTGCCTTGGGAATCCCCAAGCTTAGGATCTTGCCAATCTTTATTACATAGTCCATCAAATCTTTACCAAAAACTTGAAAACTTCACAACACAAAACTCCATAGAAAACTCGTGAGATCCGTTAGTATAAGAAAAATAAGTCACCACTTTAGGTACTATTGTGAACTCATTCTTTATTTATATTGGTGTAATATATACTGTATTCCAACTTCTCCATGGTTCATACCCCCTGATACAACCCATAGATACATCAAAATAAGCAAACAACACAAAGACAACATAATCTATAAAAAACAGAACAGTCTGTAGCAATCTGTAAACTTCAAATAATTCTGTAACTCCAAGCATTCTGGAAAATTAGGAAAATCTGGGAAATTTTCATATAAATCTTGTGTATAAGTTTCAGACTCATCCATCTCTGGTGAATTTATAAAATTCCTATACTGAGGGCAAAATTTTATGTTTTCAGCAAGATCAAATCGACAATCACCTTAGACCATCCCAAAGGTCTTACTTGGCTCAAACACTAATTAAAACACAAATACACAATTACTATAGTGGTAATAATGTGTAAATGACTCAATAACGGAAACAAAAAACAAAAACATAAAAGTAAAATTGGGTTGCCTCCAACAAGCGCTATTGTTTAACGCCCCTAGCTAGGCATAACACGATAGATCTTGGTATTGTCATATTTGGTATGCAACTCCTCAATTGCACACTTATAAACCCTAGGATGTTTTTTGCTCCTATAAATAATAATTCTCCTAGGAAAGAAGTCAAGAGATTCACATGTGGCAATTGGTTCCCTAACAATATTGATAGAGCTGGGGTGAATACTTACCATCTTAAGATCTTCATCCTCTTTTATAGAGGATCCACCCTTAATTTTAGGAACATAAACAAACTTGGCAGTCTTAGAAGGGAGGAATTTGGAGTGGTTTGAACCGAGGCAAAAGTGGAACCCAAGTTGGTAATAATGTCATCTAGCTTGCCAATTCTAGAGGAATCTTGATCCATTTTTTCATTTTTTGACTAGAAAATAGTAGGAGAGGCTCCTACTATGCTATATTAATATATAAGAGTATATTTACATGGCTGGGAAGAATGTCCCAAATAAAACAAACTACAGAAACTAAAAAGTAGAGCCTAAAGAGAGTTTACAAAAGAAGTGATATAATCACTTAGATCAGGAGACACTCTGTATCTAAGCCAGGTAAGATCACCCTTAGTTCTCTCAAGCCGAGCTCTATGTGAAGGACTGATCTGATTGAAGATGAAATTATTTCTCTCCTTCCAAATATTCTAGGCAGTGATGGTGAAGACTTTGAAGAAAAGCCTGCCAGAATAGATTTCTTTTGCCCTAATTGTGGCCTCAATCCTTGACATGTTGGAGTTGTATGAGATACCAATCTTAGACCAGCAAGTTTGTCTAAAAGGGCAATTAAATATCAGGTGATCAATGGTCTCTTCTTCTTGAGCAGTGCATAGGACACATGATTCAATATCTACAATATTAAAATGTCTTCTTTTCAGCATGTTCCTTGTGTTAAGTCTATCAGCTAAAAGAAACCACATGAACACCTTTAGTTTCATTTGAGTTTTGATTTCCATATCCATTTAAAAGGCTTCAGGCAAATGATATGCCTATGACAGTGGTTGTAGAATTTTTTGGCTGAATAAACAGGACCCCATGGATATGACCATTGATCAACACTATCTGACTCGAGAATTTGTGGAGGTTTTAGACTATCTATAGAATGCAACTCACCAAGGGCCTTGGGAGACAGCGACAAGTGGAAGAGCATGCTCAAATCGTTTGTCTCATAGTACGTGCGAACTGAGATATCTTCACTCTTTCTATATGAGTATAGACAGGCGAAGTTTTCAGAGAGAACTTGATCATTCCAATTATCATGCCACATGGAGACATTTAATCCATTCCGAACCTCACATATGGCAAGTCCTCTGTAGATAGGCATAGGTTTAACCATAGATCGCCACCAAAAATAACCGCACTTAGGAAGTGCATGAGGGACATTGCCAGTATAATAAGACTCCCATAATAATTTGACCCATTGGAGATCTGCATGGTTATAAAATTTATCCAAGAACTTCAAAAGGAGAGCTTGATTATGAACTTTAATATTTATTACTCCGAGAACTCCTTTCTCTTTCGGGCAGCATACTCTTTTCCAAGCAACCAAAGAGTTAAAAGATTCACCATGTTTAGATTTTTTTTGCCATAAACACCTTCTTCGTATCTTCTCAAAAGTATCTTGAAATTTTACTGGCAGCTCCAAAGTACAGGATGCAAATGTGATCATGGAGGATACCAGCGAATTTATCAATGTGATTTTCTGGCCGTGACATAGAAGAGACATGGTACTAGAGACGCGGAGCTCCACCCGATCAATTAAGGGCATCAACTCATTCATGGTGGGTTTAGTAGTACCGAGAGGTAACCTAAGATAAGTAAACAGGAGAGAACCTACCGTACAGCCAAACACATTAGCTAGATCTGATGCCTTCTCACCAGAAATATTGATAGGAATTAGATTTGAATGTTGGAAGTTGATCTTTAGCCCGGTGGAGATGGCAAAATTATTCAAAACACCTTTAAGATTTGCAAGTTGAATCGAGAAGCTCGCATAATTAAGATAGTATCGTCCGCGTACTGCACAATAGGATACTCACTAGATCGATCAATTGGAAGCTGTAATCTACCTTCAAGATATTCATTAATAATTATGTACTGCAGCTAATCCAAATCCAAGGCAAATAAAAGTAGCGATATAGGGTCCCCTTGACGTACACCACGCTTGCAATGAAAACTCTTTCCAGGGGTGCCGTTAAAGAGAACCGAAGAATAACCAGTAGTAAGGATATAATTTATCCATTGCCTCCATTTCAAATAAAATCCCAACTTATGCAACATCATTAGGATGACATCATGCTCTATCAAATCAAATGCTTTCTCAAAATCTAATTTGAGAATGATCACTTCGTTTCCAGATTTCTCACACTGAAAAATGTATTCGAAGGCCCATGCGAGACAATCATTAATTGTTCGCCCTTTAATAAACCCATATTGATTCGAATGTAGTAGAGATAAAATGACTTTCTGCAAACGATCAACAAGAAGTTTTGTAATAAGTTTCAGGCAACAGTTGAGCAGTGATATTGGACGGTAATCATTAACTGAAGTGGGATTCAATTTCTTTGGAATAAGAGTGATAAACAAAGAATTCAAACAGTTCGGAGAGATAGAGCCATCCCAAAAACCATTGCATAGGTTATAGAAGTCTGATGCAATTAGATCCCAACATGTTTTTAAGAAACAACCATTAAACCCGTCTGGTCCGGGAGCCCTATCAATGGGCATTTTAGCAAGCACGTCATCGATCTATTTTTTGGTGAACGGTTCAGATAAACCACCAAGATTGCTCATAGATTGTATAAGTCTATCCAAATTGAATTTCATTTCATGATCAACAGATACACCAAGTCTAGCCCTGAATGCTTGGAACAGAACCCGAGCCTTAGCTTCATGATCCTCAACAAGAGATCCATTTTATAAGGACAAAGAGGCAATCGAATTGTGTCTATGTCGTTCAGTTTCCATACGTTGGAAGAATTTAGTATTTTCATCACTAGCCTGTATGTAACTGATTGTGCAGCGTTTGTGCCAATTTTTTTGCTTGTAGGACTATAAACGAATGATGTGTGCTTTGAGAATTTTTCGGAAGTTCCATTCCTAAATTACTAAAGGTCGCCTCTCTTCTAAATTTTCCAAAAGAGCAAGAACCGTGTGGCAATTATTCAGAAGCAATGAAAGCTTAGAAAGCCCTCTGCTCCATCTTTTAAGTACTCGCCTCAAGTTTTTGAACTTAGCACTAAGAGCTAGCGCAGCATCAGAAGAATGTACATGGAGTTGCCATGCAGATTTAACAATGTCTTTAAAACCTGGGTGTAAGGGCCAATAATTTTCGAAGTGAAATACCTTAAAGCATGGAATGGTAGATTGAACCGAGACAAGGCATGGTACATGGTATGAAACTGGCCTCGGAAGTGCTTTCACTGATGTATTTGGATATGAAGTTGTCCAATGATTGGAGGTAAAGAACCAGTCAATTTTTTCTAGTAATGGTACAGACTGCATATTACTCCATGTGTAAGATGCACCATTTAACGGCAAGTCCACAAGACACTACGAATGAATAATATCATTGAAAATGATCATATCATTAATATTACCTCCTGGACGATTACGATTTTTGGACGAGCAAATGAAGTTAAAGTCGCCAACTAGAAGCCAATTGTCATCGTCGCCAATATCAAGATTGTAAAGCTAACTAACAAAACTGTCGCGTTCAATACCCTCACACGGCCCGTATACATTAACCACTGTCCAAACATCAGGAGAGGGCGTTGATTTAAAGCTAAGAACCTGAGCCCATTGGTGACTTTCAACTGTTGTAGCAGAAAATATAGCGCTATTCCAAATCACAACGAGCCGCTCGGAATTACCAGTCGAAGGAACATACGCGAACTTATCAAAACGACGTGGACAAAATTTATGAATATACGAATGATCGAAATGTTCGCGCTTTGTTTCTTGAATGCAGATTATCGAGCAACCCGAACTATCGATAGTGGAATGCAAAGAATCATGTTTATCCTCTGAATTAATGCCACGAATATTCCAACATAACAAATTCCAAGAACGAAGTTGAGAGTTCATCAAACTAGAAAGAATAAAATGGTGGGTCTAAGCTCCAGGCTGAACTAAAGCAATGATTTTGAATGATAAAAAAACTAACCAAAAGCACCGGGCTAGCATTTATTGGAGACCACACATAAAACTTTCTGACCACTATCATTATCATCACAGGGGATATTTCCATTAGCCAGCAGACAATCATCAGCGAGCTCCTCAGCTGGGATGCCACAGAAACCAGTGCCCACATGCTGAATGTACCTGATGGTTGTTGGTGGTGGTGGTGCAGAGCTATAGCTGGAAGCCTCAGAGCTAGAGATTGGAGCAGGATCTTCAACAGCAATAGTGACTCAAGGCTTGATCAAAGATTTACGGCCACGCAAATCAGATGGCTGATCCACTTTAAAACCCATGTATTTATTGGTGCGAGGGCTACGGCGAACCTCAGTAGTGCTTATCGGTGTATCAGACCTGGCCCTTCGCACCCTTTTGCGTGATGGGAAAACCTGGGTTTCAAACACATGCCCCCAAAATTTTCTTCAGCCTGAACCAGACAATCATCATCAGGAATTTCAGAGATTACCATCGAAGATGGGACAAGCGCAGCAGGTTCAGCCTCCACCACTGAAAACTGAAGATTAGAGGAAGCAGGTGTGTCCTCAAACCACAACTTCCTGGCCAATTTACGAACAGGAGCCATCAAGCTCAAATAGTTTGCATCACTTTCAGACTGAGAGTTCCAATTAATCAAGTGCAAAGGCAAAGATGGGGTCTGGAGCATGAGAGAGCTACGATAAATGATTGGTTTTTGCAGGGTCAAAATAACAGAGCGAACAAGACAAAACAAATCATATATCGTAGTATCATTAACAGTAAATGAGGCAGCCACATGGGACCCAATAGTGTCAGATAAACTAATGGATAAAGAGACCGATGCTGGAAGCGAAATCAGCTGACCAAATTCCTCAGGAGAATCAGAGCTACCCTCACTAACATTATCATTCCAAGCCGAAAGGGGACTATCAGACACATTATCCGAGGGGACAATTCGATCAGAAAAAGAGACTCCCTGCTGCCTTAAGATAGACTGATAATTGATTTGACCTTCAGTAGGGAGAATGAACATAGGAATAAGCTGCTGGTTAGGGGTCACTGGCTCATCCTCATCCTGATTCCCCCCGTCTGTGGGGCCGAAGACACCATTGTTTTGTAGCCAAACCTGAAGCCTAGCTTGGAAGGCCTGTTTGGCTATCATATGGGGCCCATAAAAGGGGTGTGGATCACTGCCATCAGCCGGAGGGGGGTCCTCCCCAGCCAAAGGAACATCATGAATGTGTGCATTCCACTCCTCTAAACGCAACATGTATACGGGCACCATCCAAGATCGGCGCTGACCACCCATTTGCCGCATCACAAAACTACTAGGGACAAGCTTCAGACTCATGATCCAGGATTTGATAAGCACACTAGAGACTGAACCCCGAGGAGCGAACCACTGAATTAGTTAGCCAAATTGGGAAACAACTTTATCAACCCAGAAATTAGTTTGATAGTCTTGAGGAAAAGCTAGAATCAGAACCCAAATCCATTTTTTTCATTAACTATGGGTTATTTTTCCCTTAGATTTTTTAAAGTAACTCCTACCTTAGATTCATATTGAGTCATATGATTATGAATCTTTTTATCCAAGTTTTACATTAGCTCTACAGTAGCAACTTTATTTTCAATATCAAGCCTTCGCATCACATGTTCCAAAGTTAAGATTGTTTCATTAACCATGACTGGGGGTGAACCTACCAAATTTATCATAGCACTATAAGAGTCAAAGGTATGACTTCCTAAGAAAATTCCTCCCATAATGGTATCTAGAACATATCTATTCCATGGAGAAATACCCACATAAAAATAGCAAAGGAAAAAAGTAGTAGATTGCTTACAAATAGATCTATTTTGAGCATTGCAAATTCTATACGAAGCATCTTTTAAGTTTTCTCCCTCCCTTTGCTTAAAATTAAGAACTTCACTCTCGGTATTACTAGCGATAGTAGTAAGTCTAGCCATGAGTTTAAGCGATCTAACCACGAGCAAACAAAAAGCAAAGGAAAAGATGAACGAAAGAAGGGTGAATAAAAAGGCAAATCTTTTTGGTTTTTTCTGAAAATTGTTTTAGAAGTGGCAGAGAGGAAAACGTGAGGAAAATAGTAAATAATGTAAATGCAAGAGATGAGGTTGTGATGGGTACTTGGTAGGCTTGATGTAGACTTGCTATGTATCATCCTCGGCAACGACGCCAGAAATCCTTCTTGCTACTTCTTGAGCTTGCGTTGGTTTTCCCTTGAAGAGGAAAGGGTGATGCAACAAAGTAGATAAGTATTTCCCTCAGTTGTTGAGAGCCAAGGTATCAATCCAGTAGGAGGTACAAGAAAGGCCCCAATCTATGCACCTACACAAACAATCAAACACTTGCACCCAACGCTATAAAGGGGTTGTCAATCCCTTCACGGTTACTTGCAAGGATGAGATCTGATAGAGATAGATATAAAAGATTGGTAGAAGTAAAACTAAATAAAAGTAAATAAAATTGTACAAAGGTATTTTTGGTTTATATATCTGAAAATATAATATGGAAAATAGACCTGGGGGCCATAGGTTTCACTAGAGGCTTCTCTCTTGAAGGAAAATAATATGGTGGGTGAACAAATTACTGTTGAGCAATTGATAGAAAAGCGCATAGTTATGATGATATCCAAGGAAATTATTATGCATATAGGCATCACATCCGTATCAAGTAGACCGAAACGATTCTGCATCTACTACTATTACTCCACACATCGACCAACTCCTGCCTACATCTAGAGTATTAAGTTCATGAAGAACTGAGTAATGCATTAAGTAAGATGACATGATGTAGATGATAAACTCAAGCAATATGATGAAAACCCCATATTTTTAACCTTGATGGCAACAATACAAATACGTGCCTCGCAGCCCCTACTTTGTCACTGGGTGAGGACACCGCAAGATTGAACCCAAAACAAAGCACTTCTCCCATTGCAAGAATTACCAATCTAGTTGGCCAAACCAAACCAATAAGTCGAAGAGACTTGCAAAGATATGAAATCATGCATATAAGAATTCAGAGAAGATTCAAATAATATTCATAGATAATCTGATCATAAACCCACAATTCATCGGATCTCGACAGACACACCGCAAAAGAGTATTACATCAGATAGATCCCCATGAAGATCATGAAGAACATGGTATTGAAGAACATAGAGAGAGAGAGAGTACAAGCCATCTAGCTAATAGCTATGGACCCGAAGGTCTAAGGTGGACTACTCAACATCATCGGAAGGGCAATGGTATTGATGTAGATGCCCTGCGTGATCGAATCCCCCTCCGACAGATTACCGGAAAAGGCCCCAAGATGGGATCTCATGGGAATAGAGGCTTGCGGCGGTGGAAAAGTATTATCATGGCTACCTGTGGTATTCAGGAAATATTTCTGAATTTATAGGCAGAGAATTAGGATTGGAGGAGCTACGGGGGCCACAAGCCAGGGGGCGCCCCCAGGGGCATGCCTTGGTGGCTTGTGGCCCACCCATAGGTCTTCTGGCCTCTTCTCCAAGCCTCCTAGGTTCCTTCTGGTGCAATAAAAACCATAGTATAATTTGACTATGTTTGGACTCCGTTTGATATTCCTTTTCTGCAATACTCAAAAAACAAGAAAAAAATAGAAACTAGCATTGGGCACTAGGTTAATAGGTTAGTCCCAAAAATAATATAAAATAGCATATTAATGCATATAAAACATCCAAAATATATAATATAATAGCATGGATAAAAAAATTATAGATACGTTGGAGACGTATCAGTGCACATGTTGCCGGGTCTTCCTCACCGGCAAGGAGGCCTACCAGTGACTTGCTCTTTGCTTGATGTTGTCTTGAGTGCAGTATATTGCTGGCAAGGCTTGTCGGGCCGAAGGTTGCTGCCGTCTTGCACAAGGAAGGGTGCTAAAGGACCCATTCTTTAGTACACCAATGGGAGCCATGATACGTCTCCATCATATCTACTTTTCTTAACGCTTTTGCCCTTGTTTTGGACTCCAATTTGCATAATTTGAATGAAACTAACTCGGACTGACGCTATTTTCAGCACAACTGCCATGGTGTTGTTTTTGTGCAGAAATAAAGGTTCTTGGACTTGGACGAACTTTTTGGAGAATTATTTTAATATAAATAAAAAATATTTGAGCCAAGAACCACTAGAGGGGTGCCCCTAGGTGCCCATAAGACACTAGGGCGCGCCACCCCGTCCAGGCGCACCCTGGTGGGTTGTGGGGCCCTCGGGGCTCCGTTGACCCTAATTCCAACACTACAAATTCCTATTTTTGTAGAAAAAATAGGAGAGTAAGTTTTATCACTTTTGCCAAGACGCCTCCACCTCCCGTTCTTCATCGGGAGGCCAAATCTGGAGCCCATTTGGGGCTCCGGAGAGGGGAATCTTCGGTCTTCATCATCACCAACCCTCCTTCATCACCAATTCCATGTTGCTCCACACCGGGAGTGAGTAATTACTTTGTAGGCTCGCTGGTCAGTGAGGAGTTGGATGAGATTCATCAGGTAATCGAGTTAGATTTGTTAGGGCTTGATCCCGAGTATCCACTATGTTCTAAGATTGATATTGCTATGACTTTGCCATGCTTAATGCTTTTCAATCGGGCCCAAGTGCCATGATTTTAGATCTGAACCATTTATGCTATCACCATTATATCTAATTATGTATGTTCTTGATCCTATCTTGCCTGTCATATGCACCTATTACGTGTTATGATCCGTAAACCCCAAAGTGACAATAGTTGGGATACTTTCCAGTGATGACCATAGTTTGAGGAGTTCATGTATTCACTATGTGTTAATGCTTTGTTTTGATTCTCTATTAAAAGAGGCCTTAATATCCCTTAGTTTCCTTATGGACCCCGCTTCCACGGGAGGGTGGGACAAAAGATGTCATGCAAGTTCTTTTCCGTAAGCACGTGTGACTATTTACAAAACACATGCCTACATTGTATTTATGAACTGGAGCTAGTTATGTGTCGCCTAGGTTGTGATGTTTATATGGTGAATAACATCCAACGAATTCACTGATCCAATGCCTACGAGTTGTCCACATATTTTTCTTGCTAAGTTACTACTACTGTCGTCACTGTTACACTTGCTACAAAATATTTACTATCGCTATCACCGTTACTACTACTGTTACCACTGATATCAAACTATCATATTACTATGCGATCACTTGGGATTTATATCAATTTATCACTATGAAGAATCTGAAGGATACAATACCAATATCGTTCCCTCTATGATGAGGGGAGGAATGAATTTGCCATCACACTCTACACTTGATTCACCTTCTGTTATGAGTAGACTTGCAACACCACCACATGCTATTAATCTTGATATTTCACAAGTTATTGATGATGCTACTTCTGCTATAAATGATGCTTATGATGATTCTAGTACCTTGCCTGATGATACTTTGCCACTAGGTGAATTTCTAGAGGGACAAATTCCTAGAGCTAAAGAGAATGAAATTATTGAAACTAATGAAACTACTGAAATTGATGAATTCCTTGAAACTGAGAATTATGAAACACCTATTAGACCTAGCTCTCCTAGATTTTAATTATCTAACATACCTAAGGGTTATGTTATGGATGGAGAAGTATCTAGAGACATCCTTGCTTGTAAGGATAGAGGTGATCTTGAGAAATTATTATCCAAGTATAAAGAAAAGACATTGAATGTTAAAATGAAATGTGATCCTCAGTTTGTTACTTCACCCATCTTTGTTACCGATAAGGATTATGAATTCTCTATTGACCCAGAGTTAATTACTTTGGTTGAATCTGATCCTTTTCATAGCTATGAAACTAAAACTATAGTGGCACATCTCACTAAGTTGAATGATATAGCCACCCTTTTTGATCATCATGAGAAGATTCGCTACTACTATATTCTCAAATTATTTCTATTCTCATTAAAGGGTGATGCTAAGATATGGTACAATACTCTTGCTCCTGGTTGCGTGCATAGTCCCCAGGATATGATTTACTACTTCTCTGGAAAATATTTTGTTGCTCATAAGAAACAAGTTGCCTTACAGGAAATATTTAACTTTGTGAAAATGGAAGAAGAGAGTCTCCCACGAGCTTGCGAGGGGCTTATCGAATTGCTTAATGCTTTTCCTGATCATTCTCTTAATAAAAATGAAATACTTGATATCCTCTATAATGGACTAATTGATTCTTATAGGGACTTCCTAGATAGTTGTGCTGGTTGTGTTTTCAGGGAACGAACTGTTGAACAAGCTGAGGAACTATTGAATAATATATTTAAGAATTATGATGATTGTACTCGCCCTGAACCATCACCTAAACCCACTCCGAAGAAGAGGGGTATCTTATTTCTCAGTCCTCAGGATATGCAGGAGGCAAAGAAATGTATGAAGGAAAAAGGTATTAAAGCTAAGGATGTTAATAATTTACCACCTATTGAAGAAATACATGGCCTTGACACACCACCACCTCCACATGTGGTAGAGGTAAATTCTTTATTAAATTTTGATGAAGGTGTCATCCCTTACAATAAACATCCTAGTAATGCTTATATGAGTTTGACAACTACGTTAGGAAACAGGATCACTTCAATGCAAATGTTTCAAAACAATTGAAATATAATTCTGATATGATTGCTCGCTTGGGTGACTTGCTATTTAGAATCACTAATGATGTTAGAGGTGTAGGAAAACATGCCTCTATGGTTCTAACCCATTTAGAACAAGTTGCTAAATGTCAAAGAGAATTGCTTAATGAAATGAATAGTAATATGAATGATTTTGTTGTTAGAGTAGAAACTAAAGGAGGTAAAATGACTCAGGAACCACTTTATACCGAGGTACACCCTAAAAGAATTGAACAAGAGTCTCAAAGAATTAACACTGATGCACGTAGTCCTTCTAAAAAGAAATAGAAAAACAAAAATGATAGGACTTTGCATACCTCTAGTGAACCTGAGATAAAAAAACCTCTTGAAGATAATGATGTCTCCATTTCAGATGTTGAAACTCAATCTGATAATGAACATTCATCTAGTGATAATAATAATGATAATGATGATGTTCATATAGATACTCAACTGAACAATGATAAAGAACCAGATAATGATGTAGAACCTCTTGTTGATGTTGATAACCCACAACCTAAAAATAAACGATATGATAAAAGAGACTTTGTGGCTAGAAACATGGTAAAGAAAGAGAGCCACGGGTTCAGAAACCCATGCCTTTTCCACCTAAACCATCTAAGAAAAAAGATGATGAAGAAGTTGAATGCTTTGCTGAAATGATTAGGCCAGTATTTTTGCGTACCCGCTTACCTGATATCTTAAAGATGCCTCCTTATGCAAAATATATGAAAGACATCATCACTAATAAAACAAAGACACCTGAAGCTGAAATCTCCACCATGCATGCTAATTTTTCTTTTAAGGATTGAGTACCTTAAAAACATGGAGATCCTGGAATACCAACTATACCTTGCTCCATTAAAAGAAATTATGTCAAAACAGCTTGTGTGATTTGGGAGTTGGTGTTAGTGTTATTGCGGGATCACTAGAAGAGTATGTCTAGAGGAGGGTTAATAGACTAATAGCAGGAATTTAAAATCTACACAAGGTGCAAAGTTAAGTGTAGGCAGATTTTAGCATATATAGCAAGTCTAGCACACCCTACACATGCAAGTCATCGAGTATATCAGTGGAAAGTAAAGACATTGCACATGGAAGTAAGGAGTAGAGATAGGGAAATCAAACGCATGAAGGACACAAAGATTTTGCCCTTGGTTTCTATAGGTGGTGCTATCGTACGTCCAGGTGTATGGAGTCTTCAACCCACAGAGGGTAATGATCGCGAGAGTCCACGGAGGGCTACACCCTTAAGGGTCCGCGAAGTAGCAACCTTGATTATACCATGATGGCCTACGTCCATGGAGGACTAGCCTAATTCGGGGTAGATCTTCACAAAGTAGGCGATCTCCTTGCCCTTATAAACATGTTGGTTCACTCCACAACATGAAGTAGGAGGCTCCCAAGCGACACCTAACCAATCTAGGAGGCAACACCCTCCAAAAGGTAATAGGCTCGATAATGTCGATGAACTCCTTGCTCTTGTGCTTCAAGATGTTAGACTCCTAAACACACAATCACTCTCTTATAGATTTGGCTATGGTTAAAGAGATTGCTTGGGTGGAAAGCAACTTGGGGAGGCTATAGATCAAGGTTCATATGGTAGGAATGGAATGGCATGATCTCAACACATCAGTAGGTGGCTCTCTATCAGAAAATCATTAGGTGTGAGTGGGGAACTGTTCTGAGTGTTTCTCTAACGAGTGAGTGGCAATGGAGGGGTATATATAGGTATCTAAAAAATCCAACCGTTACACCTAATAAGTCAGACTCGATGACACCGATGTGTTAATCTTGGTGGTACCGAGTTGCGTCAAAGGTAGCAACTTGTGAATCTCGGTGAGAGCGATACATAAAACTCGGTTGCACCGATAAGGTGACCAACGGTCAGATTGCCAAACTCGGTGACGCCGATTCAACAAACTCAGTGGGATAGATTTTGTGAATTTGTGTAACACGAAGTTGGCAACCCAAACTCGGTGTCACCAAAGGAGAATCGGTTGCACCGAAAGGCTACCGTTTGGCTGAGTCTGTCTGAGGCTGAGAATCGGTGGCACCGAGTGGAAAGTGTTGGTTGCACGATTTTGGATATTTGGCTTTGGACATACTTTTTTTGAAGAGCTTTCCGAAAGATTTAACCCTACAGGGGTGCTCCAACTCATTCATCACAAATTAACCAAATCTACAGGAATAACCTCGACCACAGATCTCGTGACCGTCCTAGGCAATTCCAAACGAAATCTGACAGATCGAGATAGCCCAAAGAAGATCTGAGTTCCTCACGCAAGACATTCAAGACAGGTAAAACAAATCCAGCAAGGCCACCCGACGTGCCGACAATCCTGATAGGAGCCGCGTATCTCATTCTCAGGGCACAACCAGATGAGCAGTACATACGGTGACCGGATAGAAATCCCCCGAGTTGCCCCGGGTGGCCCCGCAAGTGGCTTTGTTTTGGACCAACACTCATGAGGACCACTGGCCCGGGGGTTGATTAAATTACCACGGGGTCTGGAAAGTCCCTATGCAAGTTTATTAGTTATTAGGCAAATGTAGTACCAAAGTTGGGCCTTGCCATACAAGTTTTATCCTAAAATGAAAAATCAAGGGGGTCCCCATAACAACCACGAGCATGTTAGGAGCGCTCATTTATGGAACATAACACTGGTTCACAAGTAACTAGGCGGCAAGAGTGGAACAAAACACCGAGCAAGAGGCCAAGCCTTCCACCATTTACCAAGTGTATATGTGCATTAAATTAAATAGCAATAATATTGTGATAACAAAAGAATGTCCATGTTGTCACATGGAAGTAATTGCACCTGCAACTAGAAACGCTATAAGAAGGGCTGAGCAAGCGGTAACATAGCCAAACAAAGGTTTGCTGGGATGTGCAGGGGTTAGAGGCTTTTCATGGCAATGTTGGTAGGCTTGACAAACAAGTGGTAGGTAGCGAGACATAACGATGGATGCGAGACAACTAGCTAGCAATGATAGTAGTGGTATCCAAGGAAATTTGTCATCTTGCCTGAGATCCCGCTTGGAATAAGAACGAATCCATGAAGAAGACAAGTCAACATAGTCGAACGAATCCTCACACTTCGAACTCTTTCGAAACTCTATCGAGAAGGAACAATTCGAAACAACAATCAACACACGATACACCAGAACATATGCACGACATGATGCACAAACCAATTTGATGCATGTCCATTTTATTATGCAAGGCATGAGAAAGCACACAACAAATACTACACAATAAGTGAAGCTCAATATGCAACAAATAGCATATTGACAAAACTCCGCATTCGAATTATTTAGTTCACTCTTGTTTAGGTACTCGTCAGCATTAAATGTTGTTAGACATGGGCATAGGTGAAGCATGAACAACTAGATCATCTAGGCATTTTAAATGGGGCCGGAAGCAACATATAGCATTTCCGAAACATCCCCATAAGCATAATATGACTTTGGTCCAGATCTGTCCTAACACAATTTTAGAGTTGTTAAACAGTAAAATAAATGTCACCATGAGATTCTACACATGTTTCTAGCCAAGTTATATATGTGGAACATTTTTATCGGAGCTACGGTTTTGTAGTTATGAAATAAATCATTTTCACATGGCAATTGCACAAATTAATGCAAACAGCAAGGTTAAATATTTTTAACATGTGCGAAAGTGGGATATTGTGAATCTACACGAAATTCTAAGCACTTTTCATATATTAAGTTTTTACATATGATGCACGATTGAAAATTTATTAAATTTATGAAATAGGGGGGTTTTCTGTAATTCTTAAAATCATTGGATAATGGTTAAATTCTCAGCACAGGGAAAAAAATACATCGGGCTAAATCTGGTGCGAGCTGGGCTAAACATGGATGAGCGTCATATAGAATACGATACCCCACGCGCTGGATAGGCAAACAGGGGGGCTCACCTAGTGGGCCTCGGCCCATGCGGTAGAGCAGCTCGTAGAGTGGGCCGGCGGAGGCGTTGGGCTACAGATCTGGGCCGGCCTGGGCCTGGCGGAGGCGTGGCCCACAGCGGGCGAGGCGGCCTCGCAACAGGCGCTCGAGCGTCCTCCTCCAGTGCTCCTCACGGGTAGGAGGCCATGGCGGCACCCTCTGCTCCGAGCGGCGGTGGGCTTGGCCGGAGGTCGACGGGGGCGCTCGAGGGTGGATCCGGTGAGGGGGTTGTGGGATCTAGGTGGAGGGGCCCATTCTGACGGCAGGGCAGCTCCCTAGGCGCCATGGAAGCTTCGGCCTAGAGGGAAGAGAGAAAAAGAGCTGGTGAGGAGAGGGAGAGAAGAAGGAGAGGGAGGATCACGGCGCAAGGGGTGGGAAGGGGTTGCCGGCGGTGTCTCGCCGGGGTTCCGGCGATGGTCGGTGGCGACGGGCGCGGGCTCGCCCGACGGGGAAGCGGGGCTGGGAGGCTCGGGAGGCAGAGGAGCTCAGGAGCGACTCAGCGTACGGGCGACAATGATTCGGGCTTGGGGCGGGCCTCCAGATGGGCCTCGGCGGGCCCTGCGGCTACGGGGAGGCTGCTGGCGGCGGCTGGGAGGAGGCTAGCGGCACGGATCCCGAAGAAGAGGGCTAGGGTTTCAAAATTGGATGGCTAGGGGTCTATTTATACTAATTAGGGCTAGGGTTAGGGTTTTTTGTCCGTTTTCGGACCTTCAGATCTCGACCTGACAATCCGGAAGCGGAGGGGCTATGTTGGGCTATGGAGAGGGGCTATGGTGGGCTATGGAGAGGGGCTAGGTGGAGATGAGAGGGAGGTTTGCGGCCCAGACACGAGGTTTTAAAACACCGAAAAATGCCCGACGAATAACCGATGACCGCACTGCTACGGTTGACCGTTCGGGGTATCAAACGACCTCGAAATGCAACGAAATTTGGCAGGTGGTCTAACTACACTATAATAAGACCGCACGCTAGGTTTTGACCCAATCCGAGAAAGCTTTATGCGTGCCACAAAAACAATATTTTTTATCGATGCCGTGGGCATGTGCATGTGTGGTTGCTCTCGAAACGGTGGACGACACGAATGGAGAGAACCGGTAGCTACGAACGGATGCAAGTTTTCAAAAATGAGTGATGATTCCATGCTAATGATGCGATGATGAATGCGACAACCAAACAAAACACAAACGAGAATGGAAAAAGAGGGGAATCTTCTGGAGCGTCGGTCCCGTGCTGTTACAACTCTCCTCCACTACACGAGGATCTCGTCCCAAGATGTACGAAAGAGAATGTGGAAGAGAAAGAGCAAGAGGTAAACTTAGTTGCTTCTTCGACAAATGGGTGAAAACAATGAAACATGAAGGTTGGAAAGAGATGAAGAACGGCAAAATTGATAAGATGGAAAGAAATTGAACGAGATACACCAAACTTCGGTTGAATTGGAATCAAAACTTCATAAGATGGAAGGATCATGAAAAATTTCACAGCACTCCAGTTAAATTAATAAGCAAGAAAGAACATGATCTTGATAAAACAAGATGATGGTTGAAAGAGAGCAACATGACAACGCCTCCGGAAGAAAAGAATAGAAACTAGATAATTGGAAAGGAAGGAATGGAGAAGAACATGACAACTTCTACCACCATTGAATTGAAAATATTGCTTGAACGGAGTTGATGGAGAATCAACAACGAAAAGAATAGCTTGCTATGGGCTTGTGGAAAACATCTCACAATTAAGAGGTGGCAACCTACCACAATAGAAACAATAGATTGCTTGAGAGCAACAAGATATGAAAAACTTCTTTCACCAAGAGGTGGAGGAGACACTTGAATCATTTATAACCCCATGATAGCAACAATCCTTAAGAAATGCCTTTGGTGAAATCCAATCCAAGATAACTCCGAGAAAGGAATGATGAGTTTACTTATCTTATTCTTGACAATTTACCTTCGAGACTCCTCATAATCAAGAATTTAATAACACCATCTCAAAAGACACTAGAGAAGGAATTGAACTTAGAAATCCAAGATAAAGAACACTTCAGCAACTCCAACAAGAATCTTGAAGAACACTTCGAGAAGAATTACATCCTTAACAAACCACCATGAAGGACCTCTTGGCGAACACCGGTATGAAAGGACGATAAAAAGAATGTGGTTGAAAATAATAGATTATGATGTTGCAAAGATTTAGATGAAGATTCGCGAATAGATGCTTGAGAAAAACATGGAACTCTAGAAAGAAAAGATAAGCAACTTAGAATTGAGAATTGATACCATGAACAACTCCGGAAAAAGGATTGAAATCACCTTGATGAAACTAGAATAAGGATTATGTTATGCTTATCCTTCATCAAGTTAAATTGATCACAAGCAACGGATTTCGCACAACACTTATTCTTCTTGCAAAGAACTGAAGAGAGAGAGATAGATCACAAACTTGAAGAAGTCTTGCACAAGAACACCGGTAAGAATTCACAACGTTGATGATCCTATGATTGAACGAAGATACATGGGAACGAAGAGATCATGATCCACCTAATAGAAGATTTGAATGAAGCACCGGAATAATTGAGAGACGAACGAAGTGACAACAATTGAGAAGAATTTGAGAATGAAGTTGAAAGCTGAGAACGAGGAAATCTTCAGAAATGATGCCCTTCGGCGGATCGAGAAATGAAAACAACTTTGAATGCACCGGATAGATGTGGGAGAAATTTCTCATAATCAAAAGCAATTTGAGATGATAGCAACAAGCTGAAACTGTGAATCTTTGGAAGAACGAACAACGATTTAAGAGAAACTCTCCTTCGGTCTTCAATGCTGAGAATGATGAAGAGAAACAACACCATGAATTACTGAGACACTCCGGAACAATGAATAAAGAAAAGGTTGAGCCAATGATGAAAATAATTTGAAGTGATCATGGAGAAGGAATATGACTGATGAAAATCATTCTCATATCATATGAAAAGAACTTGAGGACATCTCCGGGATTAGAAGAGTCCGGTAAGATCCCGGGGACAAACCTGTGGGTTATGGGCCCACTGAAAGGAAACCAACATTGAAATGATTGTTTAGAAAGAGAGATTGCACCAGTACAATTTAAGAACTTGATGAGGTGAGAACCTTGAAATAATTTGAAAGGATTGAAAGAAAACATGAATCTTCTGAGATATCATGAGCACTCTGGATAGAACAAAGAGAGACAAATAAACAAGAGAGGCTTGGAAAAGAAATACCAACATGGAAACCATTGAAGGAATGAGAAAGGATATGATGAACATTGAGAGCTTGAATTGAATCCACCTAAGAATAATAACAATGAGAACAAGGAATATGAGGATAGATCTTGAAACTGAAACTCCTGAGAGTCTTCACAAGGGATCATCCCAACAATACAACAGAAAAGATAGCGGAAGCATCACATGAATATAAAAGGCACTTGGATGAGAATTTAATCATTGAAGAAAAAGGGAGGGAGGGTGGGGAAAACAAAGAAAACTTGGAACAGATGGAATGAACTCCGGGAAAGAATAAGAGGATTGATCTTGCAATATTGAAGAGGATAGATCTATCTTGAAGAGAAGCACCCCTGATAAAAAGAATTGATATGACAACCTGATTGAGCAAAAGAATTAGGATTCCCAAAGAATATGAGAACACATCTTACAAAATATAAAATCACCACTTGACATCGAAGCAACTTGAATTACCATATACAAAACAAAACAAAGGATGAGGCTTAAGAAACAAGCCAAAAACAAATGCATAACAGAGATTCTGCTTGATATTTTCGTGGTAAGGTTCGAACGGGCTTGATCGTACATTGGATTGTCATATTGAAATGACGCTCGAATATGCTCCTTGGGCGTAGCGAACTACAAGGCTTGACAAAGCATAAATCGAGACTGTCCTCAATGTTGTCAGAATCGCGATTCTGAATCGGATCTTAACTTCGTTGCTAGGATTGTGAATCATAGAATCGTAACTATCAGGATCGTAGAAACTTAGATTCTATGAGGAAAATCGTAGAATCGGAGGGGCTAAATTGGATCGTAAGATCGTAAGATTCTAAGACTTGAGTCGCGATTCTGACAACTTTGACTGTCCTCTGTAAGAAAGACCATGAACAAACGAATCACTAGATGCCGAACCCCAACCTCACATCATGATTTGTTGGAAGATAGCCTATGTAACTACTTGAATTCCACCTAAGAACTCCTAAAACTTTCTTGGTTATGCAATTGGGTGTTGGGGATACAAGGAGGAAAATATCTCACACAACTAACAAGCCCTACACCCCAAATGTATCCATCCTTCAACACATAACCAAAGCCTTCAAACCCTCGAAAACACAACGATACTAAGAATGGCAGTACATCCGAACTCTCTCCACCAGTACTGGGGATGCCGGACTCCTCTCGCCACTACTAGTATTGAAGCAATTTCGAACATCCTCCATCCTAAGATACTAAGGAAACTAAACGATAACTATGTGCCAAGAATCCCCTGGAGCTCAACTCCTCGGAAGAAATCAAGTCAGACAGGAGGCACCAAGACAGAACTCTGTCACATCGGCATCATATAGTTTCCAAAATACCCACGTGGTCCTAAAAATTTTTGAGTGAGAAGAGGGTAGAACCAAAATTCCTAAGTCTTAATTCCGCACCAAAGTATAGAAGAGGAGTAAAAAGAATCCTACTCTCCGATATAACTAGACTCAAAATAGTTTTTCTCTAGACTCAACTCGGCCAAGTTCGATCAATCAAGGGGGCTCCTAGGTCGGTACAAGCTCTCATACCAACTTGTCACACCCAAGATGCGATCCTATCCTTATTTTGGCACGAGGACCTCGACAGGGATAGAAGTGCATCTCATCGTGTCGCAAGAATGGATATCATTACAAGTACATGTACAGAAGAGATGAGTATATGGAATTGGCTTACACTTGCCACAAGGTACATCAATATCACATCAATACAACAACATACTCAAACATCATACATAAGAGCAGGGTCCGACTACGGACGAAACCAAATGATAAAATGACATCCATCATTGCCATCGCAGGCTGCCGCCTGGAATCCATCCTAGATTGATGAAGGAGAAGAAGAACTCCAAATCAAAATAAGCATCACGTTCACGTCAAATCATCGCATTACCTGTACCTGCAACTGTTGTTGTAGTAATTTGTGAGCCACAGGGGCTCAACAATCTCATTTCCAAGGGTATCAAGACTATTAAATCTTAATGGGTGAGGTATGGTTAAGTGGTGAGGCTGCATGAAGCGACTAAGCATTTATTTGAGTGGCTAACTTACGAATACAGAAAGTAAAGTATGGTGGCTATGCATAACGGACGTGAACTAGTAATGATCACTAACTGACCCTGAATCCCTACTTACGTCAATCATAACCCCACCATGTTCTCTCCCGGATAAGGACTCACGAGAAGAGACAGTCATGGTTACACACACAGTTGGTGTATTTTATTAGAGTTTACTTCAAGTTTTCTATGACCGCGTGTTAAACAAAGTATCCAAGTTTTCCACATAACCACGGGCACGACTTTCCAAAAGATCTAACCCTGCAGGGGTGCTCCAACACATCCATCACAAATTAACCACACGCTGTAGGAATAACCTCGACCATGGATCTCGTGACCATCCTAGGCAATTCCAAAGGAAACCCGACACCTCAAGATAGCCCGAAGAAGATCAGAGTTCCTCACACAAGACATTCGAGAAAGGTAAAAAAATCTAGCAAGGCCGCCCGACGTGCCGACAATCCCGATAGGAGCCGCGTATCTCGTTCTCAGGGCACAACTGGATGAGCAGTACATACGGTGGCCGGATAGAAATCCCCCGACTTGCCCCGGGTGGCCCCACAAGTGGCTCTGTTTTGGATCAACACTCATGAGGAGCACTGGCCCAGGGGTTGATTAAATTATCCACGGGGTCCGAAAAGTCCCTATGCAAGTTTATTAGTTATTCGGCAAATGTAGTACCAAAGTTGGGCCTTGCCAGACAAGTTTTATCCTAAAACAAAAATCAAGGGGGTCCCCATAACAACCCCGAGCATGTCAGGAGTGCTCATTTATGGAACATAACACCGGTTCACAAGTAACTAGGCGGCAAGAGTGGAACAAAACACTGAGCAAAAGGCCAAGCTTTCCACCCTTTACCAAGTGTATATGTGCATTAAATTAAATAGCAATAATATCGCAATAACAAAAGAATGACCATGTTATCACATGGAAGCAATTGCACCTGCAGCTAGAAACGCTATAAGAAGGGCTGAGCAAGCGGTAACATAGACAAGAAATGGTTTGCTGGGATGTGGAGGGGTTATAGGCTTTTCATGGCAATGTTGGGAGTCTTGACAAACAAGTGGTAGGTAGCGAGACATAACAATGGAAGCGAGACAACTAGCATAGCAATGATAGTAGTGGTATCCAGGGAAATGTGTCATCTTGCCTGAGATCCCGCTTGGAAGAAGAACAAATCCATGAAGAAGACGAGCCAACGTACTCCAACGAATCCTCACACTCCGAACGCTTTTGGAACTCTATCGAGAAGGAACAATCCGAAACAACAATCAACACACGATACACCACAACATATGCATGACATGATGCGCAAACCAATATGATGCATGTCCATTTTATTATGCAAGGCGTGAGAAAGCACACAACAAATACTAAACATTAAGTGAATCCTAATATGTAATGAATTGCATATTGATGAAACTCCGCATTCGAATTATTTAGTGCACTCTCGTTTAGGTACTCGTCAGCATTGAATGTTGTTAGACATGGCAAGAGGTGAAGCACGAACAACTATATCATCTAGGCATTTTAAATGGGACCGGAAGCAACATATAGCATTTCCGAAACATCCCCATAAGCATAATATGAATTTGGTCCAGATCTGTCATAACACAATTTTAGAGTTGTTAAGCAGTAAAATAAATGTCACCATGAGATTCTACACATTTTTCTAGCCAAGTAACATATGTGGAACATTTTTATCGGAGCTACGGTTTTGTAGTTATGAAATAAATCATTTTCACATGGCAATTATGTAAATTAATTCAAACAGCAAGGTTAAACATTTTAAACATGTGTGAAAGTTGGATATTGTGAATCTACAAGAAATTCTAAGCACTTTTCATATATTAAGTTTTTACATGTGATGCACGGTTGAAAAGTTATTAAATATACAAAATAGGGGGTTTTCTGTAATTCTGAAAATCATTGGATAATGGTTAAATTCTCATCGCAAGGAAAAAAAATACATCGGGCCGAATCTGGTGCGAGCTGGGCTAAACATGGATGAGCGTCATATAGAATACGGCTCCCCGGGCGCTGGATAGGCGAACTAGGGGCTCACCTAGTGGGCCTCGGCCCATGTGGTAGAGCAGCTGGCAGAGCAGGCCAGCAGAGGCGCTGCGCTGCAGATCTGGGTTGGCCTAGGCCTGGGGGAGGCGCGACCCATAGCGGGCGAGGCGGCCTCACAGCGGGCGCTCGAGCATCCTCCTCCCGTGCTCCTCACGGGCAGGAGGCCATGGCGACGCCCTCTGCTCCGAGCGGCGGTGGGCTTGGGCGGAGGATGATAGGGCTGCTGGAGGGAGGATCCGGCGAGGGGGCTCCAGGATCTGGCCACAGGGGCCCATTCCGAGGCGGGGCACCTCCCTAGGCGCCATGGAAGCTTCGACCTACAGGGAAGAGAGAGAGCCGGTGAGGAGAGGGAGAGAAGAAGGAGAGGGAGGAGCACGAGGCAAGGGGCGGTAGGGTTTGCCGGCGGCGGCTCCTCGGGGCTCCGGCGACGGTCGGCGGCAACGGGCGCGGGCTCGCTCGACGGGAAAGCGGGGCTGGGAGGCTCGGGAGGCAGAGGAGCTCGGGAGCGGCTCGACGTATGGGCGGCAGTGATTCGGCCTTGGGGCGGGCCTCCAGATGGGCCTCGGTGGGCCTGCGACTGCGGGGAGGCTGCTGGCGGCGGCTGGGACGAGGCTAGCGACGCGGATCCCGAGGAAGAGGGCTAGGGTTTCAAAATTGGACGGCTAGGGGTCTATTTATACTAACTAGGGCTAGGGTTAGGGGTTTTTGTCCGTTTTTGGACCTTCGGAGCTCGATCTGATGGTTTGGAAGCGGAGGGGCTATGGTGGGTTGTGGAGAGGGGCTAGGTGGAGATGAGAGGGAGGTTTGCGGCCCGGACACGAGGTTTTAAAACACCGAAAAACGTCCGACGAATAACAGATGACCGCACTGCTACGGTTGACCGTTCGGGTATCAAACGACCTCGGAATGTGACGAAATTTGGCAAGAGGTCTACCTACATTATAATAAGACCGCATGCCAGGTTTCGACCCAATCCGCGAAAGTTTTATGCGTGCCTCAAAAACAATATTTTTTATCGATGTCGCGGGTGCGTGCATGTGTGGTTGGTCTCGAAACGATCGACGACACGAACGGAGAGAACCGGCAGCTACGAACAGATGCAACTTTTCGAAAACAAGTGATGATGCCATGCAGATGATGCAAATGATGCGATGATGAATGCGACAACCAAACAAAACACAGACGGGAATGGAAAAAGAGGGGAATCTACTGGAGCGTTGGTCCCAGGCTGTTACACTATATGTTGTCATGAATTATCAAAACCACCAAGGGAGCACATTGTGCTTTCAATCTCTCCCTTTTTGGTAATTGATGACAACATACATTCAAAGCTTCAAATAAAGGTATGCATGTATGTAATGAAGACTTTGAGAAACACATGACTTAGACTTGCTCCCCCTAAATGTGTGCAATCCCTTTAAAGGATAGTTGCTTTGGAATGCATGGACACACATGTAGTAGAAGGGATATGATAAGTCATGTGTATCTTGGCTATATGCATCAAATGTATATGAATGAGGTGTATCCTTGTTCAAGGCTTCACTGTTGCAAAAAATATCTGCAAGAAGCAAGAGATCATCTTGATCAGAGATATGATGCATATACTTACCTTGAGTTCTTGAGCATTCTAGTGGTAGAGATAAACTTGAGAAAACAATGTTAGGAAACACAAGAATATTCTACCAATCAAAAAGCAATAGAACTCAAAAGTACTAAGATGTGGAGAACATATAGAAGGTAGTATTCCTAAAGATTGATATGTCTCCAAGATCATTTAGAAGTTTCTCCCCTTTAGATATGAAAATGGTAGAACATCCTCTCCCCCTGAATCTTAGCATGTAGATATTGGGATTGGATAGGGTGAGAAAATTCTAACATGATTAGTCAAATGAAATGAACACATCTTTCTACCAGTTTTTGGTAATTGATGACAACATACAATCAAAGCTTAAAATAAAGATATGCATGTATATAATGAAGACTTTGGGAGACACATGAGTTAGACTTTCTCCCCCTAAATATGTGCAATCCCTTTAAAGGATAGTTGCTTTGGAATGCATGGACACACATGTAGTAGAAGGGATATGATAAGTCATGTGTATCTTGGCCATATGCATCAAATGTATATGAATGAGGTGTATCCTTGTTCAAGGCTTCACTCTTGCATGTGTAAGAAGCAAGAGATCATCTTGATCAAAGATATGATGCATTTACTTACCTTGAGTTCTTGAGCATTCTAGTAGTAGAGATAAACTTGAGAAAATAATGTTAGGAAACACAAGAATATTCTACTAATCAAAAAGCAATAGAACTCAAAAGTAATAAGATGTGGAGAACATATAGAAGGTAGTATTCCTAAAGATTGATATGTCTCCAAGATCATTTAGAAGTTTCTCCCCTTTAGATATGAAAATGGTAGGACATCCTCTCCCCCTGAATCTTAGCATGTAGATATTGGGAGTGGATAGGTTGAGAAAATTCTAACATGAGTAGTCAAATGAAATGAACAAATCTTTCTCCAAAGCATATTGTCTCCCCTACTTTGGTATTCTCCCCTTGTTTATGTAGGTATAAACTTTGACATTTTCCTCTCCCCTAAATTATATCTCCCCCTTTGCATAAGCATGTATCTCCCTCTTTAGCTTTGAAGATTTGTATATTTCTCACCCTTTGGCATTAATTTCCAAAAAGTTTAGATATAGGGTCAGATACAGGGATCATTGATTAAGAAGGGATCCTTGAGAACAAGGGTCATAGAATGTAGGATTCATAAAATGAGAACAAACGAGGGAATGTGTGGAACTTCTCCTCCTTTGAGTTAGGGATCCTTGAATGTATTTCTCCCCCTTCCAATTTTTTTAAATAAAAAGGGGTCATCGAAGAGTTAAGAAACCACAGAAGGAACACAAAGTTTTACAAAAACAAACACAGACTGAATTATGATAGAAAGTCGATGGCTCCGAGACAAATTTGTCGGTGGTACCGATATGATGTTATGCAACTCATCTATTGTATCGGTAGAACCGAGTCCTTTGTATCGAAGGCTCCGAGGCATAAAACAGAAACTTGGCAAATGTATGTAAAGATTTGAACAAAATGTCAAAATCAATTTGTAACAGAAAATCAACTAGAGAATAAGAGTAAAAAAATTGTAAATTACGGGATACCAATTGCGGGTAATTTACAAAGAGGTATCAACTAGAAAAGATGTGAATGGTTCTATGAAATTGTGCAATAGAGAATGAACCAACCAAGATCTTAACTAGATGATGGGCGGTGACTAGGTCACCTATATTGGAGTATATTGACTTAGGAGCCAAGCAAGAATACTTGATCATAGGTCATACTCATCGTTAAGCTCAAAATGGGGTTACCATTTTTGATTAAGCATTTTAATGTATTAACATCTCTTCAGTTGCTTTATCTCATGACTTGGACTAAAGCTCTATCAAGAATATGAGTACATACCTTTGAGTGATGTTGTTGATGTAGCTTGTAGGTGAACTTGATGAGGATGCTCGAAGTTGATGAAGATCATCTTGAGTTGGGAGCAATCCTTGTTGTTTTCGTTCACTTTTCACCTACATAGGTTAGTCACGTGGGAAAGAACAGGATATATTCAAATGACATAATACCAATTGAGATTTAGAAATTTAGGAATATATGTCAAGGATATGTTTTGTTATCTTATTCCTTCCATCATCAAAGCGAGGTTGTCGATACTTGATCATGACAAGATTGCATAGGATATGAGTTGATGGCAATCTTGTGGAGTGTTGTTCTTCCAAGTACCTACAAAAGGGTTAGATGCAAGACAAGGGAGCATAGAATTCCAAGATATGATATTCAAGGTAATATTAGCATGGAATAGACAATAAAGCTCATCCCCGTGCAAACATCCGAGTGAGCTTAGCTCAAGTTTGAAGCTTCAATGATGTTCAACTCACTACTCAAATGACAAAACACTTTTCATCAAGTGGCTTAGTAAAGATATGGGTCAATTGCTTGTTAGTATGAACAAGCTTAAGATTAATATCTCCTTTGGCAACATGATCACGAATGAAATGATGTCGGACTTGAATATGCTTGGTTCGAGAATGTTGCACATGATTATGACCAATCTTAATAGCACTTTCATTGTCACAAAGTAATGGCACATTTTAAACATAGATTCCATAATCTTTAAGCGTTTGTGTCATCCATAATAATTGCGCACAACATGATCCAGCAGAAATATATTCCTCTTCGGTAGTAGATAGAGATACCGAGTTTTGTTTCTTGCAAGACCAAGACACAATAGATCTGCCAAGAAATTGAAATGTACCCGAGGTGGATTTTCTACCAACCTTGTCACCGGCATAGTCCGGGTCGGAGTAGACAACAAGATTAAAAGAAGATCCCTTGGGATACCAAATGCCAAAGTTTGGTGTATGTATCAATTATCTCACAATGCGTTTCACAGCCTTAAGATGACATTCTTTGGGTGTAGCTTGATATCTAGCACACATGCAAACACTAAGCATAATATCTGGACGGGAGGCACATAAATATAGCAATGAACCAATCATTGATCGATAAACCTTTTGATCAACCGGTTCGCCCTCCTTAGTAAGATCATCGTGTCCGCTAGTGGGCATGGGAGTTTTCATACCTTTGCACTCCTGCATGTTGAACTTCTTTATAAAGTCCTTGGTGTACTTTTTTTGAGAGATGAATGTACCTTCTCTCGTTTGCTTGATTTGTATACCAAGAAAGAATTTCAGCTCACACATCATAGACATCTCATACTTCTCTGACATCAACCTTCCAAACTTCTGACTAAATTGTGGGTTAGTAGATCCAAAGATAATATCATCCACATAAATTTGGCACACAAATAATTCACCATTAACTCTCTTTGTGAATAAGGTTGTGTCAATTGTACCAATTTCAAATCCCTTTTCAATAAGAAACTTCGTTAGGCATTTGTACCAAGCACGAGCAGCTTGCTTAAGACCATATAAAGCTTTGAGAAGTTTGTAAACGTGGTCAGGTTTATTAGGATTTACAAAACCAGGTGGTTTCTTAACAAAGACCTCTCTTCAATCTCACCATTTAAAAAAGCACTCTTAATATCCATTTGGTAAAGCGTGATATCATGGTTATGAGCATAAGCAATTAGAATTCGAATGGCTTCTAATCTAGCAACGGGGTTGTAGGTCTCATCGTAGTCCATACCTTCCATAGGGATACGACCGCATCTCGTCATGTTGCAAGAATGGATATCATTACAAGTACATGTACAGAAGAGATGAGTATATGGAATTGGCTTACACTCGCCACAAGCTACATCAAGATCACATCAATACAACAACATATTCAAACATCATACAAAAGAGCAGGGTCCCACTACGGACTAAAACAAACGACAAAATGACATCCACCCTTGCTATCCTAGGTTGCCGCCTGGAACCCATCCTAGATCGGTGAAGAAGAAGAAGAGAACTCCAAATCAAAAAAGCATCATGCTCACGTCAAATCATCGCATTACCTGTACCTACAACTGTTGTTGTAGTAATATGTGAACCACATGGACTCAACAATCTCATTTCCAAGGGTATCAAGACTATTAAAGCTTAATGGGTGAGGTATGGTTAAGTCGTGAGACTGCATCAAGCGACTAAGCATGTATTTGAGTGGCTAAATTATGAATACATAAAGTAAAGTATGGTGGTCTACGAATAACGGACGTGAGCTAGTAACGATCACTAAGTGATCCTGAACACCTACTTATGTCAAACATAACCCCACCATGTTCTCTCCCGGATAAGGACTCACGAGAAGAGATAGTCACGGTTACGCACACAGTTGGTGTATTTTATTAGAGTTTACTTCAACTTTGCTATGACCGGGTGTTAAACAAAGTTTCCAAGTTTGCCACATAACCGCGGGCACGGCTTTCCGAAAGATTTAACCCTGCAGGGGTGCTCCAACTCATCCATCACAAATTAACCACACACAGCGGGAATAACCTCGACCACGGGTTTCGTGATCTTACTAGGTAATTCCACAGGAAATCCGCCACCTTGATATAGCCCGAAGAAAAAAATTGGAATTCCTCACTCGAGATGTTCGAGAAAGGTAAAACAAATCCAGTAAGGCCTCCCGGTGAGTCAGATCCGCATCTAGAGCCGTGCGCTCTCTATCCACGGGCATCATCCGTCTATGCTAAGTGGACGGTAGCCTGAAAATGCCTCGAGTTGCCCCGAGGTGGCACCGCCGACTGCTAGGTAGGTGGACCAACGCTCATGAGGAGCACTGGCCCGGTTTGTTGATTAATTATCCACGGGCTCCGGAAAGTCCCTATGCAAGTTTTATTAGATTGGCAAATGGTAAAACCAATGTTGGGCCTTGCGAGATAAGTTTTATCCCAAACGAAAATCAAGGGGGTCCCCATAACAACCCCGAGCATGTTAGGAGTGCTCAATTATGGAACATAACACCGGTTCACAAGTAACTAGGGCGGCAAGAATGGAACAAAACACTAAGCAAAAGGCCAAGCCTTCCACCCATTACCAAGTGTATATGTGCATTAAATTAAATAGCAATAATATTGTGATAACAAAAGAATGACCATATTATCACATGGAAGCAATTGCACCTACAGCTAGAAACGCTATAAGAAGGGCTGAGCAGGTGGTAACATAGCCAAGAAAAGGTTTGCTGGGATGTGGAGGGGTTAGAGGCTTTTCATGGCAATGTTGGGAGGCTTGACAAACAAGTGGTAGGTAGCGAGACATAACAATGGAAGCGAGACAACTAGCATAGCAATGATAGTAGTGGTATCCAGGGAAATGTGTCATCTTGCCTGAGATCCCGCTTGGAAGAAGAATGGATCCATGAAGAAGACGAGCCAACGTAGTCGAACGAATCCTCGCACTCCGAACACTTTCAGAACTCTATCGAGAAGGAACAATCCGAAACAACAATAAACAGACGATACACCACAACATATGCATGACATGATGCACAAACCAATATGATGCATGTCCATTTTATTATGCAACGCATGGCATGGCATGGCAAGCACAACAAACAACTACTACATATTAAGTGAAGTTCAATATGAATGAGTTGCATATTGACAAAGCTCCACATTCGAATTGTTTAGTTCACTCCCGTTTAGGTACTCATCAATATTAAATGTTGTTAGACACGGCAAACGGTGAAGCACAAACAACTACAACATCTAGGCATCTTAAATGAGGCCGGAAACCACATATAGTATTTTCGAAACATCCTCATAAGCATAATATGAATTTGGTGCAGATCTGTCCTAACGCAGTTTTATATTTATTAAACATGGAAATAAAGTGGGGCATGATATTCTACATGTTTTTCTAGTCAAGTTACATATATGAAACATTTGAATCGGGGCTACGGTTTAAAAGTTATTAAACAATTCATTTTAGCATGGCATTTACGCAAATACATGATAACAGCAAGTTAACCATTTTAAACACATGTCAGAGCTGGATATTGTGAATGTACACGAAATTCTAGTCATTTTATATATGTAAAGTTTTTACATACAATGCACGGTGAAAAGTTATTAAATGCATGAATATCAAGGGTTTTTCTGCAATTCTGAAAATCATTGGATAATGGTTAAATTCTCAGCGTAGGGAAAAAACATACCGGGCCAAAACTGTTGGGCTCTCACCAACATGGCCATGGGATGAAGGGGAGGCGCCTTGGGCCTCGGCGAGGCACTGGGCCACGAGCGCAGGGGCGAGGCCGGTCAACGAGGGCAGGAACGAGCGGGTGCTCGTCCTCCCGTCCACGAGGCAGTGATGCGCGGGATAGCGCCGACAGGGAAGGGACTTGCGCGGCGGGCAAGGAAACAGCCAGCAACACCGGCTCTGCTCCGGATCTGGTCAAGGACGGCGGGACGACACGGCTTCGGCACTGTAGGGAGCTCCTGATGCGGTCATCCATGGAGGTCTTGGGGAGGCGAGGACCAGGGCCAGGCATGGTCATGGTGGAGGTCAGTGGCGACGGGGCTCGGCTCCGGTGAGCTCCCGGCTGGCGTGGTGGATTGGGGCGGGCGGTGAGGCAACGGAGCTTTGGCGCGGCGGCGGGGTTCGATGGACTTTGCAGCTTGGGCGCCATGCACAAGCTCGCGGCGGTGGCTGGTGTGTCCTGGCCCAGATGGGATCGGCGGGCCCCGATCTGGGCTCACGGGCCCGACGGCTAGGAGGTGGGAGGCGCAGGGCAAGGTGGCGACGGCTGGTTGACTGGACATGGAATTCAAGGCTAAGCCTAGGGTTTTCCAGATTAGGCAGGGATGGGATTATATAGGGAAGGAGGGCTAGGTCAGGGGGGGTTAGCCTGTTTTCAGGCCCTCCGATCACGATCGGTCGGCTCCGATCGTGGGGGTTAGACTAGGATGGGCTAGTGGGCTGTGTAGAGGGTGTTGGGGAACGTAGTAGTAAATCAAATTTTTTCCTATGTGTCACCAAGATCAATCTATGGAGAAACCAGCAACGAGCAAAGGGGGAGTGCATCTTCATACCTTTGAAGATCGCAAAGCGGAAGCGTTACAGAACGCGGTTGGTGGAGTCGTACTCGCAGCGATTCAGATCGCGGTTGATTCCGATCTAAGCGCCGAACAATGGCGCCTTCGCGTTCAACATACGTGCAGCCCGGTGACGTCTCCTACGCCTTGATCCAACAAGGAGGAAGTAGAGGTTGAGGGAGAGCTCCGGCAGCACGACGGCGTGGTGACAGTGGAGCTGCGTGGTACTCCGACAGGGCTTCACCAAGCACTACACAGGACAAGGAGGAGGAGAGGTAGGTCTACGCCGACACAGAGAGAGAGAGAGATGTGTGTCTCCACAGCCCCGAAACCCTCCACTATATATAGGGGAGAGGGAGGAGGGTGCGCACCTCTAGGGTTCCCACCCTAGGGCATGCGGCAGCCCTAGATGGCTAGGAGGGCCGACGGCCAAGGTGGGAGAGAGGGGGCGCGCCCTAGGGTGGGCCTAGGGCCCATCTACGCCTAGGGTTTGCCTCCTATCCTCCTTTGCTGCCCCTTGGGCCTGGTGGGAGGTGCACCAGCCCACCTAGGGGATGGTTCCCTCCCACTCTTGGCCCATGTAGCCTACCGGGGCCGGTGGCCCCTCCCGGTGGACCCCCGGAACCCTTCCGATGGTCCCGGTACATTACCGGTGATGCCCGGAACACTTCCGGCGACCAAATCCTCACTTCCTATATATGAATCTTTACCTCCAAACCATTTTGGAACTCCTCGTGACGTCCGGGATCTCATCCGGGACTCCGAACAACCTTCGGTAACCACATACACAATTCCCCTATAACCCTAGCGTCATCGAACCTTAAGTGTGTAGACCCTACGGATTCGGGAGGCATGTAGACATGACCGAGACACCTCTCCGGTAAATAACCAATAGCGGGATTTGGATACCCATATTGGCTCCCACATGTTCCATGATGATCTCATCGGATGAACCATGATGTCGGGGATTCAACTAATCCCGTATACAATTCCCTTTGTCCATCGGTATGTTACTTGCCCGAGATTCGATCATTGGTATCCCTATACCTTGTTCAATCTCATTGCCGGCAAGTATCTTTACTCGTTCCATAACACATGATCATGTGACTAACTACGTAGTCACATTGAGCTCATTATGATGATGTATCACCGAGTGGGCCCAGAGATACCTCTCCGACACACGGAGTGACAAATCCCAGTCTTGATTCGTGCCAACCCAACAGACACTTTCAGGGATACCCGTAGTGTACCTTTATAGCCACCCAGTTACGTTGTGACGTTTGGCACACCCAAAGTACTCCTATGGTATCTGGGAGTTTCACAATCTCATGGTCTAAGGAAATGATACTTGACATTAGAAAAGCTTTAGCAGACAAACTACACGATCTTGTGCTATGCTTAGGATTGGGTGTTGTTCATCACATCATTCTCCTAATGATGTGATCCCGTTATCAACGACATCCAATGTCCATGGTCATGAAACCGTGACCATCTATTGATCAATAAGCTAGCCAACTAGAGACTCACTAGGGACACGTTGTGGTCTATGTATTCACACATGTATTACGGTTTCCGGTTAATACAATTATAGCATGAACAATAGACAATTACCATGAACAAGGAAATATAATAATCGCTATATTATTGCCTCTAGGGCATATTTCTAACAGTCTCCCACTTGCACTAGAGTCAATAATCTAGTTACATTGTGATGTATCGAACACCGATAGAGTTCTGGTGTTGATCATGTTTTGCTCGTGAGAGAGGTTTAGTCAACGGATCTGCGACATTCCAATCTGTATGTACTTTACAAATGTCTATATCTCCATCCTGGACATATCCACAAATGGAGTTGAAGCGGCGCTTGATGTGTCTTGTCCTCTTGTGAAACCTGGCTCCTTGGAAAGGGCAATAGCTCCAGTGTTGTCACACAGTAGAGTCATCGGGCCCGACGCATTGGGAAGCACTCCTAGGTCGGTGATGAACTCCTTCATCCAGACTCCTTCTCGTGCTGCTTCCAAAGCAGCTATGTACTCTGCTTCACATGTAGATGCTACCATGACGCTTTGCTTGCTGCTGCACCACCTGACTGCCCCTCTATTTAAAATATACACGTATCCGGTTTGTGACTTGGAGTCATCCGGATCTGTGTCGAAGCTAGCATCGACGTAAACCTTTATGACGAGCTCTTCGGCACCTCCATATACGAGAAACCTGTCCTTGGTCCTTTTCAGGTACTTCAGGATATTCTTGACCGCTGTCCAGTGTTCCTCTCCAGGATCACTTTGGTACCTCCCTACCAAACTTATGGCAAGGTTCACATCAGGTCTGGTACACATCATGGCATAGATAATAGAGCCTATGGCTGAAGCATAGGGGATGACACTCATCTTTTCTCTATCCTCTGCCGTGGTCGGGCATTGAGTCATACTCAATCTCACACCCTGTAACACAGGCAAGAATCCCTTCTTGGACGGATCCATATTGAACTTCTTCAATATCTTGTCAAGGTATGTGATTTTTGAAAGACCTATGAGGCGTCTCGATCTATCTCTATAGATCTTGATGCCAAATATGTAAGTAGCTTCTCCAAGGTCCTTCATTGAAAAACACTTATTCAGGTAGGCCTTTATGCTTTCAAAAAGTTCTATATCATTTCCCATCAACAATATGTCATCCACATATAATATGAGAAATGCTACAGCGCTCCCACTCACTTTCTTGTAAATACAGGGTTCTCCATAAACCTGTATAAATCCAAATGCTTTAATCACCTCATTAAAGCGAATGTTCCAACTCCAAGATGCTTGCACCAGCCCATAGATGGAGCATTGAAGCTTGCATACTTTGTTAGCATCTTTAGGATCGACAAAACCTTCCGGCTGGATCATATACAGTTCTTCCTTAAGGAAACCATTAAGGAATGTTGTTTTGATGTCCATTTGACAGATCTCATAATCATAAAATGCGGCAATTGCTAACATGATTCGGACGGACTTAAGCATCGCTACGGGTGAGAAAGTCTCATCGCAGTCAACTCCTTGAACTTGTCGATAACCCTTAGCGACAAGCCGAGCCTTATAGATGGTCACATTACCATCCACGTCAGTCTTCTTCTTAAAGATCCATTTATTTTCTATGGCTCTCCGATCATCGGGAAAGTCTACCAAAGTCCATACTTTGTTCTCATACATGGATCCTATCTCGCATTTCATGGCTTCAAGCCATTTGTTCGAATTCGGGCCCTCCATCGCTTCTTCATAGTTCGAAGGTTCGCCATTGTCCTACAACATGATCTCCAGGACAGGGTTGCCATACCACTCTGGTGCGGAACGTGTCCTTGTGGACCTTCGAGGTTCTAGCAACTTGATCTGAAGTTTCATGATCATCGTCATTAACTTCCTCTCCAGCTGGTGTAGGCTCCACAGAAATAACTTCTTGTGCTGTGCTACTCTCCGGTTCGAGTGGAGGTACAATTACCTCATCAAGTTCTATTTTCCTCCCACTTACTTCTTTCGAGAGAAACTCTTTCTCTAAAAAGGATCCATTCTTGGCAACAAAGACTTTGCCTTCGGAT
This sequence comes from Hordeum marinum, assembly GCA_022496015.1. Lineage (NCBI taxonomy): Eukaryota > Viridiplantae > Streptophyta > Magnoliopsida > Poales > Poaceae > Hordeum > Hordeum marinum. The sequence goes on along the minus strand of CM039676.1, from coordinate 130,374,663 downwards.
CTGAGGTAGAAGGTATACCCAACAGTTTCTTTGGGGTATCCTATGAAGACGCACTTTTCCACTTTGGGTTCGAGCTTCTCAGGTTGAAGTTTCTTCACATAAGCATCGCATCCCCAAACTTTCAGAAATGACAACTTAGGTTTCTTTTCAAACCATAATTCATACGGTGTCGTCTCAACGGACTTAGATGGTGCCCTATTTAAAGTGAATGCGGCAGTCTCTAATGCATAACCCCAAAATGATAGCAGTAAGTCGGTAAGAGACATCATAGATCGCACCATATCCAATAGAGTGCGATTACGACGTTCAGACACACCATTTCGCTGAGGTGTGCCAGGTGGCGTGAGTTGTGAAACAATTCCACATTTCCTTAGGTGCATGCCAAACTCGTGTCTCAAATATTCCTCACCATGATGAGATCGTAGGCACCTTATTTTCCTATCACGTTGATTCTCTACCTCACTCTAAAATTCCTTGAACTTTTCAAAGGTTTCAGACTTGTGTTTCATTAAGTAGACATACCCATATCTACTCAAGTCATCAGTGAGGGTGAGAACATAACGGTAGCCATCGCGAGCCTCAACGCTCATTGGACCGCATACATCGGTATCTATTATCTCCAACAAGTCAGTTGCTCGCTCCATTGTTTCGGAGATCGGAGTCTTGGTCATCTTGCCCATGAGGCATGGTTCGCACGTGTCAAATGATTCAAAATCAAGAGACTCCAAAACTCCATCAACATGGAGTTTCTTCATGCGTTTGACACCAATATGACCAAGGCGGCAGTGCCACATGTAAGTGGGACTATCGTTATCAACCTTACATCTTTTGGTACTCACACTATGAACATGTGTAACATCATGTTCGAGATTCATCAAAAATAAATCATTGACCAGCGGGGCTTGACCATAAAACATTTCTCTCATATAAATAGAACAACCATTATTCTTAGATTTAAATGAGTATCCATCTCGCATCAAGCGAGATCCAGATACAATGTTCATGCTCAAAGCTGGTACTAAATAACAATTATTAAGGTTTAAAACTAATCCCGAAGGTAGATGTAGAGGTAGCGTGCCAACGGCGATCACATCGACCTTGGAACCATTCTCGACGTGCATCGTCACCTCATCCTTCGCGAGTCTCCGCTTATTCCGCAGCTCCTGCTTGGAGTTAGAAATGTGAGCAACTACACCGGTATCAAATACCCAGGAGCTACTATGAGCACTTGTAAGGTAAACATTAATAACAAGTATATCACATATACCTTTAACGTTGCCAGCCTTCTTATCCGCTAAGTACTTGGGCAGTTCCGCTTCGAGTGATCGGTACCCTTGCAATAAAAGCACTCAGTCTCAGGCTTGGGTCCATTCTTGTTCTTCTTCTCAACAACTTGCTTACCGGACGCAGCAACTGCTTTGCCGTCCTTCTTGAAGTTCTTCTTACCCTTGCCTTTCTTGAAACTAGTGGTCTTATTGACCATCAACACTTGATGTTCCTTTTTGATTTCCACCTCCGCTGATTTCAGCATCGAATACAACTCAGGAATGGACTTATCCATCCCTTGCATATTGTAGTTCATCACAAAGTTCTTGTAGCTAGGTGGAAGCGACTGGAGGATTCTGTCAATAACCGAGTCATCCAAAAGATTAACTCATAGCTGAGACAAGCGATTGTGCAACCCAGACATTTTGAGTATGTGCTCGCTGACAGAACTATTTTCCTCCATCTTACAATTGAAGAACTTTTCGGAGACATCATATCTCTCGACCCGGGCATGAGCTTGGAAAACCATTCTCAGCTCTTGGAACATCTCATATGATCAATGTTGCTCAAAACGCTTTTGGAGCCCCGGTTCTAAGCTGTAAAGCATGCCGCACTGAACCAGGGTGTAATCATCACTACGCGACTACCAGGCGTTCATAACATCTTGAGTTGCTGGGAAAACGGGTGTGTCACCTAGCGGTGCATCAAGGACATATAATTTCTTGGAAGCTATGAGGATGATCCTCAAGCTATGGACTTAGTCCGTATAGTTGCTTCCATCTTCTTTCAGCTTGGTTTTCTCTAGGAACGCGTCGAAGTTGGGGGCAACATTAGCGTGGGCCATTGGATCTACAAGATAGATTGTAAAGACATTTTAGACTAAGTTCATGATAATTAAGTTCACATAATCAAATTATTTAATGAACTCACACTTAGATAGACATCTCTCTAGTCATCCAAGTGACACATGATCCACATCAACTAGCATGTGTCCGATCATCACGTGAGACGGACTAGTCATCAATGGTGAACATCTCCATGTTGATCGTATCTTCTATACGACTCATGTTCGACCTTTCGGTCTCCCGTGTTCCAAGGCCATGTCTATACATGCTAGGCTCGTCAAGTCAACCTAAGTGTATTGTGTGTGTAAATCGGGTTTGCACCCATTGTATGCTTACATTAGAACCTATCTCACCCGATCATCACGTGGTGCTTCGGAACAACGAACCTTAGCAACAGTGCAAAGTTAGGGGGAACACATTTCTTGAAATTTTAGTGAGAGATCATCTTATTTAAGCTAATGTCGTTCTAAGAAAATAAGATGTAACATGATAAACATCACATGCAATCATATAGTGACATGATATGGCCAATATCATCTTGCTCCTTTGATCTCCATCTTCGGGGCACCATGATCATCATTGTCACCGGCACGACACCATGATCTCCATCATCATGATCTCCATCATTGTGTCTTCATGAAGTTGTCTTGCCAACTACTACTTCTACTACTATGGCTAATGGTTAGCAATAAAGTAAAGTAATTACATGGCGTTTTTGATTGACACGTAGGTCATACAATAAATTAAGACAACTCATATGGCTCCTGCCGGTTGTCATACTCATCAACATGCAAGTCGTGAATCCTATTACAAGAACATGATCAATCTCATACATCACATATATCATATCACATCCTTCGGCCATATCACATCACACAACATATGCTACAAAAACAAGTTAGACGTCCTCTAATTGTTGTTGCAAGTTTTTATGTGGCTGCTATAGGTTTCTAGCAAGAACGTTTCTTACCTACGCAAAAACCACAATGTGATATGACAATTTCTATTTACCCTTCATAAGGACCCTTTTCATCGCATCCGATCCGACTAAAGTGGGAGAGACAGACACCCACTAGCCACCTTATGCAACAAGTGCATGTTAGGCGGTGGAACCAGTCTCACGTAAACGTACGTGTAAAGTCGGTCCGGGACGCTTCATCCCACAGTGTCGCCGAATCAAGATAAGACTAGTAATGGCAAGCAAATTGACAAAATCGACGCCCACAACAACTTTGTTGGGTTCTACCGTAGGTGCATCGCATGCAAATTAAAATTTTCCTACATGCAGAACATCCAAGAACATGCTAAGGAGATGGATCACAGATTGTTACCACGAGACGCGTAGTGTCGTGCAACAGAGGTAGAGTTGGGGCAACGCATTCGTGTGGTCCGTCTCCTCCTCGTCCGATCTCCCTCGAACAGCCGTTCCGATCTCCCTCGAACAGCCGGTCGCCGGATCCCACTTACAGGTTTGCCGGAGCGGCACAAGTGCACCACCTCTAACGGTATCCACGTGTGCAGGAGGAACACCCATGCGGCGGACTGCTAGGTCCGATTACACGGTCGGTGACGACGAGTGCAGGTGGCTATTCGCAACACATGCAAACCCTAATGTTGGCGCCGAAGCGATCAACCGGATGGGTGTGCCGCACCTCCACTATATATAGGCATCTGGCGCGGGCTCAACTCTTGGGCCTCCCACGGATCCTAAAGCCCACGTGTTCCTTCCCTTAAGTGCGAGACCCTTTAGGTTCTCGTCCACTTGGTCACGAGTCAGATCACATCCGACTCGACTGGTCGGTAGCGACCTCTAGCAAGACGTGCTGACTCCAAGTGTCCGATGAAGCTGGTTAGGCAAACCTGTACTTCAAACTTCTGTTCCCTTTGCCACACGATATATGTTTTCATGCACAAGGAGACATGGTCATCCTTGTTACAGCACGACCTCTTTCTTGTTCCGGTGAATCTGACCAACATTCGGATTATCTCATAATCCTCATCGCATGGCCATGCTTATCCAGGTCGGATCACCCGAGGGACCGAGAGTATATCTCTCCTGATCGGAGCGGAAAATCCCATCTTGCTCGACCATGTCTCGCAGCATGAGTCTAGACAAGCCCGAACCCTACCTTTGTAACTACCCAGTCACGGAGTAGCGTTTGGTCGGCCCAAAGAAAGTTTGTCACCATCCCAAGTACATGCACCAGCTCAGGTCTTAGGACATAGAACGTATGTTGTACTAGAGACTCACAGATGACCTATCGCTGCGTCTCATAGTTGGGTCTGTCCAACTCAGACCTTATCTCGACTCGGATCCGACTATGTCGAATCTGACCAGACCTTTCTGACTCCATATTATCTGGCTAGCATCCAATGCTACATGGTTAGTGAGACTGAACCATCCACCGTGTCATATGCTAGTCTGATTAGTTGCGTGTCCACACAACCCTTTCGACTAGGTACCATTTAGGACAGTTATCATACAATGCATAGTCTCACAAACAAGTCACATACTTGTTAATACACATCAATGATAATGTCCAAGGACTATCTTTATTCATAAACACATAGGAAATATCATCATACATGATTGCCTCTAGGGCATATCTCCAACAGTCTCCCACTTGCACTAGAGTCAATCAAGTAGACATCGAATGCCCATAGCTCTAACGTGCCCCTCATGCTTGGGTTGTGGAAGTGGCTTAGTCAACAAATGTGTAACATTTGCATCCGTATGAATCTTGCATGAATTGGTATCACCTTTCTCTACGAGCTTTCGTATCAAGTGATATTTTCGGTCTATGTGCCTGGTCTTGTGGTGTTGTTTCAGCTCCTTGGCCTGTGCGATGGCACCTGAATTATCACAATAAAGGTCCAACGGTTTTGACCAGCCTGGGAACACACCAACATCTTCTGGGAACTTCCTAATCCAAACACCTTCCTTTGCGGCTTCACAAGCCACAGTGTATTCGGCCTTTGTTGTGGAGTCGGCCATCGTATCTTGCTTGGGACTCGTCCAGCTCACTGCTCCTCCATTCATGACATACACGAATCCAGTTTGCGATCAACAATCATCCCTGTCGGTTTCAAAACTAGCATCAGCGTAACCCTTTACGCATAGCTCCTCCTCACCTCCGTAAACTAGGAACATCTCTTTAGTCCTTTTCAGGTACTTCAAGATAGTTTTCACCGCTGCCCAGTGACTCTCACCTGGGTCAGCCTGGTATCTGCTTGTTAAGCTTATTGCATAGGCAACATCAGGCCGTGTACATAGCATGGCATACATGATGGATCCAATTGCCGAGGCATATGGAATCCTACTCATCCGGTTTCGCTCATCAGAAGTCATAGGACTCTGAGTCTTGCTTAGCCTTATACCATGTGAGACGAGCAAGAACCCTTTCTTGGCCTCACTCATGTTGAACCTCTTCAACACTTTGTCTATGTACGTGCTTTGGCTTAAGCCGAGCAGCCTCCTCAATCTATCTCTATAGATCTTGATGCCTAAAATGTACACTGCCTCTCCAAGGTCTTTCATCAAAAACTTTCCATTCAATGATTCCTTGACTGAGTTCAGCATCGAAACATCATTTCTGATCAGCAGTATGTCATCCACATACAAGATCAAAAATACTACTGAGCTCCCACTAGACTTCTTGTATAAACAATAGTCCTCTTCGTTCTTGATGAAACCAAGGTCAAAGATGACTTCATCAAAACGAATGTTCCAACTCCGAGCTGCTTGCCTCAATCCATAAATGGATCTCTTGAGCTTGTATATTTTACCTGCGTTAGTTGGATCAACAAAACCTTTGGGCTGTATCATGTATACATCATCTTTTAATTTCCATGAAGTAAAGCCGTTTTGACATCCATCTACCATATCTCATAATCAAAATATGCAGCTATAGCTAGTATGATCCTCATCGACTTTAGCATCGCTACCGGCGAGTAGGTCTCGTCGTAGTCAATTTCTTGAACTTGTCCATAACCTTTAGCAACAAGCCGAGCTTTGTGGGCCTGAACATTTCCATCCACATCGGTTTTCTTCTTATACACCCATTTGCAACCAATGGCAACTACGCTAGGTGGCGGATCAACCAAGTCCCAGACTTGATTCTCATCCATGGACTTTAACTTGGATCTCATGGCCCCTAGCCATGCCTCGGAATCTGGGCTCACCATCGCTTCCGCATACATGGCTGGCTCGTCACTTTCTAGCAACAAAACGTCACGCACTCTGCGCAATCTTTCCGACCTCCGTGACTCCGGTGCCGTCTCCACTATGGGTTCTCTGACCAACTCCGGTGTGATATCATCACCAACTGAGTTGTCCCCGAGTGGATCTCGAATTTCTTCGAGTCGCACCGTTCTCCCACTGGCCTCCCGACTGAGAAACTCTTTCTCTAGGAAAACCCCGTTCCGAGCAACAAACACTTTGTTCTCTTCTCGGTTGTAGAAGCTGTATCCCAAGGTTTCCCTCGGATATCCCATGAATATGCATTTATCCGACTTGGGTGTAAGCTTGTCCGACATGAGTCGCTTGACATATGCTTCACAACCCCAAATCTGTAGAAAAGACAAACTAGGACTCTTCCCAGTCCACATCTCATGTGGTATCTTGTCTACGGATTTTGATCCCTATTAAGTGTGAAAGCCGCAGTTTCTAGAGCGTATCCCCAGAATGACAAGGGTAAATCCAATTTGCTCATCATCGATCGTACCATGTCTAACAAGGTTTGATTTCTCCATTCTGACACACCGTTTCTCTGCGGCGTACCCGAAGGTGTGAGCTGAGGTACTATACATCGGCTTTTCAGATGATTATCAAACTCCTGGCTCATGTAATCACCTCCACGATCTGACCGTAGAAGTTTTATCGTCTTGCCGAGCTGATTTTCAACCTTGTTCTGAAACTCTTTGAACTTTTCAAAAGTTTCTGACTTGTGACTCATCAAATAGATATATCCATATCTACTCAAGTCATCGGTAAAAGTCACAAAGTACTGATAGCCACCTCTAGCCGTTGTGCTCATTGGACCATACACATCACTATGTATTAGCTCCAATGGCTCGGACGCCCTCTCACAACTCTTTGCAAAAGGAAACTTAGTAATCTTGCCTAGAAGCATGATTCGCATGTCTCGAACGACCCGAAGTCGGACGAAGATAGGAGTCCATCATCATGGAGCTTCTACATGCATTTCAGACTAATGTGTCCAAGCCGGCAATGCCACAAGTATGTCGGATTTATCTCATTAGGCTTATGCCTCTTGACATTCACGTTATAGACTGGTTCTGTTTCTAGATTTAAAATAAATAACCCATCTACTATGGGTGCATAGCCATGGAACATTCCCTTCAAATAAAATGAACAACCATTGTCCTTTATATTGAATTCATAACCTTGACTCATCAAACATGAGGCAGAAATAATGTTCCGACTAAGTGCAGGAATGTAATAACAATTATTCGATTCCAAAATAAATCCAGAAGGAAGCTTGAGCTGCATCGTGCCGACCTCCAACGCAGCAACTCTTGCTTTGTTGCCGACCCTGATATCAATCTCCCCTTGTGCCACACGCCTAGTTCTTACCAGCCTTCGCATCGAGTTGCAAATATGAACAATCGATCCGGTATCAAATACCCAAGAGCTACTAGCTATGTCAGCAAGGTAAATGTCTATAACATATGTAAGAAGTGTACCTTTGCCTGAAGAAGCATCTCCGGCCTTCTTGCCGTGCTCAGCAAGCCACTTGCTACAGTTCCTCCTCTAGTGACCTGGTTCCTTGCAGTGAAAGCAAATGGTCTTTGAGTTCCGTCTGGACTTTGGCTCAGCGGCGGAGACAACCTTCTCCATGCCCTTTGCCTTACCCTTTTTCTTGGACCAACTCTTCTTGAACTTAGCTGAGTTCTGCACCATCAACACTTGATGTGTGCCTTTCTTAATATCTTTCTCTGCCACCTTGAGCATCCCATGCAATTCAGTGAGCTTCTTATCCATACCGTGCATATGATAGTTCGAGACGAACGTCCCATAGCTTGGTGGAAGAGAACCCAAAATTGCATCCGTGGACAGCTCGTCCCCAAGTGGGAAGCCTAACCGATCCAAAGCTTGCACATACCCGATCATCTTGATCACATGTGGGCTCAGTGGATCACCCTCCTTCAGCTTACAATCCGTCAAGGACTACCAGACGTTGAACCTTTCGGTCCTAGCCTGCACCTGAAACATGCTCTTCAAACTCTCGATCATATCGAAGGCCTGAATGTTTTCAACATGCTATTGCAAATCGGGCTCCATACAAGCCAGCATGAGGCAGCTGATCTCGTTTGATTCATCAACGAGTTTCTGGTGGGCATTCTTGTTGGAAATATGCCCTAGAGGCAATAATAAATTAGTTATTATCATATTTCATTGTTCATGATAATCGTTTATTATCCATGCTATAATTGTATTGATCGGAGACTTAAATGCATGTGTGGATACATAGACAAAACCATGTCCCTAGTATGCCTCTAATGGACTAGCTTGTTGATCAAAGGATGGTTAAGGTTTCCTAGCCATGGACATGAGATGTCATTTGATAACGGGATCACATCATTAGGAGAATGATGTGATGGATAAGACCCAAACTACAAACATAGCATATGATCGTGTCAGTTTATTGCTACTGTTTTCTGCATGTCAAGTATATGTTCCTATGACCATGAGATCATGCAACTCACGGATATCGGAGGAGTGCCTTGTGTGTATCAAACGTCGCAACATAACTGGGTGACTATAAAGGTGCTCTACAGGTATCTCCGATGGTGTCTGTTGAGTTGGCATGGATCGAGACTGGGATTTGTTACTCCGTGTGACGGAGAGGTATCTCAGGGCCCACTCGGTAATACAACATCACAATGAGCCTTGCAAGCAATGTGACTAATTGTTAGTTGCGGGATCTTGTATTATGGAACGAGTAAAGAGACTTGCCGGTAACGAGGTTGAACTAGGTATGGAGATACCGACGATCGAATCTCGGGCAAGTAACATACCGAAGAACAAAGGGAACGATATACGGGATTAACTGAATCCTTGACATAGAGGTTCGACCGATAAAGATCTTCATAGAATATGTAGGAACCAATGTGGACGTCCAGGTCCCGCCATTGGTTATTGACCGTAGAGGTGTCTCGGTCATGTCTACATAGTTCTCGAACCCGCAGGGTCTGCACACTTAAGGTTCGGTGACGTTTCGGTAGTGTAGAGTTATGTATGGTGGTGACCGAAGGTTGTTCGGAGTCCCGGATGAGATCCCGGACATCACAAGGAGCTCCGGAATGGTCCGGAGGTAAAGATTCATATATAGGAAGTCCCAGTTTGGTTTCCGGAAAAGTTTCGGGCTCATCGGTAGTGTACCGGGAGTATCGGTATTGTACCGGGAGTGCCGGTAGTGTACCGGAGGACCTCCGGGAAGGGTATTTCGACCCCAAAAGGTCCATGGGCTGTGGGAGAATAATAACCAGCCCTTAGTGGGCTGGGAAAACAGCCACAAAGGCCCATGGCGCAGGAGAGGAAGTCCTAAAGCAAAAAGTGGAAAATCAGCCAATAGGAGGCAATCCTACTCCAACTAGGATTGGAGGTGAAGTAGGATTGCTCCCACCTCCTATTTTGGCCGACCCAAAGGCCTTGGCTGCCTCTCCTCTCCTCTCCTCCTGTATATACTAGTGGATTGGGTGGTTTTTGGACAGAATTTCCGGCCACGTGCTACCCGTTTCACCGGTGCACAGTTTCTCCTCTAGATCGGTTTTCCGCAGCGCTTAGGCGAAGCCCTGCCGGAATCACTCCACCACCATCACCGGAGCGCCGTCACGCTGCCGGTGAACTCTCTCTCCTCTCCACCTCCTCTTGCTGGATCAAGACGGTGGAGATCGTCATCAAGCTGCACGTGTGCTGAACGCGGAGGTGTCGTCCGTTCGGCGCTAGATCGGAAGGACCGTGATCGAGATCGCGAGACGGTTCGTGATGAGATCGCGGAACGGATCGTGATGAGTTCGCGGGACAGATCGTGATCAAGATCGTGATACGGATCGTGATGAGATCGCGGGACGGATCGTGATGAGTTCACGGGACGGATCGTGATTGGATCGCGGGACGGATCGTGATGAGATCGCGGGACGCTCGGCGATTTGGATCGCGAAGATGTTCAACTACACCAACCGCGTTTCTTAACGCTTCCCGCTTAGCGATCTACAAGGGTACGTAGATCCACTCTCCCTCTCGTAGATGCTCATCACCATGGATAGGTTTGCGTGTGCGTAGGAAAATTTTTGTTTCCCATGCGACGTTCCCCAACAGTGGCATCATGAGCTAGGTTGATGGTTCGATGAGATCTCGAGTAGAACACAAAAGGTTTGTGGGCGTTGATGCTTAGATTGCTTCCTCCCTTGGTTGTATTTTGGTTCAGCGGGATTGTGAGATGAAGCGGCCCGGACCAACATTACTCGTACGCTTACGAGAGACCGGTTCCCTCGATGCAACTTGTTGCCTAGATGGCTTGCGGGTGACAGTTTCTCTCACTTTAGTTGGATCGGATTCGACAAAGGCGGTCCTTGAGAAGGTTGAAAAGCAAACTAGTGTATCACCGTTGTGGTTTATGCGTAGGTGAGAATCGTTCTTGCTAGATACCCATAGCAGCCACGTAAAATATGCAACAACAATTAGAGGACGTCTAACTTGTTTTTGCAGGGTATGTTGTGATGTGATATGGCCAATTACATGATGAGATATATGTGATGTATGAGATGATCATGTGATGTATAGATTATCACGACTTGCATGTCGATGAGTACGGCAACCGGCAGGAGCCATAGGGTTGTCTTTAATTATTGTATGACCTGCGTGTCAATCATTAAGCGCTATGTAATGCTTTACTTTATCGCTACGGTAGCAATAGTAGTAGAAGCATGCAGGGCGTGACAACCCCAATGGCAACACATTGATGGAGATCAAGATGATGGAGATCATGGTGTTGTGCCGGTGACGATGGAGATCATGCCGGTGTTACGAAGATGGAGATCTTAAACACAAGTTCATGGCCATATCATGTCACTTATGAATTGCATGAGATGTTAATCCTTTTATGCACCTTGTTTTGCTTAGTACGGCGGTAGCATTATAAGGTGATCCCTCACTTGAATTTCAAGATGAACTGTGTTCTCCCCGAGTGTGCACCGTTGCGAAAGTTCGTCATGTTGAGACACCACGTGATGATCGGGTGTGATAGACTCTACGTTCACATACAACGGGTGCAAGCCAGATTTGCACGCGCAGAACACTCGGGTTAAACTTGACGAGCCTAGCATGTACAGACATGGCCTCGGAACACGAGAGACCGAAAGGTCGAACATGAGTCATATAGTAGATATGATCAACATAATGATGTTCACCATTGCAGCCACCTCAACTCACGTGATGATCGGACTTGAGTTGGTGAATTTGGATCATGTATCACTCGAATGATCGGAGGGATGTCAATTTGAGTGGGAGTTCTTAAGTAATATGATTAATTGAACTCATTATCATGAACATAGTCAAAGTGTCTTTGCAAATTATGTTGTAGATTACTAGCTCGCGCTGTAGCTCCCTTGTATTTTTATATGTTCCTAGAGAAATAGAATTGAAAGATGTTGGTAGCAAAATTGCGGACTGGGTCCGTGATCTGATGATTGTCCTCATTGCTGCACAGAAGGCTTATGTCCTTAATGCACCGCTCGGTGCGCCACCCCCTCTAGCGTCGTCTATAGATGTTGTGAACATCTAACAGGCACGTTTCGATGACTACTTGATAGTTTAGTGCGTCATGCATTACGGCTTAGAATTGAGGCTCCAAAACGTTTTGAACGTCACGGAACATATGAGATGTTCTAGGAGCAGAGATTGTGATCTCAGGCTCGTGCCTTTGTTGCGAGATATGAGATCTCCAACAAGATTCTTTGCTTGTAAGATGAAGGAGAATAGCTCAATCGTTGAGCATGTACTCAGATTGTCTGGGTACTACAATCGCTTGAATCAAGTGGGAGTTGATCTTCCAGATAAGATAGTGATTGATATAGTTCTCCAAGTCACTGTCACTAAAGCTACTAGAACTTAGTGATGAACTATAATACACCAGGGATAGAAGTATTGATCCCTGAGCTGTTCGCGATGTTTGACACCGCGAAGGTAGAAATCAAGAAGGAGCGTCAAGTGTTGATGGTTAATCAAACCACTAGTTTCGAAAAGGGCAAGAGCAAGGAGGGAAACTTCATGGATAGCAAGTCAGTTGCTGCTCCAGTGAAGCAACCCAAAGTTGAACTCAAACCCGAGACTAAGTGCTTCTATTATGAGGTGAGAGGTCGCTGAAGCGGAACAACCCTAGATACTTGGTAGATAAGAAGGCTGGCAACATCAACAGAAGTATATTTGATATACGAGTTATTGATGTGTACCTTGCTAGTACTCCTAGTAGCACCTGGGTATTGGATACCGGTTCAGTTGCTAAATGTTAGTAACTCGAAATAAAAGCTACGGAATAAACGGAGAACTAGCTAAGGGTGAGGTGACGATGTGTGTTGGAAATGTTTCCAAGGTTGATGTGATCAACATCGCACGCTCTCTCTACCTTCAGGATTAGTGACGAACCTAAATAAATGTTATTTGGTGTTTTGCGTTGAGCATGAACATGATTAGATCATGTTTGTTGCAATACGGTTATTCATTTAAGTCAGAGAATAATAGTTATTCTGGTTACATGAATAATACCTTCAATGGTCATGCACCCAGTGAGAATGGTTTGTTGAAATCTTGATCGTAGTAGTACACATGTTCATAACATTGATGTCAAAAAAATACAAAGTTAATAATGATAGTACCACATACTTGTGGCACTGCCGCTAAATGTCATATTGGTATAAAGCGCATGTAGAAACTCCATGCTGATGGATATTTGGACTCATCGATTTCGAATCGGTTGAGACATGCGAACCATGCCTCTTGGGCAAGATGACTAAAGGACCCCGTTGGATGGAGCGGGCAAGTGATTCATTGGAAATGATACATGTTGATGTATGCAATCTAGTGAGTCTTGTAGCGTGCAGTGGATATCGTTATTTTCTTACCTTCACTGATGATTTGAGTAGATATAGTGTATATTTACTTAATGAAACACAAGTCTGAATCGTTTGAAAGGTTCAAGCAAATTCAGAGTGAAGTTTAAAGATCATCGTGACAAGAAGATAAAAATGACCGCGATATGATCATGGAGGTGAATATCTGAGTTACGAGTTTGGCATACAACTTAAGACAACGTGAAATTTGTTTCACAACTAACGCCACCTGGAACACCATGGTGTGATGGTGTGTCCGAACATCATAGTCATGCTCTATTGATATAGTGCATACTGTGATGTCTCTTATCGTTTTACTACTATAATTTTTGGGGTTATGCATTAGAGACAACTACATTCACTTTAAATAGGGCATCATCTAAATCCATTGAGATGACACCGTGTGAATTATGGTTTGATAGAAACCTAAGCTGTCATTTCTTAATGTTTGGGGCTACGATGCTTGTGTGGAAAATGTTTTCACATAATAAGCTAGAACCCAAAGCGGACAAATGTATCTTCATAGAATACCCTAAGAACAGATGGGTATGCCTTCTATCTCAGATCCGAGTGCAAAGTGTTTGTTGCTAGAACTGGGTCCTTTCTCGAGAAAAAGTTTCTCTCGAAAGAATTGAGTGGGAGGAAGATAGAACTTGATGAGGTTGTTAAACCTTTGTTCAACCAGAGAGTAGCGCAGCGCAGAAAGATGTTACTGTGAAGCCTACGTTAGTTGAAGAGGAAGTTAATGATGATGATCATGAAGCTTCAGGATCAAGTTACTATCAAACTTCGTAGGTCGACAAGGATGTGTACTGCTCCTAAGTGGTACGACGACTCTGTCTTGGAGGTCATGTTGTTGGACAACGATGAACCTACGAGCTATGGAGAAGCGATGATGGGCCCGGATTCCGACAAATGGTTGGAGGCCATGAAATCCGAGATAGGATCCATGTATTAAAACCAAGTGTAGACTTTGGTAGACTTGCTCGTTGGACGACAGGTCGTTGAGTACAAATGGATCTTTAAAATGAAGACAGACATTGATGGTGAATGTCACTATTTGTAAAGCTCGACTTGTTGCAAAGATGTTTGTGACAAGTTCAAGGAGTTGACTACGATGAGACTTTCTCACTCGTAGCGATGCTAAAAGTCTGTTGGAATTATGTTAGCAGTTGCTATGTTTTCAATTATGAAATCTGGCAGATGGATGTCAAAACATCGTTTCCTTAATGGTTTACTTGAGGAAAGGTTGTATGTGATACAACCAGAAGGTTTTGTCAGGCCTAAGGATGCTAAAAGGTGTGCAAGCTTCGGTGATCCTTCCATGGACTGAAGCAAGCATCTCGGAGTTGGAATATACGCTTTGATGAGGTGATCAAAGTTTTGATGTTTATACAAAGTTTATGAGAAACTTGTATTTGCAATAAAGTGAGTGGGAGCACTATAGAATTTCTGATAAGTATATGTGGATGACATATTGTTGTTCAGAAATAATGTAGAGTTTCTGGAAAGCATAAAACGGTTATTTGGAAAGTGATTTTCAAAGGAAGACCTGGATAAAGCTACCTAATTGTTGAGCATCAAAATCTATAGAGATAGATCAAGATGCTTGATGAGACTTTCAATGAGTGCATACCTTCACAAGATTTTGAAAGAGTTCAAAATGGATCAGCCAGAGAAATAGTTCTCATCTGATTTGTAAGGTGTGAAGTTGAGTGAGACTCAAAGCTCGACAACGGCAGAAGAAAGAGAAAGGACGAACGTCGTCCCCTATGCCTTAACCATAGGCTCTATATTATGCCATGCTGTGTACCGCACCTATGTGTGCCTTGCCATGAGTCTGTCAAGGGGTACAAGAGTGGTCCAGGAGTGGATCACTGGACAGCGGTCGGAATTATCCTTAGTAACCAGAGGACTAAGGAAATGTTTCTTGATTATGGAGGTGATAAAGAGTTCGTCGTAAAGAGTTACGTCGATGCAAGCTTTAACACCTATCCGGATGACTAGTAGTAGCAATCTGGATACGTATAGTGGAGCAGCCATTTGGAAATAGTACCAAGTGGAGTGTGGTAGCAGTGTTTACGGTTTGACATAGGGATATGCAAAGTACACACGGATCTGAATATCGCAGACCGGTTGACTATAAGACCTCTCTCACATGCAAAGCATGATCGAGCCCCAGAACTCATTGTGTGTTAGATTCATAACAATGCGAATCACATGGTGATGTGAACTAGATTATTGACTCTAGTGCAAGTGGGAGACTGTTGGAAATATGCCCTAGAGGCAATAATAAATTAGTTATTATCATATTTCATTGTTCATGATAATCGTTTATTATCCATGCTATAATTGTATTGATCGGAGACTTAAATGCATGTGTGGATACATAGACAAAACCATGTCCCTAGTATGCCTCTAATGGACTAGCTCGTTGATCAAAGGATGGTTAAGGTTTCCTAGCCATGGACATGAGATGTCATTTGATAACGGGATCACATCATTAGGAGAATGATGTGATGGATAAGACCCAAACTACAAACATAGCATATGATCGTGTCAGTTTATTGCTACTGTTTTCTGCATGTCAAGTATATGTTCCTATGACCATGAGATCATGCAACTCACGGATATCGGAGGAGTGCCTTGTGTGTATCAAACGTCGCAACGTAACTGGGTGACTATAAAGGTGCTCTACAGGTATCTCCGATGGTGTCTGTTGAGTTGGCATGGATCGAGACTGGGATTTGTTACTCCGTGTGATGGAGAGGTATCTCAGGGCCCACTCGGTAATACAACATCACAATGAGCCTTGCAAGCAATGTGACTAATTGTTAGTTGCGGGATCTTGTATTATGGAACGAGTAAAGAGACTTGCCGGTAACGAGGTTGAACTAGGTATGGAGATACCGACGATCGAATCTCGGGCAAGTAACATACCGAAGAACAAAGGGAACGATATACGGGATTAACTGAATCCTTGACATAGAGGTTCGACCGATAAAGATCTTAGTAGAATATGTAGGAACCAATGTGGACGTCCAGGTCCCGCCATTGGTTATTGACCGTAGAGGTGTCTCGGTCATGTCTACATAGTTCTCGAACCCGCAGGGTCTGCACACTTAAGGTTCGGTGACGTTTCGGAGTCCCGGATGAGATCCCGGACGTCACAAGGAGCTCCGTACTGGTCCGGAGGTAAAGATTCATATATAGGAAGTCCCAGTTTGGTTTCCGGAAAAGTTTCGGGCTCATCGGTAGTGTACCGGGAGTATCGGTATTGTACCGGGAGTGCCGGGAGTGTACCGGAGGACCTCCGGGAGGGGTATTTCGACCCCAAGAGTTCCATGGGCTGTGGGAGAATAATAACCAGCCCTTAGTGGGCTGGGAAAACAGCCACAAAGGCCCATGGCGCAGGAGAGAAAGTCCTAAAGCAAAAAGTGGAAAATCAGCCAATAGGAGGCAATCCTACTCCAACTAGGATTGGAGGTGAAGTAGGATTGCTCCCACCTCCTATTTCGGCCGACCCAAAGGCCTTGGCTGCCTCTCCTCTCCTCTCCTCCTGTATATACTAGTGGATTGGGTGGTTTTTGGACAGAATTTCCGGCCACGTGCTACCCGTTTCACCGGTGCACAGTTTCTCCTCTAGATCGGTTTTCCGCAGCGCTTAGGCGAAGCCCTGCCGGAATCACTCCACCACCATCACCGGAGCACCGTCACACTGCCGGTGAACTCTCTCTCCTCTCCACCTCCTCTTGCTGGATCAAGACGGTGGAGATCGTCATCAAGCTGCACGTGTGCTGAACGCAGAGGTGCCGTCCGTTCGGCGCTAGATCGGAAGGACCGTGATCGAGATCGCGAGACGGTTCGTGATGAGATCGCGGAACGGATCATGATGAGTTCGCGGGACAGATCGTGATCAAGATCGTGAGACGGATCGTGATGAGATCGCGGGACGGATCGTGATGAGTTCACGGGACGGATCGTGATTGGATCGCGGGACGGATCGTGATGAGATCGCGGGACGCTCGGCGATTTGGATCGCGAAGATGTTCGACTACACCAACCGCGTTTCTTAACGCTTCCCGCTTAGCGATATACAAGGGTACGTAGATCCACTCTCCCTCTCGTAGATGCTCATCACCATGGATAGGTTTGCGTGTGCGTAGGAAAATTTTTGTTTCCCATGCGACGTTCCCCAACAATTCTTGGTTGTGGCGTTAGCATTCTCGACAAGTTCCACTGGAAGTGGATCCTCTAGAACATGTTCCTTTTTATCGTGCTTGAGAACAATTCTCAGATTTCTATACCAGGTGGTAAAGTTCGTTCCATTTAGTTTATCCTTTTACAGAATTGATTTCAATGCAAAGTTGGGTTGATCAGGTGGTGCCATTGATCTACAACAGAAAATATGCAATCACTAAGCAATGTGCTTATGTAGAGTAATTCAAGACTTAAACAGAACTACTCCCACTGAAGTGAGCATCCCTCCGCAAACTCTCAGTGATTCAGGACCCATCTAGCGCGAGCGACTAGTGAGGTTTAGCATCACTGCTAGCCAACTTGCCTATTCGGTAAGCAACATCTTGCTAATCGCATCTCTATATGACTCCCGTCAGTCGGGTAGGTATCTTATACCCTGGCTCCCAACCTTCTTTGACACAAGGCCCAAAACCGTTTTGATAGCCTTGTCAAGTTAACCTAATGCAGTGCATGTCTGTGTCCGACACGAACCCTCCAGTTCAAGGACACCCAGTAGCACCTCAATTTTATGAGCCCACTACCACACGTACTTGACGTGCGAAGGTGCAACATCTGGAATGGAAATATGCTTGATATTAATGAGGGATCTTTCTACCATACTAACATGCATATAAATAAGAAGCAATATCCATCACATATAAACATAAATAATGTGAAATAATATGGCTCCTTCATGGGCATCCTTCCATGGCCGGCTCCTACTCCGATGACCAAGGCGGAACTCCATCTTGTCCATCACCCCAGGATGCCAAAACCTCGAACTTGATCTCTGTCCTCCAACTACTACAACTAGTAATGAATTTACAGAGAATCACAAGTCGACACGCAGGTCGTTATACAATATAATGACAGCACTTTGGCTCCTGCCGGCTGACAATCATGACACGCAGGTCATGTTACATTACACACATGCATCACATACATATGAGCCATACTATTCACATCAAACCTGCAAAACAAACTCATGCACAGAATCGCATTCTACCGATTTGTGTGATCATGTACGAAATACAAGGCGCTACGCACACGGCGGTTCCGCTAACCCCGTTGGCGGATACCGACCGGTAGGGGTAGGTTGTGTCACGACCTCATCGATTCCGATTGACACAAAACATAGCCTCAACGATCTCGATGTGCAGTTGACCTCATCAACCGTGCACATAGCCGATCTCATGAACGACGACGGATCTCATCCGCCGCCTCCGCATATCAAATATGCATTCGATCTGAATCCAAATCCTATAACCTGCTCTAATACCACTGATGGGTTCTACCGTAGGTGCATTGCATGCAAATTAAAATTTTCCTACGCGCAGAACATCCAAGAACATGCTATGGAGATGGATCACAGATTGTTACCACTAGACACAGAGTGCCGTGCAGCGGAAGTAGAGTTGGGGCAGCGCGTTCATGTGGTCCGTCTCCTCCTCGTCCGATCTCCCTCGAACAGCCGTTCCGATCTCCCTCGAACAGCCGATCGCCGGATCCGACGTACAGGTTCGCTGGAGCGGCGCAAGTGCACCGCCTATAACGGTATCCACGCGTGCAGGAGGAACACCCGTGCGGCGGACTGCTAGGTCCGATTACACGGTCAGCGGCGGCGAGTGGAGGTGGCTATTCGCAACACATGCAAACCCTAATGACGGCGCCAAAGAGATCAACCGAATGGGTGTGCCGCACCTTCACTATATATAGGCATCCGGCGCGGGCTCAACTCTTGGGCCTCGCACGGATCCTAAAGCCCACGTGTTCCTTCCCTTAAGTGCGAGACGCTTTAGGTTCTCGTCCACTTGGTCGCGAGTCAGATCACATCCAACTCGACTGGTCAGTAGCGGCCTCTAGCAAGATGTGCCAACTCCAAGTGTCTGATGAAGCTGGTTAGGCAAACCTGTACTTCACACTTGTGTTCCCTTTGCCACACGATATATGTTGTCATGCACAAGGCGACATGGTCATCCTTGTTGCAGCACGACCTCTTTCTTGTTCTAGTGAATCCGACCAATATTCGGATTATCTCATAATCCTCATCGCATGGCCATGCTTATCCAGGTCGGATCACCAGAGGAGCCCAAAGTATATCTCTCCTGATCGGAGGGGCAAATCCCATGTTGCTCGACCATGGCTCGCATCACGGGTCTGGACAAGCCCGAAACCTACCTTTGTAACTACCGAGTCACGGAGTAGCGTTTCGTCGGCCCAAAGAAAGTCTGTCACCATCCCGAGTACATGCGCCAGCTCAGGTCTTAGGACATAGAACGTATGTTGTACTAGAGACTCATAGATGACCTATCGTTGTATCTCATAGTTGGGTCTGTCCAACTCAGACCTTATCTCGACTCGGATCCGACTAAGTCGAATCCGACCAGACCTTTCCGAGTCCATATTATCCGGCTAGCATCCGATGCCAAATGGTCAGTGAGACCGAACCATCGACCGCGTCATATGCTAGTCTGATTAGTTGCGCGTCCACACAACCCTTTTGACTAGGGACCATTTAGGACAGTTATCATACAATGCATAGTCTCACAAACAAGTCACATACTTGTTAATACACATCAATGATAATGTCCAAGGACTATTTTTATTCATAAACACATAGGAAATATCATCATACATGATTGCCTCTAGGGCATATCTCCAATAAACTTGTGTTCTACTCGTGCATAGATTCTACGCATAAACCTAGCTCATGATGCCACTGTTGGGGAACGTACTAGTAAATCAAAAAAATCCTACGTGTCACCAAGATCAATCTACGGAGAAACCAGCAACGAGAAAAGAGGGAGTGCATCTTCATACCTTTGAAGATAGCAAAGCGGAAGCGTTACAAGAACGTGATTGGTGGAGTCGTACTCGCAGCGATTCAGACCGCGGTCGATTCCGATCTTAGTGCCGAACAACGGCGCCTCCGTGTTCAACACACGTGCAGCCCGGTGACATCTCCTACACCTTGATCCAGCAAGGAGGAAGGAGAGGTTGAGGGAGAGCTTTGGCAGCACGATGACATGGTGATGGTGGAGCTGCGTGGTACTTCGTTAGGGCTTTGCCAAGTGCTACGGAGGACGGGGAGGAGGAGAGGTAGGGCTACGCTGAGAGACAGAGAGAGAGAGAGATGTGTATCTCCACAACCCCCAAACCCTCCACTATATATAGGGGGAGAGGGAGGAGGGTGCGCATGACTAGGGTTCCCACCCTAGGGGTGTGCGGCAGCCCTAGATGGCTAGGAGGGTCGGCGGCCAAGGTGGGAGAGAGGGGGGTGTGCCCTAGGGTGGGCCTAGGGCCCATCTGCACCTAGGGTTTTCCCCCTCTCCTCCTTTGCTGCGCCTTGGGCCTGGTGGGAGGCGCACCAGCCCACCTAGGGGCTGGTTCCCTCCCACTCTTGGCCCATGTAGCCTTCCGGGTCCGGTGGCCCCTCCCGGTGGACCCCCTGAACCCTTCCGGTGGTCTCAGTACATTACCGGTGATGCCTGGAACACTTTCGGTGACCAAATCCTCACTTCCTATATATGAATGTTTACCTCCGGACCATTCCGGAACTCCTCGTGATGTCTGGGATCTCATACGGGACTCCAAACAACCTTCGATAACCACATACACAATTACCCTATAACCCTAGCGTCATCGAACCTTAAGTGTGTAGACCCTACGGGTTCGGGAGGCATGTAGACATGACCGAGACACCTCTCCGGTAATTAACCAATAGCGGGATCTGGATACCCATATTGGCTCCCACATGTTCCATGATGATCTCATCAGATGAACCACGATGTTGGGGATTCAACTAATCCCGTATACAATTCCCTTTGTCCATCGGTATGTTACTTGCCCGAGATTCGATCGTCGGTATCCCTATACCTTGTTTAATCTCGTTACCGGAAGTCTCTTTACTCGTTCCATAACACATGATCCCATGACTAACTCCTTAGTTACATTCAGCTCATTATGATGACGTATTACCTCTCCGTCACACGGAGTGACAAATCCCAGTCTCGATTCGTGCCAACCCAACAGACACTTTCGGGGATACCCGTAGTGTACCTTTATAGCCACCCAATTACGTTGTGACATTTGGCACACCCAAAGTATTCCTACGGCATCCAGGAGGTGCACAATCTCATGGTCTAAGGAAATGATACTTGACATTAGAAAAGCTTTAGCAGACGAACTACACGATCTAATAAAACAAGACTGCACGCGAACTTTCGACTCAATCCGGGAATATTTCATATGCATTTTAACAAATATTTTTATCGATGCCACGGGCGCGTGCATGTGTGGTTGGTTTCGAAACAATCAATGACATGAACAGAGAGAACCGGCAGCTACGAACGGATGCAAGCTTTCAAAAACGAGTGATGATGCCATGCAGATGATGCGAATGATGCAATGAAGAATGTGACAACCAAACAAAACACAGACAAGAATGGACATAAAAGGGGAATCTTCTGGAGCGTTAGTCCCGGGCTGTTACATTGGTGTAGCTTCTCGTTGACGGGGAAGTCCTTATCTTCCTTAAAGCAGGGGGTCTTCAGTCGTAGGTGGTCTCCATCCTTGAGAGTGCCGAGGTGCGTCATCATAGTTCTCGTTGAGATCTTCTGCTTGAGTAAGCTTCCCAGGTAGTGATAGAGTCGAAGTTGTCCCTGTCTTTCGATGAGATGGTGGTTATCGTTTTTGGTGGAGTAGACTTTGACGATCCGACTACGAACGTGTGATGACGTCGTGCCTTAGCAGTTGCTAAACCAACTCTGGGAGGTTATTGACCATGCCGGAGCACGATCAACCTGACCACGAGGGTCTGTTTCCTGCATGCAAACGAAGAACAAGCGAGAAACTAAGATTGCAATCTGGATATTGCGAATATAAGAGGAAAGCTTTATTGATGGAAGTGGGGTTCTGTGACGCCTTTGTCTGGTCGTGGAACACAAACGAAGAATGCGAAGTTGCAGCTATGGTGAACTTGTAATCTAAACAAAACCCAAACCTAAAATGAAGCCCTAAGGGCTGTATATATGGGGGAATAGAGGGGAATTTCGTGGCCCCTTGGAGGAGGGGTTTGAAACCGACCCTAACTCAGTTTCCCCATATATACGGACTCTACAACCAGCCTATAATATGGTATTTCGAAATTACATGGGCCTGGCCCTAAGGTGGCGCGGCACCTATATTAGCCTATGGACGAATTTTATAAAGTGGCATCATGCATATTATGTCCAAGGCTTCTCGCTCCCATTATGGTGGCTTCAAAGTGCGAAAATCATCACTGGAAAATCCATTGTTCTTTCCCGCGTGCGCACCTTCTTCTCCATGCTTGATCCTGCTCCAATGGTCATCCTTCTTGTCCATGCTAGGTCCTTCATTCATAAATAAAACAAAAGTATCTAATTTAGGCGACATCATACGTTCATGAACATTAGAAGGATTTCCAAGAAACAAAAGTACCTGGTAATTCAATTGACGGGCACGAGCTCTAATAATTGGTCCTATATGTATAGCAGTCGGGGTTGTGGGTGTAACATTAGTAGGAATGTCCTCATCAGTCCATGCTAGGTCCTTCATTCATAAGTAAAACAAAAGTATCTAATTTAGGCAGCATCATATGTTCATGAACATTAGAAGGATTTCCAAGAAACAAAAGTACCTGGTAATTCAATTGACGTGCGCGAGCTCTAGTAATTGGTCCTGTATGTATAGAAGTCGGGGTTGTGGGTGTAACATTAGTAGGGATGTCCTCCTCATCCTCCCCTTCTTCAACTGAAGTTGTCCTCGACGGAAGCTCAACTTCCTCACCCAAATAAGGCTTCAAATCTGCAATGTTAAAAGTGGGGCTAACCCCAAACTCTGCAGGCAGCTCAAGTTTATATGCATTACCATTTATTTTCTCCAACACATTAAAAAGACCATCAACACGTGGCATTTGCTTTGACTTGCGCAAATCAGGAAATCTATCCTTACGCAAATGTAACCAAACAAGATCTCCAGGTGCAAAGACACCATGTTTTCTACCCTTATCTCCAGCAAGTTTGTATTTAGCATTCATACGCTCAATGTTTTCCTTAGTTAAGTCATGAATCTTTAATATCAATTCAGCACGTTCTTTAGCATCAAAATTAATTTTCTCCGAAGATGGAAGAGGCAACAAATCAATAGGTGCACGAGGTAAGAAACCATACACAACTTCAAAACGGCACATCTTAGTGGTAGAATGTAGTGAACAATTATAAGCAAATTCAATATGAGGCAAGCATTCTTCCCACATTTTCAGGTTATTCTTCAAAAGAGCCCTAAGCATACTAGACAATGATCTATTGACTACTTCAGTTTGGCCATCAATTTGGGGATGACATGTAGTACTAAAAAGCAGTTTAGTCCCCAACTTAGCCCATAAACATCTCCAAAAGTGGCTAAGAAATTTAGCATCATGATCCGAAACAATCGTATTTGGCACACCATGCAACTGAATAATTTCACGAAAGAACAAATCAGCAACATGAGCAGCAGCATCACTTTTATGACATGGTATAAAGTCTGCCATTTTGGAAAACCTATCCACGACAACAAATATGCTACCCCTCCCCTTATTTGTTCGAGGTAAACCTAAAACAAAGTCCATAGATATATCCTCCCAAGGAACACTAGATACAGGCAAAGGCATATATAAACCATGAGGATTGAGTCCTGACTTAGCTTTTTGACATGTAGTGCAGCGAGCAACAAAACGCTCAACATCCTGTCTCATCTTTGGCCAAAAGAAATGTGTAGAAAGTACGTCCTCCGTCTTCTTCATGCCAAAGTGTCCCATTAATCCTCCTTCGTGCTTCTCCTGTAACAACAAAAGACGAATGGAGCTAGTTGGAATGCATAGCTTGTAGCACGGAACACAAATCCATCATTAATAACGAACTTGTTCCATGTTCTCCCTTCTTTACAATTCTGCAACACATCTCTAAATTCAGCATCATGCACATATTGATCTTTGATGGTCTCCAAACCAAATATTTTAAAGTCAAGTTGTGAAAGCATAGTATAACGATGATACAATGCATCAGCAATTACATTGTCTTTACCCTTCTTCTGTTTAATGACATATGGGAAAGTCTCAATGAATTCAACCCATTTAGTATGTCTACTATTCAGTTTTGCTTGACTTTTAATATGTTTCAAAGATTCATGATCAGAATGTATAAAAAATTCTTTGGTCTATAAATAATGTTGTCATGTTTCCAAAGTCCGAACAAGAGCATATAATTCCTTATCATAAGTAAAATAATTCAGACTAGGTCCACTCAATTTTTTAGAAAAGTACGCAACAAGTTTACCATCTTGTAATAACACACCTCCTAACGCAATTCCAGTAGCATCACATTCAAGCTCGAAAGTCTTATTAAAATCAGGAAGTTGGAGTAAAGGAGCATGTGTTAACTTATCTTTCAAGTCCATGAAGGCTTCTTCCTGTGCGGTACCCCAAGCAAAAGGCACGCCCTTCTTTGTAAGCTCATTAAGAGGCGCAGCAATGGTGCTGAAATCTCTCACAAAACGCCTATACAAACCAACGAGGCCAAGAAAACTCCTCACTTGTGTGACCGTTTTGGGTTGCGTCCAACTCTCAATAGCTTGAATCTTGGCTTTATCAACTTCAATTCCCTGTGGAATAACAACATAGCCAAGAAAAGAGACTTGGTCGGTGCAAAAAGTGCACTTCCCAAGGTTACCAAACAAACGTTCATCACGTAGAGCAATAAAAACAGCACGTAAATGTTCCAAATGGTCCTCCAAAGATCTACTAAAAATCAGTATATCATCAAAATATACTACCACAAATCGTCCAATGAAAGCACGTAAAACCCCGTTCATTAATCTCATGAAAGTGCTAGGTGCATTAGTTAACCCAAAAGGCATGACCAACCACTCATATAATCCCAACTTAGTTTTAAATGTCGTTTTCCATTCATCTCCCAATTTCATATGAATTTGATGGTATCCACTATGCAAATCAACTTTGGAGAAAAATGTAGAGCCACTTAATTCATCAAGCATATCATCTAGCCTAGGAATAGGATGACGATAATGAATTGCAATATTATTAACACCTCTACAATCCAAACACATACGTGATGTACCATCCTTTTTTGGCACTAAAATAATAGGAACAACACAAGGACTAGGGGATTCATGTATATAATCTTTGTCAAGCAGCTCCTGTACTTGACGCGTAATCTCCTTCGTCTCCTCTGGATTGGTACGGTATAGCGCACGGTTGGGTAGCGATGCACCAGGAATTAAGTCAATCTGATGCTCAATCTCTCGAATAGGTGGCAATCCCAATGGCACGTTGTGTGGAAAGACGTCAGCGAACTCCTGCAAGATGTTAATGACAGCAGGAGGCAAAGTGGGAGGCATGTCATCGAATGAAAATAACACCTCTTTGCATACAAAATCAAAGCAAACAGATTTAGTAACATCCAACACAATAATATCAGATTTAGTAGCAAGTAAACATCCACTCTTTAATTTTATTTCAGATGCAACATTACATGATGGATTATTAGGCTTATGTTGTTGCTCAAATTCCTTTGCTACAATCTAATTTTCGCTCTTATGTAGCTCCTGTTTTGCTTTACTAGCTCTAGCATTGTCATCTTTCATAATATGTTCAGGAGACATAGGAAGCAAAGTGATATTTTGATCCTTATGAACAAGAGTATATTGATTTGTCCTACCATGGTGTACATAATTTTTATCAAATAACCATGGTCTACCAAGTAAAACATAACATGCTTGCATGGGTACCACATCACAATCAACATAATCAGAATATGTAGCAATGCTAAAATGCACACGAACAGTACGTGTTACCTTAACCTTTCCACTATTGTTGAACCATTAGATGTAATAAGGATGAGGATGTGGTCTGGTGGTTAGAGACAAATTCTCCACCATATCCATGCTAGCCAAGTTATTTCAACTTCCTCCATCGATGATGACGCGAACAGAATGCTCCTTCACAACTCCCTTTGTGTGGAACAAGTTGTGCCTCTGATTTTGCTCAGCCCGTGTAACCTGCACACTGAGAACACGTTGAGATACTAAACTTTCATACCTGTTGTTGACACATGAACACGTCACTGTGTACCCTCGATGCCGGGGGTGATGCACCATAGCTCACGTCGAAGGAGGTTCGTCCGGCAGCGCGATACACAAGACAGTCGGTAGACGCTTTTGCAGACCCAAAACCCCGCACGCCCGGGAGGGACCCCGTCAGGGAGTGCAGCAGCTGTGGGCTGCACTAGGTCGATTCGCTTGCCCCTAGATCCTCGGGATTCGCAGCTCTCAAACAAAGAACAACGAAGAACAAGAGAAAAAACGAAGAACATAGATGAAAAAGTAGTATATATTGATTTGTTCGATTGTGTGTTGTTCAATCGGCCGTCACCCCCAACATATATAAGAAGCGTCTGGACTTCCCGTACAATAAATGGTTTCGTCTAGGATTTCCTTACAAGAAAATTACATAAATTCACGTCCTAGAGTCCTAGTTCTAGTCCCACTCGGATTCAGCCCAAATCTGGCCCAATCTTCTGTCTTGCTCCTTGCGTGGGCAGTGGAATCTGCATATGACCTCCGATGGAGACGGTCCAAACACGAATTTTGTGTGCCTCAACGAGGCAAACGATCCGTATGTTGATAACTTTCCCAAATAAAGCCATCTTGAATACTCCACGAGGTCATCTTTAACTTTGAATCAGACTCGGTCACGTAGCAGACTGGACTATCCGAGTGTTGTAGTGTCTCTGCATGCCACATACTATCTTAGATGATAATGACCTTAAAAGAAAATTTAACCGTTTAGACGTTACGAACAACTTTCATGTTGAACACTTTTCCATTCGAGGCCATTTTGAAATTTCACTTGACCGACACTTTCACTCGACCGGTACTTTTCACTCGAACAACAACTTTCACTCGGACGACGATTGCACTTGGACGGTACTTTCACTTGACTGGTACTTTTCACTTGGACGGCGATTTTCACTTAGACGGCAATTTCACTCAGCCGGACAGAAAACTTTTCACATGACTGGACGGCAAACGTTTCACTCGGCCGGCAAACTTTCACTCGGAAGTCCCGAGTGAAACTCCAGGCTGATTTTGTTTTGCCTCTTCAGGTTGCATACCACCTCGGATTGAGAAGAATTATATATCAAAACCAATTGTCTCGACGATGCGAAACTTTTCATGTTGTAAGTTTTTCCATCCGAGGATATCTTGAGGGCCGAATGACTCGCGCGACCCATCAGACATGTGTCTGATCTTCTGCGCCACATTTTGCTTTGTGGTAGGGCTGCACTCTGGTTGCTCTAACTTTTGCATATGACCTCAGATTGAGATGATTTATATATCAAAACCAATCAGCTTGACAAGATGAAGACAATCCATGTAGAACATTCCTTCATTCAAGGTTGTCTTGGAGGCGTAATAGACCAAAAAGCACTCAGAACATTTACATGACAATCCAAGTGTAATTTGGCCCTTGAAATGATGCCGAATGGTGATGGCCTAAACATCAAGGTTGTTTCACTCGGCAATGTGAAATTTCTCGTAGAAAAACCTTTCTGTTTGAGTCCATTTTTACTACATTTTGCATTGTGCCAAAATCAGGTGTCAACACCTGTCAGCGTAATCAGCAGCCATGTAGTGTGTCTCTAGTTCTGTATCCTCGCCACCCTGTTCTTCACTCGCAATGAGAGCCAGAGTCTCCTCATCATAATCACTAGCGGATTCATATCCACCATCCTCAGTAACAATTGTTACACGCTTGGAAGGGCATTCTCTTGCAAAGTGACCTCCGCCCTTGCAACGACAGCATATAACCTCATGTGTTTTCCCTGTGGGTGCAATGGATGAAGAAGAGCTCTATGCAGGCCCAGAAGGTGTGCTCTTCACGGAGGGTGGAGTAGGAGCCTGTTTCCTGGTATCTCGGTTGGAGTTGGAGGTTGAAGTAGGTGGTGCTGCAGCAGGATGTGCGGAAGTAGAGGAGGTACGTGGCGTCCATGGTGAAGTGTGACCTGCAGAAAAATTAGTTCTTGCCGTTCCCTGTCGATCATGCACTTCATGTTAAGCTTTGTAAGCAAGATGGAATAAATGAGTGATAGTGTTATACTCCTTATACTCTAGAATAGTCTGAATCTCTCTATTTAAACCACCCATAAAACGTGCAAGCATAGCTTCATTCTCTTCAACAATACCACATCTAATCATGCCAGTTTGTAATTCCTGATAATACTCCTCTACAAAAAAATTCCTTGTCTTAAACGCTGCAAATTTTGAAGCAATTCACGTTGATAATATGGTGGAACCCAACGATTATGCATAGAAGCTTTCAAAGTTGCTCAAGTAGTTGGAATATTAGCATGATGTATTCTACAATGTTCTAACCACCAAACACAAGAAAAACTAGTGAATGAACAAACAGCAACAACAACACGTCTATCCTTAGGAAATTGTAAGCATGTAAAACGTTGTTCTGTTTCTAACTCCTATGTAAGATATATATCAGGAACATATCTACCCTCAAATGTCGGAATATTCAATTTAAGTTTAGGGAGATGGTCATGATCCCATAGCTGAGGGGGTGGTGCAGCCCTACCGTTACGGTTGTAGCCATGTGGTCGACCTGGTGCGTATGGTGGTGGTTGCCCCTGAGGCTGATCTGGAGCAACCTCTCCCTCATCATCGTAATCACCATCATAATCCTCAACCTGCTCAATGACAGTAGCAGCAGGAGCCACAAAAGTATCAGCAGTATCAACAGTTCCAGTATGTTGGGCTTGGCCGAGAGGCACACATCATGCTCGTCGTTCAAGAGGGATACGAGTTGCAACATTTGGTGGTAAACGGGCAAGCACCTCACTGAACTTGGCGTCCATCTTGGTGTCGAATGTCTTCTCCAAACCATCTAGCTTATCCATGGCCTCTCCAAGGATGTTCACGAAGACTTGTAACTGGTCAACCATAATTTGCTAAAATTTATCATGGAGCGCTTTGTTTGTCATTCTCTCTAGTCGATCTCATCGTCTTGTGATCCTGGCATGGTTAGCAGCAAGAGGAAACACACAGAAATATGAAACCTACAGACTACTGGGATGTGCTGGTGGTGGTGTGTCACAAATCCTTCAAGCGAATCAGAAATTCTTACTAGTTCTTACCCAGCAGCAGGCGGTGATCGGCAACCATTGTAGTCAAAACTCTCAAAGCTTGGATAGAGCGATTGCTAGGTGGTGTCAAAAGACACGACATAGATGTATGTGGAGCTGGGATGGCTTATAATATGGTAGCAAAAAGGGTCAGCAATAATCAATTCAGAGATGCAAAGTTGAATAAATGCTCAATGACGGTACTGTGCTGGTCCTAGGCTAGATAGTGCTAGAGACGCGAGCCTAAAACACCAACAAAATCACGACGCTACACATAATCAAGGGAAGAGCACACTCTGAATTGTTTTTTGTTTTTTTCGGCACCCTTTTTTGCGCTCTTTTTTTGCTCAGAAAATCACTACCATGGCGAGTGTCTCAAAAACTCTTCCCAAGTCGTATAAGCAAGATAGGCACGCATTTTTTGACTAATTTTTTTGGAGCGATTCGGGGGCTGCGACGACCAAAATTTCGACAAAAATCACTATGATGGAAAGTGTGTCAAAACGCTCCGGAGAACCTAAAATCAAGATAGGGAAAACATATTTTTAGCCGATTTTTTTTGGGCCAAAACATGCTCTGCAAAGCGTGCTAGACTTTTTTTTCTAACACCTACTCAGGTAGGAAAACGCGAATCTGAAATCAAAAGGATCTCGAAACTAAACCTAAAACGAGATGGACTCGGATTGGTGGCGAATTTGTGGTGGTATATATGGACACCAATGGATAGTGATGGTGGGTGGTGATATATGGCAGTGGTGATGAAGGTGGTGGTATATGGCAACTATGAAGACGATGCAGTGGCGGCGGGACAACCTGTGAATAGAACTCGAAACTCTAAACGACTATACACTAAAACCAGCAACTCGACACGCTGATGTAACCGCAAATTCAACAAAGCAAAATACTAAAAAGACTATCGAAAGGCTCAGATTGGTTCGCATATGATGATCTAACCCTAATTTTTTGTGGCTTTTTCATGGACTATAGGTATGAAGAACAGATGCGATCTAAACTACAAAAACTGGTAAAATCTCACCGAGCAACCTGGAAATCTGATACCACTTGATAGAGGCGAAGTTGTCCCTATCTTTCGATGAGGTGGTGGCTATCGTTTTTGGTGGAGTAGACTTTGACGATCCGACTACGAATGTGTGATGACGTCGCACCTTAGCAATCGCTAAACCAACTCCGAGAGGTTATTGACCATGCCGGAGCACGATCAACCTGACCACGAGGGTCTGTTTCCTGCACGCAAACCAAAAACAAGCAAGAAACTAAACTGCAATCTGGATATTGCGAATATAAGAAGAAAGCTTTATTGATGGAAATGGGGTTCTGTGACGCCTTTGTCTGGTCGTGGAACACAAATGAAGAACGCGAAGTTGCAACTCTGGCGAACTTGTAATCTAAACAAAACCAAAACCTAAAACGAAGCCCTAAGGGTTGTATATATGGGGGAATAGAGAGGAATTTCGTGGCCCCTTGGAGGAGGGGTTTGAAACCGACCCTAACTCAGTTTCCCCACATATACGGACTCTAAAAATAGCCTATAATATGGTATTTCGAAATTACATGGGTCTGGCCCTAAGGTGGCGCAACACCTATATTAGCCTATGGAAGAATTTTATAAAGTGGCATGATGCATATTTCGTCCAAGGCTTCTCGCTCCCATTATGGTGGCTTCAAAGTGCGAAAATCATCACTGGAAGCTCCATTGTTTTTCCCCGCGCGTGCACCTTCTTCTCCATGCTTGATCCCGCTCCAATGATCATCCTTCTTGTCCATGCTAGGTCCTTCATTCATAAGTAAAACAAAAGTATCTAATTTATGCGGCATCATACGTTCATGACATTAGAAGGATTTCCAAGAAACAAAAGTACCTGGTAATTCAAATGACGTGCGCGAGCTCTAGTAATTGGTCTTATATGTATAGCAGTCGGGGTTGTGGGTGTAACATTAGTAGGGATGTCCTCATCAGTCCATGCAAGGTCCTTCATTCATAAGTAAAACAAAAGTATCTAATTTATGCAGCATCATATGTTCATGAACATTAGAAGGATTTCCAAGAAACGAAAGTACCTGGTAATTCAAATGACGTGCGCGAGCTCTAGTAATTGGTCTTGTATGTATAGCAGTCCGGGTTGTGGGTGTAACATTAGTAGGGATGTCCTCATCAGGTAGATTCTTCATTCTTCTTTGGTCATTTGTCTTCATCGTCATGGACGCACGTTTCTGGAGGGTCTTTGAGTGTTTGGTCTACTCGTCTCTCCGTGGCAAGGTCTGCGCTGAGTCTCAGCCCTGAGACTGAGCTTAGAGACTTGGGGTCAAAATGGGTTCTACCATCTGGGAAGGTTTCAGTGGGGTTCTAGATAAGCTGACTATTCAGAGTATAGATTAGCCATCTAATCCCCAAGGTATGACGCTTGGCAAGTGGGGTGAACTACCTTTGACAGGTGGCTTGCCATGATCGAGTCATGGTTTACGCCCTAGATTGTCTAAGAAGGGCTGATAACGAAGTCATGACAGTCGTCCACTCCATTCCAGACATTTGAAGGGAGTAGGGACGTCATGCTGATCATACACTTTCAAAGTGGAGTGAGGCGTGTTATCCAATCCTTGGTTCCTTCCTAGTCAAGAACTAATAGGTGATTAATAAGACATGGGGCTCTATAATCCTCTTGATGTGCAAGGGCTTGATCATGCTTGGACATCGGCGCTTCTTGATGTAGTCTAGTTGATGTATCCAGGCAGAGGAGGGGTGGTTGACTTCTCTTGTTTCTTCTTCGTCATTGTCGTGGCCTCGCAATGGTAGTGGTTCTTCATCTTGCTTAGGCAAGAAAGTCCTCTTCTATAGGGAGCGTGCTTCGAGGAGTCCATCTCCTTCAAGGTGAGACCTTATACTCAAGAGGCATGGTAGTTGATGTTCCTTGGGCTGGTCCAAACAGGACTAAGGTGTTCCTTCCTCTCATTGGGTAAATGAGTATGTCATCCGTGAGGATAACAACATATTCCTCAAAATACCTCATAAACACATTGCTCATGGGTTGCGTGAGAGAGGATGTTGTTTGTTCCGGGTGGTCACTTTTCCATGGGTTTGTGGTCAACCTGACACAGGTCCTTGTGGCCATCTTCCATATGGACACGTCTGGGGAAGGTCGGGGTGGAGTATCGGCCATACTCAAATGACTTAGAACCAAGACCTACGGTCATAACCTGACCAAATTGCGGCTTAGTAAAACTTAGAGGTTTCAAGGAGCTTAGGATTTGAGTGAACGTCTATCATCTTATCTTGAGCACAGCTATTAGATGCCAATAGTGCTACCTATTACTCCAAACAAACTCACCCTTTATCATCGAAGGTATCACCTCGTATAAGTCAACTCCAATATTACAAATGCTACTCATATCTCCAAGTTTTGAGAGAAGGACTATACCGAAAATCTCATATGTATACTATAACTAACTCACATATATCCCTATATAAAACTCCTCGGAATGATCTACAAGCCGCTAAGCTTGATCATGACACTACCAATCCAAGTGTCCTACTGACCTATCCAAGGTCTAAGGTACTACATTACTATGCTAAGGAAACATGTAGTAAACCAATCCAAGATATTGTTTCCTTCCTACGAATCCAATTAATTGATCCACAAATAACATACACTATTACATGACCTATCATTGCTACAAATCCAATACCAGTGTCATCCCATATATCTCCAGATTTCCTAAATCCCCAAATTCTAGGAAGAACTATCTCATCACAGTATAACCATCAACCCCCATCATGATGATGCAGTGAACTCCGATGTTAGGTGCATATGGATCCTTGAATTGATTCTAACAACAATCCAATATTCCTGTTTGACTTCCACCAAGAAACATGGTATCAAGATCAAGATCACCGTACTAAATCCAAATTATTCCGAGCCATGTGGTTTGATTGATCTTGAGAACCTATTAGAATCACCTATTTGAATCCAAGGTTTACATCTGGTAAGAATTCCCTACTGGTTACTCCAATTACTATTGTAACATCATCAATCCACTATCAATATTATTGCCAAAGTCACGTCATTTATCCACCAATAATTTCAGCCTGTGATCATAATCGTCCTACTAAATCCCATTGACTCAAGGGAAAAGTAAGTTATGCAACTCTACTAATTTGATCCACCAAGTCCGTCTATCAAAATAAGGTATTGCAATCCATCCAAGAGTCTCAACTATTTCCTCAAGATATCCATTACAACCTTGTCAAATCATTGTCCACAAATCATATACCCTTAGAATGGTCCTTCCTATGGCATCAAGGTTCTAGTGCTAGCATAAGAATGAAGAATGTTTATTCACTATGATCACTAGCTCCATGTATTAAAGCAGGGGTTATTGAAGGTTAATAAGTGCCATGGATAATCCGTGTATTAAACACGTGATCAAAGGCTTGTGCTGGGGGAGCTTGTGAGGTCTAGGTTGGGAAAGGGAGGGGTTTCCAATCTTGATGGAAAATCATAACTCTACGGTGTTGCGTCTTGTTGAGTCCGTTGTAGTCGAAGTCTTCGGTGTCGGTTGTTTGTCGAGGTGCATCCTTGGTGCATCTTGTCTTGTTGTGCTTCAGTTGACAAGATGGGGGAGGGAAAGTAGCATCGAGAGGAGTGCCTAAGGGGGTGGTATAGTGCAAGTGCAATCAAGCAAGTGCCGAAAAGGCCGAACACAAACATCAAGGTAAGGTAGGTTATATAGTCGTGCACTTGTTTCCTAGGGTAAAAGTGTGACATACACCAAAGCACAAATAGGAAAAACAAGCAACATACATCATGGTTCCATTCGAACCATCATACGGACTCGACTTCGCATAGGGGACACACGACCTATCCTACCCTAGGGGTTCTCGAACTCAGTAGTCGTGCTTGCTTCTTGTCTTGGAGAGGAGTCCGCTTAGTCTTCTAGGTCTTATTCATGTGTTGCTATGTCTCCGTTTGTTGTTCGTAAAAACGATCCTAGTTGCACCTAAAGAGTCCGTGACGACTTCGGGTCTGGTGAGTTGACGACGAAGGTGATTCTTCATAGCTGGTGTAGATATGGTCTTCTGGTGTCTTCGTAATCATGACAATGCCTCCTTGTCTTTTGAGACGTCCAGGGTTCCAAGGAGGAAATCTTTTATGCGATGACATTGACAAGGCATGGTAGAGTTGTATCATGTCGGTCTTGTTGACGAATACATCGGCACCAAGAGTGGGGGATGATGAGGACCGTTTTCCTGCTCACCATAGTGAGGCGGACCAAATGGCAAGGTTCTCATCCACCGGTGGTTGCCGACACAACAACGAAAAGGACAGGGTTGCTCCATTAGCGATGCATATTATGACATTGCATGTCTTGTGCCCTAGTCATCAAAGGCCAAGGTGGCATCATCCTGGGGCAGTGTCAAGGGTGTTACCATCTTCCGAGTCTTGATATTCTCACCCTTCTAGAGGGTATCTTCTGCCGGTATCGTCTTGTCGTGGTGTCGTCAAACTTGGGTCCAAGATATGTCGGCAACCGTCTGGCAAGGTCGCTTCCTTCCAGGTTACCCACACGAATTACAAGGAATCCCATGGTCAGGGGCACAAGGGTAGTAGCGGCCATTTGCAAAGTTTTGAAAAAGTAGACAAGGAGAGTTAAGAGAAAGATGGTGGAAACGCTAAGGCAAAAACCCGTGCTTCCTTTGAATATTTAGGAGAGGTGAGAAATATAGAGGCTTCTTAAGTAATTTTGAAGGGTCTCGAAAATAGTTTTGTCCTAACTAAAGTCCATGCTAACTAAGGGCTTCCTACAGTCAGGATGGCTCTGATACCATCTCTGTGGGGACCCCGACTCATAAGTTCTGATCACCGAATGTACGTGCATAGTGATCCCAGAGATCAATGCTCACTAAACACACAGAAACTAAATAACAAGAGTCTTACATCCATTACATACCGATTTACTCAAATATGGCCTTTACGGCCAAGTCTTCATATGATTGTAGCGGAAATCTTCAACGATAGCGTGAACCCATGCCATCTGCCTTAACCCTACAGGCATTCTAACTGGGAAGCATCCTAGCTCACACGAACGTCACCAAGGTATCCTTCATAATATCCTGGTCTTTCATGCCTGGCCAATAAAATAACCACTGGCAAGCCAATGAGTACTTTGAATGTACTCGCAAGCAACCCATGTTTGGAACAAGGCAACAACAATGCATGATATAACACTAAGTAGGTATTTTGCAGAAAGCTAATTTTGAAGGCAATGACATGATCAAGTAACTATGTAAGCATGCATCAACAGTTGGCAAGTATCCATATGAACAAGTTACAGATATCACCATAAACAGGGGGTTGAACATCTCATGTTCGGTCATCACGTCAAGTCATCTGACTTATCTCAAGTATACCATCTTGTTATCCACACACACACCAAATTTATGAAAACACAAGACATAGTTTAAGCAGCACCACCCAACTATCCTTGACCGTGGACACGACTATTCAAATAGTTTTACACTCTACAGAGGTTGCACACTTTACCCACAAGACTCGGGTAACTTCCGTGTCATCCACGACTCGCGGTATATAACATACCTGAGGTAAGCACACACAAAATGTCTTTCCCCTGGCGATACTAAAGAAAGAGTCCACTCGATTGGTACCAGCCCACATGATGTACATCACTCGTAGCAGCCATGCAGGGAACAACAGTGTGCTCGGTGCCTGTGAAGAAAACGCATGATCGTCCATACCAGCACGACCCCGTATCGAGAGTGACCACACCACTCCCGCCACTAGTAACGCGGGCTCCTTATCAGTACCCACCAAAGTAATCAACAAAGCCCCGTCCCATAAGGGGTATCGTGGTTGTGCATGTAAGGTTGGGACGGTCGACAAATCTTAAATCTAATCCATTTTCAAAAACACACACTCACTTGCTCTGGTACACCACTTCTTTCTCAAGTGGTTACCCAACTCATCATCATCTCCCTCAGGCATTAGTGGCACCCGACGGGGTTTTCGAAAAGACTTTGAAATCATTTTGTTTCCATCAGTATACATATTCCCATCCCACTTGCATAGCACTACTAGTAGCAACCTAACTACTCCCACCTACACAACCCTCATAAGGAGGGTAGGGTCATGTATGATGCAAGTATCAATGGTAAGGTATTGGTGGCATCCCACCGTAGTGGTCACCACATCAACATGATCAACATTAAGAACGTAAGTGATATATGACATGCAATAAAAGGGTTTCATAGTCATGGTCAAAGGGCTGCTTGCTTGGCTTATCCAAGTCTTCGAGGTCTTCACATGCTTCTCTTCCACTCTGAGCACTCCGTCTATATCGTCAACAACCGTTGGTAAACAACCACAATAAGCAACACAACAAGTAGAAAATAAAAGTGCTCTATAAATAGGATTTTTATTTTTCTTGGACATCTCTAGTCATAAGAAAAACAACCAAGGAGTTTTTGGTGGATGTGGGTTAAGGAGGAGTTTTTGAATGGTGGAAATAGATGAAATGATGATCCTATTTGAGGTCTAAAGAAAACATTTTTATAAAATTTGTGAATGCACCCATTTCATAGGGCATGATTTTAGAAACATTTAGGAAGTGGTTTCATTGGATTTGGAGTTGGGATGAATTTCCTAGAGATTTGCAAAGTGGATAAATATGAAGAAATGGCCCAATATTTTAATAACAGAATAGGTGTGAGTAAAAATGTTCACCATTTAGTGTATGAATTTAGATACACCTAGGAACTTGAATCACTCCATTTGGAGTTTCATAAGAATTCCCTAGGAATTTGCAAAGTGGGGTTCTATATGGTTCAAATTCAAATTTGAATTTGAACTATCAAAAAGATTTATGGAAAAATGTGCAATGCACATATTTGGTTAGGAGAAGATTTTAGAAGCTTGTAGGAATTTGAATCACCAAATTTGGGGTCCAAATGAATTTATTATGAAATTTATAATTCTATGGAAAAACAAAAGGGCTAAACAATTTACCCAAAAGAAATGGGCTATTTTGCGCCCGTGGGCACAAGATAGCTTCTAGGACGGCCCGGTGGCTCGGCCTGGCGGCGAGGAGGCCACGTCGAAGGCGCCCCATGGGCATACGCCTTTCCAGGGAGAAGGCAGCCTCCATTGGATCCCGCCTCCACTTAACATTGGCCCGGCCCTTGTGCCACTTACATGGGGGGGCTGCTGGTCAGGTCCATCTCCCTCCTCCCGCCTGAACAGAAGGGAGGTAGGGGATGGGGACCCAGAGTGCTTGCCAGTGTCGCCCAGGTGGCACATCCCACCTCCGGTGACCGCCCGACCACCGGAGTTCTCAGGAGGAAGTCCCGCGTCCGCCTGGTAGCCCCATTCCTACGGGGGAGCAGTGGAGCGGGCAGGGCTTCGACTGCAGCGAGGCCAGCGAGGGTGACCATGGGAGCAGTGAGTCGACTGCCTTGAGCAAGGAACGGAGGTTGGGGAGGAGCGCGACAAGTCTGGGTGGAAGCTGGCAAAGTTTAGGAGAGAGGAGGGGTCGGAGCTGCCCGGATTTGACCGAGGCCGAGGCGGCACCCTTTCGGCCATGAGAGGCATGGGGAGATCGGGAACTCCAACGGCTCGATCCAGGGGGCACCTGGGAGGAAGGGAGAGCAATAGGGGCAAGAGGGGTCTTGGGAACGATCTTAAAGATGGGGGCGACCAGAGGGGCTCGGGTGCGCCTCGGATGCCCTCTGGGCGCGGCGAGCACGCGTGGTAGAGGGGTCCTGGAGGTTTCTTGGCGTCAGGGAGGGGCGTGGGAGGCAAGGAGGGATTCCCGGGCACACGTGGATGCTCTGCCGCAGCCGACCATGAGCTACAGGACAGCTTTTGTCGAAACAACATCGTTTCTGCATGCCCATTGCTGGTCACCACGCCAGGGCATGTCCTGAGCACCTTTTTGGTCGGCCAAAGTTGTCTGGGTTGTGAGGCACGCATGTAGGAGAGCACTGGTAAAGTGGCAAGGTAAATGGAGCTATGAAGGGATGGTTGCTAGTGTGGCTAAGGTTTCAACAGCAAAGTTGGGGCTCACCCAAAGTGTTGTCACTGTTGGACACTTGTGGTTAAACCTTGTCCATTAGTTTGAGGCATGGAAGGACTACATGTACACCAACTTTCAGCTCATGGAGCTAAGTGAATAGGGTACTTGTAGTACAAAGCTGTATTTGCTGCCAAAATCTAGTTTTGGATGAATAGCTCACATCTTCCATATGAGCCTGTCATTTTTGGGTGTGGAAAGATGCATTAGCATACTGGAGATGTTTTGGAAAAACTTGGGGACATTTTCATGAACAGAATAATGGGAGGGAGGAATGAGAGGTGCTGCCATGGTGAAAAGAGGTGGAAAATGAGGGAATCACCACCCAAATAGTTGATAAGAGGCCATGGAAAAGCTATCGGAGGTAGAAGGGGGTTAGAATATGTTGTAAAAAGTTGGAGACAAGGAGAATCTCTTTGGGTCAACTATGCTTGTCCACCAGTTTTTGGCTGAAGGTGTTTGATGCTGTCCTAGGGCATCTAGGGGTATCCAATGGTCCTGATATTTACCAGAGATAAGTGGTAAGTCCATTTGGTCCTGATCACAAGTTTTCAGATAAAATGAAGAAAGTTGATAATGCAAACTTTGTGAACCCTAGGAATAAACAGAATCAGGTTTTTGTAGATCTAGTTAGGGTAAATTAATCTCCTTAATTCACCACTTGGTTTAGCATCATCATCTGGGTATTAGAACATGCTCACAAAGTTTGGGATCGATAGGAGATATTTCACAATGTAAAGTTGCTCAAATTTGGATCTGGACAGAGAGGATTTTGGGATATTTTGGTGAACCAAAACAATTGTGATTGAGATGAAACTTGGCAAGATGACCACATATATCATATGTGGCATGCTAGAATTTTCCTGGATTTAATTGAGAATATTTCTTATAGAAATATTTCAAATGCTGGAAATAGGCAGAAATGGTTTTGAAGGGTTTTGTCCAATATTTTGAACATGACCAGGTGTTGAAACTCTTATATATGGACAATATATGTCCACTGAGTTTTTCTAAATTTTCTCAAATATTTTTAAAGTATTTAAATAATTGTTC
Organism: Hordeum marinum; assembly: GCA_022496015.1. Classification (NCBI taxonomy): domain Eukaryota; kingdom Viridiplantae; phylum Streptophyta; class Magnoliopsida; order Poales; family Poaceae; genus Hordeum; species Hordeum marinum. The sequence goes on along the minus strand of CM039676.1, from coordinate 130,334,816 downwards.
CCTATAAAAGACCATTTCTGGCCTTAAGAAAAAGTCCTTAAATAAAATAGTAAAATAATCTTTAAAAAATATATTAAATTTGGGGTTTTTGGGAAGTCATATATATAGTGGGGTTCAAATAAAGCATTTGGGTAAAGAGTATCCACCCTATTTGGGGACTTGTAGTGCAAATCTCAAATCAGGGGGTTTTGAAAACCTAATTTAAATAAATGCTTTTTGGCCAAAATAATATATTGTATAAATATTTTTAAGTCCTATTCACATGGCATGATCATTGGGCAAGATTTGGGATCAAGGAAAAGAGTTCTTGAGGGTAGGAGGATGTTTTATGAATTATAGAGCACCAGCAGGCAATCAAACAAACAAGCAAATAACACACAAGTCAAGCATTCAAATGCACTCAAAAAGTTTTAACCTGCCCTATTTTTTGAGTCATGTTAACTTAGTCATGAGGCAAAACAAAGGGTGTGACATGTTGTTCTTGCAAATGTTACTATCTTAACTTACTTTGTTATTCTTGAGATGCCCGGGGACGATGACATGTCGATTATCCTTGGTAGACCCTTTTTGAATATTATAGTGGATTTTATTGGTTGCAATAAAGGCAAAGTAACTTTTCATATCAATGGTAATGAGCATATGGTGCACTTTCCAAAGGAACAATTCCAAGTGAATGGTATAAATGTTATTGAAAAACCTCTGACACTCACTGTTGGAAGTTTTCAACTACCTCTACTTAATCCAACAAGAAATATGATATACTTATGGTTGGGGATATGCATATCACCATTGAGGTAACTTAATGATTTATGAAAAATTCTTCCGTTTCATGCTAATCGAAAGTGATTGTTAATAAGAATTGATCAACCTTATTAATGGATCAATTTTCAGAGGTATGAAGTTGATGAATCTAGTAGGCACAACCTTCTTCTCCCACCTTTTGTTTTCTATTCTTCTTAGTCCTATAAAATAAAATGCCATACATATCCTGTTTTCTGATTTGTCCGTGTAGTAAAAATGACTCAAAAATAAAAGTTCTCAGAATGTCCTAAAAATTTAACACGACTTTTTCAGAATATTTCTGAATTTCTAGTGCAAATAACAATAGAGAGGGGGGTGCACCTAGTGCCCTGGTGAGTTGTGGTCCCTACGTTGGTCCCTTCACTTATCTCTTTAGCCTGTTTCATCTCCTACCTTCATAAAAAACCACCATAGCTCTCTCTCTCTCATGTTCTTGCTCTTAAACCCGCGGATTTTGATCTCTTTGCTCGAAGCTCCATTTCCGAATCTATTTTAGGGGATTGATATTTGGTATGTAACTCCTCCATTGCTCCAATTTGTTTATGATTTAGTGGTTTAGTTTTAAAATAATTAGCTACTCTTGGTGGTACAATAGATGGTCTTGCATGTTGAATTATAATAGTTCTAAGTAGTTTGAATGCTTGTTATAATCTTTAGGCATTCATATGAGTAGTTGCTATCAACCTTGTGAAGTTTTGTTAACAAAATTTTGTGTCCCAAAATTTGCAAAAAAGTTTTGAAAATAAAAATGCAATTCTTTAGGAGTTCTTCGAGGAGGAGGTCCTCGGAGGCATCATCAAGTGGAAGCTCGGTCCGATAATCTTATGTTGAACCAAGTGCAAGCTCAATGCGGGACGCTGACACCCAATCGTGCCTTTGGCCGTGTAATACATTCATGGTTGGTGCAGGTATCAAGTAAGAATTTGAACACTATGTTGACAACACCGATCTCGCTCCCTTCATCGATGATAATTGCATCCAACATCTGATCCTCAAAAAGACATTTACTAACAAATTCAAATTTCATATTCATGAGTCCAAATTTTCATTTAGCCATTATAATAATGCGTTCATCGTGCGTTTAGATGTGTTTTGTGAAGCATGCAAAATTCCATATTGGGGTTCGCTAGACGAAGCACAAACATCTGAGTATGAGGCATTTTTGATTAATCTTTGCTACAGTGAAGATAGAGGAGTGACACAAGGTAGAATAAGAAGCATCCATTTTCCATATATACACTACTTTGCACTCTTTAATGGAAAATGCATCATAGGCAAGCAAGATTGTAGCACACTGTGTTCCCCTGATTTTAGTCTTATAATCACTGCTATAACATGAATTAAACATTATAATCTAGGAGCAATTGTTGCATGGATATTGCAACACAACGCTACTAGTGGTCACTTTTATGGTGGGATCTATGCCTCCCATGTAGCTAAGGAGCTATGTGTATCACCTTTGCCTAACTATCCTATTTTACCTACTCAGTACTTAGAGTTTGAGGCCATGAAATGTCATAAGTTCCTTAAGGGCACAACCACTAATTATACTTACAATTTGAGGTTCAATAAATATCCCATTGTACCTATTGTCTTGCCTGCTCCTGCTCTCTTTAATTATCACAGTAAGAGAAGATACTACGTTCTTCAGAGCAAGGCCCGCACGTACAATGCGGAGGTTGAAGCCGCCATACATGCTGAGGAGGCTGCGCTAAGAGCCTGGCAGGCTATCACTCAGACTATTATCTAGGCCACGGATGGTGATTACCAAGCTAGGCCAAAAGCCTAATCTTGGGGGAGTATGTATATCCACCAACATTATATTCACGTTCAAACATTTCATTCCAGTTGTTAGTGGCCATGCTTTTTCATTGTATTATCCATGCTAGATTTATTTTCTCGCTTTCTTTTAGTGTGTTTGAAAAACTTTGAGAAAATCCAAAAATATTTCTTGCTTATTTTCTTATTTTCTTCCCACTTTAATCAGTTGCAGTATTAGAAGAAAATCCAAAAAGATTTATTATTTCTTGTTTGCTTGTTGGGATCTCTCCCGTGTAAATAGTTTTTCTTGTTATTATTTTTCCTTCTTTAATTTGCTTTCTTCCAGAAAAACTAAAAACTCCAAAAATATTTCAGTGTGTTTATCTGAAATTCTCTTCCTTTTATTGCGTCATACCTAGGAGAAGACCACGATGAAAATGTTGAGTGGCTCTCATATGCAATACTATTGATCTAACAAAGAGACCATATTACTTTGTCTTCTCCTCTTGAATAAAATGCGTGTAGATTCCAGCTTAGTCAACGACACTCTTGCACTATTATTATTTTCATATCATTCGGCCGTGCAAGTGAAAAGAAATAATGATGATATTTGATGAATTGACTGTGAAAGATAGAAGCGGGTATGAACTCGACTTGTTTTTGTCTTTGTTTTTGTAAATATGTTTAACCTAGTATCCATGATTCAACATGTTATGACCAAACATGTTTGCAATAACAATTAGAGATTATGATTGCTCATGCGATGCTTAAGTATCTAGGAGTGGATAGTGATTTATCTTGGATGCCAACATGCATTAAAATGATTGTGATGTAGTATGATGATATGGTATCCTCCTCTGAATGTTTCAAGTGTCTTGACTTGGCACGTGTTCACGCATGTAGTTGAATGAAAACCAACATTGCCTTCACGATATTTATGTTCATGGTGTCCATATCCCACTCATGCTAGTATTCAATGTTTATTATTCATAATGCATGTTCATGACCGTTTTTGCTCTCTAGCAAGTCACTTCTCAACCTATTTGCTAGCCATCGCCTCTACTAATCGAGAATATTGCTTGTGCATAAAAATCCTTAAACCAAAGTAATTCTAGATGAGTCCACTATATATCTAACGATATGCGGTATTACCCCGCCGTTCCAAGTAAATTTGCATGTGCCACCTCTAAAAATTCAAATGAACATCTCCTTTGTGTGCCTAGACTGATCATGGAGCAACAGGGGGCAATTAGTATCTTCCATGTTAAGCGGATTATTCTCATGATAAGTGTTTATTCACTTGTCCTTGCACGAGAGGGGCGGTAATAGGGATTCCTAGTGCTGAAATAAAAAAATGCAAATAATTAAACAAAACTCCCCTAGGAATGTTGTTGGTATGGACGGTACCCATGGATTTGGCTAGCCGTGAAATGTGTTGGTTGGTGGAGGGGGAGTAAACCTTTACATTTACCGCTTCGGAACCGCCACTAATGTTTTTAACATGGAAGATATTGATAAGTCTTGGCCGTAACATTGACAGGAAGGGTGCACCTCCCAAAAATTATATTTACCTCTTATTTAAGCTTTGAGCTCTGGCACCTCTGCAGATCCCTGCTTCCCTCGGTGAAGGGACTATTTATTTACTTTATGTTGATTCATCACTTTCTCAAATAAGCGCCAGATCTGAGAGCACTATTGTTATGCTCATGCATTATGTATATTTAATGTTGGATGGATCATTACTGGATCTTTTCTACCATGAATTACAATGTTTAGTCGCTGCTTGAACTTTGGAGGTGGTCTGCATTTATATTTTGTGGTCTCAAAAAGGGCTTGCGAGATACCACTATTGTTATATTATATCATGATTGTTTTGACAAAGTGTTTGCATTTGAGATATTTTATTATTGCTCGCTAGTTGCTTATGTCATCGATATGAGCTAATATAATTTTTAAGAGTGATTGTTGACATGGTTAGTCATAATCTTTGCTGAAAACATGGGTGCTACTTAAGCATATGTATATAAACAAGAATAAAAGAGTTCGTAATTTTTTTTCTTTAGCACTTTCATATTTTCAACTGAATTATTTAAGGACAAGAAATGAGTTAAGCTTGGGGGAGTTGATACATCTCCATCGTATCTACTTTTTCTAACACTTTTGCTCTTGTTTTGGACTCTAATTTGCATGATTTGAATGAAACTAACTCAAACTGACGTTGTTTTGAGTAGAACTACCATGGTGTTATTTTTGTGCAGAAATAAAGCTTCTCGAAATTGGAAGAAATTTTTTGGAGATTTATTTTACAATAAATAAAAAATACTGCAGCCAAGAACCACCGAATGGGGGGCCCTCGGTGCCCACAAGACACAAGGGCGAGCCACCCCCTCCAAGCGCGCCCTGGTGGGTTGTGGGGCCCTCGGGGCTCTGTTGACCCTAATTGCAGCACTAGGAATTCTTATTTTTGGAGAAAAATAGGAGATGAAGTTTTATCGTGTTTCATGAGAGGGAGCCACTGCCACTTCCTGTTCTTCATCGGGAGTCCAGATCTAGAGCCCGTTTGGGGCTATAGAGAGGGGAATCTTTGATATTCTTCATCACCAACCCTCCTTGATCACCAATTCCATGACGCTCCTCACCGGGAGTGGGTAATTCCTTCATAGGCTTGCTGCTCGGTGAGGAGTTCGATGAGATTCATCATGTAATTGAGTTAGTTTTGTTACGTCTTGATCCCTAGTATCCACTACGTTCTGAGATTGATGTTGCTATGACTTTGCCATGCTTAACGCTTGTCACTATGGCCCGAGTGCCATGATTTTAAATATGAACCGTTTATGTCATCACCATTATATCTATGTTCTTGATCTGATCTTGCTAGTTATATGCACCTATTACATGTTATGATCCGTAAACCCCAAAGTGACAATAGTTGGGATACTTTCCGGTGATGACCGTAGTTTGAGGAGTTCATGTATTCACTATATGTTCATGCTTTGTTTCGGTTCTCTATTAAAAGGAGGCCTTAATATCCCTTAGTTTCCATATGGACCATGCTTCCATGAGAGGGTAGGACAAAAGATGTCATGCAAGTTCTTTTGCATAAGCACGTATGACTATTTACGGAATACGTGCCTACATTATATTTATGAACTGGAGCTAGTTCTATGTCGCCCTAGGTTATGACTATTATATGATGAATACCATCCAACGAATTCACCGATTCAATGCCTATGAGTTTTCCACATATTGATCTTGTTAAGCTACTACTGCCGCCGTCACTGTTACACTTGCTACCAAACATTTACTATCGCTATTACCGTTACTACCACTGTTACCACTGCTATCAAACTATCATATTATTGTTCTACTGATCACTTTGCTGCATATATTTAATATCCAGGTGTGGTTGAATTGACAATTCAACTGCTAATACTTGCAACTATTCTTTGGCTCCCCTTGTGTCGAATCTATAAATTTGGGTCGAATACTCTACCCTCGAAAAGTGTTACGACCCCCTATACTTGTGGGTTTTCAAGCCCCCAGGCCTAGGCCACACTTAAGTCCATGATGTTGTTGGGCTAGGCCCAAAGTAGTGCACAGAGACACGTGGCCAAACTTTAGTGTGGCTGCAATGATGGTTTTTACTGCGCTCCCATGATGTGCATTAAATGAGGGACATGAGAGTGGTGGAGAGAGACAATACCCATGTGGCATGCATAAAAAGGCATGGCCATGTTCAATGGGGAGAGGCGGCCTCTACCCAATCCACCCTATAAGAAGGGGATTCATAGTGGCGTTGCTCATCCCAGCCAACTTTCCCATGTTCTGCCGCCTCCTCTGTCTTCTCTCTCTCGGATCATAGAGCCCACATGCCACTTATTCATCTTCATCCCCATTCTTCTTCAAGCCCACCATGGCGCCTAAAAGAGCACCACCCGCTGCCACTATAGGACCGACGAAGAGGGCCAAGAGAGCTACTGATACCTCCGCGGGGGAGAGGAAGGATGCTCTGATGGTAACACGGAGGAATGAAGTTGTCTTATATCCCTCCGTCTTGACGGGTAATGACCTCATATAGTGGTACACTGTGATGTGGGGGAAAGAAACCTCGGCGCATCCTGCGCCGGGGTGATTCCTGACGATTCCCAACCCAACACGGAGAAGTATCCGTTCTTCACGATGTACTTCTACTATGGGCTGGTCCCCCTACTCTGCCTTCTTCGAAGAACTGATGCTAACCTATAGCTTTAGGTTTCTTGATTTCACCCCCAACGCTATGGTCACCTTATCGGTCTTTGCACACTTGTGTGAGAACTCTGTAGGAATAGTTGCATGCTCTAGCAGCATCACTTGGATCCCTCACTTCACCCACAAGGAGGTATACCCTCTCAACAACATGCACAACAAGTGGGAGGAGTGGCGAGCGGAATGGTGTTATATTGTCGACAAGGATCCTTCGGTGTTTTGCAAGATCTGGAAGTCCAAGCTTGTATACGGCAAGCAATGGAGTCCCCTTGCTCCTAACGACAAGAAGTTGTAGGTCGCCATCACTCGCATGCACCACCTGAGGTCTACCAGGCTCACCATAGAGATGATGGGAGCAGATTTCCTTGTCAAGCGCATCGCCCCTTGCAAGACTGGCAACGCTTCACCTGGGAGTATGGCAGCACTGCTGACGTGATGCGGTTAGGCCTAGGGATCCCTGGTAACTTGATGTCTCTGCAGCTCTCCACCCTATGCCACAAGCTCTTCTACCTTGATGGTCAATTCAAGCTCTCGGCAAGTGTTGTTCCCCTCTGCAACAAGATAAGTGATCTGCAGTTCATTAGTTTCCCTGGCGATGAGATCCTCAAGGCATTTTCTAAAGATGATACCGTTAATGGCGCTGTCACCACGCATGGAGGAGAGGTTGTCGTCGATCCCTTCGATAGCAACGATGAGGTCAAGGAGCACACAAGCCTAGCCTCCCTTGGCGGCCCATTACATCAGCCGCTCGGAGAAATAGGACCGCTAGGAAGCCCTTCTTGCCAATGCGGAGGTCTGGTTCCAGGAGCGTATTGTTGAAATCCAGATCTGGTTCACTGATAGCCGCAAGGACCTCATAGACCAACAGGCCGATCTCACCAAGGGGGTCGCGGAATTCACCCTCCAAAGGGCTGAGGCAGAGAAGATTTAGAGGGAACCCGACGAGAGCATTGCTGATGTTAATGGAGATCTCGTCGTGCGCAAGTCCTAGCTTGACTCCCACGAAGAAAATCTTGCCGCTTGGGAAAAATCCCTTGCCGCAAAACTTGGGACTGAATTGGAGAAGCAAATCCAGGAGCTGGAGCATAAGCATAAGGATGCCTTCAGGAAGCAAGCGACAAAACATGCCGACAAGCTCCAAGAAGCCATCAATGCTGCCTAAGACGCTCAGTTTGCGAAGACTGACCTTGAAGGTAAAGTGTAGCAACTAGAGTTGGACCTTGCCACTTACCGTAAGGAGGTCTTGAAGCTAAAGGATGATATCCAGAAAATGCTCCAAACCTTGGTGGACCTGCAGGTGGGGCTCTCTCACAAAAGCGAAGAGATGGCCACCATTATAGATATCAACGCCGATCTAAAGGTGAAGGTGAGCACCTACGAGGATAGTATCAGGGCCACCCTAACCCCAATTGGGGCCTGCTTGAAGAGCTCCAGAAGGAGAAACAACTTCTTGCATCCACCGCCCACACCTCCAATGAACTGTAGAAGAACATAGGGATGTGGACGGATCAGCTCCGCAACATTGCCGACAGGCTCTTCGCCCAATTTTCCACCATGGGTGTGGCATAGTGAACCTTCTCCAACAACGGTAGAGAGGTGGAGAGCGTCAGGCTGTCCCACTTCCTTGAGAAGCTTATTTGGGTGCCGACACATTATGAAGAGGAGCGAGTCGACAAGTTCATCAAGGGGTCCCATAAGATCTATCGTGGCGCCATCAACAAGATCTTAGTGAATGTTGCCTACCACAATCCCAACATCAACCTGAGCAAGGACTTATCCAAGCTTCCCAAGGACTTCGACACCGCTGAGCTTGACTCCCTCGTCACTCCGATCTCTCAGACGGTCGGTCCCGTGACCTTGAAGAAGTAATTTCTTTACTGTCTTTGCGGGGAATGTATCAAAAACATTTGTTTTGAATTAGCACCAGAACATTGCATTTTCAATGTAATGAATGGCTAGTTTCCCTCATGTTCGGTCCAACACTTGTATGTTTTCAATCCCTACACTTAACGGAAATGCTTGCCAGCGCGCACATCCTCGCCATGAGCGCTTTAGGAACGGGTCTTTAGTAGCTTGCTGGCAATGTCTCTGCTGGCAAGACTACGTTCCCATCCTTGGCGTAGCTACTTTTGTTGTCGAGCGGACTCGAAACTACTTAAGAGCGCGAGAATTCTGACAAGGGTCCTTCGCGTGCAGGTTTTCTTATACAAACATGAAATTGTTTAATGGAAAATAGATACAACAAAGAACATAAAAGTTTTTTATGACTTAGATTTTCCTTGTTGTACTTCTTGTCGTGAAATGATCAACCTTGAACTTTTTTGGGTAGGTATCCATACCTTCACTACCCTCCCCCCTGGGAAGACTTGCATGCAAGGGTCCTTCTGTCTTGTGAGAAAAATAAAGAAGAAAAAAGAGGAGGATAGGAACCTTGTTAGTTCAACAACCATTTCATACAAGTCATCGTGATCACAACATTTCATACAATTATACATAAAATAAATATGTACTTTGACAAAAAAGTTGTAGAACACTTAACTCTATTGATTATGCATAGGGTCTTTGCTTGGCTTTGTACAAATAATTACATGCCCGCTGATAGACTTGTACGAAAGCGGTTACCGAGAGAGTTCCCTGCAACGTCGCCTCATGGGTAGAACTCGCGAAGATGCACCATATTCCATCTTCAGTCTCAAGGCGGACTACGCCAAGCCTGGTGGCTCAAACTACCTGGAAAGGGCCTTCCCACTTTGGTGTCAACTAGTTTGATCCCTTCGCGGACTGGATCCAGTGAAGGACAAGGTTGTCTTCCTCAACACTTCTAGCGTGCACCTTGCGTCTGTGATAGCAGTGCAAGGCTTGTTGGTATTGAATGACACACATGGTAGCCTGAAGGCAATCTTCCTCTAGGAGAGTGGCATTGTCTTGCTATAGTTTCTATTGCAGGTCTTCATCGAAGGCTTGCACTCGAGGTAACCCATGCCATGGCATATTTCTAACCTAGTGGTTTTGGTGATTGATGACAATGCATTTGTGGACTAATCGTGTGAATTAAGCCTTTCAGATATTTCATCATATGGCACAAGACGATTCTTGCCCCTCGGTGGATCATAGTGAAGTCGGTTTCTTTCCTACATTTTATTTTTGGTGGATTTGATCGTAGGAGAACCGTACTAGTAAGAGGGGGTCCGCATCAGGAAGGTTTGAGTGGAATCAACACATACACTTTCTTTCTGCACCCATGTACCTTTCCCGCATCCTTGTAGTTTCGACATTACCTTTGCTATAGTCCGAAAGGAACCAAGCATGCAAGGCAATTGTACTACCTATTATAGGAGGTAGTACAACTACTGGCAGCGATAGTATCACTTATAGATGGTAGTACTGCTCCGGGCAGGATGGGACGGGAACCTCTGACTCGGAACGCTAGACGACCTAGGTTATTACAATGGGCCTCAAGGAAAGGACGGGACGGGAACCTATGCCTCGGCTCCCCCTCCCATGGTCTATGGAGGACCAGTCCACACACCACATATTAACAACCTAGGTCCTTCTCCTAAACTTGTAAAAAATGATTTTGCTAACTAGTTTTTTATCAAGACTCTTTTGAATCACAACTCAACTCAACTTTGGAGAATCATTGAGAAAGTACTACTCGAATGATCCAGATAATCTCACCCCAAGAGAAGAGGCTGCCAATCAACTCAATCTGCCTTGTTCATCCTTCAATTTGCAGTGCCTCTAGGAGAGCTAGCTCACTTGCACCCTTCCACTTGCGCAAAGGATTGTTGGGAACACATTGCCTCCTTATATAAGTAATCTCAAGTATTCAAGATCCAACTTTGAGGTGGTTCTTGATGAGGCCGATGAGTTTGTGAGGATTGAGGATGAGGAGCCTCGTGAGCTTTACTGGAGATTGATAAGTCTCGTGGTTGCTCTTCAAGATCATGGGAGCAAGGATACGTATGAAAATTGGATCAACCGTAAGTTACTCAAGGCCTTCATGCCATTCAACAAAGCCATGTCCTCTGTGATTCATAAAAGACCGGCCTTCCACTCCTTCTCCTCAAGCGACATGTTGGATGAGTTTATTGCTATGAACATCTCGAACAAGACCATCAACAATGCTCTATCTCATGTCAACGGTCAAATAAGTCTTCACACAATCTTGCATCGAAGGCCAAGGCAATTCCAAAAGAAGAAGATGATGAAGAATAGGAGGGTTGCCCCGAAGACACCAAATATGCATACCACGAGCACATGGCTCTTGCGTCAAGGCAATTTTCGTGCAACAAGAGAAACTCCAGGCCAAACTCTTCCAAGAACAACTCAAGTAGCTCTTAAGGAAAGCAACATGTGAGAACAACTCAAGTAGCTCTTAAGGAAAGCAACATGTGGCAATGTGAGTTACTTCATGGTGGATTGCCGAGAGGAGAAGAGGGAAGACAAAGGTGGCAAGCTCATCCGCAAAGACAAAGAGAAGTCCTTCCCCCCAAAGAACAACTTCACCAAGAAGGTGCCTCACAAGGTTTTCGTTTGACTCTTGAGGAGTCACACAATGTTAAGCTTGCTAAATTAGCAAAATATCATGATCATCCTCTTGTTCTCGCTCGTGTGCTCAAATCCGAAAAGGTTGCACTTGGTGTTGACCATGATAGACTCGAGGTTAAGCTCGACACACTTAACAAGGCTCACAAGGCCATGAAGAGTGCTCATGCTTCTCTAAAGGAGTCTCATGATCAATTCCAAGTAAAACTTACTAAGGAAATATCCACATGTTCTCCCTTTGTGTTAATTGATAATGTGAATGCTACTAACCCTTGTTGTGAACATGTGCACCTTGTGGAGGAGAATTACAAGTTGAAAGACGAACTTGCAAAAGGCCTCGTGACATGTATAAAAGGTGAGAAGAACCTAAATGACCTTTTGAGCAATCAAAAGTAAGTCATTGCTAAAGAAGGGATTGGGTTTGCACCCAAGCCTAAGAAGAAGAAGAAGAAGAAGGTCAAGACCAAGCAACCTCTCCCGCTCGAGGAAACTTTTGTCAAAGAAGGGGAGGATTGTCATGAGAAGAAGAACAAGGGTGTGGGTGGTAATGCCAAGAAGGGCAAGATTAACCCATCCAATGAAGCTAACGACTTTAACCCCTCTTATGTTTTATATCGTGCTAATCATGGGCATGTTTATGACAAATTTGTTTGTTCTTCTTATGAATACACTGAATGGTCTATTTGGGTTCCTAAGACCCTTGTTACTAACACGAAAGGACCCATTAAAGAATGGGTACCTAAATCCAAGCATTGAACTCGTGTAGGAGTTCTCTTCTGGAGGAGGATCATGGTTTCTTGATAGTGGAGCAACAAATCATATGACCGGAAGCAAGGACTTGGTGGTGAATGTTCAAACTAACATATGATTGGCCATTCAAGTCTCCTTTGGTGATGATACTCTTTTAAAGGTATTGGGTCTTGCCAAGGTAGTGATCTATCCGGAGTTAAATGTTGAGGAAGTCATGCTTGTCGAGACCCTTGCATACATGGGTTTTTGTACCTTCTTTGGTGTCGACACCATGGCCTTTTTGTGGAGCAAGACTCTTAAAGTAGACTTTGTTGTGCATGTTGAAAATGGTCTCTATGTGGTTAACTTTTCGGAGCGACCCACTAAGACCGCGACTTGCCTAATGGCTAAAGTTGATATGAGATGGCTTTGGCATCGCCGGCTAGCCCATGTCAATATGAGATCTTTGCAAAGTCCCCTCAAATGGGATCACATACTTGGACTAACAAATGTGAATTTTTCCAAAGATCATGCTTGCATCGAAGGAAAGCTACATGAGAGGGCTCACCATCCCACGACTACCATCTACTCGAAGAGGCCCTTGGAGCTCCTTCACATGGATCTCTTTGGTTCTCCATCTTTCAATAGTCTTGGGGGAATAAAGTATTCCTTGGTGATTGTGAATGATTACTCAAGATATACTTGGGTATACTTCTTCAAGAGGAAGAGTGAGACCCAGCATACCATCATCGACTTTGCAAATGAAGCTCAACATCAACATGAAGCAAATATATTGATGGTTAGAAATGATAACATCACCGAGTTCAAAAACTACACCTTGGATGAGTTTCTTAGTGATGAGGGAATCAAGCACCAATACTCGCACCATATACCCCTCAAAAAAATGGTGTAGTGAAAAGGAAGAACCTGGTGTTGATGGATGTGGAAAGGACCATGATGGTGGAATTCAAATGTCCGTATAACTTTTGGGCCAAAGCCATCAACACCGCATGTCATGCATCTAATCGGATCTACCTCCACAAAGGTTTGAACAAGAGTCCATATGAGATTGTTACTGGTAACAAGCCCAACCTCAAGTACTTCTGGGTGTTCGGTTGTAAGTGTTCCATTCTGAAGAAAGGTGTTCATTTGTCTAAATTCAAACCTAGAGCTCAAGAGGGCATATTTTTTGGTTATGCTACAAACTCTCGCGCTTACCGTGTTCTCAACATGTCCAATGGACTCGTTGAGGAGACATGTAACATTGAGTTTGATGAAAATAGCGGTTCCCAAGTGGAGCAAAGTGGTCCTTGTTATATATGTGATGAAATTCCTCCCCAAGCCATAAGAAGAATGGGCGTGGGACACTTTCTACCCATTTAGGAACCCCTTGTGGCCAAAGGAGAAGGAAAATGTTCCACTCAAATGGAACCATCACCGACGCCTAACCCACATGCTTCTGAAGAACAAAGTGAAGACCCTCAACCAAGCGAACAAGATCAAGGGCAAGATCAACCTCATGATGATGGCGATTCACAAAGAGATGCCCAAGATCAAGATCACACCCCCGAGCAAGCTCAAGATCAAGATCATGCTCAAGATCAAAAGCAAGTTAATGACGACGCTCAAGATCGTTAGGATGTTGCTCCTCAACCTTCCATGGAGGAGATTTTAGAAAGACAAGCCGCCAATATTGCTTCCAAGTTTAAATATAAACAACATGTTTTAGAGAACGTCTATGGAAGCTAGGGGCAACCACTCATAGTCAATTAACAATCTTTTGTGCACATCACGCATTTGTTTCTTGTATTCAACCCCTAAAGTTACAAGAGGTGCTCAAGGACACGGATTGGCTTGAAGCCATGCACGATGAACTCAAGAAATTTGAGCTCAACAAGGTGTGGCAACTGGTGCCAAGACCGAAGGAGAATCACAGTGTCATTGGGATCAAGTGGATCTTCAAGAACAAGCAATATGTGAACTGTGTTGTCATTCGCAATAAGGCAAGATTGGTGGCACAAGGCTACTCGCAAGTCAAGGGTATTGACTACGGTGAAAGCTTTTCTCCCGTTCCTCGCCTTGAATATATTCGCACATTACTTGCATATGCATTGCATCGTGAGTTCAAATTGCAACAAATGGTTGTGAAGAGTGCATTTCTTAATAGTCCTCTTAAGGAGTTGGTATATGCCAAGCAACCCTTGGAGTTCGATGATCCCAAGTTCCCCAATCATGTATAGAATCTCGATAAGGCACTCTATGGCCTTAAACAAGCCCCGCGTGCATGGTATGAGCACCTTACCGAGATGTTGCAAGATCGTGGGTTTGAAATTGGGAAAATTGATCCCACTCTTTTCACGAAGAGGGTTAAAGGGGACTTGTTCATATTCCAACTATATGTTGATGATATTATCTTTTGTTCTCCTAACTATACTTTCAATGATGAGTTTGCCGCACTAATGACCAAAGAGTTTGAGATGTCTATGATGGGAGAGTTGAAGTTCTTCCTTGGATTCGAACTGAAGCAACGAAGTCAAGGAACCTTCATCAACCAGGAAAAATACACTCAAGACATCCTCAAGAGATTCAAGTTGGATGATCTCAAGCCAGCCAAGGCCAACAGGCTTTAGGTAAATATGAGATGCATTCTCCGATTTTTAGTCAAATCGAGGCATGAGTAGAATGTGGAAGGCGGGTAGTGAGTAGATTTGATGTTCTATTGGAGAATATTTGCATTTGGCATCCCCGGTAGTACTGGATCTCACCTGCAGTAGTGGTTGCCCCGTGGCTTCCCCTCGTAGTACTGCTCCTCCTGGAGTGGTACTACCGCTTATAGTACTACCACTATGGTCAGCGGTACTACCGCTTGTGCTGGCAAATACACATGTTCTTTGATTCTTCTTCTATTTCCACTTCTTTTTATTTTTTGCCTTATGCATATCATTTATACTTGTTGTTCCCTCGCTCCGTGTTTGGGTTCTTGGTGGTGGCATCTCTGCTCATCAGGAGAGCAAGATTAACCCCAATCATGATGGTTGTTCTAAGTGCTACCGCACCTTAGAGGAGGACAACTCCAATAATCCCAATCCCAATGCACCTACCACGCAACAAGTCAAGCCAACTGCAAGAAAGCCCAAGAGGGCTCAATCCTTGGCCTAGTTGCCTAAAAAATAGTTTTCGATCATCCGCAAGCGCAACCCCTATGTGGAACCTCAAGATTCAACCCTTCGCAGTTGTCCCTCCTGGATCCGGCAACAGGGATCTATCTATCATGATGTACTC
Source organism: Hordeum marinum (assembly GCA_022496015.1). Taxonomy (NCBI): domain Eukaryota; kingdom Viridiplantae; phylum Streptophyta; class Magnoliopsida; order Poales; family Poaceae; genus Hordeum; species Hordeum marinum. The sequence goes on along the minus strand of CM039676.1, from coordinate 130,319,450 downwards.
AAGACCAAGGAGAACATGTATGTACCCCATGTCAAGTCCATTGATATGGCTTATCTATAGAAGAAAGCCCAATACTTTTATGAGGCTCTAAGCCTATGTGAGAAGCTTGGTATTATCAACCTTATGCAGTTCAACAAGGAATTTGATGCTGAAATGGTAGTCGTGTTCTATGCTACAATTCATCTTGAAGCCGATCCAAACAGAACTTTGACTTGGATGAAAAATGGAAAGCTGATGTGTGCTACTTGGAAGGAGTTCATGGAAAGCTCATGTTCTCTATTTTTTAGATGTTGGGGTTCGATTTCTATCTCATGATACTATTTGTGCAAATCTCGTGTTGTCATCAATCCACCAAAAAGGAGGAGATTGTAAGGGCATATTTACACACTAGTGGTTTTGGTGATTGATGACAATGCATTTCCAGACTAATCGTGTGCATTAAGCCTTTCAGATATTTCATCATATGGGACAAGATGATTCTTGCCCCTCAGTGGATCATAGTGATGAGGGCAGCAATACCATTGTTACACCCACAACCCTTGTTGTTATACATACTGGACCAATTACTAGAGCCCGGGCACGCCAGTTGAATTACCAAGTACTTTCGTTTCTTGGAAATCCTTCTAATGTTCATGAACATATGATGCTGCCTAAATTAGATACTTTTGTTTTACTTATGAATGAAGGACCTAGCATGGACAAGAAGGATGGCCATTGGAGCGGGATCAAACATGGAGAAGAAGGTGCGCGAGCGGGAAGGAACAATGGACTTTCTGATGGTGATTTTCGTACTTTGACGCCACCATAATGAGAGCATGAAGGCTTGGACGAAATTTTCAAGATGCCACTTTATAAATTTCGTCCATAGGATATTATAGGTGCTGCACCATCTTATTTTTGGGCCAGCCCCATGTAATTTCAAAATACCATATTGTAGGCTGTTTTTAGAGTCTGTATGTGAGGGGAAACTGACTTAGGGTTGGTTTCAGACCCCTCCTCCAAGGGACCACGAAATCGCCCTCTATTCCCCCATATATACAACCCTTAGGGTGCCGTTTTAGACTTCAGTTTTGTTTAGATTACAAGTTTGCCATAGTTGCAATTTCGCGTCATTCGTTTGTCTTTCACGACCAGACTAAGACGTCACAGAACCCCACTTCCACCAATAAAGCTTTCCTCTTATATTTGCAATATCTAGATTGCAATTTCAGTTTCTTGCTTGTTCTTCGTTTTCTTGCAGGAAATAGACCCTCATGGTCAGGTTGTTTGTGCTCCGACATGGTCAATAACCTCTCACAGTTGGTTTAGTGATTGCCAAGGTAACGTCCTCGCACCTTCGTAGTCGGATCGTCAAAGTCTACTCCACCGAAATCGATATCCACCATCTCATCACAAGACAGGGAAAACTTCGCTTCTATCAAGATATTTAGAGGTTGCTCGATGATATTTTACCTATTTTTTGTAGTTAGATCGCATCTATTCTTCATACCCATAGTTCGCAAAAAAAGCCGCAAAAAATAGGGTTAGATCTTCATATCTGAACCAATATGAGCCTTTGCAATTTTTTGTTCGGTGTTTGCTTTACTGAATTTGCGGTTGCATCGTCGTTTCAAGTTGTTGGTCTTAGAGTCTAGCCTTTTTGAGTTTTGAGTTTTGTTCACAGTTGGTCATGCCGTCGCTGCATCATCTTCGTCGCTGCCATATAACACCACCACACCCGATATATCATCGCTGCCATATACCACCACCACACCAGATACATCACCGCTGCCATATACCACCACCACACTTGATACATCAGTGCTTCCATATACCACGACATATCCGCCGTCACGCCAATCCAAATCCACCTCCATCATAGATTCACCAACAATCTGTGTTCCACCACCCATACATACATCCGCCACTAGTCTGAGTTCCACCAGATTCATATCCACCACCAATTCTAGTCCGAGTCCATCGCATATTAGGTTAAGTTTCGAGATCCTCTTGTTTTCAGTTTCGTGTTACCTTGCCTGAGTAGGTTTCAAAAAAAAGAGTCTCGAGACTCCCGGGCAGTTTTTAGGCCAAATTTCGGCGGGCGAGAATATTATTTCCCTATCCTGTTGTTAGGCTTCCCGAAGCGTTTTGGGACACTCGACGCCATAGTGATTTGTTTGCCATAGTTTTGGTCGTCGCAGCCCCGAATCTTTCCATAAAAAAATTAATCATTTTTGTGTCTATCCTGTTTATATGCCTTCAGAAGAGTATTGAGACACTCGCCATTATAGCGATCTATTATATTATTAAAACGATAGAAAACGAACGGTCAAGATTAATCACTCTATAGTTAAAGATGTTTGAACGGTAGAGATTGATTTATATGTTGGCCAGAATTAACATGTGTATTAGTCTATTGGAGATGTGTACCATGTACTCCAAGCAATGTTTGAGATAAGCACGGCATTGTGCACATGTCCGCGTAAAACAAGGACTAGGAAACACGGTTATATGTTTTGCACATAAAAATCTGTCACACGTATATTAGACTAAAAGGTGCAGTCACGATCACATGTATTAGATAAAAAGATGTACATTCAAAGTCTGTCATATATGTCGACACTAAAAAAAGGTATGTCACATATATTAGATTCTGTTTGGGCGGGTGTCACATATATATTAGATTTTTTATACGGCACATATATTAAATGTAAGCTAATTATTGGATGTACCTGTCTTATTATTTTTGAGCAAATATTGGATGTACATGTACGAGATGTATATCTTAAACATACAATAAATCGTTGTGGGCCAAAAGACCAAGTGGAGTACGGAACGCATGTGGAAAAAAAAGTGGAGTTCAGAACGGAGACACTTTTTTTTTTTTGTTCTTTTGAACTCCACTACATGTTGGTTTGAATGCCATTGCATGTACGTAAAAGTAGTATTATCCCATCTCTATTTTTATATACTTCTTTTCTATCGCTGATCGGACTGGGTTTCAATTCAGACATGCATGAGAAGCACGTCCATATGAAGCACCCCATGCAAAAAGAAATGAAGCACCCCATGCATGAAGCATTTTTTCTTACCACATCAATCAATTGGACTGAGCTCAATGCACATATAATTTATTATGTGGAAGATACACACATACGTATTGGCAAAATTATGGCCTCTTTTAAGTTCCATGATTTATAAAAAATAGAAATAAAAACATAGAATACAAATTTGATATCAACTCAAATTTATAAACGGTTGAATTAGTAAAATATATTTATTACTTGCACCACAACCAAAAGAACATTTATTTCTGCATGTAATTCTTTTAGCAAAAAAGTGGGAAACATCCGAACTCTATATTTTTAATGCACCAAAGCAAAAGGAACAATTTTTTTCAAGAAATTTGGAATCAGATGGAAAGTTATCTTGGAAACGTAAAGTGAATTTTTAAGCAAAATTCTGATTATTTAAATTTTTAATAAAGAATCATAGGGTCGGTACGAAGAGAAGTGTACTGCCCGGTCGAAGGAAAAATATGGTGGTACAATATATTAAGAAGTATTATATGAATATATTATGGATGCACATGTTAAGAAGTATTGTATCCATGAGAGAGAGAGAGAGAGAGAGAGAGAGAGAGAGAGAGAGAGTATTTTATCAATTATAAGAGAGTATTTTAGACAATCAAACAATAATACAAACAAGAAGATGAGCATGCATGAAAATATTTTGTGGGATATTATTGCCAAAATGAAAAAAATACAAATGCATACAAGCAATATTTGGGTAGAAGCTACCAATTAGATTTGAACTAAGTTTTTGATGGAAATATGGACACAAATGAATGATTTAAAAAGCGCAAGTGAAAGCTAAAGTAGAATGCCACTTTATATTATTATTTTTATATAATGAGCTAAGATACTAACCACAATATTTCCTTTCACATTGACATACCGTAATCCTTACAACAAACCCAAACAACTAATCAAAATATTGGTAAGTACTTGTTTCACGATGTATACATATTGCCTCAAGCATTCTTCTATTGAACGATAAATGAATGATGTCATATAAAATATTGGTAAGTAATTGTTTCAAGATGTATACATATTGCCTCAAGCATTCTTCTATTGAACGATTAATGAATGATGTCATATAAACAAATTAAATTAAAATAGTTTGTATTGCTGAAATATATGCCTAAGATATAGAAAATAGTATTTGCATGGTATATTTAGGCTACAAGTTTATAAAACATTAAAAAGTTTACACAACAAACTAATAATATTATAAACCACTACGTCACGCACCAGATTTCCTTACCAATGACTGTTGGGAAAAGTGTCTTATACCATCGGATTGTTGGTCGGGAAAAGATCTATCAGGACAATTGAGCGACGGTCGGGAATGCTCGTATATTTAATGTCCGGTCGTCGGTCGGGAATACGTGGAGTTCTATCTGACTATTGGTCGGGAATTAATGCCGATCGACTGTTGACGGCTAATTGGGCCAACCAGTTGCGCAGGCGGGAATAGAAAAAGTTAGCGCTAAAACTAGCCCAGCCCACGAAAAACTCCCTCTTTGTTTTCCTCTTTCGGTCCTAAATTCCCCAAATCCCTCAACCCCTCGCCCGATTTCTACATCCACCGCCGTCACGCTCGATCTCTCTTCGCCGCCGACGCTGCTCTCTGCGACCGGCTGCGTGCTCTCCAGCCGTCGAGGACACCCCCCCTCTCCATCTCCCTCATTCACTCCAGCCTATGCACCGCCGACCCCACACCACATGGTCGTCGCCGTGCTCGAGCTCTCTCTCCTCCGCGCTCACCTGCCCTCCACCGAAAGATGCTCTTTCCGCCGCCGCACGCTCGAGCAGCCTCCGCCGTCAGGTGCTCTCCGCGCCGCCACGCGCTCAAGCAGCCCCCGTCGTCAGGTGCTTTCCGTGCCGCTACGCTCTCGAGCACCCTCCGTCGCCAGGTGCTCTCTCCTCTTATCACGCTTATTCCACCCTTCCCTGTCGCTCACCACACCGCCCTATATGCACAGGTGGTCCTGCCGTCGCCGTCCACACCCTGCCGACGACTGCCATTTTCTTCCGCGCCCAAGCCCAGCCATCGCCCGTAGATGTCGCCGGCCAAGAAGGTATGCTCCGAGATGCCTCTTGCCAGATCTGATTAGGACAGTGGGCTGGTTATAGTCCCTCAAAAGGCATGGCTTTGGCCACCTCTGATGTTAGGTATGGACTCCGTAGGTATTTCCCAACGAGACAACGACTTTATCTTCAAAAATAGACCCGCTTGAATTTATTTTGTAGTGGGAATCGACCTGCTTGATGGACTGGTCTAAGAAATTTGCCAGTATAAGTCCGTAACTTTCATTTCACATGTGCGAGCTTATGTTATGTGTCGATTTGGAAGCTATTCCTACGTGTACTACGTGATTTATGAAGAAAACAATGGCCCCATGCCTTGCTACCCATATGCTTGACTGTACGCCACGCCCCATGGACATGCAATGCTTATCTGCTGGGATTTTGAATTGTGCTAACTATGTGGATCCATTGGCTCTAAAAACTGTTGCCTCATTCTCTACAATTTGGGGTCATGTAGGGTATACAAATATCTGATTTTCTTGGTTAGTTAGTCGCAATTGATTGGTTTGTTACTGGCTTCATGTATGCAGGTCAATTGTCACTGCTTCATCAGGTAAAATGTCAACCTGAAAATCTTCTAGGCCGCACAATACCTCCCCAAGAGCCTCGAGTGCAAGAACAAATAATAAACACTACTCTGTAACTTTCTAAGCAAGGCACCGGTAGAAAAGTATTATATGCAAAAGAGAGGTTGCACATGCTTACAATTACTTATTTCAAGCTCGAGCTTTAGTTTACGATTATGTGACCACAAGCGTATGGTTCTCTCATGTGTATTAATCTAAACAACTATATTACGCTAGTGATGGGTGGCCTGGATGCAGTACTTTAACCTAAAATTTAACCTGAAGAGCTGTTCAGATGTCCAAAAAAGACAAATCGGGTCAAAAAAATTGGTGAACAGTAAACCTTTTTTACAAACCTCGATTTGTCTTTTTTGTTGAGAGCTGCTCATATGTCCAAATAAGTTGAATTTGAAATGTACCTCACGCATCAAAATATGTATCACTCCATTCCTAAATATAAGTCTTTTTAAATATTCCAATAAGAAACTACATACGGATGCATATAGACATATTTTAGACTGTATATTCACTCATTTTGCTTTGTATGTAGTTCCTTATTGAAATCTTTTAAAAGACTTATATTTAGAAACGAAGGGAGTAATTGTTTGACACTCATCTCCCCCAACTAACTAAGAGTGACCAGGAGCTAGTCATCCATGGTGGCACGACATCGGTAAGATCTCACTCTCTTACTTGGCCTCTCCCTCCCCCTCCATTTGTGCCTGCAATGTGCAGATTTGAACTACGCGAATTCTGTAACTTGATTCATATTATGTTGGTAATTTGAGGTCCACCTATGGGAGGGCTAACGGATGTTGGTTGGCAAAAAAAGAAACGTGGTTAGGAAGGCTAATGCTAGGCCCAATAGAATGTTGGTCGGGAAAGAATAGTCAGATAGTCAGTTGGGAAAGGCCCATGGTAGCTCTAATAGATTGTTGGTCGGGAAAGAATTCCTTGTCTGATAATCGGCCGGGCAAGGCCCATGGTAGCTCCAATAGATTGTTGGTCGGGAAAGAACTCCTTGTCTGATAGTCGGTCGGGAAAGGCCTGTGGTAGCCCCAATAGATTGTTGGTCGGGAAAGGTCTAGGGTAGGCCTAACAGAATGTTGGTCGGGAAAGATGCCCCATCGACAACAAGAAATCGGTCGGGAACGATATGTCGGATGGGAAAGGCCTTTCCCGTCTGGACTTTCCCCAACCGACATGGTCGGTTGGCAATAGTCTTTCCCGACCGTCTGTCTGTGGGCGAAACCTTGTTGTTGGGGATGTAGTCATGGTGTGGTGAATTTTCAGAAGCACGAACATGACAACCAAAAAGTCTAGCCGCGGAAATGCGCGGGTTACCCAGCTAGTTTTAAAAGAGGCTAAAAAAAGAGATTTTTTCAGAGTGCTTTTCCCTTGTGTGGGGACACGATGCACTCAATCACCTATGGGGCCGCAAGCGCCTTTGTGGTTTGGCAAGGGCGAGGTTAAGGCATAAAGAGTGGAGATGGTGAGACAACACGACGCTCGTGTCACTGGTGTTTTACCCAGGTTCGGGCCGCTCTGAAGCGTAAAACCCTACTCCTGCTTTGGTTGATTGATCAGAGGAACACGAAGAACACACAACGCTCAAGCCCGAGAAGGGTTGCCTTCGGGGGAGCTGCTACGTGAGTACAAGTGTCCAAAGGTGTGAATCCTTAGCTAGGCTGCCTTGGGTCTCCTTTTATAGCTCAAGGGGCAACCACAATGGAAAAACATACATTGTCTGGTGATTAGATAGCTAACAGTGCTATCATACCTAACTCTGGCACTTAGGACAAAATGCCATAAATGCAGTCCAGGTGGCGTGTGCGGGTGCATCCCCGACAAGCTGCTACTATCGCTCCAGCTAACTATTGCACCACATCTTGACACGCCTCTGGACGGGTGTCAAGGGGGCATAATTTGTGTTCCAACGTGTTGCCATGTGCTTATGTAGAGCCACTTAGCCACCTGGGAGCTCGCCACCGCATCGACAAGTGACTGGCGTTGCAATCTCGACACCGCATCGACAAGTGACTGGCGTTGCAATGCGGTGGAGCGGTGGCCGATCGGCTCGCGCTTGCCGGGGGATGGCTTGACGGGTCTTCCTAAAGGTGAACACACCTTGGTCCCCGGTAGGCAACGGGCACGTGCTTGGCGTGCTCTGGGCCCGTCCTGGGTCATTGCATTAATCTTGCCGGCGTTGCTTGGCCTGTTGTAGGTCGCTCTTGCCGGAGTCTTGGTCTCGAATGCTTCCTTGTCGTGGTAGTAGCTTTTCCCGGTAGGCTCATGCCATTGGGCCGGAGGCTTTATCATCCGTGCACAAGTCAGGGGTAAGTGAACACCCCTGTTTGTATACCCCGACAGAAGCCCCCGGGCCTGAGCCATACATGTCGCTTGGCATGTTGGGTTTGGCCCCAAACAATGCACGGACAAACGTCCAAGAAATGCTGCCCTCTCGTCCCACGTCCACTCCGCGTAATTACTGCAGGTCGTGGGGTCGTGGAACACTAGCCCTTGGAGAGTAAAAATTGCCAGTAAAAGAAATGGCAGTTCTCCGAAAAGAGAGTGAAGAGCTAGCCCCCGTGTGGGCCCCCCAAATAAATGGGCAACGTCCAGGGGCGCTTCTCATTCACACCCGTTTCTTCGTCCTTCATCTTCCTTCTCAAGCCTAGAAAACCGCTTTCGCCGCCACCTCCGGCCCACTGAACACTGCTAGGTCATCCACCACCCTCGAGAGCTCAAGAGATGGAGCAGAAGGCGGCCTCCGTCAAGGGGAAGTGGCGGCCGCATTGGCGGACCCAGTGGCCGAAGAGAGGAAGAGGAAAGTAGAAGAGTTGGAGAAGCGGCAACAGAGAGATGTGATCATCTCCCCGTAAAACCTAGATGGCAATGCCTTGATCGACATGTATGCCTACATGTGAGGGAGAGAAACAAAGGGGCATAAAGTGCCCGTGGTTCTACTGGACAATCCCAAAGAGAAGACGCCATCAGATTCGTACCGCTTCTTCTGCGCGTACTTCTACTGTGGCCTCTCTCCCACCTTCTCTGATTTCTTCTGCGCCATGATGGCGGTGGAGAGGGCATTCATTGCTGCTTGGATCGCGGAGGACAAGAAGGTCAGAGCCGCCAAGGGTTCGACCTTCGGAGAAGAGGAAGAGGAGGAATTCGAGGACGATGAGTTCTGAAGAGGAGACCGAAAATCTTGCTCTGGAGGAGGCTGCTGGGTTTCAATCTGCCGGGGTCGAGGCCTCCCAAGCTGTGCCGACAGGAATCCAAGAGGGGGTCGAGGTGGAGGAGGCGAAGGAGCCGAAGTTGGAGGAAAAGGGGCTCGAAGTGCACCCCAAGCTCCAGAACCAAGGCGTCGCCTATGCCAACGCGTCGGTTGAGAACCAACGGCCCCTGCATCTTTGCGGCCCCCCTCGAAGTTGAAGAAGACCACCAAGGGAGGCGGACACGAAGCAACATGCCTCCAGTCCCTCCGCATCTCCCAAGCCAAAGCTTCTCCCGTCAAGCGACAGAGGGTTATAGGGGTGGACCCCAACCCCCCTGTCAATCCCAACTTCTCCATCAAGCTCGGCCTTGCCGGAGGTTCCGGCCCCTCTGCGAAGCTCTCCTCCTCCAACTCTGAAAAGGGGCAGATCAACTCCACCGCCTGGATCGTACGAGCTGGGCTCCATGCTCATTGCCTCGGAGTGAGTCATTCAATCACAATCTTTGTCCTTGACTTTCTTGATTAATCTTGTATAACTCAATCTAACAGGGATGAGGATGAGGACCCCCTTGTGCATCGATCCAAACGGGCCAAATCCGCGGCAGGACCGAATTCCACGGCAGACATGAGCCCCACAGGAGATATGGAGGAGAATCCCACGCCTAGCCCCCCGGTCCATCCCTGTTTGCGAAATCCAAGCGCAGACCTCGTCCATTGGCAGGGATGAGGAAGGGCATATCCCTACACCTAATAGGGAGACGGGAGAGAAATATGAAGGGGAGGCTCGCCAGGTGGAACTTCCCTCCAAGATCTCTCGTCGACCGTCACCCTTGGGAAGGAATCGCCGGCAGGGGCATCCAACCAAGAGTTCGCCCGTGTTGAGTCACCGAAAAGGTGGTGATAGACCGCACCGACAACTAATGTTGTCGGGGAAGGGATGCCCCTCCGCAGCAACCTTCGTCGGGTATCCCACTTGCATGTGCTTCCACTTTCCCTATCCTCTCTTCTTGTGTGCCTTATTGATTTCTCACTTCCATCTTTCTATTTATTGATATGGTTCGTAGCTCCGCTTCTCGAAGAGCCTGAGCTGCTGGAGGAGGTAGCCGATATCGAGAAGGACGCTGCCCACGAAGCAGCGAAGATTGCTGCCATGGAGGGACATGGTTTGGTTGCCGGGGAACTTCAGGAATCCACCGAGAGAACGAAACCACACCCCGTCAGCACAGCTGGCCCGGACGTAGTCATCGAGGAGAAGACTCCTCTTCAGTCCCTGGGGCTCTTCCCTCCGAGCTATCCTCTCGCTTCGGCCCTATAGTCTCCCCTGAACCAACTGGCGCTGTTCACTGCTCAACTCTGTCCCACAAGCCCTGGCCCATCCTTCTCTGCAGGAGCAGATATTGATGAGGGAATCAAACGGGTACTGGTGCCGCTACTTCAGAGGGTTAAAGAGGTTGATGGTTCTGTTGATAGCGCCAAGGACATGGCTTTCTTGGAATTCGTGGCGACTAGAATCAAGGACGTGCAGAGCAGGTACAACCTAAAATGGCAGGTAGTCAAGGAGCAACGTGAGCTGACCGGACTCATGGATCAAAAGCCGAAGGACAAATTGAATGAGCTGTGAGAGTGGTACAATCAACATGTCCATTCCCTTAAGAGGTAGCATGAAACACTGTCCATGGCAAAGGCACACGTCGCAGCCCAGGAGGCTCGTCTGGTGGAGCGCAAAGCGCTTATGGACACCTGAGAGGTGGAAATCTCCTCCTGGTAAGAGGCTCTCGAAGATTCCCTCCACTGCAAGGACGAAGAGCAGGAGGCCTATGTTCTGCAACGCACCAAAGAGCTAGAGGACGACCATAAGGCCGCTCTCGACATGATCTCCTTGAGGTCCTCTGCTCAGCTGAAGAGGGTGTTCGACGAGCTTGCTGCCGCATCTGCCACCAAGACCAGTCTTGAGACCCAACCAAGCAAGCTGACGGAGGACCTCAGCAAGGGTAGCAATGAGATCGAGACCCTCAAGGAGGTAGTGCAGAAGGCACAAATCCCTCTATAAGAGGCACAATCGTAGCTTTCCACCAAGAGCCAAGACTTTGATACTGCCAATGGCATCATCTCCAACATGAAATTCAGGCTTGCCTCCTTGGAGAGGAATATTGACTCTATCGATGCTCGCTAGAAGCTTCTGCTGACAGACCTGACCAATTTGCAATCCTCCCAAAAATACGTCGAAGACAAACTGGAACCAGGTTCAACAACGCGATCTCTGGACCAAAGCATGATTGACATCGCCAAGTGTCTGGCTGCACAAATTGCGCGCATGAACATGAATAGCTGGGGCTTCTCCGTCGGCAGGCATGAAGTCCCAAGCGTCAAGCTGACAATCTTATTTGAGGGCTTGATCGAGGGGCTGAAGACGTACAAGGACGACAGAGCCGCCTGTTTTGACGACGAATCCTGGAAGCTGGCTCACAGTGCTCTCTTCATGGTCCTGAGCAATCTTGCCTTCTTCCACCCGGAACTTGACTTCGCGGTCGGTTTCAAGAAGCTGCCGCCAGCTGCTAACGTCTCCGCTTCCGTGGAGAAGGCTGGTCCTGTTGCCGACATGGTCCTCGTAGTCCCATGGGTCCAGGGAAGTCGCCGGAGTTATCTATGAATCACTCCTGCCGCCGTGCTGTCCTGTACTTAAGAGGCAGAATGTATCCCACATTAGACCACACACTATCTTTGCTTTGATGTTTGTTGAACCGATGTCTTTATGTAATCGTATGGTATCCCCCTTTTGGTTTCCTCCTAGTATTTGTATGGTTACTTTTCTTGCGTTCTCTGGTTGCCCGCCAAAAACATGCTGCCGCGATTGCTTTGAGGAACAGGTCTTTAGCATTCTGTTGGCGAGAACATGCTGTCGGTGAGTTTTTCCTTGATAGTCTTTGATGCTACCGCATGTTTTGTTGAGAAGTCTCGAAAAAAACAAGGGCGCAAACAAAGAGACGGTAAGGTTCCATCGTGCACTAGATTCGCCATACGAAACTTCGGTTGCTAGGGGGATTATATGAATGTAAATTCGAATGAAAGTTCATAATCATGATAACTTAGCTTTCGTCACGGCTTCTCTTCTGTCCTGGCGCGTGTTTAACCCCGTTCATTGTCCCTCCCTTCATCCACTAGCGCCTCTCCTCATCGTGCTCCCCGGTGTGTACATGCGTGTGTACCCACTGCTGTTCTGATAGGAAGGAAAAATGAAGAGGGGTGAAATGGAGAAACTTGGCGATCCATTAGTCATGAGTACAACCCGTGGCACGAGCCTGCTGGGTTAGTGTAAACGTTCATAACTATAGAAAGGAAACGGGGGACTAGACATGAACGGTCGAGTCTTCCCTTCTTTCCTTCACACCCAACGGTCCTGCAACGACCAACACGTTGGGAGTGTTTGTGAACGGGACCTTTCCTTGGTTCGTTTTCCAGGGGTGTTGACTAATGGATTCTCTCTACCATTTGGCTTGGGATTTACCCTTAACGGGATAAATGCAGGACCGAGCCGCACACAAGCTTATCGACATTGGTGGCACCACCACTACACAGAACTGGTCACAAGCGGGGATGGAGAGGAGAGAGAAGAATAGCCATGTACCTTTTTCTTTGCTCATCAGACCGAGCCGCACCTTCCTAGGACTAGGTGGGCTTTATCGACGACTGTGATAGGGGTGGCATCGCCACTCATCTCTCCTCCTCCTCATCCATGGTCTAAGTCGCGGTTGTGCTGTCCGCATTAGACGCATTAGCCGCAGTGGGGATGCCCCTCATCGTCACCATCATTGTTGCAGCGGCGACACGCGTCGGGATCTGGAGAGGAATAAGCTTAGGAAGCGACATTTCTCTTCTACCTCGATGCTCCCGACGGTGGGGATGATGAGGAAAATCAATGCGCCGCTCACAACCTCGGGTTCGCACAAATGATCCGCCCTACCTGGCGTGCCAAAGATGTCAGGGCACGATGCACTCAATAACCTATGGGGCCACAATACCCTTTGTGGTTCGGTAGGGGCGAGGTCACATGCACAAAGAGCGGAGATGGTGAGACAACACTGCGATCGGGACGCTGGTGTTTTACCCAGGTTCAGGCCGCTGTGAAGCGTAAAACCCTACTCCTGTTTTTGTTGATTGATCAGAGGAACATGAAGAACACACAACGCTCAAGCCCGACAAGGGTCGCCTTCGAGGGAGCTGCTACGTGAGTACAAGTGTCCAAAGGTCTGAATCTTTAGCTAGGCTGCCTTGGGCCTCCTTTTATAGCTCAAGGGGCAACCACAATGGAAAAACAAACATTGTCCGGTGATTAGATAGCTAACAATGCTATCATACCTAACTCTGGCACTTAGGACAAAATGCCATAAATGCAGCCGAGGTGGCGTGCATGGGTGCATCCCCGACAAGATTCTACCACCGCTCTTGATAACTATTGCACCACATCTTGACACGCCTCTAGACGGGGGTCAAGGGGGCATAATCTGTTTTCCAACGTGTCGCCACGTGCTTAGCGAGAGCCACTTAGCCACCTGGTAGCTCGACACCGCATCGACAAGTGACTGGCGTTGCGATGCGGTGGAGCGGTGGCCGATCGGCTCACACTTGCCGGGGGATGGCTTGCCGGGTCTTCCTGAAGGTGCACGCATCTCGGTCCCCTGCAGGCACCGGGGACGTGCTTGTCATTCTCCGAGCCCGTCCTGGGCCGTTGCATTGATCTTGCCGGTGTTGCTTGGCCTGTTGTATGTTGCTCCTGTCGGAGTCTTGGTCTTGAATGCTTCCTTGTCGTGGTAGTAGCTGTCCTCAATAGGCTCGGACCATTAAGTCGATTGCTTTATCGTTCGTGCACAAGTCAGGGGTAAGTGAACACCCCTGTCTGTATACCCTGACGCTTTGATTACATGTAGTGTCATGATTTTGTGGGTGCTCTAGGCTCGCATCTCTATTACGGTCTAGCCTAAGACCAGCATGGTACAGTCTTTGAGCGTCATTTCAACCTGACATCTCTGAAATCATTATTGCTGACCCTTTTTGTTACCATATTATAAGCCTTCCCAGCTCCACATACATCTACGTCATGTGTTTGACACCACCTCGCAATCGCTCTATCCAAACTTTGAGAGTTTTGACTACAATGGTTGCCGATCACCACCTGCTGTTTGGTAAGAGCTGATAATAATTTAAGATTTGCTTGAAGGATTTGTGACACACCACCACCACCACCACCACTTGCTAGTAGTCTGTAGGTTCATATTCTCGTGTGTTCATATTACTGCTAACCATGCTAGGATCACAAGCCGACACGATCAAATGGGAGGTTATGATGAATAAGGAGCTCGATGATAAATGTCAGCAAATGATGGGTGACCAAGTGCACGACTTGGTGATGAGACTTGGAGAGGCTATGGAGAAGCTAGATGGTTTGGAGAAGTCGGTCGACGCCAAACTTGATGCTAATACAATGAGATGCTTGCACGTCTACCTCCACCAGCTGTACCTATCGTACCTTGTCTACAACAACACCAACAACGCCCAAATTTTGCGGGACGAGCGTGACGTGTGCTTATCGAGCAAGGCCAAAATTCTAGTGCCATTGCTACTGCTACAACTTCGGTGGTGGTTGTTGTTGCTACTGTCATTGAGCAGAATGAGGATTATGATGGTGATTACAATGATATTAAGGGAGAGGTTGCTCCAAATAAGCTCCAGGGGCAACCACCGGCACAAGCACCAGGTCGTCCACATGCATACTTTCGCAACGGTGGGACTACACCACCCCCTCAGGTACGTGATCATGTCCATCTCCCTGAACTTACATTGAATATACCGACATTTGAGGTTAGATATGTTCCTGATATATTCTTACTTGGGAGTTAGAAACAAAACAATGTTTTACATGTTTACAATTTCGTGAGGATAGACATGTTTGTGTATTTACTAGTTTTGCTTGTGTTTGGTGATTTGAACATTGTAGAATACATCATCACAATATCCCTACTACTTGGGCTACTTTGAAAACTACTATGCGTAATTGTTGGGTTCCACCATATTATCAACATGAATTGCTTCAAAATTTGCAGAGTATAAGACAAGGAAAAATTTCCATAGATGAATATTATCGGGAATTACAAACTGACATGAATGTGGTGTTGGTGAGGAGAATGAATCTATGCTTGCATGTTTTATGGGTGTATTAACTAGAGAGATTCAGACTATTCTAGAGTATAAGGAGTATAACATTATCACTCGTTTATTTCATCTTGCTTGCAAAGCTAAACGTGAAGTGAATGATCGTCAGGCAATGGCAAGAACTTATTTTTCTACAGGTCGACCTTCATCACGGACACCACGTACATCATCTACTTTCACACGTCCTACTACAGCACTAGTTATTTCAGCCTCCAACGCCAACATAGATACAAGAAAACAGGAACCGCCACCAGCCTCTAGCAAGGGCACACCTTCGGGGCCTGCATAGAGCTCCTCTTCATCCATGACATCTATAGGGCAAACACGTAAGGTTATATGTCGTCATTGCAAGGTTAAATGTCACTTTGCAAGAGAATGCACATCCAAGCGTGTGATGATTGTTACTGAGGATGGTGGATATGCGTCCACTAGTGATTATGATGAGGAGACTTTGGCTCTTATTGCGAGTGAAGAATAGGGTGTCGAGGATACCGAACAAGTGACACACTATATGGATGCTGACTATGCGGACAGGTATGAAAGTTTAGTTACTCAAGGTGTTCTGAGTGTGCAGGTTACACGGGCTGAGCAAAATTAGAGGCACAACTTGTTCCATATAAAGGGAGTTGTGAACGAGCATTCTATTCCTATCATCATCGATTGAGGGAGTTGCAATAACTTGGCTAGGATGGAGATGGTGGAGAAGCTATCTCTAACTACCAGACCACATCCTCATCCTTATTATGTCTAATGGTTCAACAATATTGACAAGTTTAAGGTAACACATAGTGCTCGTGTGCATTCTAGCATTGCTACATATTCTGATTATGTTGATTGTGATGTGGTACCCATGCAAGCATGTTACGTTTTACTTGCTAGACCATGGCAATTTGATAAAAATTCTATACATTATGGTAGGACAAATCAGTATACTCTTGTTCATAAGGATCAAAATATAACTTTGCTTCCTGTGTCTCCTAAACATACTATGAAAGATGACAATGCTAGAACAAGTAAAGCAAAACAGGAGGTAAATACGAGTAAAAATCAGATTGTAGCAAAGGAATTTGAGCAAACAAAAAGCCTAATAAACCGTAATCTAGTGTTGCATCTGAAATAAAATTGAAGAATGGATGCTTACTTGTTACTGAATCTGATATTACTGATTTGGATGTTACTACATCTGTTTGCTATGCTTTTGTATGCAACGAGGTAATATTTTCATTCAAGGACATGCCTCCCTCTTTGCCTCCTACTGTTACTACCATTTTGTAGGAGTTTGCTGACGTCTTTGCACAAGACGTGCCACCAGGGTTACCACCTATATGAGGGATTGCGCATCAGATTGACTTAATTCTTGGTGCATTGCTACCCAACCGTGCGCCATAGCGTACCAATCCATAGGAGACGAGGGAGTTTATGCCTCAAGTATAGGAGCTGCTTAACAAATGTTATATACGCGAATCCCTTGGTCCTTGTGCTGTTCCTATTATTTTAGTGCCTAAAAAGGATGGTACATCGCGTATGTGTGTCGATTGTAGAGGCATTAACAATATTACTATTTGTTATCATCATCCTATTCCTAGGCTAGATGATATGCTTGATGAATTAAGTGGCTCTACAATTTTCTCCAAAGTTGATTTTCATAGTGGATACCATCAAATTCATATGAATTTGGGAGATGAATGGAAAACAACACTTAAAACTAAGTTTGGTTTATATGAGTGGTTAGTCATGCCTTTTGGGTTAACTAATGCACCTAGTACTTTCATGAGACTAATGAATGAGATTTTACGTGCTTTCATTGGATGATTTGTTGTAGTCTATTTTGATGATATACTGATTTGTAGTAGATCTTTGGAGGAACATTTGGAGCATTTACGTGTTGTTTTTATTGCTCTATGCCATGCATGTTTGTTTGGTAACATTGGGAAGTGCACCTTTTGCATTGGTCGAGTATCGTTTCTTGGCAATGTTGTTACTCCACAGGGAATTGAAGTTGATAAAGCCAAGATTGAAATTGAGAGTTGGCCGCAACTCAAAACGGCCACACAAGTGAGGAATTTTCTTGGCCTTGCTGGTTTCTATAGGCATTTTGTGAGAGATTTCAGCACCATTGCTGCACCTCTGAATGAGCTTACAAAGAATGACGTCTTTTTGCTTGGGGTACCGCACAGGAAGAAGCCTTTATGGTATTTAAAGATAAGTTAACACATGCTCCTTTGCTCCAACTTCCTCATTTTAATAAGATCTTCGAGCTTGAATGTGATGCTAGTGGGATTGGACTAGGAGTTGTGTTATTACAAGATGGTAAATCTGTTGCATACTTTTTAAAAAAATGAGTGGGCCTAGTCAGAATTATTTTACTTATGAGAAGGAAGTATATGCTCTTATTCGTACTCTGGAAACATGGCACCATTATTTATGGCTAAATGAATTTGTTGTACATTCTAATCATGAATCGTTGAAACATATTAAAAGTCAAGGAAAACTTAACCATAGACATGCTAAATGGGTTAAATTCATTGAGAATTTCCCTTATGTCATGAAACACAAAAATGATAAAGAAAATGTTATTGTTGATGCATTGTCTCGTCATTATACTATGATTTCACAACTTGACTTTTAAATATTTGGTTTGGAGACCACCGAAGATCAACATGTGCATGATGTCGACTTTAAAGATGTCTTGTGAAATTGTAAAGAAGGGAGGACATGGAACTAGTTCGTCAACAATGATGGATTTGTGTTCCGTGCTAACAATCTATGCATTCCAGCTTGCTCCGTTCTTCTTTTGTTGTTGAAGGAGCTGTATGGTGGAGGATTAATGGGACACTTTGGCGTGAAGAAGACGAAGGACATACTTGCTACACATTTATTTTTTGCCAAAGATGACACGGGATGTGGAGCGTTTTGTTACTTGCTACACTACATGTCAAAAAGCCAAGTCACGATTCAATCCTCATGGTCTATATATGCCTTTGCCTGTACCTAGTGTTCTTTGGGAGGATATATCCATGGACTTTGTTTTAGGTTTGCCTCGAACAAATAAGGGGATGGATAGCATATTTGTTGTCATGGATAGATTGCCAAAAATGGCACACTTTATACCATGTCATAAAAGTGATGTTGCTACTAATGTTGCTGATTTGTTCTTTTGTGAAATTATTTGCTTGCATGGTATGTCAAATAGAATTGTTTTAGATCATGATGCTAAATTTCTTAGCCACTTTTGGAGATGTTTGTGGCCTAAGTTACAGACTAAACTTCTTTTTAGTACTACATGTCACCCCAAACTGATGGACAAACTGAAGTAGTCAATAGATCATTGTCTACTATGCTTAGAGCTGTTTTGAAGAATAACCTGAAAATGTGGGAAGAATGCTTGACTTATATTGAATTTTCTTATAATCGTTCATTGCATTCTACTACAAAGATGTGCCCCTTTGAAATTATGTATGGTTTCATACCTCGTG
This sequence comes from Hordeum marinum, assembly GCA_022496015.1. Classification (NCBI taxonomy): domain Eukaryota; kingdom Viridiplantae; phylum Streptophyta; class Magnoliopsida; order Poales; family Poaceae; genus Hordeum; species Hordeum marinum. The sequence continues at coordinate 130,300,852 of CM039676.1, read as the reverse complement.
CGCCTATTGATTTGTTGCCTCATCCATCTTCGGAGTAGGTTAATTTTGATGCAAAACAATATGCTGAATTGATCTTAAAAATGCATGAGGTAACTAAAGAAAACAATGAGTGGATGAATGCTAAATACAAACTTGCTGGAGATAAGGGTAGAAAACATGTTGTCTTTGCACCTGGAGATCTTGCTTGGTTACATTTGCATACGGATAGATTTCCTGATTTGCGCAAGTCAAAACAAATGCCATGTGGTGATGGCCCTCTTAATGTGTTGGAGAAAATAAATGATTATGCATATAAACTTAAGCTGCCTGCAGAGTTTGGGGTTAGTCCCACTTTTAGCATTGCAAATTTGAAGCCTTACTGGGGTGAGTAAGATGAGCTTCCGTCGAGGACGACTTCATTTCAAGAAAGGGAGGATGATGAGGACAAAAATACATTGTTACAACCACATCGCCTGCTGCTATTCATACTGGACCAATTACTTGAGCCCGCGCATGCCAGTCGTATTACCACGTACTTTCGTTTCTTGAAAATCCTTGTAATGTTCATGAACATATGATGCTGCCTAAATTAGATACTTTTGTTTTACTTATGAATGAAGTACCTAGCATGGATAGGATGACCATTGGAGTCGGAACAATGGACTTTATAGTGGTGATTTTCCAACTTTGAAGCCACCGTAAGGAGAGCATGAAGGCTTGGAAGAAATATTCAAGATGGCACTTTATAAATTTCCTCCATAGGCTATTATAGGTGTTGCACCACCTTATTCTTGGGCCAGGCCCAGGTAATTTCGAAATGCCGTATTATAGGATGTTTTTAGAGTCCGTATATATGGGCAAACTGAGTTAGGTTTGGTTTCGGACCCCTCCTCCAAGGGGCCACTAAATCCTCCTATATTCTCCCATATATACAGCCCTTAGGGCGTTATTTTAAACTTGGCTTTTGTTTAGATTACAAGTTCACCATAGTTGCAACTTCGCGTACTTCGTTTGTGTTCCAAGACCAGACCAAGATGCAATAGAACCCCACTTTCATCAATAAAGCTTTCCTCTTATATTTGCAATATCCAGATTGGAATTTCAGTCTCTGGCCTGTTCTTCATTTTCTTGCAATAAATAGACCCCATTGGTCAGGTTGATCATGCTATTAAGAGGGGGTCCGCATCAGAAAGGTTTGGGTGGAATCAACACACACACTTTGTTTCTGCAGCCATGTCCCTTTCCCACATCATTATGTTGGACATATGCGCTAGATGCAATAATAAATTAGTTATTATCATATTTCCTTGTTCATGATAATTGTTTATTATCCATGCTATAATTGTATTGATTGGAAACACATATACATATGTGGATACATAGACAACACCGTGTCCCTAGTGAGCCTCAACTAGACTAGCTCGTTGATCAAAGATGATTAAGGTTTCCTAACCATAGACATGAGTTGTCATTTGATAACGGGGTCACATCATTATGAGAATGATGTGACGGACTAGGCCCAATCATAAGCATCGTATCTGATTGTGTTAGTTTATTGATACTGATTTATCCATGTCAAGAATCTGTTCCTACGACCATGAGACCACACAACTCCCTAACACCGTAGGAATGCCTTGTGTGTATCAAACGTCACAATGTAACCGGTTGACTATAAAGGTGCTCTATAGGTATCTCCGAGGGTGTCTGTTGGGTTGGAGTGGATTGAGACCGGGATTTGTCACTCCGGATGACGGAGAGGTATCTCTGGGCCCACTCGTTAATACATCATCACAAGAAGCTTGCAAGCAATGTGACTAAGAAGTTAGTCATGGGATCTTGTATTACGGAATGAGTGAAGAGACTTGCCAGTAGCGAGATTGAACTAGGTATAGAGATATCGACGATCGAATCTTGGGCAAGTAACATACCGCAGGACAAAGGGAACTGTATACGTGATTGTCTGAATCATTGACATCATGGTTCGACCGAGAAAGATCTTCATAGAATATTTAGGAACCTATATGGGCATCCAGGTCCCGGTATTGGTTATTGGCAGTAGAGGTGTCTCGGTCATGTTTGCATAGTTCTTGAACCCGCAGGGTGTGCACACTTAACATTCAATGACAATTCGGTATTATTGAGTTATATATGTCGGTGACCTAAGGTTGTTCGGAGTCTCGGATGAGATTCCGAACGTAACGAGGAGTTCAGAATGGTCCGGAGGTAAAAATTGATATTTGGGAAGTTGGTATTCGAGTTCCGGAAAGTTTCCCGGACTTACCGGTTTCGGGACAGGTATGCCGGAATTGTTCCGGGGGTCCACCTGTCACGGAGGGCCCCATGGTCTATTAGAGGGGGCGCACCAGCCCCTGGTGGGTTGGCCACAACTCCCACCTAGGCTCATGTGGCCAAGGGGCTGGTGGGGCAAGCCCTAAGGGTGTCGGCCACCCAAACTTGGGGGCCAAGGCACCCCTTGGCCGCCGCCCACCCTTATGGGAAACCCTAGGGTGTCGGGCCTCCTCCCTTCCCCCCTATATATGATAGGAGAGGGAGGGAAGCTGCACCCGAAGCCACGGAGCAACCCTCCCTCCCTCTCTCTCTAGATCGTTTCTTCTCTAGTTCATCGAGGTAGCGCTTGCCGAAGCCCTGCCGAGATAGCTCCACCACCACCGCCGCCACGCCGTCGTGCTGCTGGAGAACTCATCTACTTATCTGCCCTCGCTTGCTAGAAAAAGGATGCAGAGATGTTATTGATCTGTACATGTGCTGAATGTGGAGGTGCCGTCCGTTTGGCACTAGATCGTGATTGGATTGCTAGACGACTCGAGATTGGATTGCGAAGACCTTCCATTACATCAACCGCGTTTCTTAACGCTTCCAACTTAGTGATCTACAAGGGTATGTAGATGCACTCCCCCTGTCGGGACCCCGATCCTAAGTCATATGAATCCAGACTGTAACATATCACATCACTTTGCGGCCTCACGCACGGTAAGCACCACGGCTGCAGCCTTACCTTAGCCGGGACCGTTTGCGTCTTTTGGCTCACGTATGTGAACATGTCACTAACAATCAAACAACACAGAACCCGGGCCGACATGACTAGTCATAGAACCCAAGTGGCACATCCATACGGAAACATGCATACGTAACCCAACAATGCAGGTGTCAGTCTCAAGCGTGTGTAGACGAGTCATACCAAGATACAAGGACTCCATTACGCCATGGGACATAAATTTCATAACTGCACGTAGATGAGTGGTAGCAGGCTACGGGGACTCCATTACACTGCGAAACATTTCCCCGAAGGGACAGACACAGCAACAAAGAAGGATACATGTCGGTCAATCAATGTGTCCGGAGCAGTAGCAAGCTACCAGGGCTCGGTGGAAGCACAAAGAGGCAGTTTCCCGTAGAGAGTACTACTAAAGGCACATGTCTAGGTGTCGGATCCCATACATACCATTGCATGTCACATGTACGCACGACATGCCCGATATACATAGATACAACTATGGAATCACAACATAACCATACATCAACACAACTTTTATCTAAGAGGCTCAAAAGAGCCTTGCATAATATATTCTTACAGATAGGGGTCACATGACCCGACACTCAAGTCATATAAGCAAGTTCATACAAACCAAGCGGAAGCATAAATCTGTCTGAGTATAGACACATGAAAGGGTAAAAAGGCACATGGCCTGACTATCTACAGCCCACCACAGGGCATAAGGTCATAGCTAGGACACCAGCTATTCGGCATCGTCGACATCTAGATAGAACCCACCTGATGGGTCCTGAGTCTCATCTGCAACATTTATTAAGAAAACATGAATACAAACGTACTCAGCAAGTCTTTAAAGCAGACCTAGACTATTCATGCTCATGTATCAACAAGGGGAGTGGTGGAGTTTATGCAGCAATGCTAGCTTTGACTCATGGCTAACCTACACTACACAATTTTAACTCTTTGTTTAGATTTTAGATATCACACACGAGTCCACTAACTCCATAACAATACACCACCATGGATTCACTTCCCTCTCCTGAGAGAGTGCCATCCACGGTACTCACACTTGTCTTCATATTTTTTTATGAGTATCCATTTGATTATCTATAAACAACATAAGCTTTCCAAGTAGTCCATATCCGAGGACGCGGCTATTTGAATAGTTTCATACCCTGCAGGGTGTACTTCTTCACACACGCTCTCGCCACTTATCGCTGTGTGCTCATAAAACCATGCACCTTGGCAACCTTCAAGCGGAAACCTAGCGAGGGAGTCGGCCACGACCGTCAACCACATAGGACCTCTAGTCCAGGCTATCGCCTATTTGAGACTGAACCCGCACGGAAGTCCGACCGAAGTTTCCGCTACGGCCCCAAACGACGTGCGCAGGGTTCCCAAGCCCACCATTTGGGTGACCCTTGGTACACCGTGCCACTGCCTACCACGTCATAACCCACCCCTAGGGTCAGCGTTACACACGGCCTCCAGCATGCTATAAACACCAGAAACTACTTGCAACTCCTGGACCAAGGACTAAACGATTGATAAGTGGAGAGGGGTCGAGTTACCGGAACCCAATGTGTGGTAGTAACTAATCTTGGATCACAAACACAGAACTCAGTTCCTAAGAACGGTCCCAATGAGACAACCCTCTATGTACTCCTAGATAGCCTCTCATCGCTACCTTTACTAACTCGGGTTCATCATAAGCTTATCACATCAGAACATCGTTATTTCACTCCAGTTCATCGCCCACATGAATCAGACCTGACACAACTCTAAGCATAGCAAGCATAGCAGGCAAAGTAAGCTAAGCACATCATGACACAAGCATCTACCAGGTATGCTAGGTTGCAAGGTTTAGCTATTTACTGTGGCAATGACAGGTCATGCAAAAGAATAGGTTCATCTACCGTGTATGACAGACAAGTGAACGTTTCTCGTAATGCAATAAACAAGAGCAGGAGCGAGAGAGTGGGATGTTATCAGAATGATCAAAAGGGTTGCTTGCCTTGCTGGGTAGCGGGAAGGTTTTCTCCTTCGTTGGAATACTCGGAGGTATCCTCAGAAGCAGGGCCTACCGCAATGCAGGTAAATAACAATCAATACACGCAAATGCAACACTATGATGGATGATCATGACATGGCAGCATGTATGGATGAACTAATGCAATTATTGTCCATGTTAAATGAGGCAAGTTCGAATATAGGTTCAAAATCATTCTCCATTTCATATTCCATATATTGACCTATTAGTAAATGCCAATGTTCATCTACATAGGTTGCTCTAACATGCCTGATAATAGTACCATTGGATTCATTGGATTTTTCTGATAAATTTTCATTTATAAATTATTTTCATCTGATTAACAGATTAATTTATATGAATTTTTGAAGTTTTAAACATTTTCTAGAATTATTTTAATTCAGAAAAGTCATTACTGCATCAACATGACATCACTATGACGTCAGCTAGTCAACAGAACGTTGACACGTCAAACCTGACCAGTGGGGCCCACTGGGGAGTGACCCAGTCACTAACAAAGTTAATTAATTAACTAATTACTAATTAGATTATGGTAGGGCCCACTGGTCAGTGGGTAATTAGCTTAATTAAATTAATTAATTAAATAATTAATCAGGGTTGAATTAACAAGGCCCGACCCCGCTTGCCAATTGAATTGGGGTCAAACCCCTGTGGTCAACTCCGGCAAGACCCACCGAGGTTGAGCCGCCGGTGGCTCCAGAGACGGCAGAGGGGTCGGGATCCCTCCTCCGACGACCAAAAGGATGGCGGAGGGCACCATACGGACCTACGCTCAGACGCGCGTCCATCCCGACACCTCTCAGGGGCTGAGATGGCCGGGATCAACGCCGGCGATGAGCTCGGTGGCTGCCGGAGTTTGGGCGAGCATGAGCTTGACGAACCAGGGCATGACATGGCCAGAACTTGGCACCTACAAGCACTACGCGGCCCCACGAGTTTGATGGTGGGCTCTAATGGACCAATTGGTCACCGGAGCATCACCGACGATGAGCTCGTGCGGCGGGTCATTCGGGAGCCGATGCAATCGGGGCCTACAGAGGGGGAAAAGGTCAGGGAAGAGAGGGGAAAGAGCCGGCAACTCACTGTAGGTTTGAAGTCATTTAAAACTTTCTCGGGGAGGGCTCGGAGACGATGAATCAACGACGGCGAGGTTCGGGTCCGAGTAGGAAGACAAGCTCGGGGACAGCGTTTCGGGGTTCCTGACATGCAACTTGTTGCATAAAGATGGTTGGCGGGTGTCTGTCTCTCCTACTTTAGTTGAATCGGATTCCGTAGAGGTGGTCCTTGTAGAAGTTTAAAAGGAAACTTTATTATCACCGTTGTGGCTGCGGGTAAGAGCGGTTCTTAATAGTTGCCTATAGCAGTGACGTAAAAGTTGCAACAACAAAGTAGAGGACGTCTAACTTGTTTTTATACGGCATGTTGTGATGTGATATGGCCAAGACGTGATTTGATATATGTTGATGTATGAGATGATCATGTTTTGTAATAGGCATCACGACTTGCATGTCAATGAGTACGACAACCGGTAGGAGCCATTGGGTTGCCTTTAATTTGTTGTATGACCTGCGTGTCAATCACTAAACGCCATGTAATTGCTTTTACTTTATCGCCATGAGTTAGCAATAGTTGTAGAAGCAATAGTTGGCGTGACAACCACATGACGACACAATGATGGAGATCATGATGAGGGAGATCATGGTGTCATGCTGGTGACGATGGAGATCATGCCGGTTCTTTGGAGATGGAGATCAAAAGCACAAGATGATGATGGCCATATCATGTCACTTATATGATTTGCATGTGATGTTAATCCTTTTATGCATCTTATTTTTCTTAGCGACGGTAGCATTATAAGATGACCCATCACTAAAATTTCAAGATAAAATTGTGTTCTCCCCAAGTGTGCACCGTTGCGAAGGATCGTCATTTAGAAGCACCACGTGATGATCGGGTGTGATAGACTCTACGTTCGCATACAACAGGTGTAAGCCAGATTTACACACGCGGAATACTTGGGTTAAACTTGACGAGCCTAGCATGTACAGACATGGCCTCGGAAAATAGGTGACTGAAAGGTCAAACATCAGTCATATAGTAGATATGATCAACATGGAGATGTTCACCATTGAAGCCACCCCACCTCACGTGATGATTGTATTTGGTTTGGTGGATTTGGATCATGTTACACTCGGACAACCTGAGGGATGTTGATTTGAGTGGGATTTCTTTAGTAATGATTAATTGAACTCATTATCATGAACATAGTCAAAATATCTTTGCAAATTATGTTGTAGATCAATAGCTCTCCCGCTCCCCTATATTTTGATACGTTACTAGAGAAAAAACTAAGTTGAAAGATGGTAGTAGCAATTATTAGGACTAGGTCCGTAAACTGAGCATTGTCCTCATTGCTGCACAGAAGGCTTATGTCCTCGATGCATCAAGTGGTGCGCCAACCCCTCAAGCATCGTATGTGGGTGTTGAGAACACCAAACATACAAATTTTCAATGACTACTTGATAGTTCAGTGCGTCATGCTTTACGACTTAGAATTGACGCTCCAAAGACGTTTTGAATGTGACGGAGCATATGATATCTTCCAAGAGCTGAAATTGGGATTTCAGGCTCGTGGCCGTGTTGAGAGGTATGATACCTCTAAAAAGATTCTTTGCCTGCAAGATGAAGGAGAATAGCTTAATCGGTGAGCATGTGCTTAGAATGTCTGGGTGCTACATTCGCTTGAATCTAATGGGATTTGATCTTCCAAATAAGATAGTGATTGACACAGTTCTCCAAGTCACTGCCACCAAGCTGCTAGAGCTTCGTGATGAACTATAACATGCCAGGAATGGACAAGATGATCCCTGAGCTGTTCGTGTTGTTTTATGATGCGAAGGTAGAAATCAAGAAGGAGCATCAAGTGTTGATGTAAGACCACTAGTTTCAAGAAGGGCAAGCCAAGAAGGGAAACTTGAAGAATGGCAAACCAGTTGCCGCTCCAGTGAAGAAACCCAAGGTTGAACCCAAACCCGAGACTAAGTGCTTCTATTGTAAGGGGAATGATCATTGATAGCGAAACTACCCCTAATACTTGGTAGAGAAGAAGGACGGCAATGTCAACAAAAGTATGTTTGATATACGTGCTACTGATGTGTACCTTACTAGTACTTGTAGTGGCACCTAGGTATTAGATACCGGTTCAGTTGCTAATATTGGTACCTCGAAATAAAAGCTACGGAATAAACAGAGACTAGCTAAGGGCAAGGTGACGATGTGTGTTGGAAGTCTCTCCATGGTTGATGTGATGACTATCGCATGCTCCCTCTAACTTTGGGATTAGAGTTAAACCTAAATAAATGTTATTTGGTGTTTGCGTAGAACATGAACAAGATTAGATTATGTTTATCGCAATATGGTTATTCATTTAAGTCAAAGAATAATGGTTATTCTGTTTACATGAATAATACCTTCAATGGTCATACACCCAATGTGAATGGTTTATTGAATCTCGGTCGTAGTGAAACACACATGTTCATACTTGTGGCACAACCGGTAAGGTCATACTCGTGTGAAGATCATGAAGAAACTCCATGCCGATGGATCTTTGGACTCACTCAATTTCGAATCGGTTGAGACATGCAGACCATGCCTCATGGTAAGATGACCGATACCTCGTTTTCTGGTATGATGGATCGGGGAAGTGACTTGTTGGAAATGATACATGTTGATGTATGCGGTCCAGTGAGTGTTGAAGTGTGCGGTGGATATCATTATTTTCTTACCTTCACTTATAATTTAAGTAGATATGGGTATATTTACTTAATGAAACATAAGTCTGAAAAGTTTGAAAAGTTCAAGAAAATTCAGAGTGAAGTTTAAGATCACTGTGACAAGAAGATAAAATGTCTATGATATGATCATGGAGATGAATATCTGAGTTATGAGCTTGGTATGCAACTTAAGACAATGTGGAAGTTGTTTCACAACTCGTGCCACCTGGAACACCATAGTGTGGTGGTGTGTCCGAACATCGTAGTTGTGATCTATTGGATATGGTGTGTACTATGATGTCTCTTATTGATTTTGCACTATCATTTTAGGGTTGTGCATTAGAGACAACTACATTCACTTTAAATAGGGAACCATCTAAATCTGTTGAGATGACACCGTATGAATTATGGTTTGGCAAAAACCTAAGCTGTCATTTCTTAGAGTTTGGGAATGCGACACTTATATCTAATAAGCTCGAACCCAAAGTGGAAAAGTGCTTCTTCATAAGATACCCTAAAGCAACAATTGGGTATGCCTTCTATCACAGATCCGAAAGCAAGGTCTTTGTTGCCAAGAATGGATCCTTCCCAGAGATGGATGTTCTGTCGAAAGAAGTGAGTGGGAGGAAGGTCAACTTGATAAAGTTATCACCTTCACTTGAATTGGAAACTAGCGCAATGCAGAAAGGTGTTCCTGTAATGATTACACAATTGAAGAGGAAGTTAATGATGATGATCATGAAGCTTCAGATCAAGTTACTAGCAAGCCTCGTAGGTCGACAAGGACTTGTACCGCCCCCAAGTGGAACGACAATACTGTCTTGGAGGTCATGTTGTTAGACAACAGTGAACCTACGAGCTATGAATAAGAAATTGTGGGACCAGATTCCAATAAATGGCTAGGAGCCATGAAATCCGAGATAGGATCCATGTATGAAAACCAAGTATGGACTTTGATAGACTTGCGCGATGAATGGTAGATTGTTAAGTACAAATGGACCCTTGAGAAGAAGATATACATTTATGGTAAATGTCACCATTTATAAAGGTTGATTTGTCGCAAATAAGTTTTCGATAAGTTCAAGGAGTTGTCTATGATGAGAATTTCTCACCTGTAGCGATACTAAAGTCTGTTGGAATTATGTTAGCAATTTTTGCATTTTTCGATTATGGAAACTGGCAGATGGATGTCAAAACAGAGTTTCCTTAACGGTTTTCCCGAGGAAAGGTTGTATGTGATATAACCGGAAGGTTTTGTCGATCCTTACGATGCTAAAAGGTATGCAAGCTCTAGCAATACTTCTATGGACTGGAGCAAGCATCTAGGAGTTGGAATATACGCTTGGATGAGGTGATCAAAGCTTTTCGGTTTATGCAAAATTTATAAGAAACTTGTATTTACAAAAAAGTGAGCAGGAGCACTATAGAATTTCTGATAAATATTTGTGGTTCACATATTTTTGATCGGAAATAATGTAGAATTTCTGGAAAGCATAAAGGGTTGTTTGAAATGAATTTTTCAAAGGAAGACCTGGAAAGAAGCTACTTAAATATTGGGCATAAAGATCTATAGAGATAGATCAAGACGATTGATAAAACTTTCAATGAATGCATACCTTGACAAGATTTTGAAGGAGTTCAAAATAGATTAGTAAATAAAGGAGTTCTTGGCTTTATCGTAAGGTAAAAATTTGAGTAAGACTCAAAGCCCGACCACGGCAAAAGAAAGAGAAATGAGGAAGTTTGTCCCCTATGCATTAGCCGTAGGCTCTATGTAGTATGCCATGCTCCGTACCGCACCTTGTGCATGCCTTTCCATGAGTCTGACAAGGGGTACAAGAGTGATCCAGGAATGGATCACTTGTTAGCGGTCAAAATTATCCTTAGTAACTAGAGGACTAAGAAAATGTTTCTCGATTATGGAGGTGATAAAGAGTTCCGCGTAAAAGGTTATGTCGATGCAAGATTTGACATCGATCCTGATGACTATTAGTAGGAAACCGGATACATATAGTGGACTAGACATTTGGAATAGCTTCAAGTGGGGCATAGTTGTGACAGCCCAAGACCGATGCACCAGAAGATTCCCCTTTTATTCCGTTGTCATTGTGTGATTTGTTTGGTTGTCCCATTCATCGTCGCATCATTCGCATTATCTGCATAACATCGTCACTTGTTTTTCAAAACTTGCATTCGTTCGTTGTCGTCGGTTCTCTTCGTTCGTGTCATCGAACATTTCGTGTCCAACCACACACGCACGCGCCCGCGACATTGTTAAAATATTGTTTTCTAAAACTTGATGTGATTGGGTCGAAAATTGGCGAGCGGTCGTAATATATTGTAGAGAGACCGCCTACCGACTTTCGTCGCAATCGATGGTTGTTTGATACTAGAATGGTCAACTGTAGCGGTACCATCATCGGTTTATTCGTCGGACGCTTTCGGTATTTAAAAAATCTCGTGTCACGGGCCGAAACCTCCCTCTCATCTCAACCCAATGCTCTCTAAAACAACCCACTAGCCCAACCTAGCCCCTCCATTCATGGCCATCGGATCAAGATCGGACGGATGACATTCATCCCACCATAGTCCCATCCCTATATATATAAACACTGCTAATCCATTTTGAACAACCTAAACCTAATCCCCCAAATCATCCTCTTTGCCCCAACCCGCCGCCGCCAGCCTCTCCTCCCTCGGAATCCTTCCAATCCCCATCCAGCCAACGACCAATAGCCTCCGACCACCTCCCTTGTTTTTTGCCGCCGCCCGACCCACAACCCCCCATGGTGCATCCAACCCAGTGCCGCAACGCTCCTCCTTGGTCGATCCTGGTCAAGAGAGGACCTCAATGCTCCGTGCCCCACGCCCGTCTTGCCAGCCGAGCAACCCCACTTGATAGGATCAAGAGGAGTTCCTCGATCCTGAGCTCGAGCTCGAGAGGCACCGGCCTCCTCAGCTTCCTTGTATCTACAACTTCCCTCGCAACCAGTTGCCTACAACAGTCGCGCCGGTGAGCTTAGCCGTCGGAGCACCGAAACCCTTCTGCCATGCCCTCTATCCCTTTATTCTTCTCTTCCCCAAAATTTCCTCTCTGAAGTCTCTGTTCGTCTCACTTTCTTCAGGAAACAGCAAACTCCATGATGCCAACTTCGGTAGCCTTCCATCAGCGCCATCTCATCCCGACCTCTCCGGTGAGACCCCGCTGCCTCTGTTAGGCTGTAAAGCAGAGTAGTATCCCCTATTCCAGGTGTTGGGCAAGCGTGGATAGTTGATCTAGCATCCAATGGCTCACAACGGCAGATACCGGTTCGCTAGGCTGCTCTTTCGGTGGAGATGCCCAGTGACAGCTATCACCTTCTAGAACCCAATGTGCACTGGGTGTTTTGTGTTGCTTGTAATGGCTATAAAGCTAGCCCTCCTCTCTTCATTTTGGACCATGATAAAAATGTATTGGGTATAAACCCTAGCCGCCGTGGCATGCTACCGCACTTTCCCCTTTGAGGCTATGAACCCTATTTTGAGTTCCTCCAATTCTCTTTGAAATTGCATGAGTTGATGTCTTTAATCCACGAATCCATAGTCAGTTCCTCACAATTGGTATTAGAGGCCCAGTCTGTCCTCGGTGGTGGCGAATTGGGTGCGACGAAGAGGTTGGTGTGAGCCATAAAATCCCTCTCTCAGCAGGCGGTGGAGCAGCTGGTCGCGGCCGGAGTGGCAAAGTTCGGGTGCAGTCGGAGCTTCGGTCTCGTTGCTTGAGCTAATTGCTCGAGTGGTAAAATTCCAGGGTAGAAGATCTGACCGTGTACCATCGGTAGCGGGCGCAGGTGGCAGAGTTGGCGGCGGTGAGCTGGTGCTGATTCCCAACCCTCCCTCCCAAGTGGTGGTTGTGATCGTTGACGAGCATGATGACGGGAGTCTCTGATTCAGTAGCTACGGCTGATCTCCTACTGCAGTCTCTCGAGCTCGACATCAAGACTTTACAGCAAGATCGAGAAGAAGATCGCAAAGAATTCCAGTAGTTCCAAACGATTGTGAACAAAAACTTCATCATGATGCAGTAGAATTTTGACAAGATTCAGGAAAATTTCCAACGCCTGCTTCTTGACTCGGATCCTGAGCTAGCAGAGGAAAGTGACATGCTTTCTGCCCACTGTTGGAAATATGCCCTAGAGACAATAATAAATTAGTTATTATCATATTTCCTTGTTCATGATAATCGTTTATTATCCATGCTATAATTGTATTAATTGGAGACTTAGATGCATGTGTGGATACATAGACAAAACCATGTCCCTAGTATGCCTCTAATAGACTAGCTCGTTGATCAAAGATGGTTAAGGTTTCCTAGCCATGGACATGAGATGTCATTTGATAACGGGATCACATCATTAGGAGAATGGTGTGATGGACAAGACCCAAACTACAAACGTAGCATATGATCGTGTCAGTTTATTGCTACTGTTTTCTGCGTGTCAAGTATATGTTCCTATGACCATGAGATCATGCAACTCACTGACACCGGGGGAGTGCCTTGTGTGTATCAAACGTCACAACGTAACTAGGTGACTATAAAGGTACTCTACAGGTATTTCCGAGGGTGTCTATTGGGTTGGCATGGATCAAGACTGGGATTTGTTACTCCGTGTGACAGAGAGGTATCTCAGGGCCCACTCGGTAATACAATATCACAATAAGCCTTGCAAGCAATGTGACTAAGTGTTAGTCACGGGATCTTGTATTACGGAACGAGTAAAGAGACTTGCCAGTAACGAGGTTGAACTAGGTATGGATATACCGACGATCGAATCTCGGGCAAGTAACATACCGAAGAACAAAGGGAACATCTTACAGGATTAACTGAATCCTTGACATAGAGGTTCGACCGATAAAGATATTCGTAGAATATGAAGGAACTAATATGGGCATCCAGGTCCCGCTATTGGTTATTGACCGTAGAGGTTTCTCGGTCATGTCTACATAGTTCTCGAACCCGAAGGGTCTGCACACTTAAAGTTTGGTGACGTTTCGGTAGTATAGAGTTATGTATGGTGGTGACTGAAGGTTTTTCAGAGTCTCGGATGAGATCCCGGACATCATGAGGAGCTCCGGAATGGTTCGGAGGTAAAGATTCATATATCGGAAGTCCTATTTTGGTCGCCGGAAAAGTTTTGGGCTCATCGGTAGTGTACCGGGAGTGCTGGTAGTGTATCAGGAGACCATCGGGAGGGGTATTTCGACCCAAGAGGCTACATGGGCTGTGGGAGTGTAAATACCATCCCTTTGTGGGCTGGTGGAAGTCCCACACAACGCCCATGCGGCTGGGAAGAAAAGCCCAAAGGGAAAAAGGTGGGAAAATGCCAAAAAAGGGAGGAATCCTAGTCCTACTAGGATTGGAGGAGGAGTCCTCCTCTCCTCCCCACTTCGACAGACCCAAGGAGGCTTGGCCCTTGCGCCAAGTCCTATCCTCCCTCCCTCTTATATATACTGGAGGTTTTAGGGTTTTTTGCACAGAATTTTTAGCCACGTGCTGCCCGTTCTCCAGTGCATAGTTTCTCCTCTAGATCGGATTTCTGCAGTGCTTAGGCGAAGCCCTGCCGGAATTGCTTCGCCACCATCACCGAGGCGCTTTCATGCTGCCGGTGAAATCGTCTACCTCTCCCCTCCCTCTTGCTGGATCAAGAAGGCGGAGATCGTCATCAAGTTGTACATGTGTTGAACACGGAGGTGCCGTCCGTTCGACGCTAGATCGGAAGGACCGTGATCAAGATCGCAAAACGAATCGTGATGAGTTCGCGGGACGGATGATGATGAGTTCATGGGACGGATCGTGATTGGATCGCGGGACGGATCGTGATGAGTTCGCGGGACGAATCGTGATTGGATCGCGGGACGGATCGTGATGAGATCGCGGGACGCTCGGCGATTTTGATCGCGAAGACGTTCGACTACACCAACCGCGTTTCTTAACGCTTCCCGCTTAGCGATCTACAAGGGTATGTAGATTCACTCTCCCTCTCGTAGATGCTCATCACCATGGATAGATCTTGCGTGTGCGTAGGAAATTTTTTGTTTCCCATGCGACGTTCCCCGACACAGGGCAGTGCTCTTGGCAAGGAAAATCCAAATGTCTCCCCTCATGTAGCTCCAGGGCGTCCCAAGAAACTTGCAGCTCCTACACTTCCATCAGTGGTCAGGCCATAGAAAGCACAACAACAGGTTGCAGGTACTGCTATTCCGAGGGACTCAAGCGGCAAAGAGCTGAACTTGGATGGCACACCCAAGGTTCCCTACAGGCACCCCAATTTTGGGCAACCCAAAGGAGAACAAGCTCGCATGCCAACAACTCAGTTACCTATAGTTATGGTTGATGATATGCAGGAAGTGGATGGATATGATAACAATTATATAAGAAGAGTAAACACTCCAATTAATGACAGAAGAAGTCCTCTGCCAGTTAAACCAGCTAAGTTGAACATATCAGAGTTTGAGGGAGAAGACCCAGAATCTTGGATACAGAATTTGGAGCAATATTCTGTAGCTTCCAGAACACCTATTGAGCATAGGACTGAACTAGCCATCTCCTATCTCAAAGGCTCTGCAATACAGTGGTGAAGTACAGGATATGAACCCAGTAATGTGCCTTGGCATAAGTTTTGCTCCTTTTTATCTGACAGATTTTGTGTGCAATCCAGTTGTGACATAATCTCTTCCTTTCATGTTGTGCAACAAACAACCAAAGTGGTTGCATATGTGGAACAGTTGAACTGTTGCTCAATATTATGAGGAGGGAAAACCCTGGAATTCCTGATGATTACTATGTCACTAATTTTGTTTTTGGTCTGAACCCTTACATCAGGAGTCATGTCGAATGTTTTAAACCAAAAGATATACAAACTAATGTATGGTTTGCTAGGAGAATGGAAAAAGCTCAAGTACCATCTGTGGTAGTACCAACAAAACCTTACTATTTGCAGCATAAAATGCAAGTGAACTTTGAGCAGCCTATTGCACCTAGAAGTAACAATGTGCCCAACAGGAACACTGTTATTCAGTAGGCTAAGCAGAATCATGTTTGCTACAAATATGGAGAACCATGGGTGCCAGGACATAGGCAAGTTTGTAAAATGAACCAAAAAGCTCAAATTCAAGCACTACAAGCACAAGAGGCAGAGCAATCCGAAGTGATCTTTGTCACACATTTTGATGATCCTTACCTAGAATAGCATGAACCACCACCAGGAGAGACAGTGTTGCAACTGTCACTACATGCTGCTAAAGGACTGAGAGCTGCTAGGAATACATTCATTTTATCAATAAAAATTGGTGATAATATTGCAACTGCCTTGGTGGATAGTGGCAGTACTTCAACTTTTGTTTCTCCTGAATTTGCTAGCAAAATGCCAGTAGCACCTATAGCTAGTAATAGAGTAAAAGTAGTAGTAGCAAGTGGAGACATATTGTGGAATGAATTCACAGTAAGAAACTGTCCATATGAAATTTAGGGTAATGATTTATGTGACTCTTTCAGACTGGTGAAATTAACTGGCTATGATATGATTTTGGGAGTGGATTGGTTGAAGAAATATAGCCCAATTCAGATGGATTTTGGTAATATGGAAATGAAGATTTCAACAGGACAGGGCCAAATGATAACATTCAGGGATGAGACTATTCCCCTGCACACTGTTCCTGAGATCACAACCAATACAGAGAAACTCTTGGAACAGGCTGTTTGTGGATTTTTCCTGTTCACTACTTGTGGAACTGACCTTGTGGTAGCTACCCCAAAGGTGCCACCTGAGTTGCAACCTCTCTTACAACAGTATGAACAGTTATTCCAAGAGCCTAGTGGGCTGCCTCCTAGTAGGCTCTGTGATCACATAATTCCACTGGTAGAGGAAGCAAAAGTGGTGAACCAGAGACCATACAGAGTACCATATCACCAAAAACAAATATTGGAAAAAATTATACTAGACTTGCTCAAAAAGGGGATCATAAGACCTAGTACTAGTCCATTCTCTTCCCCTGTGTTATTGGTCAAGAAGAAGGATGGATCTTGGAGACTATGTACTGATTACAGGAAACTAAATGTTATCACTGTGAAAATCAAGTACCCGATACCAGTCATTGACGATTTACTAGATATGTTAAAAGGATCAAAGTATTTCTCTAAAATTTATTTGAGAAATGGAGATCATCAAATCAGAATGGCTGAAGAGGATATGCCCAAAACTGCATTTTCCACTCACATGGGATTATTTGAATATTTAGTCATGTAATTTGGTCTCACTAATGGTCCCCCAACATTTCAAGCACTGATGAACTTCTTATTTGGTCTCCTCAAGTTTGTGGTGGTCTTCTTTGATGATATTTATGTTTTCAGCTTTTCCAAAAAAGAGCATCAGCAACATTTGATACAAGTGTTTGATATCCTCCAGAAGAATAAACTCTATGCAAAGCTTGTTAAGTGTTCTTTTGGTCAGAGAGAAGTATAATACTTAGGCCATATCATCAATGAAGAAGGGGTGTCCACAGATCCTTGCAAAATTAAAGCTTTACAGGACTGGCCTACACCTACAACTCTTACTAAACTCAGAAGTTTTCTGGGTTTAAGTGGATACTACAGGAGATTCATTCAGGGCTATGGCATTATTTGCAGGCCTCTATTTTATTTCTTAAGAAAAAATGCTTTTGACTAGCAGGAAGAACAAGGCAAAGCATTTGTGGCTCTGAAGCAGAAACTTACCAGAACTCCAGTTCTGGCACTACCTGATTTTACTAAGCCTTTTGTATTAGAAACGGATGCCAGTGGCTTTGGATTGGGAGCTATTTTAATGCAGGAAGGTAGACCTATTTCTTACTTTAGTAAACTAATTGGTCCAAAAGCAGCAGCTATGTCCACCTATGATAAGGAGGAATGGCCATTATTGAAGCTGTGAAGAAATGGAAACACTACTTCCTAGCAACTTCCCTAGTGATAAGGACTTATCAAGAGAGTCTCAAGTATATCTAGGAGCAAAAACTAACTGAGGGAGTTCAGCATAAGTTGCTCCTAAAGCTTCTGGGATACACATTTACAATTGAGTACACAAAAGTCAAAGAAAATAGAGCCGCTGATTCTCTGGCAAGAGTCAAACATATAATTTGTTCCTTAACAAGTGTGGCTACACCAACTTGGGTCAAAGAAGTGATCAAGAGCTATAAAGCAGATGCCAAGATCAAACTGGTAGTGGCTAAATGTGTTGTTGACAAAGAAAAAACCACTGCTTATTCATTCAGAAATGGTATACTAAGGTATAAAAATAATATTGTGGTGGGCACAACAACTGACTTCAGACAAGAAATACTGAAAGTGTTCCATAATTCTGAATTAGGGGGACACTCTGGAGAGAGAGCTACTTATCAAAGAGTGAAGCTAGTGTTTCATTGGCAGGTCTTGAAGCAAGATGCATTTGTCAAGAAGTGTCCAGTCTGTCAAATTAACAAAGCTGAGCACTCTCCCTACCCTGGCCTGTTAGAACCCCTTCCAGTTCCAGATTTTGCTTGGGCCCATATCAGTATGGACTTTGTAGAAGGATTACCTACTTCTGATAACAATAACTTAATTCTGGTGATAGTGGACAGGTTTACTAAATATGCTCATTTTATAGCCATGCAACACCCTATCATAGTACAATCCGCAGCCAGAGCCTTCACTGACAATGTCTTTAAGTTGCATGGGATGCCCTTGGTGATTGTGACAGACAATGGTAGAATTTTTACCAGCAACTTCTGGCAACGGTGGTTCAAATATATGAAGGTCAAGTTGCACATGAGCACTAGCTATCACAGTCAATATGATGGTCAAACAGAAAGAGTCAACCAGTGCTTGGAGAATTATCTTCGATGCATGTGCTTCCAGGAACCCAAGAAATAGCATGGGTGGTTGTCCTTGGCTAAATGGGGGTACAACATTTGTTTCCACACAACACTCCAGATGACCCCATTCCAAGAACTGTATGGTTTTCCTCCCCCAATGGTTGCCAAATCAGCCCTACCTGACACTATTTGGGAAGATAGTGAGAATATGCTCCAAAACAAAGAACTGGCAGTAGAAGTAATTAAGCAGAACTTGATCAAAGCACATGCTATGATGAAGCATTATGCTGATCAAAAGAGGAAGGAATGGGAGTTCTTAGTTGGAGATATGGTGTACTTGTGAAAGCACAACATGCTCCCTTGGTGGTTTTGATAATTCATGACAACATACATTGTCTCTTGGACTGATACTTTTACCTAGTGTATTTCAGATACAGTCTATAGAGAGGTTTGGCAAAAGGAGATTGTGGACATACCCCAAGATGCAAGGAAATAGGTTGGCCAAGCTTCAAGCAAGAGGACTATTAAAAGGGGGGTAAGGTTTTGTTGGTGAACAATATGCTCAAACGTGCACAAGTGATAGTCGCCAAAAACATCCACAAACTCTCCCACCAAAGTCTATTCTATACCTAACACTCAAGATTGGTGCAACCAACTTTCCCATACCAGTGCCACCGATTCTAGAACCTAGACAGATCCAACCAAACCCTAGCCACTTCGGTGCAACCGATCCACACCGGTGCCACCGAGTTTAGGTTACGAACTTTCTGTTACGAAAATTCACATTTTCAGTCCCATCGAGAATGTTGGATCGGCGTCACCGAGATTGGAAATCTGACCATTGGTCACCTTATCGGTGCAACCGAGTTTCCTATATCGGTCTCACCGAGATTCAAAAGTTGCCACCTTTTGGTCACTTCGGTACCACCGAGATTAACACATCAGTGTCTTCGAGTTGGTCATTTTGTGTGTAACGGTTGGATTTTTGGGGATGCCTATATATACCCCTTCACCACCACCTACTCGAGAGAGAAGCACTCAGAACTATTCCATACCTATCCTTTCAGATTTTCTGAGAGAGAACCACCGACCCTTGTGTTGAGGTCAAGATCTTCCACTCCAATCATATGGATCTTGATTTCTAGCCTCCCCAAGTAGCTTTCCACCAATCCCATCTCTTCCACCATGTCAAATCTGTGAGAGAGTGATTGGGAGCTAAGGAGTCTATCATCTTGAAGCACAAGAGCAAGGAGTTCATCGTCATTATCGAGCCTATTACCTTTTGGAGGGTGGTGCCTCCTAGATTGGTTAGGTGTCGCTTGGGAGCCTCCTACTTCGTGTTGAGGAGTGAACCGAGAAGTTTGTAAGGGCAAGGATATCGCCTACTTCGTGAAGATCTACCCATAGTGAGGCTAGTCCTTTGTGGACGAAAGCCGTTATGGAATAGTCAAGGTTGCTACTTCGTGGACCCTTTTGGCTAGAGCCCTCCATGGACTCTCGCGACCATTACCCTCCATGGGTTGAAGACTCCATAAACGTGGATGTACGATAGCGCCACCTATCGGAACCACGGGAAAAATTCATGCATCTCCAACTACGTTTGATCTACCTATCTCAACACTTTACTTCATATGCAATGTCTTTACTTTCCGCCGCCATATTTGTTGACATGCATGTGTAGGGCTGTTAGACTTGCTAGCTCTGCTAAAACTATTAAAATATGCCAACCAATTAACTTGAGAAAAGTTAGGTTTTAAATTCCTGCTAGTAGTCTATTCACCCCCCTCTAGACACTCTTCTAGTGGTCCCTCAATTGGTATCAGAGCCTTGGTCTCCTTTGCTCCGGTTTAATCACCAAGGAGGAAGATGGATGTGTCTAGTATAGGGAGTTTGAGTTGTAGAGTGCCCATTCTTGATGGAGAGTACTATAGTTAATGGAAATCTTTGATGCTTGAGCTATTTAATGAATTTCAATCGAGCAAATATGTTATGCGCCCCTATGAGCCTCCTATTGATCCTTTGCATCCCACACACAAACAGGAAATTGATATGCTATGCAATCTTAGAACTGTCAATGTCATTATTAGAGCATTGCCTAGAAATATGCTTAACCAAATGAAGAATTTTGCATGTTCTTACACTTTGTGGAATGATTTGGAGAAACGATATCCAAATTATTCATTAAGTAATCTTGGTGAAATTCTTCATAAAACCATTGCCTTTCACAAAATGTTGCCTAGTGATCCTAAATTTGATGCTTGTCTATTTGAGCGTAGAGACCTTATGCATGCGAAAGGAGATGTCACAACTATCAACAATATCATCATAGAGGCCCTTCGCATTCATAAACTTGAACATTGTCATGATCACCATCCTAACGAATCTCTTGTTCTTTATGATGAGGATTTTCCACTTGATGGTGACAATGTGGAATAGGGCTACTATGATGAAGATGAGCTATTCGACATCGAGTATGAGAAGATCATGAAGAATCTAAGTCTCATGGCAAACTTCAAGGATTACATGTCCGGAGGAAAAGAATGGATTCCCGATAGCGGTGTACCGATCATATGACCAGAGATAGAGAAATGTTTGAAGAGATTACACCAAACCATGGACCGCGAAGGTATGTAACGTTTGGAGACAACTCCAAGGGTAAGGTACTTGGTCTTGGTAAGGTGGCCATATCCCATGATAGTTCTATTCAAAATGTTATGCTTGTTGAATCTCTTGGCTATAATCCTCTTTCTGTGTCTAGACTTGCCGACTTCGGTTTCAATGTGTTATTCACGAAAATAGATTGGGAAGTGTTTTGTCAAGATAATCATAAAATGGTCTTTACCGGTATCCATAGAGGTGATCTATACATTGTCGATTTCACTAAGAGATCCAAATCTCGCACTTGTTTAATTGCTAGATCTTCAAAAGGTTGGCTTTGGCATAAAAGATTAGGACATGTTGGCATGCGTAATTTAGACAAACTTATCAAAGGTGATCATATACTTGGTGTTAAAGATGTTGTCTTTGAGAAAGATAGACTTTGTAGTGCTTGTCAAGCTAGAAAGCAAGTAGGTGGAAGTCATCCTGTTAAGAATATCATGACTACTAGGAGACCACTCGAGTTACTTCACATGGATCTTTTCGGTCCCAATGCTTACAAGAGTCTCGGTGGAAATTCCTATGGTCTAGTTATAGTTGATGATTTTTCCAGATTTACGTGGGTGTTCTTTCTTGATGATAAGTCGCAGGTTCAAAAGATCTTCAAGAACTTCGCTCGCAAAGCACAAAATCAGTTTGAAGTGAAGATCAAGAAGGTTCAGAGCGATAACAGATTGAAGTTCAAGAACACCCATGTGGATACCTTTCTTGACGAAGAAGGTGTCTCACATGAGTTCTCGGCTACGTACACGGCTCAACAAAATGGAGTTGTTGAGAGGAAGAACCGGACACTCATTGAGATGGCAAGAACGATGCTTGATGAATACAAGACGCCAAAACACTTTTGGGCAAAAGCCGTGGTAACAACATGTCATGCCACAAACCGACTTTACTTGCACAAGCTTCTAGGTAAAACAACATACGAGCTACTCACCGGTAACAAGCCCCAAGTTGGATACTTTCGGGTATTCGGCTCCAAGTGCTACATTCTTGATAAGCATCATTGTACTAAATTTGCTCCTAAATCTCATGAAGGATTCCTACTTGGTTATGTATCGAACTCTCACACCTACTGTGTCTACAACAACTTCACCTGAAAAGTTGTAGAGACGGTAGATGTGAAGTTTGATGAATCTAATGGTTCGCAAGTCAAACAATTGCCAAATGATGTAGGTGATAAGAACCCTTGGAAGCTATCCTAGATTTACCCATCGGCAAGATTCGTCTCATGGAGGTGAAGGAAAGTACTTCATCAACTCAAGTGGAAGCCCCTGCCTCACAACAAGGTGAACCACAACATGACATGGAGGCATCCACAAGCGGTACATGGCAAAATGATGAAGAGGAGGAAGTACATCATGAAGATCCACCACAACCTCCTTCACCGCCACCTCAAGGGAACGACACCTTCAACAATAACGAAGATGAAGGAGATGATGATGAAGAAGAAGCTCCACCAACCAACAATCGGAAGCTGACCCGAGTTCGAGCACAAGTGACCAAGAACCATCCCCTAAACCAAATATTTGGTGATATACAAACAGGGAGGATCACTTGCTCTAAAACCCATCTAGCAAACTTCTGTGAGCATTATTCTTTCATTTCTAGCATTGAGCCCTTGAAGGTAGAACAAGCTCTTGAAGACGCGGATTGGGTGAATGCTATGCCTGAAGAGCTTCACAACTTCGAAAGGAACGAAGTGTGGACAATCGTGGAGAAGCCCGAGGATGAACACAACATCATCGGAACCAAATGGGTATTTCGGAACAAGCAAGACGAAGACGGTCAAGTCGTGCGCAACAAGGCTCGCCTCGTAGCTCAAGGATATACACAAGTCGAAGGTATGGACTACGGTGAGACGTACGCCCCCGTCGCTAGACTTGAAGCTATTCACATTCTTCTTTCTTATGCCAATCACCATGATATCACACTTTATCAAATGAATATTCAAAGTGCTTTTTTAAATGGTGAGATTGAATAAAAGGTTATGTTAAGCAACCACCTGGCTTTGTGAATCCTAAGAAACCTGATCATGTTTACAAGCTTCGTAAAGCTCTTTATGGTCTTAAGCAAGCCCCTCGTGCTTGGTATAAATGTTTAACGAAGTTTCTTATTGAAAAAGGTTTTGAAATTGGTAAAATTGACGCAACCTTATTCACTAAGAGAGTTAATGGTGAGTTATTTGTGTGCCAAATCTACATGGATGATATTATCTTTGGCTCCACTAACCCTCAATTTGGTGAAAGGTTTCGAAGGTTGATGTCCGAGAAGTATGAGATGTCCATGATGTGTGAGCTGAAATTCTTTCTTGGGTTGCAAATTAAGAAATCAAAAGAAGTAACTTTCATCTCTCAAACTGAGTATACCAAGGACTTTATCAAAAAGTTTAACATGCAGGAGTGCAAAGGTATGAAAACCCCTATGCCTACTAGCGGACATGTTGATCTTATCAGGGAGGATGAGCCGGTTGATCAGAAAGTTTATCGATCTATGATTGGTTCATTGTTATATCTATGTGCATCTTGTCCCGATATTATGCTTAGTGTTTACATGTGTGCTAGATATCAAGCTGCACCAAAAAAATGTCATCTTTCATCTATAAAACGCATTGTGAGATACTTGATACAAACGTCAAATTTTGGCATTTGGTATCCCAAGGGATCTTGTTTTGACCTTGTTGTCTATTCTGATTCGGACTATGCCGGTGACAAGGTTGATAGAAAATCCACCTCGGGTACTTGTCAATTTTTGGGCAGATCTCTTGTATCTTGGTCCTCTAAGAAACAAAACTCAGTATCTCTATCGACTGCCAAAGCTGAGTATATTGCTGATGGATCTGTGTGCAACTACTTTAGATGACACAAACACTTAAGGATTATGGAATTCATGTTAAAAATGTTCCATTAGTTTGTGACAATGAAAGTGCTATTAAAATTGGTCATAATCCTGTGCAACATTCTCAAACTAAGCATATTCAAGTTCGACATCATTTCATTTGTGACCATGTTGCCACAGGAGATATTAATCTTAAGCATGTTCGCACTAACAAGAAATTGGCCGATATCTTTACTAAGCCACTTGATGAGAAGATATTTTGTCACTTGAGGAGTGAGTTGAACATCATCGATGCTTGAAACTTGAGCTAGACTCACTCGGTTGCATGCAAGGGCATGAGCTTTCTTCATATTTCCATGTATCTTAACATCTCATCTTATGCCATGGAATTCTATGCTCCCTTGTATTGCATATAATCTCTTTTAGGTACTTGAAAAAACTTCATTCCACAAGATTGCCATCAACTCCAATCATAAGCAATCTTGTCATTACCAAGTATCCACAACCCCTCTTGATGATGGAAGGAAGAAGGCCACTCAACCATATCCTTGACATATACTTGATCAAAATTGCACACTCTCAATTGGTATCATGTCAATTGGATATATCTATTGTTCTTCCTTGCATGACTAATCTTTGTAGGTAACCAGTGTACTAGAACAAGAAGGATTGCTCAAAAACTCAAGATGATCTTCATCAACCTCGAGCATCCTCAACAAGTTCATCTACAAGCTACATCATCAACATCACTCAAAGATATGTACTCATGTCCTTGAAAAGGCTTTACTCCAAGAAATGAGCTAAAGCAACTCAAGTGATATGAAGACATTAAAATGCTTAATCGAAAAATGGTAACCCCATTTTGAGCTTAACGTAGAGTATGACCTATGATCAAGTATTCTTGCTTGGCTCCTAAGTCGATATACTCTAATATGGGTGACCTAGTCACCGACCATCATCTAGTTAAGAATCTGGTGTGGTTTGCTCTCTATTGCATGATTTCTCATAACTACTCCAATCTTATCTAGTTGACGTACCTTGTAAAAACTTCATATTTCATTGAAAATCTTTCTCTTGA
The DNA here is from genome assembly GCA_022496015.1 of Hordeum marinum. Taxonomy (NCBI): domain Eukaryota; kingdom Viridiplantae; phylum Streptophyta; class Magnoliopsida; order Poales; family Poaceae; genus Hordeum; species Hordeum marinum. The sequence goes on along the minus strand of CM039676.1, from coordinate 130,275,605 downwards.
CTCTGTGAAAACAGTAACTTGGTTTCTCTTTCGGAGCCACTGACTCAGATATCTCGGCACTAGTGCAGAACAGGCCTATAGTCCCGGGCCGGATGGACCTATAGTACCGGTTCCCCAACCGGTACTAATGGGTCGGGACTAAAGGTCCAAACCTTTAGTACCGGTTGGACCCCGGACCGGTACTAAAGGCCCTCCACGTGGCTGCCTGCGTGGACTGGTGGTGGAAGACCTTTAGTACCGATTGGTGATACCAACCGGTACTAAGTCTTCTGTTTTTTTTGTTTTAGCTTTTAATTAGGTTTTAATTTTCCTCTCTATTTTGTGTGTTTTCCATTCATTTCAAATTTATTTTATGGTGCTACATACTGTAAACAGTACACAAGTTCATGCATATATATATGTAATATAATATACAATATCTCATACACAGTATATATATACAAATGGAATTACACATCCATATAAATTCGGGACTTATAATTAATTTAAGGCCCAAAACCCGGCCGGGACTAGCTAGCTAGTGCTCCGGATGAAATGTCAGTTCTCTACTACTGATTTGCTGGCATTATTGAGGCGGCGGTAAGGAATAGTGCTCTCCATTTACATGAATGACATGTTGAAGAAGAAATGCCACAAATTCCTCTTGAAGTGCTACAAAGCATTTCTCGTAGAGGAAATATCCACATAAATTTGTCCCCTGTGGCTGCTTCGCACACTTTGCAAAAGAATAGAATTGAATAAGATAACTAATAATCGAGCATGATAATGGTATTGAAAATAGAATTAATGAGATGCACGGACCTAGTAGTACTACTTAATTACCTTCATCTTTTTCCACTTCAGCTTCGATTTCCATTGACGACCGTGATGGTTTTTTTCTATCATCTTTTTCCAAACACTACCTGGCAAAGAAAAAGAACGAAAGAGTCATTATAATTACTTTTGATATCAGGAAATAATGAAAGAAAGCAAGGTCGATAAAGATTGAAATTACCGTTCTATCATAAAATACAAGTCCATGTATGATTGTTCTGGTGTATCTAGTGAGTCGTACACTTGAACAAGTCCATCCGCGAGGATAATATATAGGAGGATATAGTGGTCTGTGCGTAGAAGTTTATATAATTAAGCAGGCATGCACATATAACTCATCAACTACACTTGACAGCGAGCTAGTAAGCAAAAATAGAATTTGTAGTATACAAGAGAGTAAACACTCACCCCATGTTGTAAGGAAATATTATAGTAGAGTTGTTGCTATTCATTATTGCCTCTAGAAAATTTTCCAAGAGATCTTCTGTGTCCTTGGCATAATGTTTTACCACATGACCATTAACGGTACTTGGGTCGATGAACCCAATGTCATCGATTCCCTCTTGTTTCAATTCCCACATCTTCAATCTGCATAATAGCATAGAAAATAACATATATAGTGAGGAGAAGCCAATGAATGATATCTTAGCTAGAGACTTAAATTACTAAAGATACAAATCACTTATAGACAATAGCAACTGATGAGAGTTTTGTTGATAGAGTTCATGTGGTATAACTGGAAAAGTTCTGAGAATTCAAGACATATGTCACATGCATTGACGTAATGCTCTTTCCTTACTTTGACCATGACCGCCATCTCCCCTTGCTTTGCTTCACGCATGTACCAATCATGCAACCGTCGCATCGCAGTTGGTAGTTCCTTGTACTACTCGGGTGTGACAAGTGGTTTTCCGACGGCATATTGCATTGCGTACTCAGTTGCATCGTACCCGCGGATTTCCTTGGTGCCAAGGATTTGGTCAAGAGTGAGACCTGCAGCCTTTAGTACTTCGAGGTCGATTGGGTTGCTTTGCACGTCGACTGGTTGGATCGGTTGCTTGCTTGGATTGGTACTCACCTTGAGCGGAGAGATCGATTGCTTGAATTGTTCTCCAAGCTGGGGAACTGTTTTCCCGCTAGTTGATGCCGTACTTCCCGACTTCTTATTTGGGCTGGGCCGACTTCTCTGCTCACTTGCCTTCTGAATCTGTCGCTCATAGTCTGTCGGCATATGCTCGATATATGCCGGGGGTCGATCAATAAAGTGTTCCATAAAGTGCTCTTGGACTTCCTTGGGTATTACCTCCTTTGGCGGCACGGTCTTCTTCGCAAAAAAGGCTTTCACTTGGAGATCGCATTCAATTTTATTTTCCTCCGGTGTCATGTCATAAGGCAGCTTCCTTTTGGCCGGAGGCTCGGGTTTCTTCTTTGCTTTCTTCCGAAGAGGACTACTGGTGGCCTTCCTCTTTTGGGAGCCATGCTGGCGGGACCGCTGCCGGGGTGGAGTCGGCTCACGCGGCGGAGATCGATATCGATGATGATATGGACTCGTGTCGTGCTCTATCCCGAGGTTGGGAGGACTGCTCATGGCAAGGCGGGGAGGACTGCTGGCGAGGTGGGACGCCTCTTGAGGTGGGGACGACTGTGGGGGAGCTCGAGGTGGGGAGGACTGCTGGCGAGGTGACTGCTGCCGAGGTGACTGCTGGCGAGGTGGGGAGGACTGTTGGCAAGGTGAGGAGGACTGCTGGCGCTGCGATGCCTCTGGCTGGGATCCCTCGCGCTGGACATCGATACTCGGAGGAGCCGGTGGCCTTAGCACCGAGTGTGGAAAGACGATGCAGTCCTTACTCCATAGAATGAGACCACGACCGGCTTCTGCCAATGTGGACTCCCCCTCACCTCCAGGATGTCAAGCAATAGTTCATCATATCCCGACTCTATTGCATCCACCGCGACACGAGCATACCCAGCTGGAACCGGATTTCAATGCGAGAGAACATCAGGTGTATTTGGTAAAGCATAGCCCGTCACGACCCGCACGGGTATGTTCTTCATTTTCTGGATTAGCTCACAAGATGTCTTCTCGGTGATATCATCCATGGGGGTGTGACCTAGTGGTGCCCCCGTGGAACCCACGCTGCTTTTCTGCATTGTAGATGGGACGGGTTCTTCCCCTGCCTCCTGCTGCGGAGTTTCCCTTTGCTGGGTCAGTACCTATATCTGCAGCTGCTGCTGCTCGTACTTCTGTTCCAACTTCGAAAGTCGGTCTGCTTCCACCTTCTTTTTTCTCGAATGGCTTTTATAACTGTCCTGCCATCCCACAAACCCCTCGTACCACGGAACAACGCCCATGCCTCGTGTTCGTCCTCCGTGTTCGGCATTCCCGAGGGCGCGTGTAAGCTCGTCATTCTCTCTATCGGGGTGAAACCGTCCTTCTTGGGCATCTTTTATTGTGTGAATCAACTCATCTGATGCATGCTTCAGACTGGCCAGTGCAATAATCTTCCCCGTGGCCGGGTCCAACTTTCCCCCATGTGCAAAAAACAATTCCTGCACCTCTTGGGCCAGTTGAAGGTTGCTGGAGTGATCCCTTCAGCAAGCATCTTATTCTCTAATGCATCCCACTTAGGAACGACTGACTTGTATCCACCCGTCCCTAGTTTATGGTGATACTTTTTTCCTCAGCATTTATCTTATTCTTTGCTGACTTCTCCAAAGCAGCTATCGATGTCTTGTACTCGATAAATGCGTCCCAGTGATCCCTTACCTTCTCGTATATTCCTTTGAATTCGGGTGCCTTCTTGCCTCTAGCGTTGTACTCGGTCCATAATCTTTTCTTCCAAGTCTGGAACGCGCCGGCCATCTTATGGAGAGCAAACTCCTTTACTTTGTTCCTTTGACGCTCCGAGAGAGAATCTGGTAGGGTGAAATGCTCCATGAGCTCTCGCCAAAGGGCATCTTTAGTTCTTGTATCGACATAATTCACTCCTGGTTTTGGTTCCTTCGGCTGAATCCATTCATGCATTGTGATCGGGACTCCGTCCCTAACAACCACTCCACATTGACGCACAAATGTCTTGGCATTGGCTTCAGGGTGAGTCGGTTCGCCATTATGTTTGAAAGCATCAAGATTGAGATTTACGTTGCCGTCCAATATTTTGGCAGCGCCTCGTACGTTTCTACTTGATTGGCTCGATCTGGAGGGCTGATAATTAAAATAATAAATATTTGTTAATATATATATATATATATATATATATACAAATCAATTAATAGACATGTAATGATCACCAGAGGCTAATGGATGTGTATATACCTCGCTGAACATTGTTGGTTGTTCTGGATTTTGGAACATAAGTTGTTCTTCCTCGGTCTCACATCCATCACCGTGATCGTTCAGATATTGTGAGCCATCATCATGATCATGTGATTCACCTCGAAGGTCCACTGGGTTTTCGGAGGAGCGTATCATGTCAAAGATGTCCTCTTCCTGAGCTCTACCGGTATTGTCCATAGCTTAATAACTAGTCCATAATAATATAGATAAAACAAATTAGTATTTAAATTAGCATGCATTCAAGAAGCAAAATAACTGATAGTTAATTAATAATGCATCATCGAATACATATATAGTATAGTTCTTAGAAAAGATCTCATCTGCATAATCTTGGATAATTTTCAATACATTGGCTAATCTCCATCGATCTAGCTAATACATCATAATAATACATCATAATAGTAGCTAGCTAATATATCGATCTAGCTAGAACCCTAGCGCCCGGCGGATATCGGGTCAGGCGGCGGACACCCAAAGAGAAGGAACCATCACAGGAACATAGCTCCAGTGAGATCCCTGAAGAATCTGCCAGATATTATCGGACCTGGCCTCCAAAGCTGCCATGTAGCGTCGGACGTGCTCGTTCTCCTTGTTGACATGGTACTGTACGACCTCCGCGGGGGACTCAATCCTCTCGATTGTCTGTGGCCCATGCGCCCGCCACCACAAAACCTTTGGGTCGACGATGGGATGGCTCCTCACCAAGCTGTGCCGCCCGGAAGGCAGCACCTCCCAGTACCAGCCGGGCGGAGCCCAGTCCCTGACAGGGCCCCTCGGCTCAAGCAAGTGACCTACTCTGGCGACTCGATGACGAGGATGCGGGATCGGCATCGTCGACGTCGAGAAGAAACACTTAATTACGAAAACAAATTAAATAAAACTTAGCAAAATTAACACTTAACAAAATTAACACTTAGCAAAATTAACAATTAACATGTAGCAAAATCAAGAATTACGGCACGCTTTGGATCCTAATGCGTGTGTGACTATCGGTTTGTCGAGACTTTCTTTAAATAACTCTCACATATCTCATGGTGTGTTGGTGCGCACTCTCTCACATTGATACGATGGTGTATATATGTTGGTGGACTCTCTCTCGCAGTAATAGGTTCGATCGACGGTGATGGACGCTTCCCCTCTCCTCTTCTTGCACAATATATCAATGAGTATATCGCAAAGAAGAGGAGAAAGAGGAAGCGCCCCCACGACAACAGTCAGGATTCTTCCATCAAGAACACACATGAAACCCTAAACTAAATTAGGATCGACGACAGACCAAAAGTCACACACGCATTAGGATCCAAACTAAATTAAACCTAAAACTAAACTAAACATAAACTAACACATATCCTAATAACCTGACAACCTAACTAACTAACTAACTAAATAGGGGTGTTGTGTCGTGGTCGGGGTCGGGTGTCGGGGGTGTTGTGTCGGGGTGTCGGGGTCCAACGTTGAGGGACCCTAGATACCCTAGCATCTACACACTAGTCCGGCGATCATCGGGGCGATCATCGGGGAGAGGGGCCAGCCGGGAGATCTCACCTAGCCTCCTGACCCGGAGGTGGCGTCGGCGACGGGCTCGGGGCGGCGACCACGGGATCACGGAGCAGCGGCCGGAGTGAGCGGGCCGGCGGCAACGGGACCGACGACGAGGGGCGGCGTCCGGGTAGGCGAGGGCGACGGCGGCGAGGGCGACGGCGGCGGTTGTGAGGGCGACGATGGCGAGGGGCGGCGTCTGGGTAGGCGAGGGCGACGGCGGTGAGGGGCGGCGTCCGGGTAGGCGAGGGCAACGGCGGCGAGGGCGACGGTGGCGAGGGCGACGACGGGGGTGGTGAGGGCGACGCCGGCATGACCGACGACGGCGAGGGCAACGACGGTGGTGGTGCAACAGCGGCGGTGGTGAGGGCGACGGCAATGGCGTGGTGGTGGTGCAACGGCGGTGAGGGCGATGGCGGCAAGGGCGACGGTGGCGAGGGCGAGGGCGGCAAGGGCGATGGTGGTGAGGGCGACAGCGGCGGTGGTGAGGGCGATGGCGGCGCGACCGACGGTGGCGAGGGCGACAGCGGTGGTGGTGCGACGGCGGCGATGGTGAGGGGGACGACAATGGCGCGGTGGTGGTGCGATGACGGCGACGGCAACGACGGCGAGAGCGATGGCGGCGAGGGCGAAGGCGGTGTGGGCGACGATGGCGAGGGCGGTGCAATGGCGATTTCGGCGTCCTGGCGGCGCAAGTTGAGCTCTCCCGGTGCGTTGCTCGACCCGGGATGACGAAGTTTTCTTTTATACCAGACAGACCTTCAGTACTGGTGCGTGGCACGCACCGGTACTAAAGGGTCTTTAGTACCGGTCCTAGCAACGCACCGGTACTAAAGGTCCTCCCAACAGAGCGCGGGGGCGGTGGACCTTTAGTACCCGCGCGTGGCAAGCACCGGTACTAAAGGGTCTTTAGTACCGGTGCTAGTCAGGCATCGGTACTAAAGGTCCTGCCAAAAGAGCGCGGGGGCGATGGACCTTTAGTATCGGTGCGTGGCTAGCACCGGTACTAAAAGTGTTTTTTAATTAAATATTAGTTATTATTTTCAGAAAACCCCGTAAACTTTAGAAAATCATAGAAAAAAGTAGGACTCCAATGGAAATAAATAATATATGAAAAAATATCAGAAAAATATAAAGAATCTGTTTATGGCATTTCCATGCATGTTTGAACAACTTCAACTGCTGTATAAGATAATTTGATTAAATATGGCATTTGAAATATTCATATCTCGAATTTGAAAAGAAGTACAAATGAACTCTGAAAAGGTAGTAACTTGGCATGACATCATAATTTCACCCACATAGCAACTTCTAGAGAGTTGAGAGGGTTACGGCAAAAACTGGATGCACTCCGTGTACAAAATGGATAATCTCATAAGAAGTATGAGGGTTTCGGACGAAAACTCATCTATTACAAAGGGATTTCATTTTTAATAACTTATTTTAACTCCATACTTTTTTTTGTGTTCAATATGCACCATTCAAAGGCACATTATCAATTTTCAACCCTTTCTGATTTCATTTGATATTTTTCATGCATTTAATGATTTATTTTGAGCTAAATGACCCTGAATTTGAAAAGCAGTACAAATGAACTGTGAAAAGGTTGTAACTTGGCATGACATCATAATTTCACCCACATAGCAACTTCTAGAGAGTTGAGAGGGTTACGGCAAAAACTGGATGCACTTCGTGTACAAATTGGACAATCTCATAAGAAGTATGAGGGTTTCGGACGAAAACTCATCTATTACAAAGGGATTTCATTTTTAGTAACTTATTTTAACTCCATACTTTTTGTGTGTTCAATATGCACCATTCAAAGGCACATCATCAATTTTCAACCCTTTCTGACTTCATTTGATATTTTTCATGCATTTAATGATTTATTTTGAGCTAAATAACCCTGAATTTGAAAAGCAGTACAAATGAACTCTGAAAAGGTTGTAACTTGGCATGACATCATTATTTCACCCACATAGCAACTTCTAGAGAGTTGAGAGGGTTACAGCAAAAACTGGATGCACTTCATGTACAAATTGGACAATCCCATAAGAAGTATGAGGGTTTCGAACGAAAACTCATCTATTATAAAGGGATTTCGTTTTTAATAACTTATTTTAACTCCATACTTTTTGTGTGTTCAATATGCACCATTCAAAGGCACATCATCAATTTTCAACCCTTTCTGACTTCATTTGATATTTTTCATGCATTTAATGATTTATTTTGAGCTAAATGACCTTGAATTTGAAAAGCAGTACAAATGAACTCTGAAAAGGTTGTAACTTGGCATGACATCATAATTTCACCCACATAGCAACTTCTAGAGAGTTGAGAGGGTTACGGCAAAAACTGGATGCACTTCGTGTACAAACTGTTACAAAGATATACCATGCTAGCTAGGAAATGCATGCATGTCCTTCACATAAATATATAGAAAGTGATGACGGCGAAGCCGGTCACATCCCAGAGTGGGATCTCGCGGTGTAAGAATTTTTCTGCGTGTTTGTCCCTTTCTTATGATTGCGCCGTAACCATGGATAATCTTCATCATTTAACAAGATGCTTGGGTCAGTCTTCACTCTGAAGGGAGGGATTTCATGACACGTTTCATAATCTTCGGACATGTCTGTCTTGTCCTCCACTCCCACAATGTTTCTTTTCCCTGAAAGAACTATGTGGCGCTTTGGCTCGTCGTATGATGTATTCGCTTCCTTATCTTTTTTTCTCCTTGGTTTGCTAGACATGTCCTTCACATAGGAAACCTGAGCCACATCATTGGCTAGGACGAATGACTCGTCTGTGTATCCAAGATTGTTGAGATTCACTGTTGTCATTCTGTACTGCGGGTCTACCTATACCCCGCCTCCAGTATATTTGACCCATTTGCACCGAAACAAAGGGACCTTAAGATCAGGTCCACATTCAAGTTCCCATATCTCCTCTATGTAACCATAATATGTGTCTTCAAAGTTGGTTGCATCATAGCGGACACCATTGTTTTGGTTGGTGCTCTTCTTATCTTGGGCGATCATGTAAAATGTATTCCCATTTATCTCGTACCCTTTGAAAGTCGTTATAGTCGAACTTGGTGTCTTGGCCAACAAGTACAGTTCATCTGGAACATCGTTTTCATTGATGAGCTTTGTTTGCAACCAACTGGCAAAAGTCTCCATGTGTTTACGTTCAATCCAGGGGTCAGACTGCTCCGGGTTCTTGGATCGTACAATATCCTTGTGTTCCTCCATATATGGAGTCACCAAGGTGGAATTTTGTAGAACCGTGTAGTGTGCTTGAGTGAAAGAATGCCCGTCCATATTTATTGCTTCTTTCTTTCCTAATGTGCCTTCTCCACCTAGTCTCCCCTCATGCCGCGATTCAGGAAGACCAATCGGCTTAATGTCAGGAAAAAAGTCAACACAAAACTCAATAACCTCCTCTGTTACTTATTCCTTGGCGACGCTTCCTTCTGGCCTAGCACGGTTATGAACATATTTCTTTAAGACTCCCATGAACCTCTTGAAATACAGGACCCAGAATGTTAATCTCTTCGACTAGGTGCACTAGAATGTGCGTTATAATATTGAAGAAGGATGGAGGGAACACCAACTCAAAACTGACAAGACATTGGACCAAGTCATTCTGTAACCTTGGTAGGATTTATGGATCGATTACCTTCTGAGAAATTGCATTGAGGAAAGCGCATAGCTTCACAATGGCTAATCGAACATTTTCCGGTAGAAGCCCCCTAAGTGCAACCAGAAGTAATTGCGTCATAATCATGTGGCAGTCATGAGACTTTAGATTTTGAATTTTTTTCTCTGCAATATTTATTATTCCCTTTATATTCGACGAGAAGCCAGACGGGACATTGATATTGAGCAGGCATTCAAAAAATATTTCCTTCTCTTCTTTCGTAAGAGCGTAGCTGGCAGGACCTTGATACTGCTTTGGAGGCATGCCGTCTTTTTCATTAATTCTTTGCTTGACCTCCCGTACCTCCGGTGTATCTTTTGTCTTTCCATACACGCCCAAGAAGCCTAGCAGGTTCACACAAAGATTCTTCGTCACATGCATCACGTCGATTGCATTGTGGACCTCTAGGGCTTTCCAATATTCAAGTTCCCAAAATATATATTTCATGTTGTTTTTCGCATGAGGAATGTGATATGTTTGTAGACCATCAAAATTCTCTTCCAAATTCCTCACTTCATCTACATAAGTTTTCATTAAAGGGATCTGGTAGTCTTTGTTTACTTGACACACAACAAGCTATGAATCCCCTCGGGCTATCAAATTTCTGATGACAAGATCAACTGCTATCCGTAGGCCGGCAAGAACTCCTTCATATTCAGCTGTGCTGTTTGTTGATACCTCCCGAGGAAAATGCCTTTGGATTATGTACTTTAGGTCCTCTCCAGTGGGTGCAACATGCAACACTCCGGCACTAGCGTCTTGCAATGAAAAGGCCTCGTCAAAGTACATAACCCACTCTTGTGGTGTTTCCTTGTCATGGACGGTTGTCTCTGGAATTTTTTGTCTTGTGTTGGCGTCCATTCTGCAATAAACTCTGCCAAGGCCCTGCTTTGAATAGTTGATTTGCTTTCAAAGTTCAAACCAAAGATGGACATCTCCAGCACCCAATCAATGATCCTGCCGGTGGCTTCACTACTACAGAATGGTCCAAACACGACACATCAATCAGAGACCCTTCAACGAAACTGTGTGCGATGCATGAATCACAAACGGTATAGTCCAAGCTCCTCCGCTAATGGCACGAACTGTGTGTGAAGGTGGATCCATCAAATACGATTCAGAAAGTAGTTGGGTGTGCGATCTACGACAGACAGGTTTTTCTTATGAATCGTTTGTGATTAGAGAAGATAATACAAATGGTTACCAAACCTACATATGTGTGCGAAGTACGGCATACAGTTCACTCGAATAAACTCTGTGCGCTTATACATCACAACACAAACGATTCGGCATAACAAGATGTGTGCAATATACAACAAACAAGAGAGTAATGAGAATCGTGTGCTAACACCAGATATAACACAAACGATTGGTGCTAATAACTTGTGTGTGTTGTGGGGAAACGTTTGCTGGTATACAACTGTCAACGATTGATGAAATCATCACCGACGGGCTTTGTAGTTTAGTTTGTGTGTATTGTGGTTTTCTCTCTCTACACAACATCACTGCTACGCCTACAGAACAACGACATATGTACTTATAAGAACATGATTGCATAAAAAAATAAAACAATACAATTTCAAATATTGTATCATGAATACCAGCAATATTACAAGGTTCAAATTCCAGCAAAACGAGGCCCAAATTCAAAGATTACAAGTTACGAACTGACATTAGAAATCAAATCCAATCGTCAGGATCAATGGGATGAAATATTTCTACAAAGGGATCATCCACCAAGAAGCCATATATCGGCTTGATAGAAACGCTTCTGAATAATCTTTCATGTGAACTTCTAAAGGAAAAAATCAGCTTCTACAGAGCCTTTTCCATTTTGCTGTAGACGCCTCCGCTGGTCAGTAAACCAACCATTGTGGCATACTAAATATAGTGCAAACCTCATTACCTTGAGCACCCTTGCATTCTGAACAAAGAAACTGGCAAATTGAATCTTTGGATTGGGGCCTCGGTACTCATTCAAAGAAATTTCCGTGAGATGGAATTCATGGCATTCTATGTACTGTTATATTGCGCCACCTTTACCACCCCAACTCCTGCTTGTATCTTCAAATGAAGACAACATATCAATGCTTAGATGCAGCATTGAACACTACATGCCTCTTTGATTTGCATGATTTATAAAATACACTAATAGATTGACATGCCATCTTCAAGCATTCATGATTAACATCTCCAAAAAAATGTATAGTACATGTTTGATTGCAATCATGGGTGAAGTACCAACAAATTGAACTCCGTTGTGGTTACGAATTAACAGGAAAGGAAAATCACCTAGATGTATAGCTTCTCCGTGCATGGAAAGCATATAAGGAACTTAACACTTTCATCCAGATTGAGGTCGATAGATTGTAGTGCTAACATCTTCACTGTTCGCAAAGGCAATGCGAGGCTTGTGGGAATCATTTTCTGGATGACAGCCGAACATAGATTAAAAAAACTACATAAAATGTGATGTACAATAAGAAGAGTGAGAAAAAGATTGTTGTACCTCAATGGGTCTAGATCCAGCTGTAACAAGTTTAGAGAATTCAGCACATGAATACCCCAACACTATAAATTTCGGTGCAACAATGACCCTGATTCTTGTTTGACCTTCTTTATTAAGTACAAATAATCTCTTTAGCAAAGAGGCATTCTCAATGACCATAGCATGAAACTCCCCAACTGACAGCGTGTTGTGGCACCAGCCATGCACATAAATCGTACGGAGATTCGTCGTAGCGATGTGGACTCTATTGAACCCAAACATCATATGAAGACGAAGGTACTCGAGCATTGTATAGCCACCGAGCAAGCGTTCCAAATCCGACTCCGATATGCTAACGCCAATGAGCTTGAGGTGCTTCAGTTTAAGGAGATTAAGAGCATGCGCGACATTAATCTTGGGGAAAAGGCACCGCATGAACGTAGCGCGGCACGGCATGCGTGCAAGGCCGAGGACGTACGGAGGCAGCGAGCACCCATGTCCAGCATCAAAGTTGAGCTCCTCGAGCTGATCTAGGTAGGGGATAAGAACTAGTCATGAAACTTGGGTTCGGCCTTAAATTTGAACGGAAAGTGCCGATGGCAAGGCGTCTGACGGGCGCAGTGTGCGTGGTGAGGATGTGGGACAATTCATCCAAGCGTTTACGATCCCCACTACAGAGCTTGTCGTTGTCGATGAGGTAAATGGGGTTGGAGTGCCATGGGGGCGCCACTACCTGGAGAGGATGGTGGTATGCACGACATATTTGATGGGGAGGAGGGACATGATCGTTACCAACATCTTGTCAAGAATGCTGCTGATGAAGTCCACGCTCACTGGAGGCTCGTGTGGTTCAACCTCCACCAGCCCTCACTTGTTGGCCGACTCGTCATACATCGGAAAAGGAAGCGATCCGCGGCAGTGGCCCAAATAGATAAGACCGGAGGAGAAGGTGTAGCACTAATGGAGAACTTGAGAGAGAATCGGGCTGTGGGTGGAATTCCGTGGTCCAAGGGTGTCACCCTGTGTTTGTATCACCTTGTTATGCTTGGATTTACAAAATTCTGAGCCAATTAAAACTTCTTCAGTGCTAGTGCTTGTTTGAATTGTTGCTTGTTTGCTTGTTTGGTTGTTTGTGTATGGCACTCTTAGATTCCATCCCTCTCCATATTCATCTTCCTTGGCCCAAACTTCTTGCCCAATGATCATGCCATGTGAATAGTGCCCAAAACTAATTTTACCAAATATTTTTTGACCAAAAGGGTTTTATTAAAATTAGGTTGTCAAAACCCCCTTAGTTGAGGTTTTGCACTGCAAGTCCTTAAATTGGCTAGATCCTTGTACCCCAAAGGTTTTACTTCAAACCTACTATATATATGACATTCCAAAACCACCGAATATTATTTTAAAGATTATTTTACTATTTATTTATAAGGCTTTTTCTTAAGGCAAGAAATGGTTTTCCATAGGGAAAATTTATTTTAATGCTTTGAAAATATTTGAGAAAATTTTGGGAAACTCAGTGGAGATATATTTTCTATATATATGAGTTTCAACACATGGTCATGTTCAAAATCATGGGCAAAACCCCTCAAAACCCTTTTTTTCCAAATCAAGCTTTTGAAATATTTCTATAAGAACTATTCTCAATCAACTCCAACAAAATTCCAGCAAGTCAACATTATCATAGGTGATGATCTTCCAAAGTTTAATCTCAATTCAAGTTGATTTGATTCATCAAACTGTTCGAAAACCCTCCTTAACCAAATTCAAATTTGAACAACTCTACATTGTGAAGTTTCTTCCCTTGACCCAAAACTTTGTGGACATGTTCTAATCACCAAATAGTGGTGCTACACTAAGTGGTGCATCAAGGGGATTAGCTTAGCATGACTAGATCTACAAAAACTAGATTCTGTTAATTTCTAGGGTTTCACAAAGTTACATTGTGAACTTTCTTCAATCAAGCTCAAACTTGGTGATCATGCCTAATTCTAATAACCATTTTATCCTTTCAATTCCTATGGCAAGAAAATCCCATTTGCTTGCCCTAATCTCCATCAAACACCTTTGGTCAGAATGGCAAAAACCCTGTTTGACCCCCTTCCTCTATTTTCCTTGAGATCAAATTTTTACCACAACCTCTCAGTGTTACCTGCTACTTCCAGTAAAACTTGTGTGGCCTCAACTCAATAATGGGTGGGGTAAAACCCCCCATTTTATCCTATGATTCACCATGGCAGTAGCTTCTTACCCCCATCTTCCTTCTCTCTCCACTCACCCTAGCTCCCAAGCATCCTAGGGGCATCTCGAGTACCCCCAGGATCTGGAAGACAAGTCAGGGCACCCAGAGCGCGCGGGAGCAGGCCATGCCGGTAGTAAAGGCGCTCTAAAGCATGCTATAGTGCGCTCCAGCACTGCAGCCACCCCCATCCGAGCCCCCTGACCACCTAGGGATGAGGGAGCATGCCCCCCGGCCACCCCTCGACTTCCGCAAAGCGCCAGGAGGTCGGGCCCCTCCTCTCTTCTCCTTTGTTGTCCCCCTCCACACGTGCACGACACCTCCCGAGACCTCTAATGACGGAGCTCACACGCACGTGCCTCTGCCCCCTAGCCACCCCTCCTCCTATCCACGGGCATGGACCGAGTCCACGACCACACTAGACAAAGCCCAAGGCACCCCCGTGCCCCTTGACGATGCCCCGAGCTCTCCGTGCGCCATGCCTACGGTGAGCTTCGGCCACCACTACATAAAGGCTCCCGTGCCTCCCTCTTGCCTCTGGTCGCCTCTCCTTCCTTCCAAATGCACCTTCGAGGCCCCAACGCGAACTCCCCGAGCTCAAGCGCACGAGAACGAACCGGTCGCCGCCGCATCGGGACACCGCCATTCGCAAAGTAAACGGCCTCCTCCGCCCCCGTTTGGCCTTAATCCGAAACCCATGCTCCCTCCTGATGCGTATCCCCCTCGTCCTCATCCTTTTTGCAGCACGGGACGGCCCCGGTGACCTCCTCCCGAAGCCCTCCGCCGCGGCCTTCTCGTCACCGGCTACTCCGGCCAACCCTGCCGCTCCTTCGACCTCTAGGGGATCGGCGACTCGACCCGAGCCCATTCCCGCACTCGCCCATCGTTGTCGTACCCTACACCGCCGCCAGTGAGGCCCTCTCCTCTATGTCCCGAGGTGGGAGAAGGACCCGAGAGCGGGCCCCACCTGTTGGCCTCTCCTCGCCTCTCCCTCCCTCTCTGTGCCACAGGCGTCAGGGGCCCGCCTATTGGGTTCGCACAGATGAGGCGCGCGCGCCTGGCTGGCTGGCTGGCCTACTGGCTAGGCCGGCTCAACTACTGGCATCCTCTAGGCCCAGGGCACAGTGCCCATTTTCCTTTTCTTTTTCTACTCTATTTCCCAAAAATACCACAGATCAGAAAACAAATGCTATGTCAAATAGTTTTCCACCTCAAATCTTGGAATAATAATTTTAATTTAATAGTGCCATTTGTGAAATATTTTGAAAACTTTTTATGCATTGTTTTATTTTAAAACCTGTTTTAGGCATCTTTTTGCCTCTATTTAAGTAGTTTTTAAAAATGTTTTCACAATAATACCTTAAACAAATATTCTTAGTATAGTTTTTAGCATGTATCATAGTAGGGTAGCATTTTATTAGTAGATTTGTGTGCTCTGTTTTTGTGTGATGCTTATTATTATCGTTATTTATCGCGGCGATAGATTGCGTTGTTGACGAGGAAGTTGGACCCAAAGACCCCGAAGACTTTGTTGAGCCAGCCAAGCAGCCCTTTGACCATGTTAAGAAACCATTTTTCATGCATGCCATATAGAACCTTATTCCTTTCTGTTGATCATGTGATATGGTGACCACATCGGTGGGATACCTCCGTTACATTTACCGTTGATACTTGTATCATGCATAACCCTACCATCCTTATGAGGGTTGTGCGGGTGGGAGTAGATAGGATGCTAGTAGATGCTACGCAAGTGGGATCGAGAATATGCATCATGATGGAAACAAAATGATTTCAAAGACTTTTCAAAAAAAACGTCGGGTACCACTAATTCCCGAGGGAGATGATGATGAGCTAGGTAGCCACTTGATAAAGAAGTGGTCTACTGGAGCAACTGAGTGTTTGTGGTTTTCAAAAATGGATTAAATTTAAGATTTTTCGACCATCCCAACCTTACATGTGCAACAACTCTACCCCTATATGGGAATGGGCTTTGTTGATTACTATGGTTGGTGCTACTAGGGAGCCCGCATTACCAGTGGTGAGAGTGAAGTGGTCACTCTTGAGATGGAGTTGTTCAAGAGTGGAAGGCCATGCGCGGTCTTTACAGGCACCGGGCACACCTTTGTGTGCCCTCTTGGATGATACGTGTGATGTATATCATGAGGGATGGCACCAACAAGTGTACTCTTTGTTTAGTTTCACCATGGGAAAGGCATTGCTCGGGTGCGTACCTCGGGTATGTAATGTACCGCGAGTCGTGGATGACACGGAAGTTCCCCGAGTCTTGTGGGTAAAGTGCACAACCTCTGCAGAGTGTAAAATTATTCAAATAGCCATGTCCATGGTCAAGGACAGTTGGGTGGTGCTGCTTAGACTATGTCCAGATGTTTTCTCAAAACTTGGTGTGAGTGTGTCAAAGAGATACTTGAGCTAAGTCAGAAGACTTGATGAAATGATTGAACATGTGATGTTCAGCCCCTTGCTTATGATGATATGTAGCTTGTTCATATGGATATCTACCAAATGTTGATGCATGCTTACAAAGTTACTTAATCATGTCATTGCATACAAAATCAGCTTTCTGCAAAACATATCTACTTAGTGCTATATCATGCATTGCATACCTTGTTCCACAACATGGGTTGCTTGCGAGTACATTCAAAGTACTCATTGGTTTGCCACTGGTTATTTAATTGGCCAGGCATGAAAGAACAGGAGTACGGTAAAGAGCTCGTTCGTGACGAACATGCGAACTGGGACGCTTCCTAGTCAGAATGCCTATAGGTTTAAGGCAGATGGCATGGGTTCACGCTTTCGACCAAGATTTCCGCTGCTTGTTATGTTTAAGTGTTTGGCCCTCACGGCCCTATCTATGTAAGACTTGACCTCCATGGTCTTTATTTGTGTAAGACACTAAATGTGGATGTAAGACTCTTGTTATTCAGCTTATGTGTGTTTAGTGAGAATTGATCTCTAGGATCACCGTACAGGTGCATTCGGAGATCATGACTTATGAGTCGGGGTCCCCACAGAGCTGTATCAGAGCTAGGTTGACTATATGAAGCCCTTAGTTAGCATGGACGTTAGTTAGGATAAAACCGTTTTCAAAAGTACACCTAGCACCTATACTTAGGAGTTATGCACTATTTACCTCTTCTATTCTTCACACAACACTCTGCCGACTCTCCTCCCTTCAAACCTTTGCAGATGGCCGTCGTACCCGAAGCCCTCCTAGCATCCGGCTTTCCCTTAATCCTTGGGGATAGCCAGGAGAAGTACCAGTTTCGCTGACCACCCGTTTTCCTCTATCACGGGCACTGGGTCGATGCCGTCATGGAGGAGTACCATGTTGATGTGGTCGTGAAGAAAAATGACTCCCCGAACAGTTGGTTCTTTGAAGGACCACAGATGGAGACCCTGGCACTCGCAGTCGAGACAACTGCATGGAAGGCACTCATCCACCTTCGAGGGATCATCCGAGAGATGTCTAACGAACCAGCTACTCGCTATATACCCTTCAAGAGGGATGACATTGGCAAGAGTTGGACGTTGGTTCCATCCAGGGACGATGCGACTCCACTCAGATTCCAGACCTACTTTAGCCTCTCCGCCAACAGTCTGGCTCACCACTTGATTAAGGAGTCCGTGAAGCTCCGTGAGGAACTTCACCACACCCGGGAGCTACTTCGACAAGCCAAGATGAAGCCAGATAGGATCAAGATGGAGCCCCTGAGGGACAATCAGATGTCTCTTATCGAGGAGGAGCACCCCCAGCTAGAGATGCACCCACACGCTGTCGTCGCATGAGTGCGAAGGAGTACCGTGAACTCTTCACAAACCCGCCGACGAAGCGTCTTCGGGATGGACCTCCTCATTCCCCGACCCCTTGGACCGGAAATGATGCCCGTTCAGATGATGAACAGGACGAAGACCCAGAGGAGCATGACAATGAGACCAAGCACTCCACCACCTGAGTATGAGAACCCCTAGGGTAGGATCAGTCATGTACCCTCATGCAAAGTAGAGTCCGTGTATTAGTTCATATGAAACCATGTGTGCTTGTTGTTTGTGTTGCTGTTTGTGTTCCGATGCAAGTCGGTCTTTTGCCTTAGGCAGCATGTAAGCGACTCCATCGTCTATCTTATCTTAATATATGTGTTGGTCCTTTGACCTTTGTTTCAACAGACTTGCACTCGACCAACCCCCTTAGGCATGTTTTTCCATAGTTTCTTTTCCTATCGTCTATCCCAGTTGTTTGACTTGGCCGCTCCAAACATGATGGTGACTGCTACCCACAACAGCTCCTTCGCGAACCCTAAAGCTGGCATCTCAAGCCAGCAACAGGGAGCTAGTGGGACTGCTCAGGCTGGAGGACACCAGGAGCAGCCACAAGGCGACATTCGCCCACCACCACCTCCACCGAAGAACATGACCATAACTCAGTTTCTCCAAGTTCTCCGGGAGGAACGCCAAGCTAATAATGCTGCTATTCAGCAAATGACTCAGGCCCTTGTGAACAACCAGCAGCAAGGCAGGAATGGCATCGACCACTCTACTTTGTCCGAGTTCAGGAGGAATTTGCCCCCAACCTTCACCGAGACTGCTGAGCCCTTGGATGCTGACGACCGGATCCGCACCATCGAGGACCCCCTTGCACTGGTCAATTGCAATGAGGATCGTGAGAAGGTGCTTTATGCCTCTCACTGCCTTGGAGCTACCGCCCGAGCTTGGTGGGATGGATTCAAAGTCATGCAAGGAGACCATGTGGTCACTTGGGATGACTTCAAGGAAGGATTCCACACCGCCCACATTCCTTCTGGCATCATGGCTATCAAGAAAAGAGAATTCCAAGCGCTGAAGCAAGGAAGTGGCTCTGTCAAGGAGTACCTGTAGAAGTTCAACCTGGTGTCATGGTATGCACCTAAAGATGTCAAAACGGAGGCTGCCAAGAAGGAACGCTTCATGGAAGGACTTCAACAGATCCTGCAGTATCAGCTCATCATCTGCGACTGTCGTACCTTCCTCGACCTGGTGAACAAGGCCCTCATTCTCGAAGACAAGCGTCATGCCATAGATGACACTTGCAAGTGCAAGATGATCAACACGGGTAGTTCCAGCAACCACAAGCCTCACCCCTAGCACCCAGCCCCAGCCAAGCCAACCTATCAGCCACAGTAGGCTAGACCTCCTATCCCTCGACTGAGCTACCAGCCTCAGCAGTATGCCAATCCTAGGATAGCTTACAACAAACCCAATAACAACAACGGCAATAGGAACTACAACAGCAAGCCTCGGCAAGTCACTTGTTTTGGATGTGGCCAGCCAGGACACATCTCTAAGCGCTGCCCTAACTAGAAGCCAGATTCCCCGCGCCCCAATGCGCTGAACCAAGGTCAAGGCCGTGGAGCATCACCAAGGAACCCTGCTCCCCGCAACCAGCCCAACAATGGAAAGGGTCGTGTGAATCAAGTCACAATAGAGGAAAGCCCAGAAAGACACGGATGTCATACTGGGTATGTTCCTTGTCAACTCAACCCCAGCAACAATATTGTTTGATTGTGGAGCTTCGCATTCTTTTGTCACCCAAATGTTTGCACTAGAGAGTGGCATGAAGCCTACACCCCTGGGTAGTCGTATGTTGATTCAAACCCCGGGATCAGTTATGAAGTCTGGGATACATTGTAAAGGGGTGGAGATTAACATCAATGGGGTAGACTTCCTAGCAAACCTTATAGTTCTGGATTCACCCGGCTTGGACGTCATCCTTGGCCTGAATTGGTTTACCAAACACAGAGGCTTGTTAGACTGTGCCAAGAGGATTGTTACCATGACCAATAGCCAAGGAGTGGAAGTGTGACAGCCCAAGTGTTGTCCCAACCTTAATTGGCATGTTACCATTTGTATGAACCTTATGTCATGAGCTATGTGATGATGTGCACCTTGTCCCATGTGATTGAATTGCATTCATGCATCATGGCATCCATCATTTCTTCATCATGCCTTGTTTCATAATTGCCATGTTGGGTTCATGTGTCCTTGTGTGATTGTTTGTGGTTGGTATTGTCATATGCTTGTGTTGTGAGGTGGTTTGTGTATGGGTGAGTCCATGTGTGCAAAACCCTCTTACTCCCCCCTCTCTTCCATATTTCAACATCACCCCATCTTCCCCTCTCTTCTTTTAACAAATATATGACCATATTTAAGTTTTTTTGAAAATCTTTTAAAAATGTCCATGAGGTGGTCCTTTTGTTGTTATTAATATTGGGAGTGAAACCTTGGATAGTTGAATATGTTTGGATTTTGAAAATTATTTAAATAGGGGTTGTTTTATTAATATATTAATAAAACAACTTGTTCATAAAATCAACTTAATATTTTATTTATTATCAGCATATTTTCTTCTTCTCAAAATTATTTTTGTGTTGTCTAAAACCTTTTTTAAAATGGCATGGGGATTATTTTGAGGTGGCTGTTTTATTTTAATAAGAGAAGGCCTTCTGTTATTCCTGTGGCTTCGTGTGTGTGTGTCGGCTTCCGGCCCACGAGGCCCAGCAGGTAGCTAACAGCTACCTGCCCCCGTCCTCCTCCGTCAGGCACGTAGAGAGAGAGCAGAGCAGCGAGGAGCGCGTCGCTTCGCCGTCCGTCGCCGTTAGCGCACACGTCGAGGCCCTATTTAAGCCTTGGCGTCCGTGCCCCGCGCTAGGGTTCCTTCTTCCTTCTCCCCCGCCGCCACCATATCCTCCTTCTTCCCCTCTGTTCTTCCTCTGTGGTGGGTTCATAGAGAGCGTCAGGTAAGTTAGTGAGAGGAAGCTCGACGTCGCCGTGCCTCCGGTGGTGCTCGTCGCCGTCGGAGATGGTGAGGAGGACCCTGGTGCCGTCGCCGTTCCGTTCCCGCTGCTTGGGGGACCTAGCTCTTCCGCAGCGACGCCCCGTCGTCGCCGTCGTCCGCAGCAGCGAGGTGTCGCCGTCGTCTTCTTCCCCTGCGTCCCCTCCGTCGCCGTCGCGTCCCCGAGCTCTTCTTCCCGTCCGTCGAGCCCGTGTCGCCGTCGTCCTCCCTCGGTGAGCCTCCGGTAGCCCTATCGCGTGCCCTCCATCTCGTCGTAGTGTCGTCGCCACCGCTAGAAAGCTCCCTGCTTGGGCTTGCCTCCGGTCCCCCTCGTCGCGAGGCAAGGTGCGGGATGGAGCGCCCGTAAGTCCCTCTTTCGATTCCGCCCATCCGCGTCGCCGGAGACCCCGTGTGTTCGCCGGAATCGTACCGCCGTTAGCTCTGTCGCCGCCGCTGTGCTCTGTTTCATGAGTTCGTCAGTGGTAGCGTGTGTGCGTGTCTATTAGAGGTCTGTTGTTCCCCTTCTGGTAGGAATCGGCGTCGTAGCGCAGTGGCATGTAGTGTGCGCTGACTGCAGGGGGTCTGGGGTTCGATCCCCTTCTACCCCCCTTTCCCCTTTTGTTTCTTTTTTTGTTTTTTCTTTCTTTCTTTCTTTTCTTAAATTGTGTGTATGTATGTATGCATGTATGGTAGATTCAGGGTTTTGTTTTGATTTTGTCATGTATATATGGTGGTGTGTGAGTGCCCTTGCATGTATACATGGATATGTGTGTGTATACACCTAGTGTATACATACACATATGTGTGTGTGTGTTAGTGTTGTGTGAGGGTGTGTGTGTGCATGTTTGCACATGCACTTGTGGTATGTTGGTGTGGTGTATATGGGGGTATGCACCCATGTGCATATACACCCATGTATGTGTATGTATGTAATGTATGCATGTGTGTGCTTGTGAGTGTGTGTGTGGGTCATATGTGTGTATGTGCCCTTGCACATACCCACATATGAGTGTAGTGGGTGAGTGCAAGCATAGTGTGGTGCTATGTGTGTGCATGTGTGTGTTACACACACATACAAGTGTAGGTGTGCTAGTGAATGGTGTGTGTAAGGTGTGTAGTGCACCATGTAGTGTGTGCTTGGCACATGGGATGTTCCTTGTGATGTATGTGAGTGTGATTGGTGTGTGTATGTCTACATACACTCACCATGTGCATGTGTAGCTCCATGTGTAGGTTTTACCTTAATTGAGCATATGAGCATGGATCCTTCTCTAGCTAGTTTCATCCTTGTATTTGGTGATATGCCATGTTGACATGTTACTAGGATGCTATTTCACCACTTCCAACTTGTACCAATAGCCTACAAGTCATTTTGAGTCCATTTCCTTGCATATGCATAAGTGACATAAGTCACCCTTAACTTATAGGTCAAATTTCAACCTAGGTTTACTCCTATTTGCCCCATACAAGTATAGGGGTATGAGTAATGCATTTGGGGTAGTTTCAACCCAGGAATGCACCTGTGAAGTCAGATTTGACTTTGGGGCAACTTGACAAAATTGCATTTTTATGCTGTGATGCCCTTTTGTCTTTTTCATATGAATTAATCTATGCATGCTTTCAAGATCTTGCCAACATGAAGTTGTTAGTCAAAGTTGTTGGGAATCCCCCAGTATTTTTATTAATCATGTTAAGTCCCTGGATAAGTGGTAACCATGCTGTTTATCAAGATACTTTCTGTTTCTGCTAACCTGCTCTATAAATGGCTTAAGTCTGGAGATTCTGTTGTTATTATTTTGCCATGAAGAGTGGATTGTAGCAAGTGCTGTGGTGAGTTTGTGATCATGCTCAGTGTTAGTTAATTGTAGTGTATGTTGCCATATACCATCCTGTTAAATTTCATGCCATTTGGAGCTTTCTAGCGTATCTAACCAGTCCTGTTAATTTGCTACTTTATTAACCCAGATTCCAGAAGCCTGGAATTTTCACCAAGTCCCTGAAAACCTGTTTCATCATGCCTACTTGACAGCTCCATACATAGTGATGTGTACCTATTTTGCTTATTGCATAGTTGGATGAATTGGTGTGTATGTGGTTTAGTTTATGTCCATGTCTTGTTTGTGGCTGTAGAGTTCCTGTAGCAATAGTTGTGAGCTTTTCAAATTGCTATGTTGCTGTTTTGTGGCAGGTTGAGTGCTATGTTGTTTTGTGTGTTGTGGGAGCTATACTCCATGGAATTGAGTGATTCTTGAGTCTATTGTGATTGGGTTTTCATCACCTATCCAGTGTCTACCTTGGAATGCCAAGAATTAGCCCAGGTATTTGGTGATCTTGTGTTTTGCCTCCGTGCCTTGTAGTGAGCGTATCTCGAGAACCGTAGCTCCGTTCCTTGCGATCCTTACATGCATTTTCATCGATTTTGCATGCTGCATCCATATTTTCCATGTTCATGCATGTCTAAATAACTTAACATGAGGTTCTTTCCAGATCTATCAATAAACAACTTTGCATGTGAAACATGACTAGTTTATGATTGCCATGTTATAATCCTTCATTAAATGGATCATGCATCATCTTGGTTGTGCATTGCACCTTGGTTGGTATTTAGTTTCTGTTTCTCTTGGGTAGACGCGAGTGTCGAGACTGAGTTCGAGGACCCTGGAGAGTACCACTACGAGGATCCCACTACTTGTTCCGCTGAAGAACTAACAGGCAAGATGATCGTACCCGGATCCCAATACTATCTTTGCTTGCTAGCTTCTCGCTCTTATCGTTACAATTGCGCTACCTACCACATGATATCAGCCCCCATGTTGCCATGTCAGCCTCTAACCTCCACGTCCCAGCAAACCGTTGATTGGCTAAGTTACCGCAGCTCAGCCCCTCTTATAGCGTTCTTAGTTGCAGGTGCAGGTTGTTCCATGTGATAACATGGGTTGGATGACAAAAATAAATTCTGTTATTTAATTTAATGCACATATATATCTGCTATTGGTGGAAGGCTTGGCCTTTTGCTCAGTGATTTGTTCCGCTCGTACCGCCGTTAGTTCCTTGTTAACGGTGTTATGGGGACCCCCTTGTTTATTCGGTGGAGATTAAAACTTGTCTCACAAGACCCAACATTGGTACTACATTTGCTTAACAACTTAATTAATTGCATAGGGTCTTGCAAACCCGTGGATAATTTAATCAACCCCGAGCCAGTGCTCCTCATGAGTGTTGGTCCAACCTAGAGCACTGTGCGGGGCCAACCCAGGGCAACTTGGGAGATTTCTATCAGGCCTCCGTACACTAGCTTATCCGTCGTGTCCTGAGACTGAGATACGCGGCTCTTATCGGGTTGTCGACACGTTGGGTGGTCTTGCTAGATTTTTTTTACCTTTATCGAATGTCTTGCGTGTGGACTCTGACTTTCTTCGGGTTTTCTCGAGGTGTTGGAATTCCTTTTGGAGTTGCCTATGATGATCGCGAGTTCCGCATTCGAGGCTATTCCCACGGAGTGTGGTTATTTGTGATGGACTAGTTGGAGCACCCCTGTAGGGTTAAATCTTTTGGAAAGCCGTGCCCGCGGTTATGTGGCAACTTGGATATTTGTTTAACACCCGGTTATAGAAAACTTGAAGTAAACTCTAATTAAAATGCACCAACTGTGTGAGTAACCGTGATCGTCTCTGCTCGTGAACATGAACCGAGAGAGAACACGGTGGGGTTATGATTGACGTAACTAAGTGTTCGGGATCTCTTAGAGATCATTCTAGATTCGATCGTCTCCGTAGGCCACTCATATTTATTTCATGTTGTGTAAGCTAGCCACCATAATAATGCTTAGTGCTGTTGCAAACTAAACATCACCCTTCCTTTCTAAAGCTTAAATAGTCTTGGTACCCGGGCACATGATAGCTGAGTCCTCTGTGGCTCACAGTTTACTACAACAATCCAGGTACAGGATCAGAGGAGTTCGTGCAGGATGATCTTACTCAGCTCCAGTGGGAGTATGATGAGGAGAGAGGCAGGATGTACGTGACATATCCGGATGAGTAGAGGACCTGGTCATGATCGTTGGGACAACTTGATAGTATCATTTGCAACTTCTTTTATCGTTTGATTTCGTCCGTAGTCAGACCTTGTGTTCAATTTGATGCTATGATTTGAGTGACATTGTAAGTTAGCATGTGGCGAGTGTAAGCCAACTTGTATACTCTTCTCATTGAGTATTGTATGTTGTGATGATACTATTCTTGCTAACGGCAAGACGCACCTATATCCATTGCAAGGCCCTCGTGCCTTTAAACGGATAGGCGCGCATCTTGGGCGTGACAGGAAGTCAAGTATGTTCCCAACCCTGCCTCCACTCAAGTCCCTCAAGCTAACTGTCTAACGGGAATCAAGTTGGATCAAGTGCCAGTGGTATGTGAATACCCAGATGTATTTCCTGATGAGATGCCCGGAATGCCTCCTGACTGTGGCATTGAGTTCATCATTGAGCTAATGCCCAGATCAAGGCCCATCTATAAGAAGCCCTATAGAATGGTATCCGAAGAGTTGGCTGAATTAAAGAAGCAACTAGCAGAGCAGCTAGGAAAAGGATTCATTCGCCCTAGTGCCTCTCCTTGGGGATCACCTGTTTTGTTTGTGTCA
Organism: Hordeum marinum; assembly: GCA_022496015.1. NCBI lineage: Eukaryota > Viridiplantae > Streptophyta > Magnoliopsida > Poales > Poaceae > Hordeum > Hordeum marinum. The sequence goes on along the minus strand of CM039676.1, from coordinate 130,250,026 downwards.
AAGATGGACGTAACTATCAGATTTTGTGTTGATTACCGTTCTCTCCATGAAGTCACGATAAAGAACAAGTACCCACTCCCCAAGATTGAAGACATGTTCGATTAGTTGAACGGAGCCAAGGTGTTTTGCAAGATCAACCTCAGGTCTGGGTACTGCCAGCTGAAGATCACACTCCAGGACATTCCGAAGACGGCATTTGTAAACCAGTATGGCCTGTATGAATACACGGTCATGTGATTTGGGTTAACCAATGCCCCTGCCTACTGCATGTACCTCATGAATAAAGTCTTCATGGAGTACTTGGACAAGTTTGTTGTCGTCTTCATTGATGACATACTCGTCTTCTCCAAGTCTAAAGAAGATCATGAGCAACACTTGAGATTGGTCCTAGACAAGCTTCGAGAGCACCAGCTTTACGCCAAATTCAGCAAGTGTGAATTCTGGCTCCATGAAGTTGGATTCTTGGGTCATGTGTTTACTCCAGAAGGATTGTCAATGGATCCTTCCAAGATTGAAGCCGTGACTGAATGGCAATCGCCAAGCACCGTGAAGGAAGTCAGGAGCTTCCTTGGACTCACAGGGTATTACCGCAAGTTCGTGGAAGGATTCTCGAGCATTGCCTGACCCATGCCTCAACTTTTGAAGAAGGACAAGAAGTTTGAATGGAAAGCTAAGTGCGAGGAAAGCTTCCAGGAGCTCAAGAAGAGATTGACCACAACCCCAGTTTTGGCCACCCCCGATATTCACAAGGAGTTTGTGATATATTGTGATGCATTAAGAACTGGGCTTGGAGGTGTTCTGATGCAAGAAGGCAAGTTGTAGCATATCTATCCAGACAGCTACGTCCTCATGAAGAGAACTAAGCTACTCATGGTCTTGAGTTGGCAGTTGTAGTTCATGCCTTAAAGAAATGGCGACATTACATTCTGGGGAAGCGATGTGAGATATACACAGACCAAAAGAGTTTGAAGTATATTTTCACCCAAAGGGAATTGAACATGAGGAGGGAAGATGGTTGGAGTTGATAAAGGATTATGACCTCAGTGTGCAATACCAACCCGGAAAGGCCAACGTGGTAGCAGACGCCTTAAGCAGAAAGGCTTGTTCCCTGAATACCATGATTAAGCAAGGTCTACCCGCCCTATATGAAGAGCTTGAAAGCTTCGGCTTGGAACTAGTTGCACCTTGATTCCTCACCAACCTCAAAGCAAAAACTACCTTGATGGATGATATCAAAGAAGATCAGAAGGGACACAAGAGAATTGAAGGCATCAAGAGGAAGGTCAAGGCAGGCAAGGCCCTAGGATTCTCAGTGGATGAACAAGGAGTTGTATGGTTCGAGAATCGCATCTGTGTACCGAGGAAGCAGGATCTCAAGAACTTGATCTTGCAAGAAGCTCATGACACTCCATAGTCCATCCATCCTGGAGGAACCAAGATGTATCAAGACCTGAAGGCAAGATTCTGGTGGCATGGCATGAAACGGGAGATAGGCACCTTTGTTGCCAAGTGTGATATATGCCAGAGAGTCAAAGATGAGCATCACCAACCCGGTGGACTATTGCAACCTCTCAAAGTGCCTGAATGGAAGTGGGACGAAATCGGGATGGACTTCATCACCGGATTGCCTAGGTCAAGCAAAGGACATGATTCCATCTGGGTCATTGTCGATCACCTGACCAAGGTGGCCCACTTCATTCCTGTCAAGACCACCTATTATGGGAACCAACTAGCCAACCTCTACATCAACAGTATTGTAAGCCTCCATGGAGTTACTAAGGAGACAGTGTCATACCAAGGCACCTAGTTCACCTGAAGGTTGTGGAAGAAGTTTCAAGAAGCTATGGGAACAAAGCTCTCCTTCAGCAGTGCTTTTCACCCCCAGACCGGTGGGCAAACAGAACAAGTAATTCAGATACTCGAAGATATGCTCCGCGCTTATGTTTTGGCTTATGGAGCCAAGTGGGAAGATTGCCTGCCATTTGCTGAGTTCTCCTACAACAACAACTATCAGTCAAGTCTTCAGAATGCACCATTCGAGGTGTTGTATGGACACAAGTGTCGTACTCCCCTCAACTGGTCGGAAACTGGAGAAGTATTAGTCTTTGGCCCACAAATTCTCCACAAAGCAGAAGAGCAAGTTCAACTCGTACAAGGGCGCATTGAGACCGCCAAGACAACATAGAAGACCTACGCCGACTCTCACTGCCGAGAGGTCAGCTTCCACAACGGAGTTCATGTCTATCTTTGAGTCACACCTCTTAAAGGAACCAAGTGTTTCCCCGTCAAACGAAAGCTTGCCCCAGATACATCGGCCCCTCCAAAGTCACCACAAGATGAGGAGAAGTTGACTACCAGCTAGAGCTACCTTCCGAGTTATCAGACGTGCACAACGTCTTTCACGTGTCACAACTCCGGAAGTGTCTTCAAGTTCCCAACCGCCCCGACCTCTACAAGGACATCGAGCATCAAGCAATCGATCTTCAGCCAGACCTCACTTATCGTGAGAAACCAGTTCACATTTTGGATGAAACAGAGCATTGCACCCGAAGCCGCACCATCAAGTACTTCAAGGTCCAATAGAGCAATCACACTAAAGCTGAAGCGACCTGGGAGCATGTAGACTATCTTAGATCCGAGTTCCCTTATCTTTTTAGCGCTTAGCCTAGGAATCTCGGGGACAAGATTCTTGTAAGGGGGGTAGGTCTATCACACCCTGTGTTTGTATCACCTTGTTAAGCTTGGATTTACAAAATTTGGAGCCAATTAAAACTTTTTCAATGCTTGTGCTTGTTTGAATCGTTGCTTGTTTTCTGGTTTGGTTGTTTGTGTATGGCACTCTTAGATTCTACCCCTCTCCATATTCATCTTCCTTGACCCAAATTTCTTGCACAATGATCATGCCATGTGAATAGTGCACAAAACTAATTTTACCAAATATTTTTTGACCAAAATGGTTTTATTCAAATTAGGTTTTTTCAAAAACCATTGAGTTGAGGTTTTGCACTACAAGTCCTTAAATTGGGTGGATCCTTGTTCCCCAAAGGTTTAACTTCAAACCTACTATATATATGACTTTCCAAAACCACAAAATATTACTTTTAAAGATTGTTTTACTATTTATTTAAAAGGCTTTTTCTTAAGGCCAGAAATGTTTTTTCATAGGGAAAAATTATTTTAATGCTTTAAAAATATGTGAGAAAATTTTGGGAAACTTAGTGGACATATATTTTCCATACATATGAGTTTAAACACATGGTCATGTTCAAAATCATGGGCAAAATCCCTCAAAACACTTTCTGTCCAAATCAAGCTTTTCAAATATTTCTATAAGAAATACTCTCAATAAATACCAAGAAAATTCTAGCAAGTCAACATCACCATAGGTGATGATTTTCAAAGTTTCATCTCAACCCAATTTGATTTTATTCATCAAACTATTCCAAAACCCTCCCTGTCCAGATTCTTTTGAACAACTCTACATTGTGAAGTTTCTTGCCTTGACCCCAAACTTTTTGCACATGTTGTAATCACCAAATAGTGCTGCTACACTAAGTGGTGCATCAAGGGGATTAGTTTAGCATGACTAGATCTAAAGAAACCAGATTATGTTGATTTCTAGGGTTTGACAAAGTTACATTGTAAACTTTCTTCAATCAAGCTCAACCTTGGTGATCATGCCTAATTCTAATCACCATTTGATCCTGTCAATTCCTATCGCAAGCAAATCCCATTTTCTTGCCCTAATATCCATCAAACAACTTCTGCCAGAATGGCAAAAACCCTGTTTGACCCCCCTTCCTCTATTTTCCTTGAGCCAAATTTTTTACCACAACCTCTCAGTTTTACCTACTACTTCTAGTAAAACTTGTGTGGCCTCAGCTCAATAATGGGTGGGGTAAAGCCCCCCATTTTACCCTCCAATTCACCATGGCAGTAGCTTCTCACCCCGATCTTCCTTCTCTCTCCACTCACCCTAGCTCCCAAGCATCCTAGGGGCAGCTCTAGTACCCCCAGGAGCTAGAGGACAAGCCAGGGCACCCAGAGCGCACGGGGGCAGGCCATGTCGGCCACAACGTCGATCTGGAGATCGCTACAGTGCACTCCCGCACTGTAGCTGCCCCCATCCCGAGCCCCCCGGCCACCTATGGATGAGGGAGCTTGTCCCCCGGTCGCCCCTCGATGTCCGCAAAGCGCAAGGAGGTCGGGCCCCTCCTCCCTTCTCCTTTGTTGTCCCCCTTCACACGCGCATGGCACCGCACTAGAGCTCCAAAGATAGAGCTCACATGCGCATGCCTCTGGCCCCCCTAGCTGCCCCTCCTCCTATCAGTGGGCACGGACTCGAGTCCACGACCACCGCAGACACAACCCATGGCACCCCCGAGGCCCGTGACGATGCCCCCGAGGTTGCCATGAGCCACGCCCATGGTGAGCTTCTTCCACCACTACATAAAGGCCCCAATGCCTCCCTCTCGCCTCTAATCGCCTCTCCTTCCTTCCAAACGCGCTTCTGAAGCCCCAGCTCGACCTCCTCGAGCTCAAGGGCACGGGATCGAACTAGTCGCCGTTGCGTCGGGCCACCGACGTTCACGAGGTAAACGGCCTCCTCCATGCCTGTTTGACCTCGATCTGGAACCCTTGCTCCCTCCTGACGCGTCTCCCCCTCATCCCCATCCTTTTTGCAGCATGGGACGGCCCCAACGACCTCCTCCCGAAGCCCTCCGCTGCGACCTTCTAGTGGCCGGTGACTCCGGCCACCCCCGTCACTCCTTCGACCTCTAGGGGATCGGCGACTCAACCCCGAGCCCATTCCCACACTCGCCCATCGTCACCGTGCCCTACAATGCCGCCGGTGAGGCCCTCTCCTCTCTTTCCTGAGGTGGGAGAAGGACCCAATAGGGGCCCCCCACCTGTTGGCCTCTCCTCACATCTCCCTCCCTCTCTATGCCGCTGGTGCTAGGGGCCCGCTTGTCGGGTTCAAAATGAAGAGGCGCGCGCGCCTCGCTGGCTGGCCTGATTGCTGGGCCGGCCCAGAAGCTGGCCTCCTCCGGGTCCAGGGCATAGTGCCCATTTTCCTTTTATTTTTCTACTCTATTTCCCAAACATCCCACAGATCGTAAAACAAATGCTATGCAAAATATTTTTCCACCTAAAATCTTGGAGTAATAAGTAGAATTTAATAGTGCCATTTGTGAAATATTTTTAAAACTTTTTGTGCATTGTTTATTTTAAAACCTGTTTTAGGCATCTTTTGCCTCTATTTAAAAAGTTTTCAAAAATGTTTTCACAGCGAAACTGTGGGGACCCCGATTCATAAGTCGTGATCACCGAATGCACGTGTACAGTGATCCCAGAGATCAATAATCACTGAACACACAAAAGTTGAATAACAAGAGTCTTACATCCACATTTAGCGTCTTACACAAATAAAGACCATGAAGGTCTAGTCTTACAAAGATAGGGCCACAAGGGACAAACAGTTAAACAGAACAAATGGCGCAAATCTTGATTGAAAGCGTGAACGCATGCCATCTGCCTTAAACCTACACGCATTCTAACTCAGAAGCGTCCTAGTTCGCATGTTCGTCACCAATGAACTATTCACCATACTCCTGTTCTTCCATGCCAGGCCAATTAAATAACCAGTGGCAAGCCAATGAGTACTTTGAATATACTCGCAAGCAACCCATGTTCGGAAGAAGGTAATAACAATACATGACATAGCACTAATAGGTATTTTGTAGAAAGCTAATTTTGAATGCAAAGACATAGTCAAATAACTTGAGTAAGCATGCATCAACTGCTAACAGGTACTTATGTGAACAAATACCAGTTATCCTCAGAAGTAGGGGTGGAACATCTCATGTTCATCATCAGCCTAAGTCATCGGACTTAGCTTAATCGTCACGCTAAGTCATCGGACTTAGCTCAAGTAACTTCTTTGTCACCATCACACCGACACACGAGTTGTGAAACATTTGGACGTAGCACAAGAGAGGTCATCCAAATGAGATTGACCGTGGACATGGCTATTCGAATAGTTTTACACTCTGCAGAGGTACGCACACTTTACCCACAAGACTCGGGGAACATCCATATCATCCACGACTCGCGGTATATAAGATACCCGAGGTAAGCACCCGAACAATGCCTTTCCCCTGGCGATACTATACAAAGAGTCCACTCGATTGGTACCCATCCCACATGATGTACATCACTCGTAGCATCCATGCAAGGACCAATGGTGTGCCCGGTGCCTATGAAGACATCGCATGATCGTCCATACCGCCAGGACCCCGTATCGAGAGTGACCATGCCACTCCCGCCACTAGTAATGTGGGCCCCTTGCTAGTACCCACCAAAGTAACCAACAGAACCCCGTCCCATAAGGGGTATCGTGGTTGCGCATGTAAGGTTGGAGTAACGGTCGCAACTTACACTAATCCGTTTTTGAAAACGCACCCTCAACTTGTTTCGGCACACCACTTCTTTCTCAAGTGGTCACCTAACTCATCAACATCTCCCTCGGGCATTAGTGGCACCCGACGAGGTTTTCGAAAAGTCTTTGGAATCATCTCTTTAGTTCCATCACCATGCATAAATCCTAAACGCACTTGCGTAGCATCTACTAGCATCCTACTAAGGTGGTAGGGTCATGCACGATGCAAGTGTCAATGGTAAAAGTGTCGGAAGCAACCCGAAGTGGTCACTACTCCACATGATCAAGTATAACAAAATTAAAGTGCTATATGACATGCAATTAAAATGGTTTCTTAATATGTTCAAACGGCTGCTTGCCTGGCTCAACAAAGTCCTCGGGGTCTTCAAAGTCTTCGGGTCCAACTCCCTCGTCAATAGCGCAATCTATCGTTGCGATAAATAGTGATACAAATAAGCATCAGACAAAAACAAAGCACACAAAGCTAATATTAAAATGCTTCCCTAGTATGACAAATACTAAAAACTATGCTAAAATATTTGTTTATGATTTCTTTATGAAAAACATTTTTGGAAATTATTAAACAGAGGCAAAAAGATGCGTAAATTAGGTTTTAAAATAAAACGGTACAAAAAATATTTTCAACATTTTTCACAAATGGCACTATTAAATTCTATGGAATATTCTAAGATTTATGGTGGAAAAATAGTTGGCATTGGATAAATATTAAGCTCTGTGGGATTTTAGGAGAAACTGGAGCAAAAGAAAAAGGAAAAAGGGGCCCCAGAGCCAGCTGGGCCAAAACAGACCCAGTTGGGCCGACCTGTGGCCGAGCCAGGCCTGGGCAAGCCGGGGCACGTGCGTTGTCTAGGTTTAAACCCGACAGGCGGGGCCCAGGGCTAGCCTCATAGAGAGGGAGAGAGGCAGGGGATAGGATGACAGGTGGGTGCCACCTGTCATCTTGTTCCTCTCGACAGGAAGGGGAGGGCGCTCACCAGCGGCTAAGGAGGGCACTGCGAGGTGAGCTGAGGGCATGGACGGCCCCAGCATCGAGCCGCCGGTCTTCTTGATGTGGAAGGGCGGCCAGAGGAGGTCTCGCTTGCCAGCGACGGTCACCGCGGCGGAGGAGGTCCGGGAGAGGATCATCGGCGGTGTCTCTGCAGGAAAAGGACGGGGAGGAAGGGAAAAAGGGTCAGGGAGATCCTATGGGCTCGATGGAGGTGAGAGGAGCACCGGGACGGTCCTGTGTCTCGAGATCAATGAAGCTCCGCCGCGGCGGCGCCTCGGTCAATCCCGACCACTAGGGCTCTAGGGGGTCACTTGGGTGGTTTGGGAGTGCGAGAGGGGGTGGAAGGGAGCCATAGGGGGGAAGATAGGCTCGGCAAAGGCCCTTTTATAGGCGAGCCGCGGTCCACCGAGTCGCTGGTATGCCAGCGAGCTCGGGACCGAGGCTAGAAGGCGTGGGAGGAGGGGCTGGTGTGCCTGCGGCCCTTGTGGGGGCATGTCCACGACCAGGGGAAGAGATAGATGAGAGGAGGGAGCGCGCGCGTGCAAAGCTGCGGGTTGGCCGAGCCGGGCAGCGCTCAGCATGCGCGGGAGGAGGGAGAAGGAGGAGGATAGAGGAGGGGCCGACACGGTGGCGTGGTGCGGACGCCGAGGGGGACCATGTGGCACGTGGGGGAGGCCCGAGGCCGCCGGAGCCATGCAGTGGGCAACGGGTATAGTGCCTGTCGGCACTGTAGCATGCTCCAGAGCACGCGTTTGGCATGCCATGGCATGCCAATGGCGTTTTGTGTGTCGCCAAAGGTGTCTAGGGGGATCTAGGGGCACCTAGGTTAGGGGAAAATGAATTGGATGCCCCAAGAGAAGGATAGAATAAGAGGGAAGGGGAGGGACAGGTGTTTCATTGCTGTCCAGGGGGTAGAAATGTGGTTTTACCCCATCCACTAATGAGCTTAGGCCACAAAAGTTATACTAGAGGTAGCTGGTAACTCTGAGAGGATGTGGTTAAATTTTGCGTGCAAGGGGGAGAGTGAAAGTGGTGAAAACAATAACTTTACCATTTCACCAAAAGGTGTTTGATGGATGTTTGGGCAAGATAAATTTACCCACTTACTGTGATATTTAACAGGATCAAATGGTGGGTAAAAATGAGATGGATCACCAGGTTTGAGCTCAAATGAGCAAAGTTTGCAATAGAAACTTTGAACCCTAGAAACTAACAGAATCAGGTTTCTATAGATCCAGTCAAGCTAGACTAATACCCTTGATGTACCACTTAGTGTAGCATCATTATTTGGTGACAAGAACAAGTCCACAAAGTTTGGGGTCAAGGGAAGAAACCTCACAATGTAAAGTTATTCAAATTTGAATCTGGACAGGGAGTGGTTTGGAATAGTTTGATGAACCAATTCAACTTGTTTTGAGATGAAACTTTGCAAAATCATCACTTATGATAGTGTTGACTTGCTGGAATTTTCCTGGAATTTTTTGAGAATATTTCTTATAGAAATATTTCAAAAGCTTGATTTGGATAGAAAGGGTTTTGAGGGGTTTTGCCCATGAATTTGAACATGACCATGTGTTGTAACTCATATATATGGAAAATATATGTCCACTGAGTTTCCCTAAATTTTCTCAAATATTTTGAAAGCATTTAAATAATTTTTCCTTATGAAAAACCATTTCTGGTCTTAAGAGAAAGCCTTTAAATAAAATATAAAAATAATTAATATTTGGAGGTTTTGGGAAGTCATATATATAGTAGGTTTGACGTAAAGCTTTTGGGGAGAAAGAATCCACCCAATTTGAGGACTTGCAGTGCAAACCTCAATTCAGGGTTTTTTGAAGAACTAATTTGAATAAATCCTTTTTGGTGAAAAATAATATTGGATAAAAATAGTTTTGGGCACTATTCACATGGCATGATCATTGGGCAAGAGGTTTGGGTCAAGGAAGATGAATATGGAGAGGGATATAATCTAAGAGTGCCATACACACCAATCAAACAAACAACAATTCAAGCAAGCTCAAGCACTAAAAAAGTTTTAATTGGTTCCTTACCTTGGGTGCTTACCTTGGGTATGTAATGTACCGCGAGTCGTGGATGACATGGAAGTTCCCCGAGTCTTGTGGGTAAGGCGCACAACCTCTATAGAGTGTAAAACTATTCGAATAGCCATGTCGACGGTCAAGGACAGTTGGGTGGTGCTTCTTAGACTATGTCCTGATGTTTTCACAAAACTTGGTGTGAGTGTGTCAAAGAGATACTTGAGCTAAGTTGGAAGACTTGATGAAATTATTGAACATGTGATGTTCAGCCCCTTGCTAATGATGATATCTATAGCTTGTTCATATGGATATCTGCCAAATGTTGGTGGATGCTTACACTTGCATACAAAATCAGCTTTCTACAAAACATACCTACTTAGTGCTATATCATGCATTGTTATACCTTGTTCCACAACATGGGTTGCTTGCGAGTACATTCAAAGTACTCATTGGCTTGCCACTAGTTATTTAATTGGCCAGACATGGAAGAACAGGAGTATGGTGAAAAGTTCGTTGGTGACGAACATGCGAACTAGGACGCTTCCCAGTCAAAATGCCTGTAGGTGTAAGGCAGATGTCATGGGTTCACGCTTTCGACCAAGATTCCGCTGCTTGTTATGTTTAAGTGTTTGGCCCTTGCGGCCCTATCTATGTAAGACTTGACCTCCATGGTCTTTATTTATGTAAGATGCTAAATGTGGATGTAAGACTCTTGTTATTCAGGTTTTGTGTGTTCAGTGAGCATTGATCTCTGGGTCAATGTACATGTGCATTCGGAAATCACGACTTATGAGTGTGGGTCCCCACAAAGGGCTTCAATCCCGGTGAGCCAGTTGCGCCTATGCGGTGGACTGCTCACGCGCATCCCTTTGAGCCTACATGACAGACTTCTCGCACACGTCCTGTCTAATCAAACCTGCACCCATAGCACAGGTAGGGCCCACCTCTCATAGAGACAGGGCCACGCGTCTGCTCGATGAGCCCGTTCCGAAACGGTTTCTAAAAACCATAAAGCATTCCATGCTTGGGAACTAAAATCATCAATAATTATTGAGCTTGTCTCCTTTCACATTCCAAATTACCATGTGCTAATTTTTTTCGCAAATCAGTTCACACCTATAAACCTAAACGTGTTCTCACTTAGCAGCTTTTTACTATAGTAGGCTATAAAAACACAAACTCGTACTTGAATATTACCTCACATTCTTCACCCCCGCCACCAAAAAAAGGCCTTTCTTTTTTAGTCCTTCGTTCCGTCTCCCATGGCCAGTAGGGGTGGGGGTCCTGGGTCAAGATATAACTAGGGAAGAAAGACCAAAGCCGCAGAAGCCATCAAGAGGTCACGCCGCCGCACCGCGGAAGTGCTGGAGAGCTCCAGCCACACCGCTTTGGACGCAACAGAGATGTCCGGTGGCGCCACGGACTGTCGGGAGGATCTTTCACGGAGAGGCGACGACTCTCACAGTCACAAGCACATTCACCTCGGGGGCGAACTTGACAATTTGGCAGTCTTCGATTCCTCAGACATCGACGACATGCACGTTGAGTGTTGGAGATATGCCCTAGAAACAATCATGTATGATGATATTTCCTATGTGTTTATGAATAAAGATAGTCCTTGGAGATTGTCATGTGTATTACCAAGTATGTGAGTTGTTTGTGAGACTATGCATTGTATGATGACTGTCCTAAATGGTCCCTAGTTGAAAGGGATGTGTGGATGCGCAGCCAGTTAAACTAGCATATGAAATGGTGGATGGTCCGGTCTCACTGACCATGTAGCATTGGATGCTTGTCGGACAATATGGACTCGGAAAGGTCTGGTCGGATTCGACATAGTCAGATCCGAGTCGAGGTAAGGTCTGAGTTGGATAGACCCAACTATGAGACGCAACGATAGGTCATCTGTGAGTCTCTAGTAGAACATACGTTCTATGTCCTAAGACCTGAGCAGGTGCATGTACTCGGGATGGTGACAGACTTGCTTTGGGCTGACCAAACGCTACTCCGTGACTGGGTAGTTACAATGGTAGGTTTCGGGCTTGTCCATACCCATGTTGCAAGACATGGTCGAGCAACATGGGATTTGCCCCTCCGATTAGGAGAGATATACTCTGGGCCCCTCGGGTGATCCAACCAGGATAAGCATGGCCATGCGATGAGGATGATGAGATAATTTGAAGTGCTGGTCAGATACATGGAACGAGAAAGAGGTCATGCATCAACAAGGATGACCATGTCGCCTTGTGCATGACAACATATATCGTGTGGCAAAGGGAACGGAAGTGTGAAGTACAGGTTCGCCTAAGTAGCTTCGTCGGACACTTGGATATGGCACATCTTGCTCGAGGCCACTACCGACCGGTCGAGTCGGATGTCATCTGACTCGTGACCAAGTGGACGAGAACCTAAAGGGTCGTGCGCTTAAGGGAAGGAACATGTGGGCTTTAGGATACGTGCGAGGCCCAAGTGTTGAGCCCACTCCGGATGCTGATATATAGTGGAGGTGCGGCACACCCATCCGGCTGATCGCTTCGGTGCTGTCATTAGGGCTATGCATGAGTTGCAACTAGCCACTTCCACTCGCCGCCGCTGACCGTGTGATCGGACCTAGCAGTCCGACGAGCAGGTGTTCCTGCACGCGCGGATACCATTTGAGGCTGTGCACTTGCACTGCTCCGGCAAACCTTTACGTGGGATCCGGTGACCAACTGTTCGAGGGAGATCAGAACGGTTGTTCGAGGGAGGTCGGACGAGGAGGAGACGGACCACACAAACATGCTGCCCCAACTCTACTTTTGGTGCACGGCACTACGCGTCTAGTGGTAACAATTTGTGATCCATCTCCATAGCATGTTCTTGGTTGTTCTATGCCTATGGAATTTTAATTCGCATGCGATGCACCTGTGGTAGAACCCAACACTGAGATCGATAGGAAGGACGCCATGATTGATGACCCGGTGAAGCTGCTGGAGAAGAGTGATGCCTTGGTTGACAGGCCGACCGGCCTCGTGGAGAAACTTATGGAGGAGAACGACACCTGGAAGAAACTGCTCGAGAAGAAAAGTGCCTCGGAGGGGAGGCTGAAAGAAATCGCCGAGGAACTTCTGGAAAACTTGGCTAAGCTCCACATCGAGCGGGAGGGGCTGCTGAAGGAATCCGTGGAGCGTGTGAAGGAACTTAATGCGTATGCGACGCAGGCCATCGATGCTCTCGAGCAAAGAGCCCATGCCATGGCTGCAATGCGCAAGATGTCAGATGAGAGGAGACAGGAGATGGAGGTCATGGAGTCGATGACGAAGGAGATTGCGGAACTATGCGCCCAGCAATCCATGAAGAATTAGATAGATTGTTTTGTTTGTCTTCCTTCTTCAACCTCTTCGTTCTTCTTTTGCCCCTGTGTCTTTGGGGAGTTGCCACATGTGGCATTTTTTATTATCATGCATATGTAATTTTTTTATCTTTGCCAGTGCTAATTTGTTGTTATATTATTTCGTTCATTTGTACATGTATACGAGTCGAAAACAGAAGGAACGTCAAAGTTTTCGGCTAGGCATAAACAAAACAGTGATCAAAAGCAAACTAGTCCTTCCGTCCAGGCGCATTAACCACATGATAAACCGCGGGTAGGACACCAATAATTCAGAACTTGGGAACAAGGCGATCGGGGAAAGATGACATGCGTAGTCATCAACCTGCATCTACACGCACAGCTCCCCCATATCATGTACTCCATCCGTTTCTTTTTAGTTAGCATATAAAATTTGGTCAATTTCAAAATTTGCAAAGTTTGTCTAGCTTTATAGAAAAATAATTAAATAATTATAATTTAAAATCAACATTATTAGATACATCATCAAATTAACTTTCATACTATAGTATAAATTTAGTCAAACTATGTTTAGCTTGACTTTGACGAAATCCTATATGCGGAATAAAAAAGAAACATAGGGAGTAAAAAATGGACGTGTGGCACCAAATGGTTATCATACAAGTTTTGTATGTACAAGAATTCAATAAACCAATATTATCAATGATTGCGGCCGAGCTATGATGGCTAAATGTTCCTAATTCATTCACATTCGTATGACAAGGGCCCTAGAAAACTTAATTGATGTATAAAAGGGCCGAATTGGTGCACTAAAGGACATGTTGAATGTAGTTTCATCACAAAAGGTGACATGTTCCCTATCGAAACCACGAGGTCAGAGCATGTGCCTCTAGTTAAAAATTTGAACGACGCATATTAAATCCCTAGAAAATGCAATTAATGTATAAAGGGACAATTACATTTTTATTCCTAGTTGGTTCCTACCCACGGGTTTTGCCTTACTTTTTGACCTTGCTCAGTTTTTCCCTTAGTTTTTCCATCGAGGTCCCTCGAATGCCCTTTGACCATTTGACCAAAACTTTGAAAATTCATAACAAATTCATAAAACTCAGAAAAGGCAAATAAGATATCAAAATGTTTAGATAAACATTACCTTTATGTGCATATCATTTGCATTCAGGACAAAAGCACGGTTTAAACCACCCAAGGTTATTCATGTTATTAACATTATTAAAAATAATAGTTATAAACAATACTTTTTCATGAATAAAAATTACATGCAAATGTAGGTAATGTTTTCTGAACATCCTGATATCTTCCTTGCATTTTTATGAATTCATATCAACTTGTTATGAAGTTTTGTTAGTGCATCTAGTGCCCCTTAGTGATTTTGGTGTATTGAAGACTTATAGGTTAAGGAACTATTGCGTTTGTGAGTGTACACAGGCTCTATAAGTCGATGAGGAGTTTGATATATTCAGAGATTACCGATCCCTAAAAATGTACATCTTTAGCTAAAGACTTTGGTGAAGACTTTGTGAAGACTTTGCTGAAGACTTTGGTATTCCCGGAAGACTTTGAAAATGAAGAAGTTGGTGTGACCTTGAATATATGAATGAGGACTATGAAGCGTGAAGAGTTTTGTTTTCATAGTTTCATTTACTTTCTTTGAGTCATAGGAAACACCGTACTGTTAAAGGGGGCCGAGGTAATACTACGGAAAATTTCCAACTGATGCTCAACTCACAATCCTCAACCTATCCAATCCTTCGAGTGAAGCCTTTGGAAATCTCTTGCAGTTCAGTCAAGTTCTTCAGTGACAGAGACAATGTTCTTCTGGTCTCTAATGAAATTGATCTGACTGAGGAGTTAGGATTTCGCCAGTGCGAATTGCCTACAAGTGAGGAACATGATATGTCTGAGGACTTCCATAGTTTGAAATTCTGACCGTAGTTGTCCTTAGCGCCTGCTGTCCCCAATCATAACATCCACATAACGGTCATATCATTAGGGGCATTTATGTCTTATCATGTCAGGTTGCACCCTGGCTATAGATAGCCACCCCCCACAACCACTAGTTGGTTGGCTGCTCCGAGAGAGAACTGGCACTTGTCATTTGAGAGTAACCCATCCTCCCAGGACTTTGAGAGAAAATCATCAGTGAGGAAAAAACTACAACAAAACCACCAAACCTAAGTGATTGAGCATCACTGAAGAAATTCATGTGTGGAACCGATGCTTGTTACCTTTGAGGACTGTGCATCCTCCAGACGGTTACGTGTCATGGTCTAGTGCATCCTGCAGTCAATTGGGGATGAGGAAGTGACCTTGGTCTAGAGCATCCAACAGTAAATTTTGGATCGTTAGGTGATCAGTTTGTGAGGGTTTTGGAAGTCTACCCTGAAGACTTACCACGAGTGTTGGGCGAGGACTATGTGACCTTAGCTAAAGGAGAATACGGTAAGGAATGTGTGTCCTGGAACTGTGTCTCCTCTGGTTTAAATACCAGGTCGCTCCAAACCAGACGTACGACTATCACAACAGTTGGAACTGGGTCATCAAACCATTGTCTTCATCGAGCTATCTGGTTCTATTTCCTCAACTCCTCTGTCCCTCATATACCCATTGATGAAATTGATTATTACTGTTTGAAGAATTTCATTGAAGACTTTCACAAATTCCTTTCCTCAAATTCTTCAAGTTACCTTGTTCATCACCACTTATCTTGCTTCACGCCACTTACTATTTGTGCGTGTTTCATTTCATCATGATGACTATGCTGTTACTATGTTCCTCATCCACTTGAGTACTTATTCCGCTGCTAGTTATTCATCACATTTCAAATTCCTCAAAGTTGAAATTCCACAAGTGATGAATTTGTAAAAATCGCCTATGCACCCCCCTCTAGTCGATATAACGCACTTTCAATTGGTATCAGAATAGGTACTCCCTCGCTCTATGTGATTTTGTTTTAACCACCTGGAGTTCTAGTTATGTCGACTATAGGTATGATCAAGGTTTCCACGGGCTGTCCTACCTTCGATGGGACGGACTACCCCTACTGGAAGAACAAGATGCACATGCATCTTGAAGCTATTGACAACGATCTCTAGTACGTTGTGGAAAATGGTGTACCCTCTGTCACCCCCACTGTTACTGCTACTGATGTGAAGGGATTCAAGCAAATCAACTCTCAAGCAAACAATATCATCTGTGGCCATCTGAGCGAAGGTCAGTATGGCAGAGTGAGTGCTTTGGAGACTGCTAAGCTTATCTGGGATAGGTTATCCAAAGTCAACGAAGGTGTTTCCACTCAACATGACTCTCATATTGATGTTCTTCGCAATCTCTTCAACCGCTTCAAGAGACTCGACAATGAAAATGTTCATCAAACCTTTGACAGTCTCACTGATATCTCCAATGAGCTTCAAGCACTGGGTGCCACTGATATCACCAACCATGAAGTGGTGAAGAAACTGCTGAGATCTCTTGACTCCTCATTTGATACTCTCGCTTTGATGATTCAAGAACATGGAGACTACAAGTCACTTGATCCTGCTAATATTCTTGAGAGACTCAATACTCATGAATTCCAACAAGCTGAGAAGAGAAGCCTCTACAGGCCAAGCTATGGAAGATCTCGTGCTCTGAAGGCAAAGCAATTTCGTCATCTGAAGAAGAAGATTCTGACAGCAGGCTTGGTGATCCTGAAGAACTAAGTCAGGAGCTAGCAATGCTTGTGAGGAAATTCCAGAAGTTCTCAATGAGAGGTGGATTTGGAAAGTCATCAAAACGTGGTTTGAGGAAATCCGATTCCTTAGAAGACTACAAGAAAAGAACCTGTCATCGTTGTAAGAAGCCTGGTCACTTTATCTCTAACTGTCCTCTCCGGGAAAAAGATTCAAAGAAGAAGAAGAAATACAAGGATGATAGTTCCGATGAGTCGAAGAAAAAGAAGAAATCTTCAAAGTCCTCATCTGCAAAGTCCTCATCTTGAAAGTCCTCAAATCACAAGAAGAATGGTTCCATAAAGGCTCGAGCATTCATTGGCAAGGAAATCGATTCTGAGGAAGAATATGAAGAAGAGGAAGAATCCGAGGTGGAATCTGAATCTGGTGTCGCTAGCCTTGCTCTCGCTACTTCTTTCGTCAGCAAGTCCATCTTCAATGATGAAGAATATGACTACTCCAATGACTCTGACGTCAGCAATGATGATTATGCTCCCACCTATTGCTTCATGGCAAAAGGCTCAAAGGTACCCAAACATCATTCCTCTTCTGAATCAAGAGAAGGTGTATTTGATGAATATGTGAAACCTAGCTATGATGTTAAACTTGCCACTAAGCAACAAAGTGCACTTGAAAAGCTTTAGAAAATGCTAGCCAAAGGCGATGATCTGTTGAATGATGAAGTGGATCGGACTCAAACTCTGTCTGACAATCTCAAAAGTCTTCACACAAACTATGATAACCTTCAGAGTCATCATAATGACCTCTTAGCCGATCATGAGAAGCTCTCTTATGAACTTCTTCAAAGAAAGCAAGATCTTGAGAAACTAAGGGTGTCACATGAGGATCTCCAAAGGGAAAATGATTCCTTACTAGCTCAACAGATTAGTACCGCTCAGGAAGAATTTGTTCCACCTTGTTTGAAATGCATCGAACGTGAAACTGCTAATTCTTCACCTACATGTTCAAATGCTTCTATTGCTGCAAATTCTTCAAGTATTCCAGTGGTCTCAAATTCCTCATCTGAGGATACCACAAGTATCACTAACAAAAATGCAGGGTTGAAGGAATTGTATGTGACAGGAATGTACAAAAGTATCAAAGGGCATCAAACCCTTTGCGATGTCCTCAGAAAGCAGATTCTGAACAGGAACCCTAGGAAACAGGGTATTGCATTTGTGAGGAAACTCAACACTAAAGGATCCTACTGGACACCTGAGCAGTACCCCAAAACCTCATGGGTTGCTGCGAAAGGACCTCATGTAGATCCATCCACTTTATCTGGCTTTACTAGTGAAACTTCATATTCCTCTGATGAGTCACTTGACTCCAACTACAAATTCTTCAAAAATCAGAAAGGTGAAGTATTTGCTAGATTTGTTGGAACTAAATGCAGGAATTGTTCTCCTATGAAGAAAATTTGGGTTCTCAAGAGACACCTACAAAATCTTCAAGTGAATGTCCTCACGACACCACTCATGAAGAACAGGAACCCCAGATCAAATTCCTCATATGAATCAAAGTCTTCACTTGGACCAAGTTCCTCAAATGATCAAAAATATCATTCTCGTGCTAATGCATCTGTTTTGCAGGGAAAATCTAAGAGTTCTGAATATGTGCATTATTCTTCAAATCATTATGTTCATAAGTCCTCGAAGAATTTCTCTGCTTATTCATATGAGTACTCTAACCCTCGCCCTATGAAACGAAGTGCACTTGCTTCATTGCCGCCCTTCTCATATGGTGCTCACGGAATGATGAACTCTTTGCCACCCCTATAGATGTGGGTGGTGAAGAAATTGAACTAATTTCTTATGCAGGGTTAGGTCTCCAGATGAACTTGAACATCTGATGAATTTGCTATAGACCTGACGAAATGCTTGAAAGGACGCAAGCTAACCATGTAGAAATGAATTCCTCATTTCTCACATCCTCACACTGCTTGCTTACTATCTTGTGTGATGAAATTTTGTCTGATGAAATTGATGTCATATTCTTCACTCTGAAGCATATGAGTTCATAAGTCGTTCTAATTCATCTACACGATGAATCTCCCGAAGCTACTGAGTGGGTCCTCGACAGTGGATGCACAAACCACATGAGTGGTGACAAGAATCTACAGATGAATTTGCCACTAGCTCCATCTCATCTAAAGCATATCACCTACGCAGACAAAGGAAAAATCAAGGTATTGGGTCTGGGTAAGGTTGCAATCCCAAAGGACCGTACCATGGATAAGGTGATGCTTGTCGAATCCCTTTCATTCAACCTTATGTCTGTCTCAATGCTTTGTGATCTTGATATGATTGTCGTATTTGGAAAATATTGTTGTGTTGTCATCATGGAATCTGAAAATTTGAAAGTCTTCGAAGGCTTTAGGAGAGGAGACTTGTATATTGTTGATTTGTCTACAGGTCCTCAGCCTGCCACATGCTTACTTGCAAAGTCCTCAGAAGGCTGGTTGTGGCATTGACGACTTGGACATGCTGGTATGAGGAACTTGCACACACTCGTGAAGAAAAAGCATGTCATTGGAATTGAAGGAGCCAAATTCATCAAGGATCACCTCTGTGGTGCATGTGAGTCTGGAAAGATGACCAGATCCAAGCATCCCTCGAAGACAATCATGACAATGACGTGACCTTTTGAATTGCTACACATGGACCTCTTTGCCCCCACTCATTACACCACACTAACAAATTCTTCAAGTTTGTATGGCTTTGTCATTGTTGATGATTACTCTCGATACACTTGGGTGCATATTATTCTGTACAAGACTGAAGTGTGGGATGTCTTCAGACTATTTGCTTCAAGGGCCTCCACCAACTTCGGCGTCAAGATCAAGCATATTAGGAGTGATAATGGGACTGAGTTCAAGAAAATTAATCTTCATTAATATCTTGATGAACTTGGTATTACTCATGAGTTATATGCCCCTTATACTCCTTCACAGAATGGCATCATGGAGCGCAAGAACATGACTCTTGTTGAGATGGCTCGCACCATGCTTGATGAATACAAGACTCCTCGTTGCTTCTGGCCTGAGGCAATCTATACTACATGCCACATCATCAAAAGTATATATCTTCACAAATTCTTCAAGAAGACTTCGTATGAACTTATGACTGGCAAGAAACCCAATGTAAGTTATTTCAAAGTCTTCGCTGCAAAATGTTGGATTAGAGATCCTCATCACGGTTCTAAATTTGCACCGAAAGAACATGAAGGTTTTATGCTTGGTTACGGAAAGGACTCGCACACTTACAGATTCTTCAACACCTACCACCACAAGGTTGTTGAAACTATAGATGTGCGGTTCGATGAAACTAATGGCTCGCAAAGAGAGCACCTGCCTTCTATGTTAGATGAACAGTCTCCTGAGGAATCCATTAAGATGAAGGCTACTGAAGATGTCATACCCACTGAGAAAGTCATTCCAACAAATGAAGACATTCATGCTGATACACCTGAAGAAAATGGTGCTAAAGAAAATCCTCAGCCACGTCAACCTGCTCATCCAAGAGTTGCAAATGAAGTGCAGATTGACAAAATCATCGATGACATCAATGCACCAGGTCCTCTCACTCTCTCAAAAGCTTCACATTTGACTAACTTTTGTGGGAACTTTGCTTTGTCTCTATAATAGAGCCCACCAAAGTTGATGAAGCATTCAAGGAGCTTGAGTGGATTCAAGCTATGCAAGAGAAATTGTATCAATTCAAGCTCAACAATGTGTGGGAACTTGTCAAGCGGCCAGATCCTCGCAAGCATAACATCAT
Organism: Hordeum marinum; assembly: GCA_022496015.1. Taxonomy (NCBI): domain Eukaryota; kingdom Viridiplantae; phylum Streptophyta; class Magnoliopsida; order Poales; family Poaceae; genus Hordeum; species Hordeum marinum. The sequence goes on along the minus strand of CM039676.1, from coordinate 130,229,698 downwards.
TGGTACCAAGTGGATCTACCGCAACAAGCAAGATGAAAATGTCCTTGTGGTAAGGGATAAGGCTAGTCTTGTAGCTCAAGGCTACACATAGGTTGAGGGAATTGATTTTGATGAAACCTTTGCACCTGTTGCTAGACTTGAAGCTATTCGCATATTGCTTGCTTATGCTAACCATCATGATATCATCTTATATCAAATGGAAGTGAAAAGTGCATTCCTCAATGGTAAGCTTGAGTAAGAAGTATATGTTGCTCAACCCCCAAGTTTTGAAGACCCTACGCATCCTGAAAAAGTCTTTAGACTCAACAAGGCCCTCTATGGCCTCAAGCAGGCCCCTCGGGCGGGGTACATCACTCTGAAGGAATTCCTCACGAAGAAGGGCTTCAAACCCGGTTCACTCGACCCAACTCTTTTCACAAAATCCTATGACAATGAACTGTTCATATGCCAAATATATGTAGACAATATTATCTTGAGCTGTACTGACAAACGTTATAGTGATGAATTTGCCTATATGATGAGTGAAGAATATCAAATGTCTATGATGGGAGAGTCTAAATTCTTCTTAGGTCTTCAAATTCATCAGCAAGACAATGACATCTTCATCTCACAAGAGAAATACCTCAAGGATGTTCTGAGGAAATTCGACATGCATGATTGCAAAGGCGTCAAAACTCCAATGCCTTCAAAAGGCCACCTCTTCACTGATGAAAATTGTAAAGATTTCGATTAGAAGGTATAACGCTCCATGATTGGTTCGTTATTGTATCTATGTGCATCCAGGCCTGACGTTATGCTCAGTGTTTGCATGTGTGCCCGATTCTAAGCAACACCGAAGGAATCATACCATAAGCATGTGAAACATATTCTTCGATACTTAGCTCACAAATCAACGCTTGGATTATGGTATCCCAAGGGCTCAAATCTTCACCTCATCGGATACTTTGATGCTGACTATGCTGGAGATCGTGTGGATCGCAAGTCAACCTCACGCACATGTCATTTCCTTGGATGATCCTAAGACTGTTGGTCCTCGAAGAAGCAGAACTGCGTGTCACTATCTACTTCTAAAGCTGAGTACATTGTTGCTGGTTCATGTTGCGCTCAGTTACCATGGATGAAGCAAACCCTCAAGGACTACGACATCAAGTTGAAGAATGTGCCTCTGTACTGCGACAACAAGAGTGCCATCAAGATTGCTTACAACCCATTTCAGCATTCCAAGACCAAGCACATCCAGATTCATCATCACTTTCTTCGAGATCATGTACTCAAGGGCGATATCTCATTGACCACATTCCCATTGAAGAACAACTAGCCGATATCTTCACAAAGCCCTTGGATGAAAAGAGATCTTGCAAGTTGCGGTGTGAGCTAAATATCTTAGAATCTTCGAATGTTCTTTGAAAAAGGACACACATCCTAACACTTATGCAAAATTGATGACTTAGATGTGCAACACACGAAGTAACGTTCTTCTTCAATCAATCAAGAATAACTCTCTAAGTGCGAGGAAATTAAAGAAAAATTTGATTCTCAGAACACTACGGCAATTGTACGCGGTGTCTGAAATCAACATTCTCATACGGTGGGTCACGCCACCAACCATAGTTGAAATTCTTCAAGTTGAGTTTTTCACCATTTTGCAAATTCTTCAAATTTTCAAATTACTCAAGTTTGCAAATTCCTCAAGTTTGCAAATTCATCAACTTTTCAAATTCTTCGAACTATGAAACTCATGTTCTTCATTGACTATATATATATATATTTATATATATATATATATATGAGTTTTCAATGTCCTCAACAACGTTCACTTATTGCCAATTCTTCAAGTTGATTTTCATCTAAGTGAATGTGATCGAAACCCTTCCCCTCAATGCTAAACTCAACCCAATATGTTCACAAATTCCTCATATGTGTTCTACTTTGAAACTCATTCAAAGTCTTCACTGTGTCCTTGACAACTGAAGAATTTGCGAACGAAAACTTTAAAATTTTTGCTATCAAAATTTTCGGCGTTTCCCGCTCAAACGGTTCCGACTCCCACGACTGGATAACCCACGATCCCCCACTATCGCCACCTCTCAGTACGTGGGTGACACATGTCGTATGGAGAGCAAGGGTCAGTGGCAATCCTGTCCAAAATCTTCGGACAAATTAGTTTTCACTTCCACTATAAATACCCCTCCCTTTCACTGTGCTCGGTTACTCACTTCCTCTCTCTCCCGAGCTCTGTCCCAGCATCGCCGCTAAAATCATCGACGCCGATGTGGAAGAGCTTGACTGCCTTGACCTCGCCATCGCCGTACTCACATCGGGCGTGGAAGTCTTCATCCCGCTGCTGTTGTAGTTGTCCCCCTCTGCCGAGCATGGGCGTGGGAGGTCTGGACTGATGAACTTCCTCAATCTCATCTCTCAGTTCATCATGTTCTTCACCAGGTTAAATAAAATTTATTTTTACTGCTCTTTTTTGATCTTCAAGTTTTCCTAAATCTTCACAAAGGTGTTTATTCTTCAAGAATCTCATGCTAAAGCACCTTACATGTTCATACACTTGATGATTTTCCCGAAGTTATGATTTTCTTCAAGATTCCTCAATTGTGTGAATCATCAAAATTTGCAGAACTCTAGAACCTAAGACAAAGAACACTTAGTGAAATTCCTCAAGACACCCATGGTCAAATTCCTCTCACCTGATTTTATTGAAAAATTTCTAAGAACACATATGACCTCTTCAAATTCCTCGCATCTATACTCTGTTCACAGGTACAAACATGTCCGCTGATGAATCACTAGGTTCTCATCAACCTAACTCATTTGCAGTGGTTCTTGAGGAAAAACTGTGCACTTCTTCAGAGTCCTCACAAGTTCAAAATCCTCAGCTAAAGAAAATGGCTGATAAGAAACCTCAGAAAGGTGGAAAGAAGCCAGATGTGCACATTGCTTTTGAGATTCCAGATGACATGTATGAGGAATACTGCACACTCGATGAAGAAACTCATGGCAAAGAGATGACTAAGCAGAGAAAGATTCGTCTGCAGAAAATTGAGAGGAGATGGCAAAGGAATGGAAGGAATATCATTATGTAACCCCTAAATACATGATGAAATTCGCTGTGAAACCTCCTTGCAGGAGGCATCCCTTGGCTAAAATCAAACTGCTGATCCCACTAGTCTCAAGACTGGTGAAGACTTTCCTCACATATGGGAGAAACAACAAGCCAAGCTTGCGAGGAAAGCTAAAGAGGTTGTAAAGAAATCCAATGAAGACTCTGCTGCTACTGCTACTGCTGGAGCCTATGCCAGTTCTCCATAGAAATCAATGATGAAGAAATCTACTGTGAAGACAACTTCTTCAACTTCAAAGCCATCACAGTAGATTCCTCAAGCTCAAAGTCGTGAGTCTTCAAAGGTCTCTACCGTTGGCTCAGTAGCTGCTCAGTCCTCTGCTGCTGCTACAAAGTCCTCAACTCCTGTGCACCTTGCATCATGTCAGAGGATGGATAGATTCTCAAAAGCTTCAAAGATCTCTGCAAGCTCCTCTGCTAAAGCAAAGTCTTCAACATGCCCAACTGTGTTGAAACTGAAGAAAAATGTTGGACAAGGTCAAAGACCTAGTCCTCACACAAGAAAAGGTGTGGTAATAGTACGCTCGGGAATTGAGGATGATGATGAAGATGATGATGAAGCTAATGATGAAGAACTTGAATAAATCATCAGAGAGAGCCAGCAAAAGGCTGCATTAGCCAAAGGCAGCCCTGTCCCACTTCTGCTGGATCCCAAGATGATCCTGAATTTCATTGACATATGGCATGAGGATCCAAGCACCCCACTTTCCTCACTGAATCTGCCTCTTGGTGTGGACCATGTTCTCACCCGCATCATTGCTAAGGAAAAATGGAAAAGAGAACAAGCTCAGAGAGCTAACAGGAATAGGCTCGGAAAGAAAAGTTCCTGAGGAACAGCATGATGAATTTGACCCCAAATCAACTCATCACGGTTTAGCTTGAAATGCGCTCCCACTCTGAAGAACAAGAAAGGTATGATGCTGAATGGAAGAGCACCAAAGTGAGATTCGTCAGGGCTGCTCAAGCTGTTGTGAAGGACCACAACACAATGGTTGCAGCTTGATCGCAACCACAAATTCCTCAGGCTGATGGAACTGCTCAGCCTACTAATGAAAATGCTCTTGCACCTGAAGAAACAGCCAGCGCTACTGAAGAAAGTCTGTCCGTTGATGAACATGCCAGGACAACCTCCACTGTTGTGCCTGAACAAACTGACAGGCCAGCTGAAGCTTTTGTTGCGCCTAAAGAAACTGAACCCACCAGGATGACTACATCAGTCGTGCCTGAAGAAGCTACGGCTGCTGAGGAAAAGACTCTAAAGAGAAAAGCATCAACTTCAGATTCCTCTGTTGTGAAGAAGTTGAAGACTGTGAAAAGTTCTTCAACTGGACCCATTGATGCTACTCCAATCTCCTCTGCACCTGCCTGTGAACTTATTCCATTTGGGGTTGACTATGTCATCCCCGATGAAGAAGATGAAGATCATTCTACTGCTTTGACAAAGCAGATTGATGAAGAAATTGAAGTTGAAGAAAATGCTTCAACTCCTCAGGTATCATCGCGCCAGCCTCAGTTCACTATTGAAGAGGCTGGAGTTTGAAGAAATTGATGAGGATGTAGACATTGGCAATACAACTCCTATCATCAATGATGAATACTGGGAAAAAGCTCACCCAAATTCACCAATGACTACTCCTCTGTCATAGATTCCTTAGTCCCCTGCCCAGACTGAAGAAATTCATGAAGAATCTGCTGACTTGACCGCCCAAGTCACTGAAGAAACTCCAGCTGCAAAAACTGATGACTCTGCTACTCCACCTGCTACTGAGGAAACAACCTCACAAATTCCTCAGTCTGGAGATATTGCACCCATGCCAAAGGAAATCAAGGGTCGCGTCAAGCCAAATCTTCAACCGAAGCCCAGAATGTCGTTCAAAAGCTTAGCGCGCCCCAAAGTCCACGAAAGCAATTTCTTCAATGAGCGCATGTTCTTCATAGGTCCCAATCCTTATGACTTAGCAAGGGTTGGACGAAGCAACTTCTGGACTGCCACTCAGATGAACTACTATGCATCAGTCTTGTTCGAAAAAAAAGTCTTCGAGCACCATCAAATTCCTCATGCTGACATGGAAACACTTCCATCATTCACGCCAATGCTACAAGTTCTTCACGATGCAGGCATTCTTCCCTTCTACGTAGACATTTGCGATTGGAATGAAGAACTCATTCTTCAATTCTATGCCACACTGCACATCACAGGCGAAGCTTCTGACATCAACTCGTGGGTTTTGGACTGGATGACATGATCAACTCATTTCACTTCTCAAGCTTCTGAATTACTTCAGGCTGTCCCAGTTCCATTTCCTTTAGATGAAGCTCGTCGTCTGTTTGATGGACCTGCTCTCCCAAATCAACTGATCCAAGTGTTGACGAAGCCATTGGCTCCTGGAAAGCCTCAACGCAAATCCTTCCTTGTGAAGGATTTGATATATGTGCCAAGGATGGTCTACCACATTCTCATGAATACTCTGTGTCCTCAGAAGGGACACAATTCTAAAGAATAGGAAGTGGAGGGCGTCATGAAGAATATGATGTTCAACATCATTCATGGGATTCCCATCAACTTCCACGCTTTCTTCATGAGGACATTGGCTAATGCTACTCTAGCCCCATTTGAACAGAAGCCTTATGCGCCTTGGATCATGAAATTCATCAGGGCAAAGTTGTCAGTTCCCTTCAAGGCGGACTTTCAGAATCATTTTGGTTTCCTGCCTTCGATCGAAATCATCAAGAGCACAATTGACTCTATGGAAGGAAAAGGCGAGGCAGTCATTGATGAAGGCACTTGTCCATTGGATGGATAGTTTCACAAAGTTGCATCCTTCTCCACCAATGATGACACTACAACCCAGGACTCAAAAGCAAAGGCCTCAGCTCAAAAATCTCAAGAGTTAGCCCCACGTGTGATGACTGATCGTGAGCTTCTAATAAGTCTTCATCAGAAGGTCGATCGCAATCACAAGTGGGTGAATCGTCAACTTGGTTACATTGTACAAAACATGAATGTGACGCAGAACTCTGTGAAGAGGAATCACTACTATGCACACGAAAACCTCAACCGCACTTGGGCCATATTGTCTTACCTCACAACTCCTGAAGAACTAAAGGAGCTGGACCTTGAGGAACATCTTGACTGGGCTCGTCAACTACAAAAGAAATTCAAGAAGGTTCAAGTTCCTCTGATGGTCACAAGTTCAAATTCTTCATCGCGTGAACGGGATGAAGATGAAGACATTGACGTCACTGCAGTGGGCCTTGCATCGACAAACGACCCGGACAACATTGGCGCTCCTTCTTCACCAACAAGATAAAATTCTTCAAGGGCGTTAGTCCTCACTTTTTCGTCCCTTTTGGTCTTCGATGACAAAGGGGGAGAAAATTTGAGTTAGTCTTCAAGCGGGTCTCTATATATGGGCTTATTTTTGTTTAAGTTACAACTCTTGCTCTTCTGAAGCTTTTGTTGGTTGTGTTTTAAACTTAAGTCCGATGGTGGTCTGACTCTTTTGAACTTCTTTCTGCATGCTTATTTCCTCAAGCACTTAAATGCATGCATGCTGAATTTCGTCAAACACCATTTTCATCATGCATTTCAAATTCTTCATATCATATGTTAAATGTGTGTATGATTTACAAGATATAGGGGGAGTTCTCCATGTTTTTAACTTGCCATGTGCATTTGCAGTCCAAATAAAATTCCTCAAATATGCACATCTTCAGGGGGAATTCTTCTATATCTTGCAATCAGATTCCTCAAACTTACTATCTACACTTCATAGTATTATTCCCGTTGAAAACTTAACCTATTTGTCATCAATCACCAAAAAGGGGGAGATTGTTAGTGCATCTAGTGCCCCTTAGTGATTTTGGTGTACTGAAGACTTATAGGTTAAGGAACTAATTTGTTTGTGAGTGTACACAGGCTCTATAAGTCGATGAGGAGTTTGATATATTCGGAGATTATCGACCCCTAAAAATGTACGTCTTCAGCTGAAGACTTTGGTGAAGACTTTGTGAAGACTTTGTGAAGACTTTGCTGAAGACTTTGGTATTCCCTAAAGACTTTGAAAATGAAGAAGTTGGTGTGACCTTGAAGATATGAACGAGGGCTATGAAGCGTGAAGACTTTTGTTTTCGTAGTTTCATTTCCTTTCTTTGAGTCATAGGAAACACCATACTGTTAAAGGGGGGCAAGGTAATACTAAGGAAAATTTCCAACTGATGCTCAACTCAAAATCCTCAACCTATCCAATCCTGCGAGTGAAGCCTTTCGAAATCTCTTGCAGTTCAGTCAAGTTCTTCAGTGACAGAGACGATGTTCTTCTGGTCTCTAATGAAATTGATCTGACGGAGGAGTTAGGATTTTGCCAGTGCGAATTGCCTACACTTGTCATTTGAGAGTAACCCATCCTCCGAGGACTTTGAGAGAAAATCATCAGTGAGGAAAAACCCAGAACCAAACCACCAAACCCAAAGTGATTGAGCATCACTAAAGAAATTCCTGTGTGGAACCGATGCTTGTTACCTTTGAGGACTGTGCATCCTCCAGACGGTTAGGCGTCATGGTCTAGTGCATCCTACAGTCAATTGGTGATCACGAAGTGACCTTGGTCTAGAGCATCCAGCAGTAAATTGTGGATCGCTGGGTGACCAGTTTCTGAGGGTTTTGGTAGTCTACCCTGAAGACTTACCATGAGTGTTTGGCGAGGACTGTGTGACCTTAGCTCAAGGAGAATACGATAAGGACTGTGTGTCCTGGGACTATGTCTCCTCTAGTTTAAATACCAAGCCGCTCCAAACCAAACGTACGACTGTCACAGTAGTTGGAACTGGGTCATCAAACCATTGTCTTCATCGAGCTAGCTGGTTCTATTTCCTCAACTCCTCTATTCCTCCTATACCCATTGATGAAATTGATTATTACTGTTTGAAGAATTTGACTGAAGACTTTCACAAATTCCTCACCTCAAATTCTTCCAGTTACCTTGTTCATCACCGCTTATCCTGCTTCACGCCACTTACTATTTGTGCATGTTTCATTTCCTCATGATGACTATGCTGTTACTATGTTCCTCATGCACTTGAGTACTTATTCCGCTTTTAGTTATTCACCACATTTCAAATTCCTCAAAGTTGAAATTCCTCAAGTGATGGATTTGTAAATATCGCCTATACACCCCCCGTCTAGTCGATAGAACGCACTTTCAAGTTTCCAATGACTTTGACCATTATTAGGAAACTTCATAACAAGTTGATATGAACTCACAAAAATGCATGTAAGATATCAAGATGTTTAGAAAACATCACCTACATTTGCATGTAATTTTTATTCGTGAAAAAAGCATTGTTTATAACTAATTATTTTTAATAATGTTAATAATATTAATAACCTCGAGTGGTTTAAACGGTGCTTTTGTCCTGAATGCACATGATATGCACATAAAGGTAATGTTTATCTAAACATTTGCATTTTTCTGAGTTCGTATGGATTTTTTATGAATTTTCAAAGTTTTGGTCAAACGGTCAAAGGGCATTTGAGGGACCTCGACGGAAAAAGTAAGGGCAAAACTGAGCAAGGTCAAAAAGTAAGGGCAAATTCCGTGGGTAGGAACCAACTAGGGATAAAAATGTAATTGTCCCATGTATAAAATGGGCCGATTTAGTGGACTAATGACTCATTGAATGTAGTTTCACCAACAAAGGTGACATGTTCCCTATCATGGCGAGCTTTGGCTTGTAAGATGTTGTCCCAATATTTGTCCCAAATTCATCAGAAAACAAAATGCACACCGTAGATGTGCCGTCTCATGCCACTGTGTAAGTTTCTTGAATTCACGGCGAGCTTTGGGTTCTCTCAGACTTTGAAACCAAGATTATCAATGTTTGTGGTCTAGTCACGACACCGAGAGGTTTGTAATTCAGTGACCACCAATGCATGGGATGTAAACATGGACCCAATGACACAAAATGGTTTTTAATCCATTTTGGTGCGCTGGAGCCCATGCTTGTAATTAAAAACTTGAGTTCTTCACATTAAGTGCATACCTAGAAAACTCAAATGTCGTTTTGACCACAAAGGTGACATGTTCCATATCGAAACCACCATGATTGTCATGGGAAGCTCGAATTTGTAATAGGTTTATCCCAAAACTTCAATACCGTGTCCTATAAATGTCGTGTAGACACACCGGTTTCAATAATTTCACATTTTAGCATCGCAGCTGTATTATCCTATGTTGCATGTAGATAAAATATCAACACAAGAAGAGACATTGAATGTCGTTCCCTACATAGAGGTGACATTTTCCGTATCGAAACTACGACGGTTCTTCAGCGATGTTTTGGTGTACAAGATACTTCTCCCACATTGAACAAAAACCTATCATGTTGTATAAGTGTCGTGTCATGACACTGGGGTAAGTTTCAAGAATTTCAGACGAGTTGTGGATTTTGATGATTTAATAGCCAAGTTTCTCAATGTTTGTGGCCTAATCATGACTTCGAGATGTTTGCAATCCATTCATGTTCATTGCATGGGACCTAAACAAGAAACCCAACTACCCCAAGGACACAAATACCTTTTTCAACCATTTTGGTGACATGAAGCATGTTCTTTTAGTTCACATTTGAATTATTCACACTAAATATCTACAAACTTGATTAGTGTAGTATACACAAGTTAACGAACCATGAATAATTTAAAGCAGTTCTATACACTCGTATGAAGCTCGTACGTGTGTAAGCACAGTGTGCGTGTGTCATGCTAGTTCGAGCTTCCTTCTTTGAGAAGTTATCCAATTTGTATTAATGATGTTCTATCCAAACATGCTTCTCCCGTCACTCCCCCAATCGGTCTCCCACCACTCCCCCGATCGGTTTCCCACCGAAGCGTCGGCCCCATCATCAACCTCCTGGACGACGAGAACGAGATGGAGCAGGAGGGAGAGCAGGCAAAAGGGGCATCACGCCATTGAGCATGAGCAAGACGTCATCATCAGCCCCCATGCCACAATCGCACATGGTTTCCAGCACTACCAAAAACATCTGTGATGCGTGTCTGGTCCCAAAAGGTGCCCATCGGGGCACACCTTGTATATGATAGGTGGCAACCGTTACTAGGAAGACGCGGCATTCCATCCATGACCCATTCGATGGAACTCGAAACTTAAGCATGCTTTCGGTGGAGTGGTCAAGGATGGGTGACCTGTTGGGAAGTTGCTAGATTTCAAGGTTCATTTAGGCGGCGTGATATGATCACTATAGGCATAAATAAAATTCCTATAGTGATATGTCATTCCGGCGAAATAAATCTTGAGATCCTTGTTTTCTTTTGCTTCTTATGCTGTTTTGAAAATGTCAAGGATTGAGTGTGTGTGTGTGTGTGTGATATGTCATTCCGGCTAAATAAATCTTGAGATATTTGTTTTGAAAATATCCATGGTTTTCTTTCGCTTCTTTTGCTCTTTTGAAAATGTCACGGATCGAGTGTGTGTGTGTATACCAATGCATGTGTGTGGACCATGTGCCTACATTGTGTGGTTTCTAATGACAAACCTATCGGTGGGCCCTTAGAGTTTGCCATGCCTTTTACTGACAATGCTGGAAGGACAAGGACGTGTGTGTGTGAACCCATATGCTTGTGTGTGGACCATGTGTCAACATTGTGTGGTTTTGGACGACAAACCTATCAGTGGGCCCTTATGGTGTGTCATGCCTTTTATTGACAATGTTGGAAGGCAAAGGATGGGTGAAGGTGTCTGGGGGGACGGGTGGGGTGGTGTGCGCGTGTGCGTGTATGAACCCATGCTTGTATGTGGACCATGTGCCTACATTGTGTGGTTTCCGATGACAAACCTATCGGCGGTCCCTTAGGGTTTGTCATGCCTTTTACTAACAACGCTGGAAGGCCAAGGATGGGTGACGGTGTCTGCGTGTGCATGTGTGCGTCTCTCCCTCCCTATGTGTGTGTGTGTGGACCATGCATGCGTCCATTGTGTAGGGAGGGGAACGACATATATATGTATAATGATCTAGGTATAATATGTATATATAACCAATCTTAAGGGGGTATATATATGTGTGTGTGTGTGTGTGTCCAGTTATCTCAGCTAGGTGCATGCCACATCATAGATAGTGTACCATTGTGTATATTGTTAAAACACCAGGCCACACAATTTTCGCGAATACATTTGGCCATATGCAGGGGGTGATGTTCTTCTATCCCCGCTCAACTGATCTTTGACGACGCGCCAACTCGTTGGACCGCGTGATCTATATATCTGTCTTGTTCGACAACAATATGTGATGGTTTGGCCATATTAATTAAGGTACAAATTCTCTTGGTTGTCTGACGAAAATTCAGACATGGATAAATATGTGAAAAAGTTTGAACCAGGTCATGTGTTCATAGGACCCCGTATGTCCTCCGGCACATAGTGTAGGGGGCAACAACCTATATTATGTTTGTCATGAAACCCTTTTCTGTCACACTGGACACTTTTTGGCATGCACATATGAAGTGAGTGCCACACATTAAAGTTGCGCATTACGAATTTAAACATGAAAACACCATGTTCATATATATATATATGTACTTCATCCGAACCTAATTACAAGTCTTTTTTAGAGATTTCACTATGAACAACATATATGTTTAGGAACGAAGGGATTATAAATTTGGGCCACTAGCGGGCGTGGTTGTCTTTTGACCCTCTCTTGCGTTTTTTTCTCATTTATCTCAAAGATCCTAGTATTATGTAAAATAAAAATGAAACTGACGAAACAACCATATGCGATTGTACCCCGAGTATACACGAATGTGCTACTCTAACCGTGTGCGATGCCCGTAGACAGCAAAATCGCCTTGCCTAGTGGTGCCAACCGGAAGTGTCAGCTAGTGCAAAGGGGTAATGTGCACAATACAAACCCAAACCCAATAGCGACCTATAGAAGATCTTGCTGTCGGCGGCTAACAGCTAATTTTTCCACCGATTGCTCGCCACCTCCACCACCCACACCAAATGGAACCATTGCTGAAGCATGGGGATGTGCATGGCAACGTCCTGATAGTGTTGGATGATGAGGTGATAGAGGATTCCGAAACATTGGCCGCCATGGTCGGTAATGGCAAACAGCCAGCTGTCGCGGCCGAAGATGACATGATAGAGGATTCAGACGTGTTGTCCTCCATGTTGGTCAATAGTCAACCATCATCTGCCGTGGCAGCCGACGATGACGACCCCAAGTTTCAGTGTCGGATGAAGATGGCCATAGCTCTATCCATCCAGGAATCGGGCCTTGGTGCGTTCCTTTTTGACAAGGACGAGCATCGTCTCTATGTCGGTGTGGAACAATCTATCGCATCTGCGGATGCCATCCGCAACGCGGATAGGTATCTGAAGCGGCAGAAACGGCTGGAGAGTGCGAAGAGGAAGCAGAACTTAGACGCAGAGGGAAAAAATAAGTGGGAACAGGAGCAGAAGGTGGTGGAGCAGGCCGCTACATGCCTCTCAGCCATGTGGGAGGCCAGTGCAGGCCTTGCAGCTATGGCGACAACCCTAGCAATAGCGGCCATGACGACCAGGGACGCAGGTCTAGAGAGATCGGCGCTTGTCTGTACCCCGATAGCCCACCTAGATGCCACGACATCTTCGAAGACAACGGCAAACCTGGCGAGAGGCGCCGTGGTCGCTCTGGCCAAGTTAGCCTTGCCGGTCTCCGCCGTGGAACCAGTGGAACTCATTGACTTGACGAGCTCCTATGAATACTCATTCTGAGTCGAGGAAGGTCATGACAAGATGGAGGAATGGCATTTGTATGCATCCATGGCTTAGTGTATATTTTGTGCAGTTCATCTTCATGTAAATTGACAAACTATTTCTAAACTACTGAGTGCATGAACTAATGTCAACTAATCCGCTGCAAAATAAGGCGTATTGTGTTGAAAAGTTGCCAAATTTTTGTGTCATTTGTTTGTGGGCATGTGGAAATTTAGCATGAATTTGATGTTTGCGACTGAAATTGAGGATGAACCGTGTGAGATGAACCCGCCTTAAGAAATAGTAGAAATAGCTACCTGCCTAGAGCGATGCAAAAAATCGTGGTTTTGCGGCATGACACTTTGTCACAGCGAAGAGCGTACACGCTTTATTATGTTTGGACCATGTGCGATATTGGTTGCTCCTTCCCAGTTCGTTTGCCAAAATTTAATTTGAAGCAGTATTTCAACTGCATCCCGCCTTTCCTCGTCCATCGCACCGACCCTATAGTAAAATTTCAGCTGCCAAGGCATTTGAATTGTCGCCATCCCTCGTCCACCATCTCCACCCACACCATTACTACTAACATTTCGAGCAGTAGCGGCACATCGGCAAACACCCCCCATATGCACAACACCCACCCTCCCCCTTGTTCCCCCGCTTGAACCCTAGCTCACCGCTGCCTCCCACCACCAACCTCAGCCTGTATTCTCGTGCCTCATAGATAAACAAGTTCAGGGTACCCACAGATCCACATACATGATCGTCGCCCTAAGTTTTTAGATGTGGTCGGCGGTGTCCCTTTCCCCTAGATCCCCATCCTGTACTACATAGAGTCGCAACCTAATCAGCCTGACCACATCTCCCATGGACCTCAAGTAGTGTACGAGCAAAAAGAGGTCTATCATGGCCTCTCTGCTGTACCTTGGCGAGGTGGGCGCCGTTCGTGCTGACCCTTCGATCCCGGACGAACACCTTGCTGTGGGAGCCAGTGAGGACGCTGCCTATGTTGCCATGTCGAAGGCTTCAAATCTGCGGGAACGCGTGCTCTTGTATATCAAGAGAGCCGACTATGACATCAAGGTCGTCAACAGCACTGGCTTCACCTGACCATGTCACAAGTTAAGTGGTCCACCGGCAACGCCTCTGGTTCAACCACTGTCAATCTCTCCAAAGGCCCCACCACTGATCTCCTACGCTTCGCAGTCATGGATTTATGATCCTCTATGCCATCGAGCCCTTTTTTGTCATTTTTGAAGGAAACATTCTACGACGGTGGCTTGGGATCCTTAGCTGCAAAGTCAAATCTCATCCACCAAGATAATGGCACACACTACGGCTATTACAAGGGGAAACGTGCCATCTGCAATATCAGGGAGGGCACCTTGAGCACCTCATATCCCAAGTGGAAGCATCTTATCGATGACAAGTGAGGCAACATCGTGTGAGCAAATCATACCTTGTATAGCTAGCCGTCGCATACCCATTATTGTAGTAGCTTTTGCGAGACGATAATCATCTAGTGTTTAATTGAGCATTTGTCCAGTTGTCAAACAAATGCCCTTATTTTCTGTATCTGGTTATTAGGTTGGTTGCATTGAGTGTTTGTCCAGTTTTCAATGGCTATAGTTGGTTGTTACAGTGAGCATGAATTCCTTGTTTCTTTCAGTTATTCACAATGTGATGTTCATTAAGTGCGAGTATGAACTATGTAGTTCAATTTCATCAATACCATCTGTTATGCCTGGTGTTGTTAACCTGTGCCCTTAACTCCCGCTTTAAACATGTATCCCTTGTTTCTCTGAATTTTGTTGCAAGGTTGGTTGGAGTGAGCATTTGTCTAGTTTTCAAGGAGATGCCTTGCTTTTCTATGTCTGGTTGTTAGGTTGATTGCAGTGAGCATTTGTCTAGTTTTCAAGACCTTGCTTTTTGTTATCTAGTTGTTAGGTTGGTTCCATTGAGCATTTGTCTAGTATCAAATATCTATACTTGGTTGATGTTAAGCCTGATGTACTTATCATTACTTTGCATGTACTTGCATAGGACAACAATGGGAGTGGCACACGTTTTCCACTGAGGTTCTTTTCATCCATCCGCTTATACTCCATTCGTTCCATCATGTAGTCCATATAGATTTTTGTGATGTATCTACATATACCATCTAGAACGTATACAATATAAATTTTGTCATGTATCTAATGGAATGGAATTGCAATTCTAGATGTAAATGTTTATCTGTACAAACTTTGTCAAAGTAAGTAAATGTTGACTTGTCAAAACGTTTATATGAAACACATTGTGGAACTGATGGAGTAATATATTACACCATTGTGCAACTACATTTTAGCTTCTAATATTGGCTTCTTGCTCGTATGTACATATGTCTTAGGTAAAGATCCATTCCTAGACCCTTTTTGCGTGTGGGGTAATGAAATAGTCATGAACCAGGATCAGGTGAGGAAACTGAAAATGATTGTTAGTTAAAAGAGACGAGGAATGTCAATTGGACTATTTTTTACGATCTATCCAATAGAAAAGTGAGCTAAAGGATGGTAACTATGAACTCTGTAGGCTTCGATTAGTACTGTCCATAATGAGTTGTCACACAACAATGTCTGAATCTTTTTATTTTGCACTGGTTCCCAAAGTAGTTTACTCAAGATTACCTAGCAAAGTACATGATTGCTTGACATGCAATGAAGGTTAAAATATATCATTGAGACTACAATGAGCATCGAGAAGTCGTAATGAATACAACGAAGGATGGGTGGGCGGCCATCACTAGGGGCTGGCCTAGAGTCGTTCGTGCATTAAGCATGGAGGAGGGCATAATATCGGCATTCCGCTTCACCTTCTCCAGCATACAAAATGTCTTTCGGCTCTCTCTTTATCGTCTTTATTACAACCGTGCTTCCATCATTCTTTTTTTTCCCTTCTCCAATTGTCCCTTTTTTGAGAATTGATGCTTATGTAGTTCTGGAGTATATGTACATGTGAATCGAATTATGCATTCATTCTTAAACCTAAACAATATTCGATATGAAATACATGAATTCCTACTTTCAAATTTAAATTATGTGAATTACGAACAAAGGTATTTAATTAGGGGCAGATCCTACTCTTTAGACCATTACAATGCACACATTTTTTGAAAGCAAAATGTATGCGATCAACTCCAACATCACACACGTTTCTCCATTTGAGGCGTGTGTGATGAATCTCATCTTCGTGCGAAAGTCAGACAAGAAAGACCTTGTGAGATTAACAACACCAACATTTGTGTTAGTCTCCTTATCACACACAATTTCGTATTTTGAACTGTGTACCATCGTAACTGTTGGTCAAATAAGACAGCATGCGATAGGCCTTCATCCAACATGGTTATTCTGGATGACACGTTTGGGAACTATGGGTCACATATTTGGGACGTTTTATAAATCACAAACATTTATCACAAACCCTACGTGTCGGATATATTCAACTTTCACATACGGTTTTACAATGATAAAAGTATGCACTATTATATCATATAACAGACGGTCATAGTGGAACTAACTGTGTGCGACTGTCTCCTTATTGTACACGCTTTATAATCGTGAACTATTTGCGATTCGGTGCACATCGTAAACAGCGTTTCACAGAATAGCGCATGCGATGTTAGTGTGATCTCACATGACTTGCAAGGATGAACCGTATGGGAAATACACATATATCAAACGATTATCCCGTGACCCTCGTTTGTGATAGGTGCGGACATCCATACGTTTAGTTTTGCCAAACGTTTGAGTTCGTTAGCCACCATCACCGATGGGTTTGTCGTGTCATGTGGGATGGAGCCCCACTATCGCCCACACATGCAATGTGACGATTTAGAACTACGTCGCGAAATGGGGTTAAAACCGTTTGTATAGCACATTACTGCACCAGTAGTTGTGGATTCCTCGAGATGCGCTATAACGGAAAGTGAGTGATGACGGTAATATGATGTTCTTGAAAGTAGTGACGTAGCTTCCGGGAGGCCATGAGAAGGCCGGAAACTAAATTTTGCATGCTAGAATATCTTCACCTAGTCCCCTACAGGAGAGAACTGACAAAATTTGACTAGGCACTGCACCATCTTTTTCTTCTGCACAATCTGTTGTTATGCTCCTTACGTTGTATCTATGTAGGTGGCACATTGGCTTGTCGAAGTTGAATCTTGGTTGTCGGTTGCCGACTCAGGGAGTGTTGCCTCATCCTCCTCGGCTTCCCTCTCCACCACTAGTGCTGCACTGACCACTTGATTCGTTCCCGCTAAGTATAGAAACAACGGCTCTTGTGGCTTTGGTCAACTAAAGATGGCATCAAGGAAGTGTATTTCTTTAAATCTTGCAGCATTACCTCCGCTTCTAGAGTCCATTTCATTGGACCCGTCTTTTTAAAGTTTTGGAAAATGGCAAGGTGCATTCTGCAGATTTAGAAATGAACCCATTGAGGGCGGGAATGCATTCGGCCAAGCAGTGTACGTCCTTGAAGCGCTTCGGTGACTCGAACTCCTCGATTGCTTCTATCGTGGTGGCAATATCTTCAATCATTCGCTGCTACACGAAGAACCTAAGAAGCTTGCCGGATGGAACTCCAAATACGCACCTCTCAGGGTTGATCTTTAAGTTGATCTTGTGCAAGTTCGAAAATGTTTCTTCCAAGTCTTGAATAAGTGTAGCCTTGTCCTTGGTATTGACCACTAGATTGTCCATATATCCTTCCATGTTCTTGTGCAGTTGGAACTCAAAACCAATCTAGACAGCACTGGGAAATGTTGAACCAACGCTCTTCGACCCGAAAGACATACACTTGAAGCAGTATTTGCCACATATTTTTTCTGTCTTCCTTGGACATGAAGATCTGATGATAACCAAAGTATGCATCAAGGAATGATAGTAGATCGCATCCGGTAGTATACACCTCTATTTGATCGATGCACGGATAGGGAATTGGATCTTTTGGACAAGCTTTATTGATATTGGTGTAGTCGATACAGAGCCTCCACTTTCTATTTGCCTTCCGCATGAACACTTGGTTTGCTAACCACGTGGGGTAGACCGCACCTCTAATCAAACCTGCTGCCTCTAGCATCTTGATCTCTTCGGCAATAAACTCTTGCCGCTCCAGAGCTTCCTTCCTAACCTTTTGCTTTACGCGGCATGCATGGGGACACACAACAAGGTGGAGGTCTTTGACCTCCCTAGGAACACCGGGGATGTCAGATGATTGCCAGGAAAACACATTGACATTGACCAGCGAAAAGGAGACATGCACGCTTACCTATTTGTTATCTAGGGTACCACTTATGGTGCAAGTGTCGCCCTCTTCGTCTTCCCTTGCATCCACTTTCTTCGTCTTGGCGATGGTAGATCTCTTCGGAAAGTCCCCAACAGGCACGCTGCACTCTACGAGTGTGCTTCCTGGAGTTCTTGCAAGGGGTCTTGCCAGAACACTTGTTCTTCTCCCGCCCAATAGCTTTGCCAGCAGGAGCAAGTGCCTTTTCGGCAGATTCTGCTACTGCCACGTGGAAGAGCTCGTCAATGCATAGGACTGCACTTCTGTTGTCGGCGTCGATGGTGATGATGCTCATCGGCCCTTCCATTTTAGCATGTTGTTGGTATGGTGACATGCCGCCATGAATTTTGTCAGTGTCGGATGACCCAAAATTCCATTGTAATGTAGCGGCATCTTGGCGATATCAAAAATAATTTTCTGTGTACCAAAGTTTAGCTTGCTACCAAATGTTATCGGCAGAGTGATCTTCCCCTTGGGTTGGCATCTTACCGGGTTGAACCCTTGAAATGTCCCTATGGTCTTGAGATTTGTGTCGGGAATCTAGAGTTGCTTGATCACGTCTGGTGAGATCAAGTTCAAGACGGCCCCACTATCAAGCAACATTTCCGTCACTTTGAGGTTGCGGATTTTTGGCAAGACCAACAATGGCACACACCCGACATCAGTAGTGCAGTCAGGGTGATACTCAACGTCGAAGATGATGGGAGTGTTTGACCACTTGAGGGGTTTTCTTGGTTCTCCTGATGGTTCTGCCACATTGATCTCACATGACCATTTCTCGAGCTGCTGGTGGGAGGGGTGCAAAGATGTCCCTCCATCAACACAAATGGAATGTACCGCCTTCTAGACATCTTGGTCTTCAGATCCTTCTTCATCATCTTCATCATTGTCCTCATCGCTTAATTTATTATCATGACCTCTAGCAGGCTTCTCTTTCTTCTGATTGGCCTTGCCGCGGCAACCACCACAGATGTCATGGTTTTTCATGCCAAAACCACCAACACCATCTTAGCCCTTTGATGTCTACTACGCAACTTTATTCCGGTAGACTATCTTGGGCCTCCAAGCGCAGAGTTTTGTAGGAAAATAGCAATTTCCCCTCAAGTGGATGACCTAAGGTTTATCAATCTGTGGGGGGGTAGGATGAAGATGGTCCCTCTCAAACAACCCTGCAATCAAAATACAAGAAATATCTTGTGTCCCCAACACACCCAATACAATGGCAACTTTTAGAGGTGCACTAGTTCTATGAAGAGATAGTGATACAAGTGCAGTATGGTGATGTTGGTGGGTGGTGATATATGGCAGCGGTGATGATGGTGATGGGCGATGATATATGGCAGCGGTGATGATGGTAATGAGCGATGATATATGGCAGCAATGCGGACGGTGCTGGGTGGCAGTAGAGTTAAAGATGGTGTGGTGGCAGGGTGATAACTTGTGAACATAGCGATAAACTCTAAAGGACTATACTCTAAGCCCAGCAACTCGATATGATATGTAACCGCAAATTCAACAAAGCAAAAAAATCGAATAGAAAATTGCAAAAGGCTTAGGTTGGTTCGGATATGATGAACTAACCAAATTTTTTGTGCCTTTTTCGTGGACTGTGGGTATGAGGAACAAATGTGATCTAAACTACGAAAAACTAGAAATTCTCACTGAACAACCTAACAATCTGATACCACTTGATAGAGGAAAAGTTGTCCTTGTCTTTCGTTGAGATGTGGCTATCATTTTCGGTAAAGTCGACTTTGACGATCCGACTATGAACGTGCGAGGATGTCATGCCTTAGCAATCACTAAGCCAACTCCGAGAGGTTATTGATAATGCCGGAGCACGATCAGTCTGACCACAAGGGTTTGTTTCCTGCACGCAAACAAAGAACAAGCAAGAAACAAAGATTGCAATCTAGATATTGTGAATATAAGAGGAAAACATTATTGACGTAAGTGTTGTTCTGTGACACCTTGGTCTGGTCGTAGAACACAAACGAAGAACACAAAGATGCAGCTATGGCAAACTTTTAATCTAAACAAAACCCAAGTCTAAACAATGCCCTAAGGGTTGTATATATGGGGGAATAGAGGGGGAATTTCGTTACCCCTTGGAGGAGGGGTCCGAAACCAACCCTAACTCTATTTCCCCACTAAAAACAATCTATAAAGTGGTATTTCGAATTTACATGGGCCTGGCCCAAAAATAAGGTGACGCAACACCTATATTAGCCTATGGACGAAATTTATGAAGTGGCATCTTGTATATTTCTTCGAGGCATTCATGCTCTCCTTATGTTGTCTTCAAAGTGTGAAAATCACCACTCGAAACTGCATTGTTCTTTCCTGTGTGCACACCTTGTCCTCCATGCTTGATCCATCTCCAATGGCCGTCCTTCTTGTCAATGCTAGGTCCTTCATTCATAAGTAAAACAAGAGCATATAATTTAGGTAGCATCATATGTTCATGAACATTAGAATGGTTTTCAAGAAACAAAAGTAACTAGTAATTCAATTGGCATGCACGAGCTCTAGTAATTGGTCTAGTATGAATAGCGGCTGGGGCTATGGGTGTAACAATGGTATTGATGCCCTCATCAAGTAGACCTGGGGGCATAGTTTTTCTGAGGGGCATCTCTCATGAAGTAGCCATATGCTGGGTAAAAAAATTACTGTTGGGGAAGTGATAGAAAAGCTCATAGTTATGCAAACTTTATTCACGACAATGATCATGTGTATGTAGGCATCGTGTCCATAAGAAAATAGGCTGAGTCCTTGTTGCACCTATTACTAGTACTCCAGGTCGAGAGCGATTCTATGCTTGCCTCTCAAAGTATTAAGCTCATGACAAACAGAGTAATGCTTGGGGAACGATGACATGATATAGACAAAGAAAACTCGATCAATATGAAGTAACCCCATCGTTTTATCCTTAGTGGCAGCAATACAAAGATGTGTCTTGTGCCCTACTATGTCACTAGGATATGGAGCACCGCCAGATTGAACCCACTACAACGCACACCTCCCACCTAAGAAATATCAATCTAGTTAGCCGGACTATTTCGATAGATGGGAGAGATGTATGAATCTATAATAATCATGCATAAAAGAATCACAATAGAATTCAGAGAAGACTAAAATCTTTTTCATGAATAATCTGAAAATAAACCCACAATTTATAAGATCCCAACAAACGCATCGCACAAGAAGATTACATTCATAAGATGCGGTGAACTTTGTATTGAAGATCAAGAGAGGGAGTGACACATAACCATCTAGACACTAAATATGAACCCATAAGTCTGTTGTATAATGCTCACACATCACCATGGGAGCATCAAGGTTGATGTAGATTCCCTCCATGATCAATCCCCTCTCTGACAGGGCATGTGAACATGGCTCTAGATGGGCACACGACAGAACAGGGATTTGTGGTGGCGAAAAAAGTGTTTCGGGAGGCTCCCCAGGTTTTTGCGGATTTATAGGCCAGAGAGCGGCGTCGGGAGGTGCCCGAGGGGGACACCACATAATAGGACGTGGCCAAGCTACTGGGCACGTCTTGTTGTGTGCTGGCTCCCTCGTGTGGCCTCTGGTCTTCTTCTGAAGCTTCCAGGTCTTCTTTTGGTTGAGAAAAAATGATCAAAATGTTTTGTGGCAATTGGACTTCATTTGGTACTATAAACCTGAAAAGCTAAAAACACGCAGAAAACAGCAACTGACACTTGGCACTGGGTTAATAGGTTAGTGCTAAAAAATAATATGAATTGACATATAAATGCCTAAAAAGTATCCTACAATGGTAATATTATAGCATGGAACAATCCAAAAGTTATAGATACCTTGGAGTAGGTAAATGATAAAAACAAAATTTTTGATGTGACATGCTACCCAACGTGTAATTATTGCACGTATGCTCACTGAGAGATGATGAATTAATAAACATCAACATAGTAATATTCATAAACATAAATAACATAATCATCAACTTTCAAAATACGATCCTTAAAGAATGCTCACCCCTATTCATTTTATCATATAAGTATAGCACGATTCCGTCTTCACCACATAAATACAGATGACAAGCAACACGGTGTCAAGTAAGGCAATTGGATCATACTTTTTAATGCGCTTTAGCTTATTATTAGTCACATAATATATGAGCATGAACCATGGATATAACATAAAGTTGGAATAGAATATGGTGGTTGGTTTCAAATGGGTAAAAGTGGAGAAGAAGGTATCGCATCAACTAGACATATGAATGGGCTGTAGGGATTGCCATGCAACATACACACTAGAGCTATATGTTTATGAAAGCTCAATGCAAGCTAAGTGGGTGTGCATCCAACTTCCTTGCTCAGGAAGACCTCGGGCATTTGGGGAAGTCCAACATCAGAATATACAAGCCAAGTTCTATAATGAAAAATTCCCACTAGCACATGGAAAAGAGGAATTAGCACTATGCCTTCTCTCTTTTCTCTCATTTAATTTATTCTTTTCCTTTTTTCCTTTTATATTTTTTCATCGAAGTCTCATCCCGACTTGTGGGGGAGTCATTGTCTCCACCATCCTTTCCTTGGTGAGACAATGCCCTAATAATGATCATCATCACACTTTATTTACTTACAACTCGATATGAACAACCGATAAAGTAACATGACCCTATATGAATGCCTATGGTAGTGTACTAGGATGTGCAATGGTCAAGCGTGACACGTATCAAAAAATGATGAATGGTGGCTTTGGCACAAATACTATGTCAGCATATATGATCATGCAAAGAAATATGACACTGAAAGTACCTGCATATGATGTAACGGTGGAAGATGCATGGCAATATATACCATGATACGTAGCTACAGTGGCTGTTTTGAGGAAGATATAAGGTGGCTTTTGTGCAACAGAGCATATCATGTCACGGAGTTTGGATGCACCGGCGAAGGTTGCACCAATCCTCAAGGTGAGAATGGGCAATGCACGGTACTGAAGAGGCAAGCAAATATGAGGTGGTGAGAGTGCGTATATCCATGGATTCACATTAGTAATAAAGAAGTCACATAATTATTGCAATATGTTATTAACTTTCTCGAAGCAAAGTACTACTCACATGCCCTTAGGGAGGAGGTTGGGAGGAGTTAACCATGACGCACCTCTGACTTAAAAAACACTAGCATTTTAATGAGGAATAAGAATGCTCACACATCATCACCATGCCATAAAAATATTTAGATGAACAACAAGTTAACACCCTCTAATTCACAATACTCTTACTAATCCATGATCATGCACTCATGCCCATTCACATTACCACATTAATATCATTTATTCACAATTTCTCTTTTGTTTGCTACATGAGGGTTTTTATTATGCACTACTTGAATACCTATTATTTTTGGAATAGTCTTATAACCCATGCAAATTACCATCACTTTCTATTAACTCACAAACAAATATAACTGAAGAACGAGAGTGTAATTATTTCATTAAAATCTACACGCCACGTGCTCTAAAAGATATAACTGAAGTACTAGAGTAATTGCTTAGTTCAAAAGATATAAGTGAAGCACGGAGAGTATTCTAATAAATCATGGTGATTTTGTATCTCTCTCAAGTGGGTGCGTCCAAGAAACAATGATTGTGGAAAACTAAAGAAAACAAAGTAAAACAAACAACGCTCCAAGCAAAACTCATATCATGTGATGTATAAAAATAAAGCTCCAAGTGACATACCGATGGATTGAGACAAAAAGGGGATGCCTTCCTAGGCATAGCCAAGCTTAGACGCTTGCTTCTTCCTAGAATTTGACTTGGGGTGTCTTGGGCATCCCGAAGATTAGGTTCTTGCCGCTCCTTATTCCTTCATCCATATAACTCAAAACTTGAAAAATTCAGCACACAAAACTCAACTAAAACCTTCATGAGATCCGTTAGTATAATAAACATATCAAATACTTTAGGTAATATTATAAATTGACTCTCATTTTATTATTGCAAAAGGTATTTTATTGTAAATACTTCTCCTTGGCTTATACTGTAACAGCCCAAGTGCATTCCCTTGCCACCTTTGTAATATTTTCATGTGTGAACCTTCAATGAATGCCATCATGTGGTTTGAGTAATAATAATTTGCTTCATGAAATTTTGCATCTTGGCATCATAATCATCATATCATAAGTGCATCATGTTTGTCTTGTCACGCTTGTGAAGTGGGATGTGAGTGTGTGTGTGTTGTGGTGTTGGTGTGAAAGCCCTATCCACTATTTCACAAACTATGCACACCTCTCTTATTTAAAAAATGCAACATGTTATGTTTCACTTGCTTGTTCATCTCATATGAAAATGTTGCTCTACGGCTAAATAATCTGATAAGATTTGTTGAGTAGCTCTCAATCATGTTTGAAGATATTTGTCTTTTGAATCTTTGCAATACAGAGTCCATAATAAATATATGTGATTATTTTTCTTGCTCTAAAAATGCTAAAACATTTTTTTATTAAATAGGGCCTATTTTTGTGAGTGCAAATCTATTTTTTTCTCAAAGCTTTTCCATTATCTATGGCTTCTTTTATTTCGTCTTGGTTGTTTATTTACAATGAAAACCCTTTTTCTCTTTGGGTGTGAGAGAGGGTCCATAACCTGGGCCTCTGTTGGCCCAGCACTAAAGAAGCCCGAGCGCTCTCGCTAGCCAGCCCAGCTTCCCTCTCCCCACGGACACCTGCTCCCCTAACGGCGTCTTCCTCCTGTAGTGTGTGAGACAGCGAGCGGGTCGCCTCGTGAGCTTCACGGACGCCGAGGACGACGTGCCCCCGCACCCCTATAAAGTCGTGCCCCTTCCTAGCGTTTCCCCCTTTCCCTCCTCACGCCGCCACCTCTCTCCTTCCCTCGCCTTCTTCTCCTTGATTCAAAGAACCAGAGAGTAGAGAGAGTTCAGAGAGGAAATCAGGAGCTTCCTTATCGTCATCACCTTCGACCTCGTCTCCGGCTTCTTCCTCTGCACCATCCACCATGCCCTACAGCTCATCGGTTGCTTCCTCGACCCGTTCCCGGAGCTAGGAGGAGAAGAGCGCCTCCACGCTGTCAGTCGCGTCTGTGTCTTCAACGCACACCAGGAGCTTCACCATAGCCGCAGCATTCCTCCCCGATCGGCCTGCCTCCCCGACTACATCTCAATGTCGTATGCGGCCCTTGGTGAGCAGTCCATCCCTACCGCCCCGCTCTACTCTGATGCTTTTGCCGTAGCCCATGTTCCCATCATGCGAGGCCATGTCCGCCATGTTCAGACATGATAAGGAAGTCAAGCTTTTGCCTTGAGCTCCTCTGGCCAGCACTTGTGCTCACCTTGATGCCACATCGCGTCGCCACGCTGTTGCACCGTCCCATTGTACCTCGCTCACCCGCAGCGCAACACCTCGCATTACCTCGACTGCATCTCCATGCCTGGCCGAGCCAAGCTCGAGCTCGAGCTCACCCCCGCATCTGTAGCTTCTAGTATCCCCAGGAACCGAGCCCCTAGGAGTTCCCGGAGCCCCGCCATAGATCCTTTTCCCTGGTTGTCGCCGGAAGGCTCACTAGCACCGTCGGATGCTCCTGTGCCTCGAGGTGGCAAAGACTGAAGCGGGTTCTGTTCAAAAGAATAGGAACCCCTACATGTTCGGATAACCGAAGCCTAGCACAGTGGTTGCGCCTCCACTGCCTCACCTCGAAGACCACGGTTCGAAACCCCCCGAGCACCCGTTTTGGTTTAATTCCTTAACCTATGACAATGGGCCCGGTCCCACATGTCAATCCCTCAAGGCCCTCGTGACATTGCCATGTGGTCCCCCTTTTTTTAGTATCTTTTGTTTTGTTGTTTTTCTCTGTTTTTCTATTTTTTTATTTATGGTAAGTGCCAGTTTTGGACATGTCCAGATCTGGAAGATGCCTTTTTGGGATATGCCCTATTTGGCATATACTAGATTATAAGAGGTTATGATGATTTTCGAGTGGATATTGTGTGAGTCTCCTCTACAGTAAGTTATACTTATGATAGGTGATTTTGGGGTAGAAAAATCCAGTGAATTCAATGGTGGCATTGGTTTTGTCATTTGGGCAAGTTTGCAAAAATATTGTTTTGTGATGAGGTGGCATTTTGTCTTTTTCACATTATTTAATCCTTACATCATATGATAAACTTGTCAACCTGAAATATGTTCATTGATGTGTGTGCTAGCCCATGTTATTTTTGCATGACATGATAGATCATGATATGAGTGTTATTATGGCTGTCAACATGTCACCAAAATATTGGTTCCCATGCTCAATTATTTATAAGTTTTTGAATCTGTTATTTTGTTGCCATGTTGTCTTGATGGTTCCCATGGATCCATTGCTCTTTTGAGGTTGGAAAAATGTTATGAATTGATAACCATGTTGTCCTATGTTAGCTTGTGCCAAATGCTTGTAGGTTGAACTATTGCATCTTATTTAAAATGGATGTCAAACATGTCATTCTGCTAAAATTGCCCTATTTGCCAGTTGTTGAATTTCACTAAGTGTGGAGAACTCATATTATAAATATGCCATATTGTGTAGTTGATAGCCATTGATGTATGTATTTTCTGAAGTTGTCATATTGTAGGTAATTGTAGTGCATGTTGTCCTCTACCTCTCTATTAATTTTCATGCCATGAAAGTCCCTCTAGAATATGTAATTGTTGCTTTCAAGATGCCATCATGTTAACTCAGATTTTGTAAAACTGAAATTTTTCACAAAGTCCCTAAAAACTATTTCAACATGCCATCTTGTGAGGTCAATTGCCATTGATCCATGCTTCCTTTCATGTTGCTGTTAATAAATGAATTGTGAAGCGTGCTTTATTATTCATGTCCATGCTTTAGTTGTGATTTGAAACTTGCTCTAGCTCTCGTTATGTGTGTTACAAGATGAAATATTGTTGTTTGTGGATAGATTGTGTGTTTGAATGTTTTGTGACTTGTGGGAGGTACTCCATTGTTTTGTGACTTGTGGGAGGTACTCCATTGTTTTGCGTTTGTCTCCGTTAATGTTTCTACCTTGTCGTGAGTGTACCCTGAGCTTCGTTACTCCGTTTGCAACGTTGTACATATGCATTTGCATCATTTTTACGTGTAGAATTCATATTTTCCATGTTCATGCATGTACAAACAAATAAATATGAGGTTATGTCCATAATACTAAAGAACTTAATATTTGCATGAGAAACATGACTAGCATAGGGTTGCCATGTTATTTGCATCAATTTGATCATGCATCATCTTGGTTGGGCATTGCACTTTGTTTGTATGTTTATTGGTGTTGTTTCTCTTTGGGTAGACGCGAGTGACAAGCCTAAGTATGAGGATTCTGGAGATAACGTCTACGAGGACCCAGCTCTGTATCCCCCTGAAGACCCAACAAGCAAGATGATTGTACCCGGATCCCGACACTATTTTTGCTATGCTAGATGTCTCGCTTCTATCGTTATGTTTTGTTACCTACCACTTGAATGTCAAACCTCCTAATTTCCATGAAAGCCTCTAACCCTGTCCACCACCTAGCAAAACCTTGTTTGGCAAATTACCGCCGCTCAGCCCCTCTTATAGTGTTCTTAGTTGCAGGTGCGGGTTGTTTCCATGTGATAACATGGATATTTGAAGATATCCCAATATTTATTTCTATTTAATTTAATGCATCTATATACTTGGTAAAAGGTGGAAGGCTTGGCCTTTTGCCCGGTGTTTTGTTCTCCTTTTGTCGCCCTAGTTACTTGTTACCGGTGTTATGTTCCATATTTTTGCGTTCCTAACATGCTCGGGCTTGTTATGGGGACCCCCTTGACCCAACATTGGTACTATTTGCTTAACAACCTGTTAAAAATGCATAGGCCTTAGCTACCCCGTGGATAATTAATCAACAACCCGGGCTAGTGCTCCTCATGAGTGCTGGTCCAACCCAGAGCAACTTGCGGGGACACCTCGGGGCAACCCCCCAAGGGATTTCTATTAGGCCAACATACGTAGTGTTCATCTAGTAGTGCTTTGAGAAAGAGATACGTGTGGCTCCTATTGGAATCTGGCCTGCAGGGTGGTCTTGCTGGAATTTTTTTACCTTTCTCGAATGTCATGTGCGAGGGATTCCGAGGATACATTGGGCTATCCCGAGGTTGAGGTGATCCTACGGAATATCCAAGGAGATCACGGGTTATCCCGGGTCGAGGTTATTCCATGCGATGTCTGGTTAGTTTGTGATGGATTAGTTGGAGCACCCCTGCAGGGTTAAATCCTTTGGAGAAGCCGTGCCCGCGGTTATGTGGCAACCTGGAAATTTGTTTAACACCCTGTTATAGGAAACTAGAAGTAAATTCAAATCAAACACACCAATCGTGTGCGTAACGAAGATTGTCTCTGCGCGTGAACATGAACTGAGAGAGAACATGGTGGGGTTATGATTGATGTAAGTAGGTGTTTAGGATCACTTAATGACCATTTTAGTCACGACCGTTATGCGTAGGCCACCATATTTAATTCTTTTTCTCGTAAGTTAGGCACTCAAACATATGCTTAGTGCTTGCTGTAGCCTCACCACTTAACCTTCCTTACCCATTGGCTTACATAGTTTCAATACTCGGGTTATGAGATTGATGAGTCCCTATGGCTCAAAAATTACATAGTTTCAGTACAGGTTCCGATGAGTTCTATCCCGTTGAGGCATCCCATCTCCAGTGGGTGTATGATGAAGAACGTGGTCGGATGAATGTTACGTATCCGGATGAGTAGGGAGGCATCGTGGTCGTGTTCCTAGGCTAGGAAGGCAGTTTCATTGCTTCTTTTATCGTTTGATTTTTCTATAGCCGGATAATGTCTTATGGATGAATGTATGAATGATTGTGTGACTTTGTAATTTAGCATGTGGTGAGTGTAAGCCAACTCTTATACTCTTCTTCTCAACACATGTATGCAATGATTCTGTACTTGCGAAACGCCGAGATGCGCTTCTATCCCCATCGAGGTCCTCGAGCTTTAATTGGGATAGTACTGCATCTTGGTCGTTACAAGTTGGTAATCAAAGCCATACCGACCATAGGAGCCCCTTTCTTGATCGAACTTGGCCGAGTCGAGTCTAGTGAAAAAATATTTTGAGTCTACTTCTATCGGAGAGTAGGTTTCTTTTACTCCTCTTCTATACTCTGATGAGCAATTACGACTTAGGAATTTTAATTCTACTCTTCTTCTCACTCGTTTTTTTAGGATCACAGGGGTATTTTGGAAACTATATGATGCTGATGTGACGGAGTTTTGTCTTGGTGCCTCCTGTTAATGAGGAGTAGACCTCTAGGGAATTTTGGCCACATTGTTATTATTCAGTTTCCTTAGCACCTCACGACGGAGGTGTCGGGGCAGGATGCACTCGATCACCTATGAGCCTGTAAGCCCCTTTGTGGTTCGGCAGGGGCGAGATCACATGTACAAAGAGCGGAGATGGTGAGACATCACAGCGATCAAGACACAGGTGTTTTACCCAAGTTCGGGCCGCTTTGAAGCGTAAAACCTTACTCCTGCTTTTGGGGGATTGATCAAAGGAACACGAAGAACACGCAACGCTCAAGCCCAGCAAGGGTTGCCTTCGGAGGAGCTACTATGTGATTACAGGTGTCCAAAGATCTGAATCCTTAGCTAGGCTGCCTTGGGCCTCCTTTTGTAGTTGAAGGGGCAACCACAATGGCAAAACAGACATTGTCTGATAATTAGATAGCTGAAAGTGCTATCGTACCTAACTTTGGCAGTTAGGACAAAATGCCATAAATGCAGTCTAGGTGGTGCGCGGGGGTGCATCCTCGGTAGGCTCCTACCATCGCTCTAGCTAACTATTGCACCACAACTTGACATGCCTATGGAAGGGTGTCAAGGGGGCATAATCTATCTTCCAGCGTGCCGCCACGTGCTTAGTGAGAGCCACTTAGCCACATGGGAGGTCGACACCGCATCAATAAGTGACTGGTGTTGAGATGCGGGCGAGCAGTGGACCAACGGCTCGCGCTTGTCGGGCAAGTAGCTTGCCCGGTATTATTGATGGTGCGAGCTCCTCGGTCGCCGGCAGGCACCGGGAACATGCTTGGCGCGCTTCGGGTCTATCCTGGGTTGTCGCGTTGATCTTCCCATTGTTTCTTGGCCTGTTGTAGGTTGCTCTTGCTGGAGTTTTGGTCTTGGATGCTTGCTTGCTTGGCATATGTGTTGATGGGTTCTGCTACTACTGCTTGTGCATAAGTCAATGGCACTGGGTACCCATGTCCTAGTGCACCGACGGGAGCCCCCTGGTCTGGCCCACATGCGCTCTCTCGAAGTCGTTGGGTGAGGCCCAAAATTCATGCACATGTGCGCAATGTGTGGAAGTAACTACCAATTTACTAGTCAGCACCGACCCACTACCTCAGGCCGTTTCCGCCTGTCACAACCCTAGCAAGTGTCTTAGGTTGGTCTTGTGCTTGCATCATCATTCATCATCATTGCATTAAGTTGAAATGGGGAGAAGGAAAGAAACCCCAAGCACCTAATGAAATAAGGTAATTCAACTTGATGGATTTTCAACAAATCCACAATGCCCATTAAAAATGTTCCCCATGTATGATAATTATGGGCAAACATGTATCAGGGGTCATTCATGTTATTTGAACTTCAGAAATAATTTAAAACCAATGATTAAAGCCCCTGAAAATGATAAATAATTCATTATTAACATTTTTCTTCTCAAAATAATTTGAAAGTTCAGTCACAAGTTTGAAATATCCAAACTACTTTTTAGAAAACATTTGGGGACATTTTGAAAGTTAATTGAACCTGGAAATAAATTAAACACAGGTCAGAAAAATAGAAAACACAAGAAAGGAAAAAAAGAGAAAAAGAGAGAGGGAGCTTACCTGCTGGCCCATCTGGCCCAGGAGGGTCTTCTTCCTCCTGGCGTCCAGTAGGCGCGGCGTGTGGCCGCCGTGCGCTCACGCCGGTAGCGCCACGCAGCTACCTGCCTGGCCCCTCCGTCGCCAGCGCGACGACGGGGATAAGCCCCGAGACGCTTCCCCGCCGCTCTCTCCCTCCTCTTCCCCGCACTTCCCTCTTCTCCTCTCGGACCCGCCATGGCCGCGCAGCTCCTCGCCGTCGTGCCGCCGTTCTAGCCACCCCTGAGCCCCCTGACCCACCCAGCAGCTCCGCCCTGAGCCCCTGAAGCCCCTCGACGGAGGAATGAGCCCGGAGCCCTCTACTTCGCCGTCATCGCCGAATCCCCTCCGTCGGTCACCGTCGGTCCTTGCCGTCGTTTGGAGCCGGCCGATCGTCCCCGAGCCTCCCGAGCCCCCCCTGCAACCTCCCAGTGAGCACTCCGTCCTCCTCCCTCTCTTCCCTAGCTTGCCTGTGCTCCCTGGCGCTCCTCGCCGTAGTGGCCGATCGGGCGCCGCCATGGAAGTGCTCCCCAGCGAGCCTCCGGTGATCGCCGGTCCCCCCTGACTAGCCCAATCAACGCGGTCGAGCACGGGCTTTGTTCCAGTGCCTTCCCCACGTCGATCTGACCCCTCCAGTGGCTTCCGGCGAGCCTCCGCCGTGTTGGATGGTCGCCGGCGACCTCCCTCAGGCAATTGCCAGCGTGGCAACGTCATTAGTGTCTAATGACCGTGCTAACTAACCCCCCTAGACGCTGACAGTGGGCCCTGGCCCGAGTCAAACCTCGGGTCAACTCGGGATTAACCCCTGAGTCACTGACTCCAGGGGCCCACGTGCCAGTGACACTAGCCAGTCCTGAGAGGTTGACAGGCGGGTCCTGCTCCTGCTCTTGTTTATTGCATTAGGACAAACGATCACATGTCAGTCGTACATGGTAGATGATCCTATTCTTATGCATGACCTGATCTTGTCACAGTAAATAGCTAAACCTTGCAACCTAGCATACCTGGTAGATGCTTGTGCCATGATGTGCTTAGCTTACTTTGCCTGCTATGCTTGCTATGCTTAGAGTTGTGTCAGGTCTGTTTCGTCTGGGTGATGAACTGAGTGAAACAGTGTCGTCCAATGTGATGAGCTCATAATGAATTCGATTTGGTAAAGGTAGTGATGAGAGGCTATGTAGGAGTACATAGTGGGTTGTCTCATTGGGACCGTTCTTAGGAACTGGGTTCCGTGTTTGTGATCCAAGACGAGATACTACCACATGCTGGGCCCTGAAATATGACCCCGCTCGACTTATCAGTCGCTTAGTCTTTGGTCCAGGTATTGCAAGTAGTTTCTGGTGTTTATAGCATGCTGGAGGCCGTGCGTAGCGCTGACCCTCGGGGTGGGTTACGACGCGATAGGCAGTGGCACGGTGTACCAAGGGTCACCCGAATGGTGGGATTGGGAACTCTGCGCACATCGTTTGGGACCGTAGTGGAAACTTCGGCCGGACTTCCGTACGGGTTCAGTCTCAAATAGGCGATAGCCTGGACTAGAGGTCTTATGTGATTGACGGTCGTGTCCGACTCCCTCGCTGGGCATCCGCTTGAAGGTTGCCGAGGTGCATGGTTTATGGCACACAGCGATAAGTGGCGAGAGCGTGTGTGAAGGAGTACACCCCTGCAGGGTATGAAACTATTCGAATAGCCGCGTCCTCGGATATGTACTACTTGGAGAACTTATGCTATTCATAGATAATCAAATGGATACTTCTAAAAATCTCAAGACAAGTGTGAGTACCGTGGATGGCACTCTTCCGCAAGGGGAAGGTGAGTCCATGGTGGTGTATTGAGATGGACTTAGTGGACTCGTGTGCGATAAGTAAAATTGTAACAAAGAGTGTTAAACCGAGTAGTGTAGGTTAGCCATGAGTCAAAGCTGGCTTTCTGCATAAACTCCACCATCCCTTTGATGATACATGAGCATAAATAACTAGGTCTATTTTAAAGACTTGCTGAGTACGATTGTACTCATCCTTGTTTAATTAATGTTGCAGCAGAAAACCAGGACCCATCAGGTGGGTTCTATCTAGATGTTGACGATGCCGAATAGCTGGTGTCCCAGCTACGATCTTGCCCGTATGGTGGGCTGTAGATAGTCGGGCGATGTGCCTCTTTTATATTTTGCCATCTGTACTCAGACAGCTTAAGTTTCCGCTGGTTTGTATGACTATGTTTGTATGACTTGAGTGCCGGGTCATGTGACCCCTATCTGTAAGAACATATTATGCAAGGCTCGTCTGAGCCTCTTAAATAAAAGTTATGTTGTTGTATGGTTATGTTGTGATGCCATAGTTGTATCTATGCATATCGGGCATGTCATGCGTACGTGTGACGTGCAACGGTATGTATGGGATCCGACACCAAGTCGTGTGCCTTCAGTAGTACTCTTTACGGGAAACTGGCTCTTTGTGCTTCCACCGAGCCATGGTAGCTTGCTACTGCTCCGGACACATTGATTGACCGGCATGTATCCTTCTTTGCTGCTGTGTCTGTCCCTTCGGGGAAATGTCTCGGAGTGTAATGGAGTCCCTGTAGCTTGTTATGACTCGTCTACGTGGAGTGATGACATTCGTGTCTCGCGACGTAATGGAGTCCTTGTAACTTGCTATGACTGGTCTACACACGCTTGAGGCCGACACCTGCATTGCTGGGTTATGTATGCCTGTTTCCGTACGGATGTGCCACTTGGGTTCTATGACTAGTTATGTCGGCCCGGGTTCTTTGTTGTGTGATTGCCAGCGACATGTTCACATACGTGAGCCAAAAGACGCAAACGGTCCTGGCCAAGGTAAGGGGGAAGCCGTGGAGTACCGTGTGTGAGGCCGCAAAGTGATGTGGCTTGTTACAGTATGGAATCATATGACTTAGGATCGGGGTCCCGACAGCGCTGGTATCAGAGCCTGACTGACTGTAGGACTACCAAGCCAAACCGGTCGAAGTTGAGTCTAGAAACACTATAGATAAGTAGGGGAATTGATTGTGGAAGGGAACGTAAGGCTCTTTTTACTCCTCTTCCCAAGTTATTCTATGCTGTGTCATTCTCATCTTTTCTACAGGGATAGGAACTAGGATTCTCATCTTGCTTAGGATGACGAGTTACTAGCCATGGACCAATAGCTAGCTTGCTTGTGAATAAGTGCAGTTATTTTAGTGTTCTTGGTGTGACAAACAGATGGAGAAGAGATTGAGTCTAGATAGTCGAGTGGTTATGCCTTTCCAATCTCTTTTCAATTGTCTCAAATTTTTTGTTGAGCAATTACTTCCGTTATGCTGTCCAATTTCTGTTAGGATCTCTAATGTCTTTGCATCATTCTCTGTTTCAGATGCCCTCTCGTAGTTTTCGTCAGGTGGTCCGTCTGACCAGGTGCATCGATGTGCCGGGTCACACGGCCATGTTGGTTAGAGTGATGATGGAGGTTGGATATCGCTGGTACCCAGAGTACACAGTGGAGGAGCAGTATCAAGATTTCAACCAGAGTCAGTATTTGTGTACCGTTAGGATATATCCTTCATATCCTGGAGCTGTAGAGCCGCTTCACTGGACTCATGGATTGGGAGTTACCATAGATATGGCAGTTCAGGAAGCCGCTTACGCTATGTTGACTATTATGATGTTTCACCATGGTTTGCTTCAGAACACGGAGTTCTGCTATGTTCCTGCTTCCATGGGAGGAGAGGGTGGATATCTCAGTGCAGCCTACTCTGATCATTCTCATGAAGACCCTAGACTGCAGGTGACTGCTCAGATGTTGGAGAACAGGGATCGTGATGCACGTGCCCTTCGCATGGAGCTCTATGCTACCCGTGCCCGTCTTTGGACAACCTTGACGTAGTTGGCACCTGTCGTGCAGACAGGTTATGGAGATATGGAGATGCTGACTCCATCGCGGACTCATTTGCCAGCACACGTAGACTGGCCTGATGTTGGAGGCATCACCCCTCTTCGAGGACCGCTGTTGCCGCCGACAAGGGGACCAAGGCCACACCCGTGTCCTTATGGTTTCCAGGGATCCCAGGCTAGAGTGTTTCCAGATCCTCAGGTTCAGCTCCCGGGTCACGGGGGTAACCTGTACGAGGCATTCTACGGTGACGGTTGAGTGCGTGGATGTTAGATCTAGTATGGTAGTAGACGTATCGCCACAGTCCTGTGTGTCTTGTGGGATATGATCAAGGTCGAGAGTTGAGTTCCGGAGGTGTAGATAGATAATGTATAGGATGCTTGTAATGCCTCCGATGAGTTGTGTTATCTCTCCGTAGTTGTTTTCAGCTTGGGTTTGTACTGAATTAAGCCATGGTGTGTATGAAACCTAATGTTCATATGGTAGTTGCTTTACCATGTTGATTGGTGTTTATCTTACATGCCATGTTGATCAGTGCATTCCTTAATTCATGTCCTAGAGTTGTTGTTCTCTGTGTCTAAGTTATGGATTGTTTTCCTCAGGATGGTGTCAACCAGGAACAACCCCGTGCATGCTCATGAGCAAGGCGAGAGTAGCCAGCCAAGGCAAGAAGATCTGCCACGAGCACCATCTCTAGCGGAGGTGATGCTAGAAGCTGAAAGGAATAAGAGGGAGACCAACAGGCTGTTGGAGAGGATTGAACAGAACACCGCTCGTGCTCCCCGCAATGATCACCATGATGGAGTGTCACTTGGTGACTTCATTAAACCGTGTCCGCCTAAGTACCATCACTTGATCGATCCCCTCGATGCAGATGATTGGCTGACCAGTATGTCACGCAAGATTTGAGCTGCAAATGTTTCAGAGGCCAACAAGGTGACCTTTGCGACATACTTTCTGGAGGGACCTGCCAACCTGTGGTGGGAAAGCTATGAGGCTATGCGTCCCCAGGGACCTGCACCAACCTGGGCAGAGTTCAGCGCCGCATTTCATCTCCATCACATACCGGAAGGGCTGATGGACCGCAAGAGAGAGGAATTGTGTGCCTTCACACAGGGCAGATTGTCAGTGGATGCATACAGTCGCGAGTTTGGTAATCTTGCTCGCTATGCTCCAGAGGAAGTCTCAACTGATGCCAAGAAGCAGACTAGGTTCCACAAGGGACTTAATGCTGAGCTTCGCCGAGATCTTCGCTTGCATGAGTGCACCACCTTCCAGGCTCTCGTCAATAAGGCCATCAATGTTGAGTCCGGACAAACCGACTACGAGGCTACGAGGAAGCATAACCGTGACTTCAACCCCGCATCGGGTTCAGGCCCCAATAAACACCGAGTGTGGGTGCCCAATGCAGCTTTGCCGCCAAGATACACTGTGAGGCCATCTTTCCAGGCACCTCGTCCAGTTCAGTCCAACCCTCCACCCAGACCATTTGGAGGACCACAAGTAAATGTTGCCCCTCGTGCTATAGTGGTATGCTACAAGTGTGGAGAACCGGGACACTATTCTCGTGAGTGTCCCCAGAATAATGCTATGCCCACTGGACGCAGAAAACCAGGGAAAGCTTTCTATGTGAAGCCAGCTCCTAACCGTGGGCGAGTTAATTATGTGTCTGCTGAAGAAGCTCTTGAAGACCCTGATGTCATTCTAGGTAAGCTTCTTGTTAATAGCCATCCAGCAT
This sequence comes from Hordeum marinum, assembly GCA_022496015.1. NCBI lineage: Eukaryota > Viridiplantae > Streptophyta > Magnoliopsida > Poales > Poaceae > Hordeum > Hordeum marinum. The sequence continues at coordinate 130,192,949 of CM039676.1, read as the reverse complement.
CTGTTCTATTTGATACTGGGACATCTCATTCATTCATCTCAGAAAGTTATGCACAGTTGCATAACATGTCTTTCTGTGACATGCCCACTCCTTTAGTAGTTCAGACTCCTGGTTCAAAGTGGCAAACTTCTAGAGTGAGCCATGACAATGAAATTCTGGTAGATAGACTAGTATTCCTAGCATCTTTGATAGCTCTTAAGTCCTCGGACATCAATATCATTCTAGGTATGGATTGGATGAAAGCCCACTATGCCAAGATTGATACTCATTCTAGGAATATTCAACTTATACATCCCTCGGGTGAGATAGTTAATGTCTCTACTCGAACAACCAAGCGCCAACTCTATTCCCTAAATGCTAGCCCTCTCCCCGAGCTAGAAGATATTCCAGTAGTCCATGATTTTCCGGATGTCTTTCCAGAAGAACTGCCAGGTATTCCACCTGTCAGAGATGTTGAGTTTGTGACAGAACTTATTCCAGGGACAGTGCCAATAGCCAGAAGACCCTATAAGATGGCACCCTTAGAACTAGCCGAACTAAAAACCCAACTCGATGAGTCTTTGAATAAAGGTTTCATTCGTCCTAGTTCTTCTCCTTGGGCTTGCCACGTCCTCTTCGTCAAGAAGAAGGATGGATCGGATCGGATGGTTGTGGATTACCGACCACTGAACTTGGTCACTATAAAAAACAAGTATCCGCTCCCAGGATCAATGATTTGTACGATCAACTCGCTGGATCCTCCGTCTTTTCCAAAATGGATTTGAGGTTGGGATACCATCAAATCAGAATTAGAAACGGGGACATTCCAAAAAGGGCTTTTGTCACTTGTTATGGCCAATACGAGTACACCGTCATGTCCTTCGGTTTAACCAATGCCCCAGCTACATTCTCTCGTCTGATGAATTCGATCTTCATGGAGTATTTGGATAAATTCATCGTGGTTTACCTCGACGATATACTCATCTACTCGAAGAGCGAACAATAACATGCCGAGCATCTAAGGCTGGTACTGATGAAACTTCGAGAGCATCGCCTATATGCCAAATTCTCCAAGTGTGAATTCTGGTTGCCGGAAGTGACCTATCTGGGCCATGTGATCTCTGACAAAGGTATTTCTGTCAATCCCGAGAGAGTTCAGGCCGTCCTTGATTGGACTCAACCTGAATCGGTTAAGCAAGTTTGGAGTTTCCTTGGCTTAGCGAGCTATTGTCGCCGCTTTGTTGAGAATTTCTCCAAGGTTGCGAAACCTCTGACTGAACTCCTCAAGAAAGATAAAAAGTTCGACTGGACCCCACAACATGAGCATAGTTTTCAGGAGTTGAAAAGACGACTGACCTCTCCTCACGTTCTGATGCCACCAGATTTTTCTAAGGACTTTTTTATCTACTGCGACGCCTCGCGACAAGCATTAGGTTGCATTCTTATGCAAGATCGTCATGTGATTGCATACGCATCTCGATAGCTGCATTCACATTAGGATAATTATCCAACACATGATCTTGAACTTGCAGCTGTAGTCCATGCACTAAAGACATGGCAACATTACCTTCTGGGTAATCGTTACGAGATATACACCGATCACCAAAGTCTGAAATATATCTTCACCCAGCCGGATTTGAATCTCAGGCAAAGACGCTGGGTAGAGTTGATTACAGATTACGATTTAGGGATAACTTACACCCCGGGGAAAGCCAATGTCATGGCTGATGCACTAAGTCGTAAGTCTTATTGTAACAATTTGATGTTACAACAAGGTCAACCGCTTCTCCATGAGGAATTCAGGAAGTTAAATCTTCACATTGTTCCTCAAGGATTCCTATCCAACTTGGTGGCGAAACCGTCTCTTAAGGATCAAATCATAGCTGGCCAAAGGCGTGATAAGGGAATTTCCCGGATCAAAGAGAACCTCGTTAGCGGTTGCGCTAAGGACTTCTCTGTAGATGATCAAGGTGTAGTGCTTTTTCAGGGCCGTTTAGTGGTTCCTAAAAGCCAACATCTCAGGCAGCTGATTCTTAAGGAGGCTCATGACTCTCCTCTCACAATTCATCTGGGTAGTACCAAAATGTATCAGGACCTACGCTAGAGGTTCTGGTGGACTAGGATGAAGAGAGAAATTGCTCAGTATGTGGCTAATTGCGACGTTTGTCGTCGTGTGAAAGCAGAGCATCAAAGGCCTACTGGCACCCTTCAACCCTTAGCTATTCTTGAATGGAAATGGGATAAGGTCGGTATGGATTTCATCACTGGTTTTCCCAGGACCAAGAGAGGGAACAATGCTATATTCATAGTCATTGATCGTCTTTCCAAAGTGGCTCATTTTCTTCCTGTTCGGGAAAGCATTACTGCTAGTCAGCTAGCAGAGTTATATGTGTCTCGACTAGTTTCTATTCATGGTGTTCCCTTGGAGTTTAACTCAGACCGTGGAAGTATTTTTACTTCTCGATTTTGGGAAAGTTTCCAAACTGCTATGGGGACTCATCTATCCTTTAGCACTGCTTTCCACCCTCAGTCAAGTGGTCAAGTTGAGCGAGTCAATCAAATTCTCGAAGACATGCTCCGAGCTTGTGTTATATCCTTTGGTATGAATTGGGAGAAATGTCTTCCATTTGCCGAATTTTCTTATAACAATAGTTATCAATCAAGCTTGGGCAAAGCCCCTTTTGAAGTTCTCTATGGACGAAGATGTCGAACACCTCTTAACTGGTCAGAAACCGGAGAGAGGCAACTCTTTGGCCCGGACATGATCCAGGATGCAGAGGAGCAAGTTCGCATTATTTGTGAAAAGTTGAAAACAGCCCAATCCCGTCAAAAGAGTCAATATGACCGTCATCATAAGTCTGTGACTTATGAAGTTGACGAGAAGGCTTACCTTTGGGTTACACCTCTGAAGGGTACCCATCAATTCGGTATCAAAGGCAAGTTGGCTCCTCGTTACATTGGACCTTTTCGCATTCTTGCTAAATGAGGAGAGGTTTCCTACCAATTGGAACTTCCTTCGCATCTTTCCAAAGTTCATGATGTCTTCCACGTCTCTCAACTCAGGCGTTGCTTTTTAGACCCTGTCTGAGAAGTGGACCACGAAACGCTTGATCTCCAAGATAACCTTTCATACCGAGAATACCCCGTTCGTATTCTCGACCAAGCTGAATATACCACTCGGCGTCGGAACATCAAGTTTCTTAAGGTTCAATGGTCGCATCATTCTGAAAAGGAGGCGACATGGGAAAGAGAAGATCGTCTTCGACTAGAGTACCCCGTGCTCTTCCCGACGACTTCAAATTCTCGGGACGACATTCTTTTGAGTAGGGGTGAGTTGTCACAACCCTAGCAAGTGTCTTAGGTTGGTCTTGTGCTTGCATCATCATTCATCATCATTGCATTAAGTTGAAATGGGGAGAAGGAAAGAAACCCCAAGCACCTAATGAAATAAGGTAATTCAACTTGATGGATTTTCAACAAATCCAAAATGCCCATTAAAAATGTTCCCCATGTATGATAATTATGGGCAAACATGTATCAGGGGTCATTCATGTTATTTGAACTTCAGAAATAATTTAAAACCAATGATTAAAGCCCCTGAAAATGATAAATAATTCATTATTAACATTTTTCTTCTCAAAATAATTTGAAAGTTCAGTCACAAGTTTGAAATATCCAGACTACTTTTTAGAAAACATTTGGGGACATTTTGAAAGTTAATTGAACCTGGAAATAAATTAAACACAGGTCAGAAAAATAGAAAACAGAAGAAAGGAAAAAAAGAGAAAAAGAGAGAGGGAGCTTACCCGCTGGCCCATCTGGCCCAGGAGGGTCTTCTTCCTCCTGGCGTCCAGTAGGCGCAGCGTGTGGCCGCCGTGCGCTCATGCCGGTGGCGCCACGCAGCTGCCTGCCTGGCCCCTCCGTCGCCAGCGCGACGACGGGGATAAGCCCCGAGATGCTTCCCCGCTGCTCTCTCCCTCCTCTTCTCCGCTCTTCCCTCTTCTCCTCTCGGACCCGCCATGGCCGCGCAGCTCCTCGCCGTCGTGCCGCCGTTCTAGCCACCCCTGAGCCCCCTGACCCATCCAGCAGCTCCGCCTTGAGCCCCTAAAGCCCCTCGACGGAGGAATCGAGCCGGGAGCCCTCTGCTTCGCCGTCATCGCCGAATCCCCTCCGCCGGTCACCGCCGGTCCTCGCCGTCGTTTGGAGCCGTCCGGTCGTCCCCGAGCCTCCCGAGCCCCCCTGCAACCCCCAAGTGAGCACCCCGTCCTCCTCCCTCTCTTCCCTAGCTTCCCTGTGCTCCCTGGCGCTCCTCGCCGTAGTGGCCGATCGGGCGCCACCGTGGAAGTGCTCCCCGGCGAGCCTCTGGTGATCGCCGGTCCCCCTGACTAGCCCAATCGACGCGGTCGAGCACGGGCTTTGTTCCAATGCCTTCCCCGCGTCGATCTGAGCCCTCAAGTGGCTTCCGGCGAGCTCCGCCGTGTTGGATGGTCGCCGGCGACCTCCCTCCGGCAAGTGCCAGCGTGGCGACGTCATTAGTGTCTAATGACCGTGCTAACTAACCCCCCTAGACGCTAAGAGTGGGCCCTGGCCCGAGTCAAACCTCGGGTCAACTCGGGATTAACCCCTGAGTCACTGACTACAGGGGCCCACCTGCGAGTGACACTAGCCAGTCCTGAGAGGTTGACAGGCAGGTCCCACTGGTCAGGTTTGACCTCGACCTGGCCCTATTGACTGCTGACGCAAGCATGACATCAGGCTGACGCATTTAATCATTTTCTTAATAAAAATAATTCCAGAAAATGTTTAAAACTTTGAAAAATCATATAAAATAATCTGTAAGTCAAATGGAAATAATTTATATATGAAAATTTATCAGAAAAATCCAATCAATCCAATGGTGCTATTCTCATGCATGATAGAGCAACCTAAATAGGTGAACATGGACATTTTAGCATTAGGTCAATATATAGAATTTGAAATGAGAACAAGTTTGAACCTATATTCAAACTCATTTCAAATTGATATGATCACTAGTTACATTAGCTCACTTATGAATACTACTATGCCATGATCATGCATCATATTGTTGCATCTGCTTGTATTAAATGTTTTTATTTGCGTTGCGGTAGGCCCTAATCCGGAAGATACCACTCCGTACCCCGACGAAGGAGAGAACTCCTCCGCAACCCAGCAAGGCAAGCAACCCCATTGATCATGTCGATAACATCCCCTTCTCTCGCTCCTGCTCTTGTTTATTGCATTAGGACAAACGATCACATGTCAGTCGTACACGATAGATGATCCTATTCTTATGCATGACCTGATCTTGTCACAATAAATAGCTAAACCTTGCAACCTAGCATACCTGGTAGATGCTTGTGCCATGATGTGCTTAGCTTACTTTGCCTGCTATGCTTGCTATGCTTAGAGTTGTGTCAGGTCTGTTTCGTCTGGGTGATGAACTGAGTGAAAAAGTCTCGTCCAATGTGATGAACTCATAATGAATTCGATTTGGTAAAGGTAGTGATGAGAGGCTATGTAGGAGTACATAGTGGGTTGTCTCATTGGGACCGTTCTTAGGAACTGGGTTCCGTGTTTGTGATCCAAGACGAGATACTACCACATGCTGGGCCCTGAAATATGACCCCGCTCGACTTATCAGTCGCTTAGTCTTTGGTCCAGGTATTGCAAGTAGTTTCTGGTGTTTATAGCATGCTGGAGGCCGTGCGTAGCGCTGACCCTCGGGGTGGGTTACGACGCGGTAGGTAGTGGCACGGTGTACCAAGGGTCACCCGAATGGTGGGATTGGGAACTCTGCACACATCGTTTGGGACCGTAGTGGAAACTTCGGCCGGACTTTCGTACGGGTTCAGTCTCAAATAGGCGGTAGCCTGGACTATAGGTCTTATGTGATTGACAGTCGTGTCCGACTCCCTCGCTGGGCATCCGCTTGAAGGTTGGCGAGGTGCATGGTTTATGGCACACAGCGATAAGTGGCAAGAGCGTGTGTGAAGGAGTACACCCCTGCAGGGTATGAAACTATTCGAATAGCCGCGTCCTCAGATATGGACTACTTGGAGAACTTATGCTATTCATAGATAATCAAATGGATACTTCTAAAAATCTCAAGACAAGTGTGAGTACCGTGGATGGCACTCTTCCGCAAGGGGAAGGTGAGTCCATGGTGGTGTATTGAGATGGACTTAGTGGACTCATGTGCGATAAGTAAAATTGTAACAAAGAGTGTTAAACCGAGTAGTGTAGGTTAGCCATGAGTCAAAGCTGGTTTTCTGCATAAACTCCACCATCCCTTTGATGATACATGAGCATAAATAACTAGGTCTATTTTAAAGACTTGCTGAGTACGATTGTACTCATCCTTGTTTAATTAATGTTGCAGCAGAAAACCAGGACCCATCAGGTGGGTTCTATCTAGACGTTGACGATGCCGAATAGCTGGTGTCCCAGCTACGATCTTGCCCGTATGGTGGGCTGTAGATAGTCAGGCGATGTGCCTCTTTTATATTTTGCCGTCTGTACTCAGACAGCTTAAGTTTCCGCTGGTTTGTATGACTATGTTTGTATGACTTGAGTGCCGGGTCATGTGACCCCTATCTGTAAGAACATATTATGCAAGGCTCGTCTGAGCCTCTTAAATAAAAGTTATGTTGTTGTATGGTTATGTTGTGATGCCATAGTTGTATCTATGCATATCGGGCATGTCATGCGTACGTGTGACGTGCAACGGTATGTATGGGATCCGACACCAAGTCGTGTGCCTTCAGTAGTACTCTTTACGGGAAACTGGCTCTTTGTGCTTCCACCGAGCCATGGTAGCTTGCTACTGCTCCGGACACATTGATTGACCGGCATGTATCCTTCTTTGCTGCTGTGTCTGTCCCTTCGGGGAAATGTCTCGGAGTGTAATGGAGTCCCTGTAGCCTGTTACGACTCGTCTACGTGCAGTGATGACATTCGTGTCTCGCGACGTAATGGAGTCCTTGTAACTTGCTATGACTTGTCTACACACGCTTCAGGCCGACACTTGCATTGCTGGGTTATGTATGCCTGTTTCCGTACGGATCTGCCACTTGGGTTCTATGACTAGTTATGTCAGCCCGGGTTCTTTGTTGTGTGATTGCCAGCGACATGTTCACATACGTGAGCCAAAAGACGCAAACGGTCCCGGCACGGTAAGGTGTCAGCCGTGGAGTACCGTGCGTGAGGCCGCAAAGTGATGTGGCTTGTTACAGTATGGAATCATATGACTTAGGATCGGGGTCCCGACACTGCCACGCGCGCCGCATGCATTGGGAGAGGTTGCAGTGGGCGCTCGTGGCTTAAAGGCCTGATCATGGCAGAAACTAGAGTGCCATGGATTGGAGCAATGGGGTGGTTACCTATTTTCCCTTGATCCTGGGTAGTGGAATTGGTGGAGACGGGCAGTGGCCTTTGGAGAAAAAGAGAGCCATCCCCCACGCCCTCCCCTATAAATCGGGGTTTCGTGAAGCACTATGCTCATCCATCTCCTTCTCCTTCTCGGTCCCAAGATCACAGAGCTCGCCCTTTTTCTCCTATCTTCCCTAGCATAATCCACCACCATGCCCAAGGGTCGAGGATGTCCCATAGCTTCCGCCGTGACAATGAGGGCCTCCAATCGGGATCATGCGGCCGCTTCAGCCGTGGAGGTGGAGGATGGTTCCAGCATGCATGGTGGAGGTGCTGGAAGGGGCCGAGGCTGCCGTGGGGCCTGTGGACGGGGAAGGCGGAGTCCTGCTCCCCCTTTTCCTGCGCCATCAGACCCTGCTCGCGTGGATGGGCACAACAAAGGTATGACACTGGAGTTCATCGTCAGGAGCGCGGCCCTCCTTGCAATTGCTTGTGTTTCCCTCGCCCCTTCGCCAGGGCGATGGAGGTCAAGAAGCCTGACGCTATATGGCTGCGGGTGAATTGTTGTTGTAATGGCGCCATGCGAGCGGACGTCGAGTTCCCGGAGTGTCGCGTCATGTTCCTCAGGCGCGGGTGGAAAATCTCCGCACGTGCCCACAATTTCACGGGTTTGCACGTCCTCCACTACAAGTTGGTGGAGGCCGACCTACTCTCTGTCAAGATTTACGGGCTTTCAGATGCTCGTCTTGGTTGCTGCGAGGAGAGCTCGAGTGACGTTGAAAGCACCTCCTCGAGCGATAGCGACGAGGAGGACAATTTTGGTGAAGATGACGACAATGAGCCCCCAGTTGTCAAGTCGGAGTACACCGACTCGGGCTCAAGCTGACCGCCGGTCGCACCATCACCTTCATCTAGATTCCCCTGGTAGAGCGATTTGTTGGGGGTTCTTTACTTCGGCGCGACCTTTGCCCCAGCTCGATCCCGGCAGGCTCGTGGACTTCGGCATTGTCTTCCCTTCCGGTGGACTTGTCGTTTGTGCAATGTTGGTCCTGATGGGGTCAAGCCTGGCTTCTTCTTGGGCTCCCCTTTTGTCCTTTTTCCCTTTGGTAGCTTGTTTCTAGGGGAGAAAGTCAAATAATGGGCTATTAAAGAGGTGCCGTCTAATGTAATCTTTTTCCATTTTGTACTAGAAATGAATGAAAGAATGTTATTTTTCTTCCTTAAGTACTATCCTTTCCCCCTTTGTTTCTGTTGTATTTGTATGTCTGTCCTTGCCGCACGGAGCCGCTTGCCGGATCACTAACAACCATGAACGCCAAAGGGGGAGCAAGCCCCCGACAGCAGGATGGTATTGTTTCCCGGCAGCGCTCCTTGTCGGTATCGGCACAGTCCCCCAGAGCCAATGAGTATAAGGAGCTGGGGATGGCTCGTCCCGGCAAGGGTTTTTACCATGTGGAGGAATCCATCGGACAAAGCTAGAAGGAGGTCAAGGGTATCCTTTAAGGGAGCAAATCAACATAGAGCCTCACATATGGGATTAAACTTATCATTCCCAGGCAGTATCCTTTTTTGGAGTATGCTGGGTCGTCGTCCTCATTCCTTCGCCTTCCTCCTATGTTTTTGTGATGGACAAACATGTGGGGCCAGAAGCCTCCATCCCCGAATAGAAAATGCGGCAGCAAGGATTATAAGCCTAATAAGTACTATATCTGATAAATAGAGTTTAAAAGAAATAACATTGCAATCATAAAAGATGCATAGTAAACATGCAATGCGATGATATGATGCAATGCCTAGCTTTATTATTGTTGCTCTGGGTCTGCGCCTGGCTTTGTCGAAACATGTACATGCAACATCGGCAAGGCTTGTACAAAAGGTCGTTTTCGGGGACTAAGCCCGGCAACCGCGCCTCACGGGTTGAATTTACAAAGATGCTCAATATTCCATGAGTTAAGTACCCTGGTGCAATCTTCGGTCTGCATATGGACAATGCTAGGTATGGTAACTTGTGCTACCCAGTAACGACCTTCCCACTTTGGTGTCAACTTGTTAGTACCCTTGGCGAATTGAACACGCCTAAGGACAAGGTCGCCTTCCTCAAGGCTCCGGGCGTAGATAGTGCCGCTATGGTAGCAGCGCAAGTCTTGTTGGTAGCATACAGAACGCACAACGGCTTGGACACGATGTTCCTCGAGGAGCATGGCATCGTCATGCCATAGCTTCTCTTGCTCTACTTCGTCGTAGGCAAGTACTTGAGGTGACCCATATATGAGTTCAGTGGGGATAACTGTTTCCGCCCCATACCCTAGGGAAAAGGTTGTCTGGCTGGTTGCTCGATTTGGTGTTGTTCTGAGGGACCAAAGAATCACTAGCAGCTCTCCATTCCAGAGCATGCCACTCCTCCGTAGCCTATCGAAAGTTCTTGTCTTGAGTCCTCGCAACACTTCGGCATTCATCCTCTTGACTTGCCTGTTGCATCTTGGATGAGCAACGGAGGCGAAGGAGACCTTGCTTCCAAGGCTTTGGATGTATTGCATGAAGGTCCAGCTCGCGAACTAGCCATTGTTAGTGATCACTCTGTTCGGCACTTCAAAATGGCACACCAATCCTTTCATGAACTTGATAGCTGACTGCGCGGTCACCTTCCTCACTAGCTCCACCTCAGGCAACTTTGTGAACTTGTCGATTGCTACAAACAAGAACTCAAAGCCCTCGACAGTGCGGGGGAAGGGGACCAAGATATAGATCCCCTAGACCGAGAATGGCCAGGACAAAGGGATCGTCTGAAGAGCTTGCACTGGCTGATGGATATTCTTGGAATGGAATTGGCAGGCTTCACTCTTGGTGACCAACTTAGTTGCCTCTTGGAGGGTAGTGGGCCAATAGAAACCCTACCGGAAGGCTTTCTCGGCAAGGGCCCTTGATCCAATGTGAGAGCCACATACGCCTCCGTGAATCCCTGCCAACAGCTTCAGTCCATCCTCCCGGCAAATGTACCTCAATTTCACCATGTTTGGTCGTCTTCTGTACAAGGTGTCATCGGCAAACAGGTAAATACTTGACTGACGGGCTGGTTTTTCGACCTCTTCTTGCTCTTTGGGGAGTTCTCCTACTTTGACGGAAATGGACAATATGATGTTCCTAGGTTGGAGCATGTGGCTCGGCAACAAGGACTAAAGGCGTCTCCTCACCCGTGGGAGCTCTTGCCTCGATTGCATGAACCCGGGGCTTGGCAGGAGGGAGCTGCTCACCAGCCGAAGCGGGACTTCCCTCGGGAGCCTCTCCAGTAGCAGCTTTGGGAACCTCTACCGGGAATTTTTTGCCATAGTTCAGATTTATTTTCTTTTTGGCCAATGCTAACGGGGATACTGATGGTTGAGTGGGGCCGAGGACAAAAGTCACTGATTCCACCAGAAGCTTCTGTGCGGAGCACTTCGATAGATGATCAGCGATGTTGTTTTCCGCTCGTGGCACATGTTCTGCTTGCAGTCCATCGAAGTGCTCCTCAAGTTTCCTCACTTCCTCTACGTACTCTTCCATCAACGGGCTTTGATAATCTTTGTTCATTTGCTTCACCATGAGCCGAGAATCCCCCCTGATGACCAGTTTGTTGATTCCCATCTCCATCGCAATTCTGAGTCCGGCAAGGAGGCCCTCATACTCAGCGGTGTTGTTAGTGACCTCCTCCTGGGGAAAGTGCATCTGTACCACATACATGAGGTGCTATCCAGTGGGGGCGACGAGGAGCACCCCTTCTTCGGCGCCTTGAGTGAGAAAGCATCGTCAAGGTACATTTTTCAATCCTTGGGTGCTTCCTTTCCAAGGAGAATTGTCTCTGGAACCACTTCGACTGGTGTGGGTGTCCATTCTGTAATGAAGTCCGCCAATGCCTTGCTATGAATTATGGAAGTGCTCTCATACTTCAATCCAAAACTCGATAGCTTTAATGACCGCTCAACTATCCTACGAGTGGCTTAGGGGTTCCTCAATACTCTGCAGCGGAAAGCGGGTGACAAATGTGATTTCGTGGGCTTTGAAGTAGTGGCACAGTGTCCTCAAGGCCATGATGAGGCCAAATATTAGCTTTTGCACTCCAGAGTACCTTGATCTAGCCCCCTGCAATACAGAACTAACAAAGTACACAGGTCGCTGCACCACTTTCTTCTTCGCCACTTCCTTGGAAATGCATTCGCTTGCTTGCCAAGGTTCCCCTTGCTCTATATTGGGTCCCGCAGTGGATTCTTCTATCTTTTCCCTGAAAGCATTAGTCGCAGCAACTGCATCTTCATCCACTTCTCTCTACGCCACCAGCGTTGCACTATCCGCTTGATTCATTACCGCCAAGCATAGCAGCAACGGTTCTTGCGGTTTAGGAGTGACCAAGGTGGGAGCGGAGGAAAGGTAAGCTTTCAGATGTTGCATTGCTGCCTCTGCTTTCGACGTTCACTTCATCGGACCAGCCTTCTTCAGGATCTTAAAGAACGGCAAGGCACATTCAGCAGATTTGAAGATGAATCTTCTCAACGCGGCAACACATCCAGTCCAATATTTGATGTCCTTGATGGTCTTGCGTGCTTGTATGTTCTCAATTGCCTTGATCTTGTTGGGATTGGCTTCTATTCCTCATTGAGATATGAAGAACCCGAGCTACTTGCAGGAGGGGACGCCAAACCCACACTTCTCAGGGTTGAGCTACAAGTTGATCTTGCGTGGGTTTGCTAAGGTTTCTTCCAAGTCTTGTATGAGAGTCGCTTCGTCCTTCGTCTTGACCACTATGTCATCCATGTAGGCTTTTATGCTTCTATGAAACTAAGGTCCAAATCCAATATGTACGGCTCCTGCAAAGGTAGACCCGACACTCTTTATTCCGAAAGGCATACGTACAAAGCAGTATGTGCCACACAGTGTTATGAACGCGGTCTTTTCCTCATCATCCTTAGTCACGAATATCTGGTGGTATCTGGAGTAGGTGTTCAAGAAGGAAAGCAAGTCAGACCCAGAAGTGGAATCAACGATCTGATGATGCGCGACAAGGGAAAAGGGACCTTCGGGCATGCCTTGTTCAAGTGAGTGAAGTATATGTAAAGTCTCCATTTCCCATTCGCGTTGCATACCACTACCAGATTAGCTAACCAAGTTGGATGCAGTACTCCTCTGACCAAAACATCTGCTTCAAGATTCTTGATTTCCGCAGCAATGAACTGACGCCGTTTGAAAGCTTGATTCCTAACCTTTTGCTTGACGGGTCTGGCATGAGGGCATACAGCAAGGTTGTGCTCAGTTACTTCCTTGGTAACACCATGGATGCCAGATGGTTGCCAAGAAAACAAATCGACATTATCCCGTAAGAAGGAAACGAGCGCACTTTCCTATTTGTCAGCAAGGGAGGCGCTGATGGTGAACGTACCACCAATGCCATCCAGCCTTGCCGAGACCATCTTTGTCTCGAGATAGGTGGCCTTGGACTTCTTGCTAGTGGAACTCGCTGGCATGTCATCGTCAGGTGCAATGCACTCCGAAGATCCGCGTTTCCTAGAGTCTTTGCTTTCTTCACATTCTTGACAAAAGCTGGGATTCCTGCTGCTTCAGCTGCTACCGCGTCTCGATACATCTTGTCCATGCATATGACTGCGTCCTTCTTGTCAGATGGAATGGAGATGCTTCCAATGGGTCCTGGCATCTTCAAGGTGTTGTAAGCGTAGTGGGACGCTGCCATGAATTTTGCCACAGCTGGGCGACCCAGAATGCCATTGTAGGGCAGGGGAAAGTTAACCACATCGAATACCACCTTCTCGGTCCAATAGTTCTACTCTTCACCAAACGTCACATGCAAAGTGATCTCTCCCTTCGGTCGGCTCCTATTGGGATTGATATCTTGGAATGTACCCATAGCTTTGAGCTCTCCATCAGGGATCTACAGCCTTTCAACCACCTGCTTAGGGGAAATCAAGTTCAATCATGCCCCGTCGTCAACTAACATCTTGGTGACTTTGAGGTTGCGGATTATCGGGGAGACCGCAATGGCAAGCATCCAACCATAGTGGTGCGGTCAGGATGATCCTCTTCATCAAAGATGATAGGCGCACAGGACCATCTAAGTGGTTTCATGGACTCTATAGCTGGTTCCATGATGTTGAATTCACGTGCCAAATGCTTGAGTTTGCGGTGAGAGGAATGCAAGGATGCACCCCCGTCAACACACATGGCTTCAGTTGCCTTCAGGAATTCTCGATCACTGGAATCCTCCTCTTTGTCCTCATCCTCACTCATGTCATTTGCTTCTTTCTTCTCGTGGCCTCTAGCTGGCTTTTCCTTCTGCCATGGTGTCTTGCCGCAGCGGCTTCCTCTACTGCCACGATCCTTCCCGGCAACACTGTCTTGGCCATTCTCCTTATCGCGTTTCTCATACTCAACCCTTTGTTTCTCAGCGAGCTACTCAACTTGGAGTGCAAAGGTCTCCCCTTCCTCAGGATCTGTTCGATCCCTCTCGATACCCATCCATCCAACCGCTGCCTCCGACCACCTCCCTTCGCAACCTACTACGCATAGCCATAGCTGCCTGATGAAGTCTAGTCAGAGCCCCATGCCGGACGAAGCTCCTCGAGCCCGCATCGCCAGAGTACCACAAGGCTAGCCCATCGGACCCTATCGTTCCCCTGCCCTCTCTTCTTTTTCTCTTCTCCTCACCATGCTTTCTCTCTCTTTTCTCCTAGACAAAATACACCATGGCGCCATCAGCAGGAGCTCCACCCTATGTCAGCCTCACTGATGCTGCCCTACTCGGTGACTCCATCGTCGACCGTCATGTGGATCTGCCTGCCTACATTGGAGTTCGGCGCTATGAGTCGCCAACCGTGCCAGGCGCCATGGTGTCCTCTGCTTCCCTTGCAACGGGCATCAGCATCTCGCTCGTCGTCCAACGACCCAGCGTTGCCCTCAAACCGTCTGCATCGCTGCCAGAGCTGCTCCAAACAGTCCCCACGTTGCCTCCGGCACACAACAGGTTGAGCAGAGCTACGCCCTGCTATTGCTTTTCTTCCTACCAATGATTTTTTCTCATCTCTCTCTCATATATCTCTCTAACCCAACGCCATGGCTGCCATTTCAGGAGATCTCAACAATGGTGGCGCCGCCTGATCTCCGCAACTGCGTCACCCCAAGGCTCCTCTTTGCCAGGAATGGACTGCCCTTGTCCGAATCCGTTTGTTCCGCACCTCGTCGGCGTCCTTCCATGCCTCCTCGAGCCCCAAGTCACACCGTTGACCCGCTTCCATGACCGCATGACTCTGTTTCCCGTTGTGAGCCCCGTTCTGAAGCTTTGTTTTTTCCTAATTTGTTCTAGCATGCTTAGATTATTTAGCGTTGGCACTAACTTTAAGCGTGAGCAGAGCGGTAGCTAAGTTGGCTAGCAGAGCCAATCGCCCTAGGTAGCCTCATTATATTCCCCCTGGTATTTTTTTATTCAGCAGTGCACACATCTGTTCCAGTCCTGATCTTTTCCTTGGCTGCACTGTGCACCTAGTTTGGCTAGTTTATGCTTTTTCTGTTGTTGTTGTTGTTCCGTCCGATGTAGCATTTCCTAGTGCATTGCATAATTACTTAATGCCACGTTTTTGATATGCCTATAACTAAATAACCGTGTGTCGGATTAAAATGATTTAAATTTGTAAGATACTTAGAATTTTGTGTAGATTCACAATATTCAACTTTCACATGTGTTTAAAATGTCTAACTTGCAGTTTTCAAGTAATATGTGTAATTGCCATGCTGAAATAATTTATTTAATAACTATTAATCCGTAACTCTCATGCAAATGTTTTACATATGTAACTTGACTAGAAAAACCTGTAGAATCTCATGGTGCATTTTATTTTTCCGTTTAATAACTATAAAATATGTGTATTTCAGATCTGTACTAGACTTTAAGCGCGAGCAGAGCACTAGCTGAGTTGGCCAGCGGTGCCAATCGCCCCAAGGTGGAGGTCCTCGGATCAAATCCGAGGTAGCCTCCTCATATTTCCCCTGGTGTTTTTGTTATTCAACATTGCATACATCCGTTTCAGGCCCGGTCTTCTCCTTGGCTGCACTATGCGCCTAGTTTGGCCAGTGTATGTTTATTCTTTTGTTGTTGTTGTTGTTCCCTCCGATGTAGCATTTCCTAGTGCATTGCATAATTACTTAGTGGCACGTTTTTGATATGCCTATAACTATATAACGTGTGTCGGATTAAAATTATTTAAATATGTAAGATGCTTAGAATTTCGTGTAGATTCACAATATCCAACTCTGCATGTGTTTAAAATGTCTAACCTGCGGTTTTCATGTAATTTGCATTATTGCCATGCCAAAATAATTTATTTAATAACAATTGATCCGTAACTGCGATGCAAATGTTCTTACATATGTAACTTGACTAAATTTTCATGATAAGCCTCTAACCTCTCCACATCCCAACAAACCTTTCTTTGGCTATGTTACCGCTTGCGCAACCCTTCTTATAGTGTTTCTACCTGCATGTGCAATTGCTTCCATGTGACAACATGGATATTTTTGATATATCACAATATTATTGCTATTTAATTTAATGCACATATATACTTGGTAAAAGGTGGAAGGCTTGGCCTTTTCTTGGTGTTTCGTTCCATCTTTGCCGCACTAGTTACTTGTGTACCAGTGTTATGTTCCATATTGAGCGCTCCTAACATGCTCAGGCTTGTTATGGGGACCCCCTTGATTTTTGTTTTAGGATAAAGCTTGTCTGGCAAGGCCCAACATTGTTACTACATTTGCC
Organism: Hordeum marinum; assembly: GCA_022496015.1. Lineage (NCBI taxonomy): Eukaryota > Viridiplantae > Streptophyta > Magnoliopsida > Poales > Poaceae > Hordeum > Hordeum marinum. The sequence continues at coordinate 130,176,790 of CM039676.1, read as the reverse complement.
TAATAACTAGTAAACCTGCATAGTGAGTAATTAGCCCGAGGATCTTTAATCTATAACCCGGGCCAATGCTCCTCATGGGTGTTGGTCCAAACCGGTGATGTTCGGTGCCCCCGGGTCACCTAGGGTTTTAGCCAAGACGACGTCTTGCCCATCCGGTCGTGCCTTGAGAATGAGGTAGGCGGCTCCTATCGGGATTGTCGGTACGTCGGGTGGCCTTGATGGATTTGTTTCATCTTTCTTGAATGTCTTGTGCCAGGAATTCCGATATTACTTCGGGCTCTCTCGAGGTTGTGATTTTCCAATGGAATTGCCTAGGAAATCACGGGATTCATGGTCAAGGCTATTCCCGCAGCGTGTGGTTAATTTGTGATGGATGAGTTGGAGCACCCCTATAGGGTTAAATCTTCCGGAAAGCCGTGCTCGCGGTTAAGTAGCAACTTGGAAACTTTGTTTAACACCTGGTCATAGCAAAGTTGAAGTAAACTCAGATAGAATACACCAACTGTGTCTGTAACCGTGTCTGTCTCTACTCGTGAGTGATTATCCGAGAGAGATCACAGTGGGGTTATGTTTGACATAAGCAGGTGTTCAGGATCACTTAGTGATCACTATTACTTCCCATCTGTTATGCGTGGACCACCCACTGTACTCTCTATATTCATAAGGCAGCCACTCCAATAAATGGTTAGTTGCTTGCTACAGCCTGACCACTTAGCCATACCTCACCCATTAAGCTTTGCTAGTCTTGATACCCTTGGAAATGAGATTCCTGAGTGCCCGGGGCTCATAGATTACTACAACAATAGTTGTAGGTACAGGTAATGCGATGATTTGACGTGAGCGCGATGGATGTATTTGATTTGGTGTTCTTCTTCTTCATCGATCTAGGATGGGTTCCAGGCGGCAGCCTGGGATAGCAAGGATGGATGTCATTTTATCGTTTGTTTTCGTCCGTAGTCGGACCCTGATCTTATGTATGAAGTTTGAATATATTGTTGTATTGATGTGATATTGATGTAGCTTGTGGTGAGTGTAAGCCAATTCCATGTACTCATCTCTTCTGTACATGTACTTGTAATGATATTCTTACAAAACGACAAGATGGGCTCCTATCCCTGTCGAGGCCCTCGAGCCAAAATAAGGATAGGGTCGCATATTGGGTGTTACAAGTTGGTATGAGGGCCTGTACCGACCTAGGAGTCCCCCTTGATTGATCGAACTTGGCCGAGTCGAGTCTAGTTAAAAATATATTTGAGTCTAGTTATATCGGAGTGTAGGATTCTTTTATTCCTCTTCTATACTCTGGCGAGGAATTATGACTTAGGAATTTTGATTCTACCCTCTTCTTACTTAAATTTTTTTAGGATCACACGGGTATTTTGGAGCCTCAATGATACCGATGTGACGAAGTTCTATACTTGGTGCCACCTATTACGGAGGAGTAGAGATCTAGGGGATTCTTGACACATCGTTATCGTTCATTTTCCTTAGTATCTCAAGACGGAGGATGTTCAAAATCGCTTCAATACTAGTAGTGGCGATAATAGTCCGGCATCCCTAGTACTGTTGGAGAGAGTTGGATGTACTACCGTACTTAGTATCATTGTGTTTTTCAAGGGTCTGAGGTAGATGAATTTCCGAGACCACTGGTTATGTGTTGACGGATGTGTTACATTGGAACGTAGTATCATGTTAGGAGTTGAGTGATGGATTTTGATCCTTGTATCCATGGACCCGATTGTATAACCAGAAGATTTCCGGAGTTCTTAGATGGGAATTCAAGTATTTACCTAGTCCATGTTTCTAACAAATGTATGATATGAGGTCGGCGTTCGACATCTAGTGGATTCGTTTGTTCACGGTTGTTTTTATAGAGGACAGTCTCGATATATGTCATCAGATATGCTTCGTCAAGCCTTGTAATTCACTATGCCTAGGGAGCATACTCGAGCGTCATTTCAATATGACAATCCAATGTAAAATCAAGCTCGTGCGAACCTTACCACGAAAATATCGAGCGGAATCTCTATAATGAATTTTTCTAGCTTGTTTTGTAAGCCTCATCCTTTGTTTTGTTGGAGTATGGTAATTCAAGTTGCTTCGATATCAACCGGTGATCTCATATCTTTCCAAAGTAGTCTTCTCATATTTCTGTGGGGATTCTAATTCTTTTGCTCAATCAAGTTGTCATATGAATTCTTTTCATATAGTGTGCTCTCTTCAATTGAATTCAATCCTTTCAATATTGCAGGATCAATCCTCTTATTCTTTCCTAAAGTTCATTTCATCCGTCCCAAGTTTTCTTTATTTTCCCCACCCTCCCGCCCTTTTTCTTCAATGATTAAATTCTCATCCAAGTGTCTTTTCCATTCATGTGATGCTTCCACTATCTTTTCTTTCGTATTGTACCCGATGAGTTCTTGTGGAGATTCTTAGGAGTTTCATATTCAAGATCTCTCCTCATATTCTTTGTTATTATTGTTATTATTCTCTAGTGGATTCGATTCAACCTCTTCATGTTCATCTTATCCTTTTCATTCCCTAAAAGTATTCCTTGTTGGTAATTCTTGTCCAAGTATCTATTGGTGTTCGTCCCTCTCTATTTGATCCAGAGTGTTGAAGATATCTCAGAAGATTCGTGTTTTCATTTAGTCCTTTCAAATTTGAGGCTCTCAACCTCATCAAGTTTTCATTTGTGCCGGTGCAATATCTCTTTCTAAGCAATCATTCCAATGATGTTTCCTTCAGTGGGCCCATAACCCACAGGTTTTCCCCGGGATCTTACCTGGCTCTCTTAATCTTTCCAAAGATGTTCTCAATTTCTTTTCAAATATGACGTAAGAATGAACTTCATTAGTCATATTCCTCTTCCAAGATCACTCCGAATCATTTTCATCGTTGGCTTAACCTTTCCTTATTCATTGTTCCGGAGTGTCTCGGTTATTCTTGTTATTGTTTCTAGTCATCATTCTCAGTGTCAAGACCGAAGGAGAGTTTGTCTTAAATCATTGTTCGTTCTTCCAAAGATTCATGGTTTCAGCTTTTTGCCATCATCTCAAATTGTTTTCGATCATGAGTAATTCTTTCCATATCTATCCTAAGCATTTCCGAGTGGTTTTCATTCTCGATCCTCTGAAGGCCATCATTTTAGAAGATTTCTTCGTTCACAGCTTTTAGCTTTTGTTCTCAAATTCTTCTCTATTGTTGTTCCTTCATTTGTATCACAATTATTCCGGTGCTTCGTTCAAGATTTCTCTAGGAGGATCGTGATCCCTTCATTCTCAGGTCATGTATCTCCGTTTATTGGTATTATCCCAATTCATCTCAAAGTCTTACCGATGGTTCGTTCAAGAGTACTTCAAGTTCATGGTATTCTCTATTCAATCTTTTCAGGAAGAATAAGTTGTGTGCTAAATCCGTTGCTTGTCATCAATTTAACTTGATGAAGGATAGGCATGAGATAATTCTTATTTTTTTCATCAAGGTGATTTCCATCCTTCTTGTGGAGTTTTTCATCATATCAAACTATTGGTTCCAAGTGTTCATCTTTCCTTTCCCGGAGTTCTAAGTTTTATCAAGTATCTCTTTGCAAAGCTTCATCTAAATCATAGCAGGGCCTCAATCTTGTTCTTTTGCAACCTTCAATTCTTTCTACCATCCTTTCATTCTGCAGTTCTTGCCGATGCCTCTTCATGGTGGTTCATTAAGGATGTAATTCTTTCTCGAATTATTCTTGAAGATTCTTATGGTAGTACTTCAAGTATTCTTTATCTTGCATTTCAAAGTGCAATTCTTTCTCTCTTACCTTTCGAGATGGTGTTACATCATTCTTGAAATATAAGGATTTTCAAATGAAGTTATCAAGAATAAGATATTTAAACCCAACATTCCTTTCTCGGAGTTATATTGGATAGCATTTCCCCTAAAGCCTTTCCTAAGGATTGTTGCTACTTGCGGTGCTCATAAACATTCCAAGTGTTATCCTACTCCTCTTGGTGAAACAATTTTTGCATATCTAGTTGCTCCCAAGAAATCAATTGTTTCCATTAGTGGCTGGTTGTCACCTTATAATTTTGAGATGTTTTCCATAAGCCCACAACAATCTTCTTTTTGTTGTTGATGTTCCAACAACTCAGTTCAATCTCTAGTTTGTAAGGATGTTTTTCAATTCTATGATGGTAGAACCTATCATTTTCTGTTCTGGACCGCACACGCTTAGTTGCTTGAATCGTTTGTGCTAAAATTGCGAGGTTATTGTAAAATATCGCATTTAATTCACATTACAAATAGCTAATTCGTTACAATATCTAATCGACAACTAGTGTCCACATGAAGAACGTTCATCATAATTCGCCATAATATGCAATTGAACGAATAGTGTCCACAAATAGAGGATTCATCATAATTCATGACAATATGCAATTGATAAAATACTAGCTAAATTCCATATCTATTAAACAGACATATCCAGTACATAATCATAATGTACAAAATACGAAGACATGATCACATGGAAAATAATGCATCCATGTGTATATGTTTTGCTGATAACACTATATGAATGCGTACTTATTTTTAGGATATTTGAATTCAGAAATCTTCAACGTCTTTAGAGTGCTTGATATAGTGTTTCAGAAAGAAGGTACTGATAAATTTCCTAACAGACAACAATTCATCGGCAGCGAGCGGTTCAGAAGTCATTGGTCTGAAGATCAGCTGCTTGCCTTTTAGATTATAATGTGCCATACGTGAGGAGTAGAAGATAGTAATTATGAAGCAGACATATTGGTTTTATCCTGTCAGCATCGACACCACATTCAGGATGTGTGCACAGGTTCATCATGTGTTCACAAACATACTATCCACATAGGCTGGTACCTTCTTGTTGCTGAGGACACTGATTATTTTTGTAAAATATTAGTCATGTATTTGCCCTGTTAGGAACAACCTAACCAATGTAAGTTCTGTTTTTCTATGGGGAGAAATAGAAAGAGGTTTACTTATAAATTTGAACATCTAACAAGCATTTTCTAAAAATAACGGATATTGTTGTCTTACCGGAGAAACAATCACGTGATGCAGATGTTGTTGGTAGTCGAACCTTACCCCCCTAAAGTTATGTTCTTTGACAATACCCTGCAAATGAAGATGATTTTTTACATACTCAATTCTGGAACCATATATGAACACAATGAATTAACTTCAAAAAATTCAATACCTATCCATGAAATCCTGAAGATGACTCAGATCCCGAGGCGCATTTGATTCTCTGATTGAATCCATGTAGTAAGTTGTGTTGCGTTTTGGAACAATGACCACCAAGATCCAGTGACCTCAATAGTTTAAGAAAACCATGAATGTAGGAACTATGTCTATAACTGAAAGGTGATCAATGTATGCGTGGTTGTATATTTAACTTACTCTTCATAATATGGCGACATGAAGACTTCTCCTATCTATAAGTCGAAGAAGATCTTGGCGACATAATCAATGGAAGCCGTGCCTGAGTCATTATGTTTTAACAAAACATTGTTTGCTAAATAAGCATATATGAAATACGCATGTACCCTTGATGTTCTCTGCCGTCAATCCCCTAAGAGGAATACATCACAGTTAGCTTTTTTGTCATTTACATCCTTGTATGGAGAAGTTGATCAGAGTTTGTGAAGTACTTACAACATCAAGCATTTGAAAAGAGTGGCAGCAAGCGCGTCGAAGTTGAAGAGGAGATGAAAGACCTCGAATTCCACACTGATGGTACCTAGAACGTGACAAAAATGATGACGGTCATACTACAATTCCACAATGTTATGATCTTCTCCTTTTAACATTATGTCCATCCAATATTTATGTAACTTGCCACAACTGGAACTGCCCTCATCAATTTATTCGACAACAAGAAATGGCGGGGCATGCTTGTACTTGCATGCTTCAAATGGGTCTTCATTAGAACTGGGATTACATGGGTCTTCATCGGCAATGCCATGGTTCGACTCAAAAAGTCTTCATAGTAGGATGCTCTGGTACACGTCTTTGTAGAATAACAAATTGCCAATTTTACCAGGAAGCTCAACATTAATGCACAAGTCTTTGTAGTACATGACACGCATCATCAATGTTTGAATGAAAACAAATTAATAGTGATAGCTATGTGCATTCTGCTGTCAAACATTTCAATCTGTTAAAAACTACTGTCTTGCATCATCTTTTTTCACTAAGTGTGAGAATTTGTTTATTTCACATTGCCATGTTGTTTTGATGCTAGCCATGTTTCTGTGTATAATTAGACCTTCCTTGTGCTGAATGAAATGAAATGCTTCATGTGTATTACCTTTTAGTAATTTTTCATGCAATGATAAGTCATGTCACATAGAGTTTTCTTGCTGTCAATATGCCTTCAAGTAAAAACTATGAGACATCGAGAATCAAATAGCACACTGGAAGTCTGAATCACAACTAATGTAACAAATGATTTCTAAGATCGAGAGTTAGGCTTACCTTCTTTACACTTTGCAGGAACTTCTCTCACTGTACCCAGATATAAAAGCTCGTAACTTTATGGCTTGAAATTTATGTTGACCATGAACAGGCAAGTCTTTAGGATACATTCATTGGAAGTGATTGTCCTAGAAAGCTACAAGAGAAACAAATGATACAAATAGACCTGCCGCTTTAAAATCCCTAATTCCAAAACAAAACTTTAAGCCTAGTTGAGCTAGAGAAAAGAGAGACGAATACCTGGCTGGTGAGAAATTTGTCATTGTCGGAGATACTGCTTAAGGGGTTGCTGGAGGAAACCTGGCATGTCCATGGCGGTCGGATGTCCTCCAGATCTGCTCGATCCCTCTCGATACCCATCCATCCAACCGCTGCCTCTGACCACCTCCCATCTTCTCAGCGTCGCTCCAATCGCAGCCTCCTACGAGCAGCCGCAGCTGCTTGATGAAGTCTAGCTAGAGCCCCATGCTGGCCGGAGCTCCTCAAGCCCGCCTCGCCAGAGTACCACAAGGCTGGCCCGTCGGACCCTATCGTTTCGGTGCCCTCTCTGCTTTTTCTCTCTTCCTCACCATGCTTTCTCTCTTTTCTCCTGGACAGACAACACCATGGGCGCCACCAGCAGGAGCTCCGCCCTATGTCTGCCTCAGTGACGTTGCCCAACTTGGTGGCTCCATCGCTGGCCGTCCTGTGGATCCGGCTGCCTATGTCGAAGTTCGACGCTGCGAGTCCCCAACTGCGCCAGGTGCTATGGTGTCCTCTGCTTCCCCTGCAACGAGGATCAGCAGCTCGCTCGTCGTCCAACGACCCTGAGTCGCCCTCAAGCCGACTGCGCCGCTGCCAGACTGCTCCAGGCCGTCCCCGCATTGCCTCCGGCAAACAGCAGGTTGAGCGGAGCCGTGCCCTACTATTGGTTTTCTTCCTCCCAATGATTTTCTCTCATCTCTCTCTCGTGTCTCTCTCTAACCCAACGCCATGGCTGCCATCTCAGGAGCTCTCAACAATGGTCGCGCCGCCTAATCTCCCCAACTGCGCCGCCCCAAGGCTCCTCGTTGCCGGGAATGGACTGCCCTTGTCCTGATCCGACTGTTCGCGCCTCGTTGGCATCCTTCCGTGCCTCCTCAAGCCCCAAGTGACGCCGTTGACTCGCTGCCATGGCTGTAGGACTCTGTTTCCCGCTGTGAGCCCCGTTCTGAAGCTTTGTTTTTTTTCCAGATCCATTATGGCATGCTTAGATTATTTAGGGTTACCACTGACTTTAAGCGTGCGCAGAGCGATAGCTGAGTTGGCTAGCAGAGCTAATAGCCCCTCGGTGGAGGTTGTGGTATCAATTCCCAGGTAGTTTTATTATATTTCCCCCTTTTTTTATTCTGCAGTGCATACATCCGTGATTTTTTTCCAGAACTAGTACCATTTTTATAGCATTTTTAAAAATAGGTGTTTGAGTTGAAAACATATTAAAACTAGTACCCTATCGGCCAGTAGCAGGCCGAACAGGGACCTATCGGCCACCTCGAGGCCGACCAGTAACCAGTCAGCCACCTGTAGGACGAAGAGCTCCTGTCAGCCAATCAGAGGCCAGGGAAGAGGCCTGTCGGCCAGGGGTAGGCCGAAATGCACCTGTCGGCTAGTGGGAGGCTGATGGGCCCCTGGATAAGGCCCGACCCTCTTTTCTTCCTCCTTTGACCACTCGTTTCACCCTCCCCCGTCTACTAGCCTTCCCCTCTCACTCCCATTGCTCTCCGGTGGTTCCATCTCCTTGCCCATCTCCTCACTGGACCACCCATTTTGTTATCCTACCCGCGTAAACAATAGATCAGGGTGTTCTCCACCGGCGTATGGTATTTTTTAAAAAAATAGGTGTTTGAGTTGAAAAAATATTAAAACTAGTACCCTATCGGCCAGTAGCAGGCCGAACAGGGACCTATCAGCCACCCCGAGGCCGACCAGTGACCAGTCGGACACCTGTAGGACGAAGAGCTCCTGTCGGCCAATTAGAGGCGAGGGAAGAGGCCTGTCGGCTAGGGGTAGGCCGAAATGCACCTGTCAGCTAGTGGGAGGCCGATGGGCCCCTGGATAAGGCCCGACCCTCTTTTCTTCCTCCTTTGACCACTCGTTTCACCCTCCCCCATCTACTAGCCTTCCCCTCTTCCCCTCTCACTCCCATTGCTCTCCGGTGGTTCCATCTCCTTGCCGATCTCCTCACTGGACCACCCATTTTGTTATCCTACTCGCGTAAACAATAGATCAGGGCGTTCTACACCGGCGTACGGTATTTTTTTTGCTTCCAACTCAATCGAATGAGAACTGTCAAGTCGGTAGTGGATTTAGTTCACATTTGTCACGATCCGTCTGCAGGTAATGGCTTGCCCATTTTGCAGAGCTCCAGGTGGCCCTTTTGTTGCCGTTGATTCCGGTGCGTCTGTATTTACTGTGGTGCTGGATCGTCGATGTGCAAGACATGTTGTAAGATTCTATGTCTTGATTATCTAACTGTGGCATATTTGAATGCCTTTGTTTATAACTTTATGATCCTTGGTTCCATTTTTGTTATAGTATGTTTCGTCCAGTGTTAGATCACATCTTGCTCACTACATTGAGGAGTGCAGAGCTTTAGCTATTAGGAGAGGTGACACAGAACAGATATTGATCTTGCTCTGCACAATAGTGAGGGTAACTTATACCATGTTATATTTACACATGGTAGGATGAGCAGTAAAGTCCATGGTCCTTCGTGGGAGGAATTCGTGAATGATTATGGTCTCCGCCACAGTGACATGATGACTGTTATGCTTGAGTACTATGGAACTTATATTAGTGTCGAATTCCATCGAGATGGTGTTATGTTGTTTCCTTTAACCCATGTTGGTAAGATATTTGTTTGACTGGTTTTCAGAAGATGATTCAGCTTATACGTTTTGCGGTTCATCTCAATTATTGAAATCATTTTTTTGTAGCTCTTGAGGATCCGAGTGAAACTCAGAGGGAACTTGTTGATAGCTGTTTTTATAGTTGTGGTGTCACTCTGAATTATCATCAAATGTATGTAATGTCGCGCCAGCTCTTTGATGACAACTACATACTGTGTACTCCTATTGTTCATAGGATGGATCGCATGAACGTTATTTCCCAACATATGGTAAGCTTTGGCCTCTGGTTTTTATTATTTGCTTGTTCTTTGCTGGTCCATAGGATGGATCATATAACTTGCTTGTTTTTGTCAGGTTATTCCTACCATGGTTGTGAGGAGTTTGATGGAATTTGTGGCTATTCCTAGGTCTGGTTCTTTACTTCTTGAAATTACTTTGGATTCAGAAGATGATGATATATTTGTGAGCATTCCTTATTCCTACTTCAATGGCTTGGGTTATCGAATCGTGTTGAAGAAGGAAAGTTTCGGTAACTTTCTGCTGGCATCGTCTATGGAAATCAACAATTTGGTGCTCGTAACATTCAAATAGCGTGAACAGGAGCTTGCTGTTGTTTTCAGCTATCTACCATAGTGATAATGAAAGAAAGGGATCATGCGGCCTAGGTAGGAGAAGAAGTTGAAGATGGAAAAGGAAAATATCCACGTTGGACTCAGTAGATTTATATTCTTGTAACTCCAATTTATGCAAGTTGTATCTTAATTTCTGCAAGCTCTATCTTAATTTCAGCAAGTTGTATCTTAACTTTGGCAAGATGTATCTTAATTTTAGCTATCCGTAGTATTCCCGTTTATATTTGCCGCCATACTATGCCGCGACCTGTGTCCCACCATTATATTTCCCGCCATTCTCTTTCCTGCCATTCTCTCCCGCCATTCTCTCCTGCCCAATTTCCCGCCATTGCGGTTGTCATCTGCCTATAAAAGCAGGCATTGTATGTGCCTTCCTCCATCGGCAACCAATACCTGAAAAAACCAGCGCGGTAGTCATTATGAGTTTGCCTTGTTCTGATCAAAGCATTAGGCCTAGCAAATGGAAGAGTGCGAAGTTGTCTCAGGGGGTGGAAGCAGTTCGTGGTTCGTGCGGGGATGTCTGCATGGTGAAGGAGGTGACGGATTTTTCACATTGGTTGGGCATGAAGTTTTTCATGTGCGCTAATTATGAGGAAGATCCAGCCGTTGGTTCTTCACCATACATCACGCTTCCGGTATGTTTTAGTCACATAGATTAAACACGTTGTTCGTATTGTTGTTTATTTGATTTTCATATTTCTGTTCATTTTGTAGTCTCCTCCGCCCCTATGCCAGTACTATCGTTGGATAGACACAAAAATGACGGATTGGGAGATGACTAAGATTCGTGAAAGAAGTCGTCGTTCATGGGCAAGTTTGGACTTGGAGGATCGCCGCGAGAAGGCGGCAACAGAGGAGAAAGCAGAGCGGGAGAGAGCTTGGCAAGAGCACTCTATGGAGCAGAGGGCTTTTCTTGCTGAGATGAAGAAGAAAAACCAAGAAAACCAACTTCAACTGGCGGAGGTCTACCGGCAGCGAGAGGAGGCCCGTGAAGCTGAGAGGCAGAGAAAGAAAGAAAGGGCTCATGCAGCCCCGGCAGTAGAAGAAGCTGGAGATGGAAAAGGAAAATATCCACGTTGGACTTAGTAGATTTAGATTGCCGTAACTCAATTTTAGCAAGTTATATCTTAATTTCAGCAAGATGTATCTTAATTTCAGCACATTGTATCTTAATTTCAGTGAGAAGCGTGATACTTGCCTCTTGTGCAAGTGCATTGATTCTCTCCCGCCACTTTCGCTCCCGCCACATCCTCTCCTGCCAGTCTCTCCCGCCACTTTGATTCCCGCCACTTCCTCTCCTCGCCATTTTCTCCTGTCACTTTGATTCCCGCCACTTTCTCTCCTCGCCATTCGTTCCTGCCATTGTCTTTTCCGCCTTTATCTCCCGCCACTTTGTCTCCCGCCTATATAACCACATTCGCAGTAAGGAGGGTGAGCAGGCCCTTCCTTTCCCTATCGCTCCCACATCCTTCCTTCCGCTCTCGCCATTCTTTCGTGGAGATGTCTCATCCTCCTCATACTCACTATCCTTTTGATCGTAGTTTTCACAAGGGTATGTCCGACCGTATTCTTCGTCTAGCTGCCAATTTCAAGATGAATGATAGAGTAGTACCATGGGAGGAACTCATTAGTAGTGACTTCAAGATGAATGAGGTTTCTCACCAATTATCTAGGGCTGGGTGGCCTCCCAGGACTTTTGAGGCGATACGAAAAGAACTACTAAGGTTGCAAGCCAGATGGCAAAAGCAACTACACAAGGGTGATGCTTATCTCAGGATTGCTGTTAACAATTCAGGTTTATGGTCAGCAGAAAGTGAGGACGAGGACGACCTCTTCATGCCGAGCAGCAAAGTGAAGAGTTCTGCATCGAAGGGCAAGAATTCTACATTGACAAAGGGCAAGAGTTGTACATCGACAAAGGGGAAGAGTTCTGCAGCGACGGAGGATGAAGACGATGTCTTCATGCCGAGTACCAAGGTAAAGACCAGCGCATCGTCGAAGGGCAATAGTTCTACAACGACAAAGGGGAAGAGATCTGCATCGACGGAGGATGACGATGATGCATTCATGTAATGCATTTTTCATGTAGTACTATGTTCTGTAGTGCTGTAATATGTAGTGCGGTTTAATTAAGTTGTAACGTTTAATCTAGTTGTAATGTGCAATTGATGTCAATGGATTTGGTTAGCGTTACTATTGTTCTGTCTCCAAATAAGTCTCAAACATGAATATGTCCGATACATAAAGGCTACATATGTCTCATACATAAATAGATAGTCATGTCTTGTACGTAGATGACAATATCAATCCTGGGGCTTGCGACGAAACTTCGGCTTCCTCGGACGTGGACCGGAAGGCGATAAGCGCTGATGCGGTGGACGAGTGTCACGATGACCATGACCACAGAAAACCTTGTCCGTCAGTGTCTGTGTCTCCTGTGTCGACGACGGCGGTGGAGTGGCAAGAACTGTCTTCGAGATACCATAGGTGCATGTAGCACGATCATCGTCCTCGCCGTCACTAGGTATGTACGAACTAGGACCAGTAAATAGAGGTGACTGAACGGAAGTCATAAACGGCTGCGACTGGCTGCCGCCTGCTGGTGAATTTAAACATGTAAGGAATGACTTATGAGACTAACTTTTGTAAAAGAATCTACAAAGCTGAGTTACCTAGGTCCATCTGCTGAAGGCAGGAAGAGTCCATGGGCTGTGAAGGAGGTGCCTGCTGGTAGAAATAGCCCCCGGGATGTGAAGGAGGTGGCTGCTGATAGAAATAGCCCCCGGGCTGTGAAGGAGGTGCCTGCTGCCAAGAGGATCCCCCTGGTTGTGAAGAAGGTGCCTGCTCCCAGGAGGAGCCCCCTGGCCGTGAAAGAGGTGCCTGCTGCCAGGAGGAGCCCCCTGGCTGTGAAGAAGGTTCCTGCTGCCAGGAGGAGCCCCCTGGATGTGAAGAAGGTGCCTGCTGCCAGGAGGATCCCCCTGGCTATGAAGAAGGTGCCTGCTGCCAGGAGGAGTCCCCTGGCTGTGAAGGCCAAGGTTCTGAACACTGCAGAGAGGGGCGTGGCGGACGATGTGCTGCTCGAGTGTCAACAACATCAGAAGATCGTCTACATGTAAGAGCTGCGACGATCCCGTGTATCTTCGCTTGAAGACTCTTCAACCTTGTTGATTGTTCTCGCTCCGGGATATATTCTCCTCTGTCAATGCGGTCCACCAAAGCGGTAACCTCCTCTAGTGCATGAGTTGACAATTCACCCTGTACGCAGAAAGTTAACCAATTGTACATGTTCATGTATACGGAAAATATAGCATGTGAGAACAACTGAGGACATACCGCGTGGTGTCTGGTTCCCACAAGTGAGGAAGTTGGGAACAGATCGCTAGCGAGAGGAACTGGGATATGTTCTGGAGCAGATGATGGAATCAAGTAGATCCTCGTGCTCTGTCTGTAACGCTTCAGATACAACCCATACCTATCACAGTCAAAGACACGAACTTCATCCCATATATTTGTCGGGGCAGTATTCCATTCCTCGAGGTACGGTCTGATATCGTGAACCCCAGATGTCTGGGACTTGTTTCCTCCGCTGCGACTGTACCTGAGATTGAAATGCACGTTACATGATTAGCTATAAGTAGACCGAAATAGTCTCAATAACCTATTAGTGCAGATATGAGAACCAAAGTAGTATTACTTACTTGTGCACGTGATCTGGTAATTGTGAAATAACCGGAATGTCAGGCTCTTGGAATAGACCGAACTATCTCATCACCCTATTAATAGCCATCTCCTCAACTATCACATTGAAGACCAACTTGGCCTTGGTCATCCAGTAATGCTGATCTCTAGTGCAGTATCCAGAAATCCCACCTGGGTAACTGTCTGAAATAGCCTTACGGGTGTATGGTTCCCATATAACCTGATCCTCGTGCAGACTATCAAACTGCGCCGTGAAGGAGGGGTAGCAGCCCCTCACCTGGCTAGGCGTAAACTGTCTCTGTGCATGACAACTAACATTAGTACATAATATTGAATAGCGAGAAATAAACATTACCAATTCATATTGTTAATAATGAAAATACCTCTCTCCGTGCCCAAATAGATCCGATAGTAGGCAAGTCACCGATAGAAGGCATGTAATGTCCACCCATGTCCTCATTACCAAAAGGTTTGTCAACGCTCACGTAGGGTCGACCAATAGGGAATCTCTCATAAGAGCAAAGCTGCAACAGAAATGGACATCCGAGAAGACCAGATTTTGTAGAATTCAACTGGCAAGCTTTGCAGAGGCCTCTATACGTAGCTTCTAACACGGCAGAACCAAAATTCCTCTGCACAATGTCCTCAGGCGAACGTGCCTCAACTATTTCTCGTGCAATGCCGACCAGTCGTGCATCTACAGTGGTCACGTGGTTCTCTGTGAACATAGTCTTGCCAAACAACCACATAATATATGCCTCTAGGGACCGGTCAATCTGTGCCTCTAACAACTGGTAAGTGGGATATCCTAAGGCAACAATCTGAAACTGGCTCAACCACCTGAAAAGAGGCCTGTGCCGATCGTTGTCTAGGGTAACAGTAGTTGGCACCGCAGCCAGAAAACGGGCATGCATAGATGCTAGCCAACCAGTTTCCACCTATAAAGGTCCTATGGTAGCACCAGCGAGAGGTAATCCTAACAAGTACGACACGTCCTGTAAAGTAGGAGCCATCTCTCCCCAGGGAAAGTGGAACGTATGTGTCTCTGGTCTACATCTATCTACTAAGCAGCTAAGGAGTGACCAGTCGTAAGAGAAGCGTGATACTGGCCTCTTGCGTAGCTGCATTGGCTCACCTGCGTCATCCAAGTCCGGGTGATCAACCCACTCATCCAATGTACCCTCAACCAGTCATCCCAAGGGTAGAAGTCTAGCCCAATTCAGCCTACAAAATGAACAAAATTTAGCTTACAATTAGATTCTATCAAAACGATGTCGAGCGTACTAAGTGATTGTACCGAGACATACCTATCAACCCATGTAGGGTGTATCATCCAGTTAGACTTTCGGGTGTGAGTGACCAACACGTCTATGTTCGTGCCCGATTCCTTAAGTGCACCTCGGTGCCCTCTATTGATATTAGCATTAAGCATCGGATACAAAGCCATATCTGCAATGAGAACATAGTACAAACACATTACAAAATAAAACATAGATGTTTGCGTACTAAAAATAAAAATTAAGTATCCGAGAGGCATTAAAACATAGTCTCACATATTACAAATAAAAACATAGTGCTTGCTGCTTACACATAAAAACATAGTGCACACATAGTACAAATAAAAAAGTAGTCCAACTTATTACAAATAGAAACATAGTCTGACATATTATGCAGCTTTAGAGTTATTTATTCCTTGTCCGCCCCTTCGGCCTCGAGAGCCTCGTCCACCATGACTAGCAGGACCACCTCTTGCAACAGTTGCTGCAGTCGTCGATGTGGAAGTGCTCCTCGATGTGGAAGCACCGTCTTTCTTCATGTCGGGGCAATATTTCATCCTATGCCCATAAGCCACGCAGAGCAAACATTGTCTGGTTGCTCCACCAGCTTCAGATTGGTCCATATCGTTTCGTATGCCCTTTACCTTACGTCTGCCCCTGCTAGTGCGCCGTAGTGTAGGATCCGGGATGTATACTCTATCACCATCATTTACCTTGTTGAAATTGCCGACGACTCTAAACCCTGTCATCTCACCTATCCAGACATTGAGTACTACCTCCTTTGAATAGTACGAAGACACGAAGGAGATAGCGTCCAACTGAATCTGGCCACAGGCAGCCAACACATGTGAGCAAGGCAGGTGCTACAACTGAGGCTTGTTGCATGTACACTCACAAGTTGGATGAAATTCTGCTCCGATTGTAACCTCATGCGTCTTCACCTCATTTGCAGAACCAAAACCATCAGTAGGAAGCTGAAACTCATACCTCCTTTCCTGATTACCTATGAGTGTGACGGTGTGCTTTTTTGCTTTCTTTATCTTCTCAGCCATGTACTCCATGACACGGCTGTAGTAAAGAGTGTTCTGATTATCTGCAATATGCTTCCTTGCTAACTCATGCCTTTCTCTGAAATACCTCACAGTGGCATGGAATACACCCTCCACAATAGCTGTCAGTGGCAATGCTCTATTCCCTCTGAGAACAAAGTTATAGATCTTTGCAAGATTGGTTGTCATGTGGCCATACCTAGCTCCATGGGTGTCATGCAGCAAAGACCAATTCACTGGAGGCTCTTTCTCTATCCACTCAGAAAAATTCTTTATTTCCCTGCCCTTCTTTCTCTTTGTATTAGGAGGGTCAATTGCTTAGCTCTCCAAGCCTTCCCATATGGAATGTCAGACTTCCATCTGACCTTAACTGCTGTCTGGATGTGCTTTGCTTCCATATCTTTCTTCGTCACTATCTCAGTATACATGAGTTGCGCTATGAGAGTTGAAGTAAGGTTTGGATGACGAGCCAACATGTTTTTCCTAACACAATTATGCGGTACACCATTTGTCACAACCCAGTGGATGTGATACTTTGGCACGTGGGCGTGCACCTTCGTAGGACAACCTGATTCAACACACTTCACGGTATATTTTGTTGGACTCGATGTGTGTGTCCGAAAAACCCTATGCGTAAACATAGCCCACTTTATCACCGCATAATTCATTTTCTTCTTTGTGTCAAACATAGCACCAATCTGGACTTGGTTCAGATTATATTGCCATGGAGTCTCATGGCCATCGTTGACAGTAAAGTCGGCGGATATGTCCTGGTCCCATGCAGCAGGAATTGGTACCTCCTCTTCATCCTCGGAATTTTCAGAATCAAGTTCCTCTGCAATCCCACCCTAGTCCTCTTCCTCCATCACCCTCTGCATTTCCTCGCCTTCCGCGTCCCCATCAGCAACACTAGAGGCAGCTAATACTATCGATTGAATACTCTAACCAGCAGCATGACCACTAACATAATCTGACTCATTGTCGGCTTGGGTAGCATTCACATCCCGTGGCTGTGACCCAGATACATAAATCTCGTTAGCCACTTGACTACTCTGGCCTGGATCATACCCCACGGTTGGCGGCACGATGTTCTCCTCCTTTGCCACTAGTTGCACTAGGGCATAAGGATGGATTCTTTGGTCTCTGCAACGACTTAACAGAGACAACCAATGCTGGCTCCTATCTATCGGAATCAAATTCCACTTGACATTTTTACAGGATTTGGTCCACAAGGCATGAATACCGATGGAACAAACTTCGGGATCAAGGCCAAAACTAGTAGTCAACCAATTCTTCAACTGCCTAATGTCCAGTCTGTCCGGGTCTAAAAGTGTCATCTCACCTGTTTTAAACTCGCTAAGATCAACCCCCAACTCATTATATCGAACAGTACCAGGGCCGTAATACACAATTAGACTTACGGATTCAGACATTTTAACCTGTCAGACAATGTCAGCTTCGCATTATTTGCAACGAATATACCGACACTAAAATAAAATGTACCTAAGAAAACCTACACTAAAATAAAACGTACATTGTAATATACCTATAAAAACGTACACTATAACGAATATATCGACACAAAAAATAACCGACACTACTATGACTAAACGAACTAAACCTACACTATGAAAACATAAACTAAAACACGGTACTAATATGACTATAGTAACTAAAACTACACTAATATGACTACACTAAAATCACTACACTAACACAAGTAACCTAAAATAACTACGCTACTAAAAATATCATAAACTAATTGTACGTACATTAAAAAAATAACCAAAAAATAACCGAAAATAATAGCAAAAGTTTATACCTTCGACGCGTGAGTGCACTCCTTCTTGTGCTCCACCTTCTTCTTCCTCTCCACCACTCCACCTTGTCACCATTGAAACCACCACCACCACAACATTTTCTCCTCCACATGAACAAACTAATACACCGTTGCAAAAAATAAAACCATAGGGCAAGGGAGAAACACACGATCTACCGTTTCATCGGATTGAAACGGCAAATGAGTGGATGCAATGGGAGATCAAAGGGGTTGGATTTTCGGCCTAAACTAAGCTAACATGGAAGCTGGAGGAGGAAGAAGAGATGTGGCCGACAGGGGCCTTATCCGCCACCTTTCGGCCGGCAGGTGGCCGATAGGTGGGCCTCGGCCTGGCGCGGGCCGATTGCCCGGCACGTCGGCCTGGCTCTGGCCGACTGGCCTACTTCTGGCCCGTTTAGGCCGACGAGCCTCCGGTTGGCCCACAGTAGGCCGACAGGGTATTACTTTTTTAATTTTTTTCCTCGCCACATTTTTTTCGAAATTGCTACAAATATAGTGCTAGTTTTGAAAACAATTCCACATCCGTTTCCGGTCCGATCTTTTCCTTGGCTACAATGTGCACCTAGTTCGGCCAGTGTATGTTTTTTCTGTTGTTGTTGTTTTCCCTTCGATGTAGTAGTTCCTAGTGCATTGCATAATTACCTGGTGTTTTTTATATTCTGCAGTGCACACATCCGTTTTAGGTCCGATCTTCTCCTTGGCTGCACTGTGCACCTAGTTCGGCCAGTGTATGTTTTTTCTGTTGTTGTTGTTGTTCCCTTCGATGTAGTAGTTCCTAGTGCATTGCATAATTACCTGGTGTTTTTTATATTCTGCAGTGCACACATCCGTTTTAGGTCCACTCTTCTCCTTGGCTGCACTGTGCACCTAGTTCTGCTAGTGTATGTTTTTTGTATTGTTGTTGTTGTTGTTGTTCCCTTCGATGTAGCATTTCCTAGTGCATTGCATAATTACTTAATGCCACGCTTGTGATATGCCTATAACTAAATAACCGTGTGTCAGATTAAAATGATTTAACTATGTAAGATGCTTAGAATTTCGTATAGATTCACAATATTCAACTCTTACATGTGTTCAAAATGTCTAACTTGCGGTTTTCACGTAATTTGCATAATCACCATGCTAAAATAATTTATTTAATAACTATTGATCCGTAACTTTGATGCAAATGTTTTACATATGTAACTTGACTAGAAAAATGTGTAGAATCTCATAATGCATTTTATTTTGTTGTTTAATAATTATAAAATATGTATATTTCAGATCTGTATCAGACTTTAAGCGCGAGCAAAGCGCTAGCTCAGTTCGCTAGCGAAGCTAATTGCCCCAAGGTGGAGGTCATGGGATCAAATCCGAGATAGCCTTATTATATTCCCCCTAGTATTTTTTTTATTCAGCGGTGCATACGTCCGTTTCAGGCCCGGTCTTCTCCGTGGCTGCATTGTGTACCTAGTTCGCCTAGTGTATGTTTTTTCTTTTGTTTTTGTTGTTGTCGTTCCCCTGATGTAGCATTGCCTACTAAATTGCATAATTACTTAATGCCACATTTTTTATATGCCTATAACTATATAACCGTGTGTCAGATTAAAATGATTTAAATATGTAAGATGCTTAGAATTTCATGTCGATTCACAATATCCAACTCTCACATGTGTTTAAAATGTTGAACTTATGGTTTTCACATAATTTGTGTAATCGCCATGCTAAAATAATTTATTTAATACCTATTGATCCGTAATTGCGATGCAAATATTTTTACATATGTAACTTGACTAGAAAAACTTATAGAATCTCATGGTGCACTTTATTTTGCTATTTAATGATTATAAAATATGTGTATTTCAGATCTGTACCAAACTTAAAATGTACATATGGGGTTATTTTAGAAATTCTATATGTTGCTTCCGACCTCATTTTAAATGCCCAGATAATATAGTTGTTCTTGCTTCACCTCGTGCCATGTTTAACAACATTTAATGTTGCCTACTAAATAAACGAGACTGAACTAAATATTCGATCATGGAGTTTTGCATATTGAGATTCATTTAATGTGTAGTATTAAATTGTTGTGCTTTGCTATGTCTTGCATATTTAAATGGACATGCATCATATTTGTTTGCGGATCATGTCATGCATATGTTGTGGTGTATCGTGTGTCGATTGTTTGTTTCAGATTGTTCCTTCTTGGTAGAGTTCCGAAAGCATTCGGAGTGTGATGATTCGTTTGACTACGTCTTGATCTTCTTCTTCATGGATTCGTTCTTCTTCCAAGGGGCATCTCAGGCAAGATGATCATTTCCCTACATAATTGCCATGCTAGTTGTCTCACTTCTACCGTTATGTCTCGTTACCTACCACTTGTATGTCAAGCCTTCCAACATTGCTATGATAAGCATCTAACCTCTCCACATCCCAGTAAACCTTTGTTTGGCTATGTTACCGCTTGCTTAGCCCTTCTTATAGCGTTTCTAGCAGCAGGTGCAATTGCTTCCATGTGACAACATGGATATTTTTGAGATATCACAATTTTATTGCGATTTAATTTAATTCACATATATATTTTGTAAAAGGTGGATGACTTGGCCTTTTGCTCGGTGTTTTGTCCCATATTTTTTGCCCTAGTTACTTGTGTACTGGTGTTATGTTCCATATTGAGCGCTCCTAACATGCTCGGGGTTGTTATGGGGACACCCTTGATTTTCATTTTAGGATAAAGCTTGTCTGAGAAGGCCCAACATTTGCACTACATTTGCTTAATAACTAATAAACCTGAATAGTGAGTAATTAACCCGAGGATCTTTAATCAACAACCCGGGCCAATGCTCCTCATGAGTGTTAATCCAAATCAGGCGATGTCCAGAGCCCCTTGGTCACCCGGGCTCTCGGCCAACCCGACGTCTTGCCCATCTGGTCGTGCCCTGAGAACGAGATATGCAGCTCCTATCGGGACTGTTGGTATGCCGGGCGGCCTTGCTGGATTTGTTTTACCTTTCTCGAATGTCTTGTGAAAGGAATTCCATTATTACTTCGGGCTATTTCGAGGTTGCGGTTTTTCAATGGAATTGCCAAGGAAATCACGAGATTCATGGTCGACGTTATTCCCGTGGCGTGTGGTTAATTTGTGATGGATGAGTTGGAGCACCCCTATAGGGTTAATTCTTTCGGAAAGGCGTTCCCGTGGTTACATAGCAACTTGGAAACTTTGTTTAACACCCGGTCATAGCAAATTTGAAGTAAACTCTAATAAAATACACCAACTGTGTGCGTAATCGTGACTGTCTCTACTAGTGAGTCATTATCCGAGACAGAACACGGTGGGGTTATGTTTGACGTAAGCAGGTGTTCAGGATCACTTAGTGATCATTGTTAGTTCCCGTCCGTTATGCGTAGACCACCCACTTTACTTTCTATATTCGTAAGGTAGCCACTCAAATAAATGCTTAGTTGTTTGCTACAGCCTTACCAATTAACCATACCTCACCCATTAAGCTTTGCTAGTCTTGATACCCTTGGAAATGAGATTGTTGAGTCCCCGTGGCTCATAGATTACTACACCAACAGTTGCATGTATACGTAATACGATGATTTGATGTGAGCATGATGCTTGTTTTTTATTTCGAGTTCTTCTTCTTATTCATCAAGGATGGGTTCCAGGTGGCAACATGGGATAGTAAGGATGATGTCATTTTATCGTTTGTTTTCGTCCGTAGTCGGACCCTGCTCTTATGTATGCTGTTTGAATATATTGTTGTATTTGATCTGTTATTGATGTAGGTTGTGGCGAGTGTAAGCCAATTCCATATACTCATCTCTATAGTACATGTACTTGTAATAATATCCATTCTTGCAAAACGACGAGATGCGCTCCTATCCCTTACGAGGCCCTCGAGCCAAAATAAGGATAGGGTCGCATCTTGGGCGTTATAGAGACAGATATTTGGCGGTCGGTGATTTTTTTTCCTCGTTGTAGGGAATCTTGGTGCGCAAAGATCCATCAGACACGGTCTTTCAGCTTTTATCGTGTGCGATGATATAGAACATACAAAAATTCTTCCCTCCCCACTTATTCCCTAGTTATTGTACACATCCACATCATTGCATAATGTAACATCAACTGCTAACTTGGGTATAGAAAATAGCAGACACACATAGCTCACAGTTACTAAACTAAGAAAGTTCAGTAAATAATCAACTGCTTGAACTCGACATAGGTCTTACAAATGACCGACTCTCTGAACAAAGGCTATTAGTAATACGCATAATTTTAAGAAAGACGCCGACATTCCACAGGTGCTGGACTCTGCGTCCCCCAGGCTGACTTCGATCGCGCCGACTGCTCATCCTTGCCGTTGTCCTCGTCATCGGCGTCGTCCTCATCTTCGTAGTACTCGTAGTAGTCGTGCCGCCATAGCTCGCGTTGTTACTCCACCACTGATTCCTTGATGAATAGGCGCTTCTTGACCTCCTCTCGAGCCATGCGCAACTCCTCCCGGCACTTGGCGCTCTTAGACAGCTGCCGCATCTCCAGCTCTCGGTTGGAGATCTCCTACAGAAGGGGATCCATGGCCTCCGCCGCCGCATCATCGGTTCATCTCGACATCCGCAGCAGCCGCCTCTTCGGACGTGTGCTCCATGCTCGATTCCGGGGAAGCTGGGAGTATCTTGGCATGGGCATTCTCGATGATATAGGCCTGGATGGCCTTGACCAGGGCCAGGGCGGCCTCCGCTGCATGGCACACTGCTCGAGCTCTCTTGGAATTTGCAGCCGTCGTCGTAGCAGCTGTAGCTACCGTCTCCGCGGCTATAGTCGCCCTTTCGGACACCGCAGAAGCCCTACCGTAGAGGCCCTTTCGATGGATGTAGACGTGCTTAAGGTGGATGCAGTGGCGCTCTCGATAAGGGCGGACGTGTTCTCGGCAGAGGCGGGAGTGCTCGGGGCTGAGGGGGCGGCCGTACGCACTCTTACAAAGCGTTTCAGCGGCATCATTCTTTGCATAGAGGGTTTCTTGGGGAATGTGGGTCGAGGGTGAACGGAATCTGAGCTACACGAAGCTTCCCTTGAAAGACATAAATAGATCTACAAATTTTCATCGCAAACGGTTTCCGTATGTAACCATGTGTACGTAGTTCATTTTTTGTATTGAATCGTAAAAGTATTTTTAGGTATAGCGGTAAAGAATATTGTTTTATTTGTAAGAAAAAATATCCCTACTGTCAAAATCCACTGATGGCATCCTAAAATTAGGAAATATTTGGAGTACAATTGGCATTTTCATACATTAGTAACACACAGTTCCATATTTATGTCCATATTTTATGGCCATAATTCAAGTTTGTAACGCACGGACATGCAAGATGAAGCAAAAACTGCTGGCAAAATAATTTTATGTACTACTTGCTTCCCTACATATGCCACTTGCAATAAATTTTAATGAGTTACAAACATCTTGGGTAATAGTTTGGACACACGCGCACACATTGGGGATCTAGGTTTTAAAATTCTCAAAATGAAAAATGCTCCGAAGTACACGATAAAAATTTGCATGATTACCCGCCTTACCCATGAATTGAAGTACTCCCTCTGTCTCGGTGTATAAGTCATCTTATGAAAACCAAATAATACCAAAACACTTAGTCACGGTGCATCAACTTTCACCTCCTTTCTTGTTTTTTGACATGAATAAAGGAATCAACCAATAAGAGACGTGGGGCATGTATGACTTTAATGACATTAGACTAACTACTACGACATGAAGTGGTCAATTCATTGCATGCAATGATATTAATTAGCAAATTACCATTAAATTCTCTCGTTTTCTTCTCCGTCTTGGTCATGATATACAACCTAAGATGACTTATATATACATCGAGATGGAGGGAGTACTTACATGTGGGCTCTGAAATTAGTAAACCCCACGAAATTTGGGGCCTCAGTCACCCATATTGACACACATCCCACCCCTTTGACCCAAAATTCCCTAAGAAATCCCAAACTTAGCCACAACATATTTTTTATTACATTGAAATACTATTTTTGTACAGAAATACGTGAAGGTTGTCCTTAAATGAATATGTGAGTTTCCCCATGGTGATAAAGAACTCGGTGAAGAAATGGATGAAAAACATTTTATGCCCGCGCACGGGGATGTAGAAGGGGACGGGGATGGGAGGGTGGTGATGGGGACGGAGATTGGACTCCAATACTCGCCTAAGAAATCCCCAGCTTTAGACACAAGCCTCTCACAAAACGGAGCATCACACGAAGGCGTGTGGTTCCGAGGGGCAATGTGGGGGCATGTGTGATGACAAACCGCAACTCGATGTCTCATTCGACCTGGGTTTTTTTCATCGATACAATGCACGAATACGATCGACATCCTATTTTTTTTGACAAAAATGGAGTTGTATTGGAAATTTTATACATTAAGTTAGTTTATAGATTAATGACCATATTTCAAAACCGAAACACATGAACAATCTAGATGAAGCGAAAACTGCTCGGAAATCATATTTATGTACTACTTGCTTACATATATATGCCACGTGCAATAAATTTGAAGGAGTTCCAAACACCTTGAGTGACGGTTTGGACACAAAAGCATTAAGAATCTAGGTTCTAAATTCAAAAATAATAATAATAAATTCGTAGAATTATGAAGTACATGAAAATATGAATGACTTCCTGACATGGGACCAAGATGTCATGATTACTGCTCTTGGACTTGCTTCCGTAACACAAATGGCAGGCATGCATTACATTTGGATAGAAAATGTAAAATTTGGCAAAACAAATGGGTCCCACATGATTGGTACCCTGTTTCGCGTTTCGAATTTTGAAAGCCAATTTTCGCGGGTTATTAATCACACGCGGTCATGCATTGGGAACCGTCGGTGATGTTAATTCACACCCGATTCTTGAGTAGGAAATTGTGTGCAATCACTGCTGGCGTCGATCAAGATTTCAGCCGCGTATAAATGCTGCTTCTCGAGACGTCATCCCGCCTGCATTCTCTCATCTCTCTATCCCACCCCTCGCACAAAACCCTGCCATGGCACGGGCGGTCTGTGCGCAAGCAGAGGAGGAGGCGCCACCCTGAAGGACATGGAAAAATGCAGCGACGAGGAGGACCCCTCTGCGCCCCCAGACGAGGTCGTGCCAGACACCCCAACTGAAGATTGGTTTTGGGAAGAGTACAACCTGCCTTTGTGAAAGGCGCTGCCGCTTGCTGAGAGAGCTAGGTAGATGGCGATCAAGAAGGAGTGTGCCGAGGAGCACGCCAGGAACCTTCTGGCCTGGAAAAGGAGGAGTTGGATCTTTGGCGGTGGGCGAGTCGACGAGCGGTCAAGGTGTAGGAAGACGGCTGGTACCACACAATGAAAGAGGCGCTAGGCGCCTCATCACTACGTGGCCATGTTCCGATTGGCTCGAGCGTGTCACCGCCAAGTAGCTCGAGTGGGTGCCCAGCGAACTGTCCTACATGGTCGCGCTTCGTTCAGCAAGAGGTTGATCGGCACGTCGAATGCTGCGAGGCGGAGGAGGCGGCGAACTCCCTCCTTGTTGGGAAGCCACAGTGCAGCAGGGAGCTGATGGTGAGAGGATACCATTTTACTGCTCCCCATTCGAGGGGTTATTATTAGTTTAGTTTTTATTCGTTGTATGTATTAGTTAAGTACTATCATCACAGATATGTGATGATATATACTGTATATGTAGCATGTCTTCAATGCGCTATTCAACAATTAATATATATTATTAGTTTCACATTTCTATATATATATGTTTTCATACTGATTTTCTGGCTCTAAATGTTAGCCTTTTACACATATTGAAACACGACAATAGAACAGAAATCGTTCACAAATCGAAACATATCAATATTGTGATTGTTGTCCAGACATTGGGATCAACATCTAAACAGTTCAACAAAATAAAACGCGTCGATGACTAGTTGACTACACCCTATCCTACAGAAGCTCTTGGTTGTGCCTAAACCCAGTCAAGCATTGGTACATGCGGTTTACACGCTCGCGGTAGAGCTAGAGCGCGACCTCGAGCTCCAAGATGGCTATTTCGTCGGAGATTACCATCTCGAGGATGCGACGACCATTTTGTTCTACCGCTCCCCGTTGGACACTTGGGCCAAGGAGGCGCTCGAGCCTACCGACGAGCCCGTCAGCTTCAAGGGGGCCGCGGACAAGGCGAACGACATGACCCATGTGAACGGCACGGCCGACGTCTGGGGCAAGGATGGTGCGGCCAGGATCTAGAGCAAGTACGGCGCAGACGGCCGCTGCCCATTCCTGGTGAGAAATAGGGATACTCACATACCTTGGACACACCTGCAACGTCATGACAGGTGGGATAGCAGGCAAGCGGGAATGGAATAGCTCTTGCTCTGTCACGTGCCGCACCTCTCGCTCTGCGGCCCTCCATCGGTCTTGTTGTGCGGCGCGCATTGCCCTCTCAACACAAACACACATGTTTTTCTCTACGGAGAAGCACCGATGATCCTCTTGTGCGGCGTGCTATAGCCTCTCGGCAGTGAGGCAGCTATGTTGCTCGGCGATTCTATCGAGCCCTACGCAAGGGGCCTGCTCAACCCTTGCAATGACAGACAGCACACCATTGTCCGGCGCATCGCAGGACAAACCATTGGCCTCAACGGGTCGTTGCGTCTGCACCAGATCATTTCCGTCATTGAGGGGGTTGATGGCAGACGTGGTGCTTGGTCGGGTTGGCATGCTTTGTAGATGGGCTAGGCTGCACTAGGTGTGCATCCGTGTGTGAACATGCCCACATGCTCTTATGCTCATTAGCTTTTGGCGGAGAACCGACGGGGAAGCTTGCGTTGGAACATGCGCGGTTTCGTGCGGGAACGTGGCCAAAAGAAACGTCGGTACGATGCTAAATCATGCACTGGAATCATCAGGCGAAAACGCTGTGACAATACATCACAGAGGAATAAGAGGTGATGCGCAATCATACTGGTAATAATAATAAAACGTCCCCGATATTAATACGGGCAAACGACACTTCCATACGTCCTATCGCTAATGATTTCATCAATTGTGAACAATTGTTTGGCAGCAACCATCTACCCACAACACACACAACTTGTCCGGATGAATTGTTTCGGTTATTATTGGTCTTCCCACACAATTCTGTTGAATGAACCGATTGCTGCGGATCACACACACCTTCTTATGCTAACTTGTTTGTGTTCTGCTGGATCAGCACAAACAGTTTATCCGAGTGAACTGTGTGTCGTACTTCGCACACGTACATAGTTTTGTTATCTGTTTCTGTTATCTTAGCTAATCCCAAATATTTCATAAGAATAAATTGTATGCCATGGATCCCACACGCAACTACTTTCTGAATCATATTTGATGATACGCCATCGCACATAGTTCGTGTCATTGGTGATGGAGCTTGAACAATACCGTTTACGATTGGTGGATCGCAGACAGTTTTGTCAAAGGGTCTTTGATTGATGTGTCGTCTTTGGACCATTCTGTAGTAGTGATGCTCTGATCACGTGCAGACATCTATTGTTTGGAGGACCAGTTGAGGTGTTCACCGACCACAAGAGATTGAAGTACATTTTCACTCAACTGAATCTCAATCCTCGACAAACGCACTAGGTGGAAGTGATTGAGGAGTACCATTCAAGCATTGAATATACTCCTGGGAAAGCAAATGTCATTGCAGACGCGCTGAGCAGAAAGGCGTACTGCAATAGTCTTATCCTCAATCCTCTTCAACCCGAGCTTTCTAAAGCTTTACGCAAGCTCAATCTTCAAATTGTTCCTCAAGGGTTTCTTGCCAATATTCAAGTCTCTTCGGCTTTGGAAGATCACATTCATCAAGCTCAGCTTCTTGATTGTATGATGAAGAAAGTGAAGAACGGTGTGGCCAAGAGCATTCAAAAGTATAAGTGCTTTCGTGTTGATGACAAGGACACCTTGTTTTTCGCGAATCGTCTAGTGGTTCCCAAGGGAGAACTCAGGAAAGTTATCATGGATCAAGCACACAATTCTCTCCTCTCCATTCATCCAAGAAGTTCCAAAATGTATCAGGATCTTAAGAAAACCTTCTGGTGGACTTGCATGAAACGTGAGATTGCTCAGTTCGTGAATGAGTCTGATGTTTGTCATTGAGTGAGGGAGGAAAATCAACGTCCATCACGTCTCCTTCAGCCTTTGCCTATTCAAGAGTGGAAATTCGATCATGTTGAGATGGATTTCGTCACTGGATTTCCTAAGTCCAAGAGAGGTAATGATGCCATATTTCTTTGCCGATATTCCTCAGCTCATACCCTTAGATCATGGACGCATCTTCACTTCCTAGTTCTGGGATTCTTTCCAGACTACAATCGGTACCAAGATCCGTTTCAGTAGAACTTCCATCCTCAGACTAGTGGTCAAGTTGAAAGACTTAATCAAATCATCGAAGATATGCTTAGAGCTTGTATGATTTATTTTGGCATGAAGTGGGAAAACTACCTCCCGTTTCCTAAGTTTTCATACAACAACAGTTTCCAAGCTAGTTCTGGCAAGGCCCCATTCGAGATTCTCTATGGCAGGAAATGTCGTACCCCACTCAATCGTCTGATACCCATGAGCATCAAATCCTTCAGAATGATGTGATCACCGAAGCAGAAGAGATGTGTCATGTCATTTGTCAAAATATCAAAGAAGCTCAATCCCGTTAGAAGAGCTATTATGATAGCAAGCATTGTGATATAACCTTTCAGATTGATGATTTTGTGTATCTCAGAGTGTCTGCCATGAAGGGCACTCGGCGCTTTGGCATCAAAGAAAAGCTTGCTCCTCGTTTATGGGTCCTTTGAATATTGTGAGTAAGAGGGGTGATCTTGTCTACCAACTCGATCTTCCTCCCAATTTCTCAAATGTGCATGGTGTGTTTCACGTCTCTCATCTTCGGAAGTGTTTCAAGACTCCCGAGTGCACCTTTGATCTCTAAGACATTGTTCTCCAGGAAGACCTATCCTATCATGAGCATCCATTTTCTATCCTTAAAGATACTGAGCGTAAGAGTCGCAACAATTCAATCAAGTTTCTTAAGGTGAAGTGGTCACGTCACTCCGACAAAGAAGCCACTTGGGAACGCGAGGACCTTCTCCGTTCCGAATTTCCCGAATTCTTCAGTTCATAGATCTCGGGATGAGATCCTCTTGTAGTGGAGGAGAGTTGTAACAGCCCAAGTGCATTGCCTTGCCACCTTTGTAATATTTTCATGTGTGAACCTTCAACGAATGCCCTCATGTGGTTTGAGTAATAATAATTTGTTCATGACATTTTGCATCATGGCATCATAATGCTCCTATCATAAGTGCATCATGCTTGGCTTGTCATGCTTGTGAAGTGGGATGTGAGTCTGTGTGTGTTGTGATTTTGGTGTGAAAGACTTTGATGTGAATGCCCTCTCCACCATTTCTCAAACTATGCCCACCTCTCTTATTTCAAAAATGCAACATGTGATGTTTCACTTGCTTGTTCATCTCATATAAAAATGTTGCTCTAATGCTAAATAATCTAATAATATTTGTTGAGTAGCCCTCAGTCATGTTTGAAAATATTTGTCTTTCGAATCTTTGCCAAACAGAGTCCAATATAAATATATGTGATTTATTTTGCTTGCTCTAAAAATGCCAAAACCATTTTGATTAAAGAGGGCCTATTTTTGTGAGTGCAAGTCTATTTTTCTTTGCTCAAATCTTTTCGATTCTATCTGGCTTCTTTTATTTCGTTTTGGTTGTTTATTTTAAAAGAAAAAACCTTTTCTTTTCGGGTGCCAGAGAGGGTCCAAAACCTGGGCCACTCCTGGCCCAGTAGCAGTGAAGCTCGAGCGCTCTCGCTAGCCGTCCTAGCTTCTCTCTCCTCACGGCAACCTGCTCCCCTGACGGCGTCTTCCTCCTGCAGAGTGTGAGAGAGCGACCGGGTCGCGTCATGAGCTTCACGGACATCGAGGAAGATGCCCTATAAATACGTGCCCCTTTCCCTCCTCGCGACGCCACCTCTCTCCTCCCCTCGCCTTTTCTCCTCGATTCAGAGAACCAGAGAGCAAAGAGACTTCAAAGAGGAGATCAGGAGCTGCCTCGTTCTCGTCGCCTTTGACCTAGTCTCCGGAGTCTTCCTCCGCACTGTCCATAATGCCCTGCACCTCGCCAGCTGCTTTCTCGACATGTTCTCAAACCTAGGAGTTGAAAAGCGCCTCCATGACCATGCCTTGCCTCCCCGACTGCATCTCCATGTCCTAAGCGACCCTTGGTGAGTAGTCCATATCTGCCGTTCCCGTCGTGCGAGGCCCTGTCCACCATGTTCTGCCATGACAGGGAGCTCAATCTTCTGCCTTGGGCTCCTCTGGCCAGTACTTGTGCTCGCCTAGCTGCCGCATCGTCTCGCCGCGCTGTTGCACTATCCCGCCGTGCCTCGCTCGCCCACAACGCTGCACCTCGCATTACCCCGACCGCATCTCCATGCACGGCCGAGTCAAGCTCGAGCTCGAGTTCTCCCTTGCATCCCTAGCTCCTCATAGCCTCGGGAAGCGAGCCCCTAGGAGTTTCTGCAGCCCCGCCATAGATCCTTTTCCCAAGTGGTCACCGGAACGCTCATCGACGCCGTCGCGTTCTCCTTTTCCTCGAGGTGGCAAATACTGAAGCGGGGTATGTTCAAAAGAATAGGGACCCCTATATGTTCAGATAACCAAAGCCTAGCGTAGTGGTTGCGCCTCCACTGCCTCGCATAGAGATCTGGGTTTGAACCCCCCTCGCACACTCTTATTTGGTTTAATCCCTTAGTCTATGACAGTGGGCCCGTCCCACATATCAATCCCTAAGGGCCCTGGTGACTATGCCATGTACCCCCCATATTTTGTTGTTTTTCTATGTTTTTCTGTTTTTATGGTAAGTGCTAGTTTTGGACATGTTCGGATGTGGAAGATGCCTCTTAGGGATGATCATCAAAACAAGCAAACTATGCAAGCAAACACAGAATGTGTCTAAAATAGAACAATCTATAATGATCTATAAAGAAACTATACTTCTATAACCCCCAAAATTCTAAACAATTAGAAAAGCTTGGGGAATTTTTATATCAATATCGTGCAAAAAATTTAGATCAAAAAGATGTTCCAGTAAAATAAGACAGATTCTGCACTGGATGTTATAGTTTCTATCTTTGCACCGTATCGATTCTACTCATCATGCAAGTCATCCCAAAGGATTTCCTTGGCACAAACATTAGTTTAAACTTTAAACATAAAAACACAATAATTAAATTAGAAATAATCATCTTATAAAAAGCAGAAGGTAAATAGAAAAAAGATAAGATAACTATTGGGTTGCCTCCCAACTGGCGCTATCGTGTTATGCCCCTAGCTAGGCATAATGCATATGATCAAGTGTACGACCCCTTCATGCCCTTCAAAACTAGGTTCCAAAATCTTACATAATAAATAAATTTTCTAGAACCTAGTTGAAGGGTTCAAATGTTCAAAAGAATTTATAACATAATTACTAGCATTACCATAATTATAGGGGTCTTCATATAAGACATGCATTTCATCACTAATAGGTTCCCTAATAGTATTTTCTTGCCAATCTTCACTAAACCCTTCATTGATTCCTTTAGGAATCCATTCAAATTTATCACAAGTATGGAGGAATAAGTATATTGTTAATTCTCCGGTAAGGATATTCCTCCTCATATTCCTACCAAACCCATGATAGTCATTTGTTTCCAAGCTACTCATAGCATATTTATTACGAAGGATCACTTCTATGGGAGGATGTTTAAATTTTATTCCATAGACGGAAAAATATCTTTTGCTTCATGCACAATATAATGAAATTCATGCATAATGATATTCGTACCGATCTTCTTAATCTCAGGATTGTGTATGTTAGGAAGTGCCAAAAATAACTTTGGAAGCATAGGATGGAGATGCACAAACTTTATTTGCAATTTCCATATAAGCATGGTAATAACATCCACATAAAAATTTGTTTATAAAATATGGATCCTTTAATATGAGGGGAAGCTACTGAGTACTCAAAAAATTACTGAATAACATGCTTCCGAATAATGTTCCCACTACCCACATGATAAATTTTGGAATATAGAACCATGTGAGTGTTACTAGTAGGAACTTGACTTTTAGAAGGATCATGCGTAGGATCAATAATTTTTGGTATTTCCTCTTCCAAGTCACTAGCACTATCTTCACTAGCACTTTCAATAATAACCTTGTCAAATTAAGACATGATAGCAACTTCAAGCAAACGTCACGAGAAAAGCAAGTAAACTAGCTAGTAAAGCAAGCAAGGAAGTAAAGTAGCAACTATCAAAGATACATATTTTTGTATTTTTGATTTTTATAAATAAATAAAAATGTAACAACAAAAAAAAAAGGTAGAATAAGTGTATGATAATTTGTGCGAAGGTAACTGATAGTAGGTTGGCGATACTCCCCAACACCAACGCCAGAAATCCTTCTTGATACTTGTGATCTGCGTTTGGTTTTCCATGAAGAGGAGCGGTTGATGCAACATAGTATAGATAAGTATTTCCCTCAGTAGAGAACTAAGGTTTATCGAACCAATAGGAGTAGCACGCAACCCCCATCTTTAGCGACTTCACACAAAGAAGTAACTCTTGCACCCAATTCAGGCAAGAGGGATGTCAGTGCCCTTGGACTCGTTACTTGCAAGCAAATGAAGTGTCTAGATGATAGTCGATAATTATAAAATGTAAAATTAAATAAAAATTAAATACAAACATCAAGGTAAATGATACTTTGGTAAATATATAATTGAATAGACCCGGGGGCCATAGTTTTTCCTTGTGGCATCTCTCATGAAGTAGGAATACGGTGGGTAAACAAATTACTATTGGGAAATTGATAGAAAAGCGCATAGTTATGCAATCTTTATTCATGCCAATGATCATGTGTATATAGGCATCACGTCCATAAGAAAATAGGCCGACTCCTTCCTGCACCTATTACTATTTCTCCATGTCGAGAGCGCTTCTATGCTTGCCTCTCTAAGTGTTAAGTTCATGAAAACAGAGTAACGCTAGTAGAATGATGATATGATGTAGACAAAGAAAACACAATCAGTATGAATTAAGACCATCGTTTTATCCTTAGTGGCAGAAATACAAAGACTTGTCTTGTCCCCTAGTATGTCACTGGGATATAGAGCGCCGCTAGATTAACCCACTACAACACACACCTCCCACCGAAGAACTATAAATCTAGTTGGCCAGACTCTTTCAATATATCATAGAGATTTATGAAGCCATAATAATCAAGAAAATAAGAATCATAATAGAATTCAGAGAAGACTCAAATATTTTTCATAAATAATTTGAATATAAACCGACAATTCATCGGATCCCAATGGTGCGCTCCGCACAAGAAGATTACATCAAATATATCACCGCGAAGATGCGGTGAACTTTGTATTGAAGATCAAGAGAGAGATAGCCATATAGGTACTAACTATGGACCTGTAGGTCTACGGTAGACTACTCACACATTACCATGGGAGTAGCAAGGTTGATATAGAGGCCCTTCGTTATTGATCCCCCTCGAGGAGGGCACTGGAACAAGGCTTCAGATTGGCATGCGCCAGAACAGGGACTTGGGCCGGCAAAAATAAATTTTCACGAGGTTCCCTACGTTTTGGGGATTTATTGGAATTTATAGGGCCGAGAGGGGCTTCGGGAGGCACCTGATGGGGCCACCACGTAACACGGCATGACAACCCCTTGGGCACACCCTATTGTGTGTTGGCTCCCTTGTATGGACCCTGGTCTTCTCCCGAAGTTTGTAGGTCTTTATTTTGGTCTAGGAAAAAACATCAAGTGTTTTGTGGCAATTTGAGTTTTTTTGGTACTATAAACCTGAAAAGCTAAAAGCACGCAGAAAACAACAACTGGCACTTGGCACAGGGATAATCGGTTAGTCCTAAAAATAAATATGAATTGAGATGTAAGTTCCTAAATAGTATCATAGAATGATAATATTATAGCATGGAAATGACGCCCCTACCTCCCCCACCCCTCCCTAAACCCTAGCCACCATATCCCCCAACGATCACCATGGTTCATCATGGAAATTGCTTCCTGATCCACTCATCTGCTAAGGCATCCTCGGCTACATCTTTTGGATATCATCTTAATGGTGGTCATGCAACAATCACTCTTGGTTTGGATTTGTCCCCTGGCATGGCAACGTCCAAGGAGATCAGGCGTATCTTCAGGCGCACGGTACACCCTTTTGATCACGGTGGTCATTTCATCATGGTGGTTTCCTTCGCTAGGAATTCTTTTTGTCTCGATGAAGAGAATGTTGCACTGGCCCTAGAGTCAGCCATTTTTGGATAATGTTCAGATATGAAAGTCTCCAATCTTTGTGACTGAGTGTTCTCATTCCATGTCTCGTGCAAGGAGGTTGGTTTTTCATCTTGCATCAACGTAATTGTATTTACAAGCATTTCAAGTGGCATTTCCATCTTTGGGGGCATGGTGGTCCAAATTGGAACAAGGAATTTAGGTTGTGACAATTAGAGTATTAGCAAGAATGGACCCTTGTTAGTCCATCTAAACATAGAACCAAAATCAACATGGAGGCTTTGGCTTGTGTGCCGGCCAAGTCCTCTTTGAGATGCTCAGGTAACCCTCATCTTCGGAAGAAACTATGTATTGCAACTTTCATTAATTATCTCTCTTGCCATGGTTATCGTTATCCAACTACATCTCAGGAAGTCTCTATTTTGCAAAATGAAGCGGGATTGTTCTTCAGCCGGACGAATGTGCACCACCTACTGGTAGCCGAGGCAACTCTGGTCTATTCTAGTTCATCTCCGGTAGCAAAATCTATGCCAGATATTCTGTACATGCCAACTGTGAACCCACATAGACTTGCCCTTTGGTTTGGCTCATTCACATCTCCCACACGTGATCCAAGGGATTCGATTGCTGACGGGAAACAAAGTTTGATCTTATCCCCTGAAATCATCAAGCCCAACATGGCTAGTCTTTCAACCTATAGCTGAGTTGACATATCTCATGTTGACTCTGATGGACCTTCGGATAATGGGCCTTCTTTCTCAGGCCCATCACTGATGGCATTGCTCCCTACAGTCTCCTCTGTTTCACCGGTAGTATCTTCCCAAGATATCGTTCATGATTTGCAAGGCTTGGATGAAGTGGTTGACTATATTGCAGCACGTTTCCGCGACTGTCAAAGATTTCTTGGCTTGGGGCCCAAATTGGAAACTTGCACCAACAACATTCCCTGTTGAAAATTCTTTTCTTTCGGTCATGTAAAAAAGGATGTATTCGATCCCCGCTGAGCATTCATATCCGGGTTGCCAAGTTGGCTAACCGACGCCTCGATTTTGGTTCCAAAGAGACCCTGGACTCTTCGTGCTCCCCTTATACTAGTTCCCCTATCCATAGGAAAACCCCAACTCCACCTCCCCAATCTTCGCCAAAGCACCACCATTGCGCTGCTCCACCATACACCTCTCCTACACCTTTTCCCCCAATGGAAAACTATGAGCTGGAGCCTTTGTGCTTCCTCCCTGCTGGCCATGACATTGTCGATGGCGGTCCTTTTCGTGTCCCATGGACCTTCTACACCCCTGCTCAAGCTCCACCGAGGCGCCATGAATCATACTTGGTGGGGATAATTAAGCCCGTTGTCGGTGTCAAAACCAGCGGATCTCGGGAAGGGGGTTCCCAACTGTGAAACTAGAACCGATGGTAATAGGAGACGAAGGGGACACATATTTACCCAGGTTCAGGGCCTCATATGGAGGTAATACCCTCCGTCTTGCTTGGATGTATTGATGATATGGGGGGTTACAGAGTTGATCTACCTCGAGATCAAATAGCTAACCCTAGATGAGTTGTTCTATATCTACACCCTAAAACCCTTCGGCTTATATAGATGCCGGGGGTACCTAGGGTTTACACATGGTAGTCTACATGCCGAAGAGATAAACATGCTTTCCCTGATTGGTGACTTGGAGAATACGTCATAACTTCTCGAGGCTTCCATCCTGGCGACTGTGACCCTGATCACTAATGTCCACCTTGCGGCCCATACAGTCTGGCCCATAAGCAATAGGTCGGCTATCCGAGGACCCCCTAATCCAGGACTCCCTCAGTAGCCCCCGGAGTAGCCTTCAACGCCGATACATATCCGGTCAATCTCCTAGAGTCATCATCTTCGGCTTGCGAGGCGAGTCCCCTGTTCCTCCTTGTTCGGCAAGATCCCAAGCATTAGGGGTGTAGGTCCATTATAATAACCGCGTGTGTTCCTCAATTTTTGCATGTTGTGGGGAGGTGACGGGTCCGTGATTTTTACAATCTTACCCCTCCGCAACAGAGGCATCACCCACTTAATACAAAAAAGCATGGTTCAGACCACATCCTCCTCCTCCCCATCGGAAAGCAAAACTCCTAGCGGAAGATCCATGAAAACATGGCTAACGCCCCTAGTTCCTCGATGCGCCCCCACGGTTCACGTCTAGGGGATTGGACTAGCTGCTCCGTAGATCTCCTGCGGCTCTGTGATCTAGAGACCCAGGGGTATCTCCCTTCTTTAGATCTGGTGGTGACACGCTGTGGGGACCTCGACTCATAAGTCGTGATCACCGAATGCACCTGTACAATGATCCCAGAGATCAATGCTCACTGAACACATAGAAGCTGAATAACAAGAGTCTTAACTCCACATTTAGCATCTTACACGAATAAAGACCATGGAGGTCTAGTCTTACATAGATAGAGCCACAAGGGACAAATACTTAAACAGAACAAGCAGCAGAAATCTTGATCGAAAGCGTGAAACCATTGCCATCTACCTTAACCTACAGGCATTCTGACTGGGAAGCGTCCTAGTTCGCATGTTCGTCACCAACGAACTCTTCACCATACTCCTGTTCTTCCATGCTTGGCTAATTAAATAACTAGTGGCAAGCCAATGAGTACAAAGAATGTACTCGCAAGCAACCCATGTTGTGGAACAAGGTATAACAATGCATGATATAGCATTAATAGGTATTTTGCAGAAAGCTAATTTTGAATGCAATGACATGATCATGTAACTAGGTAAGCATTTATTATCAGTCGGTAGATATCCATATGAACAAGTTATAGATATCATCATGATCAGGGGGTTGAACATCTCATGCTCAATCATCACGTCAGTTCTTCCGACTTATCTCAAGGGTCATCTCTATGCCATCCAAACACACACACACCAAGTTTGCGAAAACATCTAGACATAGTCTAAGCAACACCACCCAACTGTCCTTGACCATGGACACGTCTATTCGAATTGTTTTACACTCTGCAAAGGTTGCACACTTTACCCACAAGACTCGAGGAACTTCCATGTCATCCATGACTCGCGGTATATTACATACCCGAGGTAAGCACCTGAACAATGGCTTTCCCATGGTGATACTAAGCAAAGAGTCCACTCGCTGGTGCCATCCCTCATGATATACATGACACGTATCATCCATGAGGGCACGCAACGGTGTTCCCGGTGCCTGTAAAGACAGGGCATAGCCTTCCACTTCCGGGATGACCCCGTCACGAGAGTGTCTACTTCACTCTCGCCACTAGTAATGCGGGCTTCCTGCTAGCACCAACCATAGTAATCCACAAAGCACCGTCCCATAAGGGGTATCGTGGTTGCGCATGTAAGGTTGGGAGGTCGACAAATCTTAAATCTAATCCGTTTTCGAAAACACACATTCACTCATTTGTTCTAGCACACCACTTCTTTCTTAAGTGGTCACCCAACTCATCATCATCTCCCTCGGGCATTAGTGGCACCCGACGGGGTTTTTCAAAAGTCTTTGAAATCACCTCTTTATTTCCATCACCATGCATAATCCCGAAACCACTTGCATAGCATCTACTAGCATCCTATCTAAAGCCACCCGCATAACTCTCATAAGGTGGTAGGGTCGTGCACGATGCAAGTGTCAACGGCAAAAGTATCAAAAGCAACCCACTTAAGTGGTCACTACTCAACATGTTCAAATATAACGAAAGTAAAGTGCTATATGACATGCAATAAAATGGTCTCTTAACATGGTCAAAGGACTGCTTGCCTGGCTCAACAAAGGCCTCAGGGTCTTCAAAGTCTTTGGATCCAACTCCCTCGTCAATAGCGCAATCTATCGTCGCGATAAATAGTGATAATAATAAGCATCACACAAAAACAGAGTACACAAAGCTATTCTTAAAATGCTACCCTATCTGGTAAATACCAAAAACTATAATAAAAATATTTGTCTAAGGTTTTGCTGTGAAAATATTTTTGAAAACTAATAAATAAAGGCAAAAAGATGCCAAAATAGTTTTTTAAAATAAAACGATGTATAAATTTTTTTCAACATTTTTCACAAATGGCACTATTAAATTATATGGAATATCCTCGGATTTTAGGTGGAAAAATAATTATCATTGGATTTTTATTTAATCCTATGGGATTTTTGGAAAACCTACAGAAAAAGAAAAAGGGAAAGGCCTTAGTGCCTTGGGCCGAATGCCCAGCCGTAACAGGGCCAACCGGCCAGGTCGGGCCAGCTGAGCTGCGGGCGCACGCACAGCTAGGTTTGAACCTGACGCGCAGGCCCCAACGTCAGCGAGAGCGAGGGAGAGGGTGGGAGGTGTGGGGATGACAGGGGGTCCCACCTGTCATCTCCCACCTCTGGACAGGGGACGGCGATGCTCATCGGCGGCGGTGCGAAGCACGATGATGGTAGGTGAATTTGGGGATGGGCCCGGGGCTGAGTTGCCGTTCCGGAGGAGGTGGAGGGAGCCAGCAGGGAGGCCCTGGTTGCCGGTGACAAAGAAGCCGTGGCGGAGGAGCTTCAGGAGTGATCACCGGGGCTGCTCCGTGCTCCAAAAAGGACGGAGACGAGGGGGAAATAGGTGAGTACGAAGTAGGGGATTTAGATCGGGGCCAAACGGGGGCGGAGGAGGCCGTTACCTCACGAATGCCAGTGGCCCGATGCAGCGGCGCTCGGCTCGTTCCTGAGCACAGAGGCTTCGGGAGCTCACCGGGGGCACGGGCGTTCTGTTGGGACGAGGAGAGAGAGGCTAGAGGGGAGAGGAGGCTCGGGGAAGGCCTTTATAGGTGGACGTGAGTCCACCGTGGGCTTATGCGCCGGCGAGGTCATGGCACCCGCTGGAGGGCTCAAGGAAGAGAGAGAACGGGTCTACGGCGCTCCTGGGCGTCTCCCATGACCAGAGGGAGAGGAGAGAGGGGCGGAGGAGTACACGCGTGCGAGCCCCACGGTTGGCCGAGAGGGGCGGAGCCAACACACGTGCGGGAGGTTGCTAGAGGGAGGAGGGAGAGGGGGCCCGCTGCTTGGACGATAGCGGACGTCAAGGGCATCTCGGGAGACAAGGCTGGAGGTTCCAAGGCTGTTGGGGGCTCTGGTTGGGCGGCAACTACAGTGCGGGTGTGCACTAGAGCACGCTCTGGAGCACGCGTTTGGCATGCCATGGCATGCCAACGGTGTCCTAGGCGCAGCCATAGGTGCCTAGGGGGTAGAGTAGGGAATAGGAAAGTTGGAAATGGCCTTGGATGCTCTGGTGGGTGGCTTAGAGTAAGAGGGAAGAGGAGAGAAGAGGGTTTTACTGCTGTCCAGGAGGTAAATTGAGGGTTTTACCCCATCATCC
Source organism: Hordeum marinum (assembly GCA_022496015.1). Classification (NCBI taxonomy): domain Eukaryota; kingdom Viridiplantae; phylum Streptophyta; class Magnoliopsida; order Poales; family Poaceae; genus Hordeum; species Hordeum marinum. The sequence continues at coordinate 130,137,181 of CM039676.1, read as the reverse complement.
AGTGGCTTATGGACTTGAGACTTTTACTGGATGTTATTGAGCATTGCAATAGGGTGTGGTAAAAACTTAGACTCAAGGAGAATAGTGGAAGGAGGGCAAACTAGGCTTTTACCACATGGGCAAAAAGTGTTTGATGATGGTTTGGTTCAGCAAATTGAGTTTGCTTGCTCTGATATTTAATAGGATGAAAATGTAGGTACAAATAGAGAGGTCCACAAATTTTGAGGAGTATTGAAGTAAGTTCACAATGTAATTTTGTGAAACCCTATAAATTAACAGAATCGGATTTCTGTAGATCTAGGCATGCATTTCACTTCCCACAAATCCACCACTTGGTGTGGAATCATTATTTGTGGTTTAGAACATGCCCACAAAGTTTGAGGTCAAAAGGACAAACTTCACAAAGTAAAGTTGTTCAAATTTGAATCTGGACAGAGAGGGTTTTGGAATATTTTAATGAAGCAAATCAATTGATATTGAGATGAAACTTTGCAAGATCATCAAGTATGACAATTGTGACTTGCTAGAATTTTCCTTCAATTTATTGAGAATATTTCTTATAGAAATATTCCAAAAGCTTGATTTTGACAGAGAGGGTTTTGAGCGGTTTTGCTCATTATTTTGAACATGACCATGTGCTAAAACTCATATATATATATGGAAAATATATATGTCCAGTGAGTTTCCCTTAATTTTCTCAAATATTTTGAAAACATTTAAATAATTTTTCCCTAGGAAAAACCATTTGTGGTCTTAAGAAAAAGCCTTTCAATAAAATATAAATATAATATTTAAAAATAATATTTGGTGATTTTGGGAAGTCATAAATATATTAGGCTTCAAATAAAGCCTTTGGGGAGAAAGGGTCCACCCAATTTGAGGCCTTGAAGTGCAAACCTCATTTCAGGGATTTTTGAAAACCTAATTTGGATAAATCCTTTTTGGTCAAAATAAAATTTGATAAAAATAGTTTTGGGCACTACTCACCTGGCATGATCATTGGGCAAGAAGTTTGGGTCAAGGAAGATGAATATGAAGAGCAATAGAATCTAAAAGTGTCATACACAAACAACCAAACAAGCAAACAAACTCCAAATCAAACTAGCACAAGCACTGAAAAAGTTTTAATTTGTTCCAATTTTTATAAATTCAAACATAGCAAGGTTATACAAACACAGGGTGTGACAGACCTATCCCCCTTACAAGAATCTCATCCTCGAGATTCCTAGGCTAAGCTCTAAAAAGATTAGGGAACTCAGATCTTAGATAGTCTTCACGCTCCCAGGCTGATCCAGCTTCAGAGTGGTTGCTCCATTGGACCTTGAAGTACTTGATGGCATGGCTTCGGGTGCAGCGCTCGGCTTCATCCAAAATGCAAACCGACCTCTCATGATAAGTGAGGTCTGGCTAAAGATCGATGGCTTGATGGTCCATGTCCTTGAAGAGGTCGAGGCGGTTGGGAACTTGGAGATATTTCTAGAGTTGTGACACATGAAAGACGCTATGCACATATAATAGTTTTGAAGGTAGCTCTAGCTGGTAGGCAACTTGTCCTCGCATTGCGCTGATCTTGAAGGGACAGATGTATCTTGGTGCCAGCTTTCCTCTGACGTGGAAATGCTTGGTCCCTTTGAGAGGCGTGACTCGGAGGTAGACATGGTCACCGACACAGAAGTTCACTTCTCGGCGGTAGGAGTATGCACAACTCTTCTCTCTTGATTTGGCGGCCTCCAGACGTTCTCAGACGAGTTGTACTTGCTCTTCTGCCTCGCGGAGGATATTTGGTCCAAAAACTAATCATTCTCTAGTTTCCGACCAGTTGAGAGGACTACGGCACTTGCGTCCATACAACACCTCGAAGGGTGCCATCTGAAGACTCGACTGATAGCTATTATTGTAGGAGAACTCAGCAAACGGCAGACAATCTTCCCACTTGGCTCCATAAGCCAAGACACAAGCGCGGAGCATATCTTTGAGTATCTGATTTACACGTTCTGTTTGCCCACCGGTCTGGGGGTGAAAAGCAGAGCTGAAGGAGAGCTGGTTCCCATAGCTTCTTGACACTTCTGCTAGAATCTTGAGGTGAACTGGGTGCCTCGGTCCGACACAATTTCCTTTGGAACTCCGTCAAGACTTACGACGCGGTTGATGTAGAGGTTTGCGAGCTGGCTTCCATCATAGGTGGTCTTGACGGGAATGAAATGGGCTACCTTGGTCAGGTGGTTGACAATGACCCAAATAGAATCATGTCCTTTGCTTGACCTTGGTAATGCGGTGATGAAATCCATCCCAACTTTGTCCCACTTCCATTCAGGCACTTTGAGAGGTTGCAGTAGTCCAGCGAGCCGCTAATGCTCAACTTTGACTCTCTAGCATATGTCACATTTAGCGACAAATGTGCCTATTTCCTGTTTCATTCCATGCACCAAAATCTTGGCTTGAGGTCTTGGTACATTTTGGTTCCTCCAGGATGGATGGAGTATGGAGTGTCATGAGCTTCTTGCAAGATCAGGTTCTTGAGCTCCTCTTTGTTGGGTACGCAGATGCGATTCCCAAACCATACAACTCCTTGTTCATCCACTGAGAATCCTGGGGCCTTGCCTGCCTTGATTTTCCTCCTGATGCCTTTAATGCTCTCATGTCCCTTCCGAGCTTCTTTGATGTCATACATCAAGGTAGGCTTTGCTTCGAGGTTGGCAAGGAATCCAGGTACGACTAGTTCCAAGCCGAAGCTTTCAATCTCTTCATATGGGGCGGGTAGCCTTTCCTTAATTATGGCATTAAAGGAACAACCATTTCTGATTAAGGCGTCTACTACCACGTTGGCCTTTCCGGGGTGGTATTGAACACTGAGGTTATCATCCTTGATCAACTCCAACCATCTTTGCTGCCTCATGTTGAATTCCCTCTGAGTGAAAATATACTTCAAACTCTTGTGGTCTATGTATATCTCACATCGCTTCCCCACAAGGTAATGTGGCCATGTCTTCAAGGCATGAACCACGGCTGCCAACTCGAGAACATGAGTAGCGTAGTTCTCTTCATGAGGACGTAACTATCTGGATAGATAGGCTACAACCCTATCTTCTTGCATTAGAACACCTTCAAGCCCGGTTCTCGATGCATCACAATATATCACAAACTCCTTGTGAATATCGGGGGTGGCCAAAACTAGGGCTGTGGTCAATCTCTTCTTGAGCTCCTGGAAGCTTTCCTCTCACTTAGTTGTCCATTCAAACTTCTTGTCCTTCTTCAAAAGATGGGTCATGGGTCAGGCAATGCTCGAGAACCCTTCCACGAACTTGCGGTAATATCCTGCGAGTCCGAGGAAGCTCCTAACTTCCTTCACGGTAGCTGGGGATTGCCATTCAGTAACGGTTTCAATCTTGGCAGGGTCCACTAACAACCCTTCTGCAGTCAACACATGACCCAAGAATCCAACTTCATGCAGCTAGAATTCACACTTGCTAAATTTGGCGTAAAGCTGGTGCTCTCGAAGCTTGTCGAGGACCAACCTCAAGTGTTCCTCATGCTCTTCTTCAGACTTGGAGAAGACCAGTATGTCATCAATGAAGGCGACAACGAACTTGTCCAAGTACTCCATGAAGACTTTATTCATGAGGTACATGAAGTCGGCAGGGGCATTGGTTAACCCAAATGACATGACCGTGTATTCATACACGCCATACCCGGTTACAAATGTCGTCTTCAGAATGTCTTTGGGTCTGATCTTCAGCTGGTAGTACCTAGACCTGAGGTCAATCTTGGAGAACACCTTGGCTCCGTTCAACTAATTGAACAAGTCTTCAATCTTGGGGAGTGGGTACTTGTTCTTTATTGTGACTTCATTGAGAGTCTAATAGTTCCGTCCCTTTTTTGACACAAATAGAACAGGTGATCCCCAAGGAGAGGCACTAGGGAGAATGATTCCTTTTCTGAGCTGCTCTGCCAATTGCTTCTTCAATTCAGCTAATTCTTTGGATCCCATCCTATATGGCTTCTTATAGATGGCCTGGATCTGGGCATTAGTTCAATGATGAACTTAATGTCGCAGTCAGGAGGTATTCCTGGCAGCTCATCAGGAAATACATTTGGGTATTCACATACAAGTCGCACTTGATCCAACTCAATTCCTGATAGACAGTTAGACTGAGGGGCTTGAGTGGAGGTAGGGTTGGGGACATACTTGACGTCCACTCCTTGGCTATTGGTCATGGTAACAATCCTCTTGGGACAGGCTAACAAGCCTTGGTGTTTGGTCAACCAATTCATGCCAAGGATGACGTCCAAGCCTGGTGAATCCAGACTTATAAGGTCTGGTAGGAAGTCTACCCCGTTGATGTTAATCTCCACTCCTTTACAACTTATCCTAGACATCATAACTGATCCCGGGGTTTGTATCAACATACGGCTACCAAGGGGTGTAGGCTTCATGCAAACTTTTGGGTGACAAAAGAATGTGAAGCTCCACAATCAAAAGTACTATTGCTGGGGTTGAGTTGATGAGGAACGTACCCAGTATGATGTCCGGGTCTTCCTAGGCTTCCTCTGCAGTGACATGATTCACACGACCCTTGCCATTGTTGGGATGGTTGTGGGGAGTTAGGTTCCTAGGTGGTGCTCCACGGCTTTGACCTTGAGTTGGCGCATTGGAGCGCGAGGCATCTGGCTTCTTGTTGGGGCATAGCTTAGAGATGTGTCTCGACTGACCACACCCAAAACAAGTGACTTGCCCAGGGTTGTTGTTGTAGTTTCTTCTGCCATTGTTGTCATTGGGGTTGTTGTAAGTTGGCCTAGGATTGGCATACTGCTGAGGCTGGTAGCTCGGTTGGGGCGCAGGAGGTCTAGCCTGATGCAGCTAATAGGTTGGCTTGGCTAGGGCTGGCTGCCAGGGGTGAGGCTTCTGGTTGCTGGAGCTACCCTTGCTGATCATCTTGTGCTTGCGAGTGTCGTCTATGGTAGGACGCTCATCTTATAGCATGAGGGCCTTGTTCCTCAGGTCAAAGAAGGTATGACAGTCGCAGACAATGAGCTGATACAGCAAGGTCTGTTGAAGTTCTTCCATGAAGTGTTCCTTCTTGGCAGCCTCCGTGTTGACATCGTCAGGTGCATACATTGACAACATGTTGAACTTCTGCATGAACTCCTTGATAGAGCCACTTCCTTGGTTCAGCGCTCAGTATTCTCTCTTCTTGATAGCCATGATCCTAGAAGGAATGTGGGCGGTGCGGAATCCTTCCTTGAAGTCATCCCAAGTGATCACACGTTCACCTTGCATGACCTTGAATCTATCCCACCAAGCTCGGGAGGTACCTCCGATGTGGTGAGAGGCATAAAGCAGCTTCTCACGGTCCTCACTACAAGTGACCAGTGCAAGGAGGTCCTCGATGGTGCGGATCCAGTCGTCAGCATCCAAGGGTTCAACAGTCTCGGTGAAGGTTGGGGGCGAATTTCTCATGAACTCGGATAGAGTGGAGCAGCCATTGCCATTCATGCCTTCCTGCTGATTGTTCACAAGGGCCTGAGCCATCTGCTGAATCGAAGCATTGTTGGCTTGGCGTTCCTCCCGGAGAACTTGGAGAAAGTGAGCTATGGTCATGTTCTCTAGTGGAGGTGGTGGCGGGGGAATGTCGCCTTGTGGCTGCTCCTGGTGTCCTCCAGCATGAGCAGTCCCACCAGCTCCCTGTTGTTGGCTTGAGTTGCCGGCTTCAGGGTTGGCGAAGGAGCTGTTGCGGGTAGCAGTCACCATCCTATTTGGAGCAGCGAAGTCAAACAACTGGGATAGACGAGTGGAAAAGCAACAATGGAAAAGTGTGCCTAAGGGGGTTGGTCAAGTGCAACTGTGGTAAAACAAAGGTCGAAAGACCAACACATATCTTAAGGTAAGATAGATGATGGAGTCTCTTACATGTTGCCTAAGGCAAAAGCACGACTTGCATCGGAACACAAAGAGAAAAACAATCAACAAGCACACATGGTTTCATATGAACCATTACACGGACTCGACGTTGCATGAGCGGTACATGACTGATCCTAACCTAGGGGTTCTCGGACTCAGGTGGTGGAGTGCTCGGTCTATTAGTCACGCTCCTCTAGGTCCTCCTCCTATTCATCATCTGAACGGGCATCATTCCCTGTCGAAGGGGTTAGGGAACGAGGAGGTCCATCCCGACGACGCTTTGTCGGCAGGTCAGTGAAGAGCTCACGGTACTCCTTCGCACTCATGCGATGATGACGTGTGGGTGCATCTCTAGCTGGGGGTGCTCCTCCTCAATAAGCGATGGCTGGTTGTCCCTTGGGGGCTCCATCCTTCTTGACCTTGTCTGGCTTCGTCTTGGCTTGCTGAAGTAACTTTCGGGTGTGGTGAAGTTCCTCGCGGAGCTTCACGGACTCCTTAATCAAGTGGTGAACCAGACTATCGGCGGAGAGGCTGAAGTAGGTCTGGAACCTAAGTGGTGTGTCGTCCTCCTTAGATGGAATCAACGTCCAATTCTCGCCAAGATCATCCTTTCTGAAAGGTAGGTAGGGAGTAGTTGGCTCGTCAGTCATTTTTGGAACGATATCCCAAAGGTGTAGGAGTGCCTTACGTGCAGCTGACTCGACTGCGAGTGCCATGGTCTCAATCTGTGGTCTCTCAAAGAACCAACTAGTCAGGGAGTTGTTTGCCTTTACGACCACATCCACGTGGTACTCCAATGTGACGATATCAGCCCAGTGCTTGTGGTAGAGGAAAACGGGTTGTTGGCGAAACTGGCACTTCTCCAGGCTATCCCCAAGGAGTAAGGGAAAGCCGGATGTCAGGAAGGCTTCGGGTACAATGGCCATCTACAAAGGTTTGAAGGGAGGAGAGTCTGCAGAGTGTTATGTGAAGAATAGAAGAGGCAAATAGTACATAATTTCTAAGTATACGTGCTAGGTGTAGTTTCGAAAACGGTTTTATCCTAACTAATGTCCATGCTAACTAAGGGCTTCCTACAGTCAGGATGGCTCTGATACCAGCTCTATGGGGACCCTGACTCATTAGTCGTGATCACCGAATGCACGTGTCAGTGATCCCAGAGATTAATGCCCACTAAACACACAGAAGCTGAATAACAAGAGTCTTACATCCAGCTTTAGCGTCTTACACGAATAAAGACCATGGAGGTCTAGTCTTACATAGATAGAGCCACAAGGGCCAAATACTTAAACGGAACAAGTGGCGAAAATCTTGATCAAAAGCATGAACCCATTGCTATCTGCGTTAACCTACAGGCATTCTGACAAGGAAGCTTCCTAGTTCGCATGTTCGTCACCAATGAACTCTTCACCGCACTCCTATTCTTCCATGCCTAGCCAATTCAATAACTAGTGGCAAGCCAATGAGTACATTGAATGTACTCGCAAGCAACCCATGTTGTGGAACAAGGTATAAAAATGCATGATATAACACTAATAGGTATTTTGCAAAAAGCTAATTTGAATGCAATTACATGATCAAGTAACTAGGTAAGCATGCATTATTAGTTGGTAGATATTCATATGAACAAGTTTTAGATATCATCATGATCAGGGGGTTGAACATCTCATGCTCAATCATCACGTCAGGTCTTCTGACTTATCTCAAGGGTCATCTCTGTGCCATCAACACACACACACACACACCAAGTTTGTGAAAACATCTGGACATAGTCTAAGCAGCACCACCCAACTATCCTTGACCATGGACACGTCTATTCGAATAGTTTTACACTCTACAGAGGTTGCACACTTTACCCACAAGAGTCGGGGAACTTTTGTGTCATCCATGACTCGCGGTATATTACATACCCGAGGTAAGCACCCGAACAATGGCTTTCCCATGGTGATACTAAGCAAAGAGTCCACTCGCTAGTGCCATCCCTCATGATATACATCACACGTATCATCCTTGAGGGCACGCAACGGTGTGCCCGGTGCTTGTAAAGGCAGGGCATGGCCTTCCACTTCTGGGACGACCCCGTCTTGAGAGTGACCACTTAACTCTCGCCACTGGTAATGCCGTCTCCGTGCTAGCACCAACCATAGTAATCAACAAAGCTCTGTCCCATAAGGGGTATCGTGGTTGCGCATGTATGGTTGGTACGGTCGACAAATCTTAAATCTAATCCGTTTTTGAAAACACACATTCACTCACTTGTTCTGGCACACCACTTCTTTCTTAAGTGGTCACCCAACTCATCATCATCTCCCTCGGTCATTAGAGGCAACCGACGGGTTTTTCAAAAAGTCTTTGAAATCACCTCTTTATTTCCATCACCATGCATAATCCCAAAACTACTTGCGTAGAATCTACTAGCATCCTATCTGGAACCACCCACATAACCCTCATAAGGTGGTAGGGTCGTGCACGATGCAAGTGTCAACAGCAAAAGTATCGGAAGAAACCCACTAAAGTGGTCACTACTCCACATGTTCAAATATAACGAAAGTAAAGTGCTATATGACATGCAATAAAATGGTCTCTTAACATGGTCAAAGGGCTGCTTGCCTGGCTCAACAAAGTCCTTGGGGTCTTCAAAGTCTTCGGGTCCAACTCCATCTTCACTAGCGCTATCTATCGTCGCGATAAATAGTGATAATAATAAGCATCACACAAAAACAGAGCACACAAAGATACTCTTAAAATGCTACCCTATTCTGGTAAATACCAAAAACTATAATAAAAATATTTCTCTAAGGTTTTGCTGTGAAATATTTTTGAAGACTAATAAACAAATGCAAAAAGATGCCAAAAATAGATTTTAAAAATAAAACAATGTATAAAAAGTTTTCAACATTTTTCACAAATGGCACTATTAAATTCTATGGAATATCCTAGGATTTTAGGTGGAAAAATAATTGTCATTGGATTTTTATTAAATCCCATGGGATTTTTGGAAAACCTATAGAAAAAGAAAAAGGGAAAGGCCTCAATGCCTTGGGCCGAATGCCCAGCCGTACCGGGCCCAACCGGCTAGGCCGACCCAGCCGATCTACGGGCGCGCGTGCGACCAGGTACGAACCTGACGCGTGGGCCCTAGCGTCAGCGAGAGTGAGGGCAAGTGAGAAAGGTGTGGGGATGACAGGGCATCCCGCTTGTCATCTCCCACCTCTGGACAGGGTACGGTGATGCTCATCGACAGCTGTGGGGGGGCACGACCATGGCAGGTGAATGCGGGTATTGGCTCGGGGCTGAGTCGCCGTTCCGGAGGAGGTGGAGGCAACCGGCGGGGAGGCCCTAGTCGCCAGCAACGAGGAAGTCGCGGTGGAGGAGCTTAGGGAGTGATCACTGGGGCTGCTCCATGCTACAAAAAGGACAGGGTCCAGGGGGAAACAAGTGAGGAGGAAGCGGTGGATCCAGATCGGGGCCAAACGGGGGCGGAGGAGGCCGTTACCTCGCGAGTGCCGGTGGCCTGATGCGGCGGCGCTTGGCTCGATCCCAAGCACAGAGGCTTCGGGAGCTCATCGGGGGGCATGGGGGTTCTTCTGGGATGAGGAGAGAGAGGCTACAGGGGATAGGAGGCTGGGGGAGGGCCTTTATAGGTGGATGCGAGTCCACCGTGGGCTTCTGCACCGGCAAGGTCGTGGCGCCTGCTGGAGGGATTGGGGGAGAGAGAACGGGTATGTAGTGCTCCTGGGCGTCACCCATGACCAGAGGGAGAGGAGAGATGGGCGAGGGAGCGCGTGCGTGCGAGCCCCACGGTTAGCCGAGAGGGGCAGCGCTGCCACGCGTGCGGGAGGTCGCCGGAGCGAGGAGGGAGAGGGGGCCCGCTGCTTGGACGATAGCGGACGTTGAGGGCATCTCGGGGGACAAGGCTGGAGGTCCCGAGGCTGTCAGGGGCTCTGGTTGGGCAGCATCTATAGTGCGGGTGCACACTGTAGCGAGCTCTGGAGAACGCGTTTAGCATGCCATGGCATGCCAACTGTGTCCTAGGCGCACTCATAGGTGCCTAGGGTGTAGAGGAGGGAATAGGAAAGCTGGAAATGGCCTTGGATGCTCTGGTGGGTGGCTTAGAATAAGAGGGAAGGGGAGAGAAGTGGGTTTTACTACTATCCAGGAGGTAAATTGAGGGTTTTACCCCATCATCCAGTGGCTTATGGACTTGAGACTTTTAGTGGATGTGATTGAGCATTGCAATAGGGTGTGGTAAAAACTTAGAGTCAAGTAGAATAGAGGAAGGGGGTCAAACTGGGCTTTTACCACATGGGCAAAAAGTGTTTGATGATGGTTTGATTCAGCAAATTGAGTTTGCTTGCCCTGATATTTAACAGGATGAAAATTTAGGTAAACGTAGAGAGGTCACAATGTAACTTTTGAAACCCTAGAAATCAAAAGAAGCAGATTTCTGTAGATCTAGGCATGCATTTCACTTCCCACAAATCCACCACTTGGTGTGGAATCATCATTTGTGATTTAGAACATGTCCACAAAGTTTGAGTTCAATAGGACAAACTTCACAATGTAAAGTTGTTCAAATTTGAATCTGGATAGAGAGGGTTTTGGAATATTTTGACGAAGCAAATCAATTGATATTGAGATGAAACTTTGCAAGATTATCAAGTATGACAATTGTGACTTGCTGGAATTTTTTTGGAATTTATTGAGAATATTTCTTATAGAAATATTCCAAAATCTTGATTTGGACAGAGAGGGTTTTGAGGGGGGTTTCCCATTATTGTGAAGATGACCATGTGCTGAAACTCATATATATGGAAAATATATGTCCATGGAGTTTCCTTAAATTTTCTCAAATATTTTGAAAGCATTTAAATAATTTTGCCCTATGAAAAACCATTTCTGGTCTTAAGAAAAATCCTTTAAATAAAATATAAAAATAATATTTAAAAATAATATTTGGTGATTTTGGATAGTCATAAATATAGTAGGCTTTAAGTAAAGCCTTTGAGGAGAAAGGGTCCACCCAATTTGAGAACTTGCAGTGCAAACCTTATTTCAGGGTTTTTTGATAACCTAATTTGGATAAATCCTTTTGGTCAAAATAAAATTTGATAAAAATAGTTTTGGGTACTACTCACATGGCATGATCATTGGGCAAGAAGTTTGGGTCATGGAAGATGAATATGGAGAGGGATAGAATCTAAAAGTGCCATACACAAACAACCAAACAAGCAAACAAACACCAAATCAAACAAGTACAAGACTGAAAAGTTTTAGTTGGTTCTAAATTTTATAAATCCAAGCATAACAAGGTGATACAAACACAGGGTGTGACACCCGCACAGGTTTAATCTCCGACAACAACGAGGCTTTCGCTGAGCATTTCCCAGATCTTCATATGGGGGAACGAGTATGCTTTGTCCCCTTTCTCCTATAGGGCCTCGGGTTTCCCATCCTCCCATTCCTGAGGGGATTGCCAGAATTCTATGGGATCCAACTTCACCACCTTACTCCGAGGTCCATTTTTCACATCTCAGGCTTCGTTACCCTCTGCGAGATGTTGTCTCCTCCCCCGAACTCGTGACAAGACAATTTTGGAGGTTGGCAGCACTGAAGTGTGTCGTATAGAGGGGATGAGGTATCCAGTTGGTACACGAAGAAATCCGAAGAGTGGACTTTGGAATGGTTGTATATTGAAGACACCCCATGTTCGAGCCATCTCAGACAGGTCTACCCGAATACTCCTACGCCCCCTTGAAGAAAAGATACAACTAGCGGTCGAGGAGTCCATCCCAGGAAGAAAGCGCCGATGTGTGACGCCTGGCGGCTCAGGTGTGGATGCTTTCCCACATCGACTAACCATGGTCGATGTCATGGCCGCTGCCATCTCCCGGTGCATGCAGCCCCTCCAACAGAGGGTGCACCCCTTATGGCGCTACAACAAGACAAGCAACACCACATGCTACCGAAGACTTGGGCCTGCTTATCAGACGGCGCTGGCCGCCACACTTGCCAACCTGTATAAAGGGGAGCAAGAGGACTATATTCGACGACAACCAAGGAAGGATACTCAACCTACACTCCTATCGTATGGGTAAAACCTTTTTCTCTCTACACATAGTTCAGGATTTCCATTCCGTACTTTATTTTACCGAAGTCTTGCATGAATAGGAATGGATGAGTTTCATCGAGACTGTCAACTATGCGGCTCCTCAGCCCAAAAAATATATTCATGATGATGATCTGGCTTTCCATGAGGACCCTGGTCTTCTGATTGATTTCGACGATGGAGTTTATTATCAGTTTAGCCTTGACCAATCCCCGGTGGCTATCATAGTCGATTACCTCGGGTCGTTCTCCATCCCTGCCACGGACAAGAAGAAGAAGATCTCGTCCCGCCAGAGGCAAGTTACCAATAGCGCCCTGAAAGTGCCAGCTACGACTCCCAAGCATCGTTGATCCGTGTGCCATGCATCGGCAACCAAGACTATGGCCGAATCTGAAGCCAGCATGGATCCTACCCAAGAGCCATCCGCGAGGACAAATCAGCCTACCCGCTCAAACCAAAGGTACATTGTTCGCTTGTCTGCTTATTACATTAATCGATAGGGCCTTACAGAAATTTATTTCATTGACATACTTAGGAGAAATGCCTAGTATTCTCCCGCCGAAGAGGTCGCCAGGGTGTCCGGCGACCCCAAGAATTCTAGAGCCACAGCTCATGCCAATCCTTCTATAGAAGCCCCCATGGACAATCCAGCACCTGCCGATTCTGGTGATGGCGTATCCGTTACCAAATCGGAAGTGGGAACCTTCATGAATCATCGGCGACGATGGGAGGCCATGCGGCACCCAATATTCTCCGAACAAGAGTTCGGCACTGTTCACTCGGCGAATGCTCACATTGGTGTTGCCCGAGCCGGGTTCCACGAAACTCTGAAGTTGATATCGGCCAGCATGTAGGTAAGTAATCGGTTTTTATAGATTCTGAATTCTCATGTAAACCCAGTAGCCCCAAGCCTTAAATTGATTTGGAACAACCGAATTAAGGATCTCCATGCTGTTTTACTACTAACACAGGCTTCAAAGCAATAGACCGAGCGACTGGCCAAGAAGCTAGAAGATAGCCGCACAGAAGTGCGATATGTGAAGGCCGAACTGGAGCAAGTGAAGAGCTTCACCCGGGAAGCCCATGGTGAGTGTACCTTACTGCTAATCTTAATATATTCCCATGTCTGACGCAAGGATGCCATGTAGCAGCTAAATCAATAGGGCATATGCAAAAGAAGTTGGAGGCATATCGAGACTCTTTGCGGTACGCCGAGTCCCAGCATGAGGCTGGTTGTCTTGTTGTGCAAAAGCAGGCTGAAGAAATTAAGATTTTGAAAACTCAATAAGCCCAATCCCGACAAGAAAACCAGAAACTTCAGAAGGGCATGTTTTGTAAGTGTGATTCTATCATCAATAAGTTTTTATTTGAAGGAAGTAAAGTATGTATTCACCTCATGTACATGCCTCCTGTCCAGGCTTCCTGAAGAGGAGATCGGATCATACCAGGGGAACCTGCTGAAAGAGCTGACCACTCTCCATGGGCATGCACAAAAAGCAATGAAGAGTAGGGTGCAGCACTATGGCCTGCCGAACAGCCTCCCAAAGGGCTATCCAAACTCATCGATCATTTCAAGGGAGCTCTGAGTAAGTTCGAGCTATGGAAGATTTCGGCTCGCCGAGAGGGAGCACGGGAGGCATGGGCCATGATCAAGACCCGTTACACCAGACATAATCCTGAGCATATGGCGCAGTTTGGTCCCGTGGGATCGGATGGACAAGAAGTGTCACTCCACCTAGTGTATGATCAGGTGATGCCTGCCGCCCGTCTTTCACAAGAGTACGACTCCCTAGACACTATAATCGATAATCTCGATCCTTCGCCAAATGTGTAATTATGTACATTTTTGTATAAACAATCTGTGTTGTAAACTTTGTCTTAACCGGCCATCTTCTTCTCCATCCCATGCGAAGATTTGTGGAGTGTTCCTCATGATTCTTTACTCCAAAAGAGCGACTTGTGTTCGGGGAACCAGGCAATCCTGCCATGTGGTGCGAATAGACAGAAAGCATACAGAGATATATGTTATATTACCTCTTAGCATAAGAAACATCTTCCAAGGAAAATAGCACCTCTATAGATACCTTTCATCGGGCCTCTACAAAAATTGTAGATAGAAGTCCGCATACTTTAAGTATGCGACTAAGGGTATTTTAGGGAGAAAGAGACCCAGACAATAGTGACAATGACCAAAGCCGTATTAGGTGTTTCCGTCGCAGTCGACCAATTGTCTACATAAGATAGCTAGCTTTTGGCTTCACCATCTGAGGTATATCTCCGGATGACCTGGTCGTAACAATCGCAAATGGTGCTCCCTTTACCCTCTAGCCGAACTATCGGTAACATAGAGGGTAACCACAGGAGCAAGGCAACCCAGCTTGGCAAAGTCTTAGTTCGAATTGATGCATATGATGGCTTGAGTGTGAAAAAGGGAACATGTGTAAACGATAAGTGTGAGTAAATACTTATAATATAAAAACTTTGGCTTCAAAAAGAAACCCCAGGTGTTGTGTTCGTATTTAACACTTTATGGTTATGCCGATAACCTTAGTACAAGATCGGTTTAACCGAACATAGGGAAAAAATAAATCAATCCTATAAAATAGCAAAGTGGGAGGGGAAGAAAAAGGAAAAATAAACAAGATGAAAAAGTAAAATGTTGGAGAATTTGATGACACCGGTTTATCCGTAGAAGCGCCGAAGACGAGTTGCGTTCCATGGGTTTGGTTCAAGGAGATTGTCCGACAGGTTCCGAAGATGATAGGCTCCTCCCGTGAGTACTTCATTGATGATGAAGGGGCCCTCCCATTTGGGGTTGAGTTTATGCTTCTTATTCTCTTGAAGCCGTAGGACGAGTTCGCCTATGTTGTATGCTTTTGCCTTGACCTCCCTACTCTGGTAACATCATTCTTGCTGCTGGTTAAAAGTAGACGAAGCCCGAGCTATGTCGCGCTCCCCCTCTAAGGCATCTAGGTCGTCCTACCGATCCAACTTGGCCTCCTTTTCCTCGTACATGTGCACTCTTGGTGTGTCATGAAAATGTTGCAGGGGAGGGCTGCCTCTGCCCCATAGACCATGAAGAACGGTGTGTAGCCCGTTGATCTTTTCGGGGTAGTGGGGAGTCCCCATAAAACGGAGTTGAGTTCCTCCACCCAATGACAGTCGGACTCATGAAGAGATCAGACCAAACATGGCTTGATGTTGCTCATGATGAGGCCGTTTGCTCGTTTGACTTGTTCGTTGGTCCGTGGATGATAGACTGACGTGTGATCGAGTTTTATACCCATATTTGTGCACTAGTCCTTGACCTCTTGGGCTGTGAAGTTGGATCCAGTATTCGTTACTATGCTGTGCGGGACACCGTATCGATGTACCACGCCGGATATAAAGTCAATAACTGGTCCAGACTTGGCCGATTTCACGGGCTTTGCCTCTATCCACTTGGTGAATTTGTCAACCATGACCAGTAGGTATTTATTTTTCTTGGTACCCCCTTTAAGGGGTCCGACCATGTCGAGCCCCCAGACCGCAAAAGGCCAGGTGATTGGAATAGTCCGAAGAGTTGTTGGGGGCATGTGACTTTGATTTGCAAAGAGTTGACACTCCATGCAATGTTTGAGAAGCGACTGGGCGTCCGTCCGAACTGTGGGCCAGAAGAAACCAAATCGGAAGGCCTTGCTAACTAAGGCTCTTGCCGTGGCATGATGGCCGCCCATGCCTGCGTGAACTTTGGCGAGGAGCTCCCGTCCTTCTTCCTCGGATATACACCGCTGTAATATTCCGGCTGTGCTTTTCTTGTATAACTCGCCCTCGTGTACTTTGTAGGCCTTGGATCTCTGGACTATGCGTCGTGCCTCTGTCTGATCACCGGGGACTTCCTTGCGAAGAAGTTAGGAAAGGAAGGGTTCTATCCATGGCGCTATTACTGCCATTACCTCATGACCCGAAGGCGTTGCACTCATTATGGAGCCGCCGATGATGTGATTGTCTGGTTCGTTTAAAGGGGGAACAACCTCGTATGCCGTATTCGGAGTAGCGCCCTTGTCCTTGTTGTGCCATACTATGGATGGTTTGAAGAGCCGTTCCAGAAAGGTGTTTCTCGAGATAGGGTCATGCTCGGCTCCCACATGGCCAGTATGTCAGCGGGTTGGTTGTTGTCGCGAGCAACGTGGTGAAATTCGAACCCCTCAAACCGAGCAGATATCTTTAGGACGACATTTCTATATGTTGCCATCTTCGGATTTTTGGAATCAAATTCGCCATTAATTTGGGAGATGGCCAAGTTCGAGTCTTCCCGTACCTCATCGTATGCCCATTGATACTACCATCCGAAGACCATGAAAGAGAGCTTCGTATTCGGCTGTATTGTTGGTGTCAGCATACATGATTTTCAACACGTATCGCACGTTGTCGCCTGTGGGGGATGTGACGATAATTCCAGCCTCTAGTCCGGCCAATGTTTTGGATCCATCGAAGTACATTGTCCAATGGGAGTATGCATTGTATTCCTTGGGGATCTCAGCCTCTGTCCATTCAGCCAAGAAATCTGCTAATACCTGAGATTTTATGACATGGCGTGGCTTATAGGTTATTTCAAAGGGAAGGAGCTCTCTGGCCCACTTGGCTATGCTGCTAGTGGTGTCCCTATTGTTGATTATATCATTCAGGGGGACTTCGGATGCCACTATTACCGCACACTGTTGGAAGTAGGGTCTGAGTTTGCTTGATGCAATAGACATTGTGTAGGCTATCTTTTGGTAGTGCGGATATCTCGACTTGCACTCCGCTAGCACTTCTTCTAGCGTAGCCGCTGCTTCATCGGTCCACTCGAATTTGTTGCCTCGTTTTAGCAGCTTATAGAGCGGTAAAGATTTCTCTCTGAGGCGGCAGATAAAGCGGCTTAATGCCGCTACACACCCAGCTAACCTTTGGACATGATTTAGTTCTATAGGAATCGCAAGTTCCGATGGGGCGTGGATCTTAGCTGGACTCGCCTCTATTCCTCTATGGGAGACGATGAATCCAAGCAACTTACCAGAAGGAACTCCGAATACACATTTTTACGGATTGAGTCGTGTGTCATACTCGTGTAGACTGGCAAAGGTTTTTCGTAGGTCATCGATCAACTGGCTAACGTGTTTGGTTTTGATTACCACATCGTCCACGTATGCCTCGACTGTCTTACCGACCTCTGTCGCTAGACACATCTGGATCATGCGTTCGTATGTGGCCCTGCCGTTTTTTAGCCCGAAAGACATCGTGTTGAAGCAGAATGGCCTGTAGGTGGTGATGAATGCAGTTGCCACTTGATCAGATTCCTTCATTTTAATCTGATGGTATCCAGAGTAAGCGTCGAGGAAACACAACGAATCGTGTCCAGCTGTGGCATCAATGATCTGGTCTATGCATGGTTAGGGGAAAGGGTCTTTAGGGTAGGCTTTGTTGAGGTCTTTGAAATTGATGCATAGCCGCCATGACTTGTCTTCCTTTGGTACCATCAGTAGGTTTGCCAACCATTCGGAGTGCTTGATTTCCCGAATGAAACCTACCTCTAGCAGTTTAGTCGATTCTTCACCCATAGCTTGTCATTTGGGTTCGGAGAAGCAATGCAGAGTCTGCTTAACGGGCTTGAAGCCTGCGATAATGTTCAGATTGTGTTCGGCAAGCCATCACGGGATTTCAGAGATATCAGAAGGATGTCAGGAAAAAAATTCCCAATTTTCTTGAAGAAAATTCAGCAGTGCCTCATCCACAAGGGGATTGAGCTGGGCTCCGATGGACACTGTCTTGTTGGGGTCCGTCGGATGTACTTGAAAGTTGAAGATTTCCTCTGCGGGTTTGAAGGACGTGGACTTGGGCCTTTTCCTAAGGATCATGTCATCCTTGTTAATTGTTGACTGTAACGTGGTCAGTTCTTCAGTAGCGAAAGTCTCGGCTAATGCCTTGAGGACGGGTGCTGCCGTTTTGTTTTCGGCTCGAAGGGCAATGTTCGGATCACTAGAGATAGTGATCACTCCATTTGGTCCTGGCATTTTAAGTTTCGTGTACCCGCAATGGGGTATTGCCTAGAACTTTGTGAAGGGATCATGTCCCAATAGGGAGAGATAGCCGCTTGGGAAGGGCACAATGTGGAAGAGAAGTTCTTCGAATTGGGTAGTTTTCACGCGTGCCAAACACTACGTCCAGGACGATACGTCCGGAACAGCATGCCTCCTTCCCTGGAATGATTCCTCGGAAAGTTATATTGCTATTGTGTATGCGAGATCGGTCAAACTGCATTTTTTCAAGGCGCCTTCATATATTAGGTTTAAACCACTACCATCGTCCATTAGCACCTTATGTAGCCTGTATACATCGATAATGGGATTCAAGACTATTGCGGACGGTGAGTGACCGGGAAGAATGGTCGGCTAGTGAGTGTCTCCGAAGGTAATCAGTATGTCTACCCATGAACTAGTTGTTGCCACATGGTAGACCTGTTCGAGCTCGCTAAGAGCCCTTTTTCTCCTGTTCCTTGAGGGGAAAGCTTCATAGACCATCAGGACTTAGGAATTGTATTCGGACAACGATGAGGAGCGCCCATTCGTCGCAGGTGTTTCAAGGATAGCTTTGCCGCTTTCTGCCAGTTGTCAGACGACCCAACAAGCTCTAAGGCTGTGAGTCAGGCTTGTGTTTAACAACACGGAATGTATAGGGCAAGGTTCATCCAGTAGCCCATCAAGGACAGTGCCGACCCCTGGAGGAGGCATGTTTCTTTTTTTCGGCGGGTTCGTATCTTGCTGGCCGCTTTGGAGGTACCCTCTTTTTCCGATCTCCACTAGAGTGATTGGGGAATGTAGGTTCCTAAAACAACCGTTCAGATTGCCAAGCACTTTCCATGGCATAGTATTTTTGTACCAAATCAGATAACTCCGAAAAGTCACGAATGTGTCTGCGGGCCAGGGCAATTGCGAATGAAAATTGCCATTATCTGTTTTTCACTAAGACCTTTTTCTCTGCTTCTAGCGAGTAGGAGTGTGGCCCAAAAGTGATGG
The DNA here is from genome assembly GCA_022496015.1 of Hordeum marinum. Classification (NCBI taxonomy): domain Eukaryota; kingdom Viridiplantae; phylum Streptophyta; class Magnoliopsida; order Poales; family Poaceae; genus Hordeum; species Hordeum marinum. The sequence continues at coordinate 130,118,139 of CM039676.1, read as the reverse complement.
ACTGAGTCCCCCTATAGTTGCTTAATATCCTGAAAGTCATAGCAGGATGATCATCTTGGGTGGTGGGTGGGGAAAAATTCGATCCCACGTCAGATTGAGTGTTCGAAATTACAGATTCTGAATTGTGTGAAAGATCCTGGACCGATGATGATCCGACTCTATGGTGGTTTCTGGTATCTGATTCGCTGATGAAGTCTCGGTGATCAGAGACCGGGGTGTAGACTGTTTTCAGTTCCGGCTGTCGGGACGAATCCTCGGCCGGGCACTCGATGGTAGTGACAAGGTGGGTGACAGGAGGGACATGAATCTCGCTGTCATCAGGCCTGATCCAGAGCCGGTCATAGACCGAAACCTGGTCATCCGATACGCGCATGGCCTTGATCCGATCGAACAACTCATTTAAAAATGTGGTGATGGTAAGGTGCGTTTCGTTGAGGCAACTAAATTCAATGATCGGCGTGACGGTTTCGGAGCCGTGCCAATGCAGATCTGTGTTTTGTTTAGCCGTGGGGCTTGATGTCTTCGGCATCGAGGCATTCGAACTTACATGCTTCTCCTCAAGGGGCGAGGGTTCCATTAGAACAAGTATTCCTCGTGAATTAGCAATGAACTCTAAGGTTACAAAGTTAATCCTCTGATCGGGGGAAAAGTTTCCGATCTGGCCATGGTGGCTGATCAGGTTGTCGTGTGACAAGATGTCGCCGCCTGCGCGATTCTGGTCGGGGGTGAGAATCTCACGGATGTAGATCTCGTTGCTCGTGACGAGGTGAGCCTTCGATTCCTAAGGCGCTCATAGAGGAACTCTCAATTAAAGCACCAACGTCGGTGTCAAAACCGACGGATCTCGGGTAGGGGGTCCCGAACTGTGAGACTAGAACCAATGGTAACAAGAGATGAAGGGGACGAGATTTACCCAGGTTTGGGCCCTCCTATGAAAGTAATACCCTACGTCCTGCTTGGATGTATTGATGATATGGGGGGTTACAGAGTTGATTTACCTCGAGATCGAATAGCTAACCCTACATGGGTTGTTCTATATCTACACCCTAAAACCCTCTCGCTTATATAGAAGCCGACGGTACCTAGGGTTTACACATGGTCGGTTACATGTCGAAGAGATAAACATGCATTCCCTAATCGGTGACTTGGAGCATACATCATAACTTCTCAAGGCTTCCATCCTGGCGACGGTGACCCTGATCACCCAATGTCCAACTTGTGGCCTATAAAGTCTGGCCCATAAGCAATAGGTTGGCTACCCGAGGACCCCTTAATCCAGGACTCCCTCACCCATGCTGCCACTTTAGAAAGTGCCAATCCTCCGCCAACAAGTGCTGGATTTCATCGCCAATGAACTTGAACTTCGTTAATTTTTGCTCAAATCTGGTTCCAAGGATTAGGGTTATATCAGATGCAAGATTCGGTAATCCATGACACGCTTGTCAATCATGCGTCATGGCCACTTGGTGCAAATCAGCATGGTGAAGTATTTTTTGTTAGGTTCATTAAGCATGATCATGCAGAGGGTTTCAGAGCTATTCTAGGCCACCAGACATTGGTGTGCCTCTGGATTACCGCAACACGCGGAATCTAGTAGGAGTGGTTGGTACTTTTGGTCGGTTTCATTACTCGAACGAAGCGATGATAGACTGGTCAGATCTCTTGTTTATGCATCCTTCCCATACAATCAACTAGTCCCTAGAGATGTTGTCTTTAGATAATTTGCAAATATAGTGGGTGTTCTGGATTCCTGGACTATAGCATGCTACATCATCACTACAATATTTACTAAGGAACTCCCTGTTGATGAAGATATGATGCCTTTGGATGGAAACCCGCACCCCATGCCTGGTGAGTTGCAGCCTGTTGAGAATTTTTGGGCCTTACCACCCTACCTAGCTCTAGGATGGAATGATGATCCACTTCCACCGCCTGATAATGTGCATGAGCAACTTGATGTCGAGTAAGGTTGGGGCCAGCAGTGTGAGGATCGTAATGACCAGCCGATTGCTCCCAAAGTCCCTCTAGTGCAAGATAAAAAAATCATGGTTTAAAACCCTTCTTTGGGTTCAGATATCTACTTAGAGCATGAGCATGCAATGATCTGTCAAAGTACACTGCCTCAGCATCAAGTAGTTGTCCCACATGTTCAAGTCATTGTTGGGACACATGAGTATCTTGTTGGGCCCCTGGAAGAACATCATGCCCAAACACTTATGCCCTTAGTAGGAACACTTGTGACATTTTGATACGGGGAAAGCCCATGTGTGTCGATCTTTCACAAATTGGAGGGGGGAAACCGTAAGAACACGAAGAACACGAGGGGGAAATCACACATCCACTAGACTCACCACACACAAGATCCACAAAGGTACATGAAACACAAAGGGAAATAGGATACATGGTAGAGTTCATCCCAAATCCCATGGGGAGATGGGGCCTTGAATCCACTAGGTATCTTCCCTCTTGAGGGGCCTTGGCATCACTTGGATGTACTCCCAAAGGAGGACAAACTCCTCAAGAGAATCAAGTAATGGAGCTACGCTCACAGGTGCAAAACAATATATAACCCTAGATGGAGGAGGGAGGAGAGTATATATAGGTCCAAAGCATTAAGGGTTAAGGAGGGGCGAAATTGGGATACATGGGCCAAGCCCAACCGGTGCCCTCAGGCAGCCCCGTGGGAACGAGGTAAGTGGAGCCTATGCATACGGGGTCTCCACATAGGTGTCCACTTAATTAGCCCATGTGCACGGGCGTGTCCCGTGGCCATGGGGTCCCATGGGCACGGGGTCTCCTGGGCCCGTGCGCATGGAGCGCCTAGGAAGCTTCGGCTACACTCATGCAGACGGGGTCTTGGGAGGCCGTGCGCACGGGGTCGCCTGGGACTCTTCTTCCTCTGGCTTCTGGACTCCGTCTTCTTTCATCTCTTCGTCCAAGCGTCCCTTGCGGATGGTGTAGATGTACGTAGGTGCTCACACTCATCCTTGTCCTTTGTGAAGCTCCGGCAATACCTATGGATGCACCCGAGAGGAGTGTCAAGTAGTATACCATCCTCAAGGTGGTCAAATGAGAAAGTGTAAAGGAGATGATTAACCTTTATGTATGTGTAGTAGATGTGCCACGTGTCACTTGGCAAAGGGACTCTTGCCATGGTGATGTCCATAGAATGCTCCGCATCATCCCCTCCCCCTTGGGAAAGATTTGTCCTCGGATCAAAATCCAAATCACCATGGGAAGGGGATGGCGTCATCATGTAGAAGTGGATGATCACCAAGCACTCATCATCGTCAAGATCTAAAGGGGCACTCTCCAATGTCTCACCATCTTGGAATTCCTTCAAAAGGAGAAAATATGACAAACACTTGTAAAAACAAATGTGGTTAGCGTTAGTGCCAGTCCAAGCATTCATGTGGTGAATCACCGCACAAGTGTCGTCATCATGCATAAAATATTGCGTGACAAGGGATTGTTTCATGGCATGTAAGCATAGAAATTGAGCGCAAGCAATATCATCATTCAGAAAAGTATGGAAAGGTGAGGTTGGGATGCAAATATGTGTGACATTATAACAAGCATCTACGTCATGGCGATAGCAAGTATGCAAAAATAAATCAATGAAATGCCTATGCTAGGCATAGGAATCATTCACAACACCAAATAGAATGAAGGGTTTAAACACAAGGTGCAACCCAAAGTGCAAGATAATCCAATCATAATGTGCACATGGTGTAGTGAATATAGTGAGGCACACAACACAATAGAAAGAGCAAGTGTTCAACCTGTGTGATGTAATCAAGTCAAGCATGTAGCAAGCAATGTAAAGTGGCAAATGTGAAGAATAGATGTTGCAACAAGCATATTATAATAGCAAACAATCCACAAGTTGGGTGCATCACACAAGGTATATATGTCATGAGGCATGGATAGATGGAAATCTAGAATGGTATCAATATCTCTAACATGTGTGCAAGTAAGTGGTCCAAGATGTCCAATATGTGTCATGATACAAGCAACACTAGTATTAAGATGTACAATATCCATGCTCAAGAAGGATATCACCTTGAAAGTGTGACCGTGTGCATCCGTCACAATGCCGATGCACAAGCAAGTGTGATGTAGAGACTCGTCGGTGTAGCAAGGCTTGCTCTCAAGAGCTTGAATCGTCAACTCACGTGAAGTGGAAGTTGACATGTAGTTAAAGTATCCAACACATACACACAACAAAGAAAAGGATGTATGTGCATTGTAGATAAACACATCATGCATCATGATGGTGCTCCTCTCTTGCACATTACCCTTAGGAACAAAAGTGCATGAACAATATGATGCAACAATTCCAATATTCATGGCACTAGGCATATGGTGCAAACATGGAACAAAGGCGTGCTTCACATGAAATATGTCAAAAGCTCCAATAATATGTGAGAAAGCTATGGGGGAATCTCAATAGCAAGATTAATAGCAATGTTGCAATCAATACATGGAAAATCATATAGAAATAAAGAGGCAACACATGGAGATATATGACAATATACAATATCAATCATGTGTAAAGCATGGCAATGGTTGTCATCAACCGCATAAAAGGAGCACATCAGTGATGAAACATAAGCAAGCATAGTGATCATGGCATGCAAACTAGTAGTGCGAACATGCAACGTACTAGAGGAAATCATGGCAATCATGTTATGCAAGCAAATAATGGGCATATATAATGCACATGACATATCACAAGCATGAACAGAAAGCAAGATCAACATGTCATCATAGAAACTAGGATCTCCACCAACCATGCAAATACAATTAGTAGTAGTTGAATTGTGAATCATGGGTAAATGCAAGCAAGGGTAACAATAGCATGGAAAAAGCATAGGAATGAGCATATCATGCAAATGGAATACGAAAAGATGGACATAAGACAACAAGTGGTATATAGCCCATAGTCGTGTGAGCACCAATTAGAAGAGGTGCGCGTAGTCCTTGCGCAAGGGGAATGGTTGGAGACACATTCCGGTGTATTCCAAAGCATCGGTTCTCTCAAGAGCTCTTTTTGTCAACTCAATGGGATTGTGAGGTTGACGATAATCATGAGTACCTAAACACGACAAAGGCAAAGGGAAAACTGTGTGTGCGTGGTATATGTATACATCATCCGTTAGGATGTGCATGTTCTTGTGTTCGTTAGCATAAAATGTTCAATGCTCAAATAAATGATATGCATGATATAGGAACATGTCATCCATCATGAAAGTTTTGTTATTATGTATAGCACAATGGAGACTAAAACATGTAGTTCATCATGTGAATTATCGGGAGCATTGTTATTCATGATATGCGAACGCTGCACACAAGTATTGGGATCACGCAATGGATGGGATGGAAAAAAATCTCCTAATATGTATGAGCAAACTATGGGGGTCTCCTCATTTGCAATAGCAGAAACATCATATGGAGAATATGGACAACATCCAAAACAATGCATATTCGAAGCTAGGTGGTCATGGCAAGTCATATGAGAATTATTTCGCAAATGATGCAAAGGAAGCATGGCGATATGATCACAAGAAAAACAAATGCCAATAACCATGGGTTTGTCATCTATGCCATATGAGCAAATGGTATTTACTTTTATGGTGTATGCATAGTCACTATGATGTGATTGCAAAGATGCAATATGGGAAATTTCACGCATAGCATAGGACAAGTCAAGCGGATTGTCAAACATGATGTGACCAATAGAGTTTTCACATGATATACTATGGATTATCGCATCACAAATAGGTAAGACAACATGCTCATCATCATATTCATCATAAATAGGGGGCACATGTAAGCATGAATTAGACAAACATGTGAAGTATCGATAAGGTCATCAACATCATGCAAGGAATCAATGTCAAGATAGTTCACTAGTGGGACAAGAGCATCACCTTCACCTATTCTACCTTTCTCATTCCACTCGTTTGGAGTAGGTGAGGTGGGAGAAACCAACTTGTGGTCCTCGTCATCGTGATGGGACCATGTGGGGGTGCATGATCATCCACCATGGCCATCGTCATTCCCATTGGAGGGATGGAATCGTTGACGTCGGCTCGTCATCATGCATGAGACCTTATACCAAAGGATAATGCACAACAAGAGTAGAGGTTAAGTTGTTAGAAATCATGGTGGCCTCACGTGCCATCTCAACTACCTCACTCACTAAGTGGTGTGGTTCAGTCACTCCCTCTAGGTAGTTGCACTCATACTCACATATGGTGCAGTCCCTCGTCTCACTCAAGTGGTGGGGGTTGTGGCTCTCCTCACATGGAAATGGTTGCAACTCATCATATATGGGGCTAATGGTGAAGTCACTCTCACTCTTAATATGGTGGCAAAAGTCTCTCAACTCATCACCAAACATTGCCGTGGTCGAAGGGGAAATCCCATGCTCAACCAACTCGTCACTGTCGTCGTGGATCAAGGCCAAAGATGGCACATCATCACTCTTCTCCATGACCGAAGGGATAATCCCACGCTCGGCCATCTTCCTTGGGATGCTTCCGAAGATGGAAGGGTCATCCATGCATGTTGGCAATCACCTTGATCTTAGCCTCGAAGCTTGTCCTTGGTGGTGATCTTGGTCTTCGCGCACTTGTTTCTTTGAAGATGTGCGACTTGAGCGTCTATGACGCGATAATGACAAAGGGAAGAAGACTTGTAGTTGGCCACCATGTGTCGGAGTTGATCCATGTGTGCGACCACCATGTCTCTTTTCCAAGCTTTGGAGTGCCGTATGTCGATGGCAAGTCGCTCGAATTTTTTGTTGATGTGGTTGCTCATGTCGATGTAGTCGTCGACGATCGAAGATGTCGTGCTTTGCCTAGCCATCACAAGACTCGAGCAAAGGTGAGTGGGAAATGAGATAAACAATGCCAAGATACCATTCCCAAAGTTGAGGATGTATCCCGTTTCACTCAATGTGAATTGAGAGAATAGTGGAATTGGTACCGGACTTGTTCACTCACACCTACATCATAAAGCTTATCGAGTGGCTCGGTTAGGACAAGTGATAGAAATTCATTAAAATTGAAGTCCAAGATATTGTAAATGTTGAAATAATCCAAGGGACTAAAAATTCAAAGCAAGAGATCACAAATATATAGAGGAGGGAAATAGAGAAACACACGTGGTGGGATAATGGGGCTTGTGCAACTATAGAGATGAGCAATACAAAATTTCCTAACGGAGACTAAGCTCGCGTTGCAAAAACACAAGGAGAGACACTAGCTTGATTGCACGTTTGGGCACGATTCACCACTTGGCACCAAACCTATTCATGCAAGCATACGTTTCCTATTCCAAGTATCCTCATGCACAAGTATCTCTTTTCATGCTCATCTCTTTGCTTATAAGCTTATGATCTTTCTTTTCTTGCTTAAAAGCTTCTTTTTTATTTTTTTCTCCGATTCCTTTACACTATTCTTATTGCGCGTCAACCAACTATATGACATAAATATCACAAGATATGCACAGGATCAAGCAATTGCACTATATGATATTTACAATGATGCAACAATATGATATCGTATCACTAAGGTTCACAAGTTTTCGCGAAGCCTAGCAAAACTCGGATAATTAGTCTCAATAGGTATGAAGGTAATTGCAAAGATTGTGGGGATAACAAGATGCAATGGAAAGGAAGGTAAATTGTATGATAGAATGTATACCTTAGTCACACTTAACCTTTCATGAAGTCGGGGTGAACCGGCCTTGCTTCCGGTTGAAGATGGTCTAAAAGGATGGATGGTCGTCGTCGATGTCGAACGTCGATGGTCGATGTAGATGATGGACCGATACAAGTCATTGGTGGTTCATGAAGAAGTAACCATTCCTAGGTAGCGGAAACACCTTAGGAGACTCAAATCACAACTCAAGCAACCACAAATGCAAAGGGAACCTAAATGGGTTAGGTTGCGGATATTTTGGGTGGTGGTGCGGAAGTTATGGTGGAAGGCCTATGCATAAATGCCAAAATGTGACTAATTTTAAGACGTCAAATTATGCTAAAACCAATATGAGCATCTTGCTCACGTCGATAGCTACAAAATGAGCCAAAGAACACTCAAATCGGATTTTGGGAGCAAAAGTTACGGCTGAAATGCTGAAGTGGATCATGCTGGTCTGGGGGGCATGTACACGGGATCTAGGCCCATATACATGGGGAACCTGTTGGAAATATGCCCTAGAGGCAATAAATAAAGTGTTTATTATTGTATTTCCTTGTTCATGATAATCGTTTATTATCCATGCTATAATTGTATTAATTGGAAGCACGGATACATGTGTGGATACATAGACAAACACAATGTCCCTAGTATGCCTCTAGTGAACTAGCTCATTGATTGAAAGATGTTTAAGGTTTCCTAGCCATGGACATGATATGTCATTTGATAACGGGATCACATCATTAGGAGAATGATGTGATGGACAAGACCCAAAATACAAAAGTAACTTATGATCATGTTAGTTTATTGCTACTGTTTTCTGCATGTCAAGTATATGTTCCTATGACCATGAGATCATGCAACTCACAGATATCGGAGGAGTACCTTGTGTGTATCAAACGTCACAACATAACTGGGTGACTATAAAGGTGCTCTACAGGTGTCTCCGAGGGTGTCTGTTGAGTTGGCATGGATCAAGACTGGGATTTGTTACTCCGTGTGATGGACAGATATCTCAGGGCCCACTCGGTAATACAACATCACAATAAGCCTTGCAAGCAACATGACTAAGTGTTAGTAACGGGATCTTGTATTATGGAACGAATAAAGAGACTTGCTAGTAACGAGGTTGAACTAGGTATGGAGATACCGACGATCGAATCTCGGGCAAGTAACATACCGAAGAACAAAGGGAACATTATACGGGATTAACTGAATCCTTGACATAGAGGTTCGACTGATAAAGATCTTCGTAGAATATGTAAGAACCAATGTGGACATCCAGTTCCCGCCATTGGTTATTGACCGTAGAGGTGTGTCGGTCATGTCTACATAGTTCTCGAACCCTGCGGGTCTGCACACTTAAGGTTTGGTGATGTTTCAGTAGTATAGAGTTATGTATGGTGGTGACCGAAGTTTGTTTGGAATCCCGGATGAGATCTTGGACGTCACGAGGAGCTCCGGAATGGTCCGGAGGTAAAGATTCATATATAGGAAGTCCTGTTTTGGTCGCCGGAAAAGTTCCGGGCTTATCGGTAGTGTACCGGGAGTGCCGGTAATGTACCGGGAGACCTCCGGGAGTGGTATTTCGACCCAAGAGGCTTCATGGGCTGTGGGAGAGTGAATATCAGCCCTTAGTGGGCTGGTGGAAACTCCCACATAAGGCCCATGTGGCTAGAGAAGAAAACCCAAAGGGAAAAAGGTGGAAAAAGGGAAAAAGGAAAAAAAGGGATGAATCCTAATCCTACTAGGAGTGGAGGAGGTGGACTCCTCCTCTCCTAGTTTGGCCGAAGCCTAGGAGGCTTGGAGGCCAAGATGCCTCGTCTCCTCCTCTCCTCCTATATATACTGGTGGTATTGATGGTTTTTGCACTAGATTTTCAGCCACGTGCTACCCGTTCCTCGAGTGCATAGTTTCTCCTCTAGATCGGTTTTCTGGAGTGCTTAGGCGAAGCCCTACCGGAATTGCTCCACCACCATCGCCGGAGCGCCGTCAGGCTGCCGGAGAACTCTTCTTCCTCTCCGCTCCTTCTTGCTGGATCAAGACGGTGGAGATCGTCATCAAGCTGCACATGTGCTGAACACGGAGGTACCGTCCGTTCGGTGCTAGATCAGAAGGATCGTGATCAAGTTCGTGAGACGGATCGTGATCAAGTTCGTGGGACAGATCATGATCGGATCGCGGGACAGATCATGATTGGATCGCGGGATAGATCGTGATTGGATCGCGGGACGCACGGCGATTTGGACCATGAAGACGTTCGACTGCACCAACCGTGTTTCTTAACGCTTCCCGCTTAGCGATCTACAAGGTTATGTAGATCCACTCTCCCTCTCTTAGATGCTCATCACCATGGATAGATATTCGTGTGCGTAGGAAATTTTTTGTTTCCCATGCAACGTTCCCCAACAGTGGCATCATGAGCTAGGTCTATGTGTAGATGAGATCTCGAGTAGAACACAAAAGGTTTGTGGGCGTTGATGCTTAGATTGCTTCCTCCCTTGGTCGGATTTTGGTTCAGCGGTATTGTGAGATGAAGTGGCCCGGACCAACATTACTCGTACGCTTACGAGAGACCGGTTCCCTCAACGCAACTTGTTGCCTAGATGGCTTGCGGGTGGCAGTTTCTCTCACTTTAGGTGGATCGGATTCAACAAAGGCGGTCCTTGAGAAGGTTGAAAAGCAAATTATGTATCACCGTTGTGGTTTATGCATAGGTGAGAATCGTTCTTGCTAGAAACCCATAGCAGCCACGTAAAACATGCAACATCAAATAGAGGATGTCTAACTTGTTTTTGCAGGGTATGTTGTGATGTGATATGGCCAATTACATGATGTGATATATGTGATGTATGAGATGATCATGTGATGTATAGAATTTCACGACTTGCATGTCGATGAGTACGACAACCGGTAGGAGCCACAGGGTTGTCTTTAATTATTGTATGACGTGCGTGTCAATCATTAAGCGCTATGTAATGCTTTACTTTATCGCTAAACGGTAGCAATAGTAGTAGAAGCATGCAGGGCGTGACAACCTCGATGGCGACACTTTGATGGAGATCAAGATGATGGAGATCATGGTGTCGTGCCGGTGACGATGAAGATCATGCCGGTGCTTTCAAGATGGAGATATAAAGCACAAGTTCATGGCCATATCATGTCACTTATGAATTGCATGTGATGCTAATCCTTTTATGCACCTTGTTATGCTTAGTATGATGGTAGCATTATAAGGTGATCCCTCACTTAAATTTCAAGATAAAATTGTGTTCTCCCCGAGTGTGCACCGTTGCGAAAGTTCGTCATGTTGAGACACCACTTGATGGTCGGGTGTGATAGACTCTACGTTCACATACAATGGGTGCAAGCCAGTGTTGCACGCGCAGAACACTTGGGTTAAACTTGACGAGCCTAGCATGTAGAGACATGGCCTCGGAACACAAGAGACCGAAAGGTCGAACATGAGTCATATAGTAGATATGATCAACATAATGATGTTCACCATTGAAGCCACCTCAACTCACGTGATGACCGGACTTGAGATGGTGGATTTGGCTCATGTGGCACTCAGATGACCTGAGGGATGTCAATTTGAGTGGGAGCTTTAGTAATTTGATTAACTGAACTCATTATCTTGAACAATAGTCTAAGTGAACTTTGCATATTTATGTTGTAGATCAATGGCTCACGCAGTAGCACCTCTGAATTTTAATGCGTTCCTAGAGAAAGCTAAACTGAAAGATGATGGAAGTAACTTTGTTGACTAGGCCCGTAATCTGAGGATTATCATCACGACTTCCCAAAAATCATATGTCCTTGATGCACCGCTTGGTGACCAACCAGAAGACATGACCTCCGAAGACGTTAAGAACGCTTGGGAGGCACGTACTAGAGATTACTCAATAGTTCAGTGTGCAATATTGTATGGCTTAGAACTGGGACTTCAAAGACGTTTTGAACGTCATGGAGCATATGAGAGGTTCCAGGAGTTGAAGTTTATCTTTCAGAAGAACGCCCGGATCGAGAGGTATGAAACCTCTGATAAGTTCTATGCTTGCAAGATGGAGGAGAACGGGTCTATCAGTGAACATATACTCAGAATGTCTGGGTAATCAACTCGTCTAGCGTAGTTGGGAATTGCCCTTCTGCCAGAGGCGATCACTGACAGAGTTCTTCAATCACTGCCACCTAGTTACAAGAGCTTTGTGATGAACTATAACATGCACGGGATGAACTAGTTAGTCACCGAGCTGTTTGCGATGCTGAAAGTCGCTGAGTCTGAAATCCAGAAAGAACATCAAGTGTTGATGGTCAATAAAACCACTAGTTTCAAGAAAAATGGCAAAGTCAAGGGCAAGGGCAAGAAGGGTAAAACGAAGAAGGATGGCAAAGCAGTTGCTACTCCTGTAAAGAACCCCAAGCATGGACCCAAGCCAGAAACTGAGTGCTTTCATTGCAAAGGAACTGGTCACTGGAAGCAAAACTGCCCCAAGTACCTGGCTGACAAGAAGGCGGCCAACGACAAACAAGGTATATATGATATACATGTTATTGATGTGTACCTTACTAGCTCTCATAGTAGTGCGTGGGTATTTGATACCGGATCGGTTGCTCACATCCGCAACTCAAAGTAGGAACTACGGAATAAATGAAGGATGTCAAAGGACGAAGTGAGGATGCGCATGGGAAATGGTTCCAAGGTTGATGTGATTGCCGTCGGCACGCTCTCTCTTCGATTACCATCGGGATTAGTGATGAACCTGAATAATTGTTATTTAGTGCCTACATTAAGCATGAACATTATATCTGGATCTTGTTTATTGCGAGACGGTTACTCATTTAAATCAAAGAATAAAGGTTGTTCTATTTATATGAGTAATATCTTTTATGGTCATGCACCCAATGTTAGGGGTTTATTCATATTGAATCTTGATAGTGATGACACACATGTTCATAACATTGATGCCAAAAGATGTAGAATTGATAATGATAGTACCACTTTCTTGTGGTACTGCCGTTTAGGTCATATTGGTGTAAAACACAAGAGGAAGCTCCATGCTGATGGACTTTTGGAGTCACTTGATTTTGAATCACTTGACACTTGTGAACCATGCCTCATGGGCACGATGACTAAAATGCCATTCTCTGGAACAATGGAACATGCGAGTGACTTATTGGAAATCATACACACTGATGTGTGCAGTCCAATGAATGTTACAACGCGTGGTGGATATCGTTATTTTCTCACCTTCACTGATGACTTAAGTAGATACAGGTATATTTACTTAATGAAACACAAGTCTAAAACGTTTGAAAAGTTCAAGCAATTTCAGAGTGAAGTTGAGAATCATCGTAACAAGAAGATTAAGTTGCTGCGATCTGATCCAGGAGGTGAATATCTGAGTTATGAGTTTGGCAGTCACTTAGGACAGTGTGGAATTGTTTCACAGTTGACACCGCCCGGAACACGACAGCGTAATGGTGTGTTCGAACGTCGTAATCAAACCTTATTAGATATGGTGCGTTCTATGATGTCTCTTGCTGATTTGCCACTATCGTTTTGGGGTTATGCATTAGAGACAGCTCCATTCACTTTAAATAGGGCACCATCAAAATCTGTTGAGACGATGCCATATGAACTGTGGTTTGGCAAGAAGCCAAAGTTGTCGTTTCTTAAAGTTTGGGGATGTGATGCTTATGTCATAAAGCTTCAGCCTAAAAAGCTGAAACCCAAAGCGGAGAAATGCGTCTTCATAGGATACCCGAAAGAGACAGTCGGGTATACCTTCTATCTCAGATACGAAGGCAAAGTGTTTGTCCCTAAAAACGGAATATTTCTTGAGAAAGAGTTTCTCTCGAAAGAATTGAGTGGGATAAAAATAGAGCTTGATGAGGTTATTGAACCTTTACTTCAACCAGAAAGTAGCACAGTGCAGAAAGATATTTCTGTGGAACCTACGACGGTAGAAGAGGAAGTTAATGATGATGATCATGAAGCTTCAGATCAAGCAGCTATTGAACCTCGTAGGTCGACAAGGCCGCGTACTACCCCTGAGTGGTACGACAACCCTGTCTTGGAGGTCATGTTGTTGGACAACAATGAACCTACGAGCTATGGAGGAGCAGTGATGGGCCTGGATTCCGAGAAATGGTTAGAGGCCATGAAATCCTAGATGGGATCCATGTATGAAAACAAAGTATGGACTTTGGAAGTATTACCTGAAGGGCGAAAGGCCATTTAGAACAAATGGATCTTTAAGAAGAAAACAGACGTGAACGGTAATGTCACCCTCTATAAAGCTCGACTTGTGGCAAAGGGTTTTTCACAAGTTCAAGGAGTTGACTACGATGAGACTTTCTCACCCGTAGTGATGCTTAAGTCTGTCAGAATCATGTTAGCAATAGCTGCCTATTTCGACTATGAAATTTGGCAGATGGATGTAAAAACAGCATTCCTCAATGGTTTCCTTGAGGAAGAGTTGTATATGATGCAACCCGAAGGTTTTGTCGGTCCAGAGAATGCTGACAAAGTTTGCAAACTCCAGCGATCCATTTATGGACTGGTGCAAGCATCTCGGAGTTGGAATAAGCACTTTGATGAGGTGATCAAAGCGTTTGAGTTTATACAAGTTTACGGAGAAGCTTGTATTTACAAGCGTTTCTAGTATTATATGTGGATGACATATTGCTGATTGGAAACAATATAGAAATGCTGGAAAGAGTGAAGGAATATTTGAACAAGAGTTTTTCAATGAAGGACCTAGGAGAAGCTGCTTTCATATTAGGCATAAAGATCTATAGAGATAGATCGAGACGCTTAATAGCACTTTCACAGAGCACATACCTTGATAAAGTTTTGAAGAAGTTCAAAATGGAACAGTCCAAGAAGAGGTTCTTGCCTGTATTACAAGGTGTGAAGTTGAGTAAGACTCAATGCCCAGTAACTGCAGAAGATAGAGAAAAGATGAGTGTCATCCCTATGCTTCAGCCATAGGCTCTATCATGTATGCAATGCTATGCAGAAGACCCGATGTCAGCCTTGCCATAAGTATGGCCAGAAGATTTCAAAGTGATCCTGGAATGGAGGACTGGCAAGTGGTCAAGAATATCCTTAAGTACCTGAAAAGGACTAAGGAAATGTTTCTCGTTTATGGAGGTGATGAAGAGCTCGTCGTAAAGGGTTACGTCGATGCAAGCTTTGACACCGATCCGCACGACTCTAAGTCGCAAACCGGATACGTATTTATTCTTAACAGGGGAGCGGTAAGCTGGTGCAGTTCCAAGCAAAGCGTGGTAGCTGATTCTACGTGCGAAGCGGAATACATCGCAACCTCGGAGGTGGCGAAGGAAGGTGTCTGGATGAAGCAGTTCATGACACATCTTGGAGTAGTGCCCAGTGCACTGAATCCAATGAACCTATTCTATGACAACACTGGTGCCATTTCTCTGGCCAAGGAACCAAGGTTTCACAAGAGGACCAGACACATAAAGCGACACTTCAACTCCATCCGCGATTAAATCTTGGAGAAAGACATAAATATTTGCAAAGTGCACACGGATCTGAATGTTGCAGACCCGTTGACTAAACCTCTTCCAAGGGCTAAACATGATCAACACTAGAACTGCATGGGTGTTCGATTCATTACAATGTAAAACACATAGTGATGTGAACTAGATTATTGACTCTAGTGAAAGTGGGAGACTATTGGAAATATGCCCTAGAGCCAATAAATAAAGTGTTTATTATTGTATTTCCTTGTCCATGATAATCGTTTATTATCCATGCTATAATTGTATTAATTGGAAACATGGATACATGTGTGGATACATAGACAAACACAAGGTCCCTAGTATGCCTCTAGTGAACTAGCTCGTTGATTGAAAGATGGTTAAGGTTTCCTAGCCATGGACATGAGATGCCATTTGATAAAGGGATCACATCATTAGGAGAATGATGTGACGGACAAGACCCAAACTACAAAAGTAGCTTATGATCGTGTCAGTTTATTGCTACTGTTTTCTGCATGTCAAGTATATGTTCCTATGACCATGAGATCATGCAACTCACAGATATCGGAGGAGTACCTTGTGTGTATCAAATGTCGCAACGTAACTGGGTGACTATAAAGGTGCTTTGCAGGTGTCTCCGAGGGTGTCTGTTGAGTTGGCATGGATCAAGACTGGCATTTGTTACTCCGTGTGACGGAGAGGTATCTTAGGGCCCACTCGGTAATACAACATCACAATAAGCCTTGCAAGCAATGTGACTAAGTGTTATTCACGGGATCTTGTATTACGGAATGAGTGAAGAGACTTGACAGTAACGAGGTTGAACTAGGTATGGAGATACCGACGATCAAATCTCGGGCAAGTAACATACCGAAGAACAAAGGGAACATCATACGGGATTAACTGAATCCTTGACATAGAGGTTCGACCGATAATGATCTTCATAGAATATGTAGGAACCAATGTGGAAATGTAGGTCCCTCCATTGGTTATTGACCGTAGAGGTGTCTCGGTCATGTCTACATGGTTCTCGTACCCACAGGGTCTGCACACTTAAGGTTTGGTGACGTTTCGGTAGTATAGAGTTTTGTATGGTGGTGACCGAAGTTTGTTCGGAGTCCTGGATGAGATCCTGGATGTCACGAGGAGCTCCGGAATGGTCCAGAGGTAAAGATTCATATATAGGAAGTCCTGTTTTGGTCACCGGAAAAGTTCCGGGCTTATCGGTAGTGTACCGGGACTGCCGGGAGTGTACCGGGAGACCTTCGGGAGGGGTATTTCGATCCAAGAGGCTTCATGGGCTGTGGGAGAGTGAATATCAGCCCTTAGTGGGCTGGTGGAAACTCCCACACAAGGCCCATGTGGCTAGAGAAGAAAACCCAAAAGGAAAAAATGTGGAAAAAGGCAAAAAGAAAAAAAAGGATGAATCCTAATCCTACTAGGAGTGGAGGAGGTGGACTCCTCCTCTCCTAGTTCGGCCGAAGCCTAGGAGGCTTGGAGGACAAGCTGCCTCCTCTCCTCCTCTCCTCCTATATATACTGGTGGTATTGAGGGTTTTTGCACTAGATTTTCAGCCACGTGCTACCCGTTCCTCCAGTGCATAGTTTCTCCTCTAGATCGGTTTTCTGTAGTGCTTAGGCGAAGCCCTGCCGGAATTGCTCCACACAATCGCCGGAGCGCCGTCAGGCTGCCGGAGAACTCTTCTTCCTCTCCACTCCTTCTTGCTGGATCAAGACAGTGGAGATCATCATTAAGCTGCACGTGTGCTGAACGCGGAGGTGCCGTCCGTTCGGTGCTAGATCGGAAGGATCGTGATCGAGTTCGTGAGACGGATCGTGATCAAGTTCGTGGGACATATCGTGATCGAAATACAGGACGGATCGTGATTAGATCGCGGGACGGATTGTGATTGGATCGCGGGACGCACGGCGATTTGGATCGCGAAGACGTTCGACTACACCAACCGTGTTTCTTAACGCTTCTCGCTTAGCGATCTACAAGGGTATGTAGATCCACTCTCCCTCTCGTAGATGCTTATCACCATGGATAGATCTTCGTGTGCGTAGGAAAATTTTTGTTTCCCCTGCAACGTTCCCCAATAGTACCATGCACACGGGACAAGGTCATGGACACGGGGTAGTCTAGGACTACTCGGGGGGCTGTGCGCACGGGGTGGGCCGAAATGTCGTGATTTCGGCTCAGATTTGAAGGGGAGAAAGAAATATTGGGCTAAGGGGACGCAAAGGGAGATGGATCCACTTGCCAAACACTAGATCCATGGATCAAAATCAACAAAAACTCACAAGAACAATAAATCACATGAAAAAAATTTGGTGGGGATTTTTGTGGGGATTATCGAATTGGGATGAAATCAAACAAAATTAGTCTAGAAACGAGGGGAGGGGGCTCCAAATACATGATCAACGTGGCTCATGATACCATTTCGTATGGGGAAAGCCCGTGCGTGTCGACGTTTCATGAATTGGAGGGGGAAACCTCAAAAACATGAACAACACGAAGAACACGAGGGGGAAATCACAAGAAGAAACACTCAAGAACAAGCCCAATCACACATCCACTAGACTCACCACACACAAGATCCACAAAGGTACATGAACAACAAAGGGAAATAGGATACATTGTAGAGTTCATCCCAAATCCTATAGGGAGATGGGGTCTTGAATCCACCAGGGATCTTCCCTCTTGAGGGGCCTTGGCATCCCTTGGATATACTCCCAAAGGAGGACAAACTCCTCAAGGGAGTCAAGTAATGGAGCTATGCTCACAAGTGCAGAACAATAGCTAACCCTAGATGGAGGAGGAATGAGAGTATATATAGGACCAAGGCACGAAGGAGTAAGGAGGGAAGAAAGGGGATACATGGGCCAAGCCCAACCAGTGCCCTCAGGCAGCCCCGTGTGCACGGGGTAAGTGGATCCCGTGCGCATGGGGTCTCCACATCAGCGTCCACTTAGCCAGTGCGCACGGGTGTGTCCTGTGGGCACGGGGTCTCCTGGCCCCATGTGCATGGAGTGTCCAGGAAGCTTCAGGTACACTCATACGCACAGGGTCTTGGGAGGCCGTGCGCACGGGGTCGCCTAGGACTCTTCTTCCTCCGGCTTCTAGACTCCGTCTTCTTCCATCTCCACTTCCAAGCATCCCTCGCGGACGGTGTAGATGTATGTAGGTGCTCACACTCCTCCTCGTTCTCTGTGAAGCTCCGATAATACCTATGCATGCATCCAAGACGAGTGTCAAGTAGTATACCATCCTCGAGGTGGTCAACTGAGCACGTGTAAAGGAGATGATTCACCTTTATGTATGTGTAGTACATGTGGCACGTGTCACCTGGAAAAGGGACTTGTGCCATGGTGATGTCCATAGGATGCTCCACATCACCTTTTCTAGACCCAACCTACCAACTCCACAGTTGTAAGACAATATGCATATTGGCATGATTAGAGTGGTCATGGAGCTTGTTCTTCCACCTGTCATGTATTGGAGCAAATATTTTATGTCTATAATGCCTTGTGTCTTGACAATGCATGTGCCAAGATCCTTGCAATTCTGTGATCCACCACCTACATTGAAGTGAAGCTGGGCACATGCTTTTGAGGAAATGACTAGCTTTAAGCTTCCTTTTTCTTTGTCACCAACTCCCAGGGTGGGTCGCACTGTCAGGCAGATGGTTAAGCCTCTTTCAAGGAAACTAGTGTTCTCTGGACCACTTCAGGGTTGCTTAATCTCTGACCAACATGTTATTTTCTTTGTAACTCCCAAACCAATCAGGAAGCAAAAAGGTTGCAAGAAGCCTCTCCTGGTTGCACTCTAGAGGATTTCCCAGACATGCACATCACAAGGAATGTGGAAATGCTCAAGGGTTATAAACTTGTTTCTGCAGTCCCACTGAACCAAAACCTCTAAGGCAGCCTAAGGCCAAGAAACTGAAGATTTTTGAGGATCTAGAGGAAGCTGCTGTGACCATAGAGAGCAATCCTGAAGGTCCTAGCAAGAAAGTGCCTCAACCAACACAAATTTCTATTATGATAGCCTTGGGATCCTCTCTGTAGATCCCACCTGAGAAACTGACAGTGGAAAAGCTTATGGCTTCCACTCAAGATGAAGCTCCAAGCACTTTCTCCAATGATAATTCATTTCATCTCTGTTTTAGGGAAGCATGTCCCTTGTCATGTTGTTTTTGTGGCACTATTGGCTACTTTTGTCTATCAGACTTTTTGTTGGATGCTACTTTGTTACTGTTATATCTTCTGCCACTGTTATTATGTTGTCATTTTTTATCTTTCTATGCTCTTTAGTTTCCATCATGAGTACACACCAAACTAGAGATTGGACAGTTCTGTGTTAGAATGTAAGAGGTCTAAACTCCAAAGCGAGGCAGATTGCAGTTAGAGCTAAGATTGAAGAAAGCTAGTGTGCTGTCATTTGTTTGCAAGAAGCTAAATGTGAGTTCATTGACCAAATAACTATCAGAAAACTCTGCCCTAGGCACTTTGATAACTTTGTTTACTCCCCTTCAATTCGAGCATCTAGAGGAATTCTAATTCTATGGAACTCTACACTCTTCAATGACACCTTGATTGAAATACGTAGTTTTGGAATTGTGGTTAGTTTCACACCAACACATAATTCTCAGCAATGAATCCTTGTTAGTGTCTATGGCCCATGCCAAGTACAACTAGGAGATTCTTTTGTCCAATGGTTATATCATTTAAATATACCTTTTAAAGAACATTGTTTGTTGGTTGGGGACTTTAATTTTATTAGATGTCCGGATAACATAAATCAGTCTCGAGGAGACATTAATGACATGTTCCTTTTCAATGGAATGATTTGGCATTTGGGCCTTCTTGAATTACCCCTTATGGGTAGATCTTACACCTAGTCTAACATGCAGCAAAATTCACTTCTTGAAGTTTTTAATTTCCTCTAATTGGATTACTGAATTTCCCAATACAATGGTTTTCCTAATGACAAAAACTGCTTCTGATCATGTCCCTTGTGTTGTTTCTATTGCCACTATCATTCCAAAGCAGGCATCTTAAGGTTTGACAATTATTGCGTGGATCTCCCTGGATTTTATGACTGTGTGCAAAACTCTTTGTCTACTCCAACCAAGAAAACAAATTATGTTGTTGTACTCACTGAAAAACTCAAGAGACTCAGATATGATTTGAAGAAATGGCACACATGTCTGTCAGAAATGAAGCTCTTAATCCAAGCATGTAATGCAGTAATTCTAGCATTTGATAATCTTGAGGAGCTGAGATCTCTTTCTATGCCTAAGTTCAATTCCAGAAAAACTGTGAATGTACGTCTAGAGACTTTATTGCATTTGTAATTTGTGTATTGGAAACAAAGGTGTATTATAAGATGGATTAAGGTTGGAGAGGAAAACTCCAAATATTTCTAGGATATGTCAACTGAAAGGTTCAAGAGAAACACCATTTCTAGTTTGACAAA
The DNA here is from genome assembly GCA_022496015.1 of Hordeum marinum. Classification (NCBI taxonomy): domain Eukaryota; kingdom Viridiplantae; phylum Streptophyta; class Magnoliopsida; order Poales; family Poaceae; genus Hordeum; species Hordeum marinum. The sequence continues at coordinate 130,097,437 of CM039676.1, read as the reverse complement.
TGATGAGGGTGAACATCATCAAATGGCTGGTCTGTTATGGGGCTCTTTCAAAAATAGGATGTTGCCAATGGTATTGACATGCAGTTTAATGTTGTCGGATTTCGGGATCCGCAAAACACAAAGAAGTTTGAACACAAGGCCGTGTGCGAAGATCCCCTGCATACTCGTTGTACCAAGCTCGCTACTCGATGATTTCTATGATGAACTCGCATGATGAGGAGGAAGCAGATGGACACGATGATTTACCCAGGTTCAGGCCACTGCCAAGCATAATTTCCTACTCCTGCTTTAGTGGATTGACTCACGAGGAGGTTGGTGGATGAACTAGTATAGTGGTGGGTTGCCTCGCAAGGGCATTGTGGTGGTCTTGCCTCTCTATTGTCTCTCTGTTTTTGTTGCCCTTCTCTATGGTGCAGCCTAGCTTCTATTTATAATGCCCCAGGTCCTCTTCCCTTATCGCTTTGGCGGGAAGGGATCCCACAATGGCCATATTCGAAGGGGGACAATAGTACATATTTATCCTGAAGAAAGGTGGTCTTCGCCTGCAAAGTAGCTATTGATAATGCAGAGGTGGGCTCGGTGATGACATCCCTCCCTCAGGGCTCGTGGTCGTGGTCTTGTTGCGTCGGAATGGAAACCTTTGGGGGCGCTTTGGGAACCCATGTACGTCCTTGCCCCCTTTGAACCAAAGGGGAAACTGTACCGCCTAGCGCACTGGCTCCCGCCTGTCTCACCTGGCGTCATCCTTGGCTTCCCGAGGCCGGGTGCTGCATAGAGATCTTCACCGCTCTGGAGGAGGCCTAAGGAGGCCCATCCTTGCTGATCTTGATGATGTTTCCCTCGCGATTTCAGGCCCTCACGAGGGCCTTGTCTTGAGCGTGGTCTTGCCAAGCCGCGCCTGCCTGACAAAGTGGGTCATGCCCTGGGCTGCAGGCAGGCAGGCCTGGGTACCCTCATTCCTAGAACACCGACAGATATTCACAATCTCATCCAAAAGGTGTTTGGTTTAGAATCTCTATCAGCACCTTTTTCTGAAGTGGAAATCCAAGCACTTCTGGAAAACCTCCCTGTTGACAAGAACCCTGGCCCTGATGGTTTCACTGGGCTCTTTGTAAAGAGATGCTGGAGCATTATTAGGGAGGATTTTTTGAACTTAATTCATGACTTTTGGGAAGGTAAGATCATGTTGGATAGTATCAATGGGTCTATTTTCATCTTAGTTCCCAAAATAAACTCTCCTGACCAATTTGACTCACAAATAAATGTATGAAATTTCTCGCCAAGCTTCTTGCTAATATACATCAAAAGGTCATCCTCACGTGTATCCATAAGAATCAGTATGGTTTCCTAAAAAAGTAGATCAATACATGATTGTATTGCTTGGACTTTGGAATATTTACGCAAGTCTCATGCTTCCAAGAAACCGATTTTAATTCTTAAATTTGATTTTGCTAAGGCTATTGATACTGTGGAGCTTTAATTAGTTTTATTGATGCTAAAGCTCAAAGGTTTTGATGATATATGGATCTCATGGATTAAAGCATTGATTGCCTCTGGTACTTCATCCATTTTGCTTAATGGGGTTCCTAGGAAATATTTTATGTGTATAAAGGGTGTCACACAGGGAGATCGCCTCCCCCTTGTTGTTTGTTATAGCTGTTGTTCTTCTACAAACTATCACCAATGACATGCTTAGAAGAGGTGTTCTAACCATGCCAATTCACACCAATGATCCAGACTTTAAAATAGTGCAATATGCTGGTGATACACTATTAATCCTACTTATTGAGGATTCTTAGCTTGTTGCTCTAAAGGAAATGTTGCACTGCTTTCCAACCTCTACTAGCCTCAAGTTTAATTTCCATAAATCATGTATTTTACCTATCAATGTCAATCCAGAGGAAAGTATCAGATTAGCCGCTTTATTTGGGTGTCAAGTGTGTTCTCTACCTTTCACCTACTTAGGGCTACCTACAGGCACAAACAGGACCAGAATCCAAGACCTAATACCAGTGGTGGATATATTAGAGAGGAGGTTAACTGCTACATCATGTCTCCCATCCCAAGGCTCTAGGCTACAAGTTGTGCTTTCTAGACTTTCATCCATGCCAAATTACTTCCTATGTAGCTTCAGTCTCCCAGCTGGTATCATCAAGCATCTTGAAAGGATTTTATGGTACTTCTTGTCGAGAGGAAACTCTGATACACCAAACCAATCTTTGGCGGCCTGGTAAATGGTTTGTAAGCCTAAAGTGAATGGAGGAATGGGTAAGGCTGATATCCCATTAGTTTCCCTTATCTGGGTTGCCTATTATGATGGTGTGATGCTTCACACAACAATTCTACGTGGCTCCTTTTGGTGGACAGATATCATGAAACTAAATGGTACTTTCTGAGCCAACTCTCAAGTAACAGTGAACATTTGTGACTCTATTTTGTTCTAGCATGATGCATGGATTTTCCTAGGCTCCTCAAATACAAATTTCCAAGATTATTTTCATTTGTCATTGATGAGAAACTATTTGTCTATGATATTATCTCCAACCCAGCACCAAGTGATATATTTGATCTTCCTCTATCCTCTGAAGCCTTAGGGGAGTGCCATCTTACTTTATATGGTCTATTCTCCATACAAAGGAATGATCAGGATCCAAATATTTGGTATTGGATACGTGGTAAAGGTTCATATTCGGCCGAAATCTATTACAAGATAATGCATGCACATTTACCACTGGATGAACCATGTAAATGGCTTTGGGCTAGCAGATGTACAATGAAGATTAAAGTCTTTGCATGGCTTCTATGTAATGATAGGTTAAACACAAGAGACATGTTTCCAAGGAGACACTGGAGCACTCCACACGATGATAACTATTGCCCAATTTTCCCAACACAAACCTTGGTGGTTAAAGACCATTTATGTTTGACATGTGTTTTTGCAAATAGGGTATGGAACTACCTTCACATTACATGGCAGGTAGGTCTACATCCACAAACATATATTCTAACAGCCAGGAAAAGATCCGGCCACCCATTTTCTTGGATGTGGTCTTTACTGTTGCATGGAATATCTAGACTCTTCGCAATTGAAAGATTTTCACGCATGAGAATGCATCGTTTAGAGCATGCAAGAGGAATTTCATCAATGATATCACTATCCTATCACACAGTTTTAAGGACTTTGTGAAGCCACTACTCTTGACATGGATCAACATATTACCATATGATTTCATGTTGGACTATGCTGGATATTCTCTTTCTTTTCCTTTGTACTCATTTTTTTATTTTTTTACATAGCCATTAGGTAAGTTTTCCTTTACACCTGTATGTACAGAACCTTTTTCTTCTTGTTTTTTTAAGAAAAGACTGTGAGGGTGTTGCCGGACAGTATTCAGTCAAAAAATATTATAGCATGGAACAATAAAAAATTATAGATATGTACGTATCAGGGGTTGATTTGGATCCATATGTTTCATGATATGGTTAAAGTTATATTAATTCTTGTTTTGTAGTTGCGGATGCTTGCGAGAGGGAGTAATCATAAGTGGATTATTTGTTCAAGTAAGAACAACAACCTAGCACCAGTTCACCCACATATCAAATTATCAAAGTAGCGAACACGAATCAACTAAACATGATGATCATGACTAGGAAGAAATTCCCATGTGTCCACGAGAGCGCTTTATATAAGAGAACTTTCAAGCTTGTCCTTTTCTACAAAAAGATTGGGCCACCTTGCTGCACCTTTTTACTATTGCTACTTTCTACTTGTTACAAATTATCTTGCTACAAAACTATCTATCACTGTTTCTTATAGTGCTTACAGAGAATACCTTGCTGAAAACCGCTTGTTATTTCCTTCTACTCCTCATTGGGTTCGACACTCTTACTTATCGAAAGGACTACGATTGATACCATGTACTTGTGGGTCATCAAGACTCTTTTCTGTCACGTTGCTCAGGAGTGCAGCACCCTTGGTAAGTGGAATTTGGTAAGAAAACATTATTTGCTACATGCTGAAATTTACTACTCCTTGTTACTATGGATGATAATGCTTTGAGGGGCTTGTTCGAGGTATGTTAACCTAATACGGAAGTGGAAAAATCCGCTCCGCAACCTAAAGAACCTACTGAAAATATTTACTATGAAATTGCTTTGGGTATGTTAGAGAAGCTAATTGCTACTCCTTATGGAGGAGATGGAACAAAACACCTTGATATGCACTTGATCTATATAGATGAAATTTATTCATTATTTAAGCTTGTAGGTTTATCTGAGGATGGTGTTAAGAAGAAGGTTTTCCCTTTATCTTTGGAGCAAAATGCATTGATTTCTTGTAGGCTATCGGATCATGCCGGTACATGGGAATGGAACCGACTGAAGTTAGAATTCCATCACAAATTTTATCCTATGCATTTGGTTCATCGTGATCTCAATTACATATATAATTTTTGGCCTCGTGAAGGAGAAAGGATCACTCAAGCTTCGGGGAGGCTTAACTCTATGATGCACACAAGCTCCAATCATGATCTCTCAAGGCATATAATCTTAGAGAACTTTTATGCTCGGCTTTCTCATTATACTCAATTGATGCTCGAGACTTATTCTGGTGGTTCCTTTATGAGAAGAACTATTGAATTCAAATGGGTTCTTTTGGAAAGAATTAAACACAACTCTTAAGACTAGAAATTTGACCAAGGTAATGGGCCAGGTATCAATCTTGAGTTTAATTGTTTTAAATCTTTTACGAAAATTGAAGCTTTTCATAAGTTTAGTCCAAAATATGGGCTTGGCTCTGAGATAATATCTACTTTCTGTGAATCATTTGCTACTCATGTTGATTTCCCTAAGGAGAAGTGGTTTAAATTTCACCCCTCTATGGAAGGAACTTGTAAGGAACAAAAAATAGCTAAGGAAGAAATAACCCTTTCTAATATTCATATTGTTGTGCCTACTTCTTACATTGAGAAACCGCCTTTTCTTTTTAGGATCAAGGAACTTGCTAAAGCTACAACTATGGTTAATAGAAGTAATATTAGAATACCTAAATATTCTAAAAAAATAATTTAGAACCTATTATTTCTATGGTTAAGGATCTATTGATTGATAGTATTGATCTGCATGTTATTTACTTCTATGATTAAGTGCCTGTTCGGATGTCCACCGCTCCGCATCTCCACTCCCGGAGTTGGAGGAGCTGCAATTAAAAAAATGCAGTGTGGGGAAAGAGCTACTCCGTTGATTCTCAGATATGACGGAGCTGGAGGCTTGCCGACTAGGTCCTAAGTTGCTAGAATTACAAAACCTGTTAAAATGAACAATATTTGTTAGATTAGAATAAACAAGTGGTTGGCATGCCTGTTGTTTCTGTTAAGATCGCAGATCATTCCTATCATGGTTTATGTGATATAGGAGCTAGTGTTAGTGCTATTCCATTTACTTTATATCAAGAAATTATGCATGACAAAACACTTGTTCAGATTGAAGACATTTATGTTACTATTAAACTTACAAATAGGGATATTATTTCACCACTTGGGATTGTTCGAGACGTTGAAGTCTTGTGTGGAAAAGTCAAGTACCCTACTGACTTTTTAGTACCTAGTTCACTACAAGATAATTTTTGCCATCATATTAGGAAGGCCTTTCTTGAACACTGTTAATGTTGAATTGATCGTGCTAAACTAAAAGTTAGAGTTAACTTTGGTTATGTATCTCATGAGTTTCATTTCCCTATGTTTTGTAGACAACCACCTGAGAAATAATTATCTAGTAAGATGAAATTATTGGTGTTACTTCTATTGCCTTGCCTCCTACTTATGTATTAGAATAGTATTTGATAGATCATGAAAATGGTACACATATGAATGAAATAAATGAAATAGATAACAAACAGCTATTCTTAAACATAATTTGCATGTTGACACCTTAGGGAATCCTTTTCCACCTAAGGGTCATCTTGTGTTTGAATTGAACACATTACCTGATACATTAAAAATATGCTTATCTTGATGAAAAATAGATATAACCTGTTATTATTAGTGCTAACCTTTAAAACCATGAAGAAAATAGATTTATTAAAACTTGAAGGGGCACTGAGCTGCTATTGGATATACTCTCGATGATCTTAAGGGTATCAGCCCTATGCTATGCCAACACAAGATTAATATGGAGCCGGATGCTAAACCTGCCATTGATCATCAACGTTGCCTTAATCCTAAAATAACACATGTGGTAAGAACCAAAATATTGAAGTTTCCATAGGTAGGTATAATCTATCCCATAGTTTATAGTAGAACGATGAGTCATGTTCATTGTGTTCCTAAGAAAGGAGGTATAACCGTTGTTCCTAATGATAAAAATGAACTTAGGACACAAAGATGTAGCTGGTAAAATGATGGTAATTGATTTCCTGAAATTAAGGAAGCTACTAGAAAAGATCATTACCGTTGCCTTTTATTTATTAAATTTTAGAAATATTGTCTAAGCATACACACTTTTGCTTTCTTGATGGATATTCTGGTTTTTTCTCAAATACATGTGTTAAAAGAAGATCAAGATAAAACCAGTTTTACTGGTCCTTTTGGAACTTATGATTATAGATGTATGCGTGTTGGTTTATATAATGCACCTGCTACCTTTCATAATGTATGATGGCCATATTCTCTGACTTTTGTGAAAACATTGTTGAGGTATTCATGGATGGTTTTTCCATTTACAACACTTATTTTGATGATTTCTTAAGCAACCTTGATCGAGTTTTGCAGATAAGTGATGAAACTAATCTTGCCTTGAATTGGAAGAAGTCCCACTTTATAGTGAATAAAGGTATAGTACTTGGGCATATAATTTCCAAACGAGGTATTGAGGTGGATAAAGCTAAAGTTGATGCAATTGAGAAAATTCCATGTCCTAAAGATATAAAAGGTATAAAAAGTTTTCTTGGTCATGCTACGGATCATTTATTAAGGATTTCTCTAAGATTTCCAGGCCTCTTACCAATATTTTGCAAAAAAGATATTCCATTTGTTTTTTATAATGATTGTGTAGAAGCCTTTGAGATACTTAAGTAGATTTAATTTCTACACCTATTGATCAACCACCTGATTGAAACCTACCTTTTGAAATATTATGTGATGCTAGTGATTATGTTGTTGGTGCTATTCTTGGCAAAGAGATTATAAGAAATTAAATGTTTTCAATTTTTCTAGTAAGACCTTACATAGTTCTCAAACAAATTATGCAACTAGTGAGAAAGACTTTTTAGCAGCTGTGTTTGCATGTGATAAGTTTAGACCTTATATTGTTGATCCTAAAGTCACTATACACACTCATCATGTTGCTAGTAAGTACCTTATGGAAAAGAAAGATGCTAAACCTAGACTAATTAGGTGGGTCCTTTTACTTCAGGAATTTGATTTACACATTATTGATAGAAAGGGAGCTGAGAATCCTCTAGCAAAAAAATTTACAGAATGGAAAATGTTCTTGATGACCCACTGCCAATTGATGATAGTTTTCTTTATGAGTAATTCGTTTTTATAATGGTTTCCATAATAATCCTTGGTATGCATATTATGCTAATTATATTGTTGCTAAATATATAACACCTAATTTCAAATACCAAAAATAGAAAAGAAATTCTTTTTCTATTTAAGACATTACTTTTGGGATGACCCACATCCATATAAAGAAGGAGTAGATGGTATTATTAGATGTTGTGTACCTGATCATGAATAGGAGCAAATCCTATAGAAGTGTCATTTCGAGGCATATGGAGGACACCATGCAGGAGAGGAACTGCACGTAAGGCTATTCAAGTATGCACATAAGTTTGTCCTTTCTTGTGATGATTGTCAAAGAATTGGTAATATTGGTAGACGTCAGGAAATGCCAATCAACTATGCACTTCTTATTGAACCATGTGATTTTTGAGGCATTATATGGGACCTTTTGCTTCCTTTAATGGGTATAATGATATTCTAGTTGTTGTTGATTATGTTACTAAGTGGGTCTAAGATATTACAACTAGTAGGGTTAATCACAACACCTCTATTAAATGCTTAAACAAGTTATCGTTTCGAGGTTTGTTGTCCCTATATATTAAATGACTGATGGTGCTTCATATTTTATGCATGCAATATTCTGTAAACTCTTAGCTAAATATGATTTCAATCATAGAATTTCTTCTCCATATCATCCTCAATCAAGTGGTCAAGTTGAATTAAGCAATAGAGACATAGAGTTTAATTTTGCAAAAAATCATTAAAATATCTAAAAAGAAATGGTCTAAGAAACTTGATGATGCATTGTGGTCATATAGAACTGCATATAAAAATCCTATGGGTATGTCTCCATATAAAATGGTCTATGGAAAGGCTTGTCCTTTACCTCTTGAGTTAGAACATAAGGATTCTGGGGAATTAAAGCACTTAATTATGATTTCAAACTTCTGGCGAAAAGAGGCTATTTGATATATGCTCTATATGACTGGAGGACACAACACTATGAAAATCCAAAGATCTTTAAAGAGTAAGTTAAAAGATGGCATGACAAGATAATACAAAAACAAGAATTTAACATTGGTGATCATGTTCTATTATAAAATTCTTGTTTCAGATGCTTTGTAGAAAAATTCCTTTGTCAATGGGAAGGACCCTCTGTTATTGGGGAGATTTATTGCTCTGGAGCCATCAAGATCAATATCAGGAAAAGAACAAATCCTAAGGTGGTTAATGGGTAAATATTTAAATATTATATTTCACGTACACCCATTGACATGGAAACCAATGTTATTCAAACAGTGACACGAGAGGAGAACATAAAAGGGACCTTCCAGAACACTCCAAAACCCTAAAAAGGCTAGGTACGTGACACGGTAAGTAAACAGACTCTGAAAGTTCCATCAAAAATATTTCTATCTATTTAGGAATATTATAAAAATTACAGAAATAAGAACCAACCGAGGGGACCCAGAAGGAGGTCACAAGGCAAAAGGGCACGCCCTACACCCTGGGCGCATCGGGTTGCCTTGTGGGCCCCTCGTGTGTCTTCCCGACTGTGTTTTCCTTTCGATAACTTGTCCCGCACATACAAAAATTATTATATATACACCCTGATCTTTTGAAAACTTTAGCACAAGTTTTCCATCTGTGCTTGTTTCGGTCTATTTTTCTATCAGAGTTTTCGAGGCGTGGGAGCTATGTCGTCGTCCTCCTCCCATAACAATGAGGACGAGGCTTGGTTGCTGCATATGGACCTCTAAAGAGAGGGAACTGAGGAAGTAATCATGATGGAGGAGTATATGGACTCTATGGATGTGCACCCTCCTGCTACGGAATGTGAAACGTTGGCGGGCATCTCCACTTCTCGAAACCCTTGTCCACCAACTAGGAGGAGATGTCAATCAATTCAAGAAGTACAAGGTGAATCCACACCGAGGAGACCCCTCAAGAGGTTACATGCAAATAAATTTCACAATTTTATCCATTACTATGGGGTTGAGAATATTTCTCGCTCTCGTATACCGTCCAATTGGGACATCTCTCGTCCAAGTGAAAGTGATGCTGGGTGGAGTTTTCGGTGGTCTAAGAATAAACATATTATAGTGGATGTACAAAATATACCGCAATGATTCAGAAGTTACTCCAAGAGATGCGGGACCTGAAAGGTGCCCTGCTTTCCATTATGGAGAACACCAAGCCCACAACTTCATCACCACAATCACCCAAGAAGAAAATTTGAGTACACAGGTATGGTCACCCCTGCTTTCCATTATGGAGAACACCAAGCCCACAACTTCATCACCACAATCACCCAAGAAGAAAATTTGAGTACACAGGTATGGTCACCACCCTTAGCTTGTTCCACGCTTGGGGAAGGTGCCCCGATATCGTATCACCAACACTTTTATCATTGTCGTCTATATTAGTTCTATCATTTGTTATTTCGTGAGATGTATAAAGTTTTAGTATGATTTAGTTTTGAGTGTTTGGTTTGTTATATAATAAAGATTAGTTTGAGTTTGGTTGCTTTAATTTCTTGCGTTAATCATAGCAATGAAAAGAATGAAAAGATCACATGCTAATATCATGGGGAGTAATTGCTCCACATAAAAATAGTATAGTCGGTAAAATTTGTTGAAGGTTAACAAACATAGCATTAGTAATTGATGCAATTCATGAAACATTTGTTGAAGGTCTCACATATAAATATACTATCTTGGACATATTTGATGATTGTGATACCCCCATTAAATATTCTATGCATGATCAACTAGTTGACGTTGAACAAGGAAGAAAACGTAATTAGTTATGTTTGCTTATATTCACATAGAAGTCATATTGTGATGGATCCACCAATATGTGGTGCTTTCCCCTCTCATTTTGCTAGCCAAAACTATGCACCAAGTAGAGATACTGCTTGTGCATCCAAATATCCTAACACCTGGGTTCTTGTGATAAGAGTCCACCCTATCTACCCATGGATTGAATAACATCCTTCAAGTAAGTTGTCATCTGTGCAAAAGCAATAAAATTTTCTCATGAATATATATGATCTTTTTGAAGGAAAAATAAGCTTCATCCTTACTTGTGATGGAAAGAAATAAAAGTGATGGAATGCATAATAAAGTTTGCTATCATAAGGGGCAATATAAGGTGATGTTCCTTTCCATTAAGAGTTTGCACATTCAAATAATAAGCGGATGACAACCTCTCCTTCCCTCTACGAATGGCCAATTTCTTACTTCTATGTATTTAATTTTATGCAAGAGTCAATAATGTTAATTCCTATTCCATTCTTATTCTCTACTTGGCAAGTATCATGTGGTGGGGAAAGATACATACACATATATCTAGCTGGATGTAGGTGATCATGAGTCATTATTGTTGATATTATCCCTAAGATAAGTTGTTTGGTGGTGACAAATTATAAACCCCTATCTTCCTATGTTTCTTATTGAAACTTTTTGCTTCATAAACATGCGTTGAGTATTAGCATTCATAGAAGACTAAATGAGAGTTGATTATGTGAACTGTCTAAGCAAAGCTATTACATAGACTCTTTCCGAAAATGTAATGGACTGCAGTCGTTCAATGACTAAGAACATAGTTTGTTAGTTTGCAATAAAGTTTATCATTCGTACATGAGCATGTGGATAGAATGTTACTTGGTCATCAGGAGTTTATGATATTATATTTTTGTTGTGATAATTATCATGATGCTTCCATATCACTATATTATTTTGTCAACACCTCTCTCTCTAAGCATGTGGTCATGATTATCGAGTTTGACTTTCTCTTGAGGACAAGCAAGGTCTAAGCTTGGGGGAGTTGATACGTCCATTTTGCATCACGATTTCCTACTATAATTTATATTGTTTTTTGGCATTATTCCACTTTATTATACAATTATAATACCTTTTATCTCTTAATTTGGAAGGTTACATAGAGAGGGACATTACTAGTAGCTGGAATTTTGTACCTGAAAAAGCTACATCAGAGATACCTATTTTACTGAACTCCAAATGACCTAAAAATTTACAAAGATTGTTTATGGAATATATTAAAAATACCAGAGAAAATAAGTACCAGAGGGGCCACCACATTCTCACAAGGCAACATGGCCCGACCACCCCTGGGCACACCCTAATGTCTTGTGTATCCCATAGGAGGCATTCGGTGCCCCTCTTCTACTGTATGAAGGGTTCTGACCTCGAAAAATTAAGAGGATACTTTCGAGACGAAAAGCCACCGTCTTGAGGCGGAACCTGGACATGAGCACTTTTGCTCTCCCGTGAAGCGATTCTGTAGGGGAAACTTCCCTCCAGGAGAAGAAATCGGAGCCATCATCATCACCAATACTTCCCCCATCATGGGAGGAACAATCCTCATCAAAAATTTCACCAGTACCATGTCCTGTCAAACCCTAGTTGATCTCTTGTATTCAATCTTTGTCTCAAAACCTCAGATTGTAACATGTGGGTTGCTAGTAGTGTTGATTACCTCTTGTTGTTAATGCTAGTTAGTTTGTTTGGTGGAAGATGATATGTTCAGATCCTTAAAGATTCAATACACCTCTGATCTTGAACATGAACATGAGTTGTGAGTAGTTACTTTTTCTCTTGAGGACATGTGAGAAGTCTTCTTATAAGTAATCTTGTGATGTTGGTATTTGTCCGCTTATGTGTAGTCGTCTCGAATAGTGAAGAGCCAGCCCCCATGCATCCTCCTCCTATAAAGGACGGGCAATGGAGGAATTTCTCATTCACCCTTCCTTGCTCTAGTCATCGCTGCCTTCTCCCATCGTCTTCCTCCCTCTACCATTTCTTCGAGAAAAATGCCTTCGGAATGGTGAGGGGTAGAGGATGAGCCCAAGGGTTAATCGTTGTTTCGAGGGCTTCTCCCTGGAGCGAGATGTGTGTACTGGTCTCGGTGATGGAGCTCGGCTCTAGCCTATGTGAAAGGATCACCGCCAGGGGCCACAGAAGGCTGGGTTCCCTAGGTCTAGGCGGCCATGATGACGCACCCCTCCCACCGCCTCGGGTGGAGACCCATATAGGGGAAGTGGTGCATGAGTTTGTGGTGGTGTTGCACCACCGTCCTTATAGGTGGATGCATCTTCTCAACCCCTTCACAAGGGTCATGGAGGATAGCAGGCCCTTAGGCTTGTTGCTTCAGCTGGACGGCTGCTGCAATGGACCCGCATGGTTGGCGGTCGACCTCTCCCCTAACAAGGCCATGTTCCTGATGCAGGGATGGAAGGCATTCGTTCGCTCCCGTGACTGGGGCCAGGGCATCTCCTCTGATTTAGGTTTGACAGAGCTGCCATGCTTTCCATGAAGTTCTTCGGGGCTTCCGGCAGCTGGCTGGAGTGCTACTTGGAAAGTTCGAGCGACGATGACTTCACTTCCTCCAACGAGAGAGCCGATGATAACCCCTCCCCCAGCATTAAGAGCGAGGGCAGTGACTCCAACTAGGAGCGCATAACGCCCTAGCATAGCGCGCCATCCGCGAGACCTCATTCCCGGATCAATTGCCACATCATAGCGGAAGATATCCTTTTGTATCCCAAGAGTAGCTAATTTAACCCCCACGGGGACACAAGAAAACATAGTCAGGCTCTTTCTATAAATTATCTTAATGTTTGTTACGTTTGTTTGCAGGAATGAATGGCTAGTCTTTGTGATATGCAATTTTACACGTGTATGCTGTTAATACCTACACTTGTTGGAACTGCTTGCCGATGCGCATGTTTTTGCCACGAGTGCGTGAGGAATGGATCTATAACAGCCTTCTCGCGATGCCGCTATCGGCAAACCCGCCTTGCCACCAGTGTTGTAGCTACTCTTCCATTGAGCAGGCTTGGAATGACTTAAGAGTGGGATAATTTCGACAAGGGTCCTTCGCGTGTAGGTTTTCTCATACAAATGTAAAAAAATCGTTCAAGGGAGAACAACTTACAAAGAATCTTTCGAATGCTTCTGTGACATAGCTTTTCTTTGTCATGTTGTTTCTTGCCGCAAAGTGATTGCCTTGAACGTGTTTAGGTGTCTACACTGTCACTCCTCCCCCGGGAAGACTTCGACGAGAAGGACCCTTCCGCCTTTTGAAAAAACAAATAGCGAGGAGGTCGGAACCTTGCTGGTCCAACAACCGTTTTAAGCAAGCTATGGTGGTCACAACATCTCATGCACATACTCATAAAATAAATATGTAATTTGGCATAGGTTGTAGAACACTTAGCTTTATTGACTATGCAAATGGTCTTCGTCGGGCTTTCTACAAAGGATTACATGCCTTGTTGGCTGACTTGTACAAAAGGTGTTGCCGGGGGAGGTCTCCACACTCGTGCCTCATAGGTAGAACTTGCAAAGATGCTCGATATTCCACAAGTTTTGCACGGGGGTGCCATCTTTGGTGTCCAGGCAGAATGCGCCAGGCTTAGTGACTCATACCACCTAGTAAAGGCCTTCGCACTTTGGCGTCAACTTTTCGGATCCCTTCATGGACTAGATCCGGCGAAGGACAAAGTCACCTTCCTCAAAGCTCTTGGAACGCACCTTAGGGCTATGATAGCGGTGTAAGGCTTGCTGGTTGGGAGCAGCACGCAATGCGGCCTTGAGATGATCTTCCTCAAGGAGCTTGTCATCATGTTGGCATAGTTTTTGTTGCTGATCCTTGTCAAAGGCCTCCACTCGTGGTAACCCGTATGTGAGTTCCGTGGGGAGCACCACTTCAGCACCATAGACTAGGAAGAAGGGCATCTTGCCGATGGCTTGATTTGGTGTTGTCATGATCAACCAAAGAACCACCGGCAGCTCATCAATCCAGCACCTTCCGTGCTTGTGTAGCTTGTTGAAAGTTCTTGTCTTTATGGCCCACAACACTTCAACATTTGCCCTCTCTACTTGCCAGTTGCTCCTGGGGTGGGCAACCGAAGCGAAGCACATCTTGGCGCCAATGTCATAACTGTACTGCATGAAATTGTTGCTGGTGAATTGTGTGCCGTTTTCAGGGATGACCCGGTTGGGCACTCTGAAATGACAAACAATTCCTTTAACAAAATTGAAAGCTGCTTGGGGCGTTACCTTCCTCGCTGGCTCCACTTCAATCAACTTTGTAAACTTGTTGATTCCAACGAACAAGATTTCAGAGCCCCCAGTAGCAGTGGGGAAAGGGTCGACGGTGTCCAGCCCCCATACTCCCAATGGCGAGGAGAGTGGTATGGTCTGAAGGGCTTGTGCTGGTTGATGTGTCTTCTTGGCATGGAATTGGCATTCTTCACATGTGATCACCACCGCCAAGGCTTCTTATTGGGTTGTCGGTGAAAAAACCCTTGATGGAATGCCTTCTCGACAAGCAAGCGGGTCCAATTTGAGATACGCATATCCCTTCATGTATCTCCACCAATGGCTTCTGTCCATCTTCCCGTGGAATGCATTCGAATTTCACCCCATTTGGCCTCCTCTTGCACAGAGTGTTGTCCATGAATTGGTACATGCTTCACTGTCATGCTACTCTTTCAACTTGCCCTTGCTTTTTGGGAAGATCTCTTGTCTGGAAGTATTGGACGATCTGTTGCGCCCATGCTGGGCCTGTGGCTCGACGATAAGGACTAAAGGCATTTATTCTGTTGCGGGACCGCTAGTGTCACATCCCTAGCTTTAGCATGCATTAGGATCCATGTTGTGATTGCATCATGTTTAAATTCTTTTAAACCTGAAATGGGGATGTTCAAAACCCTAGCACCATTTGAATTCAATAGGCTCAACCAAAATATGTTTTTCAATGATCCAAAGTGACCTTGGAAAAATATTCATCTTCTCTCGAATAATGTGGCAACATAAACCAGGGGTGGTGCATATTTTACAAATGTCATTTTAACTATTGAATTAAATCAATAAATATTCAGATTGGGGTTTTAAAATGTTATAAATATTTTTAAAGCTCCAATAAATTTTAAACTTGGCTAGGGCCATTGGAATATTTCCTTTAGTGCCGAGAAAAAGTTTCATAATTTTATCAAATATTTTAGTGCCCAAACTAAAACAAATGCAATAACAAAAATAGGAAAAGAACAACTTTAAAAAAAAGAGAAAGAGGAGGCCGAGGAGGAGCTGGCCTAGATGGCCCAGCCAGCCCCACCGTCTCCAACCTCCTGCCAGTAGGTAGGAGGGCGTGTGGCAGGGGTGCGTCGACCACCTCCTGCCTGGCTACCTGCCGTGGAGCTCCCCGGGAGCGCCAGCGCACCCCCTCGTCACTGTGGCCTTCTTCCCCTCCCACTCTCCCTGCTGCTCTCTCTCTCACTCTCCCCCTCTCCTCTGCTCTCCTTCGTCCACTCCCCTCCCGTGTCGCCGCCGTCGATTTGCCGCCTGTGGTGTCTCCCCGAGCCCGTCGAGCCATCGTCCGAAGCGTCGTGAGCTTCCCGTCCATCCCCCCTCTTTTTCCCTGCTGATTAGCCATCGTAGCCGCCACTTTCCCATCGTGCTCGAGCTCCCCGCCGCCAGCGTCATGGCCACCGCTGCCAGAGCACACACCGTGCTCAGTTGAGCACTTCGGCGTGCTTGCGCGGGCCCGTAGGTGCCGCCTCGACCCTCGGCTCCCCCTCCCGAGGCCTTAGCGTCGCGGCCGTCCTCGACCGAGCTCCGTCCACCGCCTCCAGCGCCGCAACCGCGAGCTTCCGCATCCCCCGTGACCCTACCTAGCCTCCCCGGGTGCGCGCGAGCGAGGGCTTCACACCAGTGCCCCCGGTCGCCGCTTCTGTGGCCGATAGCGCAGACTCCGCCACGACTAGAGGTCGCCGGTGACGGGCCGTCTCCTGAGCCGACCGGTGGGCCCCATTGCCAGGTGATTAGCTTAAGGCTAATCACCATTTAGATGACCCTTGGGTCACTAGCGTGTGGGCCTGACCCTGTTAAGTTATTAGTTAGCTTAATTAAAAAATATTTGTTAGAGGGGTAAGTCAGTGACAGGTGGGGCCCAGCCACCAGGTTTGACCTAGGCTGGCGCTTTTGACCTGCTGACGTCATCATGACGTGAGGCTGACATAATAAATACAATTATGTATATTTAAATAAATTCCACAAATTAATAAAACTTCTAAAATTCATAGAAAATAATATGTAAATCAGATGAAAATAATTTATATACGAAAATTGATCAGAAAAATCCAATGAATCCATCTCTACCATTTTCATGCATGTTAGAGCAACCTAAACAGGTGAACTTGGACATTTCAGTTCGAATGCATTATGGAATCCATATATGAAGTTGAATTTGAACCTTGAGTTCAAACCTACTTCATTTAAACTTGTTGCTAGATGCATTAGCTCAAACAACTCATATTGCCATGACATATTCATGCATGATATTGTGGCATTTGGTGTGTATTGATTTGTTTCCCCTTTGATGGTTGTTCTTCGTGTTAGGAACTATTTCGGAGGATACGGTCCAGTATCCATCTGAGGAGCAGTAACGTGTGATCGTCTTATCAGGTAAGCAACCCCCTCGAACATATTCTTTACGATCCCACTCTCTCGCTCTTGCTCACTTATTGCATTAGGACAAAACGTTTCAACTTTGCATGTTCTGGTAGTTGAACCCATTCCTCTGCATGACCTTTCATTGTCATAGTACATAGCTGAACCATGCAACCTAACATACCTAGTAGATGCTTCATCTATGTTGTGCCTTTAACCTGCCATGCTTGCTATGCTTAGAGTTGTGTGAGGTCTAACTCATCTAGGTGATGAACCAGAGTGAACTGAACTTGTTCTGATGATGAGAGTTGTGAACACGATTTGGTAAAGGTAGCGATGAGAGGCCATGTAGGAGTACATGGCAGGTTGTCTCATTGGGACCGTCCTTAAGAACTGATTCATGTGTATGTTGTCCAAGACTAGCTACTACCTCACATTGGGATCCTTAATTGACTCTCTCGACTTATTAACCGACTTGATCTCTGTCTAGGAGTTGCAACTAGTTTTTGGTGTTTGTAGGATATGATAGTAGTCTACCGAGTGGCACCCCATATAGGTGGGCTTGGGACAGACTAGGCATTGTGGCTCGGTGTACCAAGCATAGTACCATCCATCGAGGTGGGCTTGGGAACCCTGTACACATCGTTTGGGGCCGTCGAGGAAACTTCGGCCGGACTTCCTTGCGGGTTCAATCTCAAATAGGCGATAAACCTGGACTAGAGTCTTGTGTGGTTAGTCAGGTCGTGGCCGACTCCCTCGCTGGGCTTCCGCTTGAAGGTTGTCGAGGTGCCTTTTTACGAGCACATGGCAGTAAGTGGCGGGAGCATGTGTGATGAAGTACACCCCTGCAGGGTAATCAATCTATTCGAATAGCCGCATCCACGGATATGGCTACTTGTATACTTATATGGTTCATAGACAATTTAAATGGTTACTCATAAAAGCTTCAAGACAAGTGTGAGTACCATGGATGGCACTCTCGTGGGAAGACGGGAGTGGATCCATGGTGGTGTATTATTGGTGGTGTTAGTGGACTCGTGTACGCACAAAACTTTTCAAAGTTATGAAAGTCGTAGTACAGGATAGCTACCAAGTCAAAGCTAGCTTGCTACATTGAACCCAAAAAATTCCTTGTTGATATCGATGCATATGTAGTTAGTTCTGATGTAAGTCTTGCTGAGTACTCCGTACTCACTGTTGCTTAATTATGTTTTTGCGAAGGAGACTCCAGTCTCGCTAGTGGTTTCTACAATAAGCTCGATGTTGTCCTTTTAGCTTGGGAATCCCAGCCAGAGGTTTGGTTCTTGTGGAGGGCCTTGTAGATAGACAGGCTTCCCCAGCCCTCTTCTTTTCTAGATGTCTTGTGGAGGTCCTTGAGGCCGACACCTGTATTGCTAGGTTACGTATGGCTATTTCCGTACGGATGTGCCACTTGGGTTCTATGACTAGTCATGTCGGCCCGCGTTCTCTGTCGTTTGATTGCCAGCGACATGTTCACATACATGAGCGAAAAGACACAAACGGTCCCAGCTAAGCTAAGGATGCAGCCGTGGAGTTTACCGTTCGTGAGGCCGCAAAGTGATGTGATATGTTATAGTCTGGATTCATATGACTTAGGATCGGGGTCCCGATAGCATTGGTATCAGAGCCGACTGGCTGTAGGGTTATCAAGCCAAACTGGTCGATGTTGAGTCTAGCAACTCTTTAGTTATGTAAGGGAATTGATTGTCTAAGGGAACGTAAGGCTCTTTTTACTCCTTTCCCCATGTTATTCTGATTCTAAGTCACCCTCTCCTTTAATACGGGGATTAAGAATAAGGCTTCTTATCTATCTATCAGGATCTCATGTTACTATTCCGTAGACTTATAGGAGTGGTTGATCTGAGTTGCAATCCAATCTTCGAGTGTTATCTATGTAGCTTGTTAGCTCAATCAGAATCTTGAGATGGTCATGTTAAGGTGTCGTGGCGCCTAAATCTTTTGCATGATGGCTCATTTCTGAGCATTTGCAGCCGTTATGCTGCACAATTTTCCCTAGGATTTCTTTGAAGATCAATGCTTCTGCTTTCCCTCCTATCTTTTGGTATGCCGCCATGTTTAATCCTAGTTTCTCATCATCAGGATGTCCCGCAGTACCCAAGCTACCATTGGTCACGAGAAGGGCCAGAGACATGGAACCAGAGATGCTGAAGTCCTATCGGATTCACCTTCGTTGGCACAGTTCATGTTAGACATTGAGAAAGACAAGCGTGAGTCAAATCTCTTGTTTGCATGTATTCAGGAAAACACCGCCCATCAATGTCCTGGAACAGTGACCATCCATGATTTCATTAAGCCATACCCACCCACCTTCCATCACTCCATTGAGCCACTCGATGCAAATGACTGGCTCCGTAGCATCACAAACATGTTGCGTTCCGTGAACGTGGCCGAGGCTGACAAGGTCACCTATGCTACATACTTCCTAGAGGGTCCTGCTAGTATATGGTGGGAGAACTATGAGACTATAATTCCAGCTGGCCAGATTCCTACATGGAAAGAATTCACAGAGGTTTTCCATGAGCATCATATTCCTCAGGGTCTCATGGACAGAAAGAGATAAGAGTTTTGTAACCTTACTCAGGGTAAGATGGTTGTAGATGTTTATAGTCGAGAGTTTGAGAACCTTGCACGTTATGCAATAGAAGAAGTGTCCACGGATGCAAGCTAGATTCAGGAAGGGTCTCAACCCAAAGTTGCGTCGTGATCTTCATGTGCATCATTGTGACACCTTCCAAGCTCTTGTGAACAAGGCAATTAATGCAGAGACAACTCAGTTCACCTATGAGGAATCTCGCAAGCACAACCGTGATTTAGCTTCTACCTCTGGTTCTGGATCTTAGAAGCGCCGGATTTGGGTTCCGAACTCATCGCTTCCTCTTGGATATGCATCGAGGCCATCCTGTGTGGTGCCTCGTCCAACTCAGCCAAAATGCTCCACCCAGACCTATTGGTGGAGCGGCTGTCAATGCGACTCCATGTCATACCTCTATGATTTGCTACAAGTGCGGAGAACCAGGTCACATCTCTCGCAATTGCACTCAGTCCAATGGTGTATCACCTTAGTCTGGAAAGTCTATTGACCGTAGTAAGTCACCAGTCAAGGTGATCCCTGCCAAGCCAACCATCATTGAACAGGGATGTGTGAATCACGTCTTAGCCAAAGAAGCTAATGATGATCCAGAAGTTCTCCTTGGAACGCTCCTTGTCAATTGCCATCCAGCATCAGTTCTATTCGATACTGGAGCATCGCATTCCTTCAGCTTGGAAAGCTATGCCCGGTTGCATGATATGTAATTTTGCGATATGCCAACTGCTCTTGAAATTCAGACTCCAAGGTCTAGATGGTAGACCACAAGAATAAGCCATGGAAATGAAATCTGTGTTGATAGACTTGTATTCCTTGCTTTGCTAATAGCTCTCAAGTCTTCAGATATTAATATCATCTTGGGTATGGACTATATGATAGCTCACCATGCCAAGATCGATTGCTCCACCAGGTCTATACAGCTTACGCATCCATCTGGCAAGATAGTCCACGTTTCAACACGAGTTGCAAAGCATCAGCTCTATTCACTCAATGCCAACCCTCTTTCCGAGCTTGAAGATATACCGGTAGTAAGAGATTTTCCAGATGTCTTCCCAGAAGAATTGTCAGGCATTCAGCCTGACAGGGATGTAGAGTTTGTGATCGACCTCATCCCAGGAACTGTTCCCTTTTCCAGAAGACCTTATAAGATGGCACCCTTGGAATTAGCTAAGCTCAAGAAGCAAGTTGATGAGTCCTTACAAAGGGGTTTCATTTGACCTAGCTCTTCTCCTTGGGCTTGTCCCGTCCTCTTTGTGAATAAGAAGGATGGAACGGATCGTATGGTTGTGGATTACCGACCTGTCAATTTGGTCACAATAAAGAATAAGTATCCACTCCCCAAGATCAATGATTTGTATGATCAACTTGCTGGATCTTCAGTGTTCTCCAAGATGGATTTGAGGTTAGGCTACCATCAAATCGATATTAAGAATGGAGACATTCCCAATACGGCGCTCGTCACTCGTTATGGCCAGTACAAGTACACAGTCATGTCCTTTGGACTAACCAATGCCCCAGCAACATTTTCCACTTTGATGAACTCAATCTTCATGGAATAGCTAGATAAGTTCGTCGTGGTTTACCTCGATGATATTTTGATTTATTCAAAGAATGAAGAACAACATGCAGGGCACCTCAGACTTGTGCTAGAAAAACTCAGAGAGCACCGCCTTTATGCCAAGTTCTCCAAGTGTGAATTTTGGTTACCTGAATTGACCTATCTAGGTCATGTGATCTCTGGAAAGGGCATCACAGTCAATCCTAAAAGAGTTCAGGCCATTCTCGACTGGACTCCACCTGAAACAGTTAAGCGAGTTAGAAGTTTCCTTGGTTCAGCGAGCTATTGTCGTCGCTTCATTGAGAACTTCTCCAAAGTTGCTAAGCCTATGACGGAACTCCTTAAGAAAGATAAGAAGTTTGAGTGGACCCCGCAATGTGAGCATAGTTTCCATGAACTAAAGAGACATTTGACCTCTGCTCCCATGGTTGTGCCACCTGATTTCTCCAAGGACTTCGTCATCTATTGTGACGCCTCCAGACAAGGACTTGGATGTGTTCTTATGCAAGACCGACAGGTGATAGCCTATGCATCCTGCCAGTTGCAGCCGCATGAGGAAAATTATCCAACACATGATTTGGAGCTTGTAGCAGTAGTCCATGCACTCAAGGTATGGCGACATTACCTTCTTGGTAATCGTTGCGAGATTTACACAGATCACCAAAGTCTGAAGTATATGTTCACTCAACCAGATCTGAATCTCAGACAAAGACGATGGTTGGAGCTGATTACAGATTACGACTTAGGAATTACCTACACCCCAGGCAAGGCAAATGTCATGGCGGATGCATTAAGTCGTAAATCCTATTGCAACAATCTTATGCTGCAACAAGGTCAACCCCTTCTTCATGAGGAATTTGGCAAGCTTAACCTCCACATTGTTCCTCGTGGATCCCTTTCAACCTTGGTTGCAAAACCTACTCTAGAGGATCACATTATAACAAGCCAACAGTATGATGCGGGTATTACCCGGATCAAGGATAATGTTGAAAAGGGAATTGCTGGTAGTTTCACCATTAATGATAAAGGTGCAGTATATTTTGGGAATCGGTTGGTAGTTCCAAAAAAGCAACAACTTCAAGAATTAATCCTTAAGGAGGCTCAGGAATCTCCCCTCACCATTCACCCTGGCAGCACCAAGATGTATCAATACCTACGCCAAAGGTTCTGGTGTACTAGAATGAAGAGGGAAATCGCTCAATTCATTGCTAACTGCGATGTTTGTCGTCGCGTGAAGGCAGAGCATCAAAGACCTGTTGGCACCCTTCAGCCTTTAGCTATTCCTGAATGGAAATGGGATAAAGTTGAAATGGATTTCATCACCGGATTTCCCAAGACCAAGAAAGGAAATAATGCAATCTTCGGGGTTATTGATCGCCTTTCCAAAGTGGCTCATTTCCTTCTTGTCCAAGAGAGTATCACCGCTAGTCAATTGGAGGACTTGTATATCTCTCGAATAGTGTCCCTGCATGGTGTTCCATTGGAAATCAATTCAGACCGTGGAAGTCTTTTCACCTCTCGATTTTGGGAAAGTTTCCAGAATGCTATGGGAACCCATCTTTCCTTTAGCACTGCTTTTCACCCTCAGTCAAGTGGTTAGGTTGAAAGAGTCAATCAGATTCTCGAAGACATGCTCAGAGCTTGTATCATATCATTCGGAATGAATTGGGAGAAGTGTCTTCCATTTGCTGAGTTTCCGTATAACAACAACTACCAATCCAGTCTGGGGAAAGCTCCTTTTGAAGTTCTTTATGTACGAAGATGCCGAACACCTTTGAACCAGTCAGAGACCGGGGAGAGACAATTCTTTCGGCCAGATATGATCCAGGAAGCAGAAGAGCAAGTTCGCGTTATTCACGAGAGTCTCAAGACAGCCCAGTCTCGTCAGAAGAGTCACTATGATCGCCATCATAAGGAACTAACTTATGAGGTGGAAAAAAAGGCTTACCTTTGGGTTACTCCTCTGAAGGGTACCCATCGTTTCGTTATCAAGGGAAAATTGGCTCCTTGTTAGATTGGTCCTTTTTGCATTCTTGCTAAACAAGGACAGGTTGCCTACCAATTGCAACTGCCCCCGCATCTTTCCTGAGTTCATGATGTCTTTTACGTTTCTCAACTCAGGTGTTGCTTCAAGGATCCTATCCGTGAAGTGGACCACGAAACGCTTGATCTTCAAGATGATCTTTCATATCGAGAATACCCTGATCGTATTCTCGATCAAGCTGAGCATGTAACCCGTCGTCGGAATATCAAGTTTCTGAAGGTTAAGTGGTCGCATCATTCTGAGAATGAAGCTACCTGGGAGCATGAAGATCGTCTTCGATTTGAGTATCCGTCTCTTTTCCCGTTGACTCTAGAATCTCGGGACGAGATTCTTTTAAGTGGGGGTGAGTTGTCACATCCCTAGCTTTAGCCTGCATTAGGATCTATGTTGTGATTGCATCATGTTTAAATTCTTTTAAACCTGAAATGGGGATGTTCAAAACCCTAGCACAATTTGAATTCAATAGGCTCAACCAAAGTATTTTTTTGAATGATCCAAAGTGACCTTGGAAAATGTTCATCCTCTCCAGAATAATGTGGCAACATAAACCAGGGGTGGTGCATATTTTACAAATGTGATTTTGGCTATTGAATTAAATCAATAAATATTCAGATTGGGGTTTTAAAATGCTATAAATATTTTTAAAGCTCCAATAAATTTGAAACTTGGCCAGGGCCTTTGGAATATTTCCTATAGTGCCCAGAAAAAGTTTCATAATTTTATAAAATATTTTAGTGCCTAAACTAAAAGAAATGCAATAACAGAAATAGGAAAAGAACAAATTTTAAAAAAAGAGAGAGAAAGAGAAGGCCCAGGAGGAGCTGGCCCAGCCGGCCCAGCCAACCCCACCGTCTTCAACCTCCTGCCACTAGGCAGGAGGGCGTGCGGCAGGGGTGCGCCAGCCACCTCCTGCCTGGCTGCCTGCCATGGAGCCCCCCGAGAGCACCAACGCACCCCCTCGTCGTCGTGACCTTCTCCCCCTCCCTCTCATCCTGCCGCTCTCTCTCTCTCGCTCTCCCCCTCTCCTCTGCTCTCATTCATCGCCGGACTGAAGCCGCGTCGCCGCCGTCGATTCACCGCCCCTGGTGTCTCACTGAGCCCGTCGAGCCATCGTCCGAAGCGTCTTGAGCTTCTCGTCCATCCCCCCTCTTTTTCCCTGCTGATTAGCCTTCGTAGCCACCGCTTTCCCGTCGTGCCCGAGCTCCCTGGCACCGGTGTCATGGCCACCATGGCCAGAGCACACGCCATGCTCAGTTGAGCACTGTGGCGTGCTTGCGCGGGCCCGTAGGTGCCGCCCCGACCCCCCGCTCCCCCTCCTGCACACCTTAGCGTCGCGGCCGTCCTTGGCCAAGCTCCGGCCACCGCCTTCGGCGTCACATCCGCGAGCTTCGGCGTCCCTCGCGACCCTAGCTAGCCTCCTCGGGTGTGCGCGAGCGAGGGCTTCGCCCCAGTGCCACCGGCCGCCATTCCGTGGCCAGTAGCGCAGACGCCGCCTTGACCAGAGGTCACCGGTGATGGGCCGTCGCCTGAGCTGACCGGTGGGCCCCATTGCTAGGTGATTAGCTTAAGGCTAATCACCATTTAGACGACCCCTGTATCACTGGCGTGTGGGCCCGACCCTGTTAAGTTATTAGTTAGCTTAATTCAAAAATCTGTTAGAGGGATACGTCAGTGACAGGTGGGGCCCAACCGCCAGGTTTGACCTGCGCTAGCGCTTTTGACCTGCTGACTTCATCATGACGTCAGGCTGACATAATAAAAAGAATTACGTATATTTAAATAAATTCCAGAAACTAATAAAACTTCTAAAATTCATAGAAAATAATGTGTAAATCAGATGAAAATAATTTATATATGAAAATTGATCAGAAAAATCCAATGAATCCATCTGTACCATCTTCATGCATGTTAGAGAAACCTAAAGAGGTCAAATAGGACATTTTAGTTCAAATGCATTGTGGAATCCATATATGAAGTTGAATTTGAACCTTGAGTTCAAACCTACTTCATTTAAACTTGTTGCTAGATGCATTAGCTCAAACACCTCATATTGCCATGACATATTCATGCATCATATTGTGGCATTTGGTGTGTATTGATTTGTTTCCCCTTCGATGGTTGTTTTTCATGTTAGGCACTGTTCCGGAGGATACGGTCGAGTATCCATCTAAGGAGCAGCAACATGTGATCGTCTTATCAGGCAAGCAACCCCCTTGAACATATTCGATACAATCCCACTCTCTCGCTCTCGCTCTCACTTATTGCATTAGGACAAAACTTTTCAACTTTGCATGTTCCGGTAGTTGAACCCATTCCTCTGCATGACCTGTCATTGTGACAGTAAATAGCTGAACCATGCAACCTAGCATACCTGGTAGATGCTTGAGCTATGCTATGCTTGGTATGCTTAGAGTTGTGTCAGGTCTGATTCATCTGGGAGATGAATCGGACTGAACTGAACTTGTTTTGATGATGAGAGTTAAGTTGTGAACATGATTTGGTAAAGGTAGCGATGAGAGGCCATGTAGGAGTACATGGCGGGTTGTCCCATTGGGACCGTCATTAAGAACTGAGTCTTGTGTATCTTGTCCAAGACTAGCTACTACCCCACATTGGGATCCTTAATTGACTCTCTCGACCTATTAACCCACTTGATCTCTCTGCAGGAGTTGCAACTAGTTTCCGGTGTTTGTAGGATATGCTAGTAGTCTACCGAGTGGCACCCCATACAGGTGGGCTTGGGACAGACCATGCATTGTGGCCCGGTGTATCAAGCATAGTACCATCCATCAAGGTGGGTTTGGGAACCCTGTACACATCGTTTGGGGCCGTTGAGGAAACTTCGGCCGGACTTCCTTGCGGGTTCAGTCTCAAATAGGCGATAAACCTGGACTAGTGTCTTGTGTGGTTAGTCAGGCCGTGTCCGACTCCCTTGCTAGGCTTCCGCTTGAAGGTTGCTGAGGTGCCATTTTACGAGCACATGGCGGTAAGTGGCGGGAGCATTTGTGACGAAGTACACCCCTGCAGGGTAATCAATCTATTTGAATAGTCGCGTCTGCGGATATGGGATACTTGGATACTTATATGTCTCATAGACAATTTGAAAGGTTACTCATAAAATCTTCAAGACCAGTGTGAGTACCGTGGATGGCACTCTCGTGGGAAGACGGGAGCGGATCCATGGTGGTGTATTATTGGTGGTGTTAGTGGAATCGTGTACGCTTCACAAAACTTTTCAAAGTTATGAAAGTCGTAGTACAGGATAGCCATCGAGTCAAAGCTGGCTTGCTGCATTGAACCCCAAAATTTCCTTGTTGATACCGATGCATAGGTAGTTAGTTCTGATGTAAGTCTTGCTAAGTACTCCGTAGTCACTGTTACTTAATTATGTTTTTGCAGAGGAGACTCCAGTCTTGCTAGTGGTTTCTATGATAAGCTCGATGTTGTCCTTTTAGCTTGGGAATCCCAGCCAGAGGTCTGGTTCTTGTGGAGGGCCTTGTAGATAGGCAGGCTTCCCCAGCCCTCTTCTTTTCTAGATGTCTGTACCCAGACATGTTAAGCTTCTGCTTGTTGTTTGTATGATTTGTGTGTTGGGTCATGTGACCCCTGCTTGTAATATCACACTATGTTGGCTCTAATGAGCCTCCTAAATAAATGTTGTTTTGTTGTATGTTATTTTTTGATGCCATAGTTCTATCTATGCATATCGGGCATGTCGTACGTGCGTGTGATGTGCAACGATACGTATGGGATCCGACACCTAGTCATGTGCCTCTAGTAGTACTCTTTACGGGAAACTGCCTCTTTGTGCTTCCACCGAGCCTTGGTAGCTTGCTACTACTCCGGACACATTGATTGACCGACATGTATCCTTCTTTGTTGTTGTGTTTGTCCCTTTGGGAAATGTCTCATAGTGTAATGGAGTCCCTATAGCCTGCTATGACTCATCTACGTGCACTGATGACATTTATGTCCGATGGCGTAATGGAGTCCTTGTAGCTTGATATGACTTGTCTACACTCGCTTGAGGCCGACACCTGCATTACTGGGTTACGTATGCCTGTTTCCGTATGGATGTGCCACATACATGAGACAAAAGACGCAAACGGTCTTGGCTAAGGTAAGGCTGCAGCCATGGAGTTTACCGTGCATGAGGCCGCAAAGTGATGTGATATGTTACAGTCTGGATTCATATGACTTAGGATCGGGGTCTCGACAGCTAGCTTCCACTACAAAGACCTTTGGGTCTGGCGGAGCTTGCTTCTCACCATCAAGCGTCTTGTCATTTCCAGCAAACTTCTTGGCGACACTTGATGGATTTTCCAGAAAGTAGTTGCCAGAGATGATATTCCTCTTCTTGGCTTGCTGCGCTGATGACGTGACAGACAATTGAGTCAATAGGAGTACAAAATTACCTGGTTCCACAGGCAAGTTTTGAGCAGCTTGCTTTGACAGGTCGTCAGCAACTATTTTCTATACGAGGGATGTGCTCCGCCTGTAGACCATCAATGTGCTCTTCCAACTTCCTTAGTTTATCTACATTTGCTTCCATCAAAGGATGATGGTAATCTTTGCTTACTTCATGCACAACAAGATGACAATCTCTTTGGACTATCAACTTTCTAATGTCAAGGTCGACCGCTATCCTCAGAACGGCAAACAATCCTTCATACCCAGTTGTGTTGTTTGTCGATATCTCCCAGGGAAAATGCATCTAGATCACATACTTGAGATTCTCTTCGGCGGGTGTGAGAAGCATCACTCTCGCACTAGCGCCTTGCAGCAAGAAGCCCCCATCAAAGTACATGACCCATTCTTGTGGTGTTTCTAGCCATGGAGGGATGTTTATGGAGTTTCTTCGTCTTGCGTTGGTGTCTACTCGGCAATGAACTCTGCCAAGGCTTTGCTCTGTATAGTTGTCACGCTTTCAAAGCTCAGGTCAAAGCTAGCCAGCTCCAACACCCGCTCGACAATCCTTCCTGTTTCTTCTGGATTTCTCAAGATTTGTTGCAATCTAAAGCAAGTGACGACGGTGATATGTTGTGCTTGGAAGTAGTGGCACAACTTTCAGGAAGCCATGAGAAAGTCAAAAAGCATTTTCTGCACTCCAGAGTACCTTGACCTAGCCCCCTGCAAGATAGAGCTGACAAAATAGACTGGTCATTGCACCATCTTCTTCTTCTGCACCACTTGTTGTTTTGCTCCTTGCGTTGTCGGCTCCTTGGCTTGCCAGAGTTGAGTCGGGATTGCTTGCTACCGGCTCAGGGTTGTCACCCCCTCCTCCCCAGATTCCCTCTCCTCCACTAGTGCATCACTAACCACTTAATTCGTCGCCACCAAATATAGCAGCAACATCCCTTGTGGTTTAGACGTGACTGGTATTGGCATTGAGGACATATATCCCTTCAAATCATGCAACGCTGCCTTTCCTTCCGGACTCCAACTCACTGGGGACACCTTTTTGAAGATTTTGAAAAATGGCACGACACACTCTACACATTTGGAAATGAACGTACTCAGGACGATGATGCGGCCCTCCAAGCCGCATATGTCCTTGATGAGGTATGGTGCCTCCAACTACTCGATTGCCTCAATCTTGGCGGGGTCGGCTTCAATCCCACGCTTTGACACAAAGAACCCGAGGAACTTGGCAGATGGGACTCCAAACACGCACTTCTCAGGGTTGAGCTTCAAGTTGATCTTGCACAAGTTTGCAAAGGTTTCTTATAAGTCTTGAATCAGTGTGGCCTTATCTATGGTTTTGACCACTATGTCATCCATATATGCCTCCAAATTTCTATGCAGCTCTGGGTAAAAACCAATCTGGACGACCCTTGAAAATGTTGAACCAACACTCTTTAACCCGAAAGGCATACACTTGAAGAAGTATGTGCCACATGGGGTAACGAATGCGGTTTTATCTTCATCTTCCTAAGACATTAAACCTGATGACAGCCATAATAGGCTTCAAGGAACAACAATAGGTCACAACCGGAAGTTGAATCCACTATCTGACCGATGCGCGGCAAGGGAAAAGAGTCTTTTGGAAAAGCTTTATTGATATGAGTGAAGTCAATGCAAAGCCTCCATTTGCTGCTCACCTTCTGCACCTACACTGGATTTTCTACCCACGTGAGGTGGATCACACCGCTAATCAGACCTGCTGCCTAGATTCTTGTTTTCTTTGGGAATAAATTCTTGCAGCTCCAGGGCTTGCTTCCGGACCATCTTTTTGACAGGATGTGCGTGGGGATAAACATCAAAGTGGTTCTCAATCGCCTCCCTAAGTACGATGGGGATGTCAAATGGTTTCCAGGCAAACACATCGGCATTCGCTTGCAGGAAGGAGATGAGTGCACTTTCCTATTTGTTATCCAGGGTGGCACTTATGGTGAAAGTGCCACCCTTGTCATCCTCTCGTGCACCACTTGCTTAGTCTTGGGGATAGTCACCTTATTTTCTTGCTCCTAGCGGCAAAGGTCTATGGCCAGTCATCGATGGGTGCACGGCACTCTCTGCCTTGCTTCCCAGAATTCTCACCAGACTTGCTGGGATTTTTATCATTCTTCTTCCCCTCGTATCTTTGCTGGTAGGAACAGGTGCCTTGTTGGCAGATGCTGCCACTGCCTCCTAGTAGAGCTTAGTGACAAATAGAACTATGCTTTTGTTATCAACATGGATAGTAATGACGCTCATCGGCCCTGACATCTTTAGTGTATTGCATGTGTGGTGAGATGCCATCATAAACTTCGCTAGTGTTGGTCGGCCCAAGATTCCATTGCACGGTAGCAATATCTTTGCAACATTAAACAAAAACATGTCTATTCTAAAGTTGAGCTCGCTGCTATACGTCACTGATAGAGTGATTTTTCACTTGGGTTGTGATCTTCCTAGATTGACTCCTTGGAATGACCTTGTCGGCTTGAGATCCATGACAGGGATCCACAGCCGTTTAATCACGTCTGGTGAAATCAAGTTCAAGCTAGCCCCATTATTGACCAACATCTTTGTGCCCTTGAGGTTGCGGATTGTTGGTCAAACCAACAATGGCACAGACCCAACCATAGTGATGCGGTCAAGGTGATCCTCGGCATCGAAAATGATGGGAGTATTGGACCACTTCAGGGGCTTCCTTGGCTTTGCCACTGACTCTGCCTTGTTGACTTCATGGGCCCATTGCTTGAGCTGTCGGTGGGAGGAATGCAAAGATGTGCCTCTGTCAACACACATGGTATCTATATCGTTCTGGTAATCATAGCCATTAGATCCTTCTTCAGCATCAGCATCCTCGTCGTCCCCATCTTATCTCGGACCCTAGCACCCTTCTCCTTCTGTTGTTTGGCCTTGCCACAATGACCACCATGCTCGCCACAGTTTTTCTTACCGGAACCACCCGCACCATCGTGCCCTTCTTCTTGTCGCACCTTCCATACTCTTGCTTCTGATTCTTTGCAAGCTATTCTACTTGGTGGCATTCGGTGATCTTGTGGACCTTGGTGAGGTATATCTTGCAGTACGACGTGTGGATCATTTCTCCTGTCGCGGCTTCATCGTCGTCGAAGCAGGCGACATCCTCCTTGCTGGAACCTTCAGACTTAGCTTTCTTGTCGGGATTGGGGTTGTTGGACCCTTCAACGGCTATGACTGCCTTGGTTTTGTGATTGTGATTGCGCTTTCGGCCTTACTTCTTGGAGGGGGACGCATCGTCGTCGTTGTTGGAGTCAACCTCTATGCCCGCATATTCTTCGGGGAGTCTCCTCCCTGCCCATGGTGTGCACACTTGTCAGCCAGAGCGTAAAGCTTGACGATGTATCGCACCTTCTTGATGCTCATCTCGTCGTGCATCTTCCTGTTGCACAAGTTTGTGTGCAACATGCTAATCACGACCGCATGATGCTTATGTCACGCCCAAGATGCGACCCTATCCTTATTTTGACTTGAGGGCCTCTAGAGGGATAGGAGCGCATCTCGTCATTTTGCAAGAATGGATATCATTACAAGTACATGTACAGAAGAGATGAGTATATGGAATTGGCTTACACTATCCACATGCTAGATCAAGATCACGTAAATACAACAACATATTCAAATATCATACATAAGAGCAGGGTCCGACTATGGACGAAACCAAACAATAAAATGACATCCATCCTTGCTATCCTAGGCTACCGCCTAGAACCCATCCTAGATCGATGATGAAGAAGAAGAACTCCAAATAAAAACAAGCATCTCTCTCAAATCAAAGCATCGCATTACCTGTACATGCAACTGTTGTTTTAGTAATATGTGAGCCACAGGGACTTAGCAATCTCATTTCCAAGGTTATCAATACTAGCAAAGCTTAATGGGTGAGGTATGGTTAAGTGGTGAGGATGCAGCAAGAAACTAAGCATTTATTTGAGTGGCTAACTTACGAATATAGAAAGTAAGGTGGGTGGTATACGCATAATGGACGGGGACTAATAATGATCACAAAGTGATCCTAAACACCTGCTTACGTCAAACATAACCCCTCCATATTCTCGCTCGGATATGGATTCATGAGTAGAGATAGTCACGGTTATGCACACGGTTGGTGTATTTTATTAGAATTTACTTCGATTTTGCTATGACCGGGTGTTAAACAAAGTTTCCAAGTTGACACGTAATCGCGTGCACGAGTTTCCGAAGGATTTAACCCTGCAAGGATGCTCCAACTCATCCATCACAAATTAACAACATGCCGCGGGAATAACCTTGATCATGAATCCCGTGATTTCCTAGGCAATTCCCTTGGAAAACCTCAACCTTAAGATAGCCTGAAGCATTCTCAGAATTCCACGCATAACATGTTCGAGAAAGGTAAAACAAATCCAGCAAGGCCGCCCAACATGCTGAGGCACCCGATAGGAGTCGCATATCTCGGGACACGACCAGGTGAGCACAACATACAGATGGCCCCGCACACAACTCTAGTTTGGACCAACACTCATGAGGAGCACTGGCCCGGGGGGTGTGGGGAAGGGGGGTTGATTAAATTATCCACGGGTGCCAACGGGTCCATATGCAATTTTAGTTATTAGGCAAATGGTAAAACCAATGGTGGGCCTTGCCAGACAAGATTTATCCTAAAATGAAAATCAAGGGGGTCCCATAACAACCCTGATCATGTTAGGGGCACTCGATATGGAACATAACACCGGTTCACAAGTAACTATGTGCGGCAAAAGGGGAGCAAAACACCAAGGAAAAGGCCAAGCCTTCCATCTTTTACCAAGTATATATGTGCATTAAATTAAATAGCAATAATATTGTGCTAAACAAAAGAATGTCCATGTTGACACATGGAAGCAATTGAACCTGCATCTAGAAACGCTATAAGAAGGGATGAGCAAGCGATAACATAGCCAAACAAAGGTTTGCTGGGATTTGGAGGGGTTAGTGGCTTATCATGGTAATGTTGGGAGGCTTGACACACAAGTGGTAGGTAGTGGGACATAATGATAGAAACAATACAACTAGCATAGCAATGTAGTATACAGTGGTATCCAGGGAAATGATCATCTTGCCTGAGATCCCGCTTGGAAGAAGAACAAATCTATGAAGAAGACGAGCCAACATAGTCAAACGAATCCTCACACTCCAAATGCTTTCAGAACTCTATCGAGAAGAAGCAATCTGGAAACAACAAGAAACACATGAAAAACACCACAACATATGCATGACATGATGCACAATCAAATATGATGCATGTTATGCATGACATGGCAAAGCACAACAATCAACTTCTACACATTAAGTGAAGCTTAATATGCAATGGGTTGCATATTGAAAATCTTACATATTTGAGTAATTTAGTGCACTCCTGTTTAGGTACATAGCAATATTAAATTTTGACAAACATGGCAAGAGGTGAAGCATAAGTAAATTATCTATCTAGGCATCTTAAATGAGGCCGGAAACAACTTATAGTATTTCCAAAACGACCCCATATGTTAATTTCGAAATTTGGTCCACATCTAAAATAAACATATTTTATATCTTTTAAGCAATAAAATAAAGTATACCATGCAATTATACACGTCATTCTAGTCTATTTACATGTATAGAACATTTAAAATGGAGCTACGGTCTAAAAGATATGACCAACACAAGATGGATATGCCACAAAAGCAAAATGAATGAAAATGACAACCAAAACATCTCAAATCATGAATGAAGCAAGATATTATGGTACTACTTTAAATTATAAGCAAGTTTCATATATGTCATGCCCAAAACGGAGCTACGGTTCAACCACAACAACCAACACAAGTTTAGTAGAAATCTGGCCAAAACAGCAACATGACCTTTTGCAAACCACAAATCAACAAGCTACAGCCACCTAAAATACACAACAAGGACATGGTGGTGAATCCTACATGATACTTAACAATTCATCTAGTAACATCAACTTTACTAGAAGCATGGATCATTAGAAAATGAGCTCACAAGAAGACATACTGAACTAAGCGGTTTTCAGACTTTGTGAAATGCCAGTTTTTTGACAGAGCAGTTTTTATCAGGAAGGCGTATTGATAGCAGTGAAACTATAGGCTACAAGGAATATATTGGCATTCAACTTAACCGCATGCTAGAGGACATTTTGAGCTACAAATAACTCCATTGCACCAACCACAAAGGGGTTCTACATCACTAGCAAAACACATGGCAAGCCAGCAACAAATTGTTACAGATTCTAGACTTAGAAATATTTAGACCCCTCAAAACAGCACATTGTTATTGCATGTTGGAAACAATAAAACAACACCTAAACATGTATTATCATGGTAAACAAAATGACCAGGGGCTAGTGCATATGTCAAAGGGAATATCTCATGTTCAAACTTATTTCATATCATGCATGGATTAATTCACACAAAAATAAACATAAGGACATCCTAGCAAAAAGACATGGACACCAAATTATTCAAATGACAAAACTAAATGCAAAAATAAGTTCCATGGATTGTTCTACCCCAAAATCATATATAATATGTGGGGTTTTATTACAAAACAAATGACACAACATTTATGCGAGATTAGGACATAAACCGTTTTAGCAAGCCATGTGTGCAAAATAAATGCAACCAACACATCAAATACGTTTAGCATGCATGAAAAAGGCATATAACAATGCTACATACTTTACATATTTCAAATCTATAGTTTTTATTTACCTAAGATGCACGAATAATAATTATCGCCAATGCAACATAATGACATTGATGCAAATTGCAAGAAAATGGCATGTTAAACATTTTTATCAATTGTGAAACCGGGATATTGTGAATCTACACGAAATTCTACACGTTTTGCATATACAAATATCTGGATCCGATGCATGGTTATTTATATATGAGCAATGCGAATTAATGAATTTTTTTGCAAAATTGTTTTCCTCTGAATAATCACGAAATTCACATATCTGGAAAAAAAGATATACAGGACAAATCTGAATCTGGTCCAATAGGAACATGGGTGACGTGGCACTGAGCTGGCCTGGCCCACCTGGTGCTAGTGACGGTCAACGGGGGTGTGAACACGATGTAACATCCCGGGACCGACGCTCCAGAAGATTCCCCTTTTATTCCATTCTCGCCGTGTGATTCGTCTAGTCGTCACATTCATCATTGCATGATTCGCATCATCTGCATAGCATCGTCACTCATTTTCAAAAACTTGCATCCGTGAGTAGCTGTCGATTCTCTTTGTCCGTGTCGTCAACCTTTCGAGGCCAACCACACACGCACGCGCCTGCGCAATTGCAAAATTATTATTTTTAAAGTGCATATAAAACTTTCTCGGATTGGGTCAGAAGTTGGCGTGCGGTCTTGTTTTATTGTCGGTAGACTGCTTGCCAAATTTCGTTGCAATCAGAGGTTGTTTGATACTCCATCGGCCAGTCATAGCAGTGCGGTCATCGGTTTATTTGTCGGACAATTTTTGTTTATAAAACTTCATTGCCGGGCCGCAAACTTCCCTCTCTTCTTGGCCCAACCACCTCTTCACAGACATCTATCCTAACCTACACCCCTTTGTTTCCAGACCGCCTGATCGAGATCCGACGGTCAAAATTGGGGCAAAAACCCCCTAACCTAGCCGCAAACAGCTATAAATAGACCACTAGCCTTCCATTTTGGGCAACCCTACCCGATTGCCTCATTTTCCACGCACCTCCAGCCCTTATCCAGCCGCCACCTCCCACCTCCTCTCTCCTCCAGCCCCCAGGGCCCACCAAATCCCATCCAGGCCTGCCTGGGCCCAATATGAGCCGTCGTCGCCCTGCCCTTGATCTGCCCGAGGTCCCCGTGCCTCCTCCCGCTCGCCTCCGCGTCCCATGCTGTTGCACTGCTCGTCAACCCCGCTACCCCTCCTCATGGACCCTGCCACCTCTGGTCGCCGCCCCTCACCAGACAAGGCCAGCCGCCACCGCCTCGAGAGGAGCCTGAGGCTCCTGCCTTCGCTGCGTCGCCATGGAGCTAGCTCCCTCCATCACCGCCCGATCTCCTCGAGTCATAGCCGCAAAGCCTCGTCGATGCCGGGAATGGATCCCTTCTCCCCAGATCCGGCCGTCCCCGTCGCCTACATCCCAGCCCCGTCGCCGGAGTTACGCATTGCCGCCGGAGTTCATGAGCGCCGCTGCCATTTGCTTGTTCTCTCGATCTAGTGGAAGCAGACGTCGCTGCTCGCGTTGACCATGTGCGTGCCGCGTGGGCCGCCTCCCTCGCCCAGGCCCAGTTGCTGGTGTGCTAGCCAGAGCCTCGTGGGCCACCTCCAGCCCTGCGGCCTAGCCGTCCATCCGCGTCCGGCCCAGCTCCGCCAGCAGTCCGCCTCGCCTCCCGCCGAATGGGCCAAGCCCACAAGGTGAGTGCCCGATTGCTTATCTAGCACTCGTGCATAGTATTTCTAGATCATGCTCACACTGCTTCGGGCCTATTGGAGATTTGGCCCATGTCTGGGGCGTTTTCGTCACGCGAATTTGCTAATAAACCAGTGATTATAGAATTGCAGAATAGTCCCTTGTGTTCATACAATTAATAACTTTCAGACCGTGCACCATATGTAAAAACTTTATATATGTAAAATGACTAGAATTTTTCATGTAGATTCACAATATCCAGCTCTCACATATGTTTGAAATGTTTAACTTTCTGTTTTCATGTGATTTGCGTAAATGCCATGCTATAATGATTTATATCATAACTAATTAACCGTAGCTCCGTTAAAAATGTTTTACATATGTAACTTGACTAGAAAAATGCGTAGATTCTCATGGTGCCAATTATTTTGCTGTTTAAAACTATAAAATATGGTTAGTTCAGATCTGGACCAAAATTAAAATATGCATATGAGGTCGTTCCAGAAATGTTATTCGTTGCTTCTGCCCTCATTTAAGTGCCTCCTAGGTGATGTAGTTGTTTGTGATTCACCTCTTGCCATGTCTAAAAACATTTAATATTGACGAGTAGATAAAAGGGAGTGAACTAAATAATTCAAATGTGGAGTTGCATCAATATACAACTCGTTGCATATTAAACTTCACTTAATACGTAGTTGTTGTTTGTTGTGCTTTCCATGCCATGCCATGCGTTGCATATTAAACCAGTCATGCATCATATTTGGTTGCACATCACATCATTCATATGTTGTGGTGTTTCTCGTGTGTTGACTGTTTATTTTGGTTTGCTTCTTCTAGATAGAGTTCTGAATGCATTCGTAGTGTGAGGATTCGTTCGACTACGTTGGCCCGTCTTCTTCATGGGTTCGTTCTTCTTCCAAGCAGAATCTCAGGCAAGATGACACATTTCCCTGGATACCACTACTATCATTGCTATTCTAGTTGTCCCTCTTTTTATCATTATGTCATGCTACCTACCACTTGTTTCACAAGCCTCCCAACATTGCCATGATATGCCTGTAACCCCTCCACTTCCTAGCAAACCTTTGCT
The DNA here is from genome assembly GCA_022496015.1 of Hordeum marinum. Classification (NCBI taxonomy): domain Eukaryota; kingdom Viridiplantae; phylum Streptophyta; class Magnoliopsida; order Poales; family Poaceae; genus Hordeum; species Hordeum marinum. The sequence continues at coordinate 130,060,255 of CM039676.1, read as the reverse complement.
TAGCTATGATACCGCTTGCTCAGCCATCTTATAGCGTTTCTAGCTGCAAGTGCAATTGCTTCCATGTGTATCATGGACATTCTTTTGGTATCACAATATTATTTCTATTTAATTTAATGCACATATATAGCGGGTGAAAGGTGGAAGGCTTGGCCTTTTGCTCGGTGTTTTCTCCACTCTTGCCGCCCCTAGTTACTTGTGAACCGGTGTTTTGTTCCATAATTGAGCGCTATTAACATGCTTGGGGTTGTTATGGGGACCCCCTTGATTTTCGTTTTAGGATAAAGCTTGTCTAGCAAGGACCATTATTGGTACTACATTTGCATAATAACTAATAAAATGCATAGGGACCCGCAGGCACCCGCGGATAATTTAATCAACACCCGGGCCAATGCTCCTCATGAGTGTTGTTCTAAAACCGGCTGCCTCCGAGGCCACCTCGAGGAAACTTGGAGATTGATTTTCCTCATAGCTAGTCCCATCCGGTCGTGTCCTGAGAACGAGATATGTGGCTCTTATCGGGTTCGTCGACACGTCAGGCGGTCTTGCTGGATTTGTTTTACCTTTCTCGAATGTCTTGCGTGAGGAATTCCGTTTTACTTCAGGCTATCTCGAGGTGTGGTCTTCCTGTGGAATTGCCTATGAAGATCACGAGATTCGTGGTCGAGGTTATTCCCGCGACATGCGGTTAATTTGTGATGGATGAGTTGGAGCACCCCTGCATGGTTAAATCTTTCGGAAAGCTGTGCCCGCGGTTATGTGGCAAACTTGGAAACTTTGTTTAACACAAGGTCATAGCAAACTTGAAGTAAACTTAAATTAAACACACCAACTATGAGTGTAACTATGACTACCGCTGCTCGTGAGTCCTTATCTAAGAGAGAACACGGTGGGTTTATGTTTGACGTAAGTATGTGTTCAGGATCACTTAGTGATCATTACTAGTTCATGTACATTATGCATAGACCACCCACTTTACTTTCTGTATTCCTAAGTTAGCAACTCAAATAAATGAGTAGTTGCTTGCTGCAGCCTCACTACTTAACCCTACCTCACCCATTAAGGTTTGCTAGTCATGACACCCTTGGAAATGAGATTGTTGAGTCCCTGTCGCTCACGGATTACTACAACAATAGTTACAGGTGCAGGTAATGTGATGATTTGACGTGATCGCGATGCTTCTTTGATTTGGAGTTCTTCTTCTTCATCATCAATCTAGGATGTGTTCCAGGCGGCAGCCTTGGATACAAAGGATGGATGTCATTTTATTGTTTGATTTCATCCGTAGTTGGACCCTGCTCTTCTGTATGATGTTTGCATATGTTGTTTGTATTGATGTGATCTTGATGTAGCTTGTGGCGAGTGTAATCCAATTCCATATACTCATTTCTTCTGTAAATGTACTTGTAATGATATCCATTTTTGCAACACGACGAGATGTGCGCCTATCCCTGTCGAGGCCCTCATGCCAAAATAAGGATAGGATCGCATCTTGGGCATGACAAGTTGGTATTAGAGCCTGTACCGACCTAGGAGCCCCCTTGATTGATCGAACTTGGCCAAGTCGAGTCTAGTAAAAATATATTTTGAGTCTAGTTATATATCGGAGAGTAGGTTTATTTACTCTTCTTCTATACTCTGGTGAGGTATTCAACTTAGGGATTTTATTCTACTCCGCTTCTCGCTCAAAAAAAATTTAGGATCACACTTGGTGCCTCCTGTTACCAAGGAGTAGAGCTCCAGGGGATTCTTAACACATTGGTATCATTCAGTTTCCTTAGTATCTCGGGATGGAGGGTGTTGGAAATTGCTTCAATACTTCTCGTGGCGAGATAAGATCGGAGTCACCCAGTACTGGGGAGGCGTCCGGGGTACTGCCATGTTTAGTATCGTTGTGATTACGAGCGTCTGAGGTAGGCAAGTTTGCGAAATTTCTTGAATTATGGTGTGGAAGGTTGCGGGTGCAGTTGCAGATCATTACCTAGGGTAGGTTCCTGGGTCTGCAACCCGAATCGCATAAACAAGAAAGACTTCGGAAATTCTTAGGTGGGAATTCAAGTAGTTGCCTAGTGTATCTTCCAACAGATCGTGATGTGAGGTTTGGGTTCGACATCTAGTGGATTTGTTTGTTCACGGTCGTTCTTACAGAGCATATTCTTTGTCAAGCCTTGTAGTTCGCTATGCCTAGGGAGCATAGAGCGTCATTTCAGTACTACAATCCAATGTACAAACGAGCCCGTGCGAACCTTACCACGAATGTATCGAGCGGAATATTTGTCATGTATTTGTTCTGGCTTGTTTCGTAAGCCTCATCCTTGTTTTGCTGGAGTATGGTAATTTGAGGTTCTTCGATGTCAAGTGGTGCTTTCATATCTTTTCTAAGTAGTGTTGTCATATTTTACGGGAATGCTATTCCTCTTGTTAACTGGAGTTGTCATATCAATTCTTTTTATTCGGCGTGCTTCTCTTCAAGATAATTGTATCCTCTTTAATATTATAATATCAATCCTCTTATTCTTTCTGGAGTTCATTTCATCCATCCCAAGTTTTCTGTGTTTTCCCCACCCTCCCACTCGTTTGTCAGAGAAGCAACCAAGTTTACCTCTTGCTCTGTCTCTCTTCCCCTTCTCATTCTTAGATCTCGGGATGAGATCCTCGTGTAGTGGAGGAGAGTTGTAACAGCCCGGGACCGACGATCCAAAAGATTCCCCTTTTATTCGATTCTTGCCATGTGATTCATCTGGTTGTCGCATTCATCATTGCATCATTTGCATCATCTGCATAGCATCGTCACTCGTTTTTGATAACTTCCATCCGTGAGTAGCTGTCGGTTCTCTTCGTTCGTGTCATCAAACTTTTGAGGCCAACCACACACGCACGTGCCTACGGCATTGCAAAATTATTGTTTTTAAAGTGCATATACAACTTTCTCGGATTGGGTCAAAAGTTGGCGTGCGGTCTTTTTTTATTGTCGGCAGACCGCCTGCCAAATTTCGTCACAATTAAAGGTCGTTTGATACCCCATCGGTCAGTCATAGCAGTGCGGTCATTGGTTTATTTGTCGGACGATTTTGGTTTATGAAACTTTGTTGCCCGGCCGCAAACTTCCGTCTCTTCTTGGCCCAACCATCTCTTCATAGCCCACTACCCTAACCTACCCGCCCCTTGCTTCCAGACCGCCCAATCGAGATCTGACGGTCGAACTCGGGGCAAAACCCCCCTAACCTAGCCCCAAACTGCTATAAATAGACCCCTAGCCGATTTCCTCATTTTCCGTGCACCCCCAACCCCCAGCCAGCTGCCACCTCCCACCTCCTCTCTCCTCCAGCCGCTAGGGCCTGCCGAAGCCCATCCAGGCCCTCCCGGGACTGATCTGAGCCGCCGCCGCCCTGCCCTCGATCTACCTGAGCTCCTCGTGCCTCCTCCTGCTTGCCTCCGCCTCCCATGCCGCCCCACAGCTCGTCAGCCGCATTGCCCCACGTTAGATACCCCGCCACGTCTGGCCGCTGCACCTCGCCAGAGCAGGCCAGCCGCCGGCTCCCCAGGAGAAGCCTGAGGCTCCTGCGTCCGCCACCTCGCCATGGAGCCAGCTCCCTTCGTCGCCGCCTGATCTCCTTGACCCGTAGCCGCCAAGCCTCGTTGAGGCCGGGAATCAATCCCTCCGCCCCGAATTTGGCTGTCCTCGTTGCTGGAGTGTCGCGTCGCCACTGGAGTTCGTGAGCGCCACCGCCGTCTGCTTCTTCTCTCGATCCAGCAAGAGCAGCCACTACCGCTCACATTGACTGCATGCTTGTCGCATGGGCCGTCTCCAGTGCCCAGGCCCAGCTGCTGTCGTGCCAACCGGAGCCTCGTGGGCCTCCTCTAGTCCCGGGGTCCAGCTGACCCTACCCGTCCGGCCCAGCTCTGCTAGCACTCCGCCTCGCCTCCTGCCGCATGGGCCAAGCCCACAAGGTGAGCCCTCGGTTGCCTATCTAGCGCCCGTGCATAGTATTAATAGGTCATGCTCACTCTGTTTTGGGCGTATTGCAGATTCGGCCCATGTCTGTTTTTTTCGTCCCGTGAATTTGCTAATAAACAAGTGATTATAGAATTGCAGAATAGTCCCTCGTGTTGATACATTTAATAACTTTCAAACCATGCATCATATGTAAAAACTTTATATATGTAAAATGACTAGAATTTCATGTAAATTCACAATATCCAAATCTCACATATGTTTAAAATGTTTAACTTGCTTTTCTCATGTTATTTTCATAAATTCCATTCTAAAATTATTTACATCATACCTAATTAACCGTAGCTCCGTTAAAAATGTTTTACATATGTAGCTTGACTAGCAAAATGTGTAGAATCTCATGGTGCCAATTATTTTGCTGTTTAACAACTCTAAAATATGGTTAGTTAAGATCTGGACCAAACTTAAAATATGCATATGAGGTCATTCCAGAATTGTTATTTGTTGCTTTCGGCCTCATTTAAGTGCCTAGGTGATGTAGTTGTTTGTGCTTCACCTCTTGCCATGTCTAACAACATTTAATATTGATGAGTACCTAAACGGGAGTGAAGTGAATAATTTGAACATGGAGTTTTGTCAATATACAACTCATTGCATATTGAACTTATATTAATATATAGTAGTTGTTCGTTGTGCTTGCCATGCCATGCCATGCGTTGCATATTAAACCGGTCATGCATCATATTTGGTTGCGCATAACGTCATTCATATGTTGTGGTGTTTCTCGTGTGTTGATTGTTTGTTTCGGTTTGCTTCTTCTTGATAGAGTTTTGAAAGCATTCGGAGTGTGAGGATTCGTTCGACTATGTTGACCCGTCTTCTTCATGGATTTGTTCTTCTTCCAAGCGGAATCTCAGGCAAGATGACACATTTCCCCGGATACCACTACTATCATCGCTATGCTAGTTTTCCTGCTTTTTATCGTTATGTCATGCTACCTACCACTTGTTTGACAAGCCTCCCAACATTGGCATGATAAGCCTCTAACCCCTCCACTTCCCAGCAAACCTTTGCTTGGATATGATACCGCTTGCTCAGCCATGTTATAGCATTTCGAGCTGCATGTGCAATTTGTTTCCATTTGTCAACTTGGACATTCTTTTGTTCTCACAATATTATTGCTATTTAGTTTAATGCACATATATAATTGGTAAAAGGTGGAAGGCTTGGCCTTTTGCTCGGTGTTTTGTTCCACTCTTGCCACCCCTAGTTACTTGTGAACCGGTGTTATGTTCCATAATTGAGCGCTCCTAAGATGGTCGGGGTTGTTATGGGTACCCCCTTGATTTTCGTTTTAGGATAAAGCTTGTCTGGCAAGGCCCAACATTGGTACTACATTTGCCTAATAACTAGTAAAATGCATAGGGACCCGCTGGCAGCCGCGAATAATTTAATAAACCCCTAGGGCCAGTGCTCCTCATGATTCTTGGTCCAAAACGGGCTACTTTCAAGGCCTCCTAGAGGAAACTCGGGGATTGGTTTTCCTCGTAGATATTCCCATTCTGTCGTGTCCTGGGAACGGGATACACGACTCTTATCCGGTTCGCCGACACGTCAGGCGGCCTTGATGGATTTGTTTTGCCTTTCTCGAATGTCTTGGGTGAGGAATTCCGTTTAAATTCGGGCTATCTCGAGGTGTGGTCTTCATGTGGAATTGACTATGCTGATCATGAGATCCATGGTCGAGGTTATTCCCGTGGCGTGTGGTTAATTTGTGATGAATGAGTTGGAGCATTCCCTACAGGGTTAAATCATTCGGAAAGTCGTGCCCACGGTTATGTGGCAAACTTGAAAACTTTGTTTAACACCCGGTCATAGCAAACTTGAAGTAAACTCAAATAAAACACACCAACAGTGTGTGTAACCATGACTATCGCTTCTCGTGAGTCCTTATCCGAGAGAGAACACGGTGGGGTTATGTTTGGACATTTGTCATAGTTTTTTTGAACAACGAAAACATCCGATAAAAACTGATGATGGTGCCGCTATGGTTGACCGTTCACGTATCAAACAACCTCTAATTACGACGAAACTTGACAGGTTGTCTACCTACAATAAAACAAGACAGCACGCCAACTTTCGACCCAATTTGAGAATATTTTTAGCGCACTTTTAAAACAGTTTTTTATGATGCTGCGAGCGCGTGCAAGTGTGGCTTTACTCCAAACGATCGTTGATTAGAATGGAGAGAACTAGAAACTACGCGTGGATGCAAGCCTTCGAAAAACGAGTGACGATGCAATGCAAATGATGCAAATGTTGTAATGATGAATGCGACAACCAGATGAATCACACGACAATGATGGAATAAAAGGGGAATCTTCTAGAGCATCGGTCCCGGTCTGTTACAGGATATCAATGATTTTGTGTTGTACATGACTGAATCTTTGTATGTACTTGCGGAGGGACTTGCCGTATCTATGGGGGATCACGTGCAGGCTATTGGGCTTCCTCGGGAGCTTTTGGCCCCCGTGGTATGTGCCAACGAACTGGTTGCATAGGTCCTTCAAAGAGGAGATGGACCCCTCCGGCAAGTTCGTCAACCAGTTTCTCACATTGGGTCTGAGAGCCAATGGGAAGTAGCTGGCAAACAATTTCTTGTCGCATCCCCTGGGATCTTGAATCACAATAGTGTAAGTGCCAAGGAACTCTGACGGGATGATGACGTGAATGGGTCCTACACTTCATCACATGCATTATGCCTAGCTCGGGCATAAAACAATAGCGTTTGTTTGGAGGCAACCCAATAGTTATCTTGCTTTTTTCTTTTTTACTTTCTATTTCTATGTGATAACATTATTATAGCTACTTTAATGATTGTATTTTATTGTTTAATTTAGTGTTTGTGCCAAGTAAAGCTTTTGGGATGACTCTCAAGATGAGCAGAATTGATACGGTGCAAAAACAGAAAGTTAAGCATGTAGTGTAGAATTTCTATGATTCTACTGGGAGGTGTTTTTATCTGAATTTTTTACACTATTATTTATAAAAAAATTCCTCAGCTTGTCCTAATTTTCAGAATTGGTGGAGTTACAAAAGTATAGGTTCTCTATGGATCTTTACAGACTGTTCTGTTTTAGAGAGATATTTTTGCTTGCATAGTTTGCTTATTTTGATGATGCTATGAATGGGGGTATAAGCCATGGAGAAGTTATAATACAATAACTATTATGAAATGATGAAATATGAATCAATTTATAATAGTATCTAAAGTATTTTATATGTTGCTTATACTAATGGATCTCATGGAGTTTAGTTTAGTTTTGTGTTATTGAAATTTTCAAGTTCTGGGTGTTATCATGATGGAGGAAGTTATAAGGAGCGACAAGAACCTAAGCTTGGGCATGCCAAAGGAAGCCCAAGGTAATATTATAGAAATACTCAAACTTCTAAGCTTGGGGTTGCCCTAGAAGGCATCCCCTCTTTCGTGTCAATCCATCGATATGTCACTAGGAACTATATTTTTATTCGTCACATGATATGAGTTTTGCTTGCAACGTTGTTTGCTTTTATTTGCTTTTATTTTTGGTTTGTCACAATAATCATTTTCTGGACACACCTATTTGAGAGAGACACACCTTTCATCATAATTTGTTAGAATACTCCATGTGCTTCAGTTATATATTTTGAGCTTAGCAGTTGCTCTAGTACTTTACATGTATCTTTTTGAGCATGGCGGCGTATAGATTTTGTAGATATAATTGCACACTATTCCTTCACTTATATTTGCTTGAGAGTTAATAAATAGTGAGGGTAATTTGCATTGTTCATAATACTAGTCCAAACATAATAGGTATTGAATGAGTTATAATCAAAACCATGATGTAGCACATAAAAGAGAAATTGTAGATTAATGATATTGATGTGGTTATGTGAAAAAAGTGTGAGTGCATCATTGTTGATTAGTAGAACTATCGGTATTAAGAATTGTTAATTTCCTGTTTATCTAAATATTAAAAAGGCATGGTGAGGATGTGTGAGCATTTCTATTCCTCGTTAAAATCCTAGTGTTGTTTCAGGTCGGACGTGTGCCATGGTTAAATCCTCCCTACCACCTCCCTCGGGGATATGAATAGTACTTTTATTTGTGATAAAACTAATAAAACTTTGCAATAAGTATATGAGTTCTTCATGACTAATGTGAACCCATGGACATACACAATCTCACCACCTCATATTTTGCTAGCCTAGTCGGTACCGTTCCTTGCCCATTCTCACCTCGAGGATCCGTGCAAACTTCGTTGGTGCATCCAAACTTTGTGTCACGATACACTCTGTCACACATACGCCTTCTTATATTTTCCTCAAAACAGCCACCATACCTACATATTATGGCATTTCCATAGTCATTATGATATATATTGGCATGCAAATTCCACCATTACATCATATGACTAATTCGTTCATCATCATCTTGCTTTGCATGATCATATAGAGGTGACATAGTATTTGTGGCAAAGCCACCATTCATCATATTTTTGATACATGACATGCTAGATCATTGCATATCCTAGTACACTACTAGAGTAATTCATATTGAGTAATATTGTTTCATAGTTCTTCATATCGAGTTTTCATATTGAGTTGTAAGTCAATAAAAGTGTGATGATCATCTTTATTAGAGAATTGTCGCAGTGAGGAAATTAAATGGGGGATGCCAAATGAGCCACTATAAATAAATAAAAATGAAATAATGAAGAAAATGAAAATGAGAGAAAAAGAGAGAAGGGACTTTGCTACAATCCTTTACCACACATGTGCCTCAAAGTGACACCTTGTTCTTCAGATAGAGAGTCTCATGTTATGTCATTTTCATATGCTACTTGGAATTACTTTTACATTATTATAAACTTGGCTTGTATATTCTGATGACGGGCTTCCTCAAATTCCCGAGGTCTTCATGAGCAAGCAAGTTGGACGCAAACCCGACTTAGCTTCAGTTGAGCTTTCATACATTTATAGCTCTAGTGAATCATTTGCATGGTAATCCCTACTCCTTGTAATTACATATATCATGGGAATGTCCATTGCCCATCGATATCTACCACCATATTCTATTCCACCTTTATGCTATGTCCATGGTTCATGTTCATGTAATGCGTGAAGAACAAAAAGTTGATGCACATTGAAAAAGTACGATCCAATTGTGTGACTTGGACAGCGTGGTGCCTGGAATTTCTATTAATGTGGTGAAGATGGAGCCATGCCTTGCTAATATGATAAGATGAATGGGGTAAACATTCTTTTAGGATCATATACTTTGAAAGATCAATGATTTTATTGCGTGTGCCTATAAATATTACTATGTTGGTGTTTTTTAATTCATCCTTTCTCAATCAGCATACATTTGAAAGATTACATATTGGGTAGCATGTCACATCAAAAGTTATGTGTTTATATAATCAATCTAGGATACGTTTTGAGTATTAATTTACCAATTTATAAAATATTAGAGCACTAACCAATTGACCCACTGCCTAGTGCTAGTCATTGTTTTCTGTGTTTTTTTACTTTTCAGGTTTACAATACCAAACGACGTCCAATTAACACAAAACTTTTTTATGATATTCCTCGACCAAAATAAGACTTGGAAGCTTTGGGAGAATACCGGAGGCCGCACGAGGGAGGCATAAGCCAGCAGGGCGCGCCCAGGGGGTCGATGCCCCCTCATGGCTTGTCCCTCCCTAGTGGCCCTCCTACCCTCATTCTCTGGCCTATAAATTCATGTATATTACAAAACCCCTAGGGGGCATCCCGAAACAATTTTTTCGTCATCGCAAGTCTTTGTTCCGCCGTGATCCCATATGGAGCTCCGTTTTGGCACCCTGCTACAGGGGGGTTTATCATGGAGGGCCTCTTCATCAACCTTAACACCCTCATCATGATGTGTGAGTAGTTCACCATGGACCTATGGGTCCGTAGTTATTATCTACATGGCTATCTCTCTCTCTTTGATCTTCAAGACAATGATCATCGCATCTTCACTTTGATCTATCAGATCTAATTCTTTAGTATGGTGTGTTTGTTGGGATCCGATGAATTGCGTGTTTATGTTTCATATTATTCATGAAAAGTATTTGGGTCACCTTTGAATATTATGATTCTTATTGGCATGATCATTATAGCTTCATAAATCTCTCCGGTCTATTGGAATAGTTTGGCTAACTAGATTGATATTTCTTAAGTGAGAGGGGTGCGTTGTAGTCGGTTCAATCTGACGATGCTCTATATCCAAGTGATAGGAAGGGACAAGACACATCTTTGTATTGTTGCCACTAAGGATAAGACATTGGGTTTATTCATATTGATTCAGTTTACTTTGTCTACAACATGTCATTGTTCTGCATGCATTACTCTGTTTGTCATGAACTTAATACGTAGAGAGGTAAGCATAGAAGCGCTCTTGAAGTGGAGTAATAGTAATAGGTACAGGCAGGAGTCAGCCTATTTGCTAATGGACCTGATGCTTGTACACATGATCATTCCCGTGATCACATAACTATGTACTTTTTATCACATAACTATGTGCTTTTTATCAATTGCCCAACAGTAATTTGTTTACCCACCATATGTTGCCTACATGAGAGATGTTGCTAGGGAAAACTATGGCCCCTGGGTCTATTCACTTATTTAGAAAACCTATCATTTCCTTGCTGCCATTATTTACCGTTTATTTTATTTTGCAATTAGGAATTATCTACACACTTCACTGGCTTGCAAATAACGAGATCAAGGGGATTGACAACCCTGTTGCCGCGTTGGGTGCAAGTTGTTTGGTCTTTCGTGAGTAGCTGCCGAAGACGGTTGTGGATTTTATATTCCTTCGATAAACCTTGGTTTCTTAACTGAGGGAAATACTTACCTGTATTGTGCTGCAATTACCCATTCCTCTTCACGGAAAAACCAACACAGATCAGAAGTATCAGGAAGGATTTTTGGCGCCATTGTCAGGGAATATCATCCCCAACTATCAAGTAACCTCACACAAAATATCATTCAATTGTTCTTATTTTTATTTTCTGTTATATTTAGTTTGATTCCTAAAACTCAAAACTCAAAAATACTTATATTTGCTAGTTACTAGTCTACTTGTTTGCTTGCTTGAATGTTGCTATCACGTATGAATTTGAGAATAGTGATACTTCCTTATCTAGTGCGGAAGCATTAGGTCATTCAACTTAACCTCTCAAAAATAAATCTAAAACAATTGTGATGAACTTGCTAAGGAAAAACTTGATAACCTTGCGGATGATGATCCTTCTACTTTAGAACGTATATATTATGCAAACTAAGAAATTCCGTATTGGTAGTGGTAATATCATTGGAAAAAGTATGATCCAAGACTTTTTCACCTATGCAGTCTCTCTACCTTGGATAGGAGGGTCTATTTTTGCTAGAACCACTAGTTATGCAGACGATATATCTTCGCTCATAGTTGACTTGGAAAGACAATTCATTCATATGCATCCCTCCATACAATGGTTGTTTCTAGAGTTCACTAACATGGACCATGCTCGTACTAAACGTTTGTACAATATTCGTTACATTCTCTTATTATAGGATCAATACTGAGTGCCCACCGATAGAGGGATTCCTTTATGAGTTGGAAGAAATAAGGAGATTAAGATCAACGAACTACGTTGCTTATAATTAAAACCTTGGAAAAAAGGTTCCGCCTAATGTCTTGATTGATAAAATTTCCAAATTAAATTGACAAATTATTGCCGCAAATCTTGAATTGGATTTTGAGACCAAGATTAAATTAAGGAAATATCTTTATTGGGACCTATATAGTGAGGAATTTACTATAACTTATAAAAACTCTAAGGAGGAGCCTCCTTCTCCTTAGGAGTTAGATATCACGGATCCTTGTGTTGTGAAGTTTAGTCCCTTCAATTTTTTTGGCTTTCCCATGAGAAAATTTTCTACTAGGAGAAGGGTATCATTATAGCATTATGAATCATTCTTATGATTACGACAACACTTGAAACAATGCATTATGCCTATCTTGGGGCATAAAACAATAACGCTTGTTGGGAGGCAACCAAATAGTTATCTTTATGTTTGCTCTTTACTTTCTATTTGTATGTGATACAATGATTATTTTTGCTGTAATGATTGTGTTTTTGTGTTTAATTTAGTGTTTGTCCCAAGTAAATCCTTTGGGATGACTCACAAGATGAGTAGAACTCATACGGTACAAAAATAGAAACTTTAGCGTCCAGTGCATAATTTCTCTAATTTTACTAGAAATACTTTTGATATGAATTTTTTACACGGTATTTCTATACAGATTCTTCAGATTTTTCAAATATTTTAGAACTTTGGAATTATATAAGTATAGGTTCTCTACAAATCTTTATAGACCGTTCTTGTTTAGAAAGATTCTGTTTTTGCTTGCATATTTGCTTGTTTTGATGATGCCATGGATTATATCGGGTCGTATAAGTCATGGAGAAGTTAGAATACAGTACTTATTATGCAATAATGAAATACAACTCAATTTTTTACATAACCTAGATATGTCTCTTATACTAACGGATCTCATGAAGTTTTGTTGAGTTTTGTGTGATTGAAGTTTTCAAGTTTTGGGTGTTATCACAACGAATGAAGAAATAAGGAGAGGCTAGAGCCTAAGATTGGGTATTCCCAAGGCATCCCAAGGTTATATTCTAGGAAGAGTCAAGCGTCTAAGCTTGGGGATGCCCCAGAAGGCATCCCCTATTTCATCTCAATCCATCGGTATGTCACTTGGAGCTATATTTTTATTCGTTACATGATACGACTTGTGCTTGGAGTGTCGTTTTCTTTTATTTTTAGTTTGCCACAATCATCATTTCTGGACACACCTATTTGAGGGAGACATACCTTCATGATAATTTGTTAGAATACTCTATGTACTTCACCTATATCTTTTGAGCCTAGAAGTTGCTCTACTACTTCACTTATATCTTTTTGAGCAAAGTGGCGCATAGATTTTGTAGAAAGTAACTTCACTCTCATTCTTCACTTATATTTGTTTGCGATTTAAAAAATGTTGGAAATATGCCCTAGAGGCAATAATAAATTAGTTATTATCATATTTCCTTGTTGATGATAATCGTTTATTATCCATGCTATAATTGTATTGATCGGAGACTTAGATGCATGTGTGGATACATAGACAAAACCATGTCCCTAGTATGCCTCTAATAGACTAGCTCATTGATCAAAAGATGGTTAAGGTTTCCTAGCCATGGACATGAGATGTCATTTGATAACGGGGTCACATCATTAGGAGAATGATGTGATGGACAAGACCCAAACTGCAAATGTAGCATATGATCGTGTCATTTTATTGCTACTGTTTTCCGCATGTCAAGTATGTGTTCCTATGACCATGAGATCATGCAACTCACAGATATCGGAGGAGTGCTTTGTGTGTACCAAACGTCGCAACGTAACTGGGTGACTATAAAGGTGCTCTACAGGTATCTCCGATGGTGTCTGTTGAGTTGGCATGGATCGAGACTGGGATTTGTTACTCCGTGTGACGGAGAGGTATCTCAGGGCCCACTCCGTAATGCAACATCACAATAAGCCTTGCAAGAAATGTGACTAATTGTTAGTTGTGGGATCTTGTATTACGGAATGAGTAAAGAGACTTGCCGATAACAAGGTTGAACTAGGTATGGAGATACCGACGATCGAATCTCGCGCAAGTAACATACCGAAGAACAAAGGGAACGTTATACGGGATTAACTGAATCCTTGACATAGAGGTTCGATCGATGAAGATCTTTGTAGAATATGTAGGAACCAATGTGGACGTCCAGGTCCCTCCATTGGTTATTGACCGTAGAGGTGTCTCGGTCATGTCTACATAGTTCTCGAACCCGCAGGGTCTGCACACTTAAGGTTCGGTGACGTTTCGGTAGTGTAGAGTTATGTATGGTGGTGACCGAAGTTTGTTCGGAGTCCCGGATGAGATCCCGAACGTCACGAGGAGCTCCGGAATGGTCCGGAGGTAAAGATTCATATATAGGAAGTCCCAGTTTGGTTTCCGGAAAAGTTTCGAGCTCATCGGTAGTGTACCGGGAGTGCCGGTAGTGTACCAGGAGTGCCGGTAGTGTACCGGGAGGCCTCCGGGAGGGGTATTTCGACCCCAAGAGGTCCATGGGCTGTGGGATAATAATAACCAGCCCTTAGTGGGCTGGAAAAACAGCCACAAAGGCCCATGGCGCAGGAGAGAATGTCCTAAAGCAAAAAGTGGAAAATCAGCCAATAGGAGGCAATCCTACTCCAACTAGGATTGGAGGTGAACTAGGATTGCTTCCCACCTCCTATTTCAGCCGACCCAAAGGCCTTGTCTGCCTATCCTCTCCTCTCCTCCTATATATACTAGTGGATTGGGTGGTTTTTGGACAGAATTTCCGGCCACGTGCTACCCGTTACACCGGTGCATAGTTTCTCCTCTAGATCGGTTTTCTGCAGCGCTTAGGCGAAGCCCTGCCGGAATTGCTCCACCACCATCACCGGAGCACCGTCACGCTGCCGATGAACTCTCTCTCCCCTCCACCTCCTCTCGCTGGATCGAGACGGTGGAGATCGTCATCAAGCTGCACGTGTGCTGAACGCGGAGGTGCCGTCCGTTCGGCGCTAGATCTTAAGGACCGTGATCGAGATCGCGAGACGGTTCTTGATGTGATCACGGAACGGATTGTGATGAGTTCGCGGTACAGATCGTGATCAAGATCGTGAGACAGATCGTGATGAGTTCGTGGGACGGATCATGATGTGTTCGCGGGATGGTTCGTGATTGGATCGCGGGACGCTCGGCGATTTGGATCGCGAAGAAGTTCGACTACACCAACCGCGTTTCTTAACGCTTCCTGCTTAGCGATCTACAAGGGTACGTAGATCCACCCTCCCTCTCGTAGATGCTCATCACCATGGATAGGTTTGCGTGTGCATAGGAAAATTTTTGTTTCCCATGCGACGTTCCCCAACAAAAAATAGTGATGATAATTTGCATGGGTCATAAGACTAGTCCAAAAATAACAGCTTTTCAAGAAGTGATAATCAAAGCCATCATGTAGCACATAAAAGAGAAATTATGGGTTAATGATATTGATGTAGTAATGTGAAAAAGGTGTGAGTGCATCATTGTTGATTCGTAGAAGTATCAGTATTAAGAGGTGTTAATACTTTTCTTGTGTAAATATTAAAAAGGCATGGTGGGGATGTGTCAGCATTTCTATTCCTCGTTAAAATCCTAGTGTTGTTTCGGGTCGAAGGTGCGCGATGGTTAACTCCTCCCAACCTCCTCCCTCTGGGCATACGAGTAGCACTTTGATTTGTGATAAAACTAATAAAACTTTGCAATAAGTACACAAGTTTTTCATGACTAATGTGAACCCATGGACATATGCAATGTCATGAACTCATATTTTTCTAGCCTCTTCGGTATCGTGCCTTGCCCATTATCACGTTCAGGATCGGTGCAAGATTCACAGGTGCATCCAAACCCCATGACATGATCCTCTATGTCACACATAAGCCTTCTTATATCTTCCTCCAAACAGCCACCATACCTACCTATTATGGCATTTCCATAGACATTCTGAGATATATTATCATGAAATTCCACCATTACATCATATGACTACTCCGTTCATCATCATATTGCTTTGCATGATCATATAGAGCTGACATAGTATTTGTGGCAAAGCCACCGTTCATCATATTTTTAATACATGTCATGCTAGATCGTTGCATATCCTAGTACACTACCAGAGGTACTTTAGGCACTGTTATATATTGATTCTTATTTCATTTTTTCATAATAGGTATTGTATTCTAACTACTCCATGGCTTATACCCCCCGATACAATCCATAACATAATCAAAACAAGCAAACTATGCAAGCAAAACAGAATCTGTTTAAAACAGAACAGTCTGTAGCAATTTGTGAAGAGACCACACTTCTGTAACTCTTAATTTTTTAAAAAAAATTAGGAAAACATGGATATTTTTTATAAAAATAATGTGTAAAAATTTCAAATCATTATCACGCGCTAGAAAAAAAATGAAAATTCATGTACTGGAGTCAAAAGTTCCTGTTTTGGTTAAGCATCATTTCTACTAATCTTGTGAGTCATCTCAAAGGCTTTACTTGGCACAAACACTAAATAAAACATAAAAACATAATCATTACAGAGGTAATAATCATATTATCACAAAATAACAGAATTTAAAATGCAAAAATACAGATAACTATTGGGTTGCCTCCCAACAAGTAATATTGTTTTATGCCCCTAGCTAGGCATAGTGCATAGTTTCAAGTGTTGTCATCTTTGATACTCCATCCATAACTGGCTCTCATGATTGATTCAAAAGGTGGTTTAATTATCTTCCTAGGGAATTTTTTCATTCTTTTCTTTAATGGGAATTGGAACCTTATGTTTCCCTCGTTCATGTCAATAATTGCACCTATAGTTCGTAAGAAAGGCCGTCCAAGTATTATGGGACAAGAAGGATTGCAATCTGTATCAAGCACAGTGAAATATATAGGAAAATAATTATTGATTGCAATAATAATCACATCATTAATTATACCCAAAGGTTTCTTAATGGAAGAATCCACAAGATGCAAGTTTAGGGAACACTCTTCCATATTAGTGAGACCAAGCACATCAAATAAAATTTTAGGTATAGTTGCAACACTAGCACCAAGGTCACACAAAATTTTGCATTCATATTTATTTATCTTTATTTTAATATTAGGTTTGCACTCATCATGCAATTTTCTTAGAATACAAATTTCAAGTTCAAGTTTCTCATCATAAGCGTTCATCATAGCTTCTACTATATGTTCGGTAAAAGCTTTGTTTTGCTCATAAGCATTAGGTGAGATAATAATGGATTTTAGCAAGGAAATACATTCTATTAAAGAGCACTTATAATAATTAAATTCCTTGTAATCCATGATAGCGGGAACATCACTAGTTAAAGTTTTGACCTTCCCAAATCCACTTTTTCAGTTTTAGTATCAAAATCATCACCCTCCAAGCAAACACGACACTTCTAAACCAGAGTTGACTCATCTCCATTCTGTTTATAATTTATATGCAGAGTAGTAAACAAAAACTCAATAGGAGAAACACCAATCATTTTAAGATCTTCATCATGATTCCTAAAAAAACGGGCGGAAGAGCTTTCTCTAAGAATTCCCGTTTAGGTCTCAACTTAGCGGTCCTCTAATTACTTTCATTAATGGATATTTGGATAGATTTAATAGTCTCATTAAAATCATTATTGGGTGGAAAAGATTAATTTTAAGAGTTTCTGCATCAAGAGCAATTGCATCCAAGTTTTTAGCCAAAGCATCAATCACATGCAACTTTTCTTCTATTGTAGCATTGAAAATATTTTGAGAATTAATAGATTCCTTAATTGTGTTCTCAAGACCATAAGGTATTGTATTATAATTTGTAGAGGACTTTCAATAGTTGTTAGAGGACTTACCAGGATACAGTCCAGAATTGAAATTTCCTCTATAAGCATTGTTATTGAAATTATTTTGCGAGATGAATTTCACATATTTTGTTCAATAAAAGTAGACAAAGGTATATCACTGGGATCAACATGATTATTTTTACTAGCAACCATATTCATAAGAGCATCTAGTTTTTTACTCAAAGTAGTGACTTCTTCAACATAATTTACCTTCTTACCAGTTGGAGCTCTTTCGGTATGCCATTGAGAATAATTTTTCATAATGTTGTCCAGAAGTTTTGTTGCCTATCCTAAGGTCACATCCATAAAGTTACCACCTACGATTGAACTAGAATATTTCTGGACACAAAGTTTAGTCCACCATATAAGTTTGGGATAATCATCAACGAGTTTAAACCATGAGTAGGACAATTTATTCTGATCAATTTCATTATCTCCCAAGCTTGTGAAACATGCTCTTGATAATGTTGTTTAAAATTCATTATTTAATTTATAAGGGAGATGATCTTAGCAAGAGGAAAATACTTGGCAATGAAAGTATCTTTACACTTCTCCCATGTTCCAATACTATTACGAGTTAAAGATGGAAACCAAGCTTTAGATTCATCTCTTAGTGAAAAAGGAAATAATTTTAATTTCACAATATAATTATGCATATTCCTTTTATTTTTAATATCACATAATTCAACAAAGGTATTAAGATGTGACGCAGGATCCTCATTAGGACTAACTGAAAATTGATCCTTCATGACATGATTTAGAAATGCAACACAAATATCAAAAGCCTCCGCACTAGTGGTGGGTAGTATAGGAGTACTAATAAAATCATTATTATTAGTATTTGGGACATAACACAACTTAGTAGTATCTTGAGACATGGTGACCGAACAAGGAAAGCAACAAGTGGGACAAGTAAACTAGCAAGTAAATCAAGCAAAGAAGTAAACTAGTAACTAGCAAAGATAAATATTTTTGGATTTTGGATTTTTATGAGACAAACTAGATATAACAACAAATAAAAAGAAGAAAAAGTGAATTATAATTTGTGTGAAATTACTTGAAAGTTGGTGATGGTATTCCCCTGCAAAGGCGCCAGGAATCATTCCTAATACTTGTGACCTGCGTCGGGTTTTCTGTGAAGAGGAACATGTTATCGCAGCACAATGTGGGTAAGTATTTCCCTTAGTTATGAAACCAAGATTTATCTAACCAATAGTAATACGCATCCTCAACCATCTTCAGTGGCTGCACACCAAAGAGCAAACAACTTGCACCCAATGCTGGCAAGAGGGTTGTCAAATCCCTTGATCTCGTTATGTGCAAGGAAGTGAGTGGTGTAGATAATTATATATAATTGTAGATTGAAAACTAAAATAAAAGAAAATAAATGGTAGCAAGGTAATAGTAACATTTTTAAATATATAAGTGAATATACATGTGGGTCATAGTGTTCTTTAGTGGCATCTCTCATAGAAATAGTATATGGTGGGTAAAGAAATTACTATTGAGCAATTGATAGAAAAGCGAATGGTTATGTGATTTTCATGGAAATGATCATGTCTATATAGGCATCACGTCCATAAGAAAATAGGCTAACTCCTTCCTGCACCTATTAGTATTACTCCTCTCATCAACTGCTATCTAGCATGCACCTAGAGTATTAAGTAAAACATAGGATTTCTAGGAGAACGATGACAGGTTATAGACAAAGTAAACTCAATCAATATGTATTAGCCCTATCGATTTATCCTTAGTACCAGCAACGCGAAGATGTATCTTATCCCCTACTTTGTCACTATGATATAGAAACTCGTCAGGTTGAACCGACCACAACGCACCACTCCCACCAAGGAAATATAAATCTAGTTGGCCAAACTATCTCAATAGATTGGAGAGCATTACTAAGCTATAATTATCATGCAAATAAGAATCATATTGATCAGGTTTGACTCAAATACTTTTCATGAATAATCTAATCATAAACTCACAATTCATCGGATCCAAACGAACACACCATACAAAGGGATTACATCGGATAGATCGAGGCAAAGATGCGATGAACTAATCACACATAGATTGCCATCTGGGTACTACATACGGACTCGTAGGTCTGTGGTGAACTAATCACACATCATCATGAGGGAAGCAAGGTTGATGAAGAGGCCCTCCGTGATTGATCCCCCCTCCTATAGGGTGCTGCAACTGAGCTCTAGATGGGCTCCCATTGGAACAAAGACTTGCGGATGTGCAAAAAGTGTTTCGGGACATCCTCTAATTTTTTTGGAATATTAGAGAAATTATAGGCTAGAGAGGGACATTGGGAGAGCCACAAGGGGGCCACCACACATCAGGGCAGGACCCCCCAGCGCGTGCCCTGATGTGTGGTGGGGCCGTCGTGTGCCTCCCGGCCTCCTCCTGAAGCTTCCATGTCTTCTTTTAGTCAAGAAAAAATCATCAAAAAATTGCGTGGCAATTGGACTTCGTTTGGTACTATTAGTTGAAAAGTGAAACACATGCAAAAAATAGGAAATAGCACTAGGCACTGGGTCAATAGGTTAGTGCTAAAAATTGTGATAAATTGGTAAACATATGTCGAAAAAATATCCTACAATTATAATATATCAGCATGGAACAATAAAAAAATTATAGATGCATTGGACATGTATCAGCAATCTGCCTGATGAGGTGGAGCAACGATGTGGCTACGGGATGTTGCCACGCGTGCCCGCTTCCAGGTTTCTTTTAACATCCCAAATTTTGGAATGTTATAATAAATATTAGAATGAGTGTTTGTTTGCTTGAGTGATTGAATTTGAGTGGATTTTGAAACCTTTTGAAAACTTTTGAATGAGAGGGAATAAAATGACTTTCCCCTTTGTGTTTGATTTCAAATTAATACTTTTCAAATCAATGAGAGAAGATGACATGACTTCTTCAATATAAAAAGATTTGTAGAGTTAATTTGAAAGAATTTGAAATTTTCTGATAAGGAGTTCTTTTCATATTTGGTTCCATTTTAAATTTTGAAAGAATTCAAATACCCTTGACAAGATTTTTAGAGTAGTAACATGACACTCCACACCAGGGTTATTTTTGTGAAGTATTTGAAACATAAAACCCATGGGTTATTTGAAAATTATTTGCAAAAGGAGTTAAAAGCCATTTAGGCATTTTCTGAAAATAAGTTTTTGAAAATTATTTATTTTTGCCATGGGAAAATGTTCATCTTATTGCATTTATTTCCCTGATCATTTTGGTATGTAAAACATTATTTTTTCGAAATGTTTTGACTGCCAAAAAGTTAGTTTACTGCTCTATTATTTTATAAAAGGAAACTTTTCGGTTATTAGGAAAAAATCGCCCGGCCCACCTACCAAATCCAGCCCAGATCAGATCCAAAATTAATTCGGATCGGCCACTGACGCAGCACCCCCTCTCCCCCTCTCTCTGTCGCGTGGGACCCACCGACCGATCCCGGATCGCCCGCGCTCACTTTCCTTCTTTCTCCCTCCTCCTTCCAACCCCACCGGAGCCGGCCGGATCCGCCGCGATTCTCCCTCCTCTTGCCATTTGGAGCGCCCCTGACCCCTCCTATATAAACCCCCGACCACCCCGCACTCCATTTTCGCCCAAACCCCCAACTCTCGTGCCCCCGTGCTCGCCAAATTGCTCGCCGGAGTTCGACCGAGCCGCCGCGCCATTGCCGCACCACCGCTCCACCCCGACACCCTCGCCGCCTCCCGAGCCCACCAACCGCTTCCCCACTCTCGTGCGCACCTCCCCATCCACTCGCACGAGCTCCGCACCCACCGGAGACGCTCCTCCGTCCAGACCCGACGTCGTCGTCCGCCATTACCGACGCCGTGCTCCAACCGGTCATCCTCGAGCCTTGCCGATGCCTCCTACCTCGTCGCCGTCCTCGCCTGCGTCGACCGGTGCTATTAAACGCGTCAGAGGACCATCGGAGCATCGTCCCCGTAGACCTCATCGCCTGGGACATCGCCGGACCTTGCCGGAGTTGACGCCCACCTCGGTGAGCCCTCCCCTCCGTCCGATCTCGTTGAACGGCCACGATTAGAAGAGGATACCCCTTCGATTTATTTTAGAAGAACCGGCCGGTTTTCTGTTAAGTTATTATTAACCGAAACGTCTTTTTAATGGTTCGGTCGTCCTCTCGTTAGCACCCACGCACACAACTTTAAGCCAATAAGAGGGCGCCACGTGTACCCTCTCCGTTAGTTAGAATTTTCCTTTTTTCTGTTTTCTATTTTTAAAACAGAATAGTTCTGTTCTCTGTTTTCTTTATATCTTTTAAGTTGTTAATTGTTTTAAATTGATTCTTTTTGCATCTTGTCACAAAGGTTATCTACTTTCTGTAGATATCAAGTTTGACCATATTTGAAAAAATTAAAATTGAATTCAAACAGATTTAATTCAAATCTTATTTTTTGAATATCTTGATTTAAAATATATTTTAAGTTGACCATATAGAATAGTTTTTATCTTCTGTTCTGCTATGGTGATCTTGCTGGTACATTCAATGTACTGACCTACACGGCTTCAACATCTTATGTTGCAGATAAGCTCTACGACAGGTAAGAGTACGATTCAGGGTTACGGTCTGCACTCAACCTGCCATTGGTGTTATTGGGACTCCACTCCCGTTGACTGTTTCCGCTGAGATTTTAGGTATATATCAGCTTTACGTTAATTACATGTGATTGCATTCATATATATACATTGATGTACTGTGTGTGCCAGCATACTGATCCAGGGATGGCACAGCACACACAGAGGCTTGACCTTTCCAGGTCGGGTCGCTACATTTCTCCGCCGGCAAGAGGCTTGTTGGTCATCTTGGTATTCACTTGCGGTTCTTTGGAGATTAGAATTTGCCTGGCAAAATTATTTCCCGACCGGAAGTCATTGTCTTCTGTGCACAAGTCAGTGTGCTAAAGGACCCATTCTATAGTACACCGACACCGGGAAGGCCCTGCAAAGGACTTCCCATAGGAGAGATGGCATCCTCCTATTGGACCATTCCTTTATGAATCACGTTGTAGTCTATTGGGAGCATGAAAGTCTTCAACAAAGATTCCCTAGGTAGAGATATATCCGTGCCTTCGATGCGAAGGCTCTTCCTATAGTTTTAGCAATACCCTAGTTTTACTAACACCAACACCTAAAGAGTTTAATACTTATTCCCAATGGACAATGCACTTTGACAGCTCTAACATGGTGTCTAGCTTAGGGGCCAAAGTGGTTCTCATGTCACGAAATGGGTTTAACCTATGGTATGTACTGCAAACAATGTACATCGATTCCAACAATGCAGCCGAGTACGAGGCTCTATTGCATGGTCTTCGGATAGCTGTTTTGAAACGATCGATGTGGTAGGCAAGAGGGGTTGAATACACAACAAACAATTTAGCTTATTTTTGCAAATTAGGATAAACAATAAAATAGGTCATCTAGATATGCAACTAGGTGGACAACCTATATAATGAGCTCAACACCAACAATAACAAGCACAAGATACACACATAATATAGCTTGCACAAAGAAAAGGTAAGAAGTAACCATGAGTGAAGTGGATGGAGACAAGGATGTGTTCTCGAAGTTCCCTGCTTTTAGGGGGAGGTGCGTCTTCGTTGGAGTGGTGTGGAGGCACAATGCTCCCCAAGAAGGCATTATGGCCATCGTATTCTCCTCACGCTCTCACATAATGCAAGATGCCATGATTCCACTAGTAGTGCCCTCGAAGGCAACGGCCAAACCTTTACAAACAAGGTTGGGGCAATCTCCACAACTTAGTTAGAGTCTCTCAAAAGAACCATGATGCTTCACCACAATGGAAAGTGGCTCCCAGATGACCTCTTCCTTCTAGGGTTCCCAAACACCCAAAGGCACGAAACAAGATCCGCAAGGGATTAGTGTGGGTAATCAAATTTTTGTTGGTGGAAGTGTAGACCGAGGCCCACTCCTCAAAACCCTAGAAGATCAACAAGTTTTGATAAGGGAGAGAGATTGGGAAAAGATGAGCTTAGGGGCAATAATGGAGCGTGGTTAGATAATAGGTGGGTCTTCTTGGGGTACAAGACCCCGTATATATAGTGGGGGGAACCAATCGTTGATCTATCCATGATTTGTGTACAAGCGGTACTACCGCTCACCCGAACAGTACTATCACTCACCAGAACGGTACTACCACTTAACCCAGAAGTACATAGACTTCCAGAGTATTAGAGTGAGTGTAGGGTAGTAGTACGAGACCAATCGGTACTACTGTGCCCTACTTTTGCTATATAGGTGGTAATAGTGGGGAGGGGAGTAGAGGCTCGGTAAGCGTAGAGGTGTCCATGGTAGTAGGGTCAGCAAGACTACATCAGGTGGTACTATCATTATGGCAGGGACGATACTACCGATTAAAACGACATTACTGCTGCCCCTCCTACTATCGATGCGACCAAATCCGTGTTGACCCAGTAGAAGACCCCGCAACACAGGGTAGCTAAGTATCATGGAAGCGGTACCATCATTGGCCATTGCGGTACTTCTGCTACCCAGAGAGGTTCAGTCGCTAAGCACAATGGTACTAACGCTTGGGTGCCTCAAATTGCCCCAAGATAACAATAACTGGTACTCTAAATTGTTGGGAAGGAAAGTGGGTGCATATGGGTATGTATACGCGTTGATTCCACCCTAACCTTATCAATGCGGACCCCCTCTTAATAGTAGGTTTTCCTATGACTCTGATACAACCAAAAAAGAGAAGCCAGAAAAAACAGTCTTCACTAATGATTAGCTAGGGGAGAAAATCGTCTTGTGCCATATGATAGATTATCTGAAATGCACAATGCACACAATTAGTCTGTAAATGCATTGTCATCAATCACCAAACCACTAAGGGATAGATATGCCCTAATAATCTCCCCCTTTCTGGATGACTGGTGAAAAAACGGGATTTGCACCAAGATAACAAAGAATAATATACAAACCCAGATTCGTACAAAATATAGACAAGATCCCCCTAGATGTGTACACTATTTTAGTATTCTTTTGGAATGTAAAATTCACACACTATGCTTAACACTCCTTTTGTATTTTCTAAACATGGCAATACTTTCAATAAACATAATATAGAACTAAGCATGGTTGCAAGTAAGAACATGTGCACCTAAATATGTCAGGGCAATACTTGCAAAAAACATAATATAGAAGTAAGCATGGTTGCAAGTAATAGCATGTGAACATAAAGATGTAAGTGCACAACATAAGCATAGCATCACATACTAACATAATATGACATGATAAGATAGATAAGAGGAAGTGTATATCTCACACCATACTTGTTGGGGATATAACCCCACGGTGAGACCCGCCCTGGAGGGCTCCGGGTTAAACCGGACGGCTCGTAGCCAGCCCAAGGATGAGCCGTGAGGACCGGAGGGCCTAGCAAGCGTAGCAGCTCACCGGATGGGCCGGCAGGGTGGTCCAGATGAGAAGATCCTAGCGTGTAAGCCGCCTGGGGACAACTTGGTCAGGATAGGCAAGAGAAGATAGAGGCAGACTCGGACGTGTAATGAGAGTTGGCCACAACTTGTATGACCCGTGGTCTTGATCTTAGTATATAAAGGCAAGACCCGGGGTGACTTAGAAGTCAGGTGATCAAGGGCTAGGTCAAGCTTTAGCTCCCTTGTAATCGATACAACAAGCAATACAAGCACAAGCAGGACGTAGGCTATTACCTCGCCTTGAGGGGCCGAACCTGGGTAAACTCGTGTCCTTCGTCCCTGTTAACCCCTTTGAATCCATCACATTAGCGATGGCCTCGAATCCAAGTCCGTTAACCCGAACATCTGCCGTGATAAATCCACGACAATACTCACAAAGGTTCCAAGTCTCACACATGAAAGCAAATAAGATAAAGAGTTCACAAGCAATAAAACAAGGCGAATAAAATGACCTTGTGACTCGGCAACACCCTAAGAAAGCAAATCCCCGGTCCTGAACTCTCTCCCTCTTTGGCATCCAGACACCCAAAAGGCAAAGAGTAACTATCTGACCTAAGGTGGTAGGAGTACTCTGAATCCTCATCCATGGTATCCTCTGTGTCATCTTTGACAAACTCCTCCTCGATATCATCATCTGTAGCACGGCGAGAAGAAGTGACATCATCATTTGAGTCCCTCCAACGATTGCTCTTGGAGATCCATCTCTCCTCTAGCGTGATCTTGTTCTCTAGCCCGCTAGGAACATCTAGATCCATCTTCCTCATCAGGGCTTTCCTCTTTTGGCGAGAATGGTTGGCATCCACATGCTTAAGTACAACTTATGTTGAATGTCAGTCTGGAGGCAGAAAATCTTGCGAAACTTCTTCTTGATCTTGGGATCTCATGATGGTTGCTTGCTTGGTGCACATAATCAACCTCAGTGGATTAATCAAAATTAGGTTGTGGGAGCTCAAACTCAGTAACCTCTGGAGCGCCACCCTATTTCTCCTTCTGCCTCATCTTGGTCACCTCGTGCGATACAAGATTGCCAGTCTCTAGATTCTCCCCTGGGTACTGAGATGCCTAAGTGCCCTCAATGAGCTTGAAGAGATAGGGCCCATAGATGGGCACCTTCGTGTCAAACATAGCAGAATGCAGTTCAGACCACATAGAATGAGAGACATCCAGGACACAGGTCTTGCCCTTCTCCTTCATGCACATCAGAAGCACATCTACAAGATAAGAATGTACCATATCCATGTTCCCGATGATGGAAGCGAGTGTTTTTGAAGGTACGGTGCATAATTTCCAGGAAAGCAATCAACTTAGTGACCTCTCCTCTAGTAGTCTTCCTCTTCCTCTAGTAATCCAGTCTTGCACGTGGCAGCAACTTCCTTGTGATGGCAAAGACCTAGGGAGTTCTCAAGAACGTCATCACCATAGCCAAGACCGTTCATGAACTCCTTCCACTTAGCCTGCAACTACCTTCCATGATTCATCTAGGTAAGAGTCCTCTCATCATTCTTGTTGAAGGCTCTGGGTCATCCATGATTCATCCAGGCAAAGTGAACCGTGCCATAGAACTGGGCCACAAGCTCTGGGTCAAAATTCTTGTTGAAGGTCATGGTCTTGACAATGTCAAAGTGATGGCACAAAGCAAGCACATCTCCAAATTAATTTGGGTATCTCACCAAGTGATGGAGAGCAATATACTTGACATCCACAAACATATTTTTCTTGGTCTTGAGCATGTCCACATAAATCAAGACTTGATCCCTTCTCTAGAAGGGAAGGTTGACAAGCGTTGGGTCCTAAGGATGGCAATAGGGGTTCTGCTGGCGGAATGCCCAAAACTCCTTGCTAGTCATCTCTAAAGTTGACTTGGACTTCTCCTTCTATTTCTTGGCCTCTGACTTAATGGATTGCTTATGCTGAGTACCCGAACCCTCTACAACATCACTAGTACATCCATGCTTGGAGCCCTGGTGATCGGGGTTCTTGCGACGTGCCTGATGCGGATCAAATCTACAACCTGACCAGAGGAGAGCCAGAGCAAAAATAAGTTGTAAAACACATTCCATAAACCCAAAAGATACAATGTGAGAGAGGAATACCTTGCAGAATTTCTAAAATTTTGGGCACAAGAGGTAGTACCAGAGTACTAGCAGTAGTACTACTTGGAACTCAATCGGTAGTTCCATGGATCAGAAGTGGTAGTACCACTTATGATGGTAGTACCGTCCTGGTCCAGCGGTAGTACCACTTGTGCTATAGTCGCTCAAGCGGAGCACAGATCCGGTAGTACTGGAGACCCCGAAGTTCAAAAATACTGCAAATAATTGCTACCCTCATATCTAGCAGCCATTACATGTCCTAGTCATGCCTCAATTTAGCCAAAAAATGAAGAACCACAATGCATTTCCCTAAGAAACCTAGATTCAAAAGATAGAACTCTAGGAGAGATGAACGGGGCCAATATCGGGTTCCATGGAGAGAGGAGATGGTAGAGATCGATCCCACCTGTCGAAATCATGGAAGACGGCATAGACACGGTGTGACGATGATAGTTGTTGCGGCAGTTCCTGTTGTCTGCGACGAAAGGAGTCTTGGGGAGAGAGAGTGAATGGGTATGGGGAGTTAGAACTCCCCATACCCATGCACTTAACCCCTCGAAAATGCCTACGTGGTAATACTGCAAGGCTGGAGGATACTACCATCCTGGACCGAGTGGTAGTGCCACTTGGGTACTAAGAGTCATCTGGAGGCCGATAGTAACCCCCCCAGCAGTAGTACCGCAATACGCAGTAGTATCGCAAGAAGCGGTAGTATCGTCCGTGACCAGCGGTAGTACCACATGGACACAACATAAATTGCCGAGATCAAATGTGGAGTGGTGGCTTATGCAAGTACTAGAGGTTGTAGATCAAATGGGCTTGGGTTGGAGACAACAAACACTATAATTTGGAAGCAATACTCCAAGTTCAAAATACAACTAAAACAAGAGTAAACTTGGAGTAATTCGAAACGCAATCGATAACCGGGAACAAATCACTTCCATGGGAAGAGGGGCGGTGGCCGGAGCCACATATGTTTGAGTCAATTGGTATGTTGCCGCAAAGGTTTCAACCTTGGGCCCATGATGAAAACTCGTCTTTGAAGCACAAGTCCTTTCAAAAATGGCTAATTTAAAAGATTGATTCTAGTTATGCATAATAAGTTGAGTGTGAGTTCATGAAGAGAATAACACTCACCCAATGTCCATGCTTACAACTAAAATAAGATAAGATGATGAGTGCGGTGGGATATGCATTGCGTCAAGCCACATGGCTCAAATATATGATAATTATTTCATGCCTTAACTCACGAAATCTTGATTCATCCAATGGCTTCATGAAAAGTCAGTTTGTCGTAAGTGACACCATAATCCTTTAAAGTTTGACTCATCCATCGCAATTGTGCATAAGAACTTGCGGCAGCCACATACTCGTCCTCAATGGACGAGACAAAAATGTAATTTTGTTTCCTGGAAGACCGACTCACCAATGACCGACCAAGGAATTGGAACCCTTCGGAAGTGTACTTTCTCTTTACATAGTCTCCCACCCAATCCGAATCCGAATAACCTGTGAGATCAAAGCTTGCTCCTTTGGGGTACCATAAGCCAAAGGTTTGGGTATTAGACAAATATCGAAAGATTCGCTTGACAACAACATAGTGGCTTTCCTTTGTGGTGGCTTGAGACCGTGCACATCTTCCCTCACTCAACATGATATCCGGTCTAGATGAACAAAGGTAAATCAAGGATCCAATCATGGAACGATATAACTTTTTGATCCACTGCTTTACCATTGGGATCAATGTCAAGTTGGCGGTTCGTTGGCATTGGGGTATTGGCCAGCTTGACATCATCTAGCTT
Organism: Hordeum marinum; assembly: GCA_022496015.1. Taxonomy (NCBI): domain Eukaryota; kingdom Viridiplantae; phylum Streptophyta; class Magnoliopsida; order Poales; family Poaceae; genus Hordeum; species Hordeum marinum. The sequence continues at coordinate 130,031,334 of CM039676.1, read as the reverse complement.
GAATCTCTTGTGCATGTCTTGGATATATTTGGCTTGGTTGATGAAGGTTCCTCCTCTACGTTGCTTGACTTTGAATCCAAGAAATAAATTCAACTCTCCCATCTTAGAAATCTCAAACTTCTCGGTCACTAGTACGACAAACTCATCATTGAAAGCTTTATTAGGAGAACCAAAGATAATATCAGCAACATATAGTTGGGATATGAATAATACCCCTTTAACCCTCTTAGTAAAAAGCACATGAACGATTTTCCCAATTTCAAACCCACGATCTTGCAACAACTTAGTAAGGTGCTCATACCACACACATGGGGCTTGTTTGAGGCCATAGAGAGCTTTATCAAGCTTATATATGATTAGATAACTTGGGATCCTCCAAACCTAGGGATTGTTTGACATATACCAACTCATTCAGGGGGACCATTAAGAAAAGCACTCTTCACATCCATTTGTTTCAATTTAAAATCATGATGAGACGCATATGCAGGAAACATGCAAATAGATTCAAGAGGAGCAAAGGTAGTGATGTTTTCATTGTTGTTGATCCCCTCGACTTGGGAGTAGCCTTGAGGAATCAGTCTCGCCATGTTACGAATAACTATACCATGTGCATCTTTCTTTTTCATGAAGATCCATTTGGTTCCAATGAAATTATGGTTCCCCTTTGGCCTTGGCACCAATTTCCACACTTTGTTGTGCTCGAAGTTGTTGATTTTTCCATAGATTGATTCTAGACAATCCCAATGCTTGTGTGCCACATGTACCATTTAGGTTTCAAAACCAGAAACAAACACGTGATTCTCACAAAAGTTTGTCAGTTGTCTACAGGTACTTACCCCTTTTCTCAAGATTCCTAGGACATTGTCCATGATATGTTGTTGATGCTCTAACTTGGAAGCAATCTTAGTGGCACGATGCACAAACATCTCTTCAAGAGAAACTTGAGGAGCTTCATGTTGATCATCATGAGCGTCATCTTGAGCTTACTCGAGATCGTGAACTTAATGTTGGGCACCATTACGTGCAACACCATCATTATGCGGTTGATCTTGCCCTTGGTCATGTTCACCATCGTGACGGGCTTCACCTTTTTCTTCAAAAGTGTGTGGGTCTAATGTTAGTGATGGTTCCACTTGCGTAGATCATTGTCCTTCTTCTTTCACCACAAGGGGTTCCTCAACGATTCGGAAATGTCCCACACCAATTCTTCTTATGGCTTGAGGTGGAATTTCATCACCTATGTCACAAAGAACACTTTGCTCCACTTGTGAGCCATTATTTCAATCAAACTACATGTTACACGTCATCTCAATGAGTCCATTGGACTTGTTGAGGACATGGTAAACATGAGAGTCTGTAGCATAACCAACAAATATGCCTTCTCGAGCTCTAGTTTAGAATTTAGACAAATGAGCATCTTTCTTGAGAATGAAACACTTACAACCAAACACCCAAAAGTACTTGAGGTTGGGCTTCTTACCAGCAAGTATATCATATGGAGTCTTGTTGAATACTTTGCGGAGGTAGAGTCGATTGAATGCATGTAATACACTATTGATGGCTTTGACCCAAAAGTTGTAAGGAGATTTGAATTCCGCCATCATGGTCCTTGCCGCGTCCATCAATGTTTGATTTTTCCTCTCGCCTACACCATTTTTTTGAGGGGTATAAGGTGTAGAATATTGATGGTTGATCCCCTCCTCACTCAAGAACTGATCCAAGGTGTAGTTCTTGAACTCGGTGCCGTTGTCCCATCTAATAATCATCATCTTTGCATCATGTTGATGTTGATCTTTATTTGCAAAGTCGGTCATGGTTTATTGAGTCTTGCTCTACTTCTTAAAGAAATATACCCATGTGTATCTCAAATAATCGTCCACGATCACCAAGGAATAATTCTCCCACCAAGAATGCCAAATGATGGAGGCCCAAATGATCCATGTGAAGGAGCTCCAAAGGCCTCTTGGAATATATAGTAGTTGTGCTTCGGTGAATCGTCTCATGTAACTTTCCTTCGATACAAGCACTGCAAGCAAGATCTTTAGCAAAACTAACATTTGTTAGTCCACGAACATGTTCCCCATTAAGGAGACTTTGCAAAGGTATCATATTGGCATGGGCTAAACGACGAGTTCAATGCCACCCAGCATAATCTTTAACCATTAGACATTGATGAGGTCGTCTACTATGGGTAGGGTCACAAGACTGACTTCTAGGCCCATCATAGACCCTCATTACCACTGAAGCTCCAGAAGTAGAAGTGCACTCGGACACAATTCAAGAGGCACTCGGACGCAAAGTCACTCGGGAGACTGTGACACACATTCAGACGACAGAAGCTCAACAGCTTTGGAGGCATAGCGTTCGAGGAACCTGAAGGGGCATCCATTGCCGTAGTTAATCATGCGTTATCAGTAATGTTGTAGTTAAAGAGGCAGTTCCTAGAATGTAGGCCTTAATTAGCATTTATTACGACGCTCGGTCAATGATGGAGCACTCTATATAATCTACCATCGGGCGCCGTAACAAGGTTCAGACACCTATATACTCCTATTTCCCCATAAGCAAAACAAACCAGCCTCCGAGCTCGAGACATAGGGCTTTTACCACTTCCGAGTGGGGCCTAAACTCGTACATGCCCGAGTGAACACTTGAGATGTAGCTAGACTTCGCCCCTTCATTCGTACCCCTGGTAGTATTGTCAGGCTAGTTCCCTCGACAATTGGCGCCCATCGTGGGGCTGCGCATCTATCGAATTCCGGCACAGGTGGAACTTCCAATTTTCCGATCATCATGATTACTCCTGACGGTGAGATGTTCTTCAGGTCCCTCAGCTTGATCGTCGACGACCCGACATGGCTGCAGGAAGCCCCGCTGGATGTCTATGCACTGCCCGCTCGAGGCAGAGTGCACTTCACTACGACGACGTTTGGAGTTCTACCCCAGCAGTCGTCAACACCTTATTGACCTACTTCGCCGACTTACATTGCAACCTGTCATTGGCGCTCTGGGCGCTTGAGGCTACAACGCTGGGTCAAGCACGCTGTAGCAGCTCAGATCGCAGCTGAGCGGGCTCTAGTGTGCAGCTCCGACGAGTCTATGCACTGCCTTTTCCCATCGTTGTATGACGATTCCTCCGATGCAGCTGATTGCGAGGGCAAAGGAGATGTCGCCGAAGTCCTGATGAGTGGCCCATCTCGGGATGATCCTCCACCCGGGTACTCCACGGTAGATGCTCGTGGATGGGACAGCGACCGCGCCAAGTCTACCTTCGACGGTTATGTCCCTTGACCCCTCACTCAGGATCAGAGGGAGGAGATCCGGCGCAGGAATGACGAAGTGCTCCTCACACCCATCGCAGGGACTTCCCCAGAGGAGATGGCTCTAGAGGTCATGCACCAGGGCACTTTGGTGGAGCGCGAGCGGTCGGAGTGACTTCAACGATCTCTCGATGAGCATGCTGCAAGGGAGATTCCTAGCTCAAGTCGGAGTTGTTGTCAGTTGTTCACCAAATAGCGGCCGTACACCATCCCGGTGATGCACACGCCTTTCTTGTACCTAGCTGCGGCCACTCGGATTGCCGAGTCGCTCCAGCCATCCGATTCATCGGCAAGTGAGGGCATTCGGCAGATCCATGTCCTTCTGAAGCGGCTTTGGACAGAACTCCTAAGTGTCACAATCTAATCAACTTATTCACAGCAAATCTACTCTGGCAGAAATGGTCTAGTCGGCTCATAGCCTGCTCGGACCAAGGAAAGACCAACGAACTCCTCCTCATTCGAGAGGTCCATACGGAGGACGTTGGCACGATGGTCGTGATGCCAGTCGGACTCCCCCTTCGAGGGGTGGATCATACGGCGCACGTCAATACGATGGTGGTCATCCTCGCACCAAAGACCAGGAGTGGAGCCCCATCAGATAGAGAGGTTATGGGGACAACGGTGTCACATCCCTAGCTAGTTGTCATAGGACAACATGTGTGTGCATCGTATTTCAATTTTGCATCAACATGAAATGGGGATTAAAAGAAACCCCAAACCCTCATTTGAATCAAATTATTTAAAGTTTGTGAAAAAACGAATCCAAAATGCCCATAAAAAATGTTCCCTATGTCTGATAAATAGGGACATGAATATATCAGGGGTCATTTAAATTATTTGAACAGTTTTAGCATTTCAAAAATAAATAATAAAGCCTCTGAAAATTCCAAATAAAGCAATATCAATATTTCAGATTTCAAAATATTCTGGAACTTTTCATAGGAGTTTTAAATATTCAAACTTGGTGCTATAAAATGTTTAGGATATTTTATACTTAGCAATTGTTCCTGAAAATAAATAAAACCAATATCAGAATTTAGATTAAAGAAAAATAAAACAGAAAGGAATAGGAGGCAGAACCCGGGCCTGCCCAGCTGGCCCAGCACCGTCGTCGTGCTCCTGGCGGCCAGGAGGACGAGCGTGTGCTCGCTACGCGCACACGCCGGAGCTGCCACACAGCTCTCTACGTGCCTGCGTCCCCCTGCCCCGCCGGCGAGAGGATGAGGACGCCATTGCCGTCCCCATCCCTCTCTCTCTCGCATTCGCCCCCCTGCCCTCTTCCCTCCTCTGCTCTGCCATGGCAGACGGTGCTGCTAGCTCGCCGCCGTAGATCCAGCCGTCCTTGCTCTCCCCTAAGACCACCAAAGGCTCTGCTACGTCGTCCCCATCCTCTGCACCGAGCCACGCATCGCCAGGAGCCCGAAGCACCATCCCCGAGCACGTCTTCCTCCTCGGACCCGAACCTCGCCGTCGTTGATTAGTCGTCTCTGAGCCCTCCCCAAGCAAGCTTTCGATGGCTTCAAACCCGCAGTGAGCTCCCGGCTCTTTTCCCTCTCTTCCCCGGCCTTTTCCCCCTCTATAGGCCCCGATTGCGTCGGCTCCCGAATGACTCGCCGCACGAGCTCGCCGCCGGCGATGCTCCGGTGACAAGTTGGTCCATTAGAGACCACCATCGAACTCGTGGGGCTGCGTAGTGCTTGTAAGTGTCAAGTTCCGGCCATGCCGTGCCCTGGTTCGTTGAGCTCATGCTCGCCCGAACTCTGGCAGCCACCAAGCTCAGCGCCGGCGTCGATCCCGGCCATCTCAGCCCCTGAGAGGTGTCGGGATTGATGCACGCATGAGCGTAGGTCCATCTGGTTCCCTCTGCCGTCCTTTTGGTCGCCGGAGGAGGGATCCCGACCCCTCCGCCATCTGTGGAGCCACCGGCGGCTCAACGTCGGTGGGTCTTGCCGGAGTTCACCATAGGGGTTTGACCCCAGGTCAACTAGCAAGTGGGGCCGGGCCCTGTTAATTAAACCCTGATTAATTATTTCATTAATTAATTTAATTAAGCTAATGACCCACTGACCAGTGGGCCCTACCCTAATCTAATTAGTAATTAGTTAATTAATTAACTTTTGTTAGTGACTCGGTCACTGACCAGTGGGCCCCACTGGTCAGGTTTGACCTGTCAACGTTCTGTAGACTAGCTAACGTCATAGTGATGTCATGCTGATGCAGTAATGACTTTTCTGAATTAAAATAATTCCAGAAAATGTTTAAAACTTCAAAAATTCATATAAATTAATCTGTTAATCAGATGAAAATAATTTATATATGAAAATTTATCAGAAAAATACAATGAATCCAATGGTGCTATGATCATGAATGTTAGAGCAACCTATGTAGACGAACATCGACATTTACTAATAGGTCAATATATGGAATATGAAATTTAGAATGATTTTGAACCTATATTCAAACTTCCCTCATTTAACATGGACAATAGTTGCATTTGTTCATCCATACATGCTGCCATGTGATGATCATGCATCATACTATTGCATTTGCGTGTATTGATTGTTATTTACCTGCATTGCGGTAGGCCCTGCTTTGGAGGATACCTTCGATTATTCCAATGAAGGAGAAAACCTTCCCGCTAATTAGCGAGGCAAGCAACCCATTTGATCATTCCGATAACATCCCACTCTCTCGCTCCTGCTCTTGTTTATTGCATTAGGACAAACGTTCACTTGTCTGTCATACACGGTAGATGAACCTATTCTTTTGCATGACTTGTCATTGCCATAGTAAATAGCTAAACCTTGCAACCTAGCATACTTGGTAGATGCTTGTGCCATGATGTGCTTAGATTACTTTGCCTGCTATGCTTAGAGTTGTGTCAGGTCTGATTCATCTGGGTGATGAACTGGAGTGAAATAACGATGTTCTGACGTGATAAGCTTATGATGAACCCGAGTTTGTAAAGGTAGCGATGAGAGGCTATGTAGGAGTACATAGTGGGTTGTCTCATTGGGACCGTTCTTAGGAACTGAGTTCCGTGTTTGTGATCCAAGATTAGTTACTACCACACATTGGGTTTCGGTAACTCGACCCCTCTCGACTTATCAATCGTTCAGTCCTTGGTCCAGGAGTTGCAAGTAGTTTCTAGTGTTTACAGCATGCTGGAGGCCATGCATAACGCTGACCCTAGGGGTGGGTTACAACGCGGTAGGCAGTGGCACGGTGTGCCAAGGTTCACCCAAATAGTGGGCTTGGGAACCCTGCACACATCGGTTGGAGCCATAGCGGAAACTTTGGCCTGATTTCCGTGCGGGTTTAGTCTCAAATAGGCGATAGCCTGGACTAGAGGTCTTATGTGGTTGACGGTCGTGGTTGACTCCCTCGCTGGGCTTCCGCTTGAAGGTTGCTGAGGTGCATGGTTTTATGAGCACACACCGATAAGTGGCGAAAGCATGTGTGAAGAAGTACACCCCTGCAGGGTATGAAACTATTCGAATAGCCGCGTCCTTGGATATGGACTACTTGGAAAGCTTATGCTGTTCATAGATAATCAAATGGATACTCATAAAAAACTATCAAGACAAGCGTGAGTACCATGGAGGAACTCTCTCCCAGGAGAGAGAAGTGAATCCATGGTGGTGTATTGTTATGGAGTTAGTGGACTCGTGTGCGATATCTAAAATCTAAACAAAGAGTTAAAATTGTGTAGTATAGGTTAGCCATGAGTCAAAGATGGCATTGCTGCATAAACTCCACCACTCCCCTTGTTGATACATGAGCACAAATAGTCTAGGTCTGCTTTAAAGACTTGCTAAGTACGTTTGTACTCATGTTTGTTTAATAAATGTTGTAGATGAGACTCAGGACCCATCATGTGGGTTCTATCTACATGTCGATGATGCCAAATAGTTAGTGTCCTAGCTACGACCTTATGCCCTGTGGCGGGCTGTAGATAGTCAGGTTATGTGCCTTTTTACCCTTTCATATGTCTGTACTCAGACATCTTTATGCTTCTGTTTGGTTTGTATGAACTTGCTTGTATGACTTGAGTGTCGGGTCATGTGACCTCTATTTGTAAGAACATATTATGCAAGGCACTTCTGAGCCTCTTAGATAACAGTTGTGTTGATGTATGGTTATGTTGTGATGCCATAGTGGTATCTATGCATATCGGGCATGTCGTGCGTACGTGTGACGTGCAACGGTATGTATGGGATCCGACACCTAGACATGTGCCTTTAGTAGTACTCTTTACGGTAAACTACCTCTTTGTGCTTCCATTGAGGCCTGGTAGCTTGCTACTGCTCATGACACATTGATTGACCGACATGTATCATTGTTTGTTGTTGTATCTGTCCCTTCGGGGAAATGTCTTGCAGTGTAATGGAGTCCCCGTAGCCTGCTACAACTCGTCTACGTGCAGTGATGACATTTATGTCCCACGGAGTAATGGAGTCCTTGTAGCTTGCTATGACTCGTCTACACACGCTTGAGACTGACACCTGCATTTTTGAGTTATGTATGCCTATTTTCATACGGATGTGCCACTTGGGTTCTATGACTAGTCATATCGGCCCAGGTTCTCTATCATTTGATTGCCAGCGACATGTTCACATACGTGGGCCAATAGATGCAACCGGTCACGGCTAAGGTAAGGCTGCAGCCGTGGACCTTACCATGCGTGAGGCCGCAAACTGATGTGATATGTGACAGTCTAGATTCATATGCCTTAGGATCGGGGTCCCGACACACGGTCATAGGCCCCCTTAGTTCAATGCCAGGTCCATCATCACCCAACACGTGGTTGATGGAAACAGAGACCAAAGGGACCAAGTGAGTGGATGGGGTGCCTCAGGACTCGGATGTTTTAGTAGGTACATTTGGGAAGCAGAGATTCATCCCAATTATCGTCTGGCAATGGGGATTGGTAAATTCAACGGCGAGTCGAAGCCAGAAACTTGGCTCGAGGACTATCGAGTGGCCGTGCAGATCAGCGGAGGAAATGACTTCGTCGCTATGAAGCACCTTCCGCTCATGTTGGACGGATCAACGCGCGTGTGGCTAAACCAGTTGCCACCGAGCTGTATTTATTGCTGGGAGATTTAGCCCGAGTGCTCGTCAAGAACTTCGAGGGCACCTACAAGAGCCCGGGTGGGCTGACAGAACTACAACATTGCATCCAGAAAAGCAAAGAGACTCTCTGAGAGTACATCCAACATTGGACCACGTTGCATAACACTATGGAGAACGTAACTGAGCATTAGGTTGTGTGCGCCTTCAAGGCGGCACTCGATAACAAGAGCAGATTCTCAAGTTTGGATGGGCTGGGGATCTATCCCTGAGTCGCGACATGGAAATAGCAAACAAGTACGCTAATGGGGAAGAATAAGAGCGCCTCTGCAGAGGCAAAGGACGTATTGGTGACGCCCCTCAATCAGGAGGAAACACTAGAAAAAAGAAACAGCAAAAGCGGAAAGTTGATTCTCCCGGTACGGCAGAGGTTGTGGCCGTCTCCGGACAAGGCCATGGCAAATCGAAGCCTAAAAAGAAGAAAGAGTGGACTCCCAAGAAGGGTTCTGATTCTAAAGCAGACATTCTTGATCAGCCTTGCCAAGTTCATACCAAGACAGATGAAGAAGGCAACGTTGTGCTCCCGAAGCATACCACTCAGGAATGTCGTCTGCTCAAGCAAGCGATGGGCAAAGCGCCCGCTTTCACAACCCTAGTTTCAGTTTGTTTGTTAATGCATTAATGCATGCATTTTTGTTTGTTTTGAAAATGAAATGAGGAATGGTCAAGCCTCAGAAATCACTTTTGCCAAAATAAGCAATATAATTTTTTTCAAATAGATCCAATAAAATGTTCTTGGTGTTCTGATTAAATATTGGAATGATGTGAAATTGTCAACCAATATTTTGGGATCACGGAAATATTTTATCCTCGGCATTTGAAATAATCAAACAATAATTGCATTTGATTTATATTTATTATATATAAAATATAAGTTCAATAATTCTGAAATTAATTATGTGGCACTAGTTAATTATACCTAGCTTAGATAATAATATTCAGGATTTCTATAAATGGCTAAGTATTTTATTTTGTAGCCAAAACAAATGACACAAAATAGAAAATAAATAAAAAGAAAAGGTTAGAGGCATACCTGGGCCTTACCTGTGACGAAGAGGCCCGACCCACAGGGGCAGCCTCGTCTTCTACCTCCAGCCAGTAGGTAGAGCAGAAGCGTGGCGTGCATTCGAGGGCCCTCGGCCACCTCCTGCTTCCACCTGGAGGCCTCGGGCCTTACAACCACCCCAGCACGACAACCAGGGCGAGCTGACCCTATTCCGCTCTCCCCTGCCATTCCTCTCCCTCCCTATGCTCCCTCTCTTCCCTGTGACCGAGAGTGCCCCCCTCGTCATAGTCGTGGACGTCGGCGACCCCTTGCCCCCTCATGCTGCCAGAAGCTCCGCCGCATCTCCCTGCTCCTCCTCGCTAAAGAAATCAAGCCCGGGAGCTCCTCTTCGTCTCCATCGTTGCCGTTTCCACCGCCATCCACTGGAGCTCGCCCTCGATGATTCGCCATCGTCCCGGCTTCCCCGAGCTCGCCGTCACCGCCTTTGAGCCCATGGTGAGCCGCTGATGCTCGTCCCCCTCTCCCCATGGCCCTCCCCACTCTATAGTGGACCTCCCCGTCGAGGCCGTATGAGCTCCGCCGTAGATGATCTCCCCGACGAGCCCTCTGGCAGCCCCGCGTCCTCATGACCCCTTCGCTGGATGCAGGCGAGCAAGGGCTGCCCTGTGGTGCCTCTGCACACTGAACCGAGCCCCCTAGCGGATTCTGGCGAGCCTCCGCCGCATCGGTTAGTAGCCGGCGACCATCCTCCAGAGGCTGCCGACATGGACGGCCGATTATGGTGGGCCATCCCCCTGTGAACCAACCCCTAGCCGCTGACTAGTGGGCCCCTGGGGCAGGTCAAACCCTAGTTAGTGTGGGGATTAACCCCGTGTCGCTAACGTGTGGGTCCCTACCGTCAGGTTTGACCCAGACCTGGCGTCGTTGACCTGCAAACATCAGGCTGACGTAGCAATTAACTGTTTATAATAAAAATATTCCAGAAAATAATATAACTTCAAAAATTCATAGAAACTAATCTTTAAGTCGGATTAAAATAATTTATATATGAAAATTTATCAAAAAAATCCAATGAATCTGATGGTGGAATTTTCATACATGTTAGAGCAAACTAAATATGCAAACTTGGACATTTTTTCAAAACACATTATGTACCCTCACATATGGAGTTGAATTTGAACCTTGGGTGCAAACCGTCTTCATCTAATATGTTGATAGATGTATTAGCTCAAACCAGCAACATTTTGACATGTCATACTCATGCATCATTGTGAAGCATTTTCCTTGCTTAATTTGTACCTTGTTTGATCTTGTCGATAGACTTGCGAGACGTAGTTATCGACAACATTGAAGAACAACTGAGTTCTTCTGATAAACATGCAAGCAACCCCCCCCCCCTTTTGAGCATATTCGATACAATCCCTCTCTCTCGCTCTAGCTCTCGTTTCAATGCATTAGGAAAACACGATTCAACTGCTACTTTTGTTGCGGTAGATGAACCCACTCCTTTGCATGACCTGTCATCATCACAGTAAATAGCTAAACCAAGCAACCTAGCATACCTGGTAGATGCTTCAGCCATGTTGTGCTATAACCATGTTATGCTTGCTAAGCTTAGAGTTCTGTCAGGTCTGATTCATCTGGGTAATGAACCGGAGTGAAACTGATGTGTCTTGATGATGAGGGTTAAGTGATGAACCCGTTTTGGTAAAGGTAGCGATGATGTAACAACCCAAAAATTTCATTTTGGAATGTTATGAAATATAGCTATGCATCATCATCATCATTGCTTGAATATATGAATTTGTTGAAATGCTTCTACTGACTTTCTGAAAGTCCCTTTCAATTTTCAATATGTTGCTTTCACCTATTTGAAAACCTTGGAAAAAGTTCAAAATAAGAGGGAGGAACATGACACTCCACACCAGGGACTTCTTGGTGATTTATTTGAACAATAAAAACCAGGGGTTATTTTCAAAATGTTTGCAAAAGCTTTTAAAACCAAATAGGAATTTCTAAAAATATTGTATTTTAAAAGTATTCAAATGACAGAATAAAAATGTTCAATAAATGGCATTTATTATTCTATTAATTTTGATGTATACTTCTCCTATATTTGGAATTAAATCGAAGGCATTAAAAGTTTTTTTCTGCACTGATATTTGAAAAAAGAAAATCATTTAAAGCCTTAACGACCTGGTCGGCCCAATCTGCATTTAACCCCTCCCGACTTTCCTTTTTATCGGCCACCGACGCCTCTGCCGCGCTCCTCACCCTCGCTGATAGTGGAGCCCACCCGACCATTCGCTGCAATCACGCGGTCGCTATCTTCCTCGCGTGCGCCGCCGTCGCCGGAGATCGCGCGCTCGCTGGATCTCCCTCCCCTTCCTTCCCCTCGCCCCACCCGCGGCCATATATAAAGCCGGCCACCCTCCGCGCTCCATTCCCCCCCCCCCAAACCCCTCTCTCTCCTTCGCCAAAACGCCCTCACCACCTCGCCGGACTTCGGTCAACGGCCGCACCTCTCCAAGCACCCGTCCGACGCCTCCCTTGTCCCCTCGCCCGTCCGACGCCACCAGAGCACGCCGGAGACCCGCCGCTAACTTAGTTAGTTTAAATCTGAGTTAGTCATATTTTGTTTTAGTAGGTTCTGTTGTTTCAACTTTAGGTGATTGACTTGCTGTTAATAAAAATGTAATTTGCTTAGTTTATTTATATATTGTTATAGGAATCTTTACTCTTTTTCAACTAGGTTTAATTTGATTAAAACAAACTAGTTAGTAATAGTTTCCTTTAACAAAGTTTCGGATAATTAAATTCTATTTTCTAAGAAAAGTTTTAGTAAATTCTTTTCTGTTAGGAGAATTGTTTTATTAATAAAATTATAGTTTATTTCACTCTATGGTTAATAAACTCTAGCCCACTTCATGTAGTAGTGTTTATCAAAACTTTTAAAACCCTACTAAGATTTTCTTAACAAAACTTTAAATGGATTTAATTCTGTTTATTAATAAAATATTTCTATTGTTCTTTTCTGTCAACTATTGTTTTATTAATACCAATAATTCTTTGTTGTTAGTAGTAGTTTACCCATCAACTTTAGAAAACCCAAACTATGTGTTGATCTTCTTTTCTTTTGATTGTGCCTTGTTTTGTCTTGAGTGATTACTAATTCGTTCCTGATTTTTTTGTGAGTTACAATATTTTGTTGTGTGCTTATTGAGTGCTCTTGTTTGATTCGTTTGATCATCCACAGTGCGAGGCTTGTTACCTAGAGTCCCTCGAGTACGAAGATCATCAATCAGGCAAGTCACTTTAACCATGTATACCTATGTTTTATTGCATTAGTTCTTCCATCTCCCCAATTGCATGCAAATTAGGTTAGTTGGAAATTAGGTTAGTTGATGTAGTATCATGTGGTAGGCACCCCTCAACCTTTGACACTTTGGCCCCGGGAAACGTTCAATTAATTTTGCTATGCTATTAGTAGACGGGGTTGGATGTGTGATTCATGAGAGTGTGAGATAATAATTTCAAGACCTACTATGATCAAGACTTCAAGGTTTCCAAGTTTTCAACATACCTCTGGGTGGATGATGGTTGAACGGCGCCCTGGAGAAACCAGTGGTTAGCCTAGGTGATGTTGGAGATGTGCCAGTATTCACGCGGAAAGGTCCACCCAGGCACAAAGAGATGGATGGACGCTTCAAGACCCAAGGCTTACCTGCACAGCCACAAGCCATTATGGGCTCTGGCTTGGTTGGATACTGTGGTGACCCTGGACAGGCGGTGCTATGAGATGTAGAAGAACGGTAGGAAAGGATGGGCACCGACAGAGTCGCAGGGAAACCCTTTTGAAGACCGTGTTTTGGTCATCCATTTCTCAAACACCCTGAAGTGCGAGAAATCAAACGGAGGCGACCAAATCTTGTGGGGAACGTGTGCAAAACTCCAGAGAGTACTCAAACCTAATTGATTAGCCGTGTCCACGGTCATGGACGAATTGAGCCAAAGGAACTGAAACTTCCGGAACCCTCAACACAATTAATATGATGATGTGGGTATTAATAACTTGGGTATGAGAATTGGTTGGTGGAACCATCTCATTAATCAACCAACTTAGTAATAATTTTGCTTAGCCCTCCCTTGATGTAGGAAAATTGGCTTTACGCAAAAACTTACTACCCCACCTGCCATATATGCATGTAGATTAGATGATTATCTTTTCACCCCTCTCTTGTGACTTTGCCGACATATTCCATATGCTGACCTACACGGCTGCAACGTATCATGTTGCAGAGTATTTTTCTGACTAGGAGTGAGGATACGCTCTACGCTCGGTGAGATGCCCTTGGAGTCAGATGGACTTCACTACCTTTGAAGCTTCCGCAAGATTTAGATATTCTCATGAGTTGGCCTTCAACCACTTTATTGTAATCTTTATTGTAATAAAGTACTCGATATGAGATTAACGATTAATAAATGCTGTGTGATTTCCCTTTGATATATACATTGATGTACCGTGTGTGTACCAGCATGATCTTGGGATGGTACGTAAACACCAGAGATTCGATCTTTCAGGTCGGGTCGCTACAGAAATGGTATCAGAGCACACGCTGACCGTAGGATGTATCCTCTAGGATTGGAAAGCCTTAGGACTTATTTCCCTTTTGTCTTTAAAATTCTTATACTCTCATCTACTCGTTTCTGACTTCCCTTTGATTATTTCAAAATTTATAGATGGACACCTTCATCCCAGTGTTGATCACGGAGTTTTGCCAGCCTAACGCAACGATGCCCTTTGGCAAGGAGCTGATGAGGATCGTCAGGGACGTGAGGATTGCTTTGCCGAGCATCACCGGGACTCCTATCATGTATTTTCCACAAGACGGACGCTATAGGATCGAGGTGCACATTCCAGGGAAGACCTTTGGGAATCATAAGGAACCCATCGACTTCAAGTTTGTGGCACCTAGCTGGATACTTGGGAGAGACATGGCCATTCATCGTGCCCTTGGATGTATTCAGGAGGAATTCAGAGGTGGAACCATTTCACCAGGACTCAGCGTGGTTTGTCGCAGGGATGCCCATGGAAACATCATAACCACTCCCACTGAAGACACCACCATTTCCTATATCTAGACCTTGGAGACGCACGTCAGGACCTTGGAGCTTTGGGTACGTGCCGACACGAACACGATCAAGAGGCTGATGAACCGTGAGATTGACCTCGAAGCTGACTTACGAGAAGCCGAGTATGAGCATGAGTATGAGGTGAAGGATTTCTTAGAGAGGATCGACAAGTTGAACACTCGTATCGCAACTATGGAGGAACAGCTGGACATGGGGGAAAATCTTCACCCTGAGGGAGACTTGGCTCCTTTCATCAGCGACGATGATGACTATGAGGAGAGCACCACTGGAGGAGGCTCAGTCACCATGTACTTTTGAGGAAAACTTTAGTTATGCCCCCCATGTATCTTTTATTTTCAACATTAAAGCGTAAGTCGATGTTTAGTTTGAATGGAGATTTGAATCTTGATGTGTGACTTTGAGTTGAATAAATGAGTGAGTGCTTGATGTGACATGTTTGTGCATTGCATATGGGTAGTGATTTTATTTCTAGGCCCTTGTTCTATTCTAATTCCCATCCCTCTGAAAACAGCAAGGTGCCTCCACGACGTGAGTCCGATTTCACTTTCCCGCCGGAACTCACGCAACTCCTCCAGCAGCAGAATGCACTAATGCAGCTATTGATCCAGAATCAGAGCAACAACCAGAACAACAACAACCACCATCCACCTCAGGATGACAACCTCACTCGTTTTCTGAGGTTGAACCCTCCAACCTTCTCCAGCAGCACTGAGCCCATCGTGGCAGATGACTGGCTCCGTAAGATGGAGAGGGAACTCGTCACCGCTGGATGTACTGACGCTGAGAAGTTGCGCTTTGTCGCACATCAACTCGAAGGACCAACAGCTTCACGGTGGGAAAACTACACCACCACATATCTTATTGCTGGTGTGACTTGGGAACAATTCAAGCTTGCTTTCCACACTGCTCATGTCTCAGCTGGAGCCATGAGTCTGAAGAAGCGCGAGTTTCGCAACTTGCGCCAGGGTAATCGCTCCGTGGCCCAATATGTGGACGAATTCAGCATGTTGACCCGTTATGCACCAGGAGATGTGGCCGATGATGCGGCCAAGCAGGAGAAGTTTCTGGAAGGACTCAACGATGAGTTGAGCATGCAGCTGGTAGTGGCTACTTTCAACAACGACCAAGAGCTGGTGGACAAGGCCCTCATCTTGGAGGGAAAACAGCAACAAATTGAGAACCGCAAGAGGAAGTATACTCAAGGGAAGTTTAACTCTGGAGCTCATCAAAAGCCCTGCTACTCCTCGTACTCAGGGAATACCCGATCTGGGACCGGTAAGTTTGGAAGGCACACTCATGCCGTACACAACCATGGAGGCCACAACCATGGAGGAAATGGGAATGCCCGTCCCAACCATGGCAACTTCAAGACTGACAATGGGAATGGGAACAACAACCAGCACCGTCACGCTCCTACTCAGAAGGATCTGAGCCACATCACCTGTTTCAAGTGCCAGAAGACAGGGCACTATGCTACTGAGTGTCCCCAGAGCAAGCAGGAAAATGGAAACGGCAACAACAACGGCAACTCAGCAGCTAAGAAGCCCAACCCTTTTCCCCGTGCTTAGGTGAACCACATTGATGTGGAGGAAGTCTATGATCAGCCCGAGACTGTGTTTGGTAAGTTTTTATTGTATTCACGTCCAGTTACAGTACTTTTTGATTCCGGTGCAACTCATTCATTCATATCAAGGGTAGTTGTGGAAAAGTATGGTTTGCCCACCAAAACCCTTAGTCAGCCATTTAAGGTCAGTTCCCCAAGAGGCATGATGATGGCAGGGATAGGATGCCATGCCTTGAAGCTAAATATAGGAAACCATGTTTTTCCCATCGACCTCATTGTCTTAGAGTCGCAGGGATTGGATGTAATCCTAGGCATGAATTGGATGACCAAGTGTGAAGGAAATCTGGACTGTCCCAGCAAGTCTATCTTGCTCACCACCCCGGAGAACAAGAGGATTACGTATGTATCCTGACGCACACATATGAGTGCTCGGTTAAATTCCCTCACAGGAGTTGTTCAGGAGGAAGTACCGGTTGTACGAGACTTTCCGGATGTATTCCCAGAAGAATTACCAGGCATGCCACCAGATAGGGAGATTGAGTTTCTAATTGAGCTAATACGAGGGACAGCCCCAATTTCCAAGAGACCCTATCGGATGCCCGCAAATGATCTATTAGAAATCAAGAAGCAAATTAAGGAGTTATTAGACAAAGGGTATATTCGTCCAAGTTCTTCACCTTGGGGAGCCCTAGTTCTTTTTGTGGAGAAGAAGGATAAAACCTTGAGAATGGTGGTCGATTATCGAGCATTGAACGAGGTGACTATCAAGAATAAGTACCCTCTGCCGATGATTAATGACTTGTTTGATCAGCTCGTAGGAGCCAAAGTATTCTCCAAGATCAATCTTCGATCAGGGTATCACCAATTGAAAATTCGTGAACAGGATATACCCAAAACAGCTTTCACCACAAGGTATGGCTTGCATGAGTATATCGTCATGTCTTTTGGTTTAACAAATGCTCCTGCTTACTTCATGAGTTTGATGAACAAAGTATTCATGGAATACCTGGACAAGTTTGTCGTGGTGTTCATCAATGACATATTGATATTCTCCAAGAGCAAGGAAGAACACAAGGAACACTTGCATTTAGTTCTGGAGAAGCTTAGAGAGCATCAGTTGTATGCCAAGTTTAGTAAATGTGAATTCTGGCTGACGAAAGTCGGATTCCTTGGACATGTTATTTCCGGAGATGGATTAGCAGTGGATCCCGCTAAGGTTGAAGCCGTCACCGAGTGGAAGTCACCCACCTCAGTTAAGGAGATCCGCAGTTTCCTCGGACTTGCTGGATATTACCGGAGGTTCATTGAGAATTTTTCAAAGATTGCCAAGCCCATGACGGAGTTGTTGAAGAAAGAGTCTAAGTATATTTGGACTGAGGAATGTGAAGCCAGTTTCCAGGAGTTGAAGAAACATTTGGTCACAGCCCAAGTGTTGATTTTGCCAAATATTCGGAAGGACTTCCAGGTTTACCGTGATGCTTCACATCAAGGACTTGGAGGAGTACTCATGCAAGATGGAAAGGTTGTAGCTTATGCATCCAGACAACTACGACCTCATGAGTTGAATTATGCCACCCATGATGTGGAACTAGCAGCCGTAGTGCACGCACTCAAGACCTGGAGACATTTCCTTGTCGAAAATAGTTGTGATGTTTACACCGACCATAAGAGCCTGAAACATATCTTCACGTAGAAGGAGTTGAACCTCAGACAGAGGAGATGGTTAGAGTTAATAAAGGACTATGACATGAGATTGCATTATCATCCAGGTAAGGCAAATGTGGTAGCAGATGCCTTGAGTCGGAAAACTTATGTAAACACACTCACCATGGGAGGATTATCCCAGGAGTTAGCCGATGATCTCAGAGAGCTCCGGCTAGAGATAGTTCCAAGAGGATATGTTGCCACACTAGAGATCCAGTCCACCTTCACTGAAAGAATTTGTGAAGCCCAGAAGACGGACAAGGAGATAGCTGAGATTAAGCAAAGAATGAAGGATGGTAAAGCTAAAGGTTTTCGTGAGGATGAACAAGGAACCATGTGGTTTGAGAACCGAATCTATGTGCCTAATGACCCAGAGCTCAGGAGGTTGATACTTCAGGAAGCCCACGATTGCCCTTAATCGATACACCCAGGCAACACCAAGATGTATCTGGACTTGAAGGAAAGTTACTAGTGGATGGGTATGACGAAGGATATTGTTGAACACGTTGCAATATGTGATGTTTGTCAGCGAGTAAAGGCGGAAATCAGAAAACAGCAGGGTTACTCCAACCTTTGCCGATACCTGAGTGGAAATGGGAAAAGCTTGGTATGGACTTCATCACAGGATTACCTAGGACCCATTCAGGTTATGATTCCATCTGGGTAGTGGTTGACCGCTTGACCAAGGTGGCTCATTTCATTCCAGTGAAGACCACCTATACCAGTGCTAAGCTAGCTAAGATATATATGACCAGGATCGTATGTCTGCATGGAGTCCCGAGGAGTATCGTGTCAGATAGAGGAACACAATTTACCTCAAAGTTTTGGCATCAGTTACATGAAACTTTGGGTACGAGGCTAGAGTTCAGTACAGCTTTTCATCCGCAGACTGATGGACAGACTGAGAGAGTCAACCAGATTCTGGAGGACATGTTGAGAGCTTGTGTGCTAGATTATGGATCTAGTTGGGATGAAAACTTACCTTACGCAGAATTTTCGTACAACAACAGTTATCAGACCAGTCTGAAGATGGCCCCTTTCGAAGATTTATACGGAAGGAGGTGCAGAACACCATCGATGTGGGATGGTGTTGAAGACCGAAAACTTTTAGGTCCCGACCTTATCTGAGATTCTGAAGAGAAAGTCAAGCTGATTCGTGACAGACTCAAGATAGCTCAATCTCGACACAAGAGTTATGCTGACAGAAAATGCAAGGAAGTGACGTATGAAGTGGGAGACCGAGCATATCTTCGTGTGTCCACACTTCGAGGAATCAAGAGGTTTGGTGTTAAAGGAA